>CM046875.1:291175253-293837107 GCA_025667525.1 Glebionis coronaria
AAAGATTCAACAACAAAATTAAAAGACTTACTTGGAATCAAAGGCAAGAAATTTAAGGTGCAAAACAAGGGAATTAAATTGACAATTAAGTAAATAACATGAAATTAAAATGTGCAAGTAATTAAAGGTAGAGAGCTAAGGTGTCAAATTAGCTAACAAAAAGCAAATGAGATGAAAGGTCTCTATTTATAGGGAGAAGGGAGGTTAGCATGTGTTGAAAGCTTCATTCTTTCTTTCTTTCTCGTCTTTTCGTCTTCTAAATTCTTCGACTTTTATTGAATTTGTCTCGGGGTTAATTAAACTCGTCTTATAATTTCTTCATTTATTAGATTTGAGTTTCTCGAATTCATTAAACTTCCGTCTTTAAACTTCTTCTTCGATAAATCTTCAGAATAGGCCTTGGACTTCTGTTTTTTTTTTCCTCTTGATCTTTTGACTTCGTCTTTTGTCTTTATCTTTGATAAAAGCCCGTGAAAGCCCGTATATCCTTCCCTTTTCACATTTTGATCCTAAATCACACAAAAACACAAACCACGCACAATTCCGACATTTACGACATAAAATACACGTTTTTGCTTTGTTATTATTATAATTAAGTGGTAAAAGGATAAGTGTTTTCACACTTATTAAATCCCCTACACTTGACCTGTAACACCCCCACAATTGCTATGCGCAGCGGAACTACAACAATGGGTGCTACACAGTATTCATTGCACACAAGATATATCAAACGACGCTAAAAAGACGTCAACTTAAAACTTGAAATTTAAAATTGTTAGATGATACATGTCCACGGTTTTTCCAACCCCAATTTGGTACAACAGAGTTTAGCGTTTTCGGTCCCCATGAATCTCAACCCAAAAACTTCAGTTTTACAACAACATAACATTAAACTTAAAATGTTTAAGTAGAAAAAGGAGGAAAAACAAGCGGACTCCAAGCCTTACACACAACATCCATCCCATGCATGCTCCATCCTACACCTCAGCGGTTACCTGAAACACATGCCAAAATTTTGGTCAACGAAAACGTTGAGTGGAATTCATAGGTTTTACAATCCATTTGAACGTATATATAATAAAAACCATTCGTGATCATTTATAGTCTTGTCGATCAAACAAACTATAATCAGGATACTGACAATTGTGTTTAAGCTCATGACACTAATCCGTTAACTCAATCACCCGCGTAATAAATACCGGCGTGATTCAGATGAAACCAGTGCCCCTTCTAAAGGCATCAGTTGCAATTATACCTTATTTCTCATACAAAATAATCTACCGCAGAACTTACTAAAAGTACAGCTTCTCGGCTAGCATTGGGTCGTTAGCCCCGTAGTACTACAAATTGCATAAGCGGCTATTTCCCCCTACTCGAGGGCAGGACAATAGTTAATAGTTCATGAATTTAGGGACTTTGGCAACTTGGTACTCAACACAATTTCTAAGGCAACTTTCGGGTCTAACAATCATTCATGATATACGTTCCTTTTAAAAACTAGCATGCATTTCCCTCGCGGGTAAAACAATTTGAAATAAATATAAGCGAGGCTATAAATTCACACCTTATATCTTAAGTAGTCGGTAGTTCGAGGAATGATCACTGACAATGTTACGGATGCCCGGGTAAATCAACACCTATCACAAATAACGCGTAATGAGTAATCTCATTTAAATACTTACGGTACTGTATAAAATACATATATACTAGTCACTTAGGACAAGTATAACTCACGCCAAAGACAAAACAACAAGTATCACTCATTTTATACCATTCGTTCTCATTATCTACGCTATCCAATTTTATCCATTCTCGCCGGTACTTGACTAAAGTACGGGCTGTTTTACCATGTTTAACCACACTTATAAAATTTGACAAAATTCTCAAAAATCCTATAAGACCTGTAGATAACATGTTTTTAAGCCCAATAAAAGTTTTTACTTTTACGACCCGTTACTCGACGCTTTTCTACGACTACATTTTACGGGCTGAAATTGCACTTCGACCAATTTTAACCTCTTTGACCTATATGAAAAGTACATTTGACTTCTTTGACACCTAAGTCAACATATAGACCCATTTATACAGGTTAGGGACCAAATTTTGACCCTTGACCATTTACCAATTCATACTTGTGACCCTCGGGATTTGACTAAAACTTTACACAAATTCGGATTATGAAAGTCCTCGTCTCCCGGTACTCGATCTTTAAAACCTCATAACTTTTAGCTCGTTTTGAGTCACGGGCTCTACCTTATACCAAATTAAAGATAAAAAGACCCTCTACAACTACATTTTGTTTTCAAGACCTGTAGGTAAAATAAATTTTATGAAATGACCCCAAAGTTTCTGCCTAAATTTGACTACTCCAAAAACATGCTTAGACTTGATTTCAAACCTTCTAACCACCACTAGGCATCATCCTAAGCCTCCCTAAACATATCCAAACACAAGTTTTCAGTCCTACCCCTATTGTTCAACCAAACTCATAATCCTAATCATCTAAAAATAAACATGCAACCACTTAAACCTATTCAAACACACCCAAAACACCCTTATAAACACAAACCCATGACATTTCATCAAACACTTTGAACACACCCAAAAACCCCCAAAAATTCGTGGCTTTAGGGGCTGTGGAACACAAGAATCATATACCCCATTATGTTTTATAGGTGATTATACTTCCATTGTACATGAATTTAACATGCATTACAACAATTAGCCTCAAAAACGAATTTGGATCATCTTGAAAATTTTTGGAAAATTTTTGTTAGTGCATGTGTAATCAAACCACGGATTAACACTCACCAAGGGATTCTAAGATGTGGTCTTAAGTTAGTTTTTGTGAAAACTCAAGAAAAATGGTGGATTGGTGGTGGTGTTTGTGTTTAGCCGTCGGCTAGAGGACAAAGAGAGAGAGAGTTTGATTTGTTTTGGTGAAATGTGTTTGTGTGTTTGTGTTTGTGTATTTTTGTGTGATTGGGAGGGACCAATTTGGCAATTTTTGATTTCTTTTGGCCTTAAGTTAAAAACGCCATTAAAACTTTGCGGGTTCGACTCACTAGTCAATTTTGAAAATTTTACGGGAGTCGGAAATCATCCCGAACACTCCAAAATATTTTTGGGATACTTTAAATGTACTCGGAAGGCTATAAAACTCACCCGACTCAACTTAACACGAACCGTAAATAAAATTCTCGAAAAATTACATTATCGATAAATCGTCAATAATTATGAAAATTTGGGCATCCATCGGGATCGTAATCGTCATCGTCCTTCTTGAATCGTCAATCGTAAAAATTACGACCGTAAACGTCGGTTTCAACTTAAACCGTCAAATAAATCCACAATAAAAATTCTTTAAAAATTTCAAAAATATTCGTAAAATAGGATTAAACAAATAATGTTGGGCTCGGGATATCACATCCACAAGTGAGCCACAACTCAAGAGAGATGCTCACACTGAACAGCTCTTGAGACAATAACTTAGCATCATACGGCACTTTCACGGGTGTTACATCCTTCCCCCCTTAAGGGAGCGACGTCCCGGCGCTCTCCGGTTCTTATACTCGCATTTTGTACTACTAGGAAGATGATGGTACTACTTCCTAAAGAGGTCTTTATGTTTTGTTCCGAGCTCCGGTTCACGTTTCGGGTTCCATCACACCTTCACCATGAGTATTATACCTTGCTTCAATCTCTTAACACCTCGATCCTTGATCTCCACTTCAATTTCTCAAATCCTTCCTACGGTTATCAACACGTCTCTTCTCACAGCTTCTCGCGGTCAACAAGTGATTCTCAATCTACACCATCTCCTCCGGAGTCTCTCAAATCATTTCAGGTCCATTCAACTGACTTTTTCCTACTTCATTTCATCCAACTCGCGGTCTATATTTTCATCAACATAATTCTTCAAATGTCGCAGCTTCCAAGCTAACATAGTATATGTCGTCGTACAAAGGTACTACCATCGGCAATGGTCGATCTCAATAACTACCAAAATCAATCACACACGCTCGGAGCACGTCTTCCAACGTTCGAATCATCCTTTCACTTGGTTCGTTGTCTCATACAAACAATTAATCATAAAGAAAATCACACAGGTCGCACATAACCCCATCGGAAAATGTTCAAAATATAAAAGACGAAGTAATTAACACTAGTCATACAAAATCACCTTATCGCAATATTACGTACATACAACCCTAGCTCGTCAAAACGAATTCATCGATACGCTAATCATTCGACGTATACATAACTATCTCGAAAACGTCACAATCCAACCAAATACAAAATCCATTATGAAACACATACCACCAAATTACAACATGTTTGCAACATAGCCAAACCATGCCAAACCAATCAGTTCAATCAGTTAACCCACGCTTGCTAATCAGCCAAGCCAAGATAAAACAAGAATATTGACATAATTTCTCGGATGAGTCCAGTCAAAAGAAAATTTGCAAGTTAAAGAAGGTTCAAGAGCTTGCTAGCTATGGATGCATATCCAAAAAGAAATAAAATACTTACATGTCATCGTGGGGTGCTCACACACGGATCCATACCCAAAAGATACTACAAGAACACCATCTTACTTCCGACCCAAACGTGGTCAGAATCTTAATAAATATCATCGTTCACAGTAAAAAAAAAATACATTACATGGCACGTGTTCTCCATGATCGGACTTAATTGGACAATGTCGTCTCAAGTTCTCACAACTTACGATCACTCGACCAGATTACTTACCACACAAATGCATAAAAGGCAAGGGTTTACCACAAAAACATCAACTAGGGATATCTATCGTTTAACCATCGATAATCAAGGATGGTTGAGTCAAGCAAAGAGGATTCCTCACTTAAATAAACGAAAACGACAATGGAATTGTCTTCCAATTACTGACGCACAGTTTGTAAACTTCAACAATTTATCGTGTGTCATAAAACATATCAAAAGAACAAGAAAGAAAATATATAAGGTACGATACATTTGATGTAGGAGAAGTCTTCGTTATTTCCCTTAGAGTTATTCGAACTCTGATTTCCTCTACTTCGGCATTTTTCCATCTTTATTAAAAACTCTTCTCCCGGTGACGATACGAGCCCCTCTGGTATTACATCAACGCCCTAGCGATTCCGATGAAATTCGCACGTTACACACAACTCATAAAAACATTTTCCAAAATTACTCGGTCTCAGTGACTTACTAAGTCAACGCCAAACAGAAGAAAAGATTTCAACGAACACAAGAAAATTCAATAATTTTCTTTAAAAATCAAAGAAAATACGATTACTTGCATAAGGATCCACCATTTTTAAAAACGTCCTCTTCCAAACATTCATCAAAAACACTACCGGTTTTTAAAGACGACCAATTTATTTGAAACTACATCGCCCTTCCAAAACTATGCATAACTAGCTAGATCATGCATACTTGAGGATCAAGCAACAACAACCAACAAAACAGGACTCTTCCCGAATTATGCCTAGTTAGCTAAGCTGTGCATAATTGAGGATCGAGTGACAACACAAACATTATTATTACATACCAAACACGACTATGGAAGTTTTCGACCTAATATTCAAAATAATTAAACCATTTGAAATGAAATTTGAAATGGGAAAATATTGTTACCACCGGTTTAAGAAACACATCCAACATTTTTCGTTCACTTTGGAAACATACCTTTTGCTTTGCCTTTTTATGAGAAAATAAATAAATAATTAAATAAGTAAATCGTCACCATTTGCATTTAGTTCACCAAAACATTTGACACACTCATACCTAGTTTCACAATGGACTATTCACAAAATAACGGTAAGGTGGTTCATGATTAAAGATCATTGCAAGCACAACAAGTAATAAAATTAAGATCAATGAGATCGAACAAGGTAAACGAGCAATATAATTGCCAACAGAAATTAACTACATTAGAAATGAAAATACTTCAAATATATGACGAAAGTCTCAGGATAATAACAGCGATCTACGAATACATGGAGTGAAAGTTGAATATCAACACAAGCGTCAAAAATAAAAATAAAAAATAAAACAACGATCATAATTCCCATCGTCTCGAGTTGCACACACATTCCACGAAGTGTATACGGGAAGAGAAGAATAATCACTTGGTTAAATAGAAACAATTTCACCAGAAGGATCGAGTTCTTTCACCTCTACAATTTGGTAAAGCGGCTACGCCTCCTCGATTTTGTTAAATATAAATAAACAACCACTCTAATGAAGATTTATAGCATCATCCAAGTAAATACATAATTTTTGTTTCCATTAACCGAAAGAAGAAAGTTACGGCGTCCATGATCATGACAAAATACACCGGGTGACATACCCTCATCATCAAGTACTAGCGATGTAGCAACACAAAAATAAATATAATAATAATGGTTTCATACCATAGACAATATTAAAATGAACAATCACATGACGACTCATGTTTAGATACAGACTCACAAAATCAAAGAAGGGATGTCGGACGATCGAACCATCGGACTCAAAACATTATATATACATCTTTATTAAATAATATTCAAGTAGGCGTGTGTTGTATAATCCAGTTGCGTATAATAATTAGCGTTACCTTGTACATTGTAAAACCGAACATTTACACATTTTTAATTTGTGTTACACCATTAAAGAATTTATACCTTTCATCTTTCAATCTATACAAAGTTTTCATTTCTGGAAAAATTTCAATCTATCGGAAACTATTAACATTAGTAGACGCGGTGACTCGGTTATCACAATTGACAAATCATTAGGTTTGAAAATCTCCATACTTGTGTCAAAATCTCATTAATGTTCATATCTTAAGTACCAAAAACATACGTAGTAAGAATTTCCCAAGTTTTACGTTTTTATTATTACGACTTATATTATCACATATATACACATATCCAACACGACTCATCCTAGTCCCATTAACTCTTAAAAATTCAACCTTTGACTTTTATTACACACAAGTTTTTCCCCAAAACTGTTTTGTTAAATCATATTCGCGTAATTCGACTCAAATGATAAAGAGGTTTCACGTGGTATTATCTCGGATACTTACTGATTTTTGTCGAGACTTAAATCTCAATAATAATAATATAATAAACAATCAAAATGCTTATCTCAATAATTTTAAAATATATATAAAATTCAACTTTTAATCCTTAGCCCATTGTCAAATGATTTTAAAATTAACACATCTCGTCGCGGAATAAAACAAAAGATTTTTCAAACGATTTTAAACAAGCCTCATCAAATTACACATATTGATTCTCTATAACGACAATTAAACAAACAAATGATTTCCAATGACGTTCCATCAATGTTTAAAATTTTTATTTCAAGCATTATAATTTCATACTTAAAGTGTATATTCCGATTTTATCCCAGTTTATTTACTACAACGAGTGACGAGTTCTAGTTTACACCAATGCATACGTATACATAACCTTATGTTTAAAATAATTTTTTTTTTTTTTTTTTTTTTTTTTACAAAGTTTCTTCCTCCAAAATATATGACCAAATTTTTTTTTTTCTACTCTATATTGCAAATTATGCCAAACGTTTGCTACATTGACCCGAAAATTAATTCATACTAAATCCGAGTTACATATACTCAATAGTCATCTCGCAAATTTTATTATAAACTCCTTTCTCGAACTAATTTAAGCAAATTCTTAACAAGTCCATCACAATCTTTTAGTATCAAATTTTAATATATGAAAACAAGGATTTTACGAGTAATAATAATTACTTATTACGATTTACCAACCACGGTTGAAGGAAAATAATTTCACAATGTCCATTTATTCTCTACACGAATTTTACTTGTTACAAAACACATCATACGTCATTTTTATCCGAAAGTTTCATTCACCAAATATAAAATATATAAAACACTTTATGTTTAATTCATTCAATCAACAAAGTTCGATGCTTATTTAACTTGCACAAATGCCGGACCTCGTCATGTAAAATATTTACTTCAAAATAATGAAACAACAAAACAAAATGAAATAAATGGAACGAGAATACGTATGTCAACTAAATGTTGTTATCGGCCTCGGATGAGTCTCGAAATCGTACTCCACAAAATTAACACAAAAACCAACCAAATTCCAAGTTATCGCGCTTGATCACAACGCCAGTCCATTTTAAAACACATCTTTAAAATTCAAGTAGAATAGTAAACAACGATTAAATGGCAACACGCCTCAACCACGTTTCATAATATACACACATGATTCGCCGCCCCAATGTACGCATCGTCGATTATACTTCGGCTATGTTATAGTTACGTGAACTAACATATCAAACCCATTAGGAATAAAGGAAATAAAGTAATACGTAAGTAAATTACGTTTCAAAAGAAAATGTCCAAAATGACACATCACGGTGCGATAACGACAATCGAGATCGACCTAGTCGATATAAAATATGTTACGAAGCATCATTTACGTATCTAGAGTATCAAACGAGGTTCATATTTGGTTATTCGAACAATAAATTAATTATCAAGATTGATAATTTGCGGTGAGGCCGAATTCTCAACAAAACCGCATTATAACTTGTACGATAATCACTCAAGGACCATTGCTTCACGTGCAATGCCTTTAAACACCATAGTATATACATACTTTTACATAAAAATCATTCCTACATACACGTAGGATTACAACGCGATGTTGCCATGTAATGCAATGTAGCCCGTTATGCCAATTACATGCAACATATACGATAATCTTTACAGGAATTTGCAAATTACGATGGTAAGTACTCAACGTACAAAACAATATATCTCAATATATATCTCAAAGTATTTACTTACTAAATACTTAGGGAATTCATATCAATTTCGAGGGATACATCTAAAATATAAAGCAATGCTAAAGAATTCTTACCGGAGCCATGCAGGATAGTTGTGTGTGCTTGGACCATTTCTTACGACACCAAAAGTTATAGTTTAGGATTTTCAAAAACGACCTAGTTCTCTATAACTCATGGCTCTGATACCAATCTGTAACACCCCAACAATTGCTATGCGCAGCGGAACTACAACAATGGGTGCTACACAGTATTCATTGCACACAAGATATATCAAACGACGCTAAAAAGACGTCAACTTAAAACTTGAAATTTAAAATTGTTAGATGATACATGTCCACGGTTTTTCCAACCCCAATTTGGTACAACAGAGTTTAGCGTTTTCGGTCCCCATGAATCTCAACCCAAAAACTTCAGTTTTACAACAACATAACATTAAACTTAAAATGTTTAAGTAGAAAAAGGAGGAAAAACAAGCGGACTCCAAGCCTTACACACAACATCCATCCCATGCATGCTCCATCCTACACCTCAGCGGTTACCTGAAACACATGCCAAAATTTTGGTCAACGAAAACGTTGAGTGGAATTCATAGGTTTTACAATCCATTTGAACGTATATATAATAAAAACCATTCGTGATCATTTATAGTCTTGTCGATCAAACAAACTATAATCAGGATACTGACAATTGTGTTTAAGCTCATGACACTAATCCGTTAACTCAATCACCCGCGTAATAAATACCGGCGTGATTCAGATGAAACCAGTGCCCCTTCTAAAGGCATCAGTTGCAATTATACCTTATTTCTCATACAAAATAATCTACCGCAGAACTTACTAAAAGTACAGCTTCTCGGCTAGCATTGGGTCGTTAGCCCCGTAGTACTACAAATTGCATAAGCGGCTATTTCCCCCTACTCGAGGGCAGGACAATAGTTAATAGTTCATGAATTTAGGGACTTTGGCAACTTGGTACTCAACACAATTTCTAAGGCAACTTTCGGGTCTAACAATCATTCATGATATACGTTCCTTTTAAAAACTAGCATGCATTTCCCTCGCGGGTAAAACAATTTGAAATAAATATAAGCGAGGCTATAAATTCACACCTTATATCTTAAGTAGTCGGTAGTTCGAGGAATGATCACTGACGATGTTACGGATGCCCGGGTAAATCAACACCTATCACAAATAACGCGTAATGAGTAATCTCATTTAAATACTTACGGTACTGTATAAAATACATATATACTAGTCACTTAGGACAAGTATAACTCACGCCAAAGACAAAACAACAAGTATCACTCATTTTATACCATTCGTTCTCATTATCTACGCTATCCAAATTTATCCATTCTCGCCGGTACTTGACTAAAGTACGGGCTGTTTTACCATGTTTAACCACACTTATAAAATTTGACAAAATTCTCAAAAATCCTATAAGACCTGTAGATAACATGTTTTTAAGCCCAATAAAAGTTTTTACTTTTACGACCCGTTACTCGACGCTTTTCTACGACTACATTTTACGGGCTGAAATTGCACTTCGACCAATTTTGACCTCTTTGACCTATATGAAAAGTACCTTTGACTTCTTTGACACCTAAGTCAACATATAGACCCATTTATACAGGTTAGGGACCAAATTTTGACCCTTGACCATTTACCAATTCATACTTGTGACCCTCGGGATTTGACTAAAACTTTACACAAATTCGGATTATGAAAGTCCTCGTCTCCCGGTACTCGATCTTTAAAACCTCATAACTTTTAGCTCGTTTTGAGTCACGGGCTCTACCTTATACCAAATTATAGATAAAAAGACCCTCTACAACTACATTTTGTTTTCAAGACCTGTAGGTAAAATAAATTTTATGAAATGACCCCAAAGTTTCTGCCTAAATTTGACTACTCCAAAAACATGCTTAGACTCGATTTCAAACCTTCTAACCACCACTAGGCATCATCCTAAGCCTCCCTAAACATATCCAAACACAAGTTTTCAGTCCTACCCCTATTGTTCAACCAAACTCATAATCCTAATCATCTAAAAATAAACATGCAACCACTTAAACCTATTCAAACACACCCAAAACACCCTTATAAACACAAACCCATGACATTTCATCAAACACTTTGAACACACCCAAAAACCCCCAAAAATTCGTGGCTTTAGGGGCTGTGGAACACAAGAATCATATACCCCATTATGTTTTATAGGTGATTATACTTCCATTGTACATGAATTTAACATGCATTACAACAATTAGCCTCAAAAACGAATTTGGATCATCTTGAAAATTTTTGGAAAATTTTTGTTAGTGCATGTGTAATCAAACCACGGATTAACACTCACCAAGGGATTCTAAGATGTGGTCTTAAGTTAGTTTTTGTGAAAACTCAAGAAAAATGGTGGATTGGTGGTGGTGTTTGTGTTTAGCCGTCGGCTAGAGGACAAAGAGAGAGAGAGTTTGATTTGTTTTGGTGAAATGTGTTTGTGTGTTTGTGTTTGTGTATTTTTGTGTGATTGGGAGGGACCAATTTGGCAATTTTTGATTTCTTTTGGCCTTAAGTTAAAAACGCCATTAAAACTTTGCGGGTTCGACTCACTAGTCAATTTTGAAAATTTTACGGGAGTCGGAAATCATCCCGAACACTCCAAAATATTTTTGGGATACTTTAAATGTACTCGGAAGGCTATAAAACTCACCCGACTCAACTTAACACGAACCGTAAATAAAATTCTCGAAAAATTACATTATCGATAAATCGTCAATAATTATGAAAATTTGGGCATCCATCGGGATCGTAATCGTCATCGTCCTTCTTGAATCGTCAATCGTAAAAATTACGACCGTAAACGTCGGTTTCAACTTAAACCGTCAAATAAATCCACAATAAAAATTCTTTAAAAATTTCAAAAATATTCGTAAAATAGGATTAAACAAATAATGTTGGGCTCGGGATATCACATCCACAAGTGAGCCACAACTCAAGAGAGATGCTCACACTGAACAGCTCTTGAGACAATAACTTAGCATCATACGGCACTTTCACGGGTGTTACATGACCATTGCAATGTCCTCATGCAATGCTTTAGTTATAGTAAGTGTCTTCGGCAATACCAACGGGGTAAGCGAGAGTGCGATTTGAAAGTTCAAGAGTCATCTTTGTTGGTGTAAGGTCGGGTAATGATAGTGTTTCCCAAACACTTAAAAGCATCAGATTAATACTTTCCCCGAGATCAGCTAAGGCAGTAAATTCTTCGGTTTTGTTGAAATTGCAAGGCAACACAAAACGACCGGGATCTCCAAGTTTTTACGGAAGTTCTTTAAGAAGGACTGCAGAACAGTTTTCATTCAATCGAGTATTAACAAACTCGGCCATCTTCTCCTTCTTATTAAGCAAGTCCTTAAACATCTTAACAAATTTAGGCATTTGGGCTAGAGCTTCAACAAGGCTAAAGGTGATGGTCAGTCCCGAAATCTTCTTCAAAAAGTTCGACACTTGTCTAAGCGAGAAGGATAAGGAATGTTGGGTTTAGGTGGTGTAGGTGTAGCAGGTAATGGTTGAGATGTTGAAGGTTTAAAGGTGGAAGGTAGGTTTGGTCGAGGGTTTTTCTTGGGTACTTCAGTCAGAGGTGGAGACGGTAATGGAGAACTAATACTAGGCGTGGGAGTAGGAGGGATAAATGGTGGTGGAGGAGGTGTAGATGGAGTAACTGGGGGAGGGATAGATGGTACTACTAAGGTTGTTCCACTGCGTGTAGTAATAGCACTCACATTCGCTCTTGGGTTGGTGACGATATTTGAAGGAAGAGAGCCCGAAGTAGAGGGTTGAGTACATGGAAAGAAACTAGCCATCATATTCTTCAAATCATTTGTTTGATTGCTAAAAGAGGTTTGCTATTATGTCGAAGCTTGGATCTAATATCATTGCCTTGCTTAGTGATATCTCCTTTCAAGTTGATGATTTGGCTTTGCAGATTCTTAACTAGCTCTCCTTGGGTCCTCATGAAAGCTTCAACATCATGATTAATGGGTGGTGCTTGTTGAGCGGGTGGGTGATAAGGATTAGAAGCTCGAGGTGGGTTTGGATTGCTTCTATTGTAGTTATTGGGGTTGTGGTTTTAAGGAGAAAAACCGGGTGAAAGAAAGTTGTTAGAACGGTAACTTAGCAAGTTACGATCACCTTGAGGTCGGGCTTGGTAGCTTTCCGTTGAATAGTTACCATGAGCCGCATACACGTTTTCCGGATTGTCCTGAGTAGAAAGAAAATCAGTGTATGAATGAGGACCCCCACAAATCTCACAAGAAATTGATACAACTTTAACTTCTTGTTGTTGATTTGTAGCCAAAAGTTGCATGTTTTTTGCTCATTTCGACCATTACGCGGGTCAATTCGGTGATATCAGGGTTTGAAGAAGTAGAAGAAACATTGACTCTCGAGTTTGATCTTGAGGATGCGGATGAATCCCAATCTTTGTGATGAGTAGTCATGTTCTCGATAAGCTCTCTACACTCCTCGGGTATTCTTTTCATAAATGTGCCACCGGCGGCTGCATTAGCATTTAATTAAATAAAATTATTAATTAATTAAAATATTAAATTTTTAAATTATTAATTATAAAAATTAATTAATTAATAATTAAGTTAATTAAAATTTTATATATAATTTACTTTAATAAATTAATATTTTAATTATTATTAATCCACTTATTTGATTTCGAAGGCTCGTGACCATGGATGGTGGAAAGTAGCGCGACAAAAAGCGTCGAGTCATCTCATCACAAGTATGAATTGAATTCTTCGGAAGAAGATCAGACCATTTTTCGGCATGTTTGGATAAGGTGTGTGAAATTAGGTGAAGGCGAAGAAAATCCATAGTAACACCGGGCAACTTCATGCTTTGAGTAACGGTAATGAATTTGTCAAGGTGTTTGTTGGCATCATCATCTGACAATCCGCGAAATGGACAAGTGTTTTGAACTTGTTGGATCATGTGTTGCTTCAACGAAAACTCTGGAGCCGTGATTTGCATTGGCTCAATCGGTCCTCCTCGTCCATTCATCGTAGGTTGACACAACTCCTCCATCATTCGAAGGTCGGGTGGGGGAACATTGTTGTTGTTATTCATGTTGGGGTGGGGTGGATTATTGTTGTTGTGCACACCAACCATAACTAAATCTTCACGAGTCTCGGGCTCTGAATAAGATGAAGATCTAGTACGCATACACCTGCAAAAGCAAAAGAAAAAGATACAAAGAAATAGAGAATATATGTACTTGTAAAAATAAGGGTTAATATACAAAGAAGTTACTAAACTTTCCAAGAATTTTGTCCTAAGGTAACGAACGTTCATTTTGTGTTTCTAAGTTACTAATGTTCATATGAACGGTTGATTAAGTTACCCATTTATCAAAAACGTGATCTTTATGTTACTTCACATGAAAAAATAAGACATTTATGTTACTTAACTTATCAAAAAGCATGCATTCAGGTTACTCAAATTAACACTAAATTATAGTGACGTATAGTTTAGTAACTTAGAAACACAAAATGAACGTTCGTTACCTTAGGACAAATTTCTTGGAAAGTTTAATAACTTATTTGTATATTAACCCTAAAAATAAAATCATTTTGGTGCAAAACTTTGAAAAAGAATTGCTTTTATACGTTTTTTAATGTTTTTGTATTTTTGAATTTTTTTTAATTGTAATGGATTTTTGAAAATATTTAAGTAAGAAAAATAACGTTCACGAGTGAACGGATCCCAAAATTCAACGCGTCTCTCACAGAAAACCGTTAATCTTCACGAAAAGAGCCGGCAACGACGCCATTTAATAACTAGGTTTTACTCAGTTAAAAATTTAAGTTCGTTGTGTGTCTAATCGAATTGATTAATAGTTTAAGTGCGACTCAGTCGTCTTTTGGTGAAAACAAATAGATTGATCGTTGTAGTAAAATAAATGTGCGAAACGTTAAAGTAAATGACGAGTAATTAAAACTAAAACTATTTAAAAAGTAAATGGCGCAATATTAAAACTTTTAAATGTAACTTAATTAAATGACTTAAAATTAAAGCTTGACGAAAAGTAAATTTGACAAGTTAATAAAAATGAAAGTAAAATTAACAATTTAATAAAAATGCGAACTTAAAAATAAAACAAAGCAAAATAATAACACAAAATTCAATCCATCAGAATCCCATCGGAATACCAATCAGAATGGTGCTGTCGGAATGCAACAAAAGTACCCCTGTCAGAATGTTGGTCGGAATCCCCCTATCGGAATGATGAAAATCAAACCTATCGGAATAACACTCACCTATCGGAATGTCAAACAAACCCGTCGGAATCCGAATCGGAATCCTTGTCGGAATGCTTGATCGGAAAGTCTATCGGACTGTGGCTATTGAAATTTTGGCAGCACTTCGTCGCAATGAAACCTTAAGACCCGTCGCAATGTACGATCGCAATGAGCGATCGCAATCACGATCGGAATAAGGGGGAAAAACTGTCTGAATCTCAAAACCCCTTTCCGATACAACGATCGGAATAAGTGAAGCTGTCGGAATCCAAATCCCCTTTCTGATGGAATGAGATACGATGATAATCAAAACTAAATAAGCTAAGATTAATAAGCACTAACTGAAACTTACAAAAGCAATAATAAGACGAATAAAATAAGCACAAATAAGAAATTTTCTAAACACTAAATAAGAAAATTTTTTAAGCAAACTTTAAAAAGATAAA
This sequence comes from Glebionis coronaria, assembly GCA_025667525.1. NCBI lineage: Eukaryota > Viridiplantae > Streptophyta > Magnoliopsida > Asterales > Asteraceae > Glebionis > Glebionis coronaria. The sequence goes on from CM046875.1 coordinate 291,190,854, forward strand.
ACTTTTAAGAAAACTTTAAACCTAATAAGCTAAATACAAAATAAGCCAATAAGCATGTCAAGCTCAAAGCTTAAATCGTGTGAAAGCCTAGATAGGAATAAAAAGGTAAACTTTTTAATCAAATAAGCAACAAGATTAAGCAAAATGAATGCTTAATCCGAATCAATAATAAAAAATAAGAAAAGTAGAATAAGAATGATAATGAAAATCTTGATTAAAGGAAAATAAAGATTCAACAACAAAATTAAAAGACTTACTTGGAATTAAAGGCAAGAAATTTAAGGTGCAAAACAAGGGAATTAAATTGACAATTAAGTAAATAACATGAAATTAAAATGTGCAAGTAATTAAAGGTGGAGAGCTAAGTTTTCAAATTAGCTAACAAGAAGCAAATGAGATGAAAGGTATCTATTTATAGGGAGAAGGGAGGTTAGCATGTGTTGGAAGCTTCCTTCTTTCTTTCTTTCTCGTCTTCTAAATTATTCGACTTTTTTCGAATTTGTCTCGGGATTAATTAAACTCGTCTTATAATTTCTTCATTTATTAGACTTGAGTTTCTCGTCTTCATTAAACTTCCGTCTTTAGACTTCTTCTTCGATAAATCTTCCGAATAGGCCTTGGACTTCCGTTCTTTTTGCCCTCTTGATCTTTTGACTTCGTCTTTTGTCTTTATCTTTGATAAAAGCCCGTGAAAGCCCGTATTTTCTTCCCTTTTCACATTTTGATCCTAAATCACAACAAAAACACAAATCACGCATAATTCCGACATTTACGACATAAAATACACGTTTTGGCTTGGTTATTATTATAATTTAGTGGTAAAAGGATAAGTGTTATCACACTTATTAGCAACCAGCGGTATGAGGGCTTGTAGGTTATTGGCTACATATTCCTCCATTGCGCGCGCCTCCGTAGAAACAACTTTCTCGTTTCCTTCGTGGAGTATCCTTCATTTTTGTTTATTAGGAGGAGGATGGGTTGACTCTCGCTTTACGTTTCTTTCCTCCACCGTAGGTAGGGGAGTTGAGAATAGTGCATTTGTTACTATGAAAGGTGGATTTGTTACATCTCGAGTGTTTGCCTCACTGGCAGATCTAGGAGTAACATTCGCGGATGTGATATGACCATCTACCATCGAGGACCTTCGATGGCCTTCATGCATACTGTTTTTCATCATTGCTTAGAGACTTAGTGTAGGGTCCCACGGATTGCGCCAACTTGTTGATACAAAAAATAGATGGACCAAGCTTGACCAGAATTAGGCTTAATCTAGGGTCTTGTGGACTTTGGCTCTTGCACCAAGTGAAACTTCCTTTGAGGACCCTGCGCACTAAACAGACACCGTTAGGCTTACCGTGGGTTTGTGACCCACGACTAGGCTCCGACGTGAGAGTAAGTAATCAATTTGAGTGTATAGCGTTTAGGGTATTGTGTGTATCGTACCTTTGTGGAACTACGGGGGTTCCTTTTATACCTGAGAGAGTCCAGACTGGGCTCCCTGTTCTTGCGGCCTAAGGAAGAGATAATGACACAAAATAGCTTGATCCTTATCGCATAACTAAGGTAAGGGTATATCTCTTTCCTTTAGGCGAATATAACTATGTTATAGGATATATTCTGTCTGATCCGGTCGCATTTCAACGAGGACCTGGTTAAGCAATTAACCATCATGCGACAACGGCTTACCGGGCCTCCTGGGCTGTGCGCGCATCGCATAAGTATCAATCCATTCCTGATGGATACGGGTAGTACCCGTGAGTTGTAATATCCAGCCCGACTAGGGACTATACGTCATCAATACTAACACACAAATACATACCAAATCCGTTCTTGACAAATGGTAAAAAGTTTTTACTACATAAAACATAAAAAGGGACTTATAATACTAGTTTCCTAGAAGGATTAGAGATTCTTGGTAACGAACCATCATGGTTGATCCTTCGTTCGCGTGTATACCAATGTCATCCCAATCTTCAGTAACTGTGTTAAAGACTTGAAGGGAATGGCCAGGCAGGTGGAAATTAGCAGTGTCCAGATCTACTATAGGTAAACCACCTACCATGAAACCAACTATCTTAATAGAGTGAGGTGTGTGAATCCCGAACCTCATATCAAATAAGATGACATTCATCCCATCAACGACACATTCCCATGCACATACAAATTGGGTATCCTCAAATAGATAATTCCCTGAAAGGATGAGTAACTCACCAATTTGGGATACATAAACGGGGTCAGGAAGTATAGTGGTAAGTTAAGGGGATCTCAATGACATGAAACCTGTGTACACGCATATCAAATGATATGAGGACAAAGCGTCTGTCCATGCGACAATAAGGCCGAACGAATGTGTCTGTTGTTACCCAATAGATAAAGTTACCCAATACCGACTGACAATAAATTTTCTTAATTCTAACACTTTCACGAGGCAAATTCGGAACACGTACAAAATATTGGTGCTCAATGTATAAATAGACACATAACGTGGACCATTTTGATGTGTTAGGTAGGATATTTTTAGAATGGTAGGGTCTAAATTGTCTTTGCGAACACCAAATCCGAAAGATAATCTTTCTGTGTGACGTTGAAAATTGAAAAACGGAACACCGATAGTGATATACTTTTTCAAAGAGGGATTCAAAAGCGCAACACTCATATTATTGACATGGGTGAAACACATTATACCTTCTGACATGGCGATTGGCTTCAAAATGGTATGTTTCAGCTGTGTTACTAAGGGGGTAAAAACAAGGTTAGCGTCTAATGATCCCATAAAACTTATAAAACCTTGATCATAAGTTATATTGTAAGGTATAATGGCACTACTTCGGTCACCATACAGATTAATAAACCTTTGGGAATATATGAATTCCTTCTAGTCATGACTAACGCTTCTACACTATAACAATGCCTTGATAGGGAGTGTAAGCATAATCTTCATTGGATATCAAAGGGGGATATAATCAGACATTGTTGGTAACTTTCGTTTATAGTGAATGTTAATATCAGGAGTAAAAAAATTTCATTTAACTTTTATGTTTAGTGTAAAAGGTTTAGGTTACCTTGTATGTAGTTACACTTAAATAGGAAACCTATAACACTACCACATTTGCAATTAAAAAGGGATGGGTTGGTTATGCAATTTGTTCACTTAGTGTAATTATTACCCTAAAGCATAAAGTATGCCTAGACCTGGTTAAATATTTGGATAGTGTGGATATTTATGCATGAAGTGATAGAAATTAACTATCACACCAACTTGTTGCCCTTTCGGTGAATTCAACATATACTTCAAAGGGGAAATATTATAAAATTACCAATAATACTTCAATAGGTGAAAAACATAAGGATTTATAATAAAAGATTACTTGATAAAATTAGACATGCTTTGTAAAACCCGCATACTTTTACCATGAACAATACATTTAGTAAACATACGAACGAATTAAAACTTTCCTTTTATATCATGAACACGTGTCATGAATAGTAAATTCAGAAACTACGTACGTGTTATTACACGATAATTAATTAGGATCGTATTAATACACAATAATTATTAACCATAATAATTATAATCACGAACATGAAATCATGAACATTTAATCACGAACATGTATCTACATATATATTTATTATTATACGATAAATATCGTTTACGTACAAGTATTATTATAAGACGAATAAATAATTACGATAGCCCGAAAACACTAACGAATGAAAACGTAAATTAGTAAACATGAAAATTGAACGGGTTTCCCTCGTGGGTCCTTATAGCCACGGACACAAGAGAAGGGAAGGGCCAAGCCCATGTTGATTTTGTCTATTTTGGGGAAAAGGTAAACACAAGAAAAACATAACACAATTTCTACAAAATAATTAAAAACCCTAGCTCCCTTTGCCTCTCCCCTTTACCACCGGCTACCAAGAACACCAAAGATGGTGTTGGTTGATTTTGATTGTTCAATTTGGGTTGAACGTGTTCGTGTTCATTATCCTCTTCCATTCAAGCTATCGGTATCACCAAAACCTTCACCTTTAATTTAACTTTCCTATTTTCATGTTCATGTGATCTAGATAATTAAAACATAAAGAAAACATGTCAGATTAATCAAGAAAAAAAGCAATAATAATGTTTTGGTGGGTTTTGTTTCGGCCGATGCATGAACCGAGAGCCATGGGCTGTCGGTGGTCTCTTGATCACCAGCAGCCGAGACCTTATTGTCTCGGTGTAGTTTTGGTGTCTCGGCTGCAAGGAAAAGGGAACCCCGACTCGCGTCGGGGTGGTGTTTGTTTTGTTTGTGGGTCTCGGCAGCAAGAGCAACACCACCGGAAGCCCTTGGTGGCTGTTTTTGTTAAGCAGGGGGAACGTAGGCCAAACTGGGGAAACCACCGGCTGCGGCCAATGGTGTGTTTGGTTCCATCAGCGGGTACCCAAGACATCATAGGGGGAACCAACGGCTTAAGCCGATGGTGATGTTACATGGACAGTGGTAACCGGCTAGGCCGGGTAGCCACTGTCGATGGTTGTTTGGTTCGGTTTATATGTAAAACACGGGTATGGGTACGGGATGATTTTTACAAGCATATTTTACAAGTATAGTTTTGCAAGGCTAATTAAATTAATTAAACATGCTTTTATAATTAATTTAATTTAATTAAGAAATTAGGTTATTATTATTTAGTAAATAATACATGTATTAACCTAAGTATTTTTACCATTTAATTTACACTATAGTGTTACGTAATCTTTAAAAACATGGACTATAATTAATTAATAAATCATGACTTAGGTTATAATTAATAAGTTATTAATACATGTTTAACCTAAGTAGTTTATATGCTTTGATTTAATTAAATCATGCTTATTTTTAATTAAATCGTATAACCTATAGTTTATTTAATTAACATAGTATTATTAATAAACTATACTAATAATTACATGACTTATGATATTAATCAGTAAAACTTAAGCTTATACTATTAGCTTATTAATCTAGCTTATTTCTAAATATGGAAACTTCCTAATTCAGGAAAGTTACTACTTTAGGAAACTTTCTGTTTTTAGAAACTGATCTATTTTTAGAAGTTAATCTATTTTTGGAAACTTTCTATTTTTGGAAACTTTCTATTTTTGGAAACCTGCTATTTTTAGTAAATTACTTATAACGTTAAATATAGTAAAACAAGACAAGAACATATAAAACAAGCTAAGACCTAATAAAATCAGTTACGTACTCAGTAAACAGAAACTTATACATGTCCCCTATTTATGTAGCATTAGTGAGATCGGGGTAGGACTTTCATTCTTTCGTCTTCTTCGTTCACTGGACATAAGGTACAGATTTCCCGTCCTTCAGTATGGACAGTCTTTCCTTATTAGGATTCTCCGTTTGCAGCCAACTATTTTCCCAGTATTGTTTTATATGTTTGATACTTATGTTAGACTTAATGCCTAAGCCGTATACATGCATGACCAGTGTCACCTAGTTATGGAGGTACCATAACCATAACACTAGAGGCACCAGTGTTATGATTTCCCCACAGCGGAGTGATTGCTCGTGGCGTCCCTTTACAGTTTTGGCCATTGTATTATATTATCATGTGGGGCCTATGGGTGCATCCTAGTTACATGTTTACCAGTAATACCAGAGTGAATGCGGTGTGTGCCTTGCATCCTTCACTAGGAGTTGATCCCTCCTACCGAGACTATTTTATTAGAGGCAACCCCTCTAATTTCATGACGAGGTCTCCCCTCCATGTATTCATGCACAGTGGAACCTCATGACCTATATGGGCTATTGGCTAATTAATACAGATTTTACATAAAATCATAAGTCTTTTCAAACTATAAAACCAGCTTTATAAACATGTTCTAGGTTTTCCAGGACTTATACATTTCCGCTGCTATTAGTCTTATTTATGTTTCAGCCATTCATACTATGTCGTATATCCGTTCACTGAGCGTATTGCTCAGCCGTTACATTCCTTTCCATGTCCCAAAACGGAAGGTACCCAAGGACAGGCTTGAGCATATGGAGGACGTGCATAGGATGGAAGCTTCCTTAGACTTCTTTTCCTTTTTGCCTTCATATACTTATGCTTGTTTAGACACTTATCTTGTCCTACTAGTTCATTTACTTTATTTAGTTTTTGGGCTTATGTTTGGGGACGGATGTTTGATTCTGGTTTCCCTTTGGTCATGTATGTTTTAGTACATATTACCTTGCATGCTTTGATGACACGCCATAATTACGCGTAACGATCCACTTATTAAAGTGGGGTGTTAAAATTATTGTATCAGAGCCAAGGCTTCGGCCTGTACGCTGAAAAACTTGACCTGGGACTAGTGGGTAGTCACCAAAAGCTTCCAAAGTCAACGCTTGTTATCCACATATTGATGTTTTCAGCACCTTGTTGTTTTAACCATGATGTTTTCATCGGCATTGTTTTACTTATACGGATGGAAAACCGTCATACATACTTAGTTACGTGTCATTGTTTCATGCATGATGTTCCTTGTGAACTGTGGCTAATGTGGACTGAACCCTAGTAGTTCATAATTGGTCACATAAATTTTTTTTCTGTTATGTTTTGACAACTGATTTTCACTCATTTATTTCATGTATTATTGTTGCATGTATTTTGACTAAATAATATTTGGTACAAGACTGGCCATATTTAGTCGCATGTGCTTTTAACCGGGTCATTTTGTTTAGGTGAACCGACCCATAGCCGTTCACCCAAACCCATGTTATTTTTATTATCATGCATCCATACACAGATTCATGCATAAAAATTTTCATGTTTATATGCATAAATTTTTTCATGATAATGTATTATGTCCTAATTAAATAAATCATGTCAAATTTTATTTTGTGAACTGACCAATGGTCGTCCACACCAGCGATTTTTGGATTCATTTCATTACAGTCATAAATAATTTTTTCATGTCCCCTCATTAGTTACTATGTCTCTTTGTGTCAAGTATGTTTTCATACTATCATGGTTTACTTCGTTTTCATGCTGATTATGTTTTATACTCCTTCGTGTTAAGTTTGTTCCATGTTTCTTCATGTTGAATTCGTCTTCATGCTGATTATGTCTTACGTTGATTATGTGAATTATGCTTTCATCATGTTGATTATGTTTTCATGCAAAACATTGATGGATTTCATGTAATCCTCCTTTCACGATAGTCATGGTTGGTGTTCATTAATCATGCTTTCAGGCAAATCATTGTTGAATTTCGTTTAACCATACTTTTAGCGATTCTCTATGCAACCAGAATGATGTCTAGGCTGGCATTGCCAGGTTAACATGATGGTTTTCTAACCGTTTAACCAATTATTTTTTCCTTTAAAATCATGTCAGATGATCGACCCCATACCGATCATTTCATGTGCATTCCATGTGTACTCCATATACCATATCCCATGTGTATTACATGTACCTTAATTCATGTGTATTTCACTTGCAATACTCCATGAGTATTCGCTAATCAATTTTAAATCATCTCAGGCGAATTCCACTTGTTAATATGCCACAAGATACTGATGCCGCTCATAACCAGGAGATGTTACTAAAGGTTGATGCTGCTGATTTTTTTGAGACGCTACGAGATGTTGATGTTGTTCACAGCCTAGAGATCATACAAGACAAAGACAAAGGCGTTAGATCAAAGCGATCGGACGAGAAGATGCTTCAACACCAGACGATTTCCATCACAACCCATGTCCCTAATTCTTAGTTACATGTGACAATCCGTCAATTTATGGTTGATATTTTATTCTCAAATATTATTTGAAAATATTATTTTAATGTTATATTATGAACTCACTTATTTTTGGGAAGAAATTTGGATTTACGTCTTGGAGTAGCATCCAGTACGTCTAAACCGGAGGATTCAACGTTACGTGCTTACGTTTACATACACCATCTTTGGTGACAGTCCGACATTTCAGAAAATAAATTTATCCGTGAATATTATTTTGAGATTTTAAATTTGTGTTGGTTCATAAACTCACAAATTTATGAGAAGAGATTAGGACTTACGTGAATAATTTAATGTCCTTTACGACTAAACCGGAAACCCTAGGTTTACGTATTTACATTTTTGAACTCCATTTTTTATGAGACAATTTTTATTAGATTCATTTTGTGTCGTTGATTCATAATTTATAAAAACGTTTTTCGTAAAACGACCCGAGGGCACGCGAATCGAGGAAACTAGAATCGAGGAGTACCCGTAAATTAGTGGGATGGGACAAGTTTTACACTTGCCCACCCCACTACATGGGATGGCCAAATGGGCTCCAACACATACCATGATGTGTCAAACATGTAGCTTAAAAGCTACACTTGTCTAACTTAACAAAGTTAGCTAACAAAACCATCTAACACTAAACCATTATCTCACAAAACACACATGCAATACCACTCTCATTTCTCTCCACCCTCTCTCTAAAATTCGTCCCAAAACCATCATCAAACACCCCTATTTGATCTATTTTAGCCATAAAATCATGTGTTATTCATACACATGATGATGCTCTTTTGAAGCCTTGAAGATTGGAGGTGATTCTAACATCCAAGGAGGTGATTTGGTGATGTCCAAGGGCTGATTTCTCAAGGAGTTTTCATGAAGATCAAGGGCTGATTTCACAAGGAATCTACAAATACTTGGTGATCCTAGAAGTGGTGTTGATATTTCATAAGATTGGTTACCCAAAACAAAGTCTTGTTCATCATCAATCCCATCTTTTAATCACTAATGGTGGTATAGAGATTGTTCTTCCTATCCTCTTATTATTTTGATTATTTAATCTTGTATTTTCTATATTTATGTATATGTATATGATGATGAATTATGATCAAAGATATTATGTGGGAATTTGGTGTTGATAGATTTGATAATCATGGGTAAAAAGATGAAAAACTATATGTAAAAAGGTTAAAATCATGCTTAAAATGTTGGTTGTATAAAACAGTAAAGAATCATATGATGAACTAATAAAAATGGCATATATTAATGGATATATAGTAAGTAATATGTCTTGTACACATGTGAGAGTTGGTCATGCAATGGAATCATTATAATGAGTGTGATATGATAAAAACAAGTTTAGAGTGCAAATCTGAGTATACTGTTTTGGACGATTTTTAGAAAATACTTAGAGGCTGATTCAACAGTATCTATAGTAGAGTTAAATAGAGAACATATCATTTAGTTTATGTCATAAAAATTTGAGCTTCTATTTCCATATAGAACTCTAGATATGGCAGTTTTGGTTAACATGAAAATAAAAATCAAATTTTGGAAATTAAAGTATAATAGTATTATATAAGCACTCAAATAAAAATAGTATAAAATGTGAATTAAAACCCACTAACTCATATAATACATTTATATAAATATGTATAAAGATAAATAAATGTACATTTTATAAAAATGGTAGTTTGATAAGTTTTATAAGTTATAAAACTATAAACATGATTTTTACGACTTTTTCGGCTATTACCGTAAAATTAACGTTTTTCGCCAATTAAAACATAGACGATCAAACCCGTCTAATGTAAACTTTTATATACTCATATACTGATATATAAACATATATAACAAGTAAAAACCGATAAAACCCGAACTATATAACATACGGACATTAAGTTAACGTTATTGGACAAATAATATCACAAAACGTGCTAAAACACTTATAAACCTATTTATTGGGCTTAACCCATTTGGGCCCAACATGTAAAGTATAAATACTGATAATACACGTATGAAATGGATTAGTACAAGTTAATGAACTTATAATAGGCTTATTGGACCTAAAACACCTAAATAGGTAAAACTAGTAAACTAGTAAAGAAGTTACCCATACATAAACAGAAAAATGAGTGAACGAACCCACTTGATCATCATATATATATAATCATCATATGTATACATAATTGTTATTTTTATAAAGTATTTGGACATGAGTCTAAGACGATTATTATTTGTCTAGGTTTCCGTGATTGAAGCACTTACCGTACATCCAAATCGCCGATAATCGCCTTCCCACATCAACGTGAGTTCATAGCCTCGCACTCTTTTAAATGATTTTATGAAATGTTTTATAAACCCGCGAGGGAGATAACATGTTAGTTTTTATAAAATAGGACACCATTTGTCCCTATTGTTTGTTTCTTGATTTGGACCCGAATGATTGTATGACCCGATTGTATGACCCGATAAATGATTAAATGACCCGATAGATGAAATAAAATGGATTATTAAAGTTAGGTTATGTCACTAAAAGTCCCATTAGCATGAATTGTGAACTACCGGGATTTGGTAGACGCTTATGCATATAATAGTACTATTTGGGGACGATCACCCCAGTTCGCGCCTTGACGGTTGATCCCCGTCGTGCCACATTGATTGGTAAGCGAATTTATGTATGAGAAGATTTACATAGCGTGACCTTTGAGACGACACGCTAATTTAGATGGGCAAATGAGTTTCGGGCTAGCTACCCGTTGTTTGTTGTAGTAAGGTAACAATGTCATGCGGCTTATAATAATCCAATTAACGAAATATTGCTATACGCACCGAATTACGATGTATTGCCTGACTAGCAATACGGGGTCATACTATTGATATTATGTTCGTGTTTTGGTTTTCATAACCATAATCATATAACGGTTTTTATTTAACTCCATACAACGTTATAAAACATATTGTATGATATTTTTACGACATTGGTTCGTATAATGATTTTGAAGGCGAAAGCCTATATTATGATTTTGATAAGGATTTGTATAAAATGACTTTGGCTACTTTATGGCCTATTACAATGATTTGTACAAAATGATTTTCGGTAATAATATTATACCGATGTTATATTGATGGATTTTACTAAACTCTATGAATTCACTCGGCGTTGTCGCTGACTTTTTCTTTTAACATGTTTTGTCTGAGGTACTTGAAGGTAATTCTCAGGAAGACAACAAGAATTCATGGCCCACACCTAAATAATAATTTCCATTCAAATTCTTTGTAAAACTTGTATGAAATATTATGACTTGGGGCCTATGTAAATTTGATATTTATGAATGGAAATGTTTTTATTATTAAACGACGCGATTTTTATGCGTTGTCTATGATGTGAGTAATGTGCTATCCCGTAACACCAACGAGTCTTCCGCTGTATTGAGTTGTATAAATTTGGGGGTGTTACAGTTTGGTACCAGAGCTCTCGTTATAGAGAACGAAAGATTTTTAAAACCAAGGTTTTGAATAAAACATTTCAAAATCTTTTAACTATACACATTTTTCTAAAAATGTCTAAAAATCTTTTGACTATAACGGTGCCGAAGAATTCTCGAGTTACCGACAAGGCCAGACTGAGAAGTGTTATTTTAATATATATATAACTTGGATTATATATATATGTTGTAATTTGATTACATGATTGTTTGATGATTATTTTGATATTTATACGAGGTATTTATACGACGTAGATTGTCACAAGGAACTCTAAATCCCCTAGTAAATTAATCGAAGCTATTCTCGTAGGAATTCTAGCTATCCTAGATCTAAACCAAGTTGTGGATATTTATGATCCCAACAAAATGGTTGATATTCGTAGAGATGTTGATATTAGATGATTGTGATATTGAAGAAGAATTGGCGGGATTAAAACTGATATCGATGTCATGACGATCTTTTCTTATAGAGTGGAGTTTGATAAAACGTTACCACCTAGAAAGATGTCATCTGATTCGTTGTCATCCAATTCTTAAATTTGAGAATCGAAAGGGTGAATGTTGCACTTGAGGCTGTCATTGGAATCATTTCCCAAAAGCCTCATGCCACTAGTACCTTTCTAAGAAGTCTAATTGAATGATCGAGTCATTTCATACTAGTGACTCATTTGATAACTATTGTTGTAAGAGCTATAGGATTGGAAATTAAGTGTTGCATATCGAGCTTTTATTGCCCTATTAAGGTCTAAGAATAAGGTTGAAAAATATTGGAGAATGAGGTAGGATATCGAATTGAGTATAAGTTGATTGAAAACTTGAATAAAGTAAAATTTAACACGTATGGAATATGAGATTGTTAATAGGAAATCGTTAAGTTCTGTGATTGAACTATAAGGTTTTAATTGATTGTAGGTTCGTGTTAAGGGTTGTTCCTAGGCCATTTTCCACTAACGAGGATGCCTAGTGTCCAATAAATAAATTGAAGAAATCTTCTTCTGAATTGGGACCGATGGATCTTCCGGGACATGTGGAACACCTAATGACTCTTGTAGATCAGTATTCATTGTGGTATCTTTTAAAAATAATCCCTAACTTAACTTAGACATCAGTTGGTAGGATGAGTTCTTGGAATTGTATGACATAGTGACACGTAATGTGTTACGGTACAAATTTGACTTGTTTGTGATTAATGGAAAGACTACCTTTGATTGCTAAATCCTACATGTATCGTTGTTATCTATCCTTTATTGCTTCATCCTAATGTTCGCATTAGTAATGCAACCATTGAACAAGTACTCATCTCGATTGGAGTCACGTTGTGGATTAATCTCTTTTGAGTGCCATCGAGGTCATGAACCTCATGATTATTTGGCTAAGCTCATTTCCTATTATATTGTAGTTAGTTCTTGGTGAACGACTCTTCATCACTCTTTTGCAGATCACTCGTTGTTTTTATAAAGTTAAAACAGTATCTTTTTAGAAAATTGAATTTTCATCACTATATGGATTATTTAAAGTGAGACTTATAAATAATCATTATTGAAATAAAGTTGATTATGAAATACCTTGGAAAACTTGATGGTTTTCATAACAAAGAAGATCTTTGTAAATTTATTTTTTATTCTTATTTAAGAATTAAGCATGAAAATGTTTTTATTATAAACATGATGATAAAAATTTTGACGAACTGAGTATTGCATTGTTAATCTTGAAATTGTATATAGTTGCGCGCCTACGTACAATTTAGAATGGACCATGCAAGGCTGATTAGTAGTCACCATAAAACTGATTAATAAACACTAAATTTTCTTTGAAGATTGTGAAAGATTAAAATTTATGAGATCTGCAAGAAGTGAAAAATAAGGATATAGTGTTAGGGACACCTACATATGTGCCTGTAGCATCTATTCTTCTGAGTTGAATTTACTCATCTGTGTAATTTGTCCTATTTGACAATTGATATTCCCTTCTTGTCCAATTCTCCCGTGGTGAGATTCTTTGGAAAAGTATCTGATTACCGAGTGTTGATACCCGACTGGATGTATTGACGTTCTTATCATTTCTTATGATTTGATTTCATTTGAATGACATGGGTAACGATCCGAGGAGCTATCGAATGTGTACTCAAATTATGAAAACATGGGATATATTCATATTCGTTAAATGTTTTCGTCTTTATCTGAATTAAAATTCTCTCGCGTAAATTATGCATTGACATTACTCTTTGGATGATAGTTGTGTCTCCATATATCGTTGAATTTGCGAAGGATTATGAGTTATTATTAGTCTTTTGAGAAGTTCACATCTTATCGACGGAAATAAAACTGAAAAGTTGGTAATGCCAGTAGAATGGATTGATTGATTATGACATGACGACATTGTCTTAGTTGATGGGAACTCGAATAGAATTCCCCTAAATGATAAGATGTTGATTATCAAAAGTGATCTAAATAATTCTTGGTGGATGACGATATCCTGTATTTAGACTTAAAATTATACCATGAATGATTGTGAACTAGTTATAGATATTGTAATCTAGAAGAACCTAATATGAATTTATTAAAAGATGTTTCTGTTATCTGAAACTTTAGGAGGTATTTATTGGTGAATTACCTAGACTTTTGCCATTAAGGCAGATTGAAATATGTATTGATTATATTCTCGGTGCTGCACCTGTGGCGTGTTCATTGTACGTCAGCACCATCTGAATTAAAAGGAATTACCGTACAACTGAGAGAGTTGTCGGAGAAAGATTTTATTCTACCGAGCTCGTCATCATGAAGAGCTATGGTGTTATCACTCCTTATATTTATAGATTACTGTGAACAGAATAAATTGACAATCGAAAACGATATCCATGACTCGAAATGGAAGATTTGTTCGATCATTTACAAGGTTCTAGCGTATGTTTTAAAGATTTGATCCATGGCATGGTTATCATCAATTTCGCGTCCGCGAAAAAGATTATCTATTCCAATCATTACATCCAGAACATGTAATGAACATTATGAGTTTCGCATGATGTCGTTTGGATTGGCTAATACACACGTAGCATTCATAAATTTGGTGAATCACATGTGAAGGCTGTAATTTGATAAATTCATGCTTGCGATCATTAAGGACCATTTGTTTGTTTATAAGAATAAGAATGAGTTAATAATTATTTGTAGAATGCCCTGAGTCGGCCGAGTAGTGAAAACCTGTACCTTGAATATTTAACATGTGATTTAAGACTTAATCATTTACATTATTTGACCGTGTGATTAAAAGATAATGGAATCTATATTGACTCTTCAAAAATTAAGAGCCCTTTTAAGATTTTGGGTTTTACCAAAAAGAAAGTAGAAATATGTTTTGACAAATGTTTTAACAAGGGATTTTAAGGGATTATTCCCTTATACCCAGAACGTTTAACTAAACTCATGTTTAGGGGTAAATGTTCGTGTATACCTCAAGACAACCTAAGAGGGATTGAGGAAACCTTTTAAACCATGACTTAAAATTTGAAATGACAATTTTTACTTTTCAACTAAGAAAATTTTGACCAAAATATAAACAAAGATTTTTTGAACATTTACGAATCCTATTAATTATTTTTGATAAATCAACAAAAATCGTGTTAATTAAATTAAAAATTATTTTGAACATTTTCATATAATTGGACAGACTAAGCAATTTAAAATCTTTACGTTTACGTTTCATAAAAATTGAATATTTATTATTTAATTAGTCGTAATAATTATCGACGCTTTAGACGTCGGATTGAGTAAAACGGATAAAAATGATAGTTGAGAAGAAACTAAAACTTAGAAAATGTGAAGAAAGAAATTTTTAATGAATGTAAATACTGACACGTTATGTAGAAAAGGATAAAGAACCAATTAGGATGTGTTCCTTAGTAATAAAGGTGCAAAATAAAATTGCCGAACAATTTAAATATGAACGATGTTAATAAAAAGGATAATATAGATAATAAAAAGGGGTTCGCGGCTATTGTGAACCCTCAAAATTGAGAAGCCGATGGCGTTAAATGTTTAAAAGGCCACTTGTGGTTGCCTAAAAATGGAGATTTTGAGATATAGTTATGTTGGAATCTTGTAAGTATAAGTATTCTATTCCTGTCATTTCTAATTTAATGTATCTCATCTGAAGAAGTTGTACTAATGGCAAATTATGAAGGCAGAAATTGCTTCTTACATTAGTAAACGTCTAGATATTGCAAAGGTCATCATCTGAATTTGATTCGATTTGGGTCATCGTCGACAGTCTGACCAAATCTGCTAATATCATTCCTGTTAATGATAGATTCTTGATGAAGAAATTTACTCTTTTGTATTTAAAGGAGCTGTGTAAACATGGTGTGTCTGTATCGATCACCTCTATCAAGATCCTCTCTTCGCATTGAATTTCTAGAGATTTGCTCAGAAGTAATTGAGAACGAATCTTGATGAGAGTACTATACCACCCCAATCGAAGGGACGAGGTAAAGTAGCGATACAAAATACTATAAGTGTTGTTTTATGTTTGAATGATTGACCTTTGGTAATAAACTGTAAAATCGTTTTCCTTTCGAGAGATTATCATTGATAACTATCGTATTAGGATCAAGATCGAATCTTGTGAGGATATATATTAGAGCATCTGTAAGCAGGAGTTTGGATGAAGACATCCGACATACACCCATTGTGAGTTGGACATGTCTTTTAGGTTTAAGGTTTCCTATAATGGCGAACCTAACCTTACAAAATACCCGACCCGTGAGACCTGAAATGATTGTTGAAATTAGGATCTGATTATTGACTGCCGGTAGTGGGCAGGAGGATATGTGAATATGAAATGTGGATCTTGAAGCGCAGGATGGATAGCGAAGTTATGCCAAAAAATTTCACCATAGAAAGATGAATTGAAGATCTGAAAGATCATGGGAATTAAGTCCCTGTTGTATGGGACCATTGAGATGATGTAAACGTTGGTTTGAAAGGCATATAAGCTGGATCTACCCTATGACTTCAAGGGCTGCGCGAATTATGTTTCGTAAATCGAACTTGATAAATGTCTACCAAGTGAAAATCTGACTATTCCTTAATGAAGTTTAGATCAGCAAAAAGTTGCATTCATCAAAAACCCATGAACATCATGGATAGAGAAAGTAAGTCGACATTAAGCCTGATCTTATTCCCGTAGTTAGGTTTGATGAAACTCGCGTATTCTAATGAATTACACTTGTGAGAAAAGACCGAATGTGGAGGAAATACCCACATGGCTTTAACTCTATAAAAAGCGAGTAGTAAGGTAGGATGATCTTTGAGGACAAAGATCCTGTTTAGGGGTAAATGCTGTGACAATCCGTCAATTTATGGTTGATATTTTATTCTCAAATAATATTTGAAAATATTATTTTAATGTTATATTATGAACTCACTTATTTTTGGGAAGAAATTTGGATTTACGTCTTGGAGTAGCATCCACTACGTCTAAACCGGAGGATTCAACGTTACGTGCTTACGTTTACATACACCATCTTTGGTGACAGTCCGACATTTCAGAAAATAAATTTATCCGTGAATAATATTTTGAGATTTTAAATTTGTGTTGGTTCATAAACTCACAAATTTATGAGAAGATATTAGGACTTACGTGAATAATTTAATGTCCTTTACGGCTAAACCGGAAACCCTAGGTTTACGTATTTACATTTTTGAACTCTGTTTTTTATGAGAAATTTTTTATTAGATTCATTTTGTTCCGTTGATTCATAATTTATAAAAACGTTTTTCGTAAAACGACCCGAGGCACGCAAATCGAGGAAACTTGAATCGAGGAGTACCCGTAAATTAGTGGGATGGGACAAGTTTTACACTTGTCCACCCCACTACATGGGATGGCCAAATGGGCTCCAACACATACCATGATGTGTCAAACATGTAGCTTAAAAGCTACACTTGTCTAACTTAACAAAGTTAGCTAACAAAACCATCCAACACTAAACCATTATCTCACAAAACACACATGCAATACCACTCTCATTTCTCTCCTCCCTCTCTCTAAAATTCGTCCCAAAACCATCATCAAACACCCCTATTTGATCTATTTTAGCCATAAAATCATGAGTTATTCATACACATGATGATGCTCCTTTGAAGCCTTGAAGATTGGAGGTGATTCTAACATCCAAGGAGGTGATTTGGTGATGTCCAAGGGCTGATTTCTCAAGGAGTTTTCATGAAGATCAAGGGCTGATTTCACAAGGAATCTACAAATACTTGGTGATCCTAGAAGTGGTGTTGATATCTGTTGATATCTCATAAGATTGGTTACCCAAAACCAAGTCTTGTTCATCATCAATCCCATCTTTTAATCACTAATGGTGGTATAGAGATTGTTCTTCCTATCCTCTTATTATTTTGATTATTTAATCTTGTATTTTCTTTATTTATGTATATGTATATGAGGATGAATGATGATCAAAGATATTATGTGGGGATTTGGTGTTGATAGATTTGATAATCATGGGTAAAAAGATGAAAAACTATATGTAAAAAGGTTAAAATCATGCTTAAAATGTTAGCTGTATAAAACAGTAAAGAATCATATGATGAACTGATAAAAATTGGATAGATTAATGGATATACAGTAAGTAATATGTCTTGTACACATGTGAGAGTTGGTCATGCAATGGAATCATTATAATGAGTGAGATATGATAAAAACAAGTTTAGAGTGCAAATCTGAGTATACTGTTTTGGACGATTTTTAGAAACTACTTAGAGGCAGATTCAACAGTAGCTATAGAAGAGTTAAATGGAGCACATATCATTTAGTTTATGTCATAAAAATTTGAGCTTCTATCTCCATATATAACTATAGATATGGCAGTTTTGGTGAACAAGAAAATAAAAATCAAATTTTGGAAATTAAAGTATAATAGTATTATATAAGCACTCAAATAAAAATAGTATAAAATGTGAATTAAAACCCACTAACTCATATAATACATTTATATAAATATGTATAAAGATAAATAAATGTACATTTTATAAAAATGGTAGTTTGATAAGTTTTATAAGTTATAAAACTATAAACATGATTTTTACGACTTTTTCGGCTATTACCGTAAAATTAACGTTTTTCGCCAATTTAAACTTAGACGATGAAACCCGTCTAATGTAAACTTTTATAAACTCATATACTGATATATAAACATATATAACAAGTAAAAACGGATAAAACTCGAACTATATAACATACGGACATTAACGGGCTAAGTTAACGTTATTGGACAAATAATATAACAAAACGTGCTAAAACACTTATAAACTTATTTATTGGGCTTAACCCATTTGGGCCCAACATGTAAAGTATAAATACTGATAATACAAGTATGAAATGGATTAGTACAAGTTAATGAACTTATAATAGGCTTATTGGACCTAAAACACGTAAATAGGTAAAACTAGTAAACTAGTAAAGAAGTTACCCATACATAAACACAAAAATGAGTGAACGAACCCACTTGATCATCATATATATATAATCATCATATGTATACATAATTGTTATTTTTATAAAGTCATTGGACATGAGTCTAAGACGATTATTATTTGTCAAGGTTTCCGTGATTGAAGCACGTACCGTACATCCAAATCGCCGATAATCGCCTTCCCACATCAATGTGAGTTCATAGCCTCGCACTCTTTTAAATGTTTTTATGAAATGTTTTATAAACCCGCGAGGGATATAACATGTTAGTTTTTATAAAATAGGACACCATTTGTCCCGATTGTTTGTTTATTGATTTGGACCCGAATGATTGTATGACCCGATTGTATGACCCGATAAATGATTAAATGACCCAATAGATGAAATAAAATGGATTATTAAAGTTAGGTTATGTCACTAAAAGTCCCATTAGCATGAATTGTGAACTACCGGGATTTGGTAGACGCTTATGCATATAATAGTACTATTTGGGGACGATCAACCCAGTTCGCGCCTTGACGGTTGATCCCCATCGTGCCACATTGATTGGTAAGCGAATTTATGTATGAGAAGATTTACATAGCGTAACCTTTGAGACGACACGCTAATTTAGATGGGCAAATGAGTTTCGGGCTAGCTACCCGTTGTTTGTTGTAGTAAGGTAACAATGTCATGCAGCTTATAATAATCCAATTAACGAAATATTGCTATACGCACCGAATTACGATGTATTGCCTGACTAGCAATACGGGGTCATACTATTGATATTATGTTCGTGTTTTGGTTTTCATAACCATAATCATATAACGGTTTTTAATTTAACTCCATACAACGTTATAAAACGTATTGTATGATATTTTTACGACATTGGTTCGTATAATGATTTTGAAGGCGAAAGCCTATATTATGATTTTGATAAGGATTTGTATAAAGTGACTTTGGCTACTTTATGGCCTATTACAATGATTTGTACAAAATAATTTTCGGTAATAATTTTATACCGATGTTATATTGATGGATTTGACTAAACTCTATGAATTCACTCGGCGTTATCGCTGACCTTTTCTTTTAACATGTTTTGTCTCAGGTACTTGAAGGTAATTCTCGGGAAGACAACAAGAATTCATGGCCCGCACCTAAATAATAATTTCCATTCAAATTCTTTGTAAAACTTGTATGAAATATTATGACTTGGGACCTATGTAAATTTGATATTTATGAATGAAAATGATTTTATTATTAAACGACGCGATTTTTATGCGTTGTCTATGATGTGAGTAATGTGCTATCCCGTAACACCAACGAGTCTTCCGCTGTATTGAGTTGTATAAATTTGGGGGTGTTACATTACATGTCACACATCATTCAGTTGTCTTTTCAGTCATATGAGTGAGAACCGGTACCAGCCGGCCACTTAGCTAAATGGTTACATGAATCACAGTCATGAGAATGACCGTCATGGAACTAACAGACAAGATGATAGTAACCACTACTATGACAACAACTATCCTAGCAATCGCAACAGAATCTCCGACCACGGAAGTGATCAGAATACAAGGGTCAGTAGTCCAACTGAGCCGCCAATTCTGGCATGATAACCTAAGATTTACAGCTTTATTTTTTTCACACCTCGAGACACATGTCAAGACACCAGTCGAAACACAGGTCATACGTACATTTCCTAAGACACGAGTCAGGACACATGACTCACGTCTATCTTCTGAAACATCGCTAAGGAAATTTAGGGTACCCTTTAAGGGGTACATTCATTTTGTTATGCCATGTATTAATCAGGCCACAAGAACCACAGTACCATCACCGACGTATTATTCGCGTTTGGACACGTAAATATCGTTCTAAGTGAGATAGGCAAACCACATTCAGTGAGATCTGTCATGTTTGCTTCATGACACTTTCATTTCTTGATTTCATATTTCATATATCCAAGACCATAAGGACGTCATTCGTATCACCCATGTATACGGAGGATTTCCTTCAGTCTAATGATAAGATCCAATCTGCTAACACACTTACCTCGGACTAATAGAGTCAATATAATTTTGATTATGGACTAAGAACAGCAGCCCATACTACGGTTAGTCACCATTCATAACAGAGTATGTACAGCGATGTTTTGGTTACTGAATACATTCAGCATGATTTTCCATCAGGAAAATCTGTACAATAATTATGCTTTACAAGCACGTGTTTGTTGTTGCATGGTTGCGAAGATTCCAGCTATCATTGATAACACGATTTCTGAAGTCCCTTACTAATAACCAGCTGATTATTCTAGAATCTTACCACGTGTATTCCAGAGTAACCTTCTAGGAGAGGGACCGTAACATGAGATTATGTGTCGACTACCTTCGATTTAAATAAATCACCCTTCATAACCGTTATCCTCCTCCACGTATTGAAAATTGTGTGTGAGCGACTATAGGGTGCTAAACCTTTTCCAAGATCGACGCATGATCATGCTACCAACCTTGGCGAGTGAAAGAGCAGGACATTTCCATGACTGATATTCGTACACGACTTGGTCATGCTAAATCTATGATTTTGTATTAGTCTCATAAATGATCCATCAGCATTATGGACTTAATAAATTGAGTTTCCATGAACTCATAAACAAATTCATCAGTGTTTTCATCGAGGACAACCTGATTTTCTCTAAGTCTAGAGAAGAGCAGGAAGACCATATTTGCACTAGCAAATTATACGACAAGAGAAATTTCACCCTTAAATTTTCCAATATAAATTCTGGTTGATTACAGTGACACGCTGAATCACATGGATTCTCACGGTTAATTTTACCATGGCTTATGCATGAAGGTGAGAACCCTACACTACATTAGGTGTTCTAGAAAATTCTACGCTAAAAGAAGTCTAAATTCAGAGACACATAGTTTTCCAAACATCTACGTATCCAGTTCCTATGAAGCAAGATACAGTTACGTTCATATCTAAGTACCTGTCATACCAACAGGCTAAGAAAGGACACCAACAAACAGGGATGTTTTTCCACCATCAGAAATTGTGATCATAAATTGTACAAGATCTCCCTGGATTTTGTACCAGATTACCGCAAACTCGGAAGAAGCATGATGTTATCTGAGTTATTGTAAACAGTTTGACCAAGTCTGCGGAATCCATACATCCGCAAGGATTTCAGAATCAACAGATTGATAGGACATGTTCCAGCCAAGGCTCATCCGATCACTTGGTAATTCCTCAGCGGTCGGGCCAGGAAAAGGTTCACAATTTTGCTCCTTATTTACGTTCACGTCCTTGTTTTAATTTTACGACTTGCTTTCGCGCTCACGTTCATGAAACAGTCACGTTCATGATCGTATCCTGGCCTACGATTTTACGTTCATTTTTGTTCTGGGAAGTTTTGCAAAAGCTTGAGAGACCATAATCAAGTTTAGTATAACTCTCTATCCTCAGATGGATGTTTCACGTCACATTCCACGTCTCACCTTAAAGCGTTTGGCATTACCGCCGCCGTTATTCCATGTTCACGATATGTTTCACATGTCACGTTCATTCCACATTTCTCATATCACGTTTACAATATGTTACACGTATCATTGATCACCATATGTTTTCTTATATTACACTCACCATATCTCCACGTATCACGTTCACAATTGTTCACGTATCACGTTCACAATTGTTTAGGTACTACGCTTCAGTATGTCTCGCGCATCATTGCTAAGACGTTACTAATGACAGTTGGTATAGGTTATTTTGCATCGTAATGTTTCATTAATCCTTGCATGTTAATTCTTATCCACTCGATCAAATTCAGGAGGATCGATCTTACGTTGATAACCAGGAACTTTTACGTATTGTCAAGTCCAAGTCAGAAGGACCAATATTTATCATTTGTGTCAAGATCTTGTGGAGGAACTGTTCCGAGAGGGAAGCCACTTGGAAACCTACGAGTCCATCCGGATTTTATCCTCTCATCATTCTATAATTCGGTTATGTTCTTTTCAGGCACGTCACGTTCCATTTCCTTGTCAGTCATGTCGCGTTCATGTTCTTTTCAGATTATCCTATCTATAATTCGGGGAGAAATTACTCCTTTTAGGGGGGAAGAGTTGTAAAACCCGAATACTTTTACCATGAACAGTACACTCATTAAACATACGAACCAATTAAAACTTTCCTTTTATATCACGAACACGTGTCACAAATAGTAAATTTATAAACTACGTACGTGTTATTACACGATAATTAATTAGGAACATATTAATACACAATAATTAGTAACCGTAATAATTATAATCACGAACATGAAATCATGAACATTTAATCACGAACATGTATTTACGTATATATTTATTATTATACGACAAATATCGTTTACGTACAAGTATTATTATAACACGAATAAATAATTACGATATAACACAAAAACACTAACGAATGAACACGTAAATTAGTAAACATGAAAATTGAACGGGTTTCCCTCGTGGGCCCTTATAGCTGCGGACATAAGAGAAGGGAAGGGCTAAGCCCATGCTGACTTTGTCTATTTTGGGGAAAAGGTAAATACAGGAAAAACATAACACAATTTTTACAAAATAATTAAAAACCCTAGCTCCATTTGCCTCTCCCCTTTCCCGCCGGCTACGAAGAACACCAAAGATGGTGTTGGTTGATTTTGATTGTTGAATTCGGGTTGTACGTGTTCGTGTTCATTATCCTCTTCCAGTCAAGCTATCGGTATCACCAAAACCTTCACGTTTAATTTTATTTTCTTATTTAGATGTTCATGTGATCTAGATAATTAAAACATAAAGAAATCATGTCAGATTAATCAAGAAAACAAGCAATAATAATGTTTTGGTGGGGTTTTGTTTTGGCCGATGCATGAACCGAGAGACGAGACCTTATGGTCTCGGTGTAGTTTTGGTGTCTCGGCCGCAAGAAAAAGGGAACCCCGACTCGCGTCGTGGTGTTGTTTGTTTTGTTTGTGGGTCTCGCCAGCAACAGCAACACAACCGGCAGCCGCCGATGGCTGTTTTTTGTTAAGCATGGGGAACGAAGGCCAAACAGGGGAAACCACCGGCTGCGGCCGGTGGTGTGCTTGGTTCCATCAGCGGGTAGCCAAGACATCACAGGGGGAACCACCGGCTTAAGCTGGTGGTGATGTTACATGGACAGTGGCAACCGGCTAGGCCGGGTAGCCACTGTCGATGGTTCTTTGGTTGGGTTTATATGTAAAACACGTGTACGGGCACGAGATGATTTTTACAAGCATATTTTACAAGTACAATTTTGCAAGGCTAATTAAATTAATTAAACATGTTTTTATAATTAATTTAATTTAATCAAGACTTAGGTTATTATTATTTAGTAAATAATACATGTATTAACCTAAGTATTTTTACCATTTAATTTAGACTATAGTATTAATTAATTATTAAAAACATGGACTATAAATAATTAATAAATCATGACTTATATAATTAATAACTTATTAATACATGTTCAACCTAAGTATTTTATATGCTTTGATTTATATAAATCATGCTTATTTTTAATTAAATCGTATAACCTATACTTTATTTAACTAACATAGTATTATTAATAAACAATACTAATAATTACATGACTTAAGATATTAATCAGTAAAACTTAAGCTTATACTATTAGCTTATTAATGTAGCTTATTTCTAAATATGGAAACTTTCTAATTCAGGAAAATTACTACTTTTGGAAACTTTCTATTTTTAGAAACTAGTCTATTTTTAGAAGTTAATCTATTTTTGGAAACTTTCTATTTTTGGAGACTTTCTATTTTAGGAAACCTGCTATTTTTAGAAAGTTACTTATTATTACACAACAAGTATAATATTACAAGAATACTAGTAATACTTAATAAGAATACATAGATTACATGATAAACACAACATAACCTTAAAATCAGTAAAACAAGACAAGAACATATAAAACAAGCTAAGACCTGATAAAATCAGTTACGTACTCAGTAAACAGATACTTATACATGTCCCCTATTTATGTAGCATTAGTGATATCGGAGTAGGACTTTATTCTTTCGTCTTCTTCGTTCAATGGACACAAGGTACGGATTTCCTGTCCTTCAGTATGGACATTCTTTCCTTATTAGGATTCCCCGTTTACAGCCAACTGTTTTCCCAGTATTGTTTTATATGTTTGATACTTGTGTTAGACTTAATGCCTAAGCCATATACATGCATGACCAGTGTCACCTAGTTATGGAGGTACCATAACCATAACACTGGAGGCACCAGTATTAAGACTTCCCCAAGGCGGAGCGATTGCTCGTGGCGTCCCTTTACAGTTTTGGCCATTATATTATATTATCATGTGGGGCGTATGGGTGCATCCTAGTTAAATGTTTACCAGTAATACCGGAGTGAATGCGGTGTGTGCCTTGCATCCTTCACTATGAGTTGATCCCTCCTACCCAGACTATTTAATTAGAGGCAACCCCTCTAATTGCATGACGAGGTCTCCCCTTCAAGTATTCATGCACGGTGGAACCTCATGACCTATATTGGCTATTGGCTAATTAATACAAATTTTACGTAAAATCATAAGTCTTGTCAAACTATAAAACCAGTTTTATAAACATGTTCCAGGTTTTCCAGGACTTATACATTTCCGCTTCTAATAGTCTTATTTATGTTTCAGCCATTCATACTATGTCGTATATCCGTTCACTGAGCGTATTGCTCAACCGTTACTTTCCTTTCCATGTCCCAAAAAGGCAGGTACCCAAGGACAGACTTGAGCATTTGGAGGAAGTGCATAGGATGGAATCTGCCTTAGAATTCTTCTCCTTTTTGCCTTCATATACTTATGCTTGTTTAGACACTTGTTTTGTCCTCCTAGTTCATTTACTTTATTTATGTTTTGGGATTATGTTTGGGGATCGATGTTTGATTCCGGTTTTCCCTTTGGTCATGTATGTTTTAATACATATTACCTTGCATGCTTTGATGACACGCCATAATTACGTATAACGATCCACTTATTAAAGTGGGGTGTTACATGCTTCATTCAATGTTGCATTACATGAACACTATGATCTTCATACGGATACAAAATCAGTGAATCCTTGGACAGACCCACCAAGAAAGACCCCCATCCCCATGAATCCCTAAATGCTAAAAATAACCCGACGTCATGTTATAGGCTTGGAGAGAGTGTAACGGCATATCGTTTGGAGAATCTTCTACGTCCAACAACAGATGGTGATTATGCGTAAACCCTTCTAACTTAACAACATGATCTAAGGGTTCTTGTATAATCATTCTATATGATTGGACAGGCAAACCATCTACTACTAATTCCCAGGAAGTAAGAAAGATGCTTCCCGCATGCGGTAAGTACACTGAGATTATCAAACAATCACGTAACTGTGATATATTTGAACTTCTTGGTAGAAGATTTTTTATGTCTTTAGGGATTTCTATAACGTGGAACACGTGACTATCTGTAACACCCCATTTTGATAATGGAATGTCACACGTAATTATGGCGTGTCATCAAAGCATACAAGGAAAAATGTCTAAACATTACATGACCATAAAAGGAAAATACCGGAATCAAACATCAGTAGTCCAAAAGTAAAGCTCATCACACACAAACATAAGTACTGAAAAGGAAAGTAATAAACAATGTCCATAGCAAGTGTATCAAAAGAAAGATAATGCATAAAGTAAAGAAAGGCTAGAAAGCTTCCAGTCCATATGCACGTACGCTTAAAGTCTACGAGCGTCCCTGAGTACCTGCCGTTTTGGGAACATAGAAAAGGAAAACGGCTGAGCAATACGCTCAGTGCACGGATGCACAATAAAGCATGAATAGGATAAGCATATAACAAATAACAGCGGAAGAAACTAAGTCCCGAGTAACATGGTTAAGTCTTGGAAAAACTGGTTTTATAGTTTGAAAAGCCTTATGTTTATCTTATAAAAACTTTTTAACATGTTCTACCATTAGCCAATATAGGTCATGAAAATCCACCGTGCAGGAATACTCGGAGGGGTGACCTCATCATGCCAATTAGAGGGGCTGCCTCTAATTTAGTATACTAGTTTGGGTAGGAGGGATCAGCTCCTTGTGAAGGATGCAAGGCACACACCACATTCACACTGAGTAATCTGCTGTAAACATGTAACTAGGATGCACCCATACATCCCACATGATAAATATAATAATATGTCCAAAAGCTAAAGGGACGCCACGAGCAATCACTCCGCCGTGGTGAAGTCATAACATCAGTGCCTCTAATGTTATGGTTATGGTACCTCCATAACTAGGTGAAACTGGTCATGCATGTATATGTCTATAGGTATTCTAAATTAAACATAAGCAAATCAAACATATAAACATATACTACGAGAAAACATTTGGCTGCATATGGGGAATCCTAATAAGGAAAGAATGTCCATACTGAAAGGACAGGAATCCGTACCTTATGTCCAATGAACGAAGAAGATGAACTGAGAGGAATCCTACTTCCGTATCACTAATGCAACATGAATACATACATGAATAAGTATCTGACTACTAAATACGTAACTGGTTTTATATCATGTCTTAGCTTATTTTATAAGTTCATATCATGTTTTACTGTTTAAAGCCTTAAACTGTGTCTATCTTATATTCTGTCTATTCTGATTAAGTATTTCTGGTATTTCATGTATTATTATACTTACTTAAACGACGACTACAGCTCTTTCAATAGAACACGGGTCAACAATTGAGGGGGAGCAATTGTCAAGCATTCAGAATCTTCGATGCCGAAAGTGCCAAGCTCACTAATTGGTGTCAAGACAACAATACCAATCGTACACGTGGTGTCAAGAGATGACTTCAGACGTGACGAGGCGACCAACATATGCTGACAAGAACCATTTGATCTTATCATATGATGTTCTCATCTATCAGGTCCAACCTTGTCAAATCTTTTCTAATATGGTGAATATGTGATCATGTTACAAATCGGTATCATATCTCATACGTTTGATATCATGAAGATAAAACGGACTCGCATTTTTCTTCCCAAAACCTTTGTTAAAACTTCATTAAATCAATTGATATTAAAAACATCGATTGGGTTAATATTTTTAATATGGGGGAGAAAATGTGATTTAATATGGGAAATTATCAAAAATTGTTTGACTTAACGTGCTGGATTATCCCGACATATGCGAAATGTTTTGGAATATCGTGGCATATGTTAAGGGGGAGCAAAACGGATTTGCATATCAAAATGGATTTTCATGATGACATATACTTACCCAAAACCCATTTATTTCACGACGATGAAGATTGTGGTGACATAAGGATGGTAGGATAGGATAAGTCCAATGATTCTTCTAGAACCGGAGGAATCTTCCCAAGGACATTCCATAGCTAGAAATAGTAGTCCTTAGGAAAGTTGGAGAAAGATTGTGAACGTAGCAGAATGCCGACCAAGTACTTAAGTTAGCACTGGAACACTCACAACAAGGTGCTAGTTATGACATATTCGTAAGCATTGAAAGGTGTTGAAGAATGAAAAAGAATTGTAAATATAAAGGGTGTAAAGAAAGAAGCCCTCCTTACAACTTTAGGCAGAAACCGGGTCAATACATATGCTATTGAGATCATTTTAATGATTCTTGATATTGAAGACAGACATCATGGACCCAGTGATGCAATGCACAACCCATCCCAGCTAACTCAGATATCTCTTAAAAGATATTTGTTTTAATCACACGGAGATCAACACGTTATCTATCGATTTATTCGCTTCGAGTAAATTGGTATTGAAAAGGTGGCACTCCTCTCCAGCCTCCGATGACTAAAATCCAAAATGCACGATCGAGTCTAGAGCCATTTGAGATCATCAAATATCTCATTAGGACACACTTTCATATTTCCTTGCTTCTTCACACACTTTGAAAAGTAAGAAAGATTTTAAGAGTCGTACGCAAAATCTTCATGATCTTGCCTGAACATCCGAGTAATACGAAAGTATTTACAATGAAGATGGAAATCCTTCTTGAGCGAATATAAAAAAGCTCATGGTAGGTGACTTGTGTGATTCTTTATGAATCAAGCTTGTGATAACTGGAAAGCAACAGTGGTTTAATTCTTAACTAAACTTAAACACGTTCCAGGCCTCTACGCAACATCTTAGTGATCTTGCCAGAACACTCAGAGTGATACCCTAGTGTTCATGGTGATGAGTGGAAATCCTTCTAGTGTCAACCTCAAACAGCACTTGGTAGGTAACTTGCAAGATTCTATATGAATCAAGCTCGTGACAACTGGAAAGCAACGATGGTGCGATTCTTTAATGAATCAAACTTGTTCCAGGAATCAGAATTGACGGCTTCAATCATGCGGATAATTTTATCCAAATGATTCACTCTTTACGTTCGCAGTCAGCTTTGGACGGTCGAGTAAAGAGAACGGGTTTACCCGCGAAATCTTGTCAAGCATATTTTTAATTAAATCTACCTGTCACAAGTACCATATTTTATATCGTCCAACGGTCTTCACCGACCGGAGGTAAAATGCTACCGAATTAGAATGAAATGTTCAAAGCCATTTCGTTCGTGTCTACTTATGTTGCGGCATTTGAAGACGGTGGCGTTACGGGATCCAAGAAGAAGTCGTCCCCGCATGCTTATACTTTATGCACTTAATACCTCATCTAATTCAAGAAAGCCTAAAAGTTAAGTCTTTCGCTGTATCGAACTCTGGAGCTTTCAAGAATTACGAAGGTATAAGTATGTGGGACGTGAGGTCACGAAGAGGCGAAGATCACAAGTGATGGATGCACGAGATCAAGGCAAGAGATTAATTCTCAAGATTGATATCAAAGATCACATCAGCATGTTCACCAGAAAAGAAAAAAGAAAACAAAGACGAAGACTACGAGCTCAAGACAAGCATAGTATGCAAGGTTTATTTTATTATTGTAACTCGGGTGACGCCCTTGTTGGAGTGACCTCCCTTAGGGGGAGATTGTTGGAAATACGTTTTTACGTATTTAGGAAGATTCGGTCACTTCGACAATATATTAAGTTGTAGCTCGTAGTCTATATATCTTTTAATTAACTAAACAAGGAAAAGCCCGGTCCATGCTTGTATGGCCGGCCCAAATGTAAGCCCAAGCCCATCTTATGGGCTTGGTATATAAACCCTCTCCATTGATGGAGAGGGTGGTGATTTCATTTGAATAACACATAGTTCTCTTAAACTTTCTCTCTCTAGAAGTGTGAATCCACCATCTTTCTATCTCTTTCTCTCTCTAAAAACATAAGCAAGATTTACATATCCTTCACTTAACATAAACCGTGAACCGGATCTTGACTAGAAACCATGAACCGGACATGAAATCGACACCATACCCCGAACCAATTTGGGGTTCCACGTGTCTTGCTGCTGCCATGGGACCCACACCACCCAACCGAGACCATATGGTCTCGGTGGCTGTCTAGTAGCCAAACTGAGACCCCCCTTGGGGTTCGGTTTAGGCGCCGGCCAAACAAAACACCCTTAAACCATCCTTTTTGATTTACCCAAAAACCATTTTCATGATTCATCTATGTTTTAATTAGGTTTTAAAAACATCATGTTCTTAATTAATTATTAGATCAAATCAAAAAGAAAAAGGGTAAAAAGAATATACCGAATGCGTGGATCTAAACGAGGATGAATAAACACGAACACTTGCACCAAAAACCAAGATCAAAATCAAATAAACACCCTCCTTGGTGTGTTTATGTGTGGCAGCCAAAAAAAGAAAAGAGGTGGAGGAGAAAAACTTTTTTTTTTAGGTTTTTGTTTAATCTTCTATAAAGTGAAAAATGACTAGTAACTTTTACCATAACCCCTCTTAGTGAATTTTGAGATGGGCTTAGCCCATCTCCTTATGGTTTCCGCGGGTAGGGGCCCCACATGGGGTACCCGTACCTTTTTTCGTGTCTCGTTGTTTAATTACTTGTTCGTGTTTATTTGTGTTCGCGTTTTGTGTGTTCTCGTTAAATAATTACCGTGACCTAATATATTTATTTACGCTCGTAATAAATATATATACGTAATTAATAATAGTTCGTGATTTAATTACGTTCATCATTTCATGATCGCATGTTCGTGATTAATTATTGTCAAATAATTATTGCGTGCTCGTGCGTAGTAAATACTTATCGTGTTGTAACACGTACGTAATACTTAAAATCCTAACACGTAATCGTAATCATGCTATAATAGGAAAGTTTTATTCTAGTACGTACGATCTTAAGGGTACTATTCATGGTAAAAGCATGCGGGTTTTACACTATCCATATCAAATGAAACTATTACATGGTTATACAGGTTTGTATCATCAGCTGAGATTATTGATTCATAACAAACCCAGTAAATAAAAGCTCCTAAAATAGTATGTCACGCATCTGTCAACCGAAGCTTCTCGCGCGAAACACTTGACAGCTGGTGCCATTTTTTGGTGCTTAATTTAAATACCGAAACATACCATGGACCTAAACCAGAATACGGATAAGATATCTTCACTATTGATGGGTCGAAAGTTGTGTGATGGACTCCAAACCCAAAATCAACACGTGTGGACTCAAACTGGCCCATGTAGTATGGGATAACTATACCAAAGAATTTCCTTAAACATGGGTTCATCATCACAACCATCATATCACCACTAAAAGAAAAACACCAAATCCCTTGAGAATCTCCAATGGCCGTGACCTCAGGTTGGTTTAGATTTGAATTTAGGGTGGTGTAACCTAAATTTTAATCTAATAACCCCATGAAACCTTGAAAACCTCGTACAAATATAACGTTCAAACAATTCGGGTCTGCTTCACGAACACGATAAGCGTTGATGAAATCGATAGAGTCTTGTGTGGCCTTCCAGGTATTTGAAACACTCCTAAATTGTAGTAACGACTTAACAAATAACTTATTCATTATTTCTGTTTGCATCTCCAATGGGATATGGTCTAACATAATTCGACCTTTTCAAAATACTATAAATCGGTATTTGTTGTTTTGATAAACTAGCCTTACAATGACAACACTTATATAGACTCAAATCTAACTTTAATAACACAACATACATTAAATGTTGTCATTACTTATACGGTACTACTTCAACACTATTACACCTAATCATCACAAATATAGGTTGAACAAGAATAACTTTACTCTAACACTTAAAATATTAAGGTTGTGTATTATTACCTTTAGACAAGCTCGCAGTTTCACATAAAAATCTCGGGTCTCCGGTTCGCACGTACATCCACTGTCGTAGAATGTAACCCAACCTGTTTCTATAACTAACATGGCAAGACACCAGTGCTGCTCCGTTTTATTTATTGGAATATAAACCTACAAAAATTGTTTGTAGGTTGCATTATTATAAATATATTTATAAATTAATATAATATCTTAAAAAAAATATTAGTATATATTATGAAGATGACCTTATCTAATGTGTACCAAGGAACTTTATATTTTGACCCATCAGCATACCAATCCAAGATCGACTTCTGAAGTAGTAGTTGCACAAAGTAAACACCAGCCATTGCCTAATTAGCCTGAGCGGAATGCCACATGTAATTCACCCATAACTCTATATGCTGTTAAAATGAAAATGTGTTACACTCACACTTAATACAAATTGGAATATGTTAATGCAAAGCAATGCCTAAAAACATTGTTAGTATTAATTAATATTTCTTAGTTTTGATCACGACAAATTACAAAGACATTTATTGTCAAACACAATCATAAAACGGATTATCTAAGAAGCACTATCATCAAGGTAATAATCATTACACTAACGTATCTTAATCATGCTTAGTGATCATAAAAGTGATTATACTTAAAACTTACTTTTGTTAAACATTACAAAAGTTTTTTGAAAAACGTTACTTTTAAGAAAATGTTTTATTAAAATGAAAATGCAAATTTGAATACGGCATATTCCAAACGCCATAACATATCCTTTGAAGGTTTAAACAGCCTCAGATATTTCAAATTCACTAAAAGACAAAAAGGAGCGGAGTCTACGCCGTTGGTACCTTAGCACATATGGCGGTTCCTTATCGATAAGGAACCGCGGGCTCTAATAAGGAACCGCAACCAGATATAGTCGTTGGATGTTTTGTCCTATAAATAGTGGATCAAATATGCATTCTTATCAACCCTTTTTGGACAGCTTCTTCAGCCTTCTTTCTCCTTTCTAATCCTAGTCAGTTGTAAATGATCACTTAATGTGTTAAGTATGTTTACTCATGATTATCCTCTTGATCTCCTTCTTTACCTTCTCCAAAGAGAAGATCACTCACACACTTGTGATGTGATGAAGGATGTAGCATTGATGAAGATCACCTTATCCTAAAGATCTAGTCATGTTCATCATTTGTTTATTTATGTCTTGTGTAAATCCAATGTATTTGTGAATACTTGGACTAGTTGTGTTCATCCAAGTTATTTGTGAATACTTGGATTAGAGTTGTGTATATCCATTGCACATGTGTGTCTTGCATTCACGTTGTGTAGATCCAAGCTACATGTGTGTACTTGGATATGATTAGTTGAGTTGTAATTAGTTGTGTTAGCTCTCACTAAACTATAAAGTGTTGTGGTTGTGTCATGTGAGTTCTCACTAAACTATAAAGTGATATGTAGTTGTGTTGTGTGAAGTTCTCACTTAGCTTCAAAGTGAAGAGTCTTGAAGATTGGTTCTAGCTTTGGATTAGAACTCGACATCTAGCCTTGTGTCAGAAAATGGTGAAGTAGGCAACGTTGTGAAGATTGGTTCTACCTTTAGATTAGAACTCGGCATCTAGCTTTGTGTCGTAAAAGAGTGAAGTGGGCGACGTTGTGTAGATTGATCCTAGCTAAGATTAGGTCTCGACATTTAGCTTAGTGTCGGAAAATAATGTAAGCGACGTTGTAAAGTTTTCTCCGCCAAGAAGGGAGCTTGTGGATATAGTGGAAATCTCGAGTAAGGTGTACTCGAGAAGTGGAGTAGGAACGAGGATAGAGCCTCGTTGCCGAACCACTATAAATCTTAGTGTCTTCCTACTAGGTTGTTTCTTTCCTTACTCTTTACTTACATTCATTATCACTACACTTACTATACATTGTTAATGCATCAGAACTGAACCTAATCATTATGCAACTAGCTTTCAAGTAAAAGATAGTTTTGTGCACTCACCTAATTGAAAGGAATTTTAATTAGGAGATAAACCGATGAGAAAATATTCAACCCCCCCCCCCTTCTAGTTTATACAACTGGTATCAGAGTGATGGTGACACAAGATCTTTGAAGTATATTGTACTTTAAAACTTGGATCGATCAATTGTCTCCTAAAATTAGAAGGTTAAGTTGTACTAAAGTTTTTCTTTGGTCAAAAAGTATTTTTTGTTGAAAATAAGCCTTTTAAAATGTTAAATATTGCATATTACTTAAATTATTAATATTAATGCATTTTAGATTTAATCTTGAAATGTATCTACTAGTTTGCATCTTGTTATGTGTAGGTACTCATTAAGATAAATCATTCTATTGATTGTGGATTAAGTTACTTACACTTGTAGAAGACTCATCTTCCTTGATTTCCAACATCATTGAATGATGATATCAAGATGGGTAGAAGTGATACTAGTCTTTGAAGACTTAGTAGTCACTATTAGTCATACTTGGGCTTTGCATCGATTCCTTGAAAGCTTGAAATGCAATTTGTGGCCAAGGTACGCTTTCGTTCTTCCACACGCCCTATTGATCATTCTTTTGATCATTAATTGACTATATGCTTGTTCTTGGAATCCTTGCCTTGAAATTTATTTGTGGTTTATGATTCTTTTCTTTTTCCCTCTCAAACCTTCATTGCTTGGATACTTGACTTACTATGGAGATGTAGGGTGAGTTAGTAGAAGCTTAAAGTATCAAGCATGATTTCCATGGTTTGCACCCTTACGGTTAGTAGGCCTTATATCATGTGTAAATTGTGTAATTAAGCTCATCTCTAGGATGATTAGTGAATCCCTTGGGATACCAAACTACTTCATTAAGTTGTAGGTGGATTTTACACATTTGGAATTGAAATATTCCAAGGATATTGTTATTGTTAATTCTAGCAATAATTATCCAATCATGTGGGAGAGAAAGTGAATCTATACTTTGCTCATATTTTGAAATAGAATAAGACTACTCTTGAAAATGATCTTATTCTATGCATCAAAATTGCTTGTTTTAATTCATTACCAAAGTCGTTTAGACTATCGCCAAAAAGGCACGTCTTAAACCACTATATATGACACAAGCTCTTCACATCATCAATTTGAAGAATTTCATTTGTCCTTTGAGAAATGATCTTGGTCTTGATTCACTTCTCTTGACTCCTCTCGCTTTGCCTTTTCGCTACGAGTAGTCGTTCGTTCGTTTCGGTCTTTTCCTATCTTGATTCAACTCGTAATCCTTCAACAAGGCATTATTACCTAGTGTTGTGGTGATCCATTGATATCCTAAAAGGTTTAACATATATTTTTAAGTATTTTAAAAATTTTGGTTTTCAAAAATTCATCGTTTTTCTTTGATAAAAACCTGCCTCTGTAGGCGGTTCTTTATCTCGCCTGCTCAATGGCACGGTTCCTTATCGATAAGGAACCGCGGGCAGTAGCTTTTGTTAGAGCGCCAGTTTTATTAAAATATCTTTTTCAAACTATACCTTCTCTCTCCTTCACACACAGCAGACGATTTTTCCTTGCATTTCCACCATTCTTAAAGCTTTAAAAACCTTCAATTACTCAAATTAATTGATTCAAGTTCGTGGGTTTCACTCATCCATCATCCAAGATCAATTACTTGTAACTTATTTCTTTCAGTTTCATCGAATTTGTTCTAAGGGTTCATACATTCATAACTGGGGCTTTTTAAAATTGACATTGAATTAGAACCTTATTAGGAATATGAGTTGACATAGTATTGTTACTATGATTCCTTCGGTTCATACTCATTGAGATTTCATTAAAACCCATTTGTAGAACAAATCCGAATTTTGACTAATTAGTTTGATTGATTGATGGAATTGATATGAACCCATGAACAAGTTGGTAATGGCATTGTTAAATGCTTACCAAAAAACCTTGTTTTGAAAAACCAATGTTCTAGTTCATTGTTGATCTTACATAGTTCATATGTTTTGATCAATGGTGAAATGGGTACATTATGAATATGAGAATGATAAGGATTAAACGTTGATTTATCAAGAGATTGATAAAACACATTCTCACTTTGCTTGATTTTTGATCTATATGTAACATATGAGTAATTGGAGAAATATGTTTATAAGTACTATCATCATGACCAAATGATATCAAAATGACCATCTACTCACTAGAAGATACATGCCTAATCCTTCGTTGACTAATCAATCTCGCTCTTTTCAAAACACTTATCATAATCTTGAGTCTCATTGTTTCCATGAAGGACGTATTGTTCCTTCTAACCTTCGTGGACTTGATTTCATTCGATTCATGTTCAATACCATTGGATTAGATTGTTTGCTTGATATTGATGAGCCAATATTTTCTTCTTTCCTCATGGAATTCTTTAACTCATTCAAGTTAATAAACATCAACAATGGTCTATCTTTAAGATTTTCCATCAAGCGGAAAACCTTTGTATACACTCTCGAGGAATTTGGTGAGATTTTCGGAGTTCCATACGAAGGTCAATGTAGGTTCACCGATGCTTGGGGTGTAAACCACTTAGAATTGGCCCCTATTGATGTGCATTACTCGACTGAGATTCCTTCGGCTTCGGCCATCTCTCGTGCCCTTTCTTCACCTCGTGAACATCCTATTCTTGGTATTTTTGAAGGAGAATTTCGTACTCTCACTTCTTGGTAATTACTAACTAGCAATCTTAGTGATTTCATGGTCCCTTGGGCCGAAATCATTAGGGAAAATGCAATGTGTTTGGTTGGTGATCGCAAGCATGTGCCTGCTTGTCTTGCACATATGTTGTATTGTGTTGTTACCACTACTCCATATAACCTTGCATTTTTCATGGCTAAAAGGATAAGATTTTTTCTCAATGGATCTCGGTCTACTCTTCCTTATGCCATGATTCTCTCACGGCTTCTTAAGAGAGTTCTTCTTGATCATCCTCCTCTTCATCCTTCTTCTTTTCACTCCGTGGTTTGAGTCATGTTTCCCATTGAAGGATATGTCCCTTTAATTCTCACACATGACTCAAATGAAGATGAAAATATCTCTTAGGACAATTCTCTCATTTCTCGTTATGATTTGTCATCATCTATCTCTCAATTGTCTTTACTAGACATTGATTTAGACTATCAGTATTGTTTGAATCTTCATCTTCAGGATCGAATCAGAAGTGAATCAAGGCAAGGAGGAAATGATCATAGATGAATGATATATACCACTCTTGTGAGATTAACATGTGTGTAAACATGTATGGATTGTTGAACTTTATCTCTTCTCTCATCTCTATTCTTAGGATGTTGTGTTTTCTTTAACTAACAATTTGTGTTTGGATTGCCTAGTATTTTAATCCTAATTATCTATGGTATCGATTTTTCGATTTACATGGCTCTTTGCATCTTATGTGTTTAGATAGCCTCCTAGTCTTCGATTATTAGTTCTCTTTGGCTTGATAAACATTAGTATAAAATCAGGGCTAGCAAAAGTATAAGGAAGTGCTATTTTCAAACTCCTCTGGTCGCGGTTCTATATCAAAGCCGCGGTTCTTTAGCGATAAGGAACCGAAGACCTACGTAAGGAACCGCCCAGTACTGTTTCAACATAATCTTTACTTTACACTGTTTTCTTTAATCTGTGTAAAACTTTGATAAAACTTTTGAAAAAACCTGCACTTTCCTAAACTAGGCTACCTAATTTCATTGTTCACATAAAATGATTTTAACCTATTACTAGTTTGGATCATCCCCTTCTCTTCTTAAACCCTCTTTTGTTGATTGTGTTCCTCATCCCTTCAACTCTTCTATTAACCTCAACACTAAACCATGGTATCCACTAGAACATCCAACTCCTCCAAAACATCCTCATCCAAAACAAGCCTTAAGGTGAATCTCAAGTCCTCTAAACTTAGATCTCCATCTTCTTTCAAACCAAAAAGTGAAGCCTCACTTATCCTCATCTCCTCATCACTTTCACCACAACTTGCCTCATGGCAAATGATGAGACTGCTTTTATACATAGTCTCATCGTCCAAAACGAGATTTAAATACATTAACTATCATCAAAAATGCCAAATATATGCTTGTGTTTGTTACTTGTATATTTTAGGTACGGATATTGAGAAAATGACAAAAGATCACAAGAAACAAGCAAAAACGAACACGGGAAACGAAGCCACACAATGACCCAAGCCCTAGTGTTGATTTTCCAAGAATAACCCTTGAATATTTAAAGATTGTACAAGAAGGGTCCTCCAATATTGAAGAATTGACACTTTAAACCCTTTTTTATTCATAATTACAAGAGTGGTCCTTAAAGTTTGTCAAATTTACAAAAAGGGCCATCCACTTTGAAGAATTGGCAAGAATGGTCCCTCATAAATCAAGACTTGTCAATATTAGTCCTCCAAGAAGTCAATCATACAAGTCAAGACCATAATCTTTGAAGAAAATGCCAAAACAGCCCTTCAAGAATCATCAAATGGCAAGAAATACCCCTGAAAATAATTTAGAAAAGCATTTGGGGAAAAAGTGTGAAAACTAAAACTTTCAATACAAAGGAATCCGGTTTTAGCTTGTTTAAACTTCAAATGACAAAGAAAGAAGAAAAGAGGTGCTAAATATAGACGACACAAAAGATACCTTAACCAGTGGCAGCTTGCCACGTGCCCCACTCACCTCCCACAACCAATCAAAACCCACCCTTCCTCCACCTCAGCCATCCACTCACAACTAAATTAACTAATCTCTTATTAGTTTAACTTTAGGCGCCTAACAATTATTTTTAAAACAAAAACAGATCAAACCCATGTTCTTGACATTCATAATCCAAATTGGGTTTTTCCAAACTGCTTGAAATTAAGCCACCAAAGTGTCCAGATTTATGATTAAGCTAATCATAAACATAACCCAACTCCCAAAACCCATGCCACATCATAACCATGGTCACATCTTAAACCCTTGTACACGGTTATGAGAGAAAATGCCAAAACCTGCCAGCCATCCAACGTCCAAGATCCTTGCTTGAAACTTAAGCTTATTTTGAGCCATTGATCAAATTCCTTCACACTTTACAGCTTCACAAACTGCCAAGAAGTTCACATGTTCAAGAGAAAATTCAAAATCCTCAAGGGCAAATTGGGACTTCTATAGCTTTACGGTTTACGTTTTTATGTTTTCTAGATAGTCATTGTAGCCTATAAAAGGCATAGGACCTCATACATTGAGGCTTGCTCTTGGTTTTTCCTTGTTCACTTTTCTGTAAATCCTACTTTCCGTTTTATGAAATAGAGTTTGAATTTGTGAAGAAATCCAAGTGCCAATCTTATTATACTCTTATTTATGTTTAATGTTTATGAATCTTGATTCCTAAAACCTATTTTTAAAAAGTGTGTAAGAAATTGCATATTTTTCTAAAATCTTGATATTTTGCTAAGTCTTTGGCACACCTTTGGAATTTTTGGGCTACAAGTTGATCATAGCACCCCGATAAAGAGTTATCAAGGTGTTGTGAGGCTTGTGGTTTGGGGATAATCAAAGAGTGGGTACAAAGGTTGCAACAATCAAGCTTTGTCACTTTTCTGATTTTCATATTTGTGTTCTAACCTTGTTGATTC
Organism: Glebionis coronaria; assembly: GCA_025667525.1. Lineage (NCBI taxonomy): Eukaryota > Viridiplantae > Streptophyta > Magnoliopsida > Asterales > Asteraceae > Glebionis > Glebionis coronaria. The sequence continues at coordinate 291,230,452 of CM046875.1, forward strand.
TTAGCAGCTTGTTTGTGGAAGCTTGTGCCTTGTTCTGCTAGGGACATCAGCTCAAAAATTCGTGAGTGTGGATGTACATTCATGAGGTTTGAGTTCTTGAACCCAAAAATCTGTCAAAATACTTGAATTTTGTGATTTTGAGTTCTGCTATTGTTCTTCTTGTTGTTTTTGTGGCATAATCTTGCTTGATACTGCATAATATACTTGTTATTGTGTTTGATTGGGCTTGGGTAACACTAAATCAAACTTATACTTTTTATTTGGATTTGAAAAAGATATGGGGTGTTTGGGTTAACCTGTTTAAGATCATAAGTTGTTATTGAGTTATTGGAAGGTGTTGTTCATTGTTTGTATCTGCTTAATACTTGGTTGTGTGCTAATATCTGCAAGTTTTCAGACTTAAAACATCAAATCTAAGATTGTGCTATAACTCACTTGATTTTGATTATTTTGACCTAAGATTTTGGAAACACCTAGAGTGTATGCATGTTTAGGGCTAACAAGTGTTAAATCAAAGTGTGTGTAACCTGTTAAGAAGATTTGAGTGTTTGAAATTGGATTTGTGGTCAAGTATATTAGCAAAGTATCATAACTGCTTGTTTAGTGTTCATCAGTAACTTTGATTTGCTTGAATCTGGATCTAGAAATTGAATCAATGCATGAAACCTGTTTATATTTGTTCATTTGAATTAATTATAGCTTGTGTATGCATTTGGTGAAGTTTGGCTGGCTTATTCTTGCTAAAAGTGCTTATTGAGTGAAAAGTGCTTATTGTTGATGTCTGATGCATAACTGGTGATCTTTTGATTAAACTGTATTGATTGGCTGATTGAATTTGTGTTTTTGTTGTTGTTATTGACTCGTTGTGATCAACTGATCACTTGGGTGCCTTTGCTTAACCTGAATCCACAAAAAAAGTCATAAAAGACAAAAAGTCAAAAAGGTTAAGCAGTGGAAACTTTTCCCACTTCTGAACCTCTAAACTAGCTCCTGCTAGTGTTAAATATCAAACAGCTTATTCATAAGCCATTTTGGTTTATCCAAACTTGCAACAACTTATTTTTTGTGATAGATCTTCCTTATTTGACCCATTGATTTGATATGGAGCTTATTAGGGTTTGACTTTTAAGTTTGACTACAAAACTCATCAAGTTGACTTTTACATAAGTGCTTAATTGCTTATTCTGGCTTATTACTTGTGCTTATTGGAAAACTTTTTGATTATTTTGCTTAATTAAGTCATTTAAAACCTTTTGAAACTTGAATCAACACTTGAGGTGGTCTAGAACTTAAAAACGACTATTTTGTCGTTTTGTGAAGAGATTCATGGCTTATTTCAGGCTTATTTCTAGTGCTTTCTCAAATTTTCTTTTTACATATCTCTTTGTTAACTCAAAAGAAGCTTGTGTGTCAAATTTTAGCTTATGGCATCAGCTTATAGCTTAATGGGCCAAAAAGCCCATTAAGAATAAGCTGCTTTGAAATAAGCTAGCTTATACACATTTTCAGCTTTTGGGCCTTCAATGTTTTGTCCTTAAAAACAAATTTTAAGTCAGACTGGAAGTTTTGGGCCTATTTGGACAATATTTTTCTTATTGGGCCATAGAAAGCCCATTAAGGGGTCTGTTTGGACTTTTGACCCATTTCAAGGGCCAATAGTGGTATTTTATAATTTCAAGTCAATTTCTGTTTTATTTAGGTTAAAATAAACTAGTTTGCAACTTTTTAGAATTTTTTTATAAATTTTGGATTTTTATTAATATTTTATTATTATTTTATTATTAAAAATTAAAATTTAGATTTTTACAAGTTTTTCATTTTTATTAGTACAAATACATTAAGTTAGGAATTTTACAATTTTCAGATTAATTTTACTGTCATTAGATTAATTTTTAGAATTATATTACATTTTAATAGTTTTTAATTTCTTTTAAATAGTTTTAATTAAATTTAAAACTTTCAAAAACAGTTTTAAATTTAGTTAAGTCAATTTAGAGGTTTACAAGTTAAAAACTCTCATTTTGGGCTTTTTGTTAATTAAATTGATTTATTGGGCTTTAATTAGCATTAAAAAATTATTATTTAATTAAATAAAAGGTTTGAGTGATTTTTGATTTTTTGTAAACTCTAATTACATTTTTTAGGATTTATTTAAATTTTCTAGGAATTTTTAGGGTAATTTTTAATTTTGGTCACTTTTTACGGTTTTACGTGTACGACTTATCGTCTTAGTTTAATTCATAATCGTAACCGTCATTCTCTTCTAATCTCTTTTCTAATTTTCTTTTCTCATAAATCATAATCACATCATTAATCATTTCTTACACAACACACTAGCCTCCTTGAGAACGATCCCCACTTTGGGTCAATTACTTGTGGTTTTCCTAAATCACTTGTGTACTTACCCTAATTACGCTCTTTTTCCTAAAAGACGTATTTACTCAACTATCATTTTGGTGCCGCTGCCGGGGAGGCGTGTTGTGTTTTGATTTGAACAATTGTTGTTTTTATATAGCCAATAGCTATTTGTATTAGTAGCTTTCTACTAATACATATTATCGGTTTTCGTTTTTTGTGTGAATACTAAGACTATATTGTATACGTAGAACAATAAATTCACAAGTACATCAAAAGTGTGAAAACACAACCTTGATTGGGAGGTCATTACTCAATCATTGTATTTGATTCTGAAACAAGAAAGAAAAGATAAAATAGATAAATACTTTCGTGAAGCTTAATTTTGAAAAACACAAACTATAAGGTGGGTATAAGGCGTGTATTATAAAATATACCCTAAGGAAAAAGGATCTTAAGTGCTTTGCGCCGCCTCATTTCCCCGCTTGCTTGTGCGTGTTTATTTTAAAAGGGCTAATCCAGGGTTTGCCAACCAAAGTATTATCCAAGTATCATATATATTTTCTTGGTTTCATTTTATTAAACCCTCTTGAACGTTTTGTTGTTCCACCAACCTTCTAAAGTCATCGAAGGCGTTCACTTTACGTGATCGTTTTCATTCCTTGGGGCTTCTTTAATCAAGAGATCTGATTAAGGAGGAGATTTATAGATTTTTGTCTACTTAATACAATCACCAAAATCCAAAAAAATTAAAAACAATCAAAAACCACAAAAAAAATTGGAAAAATTAAAAACACCAAAAAGAATCTTCTTTGCTCATCCCCACGTTATACGTGACGTTTATGCTTACTCGTAATCAAGCTAGACGTGCACGTAAACAAAAAAACCGAAAGGAGTCCACACCTGCTCCTAATCTTTCTAGTGATGAGTCTCCTATTGACAAACCTATCGTAGAAGAAGAACCAACCATGGCGAATCGAATTATGATGGAGTTACTTCAAGCACCCACCGAGGGTTATGGAGAGTCTATTGTTATTCCCGCTATCCTTGCGGAGAATTTTAAGTGAAAACGGGTTTGTTGTCGATGATCCAAAACAACAAATTCCATGGTGATGAAAAGGAAAACCCGCACAACCATATCCGCCAGTTCAATCGTCTTACTTCCACTTGCAAATTTAAGGATGTTGCTAATGATTCGATCAAGATGATGCTTTTTCCGTATTCCTTAGCGGGGCCCGCTAAAATTTGGTTAGATAAAGAGCCACCCAATTCTATATTGACGTGGAAGGATATCGTTTCAAAGTTTGTGAACCAATTTTTCCTGCCCTCTAAGACTACGCATTTGAAAAACGAGATTTCAAAATTTTTACAAGAATTTAATGAGAGTTTTTCAACGGCTTGGAATAGGTTTAAGGAAACGTTACATGAGTGTCCTCATCACGGTTTTTCCGACATGCATCAAATTCGTTTTACAATGGTTTGAACGATCATGAAAGGGATTATCTAAATGCCGCCGCGGGTGGTATTTTTTTCTTTAAAACGGTTGAGGAAGCGTTGTTGATAATTAAGAATAGATCTAAGGTGTATAGTTCTCGTAACACATCGAGTGTTCGTAAGGCTTCGTCTTCGACTTCACCTTCATTGTCCAATACCATCGATGCTTTCCAAATTGAGGCGAACTTGGAAAACAAAATCTTTGATAAACTTAAAGGACTTTTAATTTAATTCAAAGTTGGAGAACAAAGTGCTCCCGCTACGGCTAAAGCGGTTGAGGTTTCATGTATGTATTGTGGTGGAGGTCATGATTTCTCCGAGTGCATTACCAACGGTGGTAACACTTCGAGTGCCAACGCGGCCATGGAAACTTACAACCAAAATGGTCAAGTTACCCGCTCTAATCAATTGACTCCATCGGGTTTTGCTTCCAATCAAAATGCTAACAACAACTATCGAAACAATCAATTTGGTTTCAAAAACAATTACAAAGGAAACAACTATGGGAATCAAGGGCTAATAACAATCAAGTTTCAAACAAAAATCAAAACAATGATTTTCAAAACAACAACGAGGATTTCCAAACTTTGAAAGATCTTCCAAATGAATTTGTTGAATACGCAAATGGAAACGATGCTAGGTTTGATAATATTTAAAGAGAGATCATTACCCTAAGATCCGAGTTTAAGAATGACTTGAAAAAGGAATTGAAAAACGAGTTAGCAAAAGAGCTTAATGTGACACCCTGGGTAGGGTCAAAATATGCGGAATATATCCACGGAGATGTCACAAGGGCGGATCGATAGCATATAGTCCATAGAGCATAAGATAAAGAGTTAGTCAAATCATATTACATGATTATTTAAAACAAATAAATAAAAATTGTCTTAAACATGGTGAAGAGTGTTTGTTTGAGTTTCCCAATTAGAACCCCGGACGAGTCCTACAATGCAGATTACTAAGATGCTGGAGACCATGCACAAACCACGTAGTAACTTCATATTCCTGGGCAAAACATACAAATGGGGGTCAACATAAAGTTGGTGAATTTATAGATTTTAATCAATTAATTTGTTTGGACATACAATAATCATAGAAGTAATAATGCACAAAGCATTCTTACTAAAATGTAAATAACATTTGTTTATTATTAGAAACTGAAGCTTAACCCCATAGTCCTCAACAGATGAGGACGTAGTGTCTTACAAAAATACACCCATTCCAGTTCCAACATGGTATACGTCTGTTGTCCCGGCCAAGGCACAATGAGCATGAATCACCCAAATGGGGATGGTCAATCCCTAATAGATCTATTTATAACATTCGGGCGATTTACAACAATTTAACAGTTTCAATAGTAAGCAATCATAATCCAGTTTATACAATCCAGTTATGTCCAATATATGTTTGCGTATTTTCTTTCCCAAAAAGGAACGTTTTATCAGAGTTTATATGGGGCTGTAAAATCACCTGGGAGTAGGAAATTGCTTGTTTAACACGGGTATCCAATTAAAGCTCACACCAAAGTTATGCCTAATCAGATAGTACAGTCTTAATAGATAGTACAAAGAACATATGTGTATGCTTATACAGATTTTAGTCAGTTCGTTTATGCTACGGTGTTTATCTAAATAGCCGTAGTTCAAGTACCATCAATATTCATTTAAACTTATTTATATAACTTTCATTTCTAAGTAAACATAAAATGTTTAACTATTAATATCATGTAGTATACATGTAATAATACTCATTCAATCTTACAATTAAGTTTTACATTTAAGTAAACATAAAAGAAAATGTTTCACTTAAAATATTAATCTATGTTTATAGTACCTGTATCAATAACATCTAATTAAATTTATAACCAAGTTCTATATCTAAGTAAACGTAAGGGATTTTACTTATAATATATTTACGTGGTAACATTCAATTTAATTTACGTTCATAAAATTTTATTTCTAAAAAGTATATGAGTACATGTATTAATAACATATTTTCATAATTGTTTATACAATTATTTCCTAAAGTAAATATAAATATTTTATTTTAAAAAATAATATTTTATTTAACTTTAAAGTTTCCATAAATTATTTTAAAATTTATAAAATAATTTAAACTTAAGAATTTATACCTTAATTCTTATGGTTTGAGTATTTTAATTATGTTATATTATAATTAAAATAGATTTTAGCGTTAGGGCTTGGAAATGTTTCGGAATACGGCAAAACTAGTCCCTTTATAGTTTTAAACTAGTATAACTTTCGGATTTTACATATTTAGTACCTAGGGCTTGTTATAATTTCGGCTTATGGAAGATTTGGTCCCCCTAGTTATATCCAGGTTTTGTAACATTACTAGATTTACAAAAACAGCCCCTTGGGCTTCTCTATGTTTCGATAATTGACAAAAATAGTCCTTAGGCTTTGATAGTTGTAAAATTAGATACTTGCTTTAGGAAAAACAAGCAACTAAAATATAGGGCAAGTGAGCACGATGATTTAGGAAAACCGTGTGTGAATGACCCTAAAGGTGAGTTCGTTCTCGAGGAGGCACGTGTGTTGTGTTAAGAAATGATTAATGTTTGTGATTATATTTGAGAAGAAAAGAAAAGAGAAATAAGAAAGAAATGACGGTTACGAAGACGGATCGAGCTAAGACGAAAAAGCGTTCACGTAAAACCGTAAAAAACTACAAAATTAAAAATTTTAAAACCTAAAAATTAATTAAAAGCTAAAATAAGTCTAAAATAATATAAATAAGAATAAAAATCCAATAAAAATATTTTAAAACCTTTTATTAATTAAATATTCAATTTTAAATGCTAATTAAAGCCCTAAAATTAAATATAATTAATCAAAATATCCAAAATATTATTTTATTGAACAAATAACTTACTTATATTACCTAAGGACTAAAAAGTATTTTTCCTAATTTTTAAAAACTATTTTTTTATTTTTAAATCACTAAAAACTATTTTAAAACTAAAATAATTATAAAAAATAATAAAATAATGCTAAAAATAATTGGACACTTTTAAAAATCCTAAATTACTCTAATGAACAGAAGAAAAATGAAAAAGTTTGAAAAATATAAAATTTTCACTAAAAGACAAAAACAGTTTAAATAAAACCCTAATTAACTTAAATTAATTCTAAAAAATAATAAAAAGATGAACAGTAAAATATTTTTTTAACTAAAAATCTTAAAATCTTTTTCTAAGTCTAGGAAAATTATTAGAAATGAAAAATAATAATTTTTACAACTAAATTCCAAAAAACAGAATATTAAAAAGTATTAAAAAAGGCTATTTAATCTAAAAAATATAAAATGAACAGTAAATGAAAATTTAATTAATCAGAAAAATCAAAAATAAAATTAGAAAAATAACAAAATTGGTTTGAAACTCTAATTCCAATTTTAGACCACAAAAGACAAAAATTCTAGAAAACTGATAGTGACATGTTGCTGGTTTTGTCTTGTTGCTTAGCAGTACCAACTTGTGAACTACCAGTGGGAAGTTTGTTCCCACTGCTAGTTATAAATTTTGATCTGGTGTCTGTTTAAGCTTAGGAAAGCTTTTGAATGGGTTTCTTTTGGCAGAAGGGGCACTCCCACAACCAGTAGGGTTGTGGGAAGTCAATCAAACAAGAAAAAACTCAAAGTCTTTCACAAAAATCTTCACAATTAGCACCAAATGTTACTGATTAAGGCTAAATGGTATCTGATGAACATTTGACCAAGTTACATGCACAAAAATGAGATTCAATGGCTCATAACTAGCACATAAGTTCACCAAATGACAAATAAGCAATAGCAATCCCTGCTTAAACCTAGTATCTATCATATTATCAAACTTGATGGCACAAATTTCACCAAAACAAGCAGTAAGATGGAATGACCGTTTTTAGCTAGTTTATCAAAATTTTAGCATGCACAAGTGTTTAAAACTCTACCAAATAGAAACCTAAATACCATTATCACCTATTAATCACCTAAGAAGTGTGAGAATCATATTTTAACACGTGACTTATACCATTAAACTCAGTTTAAGCCCTAATCCAAACACTCCTTTATAATCTGGAAATGATATTTTTCAAACCAAATCTTAACAAATCACACTCAAACTGATTGAAACAACTTATAACATGCATATAAGGCCCTAATCAGTAGAATCAAATCATTTAACAAGCCTATAACCAGCACTTCACAAATTTCATGCAAAATCAACATAAACTGAAAACTGAAAAAGGAACAAGGCTTTTACCTTGTTGGACCTACATCCAGGCCCAACAATGGCTGCTAGCCATCTCCAAACAGGTCCGGACCTGTGCAGAACCTTGGACTAAAAAAGCTCCCACTTGAACCTGCTAAAATCAACAAGAACAAACAAGAACCAATAATCTGATCTTTTTTCTTCTTTTTAAATCCTTTTTAAATAACTTTCTCAAATGTTTTTTTCTTTTCAAAACACTTACACCAAACACACTTACAAACCTGCAAACCTAAATCTTTGAAACAAGATTTCACCAAAAATCAACCTTTTTTTAGAAACTTGACTGAAAATTCAAAACACCAAATGTTTTGCAAAATATTAATGGAACTCAGATTTTTACTCAACAAAAGACACCAACTTTTAACCAAGAAAAGGAATTACAATTTTAATAAAAAAACACCAACTTCCATTAAATAAAAAAGGAATTACAATTTTTTGAGAAAAATCTGGAACCCAAAAAATATAAGTGACAGGCCACTTATATTTATACTAGCTAGATGATAATTCTAGAAAACAAATAAAATATTATAATGTGTAAACCCTAATGTGCTATTTTCTAGAAATGCCCTCTTGGTTTTGACTGAAAATTGGGTCAAATTGAACCCATGTGATTGACAGCTCTCTCCTTTTGATCTTGGACGTTTATCTGAATATTGGGGAGCATGAAATGTGCCTTGGAGCGTTGATTTGCTGGAGATTCATTTTTTGCCCAATTTGGAGTGACAGGGGAAGGACTGGGGACCACATGAGGGTCACGAGGTGGGGATTTTGTTGGTGGGTTTTGACTAGGGGATGGTCAATTAGCTATCTGGAAACATTGGATCAAAACCCCTTTGGTTTAGTGGGTGAATTAAATTAGGGTTTATGGGTTTATGTGGTGTTTAGGAGGGTGAGTTTGATCTGTTTTTGGGGATTAAATTTTTAAACTGGTGTTAAGGAGGGAAATTAGGGTGGGTTGACTTAGCTTGACCAGGTTTATTTAAATAAACCTGGGTGAAAGGGTGACATGGCGTGGGAGGTGAGGTGGAGGGATGTGGTTGGCTGTTGGTGCTGAGGTGGAAGGATGATTGGTGGTAGTGGGTTTGGATGTCTGGCAGTAATGGTCCCTGGACTCCTTTCCTTCTTTCACTTTGTATAAAACAGCACAAACTTCATTTCCCTTTATAAACAAGTTTGCCAACTTGTCATTTATGGCACAAGGTGTTTTCATACTTTAAAACAAGGGCTTCTTATGCAAATTATTCATTCTCCAAGGACTTCTCTTGTAAATACTTGATAATTTAGGGACCCAAATGCAATAAATGAGATTTGAAAGGGTATAAATTGACAAGTCTTCAATTCTTCAGGGGCCAAACTTGTACAATCTTCAAACTTCAAGAACCAATTTGGAAAATCATGATTCGGGTCCGGTTCATTGTGCGGCTTCGTTTCCCGTGTTCGTTATTGACTGATTCTTGTAATCTTTTGCCATTTCCTCAATATCCGTACCTAAAATACACAAGCAACAAACACAAGCATATATTTGGCAGTTTTAATGATATTTTATGCATTTTAAGCCCGATTTGGACGATGAGACTATGTATAAAAGCAGTCTCATCACTCCCCCATACTAAACCTTTGCCGTGCCCTCACGCAATGCTAGAATTAAGTATCGTAGCATCTCCAAAGTTCATTTTTATTCACTTTATTGAATGATAAACTAGCTACACTACTACTATTGCTACTACTTGTGTTTTAGACATATTGTATGATTTTCATCGCAAAATGGGACGTTTAGGTTCATAGAATAAGAACACGTGAATGCTTCGTTAGAAATAATTTCGTCGTCCTCGATTTTCACCTTAATTCCATGCCAAGCGTGCAGCGAGATCATTGTCATTATAAGTTAGTAATGCTAACACTACTCATATGCCCTAATCACGTACTTATCCTCCCATTATTCCTAAGTTGTATCTCTTATATTTTATTTTGTCTTGAATGTTTCACGAGGATACATTGTTTGACTTATGCGATAATAGAGATTTAGGTCTAAAAATAGAGCCTTAACGGTGTAACTAAGCCCATCAAATTAATAACCCCTCCTAATAGACAACGATGTTAAAAAAGTAAGTTGACAAGAAGAATCGATAAACACGGTTTTATAACGGTTTTGAACATGAGACTTATTACCAAGACTTTTATACGCTCCCTAACGGAAGGGACTTATTATCTTTGGTTTACCTCCATCTTTTATTCAACTTCGCCATAAAGCTTTTATTATGACTTCGGTCTTGCCTTGCCTTTTATTATCCGCCTCATTGGTGGTTTTATTAGCCAAAGACGTATATCCTCACGCTAAGGCGAATTTTGGATCTTTAAAGGTTCGAAGATTAAGGCTTGATTCACTTTCAATTTTTGCATAGATTTTAGGCCTTGTGGGGCTTCAAATTGTTTGCTAGATTTAGGTGAGCACTTGAAATCTTATTATTGGGTGAAGCTTTCGATTATTCGGGTGCCAATACTTCAAAACCGTGACGCTGGCGATACCTTAATGTCTTCCCAATTTAATTACACGGAAGCTACTAGAAAAGACTAGAAACCCAACAATCCTAACTAAACCGCTAAGTCAATATTTATTAAGCAAAAATTATTTACAAGCGAAGGGAGAATAAGCAAACAACGAGAACACATGAGTTTTTGAAAGAATACGAGTACTCTACGTTTAGCATAGTAACTTATAATTAACCCTATCATTTCTCGTCCTCATTTAAGAGACTTAGCCTAATGTGTAGTTAAGGAATCAAAGCTAAGTTCTCAACACGCACGGTCGAGTCAAAAATTACTCTTATTCTCGCCATCGGAAAACCTACATTCGTGTCTTCAAACACTTATAAAACATAAGAAAAATTTTAAAATTTAGCCGTTTTTAGCCTTATTTTGCAACAAAAAGATAAACAAAAAGATAAACTTTAGAAAGCGTGAAGGTTTATCAAGGCAAGTATCTATTCACCCCCCCCCCATACTAAAGTTAAACATTGTCCTCAATGTTTCGAGTCTAGGGGTGCAAATACCCCCATACTAGAGACGTAGTCGAATGCCTAATCTAGCATGGAAAGGGTGTAACCAATAAATTAATAGCCATTTATGAAGTGTGCTCAAAACCTAAGGTTAGAACATCAAAAGTATATATCATTTGGATATTGAGAAAGTCTTCAAAGCAAACGATCGAGTGCTCCCATAAAACGAACACGAGAGGCTCTAATCGCGAAGATAATGATCTAAAAACCACAATGCACAAACAACCCCGGAACAAAGGTTGGAAGGGCACAAATCCCCTCACATTAACTAATTAGAAAGCAATAATATGTACATGGATAAGCATGGGTCTCCCCCACGAGGCACCTTGTTTTTGATAACCGAGTCAAAAGCTCGACTCGAATCCCCATAAATGTGATCATTTAGGGATAACCATGGTGTGGTCAATTTTTGGTGGGGCTTACATGATAAACAAGGCCCAAAAACAACCGGTATTAAGGACTAAGTCCTTTGATGGTGCAAAATACCGGGGTCGACAATGGCATTCTCGTTTTCATTGGAAAAACAAATCAACACCACTTCATCGTGTGCCAACATAAACCCAAAGGGTTTCAAGAAAATAGATGAGACGAAATAGAAGGGTTGGACAATGGGTAAGTCATAAAAACATTGAGCTACTCGAGGTAGACTCGCACCAATCAAATGAAAAGATTTTCCATTTATTGCATCGGTGGAAGACCGAGATTTCCATTTATAAGCAATTCCGGGATCAAATATCTCGTCCTCGGTGGAGAAAGGGGAGGGAACATAAGGGTCTTCCCCCACACTAGGTCCACACAAAGCATCGTCAAAAGGAGAAGACGAGCTTGTAGTACTCAATATACGAAGTGATGACGGAGTTAGAGTTGTAGAAAAATCTTTTAAATTCAATTTAAAATCTTTTCCTTTTTCATCTTTTAAACTCTCCTTATGAAAACCCGATTTAATTATGTCAAAAATATTTGGTGTTTCTAAAGCAATGTTAGTCACACCAAAAATTCTCACATTTGAAAACCGTTTTGGTAAAGGTGGTGGTAAGTTCTCAAAACGTTTGTCAACAAAGAAAACTCCCCCATCGGGATCAACGTATTCATCATCCGAAGAATCACTCGAGATTGGAATCGTAGGCTTAACACTCTTAACCTCCATCGGCGGAGGGGACGGAACTTCATTTTTCTCAACAACTTCTAAAACTCTTCTTGAAATCTTTTTGCAAATGTTTTTGATGGGATTGACATTGTACAAAGACGTGATCGAATACACATGAGAAAGCGTGGAGTTTTGAGTTGCATTAATGACGAGTTCTTCCTCATTGAAACGAAGAGTGATTTTCCTTGCATGCACATCGATAAGTGCTCTCGAGGTATCCAAAAAAGATCGTCCTAAAATTAAAGGAACTTTAGGATCGATGGGAATGTCAACAACAATAAAGTCTACGGGATAGTAGAACTTTCCAACTTTCACAAAGACGTCCTCGGCTACTCCACAAGCTAGAATCATAGAATGATCGGCCATCTCGATTGACATTCTTGAAGGAGTAAGTTTTGGAAGATTGAGCAATTTAAAAATATCAAGAGGCATCAAATTAATACTAGCACCAAGATCGGCCAAGGCGTAGCATTCTTCCATGTATTGTATAGCACATGGGATTAAAAACTTGTCGGGATCACCGACTTTTTGAGGTATGCGGCTAAGAAAAACCGATGAACAACTAGACGATTTTTGCAATTTCTCTTTGTTATTCAACATACTTTTGAAGTTCGCGGTAAATCAAGGCATCATGACTAAGGCGTCGGCAAAACTTATATTAAAATGCAAGTCATGAAACATTTTCATAAAAAGTTCAAATTGATAATTATTTCGTTCTTGTGCCTTTTCCTTGTCTTGTCTTGAAGGGTATGGTAAAGGTGGTGTGGGTTGGGGCATAGGCATAGGCATCAGCCTTGGAATCTCGGGTTCCATGATTGGTGTGGGTTCAACCGTAGGTGTGGTTTGAGCGGTACTTCGTGGGCTTGGAATTTGCTCCTTTTCTACCACCACCTCGGGTTCTTTCTCTTTTTCCTTCTCCATAGAAGTACTTGGACGAGAAATGGGTTCTTGAAAGTTTTACCACTACGAGTAGTAATAACATTCAATTCTCCTTTCGGGTTCACGATGGTATCACTAGGAAGAACACCCGAAGAAGAGGGTTTACACATGATAGCTTCAAACATTTTTCCCATTCGGTCTTCAAACTTAGATTGCCTAGCATCCGCTTTTAACAACTCTTGCTTAATCTCATGTTGACCTTGCTCCATTTTTTTTTGATTTCGTTGGAGTCGTTGGACATTTCCTTCCATTTTATTAGCATGAGTTTTAAGTTCATTAGCAACTTCGTTTTTAAGCTCGTTTTTCAACTCGGATCTTAAGCTAACCATCTCACGTTGCATATTGTCAAACTTGGCATCATTAGCCTTAGCATAATTCAAAAACTCTCCTTGAAGATTTTTGGTGTGATCATTTTCAAAAACCTTGATTCGTAGTTTGAAAATCACGGTTTTGGTTTTGGTTTGAAATTTGCCCATTTCCACTTTGGTAATTACCCTTGTTGTAATTCCTTTGATTCCCTTGTGTTAGCCTCAAAATATTGAGTCAAACAAGAATGTTCGGTCATAGGTTTCTATTGTATTATTTATTAGAACGTTGTAATAAGTAGATATTTAGTCGTGATTCACGGGCTTGGATTTAAACTAATTAAAGTCCAAAATACAAGCCCGGCCCAATATATAGTCCATTAAAGCCCGCATGTGGGTGGACTATATATACTACCCTCCTAGCATGTTAGGAGGGTGGATAATCATTTGTAACTTCTTTTCTTAATCTAATCTCACCAAGTTAATCATCTCCTCTCTACTTTCTCTCACTACTTTCTCTCTCTAGGAATTCATCTCTTCTTCATCTATTTTCTTTCTTTCTTCATTGCTTAATCATAACAAATACTTGGGACAACATTTGGTATCAATCGCCACGGGGTAGATTTGTGATTGGTTGGTGTTATTATATTTGATTCGAATGATTTAATCCATAAATCATCTCGGATTCAAATTTTTTTGTGTTTTCCGTGCTTTGCTTAATCATCTACATCTTATACATAGTTGTAGTAGTGATTTGGTATATTTACTTTGGCTAAAAACACAAAATTTTTGGGTTTTTTGATCATTTTTTGGCTTAAAATCACGTATTGGTTGAGTTTTGTCCGAGAAAAGGGGGATACATTCCGATTGGTACATTCAGATTGGTATTCCGATTGGTACATTCAGATTGGTATTCCGATTGGTACATTCAGATTGGTATTCCGATTGGTACATTCAGATTGGTATTCCGATTGGTACATTCAGATTGGTATTCCGATTGGTACATTCAGATTGGTATTCCGATTGGTTCATTCAGATTGGTATTCCGATTGGTGATTCAGATTGACATTCCGATTGGTTATTCAGATTGCCATTCCGATTGGTGATTCAGATTGACATTCCGATTGGTTATTCCGATAACATTCCGATTGGTTATTCCGATAACATTCCGATTGGTTATTCCGATGATGTGTTTTGCTAAATTTTGTTTGAGTATTTTTTAGACTTAGCCACCATCTAGACTAGTTTCAGAATATCGTTTCCACGAAGATCAAAAAAAAAAAAAAGAAAAAAAAAAAAAAAAAAAAAAAGAGTTAAAAAATTTTCGTCAAGTAAATTCAAATTTTTTCCATACTAGTTTTAGGACATTTCTAGCTCGATTTCAAATTTTGGCGATTACAAAATTTTTGGACTACCGTTTTAGTCGGACTGGAGAATTTATTGTCGGCCTGGAGAAAAATTGCAATTTTCGGAATTTAAACCACAACAACAATCACAACAAATCTACTTAAGATCCATATTCACTTCATCATTTCAGAGAATATTGAGATGGATTCTACTGCCGAATATCGTGTGACGAACAACAACATAATGGTGGCGGGTAACAAAGAGAGACCACCAATGCTTGTATCTGGTAGGTATGCTCAATGGCAATCACGTTTCATACGATATCTTGATACAAGACCTAATGGTGATGCCTTGAGGAAATGTATTACTCATGGACCATATATATTTAAGAAGATCTCAGTTCCTCCAAGAGCAGCCACAGATACTACTGATCCAATACCTGCAAGTGAACGTGATGAAACAAGAGCTGATCTCACACCTGAAAATTGTGCTTGGCATGATGCGGAGAAGGAAGCCATCTATATGGTTTTAAGTGGGATTGGAGATGATATTTACTCCACGGTTGATGCATGCCCGACAGCACATGAAATGTGGACTGCTATTGAACGCTTGCAACAAGGAGAATCACTCAACAAACAAGATGTCAAAACAAACTTGTTCTGGAATTTTGGCAAGTTTACTTCAAGGGATGGAGAATCAATTGACTCTTACTACTCCAGGTTTTATAAGATGATGAATGACATGACAAGAAATAACCTGCAAGTCTCCACCATGCAAGTCAATGTCCAATTTCTTCAACAACTTCAACCCGAGTGGACACGATTCGTCACTTTGGTGAAACAACAAGAAAAGTTAGACGAGGTCTCATATCATCGACTCTTTGACATCTTGAAGCAATTTCAGAATGAAGCAAATGAGATTCGTGCTGAACGTGTTGCCAAGACGGCTAATCCACTTGCTTTACTGACTACCACTCAACATGTTCAAGATCCTCACTCTCGTGCTCCTAAGCCATACCCCAATACATCATCCTCACCACGATATTCCACACCATCTAAGTCTTCATCTTCCACAAAATCTCGAGGTAAAGCGCCAAGAGCACCATCACCACCATCTGAGTCCTCATCTGAAGAAGATAGTGATGAAGACCAAGCTCAAAAGAACCGAGAGATGAAACAACAAATTGCTTACATAATGAAGACTTACAAGAAAATCTACAAACCCACCAACAACAATCTTCGCACATCATCTAACACAAAGAACCGATATGTTGAGAGTCCTCCAAGGTATGACACACGTCGACGTGGTGAAAGTCCTTCTAGGTATGATCGACATAATCCAATACATGTTGAGGGTTCTGCAAGATATGATCGACAAACTGCCAAGTATGATGCTCAGAGGATTGCTGCTGCTACTGGGAATAGGGAAACGGTTGGAAGTCAAGTGGTTCAGCAGAGCGGGATTCAATGTTTTAATTGCCAAGGTTATGGACATATGGCAAAGGAATGCAGGAAACCGAAAAGGGTTAGAGACTCCAGCTATCACAAGGAAAAGATGCTTCTATGCAAAAAGATGGAAGCAGGGGTTAAATTGTCAGCTGAGGAAGGAGCCATGCTTGATGATACTGATGATGAAGATTCTGATCAAGAGCTTGATGCACATTACTCGTACATGGCAAAGGTTGAAGAAGTTCTCAAAGTCACTGAAGATGACAATGGTCCTATCTTTGACACTGAGCCAATCGATAAGGTACACACTACTGATGAATATAATGTGTTTGGTGATATTCCTGAGCATAGTGATCTACCCAATGCCATTAATGACACGTGTATGATGGAAACGGTTGATAGCAATACCACACCCGATTCATCAGACATGTGCAATAATGAGTCTGAGGATGATCAACATGCAAATGAATATGATGAAGAGGAACGTATTGCGCTTGCTAATTTAATTGCTACTTTACAAAAAGATGTCACTGAAAATAAAAAAAGTCAAAAGCAATTAAAGAAGGCAAACGCTACGCTCACTCAAAGTTTTGAAGAATGTAAAGCTGCTCTTATCAAATCTACTGAGATGACTGAAAGCTATAGAGATGAGCTCCTTCAGAAAACCAAAGAGCTTGAGGGGTACAAGAGAAGTGCGTTAAAAAGTCAAAAGGACGATTTTGAAAACAAATATAATACAACTCTTGAGTTATTAGCTAAAGAGAAGCGTCAATATAATGTTTTCTTAATGGATGAACGTCAAAAAACGTACCTTGCTAATACCAAAGTTAATGAACTTGAACAAAAGCTCTCTATGACCACCACTGATTCTGCTAAAATTCTAGAGGATAAGAAACAAGAGGTAGATGCGTTAAAACAAGACTTCAAAAGTAGATATGATAAAGAAACCGAAAAAGTTACGAAACTAGAAGCACAAGTCGACTTTTTGAAGAACGTTGTTTATAAAACGCATGATTCTATTCAATCCGTAAGAATGCTAGCACCTCCATCGATGTTTAAGGGTCAAGCTAGCTTTGCAAGTCCTGAGTACCTTGCCAAAGCTCAAGCTGCGAACCCGCATCTTTATCTTGATGAGACTGAAAGGACAGATCTTGATTGCATGCCTGTTAGTGCCGATAGTGAAGAGACTGCCCTTTGGGATGCTGATAGTCAACCACTTGTTAATAAGGAGTTTGTGAAACCTTATAATTATGCTTATGAGAATAGTCTTTATGGCCTGTTCAACAAACAAACTCAGAAAACTCGTGAGGAAGTGTTCTTAGAATGCAAACAAAAGAGAATTCAATGGAAGAAAGCATTTGCCCCTAAGAAATCTAATGTTTACAAATACATCAACTACCTCCCTCTAGATGAATCTAAAAGCAAGAGTAGGAAAACATTAGGTATTCTTAAACATCACATAGATAATGTTAAATCTATTGTTGAACGAGACTGGGCAAAACGTGAAAATGCTGAATGGACACGTCCGATTCCTCAAGATATTACCCTGCTTGTCAAAGAACTCTTAATTCCAAACACGGCGTTGATTAAAGAAACTGTTCTTCAACTTGAGGAGTTCATTCGGACCGAAATGTTTAATGATTTAAAATATGTTGAATCTATTGAGAAACACATTGATGATCTTCAAATGGAGAAGTCTGATTTCTCAGATGAATATGATTTACTCTTGCAAGAATGTGTTTCTAAAGATGTTATGTGTGCTTATTTTACATCTTGTGCTGATATTGATGAATATTCTGAAGTTGCATGCCAATATCTTGATAAGATCAAAGAATGTGAACGTCTTGAAATTGAGCTTTCGAAACGTAAAGAAAATGTTGACAAAAAGGCTTTTGAGTTACTTCAACACAAAACTGATTTCCTTCAAAAACATTGTCATTCACTTGAACTTGCTTTGCAAAAAGATGTTCGTCGTTTTCCACATGATAATAAATTGCAAGAAAAACTTTCCCAAACATTTCGAGAAATGAATGAACAGAATTTGGAAATTAAAGGGATGAAAGCTCAATTACAAGACAGGGACAGAGCGATAGCAGAGTTGCAGAAACTCATTGCTAAAATGGGTGGGAAAATTGTGGAACCTAGCATTAAGAAAAATGTTGTTAGACAACCCAATGCCTCTAAAGAGAATAGATCCTCTATCTTGGGAAAACCATCTGCTTTATCTAATTCCTCGTTTGCAAAACCTGTGTTTGCCCCCAAGATGGATGGAAAGGAAAGGTTACCACAAGCTCAACCCATAAGGAATCATGTAGCACCAAGCGTTAAGCACAATAATGTGATTAAACCAGGGATGTATAGAATGCCCACTAAGCCCACAAACAAAGATACTCACTCGCCTCAGACTTCTAGAAACACTAATATTCGTGTGTCTTCTACTACAGGAATAGTCTCCACTACTAGTGTTAGCCGGCCTCAGCTTAAGAGCACTCAAGAGAATGATAAGGTCTGGAAACACAAGAATCAAGGGAAGATGAAGCAAGTAGAAGAACACCCTAGGATTTTCAATGTTTCTAAGAATAAAACGTCTGTAATCGCGTGTCATGACGATTTGAATGATTCAACTTTGAATGCTATGAATGTGAAATTTGTTTGTGTCAAATGTGGCAAGTGTGCTAATGCTAATCATTCTATGTGTGCTATGAATAATGTTAAAGGCGTAGAAACTAGAACTAAGAAGCAAATTGTGATGCCTATTAGTGCTAGTAAACCCAAACGCAAAGTGAACCATTCTGGTGCTACCCCCACTAAGAAAAGTATTGCATCAGACTCCACCACTAAGAATCCTAGAAGCAAAATTAAGGAATTATATGAGTCTGCCAGTAAGTCTTGGAAATGGTGGTTTGCTAATCAATGTCCTCCCGGATATAAATGGATGCCTAAAGTTAGGACAGAAAATGTGAAAACGAGTGTTAGTTTGCCTTTAAATGTTGATAAGGACACTAATGATTCTACTATCACAACTACTGTGGTATCCAATTTAGCAAATGCTCCATCGTGTTCTAACTCTTCTGCAGGTGATACAAATAATTCTCTTCATAATGGACTCCGGATGCACGAAGCACATGACGGGGAATCTCAAGCTTCTAATTAACTTCGTGGAGAAGTTCCTAGGTACGGTCCGATTCGGAAATGATCAATTTGCACCGATCCTAGGATATGGAGATTTGGTTCAGGGGAATATCACGATTAAAAGGGTATACTACGTCGAAGGGCTCAATCACAATCTTTTCTCGGTTGGTCAATTCTGTGATGCGGATTTGGAAGTTGCTTTCAGAAAGAAGACATGTTTTGTTCGTGATTATGATGGGAATGACTTACTTACCGGTACACGGGGTACTGATCTTTACACAATTTCACTTCAAGACACAACTTCATCAACTCCAATTTGCTTCATGGCTAAAGCTTCAACGACTCAGGCATGGTTATGGCATCAACGTCTTTCTCATCTCAACTTTGATACCATTAACTTGCTTTCCAAGAAAGATATTGTGAGAGGCCTTCCAAGCTTGAAATTCATCAAAGATCATCTTTGTTCTTCTTGTGAACTTTGTAAAGCTAAACGAAGTAGCTTTAAAACAAAGACCACACCAAGCTCTAAAGGACGGTTAGATCTTCTTCACATGGATCTGTGTGGTCCAATGCGTGTTCAGAGTATCAATGGAAAGAAATATATTCTGGTAATTGTCGATGATTACTCAAGGTACACATGGACTCACTTCTTGAGGTCCAAGGATGAAACACCTGAAGTTCTCATCAGCTTTCTTAAACTGATACAACGTGGTCTTCAAGCTCAAGTTAAAGTGGTTCGTACTGACAGAGGTACAGAATTTTTGAATTCAAATCTGAGAAAGTATTTTGAAGCCGAAGGGATTGAACATGAAACATCTATTGCTCGAACATCCGAACAAAACGGCGTTGTTGAATGACGAAACCGTACTTTGGTTGAAGCTGCTCGAACATTATTATCCGCTTCAAAACTTCCACTATATTTTTGGGCCGAAGCCGTGTCAACCGCATGCTACACACAAAACCGATCCTTAATTATCCCAAGACACGAAAAGACACCATATCACATAATTCATGATCGAAAACCTTCACTCAAATACCTTCATGTTTTTGGATGTACTTGCTACATTATTCGAGATGGTGAAAATTTGGATAAAATGAAAGAGAAAGGTGATACATGTATTCTTGTGGGATATGCAACTCAGTCTAAGGGATATAGAGTGTTCAACAAAAGAACAAAATTGATTGTCGAGACAATTCACATCCGATTTGATGAATCTCAAGAGATGGCACTTGAACAAAACAGTTTAAGTCCCGATCCACAACGACAAACGACTTCCGTTCACAACCGCACGGAACTCGAAACTCAAGACCACAGCAATGAACCGTCAAGTTCAACGCTGGTTCCAGAAAATGTTCCTAGAGCAGATATGACAGTCGACACGACAATTGAAGAATTGGAAATGTTATATGGACCAATGTATGATGAGTATTTCACAGGGGAGAAACAAGTTGTATCGAAGTCTTCCGCTGTCACTCATGATACGAATGATGATACCGATCATCGTCAACAACCGGATACAACTTCATCTACTTCAACACGGGTTGTTGCAGATTTACCTCCTCAGAATATCACTTCAACAATCGATCCTACAACATCCACAACTACTGTCATTGCTCTAGAGAACACAAATCAAGCAGACGGTGCATTATCTGACGAAGACGAATTTATCAACCCATTCGGTACACCGGTACATGAAACTGGAGAGTCTTCTACTCGCCATGTTGATCCGTCAAATATGCATACTTTCTATCAACGACATCCTTCAACACATCATTGGACCCGAGATCATCCTTTGGTTCATGTCATTGGAAACCCTTCACAGCCCGTTCGTACAAGACGACAGCTTGAAACCGATGGCGATGTTTGTATGTTCGCACTCTCCGTGAGTACTGCTGAACCGAAAAACATCAAAGAAGCCATGGCTGATCATGCTTGGATTGAATCGATGACGGATGAACTATAACAGTTTGAAAGACTTAAAGTCTGGGAACTGGTTGACAGACCATACGATGTAACACCATTAAATCTTCGATGGATCTGGAAAAACAAGATGGATGAAGAAAACACGATCATCAAGAATAAATCTAGGCTAGTGGCTAAAGGGTATGGACAGAAAGAGGGTATTGATTTTGAAGAATCATTTGCACCAGTTGCTCGAATGGAAGCAGTCAGGATTTTTCTTGCTTATGCTGCACATAAGGGATTCATTGTCTATCAAATGGACGTAAAGACGGCGTTTCTTAACGGTCCTTTGAAGGAAGAAGTCTATGTCACGCATCCGGAAGGATTCGTCAATCCTCATTACCCTGACAAGGTGTATCGTCTCCACAAAGCACTATATGGACTCAAGCAAGCTCCAAGGGCGTGGTACGACGAGCTCTCAAAATTTCTGGTCTCCAAAGGTTTCTCAAAAGGTTCCATTGATCTAACTTTGTTCACTTATAAATATGGGGATGACATTCTGCTTGTGCAAATTTATGTTGATGACATTATTTTCGGGTCTACAAACCCAAAACTTTCAAAATGGTTTGAAAAAGTAATGCACAGCAGATTTGAAATGTCTATGATGGGCGAACTAAAATTCTTTCTAGGAATTCAAGTTCACCAATCCCCAAGTGGTATCTTTATTAACCAAGCTAAGTATTGTCAAGAGATAATCAAAAAGCATGGTATGACATCATGTGACCCCGTTGGGACACCATTATCAACCACATCCCTAGATGCTGATTTGGAGGGATTACCCATAGATCAAACGAGATATCGTTCCATGATCGGGTCCCTCATGTACTTGACAGCAAGCAGACCTGATATTCATCATGCTACGTGTTATTGTGCACGATATCAAGCACGACCCACTGAAAAGCACCTCAAGGAGGTTAAACGGATCTTTCGGTACCTTAAGAATACCATTCACATGGGACTCTGGTATCCGAGGGAAACCGGTTTCTTTCTAACGGCCTATTCAGATTCTGATCATGCAGGGTGTCTTGATACACGTAAAAGTACTTCTGGTGGTGCACAATTTCTAGGTCAAGACAAGCTTGTGGGATGGTCTTCCAAGAAGCAGGATTGCACGTCACTTTCATCAGCCGAAGCGGAGTATGTGTCTCTATCTGCGTGTTGTGCTCAAGTTCTTTGGATGAGAACACAACTCACGGATTATGGCTTCCATTTTGATAAAGTACCTATGTACTGTGACTCAAAGTCGGCCATAGCCATCTCCTGCAATCCGGTTCAGCATTCCCGCACGAAGCACATTGATGTCCGATATCACTTCATTAAGGAACAAGTTGAAAGAGGTATCGTTGAACTATACTTTGTTGGAACGGATTACCAATTAGCTGACTTGTTTACAAAAGCTCTTTCGAAAGAGAGGTTTGCGTATCTAGTTAGGCAAATTGGTATGAGATGTTTGACTCCAGCAGAACTGGAGGTTCTGGCAAAGAAGCCTGCTTGATTCATCTATCAAACATCTACCTGTAAATATTAATCAAAAAGCAAAATACAAAATTAAAAAATCTTTGATAATCCAAAAATATTCTTCTCGACATGTCTTTCAGTATCGATAATATGGACGTACCTAGAAATGTCGCTCAATAACGACACGGGTGTGTACATAAAGCTCGAATGAAAGTTGTAAATATTTTTCAAAACATGTCATTTCTATCTTTTTCAAAAGGAAATTGTCTATTTTGGACAATATTTCCACCAACGGGTAGAGCAATCTATCTTGGGTTGAGCTTGTCACAAAACATTCAACGTTTTGAGCTCAACACAATGGCTTGTAATCACTTTCAGATTGCAACCCGGATCTAAATTCACGGGGGAGTGTACGCTTTTGTACTCTTACCCTTAGCAAAAGAAGTTAAATCTTCTTACACTTGAGTGGATTCGTCAAGACATTCAAAGTCTATGAACTCAAGTTTATGCTTTAGAAAAACCTTTTCGTCAAAAAGAATTGATTTTTCAAAAAGCGTTGAACACAAAATTTTCAAGAATTTCTCATTGACATTCAAAATCTTTCAAAAATTGTGTGTTCAACAACTCCTATCCTCAAAAGTTTAATGTGGATCAAATCCTCGTAATGACAATTCCATTGGATCAATTTTTGAGGGGGAGCAATTCAACTTCATGCAAAAGAGTAACACATCTTTCTCCCGAAGATTTTCAAGACTATTTTTCAAAATATATTTTAATCAAATTTGGTATCTCTAATATCAAAAGATTTTATATATTAGAGATAGGGGGAGAAAATGTGATTAAAATGTGATCATATATAAGACTCAAGCACTTTACACTTTCGATTATCGATGCACATGTGAAGGGGGAGCTTTTCTGAAACGACAAAACTAGCAAAGTGTTAAATGTTTTTCAAACACTTTGTTAGAATTTAAAGTGGTTTTCATGGTTACGATCAAATACCCACAACATCTTTAATTCACGACGTTATTGGTGTCAAAAGGGTGGTTAGGTTTAAGTCCTATGATCCAACCAGAACCGGAGGGATCTTCCCAGGGACAATCCAATAGATTATTAGAAGTCCTTAGGAAAGATGGAGTAGAATGTGAACGTAGCTGAATGCCGACTAAGTACTGATGATAGCACTGGAACAATCACAACAAGGTGCTATTAATGATGTCTTGGTAAGCATTGAAGGGGTTGAAGAATGAAAAAGAAATGTAAGGATAAAGGGTGTAAAGAAAGAAGCCCTCCATACAACTTAGGCAGAAACCGGGTCAACTCATCATGAAGACAAACTCATCATGGACCCAGTGATGTGAAGCACAACCCTTTCCTAGCTACTCAGACTTCTCTCAAAAGAAGTTTGTTTTATTGTCACGGAGATCAACACGACTTCTATTGACTTTCTCACTCCGAGATAGTTGATATTGAATAGGTGGCATCTGCTCCAGCCTCCGACCACTAAAAGTGGACAAATCGAGTCTAGAGCCAAGAGATCAATCAAATCTCGTTAGGACACACGGATGAAGATCAAGAGAGTCCTACGCTATATCCTTGCGATATTGCTAGAA
The DNA here is from genome assembly GCA_025667525.1 of Glebionis coronaria. Taxonomy (NCBI): domain Eukaryota; kingdom Viridiplantae; phylum Streptophyta; class Magnoliopsida; order Asterales; family Asteraceae; genus Glebionis; species Glebionis coronaria. The sequence continues at coordinate 291,254,982 of CM046875.1, forward strand.
CACTCAGAGTGATACTATTTAGTATTCACAATGATGAGTGGAAATCCTTCCAGTGTTAACATCAAACAGCACTGCGGTAGGTCATATGTAAGATTCTTTATGAATTGAACATATGTACAACTGAAAAGCAACAGTGGTTTGATTCTGAATTGATTCAAACTCGTTTCAGGTTTCTACGCAATATCTTTATGGTCTTTCCAGAACATTCAGAGTGATATTTATTAATATTCACAGTGACGAATGGAAATCCTTCTAGCGTCAACATCAAACAGCGCTACGGTAGGTGACTTGTGAGATTCTTATGAATCAAACTTGTGTCAACTGGAAAGCAACAATGGTAAGATTCTTAATGAATCAAACTTGTTCCAGGAATTTGAATTGACGACTTTAATCAAGCGGATATTTATCCAATTGATTCACTCTTTATGTTCGCAGTCTTGCTTTTAGACGGTCGAGTAAAGAGAACGGCTAGTACAGCCGCGAAACCCTGTCAAGGAGATTCTTAATTGAATCTACCTGATCACAGGTACGATATTTAATATCGTATAACGGTCTTCACCGACCGGAGGTAAAACGCTACCGATTTAGGACGAATGTCAAAGCCATTCAGTCCGTGTCTATGTTTTGTCTCGAGAAGGTGGCGTCACGGTGTACTCAGCAAAGTCAAAGATTCACAACCACATATTCATGCCCAAAGACTTATCCAACAATTGATAGTGTGAGCATGTGGATAAAGACACAAGATCACAAGATGGCAAAGACAAGTCAAGGATGATTTGAAGATCTCAAGACTTAAAGACAAAGTCGAAAGACAACGACAAAGGCTCAAAGATCACAGCATGAAGGAACAAAACTACTGTTACACGTTCAAGACTCATTTATGACGAAATTCATAAATCTCCATTGGAATCCAAATATCAAAGAGGAATGACCTCACATTGGGGGAGATTGTTAGCCTCAAAATATTGAGTCAAACAAGAATGTTCGGTCATAGGTTTCTATTGTATTATTTATTAGAACGTTGTAATAAGTAGATATTTAGTCGTGATTCACGGGCTTGGATTTAAACTAATTAAAGTCCAAAATACAAGCCCGGCCCAATATATAGTCCATTAAAGCCCGCATGTGGGTGGACTATATATACTACCCTCCTAGCATGTTAGGAGGGTGGATGATCATTTGTAACTTCTTTTCTTAATCTAATCTCACCAAGTTAATCATCTCCTCTCTACTTTCTCTCACTACTTTCTCTCTCTAGGAATTCATCTCTTCTTCATCTATTTTCTTTCTTTCTTCATTGCTTAATCATAACAAATACTTGGGACAACACCTTGATAATTACCACCTTGGTTGTTGTTTCGATAGTTATTAGAATTTTGATTTGGTGGAGCTTGATTTTGGCGGGAACCTTGACCATTTTGGTTGTAAGTTCCCGTTGCTACATAAGCATTCGAAGTGTTACCATCCGCGGTAATGCACTCGGAAAAATCATGAGCTCCACCACACAAAATACAACTCTTAGCAACCGCTTTAACCAAAGCGGAATATGAAGCTTCTTGAGCTTTCCAATGAGACATAAGAGTCGAAAACCTATCGAAAAACCGATTCTCCTCATTTGCTTCATCTTGCAAGGCATTAATGGAACGAGACGATGACGAGCCCAAATTGGTAACACTCGGTGTGTTACGAGGGCTATAAACCTTAGACCTATTTTCAATGATTTTCAAAGCCTCTTTGGTTGTTTTGCACAAAAAATTACCACCCGCGGCGGCATTTAAGTAATCTCGTTCATGATCATTAAGCCCATTATAAAAAGTGTCAATTTGATGCAATTTCGGAAAAATCATGGTGTGGACATTCATGTAACATTTCTTTAAACCTTTTCCAAGCCATTGAAAAACTTTCATTAGATCTTTATGTAAATCGTGAAATCTCGTTTTTCAAATGTGTTGTTTTAGATGGTGGAAAAAATTGATTCACAAATTTAGACACGAGATCGGCCCATGTCAAAATCGAATTTGGCGGTTCTTTCTCAAGCCATATCTTGGCGGGTCCATCTAACGAGTAGGGAAACAACATCATCTTAATGGCATCGTGTGGTACATCCTTAAACTTGCTTGTCGCGGTGAGACGATTAAATTGCCTAATGTGATAATGTGGGTTGTCTTTTTCGTGTCCGTGAAACTTGTTTGCTTGAAGCATAGACATTAAACCCGTCTTGATCTCGAAGTTCTCCGCAAGGATGGCGGGAATCACAATGGCTTCTCCAAAACCCTCGGTGGGTGCTTGAAGCAACTCCATCATAGTACGATTAGCTATGATAGCTTCTTGTTCTACAATAGGTTCTTCACTTGGAGTCTCTTCACAAGAAAAATTAGGAGTAGGTGTTGCCTCCTTTCGGTTTCTACGTTTACGTGCACGTTTTGCTTGATTGCGAGTAAGCATAAACGTCACGTACAACGAGGGGATGAGCAAAGAAGATTCTTTTTGGTGTTTTGTATTTTTCAATTTTTTTGTGGTTTTTGATGGTATTAACTTTTTTGGAGATTGGTGAATGTATTAAGTAGACAAAAATCTACAAATCTCCTCATTAATCAAATCTCTTGATTAAATAAGCATCAAGGAATGAAAACGATCACGTGGAGTAAACGCCTTCGATGACTTTAGAACGATGGTGGAACACCAAATCGTTCAAGAGGGTTTAATCAATAAAAACCAAGAAAATATATATGATATGTAATAATACTTTGGGCGACAAAACCCTCGATTAGCTCTAAAAATCAAATACTCACAAGCAAGCGGAGGAAACGAGGCAGCGCGAAGCACTTAAGAGCCTTTTTCCTGTAGGTCGTGAAATACAACTGCCTTATACCCACCTTATAGTTTGTATTTTTCAAAATCGAGCTTCACGAAAGTATTTATCTATTTTTGCCTTTTTCTTTGGTTTGAGATTCGAATACAATGATTGGGTAATGACCTCCCAAGTCAAGGTTGTGATTTCTCACGTATTTGGAGTACTTGTGAATTTATTGTTCTACGTATACAATATATTAATAATATTCACACAAAAACCGAAAAACGATAATACTTATTAGTAGAGTGCTACTAATACAAATACTATTTATGGCTATATAAAAACAACAATTGTTCAATCAAAACACAACACGCCTCCCCGGCAGCGGCGCCATTTGATAGTTTTAAAATTAGATACTTGCTTTAGGAAAAACAAGCAACTAAAATATAGGGCAAGTGAGCACGATGATTTAGGAAAACCGTGTGTGAATGACCCTAAAGGTGAGTTCGTTCTCGAGGAGGCACGTGAGTTGTGTTAAGAAATGATTAATGTTTGTGATTATATTTGAGAAGAAAAGAAAAGAGAAATAAGAAAGAAATGACGGTTACGAAGACGGATCGAGCAAAGACGAAAAAGCGTTCACGTAAAACCGTAAAAAACTACAAATTTAAAAATTTTAAAACCTAAAAATTAATAAAAAGCTAAAATAAGTCTAAAATAATATAAATAAGAATAAAAATCCAATAAAAATATTTTAAAACCTTTTATTAATTAAATATTCAATTTTAAATGCTAATTAAAGCCCTAAAATTAAATATAATTAATCAAAATGTCCAAAATATTATTTTATTGAACAAATAACTTACTTATATTACCTAAGGACTAAAAAGTATTTTTCCTAATTTTTAAAAACTATTTTTTATTTTTAAATCACTAAAAACTATTTTTAAACTAAAATAATTATAAAAAATAATAAAATAATGCTAAAAATAATTGGACACTTTTAAAAATCCTAAACTACTCTAATGAACAGAAAAAAAATGAAAAAGTTTGAAGAATATAAAATTTTTCACTAAAAGACAAAAACAGTTTAAATAAAACCCTAATTAACTTAAATTAATTCTAAAAAATAATAAAAAGATGAACAGTAAAATATTTTTAACTAAAAATCTTAAAATCTTTTTCTAAGTCTAGGAAAATTATTAGAAATGAAAAATAATAATATTTACCACTAAATTCCAAAAAACAGAATATTAAAAAGTATTAAAAAAGGCTATTTAATCTAAAAAATATAAAATGAACAGTAAATAAAAATTTAACTAAATAGAAAAATCAAAAATAAAATTAGAAAAATAACAAAATTGGTTTGAAACTCTAATTCCAATTTTAGACCACAAAAGACAAAAATTCTAGAAAACTGATAGTGACATGTTACTGGTTTTGTCTTGTTGCTTAGCAGTACCAACTTGTGAACTACTAGTGGGAAGTTTGTTCACACTGCTAGTTATAAATTTTGATCTGGTGTCTGTTTAAGCTTAGGAAAGCTTTTGAATGGGTTTCTTTTGGCACAAGGGGCACTCCCACAACCAGTAGGGTTGTGGGAAGTCAATCAAACAAGAAAAAACTCAAAGTCTTTCACAAAAATCTTCACAATTAGCACCAAATGTTACTGATTAAGGCTAAATGGTATCTGATGAATAGATGACCATGTTACATGCACAAAAATGAGATTCAATGGCTCATAACTAGCACATAAGTTCACCAAATGACAAATAAGCAATAGCAATCCCTGCTTAAACCTAGTATCTATCAGATTATCAAACTTGATGGCACAAATTTCACCAAAACAAGCAGTAAGATGGAATGACTGTTTTTAGCTAGTTTATCAAAATTTTAGCATGCACAAGTGTTTAAAACTCTACCAAATAGAAACCTAAATACCAATATCACCTATTAATCACCTAAGAAGTGTGAGAATCAGATTTTAACACATGACTTATACCATTAAACTCAGTTTAAGCCCTAATCCAAACACTCCTTTATAATCTGGAAATGATATTTTTCAAACCAAATCTTAACAAATCACACTCAAACTGATTGAAGCAACTTATAACATGCATATAAGGCCCTAATCAGTAGAATCAAATCATTTAACAAGCCTATAACCAACACTTCACAAATTTCATGCAAAATCTACATAAACTGAAAACTGAAAAAGGAACAAGGCTTTTACCTTGTTGGACCTACATCCAGGCCCAACAATGACTGCTAGCCATCTCCAAACAGGTCCGGACCTATGCAGAACCTTAGACTAAAAAAGCTCCCACTTGAACCTGCTAAAATCAACAAGAACAAACAAGAACCAATAATCTGATATTTTTTCTTCTTTTTAAATCCTTTTTAAATAACTTTCTCAAATGTTTTTTTCTTTTCAAAACACTTACACCAAACACACTTACAAACCTGCAAACCTAAATCTTTGAAACAAGATTTCACCAAAAATCAACCTTTTTTTAGAAACTTGACTGAAAATTCAAAACACCAAATATTTTGCAAAATATTAATGGAACTCAGATTTTTACTCAACAAAAGACACCAACTTTTAACCAAGAAAAGGAATTACAATTTTAATAAAAAAAACACCAACTTTCATTAAATCAAAAAGGAATTACAATTTTTTGAGAAAAATCTGGAACCCAAAAAATATAAGTGACAGGCCACTTATATTTATACTAGCTAGATGATAATTCTAGAAAACAAATAAAATATTATAATGTGTAAACCCTAATGTGCTATTTTCTAGAAATGCCCTCTTGGTTTTGACTGAAAATTGGGTCAAATTGAACCCATGTGATTGACAGCTCTCTCCTTTTGATCTTGGACGTTTATCTGAATATTGGGGAGCACGAAATGTGCCTTGGAGCGTTGATTTGCTGGAGATTCATTTTTTGCCCAATTTGGAGTGACAGGGGAAGGACTGGGGACCACATGAGGGTCACGGGGTGGGGATTTTGTTGGTGGATTTTGACTAGGGGATGGTCAATTAGCTATCTGGAAACATTGGATCAAAACCCCTTTGGTTTAGTGGGTGAATTAAATTAGGGTTTATGGGTTTATGTGGTGTTTAAGAGGGTGAGTTTGATCTGTTTTTGGGGATTAAATTTTTAAACTGGTGTTAAGGAGGGAAATTAGGGTGGGTTGACTTAGCTTGACCAGGTTTATTTAAATAAACCTGGGTGGAAGGGTGACATGGCGTGGGAGGTGAGGTGGAGGGATGTGGTTGGCTGTTGGTGCTGAGGTGGAAGGATGATTGGTGGTAGTGGGTTTGGATGTCTGGCAGTAATGGTCCCTGGACTCCTTTCCTTCTTTCACTTTGTATAAAACAGCACAAACTTCATTTCCCTTTATAAACAAGTTTGCCAACTTGTCATTTATGGCACAAGGTGTTTTCATACTTTAAAACAAGGGCTTCTTATGCAAATTCTTCATTCTCCAAGGACTTCTCTTGTAAATACTTGATAATTTAGGGACCCAAATTCAATAAATGAGATTTGCAAGGGTATAAATTGACAAGTCTTCAATTCTTCAGGGGCCAAACTTGTACAATCTTCAAACTTCAAGGACCAATTTGGAAAATCATGATTCGGGTCCGGTTCATTGTGCGGCTTCGTTTCCCGTGTTCGTTATTGACTGATTCTTGTAATCTTTTGCCATTTCCTCAATATCCGTACCTAAAATACACAAGCAACAAACACAAGCATATATTTGGCAGTTTTAATGATATTTTATGCATTTTAAGCCCGATTTGGACGATGAGACTATGTATAAAAGCAGTCTCATCACTCCCCCATACTAAACCATTTTCGTGCCCTCACGCAATGCTAGAATTAAGTATCGTAGCATCTCCAAAGTTCATTTTTATTCACTTTATTGAATGATAAACTAGCTACACTACTACTATTGCTACTACTTGTGTTTTAGACATAATGTATGATTTTCATCGCAAAATGGGACGTTTAGGTTCATAGAATAAGAACACGTGAATGCTTCGTTAGAAATAATTTCGTCGTCCTCGATTTTCACCTTAATTCCATGCCAAGCGTGCAACGAGATCATTGTCATTATAAGTTAGTAATGCTAACACTACGCATATGCCCTAATCACGTACTTATCCTCCCATTATTCATAAGTTGTATCTGTTATATTTTATTTTGTCTTGAATGTTTCACGAGGATACATTGTTTTACTTATGCGATAATAGAGATTTAGGTCTAAAAATAGAGCCTTAACGGTGTAACTAAGCCCATCAAATTAATAACCCCTCCTAATAGACAACGATGTTAAAAAAGTAAGTTGACAAGAAGAATCGATAAACACGGTTTTATAACGGTTTTGAACATGAGACTTATTACCAAGACTTTTATACGCCCCCTAACGGAAGGGCCTTATTATCTTTGGTTTACCTCCATCTTTTATTCAACTTCGCCATGAAGCTTTTATTATGACTTCGGTCTTGCCTTGCCTTTTATTATCCGCCTCATCGGTGGTTTTATTAGCCAAAGACGTATATCCTCACGCTAAGGCGAATTTTGGATCTTTAAAGCTTCGAATATTAAGGCTTGATTCACTTTCAATTTTTGCATAGATTTTAGGCCTTGTGGGGCTTCAAATTGTTTTCTAGATTTAGGTGAGCACTTGAAATCTTATTATTGGGTGAAGCTTTCGATTATTCGGGTGCCAATACTTCAAAACCGTGACGCTGGCGATACCTTAATGTCTTCCCAATTTAATTACACGGAAGCTACTAGAAAAGACTAGAAACCCAACAATCCTAACTAAACCGCTAAGTCAATATTTATTAAGCAAAAAATATTTACAAGCGAAGGGAGAATAAGCAAACAACGAGAACACATGAGTTTTTGAAAGAATACGAGTACTCTACGTTTAGCATAGTAACTTATAATTAACCCTATCATTTCTCGTCCTCATTTAAGAGACTTAGCCTAATGTGTAGTTAAGGAATCAAAGCTAAGTGCTCAACACGCACGGTCGAGTAAAAAATTACTCTTATTCTCGCCATCGGAAAACCTACATTCGTGTCTTCAAACACTTATAAAACATAAGAAAAATTTAAAATTTAGCCATTTTTAGCCTTATTTTGCAACAAAAAGATAAACAAAAAGATAAACTTTGGAAAGCGTGAAGGTTTGTCAAGGCAAGTATCTATTCACCCCTCCCATACTAAAGTTAAACATTGTCCTCAATGTTTCGAGTCTAGGGGTGCAAATACCCCCATACTAGAGACGTAGTCGAATGCCTAATCTAGCATGGAAAGGGTGTAACCAATAAATTAATAGCCGTTTATGAAGTGTGCTCAAAACCTAAGGTTAGAACATCAAAAGGATATATCATTTGGATATTGAGAAAGTCTTCAAAGCAAACGATCGAGTGCTCCCATAAAACGAACACGAGAGGCTCTAATCGCGAAGATAATGATCTAAAAACGACAATGCACAAAAAACCCCGGAACAAAGGTTGGAAGGGCACAAATCCCCTCACATTAACTAATTAGAAAGCAATAATATGTACATGGATAAGCATGGGTCTCCCCCACGAGGCACCTTGTTTTTGATAACCGAGTCAAAAGCTCGACTCGAATCCCCATAAATGTGATCATTTAGGGATAATCATGGTGTGGTCAATTTTTGGTGGGGCTTACATGATAAACAAGGCCCAAAAAAAACCGGTATTAAGGACTAAGTCCTTTGATGGTGCAAAATACCGGGGTCGAGTATGGCATTCTCATTTTCATTGGAAAAACAAATCAACACCACTTCATCGTGTGCCAACATAAACCCAAAGGGTTTCAACAAAATAGATGAGAAGAAATAGAAGGGTGGGACAATGGGTAAGTCATAAAAACATTGAGCTACTCGAGGTAGACTCGCACCAATCAAATGAAAAGATTTTCCATTTATTGCATCGGTGGAAGACCGAGATTTCCCTTTATAAGCAATTCCGGGATCAAATATCTCGTCCTCGGTGGAGAAAGGGGAGGGAACATAAGGGGCTTCCCCCACACTAGGTCCACACAAAGCATCGTCAAAAGGAGAAGACGAGCTTGTAGTACTCAATACACGAAGTGATGGCGGAGTTAGAGTTGTAGAAAAATCTTTTAAATTCAATTTAAAATCTTTTCCTTTTTCATCTTTTAAACTCTCCTTATGAAAACCCGATTTAATTATGTCAAAAATATTTGGTGTTTCTAAAGCAATGTTAGTCACACCGAAAATTCTCACATTTGAAAACCGTGTTGGTAAAGGTGGTGGTAAGTTCTCAAAACGTTTGTCAACAAAGAAAACTCCCCCATCGGGATCAACGTATTCATCATCCGAAGAATCACTCGAGATTGGAATCGTAGGCTTAACACTCTTAACCTCCACCGGCGGAGGGGACGGAACTTCATTTTTCTCAACAACTTCTAAAACTCTTTTTGAAATCTTTTTGCAAATGTTTTTGATGGGATTGACATTGTACAAAGATGTGATCGAATACACATGAGAAAGCGTGGAGTTTTGAGTTGCATTAATGACGAGTTCTTCCTCATTGAAACGAAGAGTGATTTTCCTTGCATGCACATCGATAAGTGCTCTCGAGGTATCCAAAAAAGATCTTCCTAAAATTAAAGGAACTTTTGGATCGATGGGAATGTCAACAACAATAAAGTCTACGGGATAGTAGAACTTACCAACTTTCACAAAGACGTCCTCGGCTACTCCACAAGCTAGAATCATAGAATGATCGGCCATCTCGATTGACATTCTTGAAGGAGTAAGTTTTGGAAGATTGAGCGATTTAAAAATATCAAGAGGCATCAAATTAATACTAGCACCAAGATCGGCCAAGGCGTAGCATTCTTCCATGTATTGTATAGCACATGGGATTAAAAACTTGCCGGGATCACCGACTTTTTGAGGTATGCGGCTAAGAAAAACCGATGAACAACTAGACGATTTTTGCAATTTCTCTTTGTTATTCAACATACTTTTGAAGTTCACGGTAAATCGAGGCATCATGACTAAGGCGTCGGCAAGACTTATATTAAAATGCAAGTCACGAAACATTTTCATAAAAAGTTCAAATTGATAATTATTTCGTTCTTGTGCCTTTTCCTTGTCTCGTCTTGAAGGGTATGGTAAAGGTGGTGTGGGTTGGGGCATAGGCATAGGCATCGGCCTTGGAATCTCGGGTTCCATGATTGGTGTGGGTTCAACCGTAGGTGTGGTTTGAGCGGTACTTCGTGGGCTTGGAATTTGCTCCTTTTCTACCACCACCTCGGGTTCTTTCTCTTTTTCCTTCTCCATAGAAGTACTTGGACGAGAAATGGGTTCTTTGAAAGTTTTACCACTACGAGTAGTAATAACATTCAATTCTCCTTTCGGGTTCACGATGGTATCAATAGGAAGAACACCCGAAGAAGAGGGTTTACACATGATAGCTTCAAACATTTTTTCCATTCGGTCTTCAAACTTAGATTGCCTAGCATCCGCTTTTAACAACTCTTGCTTAATCTCATGTTGACCTTGCTCCATTTTTTGTTGATTTTGTTGGAGTCGTTGGACATTTCCTTCTATTTTATTAGCATGAGTTTTAAGTTCATTAGCAAGTTCGTTTTTAAGCTCGTTTTTTCAACTCGGATCTTAAGCTAACCATCTCACATTGCATATTGTCAAACTTAGCATCATTAGCCTTAGCATAATTCAAAAACTCTCCTTGAAGATTTTTGGTGTGATCATTTTGAAAACCTTGAGTCGTAGTTTGAAAATCACGGTTTTGGTTTTGGTTTGAAATTTGCCCATTTCCACTTTGATAATTACCCTTGTTGTAATTCCTTTGATTCCCTTGATAATTACCACCTTGGTTGTTGTTTCGATAGTTATTAGCATTTTGATTTGGTGGAGCTTGATTTTGGCGGGAACCTTGACCATTTTGGTTGTAAGTTCCCGTTGCTACATAAGCATTCGAAGTGTTACCATCAACGGTAATGCACTCGGAAAAATCATGAGCTCCACCACACGAAATACAACTCTTAGCAACCGCTTTAACCGAAGCAGAATTTGAAGCTTCTTGAGCTTTCCAATGAGACATAAGAGTCGAAAACCTATCGAAAAACCGATTCTCCTCATTTGCTTCATCTTGCAAGGCATTAATGGAACGAGACGATGACGAGCCCAAATTGGCAACACTCGGTGTGTTACGAGGGCTATAAACCTTAGACCTATTTTAAATGATTTTCAAAGCCTCTTCGGTTGTTTTGCACAAAAAATTACCACCCGCGGCGGCATTTAAGTAATCTCGTTCATGATCATTAAGCCCATTATAAAAAGTGTCAATTTGATGCAATTTCGGAAAAATCATGGTGTGGACATTCATGTAACATTTATTTAAACCTTTTCCAAGCCATTGAAAAACTTTCATTAGATCTTTGTGTAAATCGTGAAATCTCGTTTTAGACACGAGATCGGCCCATGTCAAAATCGAATTTGGCAGTTCTTTCTCAAGCCATATCTTGGCGGGTCCATCTAACGAGTATGGAAACAACATCATCTTAATGGCATCGTGTGGTACATCCTTAAACTTGCTTGTCGCGGTGAGACGATTAAATTGCCTAATGTGATAATGTGGGTTGTCTTTTTCGTGTCCGTGAAACTTGTTTGCTTGAAGCGTAGACATTAAACCCGTCTTGATCTCGAAGTTCTCCGCAAGGATGGCGGGAATCACAATGGCTTCTCCAAAACCCTCGGTGGGTGCTTGAAGCAACTCCATCATAGTACGATTAGCTATGATAGCTTCTTGTTCTACAATAGGTTCTTCACTTGGAGTCTCTTCACTAGAAAAATTAGGAGTAGGTGTTGCCTCCTTTCAGTTTCTACGTTTACGTGCACGTTTTGCTTGATTGCGAGTAAGCATAAACGTCGCGTACAACGAGGGGATGAGCAAAGAAGATTCTTTTTGGTGTTTTCTATTTTTCAATTTTTTGTGGTTTTTGATGGTATTAACTTTTTTGGAGATTGGTGAATGTATTAAGTAGACAAAAATCTACAAATCTCCTCCTTAATCAAATCTCTTGATTAAAGAAGCATCAAGGAATGAAAACGATCACGTGGAATAATCGCCTTCGATGACTTTAGAACGATGGTGGAACACCAAATCGTTCAAGAGGGTTTAATCAATGAAACCAAGAAAATATATATTATATGTAATAATACTTTGGGCGACAAAACCCTCAATTAACTCTAAAAATCAAATACTCACAAGCAAGCGGAGGAAACGAGGCGACGCGAAGCACTTAAGAGCCTTTTTCCTTTAGGTCGTGAAATACAACCGCCTTATACCCACCTTATAGTTTGTATTTTTCAAAATCGAGCCTCACGAAAGTATTTATCTATTTTTGCCTTTTTCTTTGGTTTGAGATTCGAATACAATGATTGGGTAATGACCTCCCAAGTCAAGGTTGTGATTTGTCACGTATTTGGAGTACTTGTGAATTTATTGTTCTACGTATACAATATATTAATAATATTCACACAAAAACCAAAAAACGATAATACGTATTAGTAGAGTGCTACTAATACAAATACTATTTATGGCTATATAAAAACAACAATTGTTCAATCAAAACACAACACGCCTCCCCGGCAGCGGCGCCATTTGATAGTTGTAAAATTAGATACTTGCTTTAGGAAAAACAAGCAACTAAAATATAGGGCAAGTGAGCATGATGATTTAGGAAAACCGTGTGTGAATGACCCTAAAGGTGAGTTCGTTCTCGAGGAGGCACGTGAGTTGTGTTAAGAAATTATTAATGTTTGTGATTATATTTGAGAAGAAAAGAAAAGAGAAATAAGAAAGAAATTACGGTTACGAAGACGGATCGAGCAAAGACGAAAAAGCGTTCACGTAAAACCGTAAAAAACTACAAAATTAAAAATTTTAAAACCTTAAAATTAATAAAAAGCTAAAATAAGTCTACAATAATATAAATAAGAATAAAAATCCAATAAAAATATTTTAAAACCTTTTATTAATTAAATATTGAATTTTAAATGCTAATTAAAGCCCTAAAATTAAATATAATTAATCAAAATGTCCAAAATATTATTTTATTGAACAAATAACTTACTTATATTACCTAAGGACTAAAAAGTATTTTTCCTAATTTTTTAAAACTTTTTTTTTATTTTTAAATCACTAAAAATTATTTTAAAACTAAAATAATTATAAAAATAATAAAATAATGCTAAAAATAATTGGACACTTTTAAAAATCTTAAATTACTCTAATGAACAGAAGAAAAATGAAAAAGTTTGAAAAATATAAAAATTTTCACTAAAAGACAAAAACAGTTTAAATAAAACCCTAATTAACTTAAATTAATTCTAAAAAATAATAAAAAGATGAACAGTAAAATATTTTTTAACTAAAAATCTTAAAATCTTTTTCTAAGTCTAGGAAAATTATTAGAAATGAAAAATAATAATTTTTACCACTAAATTCCAAAAAACAGAATATTAAAAAGTATTAAAAAAGGCTATTTAATCTAAAAAATATAAAATGAACAGTAAATAAAAATTTAATGAAATAGAAAAATCAAAAATAAAATTAGAAAAATAACAAAATTGGTTTGAAACTCTAATTCCAATTTTAGACCACAAAAGACAAAAATTCTAGAAAACTGATAGTGACATGTTGCTGGTTTTGTCTTGTTGCTTAGCAGTACCAACTTGTGAACTACCAGTGGGAAGTTTGTTCCCACTGCTAGTTATAAATTTTGATCTGGTGTCTGTTTAAGCTTAGGAAAGCTTTTGAATGGGTTTCTTTTGGCACAAGGGGCACTCCCACAACCAGTAGGGTTGTGGGAAGTCAATCAAACAAGAAAAAACTCAAAGTCTTTCACAAAAATCTTCACAATTAGCACCAAATGTTACTGATTAAAGCTAAATGGTATCTGATGAACAGTTGACCAAGTTACATGCACAAAAATGAGATTCAATGGCTCATAACTAGCACATAAGTTCACCAAATGACAAATAAGCAATAGCAATCCCTGCTTAAACCTAGTATCTAACAGATTATCAAACTTGATGGCACAAATTTCACCAAAACAAGCAGTAAGATGGAATGACTGTTTTTAGCTAGTTTATCCAAATTTTAGCATGCACAAGTGTTTAAAACTCTACCAAATAGAAACCTAAATACCAATATCACCTATTAATCACCTAAGAAGTGTGAGAATCAGATTTTAACACAAGACTTATACCATTAAACTCAGTTTAAGCCCTAATCCAAACACTCCTTTATAATCTGGAAATGATATTTTTCAAACCAAATCTTAACAAATCACACTCAAACTGATTGAAACAACTTATAACATGCATATAAGGCCCTAATCAGTAGAATCAAATCATTTAACAAGCCTATAACCAGCACTTCACAAATTTCATGCAAAATCAACATAAACTGAAAACTGAAAAAGGAACAAGGCTTTTACCTTGTTGGACCTACATCCAGGCCCAACAATGACTGCTAGCCATCTCCAAACAGGTCCGGACCTGTGCAGAACCTTGGACTAAACAAGCTCCCACTTGAACCTGCTAAAATCAACAAGAACAAACAAGAACCAATAATCTGATCTTTTTTCTTCTTTTTAAATCCTTTTTAAATAACTTTTTCAAATGTTTTTTCTTTTCAAAACACTTACACCAAACACACTTATAAACCTGCAAACCTAAATCTTTGAAACAAGATTTCACCAAAAATCAACCTTTTTTTAGAAACTTGACTGAAAATTCAAAACACCAAATGTTTTGCAAAATATTAATGGAACTCAGATTTTTACTCAACAAAAGACACCAACTTTTAACCAAGAAAAGGAATTACAATTTTAATACAAAAAACACCAACTTTCATTAAATAAAAAAGGAATTACAATTTTTTGAGAAAAATCTGGAACCCAAAAAATATAAGTGACAGGCCACTTATATTTATACTAGCTAGATGATAATTCTAGAAAAAAAATAAAATATTACAATGTGTAAACCCTAATGTGCTATTTGCCAGAAATGCCCTCTTGGTTTTGACTGAAAATTAGGTCAAATTGCACCCATGTGATTGACAGCTCTCTCCTTTTGATCTTGGACGTTTATCTGAATATTGGGGAGCACGAAATGTGCCTTGGAGCGTTGATTTGCTGGAGATTCGTTTTTTGCCCAATTTGGAGTGACAGGGGAAGGACTGGGGACCACATGGGGGTCACGGGGTGGGGATTTTGTTGGTGGGTTTTGACTAGGGGATGGTCAATTAGCTATCTCGAAACATTGGATCAAAACCCCTTTGGTTTAGTGGGTGAATTAAAATAGGGTTTATGGGTTTATGTGGTGTTTAGGAGGGCGAGTTTGATCTGTTTTTGGGGATTAAATTTTTAAACTGGTGTTAAGGAGGGAAATTAGGGTGGGTTGACTTAGCTTGACCAAGTTTATTTAAATAAACCTGGGTGGAAGGGTGACATGGAGTGGGAGGTGAGGTGGAGGGATGTGGTTGGCTGTTGGTGCTGAGGTGGAAGGATGATTGGTGGTAGTAGGTTTGGATGTCTGGCAGTAATAGTCCCTGGACTCCTTTCCTTCTTTCACTTTGTATAAAACAGCATAAACTTCATTTCCCTTTATAAACAAGTTTGCCAACTTGTCATTTATGGCACAAGGTGTTTTCATACTTTAAAACAAGGGCTTCTTATGCAAATTCTTCATTCTCCAAGGACTTCTCTTGTAAATACTTGATAATTTAGGGACCCAAATGCAATAAATGAGATTTGCAAGGGTATAAATTGACAAGTCTTCAATTCTTCAGGGGCCAAACTTGTACAATCTTCAAACTTCAAGGACCAATTTGGAAAATCATGATTCGGGTCCGGTTCATTGTGCGGCTTCGTTTCCCGTGTTCGTTATTGACTGATTCTTGTAATCTTTTGCCATTTCCTCAATTTTCGTACCTAAAATACACAAGCAACAAACACAAGCATATATTTGGCAGTTTTAATGATATTTTATGCATTTTAAGCCCAATTTGGACGATGAGACTATGTATAAAAGCAGTCTCATCAGGGTTTTAAAATGGCAAAATAACTTTTAGAAACTTTCCAAAATGGTCCATAGGGTTTAATTTGCCACAGATAGTATTTATTTAAACCCTAGACTTTTGGATATTTACATTTTCAGTCCTTGTGTTTACTAGTTCATCAAAACAAGTTTCATAAGTTACGGGTTTAGTCCTTAAGTTTTATAAATTGTCATTTTCATCCAAAAAAATTTTATAAGTTATATTTTATTGTAAAAACTTTTATTCAACATACAACATTGTATATGGTATCATTAAATGGGCTAAACATCTAATGGGCTATTTTTAGTGGGCTTAACTATATCCCAAGTCCACTAATTTATTTAAATGGGCCTTTAAATCATTTATTGGACTTAACCATAATTTTAAGTCCTTTAATTAGTTAAATGGGCCTAACCGTAATCGTAAGTCCATTTTAGTTACTATAATTTATCAAATGGGCTTACTGGGTCCATTTAATTTTTAGGTTAACTTTCCATGGGCTTTAATAGTCCATTGACACTACTTTTCATTTTATATAAGTTTTTACTTAGGATATTCTTATAACCTTATTATCAGCTTATTAATATTTAGTTTTCAACCTAAATAGATGAATAAAACTTAAAAATTCATTTTATGTGTTATACCAAATTAGATCTAGATGTGTCATAAGGTTACAAGTAAGTCATAAGCGCTAGTAGGAGCTTATAACCCACGGCCTACATTAGTTATGGCTTATTAAGGTAAGTCAAGTATTATTTTGAGGTTGCACGTAGTTTATATGTGTTACAATATTAGATCTAACTATGTATACATCAAGAAAATAAGTCACAAGTTCAAAATAAGATCTAAACTATGTTTAGGCCTAACAATCAAACATAGATCCATGTACCCACATATATAGCTCACGGCTATGTTTTTAGATCTTGGTATTTCCAAGATGAATACTTTAACTAGTTTTTAAATCTTGTAAATATTTACAAAAACACATTATGATTATCTAGGTTACATGCATGTTTCCAAGGCTACTATCATTCCAAGAAACAATATATAGGCCACGGCTATATTATTCCCTCCCAATATTCCCATTAGATCTACTAGCTTATTTCATGTATACCATGTTAAGTTAACACTTATCATTAGATCTAGGTTTTTATAAGCATGCATGTACATCTAACCCATTTTAGGTCTAGTGTAACCCACAGCTACATTTATACACATAAGTTGTATTTGTGATTTTTATCATTCCATTTAGTATGTTACATTTCATATCCCATCTTTTAAAACTAAGTTGATGAATCATATGGTCACCATTTAATTTATCCGTGACCTTTAAGGTCATGGTTTCATGATTTTTAAGTTTCACAAGTTCATTTTATGAGATCTATGGTTATTAGTTAACCAAAGTCCCATAAAACAAGATTCAATACTCATGTTACACTTAGATTTATAAAAGGTTTCATATAGTTTTTAAATCTAGTTTAAAATATGGAATACAAGCATATGTTTATTACTAAAAGATTTTTAAATCATGTACATGATTTTTATAAATATGCCGTGACCTATAATGGTCATAGCTTTATCAAATCTTGATTTTTAACATGTTATTTACTTGTGTTTATAGATGTATGATGATGCATGCATGAAGAAATGAAAGAACAAGTAGCTTATACCTTTCTTGCCTAAAAAGTACCACAAATGATCTAGATGAACAAGGTGATTTGAGATCTACTCAAAATGATGAAGGAAACCCTATGTATAAATCAAGCCGTAGCCTAGATGGCTTAGCTAGGGCTTGTTTATAGTGGTCCAAGAGAATGATACTACCAATGATTTGTAGTAGAGATGAGACAAGTATCTTGGTGGAATTAATACTTGGTTTTTGGATGTATATGGCTTTAAGCCGTATGATTGAGAGAGAAGAGAGTGGGAGAACAAGATTTAGATTGCATGTATGGGAGATGTGTGTGTGTTTCGGCTTAAAGAGGAGAGAGGGAAAGGAATGGCAAAAGGTATGATTTACCTTGGTAAGGCATATCATGCCAAGTGTCCCCTTTTTCCTTTCCAAGGCAACTCTCCATCTTCCACACAAGCCTATGCCGTGTGATACTCACCAAATAGGGGGAAAAGGATGGGCTTTAGTCATGGGCTTATGTTGGGCCTAATACAAAGAGCACAACCTTGGGCTAGAGCATAAAGAACACATAACCTTGGGCTAGTCCAAGAATGTTTAGGGATACCTAAACTTGTAACACCCCCAAATTTATACAACTCAATACAGCGGAAGACTAGTTGGTGTTACGGGATAGCACATTACTCACATCATAGACAACGCTTAAAAATCGCGTCGTTTAATAATAAATCATTTCCATTCATAAACATCAAAGTTACATCGGTCCCAAGTCATATTAATTCATACAAAGTTTTACAAAGTATTTGAATGGAAAATATTGTTTAAGTGCGGGCCATGAATTCTTGTCGTCTTCCCGAGAATTACCTTCAAGTACCTGAGATAAAACATGTTAAAAGAAAAGGTCAGCGATAACGCCGAGTGAATTCATAGAGTTTAATAAAATCCATCAATATAATATCAGTATAAAATTATTACTGAAAATCATTTTATATCAATCATTTTAATAGGCCATAAAATAGCCAAAGTCGTTTTATACAAATCCTTATCGAAAATCATAATATAGGCATTTGCCGTAAAAATCATTATACGAGCCAATGTCGTAAAAACATCATACAATACGTCTTATGACGTTGTATAAAATCAAATAAAAACCGTTATATGAATATGGTTATGAAAACCAAAATACAATCATAATATCAATAGTATGACCCTGTATTGCTAGTCAGGCAATACATCGTAATTCGGAGCGTCTATTATTATTTTGTTAATTCGGATTATTATAAGCCGCATGACATTGTTACCTTACTAAACCAACAACGGGTAGCTAACCCGATACCAATTTTTGCCCATCTAAAGTAGCGTGTCGTCACAAAGGTCACGCTATGGAAATCTTCTCATACATTAATTCGCTTACCAATCAATGTGGCACGACGGGGATCAACCGTCAAGGCGCGAACTGGGGTGATCGTCCCCAAATAGTACTATTAAATGCATAAGCGTCTACCAACTCCCGGTAGTTCACAATTCATGCTAATGGGACTTTTATTGACATAACCTAACTTTAATAATCCATTTAATTTCATCTATCGGGTCCATTAATCATTTATCGGGTCATACAATCGGGTCATTCAATCATTCGGGTCCAAAATCAATAAACAAACAATCGGGACAAATGGTGTCCAAACTTTTATAAAAACTAACATGTTATCTCCCTCGCGGGTTTATAAAGCATTTATAAAACATTTAAAAGAGTGCGAGGCTATGAACTCACGTTGATGTGGGAAGGCGGGTGATCGGCAATTCGGACGTACGGTGCGTGCTTCAATCACGGAAACCTATATAAATAATAATCGGTCTTAGATGTTTGTCCAATGACTTTATAAAAATACCAATTATGTATACATATGATGATTATATATATATGATGATCAAGTGGGTTTACATATCCTCATTTACTTATTTTTGTGTTATGTGTCGATAACTTTTTTACTAGTTTTCTCGTTTTACCTATTTACGTGTTTTAGGTTCAATAAGTCTATTATAAGTTCTTAACTTGTTTTAATCCTTTTTACACTTATATTATCAGTATGTATACTTTCCAAGTTGGGCCTAAATGGGTTAAGCCCAATAGATTCTTTTTACAAGTTTTTATCCTATTTAGTCCATTTATTAGTCCAATATGTTTATTTAACTTGTTAATGTCCGTATGTCCTATAGTTCGGGTTTTTATCGGTTTTTACTTGTTATACATGTCTATATATCAGTATATAAGTTTTATAAAGTTTTCATTAGACGGGTCCAACCATCTAAGTTTTATTTAACAAAAACGTTAATTTTACGGCGATAGCCGAAAAAGTCGTAAAAATCAAGTTTATAGTTTTATATCTTATAAAACATAACAAGTTACCATTTTTATAAAATGTCCACTTATTTATCATTGTACATATTTTTATAAATAAAATTCATGAGTTAGTGGGTTTTAATTATAATTTATACTATTAAAATTTGAGTGCTTATATAATAGTATTATTCTTTAATTTCCAAAAATCTGATTTTTATTTTCATTTTCACCAAAACTGCCATATCTTGAGTTCTATATGGAGATAGAAGCTCAAATTTTTATCACATAAACTACATGATATGTGCTACATTTAACTCTTCTATAGCTACTGTTGAATCATCTTCTAAATATTTTCTAAACATCGTCCAAAACAGTAACTTCAGATTTATACCCTAAACTTGTTTTGATCATATCTCACTCATTACAATGATTCCATTGCATGGCCAACTCTCACATGTGTACAAGACATATAGCTTACTGTAAATGGATTCTACTTCATCATTTTATCAGTCCATGACATGTTTCTTTACTGTTTTATACAGCCAACAATCTAAACAAGATTTTAGCCTTGTTTCTTATAGTTTTTCATCTCTTTAATCATATTTATCAACACCAAATCCCCACACAATACTTTTATCATCATATAATCATCATATACATATACAATAGGAAAGAAAATATATGATTACATAATCAAAATAACAAAAAGATAGGAAGAACAATCTCTATACCACCATTAGTGATGAAAAGATGAGGTTTTTGATGAACAAGACTTGGTTCTTGTTATCAAATCTTCAACTTTAGCAAGACAACTTCTTGAGTCCTATGGATGGATGAAGACCTCCATGAAATCAGCCCTTTAACCTAATGAAAACTCCTTTTCATAAGTTAAGATCACCTCCAATCTTCATATCTTTAAAAGGACATCATCATATGTAGATTGTAGCCTTTGTTTATGGTAAATTTTTGATGGTTATCGTGGTGGTGGTGGTGATATGAACGACCATGGGAGAGTGAGAGAGAGATTTTAGATGGTTTTGCATGTAAGAAATGAGTGTGTGTTGTTTGAGTTAGTAGTTTTAAGTCTTAGGTGGTTTTGGTAAACTTAGGAGGACAAGTGTCCACAACTTAGCTTAATTTTGACACACAAGGGTGTGTTATGGAAGCTTGGCCTCCACATGTTATGGGGGTGGGGAAAGAGTTATCTTGTCTCATCCCCATTTATTTACGGGTATTCCTCGATTCTAGTTTCCTCGATTTTCGTGTCCTCGGGTCATTTTACGAAAAACGTTTTTATAAATTATGAATCAACGGCACAAAACGAATCAAATAAAAATTGTCTCATCAAAAACGGAGTTCGAAAACGTAAATACGTAATCCTAAGGTTTCCGGTTTAGTCGTAAAGGACGTCAAAATAAAATCGTAAGTCCTAATCTCTTCTCGTAAATTTTTGATTTTATGAACCAACACAAATTTAAAACTTCAAAATAATATTCATGGACAAATTTATTTTCTGAAATGTCAGACTGTCACCAAAGACGGTGTATGTAAACGTAAGCACGTAACGTTGAATCCTCCGGTTTAAACGTAGTCGACGCTACTTCAAGACGTAAATCCAAATTTCTTCCCAAAAATATGTGAGTTCATATTATAACATTAAAATAACATTTTTAAATAATATTCGAGAATAAAATATCAACCATAAATTGACGGATTGTCACAGCATTTACCCCTAAACATGATCTTTGTCCTCAAAGATCATCTTACTACTCGCTTCTTATAGAGTTAAAGCCATGTGGGTATTTCCTCCACATTCGGTCTTTTCTCACAAGTGCAATTCATTATAATATGCGAGTTCTATCAAACATAACTACGGGAATAAGATCAGGCTTAATGTTGACTTACTTTCTCTATCCATGATGTTCACGGGTTTTTGATGAATGCAACTTTTCGCCGATCTAAGCTCTATTAAGAAGAGTTCAGATTTTAACTTGATAGATATTCCATCAAGTTCGATATACGAAACATAATTCACGCAGTCTTTGAAGTCCTAGGGTAGATCCAGCTTATATGCCTTTTAATCCCAACTTTTTCATCATCTCAATGGTCCCATATAATCGGGGACTTATATCCCATGATTTGTCAGATCATGAATTCATTTTTCCAAGGTTAAAAAATTGTGGCATAACTTCGCTACCCATTTGGCACTTCAAGATCTACATTTCACATTCATATAACCTCTTGCCCACTACCGGCAGTCAATAATCAAATCCTAATTTCACCAATCATTTAAGGTCTCGCGGGTCGGGTATTTTGTAAGGTTAGGTTCGCCATCAGAGGAAACCTTAAACCTAAAAGACATGTCCAACTCACAATGCGTGTATGTCGGATGTCTTTATCTCAACTCTTGCTTACAGATGCTCTAAGATTTAGATCCTAACAAGATTTGATCTCAATCCTAACAAGATGATTATCAATGATAATCTCTCCAAAGGAAAACGATTATACGGTCTATTACCAAAGGTCAATCATTCAAACATAAAACAGCACTTATATTACTTTGTATCGTTACTTTACCTCGTCCCTTCGATTTGGGGTGGTACATAGTACTCTCATCAAGGTTCGTTCTTATTGATTTCTGAGCAAATCTCTAGAAATTCGATGCGAAGCGAGGATCTTGATATATAGATGATCGATACAAGCACACTATGTTTACATAACTCTTTTGCATTTATCATTAACGGGAATGATATTAGCAGATTTGGTCAGTCTGTCGACGATGACCCAAATCGAATCAAATTCAGATGATGACCTTTGCAATAGCTAGATGTTTACTAATGTATGAGGCGATGTCTGCCTTCATAATTGCCATTAGTACAACTACTTCAGACAAAGATACTTTTAGTCATAAATTGACATACATATAATACTTATACTTACAAATTCCAACATAACTATATCTCACAATCCTCCATATTTAGACAATCACATGTGGTCTTTAAAATATTTAACGCCATTAGCTTCTCAAATCTGTTGGTTCACATTAGCCGCGAATCCCTTTTTATTATCTATTTTATCCTTTTTACAAACATCGTTTATTTTAAATTGTTCGGCAATTTATTTTGCACGTTCATTATTAAGAAATACATCCTAATTGGTTCTTTATATTTTCGACATAATGTGTCAATATCTATATTCACTTCTCATGATGATATAATGATCATGTCCACAATTTACTCAGATATTCTTTCTATATTAAGCGTCAGTAATTACGTTCACTTTCTCCTGATGAAATAAATATCATAAATTTATTTAGTCAAAATTCTTTCTTCATATTCTTTATGTTTCAGTTTCGTCTCAACTATCATTTTTATCAGTTTTTCTCAATCCGGCGTCTAAGGCGTCGATAATTATTATAATTAATTAAATAATTATTAGTTAATTTTTATGAAGCGTAAACGTAAAAGTTTTAAATTTCTTAGTTCGACCAATTATAAAAATGTTCAAAAATAAATTTGAATTTAGTTAACAGGATTCTTGTTGATTTATTGAAAATATTTAATAAGATTCGTAAATGTTCGAAAAACCTTTGTTTATACTTTGGTCAAAGTTTTCTTAGTTTAAAAGTAAAAAGTGTCGTTTCAAATTTTCAGGTTATGGTATAAATGGTTTTCCTCAATCCTTTTTATGTTATCTGGAGGTATACACAAACATTTACCCCTAAACAGAAGTTTAGTTAAATGGTTTGTGTATAAGGGAATAATCCCTTAAAATCCTTTGTTAAAACATTTGTCAAAACATATTTCCATTTCTTTTTGGTAATATCCAAAGTCTTAAAAGGGCTCTTAATTTTTGAAGAGTCTATATGCAAACATCTTACCATTATTAATCCAACGGTCATTTTATGTAAAGGATTAAGTCCTTAATCACATGTTAAATATTTAAGGTATTTGTTTTAATTGTTCGGCCAATTCAGGGCAGTCTATAAATAATTATTAACTCATTCTTATTCTTATAAACAAACAAATAGTCCTTAATGATCACGAGCATGAATTTATCAAATTACAGCCTACACACGCGATTCACCCAATTTATGAATACTACATGTGCATTGGTCAATCCAACCGGCATCACGTGAAACTCATAATGTTCATTACAAGTATCAGATGTAGTGATTGAAATACATAATCTTCTTCGCAGATGCGATGTTGATGATAACCATGCTGAGGATCAAAAACCTTGTAAATGATCGAACAAATCTTCCATTTCGAGTTATGGATATCGTTTTAGATTGTCAATTTACTCAGTTCACAGTAATCTATAAATATAAGGAATGATAACACCATAGCTCTTCAGGATGACAGGCTTGGTATAATAAAATCTTTTCCCGACAACTCCCTCAGTTGTACGATAATTCCTTAAATTCAGATGGTGCTGACGTACAGTGCACAAGCCACAAGTGCAGCACCGGGAATATAATCAATACCAATTTCAACTTGCCTTAATGGCGAAAGTCTAGGTAATTCATCAACAAATACTTCCTAAAGTTTCAGATAACGAAAACATCTTTTAATAATTTCATATTAGGTTCTTTCTAGATTATAATATCTATGACTAATTTACAACCAATCACAATATAATCTCAAGTCTAAATGCAGGATATGGTCATCCGTCAAGAATTATTTATATCACTTTTGATAATCAACATCTTATCTTTTAGGGGAATTCTACTCGAGTTCCCATCAATTAAGACAATGTCATCATGTCATAATCAATCAATCCATTCTACTGGCACTGTCAACTTTCCAGTTTTATTGCCGTCGATAAGATGTGAACTTCTCAAAAGACTAATAATAATTCATAATCCTTCACAAACTCAAGGATATTAAGAGACATAACTAACCTTAAAAGAGTAAGGTCCACGCATAATCTATGCGAGAGAATCTCAAATCAGATACAGACGAAAACAGTTAACGAATATGAATATATCCCATGTTTTCATAATTTGAGTACGCATTCGAAAGTTCCTCGGATCGTTACCCGGGTCATTCAAATGAAATCAAATCAAAAGAAATGATAAGAACTTCAATACTTCCAGTCGGGTATCAACGCTCGGTAATCAAATAATTTTCCTAAGAATCTCACTACGGGAGAATTGGACAAGAAGGGAATATCAATTGTCAAATAAGACAAATTCCACAGATGAGTAAATTCAACTCAGAAGAATAGATTCTACAGGCACATATGTAGGTGTCCCTAACACTATGTCCTAATTTTTCACTTCTTGCAGATGTCATAAAATTTAATCTTTCACAATCTTTAAAGAAAATTTAGTGTATATTAATCAGTATTATAGTGACTACTAATCAGCCTTGCATAGTCCATTCCAAATTGTATGTAGGCGCGCAACTATATACAATTTCAAGATTAACGATGCAATACTCAGTTCGTCAAAATTTTATCATCATATTTGTAAAAACATTTTCATGCTTAATTCTTAAATAAGAATGAAAATAAATTTACAAAGATTTTCCTTGTTATGAAAACAATTAAGTTTTCCAAGATGTTTTATAAACAACTTCATTTTGATAACAATCATTTATAAATCTTACTTTGAATAATCCTTATAGTGATGAGAATTAAATTTTCTCAAAGGATACCGTTTTAACTTTATAAAAACAATGTGTGATCTGCAAAAGAGTGACGAAGAGTTGTTCACCAAGAACTAACTACAATATGATAGGAAATGAGCTTAGCCAATTAATCATGAGGTTCATGACCTCGATGGCACTCACGAAGAATGATTCACAACGTAACTCAATTCGATATGAGTACTTGTTCAATGGTTGCATCACTAATGCGAACATTAGGATGAAGCAATAAAGGATAGATAACATCGATACATGTAGAATTTAGCGATCAAAGGTAGTCTTTTCATTAATCATAAACAAGTCAAAATTGTACCGTAACACATTACGTGTCACTATGTCATACAATTCTCAGAACTCATCCTACCAACTGATGTCTCAGTTAAGTTAGGGATTATTTTTAAAAGATACCACAATGAATACTAATCTACAAGAGTCATTAGGTGTCCTGCCTATCCCGGAAGATCCATCGGTCCTAATTCAGAAGAAGATTTCTTCAATTTATTTCTTGGACACTGGGCATCCTCGTTAGTTGACAATGGCCTAGGAACAGCCCTTAACACAAACTAACAATCAATTAAAACCTTATAATTCAATCACAGAACTTAACGACTTATATTTACAATCTCATATTCCATACAGGTTAAATTTTACTTTATTCAGGTTTCGACCAATTTATACTCAATTCGATATCCTACCTCATTATCCAATACTTTCAATCTTATTCTTCGGCCTTGTAAAGGCAATACAATCTCAATATGAATCAACACTTAATTTCCAATCCTATTAGCTCTTACAACAACAATTATCAAATAAGTTACTAGTATGAAATGACTTGATCATTCAACTAGACTTCTCGGAAAGGTATTAGTGGCATGAGGCTTTTGGGTAATGGTTCCAATAACAGCCTCAAGTGCAACATTCACCCTTTCGATTCTCAAATTTAAGAATTGAGTGACAACGAATCAAATGACATCCTTTCAGGTGGTAACGTTTTGTCAAACTCCACTCTATAAGAAAAGATCGTCATGACATCGATATCAGATTTAATTTTGCCAATTCTTCTTCAATATCACAATCAACTACTATCTACATTTCTACGAATATCAACCATTTTGTTGGGATCATAAATATCCACAACTTGGTTTAGATCTAGGATAGCTAGAATTCCTACGATAATAGCTTCGATTAATTTACTAGGGGATTTAGGGTTACTTGTGACAATCTACGTCGTATAAATACATCGTATAAATATCGAAATAATCATCAAACAATCATGTAATAAAATTACATCATATATATATATATAATCCAAGTTATATATATATTAAAATAACACTTCTCAGTCTTGGCCTTGTCGGTAACTCGGGAATTCTTCGGCATCGTTATAGTCAAAAGATTTTTAGACATTTTTAGAAAAATGTTTTTAGTTAAAAGATTTTTGAAATGTTTTATTCAAAACCTTGGTTTTTAAAAATCTTCCGTTCTCTATAACGAGAGCTCTGGTACCAAACTGTGACACCCCCAAATTTATACAACTCAATACAGCGGAAGACTAGTTGGTGTTACGGGATAGCACATTACTCACATCATAGACAACGCTTAATAATCGCGTCGTTTAATAATAAATCATTTCCATTCATAAACATCAAAGTTACATCGGTCCCAAGTCATATTAATTCATACAAAGTTTTACAAAGTATTTGAATGGAAAATATTGTTTAAGTGCGGGCCATGAATTCTTGTCGTCTTCCCGAGAATTACCTTCAAGTACCTGAGATAAAACATGTTAAAAGAAAAGGTCAGCGATAACGCCGAGTGAATTCATAGAGTTTAATAAAATCCATCAATATAATATCAGTATAAAATTATTACTGAAAATCATTTTATACCAATCATTTTAATAGGCCATAAAATA
Source organism: Glebionis coronaria (assembly GCA_025667525.1). Taxonomy (NCBI): domain Eukaryota; kingdom Viridiplantae; phylum Streptophyta; class Magnoliopsida; order Asterales; family Asteraceae; genus Glebionis; species Glebionis coronaria. The sequence goes on from CM046875.1 coordinate 291,282,468, forward strand.
GCCAAAGTCGTTTTATACAAATCCTTATCGAAAATCATAATATAGGAATTTGCCGTAAAAATCATTATACGAGCCAATGTCGTAAAAACATCATACAATACGTCTTATGACGTTGTATAAAATCAAATAAAAACCGTTATATGAATATGGTTATGAAAACCAAAATACAATCATAATATCAATAATATGACCCTGTATTGCTAGTCAGGCAATACATCGTAATTCGGAGCGTCTATTATTATTTTGTTAATTCAGATTATTATAAGCCGCATAACATTGTTACCTTACTAAACCAACAACGGGTAGCTAACCCGATACCAATTTTTGCCCATCTAAAGTAGCGTGTCGTCACAAAGGTCACGCTATGGAAATCTTCTCATACATTAATTCGCTTACCAATCAATGTGGCACGACGGGGATCAACCGTCAAGGCGCGAACTGGGGTGATCGTCCCCAAATAGTACTATTAAATGCATAAGCGTCTACCAACTCCCGGTAGTTCACAATTCATGCTAATGGGACTTTTAGTGACATAACCTAACTTTAATAATCCATTTAATTTCATCTATCCGGTCCATTAATCATTTATCGGGTCATACAATCGGGTCATTCAATCATTCGGGTCCAAAATCAATAAACAAACAATCGGGACAAATGGTGTCCAAACTTTTATAAAAACTAACATGTTATCTCCCTCGCGGGTTTATAAAGCATTTATAAAACATTTAAAAGAGTGCGAGGCTATGAACTCACGTTGATGTGGGAAGGCGGGTGATCGGCAATTCGGACGTACGGTGCGTGCTTCAATCACGGAAACCTATATAAATAATAATCGGTCTTAGATGTTTGTCCAATGACTTTATAAAAATACCAATTATGTATACATATGATGATTATATATATATGATGATCAAGTGGGTTTACATATCCTCATTTACTTATTTTTGTGTTATGTGTCGATAACTTTTATACTAGTTTTCTCGTTTTACCTATTTACGTGTTTTAGGTTCAATAAGCCTATTATAAGTTCTTAACTTGTTTTAATACTTTTTACACTTATATTATCAGTATGTATACTTTCCAAGTTGGGCCTAAATGGGTTAAGCCCAATAGATTCTTTTTACAAGTTTTTATCCTATTTAGTCCATTTATTAGTCCAATATGTTTATTTAACTTGTTAATGTCCGTATGTCCTATAGTTCGGGTTTTTATCGGTTTTTACTTGTTATACATGTCTATATATCAGTATATAAGTTTTATAAAGTTTTCATTAGACGGGTCCAACCATCTAAGTTTTATTTAACAAAAACGTTAATTTTACGGCGATAGCCGAAAAAGTCGTAAAAATCAAGTTTATAGTTTTATATCTTATAAAACATAACAAGTTACCATTTTTATAAAATGTCCACTTATTTATCATTGTACATATTTTTATAAATAAAATTCATGAGTTAGTGGGTTTTAATTATAATTTATACTATTAAAATTTGAGTGCTTATATAATAGTATTATTCTTTAATTTCCAAAAATCTGATTTTTATTTTCATTTTCACCAAAACTGCCATATCTTGAGTTCTATATGGAGATAGAAGCTCAAATTTTTATCACATAAACTACATGATATGTGCTACATTTAACTCTTCTATAGCTACTGTTGAATCATCTTCTAAATATTTTCTAAACATCGTCCAAAACAGTAACTTCAGATTTATACCCTAAACTTGTTTTGATCATATCTCACTCATTACAATGATTCCATTGCATGGCCAACTCTCACATGTGTACAAGACATATAGCTTACTGTAAATGGATTCTACTTCATCATTTTATCAGTCCATGACATGTTTCTTTACTGTTTTATACAGCCAACAATCTAAACAAGATTTTAGCCTTGTTTCTTATAGTTTTTCATCTCTTTAATCATATTTATCAACACCAAATCCCCACACAATACTTTTATCATCATATAATCATCATATACATATACAATAGGAAAGAAAATATATGATTACATAATCAAAATAACAAAAAGATAGGAAGAACAATCTCTATACCACCATTAGTGATGAAAAGATGAGGTTTTTGATGAACAAGACTTGGTTCTTGTTATCAAATCTTCAACTTTAGCAAGGCAACTTCTTGAGTCCTATGGATGGATGAAGACCTCCATGAAATCAGCCCTTTAACCTAATGAAAACTCCTTTTCATAAGTTAAGATCACCTCCAATCTTCATATCTTTAAAAGGACATCATCATATGTAGATTGTAGCCTTTGTTTATGGTAAATTTTTGATGGTTATCGTGGTGGTGGTGGTGATATGAACGACCATGGGAGAGTGAGAGAGAGATTTTAGATGGTTTTGCATGTAAGAAATGAGTGTGTGTTGTTTGAGGTAGTAGTTTTAAGTCTTAGGTGGTTTTGGTAAACTTAGGAGGACAAGTGTCCACAACTTAGCTTAATTTTGACACACAAGGGTGTGTTATGGAAGCTTGGGCTCCACATGTTATGGGGGTGGGGAAAGAGTTATCTTGTCTCATCCCCATTTATTTACGGGTATTCCTCGATTCTAGTTTCCTCGATTTTCGTGTCCTCGGGTCGTTTTACGAAAAACGTTTTTATAAATTATGAATCAACGGCACAAAACGAATCAAATAAAAATTGTCTCATCAAAAACGGAGTTCGAAAACGTAAATACGTAATCCTAAGGTTTCCGGTTTAGTCGTAAAGGACGTCAAAATAAAATCGTAAGTCCTAATCTCTTCTCGTAAATTTTTGATTTTATGAACCAACACAAATTTAAAACTTCAAAATAATATTCATGGACAAATTTATTTTCTGAAATGTCAGACTGTCACCAAAGACGGTGTATGTAAACGTAAGCACGTAACGTTGAATCCTCCGGTTTAAACGTAGTCGACGCTACTTCAAGACGTAAATCCAAATTTCTTCCCAAAAATATGTGAGTTCATATTATAACATTAAAATAATATTTTTAAATAATATTCGAGAATAAAATATCAACCATAAATTGACGGATTGTCACAAAACTATTCATACACACATATACGGCCACATACACATGGTGTAACATATTTTCTAATTTTTGTTAAGTGTTGTCTAAACAAATGTTGGTTATACATTTTATTACTTATTTTCCTTAGTAACATGTACAAGGTTTACATTATGAATCTTATTACAACAAGTGTGTATGTAAGAGTATATGTACATGTTAGACAAGTTCACATATGACCTATAGAAATATAACACATGAGTTTGTGTTCTAGGATTAATAGGTGGAAATTTATTACATAAAATCATGGTAAAATCATGGATTTTACAGCACCACCCCGTTATTTTAGCTTTGTCCTCAAAGCTACTAAAAACTTAGTTATATTTTAAGTAAGAGATGTTCTATGTACATGATTCGTTTCAGGTTCTCTCCCTGGTACAGATGGAGGCATGAACGCGAAGTGGTGTACACCTAGGTTATTCTTGTACGCTTGATCTGGTATTTATGGAAGCTCCCGTCATTATATGTGAACAGAAGGGAATGCAAAGGGATCTTTATATGGATCGCACTATACATCCGATTGAGCAGTAAAGGATAATGATGCTGTGGATGGGTAGGCGAGGAATGCAAAGAGGTCTTTATCCGGATCACACTATGCATCCGATTTAGTAGTAAAGGAGACTGCTGCTGTGGATGGGTAGGCGAGGAATGCAAAGAGATCTTTATCCGGATCGCACTATACATCCGATTGAGTAGTAAAGGAGACTACTGCTATGGATGGGTAGGCGAGAAATGCAAACAGATCTTTATCCGGTTCGCACTATACATCCGTTTGAGCAGTAAAGGAGACTGCTGCTGTGGATAGGTAGGCGAGGATCTTCTCAATGAGTGTTGTAGTCATACTTTTCCCAAATCTGGGAGAGGACCATTAGCGTGATGGATTTGGTCAGGAGGACAAATCCATTGCAAACGGTTTCTGATATGAGGAGGACACGCCAACATATTTCATACGCTGGGGAATCTGAGGATGCACTATTTCTACATCCTTTTCATGGGTGAGATACAAGTTATATCTCCATACCCGCAAATGAAAAATTGGGGGTTGAAGGTAAAACAAACATGTTTAACTTTAACCCTCCTATATTAACATCTTTAAGAAAGACTTACGATCTTTACCTCAAGTCAGCGGGACACAAACATTAGTTAATGATACTAAAGTTTCTACCCCACAAAGAGGTTAAGATTGTTATCGATGGCGTTTGCGTAACAAGTTGCAAAGATTCTGCTTCCTTTGCCGTGAGGCTGAGTGAGAGGGGCGCAGAAATTAAGTACCTCAAATGGTGGAAATAAAAGAAGATACCAAGAATAAAGAAGTGCGCGCCTTGCAGGGTGTCGTAACAAGGGTCATACATTCACTATTACTAGTTCAAAATTTGTACAAATTCTAACTTCTAAAGAGAGGAATTCTCATCTCCCAGCGTCTAATAGATGATGGTATTGTCGAACTAATTGGACCCGAAGAGGAAGGAGGAATGTCCAAAAACATAGGACATTCAACATCTCCTTACGGGGGATGTCAAATGTAGCCCTACAAGGTACACCCATTGTGAGTTGGATGTGCCTTTCAGGTTTAGGCAAGGAAGAAGCAAGTTAGGGAAATGGGATATTCTCAGACCAAGTATTCTCTGGCCCGTTGGTGCTAGATATGACACTAAATATGGTGTTAACTATATCGGGGTTATGGCTCCCAAGTATAATCAAGGTTTCATATCACCAAGGTACACAAACCCATTTTTGGCTATAAGGGATAGTTGCATATTACTTTCTAGCCAATTTGTGCTAATTACGACATCAAAGTTATCACGGCTTTCTAGGATCTGATTGGTGTAAAACGGCTGATTCGGAAAGTTTTTAAGGAACAACTTCGGATGATAGTGTTTAACTATCATAACTTTTCCGTCAACTATTCCATAGTATAATAGGAGTCTAGAACTATCAGAGGGATTTCCATCACCTTACTAAATTTAGAAATTGTAGTGCTTTGGTCTACATATGTATCAGACATGATAGATGTATATCACTGGTTTAGTAAGAACGTACCAGGTACGATGTTGGAGCCTGGGTTTGTTGGGGCATTGCCGGCCATGTACACTTGTTAAGGAGTTCCTTTTGTTGATCCCAAACTTAGGTCGATTTAGCTTGTGTAAACGAGATTAGATCAAGTTATACACGTAGAGAAACTTTGTTTATATATGAAACAATTTAAGTGTTATGCGGAATTAACACTCAAACAAGAACACACAAACAGTTTTAAAACAAACTTTCACTTGATTAGTAATAACGAACTTGCTTACAATGAAAGTGTTTTAACGTATGAAAAACTTATATGAAACATAACCTAAAGGTCTTCTTTTATAGACATAAGAAGCCTTGTATAAGAGTCTACGTATCAGCTATTCTAGGTAAAGATAATTATAGAAAATACCATGTTGATCCTATCTTTACTAGAAACAAACTAGAAACATAATACACGCAGACCATATCTTTCTATCAGTGCTTGTCTTCAAGCTATCAACGCTTGACTTCTTCTTGTCAATGCTTGATCTGTCAGTGCTTGTTCTCTTCTTATCAACGCTTGTTTTCTTCTTGTCAGCGTTCAAGTGGACTGGCTACATTTTATTCCCAACAATCCTCCCCTAAACTTGATATCTACTCTAGTAATCAAGTATCTAAAAAAAATTAAGAACTAGGAGGAATCTTACAAATCTTATCATATTGCTAATAAACATGCCTAATCAAATCTTTGGCCACGTCACTTAAATAGTCAATCTCCAGCTGTGTTGTCTTCATCTTGTCCAAAACTTCTTTAGACATGGGATACTGAGCATCTACAAGAAGATACTCATCAAACTTTGTAGAACTCAAATAATACACACCAGCAGCTGAATACAAACGCCATTGAAGACCACTGATATCATCCTCAAGATCCTTCCAAACAGGATCTTCTTCTTCTGGTGCACACATTCTCTTGAATGTTGACCAAAGTTTTATTCCATTGACTGAAGTAGGAGCTTCATCCTCATACTTGGCTATCAACACTCTCCAAAGGTCTGCCAAGTCTTCTATATCCATACTTGCAAAGAGAGACATAAGAGTAGTAAATGTGTGTACCTCTTTACCATATCTGCCAATCTTCCAAAACCCACTTGCATCCTCCTCATAGCTAATGATAGGGTTTCTGGTAAATGTGTGTACCTCTTGTACCATATCTGAAGCTTCCATGGGTGAGAGCTTGATGCTCCTTCTAAGAACAGCTTCACTGGGAACCAATTTATTTAGATCTTTAGGAAACTCAAGTAGGACTCCCTTCTTCAAAGGCCTAGGAACAGTCATTGCCTTTTGAATCTCCATCTCTTCTACAAGTTCTTCTTTCCTCTCATCTGAAAGAAGTCTAAGAGTGTTCATTTCCTGCACTTTTTCCCAAATGGGATAAGCCTTTTACTCCAATTCTTGAAAAGATAATCCCTACAATTTCTTGAAGGTCCATCCAGTTCCATGACATCTGGGTAGCATGTAATATAGCTCTCTTCTATCCCTCTTCAGCAGTGAGAAAACATTACTAGCCTTGTGTTTTAGAATTACCTTTCAGTCTCTTTGAACTCTTAGAAGAATCTCCAATCCCCAAATTTGGTTTGAAATAGTCAAATCTAGATTCTCCATTATCCTATTCTCCCAAGCATGATACATCTGAACTACTTCTGGCATATCAAAGTCTACTTGCAATTTTAACTCTCTAAGCTTCTCTCTTGCCAAGTCATCACCATATTCAAGTCTTTTTGGTTGTTCAGTTATTATCACACTTGAATCTGAACTCTCTTCATCACTTCCTTCTTGTTCCTCTGAAGTGACAACAAATGGTGATTCACCAACCTTCTTCATTTCTTGTTCCACAAGTTGTGCATCCAACCTTGAATCAAACTCTACTTGTGCTGCATCCTTTGGAACTTCTACTTCTACCATAATTCCTTTACCCTTATCTAATGGATCAATGATGGGTAAGGATGATCGTAATACATGTGAAGACACTTCTTTGATGATAGCTGATGACTGGAATACATCAACCATATCAGCAGGTCTGTTAACGCTCAAATTCCTAGTGTCAGCGCCCAAATTACTCTTGTCAGCGCTTGGTGTGTCAGTGTTCAAATTTTGCTTGTCAACGCCCAACTTACTTGTCTCAGCGTCTCTAGTGAACTGCTCTATCATAGCTGTAAAAGACAAGTTCAAATTTGTAGGAGTAATCAGAGACGTATCAAAACCTGATTGTTTCTTCAATTCAGTCAGTGCTTCAGCAACACCCAAAGATTCTCCATCATATGAGCCTTTTCCACTCAAATCAAATGGCTCCAGCTTCATGTGAGCCTTTATCACTCAAATTAACAAGCTCTGTAGCAGCTTCCTCCCCTTTGTAAGAATCCTCCTCTGATAAAAGGACTCTTGTTTGCCTTCTCCTAGACTCAGCAGTTTCCAAAATAACAATCCTCTCCCTCAATTGCTTGAGTTCAAGGCCTTGTGTGCTGACTGTATGTACCAAGTCTGCATTTTGCTTTTGCAAGCTAATGCAGACTGTCGTCAATTCCATCAATGTGTATGGTTCCAATCCGCCCTCCTCTAAAATGGGTATTTGACCTCCCAAAGTAGAGTCATGGGGCATGGATGAGGTCTTAAAGATGTTAGGACTATCTTGGCATGCATCTAAGCCAGAACCAATAGTCCCAGCCCCATCCATTGCACCAACCACACTTGTGGTGATGGTTCTCTCTGCTACATGGCTAGGACCACTAGAGGAGAACACTCCAGTAGTCCTTGGGAGTTTTTGTAACCTATATCGAAGTGGGGTAGAGGATGATGTGGATTGGGTGGATGTTGGAAGGTTAATGGGTGTTTGGATCTGTGAAGGAAAGGTGTCAAAGTTTGGATTACTTGTGTCAACGCCAACATTTAATGTGTCAGCGTTGAAGGGTTCTTGGTCAATTTCCATGTGTTGAGGTGAAGGCAAAGGTTCTGGTATTCGGTCAAGTTATGGTTGTGGGTCGGGTTGGGGTTGTGCTGCTGCAATAACAGCAAGCATAGCTTGGGTGAGGGGTAATTCACGGTGAGGGGGTGAATTCATCTTGGTAAAAATAGCGTTCTTTTGCACAGGTATCTCATAAAAATCATCATGATCCCTTGTGCAGTAATTTTGCATATCAAAACCATTTGCAAAAATCTGGGATAAGCCAAAGTCATATTATTCCCTTTGTTTTTACACATGCCATCAAAAATCAGTTTTGAATAATTAAACTTTTGTCCATTTGCAATGCACACTATTGCACTAGCAATTGATCTATTTATTTCATTGTGTGCAGTACATTTGGGACTCAAACATTGTAGGATGACATGTATGAGGTACTTCTAGGCTGGGGGAAGCTCTTGTTTATGATATTTTTTTAAAGTGCCCTCATCAGGGAAAGGATACCCCAAATCCCGAAGTCCTTGTTCTATTTCATTAATGGGGAGGGTGGTTATACCATCAACATCATCAAGATGCAAAGCCTGGCGAACCAAGGCTTCAGTAACCACCCAAGTACGCCCATGACCAATAGCTGATAATGTAGTCACATTATTAATTGTTGAGGAACTAACAGTGTTCCAAAACTGTTTAATATGAGTGACAAAGATGAGAGGAGAATGAGAAAGAGCATACCCAATAGGAGATGCATTCAAATACGCCACCATCTGGGTGTATTGTGGAAATAGAGTATCATCAGCGTCCAAATAAGCAATCATGTTGTGTTGACTCCTGAATCCCAATACCAAGTCACTTGGTTTAAACTTTGGTGCCATTGTTGAAGAAAGTTGTTTGTGAATTATTGAGAAAGATGAATTATAGGAGAAAATTGTTAGACAAGAATATAAGATACCCTGTTTAAAAATAGGAGCCAAATATATAATAGAGATAGGCACATGTGATTGGTCAAAAATAAGGCAAGAAATTTTCAAAACATAATGATGAAAATATTGAAAAGAAAATAATTTATCTGTGCATTAATTAAAAGTTATCTACTCCCAAAATTACGGCCCCAAAATTCGTCAAAAATAACAACTGGGTAGGTCCCAATGAGTGTCAACGGTCAAAAATAACCCATCAAAGCCCAATGGCTATATTCTTGTCAACGTTTGCCAAAGCCATGTCAACGTCTAAATTGGTCATAACAACGCTTGAAAAAATACGTGTCAGCGTCCAAAAGTGTAATAACCCGTACTTTAAAATCAACATTTAGAACGAGATCTAATCTGATTTCTAGTGTGCGGATCAATATTTATTAATCGACTTTTATTTGTCATGATCATTTTTGCGAATAATATTAAATTCTCGGCCAACTGACAAGGTTAGGGCATTAACGTATCATGTACGTGTCATTTATTATTTGTCGACAAAGTCTATGTTCGTCATCGATCGTAATATCCTCGTTATGACATAGAAATATTTTTTGTTGTCGTCGTTTTAATTTCTCGTTTTATGAGAATTTTCGTAATTTACGTTAAGCCTTTAAGCGTCGTTCATTTATAACGCGTTAATATTTATTAAATCTTATTCCTCATTTATATATCAAAATATAAATGTTCTTCGAATGTCGATGTTGTTATTTTATATTGAGAGTTTATTTTCCGCATTTAACGCGTATTCATTTAATCGCGTAACTTTTAAAATATCGGGTATCGATAATACCCGCTTTATCAATTATGGACAAAAATTTAACTAATTATATAAAAATAAAATATCACAAAACAACACCAACCACAAAGGATTGGCGTGTCATACTTTTACACAAGTATAAACACGTGTTAGCTTTTTAAAACACGTACTACATGCTTAGAATTTATACACATTCCCACTACTTAATTTATTTAATAAAAAAAAAGAACGGATACTCCTCTTGGCTACCTTGTTGTGTCGAACAGCAAACAACACCACCAAACCATCACAATAATTGTTTTTACAAGCTATTTAATATTATAAGGTTAATAAGCTGGGTTGAGAGATTATTAGATGATTGGAAGATGTTAATCAAGAGTAAATGCTTGGTTGTTTGTAATTATGTTCATCCCACTTTTTTGGGTAAGGATCATTGAATTACTTTTTTTTAATCTTTGATTTGTATATTTATTATTTAATCTTTATAAATAAAGATTCCTAATAGTCAATTAGGATTTTGGACATTGTATATGGGTAATGATACTCAAAAAAAAGTTGATAAACAAGTCTAAAATCAAACTAGTAAAATGGGAATTTTTGCTCAATTAAGAAACGTGTTATTTGTTTGACATCATTATGATTTTGGGCTGTTTTAAAGTTATATGGTTATAGGCCTATGTTTTGTGATAATTTGGCCGGGTCGCTCGTCTCGAGACGATATCCGACGAATTATATATGGCCGGAATGATAAAAAGTGCCGAACCTGAACATGCTTTATAAACGGACTGATAACTATTAAAAGAACTCAGAATCATTGGAAACGGTAACACTATGGGTTGTAGATAAATTTATGAAGAACTAGAATCAATTGGATAGTCCACCAGTTCCTTACGGTTTGGAAATGGAGGGCAAAACGGTGGAACTGAAGTTGGCTGCGAAAAACAGCCAACTCTTCTCGAGCCTAAGACGCGTCTATATTATTTAAATGGGTAAATGATTTATAATAAATATAAATTAGGGGCAATTGAACTTATAATAAGTAAAATATATAAGTTAAGAATGAATTTGGTAAAAATAAATGATCTATATTATTTACGATTTAGGAGAAATGATCTAATCTACGAGACATGTTGGAAAAATTATAATAATGGACTATAATGGGCTTAATTTTCAAAATGGAAAAATATATGACAAATTGTTATCAAAGGTTTTATAAAAAGATTATAAAACTTATACAATGTGCAAACTTACTAAAGTGAACTATTTACATTTGTGTTTGACTTATGTATGATTTGTTACTCGTCTCGAGCCTAAGACGCGTCTCGTCATTATAGGTCTCGTTCGGTTATATATCGACCGTTGGGCATCTCGTTCTCGAGCAATGAGCGAATGATATCTCGTGAAGTCTTGTTTCGACTATTGGATGTTTTTTTTCCTCGATTAACGTGTAATAGCTATATCAGGTGAGTTTATAGCCTCGCTTTTATATTATCTTGCAAATGATTTTAACCCGCGAGGGGGAATACATGCTATTTTATAAAATGAACACAAGTTGTTTTCGGTATGTTGGACCCGAATATGATGATAAATGCCTAAGTACCATTGTCTTATGAAGTCCCTAAATTTCATGAATTGTTAATTACCTTACGAGGTAAACGCTAATACATATGATAGATCTATTTGGTTTGACAGCCTTATCCTAGGGTATGTATCCTTGTGATCACCTGAGAGGGATATTATGTATAAGAGGTCGCTGGTATATGACAATATTACCTGTTGTAGAGGCGCCGTAAGTGACTCGGTTTGACGTGTTGGTTAACGTTCAGTTGCATGAGCTTAAGGCATTTATCGATATTTATGACTTGTCTGTGTGACAAGCTTGAGATGATTAAAATGCTTGTGTTCAAATGATGATTTGCAAAACCTATAGACTTGCTCAACCTTTGTGTTGATGATTTTAATCATGTATTTCAGGTAATCAAGATGGATAGCAGCGAAGCGTGCGAGGAGGGAGTTGGTGCTTACTTGTCTAAAACTTTGTTTACTTTTCCATCCTTTGAAATGAATAAAATGCTTTTAAGCTTTTGTTGAATGTATTGTGATTGGTAACGGTTTTTGGGACTAAACGCTATTCTGATTTTATATATATTGGGATAGGAAACTTATTAGACAAGATTGTATAATATTTAACGTCCCTTTGGAGGTCGTTTTCTATGATTGTGTGTGATGTGCTATGAGTAGCGCCCCAAAGTGGTATTCCACTGCGTGGTAATTTGGGGGTGTTATAAAATGGTAATCAGAGCCACAAGTTATAGAGAACTAGGTCGATTTTGAAAAACCTAAACTATAACTTTGGTGTGTTCTAAAAAGTTTTAAGCACGCAACTACTCTGCATGGCTCCGGTAAGGCTATTCTTGCATTACTTATGATTGATTATGATTATTTGAACCTATGTGTATGTAGGAATGGTAATATGTATATGTATGAATATACGGTGGTATTTAAAGGCATTGCGCGTGAAGCAATGGTCTTTGAATGATTGTCGTACATTTTATAATACGGTTTTGTATCGGATTTGTCCTCGCCGCAAATCACCGATCTTGATGATTATGTATTATCAGAATACGAGAAGAAACTCATTTGATACTTTGAGTATGTATATATTGTTTCGTAATCAATCGCATATCGACTTGTTTAAGCTCGATTGTTGTCATCGGACCGCGATATGCCATTTTAGGACATCTATTTTCGAAACGTAATTGATTGATGTGATATTCGTGTTCTGAGTACTTCTTATGATTTTGAAGAATCATTTATCCGAGACGACATCTTCTATGTAATGCGACGTGTGATTTGATTTTATATGACTACGTTTTATTGGCGAAAAAGATGATGCCAATGTTGGACCCAAATTGTATATGTGTCCAAACCAACTATATAGTTGGGTACAACAATGATATGCTCGTAGTAGTCGTTCGGTTGTGTGACTTAATATCTTATATCTAAATGGAATGGGACATTTAGATATAGAGATTTTAACTCGCCCAACTATGAGTTGTTTAAGGTTGTCTTATTGAAATGGGTTGGGACATTTAAATAAGAAATTTTTAAACCACTGGACCTTAGATTGTCGTGTGTTCCTTATTCAAATGGAATGGGACGTTTGAATACGGAAATCATGATGTAAGTTTATTAACACCTTGTACTTACTATGGTATGTAATTTGGATTTGACATCGTGTTGAGAGGTAGTAATACTTGAATCGGATGACTTATAATCGTCTCGTTGAAATGGATTGGGACGCCTTTTCATTTGAACAAGAAAGTTATAAGTTCCTGAACCGTAAATTTATAAATTCTTGTATACATGGAAAGGGACGCCTTTTGATGTAGACAAGGAGTTATTAATGAGTGGGCCCAAGTATGTCTGGCTCGATTTGTGAGTGTTTAGTGTGCGTACGTCTTCCTTCATATAGTGTTTCGTTGGTATGAATCGTTCAGTGTCGTCGTTATTATGATGATCGTCGATTATCATCTAAGTACGAGTAATCCGTTGGACTTCTCTCGAGTTATGATTTATTTCGATGGACCATTTTTTATGTGTCTTGGTGATCGCGAGCTTTATAAGCAGATGGTTAGGAACCGTTAACCGTTCCGAGAATAGGCGACTTGTTTAAGCGTCACCAGGATTTATGCGTGTACTTGTGGAATGATAGAGGATCAAGTTATCAACGACGACTTATCGCGGATGTGAATATTTTTTTTATTTTACTTGCTATTATTGAAGGGTTCATTCAAGTTTTTTTCAATGATCAACAGTGGAGATTTATATTCGATGTTTATGTTCGACCCTTGCTTTTTAAGTACTTATATGGTATGTGATCGAGTCGAAAGATCGTAAGTTGTGCAAACTTGAGACGGCATTGTCCAATGACGTCCGATCATGGATAACGTGTACCATATAATATCTTTTGACCATCCTTGGAAACCTAGACGATGACTTAATTGTTTTTCACTCTTCACTGTTAGACTGAAGACTATTGAGACGAATTAAGCGTTGGGACGTTGCTTCCTAAAGGGTTGGATGATGTAATAACCCGTACTTTAAAATCAACATTTAGAACGAGATCTAATCTGATTTCTAGTGTGCGGATCAATATTTATTAATCGACTTTTATTTGTCATGATCATTTTTGCAAATAATATTGAATTCTCGGCCAACTGACAAGGTTAGGGCATTAACGTATCATGTACGTGTCATTTATTATTTATCGACAAAGTCTATGTTCGTCATCGACCGTAATATCCTCGTTATGACATAGAAATATTTTTTGTTGTCGTCGTTTTAATTTCTCGTTTTATGAGAATTTTCGTAATTTACGTTAAGCCTATAAGCGTCGTTCGTTTATATAACGCGTTAATATTTATTAAATCTTATTCCTCATTTATATATCAAAATATAAATGTTCTTCGAATGTCGATGTTGTTATTTTATATTTAGAGTTTATTTTCCGCATTTAACGCGTATTTTTCAAATCGCGTAACTTTAAAAATATCGGGTATCGATAATACCCGCTTTATCAATTATGGACAAAAATTTAACTAATTATATAAAAATAAAATACACAAAACAACACCAACCACAAAGGATTGGCGTGTCATACTTTTACACAAGTATAAACACGTGTTAGCTTTTTAAAACACGTACTACATGCTTAGAATTTATACACATTCCCACTACTCATTTTATTTAATAAAAAAAAGAACGGATACTCCTCTTGGCTACCTTGTTGTGTCGAACAGCAAACAACACCACCAAACCATCACAATAATTGTTTTTACAAGCCATTTAATATTATAAGGTTAATAAGCTTGGTTGAGAGATTATTAGATGATTGGAAGGTGTTAATCAAGAGTAAATGCTTGGTTGTTTGTAATTATGTTCATCCCATTTTTTGGTAAGGATCATTGAATTACTTTTTTTAATCTTTGATTTGTATATTTATTATTTAACCTTTATAAATAAAGATTCCTAATAGTCAATTAGGATTTTGGACTATGTATATGGGTAATGATACTTAAAAAAAAGTTGATAAACAAGTCTAAAATCAAACTAGTAAAATGGGAATTTTTGTTCAATTAAGAAACGTGTTATTTGTTTGACATCATTATGATTTTGGGCTGTTTAAAGTTATATGGTTATAGGCCTATGTTTTGTGATAATTTGGCCGGGTCGCTCGTCTCGTGACGATATCCGATGAATTATATATGGCCGGAATGATAAAAAGTGCCGAACATGAACATGCTTTATAAACGGACTGATAACTCTTAAAAGAACTCAGAATCATTGGAAAAGGTAAAACTATAGGTTGTAGATAAATTTATGAAGAACTAGAATCAATTGGATAGTCCACCAGTTCCTTACGGTTTGGAAATGGAGGGCAAAACGGTGGAACTAAAGTTGGCTGCGAAAAACAGCCAACTCTTCTAAGTGATAAAATGGGTAAATGAGCTATAATAAATATAAATTAGGGGCAATTGAACTTATAATAAGTAAAATATATAAGTTAAGAATGAATTTGGTAAAAATAACTCATCTATATTATTTATGATTTAGGAGAAATGATCTAATCTACGAGACATGTTGGAAAAATTTTAATAATGGACTATAATGGGCTTAATTTTCAAAATGGAAAAATATATGGTAAATTGTTATCAAAGGTTTTATAAAAAGATTATAAAACTTATACAATGTCCAAACTACTAAAGTGAACTATTTATATTTGTGTTTGACTTATGTATGATTTGTTACTCGTCTCGGGCCTAAGACGCGTCTCGTCATTATAGGTCTCGTTCGGTTATATATCGACCGTTGGGCATCTCGTTCTCGAGCAATGAGCGACTAATATCTCGTGAAGTCTTGTTTCGACTATTGGATGTTTTTTTCCTCGATTAACGTGTAATAGCTATATCAGGTGAGTTTATAGCCTCGCTTTTATATTATCTTGCAAATGATTTTAACCCGCGAGGGGGAATACATGCTATTTTATAAAATGAATACAAGTTGTTTTCAGTATGTTGGACCCGAATATGATGATAAATTCCTAAGTCCCATTGTCTTATGAAGTCACTGAATTTCATGAACTGTTAATTACCTTGCGAGGTAAACGCTAATACATATGATAGATCTATTTGGTTTGACAGCCTTATCCTAGGGTATGTATCCTTGTGATCACCTGAGAGGGATATTATGTATAAGAGGTCGCTGGTATATGACAATATTACCCTTTGTAGGGGCGCCGTAAGTGACTCGGTTTGACGTGTTGGTTAACGTTCAGTTGCATGAGCTTAAGGCATTTATCGATATATATGACTTGTCTGTGTGACAAGCTTGAGATGATTAAAATGCTTGTGTTCAAATGATGATTTACAAAACCTATAGACTTGCTCAACCGTTGTGTTGATGATTTTAAGCATGTATTTCAGGTAATCAAGATGGATAGCAACGGTGCATGCGAGGAGGGAGTTGGTGCTTACTTGTCTAAAACTTTTTTTACTTTTCCATCCTTTGAAATGAATAAAATTCTTTTAAGCTTTTGTTGAATGTATTGTGATTGGTAACGGTTTTTGGGACTAAACGCTGCTCTGATTTTATATATATTGGGATAGGAAACTTATTAGACAAGATTGTATAATATTTAACGTCTCTTTGGAGGTCGTTTTCTATGATTGTGTGTGATGTGCTATGAGTAGCGTCCCAAAGTGGTATTCCGCTGCGTGGTAATTTGGGGGTGTTATAAAAAATAAAGTAAGAAAAATGAAAAAGGACCTTAACAAAGTAATTTATCCTAGTGAAGATAACCTATAAATTGATAACGATTATAGGGCGGAAAGCACTGTCCAGTTATGCACACTTGCTTATGCAAGATAGACATAACAGTCATCTAGTGTCCCTTGCTAACCAAAATTCTTAACAATTAAGTTACCTCATAAAATTCCTTGTAACTCCCAGGTAAAACCCATTATAAATCATTCCCAAGTCTCCCAACAGACCATAACCAATTCAAGGCCAAAAATGTCTTGGCAGCATGCATAGTATATCAACTTTGCATGCTACAGTGCCTCATGATTTAGTAAACTAACTCATACTCACGTGTGGACACAATCTAGAACTGTGATAAGAGTATTATAAGAATACCCAAAAGTCCTAAAGGTTCCTAAAACCTCCCCTTAAACTGTGATACATATGTTGCACAATAATATGCATGAATATAAAAATTTATGTCAAGATAGGAATATAAATATTCCAACCATCATCAATAAATAAAAACATGCTCAAATGATTCTCCAAGGATCCATAAGCAACTTTGTATCCAATGGTACAATGCTATCAACGCCTGCACACTTAGATCAGAAACCACAAAACTAACATTGTTGCTGACAACGTCACGATAACACTAATCAGCGTTAAGATAACCTTTGTCAGCGTTAGAAAAATATAGTGGAAAATCTAACTTCTCAAAAAGACCAATAACAATGCATATCCTGTACATACTTTTACAAAAAGACCCCAAAACACATATTAAGTGAGATTGATCATTCCAATACTTGTTACCAAGTATTGAAACCTTCTAGTATCAAAAGGTTTAGTTATAAATCAGACACATTTTCTTCTGTGTCAACCCTATCTGGTTGTATTAAACCCTTTTCAAAACAATCTCTTATAAAATGATGTCTAATTTCTATGTGTTTTGTTTTAGAATGATGTACAAGATTTTTAATAATGCATAAAGTACTGTTATTGTCTACAAAAATCTAGGTATGCATGAAATTATACCCATAATCCAACAGCTGGTTCTGAATCCATAAGACTTGTCCACAACAAGCAGCTGCAGCAACATACTCTGCTTCAGTTGTAGAATTTGCTACCACTGTTTGTTTCTTGCATTGCCAACATATCAACCTACTCCCAAGAAACTGACATCCACCAGTTGTGGATTCTCTAACAAACTTATCACCACCATAGTCACTGTCTGAATATGCAATAAGCTCCAATGATGAATCTTTTGGGTACCACAATCCAAGATCTGGATAACATCTAAGGTACCTAAAGATTCTCTTGACAGCATGAAGGTGACACTCTTTGGGAGTCACTTGATGGCGTGCACATGCACACACAGCAAACATAATGTCAGGTCTTGAGGCTGTGAGATACATCAATGAACCAATCATTGATCTATAGTGCCTGACATCCACTTCTTTTTCATCTCCAACTTTTCCCCAAGGGTGTTCTCTATCCATAGGAGTACTGGCCCTCTTTTCATGTGGAGAAAAGCCAAACTTCAAGATTTCTGCCACATATTTATCCTGAGAGATGAAGATACCATCTTCTTTCTACTGAACTTGTAACCCTAGAAAGAAGTTCATCTCCCCAATTGCACTCATCTTGAATTTGGCTGTCATAAGCTTGGAAAAGTCTTCACTCATCTTTGGATTGGTAGAGCCAAAGATGATACCATCCAAATAAACCTGAACAAGTAAGACATCCTTACCAGTCTTCTTTGTAAATAAGGTCGGTCTATGGTGCCCCTTTTGAATCCATTTTCCACCAGATAGGTGGACAATGTACCATACCATGCTCTTGGGGCTTGATGAAGTCCATACATAGATTTCTTGACTCTATACACCTTCTTTTGATACTCTGGATCTTCAAAACCAGGAGGCTGCATGACATACACCTCCTCAACAATTGTGCCATATAGGAAAGCACTCTTCACATCCATTTGATAGACAGTGAAGCCCATGCAGGAAGCATAGGCTAGAAATATCCTTATAGCCTCAATCCTTGCAACTGGTGCAAAGACCTCCTCATAGTCTATCCCTTCCTCTGGTGTATATCCCTGAGCCACTAAACGTGCCTTGTTTCTGACCACAATTCCTCATTCATCTTTCTTGTTTCTAAGAACCCATCTTGTCCCAATAGGTCTGACATATCTGGGACAATCAACCAGCTCCCAAACATCTTGAATAGCAAATTGGTGAAGCTCATCCTGCATTGCTTCCACCCAACTTGGTTCTTTGATAGCATCAAAAATCTTCTTGGGTTCCTGTTGTGACAGAAAACAGGCAAACAAACATGCTTGAACAAGAGGGGTATCAACCTTCTTGTGTATATTGGCAATAAATCCTCCAAGAGTCTGATGAGATCTTCTAGTCTGAACAAGAGACATGACATCTCCAATAATTTGAGAAGAGGGGTGATTCTTTATAGTAGAAGTAAGAACTCCTCCCTCAAAAAGTCTGTTATCTTCAATCTCATCATCCAAGTTACCAATATCTTCTTTAGACTCTCTTCCATCAATATCTGTATGAACCTCTCCATTTCTGTTTGAAGGTTCACCTTGTTCAAAATTGGAAGAGAAAATATGCTCAAAAGGGTTGTCACGCCTGAACCAAGGTTGTCAGCGTTGGAGCCATCCACGCCTTGAATGGTGTTGTCAACGTTTGAGCCATCAAGGCCTGAATTTGTCCTGTCAGCGCCAGATTTTCCTTTGTCAGCGCCTGAAGGACCATGCATGTTGTTAACTGGTGATGCTTGGGGATCACCATTTTCCTTTCCAGCAGCAGCAGCAGCAACAAAAGCATCTGTCCATATGGGAATTGTGACATACTCAAGTATGGGAGATGACTTGTCTACTTGTGATCCAACCTCTTCATTAACCTGTGTACCTGAAACATAAACAACTGGTGCTTCCACAACATTTGAAGTTACCTTCACAATGTCTGGATTAGTAACAGGCATATAACTCAAAGTCCTAGATAGAGGTTCCAAGTCAAACAACCAATTTGGACCACTTTTAGGATCACTAGGTTTACTCTCGAAAAACCTAACATGTACTTTTTCAAGTATACGTTTTCCTTCTTTAGGTAAACCCTATATCCCTTACTCTGTACTGAATAACCCATGAAATAGCCTTCATCACCTTTAGCACTAAATTTACCTAAGGCATCACTAGTATCCAATACAACTACATGACAGCCAAAAGGTTTAAGAAAACCAATATTAGGTTTCCTTCCCCAAAGTAACTCATAAGGTGTTTTGTTATGTATCTTGTTGACCAATGCTCTATTCTAAACATAACAAGCTGTATTCACAGCCTCAGCCCAAAAAGCTATGGGAAAGTGAGCATCAGCCAACATAGTCCTGGCTGCTTCAATTAGGGTTCTATTCTTTCTCTCAACAACCTCATTTTGATGTGGGGTTCTGGCAATACTAAACTGTCTAGTAATCCCTTTCTTGGCACAAAAATCATCCAACAGTTTATTTCTAAACTCACCAACATTATCACTTCTAAGCATTTTAACTTCATTACCAGTCTTTTTCTCAATTTGGTTAATAAAGTTAATTAAAGTATTAGCAGTGTCACTTTTCATGGCTAAAAAGAAAGTCCAAGTAAACCTAGAAAATTCATCTGTGATGACAAAGCAGTATGATTTACCATTCAAACTCTCTATATTAGTTGGACCAAACAGGTCCATATGCAACAAGTGAAGTGGTTTAGAACTAGAGTGCACCTGTTTAGACATAAATGAGACCTTGTGCTGCTTTCCTTTAAGGCATGCAACACAAGAGTGGTCATTGCGGAAAGCCTTTTCAGGCAAACCATCAACCAAACCAAGTCTCACAAGTCTGTTTATATTTTTAAAGTTAATGTGCCCTAGTCTCTTGTGCCATAGATTTCTCTCATCAACTGAAGCTTTAGCATAAAAACATGACATGTTATTATTCATCCTAATACCATTAAGATTCACATTATAAATGTCCTTATGCCTAGGTGTTCTATAGTCAATAAATTTCTCATCTGGCATTTTAAAATCCTTGCTCAACACCAAGCATTCAATATCAGTAAAAAGAACCTTATTTTTGTTATCACAAACTTGTGATACACTAAAAAGATTATAATCAAGTTCTTTTACCAGAAACACGTTTTCAAAACGCAAGTTGTTGGTGAGTAGAGTTCCTTTGCCTGTGATAGTTCCATATCCGCCTCCGAAGTAAACTTTATCACCATCCTTAATGGGAGTGAAGTTTGTCAGATAATCTTCCTTCCTAGTCATGTGCCTAGAGCATCCACTATCCCAATAGCCATAATCATTCACCTGTTTTTGAATGCCTTGCACATAAAGAAAACAAATTAGTTTTCTTTCGGAACCTAAGCCTGAGCAGACTTGGATTCATCTGGTTGTTCAACAAGAACAGACTTAGTTCTTATAACAACCCCTTGTTCATCCCTTTTTGGATGAAACACCCAGTTAACCCCAATTGGTTTTGTGATGACCTTTGAAATATAATTAAATCTGTTACAAGTCATAGAAATCCCATTAGAATTAGGGTTTTGATCTTGCTTAGGTCTCCATGTCAAGCTAGAACAAGCTCTAGACCCCTTTCCCTGTGGTTGCAAATATTTAGGTCTGGCAACGTTTCTGTCAGCGTTTGATTTGGTCTTGTCAACGCTGAAATTATCCTTATCAGCGTTGAACCTAGGGTTTGCTACAGGAACCCATTGCCTATTAGACCATGTATTGGTCTTTTGAAAATGTCTTTGTCCATGAGTGTTAGACCCTTTAGTGAAGAATGGGGCTGGTCTAACAACTTGTGGACTTTGCTCCACATAAGTTTTGGGTCTGACAGTGTTTGACCTTTTGTCAGCGTTGACCATGGAAGCGTTGACACACTTATAGGCTAAATGTGAAAAGCTACCACAAGTATAACAGGCTTTTCTAGACATAACTCTAGGTTTAGAGGAAAAAAACCTGTTCCATTACCATGGTTTCCACAATTGGTATCACTAACTTGCCCTTTTGGTGACCTAGTATTTCTATACATTTTTGCATACTTAATGCTAGGTTTTCTAACAGTGTTTGAGCCAAGGTCAACAGCCTTGCCAGTGATTGGGTTTGTTACTTTGATAGGGGCCGACTCATTTGGATTATCACAAAGCATGCCACCCTTGACAAACAAGGTAGGGTTGGCTTTCTTCCATTCATTCAAATCAGTCAACTTTTTCCTATATTCCTCTACTGGGGTAAGGACTCTTGGTGGAGGAATAAATTCCTCTTCTTGGAGTTCTGGTAAACTAGTCCAAGATAAGTCCTTTCTTTGGACACCATAGAAGTCCCCAGCTGGTGGCGGAACACCAGAATACTCTTTCATCCCAATCCCAGTCATGTCCCTAGAATCCCTCTGTTTACTAACACATTCTCCTAGGGTTTGTGAGGCCTTATCAAATCTCTGAATTTTAAGGTCTACATTATCCTTATTCTTGATAGCCTCATCTAACTTAGCCTGTAATTCAGTATTGACCCTTTCCATGATGTTTCTAATATCATTACTAGCATTTAAATCATGTTTTAAGATATTTATTTTATCTTTTAGGTCAAGCTCCATTTTCTTATACTCACCTACAGTCTTTTCAGTTTGAGTAAGAGCAAGTTGATAGTTAGACAACTTGCATCTCTCAGTACTCACATCTCCTAACAATCTTAAAACCTCTTTGTTAAGTCTTTCAGTATTCAAACGACAACCCTTAATACAAAAAGCATCGTCGTATACCTCATTGTCGGATGACGATGAGGAGTGTGCCATGAGAGCATATTGAACATGCTCTTCTTCTTCTATCTCAGCAACCAAAGCTTTGTCCTCTTCCTCATCTTTAGCCAAATAGCTCCAGTCCCATCCAATACCATCAATTTCTTGCACTGCCACCATGGCCTTAGGATCCTGAGCCTTAACAATTTGGCTTGAGGGTTTTCCAGCATCAGATCTTCTTGGAGATTTGCATTCTCTCATAAAGTGCCCCATACGATGACAATTGTAGCACTCAACCTTGGATTTATCAAATCCAGCAGTGTCCTTTGCATTAAAGGTCATCTTCTTCTTGAACCTTCTATTCCATCTGTTTGCTCTTATACTTGCAAGAGCCATGTTTCACTTAATATCCATATCCTCCAAATGCTCATCACTTATATACTCAAGGTCCTCATATGTAATCACTGAACCATTGGGCAATGAAGCAATGTATGCACACATAGTATCTAGATCCAACCCAGCAGGCTTAACTCTTGGTGAGTCAATTTTGTACGTTTCAGCGTCTGAATGTGAGGCGTTGACAGGATATGATCCATCGTTGACACATGTTGATCCAGTAACTGGGTGCATGTATGAATCCTTCTGATCAAATTGTCCTTCACTATGTGAGAAGAAGGCCATGTTACTATTGGTAGACTTACTTCCATGATCCAAAAGAGTTTCATTCTCCAACAGCCTCAGTTTGTTGTAAACATCATCAAAAGTAGAACTTTTGTGAGTGTTGTTGGCAATTATAGATCTTGCCTCAACCTTCCATGCATCACCAAGTCTTTTAAGAAAAGTGGTAATAATGTCAACATCACCAATTACTGTCCCCATGAAGGATAGCTTGCTTGTAATGTCAAGAAGTCTGCTTCTCACACTACTTAGCTTCTCATTAATCTGAGACATAAAAACAGCATACTCATGTAAGAGTTGCTTCCTTTTATCTTCCACAGTATCAGCATTACCACCATATGCAACTTCAAGGGCTGCCCAAAGGTCTTTTGCAGACTCATAACCTCTGTATTTGTGCTGATTCTTTTATCCCAAAGAAAGTTTCAGAATGCTTAGGGTTTTCATATCAACCCTTTTCTTTGCTATGTCATTAGCAGACACAGCTATACCATCCTCAGGTTTTTCTTTCTTATCTGCTTCAGAGCATCCTTGAACAGCTGATCTTTTAGCAATGTCATCTGCAATCTTTTGAGCTTTATTGAATGTGTTTCCATATTCAATAATCTCCCAGAGAGTATAGTCATGGATTTGCAGATATTGCTCAAAGTTGAACTTCCACAGCTCAAAATTGTCTGCATCTAGCATGGGAATCTTGATGTTGTGATTTGAGGAGGAGGAGGTTACTTCTGGAGTCGACATGATGTTTTTATGGTTTTGTGAAAATTAGGGTTTTGGTGATTTAGGGTTCTTGTGTTCTTTTAGATCAAAGTTTCTCAACAAGCTCTGATACCACTTGTTGATCCCAAACTTAGATCGATTTAGCTTGTGTAAACGAGATTAGATCAAGTTATACACGTAGAGAAACTTTGTTAATATATGAAACAATTTAAGTGTTATGTGGAATTAACACTCAAACAAGAACACACAAACAGTTGTAAAACAAACTTTCACTTGATTGATAATAACGAACTTGCTTACAATGAAAGTGTTTTAACGTATGAAAAACTCATATGAAACATAACCTAAAGGTCTTCTTTTATAGACATAAGAAGCCTTGTACAAGAGTCTACGTATCAGCTATTCTAGGTAAAGATAATTATAGAAAATACAATGTTGATCCTATCTTTACTAGAAACAAACTAGAAACATAATACACGCAGACCATATCTTTCTATCAGTGCTTGTCTTCAACCTATCAACGCTTGACTTCTTCTTATCAACGCTTGATCTGTCAGTGCTTGTTCTCTTCTTATCAAAGCTTGTTTTCTTCTTGTCAGCGTTCAAGTGGACTGGCTACATTTTATTCCCAACACCTTTGTTGTCCTTCTTCTGGTTGGCCCACTTTGGACAATCAGGTCTCACGTGTCCAGGGGTTCTACACTCGTAACATACCACAACTTTCTTCGACCCGCTACCGCTTCCCCCAGTGGGGTTTCGGTTTCCCGGTTGACCACTTCCCACTTCCTCGTGCGTTGGACTTGCCCTTGTTGCTGTTTCCAGGATTGGTGTTGGGTCGACCTGGGGTAGCAACATTGGTTGGACATTCGCGAGCAAAGTGGCCTTTTTGGCCTCCCTTGTAGCATCCTTGACATTGTCCTCCAGCAACATGATGGTAGTTGCACTTCGAACACTTGGGCTTTGTCCCCGAGTAGTTCTTGGTGCGGGTTGTGGGGGTAGTGTCATCTGCTTTCCCAACGTTTTGCTTTTTGGAGGGATGCTGGTGCTGGCTACGAGAGTTTTCATCGGATTTCCTCTTGTTGTCTATTTGCCTCTCGGACAGATTGCGGGCTCGCTTGTTGATCATCTCAGTCGCAAATTCCATGGCACCTTCCACAGTGGTGGGTCGTGAAGCTAGCACACTGTCATGAATGTTGTCAGGGAGTCCGCTGACATACTTTTCAATCTTGTCACTCCTTAGAGGAAACATTCTGGTGCACATCAAGCTTAACTCTTGAAATCTTTGGTTGTACCAAATGATATCATTCTTCTTACACTTGAGATCCCACAGCTCGACTTCCAACTTCTTCATTTCTCCTATTGGACAGTACTTCAGTCATTCTTTCCTTGAGGTTGTCCCAAGTGAGAGTATAAGAAGCGTCATGTCCAAGGATAGCGACCATAGAGTTCCACCAGGTAAAGGCACTCTCAAGTAGGGTGCACGTGGCAAACTTAACTCTGTTCTCGTCAGCACAACCACTGATACGGAAGACCGTCTCTAGCCTTTCTAACCACTGCATCAGTTCAACAACTCCTTCTTTCCCTCGGTAGTATGAGGTTTTACATTTTAAAAAGTCGGGGTAAGAGCAACCCCTGTTGGTGTTGTTTCTGCGAGCGTCGGAGTTTGGATCATTGTGTGTATTTGGGTTAGCTCCTCTGGATGCCATAGCTGATGTGATGCCTTCACTTATCATTTCCCGCAGTTGTGCGGCAGTGACATTTCGTGTAGTTTCTGGGGATTCAGTATTTTCGGCATTGGAAGTGGTTGCATTATTGGGATTTGACCTCGTAATCACCATTTGTCTAAAATCATATACAAAATGAGATTATTAGTTCAAGAATTAGTATAGTTTTTATATTATTTGCACGAGGAAACTTATGCACTGATTTCATTGTTGATCCCAAACTTAGATCAATTTAGCTTTATGTATACGAGATTAGATCAAGTAATACACTTAGAGAAACCTTTGTATATGTATATGACAATCTAAGTGTTATGCGGAATTAACACTTAAACAAGAACACACAAGATATAAACAAACTTTCACTTTGATTAATGATATCAAACTTGCTTACAATGAAAGTGTTTAACGTATGAAAACTTATATTGAACATTAACCTAAAGGTCTTATTTTATACACATAAGAAGCCTTGTACAATAATCTACGTATCAACTATTCTAGGTAAAGATAAATATGGAAAATACATTGTTGTTCCTATCTTTACTAGAAGTAATCTAGAACATAATAAACGTGTAGATCATATCCTTCCATCAGTGCTTGTCTTCAATGTATCAACGCTTGACTTTTTCTTGTCAACGCTTGATCTGTCAGCGTTTGTTTTCTTCTTATCAACGCTTGTTTTACTCTTGTCAGCGCTCAAGTTGACTGGCTATATTTTATTCCCAACAATCCTCCCCTAAACATGATATCTACTCTAGCAATCAAGTTCCTGAATAAACATTAAGAACTAGGAGGAATCTTACAAACCTTCTCATATTGGTAATAAATAAATCTGACCAAATCTTTGGCCACGTCACTTGAATAATCAATTTCCAGCTGTGTGTTCTTCATCTTCTCCAAGACTTCCTTGGACATGAAATACTGACCATCTATAAGTAGATACTCAGCAAACTTTATAGAACTCAAATAATATACTCTAGCAGCTAAATACAACCTCCATTGAAGACCACTGAGGTCATCTTCAAGATCTTTCCAAATAACAGGATCTTCATCTCTTGGTCCACACATTCTCTTGAATGTTGACCATAGTTTTATTGCATTGACTGAAGTGGGATCTTCAATCTCATACTTGGCCT
The DNA here is from genome assembly GCA_025667525.1 of Glebionis coronaria. Classification (NCBI taxonomy): domain Eukaryota; kingdom Viridiplantae; phylum Streptophyta; class Magnoliopsida; order Asterales; family Asteraceae; genus Glebionis; species Glebionis coronaria. The sequence continues at coordinate 291,309,058 of CM046875.1, forward strand.
CTAACAACCTCCATAGATCAACCAAGTCTTCTCTATCAAAACTTTCAAACAAAGATATAAGAGTGGTAAAAGTGTGAACCTCTTTTCCATACCTGCCAATCTTCCAAAACCCACATTCATCTTCTTCATAACTTATAATAGGGTTTCTGCAATTAAGTGGTAACACTTGTACCATATCTGAAGCTTCTAATGGTGAGAGCTTGAGGCTCTTTCTTATAACAGCTTCACTTGGATTTAATGGATCCATATATTTGGGAAACTCAAGAGGGACTCCCTTTTTCACAGGTCTGGGAACACACATTGCCTTCTTAAGCTCCATTTCCTATGCAAGTTCTTCTTTTCTTTCATCAGAAAGAAGTCTTAGAGTGTTTTCTTCCTGCACTCTAACCCAAATGGGATAAGCTCTGCACTCCCACTCTTCAAATGTAAAACCAATCAATTTCTTATGAGTCCATCCTGGTCCATGACATCTGAGTAGCATGTAGTACAACTCCCTTCTATCCCATTTCAAATTTGAGAGAACATTGCTTGCTTTGTGTTTTAGAATGACCTTGCAGTCCTTTTGTACTCTGAGAAGAATCTCCAAACCCCATATCTGATCTGAAATGGTCAAATGTGGATTCTCCATGCACCTATCTTCCCAAGCATGGTACATCTGAACAACCTCTGGCATATCAAAATCAACCTGCAATTTCAACTTATTCAACTTCTCTTTTGCCAACTCATCACCATACTCAAGTCTTTCTGGTTGTTCTATGATCATTACACTTGAGTCTGAACTTGCTTCATCACTTCCTTCTTGCTCTTCTGATGTGACAACAAAAGGTGATTCACCCACCTTCTTTCTTTCTTGTTCCATAATTTGTGCAGCCAACCTTCTATCAAACTCAATTTGTGCTGCATTCTTTGGAACAACTTCTTCTACCATAATACCCTTACCCTTATCTGTCACACCCCCAAATTCACTGCAGCGGAATAAGTATGATGTGATGAGTGTTACTACTAAATAAAACTCAGAGCCTTGGTTATAGTGACCGAGCCGTATCGATTTCCGTTTCTACTGAGCGTATTGTTAGCATCACTATTATTCGCGCTACTTCGTCGAGGTGAGTTCATACCCCACCTTTTCTTGCTTTGAATTGAGTTATAAATGTTTTATAATTGCTCTTTGGGGGAGGTACATGCTTGGTCATAAACTACTTATAAACTTGCTTGTTTGTCAGAAACTGATATTAAACTTGTTTGGTTGTCAATAACTGTGTATACATTACTTGATTGTCATAAACTAATCTTAAGCTTACTTGGTTGGTCATAAACTATCTTTAAACTGGTTTAATTGTTACGTGCTGAGTGGTCAACTCCTCTAATTGTTATACATATGAATGCTAATACTAAAATTTCTATTGTGATTTTCATAACCCAAAACTTTAACTGCCTTTTATTGGTTCTCGGGTAGAGACAATGGTTGCAAGAATGAACACAAGTGCATATCTCGTTTATGTATTGGTCTAAGTCCCACTTTAACCCAATTACTTTGGCCCAATCATGAACCGTTAATTTAGACCGGATGACCGGTCGAAAGCGCGAATGTTATGGATAGATCTATCGGGGTTGACGCCCCTGTCCGGCTTGGTCCAACAGAGGACAAGCGGGCACAGTTTCATTTGAGTATGTGGACGGATGTCGTGGGTTAGACATCCGTAGGGGCTGCATTATATGATTATACTACCGGTGTTGTTAACGCTTCGGTGTCATGAGCTTAGACAATAATAAATGCATTATTTTATTTAGTGACTTTGTATTTGTTATATTGTCACCAAGTGGTTGGAAAATCTTGTGGTTCATTAAACAATTTTATTCTATTGGAAAACTTTATTATTTATCAGTGAGCTTTGCTTTTATCAGAATACGCTAACTATTATTTGTGAACTCTGTTTTATCTATAAACTCTATTTATTTCATGTGAATACTGTTTTATTAGAAAACACAATTTATTTCCGCGAACTTTGTCTTATCAGAAACTCTACTTATTTTAGTGAACTTTGTTATATCAGTAAACTCTCGGCTTTTATAAATAAACTCTGTCTTTATCAATACACTTTGAAATTGTCAAAGAAAGTTTATTTAACAGAAACTGTGATTTTTAAACTCTTATATTTTACTGCAAGGCGCAGTGGTCGGTAAAACTCTAATTTTTCATAAACGTTTTAAAACAAACTTATGAACTCACCAACTTTATGTTGACATTTTAAGCATGTATTTCAGGTACTTGACTATGTGGATTATTTGGAGTTTACTTTGTGGTTTTTGGCATGTAGAGGTCGTTCTCGGATCAAGCTCTCGATTTCTCATGAAGTCACAAGTCCCCAAAGCAAGTCTTCCGCTGCAGTGAATTTGGGGGTGTGACATTATCTAATGGATCAACTGTTGGTAAGGTAGATGGTAATACATGTGAAGAAAACTCTTTGATGATGGATGATGACTGGAATACATCAACCTCATTTGCAGGTCTGTAAACGCCCAATTTTACTTTGTCAGCGCCCAAGATACTCATGTCAGCGTTCAAATGCTACTTGTCAACGCTCAAATTACCTGTCTCATCGCCTCTTGCAATTTCCTCTAACATGGATGTAAATGACAAATTTAAGTTTGTAGGAGAGACTAGAGACGTATCAAAACCTGTCTGTTTCTTCAAACTTGTTAGGGCCTCAGCAACATCCAAAGATTGACCATCATGAGAGCCCTTATCACTCACATATATTTGTTTATCCTCCCCTTTGGAAGATTCCTTCATCCCTCTCCTTATGCTAGCATTCTCCAAGATAAAAATCCTCTCCCTCAATTGCTTGAGTACAAGGCCTTGTGTGCTGACAACTTGTACCAAGTCTGCATTTTGCTTTTGCAAGCTAATGCAGACTGCTGTCAATTCCATCAAAGTCATTGGTTCCAATCTGCCCTCTTATAAAATGGGAATTTGACCTCCCAAATTAGATTCATTGGGCATGGATGAGGTCTTAATGATGGTAGGACTGTCTTGACCAGCTTCTAAGCCAGAACCAGTAGTCCCAGCCTCATCCATAGCACCAACCACACTTGTGGTGGTGGTTCTCTCTGCTACATGTCTAGGACCACTAGATGAGAACACTCCAGTAGTCCTTTGGCGTTTTTGCAACCTATATTGTGTTGGGGGAGAAGAGGATGTGGATTGGGTGGATGTGGGTTGGTTAAGGGGTGTTTGGGTCTGTGAAGGATTGGTGTCAACGTTTGAAATAGGCACATCAACGCCAACATTTAATGTGTCAGCGTCGAAGGGTTCTTGGTCAATTTGCATATGTTGTGGTGAAGGTAAAGGTTCAGGTATTGGGTCAATTTAGGGTTAGGGGTCTGGTTGAGGTTGTGCTGCTTCAATAACAGCAATCATAGTTGGGGTTAGGGGTAGGTCACGATGTAGGGGTGAGTTCATCTTCATAAAAATTGCTTTCTTTTGCACAGGGATCTCATAAAAATCATCATAATCCTTTGTGTAGTAATTTTGCACCTCAAAAACCATTTGTAAAAATCTGGGATAAGCTAAAGTCATTTTGTTCCCTTTATTTTTACACATGCCGTCAAAAATCATTTTGGAATAATTAAATGTTTGCCCAGTAGCAATGCACATAATATCACTAGCAATAGGTCTATTGATCTCATTGTGTGCAGTACACTTGGGACTCAAACATTGTAAGAGGACATGTATTAGGTACTTCCAGGCTGGGGGAAACTCCTGTTTATGATATTTATTTAAAGTTCCTTCAGCAGGAAAAGGATAACCCAAAGCCCTTAGTCCTTGTTCTATTTCATTAATGGGAGAGGGGTTATACCATCAACATCATCAAGATGCAAAGCTTGGCGAACCAAAGCTTCAGTAACCACCCATGTTCTCCCATGAACAATAGATGATAATGTAGTCACTCTATTAATTGTTGAGGAACTAACATTGTTCCAAAACTGTTTAATATATGTGACAGGAATGAGTGGAGCATGAGAAAGAGCATACCTAATTGGGGATGCATTCAAATACGCCACCATTTGTGTGTATTGGGGAAACAGAGTATCATCAGCTTCAAGATATGCTACCATTTTGTGTTGACTCCTGAACCCCAATTCCAAATCACTTGGTTTAAATTTTGGTGCCATTGTGGAAAGTTGTTTGAATGATGGATAAAGATGAAATTATAGGAGAAAATATGGTTAGACAAGAATGATAGGTACCCTGTTTAAAATAGGAGCCAAATATATAGGAGAGAAAGTATGCATGTGATTGGTCAAAAATTAGGCAACTATTTTCAAAATATAATCATGAAAATATTGAAAAAGAATAAGTTTATCTCATGCATTAAATGAGAGTTATCTGCTCCCAAAATTACGGCCCGAAAATATGTCAAAAAGTAACAACTGGGTAGGTCCCATTGAGTGTCAACGGTCAAAAATAACCCATCAACGCCCAACGGCTATATTCTTGTCAACGTTTTCCAAAGCCATGTCAGCGTCTAAATTGGTCACAACAACGCTTGAAAAAAATACTTGTCAGCGTCCAAAAATAAAAATGTTTAAAAAAGAAAAATGACCTTAACAAAGTAATTTATCCTAGAGAAGATAACCAAAAAGTTGATAATTATTATAGGGCGGCAAGCATTGTCTAGTTATGCACACTTGCTTATGCAAGATAGACATAACAGTCCTCTAGTGTCCCTTGCTAACCAAAACTCTTAACAACTAAGTTACCTTATAAAATCCCTTGTTACTCCAAGGTAAAACCCATGATAAAATCATTCCCAAGTCTCCCAACAGACCACAACCAATTCTAGGCCAAAAAAGTCTTGGCAGCATGCATAGTATATCAACTTTGCATGCTACAGTGCCTCATGATTTAGTAAAACTAACTCATACTCACCTGTGGAGACAATCTATAATTGTGATAAGAGTATCATAAGGATACCCAACGTCGTAAAGGTTCCTAAAACCTCCCCTTAAACTGTGATACAAATGTTTGCAAAAAATATGCATGAACATAAAAATTTATGTCAAGATAGGAATTGAAAATTCCAACCATCATCCATAAACAAAAACATGCTCAAATGATCCTCCAATGATCCATAAGCAACTCTGTATCCAATGGTATAATTCTAACACCTCCTGCACATTTAGATTGAAAACCACAAAACTAACATTGTTGCTGACAACGCCCCGATAACACTTGTCAGCGTTAAAGAAACATTTGTCAGCGTTAGACAAATATATTGCTGACAACGTCACAATAACACTTATCAGCGTTAAAGTAACCTTTGTCAGTGTTAGAAAAATATAGTGGGAAATCTAAATCCTCAAAAAGACCAATAACAATGCATTATCCTGTACATACTTTTACAAAAAGACTCCAAAACATATATTATGTGAGATTGATCATTCCAATACTTGTTACCAAGTATTGAAACCTTCCAGCATCAAAAGGTTTAGTTAGTAAATCTGACACATTTTCTTATGTGTCAACCCTATCTGGTTGTATTAAACCCTTTTCAAAACAATCTCTTATAAATGGTGTCTAATTTCTATGTGTTTAGTTTTAGAATGATGTACAGGATTCTTAATAATGCATAAGGTGCTGTTACTGTCAACAAATATCTTGGTATGCATGAAATTATACCCATATTCCAACAGCTGGTTCTGAATCCATAAATCTTGTCCACAACAAGCAGCTGCAGCCACATGCTCTGCTTCAGTTGTAGAATTAGTCACCACTGTTTGTTTCTTGCATTGCCAAGATATCAACCTGCTCCCAAGAAACTGATATCCACCAGTTGTGGATTTTCTATCAAACTTATCACCTCCATAGTCACTGTCTGAATATGCAATCAGCTCCAATGGTGAATCCTTTGGGTACCACAAGCCAAGACTAGGATAACATCTCAGGTACCTAAAGATTCTCTTGACAGCATAAAGGTGACATTCTTTGGGAGTCACTTGATGGCGTGCACAAGCACAAACAACAAACATGATGTCAGGTCTGGAGGTTGTAAGATACATCAATGATCCAATCATTGATCTATAGTGTCTGACATCCACATCCTTTCCATCTCCAATCTTTCCCCAAGGGTGTTCTCTATCCATAGGAGTAGTAGCCTGATAGGTGTGTAAACACCCATCCTTTTTACCACTTAACTACAATAATAACCGAGCCAAAACGTGTATTTTATGTCACTTATGTCGGAATTATGCGTGGTTTGTGTTTTTGTTGTGATTTAGGACGAAAAGGTTAAAAGTAGAGAAAACACAGGCAGTCACGGGCTTTTATCGAAGAAAAAGACGAAAGATGAAGTCAAGAAGTCAAGAGTGCATAAAGAACGGAAGTCCAAGACCAATTCTGAAGATTTATCGAAGAAAGAGTCAAAAGACGGAAGTTTACTAAAAGCCGAAGAACTCATGTCTAATTTATTGAAGAATTACAAGACGAGTTCAAAGAAATCCCAAGACAAAATCGTTGAAGTTAAAGAATTAAGAAGATTAACAAAGAATTAAGAAGAGCAAGGACTTAATGACGCAACTAAGGAAAGAAGAAAGAGGGGAGGAAGCTTCCTAAGCACCTCCTAATCCTCCCCTATAAATAGAACATTAGGATTAACATTTCATTCTTGTTGGCTAATAGTGACAATTAGTTCTTCCACCTTTTAATTACCTTGTCATTTAATTTCATGTCCATTTAAATACATTGTCTTGCACCTTAAATACACTTAATTTCAAGTAAGTTTCCGTTTAATTATTCTCAACCTTTACTTTATTGTTTGATCTCCTATCTTCCTTTCTTTAATCTTTATGTTTATTGTTCATGTTCATGTTCTTGAGTTTTTGTTAAATTGATTAAGTGGGTTTTGATTATTTTGATCATTATTGTTAGTTTTATTGTTTTGGTTTGATTGTTTATGATTAGTTGATTATTTGTTATTAGTTTGATTTAATCTTGTGGTTGATTTTGTTTAGTTTTGATTAGATCCGTAGCTTTTGGTTTCTTCCTTGTTCTTCGCTGTTCGTTTCTGTTCCCAGGATTATTCCGGATCAAAGTCCAAAACATTCCGAGTGAAGATTGTTTGTTGATTATTCCGAATAAAGGGTGTTTATCCGGAATAAGTGACATATTCCGGATCAAGAACATACTCCGAATCAGCAACATTCCGAGTGAAGGCTTTGTGAAGAATCATTCCGGATCTAGGAAGACATTCCGGATCAGTCATGTTTATTCGGAATATATAAACATTCCGGATCAGTCTTGTTTATTCGGAATAATTTAACATTCCGGATCAAACCTTTCATTCGGAATACCAAATATTCCGGATCAAGGAGTTTTACTCGGAATAATTAATTATTCCGGATCAAGGTCTTCATCTGGAATATTTAACATTTCGGATCAAGGGGATTCATTCGGAAAATATTCCGGATCAGCAAAATTCCTGATCAAGCTTAAGTATTCCGGATAAGTGACATATTCAGGATAAATGATTTATTCCGGATCAAGGTTTTTGGTAAATATTCCGAGTGAAGAAGAATCATTCCGACCGAAGGTGATATTCCGGATGAGTGATTATTCCAAACAAAGAATTATTCCGGATGAGCTGTTTTCAGGTTCTTTTTAGTTTTAGTTTTTAACTTTCTGTTTTTAATTTTCAAGCTTTACTTTTCCCGCCTTTTTACTTAGTTGCACTTTAAGTTTACTTGCCTTATATTTATTGTACCCTTGCCTTAGTTTTAAGTTTTAGTTGCGTTTTAAGTTTGCATTAGATAGTTTTAAGTTTGCGTTATTTACTTTTAGTGCCCTTTAATTTCTCGTCACGCTTTTAAATACTCACCCTTTATTTTAAATTAGACTTAGATTTACTTTAACGTCAATTACCTTTACGTCTTGCACTTTTTAATTACTACAACGACAAAACTACTTGTTTGACCGAAGAACGACTGAGTCGCATAGTTAACTCATTTTTCAATTCGAAGAGACTGTGACGATAACTTTTTACATATAAAATCTCAGTTATCAAATGGCGCCGCTGCCGGCTCTTTTCGTAAAGATTAACGGTTTTCTGTGAGAGACGCGTTGCTTTTTGGGATCCGTTCACTTGTGAGCGTTATTTTTCTTGTTTAAAAAATTCAAAAAACCATAAAAACTAAAAAATTGTTAAAAATCCATAAAATAAAAAAAAGTCCAAAATCCAAAAAGATTTTATTTTTATTGTGTATATATATTCTCTTTGTGTTTGGTATTGTTTTCTTTTGCCTTTGTAGGTGTATGCGTACTAGATCTTCTAATTATCAAGAGCCCGAGACTCGAGAAGATTTAGCTATGGCAGGTGTTAACAACAATAATCCATCGTACCTCAATAATAACAACAACAATGTTCTTCCACGGCCCAATTTTCGGACAATGGAGGAGCTTTGTCAACCTACCATGTTTGGACGAGGAGGACCGATTGCGCTGATGCAAATCACAGCTCGGGAGTTTTCGTTGAAGCACCACATGATTCAGCAAGTGCAAACAAATCCTTTTCGAGGAATGCCTGATGATGATGCCAACAAACACCTCGACAAATTGATTACAATCACTCAAAGCATGAAGTTGCCCGGTGCCACAATAGATGTTCTTCGCCTTCAACTCTTTCCACATACTTTATCACACCACGCCGAGAAATGGTTTGATCGTCTTCCAAAGAATTCTATTCATACTTGGGACGACATGACTCAACGCTTTTTGTCGCACTACTTTCCACCATCCATGGTCACGAGCCTTCGCAATCAAATCAGCGGTTTCATGCAAGAACCCGATGAATCTCTTTTTGATGCTTGGGAAAGATATAATGTTTTGATTGATCGTTGTCCAAACCACAACATGCTCCCTGTGACCTTAATTGATACTTTCTACAACAGTTTGACTTTTCGTGATCGTGATACGATTAATGCAGCCGCCGGTGGTTCCTCCGCTTCTTCAAGGAACAACCCGAGATTCAATGTTTCTTCTACTTCAGCAAGCCCTGATATGACCGAATTCACCCGCATGATGACCGAAATGAACAAAAATATCTTGTTTCTCGCTACAAACCAACAACATCAAGTTAAAGCGGTTGCCAATCCTTGTGAGACATGTGGCGGTCCACACTCATACACTGATTGTCCTTCTACTCAAGGAAATTCGGAAAATGTGTATGCAGCTTATGGTAATTATTCACCGGAAAATTACCAAGCTCGACCACAAGGGGATAGAAATCTGCTGAGTTACCGATCAAACAACTACCTTTCACCCGGTTTTTCTCCTCAAAACCAAAACCCCAACAACAACTACAATAGAAGCAACCAAATCCCACCCCGAGCTTCTAATCCTTATCACCAACCCGCTCAACAAGCCCCACCCATTAACCATGATGTTGAAGCCTTAATGAGAACTCAAGGTGAGCAAATCAAGAATCTGCAGAGCCAAATTATCATTTTGAAAGGAGATATCACCAAGCAAGGGAATGACATTAGATCCGAGCTTCGAGATAATATTTAATCCTCCTTCAACAATCAAACAAATGATTTCAAGAATATGCTGGCTAGTTTCTTGCCCACAACTCAACCTTCTACTTTGAGTTCTCCACCTTCAAACACCGTCACCAATCCGCGAGCGAATGTGAGTGCTATTACTACCCGTAGTGGAGTTACCATAGTAGGACCACCTATCCCGCCCCCATCATCTACAGCTCATCCACCACCATTTATCCCTACCCCTCCCACACCTAGTATTAGTACACCATTACCGTCTCCGCCTCGTCATGACGATGTCCCCAAGAAGAAACCTTCCACATCTCAACCTTCACCTGCTACTCCTTCACCACCCAACCCCAGCATTCCTTATCCATCTCGCTTAGGCAAGGCCAAACTCCACACCAAGGATGACATTCAAGTGTCTAACTATTTGAAGATGATCTCTCAAATGAATTTCAACATTAGCCTTGTTGAAGCACTTGTCTATATTCCGAAATTTGTCAAAGCATTCAAGGAATTGCTTAACAAAAAGGAGAAGTTGATTGAGCTTGCCAACACACGCTTAAATGAAAACTGTTCTGCAGTTATTCTCAAAGAACTTCCGGAAGAACTTGGAGATCCCGGTCGTTTTGTGTTGCCTTGCATCTTTAACAAAACCGAAGAATTTACTGCCCTAGCTGATCTCGGGGCCAGTATTAATCTGATGCCTTTAAGTGTTTGGAAAGCACTATCATTACCTGACCTTACTCCAACAAAGATGACTCTTGAGCTTGCAAATCGCACTCTCGCTTACCCCGTTGGTATTGCCGAAGATGTGTTCATTAAAGTTGGCACCTTCACTTTTCCGGTCGACTTTGTTTTTGTTGATTATGAAATGGACCCTCGTATTCCTTTAATACATTTCCGGCCATTCTTGAGAACCGGACGAGCTCTAGTTGATGTTGCCGAAGGTGAATTAATTTTAAGGGTCGGGGATGATGCACAACTGTTTAAAATGGGGAAGCTTACAAGCAAATCCTATGGACGAGAATCTGCGAATATGATTAATGTGATTGAAGATTTTGTCATCTACAACAATCCTCTATTCGAGTCTTGCAATGATAATCCACTTTTTCAAGATGATGTGGATGATTCTCTATCCAATTTGGAACCTTCACCCATATATGATTCTCCACCGATCTTTGATGCTTATGATGATGATGATTCTAGCTTCTATGGAGATGATTATGATGACCTTACTTCCGAGTATCCCGACATGCCCACATATGATGATTTTGATGAGACCGATACTCTTTCGAGTGATTCTTCTCATGATGAAGATCCTCCGCCATCCATGCTTAATCCTACTTTGGATGATTACTCATTTGAGGAAGACTTCTCTACTTTTCTTAATACATACTTCCCTCATGAGAGTGATGCTCCTCCTTTAGATTTTGATGATTATGGTCTTGATCCTACTTTGGATTTGAAGAAAATTCTTTCAAAGGAGAAGCAACCGGTCGACACCAACATCCGCAACACGTATGTTTTGACACCTCTTGGTCCACCTTCTGAGGACGAGGTTGTGCATCTTCTTCGCGGATCATCTTCAAATTTTGCTGAGCCTGGGTGCTATTTTCCCCTAAAGGAAAAGGTGTTCGACCCCGGTATTGATATTCTTCAGCCATCTCAGTATCGTTCTGGTGAAATAAAAGGAAAAATCTTTGGAACTTTGGAAGATATGCTTGCACCACCTTACCCTTGCTACCACTGTGCTCCATCTTTGCTTAAGGAAACCTTGCCTACTCTTCTTTGGCTTGCCTTGTTCGCCTTAAGCTTGTGTTATTTGATGGACGAAAACTATGTATTTGATCCCGGTGGATATGTTTCATGCTGCTTCCTATGATAATCAAGGTCGAGTCAGGCTCACGACTCGGTGAACAAAAATCAAGCGCTTCTTGGGAGGCAACCCATGTATCTATCATTTAGATTTCTTTATCCTAAGTGTAGGGGAGACCCGTTGGTGTTTGCTATTTCCTCTCTTCTACTATTCAGGGATTCGAGCGCTCAATGATCCACTCTTGATGATTTTTAACGACCCGTGATTCCGTGATTCCGTGTTCCCGTCTTCCCGGTTCTATCCTAAACTCTTTTCGATTCACTATTTTATATTTTACAATATTAAAATAGGAATCTCGTTAGTTGTCTTTTCCTTAGCGAGGTTTAAACAACGTGCACAATGTCCTAAGTGTAGGGGAGTTTACTCCCACATGCTTAAACATTGAGGACAATGTTTATATTAAGTGTAGGGGGCTTCTATCGAAGTTAAGTGGCTCTTTTCCTTGTATTTGTCCTCATTTTAACCGAAAAATCAATTTTTCGACATTTTTCAAAATTTTTGATCTATTTTGGCCTATTAGTTTTTACCTTTGTATAGTTATTTTCTTTCTTTGCTAGAATAAATTTTTAATAAAGTGGTTTTAATTTTCAAACATTGTGAATCTTTTGACTAAACCCGAGTTTACTCATCTAAGTTTACTCTAGCTAGTATCCTTAACGTGTTTAAGTCAAGTTTTGATAGGCTTTCATATAGGGAGTATAAAACGCGAAAGTCTTAACTCTCACGGGTTAAGAACAAGAACTTTTCGCAAGTTCCTATAATTGATCCTAGAGAGTTGTTTATCAAGGGAACTTTAAAATGCGATTTCTAAACTTGAAAAAGTCTAAGAATTTGCAAGATCCTATAGATGACTCGAAAACCCAAAACTTTGATTTAATAGGCTAAGCATCCACGAGTCTCATTCCTTGAGATTTTAAAATGTGGAGAACGAGAGATGATAGAGTCAATTATAAGTTTGATATTCTTTCGTGAATTTATGTGAGTTAATTATAAGCCTATTCTCCCATCGCTTGCTAATAAATTTATCTGTAATAAATAAGGTTGTACGATTTGAAAAATTACTTAGCTTCTAGCCCAAGATCGTTTAAAAGTTGCTCGGTATGGATTAGAGTTCATGGCCAAGGCATAACTTATTGAAGCGGGATGCGAAGATTGGCGAGTCCGAAAAGGCCCTAACAAGGCATGAGGGCTACATTTTGTTGTAAAAGATCCAAAAGTGATGTGAAGAATCATTTATCAAAAATCAATATGAAGGATCGAGACACACGACGAAAAGCAAGAAATCCCCAAAAGTCATGGAGAAGTCTATCCGAAAAGGCTCTAAAAAGGTATTAGGATAAATAGATCCAAGTCCATAAAGGAGGCGGATCGTTGTATATCAAAGTCCAAAATAAAGATTGGAGAAAAATGTAGAAGTCGTGGTCCAAATATGAAGAATCTTTCAAAACTTCAAGTGAAGAAATTCCTATTATGAAGAGAAGGCCATTATTTCATAACGTCTCTCAAAGATTTGAAGTATGAAGTCGCTGCCAAATATCGGTCCGAGAAAGGTCTCAAATCGCGAAGCGAGTTATGCCAAGATATGAACTTTATGAGGTCCCGAGAAGCAGTTTTAAAAGATTTTGTCCTTTAGCTAACTATTGATTAAATCGTCCCACTTTATTTTCAGACTTAATAACAATCGAAATAAGTGAAACAATGCATCCTCGTGATCATTCAAGACAACAATAAAATATAAGAGATACACCTAGGAATAAGGGAGTCTAAGTAAATAATTGGCCCACATGAGTTCGTGTTAGTTTGCTAACTTATAATAACAATGATCTCGTTTTTAAGCTTGGTTTGGAGAAAGTGAAAACTTGAGGATGATGATCATTCATAACATTTTCAAAACCCTAAGGTATGTTTTTTATTTCTCTCTTACTTTGAATGTTTATAATTTCCTATCTCTTTAATAAAGGCCAACGTGGATTGATTATGATGAAAAATGTAATCTTGCTTTGTAACTAATGCATTGCATGAGGACATTGCAATGGTCAAGTGTAGGGGATTTGATAGGTGTGTAAACACCCATCCTTTTTACCACTTAACTACAATAATAACCGAGCCAAAACGTGTATTTTATGTCATTTATGTCGGAATTATGTGTGGTTTGTGTTTTTGTTGTGATTTAGGACGAAAAGGTGAAAAGTGGAGAAAACACGGGCATTCACGGGCTTTTATCGAAGAAAAAACGAAAGACGAAGTCAAGAAGTCAAGAGTGCAAAAAGAACGGAAGTCCAAGACCAATTCTGAAGATTTATCAAAGAAAAAGTCAAAAGACGGAAGTTTACTAAAATCCTAAGAACTCAAGTCTAATTTATTGAAGAATTACAAGACGAGTTCAAAGAAATCCCGAGACAAAATCGTTAAAGTCAAAGAATTAAGAAGATTAACAAAGAATTAAGAAGAGCAAGGACTTAATGACGTAATTAAGGAAAGAAGAAAGAGGGGAGGAAGCTTCCTAAGCACCTCCTAATCCTCCCCTATAAATAGAACATTAGGATTAACATTTCATTCTTGTTGGCTAATAGTGACAATTAGTTCTTCCACCTTTTAATTACCTTGTCATTTAATTTCATGTCCATTTAAATACATTGTCTTGCACCTTAAATACATTTAATTTCAAGTAAGTTTCCATTTAATTATTATCAATCTTTACTTTGTTGTTTGATATCCTATCTTCCTTTCTTTAATCTTTATGTTTATTGTTCATGTTCATGTTCTTGAGTTTTTGTTAAATTGATTAAGTGGGTTTTGATTATTTTGATCATTATTGTTAGTTTTATTGTTTTGGTTTGATTGTTTATGATTAGTTGATTATTTGTTATTAGTTTGATTTAATCTTGTGGTTGATTTTTTTTAGTTTTGATTAGATCCGTAGCTTTTGGTTTCTTCCTTGTCCTTCGCTGCTCGTTTCTGTTCCCAGGATTATTCCGGATCAAAGTCCAAAACATTCCGAGTGAAGATTGTTTGTTGATTATTCCGAATAAAGGGTGTTCATCCGGAATAAGTGACATATTCCGGATCAAGAACATACTCCGAATCAGCAACATTCCGAGTGAAGGCTTTGTGAAGAATCATTCCGGATCTAGGAAGACATTCCGGATCAGTCTTGTTTATTCGGAATATATAAACATTCCGGATCAGTCTTGTTTATTCGGAATAATTTAACATTCCGGATCAAACCTTTCATTTGGAATACCAAATATTCCGGATCAAGGAGTTTTATTCGGAATAATTAATTATTCCGGATCAAGGTCTTCATCCGGAATCTTTAACATTCCAGATCAAGGGGATTCATTCGGAAAATATTTCGGATCAGCAAAATTGCCGGATCAATCTTAAGTATTCCGAATCAAGACTTTATTCCGGAAAAGTGACATATTCAGGATAAAGGATTTATTCCGGATCAAGGTTTTTGGTAAATATTGCGAGTGAAAAAGAATCATTCCGAACGAAGGTGACATTCCGGATGAGTGATTATTCCAAACAAAGAATTATTTCGGATGAGCTGTTTTCAGGTTCTTTTTAGTTTCAGTTTTTAACTTTCTGTTTTTAATTTTCAAGCTTTACTTTTCCCGCCTTTTTACTTAGTTGCACTTTAAGTTTACTTGCCTTAGATTTATTTTACCCTTGCCTTAGTTTTAAGTTTTAGTTGCGTTTTAAGTTTGTCTTAGATATAGTTTTAAGATTGCGTTATTTACTTTTAGTGCCCTTTAAATTCTCGTCACGCTTTTAAATACCCGCCCTTTATTTTAAATTAGACTTAGATTTACTTTAACGTCAATTACCTTTACGTCTTGCACTTTTTAATTACTACAACGACAAAACTACTTGTTTCACCAAAGAACGACTGAGTCGCATAGTTAACTCATTTTTCAATTCGAAGAGACTGTGACGATAACTTTTTACATACAAAATCTCAGTTATCATAGCCCTCTTTTCATGTGGAGAAAAGCCAAACTTCTTCAAGATCTCTGCCACATACTTATCCTGGGAGATGAAGATACCATCTTCTTTCTACTGAACTTGTAACCCCCGAAAGAAGTTCATCTCCCCCCATAGCACTCATCTTGAATTTGTCTGTCATAAGCTTGGAGAAATCCTCACTCATCTTTGGATTTGTGGATCCAAAGATGATATCATCAACATAGACCTGAAAAAGTAGAACATCCTTACCTTTCTTCTTTGTAAATAGTGTCTGATCTATGGTGCCCCTTTTGAATCCATTGTCCACCAAATAAGTAGACAAAGTACCATACCATGCTCTTGGGGCTTGATGAAGTCCATACATAGCCTTCTTGACTCTATACACCTTGTCTGGATTCTCTAGATCTTCAAAACCAGGAGGCTGCATCACATATACCTCATCATCAATTGTTCCATAGAGGAAGGCACTCTTGACATCCATTTGATAGACAATGAAGCCCATGCAGGATGCATAGGCTAGAATGATCCTTATAGCTTCAATCCTTGCAACTGGTGCAAAGACCTCCTCATAGTCTATCCCTTCCTCTTGTGTATATCCCTGAGCCACTAATCTTGCCTTGCTTCTGACCATAATACCTCTTTCATCTCTCTTGTTTCTTAGAACCCATCTTGTCCCTATAGGTCTGACATATCTGAGACAATCAACCAGCTCCCAAACATCCTGAATTGCAAATTGGTGAAGCTCATCCTGCATTGCTTCCACCAAACTTGGTTCTTTGAGAGCATCAAAGATCTTCTTGGGTTCCTGTTGTGACAGAACACAGGCAAACAAACATGCTTGTACAAGAGGGGTATCAACCTTCTTGTGAATATTGGCAATAAATCCACCAAGACCTTGATGAGATCTTCTAGTCTGAACAAGAGTCATAATATCACCAATGATTTGAGAAGTAGGGTGATTCTTCATAGTAGAAGTGAGAACTCATCCTTCAAAAAGTCTGATGTCTTCAATCTCATTATCCATGTTGCCAATATCTTCTTCTTCAGACTCTCTTTCATCAATATGAGGATGAACCTCTTCATATAAATTGGAATGTTCACCCTGTTCAAATGTAGAAGAGAAAAGATGCGCAAAAGTGTTTTCAACACCTAAACCTTGGTTGTCAGCGTTTGGGTTGTCAACGCCTGAATTGGTGTTGTCAACGTTTGAGCCATCAACGTCTGAATTTGTCTTGTCATCGGTAGATTTTCCTTTGTCAGCGCTTGAAAGACCATGCATGTTGATAACTGGTGGTACTTGGGGACTACCATTATCCTTTCCAACAACAGCAGCAGCAAAAGCATCTGTCCATATGGGAATTGTGACATACTCTAGTATAGGAGATGACTTTTCTGCTTGTGATCCAACCTCTTCATTAACCTGTGTACCTGAAACATCAACAACTTGTTCTTCCACAACATTTGAAGTTACCTTCACAATGTCTGGATTAGTGACATGCATATAATTTAAAGTTCTAGATAGAGGTTCCAAGTCAAACAAACAATTTGGACCACTTTCAGGTTTACTCTCTAAAAACCTAACATGTACTCTTTCAAGTATACGTTTTTCCTTTTTAAGATAAACCTTATATCCCTTACTCTGCACTGAATACCCCATGAAATAGCCTTCATCACCTTTTGCACTAAATTTACGTAAGGCATCACTAGTGTCTAGAACAACTACATGACAACCAACAGGTCTAAGAAAACCAATATTGGGTTATTTTCCCCAAAGTAACTCATAAGGTGTTTTGTTCTGTATTTTGTTGACCAATGCTCTATTTTGAACATAGCATGCTGTATTCACAGCCTCAGCCCAAAAAGCTATGGGAAAATGAGCATCAGCCAACATAGTTCTGGCTGCTTCAATTAGGGTTCTATTCTTTCTTTCTGCAACCCCATTTTGCTGTGGGGTTCTGGCAACACTAAACTGCCTAGTAATCCCTTTCCTGGCACAAAAATCATCTAAAACTTTATTCCTAAATTCACCACCATTATCACTCCTAAGCATTTTAACTTCATTACCAGTCTTCTTCTCAATCTGAGTGATAAAGTCAATTAAAGTGTCAGCTGTATCAATCTTCATAGTAAAAAAGAATGTCCAAGTAAACCTAGAAAAGTCATCAGTGATGACAAAGCAGTATGATTTACCATTCAAACTTTCTATATTGGTTGGACCAAATAGGTCCATATGAAGCAAGTGAAGTGGTCTAGTACTAGAGTAAACCTGTTTAGACTTGAATGAGACCTTGTGTTGCTTGTCTTTAAGACATGCAACACAAGAGTGGTCATTGTGGAAAGCCTTTTCAGGCAAACCATCAACCAAGCCAAGTCTCACAAGCCTGTTTATATTCTTAAAGTTTATGTGCCCTAGTCTCCTGTGCCATAGATTACTCTCATCTACTGAAGCTTTAGCATAAAAACATGACATATTGTTATTCATCCTAATCCCATTCAGATTCACATTATATATGTCTTTATGTCTAGGTGTTCTATAGTCAATATATTTCTCATCTGGGATCTTATAATCCTTGCTTAACACCAAACATTGAGTATCAGTAAACAGAACTTTATTTTTGTTATCACAAACTTGTGATACACTAAAAAGATTGTAATCAAGTTCCTTTACCAGAAATACGTTCTCAAAACGCAAGTTCTTGGTGAGAAGTGTTCCTTTGCCTGTGATAGTTCTATATCCGCCTCCAAAGTAAACCTTATCACCATCCTTAATGGGAGTGAATTTAGTCAGATAATCTTCCTTCCCTGTCATGTGCCTTGAGCATCCACTGTCCCAATATCCATAATCATTGACCTGTTTTTGAATGCCCTGCACATAAAGAAAATAAGTTAGTTTTCTTTGGGAACCCAAGCCTTAGCAGACTTGGATTCATCTGGTTGTTCAACAAGAACAGACTTAGTTCTCATAACAACCCCTTGTTCATCCCTCTTTGAATGAAAACCCAGTTAACCCCAATAAGTTTTGTAATGACCTTTTGTGACAATCCGTCAATTTATGGTTGATATTTTATTCTCAAGTATTATTTAAAAACATTATTTTTAATGTTATATTATGAACTCACTTATTTTTGGGAAGAAATTTGGATTTACGTCTTGAAGTAGCATAGACTACGTCTAAACCGGAGGATTCTACGTTACGTGTTTACGTTTACATACACCGTCCTTGATGACAGTCCGACATTTCAGAAAATAAATTTATCCGTGATTATTATCTTGAGATTTAAATTTGTGTTGGTTCATAAACTCACAAATTTACGAGAAGAGATTAGGACTTACGATTTTAATTTAACGTCCTTTACGACTAAACCGAAAACCATAGGATTACGTATTTATGTTTTTGAACTCCGTTTTTTATGAGAAAACTTTTATTAGATTCATTTTGTGCCGTTGATTCATAATTTATAAAAATGTTTTTCGCAAAACGACCCGAGGGCACGCAAACCGAGGAAACTAGAATCGAGAAGTTCCCGTACATTATTAGGGATGAGACAAGTTTAACACTTGTCCCACCCCTAATAGGGGTGGATTACACAAGAGTGTAACACTCTTTGGTGTCACAATATTAGCCTTAGTTGAGACACTTGTCTCATAAGATTCAAAGCTACTTAGCTTTCCTTCTCTCACACTTTTCTCACACATGCAAGGTGTAAGAAAATAAAAACTCTCTCAACCTCCATACCTCCTCTCCTTGTCCGTCCATATCCATCACAAAATCACCATATTCATCAAATTTTAACCACAAACATAAGATATAATCAACATATGTTGATAACTACACAACAAGATGATGATTGGAGGTGATTCTAACTTGTAGAAAGAAGTTTTCTTGGAGTTCTAGGGCTGAGATTGGAGCTTAGATAAATGGGTTCATGCATGGCTAAATCTATGGTGGATCTATGAATATGAAGGTTCAACAAGGATGACCTAATTGGTGTAATCATCTCTTTGATTCTTCACTAAGATGAAAGGTCTCCATCATTTGGTTGGTATATAGATTGTTTCTTCCTATCCTCTTGTTATTTTGAATATGTAATCTTGTATTTTCTTCATTTATATATATGTATATGATGATTAATGATGATCAAAAATATTATGTGGGGATCATGTGTTGATAGATTTGATTAAAAAGATTAAAAGCTACATAAAAGGATGTTAAAATCATGGCTAAATTAGGAGACTGTATAAAACAGTAAAGAATCTTATGATAAACTGATAAAATGGCTTGGATAAATTAATATACAGTAAGCTATGAGTCTTGTACACATGTGAGAGTTGGCCATGCAATGGAATCATAAAAATGAGTGAGATATGATCAAAACAAGTTTAGAGTGCAAATCTGAGTACACTATTTTGGACGAATTTTATAAAATACTTAGAGGTTGATTCATCAGTAGCTAAGGAAAAAAATAGAGGACATATCATGTAGAATATGTCATAAATATTTGGGGTTCTATCTCCATGTAGAACTCTAGATATGACTATTTTAGTAAACAAGATTTTTAGGACTGATTTTGTATAAATAATATATAATATAAGCACTCAAAATTTATATAAAATATATATAAATATAAAACCCACTAGTTGATAATAATTATAATAAAAGAGTTATATAAATATTGATATTAAAATGGGGTATGTTATATAAATTGTAAATATAAATGTTTTTCCAAGTTATAAAACTATATACTAAGTTTTACGTCTTTTCGGCTAAAACCGAAAGATTAACGTTTTTGTCAAATAAAACTTAGACGGTCGGACCCGTCTAATTTAAACTTTTATAAACTCACATACTGATATATGAACTTATATAACAAGTAAAAACCGATAAAACCCGAGCTTTACAACATATAGACATTAACGGGCCAAATTAGCCTTATTGGGCTATAAACCCGACTAGTTAGTAAAACACTTATAAACTTATTTATTGGGCTTAACCCATTTGGGCCCAACATGTAAAGTATAATACTGATAATAAAAGTATAATTGGGCTAATGAATAGTATTGGGCTTGTAATAGGCCCATTGGGCTTCAAAATGTAAACAAATTAAACAAGTGTAACTAGTCTTGAAAATTTCCAACATATAACACTAAAATGAGTAAATGAGAATATATAAACCCACTTGATCATTATATATATAAAATCATCATATTTATACATAATTGTTATTTTTATAAATTCATTGGACAAGAGTCTAAGACGAGTATTATTTGTCTAGGTTTTCCGTGATTGAAGCACGTACCGTACGTCCGAATTGCCGATAACCCGCCTTCCCACATCAATGTGAGTTCATAGCCTCGCACTCTTTTAAATGTTTTTATGAAATGTTTTATAAACCCGCGAGGGAGATAACATGTTAGTTTTTATAAAATAGGACACCATTTGTCCCGATTGTTTGTTTATTGATTTGGACCCGAAAGATTGTATGACCCGATGAATGATTAAATGACCCGATAGATGAAATGAAATGGATTATTAAAGTTAAGTTATGTCACTAAAAGTCCCATTAGCATGAATTGTGAACTACCGGGATTTGGTAGACGCTTATGCATATAGTAGTACTATTTGGGGACGATCACCCCAGTTCGCGCCTTGACGGTTGATCCCCGTCGTGCCACATTGATTGGTAAGCGAATTTATGTATGAGAAGATTTACACAAGCGTGATTATTGTGACGACATGCTAATTTAGATGGGCAAATTGAGTTCCGGGCTAGCTACCCGTTGTTTGGTTTAGTAAGGTAACAATGTCATGCGGCTTATAATAATCCAATTAACGAAATACTGCTATACGCACCGAATTACGATATATTGCCTGACTAGCAATACAGGGTCTTATTATTGATTTTATGTTCGTGTTTTGGTTTTCATAACCATATTCATATAACGGTTTTTATTTAACTCTATACAACGTTATAAAACGTATTGTATGATATTTTTACGACATTGGTTCGTATAATGACTTTGAAGGCGAAAGCCTATATTATGATTTTGATAAGGATTGGTATAAAATGACTTTGGATATTTTATGGCCTACTACAAAGATTTGTACAAAATGATTTTCGGTAATAAATATATACCGATGATATATTAATGGTTTTCATTAAACTCTATGAATTCACTCGGCGTTATCGCTGACCTTTTCTTTTAACATGTTTTATCTCAGGTACTTGAAGGTAATTCTCGGGAAGACAACAAGAATTCATGGCCCGCACTTAAATAACAATTTCCATTCAAATCTTTTGTAAAATTGTATGAAATGACCATGACTTGGGACCTATGTAAATTTGATATTTATGAATGGAAATGCTTTATTATTAAACGACGCGATTTTTATACGTTGTCTATGATGTGAGTAATGTGCTATCCCGTAACACCAACGAGTCTTCCGCTGTATTGAGTTTTATAAATTTGGGGGTGTTACAGTTTGGTACCAGAGCTCTCGTTATAGAGAACGAAAGATTTTTTAAACCAAGGTTTTGAATAAAACATTTCAAAATCTCTTAACTATAAACATTTTTCTCAAAATGTCTAAAAATCTTTTGACTATAACGGTGCCGAAGAATTCCCGAGTTACCGACAAGGCCAGACTGAGAAGTGTTATTTTAATATATATATAACTTGGGTTATATATATATATATATATATATATATATATATATATATATATATATATATATATATATATATATATATATATATATATATATATATATATATATATATATATATATATATATATATATATATATATATATATATATATATATATATATATATATATATATATATATATATATATATATATATATATATATACACTAGCGTCGTAACCCGCCCAACGGGCGGGGTCGTTTCGTATTTATTTTTTAAAGGTATGTTTGTGTATCAGTTTTCTCTATTTGCAGTATGAGTTGTTTTTGTTGAATCAAAACTGAAAGAAAACTAAATTTTTGATATGGTTAGGCCTTGGCCACCCAGCCGTCGTGTTTTTTTCCATTTTAATATTTTGTATAAATTTTGGATCGCTTTGAGTAACACCAGTATTTACTAAAACCGGTTTAAGTTTTTTTTGTTAGGATTGTAAATTGATTTTTTTGCCTATGAATAACTAAATTTTTTAAATAGGTTTTATTTTCTCGTACAACTCGAACATACTTGTGTACACTTGATGATCGAAGTGTTAAAAATAGTATAAAGTTTCTATACCGTGACATTTAATCCCGCTAAAAATAGTTGTTGGCGGACTTTGATATCATCTTTGAAAATATATAAAAACTCCTAAGTTTTTAGTATAAAGCTATACAATTTAGTAAAAAGACTATACAATTAATTATTTTCAAAAGATTAGGAATAAACAAAAAAAAATAAATAATCCTATCAGGCCCTCATTGACTTTTTTTTGTTACTATTACGAGGAGTTCCCACCGTCATTTGTCAAGTGATTAATCTTCCGCGGGAGTTTGGGCAGCATCCCTCTCAGTTAAGATTTTTTCCATTCCTAAAGCTTGAACCCGAGACCTTAGTTAAGGAGCAAGAAGCCCTTAACCACTCATGTCAACCTGAATTGGTAGGCCCTCATTGACTAAACATGGATAAAAACGTAATATAATTTGACATGTTTTGTTTTAAATATAACCAATCTTTAAGGACAATTAAATAGGAAGAATAATACAAGTTGTTCATTGGTAACAATATAATGTAAGGTGGATTCAAGTTGTTCATTGGTAACAATATAATGTAAGGTGGATTCACAAAAGTAAAAACAAAATGAAGCAAACATATGATATGCATAAACGCTCAAACATGCAGTTAAATGTAAATATCGTAAAAATTCAACATAATAGTTAAAATAATCCTTTGAATACTTAAGAAGTTAGGACATGCTTGATCATTTGTGCATGTGGTTATGGTTAACCAACCCCGCTTCTCCGAAGGATGTGATGAGCAGTAGTGTAAATATGATTAGTTATGTTTTAAAGTTATTGTTCATTATTTTATTTTAGTATATCTAATGTAATTCGGTCATCTCAATATAAATGTTTAAGTTCCATTATTATGGTTAACCCTATCTAATCAAGAGGTATACACTTCTAATATATGCTTGTTCGAACTTGCTTCTTTACATATTGTGCTATTACTAAAGTTCAATGAAAGAGTTTGATTTGAATAATGCTTGTTTTGCAAATAAGTAGATGGTGGATGTTATGGTTAAACATTATTATATTATGATATGGGACACGTCTCGAGAATTTGATAAATATTGTTACGATGTTAGAGACTCGTCGTGAAAAAATATGTTTCTTTGAATGCAACCAATGCTACAGAGGTATGGTGCTGTCAATTTTTCAACCTCCTTGTTTTAGACGAATATATGTTGCAATATGTTGGAATACAGATGATGAAAACTAATATGCTCTCTTCAGTATGCTCACATGGATATTAACAATATATGTTGCAATATGTTGGAATACAACGTGGTTTTTCTTTTTTTCGATATTATCAATATAGTGACTAAAATGCTAATATTACTAACAAAACATGCTGGTTATCGATTATTATTACCAATATCACTTAATATGATATGCTATTACCCGTTAAGGACTTTCAATTTAACCATTTAACGATAAAAATCATTTGCAAAGTTAGTCCATTAATATATAGTTGCGATGTTAGTCTAAATGCAAAAAAATATAAAAAATTATAAAATTTGAAAACATTACTTTTTTTAGAAAAATAACATTTCAAAAATAAAATAAAAATATTGTTTTAGAAAATTGAAAACTTATTATTTTTTTGGAAAAAAACTATTACTTTTTTAAACTTTTTATTAATATTCAAAAAAAAACTTATTTTATAAAATATGAAAAAATAATTCAGAAAAAAAAACGTATAGATTTTTTTTAGTTCTTTCAAATTTTTAAAAACTAAGGGGTGTGTTTAGTTGTGGAAATTTTTTTATATTTTTCTGTTTTCAAATTTCTAGAAAAGAGGAGAGTTTTCTTTTTCTAGAAAAGAGTTGAAAATTTAGAAAAGGGTAATATGAGGTTTTCTAATTTTCTATATAAATTTGGAAAATGAAAATTTTGAAATTTTAGAAATTTTTCGAAAAATGATGCTACTAAACAGCTTTTCTGTTTTTTAGTTTTCAAATGAAAAAATTTCTGAAAAAATGGGAAAATCTTCACCAACTAAACAGGGCCTAAACGTTTTTTTTTTAATTTTTTTCAAATTTTTATAAATTATTAAAATATTATTTATAATTATTTATAATTTTTTTTCAGTTTTTCGATTACTTTTTTTTTACTTTTATAAAACATTCGAAGAACCAAAAAAAATTTTATACCAATTTTTTCAAGAAAAAACTTTTCGTATTTTTTAACTTTTTTATAAATTTGAAGAAATAAATAAAATAAATATAAATTTTTTAAAAGAATGAAAATTTTATTTTTTAAAATAATTAAAAAAATTATTTTTGTTCAGAAGAAAGAGTTTAGGCCCTGTTTAGTTGATGAAAATTTTCCCATTTTTCTAGAAAATTTTTCATTTGAAAACTAAAAAACAGAAAAGCTGTTTAGTAGCATCATTTTCCGAAAATTTTCTAAAATTCCAAAATTTTCATTTTCCAAATTTATAAAGAAAATTGGAAAACCCCATATTACCCTTTTCTAAATTTTCAACTCTTTTCAAGAAAAAGAAAACTCTCATCTTTTCTAGAAATTTGAAAACAGAAAAATATGAAAAATTTTACACAACTAAACACACCCCTGTTTTTTTATCTTTTTTAAAAATTCTGAAAAAAAAACTTTTAAATTTTTTTATTGATAAAAGTTAATTTATTTTTTATTTTTCTTCGATTTTTTGAAAAAGCTTAAAAAACTTAAGCTAAACATGTAACAGATGAATAAGGCATGCACATCTTATTCGATTTTTACATGCAAACCAATTTTTACACTATTTTTTGTAACAGTTGAAGTTTTTTACCTTCTTTTTTTCGATATTATCAATATAGTGACTAAAATGCTAATATTACTAATAAAACATGCTGGTTATCGATTATTATTACCAATATCACTTAATATGATATGCTATTACCCGTTAAGGACTTTCAGTTTAACCATTTAACGATAAAAATCATTTGCAAAGTTAGTCCATTAATATATAGTTGCGATGTTAGTCTAAATGCAAAAAAATATAAAAAATTATAAAATTTGAAAACATTACTTTTTTTAGAAAAATAACATTTCAAAAATAAAATAAAAATATTGTTTTAGAAAATTGAAAACTTATTATTTTTTTGGAAAAAAACTATTACTTTTTTAAACTTTTTATTAATATTCAAAAAAAAACTTATTTTATAAAATATGAAAAAATAATTTAGAAAAAAAAAACGTTTAGATTTTTTTTAGTTCTTTCAAATTTTTAAAAACTAAGGGTGTGTTTAGTTGTGGAAATTTTTTTATATTTTTCTGTTTTCAAATTTCTAGAAAAGAGGAGAGTTTTCTTTTTCTAGAAAAGAGTTGAAAATTTAGAAAAGGGTAATATGAGGTTTTCTAATTTTCTATATAAATTTGGAAAATGAAAATTTTGAAATTTTAGAAAATTTTCGAAAAATGATGCTACTAAACAGCTTTTCTGTTTTTTAGTTTTCAAATGAAAAAATTTCTGAAAAAATGGGAAAATCTTCACCAACTAAACAGGGCCTAAACGTTTTTTTTTTAATTTTTTTCAAATTTTTATAAATTATTAAAATATTATTTATAATTATTTATAATTTTTTTTCAGTTTTTCGATTACTTTTTTTTTACTTTTATAAAACATTCGAAGAACCAAAAAAAATTTTATACCAATTTTTTCAAGAAAAAACTTTTTGTATTTTTTAACTTTTTTATAAATTTGAAGAAAAAAATAAAATAAATATAAATTTTTTAAAAGAATGAAAATTTTATTTTTTAAAATAGTTAAAAAATCATTTTTGTTCAGAAGAAAGAGTTTAGGCCCTGTTTAGTTGATGAAAATTTTCCCATTTTTCCAGAAAATTTTTCATTTGAAAACTAAAAAACAGAAAAGCTGTTTAGTAGCATCATTTTCCGAAAATTTTCTAAAATTCCAAAATTTTCATTTTCCAAATTTATATAGAAAATTGGAAAACCCCATATTACCCTTTTCTAAATTTTCAACTCTTTTCAAGAAAAAGAAAACTCTCATCTTTTCTAGAAATTTGAAAACAGAAAAATATGAAAAATTTTACACAACTAAACACACCCTGTTTTTTTATCTTTTTTAAAAATTCTGAAAAAAAAACTTTTAAATTTTTTTATTGATAAAAGTTAATTTATTTTTTATTTTTCTTCGATTTTTTGAAAAAGCTTAAAAAACTTAAGCTAAACATGTAACAGATGAATAAGGCATGCACATCTTATTCGATTTTTACATGCAAACCAATTTTTACACTATTTTTTGTAACAGTTGAAGTTTTTGTACCTTATTTATTGTTTCTGTTATATGTAATTATGTCTTTGTTACCAATGACTTCTAACAACCTCAACCTCGATAATTTTTGTTGTCTGTCGTTCCCTCATCATACTCCCTAACAGGTATCGAGTATGCCAAGAAGGGTGACAACAATAAGGGCAAGTATCAATAAAACCAAAAGGTTATACCGGCAAAAAAGTTGCTACAAATTTAGTGGGTTTATCACTATTAACTGGCTGTACGATTTACGAATCTGATGCCAAGAGTAATGGCACACCGGCTTTATCAAATGGGAGTCAGAGTCCGGCTATATCAGAACAGCAAGTACACTTGCTCTGTGGTTTATGCCACTGCTTTTGCTCTTGTATTAGTTATGGTTATCGGCATTTAGAGGATACCTGCTTCACTAAAATGGATTCAGGGAAAAGGCGATATTTGCATTTCTTCTTGTTGCTGTCGTTCAAAACAATTATCCGCATCAGTTCAAATTGAAATTTAGATAGCATAACCATATAGTCAAATGCAGATTATAACGCAACAATAAAACCTAAAATATACATCAGCATTTAAATGTTAGGAATCAAGAAGGGAAAAGGTTTAAACATTTAAACAAAATATAAGAATTCCTAATACCGCGTTCCAAAAGTACAGCTTACCAATAGTAGGGATAGTCGATAAACTTCACCAATGTGCAGCTTGTACAGTATGGTTGTTTTCCCTGCTGCATCTGCAAAAATTAATTGCACAACACATGCTTAGACAAACTTCACGAGAGAAACATTTCAACTCTTGTAGAAATATTATAAGCTCAAACGTCATTAGAATCTGAATGTTCAAAAATGATATGGCTATTCCATACTGATATAGGTATTAGGCTTACATCTAATTGACGTTTTGACCCAAATGTTGTATAACATGTTGGAGCAAGGCTTTGGTACATTAGTCAAAAGAAAAGAAACTATTTAATGGTCATCTCTAAGTCATTTATTTCTAGTCATTGTAAAAATTTGCTTGAAACTTAGCGTTGCAGATATAGCGGGTTACTGGGACTTACAAAATGTCGAAAAGGTACATGAAAATGATCCAAAAGATATAAAATGTGAGAATGAAAGAAAGTATTTACCTTGTGCTAACTATTAAGTGTGTTGCATTTATTAGCTGCTATTACCCATCTTAATAGAATAGTTGCAGCACCGTGTACCATCAAGTGGATCATACAAATATTTCAACTACAACAAAATTTTGTAAAAGAAAATTGTGAAGTTTAAATGCCACCAGGTTAATCTAACAGTCACATAAAACATATGAGAGACTAAAATTGTACCAATATCAAACTATGCAAGTAATTAGTATTGGTACTAAAGTGTCTCATGTACATGCATGTATAGTTTAGATAGATTTCTGAAGTATCTAACATAACTCTCTCACATGATAACAATTCCAAATTCTAAGATACAGACATTCTTATTTCTCAAGCTTTAAGTAAACATTAATGATCGCATGATATAGATCAAAAACCATATTTTCCTTCCCATCATCTTCAAAAAGCGAAATAGCTTTAGTATACATTAGAATGTCCTGGTCAGGTTGAGTATCATCCTGACCACAATACGATATGTATGTGATTAAGTTAGTTGCAGGTATTTCAACCAAGAATAATACTTGTTTGAAAATAACTTAATTTAAAAGAAACTTCTTGCTTGATGACTTGGTGTAAAGTAAAAACTTTCAATTCACGGCTAGCAGAGAAAAGAAGATACTTACCGAGCACCTTTTGCAAGACATCAGATGTAGGTTGTGATCTTCCCCATTCATTGTACAGATAAGAGTCAGAAACTTCATTCCACGTGCTTAATCCATTTCTAGAGCAGCAACAGACTCCATATGCTTAGCAGCATCCCATAGTTTGAGTATTAGTGTACCGATCTCTAAAGGACGATTGACACACTATAGTTCTGAATCAAGCACTACTTGGGACATATTAGCTATTACATTTTTAGATCAGGTATCGTTTGATCGTTGTAAAGGTAACATGATGCTCTGAGAAGTTGCCTGTGGTCATCCATCCTTGAAACCCTTTGAGAAGTTTCTTGTCGTCATTCATCCTTGAAACCCTTTCATCTAAAAGCCAAATCAAAATCTCTGCCATTAATTTATTTTCTTAAACTAATATTGTCGGATAATATAGATCATCAGTCCTGCATACTTTAGAGTCATATTGTCTGATAATAAATTCCAAACACCTTAAACTAATGTTATCGGCTTAATGTCAGATAATAAGTTCTAACAGTCTCACGAATCGGTTCCTCAGGTTCCATGTTAAAAAAATTATGAAAAGCCGCCTTTGTTAGGTGGGTCGCATGGCTGCAACGTTTAAAATTATACAATGAGAAGAATTTTAAGGTCATAAAGACAAAAAATATCGGGGTTGGAACCTATGAGGTAAAATTTATAAACTCGATAAATATTCAATATATTTTCTTGATCTTTTGGTTTAAGATGTTAGGAGTTACGAAGTATAAACATTACTTACAAAGATGCACATTTCAATATAGTCTTGTTGCTCTACATCAGTCACATGCACTATCCAATCTGCTTTTACCATGTCAACAGCATGGCTACCTATGCAGACCCAAGATCACAAATAAAACAAATCCACTGCTTTTACGATGTACGAAGAAAAAGTTCTTCCAAGTATAGGCTTTGTTTTTTCAAAAAAGTTATACACATGAGGTATGAGAATTAGATAATATATATTGGGCTTTAAAATATTTTTCGACACCAATACTGAAACAATGAATGATATCAAATTAAAAAATATGTACATCTCTTCACCTAAAATAGAGCTGACACCCTATTACCAACTACCATCCAACTCCGCATTGTATCCTCCCTTTTGAGTGTGTGTAAATACATATGTCATGTACATATGTGTGATGGCCAACACATTTTTCTGTATATAAAAAAGTAACATTGATCATAATGATGCACTCCAAAAGTCAATAAACCTCTTTGATCCTAGCAGCTAACCTGCGGATCCCACTACAACTCCAGTTGAAAGAAGCGAGACAAATGTTCACTGCTTGAGCTTTCCACTCGCGATCTACAATGATAAACGTTAGAGGTGTCTGCAGAAAGATCAACCAAACAATATCTTAGCAATCCCAGAATAAGATGGAAACAAAGTTACAATTTTATTAGAAAGAGTTGCAGGCAAACATACCCTAGAATAAGATGGCATTCAACAGGATGATGGAAGTGCACGCCAATGATCAGCAAGAGAAATAGCCTGCTTTCGAGAAGGTTGTGGGAGCTGGTGAAGTATAAAAAACTTTACATGAGCTGCTGCCGTCGCACCATTACGTCTCCCAAGTTCCAAGTATACTGCTGCCTTCATCATCTCCCTTCTTGTTTAATAAAAGTACAAAAGTGGATAAGCAGATAAGCACTCAAAACGAATACGTATTTCATCCAGACACTCAAAACTTCTGATGTCCTTGAAATTAAAATGATAAGCACTTAAATAAGCGATCTCGAACACTCTCGTGCCGCTTAAGTTAGATTTCTTTTTATTTCAACTTCTGTCACAGCTAGTATGTAAAATGATTAGTGAAAAAAACAAATGCAACGATCGGATAGACGCTTACCTGGCCATCTTGTCGCCTTATCAGAACATGGTTTTCGGCCCAATACCTTTACTGTATGTGCATAATTATCATCAAACTATTATAGTGGCCATGCCTACTTTTGGTATCTTCATGGATTTGGCATGCTTTTGATCTAAGCCACATTGTAGCAAAAAGTAGAAAACGACATCTATAATGTGTACAAAAAATAGGTTGGACCTTTTTTTCAGGAAGAGCTGCATCATGCGTTACCACTATCTTGACCATAAGTTATCTGAAAACACACAAATGGAGAGTAATATAATAAATAAAAGCTGGCTTAAATTGGCTATTGCAATGTTGACCCATTGACATATAAACGGGTTGATTTGAAGCGTGTTTACCAAAAACGGGTCAAAGGAAATAAATGCAAGCTATACGGGAACAACTTATATAGGCCAACAGGTTCACCTAAACTCCCTATCTCAACGCACATAACCTCCATAATCTTTTTATTCAGAAATCTTGATATTATTGCGATAACATCATCTTGCAGTCATAGTAAATACATTAGTGATCTTTAAAAGTGAAGAAACTTTTACAGGTTAGCTCTGACCAGGACCAAAATTACCCATACTTCTGAATGGCTAGGTTTGACTTGATACTCAGCAACCCATCTTGCATTCTTACCACCTCTTGCGAAAATGCAGTGAGCACATGATGTGGTTGGTGAATTATGAATGAGTTGTAAGGATTACCCCCGATTGATCTAAATCAACTTTCCCATATCAATTATGCTACAATCAACTCAGAAAAAATTATGATAATTATTTCTATTCATCAAAAATCATTAACCTGGTTGATTTAGTAACATGCATTGTCTAATGTTAAAAATAAAAAATCAACCAACACATACCTGCCATTAATCGTAATGAAGAAGATTTTTTTGAACCAAATCAATAGATTTATGATTTCTTGATAGTATTGACGGACTCCAAATATAGGTTTATAGCATAATTGATCTGGGTTTATATCACAAATGATCGGGGTGTGTCGATTATAGGATTTATGGTTTATAAAGATGAAGATAATAATATAATGAGATATGATTTAGGGGTTTTTTAAACCGTATTAAAAAAATATTTAAGCGAATGATATGGGATTTGACTCTCAGCAGCCAATTATGTACGCCCAACGGGTTTTTGATAAATATGATCTTGCTACCTGTATCCTTCAAACTGTACAATAAGAGATCTCAAACTTCACACAAATTAGGCTGGTTATATCTGATTTGAATGAATCGAGTGATTGATGAATCAAATTAGGCTGGTGATATCTGTTTAGATGTTTTCTTTGGATGGAACGTGGATCAAGGATTGAAGAAAATTGGGAGGGTTTTGAGAAGAGAGACATTTTGTGAGATTAGGGTTTGAGAATAAAAGGAGGGTGTTTGTTTTTTTAGTGACCCCGTATTACCAAATGTGTTTAAAAAGTAGCGTTTACAAAACGCGTTTTTGGCCAAACAGAACACTAAATCCGAAAATTTAAGAGTTATTTTAGGAAAAAGTGAGATTTTTTAGGAATTTAACAAATTTTATTGGCTAAAAGATGTGACTGGGATATGACTGGATTAAAAGCTGTGGTTTCAAATCATAATTATACCTATATATAATATATAGATATATATATATATATATATGATGTAATTTTATTACATGATTGTTTGATGATTATTTTGATATTTATACGAGGTATTTATACGACGTAGATTGTCACAAGGAACCCTAAATCCCCTAGTAAATTAATCGAAGCTATTCTCGTAGGAATTCTAGTTATCCTAGATCTAAACCAAGTTGTGGATATTTATGATCCCAACAAATGGTTGATATTCGAAGAAATGTTGATATTAGTTGATTGTGATATTAAAGAAGAATTGACGATGTTAAATCTGATATCGATGTCATGTCGATCTTTCCTTATAGGGTGGAGTTTGATAAAACGTTACCACCTGGAAAGGTGTCATCTGAATCATTGTCACCCAATTCTTAAATTTGAGAATCGAAAGGGTGAATGTTGCACTTGAGGCTGTCATTGGAACCATTACCCAAAAGCCTCATGCCACTAGTACCTTTCCGAGAAGTCTAATTGAATGTGTGAGTCATTTCATACTAGTGACTCATTTGATAATTTTTGTTGTAAGAGCTATAGGATTGGAAATTAAGTGTTGATCATATTGAGATTTTATTGCACTTTGAAGGTCTAATAATAAGGTTGAAAGTATTGGAGAATGAGGTAGGATATCGAATTGAGTATAAGTTGATTGAAAACTTGAATAAAGTAAAATTTAACCCGTATGGAATATGAGATTGTTAATAGAAGTCGTTAAGCCCTGTGATTGAATTATAAGGTTTTAATTGATTGTTGATTCGTGTTAAGGGTTGTTCCTAGGCCATTGTCCAATGACGAGGATGCCCAGTGTCCTATAAATAAATTGAAGAAATCTTCTTGTGAATTGGGACCAATGGATCTTCCGGGACATACGGAACACCTAATGACTCTTGTAGGTTAGTATTCATTGTGGTATCTTTTAAAAATCCCTAACTTAACTAAGATATCAGTTGGTAGGATGAGTTCTGAGAATTGTATGACATAGTGACACGTAATGTGTTACGGTACAATTTTGACTTGTTTGCGATTAATGAAAAAGACTACCTTTGATTGCTAAATCCTACATGTATCGATGTTATCTATCTTTTATTGCTTCATCCTAATGTTCGCATTAGTGATGCAACCATTGAACAAGTACTCATCTTGAATTGAGTTACGTTGTGGATTATTCTTTTGAGTGCCACCGAGATCATGAACCTCTTGATTATTTGGCTAAAGCTCATTTCCTATCATATTGTAGTTAGTTCTTGGTGAACAAGCTTTCATCACTCTTTTGCAGATCACTCATTGTTTTTTTAAGATAAAACCGTATCCATTGAGAAAAATTGAATTTTCATCACTATAAGAATTATTCAAAGTAAGATTTATAAGTGATTGTTATCGAAATGAGGTTGTTTATAAAGTACCTTGGAAAACTTAACTGTTTTTATAACAAAGAAAATCTTTGTAAATTTATTCTTGATTCTTATTTAAGAATTAAGCATGAAAATGTTTTTATTATAAACATGATGATAAAATTTTGACGAACTGAGTATTGCATCATTAATCTTGAAATTGTATATAGTTGCGCGCCTACATACAATTTAGAATGGACCATGCAAGGCTGATTAGTAGTCACCATAAAACTGATTAATAAACACTAAATTTTCTTTGAAGATTGTGAAAGATTAAAATTTATGAGATCTGCAAGAAGTGAAAAATAAGGACATACTGTTAGGGACACCTACATATGTGCCTGTAGAATCTATTCTTCTGAGTCGAATTTACTCATCTGTGGAAATTGTCTTATTTGACAATTGACAATTCTTTCTTGTCCAATTCTCCCGTAGTGAGATTCTTAGGAAAAGTATCTGATTACCGAGTGTTGATACCCGACTGGATGTATTGACGTTCTTATCATTTATTATGATTTGATTTCATTTGAATGACCTGGGTAACGATCCGGGAGCTTTCGAATGCGTACTCAAATTATGAAAACATGGGATATATTCATATTCGTTAAATGTTTTCGTCTGTATCTGATTTGAAATTCTATCGCGTAAATCATGCGTTGACCTTACTCTTTTAAGGTTAGTTATGTCTCCTGATATCCTTGAATTTGTGAAGGATTATGAGTTATTATTAGTCTTTTGAGAAGTTCACATCTTATCGACGGTAATGAAACTGGAAAGTTGATAGTGCCAGTAGAATGGATTGATTAACTATGACATGACGACATTGTCTTAATTGATGGGAACTCGAGTAGAAATCCCCTAAAAGATAAGATGTTGATTATCAAAAGTGATCTAAATAAATCTTGATGGATGACCATATCCTGCATTTAGACTTGAAATTATACCATGAATGGTTATAAACTGATCATAGATCTTGTAATCTAGAACGACCTTAAAATAAATGTATTAAAAGATGTTTATGTTATCTGAAGTTTTAGGAAGTATTTGCTGGTGAATTACCTAGACTATCTCCATTAAGGCAAGTTGAACTTGGTATTGATTATATTCCCGGTGCTGCACCTGTGGCATGTGCACTGTACGTCAGCACCATCTGAATTAAAGGAATTACCGTACAACTGAGAGAGTTGTCGGAGAAAGATTTTATTCTACCAAGCTCGTCATTATGGAGAGCTATGGTATTATCATTCCTTATATTTATAGATTACTGTGAACTAAGTAAATTGACAATCGAAAACGATATCCATAACTCGAAATGGAAGAGTTGTTCGATCATTTACAAGGTTCTAGCGTATGTTTTAAAAATTTTGATCCTCGGCCTGGTTATTATCAACTTCGCGTCCGCGAAGAAGATTATCTATTCCAATCACTACATCCGGTACTTGTAATGAACATTATGAGTTTCACGTGATGTCGTTTGGATTGACTAATACACATGTAGCATTCATAAATTTGGTGAATCTCATGTGTAGGCTGTAATTTGATAAACTCATGCTCGTGATCATTAAGGACCATTTGTTTGTTTATAAGAATAAGGAGGAGTTAATAATTATTTA
This sequence comes from Glebionis coronaria, assembly GCA_025667525.1. NCBI lineage: Eukaryota > Viridiplantae > Streptophyta > Magnoliopsida > Asterales > Asteraceae > Glebionis > Glebionis coronaria. Next base: position 291,344,258 of record CM046875.1, read on the forward strand.
TAGATTGCCCTGAATTGACCGAACAATGAAAACTTGTACCTTGTAATTAACTGTAATTTAAGGCTTAATCTTTTATATTAGTTGATCGTGTGATTAATAGAAAATAGAATATATTGACTCTTTAAAAAAAAAATAAAAAAATTAAGAGCCCTTTTAAGACTTTGGGTTTTACCAAAAAGCTAGTGCAAATATGTTTTGACAAATGTTTTAACAAAGGATTTTTAAGGAATCATTCCTTATAACTAAATAATTTAACTAAACTCCTGTTTAGGGGTAAATGTTTGTGCGTAACTCAAAACAACCTAAAAGGGATTGAGGAAAATATTTAAACCATGACTTGGAATTTGAAACGCAAATTTCTGCTTTTCAACTAAGAAATTTTTGACCAAAGTATAAACAAAGATTTTTCGAACATTTACGGATCTCATTAATTATTTTAATTATTTTCGATAAATCAACGAAAATCTTGTTAATTAAATTCAAATTTATTTTGAACACTTTTATAAAATTGGTCGAACTGAGAAAATTTAAAACTTTTACGTTTACATTTCATAAAACTAATTATTTATTATTTAATTACTTGTAATAATTATCGACGCTTTAGACGCCGGACTGAGCAAAACTGATAAAAATGATAGTTGAGACGAAATTAAAACTTAGAAGATATGAAGAAAGAATATCTGAGTGAATTGTGGACATGATAATTATATCATTAGGAGAGGTGAATTTAGATACCGACGCATTATGTAAAAAGAATAAAGAGCCAATTAGGATGTATTTCTTAATAATGATTGTGTAAAATAAATTAGCGAGCAATATAAAAATAATTGATGCCTATAAGAAGGATAATATAGATAATAAAAAGTGGTTCGCGGCTGATATGAACCATTGTAATTGAGAAGCCGATAGCGTTAAATGTTTTAAAGGCCACTTGTGATTGACTAAATATGGAGGATTGTGAGATATATTTATGTTGGAATCTTGTAAGTATAAGTATTCTATTCCTGTCATTTCTGATTTAATATATCATTATCAGAAGAGGTTGTACTAATGGCAAATTATGAAGGCAGATATCGCCTCATACATTAGTAAACGTCTAATTATTGCAAAGGTCATCATCTGAATTTGATTCGATTTGGGTCATCGTCGACAGACTGACCAAATCTGCTAATATCATTCCTGTTAATGATAGATTCTTGATGAAGAAATTGACTCTTTTGTATTTAAAGGAGTTATGTAAGCATGGTGTGCCTGTATCGATCATCTCTATCAAGATCCTCGCTTCGCATCGAAATTCTAGAGATTTGCTCAGAAGTCATTGGGAACGAACCTTGATGAGAGTGCTGTTTACCATCCCAATCGAAGGGACGAGGTAGAGTAACGATACAAAATGCTAGAAGCAATGCTTTATGCTTGAATGATTAACCTTTAGTAATAAATTGTAAAATCGTTTTCCTTTGGAGAGATTACCATAGATAATTATCGTATTAGGATCGAGATCCAAATCTTGTAAAGATATATATTAGAGCATCTGTAAGCAGGAGTTGGGATGAAGACACCCGACATACACCCATTGTGAGTTGGACATGTCATTTAGGTTTAAGGTTGCCTATGATGACAAACCTAACCTTTCAAAATACCCGACCCGCGAGACCTGAATTGATTGTTGAAATTAGGATCTGATTATTGACTGTCGGTAGTGGGCAGGAGGTTATGTGAATATGAAATGTAGATCTTGAAGTGCCAGATGGGTAGCGAAGTCATGCCAAAAATTTTAACTATGGAAAAATGAATTGATGATCTGAAAGATCATGGGATATAAGTCCCCGTTGTATGGGACCATTGAGATGATGTAAAAGATTGGTTTGAAAGGCATATAAGCTGGATCTACCCTAGGACTTCAAGAGCTGCGTGATTTATGTTTCGTAAATCGAACTTGATAAATATCTATCAAGTGAAAATCTAATCACTTCTTGATAAAGTTTAGATCGACGAAAGGTTGCATTCATCAAAAACCCGTGAACATCATGGATAGAGAAAGTAAGTCAAAATTAAGCCTAATCTTATTCATGTAGTTATGTTTGATGAAACTCGCGTATTGTAATGAATTACACTTGAGAGAAAAGACCGAATGTGGAGGAAATACCCACATGGCTTTAACTCTATAAGAAGCGAGTAATAAGATAAGATGATCTTTGAGGACAAAGATCCTGTTTAGGGGTAAATGCTGTGACAATCCGTCAATTTATGGTTGATATTTTATTCTCAAGTATTATTTAAAAACATTATTTTTAATGTTATATTATGAACTCACTTATTTTTGGGAAGAAATTTGGATTTACGTCTTGAAGTAGCATCGACTACGTCTAAACCGGAGGATTCTACGTTACGTGCTTACATTTACATACACCGTCCTTGATGACAGTCCGACATTTCAGAAAATAAATTTATCCGTGAATATTATCTTGAGATTTAAATTTGTGTTGGTTCATAAACTCACAAATTTACGAGAAGAGATTAAGACTTACGATTTTAATTTAACGTCCTTTATGACTAAACCGGAAACCATAGGATTACGTATTTATGTTTTTGAACTCCGTTTTTGATGAGACAATTTTTATTAGATTCATTTTGTGCCGTTGATTCATAATTTATAAAAATGTTTTTCGCAAAACGACCCGAGGGCACGCAAACTGAGGAAACTAGAATCGAGAAGTTCCCGTACATTATTAGGGATGAGACAAGTTTAACACTTGTCCCACCCCTAATAGGGGTGGATTACAAAAGAGTGTAACACTCTTTGGTGTCACAATATTAGCCTTAGTTAAGACACTTGTCTCATAAGATTCAAAGCTACTTAGCTTTCCTTCTCTCACACTTTTCTCACACATGCAAGGTGTAAGAAAATAAAAACTCTCTCAACCTCCATAACTCCTCTCCTTTTCCGTCCATATCCATCACAAAATCACCATATTCATCAAATTTTAACCACAAACATAAGATATAATCAACATATGTTGATAACTACACAACAAGATGATGATTGGAAGTGATTCCAACTTGTAGAAAGAAGTTTTCTTGGAGTTCTAGGGCTGAGATTGGAGCTTAGATCAATGGGTTCATGCATGGCTAAATCTAGGGTGGATCTATGAATATGAAGGTTCAACAAGGATGACCTAATTGGTGTAATCATCTCTTTGATTCTTCACTAAGATTAAAGGTCTCCATCATTTGGTTGGTATAGAGATTGTTTCTTCCTATCCTCTTGTTATTTTGAATATGTAATCTTGTATTTTCTTCATTTATATATATGTATATGATGATTAATGATGATCAAAAATATTATGTGGGGATCATGTGTTGATAGATTTGATTAAAAAGATTAAAAGCTACATAAAAGGATGTTAAAATCATGGCTAAATTAGGAGACTGTATAAAACAGTAAAGAATCTTATGATAAACTGATAAAATGGCTTGGATAAATTAATATACAGTAAGCTATGAGTCTTGTACACATGTGAGAGTTGGCCATGCAATGGAATCATAAAAATGAGTGAGATATGATCAAAACAAGTTTAGAGTGCAAATCTGAGTACACTATTTTGGACGAATTTTATAAAATACTTGGAGGTTGATTCATCAGTAGCTATAAAGGAAAAAAATTGAGGACATATCATGTAGAATATTTCATAAACATTTGGGGTTCTATCTCCATGTAGAACTCTAGATATGACTATTTTAGTAAACAAGATTTTTAGGACTGATTTTGTATAAATAATATATAATATAAGCACTCAAATTTTATATAAAATTTATATAAATATAAAACCCACTAGTTGATAATAATTATAATAAAAGAGTTATATGAATATTGATATTAAAATGGGGTATGTTATATAAATTGTAAATATAAATGTTTTTCCAAGTTATAAAACTATATACTAAGTTTTACGTCTTTTCGGCTAAAACCGAAAGATTAACGTTTTTGTCAAATAAAACTTAGACGGTCGGACCCATCTAATTTAAACTTTTATAAACTCACATACTGATATATGAACTTATATAACAAGTAAAAACTGAAAAAACACGAGCTTTACAACATATAGACATTAACGGGCCAAATTAGTCTTATTAGACTATAAACCCGACTAGTTAGTAAAACACTTATAAACTTATTTATTGGGCTTAACCCATTTAGGCCCAACATGTAAAGTATAATACTGATAATAAAAGTATAATTGGGCTAATGAATAGTATTGGGCTTGTAATAGGCCCTTTGGGCTTCAAAATGTAAACAAATTGAACAAGTGTAACTAGTCTTGAAAATTTCCAACACATAACACTAAAATGAGTAAATGAGAATATATAAACCCACTTCATCATCATATATATAAAATCATCATATGTATACATAATTGTTATTTTTATAAAGTCATTGGACAAGAGTCTAAGACGAGTATTATTTGTCTAGGTTTTCCGTGATTGAAGCACGTATCGTACGTCCGAATTGCCGATAACCCGCCTTCCCACATCAACGTGAGTTCATAGCCTCGCACTCTTTTAAATGTTTTTATAAAATGTTTTATAAACCCACGAGGGAGATAACATGTTAGTTTTTATAAAATAGGACACAATTTGTCCCGATTGTTTGTTTATTGATTTGAACCCGAAAGATTGTATGACCCGATGAATGATTAAATGACCCGATAGATGAAATGAAATGGATTATTAAAGTTAGGTTATGTCACTAAAAGTCCCATTAGCATGAATTGTGAACTACCGGGATTTGGTAGACGCTTATGCATATAATCGTACTATTTGGGGACGATCACCCCAGTTCGCGCCTTGACGGTTGATCCCGTCGTGCCACATTGATTGGTAAGCGAATTTATATATGAGAAGATTTACACAAGTGTGATTATTGTGATGACACGCTAATTTAGATGGTCAAATTGAGTTTCGGGCTAGCTACCCGTTGTTTGGTTTAGTAAGGTAACAATGTCATGCGGCTTATAATAATCCAATTAACGAAATACTGCTATACGCACCGAATTACGATATATTGCCTGACTAGCAATACATGGTCTTATTATTGATTTTATGTTCGTGTTTTGGTTTTCATAACCTTATTCATATAACGGTTTTTATTTAACTCTATACAACGTTATAAAACGTATTGTATGATATTTTTACGACATTGGTTCGTATAATGACTTTGAAGGCGAAAGCCTATATTATGATTTTGATAAGGATTGGTATAAAATGACTTTGGATATTTTATGGCCTACTACAAAGATTTGTACAAAATGATTTTCGGTAATAAATATATACCGATGATATATTAATGGTTTTCATTAAACTCTATAAATTCACTCGGCGTTATCGCTGACCTTTTCTTTTAACATGTTTTATCTCAGGTACTTGAAGGTAATTCTCGGGAAGACAACAAGAATTCATGGCCCGCACTTAAATAACAATTTCCATTCAAATCTTTTGTAAAATTGTATGAAATGACCATGACTTGGGACCTATGTAAATTTGATATTAATGAATGGAAATGCTTTATTATTAAACGACGCGATTTGTATGCATTGTCTATGATGTGAGTAATGTGCTATCCCGTAACACCAACGAGTCTTCCGCTGTATTGAGTGGTATAAATTTGGGGGTGTTACACATTTGAAATGTAATTAAATCTGTTGCAGGTCATTGAAATCCCATTATCATTAGGGTTTTGATCTTTCTTAGGTCTCCATGTCAAGCTTGAAGAAGCTTTAGACCCCTTACCATGTGGTTGCAAATATTTAGGTCTGGTCACGTTTCTGTCAGCGTTGGATTTGGTCTTGTCAACGCTGCAATTACCCTTGTCAGTGTTGAACCTAGGGTTTGCTACAGAAACCCATTGCCTATTAGACCAAGTATTAGTCTTTTGAAATGGTCTTTGTCCATGAGTGTTAGACCCTCTAGTGAAGAATGGGGCAGTTCGAACAACTTGTGGACTTCGCTGCACACAGGGTTTGGGTCTTACAACGTTTGAATTTCTAACAACGTTGACCTTGGAAGCGTTGACACACTTATATGCTAAATGTGAAAAGCTACCACAAGTGTAACAGGATTTTCTAGACACAACCCTAGGTCTAGAAGAGAAGAAGCCTGTTCCATCATTACTAACTTGGCTTTTAGGTGACCTGGTATTCCTATACATTTCTGCATATTTGACACTAGGTTTTCTAACAGTGTTTGAGCCAAGGTCAACAGCCTTACCAGTGATTGGGTTTGTTACCTTAATAGGGGTTGACTCATTAGGACTTTCACATAACAAGCCACCCTTAACAAATAAGGTAGGGTTCACTTTCTTCCATTCATTTAAGTCAGTCAACTGGGGTAATGACTCTTGGTGGAGGAATGAATTCCTCCTCTTGGAGTTCTGGTAAACCAGTCTAAGATAGGTCCTTTCTTTGGACACCATAGAAGTCATCAGCTGGTGGTGGAACCACAGTATAGTCTTTCATCCCAATCCAAGTCATGTCCTTAGGATCCCTTTGTTTATTAACACAATCTCCTAGGGTTTATGTGGCTTTATCAAATCTCTGAATTTTAAGGCCCACGTTATCCTTATTCTTAATGGCCTCATCTAACTTAGCCTGTAATTCACTATTAACCCTTTCCATGATGTTCCTAACATCATTACTAGCATCTAACTCATGTTTTAAGATATTTATTTTATCCTTTAAATCAAATTCCATTTTCTTGTATTCAGAAACTGTTTTCTCAGTATGTGTGAGAGCTAATTGATAGTTAGACAGTTTGCATCTCTCAGTACTCACATCATCTAACAACCTTACCACCTCTTTGTTAAGTTTCTCAGTATTTAACCTACAACCCTTACTACAAAAAGCATCATCGTATACCTCATTATCTGATGAAGAGGAGGAGTGTGCCATGAGAGCATATTTAACATGCTCTTCTTCTTCAATTTCAGCAACCAAAGGTTTATCCTCTTCCACATCCTTAGACAAATAGCTCCAGTCCCATCCCATACCATCAATTTCTTGCACTGCAACCATGGCCTTAGGATCTTGAGCCTTAACAATTTGACTTGAGGGTTTGCCAGCATCAGATCTTCTTGGAGATCTGCATTCCCTTATTAAGTGCCCCATACGATGACAGTTGTAGCACTCAACTTTGGATTTATCAAATCCAGCAGTGTCCTTTGCATTAAAGGCCATCTTCTTCTTAAACCTTCTATTCCACCTGTTTGCTCTTATACTAGCAAGAGTCATGTTCCACTTAATGTCCATCTCTTCCAAGTGTTCATCACTTATTTGCTCAAGGTCCTCATATGTAATCACTAAACCATTGGGCAAAGAAGCAATATAAGCACATATAGTATCCATATCCCAACCAGCAGGTTTAATTCTTGGTGAGTCACTTTTGTATGTGTCAGCGTCTGAATATGAGGCGTTGACAGGACATGTTCCAGCGTTGACACATGTTGATCCAGTGACTGGATGCATGTAAGAGTCCTTCTGATCAAATTGGCCTTCACTATGTGAGAAGAAGGCCATGTTACTATTAGTAGACTTACTTCCATGCTCCAAAAGAGTTTCATTCTCCAACAGCCTTAGTTTTTTGTAGATATCATCAAAAGTAGAACTTTTGTGAGTGTTGTTGGCAAGTATAGATCTTGCCTCAATCTTCCACGCATCACCAAGACTTTTAAGAAAAGTGGCATTAATGTCAACATCACCAAGTTGTGTCCCCATGAAGGACAACTTGCTTGTAATGTCAAGCAGTCTGCTTCTCACACTGCTAAGCTTCTCATTAGGTTGAGCCTTGAAAACAACATAATCATGCATGAGTTGCTTCTTCTTTTCTTCCCTAGTATCTTCATTGCCACCATACGCAACTTCAAGAGCTGCCCAAAGGTCTTTAGCAGAATCATAACCTCTGTATTTATGCTGGTTCTCTTGTCCCAAAGAGAGTTTCAGAATATTTAGGGTTTTCATATCAACCGTTCTCTTTGTTATGTCTTCAGCAAACACAGCTCTACCATCACCAGGTTTTTCTTTCTAATCTGCTTCTGGACATCCAGCAACAGCAGTTCTTGTAGCAATGGCAGCAGCAATCTTTTCAGCTCTATTGTATGTGTTTCCTTATTCAATGATCTCCCAAAGAGTGTAGTCATAGATCCCCAGATATTGCTCAAATTTGAATTTCCACAATTCAAAGTTGGTTGCATCAAGCATGGGAATCTTGATGTTTGGCAAAGGTGAGGAGGAAGAGGTTATTTCTTGATTTGACATGATGTTGTTAGGGTTTTGAGAAAATTAGGGTTTTGGTGATTTTAGGGTTCTTGTGTTCTTTAAGATCAAAAGCTCCTCAACAAGCTCTGATACCACTTGTTGATCCCAAACTTAGATCAATTTAGCTTTATGTATACGAGATTAGATCAAGTAATACACTTAGAGAAACCTTTGTATATGTATATGACAATCTAAGTGTTATGCGGAATTAACACTTACACAAGAACACACAAGATATAAACAAACTTTCACTTTGATTAATGATATCAAACTTGCTTACAATGAAAGTGTTTAACGTATGAAAACTTATATTGAACATTAACCTAAAGGTCTTCTTTTATAGACATAAGAAGCCTTGTACAATAATCTACGTATCAACTATTCTAGGTAAAGATAAATATAGAAAATACATTGTTGTTCCTATCTTTACTAGAAGTAATATAGAACATAATAAACGTGTAGATCATATCCTTCCATCAGTGCTTGTCTTCAATGTATCAACGCTTGACTTTGTCTTGTCAACGCTTGATCTGTCAGCGTTTGTTTTCTTCTTATCAACGCTTGTTTTACTCTTGTCAGCGCTCAAGTAGACTGGCTATATTTTATTCCCAACATTCATAACAAATTAGGACAACCTGTTAAGATCTCATAATATAATACATTGCACAGCAGATGATGAGACTGTATTTATACATAGTCTCATCGTCCAAATCGGGCTTAAAACGCTTAAAATATCATCAAAATACCCAAATATATGCTTGCGTTTGTTCATTGTGTATTTTAGGTACGGATATCGTAAAATCAACAAAAGATCACAAGAATCAAGCAAAAACGAACACGGGAAATGAAGCCGCACAAAGAACCGGGCCCAAGTATGGAATTTACAAAATTGCCCTTGAAGTTTTGAAGAATGTCAAGTTTGTTCCCTTATCTTTAATGACTTGTCACAAATGACCCTCCACTAGTCATTTGTACAAGAAAAATCCCTAAAGTTTGAAGATATGTCAAAACAGCCCTTGAAGATTAAAGGAATTGCAAGATTGGTCCTTATTTAATGTTTGAAACTATGCTTGGGCAAATTCAACAAGTTGTCCAAAGTTGTTATTAAAGTAAATGGGAATAAAAGCTGGTACAAACTTGATTTGCAAACATTTTGGGAATACAAGGGTCTTTCTTCGCCAGACAACCAAACACCACTCCACCTATCTCAGCTCGCCATCTCACCTTGACTTTCTGACCAACCAATCAAATCCCTCTCCCCTTCCACATTACACCCCACTCACGTTTAAAAATAACAAATAGTTTAATTGCCTATTTAAACCAAAATAAACGTGGGAAACACTAATCCTCTCCCTAAACCTGCATCAAACACCCATCTTTCTTACCAAGAACCCTAATCACTATACTACTTAAATCAAAGGGGTTTTCTATAAATCACTCCAGATCATCAATTTAACATAACTTAAGACTATCCCACACCCAAAAATACATCCACATACATCCCTGGACCCCCCATGAGATTCCCCTACACCCATCATTTTCACCAAAACCCAAGGAGGGGACATAATCAACGTCCAATAACTTTTACTTGTCCTCCACACCCAAATCAACGTTCAAGAGGCAATCAAGTGAGTTGTCAATCCAGAAAGATCACATGTCTAGTTTGACTGAATTTTCAAGACTGAATACTTCAAGGGCAAATTAGGGCTTTTATTCATTAGGGTTTTAGCTTCTAGTAATTTCCTTTCCATTGTATAAATATGGGTGTGTTGTACCCATATTAGTTTGTTCCAGTTTTTGTGTATTTTTTAAATAGTAATGAAAATGAACTTTTCTTAATGTGCATAACTGAGTTCCTCTTTTACTGTCTTTCCTAGTGTAAATTTATATTTGATGCAAGTAGTTTAAAGGATTCATAAGATTTCAGTTTGTAAGAAGGTTTTTTAGAAAATCGTTTTTTTCAAGGTATTAGTATTGAAAAGGTTTTTCATTAGCTTGATATCAAACCCACATGAAGTGAAAGTGGAGTGGGGGTTTGATTTCAGTTTATATCAAAGCTTTTGTCAAAGTTTTTAGGAAGTTCGAAGTTTATGGTTTGGAAGATTTTGCATTTCATTTTTTTCTGATTATTAAGCTATAAGCTTGTAAGCCATAAGCTGCTTAACTCATAAGCCAGTCTTGTAGCTTGTTAATCCATTGGATCAAGTTCACTTGCTCTCTTTCTCTTTTCTTAGCAGGGTTACAAGGTAATTCTTGTTTTTGAAGTATAATAGGGGTGTTCGGGACTGCTGTAGTCCCCACCTAGTTCATCTCTACATCAATCAAGATCAGCACAAGCCCGAGCTTGTATGGAGATGGCAATGCGGCCATAGTGGGGCCCGGATGTGGATCCTACAAGGTAATCCCTAGGCTTAAACCCTCTATGCTTGCATAACTTGTGTGATTTTTGGTTTTTGTGAATTTGATGTTTAGATGTTAGATTCAGTTGTTATTCATGTTATTTTAGGACTCATATGAATGTTTGAGTATTGGTCAATTTGTTTAATCAAGATTTGAGTGTATTTGGTTTGAAATAGTCCATTTTTAGAAAATATAGGTGTGTTTGGTACTAGGGTTTAACTGAAATTGGTGACAGATTTTGGTGTTCAATTCTGCTCTTACACACCTTATTTGTTGGCATTTAGTGTTTGCAGTCATTGGTCTTAGTTTTGATAGGATTTTAAGCAAGTTTGCATGATAATATTTTGGTAAAACATTGAGAAATTCAGCAAGCTTATCTTTCTGTTTCATTTTGATGATTTTAAGTCTCTAATCTGGTTAGTTGTTAGGAAAGGTGTTTATAGAGGATTGTGTTTAGTCCTGGTGTGTTTTGGTGTTGAACTGAGCAAGGTTTGGTGAGCCAAAACTCACCAAACTGCCAAGTGCATCAGCAAAGGACCCAAGACCACTTTTCTGTAATTCAGTAACTAATTTGGGCATCTTTGGTGTGATTTTTGTATTTGGCTTGTGTGTTTTCTGTTTATATTGACTCCCTACACTCCACTGAGTGTAGGGGTGCCTTATTGTCCAACAAAAAGCCCACAAATAAGCTTTCCTAAGCTTATTGCTCACCAGACACGTTTTTTATAACTAGCAGTGGGAACCAAGTTCCCACTGGTAGTGTAAAACTTGGTACTGCTACACAAGCAGACAAATCAGAACACATGTCACTTTCATCCTTTTTACTTTTTTGTCTTTAATGGTAAAATTTAGGAATTAAAACTTGGGTTTAGTTATGTAATTTTTCTTATTTATTTTCTGATTTTTCTATTTAGTTTATTTTTATTTTACTGTTCATCTCCTATTATTTAGATTTAATTGCAATTTAAATTACTTTTTAATTAACTGTTTTTGTCTTTTAGTGTAAAATTTTAATATTTTTCAGTTTTAAAAATGTTCTTAGATTTAGAAAAATATTTTAAGACTTTTAGTTTAAAATGATTTTACTGTTCACTTTTTTATTAATTCTTAGAATTAATTTAAGTTTAATTAGGGTTTTATTAATAACTGTTTTGTCTTTTAGTGAAAATTTTTACTTTTTTCAAACTTTTTCATTTTTCTACTGTTCATTAGTATAATTTAGGATTTATAAAATTGTCAAATTATTTTTTGCATTATTTTAGTATTTTTAATCATTATTTTAGTCTAAAAATAGTTTTTAGTGTTTTAAAAATAGAAAAATAGTTTTGAAACTTTAGGAAAACTACTTTTTAATCTTTAAATAATATAAGTGAGTTATTAGTTCAATAAAATAATACTTTGGGCTTTTTCTTAACTATATTTAATTTTAGGGCTTTAATTAGCATTTAAAATTGAATATTTAATTAATAAAAAGTTTAAAAATATATTTATTGGATTTTTATTTTTATTTATATTATTTTAGACTTAGTTTTCATTTTCAATTAATTTTTAGGTTTAATTTTTAATTTTGTCACGTTTTACGTATTTAAGTTCGCGTTTTACGTCAAATCGTCGTAGTGTAATCGTAATCGTAGCTCGTCTTTAATTTTTCTCTCTCAACCCAAAAATGTAACTAATCCAAACTTTGATTTTATATATTGGCACACTTAATACACACACCTCCTTCGAGAACGAACCCGCATTTATTCGACTTGTCGGTTTTCCTAAATCGTCGAGTTTAATACTTGCCACTCATATACGTTTTTCCTAAAACGTGTACGAAAAACCTACATCAATTTTTGGCTCCGCTGCCGTGGAGGTGTTTTTGTGTTGCCATTATTAGTATCGTGTTTGTGTGAGTAGTGCGTTTTTTCTTTTCAATTTTTGGAAAGCGTAAATATCGTACATACTCATTTTTGTTATTTTTCTCTATTATATTATAGTATCCAAATAAATCGTGTTTAATTTTCCTAAATTAAACACACAACAATCATTTTACTATATTGTAGATATCCCATATTCGTTTTCGTTTTTCTTGTGAATATATTAATATATTGTACTACGTAGAACAATAAATACACAAGTACTCCAAAAGCGTGAAAACGCAACCTTGATTCGGGATTTCATCACTCGATCATTGTATTCGAATCCAAAGCAAAAGTTTAAAGGGAAAATAGATAAATACTTTCGTGAGGCTTAATTTTGATTAACACAAACTATAAGGTGGGTATAAGGCGGTTGTATTTCACGACCTAAGGGAAAAAGGCTCTTAAGTGCTTAGCGCCGCCTCGTTTCCCCCGCTTGCTTGTGCGTGTTTTGAGAAAGAGGGCTAATCGAGGGTTTACCGCCCAAGTATTATCTATGTATCATATATATTTGCTTGTTTTCAAGATTAAACCCTCTTGAACGTTTTGGTGTTCCACCAACGTTCTAAAGTCATCGAACGCGTTCACTCCATGTGATTGTTTTCATTCTTTGAGGAAATGGAGAAGATCGATTCGAGGAGAGATTTGTAGATTTGAGTCTCCGTAATACATTCAAAAATCCAAAAAAATTAAAAACAATCAAAAACCAAAAAAATTGAAAAATCGAAAAACCCCAAAAAGAATCTTCTTTGCTACCACCCATTCTACGCTTAGTGCATGCGCACTCGATCGAATGATTATTCTAATTCTAGCGACGCGTCGAATCGACGCAATCGTAATCGAAGGAATCGACGACGTAGACGAGATTTAGAAACCGACGTTCCTAATATCGTTGTTGAAGAAACCGTAGAGGAGATGGCCGACAATCGTTCGATGATGGAATTGCTCCAAGCACCCACCGAGGGTTATGGAGACGCGATCGTAATTCCCGCTATAGAAGCGGAGAATTTTGAGATTAAGAGCGGAATGCTTTCGTTAATTCAAGCTACGAAGTTTCGAGGTCGTGAAGCCGACAATCCTCACGACCATATTCGGAATTTTGATCGTCTTTTGGCCACGAGCAAGTTTAAGAACGTCGACATCGATGTCGTCAAGCTTATGCTTTTTCCGTACTCGCTCGATGATGCCCCCAAGGATTGGTACGAGAAAGAGCCACCTAATTCCATAACTACTTGGAAGGATCTCGTTTCCAAGTTCGTTAATTATTTTTTCCCACCGTCTAAGACGACGTTTTTCAAAAATGAAATTACGAAATTTGAGCAAAAACCGAATGAATCTTTTAGAGACGCGTGTGATCGTTTTAAGGAATTGCTTAGGCAATGTCCTCACCATGATTTTTCTGAGTTGCACCAAATCGATACGTTTTACAACGGTCTTTATTTTCAAGAACAAGATTCGTTGAATTCCGCCGCCGGTGGCAACGTTTTGTGTAAGACTCCGAAAGATGCATTGATAATTATCGAAAACCGATCCAAGGTTTACCAACTCCGCAACGCACCGAGTGTTGCCAATGTCGCCAATGTTAGTAGTTCTAATCGCGACATTGAGAGGGTTGATGTGAAATTCGACAAGTTGACGAATGTGTTTACGTCTTTTCTCGTCGAAATGAAAAAGAAAGACGCTCCCGCCCCAGTGAAAGCGGTTGAGGTTTCGTGTACGTTTTGTGGTGGACCTCATAATTATTACGAGTGTGCGGCTACGGATGGCCAAACTTCGAATGTGAGTGCGTTAAATGGAAACAACAATTTTCAAAATTAAAATAACGCGGGTCCATCACAACAAGGCAATTATAACCAAGGTAATACTCGGTTTTGCAACAAAGTATGAAAGTTCGTTGAACCGATCTTTTCGAATTGACTATTGGTTCAAAGTGCGACTCAATCGTCTTTTGGTGAAAAAGAGAATGGTTTGGTTTTTATTATCTATTTTAAAATAATAGCAAGAAATTTAAGTGTCGTTGAGTAAAGTAGAAGTTTAAAGATTAATACTAAAATGACGAGTTAAAATTAAATGCTTGAAAAACTTAAAGACTAGATTAAGAAAATTACTTAAACACTTAACAAAACTATCACTTGGAGACTATGTAAAAACAATAAACTCTAATCGGAATACAAATGACCACTGATCGGAATATCTCAAAATGGCTGCAATCAGAATATGGGCGTCAATAGCCCAGATCGGAATATATTCCGATCTGGTGATCGGAATATGGGAAATGAGGCTGTCGGAATGTTTACAAACACACTCAATCGGAATGTCCAAAGATGACACAATCGGAATATTGATAAACACACCCAATCGGAATAACTAGAAAGTTATACTAATCGGAATACGGGGTAAAGACCCAATCAGAATATACCAAAAACTTACCGTCGGAATATACAAACCCTAATCCGATCACTTTGATCGGAATAAATGGGATACTTGGTCGGAATACTAACTGCTCAAATCGGAACCCCTTAAAACCCTTTTCCGATTAACCAATCGGAAAGAGGGGTGTTGGTGGCTGCTCGGAATGTCACGATCGGAAAGGGGTTTGTACCCTTTCCGAAATATATGGGATTCGGTAAATAAGCCAAGGAATAAGCTAATATGATAAGCTTATCCCCAAACTAGGACGAATAAAAAATAAACCGGATCAAATAAGCACAATTATCAACTTATCTAAACTCAAAATAAACAAACTTTTAGATCAAACAATAAAAACATGAACTTTTTAAGAAAACTTTTTATAAGTAAATAAGCTAATCATAAAAATAAGCCAATAAGCACAAGAATCTCAAAGCTTATTCGTATGAAAACTTAAGTAATGATCAAAAGATTAACTTTTTAAGCACGAAATCATTAAGAACAACACGGATCATATGAAATTCGCACCAAAATCAATCTAAGATCAAAGAAAGGTAGAATGAGATTTAGGATTAGAAGCTTAAATAGAACTTGATTAATGAAAAATAAGCAATACAAATGTTTAATCTTGAAAGACAAATGAAAAGATGAAACTTAGTGAGAGAAAGTTTAAGACTTTCTCTCTCTAAAAACTAGAAAAGTGCAAAAATGAAATAAACTAAAAATTAAAGACTAACTCCCTCCTAATGACTATTAGGAGGGTATTTATAGGGAAGGTGGAAGGAGTGCATGTGTTGCATCTTCTTTCTTTCTTTCTTCACGTCTTCTCGACTCGACTTTAATTCTTTGTCTTTTGTCGATGTCGTGTCGGGATTTGAACTTGTCTTTTAATTTTCTTCTTCTATTAGACTTAAGTTCTTCGACTTCGTTAAACTTCCGTCTTTAGAGTTTTTCTTCGATAAATCTTCAGAATAGGTCTTGGACTTCCGTTCTTTTTGCACTCTTGATCTTTTGACTTCGTCTTTTCCCGTTTTCTTCGATAAAAGCCCGTGAAAGCCCGTGTTTTCTTCCTTTTTCATGTTATGGTCTTAAAACACAATAAAAACACAAACCACGCATAATTCCGACTTTTACGACATAAATCACACGTTTTGGTCTTGTTATTATTGGAAATAAGTGGTAAAAGGATAAGTGTTTTCACACTTATTAAATCCCCTACACTTGACCATTGCAATGCCCTCATGCAATGCATTAATTTTAAAGCACGGTTTACATTTTCCATCATAAATAACCCACCTTGGCTTTTATTAAATACTAAACATAAAAAGATAGAAACAGGTAAAGAAATTAAAAACTTACATTGGGTTTTGGCTGCCATGAACGTTTATCATCCTCAAGTTTCACGTTCCCCATACCAAGCTTAAAAACGATATCATTGTTATTATAAGTTAGCAAACTATCATGAACTCATGTGGGCCAATTATTCACTTAGACTCCCTTATTTCTTGGTGTATCTCTTATATTTTATTTTTGTCTTGAATGATCACGAGGATGCATTGTTTGACTTATTTCGATAGTTATTTAGGCCGAAAATAAAGTGCACGATTTAATCAATAGTTAGCTAAAGGACCAAATCTTTTAAAACTGCTTCTCGGGACCTCATAAAGTTCATATCTTGGCATAACTCGCTTCACGATTTGAGACCTTTCTCGGACCGATATTTAGCAGCGACTTCATACTTCGAATCTTGAGAGACGTTCAGGAAATAATGGCCTTCTCTTCATAATAGGAATTTCTTCACTTGAAGTTTTGAGAGATTCTTCATCTTTGGACCACGACTTCTTCATTTTTCTCCAATCTTTATTTTGGACTTTGATATACAACGATCCGCCTCCTTTTAGGACTTGGATCTATTTATCCTCATACCTTGTTAGGGTCTTTTTGGATAGACTTCTCCATAATCTTTTGGGGAGTATTTGATTTTGGTCGTGTGTCTCGATCCTTCATATTGATTTTCGATAAATGATTCTTCACATCACTTTTGGATCTTTAGCAACAAACTGTAGCCCTCATGCCTTGTTAGGGCCTTTTCGGAATCGCCAATCTTCGCATCCCGCTTCAATAAGTTATGCCTTGGCTATGAACTCTAATCCGTACCGAGCAACTTTTAAACGATCTGGGGCTAGAAGCTAAGTAACCTTTTAAATCGTACAACCTTATTTATTGCAGATAAATTTATTAACAAGCGAAGAGAGAATAAGCTTATAATTAACTCACATAAATTCACGAAAGAGTATCGAACTTATAATTGACTCTATCATCTCTCGTTCTCCACAGTTTAAAATCTCAAGTAATGAGACTCGTGGATGCTTAGCCTATTAAATCAAAGTTTTGGGTTTTCGAGTCATCTATAGGATCTTGCAACTTCTTAGACTTTTTCAAGTTTAGAAATCGTATTTTAAAGTTCCCTTGATAAACAACTCTCTAGGATCAATTATAAGAACTTGCGAAAAGTTCGTGTTCTTAACCCGTGAGAGTTAAGACTTTCGTGTTTTATAGCTCCCTATATAAAAGCCTAGCAAAACTTGACTTAAACACGTTAAAGATACTAGCTAGAGTAAACTTATATAAGTAAACTCGGGTTGAGTCAAAATGTTCACGACTAAGAAAAATTTAAAACCACTTTATTGAAGATTTATTCTAGCAAGGAAAGAAAATAAACATAATAAAGGAAAATGCAACTATACAACTAGGCCAAAATAGATTAAAAATTTTGAAAATGTCAAAAAATAAAATTTTCCGGTTAAAATGAGGGCAAATTCATGGAAAAGACCACTTACTTCGATAGAAGTCCCCCTACACATGAGATAAACATTGTCCTCAATGTTTAAGCATGTGGGAGTAAACTCCCCTACACTTAGGACATTGTGCACATTGTTTATATCTTGCTAAGGAAAGGGCAACTAAAGTGAATTCAATGTGAACATATAAAATATGAAATATTGAATCACAAGAGTTTAGGATAGAACCGGGAAGATGGTAACACGGTATCACGGTTCGTAAAAAGTCATCAAGGTGGATCTTTGAAGCTTTAATCCCTGCACAGCACAAGAAACAAGACAACAAACACATACGGGGCTCCCCCTACACTTATTATGAAAGCAGTAAAGGATAGATCACGGGTTGCCTCCCGAGAAGCGCTTGTTTTTTATCACCGAGTCACGAGCCTGACTCAACCCAATTTAGTTCATGGGGAACGTGGTGAGGATGGAATCATCTCATGGGAGATGTCCTCACCAAAGTATAGCTTCAAACGCTGGCCATTCACCTTGAAATTGGGCCCATTCGGCTGAGAAAGCTCAATGGTCCCATATGGAAAGACTTTGGTGACGGTGAATGGACCAGACCAGCGGCTCTTCAACTTGCCAGAGAAGATCTTCAACCGAGAGTTAAAAAGTAAGACTTGATCACCAACGTGGAACTCTCGGTTCTTGATTTTTGCGTCATGAATGATCTTCGTCTTCTCCTTGTAGATCAGCGAGTTCTCATAAGCTTCATTCCTCAGTTCGTTGAGCTCGTTGAGTTGAATCTTGCGATGATCACCGGCTTTGTTGATGTCGAAGTTAGCCCACTTCAAGGCCCAGTGCGCCTTATGTTCCAGCTCGATGGGAAGGTGGCATGCTTTTCCGTACACAAGACGATAAGGTGTACAACCGATCGGGGTCTTATAAGCAGTACGGAGAGCCCACAGAGCATCATCTAACTTATCGGCCCATGCGGCGCGATGCTCTCTCACAGTACGCTCCAAAATTCGCTTCAATCCACGGTTGGATATCTCGGCTTGCCCATTGGTTTGGGGATGATAGGCGGTGGAAAGACGGTGATTGACACCATACTTAGCCATGACTCTTGCAAATTGATCGTTGCAAAAATGAGTCCCGCGGTCACTTATGATAGAACAAGGAACGCCAAATCGAGCAAAAAGCTGCTTCAAAAAGTTCACAACCACCCTCGCATCGTTTGTAGGGAGAGCCTTGGCTTCAACCCATTTAGAAACGTAGTCAACGGCGACGAGGATGTACTTGTTCCCTTTGGATGATGGAAATGGCCCCATAAAGTCGATGCCCCATACGTCAAAGATTTCACATTCTTGTATGAAATTTTGAGGCATCTCATCTTTATGTGTGATCTTGCCTTGTCTTTGGCAAGCATCACAATGCTTAACCATTTCGTGAGCGTCACGATAAATGGTGGGCCAATAGAATCCATAATCAAACACTTTTTTAGCGGTGTAGTTGGGACCAAAGTGACCACCAGTGGGTCCTTTGTGGCAAGCTTGGAGAATGTCAAAAGCTGCCGGTCCGTCAACACAACGACGAATGATCAGATCAGCACATTGTTTGAATAGATAAGGAACATCCCAAAAGTAAGTCTTAACATCATTCAAGAACTTCTTCTTTTGTTGGGATGTTAACCCTTTGATGAGAATACCACCCGCTAAGTAGTTTGCAATGTCCACAAACCACGGGGTGTCATCAAGATTGAGATTTATAGACATTAAGGTCTCAAGGGGGAAAGAGTCATTGATCTCTTTGTTCGGATGATCCCCTTGATATGGGTCCTCAAGTCTGCTCAGATGATCCGCGGCCAGGTTTTCGGCTCCCTTCTTGTCACGAATTTCAATGTTGAATTCTTGAAGGAGTAAAACCCAGCGAAGGAGTCTTGGCTTAGAATCATGCTTAGTCATCAAGTAATTCAACGCGGAATGGTCCGTGTATACGATGGTGGGGGATAAAACAAGATAGGAGCGAAATTTTTCAAAAGCATAGACAACAGCTAAAAGCTCTTTTTCGGTTGTCGTATAATGCAATTGAGCCCCCGTCATTGTTTTGCTAGCATAATGGATAGGTTGGAAGTGTTTATTCACTCTTTGACCCAAAACCGCACCAATAGCAAAGTCGCTAGCATCGCACATCAATTCAAAAGGCAGCTCCCAATTAGGGGTAACCAAGACCGGTGCCTTAGTTAGCTTATCCTTAAGAAGATTGAAGGCTTCGAGACATTCTTTAGAAAAGATAAAAGGAGTATCTTTTTCCAAGAGGTGGGTCATCGGGCGAGCGATTTTAGAGAAATCCTGAATGAATCAACTATAGAAGCCCGCATGACCCAACAAACTTCTCACACCCTTCACGGTTGAAGGTGGAGGTAATTTGGCTATGACATCTACTTTAGCACGGTCGACTTCAAGACCGGCTTTAGAGATTTTGTGTCCTAGCACAATGCCTTCTTTTACCATAAAATGGCATTTTTCCCAATTTAGAACAAGGCGAGTGTCTTCGCACCGCTTAAGCATACGTTCTAGATTGGCAAGGCAAGAAGAGAAGGAATCCCCGAAGACCGAGAAATCATCCATGAAGACCTCCATGGTTTGCTCAACCATGTCATGGAAGATAGCCAACATGCACCTTTGGAATGTCCCGGGGGCATTGCATAAGCCAAAAGGCATTCTTTTGTAAGCAAATGTGCCATAGGGATAAGTGAATGATGTCTTCTCTTGATCTTGGGGATCGATGGGTATTTGGAAATAACCCGAGAAACCATCAAGAAAGCAGTAATAATCATTACCCGCTAGACGTTCAAGCATTTGGTCCATAAAAGGTAGAGGGAAATGATCCTTTCTCGTGGCATCATTGAGTTTGCGGTAGTCTATACAAACTCTCCACCCAGTAACGAGATGGGTAGGAATTAACTCGTTGTTTGCATTGGGCACAACGGTGATTCCCGCCTTTCTTAGGCACACAATGGACTGGACTAACCCATGGTGAATCCGAAATAGGGTATATCATACCCGCATCAAGAAGTTTGATAACCTATTCTTTGATTACTTCATGGATTTTAGGATTCACCCTTCGTTGGCTTTGAATTGTTGGCTTAAAGTCGTCCTCCATGAGAATTTTATGTGTGAAGAAGTAAGGATCAATTCCACGGATGTCGGATATTTTCCAAGCGATAGCTCTTTTATGCTTCTTCAACACGGCGATAAGTCGGGCTTTTTCTTCTTCTTTCAGGTCCTTTGCGATGATGACCGGTAACTTCTCGTCGTCTTCAAGGAAAACGTACTCTAGATGAGGAGGTAGGTCCTTAAGCTCAAGAGTGGGAGGATCCTCAATAGATGGTGTAACTAACGATGGATCATCATTAGTCACCTCTTTAGGAGAAGGAGGAGAAAACGGGTCATCATTGAGAAGTCTCTCAATAGTACGAATGTCTTCATCCCAATCGGTGGACGAATTATCATACTTAATATCGAGAGGACCCAAGCTAGCTTCGAAATCATCCAAGTCACTTTCTCCAAAAGGAGTCAATGCTGGAGCAATTGAGGCAACGGTGTCAACATTGGGTAGAGAAGAGAGAGTACTTTTGCAAGCATCATGAAAATGTTCTTCACAAGCCTCATCGAGAACATCAATAGCATTAACACTCTCATACGAATAAGGTTGCTTAGAAATCTTACCCATGTTGAAGACAATTTTATCGTCACCAACTCTCATGATTATTTCGCCCGCGGCTACATCAATGAGAGTGCGACTGGTCCTCAGGAATGGACGTCCAACGATTAATGGAACAAGATGATCCATCTCGTAGTCAACGACAACAAAATCCACCAGGAAGGTGAATTTGTCAACGCCAACAAAGACATCTTCGGCTATCCCTACTGGATAAGCAACCGTACGGTTAGCTAATTCCAAGGTCATTTTGGTGGGGACTAGCTCGGGGAGAGATAATTTCTTCCAAACACTTAAAGGCATTAAGTTTATACTGGCACCTAGATCGGCTAGGGCCATGTAATTCTCTACTCCTGGGAAGTTGCAAGGAATCAAGAAGCGACCCGGATCACCAAGTTTGGTGGGCAATTTCCTTAAGAGCACTGCGAAACAGTTCTCATTAAGTTGGGTCTGAGCAATGTCAAGAAGCTTCTCCTTGTCACTTAGAAGATCTTTAAACATGTTAGCGTATTTAGGCATGTGAGCGAGAGCCTCAGCAAAGGAGATGTTAAAATTCAATTGTTTAAACATTTTTAGAAAGTTTGAAACTTTAATATCATTCTTGCTCTTTTGCTTCTCTTTCCTCAACCTTGAAGGATAAGGTATATTGGATGAAGAAGAAGGCTTTAGGGGAATAGGATCACTCACAAGCACGTGTGGTGGGGAAATGGGGATAGAAGGTGAAGGAGGTGAGGAAAGTTGCTCTTTTTCCTTGTTCACAATCACGGGTGGAGGTGTAGGAAGCTCGGGTTCCATATAACCTTTTCCACTACGAGTGGTGATTGCTTTCATCTCCCCTCTTGGATTCGCAACGGTATTACTCGGAAGAGTACCCGAAGAAGAGGGTTGATTACCTTGGATGAGCGAACCAATCATATCACGAATGTTAAGCGCTTGAGTGCTGAAAGAATCTCTGATGTCGGCACGGATCTCATTGATCTGTTTTGCCATATCATTCCTTAGCTCGGCTCGAATATCGTTCCCTTTTTTCGTCATTTCGCCCTTCAAGTTGATGACTTGACTCTGAAGATTCGTCACCAGCTCCCGATTAGTCTTCATGAATGTCTCGACGTCTTGATTTACTGCCATCGGTTGATTGAGAGGTGGAGCTTGGTAAGCTTGAGAATTTCCTTGAGTTGGGTATGGGTTTCTTTGGGGTTGATATTGATTGGTAGCACGAGGTTGGGATTGGTTGTTTCGGTTATAGATTAGTTGTTGGTTTTGATTTGCAGGAGGGAAACCGGGTGGAGCAAGATAGTTATTGGAACGATAACTTAGCAAGCTACGGTCTCCTTGAGGGCGAGCTTGATAGCCTCCCGTGGGATAAGTACCGTAAGCCGCGTTAACGTTTTCAGAAAAATTGCCTTGGGTAGAAGGACAATCAATATAAGAATGAGGACCACCACATGTGTCACAAGAAATAGCAACGGCTTTAGCTTGTTGAAAGTGGTTTGTGGCCATGGTCATGAAATTCTTGTTCATTTCAGCGAGTTGTCGAGAAATTTCAGTCATCTCAGGATTGGAAGTGGTAGAAGAAACATTGACTCTCGAGATAGATCTTGAGGATGCGGATGAATCCCAATTCTTGTGGTGAGTAGTCATGTTTTCAATCAACTCTCGACACTCCTCCGGTCTCCTTTTCATAAATGTACCACCGGCGGCGGCATTGATCGTATCACGATCACGAAAAGTGAGACCATTGTAGAAGGTGTTAATGAGAGTGACGGGGAGCATGTTGTGATTTGGACAGCGGTCTATCAAATCATTGTATCGTTCCCAAGCATCGAAAAGCGATTCATCATTGTCTTGCATGAATCCACTGATTTGATTACGAAGGCTTGTGACCATGGATGGAGGGAAGTAGCGCGACAAAAAAACGTTGAGTCATGTCATTCCACTTATGAATAGAATTCTTCGAGAGACGGTCAAACCATTTTTCGGCATGGTGAGAAAGCGAGTGGGGAAAGAGTTGGAGGCGAAGGTCATCCATAGAAACACCGGGGCACTTCATGCTTTGGGTGATGGTAATTAATTTGTCGAGGTGTTTGTTGGCATCATCATCCGGAACTCCGCGAAATGGGTTAGTTTGCACTTGTTGGATCATGTGATGCTTCAACGAAAACTCCTGAGCCGTGACGTGCATCGGCACAATCGGGCATCCGCGTCCGTTCATGGTGGGTTGACACAATTCCTCCATTGTCCGTAAATTAGGTAGGAGGACATTGTTGTTGTTGTTGTTCAAATTGGGTTGAGGTGGTTGTTATTTTTGTTATTAACACCAGCCATATCTAAATATTAACGAGTCTCGGGCTCAGAATAGTTCGAAGATCTAGTACGCATACACCTGCAGAAGAAAAATATACACAGAGAATATCTATATAATCTATATAATCTTTTTGGTGCAAAACCTTTTGAAAAGAATTGCTTTTTATGAATTTATAATGTTTTTGTATTTTTTAAGAATTTTATATTTTTTACGATTTTTGAAAATTTTTAAAGCAATGAAAATAACGTTCAAAGAACGGATCCCAAAATTCAATGCGTCTCTCACTAAAAACCTTTAATCGTAACGAAAAGAGCATGCAGCGGAGCCATTTAATACTCGGTTTTGCAACAAAGTATGAAAGTTCGTTGAACCGATCTTTTCGAATTGACTATTGGTTCAAAGTGCGACTCAATCGTCTTTTGGTGAACAAGAGAATGGTTTGGTTTTGATTATCTATTTTAAAATAATAGCAAGAAATTTAAGTGTCGTTGAGCAAAGTAGATGTTTAAAGATTAATACTAAAATGACGAGTTAAAATTAAATGCTTGAAAAACTTAAAGACTAGATTAAGAAAATTACTTAAACACTTAACAAAACTATCACTTGGAGACTATGTAAAAACAATAAACTCTATTCGGAATACAAATGACCACTGATCGGAATATCTCAAAATGGCTGCAATCGGAATATGGGAGTCAATAGCCCAGATCGGAATATATTCCGATCTGGTGATCGGAATATGGGAAATGAGGCTGTCGGAATGTTTACAAACACACTCAATCGGAATGTCCAAAGATGACACAATCGGAATATTGATAAACACACCCAATCGGAATAACTAGAAAGTTATACTAATCGGAATACGGGGTAAAGACCCAATCGAAATATACCAAAAACTTACCGTCGGAATATACAAACCCTAATCCGATCACTTTGATCGGAATAAATGGGATGCTTGGTCGGAATACTAACTGCTCAAATCGGAACCCCTTAAAACCCTTTTTCGATTAACCAATCGGAAAGAGGGGTGTTGGTGGCTGCTCGGAATGTCACGATCGGAAAGGGGTTTGTACCCTTTCCGAAATATATGGGATTCGGTAAATAAGCCAAGGAATAAGCTAATATGATAAGCTTATCCCCAAACTAGGACGAATCAAAAATAAACCGGATCAAATAAGCACAATTATCGACTTATCTAAACTCAAAATAAACAAACTTTTAGATCAAACAATAAAAACATGAACTTTTTAAGAAAACTTTTTATAAGTAAATAAGCTAATCATAAAAATAAGCCAATAAGCACAAGAATCTCAAAGCTTATTCGTATGAAAACTTAAGTAATGATCAAAAGATTAACTTTTTAAGCACGAAATAATTAAGAACAACACGGATCATATGAAATTCGCACCAAAATCAATCTAAGATCAAAGAAAGGTAGAATGAGATTTAGGATTAAAAGCTTAAATAGAACTTATTTAATGAAAAATAAGCAATACAAATGTTTAATCTTGAAAGATTAAATGAAAAGATGAAACTTAGTGAGAGAAAGTTTAAGACTTTCTCTCTCTAAAACTAGAAAAGTACAAAAATGAAATAAACTAAAAATTAAAGACTAACTCCCTCCTAATGACTATTAGGAGGGTATTTATAGGGAAGGTGGAAGGAGTACATGTGTTGCATCTTCTTTCTTTCTTTCTTCACGTCTTCTCGAATCGACTTTAATTCTTTGTCTTTTGTCGATGTCATGTCGGGATTTGAACTTGTCTTTTAATTTTCTTCTTCTATTAGACTTAAGTTCTTCGACTTCGTTAAACTTCCGTCTGTAGACTTTTTCTTCGATAAATATTCAGAATAGGTCTTGGACTTCCGTTCTTTTTGCACTCTTGATCTTTTGACTTCGTCTTTTCCCGTTTTCTTCGATAAAAGCCCGTGAAAGCCCGTGTTTTCTTCCTTTTTCATATTATGGTCCTAAAACACAATAAAAACACAAACCACGCATAATTCCGACTTTTACGACATAAATCACACGTTTTGGTCTTGTATTATTGGAAATAAGTGGTAAAAGGATAAGTTTTTTCACACTTATTACAAGGCAACAATTTTCAAAATCGTAACAATTTTCAAGGAAATAATCAACAAGGAAAATTTTCAATTCAAAATCAAGGTTATAATCAATTTCGGAATTTTAATTGGCAAAATCGAGACGATAATCAAAACTCGAATTTTTCAAACAACAACAATCAAGGTAACAATTTTTCAAGTGGTAATCAAGGAAATTTTCAAAGAAGTAATCAAAACCAATGGAACTTTAATTCTAATCAAAATAGTTCTTCAAACGATTTTCAAAACTACATGAAAACGAATGAGGCTAATATGAGACGATTAGAGGGAGAAATTGGTTCTTTGAAAAACGACTTTTCTAATACATTGAAACTTTAAAACACGAAGATTGAGCAAGGACAAATTGACATTAAAAAATGTTTTCGGCCATTATGAACAAGTCCTCTGGTGCTTCATCGAGTTCGTTACCTAGTGACGCTGTTGCAAATCCGAAGGAACAATGTAAAGCCGCCTCGTCTCGTGGGAAAGGTCGTGTGATTACCCCTAACCTTGAAGGATTTCGAGTTGTTCCTTCTTATCAACCCTCGACTTCTAAGACGTCTTATTGTTCTAAAGTCGATGGGGTGAACGTGCCGAGCAAGGAAAAGAGTGCACACCCTCGTGTACCTCAAATTCTATCCACGGTTCAAAAAGAGAGTTTTATCGACCTTACCAAAGTAACCCTTGAAGAAACTTGTGCATTGATCCCTCTTAAAAAACCCAAAAGGCGTATGCCGAGAAAGGAAGAGGATCCGGGCCAATTTCTACTACCTTGTGATTTTTCCGAGA
This sequence comes from Glebionis coronaria, assembly GCA_025667525.1. Lineage (NCBI taxonomy): Eukaryota > Viridiplantae > Streptophyta > Magnoliopsida > Asterales > Asteraceae > Glebionis > Glebionis coronaria. Next base: position 291,370,977 of record CM046875.1, read on the forward strand.
TTGAGGGATGTTTAGCCCTTGCCGATTTAGGTGCTAGCATCAATCTTATGCCTCATTCTCTATGGAAATTGATGAGATTGCCTAGACTTACCCCCACAAACATGACTATCGAGCTTGCAAATTGTACACCTCTTATACCAATTGGAATAGCCGAGGATGTCTATGTTAGGATTGGAAAGTTTGTTTTTCCCGTGGATTTCGTTATATCCCATTATGAGTGTGACCCTAAATGTCCCATTATTTTAGGGCGACCATTTTCATCGACGGCTAGAACCGTAATCGACGTTCACGAGGGGAGACTTACTATGAGATATGGGGATGATAAAATGGATTTTTTCACGAGTAAATACCAAGTGTTTAATGATAATGAAAAAACCGAGGTTTCAAAACCTAATGTTTCTAAACCTAATGATTTCAAAATGTTCACTTTAGCGGAAAGAATGAGGCTTAATGCATGTTTTGAAAAAAATAAGAAGAACGGTTTTAAAGATGAGGATTTTAATGATAAAGAATACGTGTACCTAATTCAAAAGGGTATGTGTAAATTTATGGATGAAAATTCACTTTGGGATGAATTCGATGAAACAAGTGAAATACCAATTCTGAAGGGCGACGTTAGTGCCATCACGACAATGACCAAAATGGGCTCGTCTTCACCACCTTCGAAGGACCACGACTTTGAGGCTTCAACTTCTAACTCCATCGAAGTGCCTCCTTTTCCTAGCCCAACACCCGTTGAGGCTAAAGGTTTTATCGACATCGATCCTCTCGTCTTAGAAAAGTCACCTAAGCATAGTCATTCGACTTGTAAGACCATGGTTGTGAGTGCTCACATCGGCTCCTAAAAAGAAACATGTGAAGTACGATGATTACGAGTTTGATCCCGAGATTGAGGAAATCATTGAACGAGAGCTAGCTTTTATACCTTCACTTCCACCTACGAGTGAGGTCGATCTTTCCAAAATTGAGGATGAACTAAATGAGTTGGAGCATCTTATTTTCGATGACGAACCAACTCATGTGACCAACAAAAATCCAATTCTCGAGGAGTTACCTAATCAATACTCCTCAAATGAGAATTACGTTTACGATATTCGTGAGGATTTAACTTATCAACAATCCCGACAAATGGATGATGGTTTCGTACTTGATCGTGATCTTTTCGAGAGAGTTTCTAAGATACTCAAGGAGGGGAATGACAAACCTTGGTTTGACAAGCCTATCTTTGATGAAGAAATCGATGAGATCGACGTTCATGAGGATGACGAGTATGTTGACCCCGAGGGGGCGGTGTTCTTTATTGATAAACGTTTTGAGAACTTATATAATCCGCCACCCCCTCCCACCAAAGACTTATATGTGAGGAATTTTAGCGCGAATAATTTTGAATTTGACACGCCAAATATTTTTGACATTATCAAATCGGGTTTTCATAAAGAGTTTTTAAACAATGAAAAAGGAAAGGATTTTAAATGTGATTTAAAAGAATTTTCTACAAGTTTAACTCTGTCATCACCGCGTTTTATGAGTGCTACCACCTTGTCTACTCCTTTTGACGACGGTTGGTATTGATCTAGTGTGGGGGAAGCCCCTTATGTGCCCTCACATTTCTCCACCGAGGACGAGATTTACGATCCCGGAATTGCTTGTAAAGGGAAATCTCGGTCTTCCACCGATGCAATAAATGGAAAATCTTTTCGTTTGCTTGGTGTGAGTCTACCTCGAGTAGCTCATTATTTTGACTTACCCATTGCCCCACCTTTCTACTTCTTATCTATTTTCTTTAACCCCTTTTGGGTTGTTTGTGCAATGGTTGAAGTGGCGTTGTTTCGTCTTTCATCCGAAAATGAAGACGCTATCTTTGACCCCGATATACGTGTATCGGGTTCTTAAAGTACTCCATGTACTTTTGCGCCTTGTTTATCATGTAAGCCCCACCAAAAATGACCATACCATGAGTATCCCTAAATGATCACATTTATGGGGATTCGAGACGAGCTTTTGACTCGGTTATAAAAAACAAGGTGCCTCGTGGGGGATTCTCATGCTTATCCTTGTATATATTATCGCTTTATTAGTTTAATGTAACGAGGGGACTTGTGCTCTTCCTACCTTTGTTCCGTGGTTGTTTGTGACTGTGATTTATTAGGTTCATCGTCATCATTGAAGCCTCTCGTGTTCGTTTTACGGATCACTCGAGCTTCGATCGTTGCCTTTGGAGATTCCGATATCCGATGATATCCTTTTATGTTCTGACGTTTATCTTATTAGCATAATTCATAAACGGCTTTTAGGTTATTCGTTTTACCCTTTCCATGCTCGAGATTAAGCATTCGACTTCGTCTCTAATATGGGGGTGTTTTCACCCCTAGACCTGAAACATTGAGGAAAATGTTTAGTTTTAGTATTGGGGGGGTGAGTAGATACTTCACCTTGCTTACGTCACCACGCAATCCAATATTCATCGTTTTGCTATCGTTTTGCTGCAAATAAGGCTAAAAATGGCCAAATTTTCTAGTTTTTCATAAGTGTTTAAGACACGAATGTAGGTTTTCCGATGGTGAGAATAAGAGTAATTTTTTACTCGACCGTGCGTGTTGAGCACATAGCTTCGATTCCTTAACTTTTTAGGATAAGTCTCTTAAATGAGGACGAGAAATGATAAAGTTATTTATAAGTCTCGTAATCGTCACGATCTCATGTGTAGTAACTATTATCTTATTCTCCCCTCGCTTTTGAATAATAAATTGTTAATAAATATTGATTAGCGGTTTAGTCACTATTGTTGGTTTCTAATTTGTTTTGGTAGCTTCCATGTAATTAAATTGGGAAAACATTAAGGTATCGCCAGCGTCACGGTTTTGAAGTATTGGCACCCGAATAATCGAAAGTTTCACCTAATAATAAGATTTCAAGTGCTCACCTAAATTAAGAAAAAATTTGAAGCTCACAAGGCCGAAAAATCTATGCCCAAATTGAAAGTGAATCAAGCCTTAATCTTTGAAGCTTTAAAGATCCAAAATTCGCTTTAGCGTGAGGATATACGTCTTTGGCTAATAAAACCACCGATGAGGCGGATAATTAAAGGCAAGGCAAGACCGAAGTCATAATAAAAGCTTCATGGCGAAGTTGAATAAAAGATAGAGGTAAACCTATGATAATAAGGCCCTTCCGTTAGGGGGCGTATAAAAGTCTTGGTAATAAGTCTCATGTTCAAAACCGTTATAAAATCGTGTTTATCGATCCTTCTTGTTGACTTAATTTTTTGACATCGTTGTCTATTAGGGTGAATTATTAATTTAATGATTTTGGTTACACCGTTAAGACTCTATTTTTAGACTTAATCTCTATTCATGCATAAGTCAATGATGTATCCTCGTGATCATTATGAAAAAAATAAAATATAAGAGATACCAAGTAGGAATAAGGGAGTTTAGGTGTGTAATTAACACTCATGAGATGTGATCGTGTTGCTAACTTATAATAACAATGATCTCGTTACACGCTTAGCATGGAATTGGATGAAAATCGAGGACGACGAAATTATTTCTAACGAAGCATTCACGTGTTCTTGTTCTATTATCCCAAAAGTCACTTTCTCATGATGAAAACAATACATTATGTCTAAAACACGTGTAGTAGTTTATTTAAGTTTACGTCTTCAATAAAAGTCATCATAAAATGAATTTTGGAAGTGTTACGATACTTAATTCTAGCATTGCGTGGGGACACGGCAAATGTTTAGTATGTGGGAGAGATGAGACTGTATTTATACATAGTCTCATCGTCCGAATTGGGCTTAAAACGCTTAAAATATCATCAAAATACCAAAATATATGCTTGTGTTTGTTCATTGTGTATTTTAGGTACGGATATCGTGAAATCAACAAAAGATCACAAGAATCAAGCAAAAACAAACACGGGAAATGAAGCCGCACAAAGAATCGGGCCCAAGTATGGAATTTACAAAATTGCCCTTGAAGTTTTGAAGAATGTCAAGTTTGGTCCCTCATCTTTGAAGACTTGTCACAAATGACCCTCCACTAGTCATTTGTACAATAAAAATCCCTAAAGTTTGAAGATATGTCAAAACAGCCCTTGAAGATTAAAGGAATTGCAAGATTGGTCCTTATTTAAAGTTTGAAACTATGTTGGGCCAAATTCAGCAAGTTGTCCAAAGTTGTTATTAAAGGAAATGGGTATAAAAGCTGGTACAAACTTGATTTGCAAAGATTTTGGGAATACAAGGGTCTTTCTTGCCCAGACAACCAAACACCACTCCACCTATCTCAGCTCGCCACCTCACCTTGACTTTCTGACCAACCAATCAAATCCCTCTCCCCTTCCACATCACACCCCACTCACGTTTAACTATAACAAATATTTTAATTGTCTGTTTAAACCAAAATAAACGTGGGAAACACTAATCCTCTCCCTAAACCTGCATCAAACACCCATCTTTCTCACCAAGAACCCTAATCACTATACTACTTAAATCAAAGGGGTTTTCTACGAATCACTCCAGATCATCAATTTAACTTAACTTAAGCCTATCCCACACCCAAAAATACATCCACATACATCCCTGGACCCCCATGAGATTCCCCTGCACCCATCATTTTCACCAAAACCCAAGGAGGGGACATAATCAACGTCCAATAACTTTTACTTGTCCTCCACACCCAAATCAACCTTCAAGATGCAATCAAGTGAGCTGTCAATCCAGAAAGATCACATGTCTAGTTTGACTGAATCTTCAAGACTGGAGACTTCAAGGGAAAATTAGGGCTTTTATTCATTAGGGTTTTAGCTTCTAGTAATTTCCTTTCCATTGTATAAATATGGGTGTGCTATACCCATATTAGTTTGTTCCAGTTTTTGTGTATTTTTTAAATAGTAATGAAAATGAACTTTTCTTAATGTGCATAACTGAGTTCCTCTTTTACTGTCTTTCCTAGTCTAAATTTATCTTTGATGCAAGTAGTTTAAAGGATTCATAAGATTTCAGTTTGTAAGAAGGTTTTCAGAAAACCGTTTATTTTTTCAAGGTATTAGTATTGAAAAAGTTTTTCATTAGCTTGATATCAAACCCACATGAAGTGAAAGTGGAGTGGGGTTTTGATTTCAGCTTATATCAAAGCTTTCGTCAAAGTTTTTAGGAAGTTCAAAGTTTATGGTTTTGAAAATTTTGCATTTCATTTTTTTATGATTATTAAGTTATAAGCTTGTAAGCCATAAGCTACTTAACTCATAAGCCAGTCTTGTAGCTTGTTAAGTCATTGAATCAAGTTCACTTGCTCTATTTCTCTTTTCTTAGCAGGGTTGCAAGGTAATTCTTTTTTTTGAAGTATAATAGGGGTGTTTGGGACTGCTGTATTCCCCACCTAGTTCATCTCTACATCAATCAAGATCAGCACAAGCCCGAGCTTGTATGGAGATGGCATTGCAGCCATAGTGGGGCCCAGATGTAGGCATCTTTGGTGTGATTTTTGTATTTGACTTGTGTGTTTTTCTGTTTAGACTGACTACCTACACTCCACTGAGTGTAGGGGTGCCTTATTGTCCAAGAAAAAGCCCACAAATAAGCTTTCCTAAGCTTATTGCTCACAAGACACGTTTTTTTATAACTAGCAGTGGGAACCAAGTTCCCACTGGTAGTGTAAAACTTGGTACTGCTACACAAGCAGACAAATCAGAACACATGTCACTTTCATCCTTTTTACTTTTTTGTCTTTAGTGGTAAAATTTAGGAATTAAAACTTGATTTTAGTTTTGTAATTTTTCTTATTTATTTTCTGATTTTTCTATTTAGTTTATTTTTATTTTATTGTTCATCTCCTATTTTTTAGATTTAATTGCAATTTAAATTACTTTTTAATTAACTGTTTTTGTCTTTTAGTGTAAAATTTTAATATTTTTCAATTTTTAAAATTTTCTTAGATTTAGAAAAATATTTTAAGACTTTTAGTTTAAAAAGATTTTACTGTTCACTTTTTTATTAATTCTTAGAATTTATTTAAGTTTAATTAGGGTTTTATTAATAACTGTTTTGTCTTTTAGTGAAAAATTTTAGTTTTTTCAAACTTTTTCATTTTTATACTGTTCATTAGTATAATTTAGGATTTCTAAAATTGTCAAATTATTTTTAGCATTATTTTAATATTTTTAATGATTATTTTAGTCTAAAAATAGTTTTTAGTGTTTTAAATGTAGAAAAATAGTTTTGAAAATTTAGGAAAAATACTTTTTAGTCTTTAAATAATATAAGTGAGTTATTAGTTCAATAAAATAATATTTTGGGATTTTTCTTAATTATATTTAATTTTAGGGCTTTAATTAGCATTTAAAATTGAATATTTAATTAATAAAAAGTTTAAAAATATATTTATTGGATTTTTATTCTTATTAATATTATTTTAGACTTAGTTTTCATTTTCAATTAATTTTTAGGTTTAATTTTTAATTTTGTCACGTTTTACGTATTTACGTTCGCGTTTTACGTCAAATCGTCGTAATATAATCGTAATCGTAGCTCGTCTTTAATTTTTCTCTCTCAACCCAAAAACGTCACTAATCCAAACTTTGATTTTATATATTGGCACACTTAATACACACACCTCCTTCGAGAACGAACCCGCATTTATTCGACTTGTCGGTTTTCCTAAATCGTCGAGTTTAATACTTGCCACTCATATACGTTTTTCCTAAAACGTGTACGAAAAACCTACATCAGCAGATATAATAAAGAAAGTGATTACATGTTATTTCCATGAGAATTTAACAGTCATCTTAGCGTAACACAATCTAAATCATAGGCCGGTCGAGCCTAATCCAAAGTAATGATACACACAGTCTTTAAAAACATCATATCCCAAAGTTACATGTCCCAAAAGAAAGAAAAGATAAAGTACGGGATTACATCACAAAAAGCTGAACAAGAGATAAAAGAACAAAGGTCCTATGTCATGATAGTCGGGATGCAACCCATGAGCTTATCATGACGTACAAGAAGTCTAGTACGTCTATGCTAATCCTTCCTGGAGGGTCCACTAGATGATGTTGGGGCTGACGGTGCGGATGGAGCTGGTAGGGCTGCAGAATTCCTCCTGGTGTTCCACAAAGTCCGAACTGTCGTTCGGGTCTCCTTGAGCGTACGGAGTGCAGACAGTAGCTGGTTCCGGAGTCTATCGACGACCCCTCGGAGATAAGCCATCTCCCTAGTGACCCCATCATGCCGGACAGTGGCGAGATCAAAGAAGATGGACAGGGATTGTTCCTGAGCAGCAAGAGCAGCATGGGTCTGATGCTGTAGACCTTCCATGACCTGAGTGCGCTGGTAGAGGCGGTAGTTCTCATCCAATAACAATTTTAGTGCCTCGTCCGTCCTAGCCTGGATGCCCTTAGCAGTCTGGGAGTCTCCTCTCATAATGCGGAAAAGAGTGTCGATACAGTCATAGATGACGACATGGATCTGTTGATTGACTGTCAACTGGCTGCGAAGGTCGGATATCTCTCGCTCATGGCGTGCAACCAATGCGAAGATCTGGGCCTGGACGGAATCGACTCGTCCTGCCCCGGAGCCTTCCCCAGTCTCATAAGTGGAGATGGGTGCGGGTCCGAAGAAATAGCCTGATTAAAAGGAAAGAGGCATGGAAGATGGTATGCTAGAAGGGACCCGGTCCTCCTCCATAGAGGTTGGGGCCGGTGTGGCTGATGCTGAGATAAAAAAAGGGTCCTCTGGGAGTACAGCTTCAGTGGCTGGGTCATCCTCTGAATTCGAGGCTGACAACCATCCACACTGCGTCGATCGTGGGGATGAACAAACAACTGGAGTAGGAGTTACTCTGGGTAGAAGAGTCGTGGATGCAGTAGACGGAGTCATGATGCTCTGAAATAGTATTATTTTAAGTTTGAAGTGAGTATAAGCTTACAAACAAAGAACAATATTATTTAGATTACATGCTTTATGAAATATACACCTTTTAAACAATTATTAGAATGGTTTAAGGTTACAAATATTTATACTTATACATATATATGTATTATCATGTAAGTAGTTCATTTATCAATTTGTATGTGTGAAGTGTAGTTTAATATTACTCATGTTCTCATTTTAATATTTTACTGTGTGGTGTAAAATTTTCAAGTTTAGAACCTCTAACATATAACAATACCTCACCAAACAGTATTTATAATCAAGTTTAGTAAACATACATATATATACAATTAGTTCACATAGCATAAGATACCCTAAGATCTATATGCTTAACTAATGCTCTGATACCATTCTCTGTGACACCCCGGGTAGGGTCAAAATATGCGGAGTATATCCACGGAGATGTCACAAGGGCGGATCGATAACATATAGTCCATAGAGCATAAGATAAAGAGTTAGTCAAATCATATTACATGTTTATTTAAAACAAATAAATAAAAATTGTATTAAACATGGTGAAGAGTGTTTGTTTGAGTTTCCCAATTAGAATCTCGGACGAGTCCTACAATGCAGATTACTAAGATGCTGGAGACCATGCACACACCACGTACTAACTTCATATTCCTGTGCAAAACATACTAACGGGGGTCAACATAAAGTTGGTGAATTTACAGATTTTAATCAATTAATTTGTTTGGACATACAATAATCATAGAAGTACTAATGCACAAAGGATTCTTACTAAAATGTAAATAACATTTGTTTATTATTATAAACTGAAGCTTAACGCCATAGTCCTCAACAGATGAGGACGTAGTGTCTTACAAAAAGACACCCATTCTAGTTCCAACATGGTATACGTCTGTTGTCCCGGCCAAGGCACAATGAGCATGACTCACCCAGACGGGGATGGTCAATCCCTAATAGATCTATTTATAACATTCGGGCGATTTACAACAATTTAACAGTTTCAATAGTAAGCAATCATAATCCAGTTTATACAATCCAGTTATGTCCAATAGATGTTTGCATATTTTCTTTCCAAAAAAGGAAAGTTTTATCAAAGTTCATATGGGGCTGTAAACTCACCTGTGAGTAGGCAATTGCTTGTTTAACACGGTTATCCAGTTAAAGCTCACACCAAAGTTATGCCTAATCAGATAGTACAGTCTTAATAGATAGTACAAAGAACATATGTGTATGCTTATACAGATTTTAGTCAGTTCATTTATGCTACGGTGTTTATCTAAATAGCCGTAGTTTAAGTACCATCAATATTCATTTAAACTTATTTATATAACTTTCATTTCTAAGTAAACATAAAATGTTTAACTATTAATATCAGGTAGTATACATGTAATAATACTCATTCAATCTTACAATTAAGTTTTACATTTAAGTAAACATAAAAGAAAATGTTTCACTTAAAATATTAATCTATAAAATAATTTATACTTAAAAATTTATACCTTAATTCTTATGGTTTGAGTATTTTAATTATGTTTTATTATAATTAAAATAGATTTTAGGGTTGGGGCTTGGAAATGTTTTGGAATATGGCAAAACTAGTCCCTTTATATTTTTAAACAAGTATAACTTTTGGATTTTACATATTTAGTACCTAGGGCTTGTTATAATTTCGGCTTATGGCAGATTTGGTCTCCCTAGTTATATCTAGGTTTTGTAACTTTACTAGATTTACAAAAACAGCCCCTAGGGCTTCTCTAAGTTTCTTCAATTGACAAAAATAGTCCTTAGGGTTTTAAAATGGCAAAATAACTTTTAGAAACTTTCCAAAATGGTCCCTAGGGTTTAATTTGCCACGGATAGTATTTATTTAAACCCTAGACTTTTGGATATTTACATTTTCAGTCCTTGTGTTTACTAGTTCATCGAAACAAGTTTCATAAGTTACGGTTTTAGGCCTTAAGTTTTATAAATTGTCATTTTCATCCAAAAAGTTTTTATAAGTTATATTTTATTGTAAAAACTTTTATTCAACATATAACATTGTATATGGGCTCATTAAATTGGCTAAACATCTAATGGGCTATTTTTAGTGGGTTAACTATATCTCAAGTCCAGTAATTTATTTAAATGAGCCTTTAAATCATTTATTGGGCTTAACTGTATTTTTAAGTCCTTTAATTAGTTAAATGGGCCTAAGTGTAATCTTAAGTCCATTTTAGTTACTATAATTTATCAAATGGGCTTATTGGGTCCATTTAAGTTTTAGGTTTACTTTCCATGGGCTTTAATAGTCCATTAACACTACTTTTCATTTTATATAAGTTTTTACTTAGGATATTCTTATAAGCTTATTATGAGCTTATTAATATTTAGTTTTCAATCTAAACAGATGAATAAAACTTAAAAATTCATTTGATGTGTTATACCAAATTAGATCTAGATGTGTCATAAGGTTACAAGTAAGTCATAAGCCCTAGTAGGAGCTTATAACCCACGGCCTACATTAGTTATGGCTTATTAAAGTAAGTCAAGTATTATTTTGAGGTTGCACGTAGTTTATATGTGTTACAAAATTAGATCTAACTATGTACACATCAAGAAAATAAGTCACAAGTTCAAAATAAGATCTAAACTATGTTTAGGCCTAACAATCAAACATAGATCCATGTACCCACATATATAGCTCACGGCTATGTTTTTAGATCTTGGTATTTCCAAGATGAATAATTTAACTAGTTTTTAAATCTTTTAAATATTTACAAAAACACATTATGATTATCTAGGTTACATGCATGTTTCCAAGGCTACTATCATTCCAAGAAACAATGTATAGCCCACGGCTATATTGTTCCCTCCCAATATTCCCATTAGATCTACTAGCTTATTTCATGTATACCATGTTAAGTTAACACTTATCATTAGATCTAGGTTTTTATAAGCATGCATGTACATCTAACCCATTTTAGGTCTAGTGTAACCCACAAATACATTTATACACATAAGTTGTATTTGTGATTTTTATCATTCCATTTAGTATGTTACATTTCATATCCCATCTTTTAAAACTAAGTTGATGAATCATATAGTCACCATTTAATTTAGCCGTGACCTTTAAGGTCATGTTTTTCATGATTTTAAGTTTCACAAGTGCATTTTATGAGATCTATGGTTATTAGTTAACCAAAGTCCCATAAAACAAGATTCAATACTAATGTTACACTTAGATTTATAAAAGGTTTCATATGGTTTTTAAATCTAGTTTAAAATATGGAATACAAGCATATGTTTATTACTAAAATATTTTTAAATCATGTACATGATTTTTATAAATATTGTTGGGTCTAAAATTATATGAGTTGATGTGGCAGAAACTCAAAACGAAGAAAACATCAAGACGTTTGTCAAAGCCGCTGACACGGCTAGTTGAGACGCTGACGGAAAGTGTTGAGACGCTGACAGATGTTTACACGCTGATGGAGAATTCTATTTAGGGAATATATTGGATATATTCTAAATAATATATTCAGTATATATCTATAGAAATAGAATATTTAGATGTTTATTTGATATTATCTCTTGTAGATTCTGTTCCTTCCACTATAAAAGGAACAAGAGTCTTAGGTTTTATTCATATTATTCATTCACAATGTAAACCTAAAGTGTGTGTCGCACTAGACGTGGGATTCAATCTATACACGTCTAGTGGTTGTTTATTATTAATATAATGAGCAACCCATTTGTTTTAATTCGTGTTCTTTGTGTCTAAACACCTTGTTCATGATCATTGTTCTTTTCCGCTATGTTATCATATGAACGATGATCAACCTAGATATAATGGTTCATAACCATTGAGTCTAACGATCATAGGGATCCACAATTGGTATCAGAGCCTAAGGCTCATGATATCTAGGTCCGACGCGGTGTTCGTGTATCGTGAAGAAGAAAAATCCGTCTAGGGTTTTTCTGGACGTTTTTGTGTGCGCAGCAGTATTCAGAAGGTCATAACTTTTGATTGAACCGTTGGATCGTCACGAAATTTTATATGTGTGTTCTACATACATAGATCTAAACATCCACCGGAGGGATTGTCGAGTTTTATCCCCAGGCAAAAGTTATTAAGCGTCGAAGTTGGCTGATGGTAGATTTTCAGTTTTCTGCTTTTACATAAAATCATGACCTAGGGTTTCTCAAACCCTAGATCTACTTAGAAAGCAGAATGTTATGGTGTTCGTGGCTGTTAAAACGTGTGAAGATACACGATCTAAGGTTATTTACAAACCCTAATTAGGGTTTCAATGCTCAAAGTTCCAAACCCTAGATCGCTGTTACAGACGTGAAGGTTAATGCAGATTCGTGTTACTGTTTTTAATTCGAATCCTATACATGCTAGTCTACAATAACTCACGTGGGGCTAAAGTTCATCGATTCTGATTGGTTCTTGATGAAGTATTCACACGGTGATCGGTCAAAGGAGTTTATGTGTTCACACGGTTTGACAGATATGAGTGGAGGAAAAGATTGCATTCACACGGCCAATAGAAAACCCTAATATTCGTTATATATTTTGAATCCTCTACATGCTGGTACATAGTTACAAAACGTGAGGATATAAGTTTGTGTTCACACGACCAAGAGAGAATAAATATTACTCTTATGTTCACACGGTGGAAGAGCTATGATTAGTGGAAAAACTTTTAGGTTCACACGATCAAGGACGTAAGGTTAACATTGTGTGTTCACACGGTGCATCACTTTTGATTGGTCAAAATACTTGTTTTCACACGGTTCATATGTTGACAAAGTATTTTGACGATTGACATTTATGCATTTACAAATGTATTTGACAAAGTTTTGATGCAACACTGACAAAGTCTTGGTGCAACGCTGATAAAAATGGACGCTGACAAGGTTGATGGTTGGCGCTGACGTTTGTTATTTAGGCGCTGACAGGAAGGGTTTCGACGCTGACAGGAATAAGTCAACGCTGACAGCGTTGACAGTGTTGTCCGATATATGCTATTTCAACGCTGATAAGTGTCATCCGATATCGGACAATGCATCTGATGAAGATATTGGACAGAATTGGATATTGGACAACACACTGATTGCTGCTGTTTGAGAAAATGGGTACGTTTTAAGCACACAAAAAGGAGTTATTTACACACAAAGGTACATGGAATCTCCGTTTTAATATAGAATATCAAGTTGATATTTATGGCTCGGATATTTTTAAATGGATTAATGATTTTAAAGCGAGTTAGCAATTATTCGTGGGAATTTGATGGATATTTAAACTATGTAATCGGGATAGCCTTGCAAAAGAGTTATTCAGCATAACACTTTTACATATGGTATGAAGATGTTATTTCATTCAAATTCGTCATGAAGAGGTGTTAGCTTAAGGGGAAGAATTCTTATGGTAAGTTTGATGATTGAAGAAGATTTTCGCGAGTTTGTGTTCTATCATATCTTAAAGTGCCATAGACTTTAAAGGTAACTTGTTCGTGCTTTACATGGATAGTGATGAAGACTTGTCATAACACTTGAAGGAGTTACATTATCGTGCTCAGTGTCTCACATAGGATGAGAATATTGACAAGGGATCGAGGTCTACTTATAATTGGTCTGATATAAGTTCTTTATCACGTGGATAGTACAAGACATGGAACATAGGTTTGGGTTATTTTACTTCTACATCAAAAATATTAAAGTTATTTTTCTTCAGGATCATTACATAGAGCCTACTTTTGGAGAATCTTCAAAGATTGCATACATTGTTTACTTCCTTGTTGATGTGACAAAAAGGGGAAGACATACATGCTACACTTGAGGGGAAGCACTTTGAAGATCATGTACAACTTACAAGAGATATACAAAGAGTTTTGCCGACATCAACTAGGGGAAGATTGTTGGGTCTAAAATTATATGAGTTGATGGGGCAGAAACTCAAAACGAAGAAAACATCAAGACGTTTGTCAAAGCCGCTGACACGGCTAGTTGAGACGCTGACGGAAAGTGTTGAGACGCTGACAGATGTTTACACGCTGATGGAGAATTCTATTTAGGGAATATATTGGATATATTCTAAATAATATATTCAGTATATATCTATAGAAATAGAATATTTAGATGTTTATTTGATATTATCTCTTGTAGATTCTGTTCCTTCCACTATAAAAGGAACAAGAGTCTTAGGTTTTATTCATATTATTCATTCACAATGTAAACCTAAAGTGTGTGTCGCACTAGACGTGGGATTCAATGTATACACGTCTAGTGGTTGTTTATTATTAATATAATGAGCAACCCATTTGTTTTAATTCGCGTTCTTTGTGTCTAAACACCTTGTTTATGATCATTGTTCTTTTCCGCTATGTTATCATATGAACGAGATATAATGGTTCATAACCATTGAGTCTAACGATCATAGGGATCCACAAATATGTCGTGACCTATAATGGTCATAGCTTTATCAAATCTTGATTTTTAACATATTATTTACTTGTGTTTATAGATGTATGATGATGCATGCATGAAGAAATGAAAGAACAAGTAGTGTATACCTTTCTTGCCTAAAAAGTACCACAAATGATCTAGATGAACAAGGAGATTTGAGATCTACTTAAAATGATGAAGGAAACCCTATGTATAAATCAAGCTGTGGCCTAGATGGCTTAGCTAGGGCTTGTTTATAGTGGTTCGAAGAGAATGATACTACCAATGATTTGTAGTAGAGATGAGACAAGTATCTTGGTGGAATTAATACTTGGTTTTTGGATGTATATGTCTTTAAGCCGTATGATTGAAAGAGAAGAGAGTGGGAGAACAAGATTTGGATTGCATGTATGGGAGGTGTGTGTGTGTTTCGGCTTAAAGAGGAGAGAGGGAAAGGAATGGCAAAAGGTATGATTTAGCTTGGTAAGGCATATCATGCCAAGTGTCCCCTTTTGCCTTTCCAAGGCAACTCTCCATCTTCCACACAAGCCTATGTCGTGTGATACTCACCAAATAAGGGGGAAAAGGATGGGCTTTAGTCATGGGCTTATGTTGGGCCTAATACAAAGAGCACAACCTTGGGCTAGAGCATAAAGAACACATAACCTTGGGCTAGTCCAAGAAAGTTTAGGGATACCTAAACTATGCATACACACATATACGGCCACATACACATGGTGTAGCATATTTTCTAATTTTTGTTAAGTGTTGTCTAATCAAATGTTGGTTATACATTTTATTACTTGTTTTGCTTAGTAACATGTACAAGGTTTACATTATGAATCTTATTACAACAAGTGTGTATGTAAGAGTATATGTACATGTTAGACAAGTTCACATATGACCTATAGAAATATAACACATGAGTTTGTGTTCTAGGATTAACAGGTGGAAATTTATTACATAAAATCATGGTAAAATCATAGATTTTAAACTTAAGATCCATACAAACAAAATGGAGGGAAATGTAACTAGGTTAAAACAAAACCAACAAAAAATGGAACAAGGGTAACATGAAATAAAACAAGTGATTATTAAGGCCGAGAAGAGGCAATCTATGTTTGAGGATAAAATTCATCCATGTTTGAGGCTATAATGTGTAAACCGTCTTTGAGTAGTCTTCCTAGTAATACCATATCGAAACCTAAGGGAGAGATGAAAGTGATTACCACACGAAGTGGTAAGACACTTAAGGAACCTACTCCTCAACCAATTGCTCCTACGGAGGATGCAAATGAGGAAGAACCTGAGGTAATGGTCGAAAAGGAGCATGTCCCAATCCCACAAAGTACCGCTCATGCCACACGTACGGTTGACCCATAACCACATTTGGAACCCGAGATTCCAAAGGCTATGCCTATGCCTCAACCACCTTTGCCCTATCCATCGAGACTTAGAAAGGAGAAACGTCAAGAGCGCGACAATTACCAATTTGAGCTTTTTATGAAAATGTTTCGTTACGTTCATTTTAATTTCAGTTTTGACGATGCTTTGGTCATGATGCCTCGATTTGCCGCTAACTTTAAGAGTATGTTAAACAACAAGGATAAATTGCAACAATTATCTAGTTGTTCATCGGTTTATCTTAACCGCATACCTCAAAAAGTCGGTGATCCCGGTTAATTCTTGGTTCCATGTGCAATCCAAGATATGGAAGAATGCTATGCCTTGGACGATCTTGGTTCTAGTATTAACTTGATGCCACTTGCAATCTTCAAGTCGCTCAATCTTCCTAATCTTACTCCTTCACTAATGTCTATCGAGTTGGCCGATCATTCCACTATTCTCGCATATGGATTGAAGGAATACGTTTTTGTGAAAGTGGGAAAGTTCTATTATCCGGTAGACTTTATCGTTGTCGATATTCCCACGGATCCTCAAGTTCCTCTCATTTTAGGTCGTTCGTTTTTAGATATGTCTGTGGCTTTAATTGATGTGCATGCTAGAAAGATCACCTTACGTTTCAACGACGAGGAACTTGTTATAAACGCAACTCAAAATTCTCCAATTTCTCATGTTTACTCCGTTGCTACCATAAACCTCGTTGATATGATCGACGTTGTTTGCGAGGAATTTTCACAAGAAGTTCTAGGTTTTGGTGATGATGAAAATAGTGGCAATCTCACTATGCTTGATCCCATTCTTGATAACTCGACACCAACCTTCACTCCATTTGAAGGTGGTGGTTTTACGATGGAAGAATTCGATGTTCCACGTACTTGTGACGAAGCCCTCGACAACGATGAGGACTTCTCGATTATCAAGGATTTTCTTAACGATTTCCCATTTCTTCCACCCGAGGAGGTTATGAGTATCGAGCCCAAATCTTCAATTGAGGAACCACCTATCCTCGAGTTGAAAGATTTACCACCTCACCTTGAATATGTATTTTGGAGGAGGAAGACGAGTTGCCGGTTATTATTGCGAAAGATCTTTCGAATGATGAAAAACCCACACTTGTCGATGTTCTAAAGGACCACAAAGGGGCAATTGCGTGGAAATTATCCGACATTATTGGGAATGATCCCAAATTTTGTACCCACAAAATATTAATGTAGGAGGATTACAAACCCGCAATCCAATGTCAAAGGAGGGTGAACCCCAAAATTCACGACGTCATCAAAAAGGAAGTCCTAAAACTCCTTGACGCGGGAATGATTTACCCTATTTCCGATATCCCTTGGGTGAGTCCTATTCATTGTGTCTCTAAGAAGGGAGGAATGACCGTTGTGCCAAAGGATGCCAACGAGTTAATTCCAACTAGACTCGTGACCGGTTGGAGGGTGTGTATCGACTATCGTAAGTTGAATGACGCCACTCTTAAATACCATTTTCCCTTTCCCTTCATGGATTAAATGTTGGAGCATCTTACGGGAAACGATTTCTATTGCTTTTTAGATGGTTTTTCCGGTTACTTCCAAATCCCCATCGATCCTCGTGATCAAGAAAAAACTATGTTTACATGTCCATATGCAACGTTTGCCTATCGTAGAATGCCATTCGGACTTCGCAATGCACCGGGAACCTTTCAAAGGTGCATGATGGCTATTTTTCATGATATGATGGAGAAGACGATGGAAGTCTTTATGGATTACTTTTCCGTGTTTGGTTGTTCGTTCACTTCGTGTTTGTCGAATCTTGAGAGAATGTTGAAGCGTTGTGAGGAAACCAACCTTGTGCTTAATTGGGAAAAATGTCATTTTATGGTTAAAAGTGGAATCGTCTTAGGGCACAAGGTTTCGAAAGCAGGGATTGAGGTAGACCAAGCTAAGGTAGACGTCATCGCCAAATTACCTCATCCCAAAACCGTTAAGGGAGTTAGAAGTTTTCTAGGCCACGCGGGCTTTTATCGTCGATTCAGCAAGGATTTTTCAAAGATTTCTCGACCTATTACACACCACCTCGAAAAAGACGCACCTTTTGTCTTTAACGAAGATTGTGTACGAGCCTTTACATTCTGTTCTCGAGTTATATTTAGAAGGAAAAGAAAAGAAACGATAGAGGGAGAACAGAATAGAAAAGAAAAAAGAATGTTATGAAGTGATTTTTTTTATGTTCTTGAGTTAGAAAACAACCTGCGGAAAGGAAGTGAAGGGAAATATACATGTACAATTATACCCTCCTAACACATACTCTTATATAAAATAATTAGATTGTACGATCAAAATTCTGATTTTATTAAACATAATCTTTTTTAAGACCAGCAACTATAGCCCAAACAATGTGACGCAAATATATATTCTATGTGGTTATTATATGGCCCATCTCATCAAATATAAGGTACTCATAATATAATAAGAAAAATGAAAAAGCCCATGAATCTACAACTGCATAACTCCATCACCTAATAGATCGAATAGCAGGGTTTTAAGCCATCAAAACTAAAAAAGAACTACCAAGTATCCCTCTATCAGATGTTTGATGTGTTAAACTGTTAATCACAGTTGAAACATAATAACAACCATGGTACATAAAGTATGTTCTCAGGTGCTTTTCTATGTCATCAAGATTAAATCATAGAGGTTGTCGTAGAGATTTTATAGAAGATAAGATTATGTTAGTTCTTTAATAATTGATGAGAAGAGAAAAGGGTAGTTTGGTCAGTTTAACTTTATGTGAGCTTTCCTTCCCAATCCTCCCATTTTTGGGAGGAAACTTTTGGCTAAAAAAACGTCTTTAATTTCCCTCCTGGTTCCTCTATTTCCTTTCCTTTCTGTTGCTAATAAATCTTAAGAACACAAAACAAATATAGTTTCTTTCCATTTCTTTTCCTTTCTCCTCTTAATTAATCTTGAGAACACAGTGTTAAAATCCTTATGAGGAAACTTAGCGAAGCTCCCATTCTTGTTGCTCCCACTTCGAACCTTCCCTTTGAGCTCATGCGTGATGCTAGTGACTACGCTATTGGGGCCGTATTAGGGCAACATCATGAAAAACACTTCTTGCCTATTCACTATGCTAGCAAAACGATGACCGATGCTCAATTGAAATACACTACAATGGAGAAAGAATTCCTTGCCGTGGTGTATGCATTTGAGAAATTTCGAGCTTATCTCGTCTTGACTAAATGCATAGTGTATACGGATCATTCGGCTATCAAGTATCTTATGCTAAACAAGATGCAAAGACGAAATTACTTCGTTGGATTCTCCTCGTACAAGAATTTGATCACAAAATCCTTGACAAAAAAGGAGCCGAGAATCTAGCGGCCGATCATCTTTCTCGTTTGGAAGATCCTCACCAAAGTGTTTACGAGCCAAAGTAAATCACCGAAACATTTCCTCTCGATACACTTGGTGTAGTGAATTCTAAGCTTGATTCATCTACCCCATGGTTTGCGGACATCGAAAATTACCATGCGGGAAACTTCATCATTAAGGGTATGACGACTCAACAAAAACGAAAATTCTTTCGTGACGTCAAGTTCTACTTTTGGAACTACCCTTACTTCTTTTGAACTTGTGCGGATCAAATCATTCGACGTTGTGTCTTTGGTACCGAAGCTTCTAACATCCTTAGAGCTTGTCACGAGGGACCCAAGGGTGGTCACCACGGTGCTAATCTCACGGCTAAGAAGGTCTTTGATGGCCGTTTATTTTCGCCTACAATTTACCGAGATGCACGTGCACTTGTAAAGTCGTGTGACTCATGCCAACGACAAGAAAAAGCCTCAAAAAACGATGAAATGCCACAAAATATCATCGTGTGTGAGATCTTTGACGTTTGGGGCATTGACTTTATGGGGCCGTTCCCATCATCTCGTGGTAATAAGTACATCCTTGTCGCCGTTGACTACCTATCTAAGTGGGTGGAAGCTAAGGCTTTGCCCACTAACGATGCTCGTGTGGTAGTCAAGTTTTTGAAAAGCTTGTTTTCTCGGTTTGGAACCCCTCGTGCGATCATAAGCGATCCTGGAACCCATTTTTGTAACGACCAATTCGAAAGGGTCCTAAGGAAATATGGGGTTACACATCAGCTTTCTACGGCTTATCACCCAAAAATGAGTGGGAAAGTCGAGGTTTCAAACCGAGCGTTGAAGAAGATCTTGGAGAGATCGATTGGGGAAAACCGACAATCTTGGTCGGATAAGTTGGACGATGCTTTATGGGCCTTTCTAACCGCTCATAAGACGCCCATCGAGTGCACTCCTTATAAGCTTGTGTATGGGAAGAATTGTCACTTGCTAATTGAACTCGAACACAAAGCTTATTGGGCCCTTAAGCATTGTAATGATGATATGGAGACCGCGGGAAAACACCGGAAAATAAAATTAAATGAATTAGATGAATTGAGAGACATTGCTTATGAAAATTCATTGATTTATAAAGAAAAAACTAAAATGTTTCATGACTCAAAAATTAAAAACCGGGTTTTTAACATTGGAGATCAAGTGTTGCTTTTTTACTCTCGTTTGAAAATATTTTCCAGCAAGTTGAAATCCTGTTGGTCCGGTCCATTCACCGTGACTCAAGTTTTTTCTTATAGGACCATCGAGCTAGCTCAAAATGATGCCCCAATTTCAAGGTGAATGGACATAGGTTGAAGCACTACTTTGGCGGGAAAGTTCCATCCTTGAACTGCCTCGAGCAAATCACCTTCCCCAATGATAATTAGTATTGAGGGGATCGAGTCGAGCTCATGACTCGGTAATCAAAAACGAGGTGCCTCGTGGGGGAGTCTCATGCTTATCCTATGTAAATATTGTCGCTTTCTAATGTAGTAACGTGAGGGGATTTGTGCCCTTCCAACCTTTGTTCCATGGTTGTTTGTGATATGTGGTTTTTAGATGATCATGATCTTCACGATTGGAGCCTCTCGTATTCGTTTTATGGGAGCACTCGATCGTTTGCTAGGAAGAATTTCTCAATATCCATGATATATCCTTTGAGGTTGTAACCTTAGGTTTTTAGCACACTTCATAAACGGATATAAATTTAACGGTTACACCCTTTCCATGCTAGATTAAGCATTCGACTACGTCTCTAGTATGGGGGTTTCCAACCCTTAGACTTGATAAATTGAGGACAGTGTTTAACTTTAGTATGGGGGGTGAATAGATACTTACCTTGCCAAACCTTCACGCTTTCCAAAGTTTATCTTTTTGTTTATCGTTTTGTTGCAAAATAAGGCTAAAAATGGCAAAATTTTAAATTTTTTCTCATGTTTTATAAGTGTTTGAAGACACGAATGTAGGTTTTTCGATGGCGAGAATAAGAGTAATTTTTTACTCGACCGTGCGTGTTGAGCACTTAGCTTCGATTCCTTAACTTATATTAGGCTAAGTCACTTAAATGAGGACGAGAAATGATGCAGTTAATTATAAGTTACTATGCTAAACTTAGAGTACTCGTATTCTTTCAAAAACCCATGTGTTCTCTTTGTTTGCTTATTCTCCCTTCGCTTGTAAATATTTTTTGCTTAATAAATATTGACTTAGAGGTTTAGTCTTGATTGTTGGTTTCTAGTATTTTCTAGTAGCTTCCATGTAATTAAATTGGGAAGACATTAAGGTATCGTCAGCGTCACGGTTTTGAAGTATTGGCAACCCGAATAATCGAAAGCTTCACCTAATAATAAGATTTCAAGTGCTCACTAAATCAAGCAAACAATTTAAAGCTCACAAGGCCGAAAAATCTATGTGAAATTGAAAGTGAATCAAGCCTTAATCTTTGAAGCTTTAAAGATCCAAAGTTCGCTTTTAGCTTGAGGATATACGTCTTTGGCAATAATAAACATCTCATGGTGAGGTTAAATAAAAGGCAAGGCAAGACTGAAGCCATAATAAAAGCTTCATGGCGAAGTTGAATAAAAGATGGAGGTAAACCTATGATAATAAGGCCCATCCGGTAGGGGGCGTATAAAAGTCTTTGTAATAAGTCTCATGTTCAAAACCGTTATAAAACCGTGTTTATCGATCCTTCTTGTTGACTTAATTTTTTGACATCGTTGTCTATTGGGGGGGGGGGTTATTAATTCGATGGTCTTGGTTACACCGTTATGACTCTATTTTTAGACCTAAATCACTATTATCGTATAAGTCAAAAATGTATCCTCGTGAAACATTCAAGACAAAATAAAATATAAGAGATACAATTTAGGAAAATGGGAGGATAAGTACGTGATTAGGGCATATGAGTAGTGTTAGCATTACTAACTTATAATGACAATGATCTCGTTGCAGGCTTAGCATGGAATTGGGGTGAAAATCGAGGACGATGAAATTATTTCTAACGAAGCATTCACGTGTTCTTATTCTATGAACCTAAACGTCCCATTTTGCGATGAAAATCATACATTATGTCTAAAACGCAAGTAGAAGTAATAGTAGTAGTGCAGCTAGTTTATCATTCAATAAAACTGAATAAAATGAATTTTGAGGTGCTACAATACTTTATTCTAGCATTGCGTGAGGGCACGGCAATGGTTTAGTATGGGGAGTGATGAGACTGCTTTTATACATAGTCTCATCATCTAAAACGGGCTTTAAATACATTAAATATCATCAAAAATGCCAGATATATTCTTGTGTTTGTTACTTTTATATTTTAGGTACGGATATTGAGAAAATGACAAAAGATCACAAGAAACATGCAAAAACGAACACGGGAAACGAAGCCGCACAATGAACCAAGCCCTAGTGTTGATTTTCCAAGAATAACCCTTGAAGATTTAAAGATTGTACAAGAAGGGTCCTCAAGTATTGAAGAATTGACACTTTAAACCCTTGTTTATTTATAATTACAAGATTGGTCCTTAAAGTTTGTCAAATTTACAAAAAGGGCCCTCCACTTTGAAGAATTGGCAAGAATGGTCCCTCATAAATCAAGACTTGTCAATATTAGTCCTCCAAGAAGTCAATCATATAAGTCAAGACCATAATCTTTGAAGAAAATGCCGAAACAGCCCTTAAAGAATCATGAAATGGCAAGAAATACCCCTGAAAATACTTTGGAAAAGTATTTGGGGCAAAAGTGTGAAAAGTAAAACTTTCAATAGAAAGGAATCCGGTGTTAGCTTGTTTAAACTTCAAGTGACAAAGAAATAAGAAAAGAGGGGCTAAATATGGACGACACAAAATATACCTTAACCAGTGGCAGCTTGCCACGTACCCCGCTCACCTCCAACAACCAATCAAAACCCACCCTTCCTCCACCTCAGCCATCCACTCACAACTAAATTAACTAATCTCTGATTAGTTTAATTTTAGGCGCCTAACACTTATTTTAAAAACAAAAACAGATTAAACCCATGTTCTTGACATTCATAATCCAAATTGGGTTTTTCTAAACTGCTTGAAATTAAGTTACGAAAGTGTCCAGATTTATGATTAAGCTAATCATAAACATAACCCAACTCCCAAAACTCATGCCACATCATCACCATGGTCACATGTTAAACCCTTGTACACGGTTTTTAGAGAAAATGACAAAACCTGCTAGCCATCCAACGTCCAAGATCCTTGCTTGAAAATTAAGCTTATTTTAATCCATTGATCAAATTCCTTCACACTTAACAGCTTCACAAAATGCCAAGAAGTTCACATGTTCAAGCAAAAATTCAAAATCCTCAAGGTCAAATTGGGACTTCTACAGCATTAGGGTTTACGTTTTTATGTTTTCTAGATTGTCAATGTATCCTATAAAAGGCAGAGGACCTCATACATTGAGGCTTGTTCTTGGTTTTTCCTTGTTCATTTTTCTATAAATCCTACTTTCAGTTTTATGAATTAGAGTTTGAATTTGTGAAGAAATACAAGTGCCAATCTTATTATACTCTTGTTTATGTTTAATGTTTATGAATCTTGAATCCTAAAACCTGTTTGTAAAAAGTGTGCAAGAAATTGAATATTTTTCTAAAGTCTTGATATTTTGCTAAGTCTTTGGTACACCTTTGGAATTTTTGGGCTACAAGTTGATCATAACACCCTGATAAAGAGTTATCAAGGTGTTGTGAGGCTTGTGGTTTGGGGATAATCAAAGAGTGGATACAAAGGTTGCATCAATCAAGCTTTGTCACTTTTCTGATTTTCATATTTGTGTTCTAAGCTTGTTGATTCTTAGCAGCTTGTTTGTGGAAGCTTATGCCTTGTTCTGCTAGGCACATCAGCTCAAAAATTCGTGAGTGTCGATGTACATTCATGAGGTTTGAGTTCTTGAACCCAAAAATCTGTCAAAATACTTGAATTTTGTGATTTTGAGTTATGCTATAATTCTTGTTGTTTTTGTGGCTTAATCTCGCTTGATACTGCATAATATACTTGTTAATGTCTTTGATTGGGCTTGGGTAACACTAAATCACACTTATACTTTGTTAAATATGGATTTAAAAAAGATAAGGGGTGTTTGGGTTAACCTGTTTAAGATCATAAGTTGTTATTGAGTTATTGGAAGGTGTTGTTCATTGTTTGTATCTGCTTAATACTTGGTTGTGTGCTAATATCTACAAGTTTTCAGACTTAAAACATCAAATCTTAGATTGTGCTATAACTCACTTGATTTTGCTTATTTTGACCTAAGATTTTGGAAACACCTAGAGTGTATGCACGTTTAGGGCTAACAAGTGTTAAATCAAAGTTTTTGTAACTTGTTAAGAAGATTTGAGTGTTTGAAATTGGATTTGTGGTCAAGTATATCAGCAAAGTATCATAACTGCTTGTTTACTGTTCATCAGTAACTTTGATTTGCTTGAATCTAGATCTAGACTTTGAACCAATGCATGAAACCTGTTTATATTTATTCATTTGAATAAATTATAGCTTGTTTATGCATTTGGTGAAGTTTGGATGGCTTATTCGTGCTAAAAGTGCTTACTGAGTTAAAACTGCTTATTGTTCATGTCTGATGCATAACTGGTGATCTTTTGATTAAACTGTATTGATTGGCTGATTGAATTTGTGTTTTTATTGTTGTTATTGACTCCTTGTGATTAACTGATCACTTGGGTGCCTTTGCTTAACCTGAATCCACAAAAAAGTCACAAAAGACAAAAAGTCAAAAAGGTTAAGCAGTGGAAACTTTTCCCACTGTTGAACCTCCAAAACTAGCCCCTGTTAGTGTTAAATATCAAACAACTTATTCATAAGCCATTTTGGCTTATCCAGACTTGCAACAACTTATTTTTTGTGATAAATCTTCCTTATTTGACCCATTGATTTGATCTGGAGCTTATTAGGGTTTGACTTTTAAGTTTGACTAGAAAACTCATCAAGTTGACTTTTACATAAGTGCTTAATTGCTTATTCTGGCTTATTTCTTGTGCTTATTGGAAAACTTTTTGATTATTTTGCTTAATTAAGTCATTTAAAACCTTTTGAAACTTGAATCAGCACTTGAGGTGGTCTAAACTCAAAAACGACTATTTTTTCATTTTGTGAAGAGAGTCTTGGCTTATTTCAGGCTTATTTCTTGTGCTTTTTTCAAATTTTCTTTTTACTTATCTCTTTGGTAACTCAAAAGAAGCTTGTGTGTCAATTTTTAGCTTATGGCATCAGCTTATAGCTTAATGGGCCAAAAAGCCCATTAAGAATAAGCTGCTTTGAAATAAGCTAGCTTATACACATTTTCAGCTTTTGGGCCTTCGGAGTTTTGTCCTTAAAATCAAATTTTAAGTCAGACTGGAAGTTTTAGGCCTATTTGGACAACATTTTTCTTATTGGGCCATAAAAAGCCCATTAAGGGGTCTGTTTGGACTTTTGGCCCATTTCAAGGCCCAATAGGGGTATTTTTGTAATTTCATGTCCATTTCTGCTTTATTTAGGTTAAAATAAACTAGTTTGCAACTTCTTATAATTTTTTATAATTTTTGGATTTTTATTAATATTTTATTATTATTTCATTATTAAAAATTAAAATTTATATTTTTACAAGTTTTTCATTTTTCTTAGTTCAAATACATTAAGTTAGGAATTTTACAATTTTTAGATAAATTTTATTGTCATTTGATTAATTTTTAGAATTATTTTCATTTTTAATAGTTTTTAATTGCTTTTAAATAGTTTTAATTATTTTTAAAATTTTCAAAAATAGTTTTAAACTTAGTTAAGTCATTTTAGAGGTTTACAAGTTAAAAAATCTCATTTTGGGCTTTTTGTTAATTAAATTGATTTTTGGGCTTTAATTAGCATTAAAAAATTATTATTTAATTAAATAAAAGGTTTGAGTGATTTTTTATTTTTCGTAAACTCTAATTACATTTTTTTAGGATTTATTGCAATTTTCTAGGAATTTTTAAGGTAATTTTTAATTTGGGTCACTTTTTACGGTTTTACGTGTACGACTTATCGTCTTAGTTTAATTCATACTCGTAACCGTCA
This sequence comes from Glebionis coronaria, assembly GCA_025667525.1. Lineage (NCBI taxonomy): Eukaryota > Viridiplantae > Streptophyta > Magnoliopsida > Asterales > Asteraceae > Glebionis > Glebionis coronaria. Next base: position 291,397,190 of record CM046875.1, read on the forward strand.
TTCTCTTTTTATCTCTTTTCTATTTTTCTTTTCTCATAAATCATAATCACATCATTAATCATTTCTTACACAACACACTAGCCTCCTTGAGAACGATCCCCACTTTGGGTCAATTACTTGTGGTTTTCCTAAATCACTTGTGTACTTACCCTAATTACGCTCTTTTTCCTAAAAGACGTATTTACTCAAGTATCAGCAAACAACCTCAACACAAGGTACAAACCATTCACCTGGTTCTACCTATCTTCATTCCAATCAAGAATGAATGAGTTTTCTCACCGCTCATTTCTAGCCCTCCCTTAAATGTGAATGCTCAACCACAACCTCATCAAAGGATTCCCTTTGTTTTTTTAGCCTCTTCCCTTCACTCCACCAAATTCACCCATCTCACCTATTTCAGCCTTGGATACCATGCCTTCTCCTAATCCTCCCACAACCAACACTCCTCTCGTGGGTGTTCCCATTTCCAATCTCTTGGGTGATCCACACTTGTTTGATTTTTTCATGCACAATGGAACTAATTGCCCTTGTTGCTTTAATAACTTTCACCTCATTGATATACTAAGGTTAGAAATGATTGGGGCTCACATTAAGTTTCAAAGCTTCTTGTTGAACCTATTTGCTAATCCTCCACCTCCTAGGAGATAAATGATAGACTTTAAAATTAACATGCTTTTCAAAAGAAGATCAAGCTAAAAGAGAACTATGAACTCAAGAGCTAGTTGTTAGCTATATTTGTAGTAGTTAATTGTCTTTTTAATTCTTGTATTTCCTTTCCTTTCCCTCATGATTTACTCATGTGGATGATTTATGGATCTAGTTTTTATGTGCTTTAATCTATGTGATCACATTTAACAACTTCCGTTTATTTAAAATTGAATCTAAATCTATCACAACCTCTAAAAACTTGACATAAAATTGGACCAAAATGTTATTTAAATATTTTGTCACCTTTTGTCAAGACATTCTTTGTGAATGTGTTTCTTTTATGCAACCCTAGCATTCTCTAGTGCTAAAAGAGGTAAAAATTCAAGATTTGCAAATTTTTGAAAAAGTCTTATCTTTCTCAAAAACTTTTGAAAATCTAGTCTTGTAGTCCACTGGACATGGTTCTCAAGCCTCCAGGCGGTTCAATATCGATATGGAACCGCGGGCTTCTTTAAAGAACCGCGCCCAGTAAACCCGATATTGGCTTATTTTTGGTCTTTCTTCTTTGACCACTGTTTTGGTTAAGATTCTTTGTTTACCCAATTTGGCTAAACATTCTCTAAAACCTTTCTTTTTCATTTCAAATAGTTGTCTTGTCTATTTTCTTTAAATTCTTCTCTTTTGGGAGTTCTTTCCTTCATCCCTCATAATGTCTAATTCTTCCTTTTCTAACCTTGACATTTCTTTGTCACAAACTTCTCAATCTAAAGCTTCTTCTTCTAATCTTTCAAACAAACCAAAAATCTCGGTTAAACCCATTTGGATAAAAAAAAGAACAAGAATCCTCATGATTCTTCTTCTCCAAAATCCTCCAAGAATTCCACTTTCTCTCAGATTCAATATTGGAATGAGACTTACTCTATAAATCCAATTACCGGAAAAAAACAATTTCTTCCACCACCACAAAAACCTTTCAACTCTCCTCAACTCACTGACCTTTCTTCTTTCCCTAACCTCACTAGGCATTGTGAAAACATCTCTTATCCATTATCTCCCTCCCCACCAACCTCTAATCTTGATGGACCTCCCCCATCTAACGACTTTGTTTTTCAACATGGTTCCTCGTGTGCTTGTTGTCGTTTTCAACAAATTCAACTTGCTCATATCTATGGCAACCTAAATTTTCTTGAATTCCTCCTCACTCGAGCTTCTCTCAAAGTTTTCGTTCCCGTGAACAAAACTTCGAATGATGCTTCGTCGTCTTTCTTTTCCAACTAAGGCACTTTTTCTACTTTAGTTGTTTGAGTCAATAAATTTTAAGCAATCGTGGAATATTATCACTATTAGAGTAGCTTATGCTTTGTGGTCTATTTTCCATATTGTTTTTTGTTTTAAATATTCATATTGTGTGTATGAATCTTTATCTTGTATGTTAGTTCAAATTTTTGTAATATGAATGTTATGTGTGTTATCTTTCCCTCTAATTCTATTTCACACATTAGTTAAGGAGTTGATCATGGTTAAAACTTAAATTAATTATGGGTGTTCCATAAATTCTAAATTTTAACCCATTGACATTTTAAATCATCTTTGATTGGTTTGGATATTTCTTCTCTTCCTTTATTCCACCAATTGAACTATTATGTTGTCAATACACACACTTTGGACATACTTAGCAAATGCTTGCTTCTAATTTGAGATTTCTTTTCCTTCTCCCTCTCAAGTTAGTTAGTAAGTAGTGCACATATATACATTGGTGTTTCTTTTCTTTGGTCTAACCTTTGTGTAGCATGTCACCTTATCCCATTGACTTGGTGCCACAAGCAAGGGGGAGTAAGCACCAAGGGGATATACTAGCAAAAGTCCAGTTCTTTTTTTCTTCAAAGACTTGTGCTAACCTTTTTGCTTCGACAAAGGGGGAGAAATGATAGTGATAAACTCGTTAATAATTTGAATAAACTTGTATTTTACATAAATGAGTTTATAGTTTGTCGTAATCAAAAAGGGGGAGATTGTTAATGCAAAGAAATTCCTAAAAACATTGTTTATTAATTAATCTTTCTTAGTTTTGATCACGATAAATTACAAAGACATTTATTGTCAAACACAATCATAAAACGAATTATCTAACAAACACTATCATCAAGGTAAAAATCATTGCACTAACATATCTTAATCATGCTTTGTCACACCCCACCATGGCGGAATATAGGGTGTGACCTATGGATATCATCACAACAATAGCGTGTCTATAAAGATAACTAAATGAAATGGAAATATCATAAATGGGTGACACAATGTCATGACAATATCACAAATAATGCAGGCGTCTAGGTAAGTAGGTAACATGTCTACCCCTTACCAAAGACATACAAATACATACATCAACATATAGGTGTCCACAATGTATCACTTATTCAAACATAAAATAAAGGCTAAGAGGAATGGGGGTTCCTCCAAATGCAATCCTAAGCTTCCAGCTAGCTACTCCTATTCTCACGCTTAACCACATTCTCACCTGAAAGAGACACTAAAACACGTCAACAATAATGTTGGTGAGAGTCACAGGTTTAGACTCCAACTCCAAATCAATTATAAGCTGTGAATAACAACCACTAACAAATGAACATATGGACAATGTGCTACAATTATGTATTAACAACTAGCATTCAAGATTAACCATTCTTCACAAATCGAAGGCTCCAAGCCTTACCAATAACCACAATTCCAAGGCTCCAAGCCATACCGATCACCATGGTCCCATAGGCGCCCATATACCTATGAACCAATCCCAAGGCCCCGCCTTGTCAACATCCCCTTAACCAAAATAACATGCCCTGTAAAAGAAACCTTATGCCCTTACATGTGTTAGCTAACTCTTCCCTTTGGCCGCAACGTTAAAGCTACTGTTAAGGCCTCTCTCTCTCTCTCTCTCTATGTATATATATATATATACATATATATATATATACTTTTACCTATCTAGAATTTACTGATTTTGAACATATAAAAAGTTTGTTATGATCAGAGGGTCTTAACCTAACCCATTTGTTTAGCCTTCCTCCAGATATTTTATTTAATATATAATCTAAGTCTCATGTTCGTTTGAAGGTCCAATTATACTCGTAAGTACCCTAAACATTTTAAAAAATTAATTTATACCCGAATGATTTCAAAACTGCTTTGACCTCCGACTGTTGTAACCTGTTTTTGACCCACTTCCCAACCTCCAATTCAATTCTAGTTTCTTGCATTTGAAATTCAATTCAATTACCTTTTCAAGGATATAAGATTCGGAAATTAAAAGTTTGTATAACTCTAGATATGATCAAAACAATGCACCAAAAATTATGCCCCGTTTTTAGTTACGAATTTAATTGAATTAACCTAATTAATTATTCATAATTTATTTAATCACAAGCCCTAATTTATTTAATAATTATAATAACATTAATTCTTAGATTTGATTTTTACCTATCCCTAAATCCATCATAATTGATGTTTACATGAATTAGAAACATGATTTAGTTAATAAAAACATAATCAGAACATGATTTTTACCTCTAATCTTCAAGGGATTGATTTTTCTTGAAAACCCTAACCTCCATTGATTTATTTTCGACCCTATAGCTGATATAAGTCGTTCATGGCCATTAGTGGTCTTAATTTATATTAAAACACCTTTCCTAATCCAAATTTAAGGCTAAAACCAAAACTTTCCATATTTTCTAACTCCCTTCCACCAAATTGGCCCATAACCGACCAAAATAGCATTTTTCTTTATTTTTTTATTATTTACTGTAAATTAACTATTAATTATCATTACCTTAAATTTTCTTAATTTATTTCAGCTCCTAAAACCTCCAAAAACGCTAAACCGTAAAACTAGTCAATTTACGCGTATACCGTAAAAGACGTAAAAATATATAGTTTTATAAAAACTCATAGAATATGAAATAAACTATACAAATAAGTTCTAAATGACTTAAAACCATCCCGTAAATTATTCCCGTGACTAATTACCTCATCGGAGACCTCTTAATGCTAAACCTTAAATCGTAAAAATACGATTTTCTATAATACATATACGTATACGTAAAACCACGAACTAACACCATCTCATTTCATAGTCACTACCTTGTGAGCTCATGAACATGAAATAACCGTTCCTCAGTTTACATATGAGTACCATATACCCAAAAACGATATCCGAACCTCACTCCAAACACACAAAATAAACACATAAGCACATAAAAACACATATTTGCACAAAACATCCTAAACTATAGTCTAAGTGACGAACCCCAAAACCATGGATGTCACATCACTCCCTCCTAATAGAAATCTCGTCCCGAGATTTACTCCTTAGGATCAAACACACAAACAACAAATCACATGAGGATACTTCTTCAAAATGAACTCTTCTCATCTCCATGTGTACCTTAGTTCATTACTCAATATACCACATATACTAACCAACAATATTTAAGTTCATTCCCAAACTCTTTAACTCATAACCAATAAATCTCACAAATAACTCTTTGATAGAACGAAGACTCTTATTAACACAAATCCCAAATAACCATACATGAAAATGCGCATTCTTAAACAACATTTACCAATCTTAATACATGAAATATATCATGTATACCATTCAATTCCCTGGGTAATTCTATACCCATAAGATACTGGTCCAATCTTTCCAAATATCATAAATGGACCTACAAAACTCGTCATCAACTTTTCCCTTTTACCAAAACATGTCACCCATTACTATAGGTGAAATTTCCTACATAACTTTGTCACTAAACTCTAGTGATTTCCTCTTTTTCAACATATCATCTCTTGTTACTCTCATCCTTTCCACAAACACCATTTCCACATTAGTAGTCTCTTTCATGAATTTTAATCCACCGTAAGGACAACTCACCCAATCCTTCCATATAGTGCCTCAAATGGCATTCAACGACTTCTAGTATGATAAGTACCATTATATGAAAACTCAGACATCGCTAATGAGTTTCCCACATCCCTCTAAATCAGTCACCCAAGCTCTAAACACGAGTCCTATACTTGTATCAATTTCCCACTTCGTCCATCATTTTCCAATTAGCTGGATATACTCATATCCAATCATGTTCATCAACTTCCTTTAGTTCATACCGCAAACTACTTAAAAATTCCAATTTCCTTACACAAGTGACCTATGACGATATTTCACATATTGATTAGTTTATCACAATGAGGCTCTTCCAATCCAAATCTGTGACAATCCGTCAATTTATGGTTTATATTTTATTCTCAATATTTATTTGAAAACATTATTTTAATGTTATATTATGACCTCACTTAATTATGGGAAGAAATTTGGATTTACGTCTTGAAGTAGCATCGACTACGTCTAAACCGGAGGAGTCCACGTTACGTGCTTACGTTTACATACACCGTTTTGGTGACAGTCCGACATTTCAGAAAATAAATTTATCCGTGAATATTATTTTGGAATTTTAAATTTGTGTTGGTTCATAAACTCACAAATTTACGAGAAGAGATTAGGACTTACGATTATAATTTAACGTCCTTTACGACTAAACCGGAAACCTTACGTATTTACGTTTTCGAACTCTGTTTTTGATGAGACAATTTTTATTAGGTTCGTTTTGTGCCGCTGATTCATAATTTATAAAAACGTTTTTCGTAAAATGACCCGAGGGTACGCAAATCGAGGAAACTAGAATCAAGGAGTACCCGTAAAATAATAGAGGTGAGACAAGTATACACTTGTCCCACCCCTTCACCATGTGGCGGCAAGAATAAGCTACACAAACACACTTGTCCTAAAGCTTACAAAATAAGCTAAACTTACACCAAAACTAGAAACTCATACCACTTTCTCTCATATCTCTCATGCAAACAACTTCAAACTCTCTCTTTATCCTCTTTTTGGCCGTCCACCATAGCTTCGCCACCAATATGATTCATCAAATTTAACCATAAACCTTATGTTGTTTCTACATATGATGATGACCTTTTGAAGATATGAAGATTGGAGGTGATCTTAACATCCAAAAATGAGTTTCCATGGAGTTTATGGGCTGATTTTCAAGACGATAATCATCCATTTGAAGGACTCAAGAAGTTCATTTGGTAACAAGGAACCAAGCCTTGTTCATCAAAAACTCATTTTTTCATCACTATGGTGGTATAAGGATCATTCTTCCTATCCTTCTTCTTATTTTGATTATGTAATCATGTATTTTCTTTCTTATTGTCTATGTATATGATGAATATATGATGGTAAAAATGTTGTGTGGGAATCAAGTGTTGATAAATATGATTAAAGAGATGAAAAACCATAGGTAACAAGGTTAAAATCATGCTTAAAATGATGGTTGTATAAAAACAGTAAGTAACCAAATGTTAAACTGATAAAATGGTAAAGTGGAATCAATATACAGTAAGTATTAGGTGTTATACACATGTGAGAGTTGGCCATGCATTGGAATCATCAAAATGAGTGAGATATGATCAAAACAAGTTTAGAGTGTAAATCTGACTACACTGTTTTGGACGAATTTTATAAAATACTTGGAAGTTGATTCATTAATAGCTAGGAATAAAATGAAGCACATATCATTTAGTTTTTGTGATAAACATTTGAGGTTCTATCTCCATGTAGAACTCTAGATATGACCATTTTAGTAAACTAGATGTTTATGACTGATTTTGTATAAATAATATATAATATAAGCACTCAAAATTTATATAAAATATATATATATAAAACCCACTAGTTGATAATAATTATAATTAAAGAGTTATATAAATATTGATATTAAAATGGGATATGTTATATAAATTGTAAATATAAATATTTTTCTAAAGTTATAAAACTATATACCAAAGTTTTTCGTCTTTTCGGCTAAAACCGAAAAATTAACGTTTTTGTCAAATAAAACTTTACGGTCGGACCCGTCTAATATAAACTTTTATAAACTCACATACTGATATATGAACTTATATAACAAGTAAAAACCGATACAACCCGAGCTTTACAACATTTAGACACTAACGGGCCAAAGTAGCCTTATTGGACTATAAACCCGACTAGTTAGTAAAACACTTATAAACTTACTTATTTGGGCCCAACATGTAAAGTATAATACTGATAATAAAAGTATAATTGGGCTAATGAATAGTATTGGGCTTGTAATAGGCCCATTGGACTTCAAAATGTAAACAAGTAGAACTAGTGTAAGTCTTGAAAATTTCCAACACATAACACTAAAATGAGTAAATGAGAATATATAAACCCACTTGATCATAATATATATATAATCATCATAAGTATACATAATTGTTATTTTTATAAAGTCATTGGACAAAAGTCTAAGACGAGTATTATTTGTCTAAGTTTCCGTGATTGAAACACGTAGCGTACATCCAAATCGCCGATAACCGCCTTCCCACATCAACGTGAGTTCATAGCCTCGTACTCTTTTAAATGTTTTTATGAAATGTTTTATAAACCCGCGAGGGAGATAACATGTTAGTTTTGATAAAATAGGATACAAGTTGTCCCGATTGTTTGTTTATTGATTTGGACCCGAATGATTGTATGACCCGATGAACGATTAAATGACCCGATAGATGAAACGAAATGGATTATTAAAGTTAGGTTATGTCACTAAAAGTCCCATTAGCATGAATTGTGAACTACCGGGATTTGGTATACGCTTATGCATAATAGTACTATTTGGGGACGATCACCCCAGTTCGCGCCTTGACGGTTGATCCCCGTCGTGCCACATTGATTTGTAAGCGAATTTATGTATGAGAAGATTTACACAAGCGTGATTATTGTGACGACACGCTAATTTAGATGGGAAAATTGTTTTTCGGGCTAGATACCCGTTGTTTGTTATAGTAAGTTAACAATGTCATGCGGCTTATAATAATCCAAATAATGAAATACTGCTATACGCATTAAATTACAATATATTGCCTGACTAGGAATACGGGGTCTTACTATTGATATTATGTTCCTGTTTTGTTTTTTCATAACCATATTCATATAACGGTTTTTAATTAACTCTATACGACGTTATAAAACGTATTGTATGATGCTTTTACGACAATGGTTCGTATAATGATTTTGAAGGCAAAAGCCTATATTATGATTTTTGATAAGGATTTGTATAAAATGACTTAGGCTGTTTTATGGCCTATTACAAAGATTTGTACAAAATGATTTTCAGTAATAAATATATAACGATGATATATTAATGGTTTTTCATTAAACTCTATGAATTCACTCGGCGTTTTCGCTGACCTTTTCTTTTAACATGTTTTATCTCAGGTACTTGAAGGTAATTCTCGGGAAGACAACAAGAATTCGTGGCCCACACTTAAATAATAATTTCCATTCAAATGCTTTGTAAAACCTGTATGAAATACAATGACTTGGGGCCTATGTAAATTTGATATTTATGAATGGAAATGTTTTATTATTAAACGACGCGATTTTTAAGCGTTGTCTATGATGTGAGTAATGTGCTATCCCGTAACACCAACTAGTCTTCCGCTGTATTGAATTGTATAAATTTGGGGGTGTTACAAAATCAACTTATGATCTATACACATCACCAAAAGGACGGTTATCTCAGTTAGTCTATCAACTGCCATCCAAACCCATGCTACAACTACTTCCATAAAATTTGGATAGATCATTAGTAGCACCTATACACTTCTTTCTCATTTTTCTCCATGAAAGATTTTTTTCCCCTGATACTCAAAACTTCCTTTATACATACACAATGTCTTACCTTCAAGGTCATAGTGCTCCTCATCTTGTCTCAGTTAGACCAAGCCCTTCGTCTCTCATGACACATCACATTTATAACTCCTCAACCATTCGATTATCGATACTAAGACTTCCAATCAAATAGTATAGGTCAGTACCATTTTCTTTCCACACTACAACAATATTAGCAAGCTTAGTGCCTTAGTCTACTCATTTGGCTATACCAAAGTTTTACCTTCGGTTCCTATCTCGACCTATTTAACTCATGATTCGCATCTATCCACACTTCCTTCTTCTTCCTCGGCTCATGACATACATCACGATGTTATGCTTCCTGTCTTTCAAGTCATCTATAATTCAATTTTTTTCCAAGTAGCTTCACTTGTTTTTCCTCACGATCAGTTCTCCTACTCCCTCCTAATAGGGACAGACTAGAGTTTTATGTGATCTCATGCGGATCACACTCTCATCTTATACCCATATTAGTTTCCATTTGTCTAAACTAAGCCATATTTTAAATTCTTATTCAAATCTCATACTTCTATTTTGATCTTGCACCCAACATGAGGTACTTTCAGTCATCATCTTCTAGGAATACTTGGTTCTCTCCTTCCATGGTTCTCCCTAATTCCTTCACTATCATGTCCAACCAAAACTTCCCACTTAATTCATCAACTCTATAGAAATCGTTAGTGCATTGGATAATGCATAACTGTCTCTTCCAAAGATCTTTCATAAAACCTTCACAAAACTGACTCTCTAATCACTTCTCCATGAACTTATTCAGCTCAGCTTCACTACTCATCCCTCGATATTGATTGCCATAAAAATTCTATCCACGTAGTCACTCGACTCTCCTTGTTACCTCCACGAGTTCTTAATCTCCTATGTTATGTATTCAATTCATCACGATCCACTAGTTCAGCTCTTTGTAACTCTACTGTGGTACTCGATCTGTCCTTCTTCGTCACGAACCATACGAAGATTCCCATCATAGTGCTTGTCACCTTTCCTGTCCTTGCAACTTCTGTGACTCCTTTGAAATCTCTTGCTTCCTTCTAGCAGTAGGCATGTCGTCCTTTCAGCTCCTTGATTCATGATGTTGCTCTTCACGCACTCCTTATCGTCTCTATGATGTTACCTAGGAACTTTACACTACCCAGCAGCCTCTAACTTCAACTCATCTACCACAATATTTCTAAAGGTACTTCAACCCCTCAATGGCTCACTCTTCCTTACTTGTTGTACTTCACTATTAATCAGCCTCCTACCAATCATTCTTTCACATCCATGTTTTTCCTTCACGTGTCTACTACTACCTTGCTTCCATAACTATACCAATTCCCTTGCGTGTTAATCCTTCCATTAGTAGAAACTTTCTACTCTAACCTCACATCCACTAGTACTTTCATCAATCTCCTAATGGTACTTCAACCAACTTCTCATAGCATGACATCTCGTTTCCAGGACCAGTCAACTAACTTTACTTATTCCTTATTCCCGTAACCAATTTAAGTTTCAAAACTCCACAAATCTTAATCATTCTTTCAACACAACCTTTAAACCAAAATACATCTCTTCGTTCTAATATCTAACCATAAGTAATACTACCCAACTCTATCCTCTCATCCTAACGTTTCCACAACCGCATAACTATATCAACCATGTCGTGTACCAAAAGAATTCCAACCGATCGCATCCCATAATAAATATAGGGTAAATCGAAAGATCAACCATAATGAACCTAGCCAAAACAACTAAAAACGAAACTATGTAATCCAAAAGATTCAATGGAGTGTGCCAACAACGAAAAATAAGACTCGTCACGGTTAGTATTACCAAATTTCGATACCTCAGAAAATTTTAAACTTTCGCCCCATTTAGTTACACCTCATAAAAACCAAACTTCAATACTACTAAAATCAATCATACTCGTTTTGAACAATAAACTCATCTTTTATCTTCATTATTTTATCAAAGATATCAACTAGTTAGTATACTACAATCTTATTCTAACCATTATCTTGTTTACCCGTATGCAACTTATTTCACTTGTTATTATGAAATCAATACATGTTTATAAAATACAGTGTTTTATTTTCATTTTATTCTATATTCTTATTATTATTATTTTATAAAATCCATTTAGGCTGGTTATAACTAAACTACTACACGTTTACAAGGTGTGGTGTTTTCTTTTTATCATTACTATAATAAAATCTCCCTTTTTACTCTTTCCGTCTAGTTAAATACTTCTAAATTTTTAACTCCACTTAAGAAAATTTTTGTAAAATTTCTTTAACCCTTTAAAAATAAATTATCACCTGTTACATAGAAAACTAATCCAATTATTATCAAGACGAATTTGTTTTTATAGCTTACTACCACAAACTTTAAAAAAATATGTAAGTCACGATATCATACCATACACTTACAAATTATATTCAAAACCTTTTTCCTATAATTAGCCACACTTATTTGTAAGAAAATTTAGTATTTCTCATTAATTAAAACACATAGCCGAATGTAGACACACATCAAAAGACTCAAAATGTCGTTGGAACTCCATCAAACTCCAACACCATAAAACACGAGCAAACACAAGGTACGTTCAAGTTATAATAACTACTAAACAACCATATATCATAACTTAACACATACTAGTATATATACATCCGCATATATATACCCATTAAATCACCGAAAACATACTCGTTACCATACATTTCAGATCAATCAATCGCGTCATACACTCGTTTTTCCATACGAGTAATCACCATCTTACAACAAGGCATAAACCCATCACTAAAACCAGTCCATATCGTGTGAACCCATAATCACACAACATGAGTATAACCAAAAACGTATAACACACTAAAAAATAGCCATATGGTAGACAGCCGTTACATAAACCCATATATTATACATATAGCCAAAAATCCACATCTCATCATATACAAGCATGTACTAACCCTCTTTCATGCAATCATACTTGAGAAACCATTGAAGTTGTGGTACTTGTATAACTATGTTGGCCACCATACTTATACAATTACCCTTTCCTCAATGCACTCCCTCCTATGATGACACTTATAAGAATCAATACAACATATAACAAATAAATGCATCTACTCACATAAACTCATAACCACATAAACAATAAGGTCCAAAACTCCATCTATTAAAATAACATAGTAAAACTCTTGGAATACATAAATCCATAGTCTAGCTAAAACAGCATAGACAAACTCCAACACAACATCATAATCAATTATAAGTCATGTCGCCCATAAGAGTGGAAACAACTTAAAATCCTTCCTATCCACCTACTCCTAGTAACTCGAATCACCACATGATTTTTTGGGGAACATGACTTAAACATCAAAAGAAAAATACTATACATTAGGTACACCAAATAACTAATCAATTATTATGAAATTAGTTCATATATCAAAAATAAAACAGAAATTAAAATGTGACTAAGTATGAACGACTATAGTTCAATCCATACGAGTCAAATCTCACAGAAAACGAATCAACAATACTCAGATTATACAATCAAAACCATACACACATATTCCTATGACGCCTATATGTAGAGATCCTTAAGCTATAGACTAGGCTACTAGACTAGGCAACCTAATTCTCAGTAACCATTGTCTCTGATACCATTCTGTCACACCCCACCATGGCGGAATATGGGGTGCGACGTATGGATATCATCACAACAATAGTGTGTCTATAGAGATAACTAAATGAAATGGAAATATCATAAATGGGTGACACAATGTCATGACAATATCACAAACAATGCGGGCGTCTAGGTAAGTAGGTAACAGGTCTACCCCTTACCAAAGACATACAAATACACACATCAACATATATGTGTCTACAATGTATCACTTATTCAAACATAAAATAAAGGCTAAGAGGAATGGGGGTTCCTCAAATGCAATCCTAAGCCTTCCAGCTAGCCACTCCTATTCTCACGCTTAACCATATTCTCACCTGAAAGAGACACTAAAACACGTCAACAATAATGCTGGTGAGAGTCATAGGTTTAGACTCCAACTCCAAATCAATTATAAGCTGTGAATAACAACCACTAACAAATGAACATATGGACAATGTGCTACAATTATGTATTAACAACTAGCATTCAAGATTAACCAATCACCACAAATCCAAGGCTCCAATCCTTACCAATAACCAAAATTCCAAGGCTCCCAGCCTTACCAATCATCATGGTACCATAGGTGCCCGTACACCTATGAACCAGTCCCAAGGCCCCGCCTTGTCATCATCCCCTTAACCAAAATAACATGCCCTATAAAAGAAACCCTATGCCCTTATATGTGTTAGCTAACTCTCCCTTTGGACGCAACCTTAAAGCTACTTTGAAAGCCTCCATATATATATATATATATATATATATATATATATATATATATATATATATATAATTTTACCTATCCAGAATTTACTGATTTTAAACATATGAAAAGCTTGTTATGATCAGAGGGTCTTAACCTAACCCATTTGTTTAGCCCTCCTCCATATCTTTTATTTAATATATAATCTAAGTCTCATGTTTGTTTGAAGGTCCAATTATACTCCTAAGTACCCTAAAAATCTTAAAACATTAATATAAACCCGACTGATTTCAAAACTACTTTGACCTCTAACTGTTGTAACTTGTTTTTGACCCACTTCCCGACCTCCAATTCAACTCTAGTTTCTTGCATTTGAAACAATTCAATAACTTTTTAGGGATATAAGATTAGAAAATTAAAAGTTTGTATAACTCTAGATATGATCAAAACAATGCACCAAAAAGTATGCCCAGTTTTTAGTCACGAATTTAATTGAATTACACTAATTAATTATTCATAATTTATTTAATCACAAGCCCTAATTTATCTAATCATTATAATAAGTTTAATTCTCAGATTTTAATTTTTTCCCTAACCCTAAATCCATCATAATTGATGTTTACATGAATTAGAAACATGATTTAGTTAATAAAAATGTAATTAGAACATGATTTTTACCTCTAATCTTCAAGGGATTGATTTTTCTTGAAAACCCTAACCTCCATTGATGCATTTTCGACCCTATAGCTGATATAAGTCGTTCATGGCCATTAGGGGTCTTAATTTATATTAAAACACCTTTCCTAATCTAAATTTAAGGCTAAAACCAAAACGTTCCATATTTTTTAACACCCTTCCATCAAATTGGCCCATAACCGAGCCAAATAGCCTTTTTCTTTATTTTTATATTATTTAATGTAAATTAAATATTAATTATCATTACCTTAAATTTCCTTAATTTATTTCAGATCCTAAAACCTCCAAAAACGCTAAACCGTAAACCTAGTCAATTTACGCGTATACCGTAAAAGACGTAAAAATATACAGTTTTATAAACTCTTAGAATATGAAATAAACTATACAAATAAGTTCTAAATGACTTAAAACCATCCCATAAAATATTCCCGTGACTAATTATGTAAAACCTACATGCTTTTACCATGAACAGTTGATAGGTGTGTAAACACCCATCCTTTTTACCACTTAATTACAATAATAACCGAGCCAAAACGTGTATTTTATGTCTTTTATGTCGGAACTATGCGTGGTTTGTGTTTTTGTTGTGATTTAGGATGAAAAGGTGAAAAGTGGAGAAAACACGGGCATTCACGGGCTTTTATTGAAGAAAAAGATAAAAGACGAAGTCAAGAAGTCAAGAGTGCAAAAAGAACGGAAGTCCAAGACAAATTCTGAATATTTATCGAAGAAAAAGTTAAAAGACAGAAGTTTACTAGAAGCCGAAGAACTCAAGTCTTATTTATTGAAGAATTAAAAGACGAGTCCAAAGAAATCCCGAGCCAAAAGTCATTAAAGTCCAAGATTTAAGAAGATTAAAAGGCTTAAGGACTAATGGTGCAATTAACAAAAGATTAAGAAGAGAAGGACCTAATGATGCAATTAAGAAGAAATGAAGGAGGGGAGGAAGCTTCCTAAGCACTCCTTAATCCTCCCCTATAAATAGATTAGGAAGTTAATCATTTCATTTTGTTGGCTAATAGTGACAATTAGTTCTTCCACTTTTAATTACCTTGTCATTTAATTACTTGTCAAATTTAAATACTTGTCTTGCACCTTAATGACCATTTAATTTCAAGTAAGTGTTCTTTTAATTCTTGTTAATCTTTATCTTTATTGTTTGATCTCATTCTACCTTTCTTTAATCATTAATTTTTATGTTTATGTTCATGTTCATGTTCTTATTTTGATCAAAGTGGGTTTTGATTAATTTGGTTAGTTTTGTTAGTTTTGTTGATTTGGATTGTTTGTTTATGTTTAGTAGATTCTTTGTGATTAGTTTGATTTAATCTTTTGTTTGATTTAGTTAAATTGTGATTAGATTCGTGTATACTGTGTTTCCTTGTTCTTCGCTTTTTTTCTGTTACTGAGATTCCCAGGTGAAGTTCCGAACCAAGCCTACCCAAGATTTAGAGTGAAGGTTTAATCCTTGTTTGTTCCGAATCAGTAAGTTCTGAACAAAGTGTACCGAACCAAAGAAGTTCCGGATCAACTATTTGTTCATTCGGAAAAGTTCCGGACCAGTGAAGAAGTGTTTCATTCGGAACATTCAAAAGTTCCGAATCAGCAAGTTCCGAACCAGAAGGTTCCGAACCAAGGCTTTCGAATCAGCAAGTTCTGAACCAGAAGGTTCCGATCCAAGGCTTCCGAATCAAGAAGTTCTGAACCAAGGCTTCCGAATCAAGAAGTTCCGAATCAAGGGTTTGGTTTATGAAGTTCCGAACCAAAAGAAGTTCCGAATCAGCAAAAGTCCCGAACGAAGGATTTATTCCGGATAAGTGACGTATTCCGAATAGAGAATTTGTTCCGGATCAAGGATTTTGGTAATATTCCGAGCGAAGAAGAATCATTCCGAACGAAGGTGACATTCCGGATGAGTGATTTTTCCGAACGAAGGATTATTCCGAATGAGCTGTTTTCAGGTTCTTTTTAGTTTTTGTCTTTGATTTTTAATTTCAAGCTTTACTTTTCTCGTCTTTTCCTTAGTCGCACTTTAAGTTTAATTGCCTTAGATTTATTTTAGCTTTGCCTTAGCTTAAGTTTTAGTTGCGTTTTAAGTCTGCCTTAGTTAGATTTAAGTTTGCGTTATTTACTTTTAATTACCCTTTTAATTCTCATCACGCTTTTAAATACTTGCACACTTATTTGTCTTTTACTTTAAATTAGACTTAGATTTACTTTAAAGTCATTTACTTTTAAGTCTTTGCACATTTTATTTTAAAAACAACCAAAAATATTTATTCACCAAAATCAACTGAGTCGTACTTTGAACCGGAAATCAAATCGTTAAGATACCGAGAACACGAACTTTAATTTTCTTACTAAGCAAAATCTCTACATTAACAGTACATATATAATCGTACGTACATGATTAAAAGCTTCCTAATATAACATGTTTACGTTTCACGAATGTTAATTACAAGTATTATGTACGTGTTATTACACGATAAATATTTAATACGTATTAAGACACGATAATTATTATCAACAATAATTATAATCACGAACATGAAATCATGAACGTAAATAATCACGAACCTATTATTATGTATTTACGTAATAATTATTACGATTACGTATAAATATATATTAGGACACGATCGATTAATAATTAAATCACGTAAACACGACCACGAGTACACGTAATAGTTTAGAACACGGAAAAACAATTGGTTTCCCTTGTGGGCCCCACCTACCGCGGCATGAACAAGAAAGGGGGCCAAGCCCACCTTTAATTTTGCTAAAATAGAAAAAGAAGGAAAACATGTTTTCATATTACAGAAAAGTTAGAAAATAACAAAACCCTAGCTCCTCCTTTTTCTCTCCTTTGGCCGCCGGTTTTAAACACACCAAGGAAGGGGTGTTTGTTTATCTTGGTTGATTAATTCAAGTGTGGTGTTCGTGTTATGGTCATCTACTGTTTCACACATTCGGTAATCCTTAAACCTTTTTCTTTTTAATTAATTATTGGATCAAGAACATGAAATCAAGGGTTTATTAAAAACTATTAATAAAACATGTTAATTAAATCACGGGGTATTAAACATGGTGGTTTAGGGGTGTTTTGGTTCGGCCGACACGTAGAACCGAGAGCCGAAGCTCTAGGTGAGTTTATGATCACCACCAACCGAGACCACAAGGTCTCGGTGTGGTTTGGTGTCTCAGCCGCAAGGATCAAGGGACCCAGACGCATGTCGGGGTGGCCTTGTGGTGGTTTTGTGGATCTCGACTGAAAACAACTAGCACCACCGGCTTAGGCCGGTGGCGGTTTGACATAAACGGTGGCAACCGGTCAAGCCGGTTCGCCACCATTAAGGGGTTGGTTGTTTGGTCCGGTTCAAGGTTAAACACGGTCCGGTTCACGACATGTTTAGATTTAAAACACGGGTTCGGTTCATGACTTATTTTTACAAGTTAATTATTTTTACAAGTTAAATAATTACAAGATTAATTAAATTAATTTAACATGCTATATAATTAATTTAATTTAGACATGACTTAGGTTAAGTATTATTAGTAATAATACATGATTTTAACCTAAGTATTTTATGATTTAATCTAGACTAAAGTAATTAATTGATTATTAAAACATGACATGTAATTAATTAATTTTCATGACTTAGGTTATATTAATAATAAATATTAATACATGTTTTAACCTAAGTATTATTTACACTTTAATTTGATTAAGTCATGCTATATTTTAAATTTAAATCTTATAACATATAGTTTATTAAATTCACATGTATTAATTAATAAACTATACTATTAATCACATGACTTAGAATATTAATCAGTAAAACTTAAGCTTATCTTATTAGCTTAATAATCCAGCTTAAATCTATTTATGGAAACTTTCTATTTTTAGAAACCTATTTATTTTAAGCAGCTAATCTATTTATGGAAACTTTCTATTTTTAAAAACTTATCTATTTTAAGCAGTAAATCTTGTTTTGGAAACTTTCTATTTTTGGAAACATTCTATTTTTGGAAACATTCTATTTTTGGAAACTTTCTATTTTTGGAAACTTTCTATTTTTTGAAACTTTCTATTTTAGGAAACCTGCTATTTTTATAAAGTTACTTATTATTACACAACAAGTATAATAATACAAGAAATACAAGTAATACTTAATCAGAATATCCAGAATACATGATAAACACAGCATAACGTTAAAATTAGTAAAACAAGACATGAACATATAAAACAAGCTAAGACATGATATAAAACCAGTTACTTACTCAGTAATCAGAACACTTATACACGTATATTATCTATGTAGCATTAGTGAGATGGAATTAGGTCTCTTACGTTCGTCTTCTTCGTTCACTGGACATAAGGTACGGATTCTCCGTCCTTTCAGTAAGGACATTCTTTCCTTATTAGGATTCCGCGTATGCAGCCAACTGTTTTCCCAGTATATTTTTTATATGTTTTGATTTGCTATGTTTAATTAAAAGCCTAAGCCATATACATGCATGACCAGTTTCACCTAGTTATGGAGGTACCATAACCATAACACTAGAGGCACCAGTGTTATGACTTCACCACGGCGGAGTGATAGCTCGTGGCGTCCCTTTCAGCTTTTGGCCATGTTATTATGTTATCATGCGGGAGTATGGGTGCATCCTAGGTTACATGTCTTTACAGATTATTCAGGTGAATGTGGTGTGTGCCTTGCATCCTTCACAAGGAGCTAATCCTTCCTACCCAAACTTATATTAAATAGAGGCAGCCCCTCTAATTGCATGACGAGGTCACCCCTCCAATTATTCATTCACGTTGATATTTCATGACCTATATTGGCTAATGGTAAACATGTTAAACAGTTTTATAAGATAAACATAAGGCTTTTCGAACTATAAAACCAGTTTCACTAAGTTACGTCAGGTTTTCCAGGACTTAATCAATTTCGCTGCTATATGTTGTATATGCTTATGTTATTCATTCTATGCTTGTATATCTGTGCACTGAGCGTTATGCTCAGCCGTTCTCCTTTCATGTTCCCAAAAAGGAAGGTACTCAGGGACACTCGTAGACTTTAAGCGTACGTGTATATGGATTGGAAGCTTTCTAGCCTTCATTACTTTATGCTTATCCCCATACTTTTGCTACTTATTTCCATGGACATTGTTTAGTCCTTTTAATTTACAATACTTATGTTTTTGTGTGATGAGCTTTACTTTGGGGTACCGATGTTTGTTCCCGATATTTCCTTTATGGTCATGTAATGTTTAATACCTTTATCCTTGTATGCTTTGATGACACGTCATAATCACGCGTGACATTCCATTTATCAAAATGGGGTGTTACAATTATGGTATCAGAGATAAGGCTTCGACATATAGGCTCTCAAAACACGACCTGTGATTAGTTTGTAGTCACTATGGTCTTCCTAGAACAGACAGTCGGTTTTCATGCATTCATTGTTTTCATGCATTCATGTATACGTAATTGTCGCAGGTTTATGACTAAGTAATGGTTGGTACAGAACTGGCCCTATTTAGTTGCATGTGCTTTTATCGAAACTTTTAACTCTGGGACCGACCCATTGGCGTCCCCTCGCCATGTCTTTTGTTTTGAACTGACCATAGGCGTTCACTCTCGCGGATATAAAAGTTTCCATAAAACTACATCATGCATTCATGTACTGGTTTTCCTGCATAAAATTTTTCTCATGATTTATTGGTATAATTTTTTTTTCATATATATATGTTATGTTTTGATCAGTTTAATCATGTATTTTTATGTTATACTGTCAGATGGGAAACACACACAATATCCGGGAGATGGTTGCAGCTGCCAATGCAGATTTGCAGGACGTCCTTCACCGAAATGACAACTATCCTCCCCCACCTCATATATTTCCCACGGATGGGAGGAATAGTCTCATGAGAGAATACTACGCTATTAGGCAGCGAGTTGAGAAAAAAAGCAACGATTTCATGCAGCGTTTCCTTCGGTTCGCTGGTGTCCTGAGAGCAGCAGCGGGCATTACAGAAGAGCAGGCACACCATTTTCGTTGGTCCCTTTCTCCAATGATTTCCAATAACTTGGAGGGCACTATGTTCAACACGGTGGCACAAGTGGCCGATACAGCACGTAAGCTGGAGATGCTGCAAGAGAGACCCGAGAAGAGGTAAACGTTCGTTATTTAGCGGTGACCAAACCGTATTCTTTCAGCATATGTCAATATATATATCTCTTTTCAACTGTATCTTCCATGCAGAAGAATGGGGACCGGTCTCAGCCGGCTACTTAGCAACAACCTACTCAGCCCAAGGGAAACGGTCAGACTCACGACCTTTCTACTACAGATAGGCGTGGCGGTAATGATAATTACCGTAACAACGCTGGAAACTCCAACAGCAGCAGGTCCTTATACTTACTCATTTCTAATGATTACATGCAATAGTTCATTATTCTGACACATTAGAGAATCTTCTACCAGGAATCATGGAAATGGGAGGGACCAGAACCAAAGAGGTTCATAGCCTAACCGTCCAGCTATCACTGGTATTCCATCTTATGAATTTTCCGCATTGTCCTTTGTACCTATTATCATGTCTCATGTATACTATTCTTATAAGGCTCTCAGCCAGCAAGGACACCTGTTGGAGGATATACTCATCCTCTTTGCACTACCTGCAACCGTAGGCACCCAGGGCCATGTCGTCGCGACAGCGACGCATGCTACAAGTATGGCGTCCCTGTCCATCGCATGAAGGACTGCCGCAAGGGCGAGATGGAGGGCACATCTGGACATGCTGATACCAAGCCGCCTCCTACTAGAGGACGCGTTTACACGACTTCTCGCGATCAGGCCAACAAGTCTATAGGTACCATCACTGGAATCTTGTATATGTATGGTCAAGCTGCATGTGTTCTATTTGACATGGGTACTACTCATTCGATCATTTCTACTGCTTATGCTAAGAATGTTAGGATACTCTCCATGCCATTAGAGAATGTACTGAACATTTCCACGCCTGTAAGAGACTCTATATGCATAATCCATGTGTACAAGAGCCTTCCCCTAGAGTTTGACGACAAGTTTCGTCCTGTTGACGCACTTTCGCTGGACATGAATGATTTTGACATGATATTGGGCATAGACTGGCTATCCAAGCAGCATGCTACTATAGATTGCCATTCATATCGAGTCATCTTCGGTGATGTTAATGCACCAGAGTACATTCACAACGGGTTCGTACCCGGAATGTCTATACAAATCATATCAACCCTACAAGCACGTGTATTACTTTCAAATGGTTGTGAGGGTTATCTAGCTACTGTTCATGACATGGATGTTGAATCTCCATCAATTCAGAATCAGCTGATAGTGTCAGAATTTCCAGACGTATTTCCAAAAGAACTTCCAAGCATACCACATGCACGTGAAGTAGAATTTAATATCGAGATCATCCCAGGAGTTGAGCCGATTTCCAAGGCTCCTTATCGCATGGCTCCCATAGAGTTGAAGGAGCTGAAGGATCAATTGCAATAACTTCTTGAACGAGGCTTCATTCGACCAAGCGCATCTCCATGGGGCGCAACGGTCTTATTCGTTAAGAAGAAGGACGGCAGTATGCGTCTTTGCAAAAATTATAGCGAGCTCAACAAGATCACCATCAGGAATAGATATCGTCTACCACGCATAGATGATCTGTTTGACCAACTCCAAGGGGCCAAACATTTCTCCAAAGATTGATTTGAGGTCGGGCTATCATCAGCTACGGGTTAAAGAGCAGGACATCGCCAAGACTGCTTTCCGTACACGCTATGGGCACTACGAATTCTTAGTCATGCCATTTGTCCTTACCAATGATCCATCAGTGTTCATGGATTTGATGAACAAAATCTTCCATGAATTTCTTGACAAGTTCGTCATTGTCTTTATTGACGACATCCTAATATTCTCTAAGTCCAAGGACGAACACGAAGACCATCTTTGTACAGTATTACAGATTCTTTGCCAAAAGCAGCTGTATGCTAAATTCTCCAAGTGTGAGTTCTGGTTAGACAAGGTGGCGTTCTTAGGTCACATTGTATCAGCAGAAGGAATTACTATGGATCCAGCAAAGGGTGAGGCTATTACCAAGTGGCCAAGACCGACATCAGCGACTGAGGTTCGAAGTTTCCTAGGCTTAGCTGGTTACTACCGTAGATTCATGGAGAACTTTTCTTGTTAAGCACTACCATTGACCAAACTGATGCGGAAAGAGGAGAAATTCGTCTGGACTGAAGAAAGAGAGAAGAGCTTTGAAGACCTAAAGCAGAAGTTAGTATTTGCATCGATTCTTACTCTTCCATCTGGTACAGGTGGATTTTAGATCTACAGTGATGCATCGGGGAAGGGACTTGGCTGTGTTCTCATGCAACATGGGAAAGTGATCACGTACGTTCACGGCAGCTTAAGCCTTATGAGGAAAATTACCCTACGCATGACTTGGAACTTGCAGCAGTCATGTTTGCATTAAAAATATGGAGCCAATACTTGTATGGAGAATTATGTGACATTTTCACGGACCACAAGAGCTTGAAGTACATCTTCACTCAACGTGAATTGAACATGAGAAAAAGGAGATGGTTAGAGCTGTTGAAGGATTATGACATTAATCTGCAGTATCATCCCGGTAAGCCAAAGGTAGTGGCAGATGCACTTAGCAGAAAGCCCGGAATGATAAACGACATTAAAATTGTGGAGGAAATTATAAGAGACTTGGAGCGACTTGTAACAACTCGAGTTTTCGCGTCTATTATATTATGAATGAAACGTGCACGTTATTAAACGTTTTATGCATTAACCGTTGTGCCGATTAGGATTGTTTGCTGAACCCCTCGAGAATACGTATAACCATCTTTGATTAAGTCGGGTGTCGAATTTTATCATGTTGTTCATGTTATGTTTTCGAGTCTAAAACTAAGACATTTGACAACCCTGTTGGGCCGATTGATACAACTCATACCAAAAAGCAAATTAGTAAACTTTTATTTATCTTTTTTCAAAACTTGGTCAACAATAGTCAACATTCAGACCTGGGAACTAAATACTTTGTTTATACAATCCACTAACCACTAAAATTCAGCACACATGCCTAGTATACCCAAAATGGGTACATCACAAGACCTCCATTTCCAGTTTTAGACTAACCCTAAACCAATATTACAAAGTTAAATACTGTCCAAATTGTTCAATGTCCAAACACAACACAAAACATATCCACAGTCCAAATATTACAAATTTGTTCCTGCTGAGCAGTTTTAAATACAAGTTCTGGGTAAAAACATAAGGAGTAGTGATAAGTCTGAGCCAGCTGAGCCGTTTCCTTCTCGTCCGAACCTGCAAACCGAAACGAAACCCTTGTCGTGAGTCTTTTTAACCACCTTCTTTTATTTTCCTGCATACGTCTTAGTTGTGCTCGTCAATTTTAAGCTAACCTGCGAAAATAAAACAAATGGATTAGTCTTTTTATTACGGTTCGGTTTAAACAGAAATATAAGGATAAAGGATAACAATATTAACTGGACTTTGACCCACAAACCACAAACCCATTGTTTCTGCCATGACCAAACCGAGACCCCTTTTACAATTTTTCTTACATTGTTTCTGCCATGACCAAACCATGACCAAACCGTGACCAAACCATGACCAAACCGAGACCCCATTGTTTCTGCCGAAACTTTAATTACTCAAAATTAACCATAACACAAGATTTACACAATTCCTTTTTACAGAAACATCTCCAAACCCCCATTAAGCCGCGGGTATAAAAACCCCTTATTAATTCGAAACCCTAAATTGGTAAATCCTTTTTATTTATGAAATTAACACAAATTATTTCTCAAAAACATTATTTAATTATAAATAACAACCGAGTACAAAAACCCCCAAATTTATATAAACCCTAATTTTAATATATTGATTTAAACTCTAATTAGACCCAATCCAAACACGAATTGATTAGTTAATTTAATTAAAACCAAAATATGAATAAACCCCCAATTTGACCGAACCCCTAATTTTACAAATCGGACTATATGATGAAATTGATATGTTTTTATGATAGAAAACACTGATTAATTGTTATTAAACACTAGATTTACCAAAACCCCTAACTATACAAAACCCTAATTTTCCAAAACTCATTTTATTCAATAATTAACGTTAATATACGTATGAAAACATTATTTAATTGTAATGAAACCCTAGATTTGGAAAACCCCCAATTATTTTCGAAAACCCTAATTTGATTCTTATTGAATTCGAGAACCCCTTTGTTCACAGCTTTATAATACAAACGATTTGAACCCATAAATTCTTTTATGAAACGAAAATCAGTAAACCATTTAATTAGAAGGAAAAAGAAGTAAAACTTATCTTTTGATGATGAATCTATCATCGAACCTCCTGGGAAAACATCTCAAATCGGATTGATTGGATGTGGGGATGAAACCCCACATCCCATGCATGATTATTCACCTAAGCGCTCATAAATATTGATGTTTATTAATCTGAGAAACCATTAGCCATGGGAAGAGTTAGATCCGTTTGGTTTCTAGAGAGAGGAAGAAGATGGGACGGTTGGGAGTATTTTCGAGAGAGAGAGAGAGTTGACTGGGTGTTATGGGAAAAATCAAAGGGTTACAACCCTTTTTCCTTGTTTATGTCGCCATTGGGCCAGGCCGGGTCAAAAGGCCTATGGGCCGAACCTTGGGTGGGGTAAATTGGATAAATGTTGGGCCATTTGTGTGTGTTGGGTTATTTAAGGCCCAAACCGGATTTATTTAACTTAAGGGTAATATTTAGCCCAAAATCTCATTTGTTTAATACCCGATTTTTAAGTGTCGTGTTTCCGTAAACGGAAAGTACCGTCAAGCACAACTAGGATGTCATGCCTTTTTATTAGTGTAATTTTAGATGTCGTAACACGATCTTTATATTCAAATAGGTCGCGGCTAGCGTAACCGTATTCTCGAGCTACATTCATAGTTCCATTTATTTTGCTGATTTCACGAGGTGAGTTTATAGCCCCACGTTTAACTACTTTTAATGCTTTTTGGGGTGAGACATTGCTTGATTTAACGTATGAACACAAGTGCATTTACTGATTTATATATTAGTCTAAGTCCCACTAAAAACCCAGTTGCTTTGGCCCGTGAATCGTGAACCGTTAATTACTTTGTGTAAGCGCGAATGTTATGGATAGATCTATCGGGGTTGACGCCTCTGTCTGCCTTGGTCCAACAAGGGACAAGCGGGCACAGTTTCATTTGAGTCTGAGATAAGATGTCGTGGGTTTAGGCATCCATTTGGGCTACATTTATATGATTATACTACCGGTGTTGTTAACGCTTCGGTGTCACGAGCTTAGACTGTAATAAATACTTTTACGATGACTTTGTATTTGTTATATTGTCATCACTTTTGGGAAAATCTTGTGGTTCATTAAACATTTCTAATTAACTAAACCTATGAACTCACCAACTTTATGTTGACGCTTTAGCAATATTTTTCTCAGGTATTAAGAAGAAAGATGCTAAGTGAGGTCTCATGCATTGCCGTCATTTCTATTGAAACAAAGATCATTTGTACTATTTGGAAACTATGTTTTGTAACTGTGACCAGTTTTATGCTTCCGCACTATGTCAAAACTATTTATTTTATCAATTACAAGTGATCTATTTTCCGAACGTCTCATTTAGAGGTCGTTTTTTGTAAATGTGTGTGTATGATAATCATGACGTCACCACTCCCTTTTTGCCATTATACTCTGATTTTTTGGGAGTGTGACAGATTGGTATCAGAGCCATGGTTATAGAGAACTAGGTTGTATTTAGTAACTCTAGAATATAATTGTTATGTGTTTAATCGATTATCATACGGATTGTAAGTATTAAGTATATATATATACATGGATATATATATAAGTAATAAATGGGATACATGTGATTTAACAATTACGAGGTATATTTACATGGGTTACATGTGCAACAACAAAATCTGAATTATGTTATATGGGATACATGTGGGTTGAACAATGATTGTTATATGTTATGTCAATGTCCTTTTCACGGACTAATTATATGAGATATTTACACACATCTATTCTGTTTATGTTACAGCGATGTCTTCTTCTGATGATTCCACGTCTAAAGGAGCATACTACAACCACAGTTCACAGTCGACTATCAGTTCATCGGTAGGATTACCTAGAGGATCACCATCAGGATATCCGTGGTACCGGATGGCTTCAGATGATGAGATTGAGAGAGAGACTGAGGAGGTTTACCGTTCACCGATCCATATCCCTGATGCATCAGCTGATGACGTACTTAGCCTAGAAGGCGGAGGAGAGGACGACCTAGCCGCTGATGTGGTGCAGTCACAAGGACAGGCAACAGTCACTAGGGATGAGTCGATGGAGGAAACAGAGGATGATGATATGGAGTTCACCGATGGAGAAGGTGAACCCATGGAGGTCACTGACACTGAGGACCCCCCTACTACATATGCTGCTACTCCTGAGGTTTCCATCGCACACATCTCCTCGTCTTCATCTGAAGACGAAGGGAAAAGGACAGACATCCCTACTCCAGCACTTGGTACTCTGCCTTTCTACTATGTTAGGCGACGTCTTCGGGGGAGAGTTGCCCGACCACCACCTTCACCTTACCGACCCCTCATACCCTTCACTGCCACTGACAGGCATGCAGCCCGTATACCTGCCAGTCCTGCCCCAGAGGCGTCACTACTACCACCACCACCAGAGACTGTACCTGCTGTGTATCAGGAGATGCTTGCTGATGTTGGCATCTCTACTGGGCCGAGAGCTACGACTCCTCTTCCTAGGAGAGCTACATCGACAGTTGTGATGCTTGGAGCAGCAGATGGATGTGTGACGACCCGTTTAAACAGGTTAGAGGATGATGTGGAGGCTTTGGGTGAGGAGTATAATGAGGTGCAGGATAAGCTGGAGGCACTGGCGAAGAAGAGTCCAGTTAGGGATGAGACGGTATTGACGGTTTGTGTGACCCGTCTACGAGGACAGCTCCATGCTGTTCTCGACCAGATGGATACCATGCCGAATGCTCGTCTTGAGGAGATCGAGAGCCTGATGACCCGTTGGGGAGTAGAGCCATTGGTTGAGACAGGTGGACTAGAGGTACTTGTGGAGGACCCTATTGCTGACTTGGATAAGAGGTTTAGGGCCGCTTGTTATGATACCGACGTCAGACTTAGGGATTCCCAGGCTCGTAAGATCATGGTCGAGAGGAGGTTGGCAGAGTTGGAGAGAGAGCTTCACCAGCGCCGTGAGGGCACTAGTTAGACTTATCATGTAACGTTGACTTATTATTATACGACCACTAAGCGTTGAGGTTTATCTCAGCTAGTTGGCATTTTCTTTTTCTTTATGACGAATTATGATGTATTACAAAACATTTCTATGAATGACATTATGTTATTTGGGTTACAAAAATTATGAGATCATTATATATTGTTTATTATACCATGGAGCATTTCATAATTGTATTGTGCGTGTCATGCATGTTATGACTGGAAAAACTCATTGTCTTATTACCTTTTTAGATTATGGCGCCAGTTAGAAGATCTGAGACACAGAATCCACCATCTACTACCGGTGGTATTGATCTCGTCCTGCTCAGTCAAATGATCGCTGAACGGGTGGCTGAGGCACTCGCAGCAGCCGAGGCGAATCATACAACAAGCACGCAAGAGGAGACCAACCAAGGAGCTACTATTGCCATTGCACGGACCTGTACCTACAAGGAATTTCGTGCGGTTACACAAGTGAGTTTCCGCGGTACTAAAGGAGCAGTAGGTTTGACCAGATGGTTTGAGAAGTTGGAATCCCAATTTGGGATTAGCAATGTTGCTGAAGTTGATAAGGTAAAGTTTGCGTCAAGCACATTAGTGGATGGTGCTTTGACTTGGTGGAACGTCTATGCTCGTGCAGTGACCATTGACGTTGCCCAAGCAACACCTTGGAGTGAGTTCAAAGCTATGTTTGTTAGGAAATATTGCCCACGAAATGAAGTCAAGCAGATGGAGGTTGAGCTATGGAACTTGAAGGTCAAGGGTACCGCTCTTACTGCTTACAATCAGCGCTTTCAAGAGCTGATCTTGTTATGTCCCGAAATGGTGCCCAACGACGACCGATTGTTGGAGCGATACATTGAAGGATTACCTTTGAGCATCAAGGGGAATGTGACTTCATCAAAGCCAACCGATTTGCATGAGGCAATCGATATGGCTCAGAGTTTGATGTACCAAGTGGTACAAGAGCTGGGAGAAAATACTGGAGATAAGAGAAAGTGGTCTGGAAACCACTACAACAACAATAACAGCAACAACAACAACAGCAACAACACTAACAACTACAGTCAGAACAAGCGACAAGAAGTAGCAAGGGTGTTTACTACTGGGCAAGGTAATACTGGAAACTATGCTGGAAGACTTCCTTTCTGTGGGAAGTGTGGCCGACACCACGAGGGAGCATGTCCCCCTACATGCTACAACTGTGGAAAGGCGGGACATAAGGCAAAGGAATGTCGAGCACCACCCCGTCCTACTAACCAAAGAGGACCGGGAACACAGGGTGGCCAAGGAGCAAATGTCACTTGCTTTGGATGTGGAGAGAAAGGTCACTACAAGAATAAGTGTCCAAGCGGTGGGAACCAAGGTCGTGGTAATCAGATTCGAGGCAACCAGAATCACAACCAAGAGAACCAAAAGCAGAACCAAGGGAACCGGGGAGGAAATAACCGAGCCACAACTAGTACTCCTGGAGGATTCACGGCACCTAGCAAAGTGTATCATCTGTGTGCTGAGGTTGCGGTGCAGGACAACAATGTTGTGACTGGTACGTTTCTAGTCAATAACAACTATGCTTCAGTACTATTTGATTCTGGTGCGGATAGGAGTTTTGTGTCATCTGTTTTTAGTGAACGCCTAAATATTACCCCTACTGCGTTAGATGTTAAGTATAATGTAGAACTAGCCGATGGGAAGTCAGTAACCACCGATGCTATTCTAAAAGGATGTTGTATAAGGTTACAAGATCGTTCGTTCAGTATCGACTTACTCCCCATAGAATTGGGAATTTTTGATGTCATCATTGGAATGGATTAGATGTCGAAGCATCACGCGGAAATTGTATGTCATGAGAAGTGCGTCCGTGTTCCCTATGGAAACGATGTACTAATCATACAAGGCGAAAGAAGTGGAGTGAAGAATGGACCAAGACTGGAAGTCATCTCATGTATTAGAACCCAAAGATACATTGAGAAGGGATGTCCAGTGTTCTTGGTTCAAGTAACACGAAAGGAGGAAGAAGAAGATCATGAGAAGAAAGTGGAAGATGTACCGATCGTTAGAGATTTTCCAGACGTATTCCCAGAAGACTTACCGGGATTACCACCAACACGACAAGTGGAGTTTCACATAGAGCTTACACCAGGAGCCGCGCCTGTTGCTAGAGCCCCATACCGCTTAGCACCAGCCGAGATGACAGAGTTAGCCGAACAACTAAAGGAACTTTCTGGCAAAGGTTTCATTAGGCCGAGTTCCTCACCTTGGGGAGCGCCGGTCCTATTTGTCAAAAAGAAAGATGGATCCTTTAGGATGTGTATTGATTACCGAGAGTTGAATAAGCTGACGATAAAGAACCGTTACCCATTGCCAAGAATTGACGATCTTTTCGACCAATTGCAAGGATCTAGCATATACTCGAAGATTGATTTAAGGTCAGGATATCAACAGCTAAGGGTTAGAGAGGAAGACGTTTATAAGACGGCTTTTAGGACCCGGTACGGACACTACGAGTTCCAAGTTATGCCTTTTGGTTTGACAAACGCACCCGCGGTATTCATGGATCTCATGAACTGAGTTTGCAAACCATACTTGGACAAGTTTGTGATTGTATTTATCGATGATATTCTCATCTACTCTCGTAATGAAGAAGAACACAAGGAGCATTTGAAGACCATAATAGAGTTGCTGAGGAAGGAGAAGTTATATGCAAAGTTTTCCAAATGTGAGTTTTGGATAAACACGGTGCAATTCCTTGGGCATGTAATCGATAGCAGTGGTATTCACGTTGATCCTGCTAAGATCGAAGCCGTGAAAGATTGGGCGACTCCAACAACACCCACGGAGATCCGCTAATTTTTAGGTCTTGCTGGTTACTATAGGAGATTCATTGAAGGTTTCTCCAAGATAGCTAAACCAATGACGGAGTTAACTAAAAAAGACAAGAAGTTTGAGTGGAAAGAGGATCAAGATTTGGCATTCCAGACATTGAAGCAGATGTTGTGTGAAGCACCTATACTAGCCCTACCCGAGGGTAATGAAGACTTTGTGGTGTATTGTGATGCATCCATAAAAGGGTTAGGTGCGGTATTGATGCAAAGGACTAAGGTCATTGCTTATGCATCAAGACAACTAAAAGTGCACGAGAAGAACTACACAACTCATGACCTAGAGTTAGGAGCAGTGGTGTTTGCCCTGAAGATTTGGAGACACTACCTTTATGGCACAAAGTGTGTTGTATTCACTGATCATAAGAGTCTACAACACATTTTGAATCAAAAAGAACTCAACATGAGACAACGACGTTGGCTAGAGTTGCTTAGTGATTACGATTGCGAGATCCGTTATCACCCGGGCAAGGCAAATGTCGTGGCCGATGCTTTGAGTCGAAAGGAGAGAGTCCTTAGGGTGAAAGCCTTGGTGATGACCACTGACTTAGACCTTCCATCCTTAATTCTCAAGGCTTAGAAGGAGGCAGTCGAGGAAGAAATTCTCAAGACTGAAGATGTTGAAGGCATGATAAAGAAGTTAGAAGCTCGCTCGGATGGGACATTATGCCTTGATAATAGGAGTTGGTTGTCGTGCCATGGTGACCTACGACCTTTGATTATGCATGAGTCGCATAAGTCAAAATACTCCATACATCCGGGATCTGACAAAATGTATCATGATCTTAAGATGTTGTATTGGTGGCCGAACATGAAGGCAGACATTGCTACATACGTTAGCAAGTGCTTGACTTGTGCCAAGGTCAAGGATGAACATATGAAACCATCAGGATTGTTGGTCCAACCCAAACTGCCAGAATGGAAGTGGGAAAGGATCACGATGGATTTCATTACAAAGCTACCTAAAACCTCAGCTGGATTTGACACTATTTGGGTAATCGTCGACCGACTCACCAAATCGGCTCATTTCATACCAATCAAGGAGACTGACGGGATGGATAAGTTAGCAAGAACCTACTTGGAGGAGGTAGTCACGAGGCATGGTGTGCCTGTGTCTATAATCTCCGACCGGGATAGCCGATTTACTTCACAATTTTGGAAGTCGCTACAGAAGGCATTGGGAACGCAGTTGGATATGAGCACTGCATATCATCCCCAAACCGACGGTCAAAGTGAAAGGACCATTCAAACCTTAGAAGATATGCTGAGAGCTTGTGTGATCGACTTTGGGAATAGATGGGATAGGCACCTACCTCTGGTGGAGTTCTCATACAACAATAGTTATCACACAAGCATTAAGGCAGCACCGTTCGAAGCATTGTATGGAAGAAAGTGTCGCTCACCCGTGTGTTGGGCAGAGGTTGGTGAGGCACAACTCACTGGACCTGAAATCATACACGAGACTACTGAGAAGATCTTTAAGATCAAGAGCCGTATGCAAGCCGCAAGAGATCGACAAAAGAGTTATGCTGACATGAGACGCAAACCCCTTGAGTTTGAGGTTGGAGATAGAGTCATGTTGAAGGTATCACATTGTAAGGGTGTGATTCGCTTTGGAAAGCGTGGAAAGTTGAATCCTCGTTATATTGGACCATTCAAGATCATAGAAAGGATTGGCCCCGTAGCCTATCGTTTGGAGTTACCTCAAGAACTTAGCCGAGTGCATAACGTGTTCCACATCTGCAATCTGAAGAAATGTTTAGCCGACGAGACACTCGTTATTCCTTTAGAAGAGATTCAACTCGATGACAAACTCAACTTCGTAGAAGAACCGGTGGAGGTCATGGACCGTCAGGTCAAACAGCTCAAGCAAAGTCGTATACCTATTGTAAAGATCCGTTGGAATGCACGTAGAGGTCCAGAATACACGTGGGAACGTGAAGACCAATTCAAGAGCAAGTATCCTCATCTTTTTGCTAATCACCCTACTACAACAACGTCTTGATTTCGTGACGAAATCTCTAAAACATGGGAATACTGTGACATCCGTCAAATTTTTCATCTTTATTTCTTCATATAGTGATTTAGCGTGAGCTTTGAACTTGTTGGATTTAACGAATTGGGAAGTTATATCATATTTATATAGTACCCTAATTATTTACCAATGTGGTGTCGATGTAAGTGTATTGCTTGTTTTGCTTGGCGGACAAAGCCCCCTTTAGGGAGAGCGAATGTAACAACTCGAGTTTTCACGTCTATTATATTATGAATGAAACGTGCGCGTTATTAAACGTTTTATGCATTAACCGTTGTGCCGATTAGGATTGTTTGCTGAACCCCTCGAGAATACGTATAACCATCTTTGATTAAGTCGTGTGTCGAATTTTATCATGTTGTTCATGTTATGTTTTCGAGTCTAAAACTAGGACATTTGACAACCCTGCTGGGCCGATTGATACAACTAATACCAAAAAGCAAATTAGTAAACTTTTATTTATCTTTTTTCAAAACTTGGTCAACAATAGTCAACATTTAGACCTGGGAACTAAATACTTTGTTCATACAATCCACTAACCACTAAAATCCAGCACACATGCCTAGTTTACCCAAAATGGGTACATCACAAGACCTCCATTTCCAGTTTTAGACTAACCCTAAACCAATATTACAAAGTTAAATATTGTCCAAATTGTTCAATGTCCAAACACAACACAAAACATATCCACAGTCCAAATATTACAAATTTGTTCCTGCTGAGCAGTTTTAAATACAAGTTCTGGGTAAAAACATAAGGAGTAGTGATAAGTCTGAGCCAGCTGAGCCGTTTCCTTCTCGTCCGAACCTACAAACCGAAACGAAACCCTTGTCGTGAGTCTTTTTAACCACCTTCTTTTATTTTCCTGCATACGCCTTAGTTGTGCTCGTTAATTTTAAGCTAACCTGCGAAAATAAAACAAATGGATTAGTCTTTTTATTACGGTTCGGTTTAAACAAAAATATAGGGATAAAGGATAACAATATTAACTGGACTTTGACCCACAAACCACAAACCCATTGTTTCTGCCATGACCAAACCGAGACCCCTTTTACAATTTTTCTTACATTGTTTCTGCCATGACTAAACCATGACCAAACCGTGACCAAACCATGACCAAACCGAGACCCCATTGTTTCTGCCGAAACTTTAATTACTTAAAATTAACCATAACACAAGATTTACCCAATTCCTTTTTACATAAACATCTCCAAACCCCCATTAAGCCGCGGGTATAAAAACCCCTTATTAATTCGAAACCCTAAATTTGTAAATCCTTTTTATTTATGAAATTAACACAAATTATTTCTCAAAAACATTATTTAATTATAAATAACAACAGAGTACAAAAACCCCCAAATTTATATAAACCCTAATTTTAATATATTGATTTAAACTCTAATTAGACCCAATCCAAACACGAATTGATTAGTTAATTTAATTAAAACCGAAATATGAATAAACCCCCAATTTGACCGAAATCCTAATTTTACAAATCAGACTATATGATGAAATTGATATGTTTTTATGATCGAAAACACTGATTAATTGTTATTAAACACTAGATTTACCAAAACCCCTAATTATTCAAAACCCTAATTTTCGAAAACTCATTTTATTCAATAATTAACATTAATATACGTATGAAAACATTATTTAATTGTAATGAAACCCTAGATTTGGAAAACCCCCAATTATTTTCGAAAACCCTAATTTGATTCTTATTGAATTCGAGAACCCCTTTGTTCACAGCTTTATAATACAAACGATTTGAACCCATAAATTCTTTTATGAAACGAAAATCAGTAAACCATTTAATTAGAAGGAAAAAGAATTAAAACTTATATTTTGATGATGAATCTATCATCGAACCTCCTGGGAAAACATCTCAAATCGGATTGATTGGATGTGGGGATGGAACCCCACATCCCACGCATGATTATTCACCTAAGCCCTCATAAATATTGATGTTTATTAATCTGAGAAACCATTTAGCCATGGGAAGAGTTAGATCCGTTTGGTTTCTAGAGAGAGGAAGAAGATGGGACGGTTGGGAGTATTTTCGAGAGAGAGAGAGAGAGTTTACTGGGTGTTATGGGAAAAATCAAAGGGTTATAACCCTTTTTCCTTGTTTGTGTCGCCATTGGGCCAGGCCGGGTCAAAAGGCCTATGGGCCGAACCTTGGGTGGGGTAAATTGGATAAATGTTGGGCCATTTGTGTGTGTTGGGTTATTTAAGGCCCAAACCGGATTTATTTAACTTAAGGGTAATATTTAGCCCAAAATCTCATTTGTTTAATACCCGATTTTTAAGTGTCGTGTTTTCCGTAAACGAAAAGTACCGTCAAGCACAACTAGGATGTCATGCCTTTTTATTAGTGTAATTTTAGATGTCGTAACACGATCTTTATATTCAAATAGGTCGCGGCTAGCGTAACCGTATTCTCGAGCTACATTCATAGTTCCATTTATTTTGCTGATTTCACGAGGTGAGTTTATAGCCCTACGTTTAACTACTTTTACTGCTTTTTGGGGTGAGACATTGCTTGATTTAACGTATGAACACAAGTGCATTTACTGATTTATATATTAGTCTAAGTCCCACTAAAAACCCAGTTGCTTTGGCCCGTGAATCGTGAACCGTTAATTACTTTGTGTAAGCGCGAATGTTATGGATAGATCTATCGGGGTTGACGCCCCTGTCTGCCTTGGTCCAACAAGGGACAAGCGGGTACAGTTTCATTTGAGTCTGAGATAGGATGTCGTGGGTTTAGGCATCCATTGGGCTACATTTATATGATTATACTACCGGTGTTGTTAATGCTTCGGTGTCACGAGCTTAGACTGTAATAAATACTTTTACGATGACTTTGTATTTGTTATATTGTCATCACTTTTGGGAAAATCTTGTGGTTCATTAAACATTTCTAATTAACTAAACCTATGAACTCACCAACTTTATGTTGACGCTTTAGCAATGTTTTTCTCAGGTATTAAGAAGGAAGATGCTAAGTGAGGTCTCATGCATTGCCGTCATTTCTATTGAAACAAAGATCATTTGTACTATTTGGAAACTATGTTTTGTAACTGTGACCAGTTTTATGCTTCCGCACTATGTCAAAACTATTTATTTTATCAATTACAAGTGATCTATTTTCCGAACTTCTCATTTAGAGGTCGTTCTTTGTAACTGTGTGTGTATGATAATCATGACGTCACCACTCCCTTGTTGCCATTATACTCTGATATTTTGGGAGTGTGACACGACTAGACATTGAGATCATGGTACATGGACAACACGATTACTGGGCTAATCTTAGAGTGGAACCCGAGTTACTCTATAGGATCAAGGAAGCTCAGAAAGATGATGGTGAAATATGGGCGATAATTTAGAATTTGGAGAAGCAGACAGAATTTCGAGTAGACGCAGACGGTACCTTATGTTTGGGCATTAGACTTTGTGTTCCTAATGATCTAGAACTGCGGGAAGCATTGTTAGCTGAGGCTCATAGCTCCCCATTCTCTATTCATCTTGGTTCGACCAAGATGTACCATGACATCATGCAATACTTTTGGTGGAGTGGTATGAAACAGGATGTTGCGACATACGTCTCCAAATGTCTTACCTGCCAGCAGGTTAAAATCGAGCATCAGCGATCTGGCGGTCTTCTACAACCGTTAGATATTCTAGAGTGGAAGTGGGACAAGATCACCATGGATTTTGTTACCAGTCTTCCGCAGACAAAGAGGAAGCACGATGCGATTTGGGTTATCGTTGATCGACTTACTAAGTCATCTCATTTCTTACCGATCCACAAGGGAGATTCGGTCAGTAAACTCGCCGATACTTACAAGAAGGAGATCATGAGACTTCATGGTGCTCCATCCAGCATCGTCTCAGACAGAGATCCTCGTTTCACTTCGCGATTTTGGAGAAGTCTGAAGAAAGCTTGGGGTACAAAACATAAGCTTAGCACGACTTTTCATCCTCAAACAGACGCGCAATCGGAGCGAACGATTCAGACATTAGAAGACATGTTGAGGTCATTGGCGTTGGAATGGACGGGAGATTGGGACGATTACATCTGTTTGGTAGAGTTTGCATACAACAACAGGTGGCACACAAGTATCAAGTGTGCTCCATTCGAGATGTTGTATGGCAGGAAGTGTCGCGCCCCGATCTGATAGGATCAGGTTGGTGAGAGAACACTTGAAGGATCAGAAATGATAAAGTTGACTAACGAGAATGTCGTAGTAGCTAAGCAGAAACTGCAAGAAGCACGGTCACGTTAGAAGAGTTATGCTGACAAGCATCGTAAGGACTTACATTTTAACGTAGGAAATCACGTCTTCTTTAAGGTATCATCGGCACGTGGTGTTAGACGTTTTAGAATCAAAGGGAAGCTCAGTCCTCGATTCATCGGACCGTTTGATGCCATTGAGCAAGTCGGTGAAGTATCTTATCGTTTAGCGTTACCTCCACAGCTTTCTCATGTTCACGATCTTTTCTATGTGTCCTTACTGAGAGGGTACAAGTATCATCCCCTTCACATGGTTCAGTATCCACAGGAACAGATTCGTGAAGATCTTACCTTCATAGAAGAACCTGAACGAGTTCTTGACAGACAAGAACGAGTCATGAGAAGGAAGACGATTTCATTCGTCAAAATCCTTTGGAGGGATCATACCAAGCGGGAAGCCACTTGGGAAACAGAGGAGTCTATCCGGGCTTCTTACCCTCATTTCATATTTTGAATTCGGGTATGTTCTTCTTTTCCAGTTTACGTTATCTATAATTTGGGGACGAATTATTCTTTTTAGGGGGGAAGAGTTGTAAAACCCGCATGCTTTTACCATGAACAGTACATATATAATCGTACGTACATGATTAAAACCATCCTAATATAACATGTTTACGTTTCACGAATGTTAATTACAAGTATTACGTACGTGTTATTACACGATAAGTATTTACTACGTATTAAGACACGATAATTATTATCAACAATAATTATAATCACGAACATGAAATCATGAACGTAAATAATTTAGAACACGACCACGAGTACACGTAATAATTTAGAACACGGAAAAACAATGGGTTTCCCTTGTGGGCCCCACCTATCACGGCATGAACAAGAAACGGGGCCTAGCCCAACTTTAATTTTGCTAAAATAGAAAAAGAAGGGAAACATGTTTTCATATTACAGAAAAGTTAGAAAATAACAAAACCCTAGCTCCTCCTTTTTCTCTCCTTTGGTCGCCAGTTTTAAACACACCAAGGAAGGGGTGTTTGTTGATCTTGGTTGATTAATTCAAGTGTGGTGTTCATGTTATTGTCATCTATTGTTTCACACATTCGATAATCCTTAAACCTTTTTTCTTTTTAATTAATTATTAGATCAAGAACACGTTAAATCAAGGGTTTATTAAAAACTATTAATAAAACATGTTAATTAAATCACGGGGTATTAAACATGGTGGTTTAGGGGTGTTTTGGTTTGGCCGACGCGTAGAACCGAGAGCCGAAGCTCTCAGTGAGTTTATGATCACCACCAACAGAGACCTCAAGGTCTCGGTGTGGTTTGGTGTCTCGGCCGCAAGGATCAAGGGACCCAGACGCATGTCGGGGTGGCCTTGTGGTGGTTTTGTGGATCTCAGCTGAAAACAACTAGCACCACCGGCTTAGACCGGTGGCGGTTTGACATAAACGGTGGCAACCGGTCAAGCCGGTTCGCCACCATTAAGGGGTTGGTTGTTTGGTCTGGTTCAAGGTTAAACACGGTCCGGTTCACGACATGTTTAGATTCAAAACCCAGGTTCGGTTCATGACTTATTTCTACAAGTTAATTATTTTTCCAAGTTAAATAATTACAAGATTAATTAAATTAATTTAACATGCTATAAATTAATTTAATTTAGACATGACTTAGGTTAATTATTATTACTAATAATACATGATTTGAACCTAAGTATTTTATGATTTAATCTAGACTAAAGTAATTAATTAATTATTAAAACATGACATGTAATTAATTAATTTCCATGACTTAGGTTATATTAATAATAAATATTAATACATGTTTTAACATAAGTGTTAATTACACTTTAATTTAATTAAATCATGCTATATTTAATTAAATCTTATAACATATAGTTTATTAAATTTATATGTATTAATTAATAAACTATACTATTAATCATATGACTTAGAATATTAATCAGTAAAACTTAAGCTTATCTTATTAGCTTAATAATCTAGCTTATCTCTATTTATGGAAACTTTCTATTTTTAGAAACCTATTTATTTTAAGTAGCTAATCTATTTATGGAAACTTTCTATTTTTAGAAACTTGTCTATTTTAAGCATTAAATCTATTTTTGGAAATTTTCTATTTTTAGAAACTTTCTATTTTTGGAAACTTTCTTTTTTTGGAAACTTTCTATTTTTGGAAACTTTCTATTTTTGGAAACTTTCTATTTTTGGAAACTTTCTATTTTTGGAAACTTTATATTTTAGGAAACCTGCTATTTTTAGAGAGTTACTTATTATTACACAACAAGTATAATAATATAAGAAATACAAGTAATACTTAATTAGAATATCCAGAATACATGATAAACACAACATAACGTTAAAATTAGTAAAAAAAGACATGAACATATAGAACAAGCTAAGACATGATATAAAACCAGTTACGTACTCAGTAATCAGAACACTTATACACGTATATTATCTATGTAGCATTAGTGAGATCGAAGTAGGACTCTCTTCCGTTCGTCTTCTTCGTTCACTAGACATAAGGTACGGATTCTCCGTCCTTTCAGTATAGACATTCTTTCCTTATTAGGATATCCTGTACGCAGCCAACTGTTTTCCTAGTATATGTTTTATATGTTTTTATTTGCTTATATTTAATTAAATGCCTAAGCCATATACATGCATGACTAGTTTCACCTAGTTATGGAGGTACCATAACCATAACACTAGAGGCACCAGTGTTATGACTTCACCACAGCGGAGTGATAGCTCGTGTCGTCCCTTTCAACTTTTGGCCATATTATTATGTTATCATGTGGGGTGTATGGGTGAATCCTAGGTTACATGTTTTTAAAGATTATTCAGGTGAATGTGGTGTGTGCCTTGCATCCTTCAAAAGGAGCTGATCCCTCCTACCCAAACTTATATTAATTAGAGGCGCCCCTCTAATTGCATGACGAGGTCACCCCTCCAAGTATTCATGCACATTGATATTTCATGACCTATATTGGATAATGGTAAACATGTTAAACAGTTTCATAAGATAAACATAAGGCTTTTCAAACTATTAAACCATTTTTCGCTGCTATATGTTGTATATGCTTATGTTATTCATTCTATCCTGGTACATCCGTGCACTGAGCCTTATGCTCAGCCGTTTTCCTTTCATGTTCCCAAAACGGCAGGTACACAGGGATGCTTGTAGACTTTAAGCGTACGTGCATATGGATTGGAAGCTTTCAAGCCTTCATTACTTTATGCTTATCCCCATACTTTTGCTACTTATTTCCATGGACATTGTTTAGTCCTTTTCATGTACAGTACTTATGTTTGTGTGTGATGGAGCTTTACATTAGGGTACCGATGTTTGTTTCCGGTATTTCCTTTATGGTCATGTAATGTTTAATACATTTATCCTTGTATGCTTTGATGACACCCCATAATCACGCGTGACATTCTATTTATCAAAATGAGGTGTTACAAATTACCTCATCCGAGACCTCTTAATACGATTTTCTATAATACATATACGTATACGTAAAACCACGAAATAACACCATCTCATTTCATAGTCACTACCTTGTGAGCTCATGAAAATAAAATAACCGTTCCTCAGTTTACTTATGAGTACCATATACCCATAAACGATATCCAAACCTCACTCCAAACACAAAAAATAAACACATAAGCACATAAAAGCACATATTTTCACAAAACACCCTAAACTATAGTCTAAATAACGAACCCCAAAACCATGGTTGTCACATGCTTAGTGATCATAAAAGTGATTAGACTTAAAACTTACTTTTGCAAACATTACATAAGATTTTTAATAAACTTTATTTTTATGAAAATGTTTTATTAAAATGAAAATACAAATTTGAATATGGCATATTCCAAATGCCATAAGAATATCCTTTGAAGGTTTAAACAACCTCAGATATTTCAAATTCACTAAAAGAAAAAAAGGAGTGGAGTCTACGCCGGCGGTACCTTAGCACCTACGGTGGTTCCTTATCGATAAGGAAGCGCGGGCTCCAATAAGGAACCGCAGCCAGATATAGCCGTTGGATGTTTAGTCCTATAAATAGTAGATCAAATCGGCGTTCTTATCAACCCTTTTTGGACATCTTCTTCAGCCTTCTTTCTCTTTTCTAATCTTAGTCATTTGTAAATGATCACTTAATGTGTTAAGTATGTCTACTCATGATTATCATCTTGATCTCCTTCTTTACCTTGTCCAAAGAGAAGATCACTACACACTTGTGATGTGATTAAAGATGTAGCATTGATGAAGATCACCTTCTCCTAATGATCTAGTCATGTTCATCATTTGTTTATTTGTATCTTGTGTAAATCCAATGTATTTGTGAATACTTGGACTAGTTGTGTTCATCCAAGTTATTTGTGAATACTTGGATTAGAGTTGTGTACATCCATTGCACACGTGTGTGCTTGGATTCATGTTGTGTAGATCCAAGCCACATGTGTGTACTTGGATATGATTAGTTGAGTTGTAATTAGTAGTGTTAGTTCTCACTAAACTATAAAGTGATGTGGTTGTGTCTTGTGAGTTCTCACTAAACTATAAAGTGATATGTAGCTGTGTTGTGTTAAGTTTTCACTTAACTTCAAAGTGAAGAGTCGTGAAGATTGGTTCTAGCTTTGGATTAGAACTCGACATCTAGCCTTGTGTCAGAAAATGGTGAACTAGGCAACGTTGTGAAGATTGGTTCTACCTTTAGATTTGAACTCGACATCTAGCCTTGTGTCATAAAAGAGTGAAGTGGGCGAGGTTGTGTGTGATACCCAGAAACCGAGCTCACTTACCTTACCCTAAATTACGCCTATTTTTGAAATTTTTTAGAAATTTTATTTACTATATATTTTATCATTTTGGTTGAAACCAATGTTTGAGGTCGTAATCTTGACATTTGACAATTTAAGAAGAACGATGACGACTACGATCCCGATGGATGCCCAAATTTCTATGTTTATTGTCGTTTTATCGATATTATAATTTTTCAAGGATTTTACTTTCGGTTCGTGTTAAGTCGAGTCGGGTGCGTTTTATTGCTTTTCAGGTGCATTTAAATTGTCCTAAAAGTATTTTGGAGTGTTCGGGATGACCCCCGACTCCCGCAAAATTTTCCAAGTCGACTAGTGAGTCATTCCCGCAAACATTTGAGGTCGTTTTCATACAAGGCCAAAAGAATGCCAATATTGCACACAAGGACCTCCCAATTTTACAAAAGGGATAAACAACACACACAACACAAACACACACTAAAAATTTTCCACTCTCTCTCTTTTCTCTCTTTAGGCCGACGGCCAAACCACCACACCACCACCACAATTTTTTTCTACTTTGTTTTGATTAAAACCAAGGTTAGACCACATTTAGATTAATCTTTTTAAGTGTTTTGATGTGCTTTAATCCAACATGCATTCATAAATTTTTTTCAAAAATCAAATAGGTTTTTAAAAAATTTGTTTTCATGTTAAGAGAGTTTATGCAAGTTTAATTGGAGTGTAGGAGATGGATAATCACCCAACAAACCAACCAAAATCAATTTGGTTGGGTTGTTTTGATCACCCACACCCCACGGCAATATGGGGGTGTTTGGTGGATCTTGGTTATTGATGTTTTGCTTGTGGGGTTATGTTTAATTCATGGTTTTAGATGTTTTTGAGTGGGTAAAGCTCATTGCATGTTTGATTTAGTGAATGGGTTTTAGGATGGATTTGGTATTTTTGGTGTTAAGG
This sequence comes from Glebionis coronaria, assembly GCA_025667525.1. NCBI lineage: Eukaryota > Viridiplantae > Streptophyta > Magnoliopsida > Asterales > Asteraceae > Glebionis > Glebionis coronaria. The sequence goes on from CM046875.1 coordinate 291,440,032, forward strand.
ACTGATTAGTATGATTATTAATGGTTAGGAGTGATTAAGTTGAGTCTAGGTGTCGATAAAATGGTTTGGAAACGAGCGTTGGGTTGATTTTGAGAAGGGTAAATTTAGGCAAATTGTTTAGGCTTGTTTTCATATGTTTGATTTTGTAAACAGGTCATGAGACTGGGATATAGTTGTATAGCGTCGTCTTAGCTTCGATTTGGTATAAGAAAGAGCTTACGACTCCTAACGAGTCAAAAGTTATGATGTTTTGAAAATACGTGTACCGGGAGATGAGAACCTACATAATCCGAAATTATGTTTGGTTTTGGGTCAAATCCCGGAGACCATAGATATAGTTTGGTAATTGATTAAAGGTTGATTTTTGGTCTCAAACCTGCATTTGTGAGTCTATTATTAGACTTAGGTGTTGAACGGGTCAATGGTATATTTTAAATGGGTCAAACAAGTCCAACATGGTCAATGTGCAAAATCAGTCAGAAAAACGTATGTTTAGTAATGTGTTGAGTAACGGGTCATAAAAGTGAGAACTTTTAATGGGATTAAAAATGGGTTTTCTACAGGTCTTAAGGTATTTTTGAGAATTTTCACAAATTTTATAAAAGGGTTTAAGTCTAGGAAAACAGCCCATTCTTTTGGTGAGTATCGGCAAAAAACGTAAAAAGGGTAATAACGTTAATAACATAGATGAATAGTATAAAACTAGTAACAATTATCCGTTTGTTTGGCGTGAGTTTGTAATTATCACAATTGACTAATATGTACATATTATACAGTACTTGAAGTTTATAAATGAGATTTACTCATTACGCGTTATTGTTTGTTAGGTATTGAATTCCTCGGGCATCCTCATCATCGTCAATGATCGTCATTCGAAATCGTCGACTAATCTATATACATAAGGTGTGAATTTGTAGCCTCGCTTACTACTGTTTTTAAATTGTTTTTACCCTCGAGGGAGATGCATGCTAGTTTTCTATAATGAAAATATGTCATGAATGATTGTTGGACCCAAATGTTGCCTTAAATTGTGTTGAGTACCTAGTTGCAAAAGACCCTATATTCATGAACTATTAACTATTGTTTAATCCTTGTGTGGATTGAAAATAGCCGCTTATACAATTGATAGTACTATGGGGTTGACGACCCTATCCGAGACGAGGGCTAGTACGTTGAGTACCCCCTGCGGACGGATAACTTGTGATAAGAGATAAGGTATAATTGCAACTGATGCCTTTCGAAGGGGCAATGGTTTCATCTTAATCACGCCGGTAATTATTACGCGGGTGATTGAGTTAACGGATTAGTTTCATGAGCTTAAACACAATTGTCATAACCTTGAAAATAGATTGTTTGATCGACAATTCTATGAATGATCGTGAATGATTTTTATAACACATATGTTCAAAGTGAGATTATAAAACCTATGAATTCCACTCAACATTATTTGTTGACCCAATTTAGCATGTGTTTCAGGTAATCGATGAAGTATAGCATGGAGCATACAATGGATGGGAGTTGTGTGTGGCTTGGCGTCTACTTGTTTTCCACCCATATATAACTTGAACAATTTAAATTTGCTGTCATGTTAACGAAAATGTATCATTTGGGGTTGAGATTCGTGGGGACCAAAACGCTAACTCTGTGTTGTATCATCTTGGGTTTTGGAAAACCGTAGACAAGTATGTTTTTAACAATGCTTAATTTATGTTAAAACTTTTACGTCTCTTTGAGTCGTTTGATATATCTTGTGTGTGATGATAACTGCCTAGCACCCAAATGTTGTAGTTCCGCTGCGCATAGCATTTGTGGGGGTGTTAGAGATTGGTAATCAGAGCCATGAGTTATAGAGAACTAGGTCGTTTTGAAAAATCCTAAACTATAACTTTTGGTGTCATAAGAAATTGTCCAAGCACACAACTATCCTGCATGGCTCCGGTAAGGTTTATTTTAGTATTGACGGTATATATGTATACCTTTGAGTTGAGGTAATATATGTGAGTATTTATTACATAGATATTGAACTACTATATGTAAACGTTGAAATTATATGTGGAGTACTCGATACCGTAATTCTTGTATTACATATGCATGAGCATCATATTATCGCATTTTGGGCATGTGTACCACCTTTGAAGGTAACTGAGTGTGGGCCGAATGATAAGGGAAAGAGGAAGATGGACGAGGACGAAGAAGACAGTGATGAAGAGCCCGAGGAGGATGAAGAAGAACCACCATCTAAGAGGTCGTGTGGATCACCACGTGACTAATTGCTTGTATTTTATTTATCTTTGATCGTTGTAATCGAACTATTTTAGACTCCTGTATGATGGTATTGTGATGAAAACTTGATGACTTAAGTTTGATGGTGTATGGTTGTAGTGGCATTACTTGTCACAGATTTTGGTTGATTTATCAATGCAATCCATGTTTACCTTTCATAATCTATGATATGTCTTTAACTTGCTCTTTTGTGATGTGATTGATGAATATTAGTAACCTTGTAGTGATGTGTTGTTGTACTTATATTATGTCTTGAAAGAGAAATCCATCTTAATCTTGATGTGTATACTTACTTTGTTTTCTATTTTCCCTGTCTTTGAAGAGAGGTGTACTTGAGAATTCACCATGCCTCCAAAGCTAACAGCTAACCGTGTGAACACAATGATTCAAGAAGCAATTGCAAATGCACTCAAAGCGGATCGTGCAAACCGAAACCCAGATCAAGGTGGAAATGTAGGAAGACAGCAAGCCCCGAGGGAGTGTACTTATGCTGGTTTTATGAAATGCGGTCCCACGCAGTTTCGTGGTACTAGCGGAGCCCTAGAATTCCGAAGGTGGTTGGAGAAGATCGAAAGCACTTTTGAAATTAGCGGATGTTCAGAGGCAAATAAAGTCAAGTTTGCAGCTACCACTTTTCTCGATGACGCCTTAAGTTGGTGGAACAATCAAGTAGCCACTGTCGGATTAGCGGTAGAAAATGCGAGGACTTGGACTACTAACAAGGCTCTCTTGACCAAAAAGTTTTGTCCCGAAGAAGAGCTGGGTCAACTAGAAGATGAGTTAAGGCATTTGTCTTTGAGGAACAATGACATTACCGCGTATACAAGGAGGTTTAATGAATTGATCCTTTTGTGTCCCGATGCCTTTGCTGATGATCACAAGAAAATGAAGCAGTACATCAAGGGTTTGTCAAGCAATATCAAGGGTGAGACAACTTCATCCAAGCCTGGGTCATTGGATGAAGCAGTCCAAATGGCTCACGCGCTAATGGATGTCAAGCTGCGAGATAAGAAGGACTACATTGCCGAAGGGAACAAGAGAAAGTGGGAGGCAGCTCAGGGTAATCAATTGCAAGGTCAAAATCGTGGAGGAAACCATAACAACCAAGGTCAGAACCGCAACCAGCAGTTCAACCAGAGAAGAAATGATGGAATGAGGGTTGTCACTACCACTAGAGGAGCTAAGGTGAATCCCCATTGTGGTCGATGTAATTTGTACCATATAGGGAATTGCCCACCTGCGTGTGGCAAGTGCGGAAAAGCGGGTCATAGAATTGCAGATTGCCGAGCTAAAGGGGTGGCTACTGGGGCAAATGCCACAAAGGTGATGGTTTGCTTTGGGTGTGGAGAAAGGGGCATAAGCAGGGGAACTGCCCGAAGGCTGGAAATAGGCAAGGAGGAAATAATGCTGCTGATGTGTATCGAGTAGGGACTGCTGATAAACCGCAAGGCCCCAATGTGGTTACCGGTACGTTTCTACTTGACGCTCGTTATGCTAGTATATTGTTTGATTCTGGTTCCGACAAGAGCTTTGTAGATGTAAAATTTAGTCGTCATATCAATAGAGAACCGGTAATGCTAACGAATAATTATAACGTGGAATTAGCCGATGGGAAGATCGTTAGTACAAATTCTATACTAAGAGGGTGTACCTTGAAGTTAGGGAATTACGCTTTTGATATCGACTTAATGCCCATAGAGCTAGGATCGTTTGATGTGATCGTTGGGATGGATTGGCTAATGGCGCTTAGTCCCGTTGAGGAATAGGGTTTTGACTGTATTCATCTCCCGTTTGAAAGTGATATCTTGCTTGAAAATGATGAGGTATGTAGAAGATGTATGTGATGTGTTTCTGGCACAAGTTTCTAGTGATGGTGACTTAGAGGCAAAGTTAGAAGAGGCACATGTAATTCGAGAATATCCGGAAGTTTTTCCTGAAGAGTTGCCGGGTTTACCGCCCACCCGTGAAGTCGAATTTCGAATCGATTTGATGCCGGGAGCTGCACCAGTTGCTCGTGTACCCTATCGATTAGCACCATCAGAGTTGAAGGAGTTATCGGATCAATTTAAAGAGTTGATGGATAAGGGATTTATTCGACCGAGCTCATCACCATGGGGAGCGCCAGTGTTGTTTGTGAAGAAGAAAGATGGGTCGTTTCGGATGTATATCAACTATAGAGAGCTCAACAAGTTGACAGTTAAGAATCGGTATCCATTGCCGAGGATTGACGATTTGTTTGATCAATTGCAAGGTTCCTTTGTGTACTCAAAGATCGACTTGAGATCAGGGTATCATCAACTGCGTGTTAGAGAGAGGATATTCCTATAACTGCCTTTCGTACGCGGTATGGACACTTTGAATTCCGAGTCATGCCTTTTGGGCTAACAAATGCGCATGCAGTATTCATGGACCTTATGAATCGAGTGTGCAAGCCGTATTTAGAAAATTTTATCATTGTATTCATCGATGATATTCTTATTTACTCCAAAAGCAAGGAAGAACACGAGAAGCACCTGAGGAAGATATTGGATCTGCTGAAGAAAGAGAAGATGTACGCGAAATTCTCAAAGTGTGAGTTTTGGTTAGAATCTGTGCAATTCCTTGGGCACGTAATTGATAGCAAAGAAGTTCGCGTGGATCCTGCCAAAGTCGAGGCAATAAAGGAATGGTCGGCACCGACAACGCCGACTGAAGTTCGAAAACTTCTTGGTTTAGCTGGGTATTATCGGAGATTCATCGAAGGATTTTTGTTGATTTCAAAGCCGTTGACAAAGCTTATTGAGAAGAATCGGGTGTATGAATGGGGAGATGATGAAGAATTCGCTTTCAAAACACTTAAGGACAAATTGTGTTCTGCTCCGATATTGTCATTGCCAGAAGCAATTGAAGACTTCATGGAATATTGTGACGCGCCTCGTAAGGGTTATGGAGCTGTGTTGATGCAGCGTGATAAGGTGATTGCTTAAGCGTCGAGACAATTGAGGAAGAATGAAGAAAACTACACTAAGTATGATTTGGAATTGGGAGCTGTAGTTTTTGCGCTTAAATTGTGGAGACACTACTTGTATGGGATGAAGTGTGATGTATTCACTGACCACAAGAGTTTGCAGCACATTTTAGACCAAAAGGAGTTGAATATGAGACAAAGGCGATGGGTGGAACTACTAAGTGACTATGACTGCGAGATTCGCTACCATCCTGGCAAGGCGAACGTTGTAGCGGATGCACTTAGTAGGAAGGATAGAGAGAAACCTTTGAGAGTCAGAGCATTAGTGATGACTGAGGGTGTTGATTTAACCGAAACAATATTGAAGGCTCAAGAGAAGGGATTAATGAAAGAAAATGTTGGTGCTGAGAATCTGGGGAGACTGTTGAAACCTCTTTTTGTGGTTAGGTCAGACGGACTGAGATATTTTGAGAATCGGATTTAGTTACCGTTGTGTATATCCGAGGAAGGAATGCCTGGAGTACGAGATTTAGTTATGAACGAGTCTCATAAGTCGAAGTACTCGATACATCCTGGAGCGGATAAGATGTATCATGATCTAAAGAAAGTCTACTGGTGGCCGAATATGAAGGCGGAGATTGCTCGTTACGTCAGTAAGTGTTCGACTTGTGCGAAGGTTAAAGTCGAACATAAGAAACCGTCTGGGCTGTTGGTACAACCAGAGATCCCAGAATGGAAATGGGAGAGGATCGCTATGGATTTCGTGACGGGTTTACCTAGAACTCCTAGTGGATGTGATATGATTTGGGTAATAGTGGATAGATTGACGAAATCTGCTCATTTTTTACCTATGAAGAAGACGAACAGCATGGAGAAACTTGCCAGTGTGTACGTGAAGGAGATTGTTTGCAGACATGGTGTACCTTTATCGATCATTTCGGATCGCGATAGTAGGTTTACTTCGAAATTTTGGAAATCTCTTCAACGTGCGATGGGCACTGAATTCAGTTTGAGCACTGCCTATCACCTGGAGACTGATGGCCAAAGCGAACGACTATTTAGACGATTGAGGACATGCTCCGAGCATGCGTGATTGATTTTGGAGGAAGTTGGGAACGCCACATACCTTTAGTGGAGTTTTCGTATAATAACAGTTATCATGCGAGCATCAAGGCTGCACCATTCGAAGCGTTGTATGGAAGGAAGTGTAGATCTCCTGTGTGTTGGAGCGAAGTAGGAGAGAGTCAGTTGACTGGACCCGAAATGGTTTTGGAGACGACAGAGAAGATTGTGCAAATTAAGAACCGGTTACTTGCTGCAAGAAGCCGACAGAAGAGTTATGCCAATAATAGAAGAAAACCATTGGAATTTGAGGTCGGAGACATGGTTATGCTTAAGGTTTCGCCGTGGAAGGGTGTGATTCGTTTTGGGAAGAAAGGAAAGTTGAGTCCGAGGTATATTGGACCATTCAAGATTGTTAAACGAATTGGACCGGTAGCATATAAGTTAGAATTGCCGAATGAGCTTAGTGTTATTCACGACACGTTTCACGTATCAAATTTGAAGAAGAGTTTGGCGGATAAGGAATTGGTAATTCCTTTGGACGAGATTCAGCTGGACGATAAAATACATTTTGTGGAGGAACTAGTGGAAATTATGGACCGAGAGGTTAAGAAGCTGAAGCATAGTAGAATTCCCATTGTGAAGTTTCGATGGAATTCTAGGCGTAGACCGGAATACACTTGGGAACGTGAGGACTTTTTCAAGGAGAGATATCCTCATCTATTCCAGCGGCACGAAATGTGAGTATAAGAAGAGGCGAGCGCCGGGACGTCGCTCTCTTTAAGGAGGGGTGGATGTGATACCCAGAAACCGGGGTCACTTACCTTACCCTAAATTACGCCTATTTTTGAAATTTTTAAGAAATTTTATTTACTATAAATTTTATCGTTTTGGTTGAAACCAATGTTTGAGGTCGTAATCTTGACGATTGACGATTTAAGAAGAACGATGACGACTATGATCCCGATGGATGCCCAAATTTCTATGTTTATTGTCGTTTTATCGATATTATAATTTTTCGAGGATTTTACTTTCGGTTCGTGTTAAGTCGAGTTGGGTGCGTTTTATTGCTTTCCAGGTGCATTTAAATTGTCCTAAAAATATTTTGGAGTGTTCGGGATGACCCCCGACTCCCGCAAAATTTTCCAAGTCGACTAGTGAGTCATTCCCGCAAACATTGAGGTCGTTTTCATACAAGGCCAAAAGAATGCCAATATTGCACACAAGGACCTCCCAATTTTACAAAAGGGATAAACAACACACACACAACACAAACACACACTAAAAATTTTCCACTCTCTCTCTTTTCTCTCTTTAGATCGACGGCCAAACCACCACACCACCACCACATTTAGATTAATCATTTCAAGTGTTTTGATGTGCTTTAATCCAACATGCATTCATAAAAAAATTTCAAGAATCAAATGGTTTTTCAAAAATTTGTTTTGATGTTAATAGAGTTTATGAATGTTTAATTGGAGTGTAGGAGATGGATAATCACCCAACAAACCAACAAAAATCAATTTGGTTGGGGTGTTTTGATCACCCACACCCCACGGCAATATGGGGGTGTTTGGTGGATCTTGGTGATTGATGTTTTGCTTGTGGGTTTATGTTTAATTCATGGTTTTAGATGTTTTTGAGTGGGTAAAGCTCATTGCATGTTTGATTTAGTGAATAGGTTTTAGGATAGATTTGGTATTTTTGGTGTTAAGGATTGATTAGGATGATTAGTAATGGTTTGGAGTGATTAAGTTGAGGCTAGGTGTCGATAAAATGGTTTAGAAACGAGTGTTGGGTTGATTTTGAGAAGGGTAAATTTAGGCAGATTGTTTAGGCTTGTTTTCATAAGTTTGACTTTGTAAACAGGTTATGAGACTAGGATATAGTTGTAGAGCGTCGTCTTAGCTTCGATTTCGTATAAGAAAGAGATTACGACTCCTAACGAGTCAAAAGTTATGATGTTTTGAAAATACGTGTACCGGGAGATGAGAACCTACATAATCCGAAATAATGTTTGGTTTTGGGTCAAATCCCGGGGACCATAGATATAGTTTGGTAATTGATTAAAGGTTGATTTTTGGTCTCAAACCTGCATTTGTGAGTCTATTATTAGGCTTAGGTGTTGAACGGGTCAATGGTATATTTTAAATGGGTCAAACAAGTCCAACATGGTCAATGTGCAAATCAGTCCGAAAAACATATGTTTAGTAATGTGTTGAGTAACGGGTCATAAAAGTGAGAACTTTTAATAGGATTAAAAATGGGTTTCTACAGGTCTTAAGATATTTTTTAGAATTTTCCCAAATTTTATAAAAGGGTTTAAGTCTAGAAAAACAGCCATACTTTTGGTGAGTATCGGCGAAAAACGTAAAAAGGGTAATAACGTTAATAACATAGATGAATAGTATAAAACTAGTAACAATTATCCGTTTGGTTTTGGCGTGAGTTTGTAATTATCACAATTGACTAATATGTACATATTATACAGTACTTGAAGTTTATAAATGAGATTTACTCATTACGCGTTATTGTTTGTTAGGTGTTGAATTCCCCGGGCATCCTCATCATCGTCAGTGATCGTCATTCGAAATTGTCGACTACTCTATATACATAAGGTGTGAATTTGTAGCCACGCTTACTACTATTTTTAAATTGTTTTTACCCACGAGGGAGATGCATGCTAGTTTTCTAAAATGAACATATGTCATGAATGATTGTTGGACCCGAATGTTGCCTTAAATTGTGTTGAGTACCTAGTTGCAAAAGACCCTATATTCATGAACTATTAACTATTGTTTAATCCTTGTGTGGATTGAAAATATCCGCTTATACAACTGATAGTACTATGGGGTTGACGACCCTATCCGAGACGAGGGCTAGTACGTTGAGTACCCCCTGTGGATGGATAACTTGTGATAAGAGATAAGGTATAATTGCAAGTGATGCCTTTAGAAGGGGCAATGTTTCATCTTAATCACGCCGGTAATTATTACGCGGGTGATTGAGTTAACGGATTAGTGTCATGAGCTTAAACACAATTGTCATAACCTTGAAAATAGATTGTTTGATCGAAAATTCTATGAATGATCGTGAATGATTTTTATAACACATATGTTCAAAATGAGATTATAAAACCTATGAATTCCACTCAACATTATTTGTTGACCCAATTTAGCATTTGTTTCAGGTAATCGATGAAGTATAGCATGGAGCATGCAATGGATGGGAGTTGTGTGTGGCTTGGCGTCTACTTGTTTTCCACCTATATATAACTTGAACACTTTAAATTTTCTGTCATGTTAACGAAAATGTATCTTTTGGGGTTGAGATTCGTGGGGACCAAAACGCTAACTTTGTGTTGTATCATCTTGGGTTTTGGAAAACCGTAGACAAGTATGTTTTTAACAATGCTTAATTTATGTTAAAACTTTTACGTCTCTTTGAGTCGTTTGATATATCTTGTGTGTGATGATAACTGCCTAGCACCCAAATGTTGTAGTTCCGCTGCGCATAGCATTTGTGGGAGTGTTAGATTGTGTAGATTGGTCCTAGCTAAGATTAGGTCTCGACATTTAGCTTAGTGTCGAAAAATAATGTAAGCGACATTGTAAGGTTTTCTCCGCCAAGAAGGGAGCTTGTGGATTTAGTGGAAATCTCGAGTAAGGTGTACTCGAAGAGAGGAGTAGGAACGAGGATAGAGCCTCGTTGTCGAACCACTATAAATATTGGTTTCTTCTGATTGTGGTATAATTACATCTTTTGTTTAGGAAAACAAAAGAGCGTATATGAGCGTTAAGTATTAAACAAATGATTTAGGAAAATCAAGTGCTAATGACCCAAATAAGTTCGTTTCCTAAGGAGGTATATGTGTGTGAATAATTCGTAATGATTTTGGATTAATATTGAGAAAGAAAAGATGAGAAAAGAGAATGACGGATACGTTAAAATTATACTACGACGACTAAACGAAAAACCGTAAAAAGTGACAAAATAAAAATTAATTCAAACAATTCCCAAAAAATTACCAAAAATAGCTAAAAATAAACTAAGAGTTTACAAATGATCAAAACGTTTTTCAAACATTTTAATGATTTTGATGTTGATGTATGTGGTGGATAGTATGTGTGATAATTAAGACACGTTATAGGGTAAATTAGAAAATTACCTTTAGGAAAAAGTAATAGACTAAAATTACCAAAGATGGATTTAATTAAACACGTTGGTGAACCAAGTTTGGTGTACACGAAGATCGAGTGAATTTAAGACGTTTTGTTTCGATTTGTACAATTGATTCGAATTGGTTTTCGGTTTTTAAACTAATATTAATTCTACCAATTTTAAACTTAAACAGTCCGACTTAAAATCTAAAAGAAAATATTTAAAATCTAAATTAAATTTAAACTTTACTTATTATATATTTATAAATAAACAAAATATTTTAACAAAATTTATTTAAACAAAGATTTATTAAAAACAAATTCATTTAAAACTATATTAATTTTTAAAAGTAATAAAATATTATTTTTTATTCTTTTTTTAAAACTTAATTTATTTATTTTAAAACTATAATATGAACCTAAATAATAAAAATTTTAATTAATTAGAAGTAACTATTATTACCTATAATATGAAATCTATAAACTTTGCAATTAAAGAAAAACGTTTATAAGGTAGACATCCCAAAAAGAAACGTATATGTAATCCTTAAAGCATGATAAAATCAAAACGAGCCTTTAGCTCAGATGGTTAAGGTGTTGCGCTGGCGAAAGGTAGGTATCGAGTTCGAGACCTGCAAGTGACATATTTTTTTGCTATTTTATTTTTAACTCGAATTTGAACAATAACAAGTTATTTTCAACCAACAGTCAATAAGTAACAATACAGATAAAACACAATATCAGGTATTGCACTAGCAAACCCAAACAACACAAACCAAAATCACCATCAGTAGATACAATAAATCAATCAGAAACAAGTTTCATCAAATGACTTCCAAATATCATAACACAATCACAACAAAGGAAGCAAAATCAAATTAACACAAAATCAGGCTCTTCAGTACAACAACTACATGATATTACCAACATCTTGAGCATAATTAACAACTTGGCAGCATTAAAAAAATTGAATCTATAGCAGACCAACTATATTAGCAGACTAATCAGGTTTATACCACTCAAACTATCATCTTAAAGCAATAAGATAGGATAATACAGCTAATCAAACCATTCTCAGCAACTTAAAGTTTAGACAGGTTATGTAAAACCCGTATTTAAATCGGGAAATGTAAATACGCAGTTTAATTAATTACACTATTTAAATAGTAATCATCGACGAAAACAAACGCGAGAAATTATATATACAAGTATTTAAAAAAAATAAAAAAAAATTTGGGCTAAGCCCATTTTAAGAAAAATAAAACGGGACTTTAACCCCTCATTTCCTCTCAGTCGAAAAAAAAAATTAGGATTCTTGGGAGAGTTGTGGTCGCCGGTTTTAAGAACAAGGAGGAGAGATTCGGGCATTGGTTCTTCGAATAATTCGCGTGTGTTCTTTGTCCTTATAAATCCCATAACGGTATCTTCTTCTTTTATGTTTCAATTTATGATTTCCACGAATCTAAATGATTTTTAATGTTTACAAACGAATCTATTTTAAAAACACAAAAAGGTGTCGCGTTCGGGCTGTTTCACGAGGAAATCGAGACCATTAAGGTCTCGGTGTGATGCTCTTAGCCGTCGCGACCCATCAGGGGGTTGTGGTGGTGTTTTCTCTTGGGGCCAGCCGCGAACAAAACCCACACCCGCAAGGGGGATATTGATTTAGGGTCGGGGTTTGGTGTTTATATATATAACCGAGACCACCATGTCTCGGTGGTCCTTTCTCTGCCCAGCCGTGACCCACACAGGGGCGGCTAGGGCCGATTGTTCGACCCAGAAGGGGGCTGCCAAAACACACGGACTGTTGTAATTATTAAGGGTGCGTTTGGGACTGTGACAATGGTGGAACTTGACAAAAACGGTGGGAACTTGATTTAGAGCAGTGGGTATTCTTTAAACAGGAAATTAAATGAATTAACATCCAGATTAGCGACAGAATAGCGACGCTAAATTCTGTCGCAGTTTAATAAGTGACAGTTTTATTTTTATAGTCTTTAAGGACAGCTTTTAGCGACAGTTTTAGTGATGCAATTTTCTGTGGTAGATTTATATAGGCAGAATTAATCATAAAATGTTGATTTGTTGAGTGCGACCGAGATGGGGTATCTGGGTAGGCTGGGGACATTATTATAATAAATAAAATAAATATTCTTACATTATACCTTTTGAATTAAATTGTTTTATAAATGCTTAAAACATATTTTTTAAATGTATTAAATTAAAATAGTTCTTTTAATATTTAAAAGGGTATAATTTTATGAAATGAATTAAATTATTTGGGAACTTTCTAATTTAAGAAAACTTTCTATTTTAGCAGGATACTTAATATAGTATTACTATAGCGTCAGAAATACGTTGTACCATAACCAATAGTAGAAAGATAATACATTAAAATGAATTATTATAAGATCAGATTTAGCAGTTAATATACGTACGGAATTTCAGAAATAAAATAAATAAATGAAACGCCAATAAGAACATGAAATTAAATAAGCGAATATCAATTTACTCATTCACGTCCCTTATTCATGTAGCTCGCGTGAAATCAGAGTAGACTTTCTGTCAGTTGATCTCGGTCGGTTACTGGACACGAGGTACGGATTTTCCATCCTTTCAGTAAGGACTTCCTTTTTATACATGATTAGGTTTCCCCGTCTTCAGCCAAATGTTTTCCCCAGTATATGTTTAAGTTTATCAGTAATCATGTTAATAACTAAATAAATTGCCTTAGCATTATATACAAGCACGGCCAGTTATGTACTAGTTACGGAGGTACCGTAACCACGGCACTAGAGGCACCAGTGTCGTTACTCACATGCAGGAGAGTGATATCCTGCATAGTCCAACTCATGTTCAGGTTGGCCATTTTTATATGTATATTTAGTGGGGTGTATGGATGCATCCTAGGCTTATCAGTTTACAAGTTATCAGGGTGAATGTGGTGTGTGCTCTACATCCTTCACATTGGAGCTAATCCCTCCACCCAGCACAGTATTTAGAGGTCACCCCTCTACAGCATGACGAGGTCAACCCTCCAGTTATTCATGCACGGTTGTTACAGCACGTGACCTATATAAGCTCGGGCAATTATAATACAGTAAATGCATGTTTTCAGAATTAATAGTTATATTTTAGTTTCAGTATATATGAACCAGGTTTCTCAGATTTTATGCAGAGTTCTACCACATGTTACATATCAGTCTTATAGCTTCACTGTTATCTTCTATTCCATTACTTTCAGTACATTCTTATCATGTTATATCCGTCCACTGAGCGTTATGCTCAGCCGTAGTTTCCTTTCATGTTTCCAAACGGCAGTTACACAGGGACGATCTTAGGACTTCTAAGAGAGTATGTACATTTGGATGGGAGCTATCCAGACTCCTTTATTTTATGCACACATTTCACTACATTACTTTGGTTGTTTGGACACTGTTTCGTCCTTTTTCTTTTAGTACTTAATCTTTATATTTTGAGCTTATGTTGTACTACCGATGTTTGATTTCGGTATTTCCGTATGGTCAGTTAATGTTTAATACATTGCCTTGCATGCTTTGATGACACGCCATAAATACATGTAACGGTCCATTTATCCAAGTGGGGTGTTACAATTATGGTATCAGAGCGCAATGTTCGACCTATAGGCTCTAAAACTTGACCTGTGACTAGTGGGTAGTCACCAAGAACTTCTTGTATTTTGGCGTCGTTATCTTCCATGCTACTCATGTATTTTATCAGTCGGATTTTCAAAATTTTGATTAAGTAAATGGTTGGTACAGGACTGGCCATACTTAATCGCATGTGCTTTTCAGCGAACTTGTCATTTTGGTGAACTGACCATAGGCGTTCACCCTTGCCGTTTAAATTTTGGGTAGATGAACTGACCTTAGGCGTTCATCCTTACTCATGTCAGATTTATGTTTCAGTAAATTGTCATTTTGTGAACTGACCCTAGGCGTTCACCCGTATTCATGTCATATTTTGTTGGTTGTGCCTTCATGAGTTACACTATGCATATTCAGATTTATTACCCCAGATTTTGGAAGTTTTATCAATTTATCCTCTGTTATTTCAGATGCCACCCAGACGCGAAACCGAGAATGAACCTAACGCAGCTGCCATTGCTGCTGCTGTTCAGGCTGCTATACAAGCCATGTTACCCCAAATTCGTGATGAGATCCGAGCTGAATATCAAAATGGACCTCAGCAGAATAACAACCCTCCTGTTCCACCACCTACCACCTTACCCGCTTGGCTAGATTTGTTTAACAAGCAGAAACCCCGAGTTTTTGAGCAGACTGTAGCTCCAACTGACGCGGAAGACTGGATCTACCATGTAGAGAAAATTTTTGGAGCTATGGGTTGTGGTGATGCTTTCAAGGTTATGCTTGCAGTTTACAAATTGGAGGGTCCTGCTCTGCATTGGTGGAGGTCTCAGAAACTGTCCAATAGGGGTGATGCTTGGGAGCTTACATTGACCTGGGAACGCTTCAAGACGATGTTCTATGACCAATTTTTCCCGCATGCGGAGCAAGCTAAACTGAAGAGGGACTTCCACGTCATTCGTCAGAATCATGGCGAGAACAGTATAGAGTTCATGCACCGATACCTCAGGATGGCTGGATTCTTAGGGGAGGCTGCGGGTACCGCAGAGGAGCAAGCGAAGCAATTTCGCTGGGCTCTTCACTCTATGACTGCAGATAGGATGGTGAGTGCCACATTCACTAATGTGTCACAAGTAGCTAATGCAGCTCGTGATATTGAGATGCTTTTCGAGAGGGATGAGCTCGAGAATGTAGAGCGGCCGGAGAAGAGGTACATCTCACCCAACAGACTTAAACAATTTAACTCCCATTATTACTTGTCAACTTATATGATATCCAATTATAATCTTACAGACACAGAGGAGGAGACCGATCCCAATCGGCTACTCCACATCAGAACAACAAGAACTATGGTCAGTCATATGACCGTAATCGATCAGATAAGAGGAGCGGTGGTGATAATTACCACGGCAACTCAAACTCATCTGGCAGCTACATGTGATTCTTTAAGCTCTGGAAATACTAAACTATCGTGTAAAACAGATCTCAAATTTTTTTTGTAATTCCAACAGCGATGTTGGACAGGGGCATGACTAAAACAACAGAGGTCAGCAGTTTGACAGCCGGCAAATTCTGGTAATTTTAAAATTCAGTCAAACAGCCTTATTTCAGTTAAGTTATCAGAATCATGACACGTGTTTATCATCGTAAATTAGGTTCTCAGCAAACCAGAGCTGCTACTACTGGGTATTCTTACCCCACTTGTATCACATGTGGGAAGAAACACACGGGACCTTGTCGTCGTGGTATGGGTAGTTGTTACAAGTGTGCTCAGCCGGGCCATTTGAAGAGGGATTGCAAGAGCGGGGATGCTGCCGGTATCTCAGGCCAGTTTCCTCAGATTTTAACTCCACCACCACCAATACCACCAACCACTGGTCGTGTTTACACTACTACCCGTGAGCAAGCAAATAAGACCACAGGTACCATTATTGGCATTTTGTTTATACACGGACAGTCTGCCTGCGTGCTTTTCGATACAGGCTCCACACACTCAGTTATATCTACTTCATATGTTGCTAGTATAAATATGACCCCTACGCCTCTAGACAGTGTACTTAGTATATATACCCCCATGCGAGACTCCGTACTCATTACCCAGGTGTATAAGGATCTCCCTCTTGAGTTTGATGATAAAATCCATCCAGTCAGTGCCCTTCCTTTAGATATGTGTGAATTCGATATTATTCTGGGTATGGATTGGTTGTCGGTTCATCGTACCACCATAGATTGTCATGCTCACCGGGTCATCTTTGGTGATGTCCAGACACTAGAGTATATTTACCGAGGCTTCTTACCAGGAAAACATGTTCAGATCATTTCAGCGTTACAGGCTCGTACCTTATTATACCATTGTTGTGAGGGTTTCCTAGCTACAGTTCATGACACGACTTCTGAGGCACCTTCAATTCATGATCAGTCAGTGGTGTCAGATTTTCCAGATGTCTTTCCAGAGGAACTCCCAGGCTTACCTCCCATGCGAGAGGTAGAATTTGGTATTGATCTCATTCCAGGTGCAGAACCAGTATCTAAAGCTCCTTACTGTATGGCTCCTGTAGAGCTTAAGGAACTGAAAGATCAACTTCAGGAACTTCTAGAAAGGGGTTTCATTCGTCCTAGCGTGTCACCTTGGGGCGCTCCAGTTTTTTTTGTCAAGAAGAAGGATGGTAGTATGCGATTGTGTATTGACTACCGTGAGTTGAATAAGCTCACTATTCGTAACCGTTATCCACTTCCTCGTATTGACGATTTATTCGATCAGCTTCAGGGTGCCAAGCACTTCTCAAAAATCGATCTACGATCAGGCTACCATCAGCTGCGTTTAAAAGAGCAGGATATATCCAAAGCTGCTTTTCGCACGAGGTACGGTCATTACGAGTTTGTTGTTATGCCATTCGGTCTCACGAATGCGCCTGCAGTATTTATGGAATTGATGAACATAGTCTTCCACGAATTTTTAGACAAGTTTGTGATCGTATTCATCGACAATATCCTTATTTTCTCCAAATCCAAAGAGGAACATGAGAATCATCTCCGTACAGTTTTGCAGATTCTCATACGAGAAAAGCTATATTCTAAAATTTTAAAGTGCCAGTTTTGGCTGAATACGGTGGCGTTTCTAGGTCATATTGTTTCTGCAGAAGGAGTCATTATAGATCCTGCAAAGGTGGAGGCTATCACCAAATGGCCAAGACCACATCTGTCACAGAGATACGTAGTTTTCTTGGGTTGGCGGGTTATTACCACAGGTTTGTGGAAAACTTCTCACGTTTGGCATTACCATTGACCCAACTTATGCGAAAAGGTGAGAAGTTTATATGGACCAAGGAGAGAGAAAAGAGTTTTGAGGAACTCAAGCATCGTTTGATCTCAGCACCAATACTTACACTTCCATCCGGTACAGGTGGTTATCAGATTTACAGTGACGCTTCAGGAAAGGGCTTAGGCTGTGTTCTTATGCAGCATGGGAAAGTCATTGCTTATGCTTCGCGTCAACTGAAGCCGTATGAGAAAAATTATCCTACTCATGATCTAGAGCTCGCAACAGTCGTTTTCGCCCTTAAAATCTGGAGGCATTATTTATACGGTGAGTCGTGTGATATCTTCACCGATCACAAAAGTCTCAAGTACATATTTACCCAACGGGAGCTGAACATGAGACAGCGGTGATGGTTAGAACTGCTGAAATACTATGACACTAATATCCAGTATCACCCAGGTAAAGCAAATGTAGTAGCAGATGCCCTTAGCAGAAAGTCAGGTATGATAAATGGCATCAAAGTTCCGGAAGAAATTATTCGGGACTTAGAACGGTATGATATTGAGCTCTTAGTACGCGGACAGAGGGGATAATGGGCTAGTCAGAGGGTAGAAAAAGATTTACTCTCTTGGATTAAAGCCGCACAAAAGGATGATGGTGAAATCTGGGCGATTGTCCAGAACATTGACCAGCAGACCAAATTTCGCATCGATGACGACGGTATCGTATGGCAGGGTACCAAACTCTGCGTTCCAGAAGACCCTGCTCTCAGAGAAGCCTTAATGACTGAGGCTCACAGCTCTCCATTCTCTATCCATCCAGGTTCCACAAAAATGTACCACGATCTTAAGCAGCATTTCTGGAGGAGCGGCATGAAACAGGATGTCGCAACATTTGTGTCTAAATGCTTAACCTGCCAGCAGGTTAAGATAGAGCACCAGCGTTCCAGTGGTCTTCTCCAGCCATTAGATATTCCAATGTGGAAATGGGACAAGATCTCTATGGATTTTGTCACCGGACTACAACAGATTCAGCGGAGACATGATGCAATCTGGGTTGTTGTCGATCGTTTGACCAAGTCGGAATATTTCATTCCTATCCGTAAAGATTTCGCAGTCAGTAAATTCGCAGAACTGTTCACCAAGGAAATTGTACGGTTACATGGTACACCCTCAGAAATTATATCAGATAGGGATCCACGGTTCACTTCTCATTTCTGGAAAGGTTTGCATAAAGCTTGGGGAACTAGGCTCAAGCTCAGCACAACTTTCCATCCACAGACGGACGGTCAGTCAGAGCGTACCATCCAGACCTTGGAGGACATGCTACGCGCCTGTGCATTAGAATGGACAGGAAACTGGGATGACTATATTTGCTTGGTCGATTTTGCCTACAACAACAGTTGGCATGCTAGTATCAAGCGTGCTCCATTCGAGATGTTATATGGCAGGAAATGCAGTGCTCCTATTTGTTTGGATCAGGTTGGAGAACGTTTGATTGAAGGACCAGAATTGATAGAATTGACCAATGAAAAGGTCGCCATTGCTAGGGCAAAACTGCAAGAAGCGCGTACTCGCCAGAAGAGTTACGCCGACAAGCATCGCAGAGATCTATCATTTCAGACTGGGGATCGTGTGTTCCTCAAAGTATCACCCGCACGCGGTGTCAGACGTTTTTACCTCAAAGGCAAGCTCAGCCCTCGTTACATCGGACCGTTCGAAATCCTTGAACGTATTGGTAAAGTGTCATATCGATTGGTGTTACCGCCTCAGCTTTCACACGTCCACAACGTATTTCATGTATCATTACTCAGAGGATACAACTATCATGAGCTTCACAAAGTGAATTATCCACTCCATCAGATTCGATAGGATCTATCTTATATTGAGGAACCCGAAGCAGTTTTAGATCGCCAGGATCGAGTTATGAGAAGGAAGACCATTCCTTTCGTCAAAATCCTATGGAGGAACCATACCGAGCGGGAGGCCACTTGGGAAACAGAGGAGTCTATACAGACTTCTTATCCTCACTTTCATTTTTGATTCGGGTATGTCTTTTCAGCTTTTATGTCTTCCAGCTTATTAGCATTTTCGGCCTTCACACCAGTCAGCTTAAATACCTTATAATTCGGGGACGAATTCTTTTTAGAGGGAAAGAATTGTAAAACCCAGTACGGCCGTATTGTTAATTCGGGGACGAATTATTCTTTTTAGAGGGGAAGAATTATAAAACCCGTATTTAAATCGGGAAATGTAAATACGTAGTTTAATTAATTACACTATTTACATAGTAATTATCGACGAAAACAAATGCGAGAAATTATATATACAAGTATTTAAAAAAATAAAAAAAATAAGAAAGTAAAAGGGGGCCGGTTTGTTTAAAAAAAAGGGAAAGAAAATTTTTGGGCCAAGGCCATTTTAAGAAAAATAAAACGGGACTTTAACCCCTCCTTTCCACTCAGTCAAACAAAAAAAAATTAGGGTTCTTGGGAGAGTTGTGGCCGCTGGTTTTAAGAACAAGGAGGAGAGATTCGGCCATTGGTTCTTCGAATAATTCGCGTGTGTTCTTTGTCCTTATAAATCCCATAACGGTATCTTCTTCTTTTATGTTTCAATTTATGATTTCCACGAATCTAAATGATTTTTAATGTTTACAAACGAATCTATTTTAAAAACACAAAAAGGTGTCGTGTTTGGGCTGTTTCACAAGGAAACCGAGACCATTAAGGTCTCGGTGTGATGCTCTTAGCCGTCGCGACCCATCAGAGGGTTGTGGTGGTGTTTTCTCTTGGGGCCAGCCGCGAACAAAACCCACACCCGTAAGGGGGATATTGATTTAGGGTCGGGGTTTGGTGTTTATATATATAACCGGGACCACCATGTCTCGGTGGTCCTTTCTCTGCCCAGCCGTGACCCACACAGGGGCGGCTAGGGCCGATTGTTCGACCCAAAAGGGGGCTGCCAAAACACACGGACTGTTGTAATTATTAAGGGTGCGTTTGGGACTGAGACAACGGTGCGAACTTGACTAAAACGGTGGGAACTTGATTTAGAGCAGTGGGTATTCTTTAAACAGGAAATTAAATGAATTAAAATCCAGATTAGCGACAGAATAGCGACGCTAAATTCTGTCGCAGTTTAATAAGTGACAGTTTTATTTTTATAGTCTTTAAGGACAGCTTTTAGCGACAGTTTTAGTGACGCAGTTTTCTGTAGCAGATTTATATAGGCAGAATTAATCATAAAATGTTGATTTGTTGAGTGCGACCGAGATGGGGTATCTCGGTAGGCTCGGGACATTATTATTATAAATAAAATAAATATTCTTATGTTATACCTTTTGAATTAAATTGTTTTATAAATGCTTAAAACATATTTTTTAAATGTATTAAATTAAAATAGTTCTTTAATATTTAAAAGGGTATAAATTTATGAAATGAATAAAATTATTTGGGAACTTTCTAATTTAAGAAAACTTTCTATTTTAGCGGGATACTTAATATAGTATTACTATAGCGTCAGAAATACGTTGTACCATAACTAATAGTAGAAAGATAATACATTAAAATGAATTATTATAAGATCAGATTTAGCAGTTAATATACGTACGGAATTTCAGAAATAAAATAAATAAATGAAACGCAAATAAGAACATGAAATTAAATAAGAGAATATTAGTTTACTCATTCACGTCCCTTATTCATGTAGCTCGCGTGAAATCAGAGTAGACTTTCTGTCAGTTGATCTCGGTCGGTTACTGGACACGAGGTATGTTCCGTCCTTTTAGTAAGGACTTCCTTTTTATGCATGATTAGGATTCCCCGTCTTCAGCCAAATGTTTTGCCCAGTATATGTTTAAGTTTTTCAGTAATCATGTTAATAACTAAATAAATTGCCTGAGCATTATATACAAGCACAACCAGTTATGTACTAGTAACGGAGGTACCGTAACCACGACACTAGAGGCACCGGTGTCGTGACTCACATGCTGGAGAGTGATATCCTGCATCGTCCCACTCATGTTCAGGTTGGCCATTTTTATATGTATGTTTAGTGGGGCGTATGGATGCATCCTAGGCTTATTAGTTTACAAGTTATCAGAGTGAATGTGGTGTGTGCTCTACATCCTTCACATTGGAGCTGATCCCTCCACCCAGCACAATATTTAGAGGTCACCCCTCTACAGCATGACGAGGTCACCCCTCCAGTTATTCATGCACGGTTGTTACAACACGTGACCTATATAAGCTATGGCAATTAAAATACAATAAATGTATGTTTTCAGAATTAATAGTTATATTTCAGTTTCAGTATATATGAACCAGGTTTCTCAGATTTTATGCCGATTTCTACCACATGTTACATATCAGTCTTATAGCTTCATTGTTGTCTTCTATTCTGTTAATGCAATATTGACTAAAAACGTTACTTGCATTTTTCGGTCTCACTTAGTTTTGATTACGACAATATGTAAAAACAAGCATTTATGAAAGCAACGAAAAACGAATTCTTGAGTTCAAGTATTTTTCATTTTACCCATTTTCACTTAAGGTATGGATAAACAAGTACTAACCTTAATCAAGTGATCAAGTGATTTAATCTTTTCTTAAAACTCACTTTTAGTGTGATAAGTTTTTATTAAACTTTCTTTTTAAGAAAATGTTTTATTAAATTAATTATTTGAAATTTGAAAATGGCCTATTCTTATTTGGTTAAGAATATCCTTTCAGGATATTTTTTATATCCAGATAAGACCTCCACCACTAAAGGACAAAAAGGAGCGGAGTCTAGTCCAACGGTACCTTAGCACCTAGGCGGTACCTTATCTATAAGGTACCGCGGGCTAAGATAAGGTACCGCGGGTAGAACTAGCCGTTGGCTCCTTTGTCCTATAAATAGTGGACCATTCTCAGCTTTTCACCTCACCTCTTTTGCATATTTATTTCCAGATTCAAGCCCCTTCTTTAATCACTCAAATCTTTGATCATTTGTTTGATTATTACTTGTTTAAGAAGTGAATCTTGTTCTTCCATCCCTTCCTCTCCAAGTGCAAAGAGAAGAACACTATCCTTGTGAAGTGTTGAGTCCACCACCAAAGATCCATTGAAGATCTAATTTTATACATTTGTAGTTGTGTCATAGTTGTGAAGATCCAAGTAGTTGTGTCTATTTGGAAGTTGTGTATGTACTAAGTATAGTTGTGTAGATTTTTTCCTAGCTACGATTAGGGCTCGACTTTTAGCTTAGAGTCGGAAATTTGTTAAGCGACGTGTACGGTTTTCTCCATCATAAGGAGCTTGTTGTGTAGTGAACTCTCGAGTAAGGAGTACTCGGGGAGTGGAGTAGGAACGAGGAGCGAGCTTTGTTGCCGAACCACTATAAATCCTTGGTGTTCGGTTTGATCTTTCTTTACCTTAACTCTTTACATTCTTTATTCTTTATGCATATACATGTGTTAGTATTAGATTAGTTACACTATCATTCTTTATTCTTTGTGGATATATTTTTGTTAGTATTAGTTTAGTTACACTATCATTGTTCATATTGTGCATAAGAAGATTTCACATATTTTCTCAAGCCTAAGTTTTTGAAAAAGGATTATTGGAAACCACATTTTAACAAGTAAATATAAGAAACTATTCAACCCCCCCCCCCCCCTTCTAGTTTCTACAATTGGTATCAGAGCGGGTTGCTCAAGAATTTTTAAAGTATATTGTATTTTAAAACTTGAATCGATCTATGGATTCCAACAAGTACCTAGAAGGGCAATCTATGCAAAGACCACCACTTTTTGAAACCGATAGTTTTATTTATTGGAAAAATAGACTTGAAACTTATGTGAAATCAAAAGATTTAGATCTTTGGCATGTTATTACCAATGGTTATTTTTACCCTTTCAATTTAATGAAGTTTCTAAAACAAAAGAATTGGTCACTTTTGACAAAGCTAATGACGATACTAAAAAGAAACTTTCAAAAAATAATGAGGCTAAAATGGTGATTTATAATGCTTTGCCTAAGAAAGAGTATGAAAGAATTTTTATGTGTGAAACCGCTAAAGATATTTGGAACACTCTTTTAGTAACCCACCAAGGTAATAGCCAAGTCAAAGAAAGCAAAATCGATCTTCTTGTCCAACAATATGAACAATTTGTCATCATAGAAGATGAAACTATTGATAGTGCATTTGCTAGGTTTAACACCATTATTACTAGTCTAAAAGCACTTGATGAAGGTTTTTCTAGCAAGAACAATGTTAGGAAGTTTCTAAGGGCCTTACATCCAAAGTGGAGAGCAAAAGTCACGGCGATTGAAGAATCGAAAGATCTCTCAACTTTATCACTCGATGAACTCATAGGAAACTTGAAGGTTCATGAGATGATAATTTTGAAGGACTCGGAATTAGTGAAAACCAAGAGTGAAAGGAAATCTATTGAACTTAAAGCCAAGAAGGCACAAAGTGACCATGATAGTTCCTCGGAAAGCGATGACGAGGAGTATGCATTGGCGGTGAGATTTTTCAAGAAGTTCTTCAAGAGACGAGGCCAACACGTTAGACAACCCAACTACGACAAGAAACCATTGTCAAAGAATCGGTTTGTCAAGAACGAAAAAGGTGATAGGAATTGCTTTAGATGTGGTGATCCAAATCACTTCAATTGTGATCGTCCAAAGCCCGCTCGTGATAAGAAACACACGGCGTTCGTTAGTGGCGCTTGGAGCGATAGCGGTGAAGATGATGATGACAACCCCAAAGAGGAGAAATGTCTAATGGCTCACACTTCTAAAGAGGTACATTCCGAAACCGAATATTATAGTAATGATAGCTCCACCTTAGATGATATTGAATTTGAAGGAAAATATGATAGTTTACACAAACTTAGTCTCAAATTCATAGAAAAGAGCAAAACCTTAAAATCAACCAAAACTAAGCTTGAAAATGAGATCAATGAACTTAGGGAGAAATTGGCTAAACTTGAGAAAAACAAAGAGGTTGATTTAGGTTGCTTAAGTTGTGAGAAACTTAGATTAGAGAATGAAGATCTCAAGAGAACTTCCATTAAATTGGAAAAGTTCATGAAAGGAACTAGTGCTCTTGATGATATGTTAAACAAACAAGTTCATTCTAAGGAAATACTTGGTCTAGGTTTTAACTCAAATGAAGCCTCAACTAGTGAACCAAAACAAGTCAGGTTTTCATAAAAAAATCCCACTGTACGCGGTTCCAAATCATATGGCGCGGTTCCTTATCACTATGGAACCGCCGCCATAGATAAGGTACCGCGGGCAGAGGATAATTTTGCTGAAAATCCTTAACTTTCTGAAAAGTCTAAGTTAGATGAAAATCTAAAGCATCTTACTGTTAATAAGGTAAAATTACCCATACTTGACGATAATGCTATCGGTAAGTTCTACAAGCCATTAAGTAAACCTCTCATGAGAAATAGAAGTTTATCTAGACTATCCTCTACTCCACCTAGAGTACGGAATGAGTGTAAGCCTAGAAGTAGAACGACAACGCCTAGAAGAGATAATCAAAACAATTCACGATCTAGAAGTAAAACTCCAACACCTAGAAGGAATAATAATAACTCTAAACCTAGATCAAATACACCTAGAAGAAATAATGAACAACAAAATGGTTACATGAATTACTACCCTCCTCCATTTTGTTCTTCATGGGGAATTCCCTCCTCATTCATGCATCCCAACCAAATGCAAGGGATGTTTGGAACTAACAATTTTGGACCCATGAGATATTGAGGACCAAATGTTTGATCTTGTGTGTTGTAACCTAGATATGCTTAGGAATTGATTTGGAGCCCGATGAGTGGATTAAGGATAGTGGATGTTCTAAACATATGACGGGTAATTGAAGTTTGTTCTCGCATTACAAAGCATATGATGGAGGTAACGTCACATTCGCTAGTAGATACGTGGTAATATCATTGGTAAAGTGAAATCGTAAAAGATGGAAAAGTCATTGGAAAAGGTGTTAGAAAGCATGGGCTTTATGTCATGAAGGTTAATAAGAAGTCAAAAGACAACATATGTCTTGTGACTATAGATGATAGTTCTACTCTTTGACATAGGAGATTAGGTCACGCTAATATGCGTTTAATTCAATCTTTAGTCTCTAAGGAGTTGGTAAGACACCTCCCCAAGATTAAGTTTGTTAGTCACTTTTGTGATGCTTGCAAAGTTGGAAAGCAAGTTCACTCAAGTCACAAAGCCAAGATTTTGGTATCGACCTCTCGGTGGTTAGAGCTCCTACATATGGATCTTTTTGGACCTTCCGCCATACGGAGTTATGGAGGTAACCTTTATACCCTAGTTATAGTTGATGACTATTCTAGATTCACTTGGACTAGATTTTTGGCATCTAAGAATGAAGCTTTCGATCACTTCGAAATCTTTAGTCGAAGAATTCAAAATCAACTAGGATGTTCAATTGTTTCTATTATGACGGATCATGGTAGGGAATTTGATAATGAAGTGAAATTTGGTGCCTTTTATGAAGCTCATGGTATTACCCATAACTTCTCGGCTCCTCGCACTCCACAATCAAATGGGGTAGCTGAAAGGAATAATAGGACTCTCCAAGAGATGAGTAGGACGATGTTAAACGAGCAATCTTTGCCTCAAAAGTTTTGGTGCAATGCCGTGGACACATCGACTTATATTCTCAACCGAATTCTTATTCGACCTTTCCTAGGAAAGACCCCCTATGAGATTCTTAAAGGTAAGAAACCCTCATTAGAATACTTTAGGGTGTTTGGAAGCAAGTGCTTTATCCTCAACACCAAAGACTACCTAACCAAGTTTTACCCAAAGTCTTACGAAGGTATTCTTTTAGGTTATTCCCAAACTAGTAAAGCCTACATAGTCCCAAATAGAACCTCGGGGGTTATTGAAGAATCACTCAACGTAACCTTTGATGAAACCCCTCCTTCACCCAAGACACCACCATTGGTTGATGATGACTTGGATGAATTAGAAGTAGTTAAAGCCAAAGAGGTTAGAAAAATAGGAGTTGAAGACCTTAGTGTTGAAAACGAAGTAAACATTAAGGAGTCTAGGGATCATACTCTCAATAATGTCATTGGTGACTTAAATCAAAGGACCCTAAGATCTCAAGCCCAAAACCAAAGCAAATTCTTTTGTTTTGTCTCCTTGATTGAACCAAAGAATGTTAAAGAAGCTTTGACGGATGAGAGTTGGGTCATTGCGATGCAAGAAGAATTGAACCAATTCGTTGCCAATGATGTTTGGGAACTTGTTCCTCAACCTAGAAGTTCTACCATTATAGGAACCAAATTGGTATTTAGGAATAAGCTAGATGAGAATGGTGTTGTGTCTCGTAACAAGGCTAGACTTGTAGCTCAAGGCTATAATCAACAAGAAGGGATTGATTATGACGAGACATATGCACCGATAGCTAGATTAGAATCAATTAGAATCCTTTTAGCCTACGCTTGTGCCTTAGATTTTAAGCTTCAACAAATGGATGTAAAGAGTGCATTTCTTAACGGTTTGATCAATGAGGAGGTATATGTGGCTCAACCTCCTGGCTTCATTGATTTTGAGAAACCGGACCATGTTTACAAGCTTAAGAAAGCACTTTATGGACTCAAACAAGCACCCAAAGCTTGGTATGATAGACTTAAAACGTTTCTTGTTAAACATGAGTATACCATGGGAATGGTGGATAATACACTCTTTACAAAGAAGAAAGGTCCTCACCTCATAATCGTACAAATATATGTTGATGACATTATATTTGGCTCAACTTGTCAAGAATTGTGTGATGACTTTGCCAAAATCATGCATGATGAGTTTGAAATGAGTATGATGGGAGAACTTAACTTGTTTTTAGGACTCCAAATTAAACAAATGGACGATGGTATTTTCTTTAGTCAATCTAAGTACGCTAAAGAAATGCTAAAGAAATTTGGATTAGAAGAATCTAGACCAATAAAGACCCCTATGGCCTCAGATACTAAACTCACCGTAGATGATGATTGTGAGTCGGTAGACAACACCAAATATAGAGGTATGATTGGTAGTTTGTTGTACCTAACGGCAAGTCGACCGTATATCATGTTTAGTGTTCGCCTTTGTGCTCGCTTCCAAGAGGCTCCCAAAACCTCTCACCTTGAAGCGGTTAAGCGTATCTTCTGATAAATTAAAGGCACTATACATTTAGGATTATGGTATCCTAAAGGGACCGGCGTAGAAAACATTGTCTACGCCTACTCGGATCATGCGAGAGACTATGTGGACCGGAAAAGAACTAGTGGAGTTTGTACCTTCATGTGTTGTTGTTTAACTTCTTGGTTCTCCAAGAAACAAACCGCTCTTGCGATATCCACCACGGAAGCCGAGTATGTGAGTGCCGGAAAAGCATGCCAACAAGCTCTATGGATGAAGCAAGCGCTTGTTTATTACGGGATTTATCTTGATGATGTTCCCATCATGTGCGATAATAAAGGCGCTATAGACCTAAGCAAGAATCCCGTGCAACATTCGCGAACCAAACACATAGAAATTAGACACCATTTCCTTAGGGATAATGTTCAAATGTGGAACATTTCTATTGAAAAGGTGCCCTCCGAGGACAACTTAGCCGATATCTTCACTAAGCCACTTAAGAGGAAATCTTTTAATTACTTGCGTCTAGGTCTAGGATTAATGGAACATCTTCCTTGATTTCCTTCTTTTTATAGTTTATCACTTTGAGTCTTTGAGTCTTTTAAACTCCTTTTGAAAAATCTTCTCCTATCTTTTTCAAAATTCTCAAAGTCTCTTTCGAAAATGGTTGAGAAATTCGTTTGACATTGTTAATTCAATCTAAAAACGATTTTTCATAGATTCTCGCTATTAATCTAGAGCTTACATAATTCATATGTATGATTCTCTAAAACATAGCAAGAACAAGATAGAATCATGGAGGATCATTGTGTCATGACTTAAGGCCTTGTCTTACACACCTCCTACATCGATTTTTTAATCCATGTATTTTGGTCAAATCTCTATTTGGTAAGTTTGCATATGTTTTCTTTGTCTATCTTTGCTTTTAAGCATATCCCTATGATAAGTTAGACTAGAAAAATAAGATTTGCTGAAAAATCTTCCTCCAAACACCAAACCCTGCTTCTGCAGGCGGTTCCATATGTGAACCGCGGTACCTTATTGATAAGGTACCGCCACCCTAGATAAGGAACCGCCAACAGTGGCCTTCCTTTTTCGGGTTTTTGTCTGAAACTCTAGATTTGCTCCAACATTTTTGAGAATCTTTGTTTCAAACCCTTTGACCACCCCAAAAATACCCTAAGCCTTCCCTATTTAAACCATAAGCATTTTGCATTACTTCACATCCAAAATGTCTTATTCTCCCAATGAAAGCCTTGAATCTCCTCCATTTTCTCCAATTGCTTTCAATCCAAACCCACCCAAGAACACTCTTAATCACATGTCTCCTACCAAGAATGTTGATTGTGGAACCTCTTTTCTTCCACCACCACCCTTTAGTGTTCTTCCTCCTTCTCATGATAAGGTCATGCACCATGGAACATATTGTCATTGTTGTCAATATCAACATCTTGCTATGGCACACATCTATGAGGAGTTGAGCTACATCAAGAGTCTCTTAATCAAGCCTCCTCTTCACTTTGATTATGAGATCTCCAACAAGCCACCACCACCACCCTCCGCTATTACCTTGTATTTCATATAAGCATTGGTTGCTTATCCACAAGACACCAAATTCAAGCTAATCTTAGAATTCTAGAATAACTAGGATTAGATTTATGCTTTTGGCTTGTTTCTTTTTCCATAATTCTTTGTATGATGTTCTCTTAGTAACCTATCTTGGATCTTTGTCTTTGTGTTTTCTTCTCTTTTTTTATGTGACCTATTGCTATATATTGTTGGTTGTTTCTTTTGTTAAACTAACCCTTCTATGTAGCTTGTCACCATATCTCGATTCCTCGGTGCCCCAAGCTAGGGGGAGTAAGCACCAAGGGGGAGTCTTTGCAAAGTCCGTTTCTTCAACACCGGCTTACGCAACCTTTTTGCTTCGACAAAGGGGGAGAAATGAATAAACTCGTCTTCGAAAATATTGTTTTTGTGTGATTGAGTTTATGAATTGTCAAAAAGGGGGAGAATGTTAATGCAATAATGATTAAAAACGTTACTTGCATTTTTCGGTCTCGCTTAGTTTTGATTACGACAATATGTAAAAACAAGCATTTACGAAAACAAAGAAAAACGAATTCTTGAGTTCAATTATTTTTCATTTTACCCATTTTCACTTAAGGTATGGATAAACAAGTACTAACCTTAATCAAGTGATCAAGTGATTTAATCTTTTCTTAAAACTCACTTTTTATTAAGTGTGACAAGTTTTTATTAAACTTTCTTTTAAAGAAAATGTTTTATTACATTAATTATTTGAAATTTGAAAATGGCATATTCTTATTTGGTTAAGAATATCCTTTTAGGATATTTTTATAACCAGATAAGACCTCCACCACTAAAGGACAAAAACGAGCGGAGTCTAGTCCGGCGGTACCTTAGCACCTAGGCGGTACCTTATCAATAAGGTATCGCGGGCTAAGATAAGGTACCGCGGGCAGAACTAGCCGTTGGCTCCTTTGTCCTATAAATAGTGGACCATTCTAAGCTTTTCACCTCACCTCTTTTGCACATTTATTTCCAGATTCAAGCCCCTTCTTTAATCACTCAAATCTTTGATCATTTGTTTGATTATTACTTGTTTAAGAAGTGAATCTTGTTCTTCCATCCCTTCCTCTCCAAGTGCAAAGAGAAGAACACTATCCTTGTGAAGTGTTGAGTCCACCACCAAAGATCCATTGAAGATCTAATTTTATACATTTGTAGTTGTGTCATAGTTGTGAAGATCCAAGTAGTTGTGTCTATTTGGAAGTTGTGTATGTACTAAGTATAGTTGTGTAGATTGGTCCTAGCTACGATTAGGGCTCGACTTTTAGCTTAGAGTCGGAAATTCGTTAAGCGACATGTACGGTTTTCTCCACCATAAGGAGCTTGTTGTGTAGTGAAATCTCGAGTAAGGAGTACTCGAGGAGTGGAGTAGGAACGAGGAGTGAGCTTTGTTGCCGAACCACTATAAATCCTTGGTGTTTGGTTTGATCTTTCTTTACCCTTAACTCTTTACATTCTTTATTCTTTATGCATATACATGTGTTAGTATTAGATTAGTTACACTATCATTCTTTATTCTTTGTGGATATATTTTTGTTAGTATTAGTTTAGTTACACTATCATTGTTCATATTGTGCATAAGAAGATTTCACATATTTCCTCAAGCCTAAGTTTTTGAAAAAGGATTTTTTGAAACCACATTTTAACAAGTAAATATAAGAAACTATTCAACCCCCCCTTCTAGTTTCTACATATTCCATTACTTTCAGTACATTCTTATCATGCTATATCCGTCCACTGAGCGTTATTCTCAGCCGTAGTTTCCTTTCATGTTTCCAAAAGGCAGGTACACAGGGACGATCTTAGGACTTCTAAGAGAGTACGTGCATTTGGATGGGAGCTATATAGACTCCTTTATTTTATGCACACATTACATCACATTACTTTGGTTGTTTGGACACTGTTTCGTCCTTTTTCTTTCAGTACTCAATCTTTATATTTTGAGCTTATGTTGGACTACCGATGTTTGATTCCGGTATTTCCGTATGGTCAGTTAATGTTTAATACATTCCCTTGCATGCTTTGATGACACGCCATAAATACACGTAACGTTCCATTTATCCAAGTGGGGTGTTACAGGTTAAGTAACCAAAAATACAGCAGCCAATTAATTGAATAGAGACAGTTAAACTTCTATGCATACACAATCCTGAGAGAATTCAGAAAATAACTAATTAAGTAGACTTAAATTCATAGCTACTCACAAATAACATGAATCAATATTAAGAGATCAGGAACAATATCTTAATAAGATTAGCAGTATGACATACACAAATACCTTAACCTCAAATTACTAACAGTGAGCGAACAAATAACTAATTCCGAGAAGACTCATAAGTAGTCACAACGAATCCAAAACTTAAATGACTAACGAATACACACAGCAACAAATAAACTATCAGCCAAGCAACAAGTCATTACAAAAATCAGTAATAACTTGTAAAATTGTAGAAGACTATGCAGAATTCAAACATTTGAACACGATTCGACAATTAATAACTGTCATATCTACGAGAACTAAACTCAATGGAAGCTCTAATTTACACAAGAACATTCGGATAGACTACTGAGCAAATGCTAAAGTGACAATAGTCATTCGATTTAAAACCCTATAAGCTATAATAAGTACAATTGCAGTTTCAAGTGAATGCACAGTAGCATCAATCTCGCAGCAAAGTCAGTAAGGTAATTAATCGCAACAAAAATCAGTACATAATAAACCAAACTAAGCAGATTACAGAAAATATATAAACTAAATCCAAACAGTTTCCTCAGATCTTTCAAAGCAGATAAAATTTTTTAGATAAAACAAATTGTTCAAATCTCACATATAAATCCAAACAGTAAACTTATCTTTATCAATAAACAGATAGAATAATAATGACAGAAAACTTATCATCTACATCATGTAACAAAAACTCTCAACTAAAACACATAATCATATAAATAAGTTTAAACTAAAGAACATGAATAATTAAAAAGAGAGTTGAACCTTTTGAAGTATCCTTTGAGTAGAAGTCACGCGCTGAGCGGACTTGGACTAAAAATACACCAAAACACCTCCATGCTAAAACCAAACATTGTCCTCAATGTTTCTTAGCTCAAGAGTAACACCCCCTTGCTAAAACACGAAGAGTCGAATGCAAAATCCTAACATGGTAAGAGCATGCAAATCTATAAGACGTTTATTAATTATGCCTCAAGATAAAACGTTAGTCGATAAAAATCAAAGGATAGAGAGTGTGCCCCTTTTTGGCAATCAAAGATTGGAAGATCAAGTGGACCGGAAAAAACCGAACACGAGAGTCTTCAATGATTAGGGTTATACCTAAGATTCACAACACAACAAAACACGAGCACGAGATTGAAAGATCAAGCCTTATTAGTGTTAGAAAATAGAAAGAAGATAGAATGTATGGGACTCCCCCACAAGGCACCTCGTTTTTGTTAACCGAGTCATGAGCTCGACTCGATCCCCGCATTCATTGGTCCTTAGGGAAAAGGGTGAAAACCGGTATAATGGAATAAATATCAACATGAAGCACGATGCTGGGGTCAAAGATCTCATCCTCGTTGTCGGGTGGCAAACGAAAGGATGGAACTCTAACATAAATCTCTAAAAAGAGATGGTGGTCAATATCACGAATCATGAAATGAATATAACATGCTCCCCGAGATAAACTCACACCAAGATGATCGAACAATCTTTCAATTATTGCATCGGTAAAAGGCCGAGATTTCCCTAAATCAACGATTCCGGGATCGAATACCTCGCCCTCGGGAGAGAAAGGAATAGACAACACGGTGTCGTTCCTCCATTCTAATGCATGATCATAGAAAGAAAATGGTAATGGTGTGATAAAAGTTTCATCCATAGTGGAATCAACATTCTTAGCTTTAACGACCATTTCACCCTTAGAAATGTTATCAATCGGGTCATGGTACTCAATATTAGACATATGAAAAACCCGCACATTAAGGTCAAAGTGGGTGGGAGGAGGAATTGGGACGAAATCATCATCAAGTAAATTCTATAAAAAGAGAGTGTCCCCCTCCGGGTCAATTTCATCAACACCTGGTGGTATCGAATCATTAGAAGCAAGAATCATGTCAATCTCCTCCATAAGCGGATCACGATCCTCAACGGGAATAGGAGAGGAGAAAAATACTTGGCATTAGGCTTAGAATTCAAAGCCTTGATCCTAGAAATGAGAAGATAGACGTTTGATAACTTCTCACGAAGAATCACATCTTCCACATCTAAATGAGTAAGTTCATCGGAGAACTTCTCAAGGATCGGAATAGTCAAATCAACCTCATTTCCCGGTGGAAATGGGTCTAAAGGAGCAAGTTCAAAGGTGAACCTCTCAAAAATCGGATCACTATCATCCTCATTTCCCGGTGGAAGTGGGTGAAGAAGAGTTGGTTCATCGGTAAACCCCTCAAAATCGAGTCGTGAATATCATCTTTATTAAAAAGTTCATCGGAGAACTCCTCATTAGAAAATTCACTAGAAGTCGAATCATTCTCAAAATATTCATTTCCATCACAATTTTCGTCACTAGAATTGGAGAAAATCTCAAAGTGAATGGAAGAAGTAGAGTCATCACAATGTGGCAAATGACACGTTTCATTGGAAATAACGTCGAACTCTCCTGGGTTTTGGACAAGGATCTCAACACTAGACTTTATTACTTCGTCCGATTCCGTGTCCGGAATACTGCTAAAATGCTCGTCCCCCTTGCTTAGAGAATTTCCGGGTTCCACGGTGGAAGAATCATGAATAGGAGTGGTGATGTCATGAGAGATTTCCTCATCATCTAGGATGGGTGAATCCTCGACCTCTTTAGCCGGCAAGATAAGAAAAGGAAGCACGATTGCACTAGACGAAGGATGTAGAGCAATAAGATCTCGCAAAGAAATATCACTCTCCTCGTCATCATCCAAAAGAAGAGAACGCTCGAGTTCACGATTAGCAAGGCATTTTACTTCTGCTTGAGCTCGTTGTTTCTCTCGAATTTCAATGCTTAATCCATTATAATCTTGCGAAAGTTGTCTAATCTTAAGTTCACAATCTCGTTTAAATCCCTCATCAATTATTTCTCCATGAAATCTACGACTTCCCAAATCATTAGTTATATCATTAATCTCTTGGTTAATTTGTCTCTTTTCAAGCAACATATCTTTAATACTCTTGATTCATTATTTGTTGGAAAATTGTTTCAAGTCCTTTAATATCGAAAGAATATTGTGGAGATTGGTCAAAACCGGAGGGAATAGAATTATAGCAAGCACTAGGCTCATAAAAATTTTGATCTCTCGGTTGATAACAAAAACTCTCGTGAGGACCTCCACAATACTCACAACAAAGATATTGTTGTGATAAACTCGGTAAATCTTGTGGAGAACAATTATCATTAAAGTTTTGATTGGCACGGTTCTTGCTCGTAATAAGCGAGAATCGATGCGAACAATTAATTCCAAAATGAGAATTATTTCCACAAAACTCACACGAGGGTGTCTCGTATGTGGGATGTGGAGGTGGGTAAAAATTGAGAGAATTATTCGAAAAATTCGGATTTCCACATGAAGTAATTTCATTACAAGAAGGACAAAATCCAACTCGTATATCATGACGTAAATCATTTCCACAACGCTCACACGTACACCACCGACATGGTAAAAGACCATATAACGGTTCTCCACACCCAACACAATTGACAAAGGAATTCATGGAAGAATTAAAAATTGGAGGGTGAGGAGAAAAAGAATTAAACATGCTAGAGGATTAAGAAGATTATTTTTGGTATTTTTAATAAATCAATCAAAGATTGACAAAAACAAGGAATAAGGATAATTACTATGGAAGTAAATTACCCTCGGTCGACTTTGAAACGATAGGTGAAAACCTAAACGTCTCGAGGTTCAATAAGTAAACAACAAAAATAAGATATAATACTACTTGAGTTGGCAAACCAGTAATCGGTCTTCCCTCTCAATATACGCACAAGCAAGCGGGGAAACGAGGTGGCACAAAGCACTTAAAAACCTTTTTCCTTAGACGACCTTTTATAGCACGTCGCCTTATACCCACCTTATAGTTTGTATAAATCGAGTTCAAACTTTTTATTTGTATTTATCTATTTTGCCTTTTTTCGTTTTGGATTCGAATACAATAGCTAGGTGATGAAATCCCATCTAAGGTCTTATTTGGAAGTAGGTAAATTTCTTGTTCTACGTAATACAATATTGTAATCACAAAAAACACGAAAAACGATACATACTATAATAATAGAAAAATAACAAAACTTTCCGAGGACGGAAAGGGTCTTCAAATCAACGATCAACAAATCTCCACAAACGAATCGTACACAAGATCCCCGGCAGCGGCGCCAAAATTTGATGTTGATGTATGTGGTGTATAATATGTGTGATAATTAAGATACGTTATATGGTAAATTAGAAAATTACCTGTTGGGTCCACTAGATGTGGATCTTGCAGTCTGTTAGGAATGGTGAACGACTTCTGTAATCACAAGTCTATTCATAGAGAGACTCTATACAAATCACACAGTATAAGTGCGGAATACAAATACTATGAACAAGAAGAACAGAATAACTATATCGACTTGATCCTTTACTAAGGATTTCTAATATTAATATGAACTAGAATTATATTTGATGAAGGTGTATTGAACCCTTCTTCCTAAGGTTACTTTTATACTACGAAACCCTAATACATCATTAACCAAAACGTGTAAAACAGATATGCATATCCTTTCCTAACATATCTCATGCATATCCTAACAGAATAATATTTAAATAATAAAGTTTGACTTTCTATAAGACCAGGAGCACGACTTGCTCCTACTACTACTAGGACCAGAAGGAATACATACTTCCTACTCTATCTATTACAAATAACTATTCCAATGGTCCTTACAATCCTCCCCGAAACTTGAATTTGACCTGTTGAGTTCAAGTTTCCTGGTAAAACGTGCAACATAGCTTGAGGATTGGAACGGCAAAAGAAACAGCAGCATCACAACCATCAGCATAAAGAACATAATGACCGCTGCAACAATGAACATCTAGAAGCTTCTTGAAAGCTTGAAACAAATCTCCATCTTGTTGAATCTTCACAGCAACATGAGAAGATTTTATGAGCCTTTACCAAGTAGTTGCTCGCTCTTGGGCTAGCCAGTCTTTATTGTGGAATAAGCATCACCCTGGGAGACCAGAACCCAGCCCAACTCATAGAACGTGAATCAATGGTGAGTGGGGGTACCCTTATGATTTTAGGCAAACCATCACAACCGTCAACGGATTTGATATGTCTTTACCAGAAGCCGTACCCTTCTGGACTCGCCAACTCTTAGCAATTAAGCATCGGTGAGTTGAAAACCCTATAGCTTTAAGCAAGCTATTACAGCTATCAACAGATTTGATAAAATCTTTACCAAGAGCCGTACCCCCTTGGATTAGCCACTTTTCAGTCTAGGACCATGGCAAGTGAAAACCATCCAGTTTTGGGTAACCTGGCAACCATCAACGGATTTGACGATCACACCAGAGTCGTACCCTCATGGTGAATCAACTCTTTCTTGTCTGTGAGACATGGTGAGTTGAGCACCATTTGTTGTGTGGACCAGGTCCAACACCAGATGTAACTCCAAACCAGCACAAGTGTGAAACAGTCAAACGAAACCCAATGTATGATGGAAAAGTATAAGCAGATATTATAGTATGCACAAGTGTGAAATCCATCATTTGTTTAAAGTATAAGAAGATATTATATAAAAAGTATATATATATATATATATATATATATATATTTTTTTTTAATTTTTTTTAACTATAATGTAAGTCACCAATCACTATAAAGATTGGTGAAAAGAATGTCAGTATAAACACCAAAACATAAAAACATACCCATCACATGCCAGACGCTGCCACCTTGTCAGCTTGCAACCGAGCTTGGATCCCTTCCACCAAATTAGTAGCCATGGAGGTTTCATTTCCTGAAGGGGCATTGGAGATCTGCAAATGACACGCTAGCATGGCCTCCATAGTAGCAATAGTCAACGGATAGTCCATATCGGTAAGCATGAACACTATGGCACCAAACTCCAACTCCAAGATATGAACCCCACAGCCAGCATACAGTTTCCATCTCTTGATTACCCAGTGTGGCTGGTCTTTCTAGACACCAGAATGTGGAGCATTAGGAGGAGAGTCAAGCATCATCTTCAAGTCACCCTACATTGTCACACCAGGCCAGTGGGCCACCTCACTAGGATGTTTAGGAATACCAGCATCCACAAACCCATACAACGACATTAGATCCCTACGATCCGCCCAAGTCAAAACACCTTGCAAACCCAAAACATAACGAACATAACCATCACTGATGGAAGTCTGATGGGTGAATGTACCAGCAACACTCGTGGATGGCTTAACCGTCCAAGCAGTAATAAACCCCATACCCATTGGTAACTCTGTGTCACTGTCCGAAGCTGCATCAATAAGGTTCTCAGGAGCACGCTTCTCATATGGAACAGACTTACCACGTCTAGCCTTCTTCTTGCGAATAGAACGACGAGGTGTTGGAACACCAGACGAGGTTTCAACCTTTACCTTCGCAGCAGCAATAGGATCAGCAGGAGTAGAATCAGCACCTTGACCAACCAAAGGATCAAAGGCGGCTGCACCAGGAGAAGGGGTAGGTTGAGGTTTAGTCACTGGTGGTGAGGATTGTTCCATAACAGGAGTAGCAGGGGTGGTAGTAGCAGCATTGGTGGTGGTGGTAGGACCCGAAGATGAAACAGGATGAGCAACGGAAGGTGTGGGTGTGGAACCAGCAGTAGAAGTATCAACAACAGATGGTATACCAGTAGAAACAGGAGGAACATCAGATGAAGAACTAGGAGCAACAGTAGGTTGAGAAGTGGAAACCACTCGTGGAGGAGGACGATAGATTAAGCGCTCAGGAACCGGTGTGTTTTGACGCTTTATCATCCTTTGGTATAGATCCTTAAGCTCGTCAAAATACAATCCCCTAACCCGATCCCATGTCCAACCAACAGTAAAGTGAGCACCCAACTGATATTTGCAATACCTCTGCATTAACTTCCTCTCCTCGGTTCTTGTCAAAGGTCTGTTCTGACGCTTTTCACGCAGTTGAGCAGCAAGAGACAATTGTTGTTTGCGCATTAATGCCATTGCCCGGGGGATACAATTCTGTTCATTCACATCAGCACCCAAAAGATCAGTAAACTGCGAATAATCAAATGTAAGAATAGTAAGCACCCGCATCCAATCATTATCATCCCAATGCATAACATCATGGTGCAACTGTTCACGCCTTTGCTTCTAAAGAGCTTCTTCCTCAGCCCTAGCAGCTTGATCAATCTCTGCCTGCTTTCGTTGTGCAGCCTCCTCCTCCAACCTGTCTTCCTCAAGTTGTCTGCGAGTACGCTTCCTAGGGGGTGAGGGTGCATCAGTCATAGGGGCCTTCCCCTTAGGATCATGTGACGGCCCATCAGTTGGACCAGCAGTAGTACCAGCAGAAGAACCAACAATATCCTCCTTTGGTCTAGGACTAGCAGCAGTAGGTGGGATGCTTGATGGACTAGGAGGAATAGGCAAATCAGCATACAGCTTATCAGCAAATGCAGGCTTTGCCAGCAAAGTCAACCCATCCTCCACAGGATCCTCAACATCCTCATCAGAATCAGAATGAACAACATGCTTCTTCCTCCTCCTCTGCTGTGTCTCCAAAGCCTTAATCCGGTCCGCCATTGGAAGAACAAATTCCCTGGTAAGCTTGCGATGCTGATTCAAATCTGCCTCCAAAGAAATATTCATTTCATGGTACCTGTGCATGAGATCAAGCAAAGAAGTTAGTGTAGCAGGTTCCTCCGCTTCCCCACCAAGAGGACTTGGATCAGGCAAAGCTTCATTGAAACCAGAAGCAATAAAGGGGTCAACATTATGAGCACGAGAACAAGAGGGCTTCTCAGCAGAATAAGGAGTTGGACTAGAAGGGGGAGTATCCACAAATGGGGACTTATGTGGCATAGAAGAGGGGGAAGCCTTGGAAGTGGATGGCATTTCAACCACCACTTCCTTAGTTGGCTCTTCCACCACCACATGAGGCGCACCACCAGCAGGATGCTCCTCCTCCATAAGATCTTCTTCTAATGGAAGTTCCTCCTCGGCTTCAACAGCCGAAAGAATAACATTAGGAGGACCTTGGGCAAGGCCCATCATAGCATCAGTAAGGGGCCTCCAAGTCCCCTTAAACCCAAGAGTCATATTGGAGTAAACTTTAGAACTAAGCTTAGGGGTCTCATACTCCTCCCTATCACAAGGTATACACATAAGTATCTACTGTAAGAACCTAGGATACATTAAAAATTTCTCTCTAGATCCAGTACTACTATGATTGCAAACCACCCCATCAAACAAGTAGCGAGAAAAATTAAACACACGACCTTGTGCTATGCAGATCAAACCAGTAGCCAAAGGAATGGTAAATGCATCCCAACTCCCAGACTTTGGGCTTAAGCAGTGAATCAAGAAGTGCAATAGAAGC
Source organism: Glebionis coronaria (assembly GCA_025667525.1). NCBI lineage: Eukaryota > Viridiplantae > Streptophyta > Magnoliopsida > Asterales > Asteraceae > Glebionis > Glebionis coronaria. The sequence continues at coordinate 291,479,694 of CM046875.1, forward strand.
TTCCACTGGGGGGAAAACCTATTCTTTTGGAAGTTAAACTTCCCCCCATGGTTATAACCAAGATCAGCCATCCCATCTAAAACCTCAGAATTGGGGATGGAAACAACACCACCTTCATCTTGAAGATGAAGTGAACTCCTAATAGAAGCTTCAGAAACCACATATGAACGTCCATCAATGGTAGCATGGAGTTCAAGTGGACGTCCCAAAACATCCACAAGATGGGCAGTGGCCCAAAACTGGCGAATGACACTATCATAGACAATCAGGCAAACAGTAAAAGCATACTTGAGGTTAGAAGCCTCAATAAACTCGATGATGTCTGTGAACTCGTCATGTTTAGGACCATCTCCCATATACGCCACCTTATTGTGATCGGGTTAGTAGAACAGAGCAGCCATTGATGATGATTGGAAGTGATGGAAGGTGATTGATTAGAGATTGAGAGAGTAGGAGCGTGTGTGTGTGTTAAGGTTGGGATGAATGAGTCAAGGGGGGTATTTGACCATAAATAATGGTCTTGTAACTGTTCATTGACCCCTAATAATGTGGTTGCCCTTTCAAATTAGGCAGTTAATGCAAAAGTAACCACTTGCCCCTTATAACTTGCAAATCCTAGTTACCAAAGTTAAATAATAGGATATACACCAGAAGTAACTTGTGTTGACTAAAAGTAAAAACACATTAGGGTCAACACTAGAAGCACTATGTGGTCAACAGAAGTCAACGAAGTGAACAGTGACCCAAACCAAGACTAGAAGCCAACCATCAATAACAAGGAAGGATTTTTATCCACTAGAAGTTGAAGATTACCACCAGAAGTGACCAAAATCCTCCACTATAAGTAGCACACACCACAAATACCCATACAATCTGTTGTTAAAAACTACCAATATGTTAATCTGTGCAAGTAAATATGTACACTAAGCCTCCCCTTAGGCTTAGCCTCCCCTCAATCCTAAGTATCAAGGATTGACCATTCCAATGTGAACCACCAAGTGGTTGAACCGAGGACCATCAAAGGCTTTAGTCAATAGATCAGCAACATTATCATCCGTACGAACTTTAAGAACCTGTATCAACTTCTTCTCATTGGCATCCCTGATAAAGTGGTGCCTAATTTTAATATGTTTTGTACGTTGATGAAAAACAGGATTCTTCACAATGCAGATAGTGCTTTGATTGTCAATGAAAATTTTGGTGTTCATAAAGTTGAACCCATAATCAAGCATTTGATTTTGTATCCACAAGACTTGTCCACAACAACTCGCAGCAGCGACATATTCAGCTTTTGTTGAAGAAGTAGCTACTATCGTCTGTTTCTTACATTGCCATGAGATAAGTCTTCGACCCAAAAACTGACAACTACTAGTAGTAGACTTTCTGTCATTATTAGCACCTGCATAGTCACTATCACTATATGCTTCAAGAACAAAAGGTGATTCTCTAGGATACCACAAGCCTAGCTTGGGTTGAGCCTTGATGTACTTGAAAAACTTCTTGACTGCATTCAAGTTAAGTACCGTTGGAGCCACCTGATGTCTAGAACAAGCACTCACTGCAAACATAATATCCGGACATGATGCAGTCAAATACATGAGTGAGCCAATCATGGACCAGTACATGTGAACATTTACCGGAGGATCTGGCTCATTCTTGAGTTTGACCTTAGTAACTTCATAAGGTGTTGCTGTTGGTCTAAGAGGATCCATATCAAACTTCTGAAGGATCTCATGAACATATTTGTCTTGACTTATGAAGATTCCATCCGACTGTTGCTTGACTTAATGACCAAGGAAAAATGTAAGCTCTCCCATAGCACTCATCTGAAATTCGCCCTTCATCAGTTGTTCAAACTCATCACACCATTCCTTCTTAGTAGACCCAAATATAATGTCGTCCACATATACCTGAACAATGATAATGTCCTTGTTATTCCTCTTAAGAAATAGTGTTTTGTCAATTGTGCCTCTTCTATAGCCATATTTCAACAAGAAAGTGGAAAGACGCTCCAAGCTCTAGGAGCCTGATGAAGTCCATAGAGAGCTTTGACCACCTTGTAAACTTTCTTGGGATGAAGTGGATCTATAAAGCCCTTAGGTTGAGTGACATAAACTTCCTCATCAATCTATCCATAGAGAAATGCACTCTTGACATCCATCTGAAAAACATAAAGCCCACATAAGAAGCAAAAGCCAAAAACAGACGAATGGCCTCAATCCTAGCAACAGGAGCAAAAACTTCAGTGTAGTCAATGACTTCAAGTTGTGTGTAACCTTGTGCAACCAACCATGCCTTATTTCTCACCACAATACCCCTTGCATCTTTCTTGTTTTTGAGAATCCATTTGGTACCAATTGCCGTCTTTCCATCTGGCAAAACAACTAGGATCCAAACATATTGAAACAAGAACTGCTGCATCTCCTCTTGCATAGCCTCCACCCAACTTTGATCCTCAAGAGCATGAGAGACTGATCTAGGTTCCACCTGTGAAAGAAAACAAGAAAACAAACAGTGTTGAAAGTCCGTATGATTATTACGCTTTTGGTCCTCAATATAGCTCATAAGAGCATGATGATCAGACGTTGCTTTCTGATGCATTCTGCGAGTCTTGACAGTAGAACCAGGATCTCCAATGATTTGAGTAGTAGGATGGTCTTTGTGTGACTGCAAAACTGGATTGGAAGCTACTTCCACTTCTGGTGCCAAGTTATTAAGATCCCTAACAAAGTCATCATCATATGAAGCAGAGTCGAAAATGCCATCTATTGGTTGCTTATGAATATCATCCAGCTTGGTCGAAGACTTCTTTTGATAGTTTCCCAGGTCAGAAGGACTAGAGAATCTAGTAGAGGAAATGAGATCACTAGCCGGACTACCAATAGGTGTTAAACTAGCACTAGGAGTAACAATAGGACTACTAAGAGTAGCTTTGTCAACAGATGGAATCAAAGGAAACTCAAAGCCACCTTGAGCAGCAGCTGTAGTAGCATCTTGTTGTTGCTTGAGAAATGTGTCAAGAGCTCCTTGTGAGTCCAATATGTCTGATGGAGTAGCATCACTTGGAGTAGTATTGGTAGTAGGAGAGACTGTGGTGGAATAGGATGGAACGATAAAAATATCATCCTCTTCATCTGAGTCTGAAAAACTAGAATGAGCACCTGCACTAGAAGTTGCAAACACTTGTGGACCTGCATCATGGTTAGTTTTAAAACGAAAATATCACAATGAATCACTAAGATAATCAAGATCAAAATACCATTCAGGACCCTTGCCTTGTATGTTTGACTTCTCCTCAAGATACCTGAGATTAATAATTTCAATTACTCGCTTGGCTTGGAGATTGTAGACATGATAAGCCCGTGAGTGAGCTGAATATCCCACAATGTATCCTTCATCTGCCTTGCCATCAAATTTCCCCAAATTATCACTAGTATTCAGAATGGTGACAGGACACCCAAATGGCTTCAAATGAGCAATGTTTGGTATTTTAGCTGTGAGTAGCTCATAGGGAGTCTACTTGTGAGGATTAGTAATAGAAACTCTATTCAAAACATAACTTGCAGTATTGACAGCTTCTGTCCAGGACATGGTTGGAAGCTTGGAATAGGCAAGCATTGTTCTCGCAGCTTCTATTAGAGTCCTGTTCTTTCTTTCTGCCACGCCATTTTGTTGAGGAGTTCTTGTTGCACTATAATCTCTTTTGATACCTCTAGAATTACAAAGTGCTATGAGGTCTGCATTTTTGAATTATGTTCCATTATCACATCGGATACCTTTAACCTTCTTGGACAACTGATTCTCAATAAGTGTAATAAAGTATTTGAGAATTGAGTAGGTCTCACTCTTGGCAGCCATGAAGAAAACCCACGTGAACCTGCTATACCCATCAGTTACCACAAGGTAGAATTGTTTGTGGTCAATGATCCTAATAGAGGTAGAACCAAATAAATCCATGTGTAGTAGCTGCAATGGTCCAGTTATAAGGCTGAGAGCAGTAATGGCCTTGAAGGATGCTTTATGTTGTTTGCCTTTGCTGCATGCAAGGCAATTGATATCATTTCTGAAAGTTTTGGGAGGTAAACCAGAGACCAAGTTCAGATTTGCTAATTTGTGAATGGTCTTGAAGTTCACATGTCCCATCCTTCTATGCCATTTAGTAGCTTCATCTTCTGAGGCTTTAGCAACCAAACATGCTAGTTGACCAGTAGGATTGACTTCATTCAGCTTGATATTATAGAGGTTGTGTCTTTTAGGGATTCTGAGCAGAACTTGTGAGTCATCCGGGAGTTTAAATTCTTTGGATAACACTAGTACATCAGTATCCGAAAAGAGGACAAACTGCTTCTTGTCATAAATCTGAGAGACAAATATCAAGTTGAAGTGTTGAAGTGCTTCCACATAGTAGACCTGCTCAAAGTTAAGATTAGGCGTCTGACACGTTCCTTTGCCAGTGATCCTCCCTTCACCTCCTCCAAAATAGACCTTTCCACCTTGAAATGGTACAAAGTTAGATAGAAGACTTTTATTTCCTGTCATGCTCCTAGAGCATCCACTATCAACAATTCCTAGAGTAGGATCTTGGTATGGAGTAACCTACAACAACAAGAAAAGATATAGGCAAGAGTTAGTGTCTTAAGGGGACCCAAACCTTTTCAGGTTTGAGCCTGCCTTGTGGATCTTTAGTAGATAGCCAAGAAGATTGATGAGATCCACCGTTGTTCTTTGGTTGCCTATTCATCATACGGGTGTTATTGTTTGACCAAGAACAACCTGCTGAGGGCTTAACAGCAGTACCCAGACTTCCCAACCCAAAATACATATGGTCTAAATTAAATGCATAATTCGGATTAAACGTTTGAAAATAGTTGCTGGTTTTTCTATTTGGTAGTAATCCAGTGTTTCTCCAATGATCAGAAGCTAATGGAGAGGTCCTTCTAGCAAAAGAAAAAGATTGGGCACATGGGTTTAGTCTTCTAGAAGAATATGGAACAAGTCCTGGTGGACCAGGAGCAGGAAATGCTTGATAAACAGAAGAATGTTTGTCATAAAAATCACAATCTTTAATCAAATGAAATTCACTCCCACAAACAAAGCATGTTTCAAATGACCGTTTATGACATTGTTTCAAACTGCTAACTTTATTACGCACAATTCTAGGAGAAACATTATTCCTAGGACTCAATAAACCAGAACTAGACACAATTGAAGTAGAAGCAACTATCTCTTCACTCTTCCTAGCACTAGTAGAAGCATGGTCATTTGACTTGGAGTTTGTAGGTCTCGACTCTTCACTTGAACCACATGATGCAGAGTCACTGGCTTTGTCACTGAAAGTACACGAGACAAAGTCATTAGTATTAGTAGAACTTTTTGGGGACTCGTGCATCTGTGATCCATCCAAGTCATTATGCCTAGTAATGGGCATGAAAGTTCCTGTAAGAGGTGGAGAGACAACATGCATTGCTGCTGCTGGTTTAAACCTATTGTAGCTAGGTGTTCCCTCTTCCTCCTTGTCAGGATCAAAGACACTTGAAAAAGATAAATCAAACACATCTTATGAATCAATATATTTATCAAATCCTAACCCTCTTTTAGTCCTACCAGACATACTACTATCAATTAATTTTGAAAGATTCTTAGGTGCCTTTTGCCATTTTTCAAATCTTAAAAGTGTAGCATCTAATTTTTACTTCATGTCTTGTTTATCTTTGATACTGTCATCTTTTACCTTTTTAGTGTATTTAAGCATATTTGTCGTGTTTTCTAAATCAATATTCAGAATTCTAATTTTATCCTCATACTCTCGTTGAGTATCTTTAAGCCACCTTTTTTGTTGGTCCAATGTTTTTAAAGAAGTCTTATATGCTTGAACCTCTAAAAAAATACTTATCATTCTGATCATTTAAGTCATTATATTGAGACAACAATTCTGAATATTTATCATGACAACCAAGAGGACAATGTTGTACCTGAGGTGAGATGCCCATAAGAGCAAAGTCTTCTGCTTCCTCGGCATCAGACAGATTCCCAACAATAATTGCAAACACGTCAGTAGAAGGTTCAGCTGTTTCCAGGGCAGCATTCTGATGATCATTCCAGTTGACCATAGAGTCAACTAACACCAAAGCCTTCTTGTCATCCTTCACCTCCTGAATCTTGAAAGCTGAATACGTGCTCTTCTCCTGGTCATGCTTGTTAGAGCATTCCCTTGCAAAGTGACCTTGCTGCTGGCAGTTATAGCATCTAACCTTGCTTCTGTCAAACCTTGCTGGCTCTCTTGGGTTGTAGTTAAATTTTCGACCGGCTTTCTTCTCAAACTTGTGAACCCTAAGAGTGAGCATGGCCATCTACCATTTGAGATCCACTTCATCCAGGTCAAGTTTATCAACCTGTTTGAAGTCATCAAAAGCAAGTTGTTGTTGAGCATCAACTTCACCAACAAAAGAGTGAAGAACAGCTTCTACCATGCTACCAGACTTGGCTTTTGGTTCAGGAGTAGAAGTATGCTGAAAAGTATGCTGAGAAGACACAGTATTGCTTGGGCTACTAGCATAGGACATGGGACTAGATCCCATAGAACTCACAAAGGCATAGTTAGCAGGAGTAGGAAAAGAATCACTTGAGTATCCCCTCACATGAGGCTCAAAGGTTTTGAGCTTATGTAACAAATCATCAAAATTAAGATAGTCAAGCCCACCTTTTGCTTTGAGAGAGATTACCACCTGATTCCATGAGTAGGGTAAGGCTCTAAGAAACCTTGCATTGATATCACCATTGTCAGGTTTCGACCAAAGTTGATTCAACTAGCTCAGTATCTTTTGGAACCTGTCATACCCTTGATGGATACCTTCAGTTTCTGAGATCTTGATGTCTGTGAATTCATCTCTCAGCATGGATCTTCGCATTTTCTTTGACTCCTCATTCCCACCAAACCTTGCTTTTATTCCATTCCAGATTTCTCTAGCATCGTCCAGATGATAAAAGTCACCCATGTGATCATCAGGAAGAGACTGAAGCAAAATAGTTTTGGCTTTGATCTCCTTCTGAACAACTGTGATTTCTTCATGAGTTTTAGGGTCAAGAAGAATAATACTTCCATTCTTCTCTCTTCCAGTCAACTTCTTGTTGTTTCCATTCAGAATAATCTTCCAAAGATCTTGATCAGTGTTGGTGATCTTGCATTCCATCTTCATTGCCCAGCTATCATACTCATCCTTTTTCAGAAGAGGAAACTTACCATTTGTGTTGGAAACCGTAGCAATGATCTGCTGAGGTTGCTGTGTTTTGGGGGTACTATCTTCTCCTGTTTGAGTAGAACTTGAGGCAGACATAATTAAACAAAAATGTTAGTAATAAGAAAAATTGATTCTTCTTATACAGAGACTCTCCCAGGCTCTGATACCACTTGTTGGGTCCACTAGATGTGGATCTTGTAGCCTGTTCGGAACGGTGAACGACTTCTGCAATCACAAGTCTATTCACAGAAAGACTCTATACAAATCACACAGTATAAGTGCGGAATAAAAATACTATGAACAAGAAGAACAGAATAACTATAACGACTTGATCCTTTACTAGGGATTTCTAATATTAATATGAACTAGAATTATATTTGATGAAGGTGTATTGAACCCTTATGCCTAAGGTTCCTTTTATACTACAAGGAAACCCTAATACATCATTAACCAAAATGTGTAAAACTGATATGCATATCCTTTGCTAACATATCTCATGCATATCCAAACAGAATAATATTTAAATAATAAAGTTTGACTTTCTATAAGACCAGGAGCACGGCTTGCTACTACTACTACTAGGACCAGGAGGAATACATACCTACTAGTCTACCTATTACAAATAACTATTCCAATGGTCCTAACATTACCTTAGGAAACAGTAATAGACTAAAATTACCAAAGACGTATTTAATTAAACACGTTGGTGAACCAAGTTCGTTGTACACGAAGATCGAGTGAATTTGAGACGTTTTGTTTCGATTTGGACAATTGATTCGAATTGGTTTTCGGTTTTTAAACTAATATTAATTCTACCAATTTTAAACTCAAACTGTCCGACTTAAAATCTAAAAGAAAATATTTAAAATCTAAATGAAATTTAAACTTTACTTATTATATATTTATAATTAAACTAAATATTTTAACAAAATTTATTTAAACTAATATTTATTAAAAAAAAATTATTTAAAACTATATTAATTTTTAAAAGTAATAAAATAAATATATATATATTTTTTTTAAACTTAATTTATTTTATTTTGAAACTATAATATGAACCTAAATAATAAAAACTTTAATTAATTAGAAGTAACTATTATTACCTATAATATGAAATCTATAAACTTTGCAATTAAAGAAAGACGTTTATAAAAGTAGACAGCCCAAAAAGAAACGTATATGTAATCCTTAAAGCATTATAAAATCAAAACGAGCCTCTAGCTCAGATGGTTAAGGTGTTGCGCTGGCGAAAGGGTCGAGACCTGTAAGTGACATATTTTTTTGCTATTTTGTTTTTTAACTCGAATTTGAACAATAACCAGTTATTTTCAACCAACAGCCAATAAGTAACAATACAGATAAAAACAATATCCGGTATTGCACTAGCAAACCCAAACAACACAAACCAAAATCACCATCAGTAGATACAATAAATCAATCAGAAACAAGTTTCATCAAATAACTTCCAAATATCATAACACAATCACAACAAAGGCAGCAAATCAAATTAACACAAAATCAGGCTCTTCAGTACAGCAACTACATGGTATTACCAACATCTTGAGCATAATTAAAAACTTGGAAGCATTTAAAAAATTGAATCTATAGCAGACCAACTATATTAGCAGACTAATCAGGTTTATACCACTCAAGCTATCATCTTAAAGCAATAAGATAGGATAATATAACTAATCAAACCATTCTCAACAACTTAAAGTTTAGACAGGTTAAGTAACCAAAAATACAGCAGCCAATTAATTGAACGGAGACAGTTAAACTTATATGCATACGCAATCTTGAGAGAATTCAGAAAATAACCAATTAAGCAGACTTAAAGTCATAGCTACTCACAAATAACATGAATCAATATTCAGAGATCAGGAACAATATCTTAATAAGATTACCAGTATGACATACACAAATACCTTAACCTCAAATTACTAACAGTGAGAGAACAAATAACTAATTCCGAGAAGACTCATAAGTAGTCACAACAAATCCAAAACTTTAATGACTAACGAATACACACAGCAGCAAATAAACTATCAACCCAGCAACAAGTCATTACAAAAATAGCAATAACTTGTAAAATTGAAGAAGACTATGCAGAATTCAAACATTTAAACACGATTCGACAATTAATAACTGTCATATCTATGAGAACTAAACTCAATGGCAGCTTTAATTTACACAATAACATTCAGATAGACTACTGAGGAAATGCTAAAGTGAAAATAGTCATTCGATTTAAAACCCTATAAGCTATAATGAGTACAATTGCAGTTTCAAGTGAATGCACAGTAGCATCAATCTCGCAGCAAAATCAGTAAGGTAAATAATCGCAACAAAAATCAGTACATAATAAACCAAAATAAGCAGATTACAGAAAATATATAAACTAAATCCAAACAGATTCCTCAGATCTTTCAAAGCAGATAGATTTTTTAGATAAAACAGATTGTTCAAATCTCACATATAAATCCAAACAGTAAACTTATCTTTATCAATAAACAGATAGAATAATAATTACATAAAACTTATCATCTACATCATGTAACACAAACTCTCAACTAAAACACATAATCATTTAAATAAGTTTAAACTAAAGAACATGAATAATTAAAAAGAGAGTTGAACCTTTTGAAGTATCCTTTGAGCAGAATTCACGCTCTTAGCGGACTTGGACTAAAAATACACCAAAACGCCTCGTTCGAGTTATAACGAACCACCATAATCAGTGGATTAAACTATTTCCCTTTTTCTAACTTAATTATCCAATTAATCTATGATTTCAGCTTATTTGAATAATACTTCAATTATAATTTCAATTTATAACTTTTAGATTGTAATTAATTCAATTAAACAAAAGTAAAATGTGAGATGCACAAAAGATTTAAACAGAAAAAATTAACTTTTATTAAAATAACTCAAACATTACAACATTAAATAAAATTACAATTTCTAAAATTAAACTAAAATTGTAACAATAAATTAAAAGAAGGGATACAATTACTGATTTTTGAGGGGGGGTTTTATAGGGAACCCGAGCGGGGTGGGTTGAGGAGTGGGTTGAAGGAGAATTGATCTTGAGCCATTGGATAGGTATCTTGCAATCTCTTTCTTGTCAGTTAATCATCCAAGGGCTGTAAAACTTCCTCTTCACACGGATTGCCAGGCTGGCACATCTTGTGCTAGTTTAGTGATGATTTGGCAGAGTGCGATTGGATCTTTGACAAGTTTTCAGTGTATCCTCCAATCAAAGAGAGGCTGTGATGCAACCAAGTGCCACCCTGGCACTTGGTACTAAGGATCTCGTGCATTCCACACACTTCTCTTTCCCTTAATTATCTGATTGAGTCGCGTGATTAACACTCGCTTTATGATTGGAGAAATCCCCAATTTATTAGGGTTCTTAACCTGATGAAAAGTTCTTCCCCAATATTCTTTCTCCTCTCTCGTCTTATTTTTGTTTCTTTTCTTTTGTTTACTTTTTCTTTGACCAAAACGCTGATTGAAGAAAATATATATTATCCACTGTCACTTCTTTTATTACTTGGGATTTGGACTTGGACAGTTACCAATAACCCTCCCACGTCTTCTTTTTATTCTTCATGATGTTGGGCTTTTGATCCAAAGTAAATAGACATTTTGGGCTTGTTACCCAATGTTAAATATTACTCCCATCCGTCTTATATATTTGGTAAATGGGCTTTCATTTGGGCTTTTATCCATTTAAACATATAAAACAACTTTCCAAATGGGATTTTGGGCCCATTTACCCAAATGTGGGACCCACAAGCCCGATAAACTCCATATAAGATTAAATCCGTTAAAGACGAGCTCGTTTTTGGCATACTCGATCTTTTCTTCAAAACCCGTGTCGATTTTGCTGGTTTTTGCGAACTTCGGTACCTACACACATGAAACGACAAACAAACATATACAAGGCATTTTTGATACATTTTATGCATTATTTGGTTGTTTATAGATGCAAATGATATGAGTAAAATCACTCATATCAGATTTAAATATTATTTTTTAAATGCTAATTAAAGCCCTAAAAATCCAAATAATTAATAAAAAGCCCAAATAAAAAATTTTCACTTTGTAAAACTCTAAAATGACTTAATAAGACTAAAAACTATTTTTATGAAATTTTAAACTAAAGAAAACTATTATTAAATGATTAAAAACTATTGAAATATTAAAATAATTCTAAAATTTAATAAAATGATGAGAAAATTAGTCTAAGAGTTTTAAAAATCCTAACTTAATGTATTTGACCTAAGAAAAATGTAAAAGTTACAAAAATATTAAAAACTAAATGTAATAATAAAATAATATTAAAATAATATTAAAAACCAAAAATTATAAAAATTTCTAAAAACTTGCAAACTAGTTTATTTTAACATAAATAAACAAAAAATGAAAGTGAAATTACCAAAGTACCCCTAATGGGCCCCCAAATGGGCTAAAAACAAAAACAGTCCAAGTGAAATGGGCTTTTTGGCCCAATAAGATCAAACTTAACCAAATAAGCTAAAAATCACCAGTCTTGCTTAAAATTCAATTCTAAACACAAAAGTCTGAAGGCCCAAAAGCTGAATGTGAGCTTATCACAGCTTAAATGTACAACAACTTAATGGGCTTTTTTGCCCATTAAGCTATAAGCCAATGCCATAAGCACTAATTTGACACACAACCTTCATTTAAGATGCCTAAGAGATATGTGAAAATATATTTTGAAATGCGCAACCAATAAGCCAGAAATAAGTAAATTACAAATCCACTAAACGACAAAATAGTCGACTTAGAGTTTTAGACCACCTCAGACCTTAATTCAACTTGAGAAAGACTCTAAATGACATAAGTAAGCCAAATCAATCAAGAACAGTTCAATACGCAAAGCCAAATAAGCAGGATGAATTGATAAGCACTTATGTAAAAGTAAAACAAGTTGGTTTTCTAGTCAAACCTTAAAGTCAACCACCCAATTTCTCCATAATGAACAAATGGGTCAAATGATGAGCACCTATTACCAAATTGAAGTTGTTTCAGGTTAAAATAAGCTAGAACAACTTATTGATAAGCTGAACCAAAAATAACACTAGCAGTGGCTAGCAGCAGGGGAAAGGAGTTCCCACTGCTTTGACTATTTGACCTTTGATTTCGGAGAGATTTACTTGGATTAAATGGATAACAAGGGCACCCTTACAACCAGGGAGTTGTAAGGAGTCATAAATAAGCAAGAAATCACAAAATCACTCAGCTAAATGATACAGTTTAAGTAAACAGTCCCCATATATGATACAGATATGAACCATGAACATTTATGAAGGAATAAGTAGTTTAAGCTAGAATAAGCCAACCACATTGCAACAAAATCACACACAATCTCAATAAAACGTAAACAAACACAAAATAACTCAATTCATTCCCTGGTTCAATGTTTAGATCTGGGTTGAAGCACAAGCAGTTACTGATGAACAAATGATTATCACAAAATCCTTTTGCTGAACTATATGACCACAGATCCAATTTAGACACCTTAAATCCCTTACCCAAGTTGTATTAACTAGATTTATCACTTGTTAACCCTAGTCTACCCTTAGATCTAGGTTTCCCCGAAATTTCAGTCAATAACAACAAGTTAAACAAATTTTATAGCCTTATGTGTGATTATGGTGATGTGAGTCTCTAAACTTGTAGATAAGTAACAAATAGCACAAGAAAAACAAGAACAAACACAAAACATAAACCAACACCTACTCAAATCAACCCAAACTTAGATTATGCAGTTAACCCAAACACCCCTTAAATCACTGATTTAACATTTTTTCAAAGGATTAGTTAGATTCAACCCTCAAATCAAGTTCAAATCAACTGAATATTAACAAACAAACTCTAAAACACAGATTCATAGACCAAATCTCAGAATCAAAATAAATCATGAAAAATATGCATAAAACTAAAAAGGTTTAGACATGTGCACCTCCAAAACATACATCCATGCTTTGGGATGTGTGATCTTAAGTGGTAGCAGAACAACCACTAGCTTCCTTGTACCTGCTAAGATTCAACAAACACATGGATGAACAATAATGACTGATTTTTGAAAACAAGGATTTTAAACCACAAAACCTTTCCTCAAAACTCAACAAATACATAAATGGAACTCAGTCTTTTAGCTAAAATCTGGAACAACGGGCTACTCACACGTTGAGGCTCCTTTTATAGACTACAATAGACGATTCTAGAATCGAAAACTACATTAAAACCCTAGCTATGAAATCTCAGATATGCCCTTGAGAGTCTTCTAGACGTGTTTGAAGTTATGAGTTGTCCAAATGAATCCTAGGCGTTCATATTTGCTTTAGGGCCAAGTAAGGAGTATAGGACGTTGATCTTGCCATGTGGCTTTGCTTGGAGAGGAGGGTGTCACATGATTGGTGCATGGCAGGTATGGGTAGGTTCCTTTAGTGAGTGGGTGTGTGAGTTCAATCGTGGGATGTGTTCATGTGAGTCTCAATCAAGCGTGGGTATGGGTAATTTCATTTTACCCTTTGTTAAGTGGAAGGTAAAACTGGGTTTCATACGGTGAACAGTAACTTTTTTTGATCCGTCGTTAGTGGAATGGATAAGTGTTTGGCGCAAAAAGAGTTTGAATTTGGTTTGTACAGCTTTGGTCCTTGGCTTTTGGGAAAAGTTGTATAACATATTTATTAAGCCCTTAAAACAACTTCCCTTTGTAAATGAAGTTTTTGTTTTCATAGTTTGGCCACACAATGTTTTCAAAAGAGAATTTAGGGCTTTTATAACTTTGGTGTAATTACATAAATGGCCCTTTTTATGTTTTATCCATTTAAAAATGACTAAATGTGTAATTTTCTCTTTAACTTCAAAGGTCTTCATTAGATGTTTGACTTCATGACGGACCATTGTTAACAATTTAGATTTTTTTTAGGGACTAAACTTGCCAAATCTTCAAAGATGAAGGATCTTTGTGTCATTTTGACAAACTTAAGGGACCAAACTTGTAATTATGAATATACAAGGGTATTAAGTGTCAATTCTTCATAAACGAGGGATCCATCTTGTACATCTTCAAGTCTTCAAGGGTTATTCTTTGATAAATCCATAACTAGGGCCCGGTTCATTGTACGGCTTCGTTTCTCGTGTTCGTTTTTCCTTGTTTCTTGTGATCTTTTGTCTTTTTCACGATATTCATACCTAAAATATACAAGTAAACAAACACAAGCATATATATGGTATTTTTATGACATATTATTCATTTAAAGCCCGAAAAGAATGATGAAATCATGTATAAATGCCATACTAAACCATTGTCGTGCCCTCATGCAATGCTAGAATAAAGTTTCCAAGCATCTCCAAAATTCAATTTTATTATCCTTTATTGAAGAGTAAATCTTGCTACAATACTACGAAGATGTGTTAAAGACATAATGTATGATTTTCATCACGAAAGTGACTTTTAGGGTCAATGAATAGAAACAAGTGAATGTCTCATAGAGTAAAGTTCGTCATCCTTGATTGTCATACATTCCATGCTAAGTGCAAAACGAGATCATTGTTGGTACAAGTCACAATGCCTACACTACACATACGTCCAAATTATGTAATACTTTTTCTCCCCACAATCCTAGTTATTAAAAAAAGAAAAGGTTTCTAGAAGTTTTTTAAATAGATTTCATGGATCACAAGTGATTTGTATTGACTTATTTGAGTATTTATTAGTCCGAAAATAAAGTAGCACGATTTAATTGATAGTTAGCCGAAGGACAAAATCATTTAAAACGGCTTCTCGTGTATCTCCTTAAGTTCATATCTTGGCATAACTCGTTTCACGATTTGAGACCTTTCTCGGATCGATATTTAGCATGTACTTCATACTTCAAATTTCGGAAGACGTTCTTGAAATTATGGTCTTTTCTTCATATTTTGGAATTTCTTCACTTGAGGTTTTGAGAGATTCTTCATACTTGGACCACGAATTTATCATTTTTCTTCAATCGTTATTTTAGATTTTGATTTACAACGATCCTCCTCCTTTTGGGACTTGGATATATTTATCCTCATACCTTCTAAGGGTCTTTTTGGATAGACTTTCTCCATGATCTTTAGGAGAGTAATTACTTTTCATCGTGTGTCTCAACCTTCATATTGATTTTAGAATAATGATTCTTCACATCATCTTGGATCTTTAGCAACAAAATATAGCTCCTCATGCCTTGTTAGGGCCTTTTTGGATCTTCACCAATCTTCATGTCCCGCTTCAATAACTTATGCCTTGGCTATAAACTCCATTCAACCCCGAACAACTTTTAAACGAGCTTGGGATAGAAGCTAAGTAACCTTTCAAATCTTACAACCTTACTTATTGCAATTATTTTTATTCATAATGCATTCATCTTATGGGAGAAAAAACCACAATTAAAAACATATGAGTTTTTGAAAGAACATTTTCATGTTCTACGTTTAGCATGATCACTTGTCTAACTCTATCACTTCTCGTTCTTCACTATTTAAAGACCTCTAATTAAAGAGACTCGTGAATACTTAGCCATCCAAGTCAAAATTAAGCAAAATTTGGATTAGCTTTCATTAAGACTATATCAAATCGAAGTTTTGGGTTTTCAAGCCACCTATAGGATCTTGCACTTTCTTGGACTTTTTCAAGTTTAGAGAATGCATTTTAAAGTTCCCTTGATAAGTGAATTTCTAGGATAAATTATAGGAACTTGCGAAAAGTTATTATTCTTAACCTGTATGAGCTAAGACTTTGGCGTTTTAAAGTTCCCTATATAAAAGTCTAGCAAAACTTGATTCGAGCGGGTTAAGGAATTTAAAGCGCTCCAAATGCCCATCAAGTTAAAAATTAACTCTTCTTCAACCCATAGGAAAATATACATTCGTGTCTTAAAAACACTTATGAAAAAAAAGAAAAAATTTTAAAATTTGGCCATTTTTAGCCTTATTTGCAAAAAAAACAAAACGTTGAAAGTTGGAGAACGTGAGGGCGTAGCGAGGCAAGTATCTATTCACCCCCATACTAAAATTAAACATTATCCTGAATGTTTCGAGTCTAAAGGTGGAGCACCCCCATACTAGAGACGAAGAGTCGAATACTTAGGATCTAGCATGGAAAGGTTGATCAACAATATATCTAAAGCCGTTTATGAATTATGCTAAAAGATAATTCTTAGAACAATAAAGGATATGTCATGGATTCGTGAAAAACTCTTCAAGCAAACGATCAAGGCTCACGTAAATGAACACGAGAGTCTTCAATCGTGGCAATGATGATGATCTAGATAACACATTCACAAAAAACCACGAGACAACGAGTTGGAAGGGCACAAATCCCCTCTCATTAACTACATTAGAAAGCGGTAAAAAGGATAAGCATGGGATCTCCCCCACGAGGCACCTCGTTTTTTATTATCGAGTCATGAGATTGACTCGATCCCCTCAATGATAATTATCATTGGGGAAGGTGACTTGGTCGATGTCGTCCAACGAAGGGACTTCCCTACCGAACTAGTGCTTAAGCCTATGTCCATTCACCTTGAAATTAGGACCATCATTTTGAGCTAGCTCGATGGTCCCATACGGAAACACTTGTGTTATGGTGAACGAACCCGACCAACGAGATTTCAATTTTCCGGAAAATATCTTCAAACGAGAGTTAAAAAGTAACACTTGATCACCAACGTTAAAAACCCGGTTTTTAATCTTTGAGTCATGAAACTTTTTAGTCTTTTCCTTAAAAATCAATGAATTTTCATAAGCATTATCTCTTAATTCATCCAATTCATTAAGTTGTATTTTCCGCTGATCTCCCGCGGTCTTTAAATCATAATTTGCATGCTTAAGGGCCCGATATGCCTTATGCTCTAATTCAATAGGCAAATGACAATTCTTTCCATAAACCAACTTATAAGGAGTACAACCGATAGGTGTCTTGTAAGCGGTCCATAATACATAAGATTATAGTTAGAAAAATTGTTCGTTGTGTGTGTCTAATCGTTCTCGGTGTCTAATCGAATTGATTACTGGTTTAAGTGTGACTCAGTCGTCATTTGGTGGAAAACAAATAGATTGGTCGTTGTTGTAAAATAAATTGCGAGACTTTAAGGTAAATGACGGGTAAATAAAACTAGAACTAATTAAAAAGTAATTGTGCAAAATATTTAAATTTTAAAAGTAAATTAATTAACGACGAGAAATTAAAGCTTGACAAAAAGTAAATTTGACAATGTAATAAAAATGCAAACATAAAAATAAGACTAAGGCAAAATAATAAAACGAAACTCAATTCCGTTGGAATCCCAATCGGAATCCCATCAGAATAAAGACTTACCTCTCCTATCGGAATCATGATCCAAATCCGGGTCGGAATGAAGGCTTACCTCTCCTATCCGAATCCTGGTCGGAATGAAGGCCTATCAGAATGTAAGAAGACCTTCTGTCGCAATCCTAATCGGAATAACGATAAACACACACGTCGGAATCCGGATCGGAATCACTGTCGGAATCTAGAAACCCTTTTTCGATGGTGGTGATCGGAATCCTGATCAGAAAGCGAAACCCCTTTCCGACGGTTTGATCGGAATAACAGTGGAAAAAGTAAATAAGCAAGATTGAATAAGCTATGAACCAAATAAGCACTTAACTAATAACTTAACTAAAACACGTATAAGAAAAAGCTAATAAACCAAAATTTAAAAACTTTTAAATAACACTAAATGATAAAAATATTAAAAACGACTTTTTTATAAAAATAACTTTTATAAACACTTAAATAAATTTAAGAAAGACACAAATAAGCTATAAAATCAATAACCCAAAACAATTAAAAACATAAAAACATAACAATTAATCAAATAAGCATAACAATAAGCACATAAACATAAAGATTAAGCAAAACAAGAAGGGTAGAATGGGAGGTTGAAAATAAAAACTTGATTAAAAATAAGATTGAACAAAAAAATTAAAAGACTTACTTGAAATTAAAAGCAAGAAATTAAAGGTACAAGACAAGGAAATTAAATGACAATTAAGTAAATGACATGAAATTAAAGGTGGAAGAACTATGTGTCAAATAGCCAACACCTCCTAATGTGACATTAGGAGTGTATTTATAGGAGATTAGGGAGGTTAGCATGTGTTGGAAGCTTCCTTCTTTCTTTCTTGTCTTTTCGTCTTCTAAATTCTTCGAATTTTTCGACTTTGTCTCGGGATTATTTAAACTCGTCTTATAATTTCTTCATTTATTAGACTTGAGTTCTTCGACTTCATTAAACTTCCGTCTTTAGACTTTTTCTTCGATAAATCTTCAGAATAGGCCTTGGACTTCCGTTCTTTTGGCACTCTTGATATTTTGACTTCGTCTTTTGTCTTTTTCTTCGATAAAAGCCCGTGAAAGCCCGTGTTTTCTCCCCTTTTCACATTTTGATCCTAAATCACAACAAAAACACAAACCACGCATAATTCCAACATTTACGACATAAAATACACGTTTTGGCTTGGTTATTATTATAATTAAGTGGTAAAAGGATAAGTGTTTTCACATTATTAGTCCGAAAGGCCCATAAAGCGTCATCGAGTTTGTCGGACCACGAAGAACGGTTTTCTCCAATCGACCTTTCCAAAATCCTCTTCAAAGCTCGGTTTGAAACCTCGACTTGCCCACTCGCTTGCGGGTGATAAGCCGTAGAAAGACGATGTGTAACTCCATATTTCTTTAGAACCTTCTCGAATTGGTCATTACAAAAATGGGTTCTACGATCGCTTATAATAGCAAGAGGGGTTCCAAACCAAGAGAATAGTTGCTTCAAAAACTTCACCACTACACGTGCATCATTCGTAGGCAAAGCCTTAGCTTCCACCCACTTAGAAAGGTAGTCGACGGCGACGAGGATATACTTGTTTCCATGAGACGATGGGAACGGTCCCATAAAGTCAATGCCCCAAATGTCAAAAATCTCACACACTTGAATTATGTTTTGCGGCATTTCATCCTTTTGCGACGATTTTCCTTGGCGTTGGCAAGAATCACACGACTTCACAAGTGCGTGTGCATCACGATAGCTCGTAGGCCAAAAGAAGATGGCATCCCCGTGGGTCCCTCGTGACAAGATATAAGGATGTTAGAAGCTTCGGTACCAAATACATAACCTCAAACGAGTTGATCCGCACAAACCCGAAAGAGATAAGGGTCGTCCCAAAAATTGAACTTGACGCCACAAAATAATTTTCTCTTTTGTTGTGTCGTCATACCCTTGATTATGAAGTTCCCCGCATGGTAATTTGCGATTTCGGCAAATCATTGGGTATTTTCTTTAGAATTCACTACACCGAGAGTCTCAAGAGGAAATTTTTCGGTAATTTCCTTGTTCTCGAAAACATCTTTGTGAGGATCTTTTAGACGAGAGAGATGATCGACCGCTAGATTCTCAGCTCCTTTTTTGTCAAGCACGGTGACATCAAATTCTTGGAGGAGGAGCATCCAACGAAGCAATCTCGGCTTAGCATCTTGCTTAGCTAAGAGATACTTGATAGCCGAATGTTCCGTATACACGATGCTTTTAGTCAAGACGAGATAACGTCGGAATTTCTCAAAAGCATAGACCACGACAAGGAATTCCTTTTCCGATGTGGTGTACTTAAGTTGAGCCTCAATCATCATCTTGCTAGCATAATGAATAGGACGTAAGTGCTTTTCATAACGTTGCCCTAAGACGGCCCCTATTGCATAATCATTTGCATCGCACATGATTTCAAAGGGTAATTCCCAATTAGGAGCAACAAGAATGGGGGCTTCGGTAAGTTTCCTTTTAAGAGTTTCGAAAGCTCTAACACAATCCTCATTGAAGTTAAAAGGAGCATCCTTCTCGAGAAGGTGTGTCATAGGTCGCGAGATTTTCGAAAAGTCTTTGATGAAAAGACGATAAAAGCCCGCGTGGCCTAGGAAACTCCTAACTCCCTTGACGGTTTTGGGATGAGGTAACTTGGCGATGACGTCTATCTTAGCTTTATCGACCTCAATCCCCGCTTTCGAGACCTTGTTCTCTAAGACGATTCCTTGTTTAAACATAAAATGACATTTTTCCCAATTAAGCACAAGGTTGGTTTCTTCACAACGTTTTAACATTTGCTCGAGATTAGATAGACACGACGTGATTGAATCACCAAACACCGAAAAGTCATCCATGTATACTTCCATCGACTTCTCGATCATATCATGAAAAATAGCCATCATACACAGTTGAAAGGTACTCGGTGTATTACAAAGTCCGAAAGGCATTCTACGATAAGCAAACGTTCCATAAGGACATGTAAACGTAGTTTTCTCTTGATCACGAGGGTCGATAGGGATTTGGCGTCATTTAACTTTCAGTAGTCAATACACACCCTCCAACCGGTCACAAACACGAGTGGGAATTAACTCGTTGTTTTCATTAGGCACAACGGTCATTCCTCCCTTCTTAGGGACACAATGGATTGGGCTCATCCATGGGCTATCAAAGATAGGATAAATCATTCCCGCGTCAAGATGTTTTAAGACTTCCTTTTTGATGACATCGTAAATTTTGGGGTTTACCCTTCTTTGACTTTGAATTGCGGGTTTGTAGTCCTCCTCCATTAAAATCTTGTGAGTAAAAAATTTTGGGTCAATACCCTTAATGTCGGAAATTTTCCACTCAATTGCCCCTTTATGAGCTTTAAGAACTTTCAAAAGTGCGGTTTTTTCATTATTAGCGAGATCTTTTGCAATAATAACCGTCAACTTGTCATCACCTTCCAAGAATGCGTATTCAAGGTGAGATGGAAGATCTTTCAATCCAAGGATAGGTGGTTCCTCGATTGAAGATTTTTGTTCAACACTCATAACTTCCATCGGCGGAAGAAATGGTGGAATAAGAGTATGATTACCAATAATCACCTCATCTTCATTGTCGATTTCATTTTTAGTAAAATCGCCTCCTTGTAATGGAGTGAGATTTGATGTAGACTTAGCAAGAATCGGATCCAAAATAGTGGGATTTCCACTTGACGAACAATCGGAAAAACCTAACACTTCTTGTGAAAACTCAACGGAAACCACATCAACTAAGTCTATATGATTGATGGTAGCGATTGCATAAACATGAGAAGGTGTCGAGTTTTGAGTAGCGTTTATAACAAGTTCCTCTTCGTTGAATCTCAAAGTAATAGTTCTTGCATAAACATCGATAAGCCATCTCGATGTGTCTAAAAAAGGACGACCTATAATTAGAGGAACTTGAGGATCCGCGGGGATGTCAAATACTATAAAATCAACGGGATAGTAGAACTTACCCACTTTCAGGAAAACATCCTCGGCTACTCCACATGCTAAAATTGTAGAATGATCGGCCATCTTCATAGACGTGTTCGAAGGAGTAAGAGCCGGAAGAGAAAGCGATTTACAAATGGAAAATGGCATCAAATTAATGCTCACGCTAAGATCGGCCAAGGCGAGGCATTCTTTCATATCTTGTATATCACAAGGAATGAGAAACTTCCCGGGGACACCAACTTTTTCTGGTATTCGATTAAGATAAACCGAAGAACAATTACATAGCTTTGAAAGCGTCTCCTTATCGTTCATCATACCTTTGAAAGTGGAAGCGAAACGAGGCATGTATAACAACGCGTCGACTAAACTTACATCAAAATGATCTTGTAGAATTTTTTTTATAAAAATCTCGATTTGTTGTTTGTTACGTTCTTGCATTTTCGCTTTGTGTCGTCTCGATGGGTAAGGTAAGGGTGGTGTGGGTTAGGGCGTAGGCAACGGCCTTGGAATCTCGGGTTCCAAAATTGGTATTGGTTCAACCGTAGATGTGGTATGAGCGGTACTTCGTGGGCTTGTGATATGCTCCTTTTCGAACATCACCTCGGGCTCTTTCTCAATTTCCTTCTCCATAGAAGTACTAGGACGAGAGATTGGTTCCTTGAAAGTTTTACCACTACGAGTAGTAAGAACCTTCATTTCTCCCTTCGGGTTTGCAATGGTATCACTAGGAAGACCACTCCGAGGAAGACGGTTTACACATGATTGCTTCAAACATTTTAGCCATTAGATCTTCAAATTTTGATTTCCTTAAATCCGCTTTTAACAACTCTTGCTTAATCTCATGTTGAACTTGTTCCATCTTTTGTTGATTTTGTTGAAGACGTTGAACGTTTCCTTCCATTTTATTAGCATGAGTTTTCAATTCATAAGCAAGTTCATTTTTAAGCTCGTTTTTCAACTCGGATCTTAAGCTAATCATCTCACGTTGCATGTTATCAAACTTAGCATCGTTTGCCTTTGCATAATCCAAAAGTTCCCCATTAAGAATTTTAGTGTGAGCATTTTGAAAACCACGTGTACTGTTTTGAATATCACGGTTTTGGTTTTGATTTTGAACTTGCCCATTCACACTTTGGTAATTCCCTTTGTTGTAGTTACGTTGATTGCCTTGATAACCACCATTTTGATTGTTGTTTCGATAATTGTTAGCATTTTGATTTTGGGGAGCTTGATTTGGGCAGGAACCTTGGCCGTTTTGGTTGTAAGTTCCCGTTGCTACGTAAGAACTCGAAGTGTTACCACCGGCGGTAATGCACCCGGAAGGATTATGAGCTCCACCACAAGATAAACAACTCTTTTCAACCGCTTTAACAGATGCGGAATGCAAAGTATCTTGTGCTTTCCAATGTGTCATAAGCATAAAAAATCTATCGAAAAACCGATTTTCCTCATTTGCTTCATCATGTAAGGCATTAATGTTACGAGACGATGACGATGAACCCATATTGGCAACACTCGATGTTTTACGAGGGTTATAAACCTTAGATCTATTCTCGATAATGTTTAAAGCCTCATCGGTCGTTTTGCACAAAAAATTACCACCCGCGGCATTCAAATAATCTCGTTCATGATGATTAAGCCCATTGTAAAAACTATAAATTTGATGTAATTCCGAAAAATCATGGTGTGGACATTCATGTAACATTTCTTTAAATCGTTCCCATGCCATTGAAAAACTTTCATTATTACGTTGTGTAAACCTTGAAATCTCATTTTTCAAATGTGTTGTTTTAGATGGCGGAAAAAATTGGTTCACAAACTTAGACCGAGATCACCCCATGTCAAAATTGAATTTGGCGGTTCTTTCTCGAGCCAAATTTTTGCGGGTCCATCCAACGAGTATGGAAACAACATCATCTTAATGGAGTCATGTGGAACATCCTTAAACTTGCTTGTTGCGGTGAGACGATTGAAATTCCTTATGTGATAATGCGGGTTGTCTTTTTCATGACCTCGAAACTTGTTTGCTTGTAACATCGACATTAAACCCGTCTAAATCTCGAAATTCTCCGCAAGGATGGCGGGAATCACAATAGCTTCTCTAAAACCCTCGGTGGGTGCTTGAAGAAACTCTATCATAGTACGATTAGCCATGGTGACTATTGGTTCTACAACGGGTTCGACAATTGGTTCTACAACATTTTGACGATGTTTGCGAGCTCGTTTTGCTTGATTACGAGTTTGCATAAACGTGACGTAGAATGTGGAGGTGAGCAAAGAAGATTCTTTTGGGTGTTTTGTGAATTTAATTTTTTTTTTTGTGTTTTTGATTGTTTTTAATTTTTTTGGATTTTGTGTGTATTCGTAGACAACAATCTAGCAAATCTCTCCTCGAATCAAACTCTTGATTAAAGGAGCCTCAAAAAAATGAAAACGATCACGTGGAGTGAACGCCTTCGATTGACTTTAAAACTTTGGTGAAAACCAAATTGTTCAAGAGGTTTTAATCACAAAGAAAGCAAGCAAATATATATGATACGTAATGGTACTTTGGGCGGCGAAACCCTCGATTAGTCTTCAATCTCAAATACTCACAAGCAAGCGAAGAAACGAGGCGGCGCGAAGCACTTAAGAGCCTTATTCTTTAGAGTGTATTTTATAACACCCGCTTTATACCCACCTTATAGTTCGTATTTTTCAAAATCGAGCTTCACGAAAGTATTTATCTATTTTTGCCTTTTTCTGTTTGTTTGAGATTCGAATACAATAATTAGGAGATCAAATCCTAATTAAGGTTGTGTTTTCACACTTTTGGAGATATTTTGAATTTGTTGTGTTACTTACACAATATAGTAATAATAATTTCACAAGAAAAACGAAAAAAACTGATAATACGTATTAGTAGAGTTCTACTAATAATAATACTATTTATGGTTAGATATTAAAAACAAAATGAACAAATTAATCACGACACACCTCCCCGGCAGCGGCGCTAAAATGATTGTGGTATAATTACGTCTTTTGTTTAGGAAAACAAAAGAGCGTATATGAACGGTAAGTATTAAACAAATGATTTAGGAAAATCAAGTGTTCATGACCCAAATAAGTTTGTTTCCCAAGAAGGTATGTATGTGTGAATTATCCGTAATGATTTTGGATTAATATTGAGAAAGAAAAGATGAGAAAAGAGAATGACGGATACGTTAAAATTATACTACGACGACTAAACGAAAAACCGTAAAAAGTGACAAAATAAAAATTAATTCTAAAAATTCCCAAAAAATAGCTAAAAATAAATAAGAGTTTTCAAATGATCAAAACTTTTTCAAACCTTTTAATTAATTAAATATTAGTTTTTAAATGCTAATTAAAGCCTTAAAAATCCAAATAATTAATAAAAATCCCAAATTAAGATTTTTCACTTTGTAAATGTCTAAAATGAATTAATAAGACAAAAAACTATTTTTATGAAATTTTAAAATAAAGAAAACTATTTTTAATTGATTAAAAACTATTAAAATATTAAAATAGTTCCAAAAATTAATAAAATGATGAGAAAATTAATCTAAGAGTTTTAAAAATCCTAACATAATGTATTTGACCTAAGAAAAATCTAAAAGTTGCAAAAATATTAAAAACTAAATTTAATAATAAAATAATATTAAAAATCAAAAAATTATAAAAAATTCTAAAAACTTGCAAAGTAGTTTATTTTAACCTAAATAAACAGAAAATGAAAGTGAAATTACCAAAGTACCCCTAATGGGCCCCCAAATGGGCTAAAAACAAAAACAGTCCAAGTGAAATGGGCTTTTTGGCCCAATAAGAGCAAAACTTAACCAAGTAAGCTTAAAATCACTTGTCTAGCTTAAAATTCAATTCTAAACACAAAATTCTTAAGGCCCAAAAGCTGAATGTGAGCTTATCACAACTTAAATGTACAATGACTTATTCTTAATGGGCTTTTTGGCCCATTAAGCTATAAGCCAATGCCATAAGCTCTAATTTGACACACAACCTTCCTTTGAGATGCCTAAGAGATCTATTAAAAGAAATTTTGAAAAAGAACAACCAATAAGCCAAAAATAAGCAAACTACAAATCCACTAAAGGACAAAATAGTCGACTTAGAGTTTTAGACCACCTCAGACCTTAATTCAACTTGCAAAAGACTCTAAATGACTTAAATAAGCCAAATAAATCAAGAAAAGTTTAATAAGCAAAGCCAAATAAGCAGGATGAATTGATAAGCACTTATGTAAAAGTCAAACAAGTTGGTTTTCTAGTCAAACCTTAAAGTCAACCACCCAATTGCTCTAGAATGAACAAATGGATCAAATGATGAGCACCTATTACCAAATTGAAGTTGTTGCAGGTTAAAATAAGCTAGAACAGCTTATTGATAAGCTGAACAAAAAATAACACTAGTAGTGGCTACCAGCTGGGGAAAGGAGTTCCCATTGCTTTGACTATTTGACCTTTGATTTCTGAGAGATTTACTTGGATTCAATGGATAACAAGGGCACCCTTACAACCAGTGAGTTGTAAGGAGTCATAAACAAGTAAGAAATCACAAAATCACTCAGCCAAATGATACAGTTTAAGCAAACAATCCCCAGATATGATATATATACGAACCATGAATAGTTATGAAAGAATAAGCAGTTTAAGCTAGAATAAGCCAACCAGATTGCACCAAAAGCACACACAATCTCAACAAAACTTATACAAACACAAAACAACTCAATTCATTCCCTCGTTCAATGTTTAGATCTGGTTTTAAGCACAAGCAGTTACTAATGAACAAATGATTATCACAAAATCCTTTTGCTGAACTATATGACCATAGATCCAATTTCAACACCTTAAATCCCTTACCCAGGTTGTATTAACTAAGATTTACCACTTGTTAACCCTAGTCTGCCCTTAGATCTAGGTGTCCCCAAAATTTTAGTCAATAACAACAAGTTAAACAGATTTTATAGCCCTTATGTTGGATTATGGTGATATGAGTCTCAAAACTTGTAGATAAGTAACAAATAGCACAAGAAAAACAAGAACAAACACAAAACATAAACCAGCACCTACTCAAATCAAACCAAACATAGATTATGCAGTTAACCAAAACACCCCTTCAATCACTGATTTAACACTTTTTCAAAGGATTAGTTAGATTCAACCCACAAATCAAGTTCAAATCAACTGTATATCAACTAAAAAAACTCCAAAACACAAGATCGAACCACAAAAACACAAATTCACATACCAAATATCAGAATCAACATAAATCATGAAAAATATGCATAAAACTAAAAAGGTTTAGAGATGTGCACCTCCAAAACATACATCCATGCTTGGGGATGTGTGAGCTTAAGTGGTATCAAAACAACCACTAGCTTCCTTGTACCTGCTAAGATTCAACAAACACAAGGATGAACAATAATGACTGATTTTTTAAAACAAGTATTTTAAACCATAAAACCTTTCCTCAAAACGCAACAAATAGATAAATGGAACTCAGACTTTAGCTAATCAACCACCAAACTTTTATAAAAACATAATAGGAATCACAATTTTCAGAAAATACCAACTTATATTTATAAAAAGGAATTACAAAGATTTTAGCTAAAATCTGGAACAAAGGGCTACTCACAGGTTGAGGCTCCTTTTATAGACTACAAGAGACGATTCTAGAATGGAAAACTACATGAAAACCCTAGCTATGAAATCTCAGATATGCCCTTGAGTCTTCTAGACGCGTTTGAAGTTGTGAGCTATCCAAATGAATCCTAGGCGTTCATATTTGCTTTGGGGCCAAGTAAGGAGTATAGGACGTTGATCTTGCCATGTGGCTTTGCTTGGAGAGGAGGGTGTCACATAATTGGTGCAGGGCAGGTATGGGTGGGGTCCTTGAGTGAGTAGGTGTGTGAGTTCAAGCGTGGGATGTGTTCATGTCAGTCTCAATCAAGCGTGGGTATGGGTAATTTCATTCTACCCTTTGTTAAGTGGAAGGTAAAACTGGGTTTCATACGGTGAACAGTAACTTTGTTTGATCCGTTTTTAGTGGAATGGTTAAATGTTTGGCGCAAAAAGAGTTTGAGTGTTTGGTTTGTACAGCTTTGGTCCTTGGCTTTTGGGAAAAGTTGTATAACAAGTTTATTCATCCCTTAAAACGACTTCCCTTTGTAAATGAAGTTTCTGTTTTCATAGTTTGGCCACAAAATGTTTTCAAAAGGGAATTTAGGGCTTTCATAACTTTGGTGTAATTACACAAATGGCCCTTTTGATGTGTTATCCATTTTAAAAGGACTAAATGTGTAATTTTCTTGAACTTCAAGGGTCTTTATTGGATGTTTGACTTCATGAGGGACCATTGTTGAAAATTTAGATTTATTGAGAACTAAACTTGCCAAATCTTCAAAGATGAAGGTTCTTTTTGTCATTTTGACAAACTTAAGGGATCAAACTTGTAATTATGAATATACAAGGGTATTAAGTGTCAATTCTTCATAAATGAGGGATCAATCTTGTACATCTTCAAGTCTTCAAGGGTTATTCTTTGATAAATCCAATACTAGGGACCGGTTCATTGTGCGGATTCGTTTCTCATGTTCATTTTTCCTTGTTTCTTGTGATCTTTTGTCTTTTTCACGATATTCATACCTAAAATACACAAGTAAACAAACACAAGCATATATATGGTATTTTTATGACATTATATGCATTTAAAGCCCAAAAAGAACGATGAGATCATGTATAAATGCCATCTCATCATCTTCCAACTCGGTTGTTTCTTTCCTTACTCTTTACTTACATTCATTATCACTTCACTTACTATAAATTGTTAATGTATTAGAATTGAATCTAATCATTATGCAACTAGCTTTCAAGTAAAAGATAGTTTTGTGCACTCACCTAATTGGAAGGAATTTTAACTAGGAGATAAACCGATGAGAAACTATTCAACCCCCTTCTAGTTTCTACTGAATATATTAAAAAACTTAATATGATGAATGCTAAAATATAAGTAACCTTATCCATAATCCATCCTTTCCATGGAGTATCTAAACAAACTAAGCTTTCCCAAAATCTACAGTCTACAATCACATCTGCGCACCAAGGTAACCAACTACGCATCAGACCACGACGACAAAGGAAATTCTCAAACTCATAACTTATGTTAACTCTGTCGGTGTCCCGAGTTGTCCGCTATAGATCCTAACAAGTAAAAATAATTTTGTAGTTAATACATATTTAAACAAATAAAACACTGTAACATGGAATATTGAACCAGAATTATTACCTCCACCAAAGGTTCAACTACTTCCAAATATTGGGTAATGTTGTCGTCATCCACGTCAGAAAAAGTTGTTTTCATATCATGTTTAACGAAACTGTTACTCCAATAATACTTCGAGTACTCACTTCCCAAATAATTCCTTTCTCGCGAGATATTACTTGACGGAGCAGGTTTCCAATGACCAGACACTATGAGGTCAAACCGCCTTTTATTATTTTCCTTCTCAATCTTTAACATAAGTTCGGATCCAGTACACCTCCTATCCTCATCTTGTATCTTGCGTAGGAACACTTGTTCCATACTTTGTTGTCTTCAAGACGAATCCGTTCCTGTATCATAATCAAATTTTTTAAACATATACATAACATATGAATGTTCCCAACCATATAAGAAATTTTGTAATCACGTACATTAATAGATTCGCTATTTGTGTATTGACAACCGATGCTATTAACAGTAGAATAACTGGAAGTATGTTGGAAATACGTTTTACGTATATAGAAAGTCTCGGTCACTCCAACAATGTAGTTATAGGCTCGTAGTAGTGTTTAGTTTCATTTATTAAATAGCCCGACCCATGAGCATGTTCATGGGCCGGAGGCCCAAGTCCATTAAGGACTTGGGGTATTTAAACCTCTTTCCACCATGGAAAGAGGTGTTGGTTATTTCACTTTTACATTAATAAAACACACATTTTATCTCACTTTCTCTCTCTAGAAAACATCAACCCCCTTGTTTCATAAAGATGATCATTGTTCTACAATTGGTATCAAGAGCTATGGGGTGAAATAAAGTCGTCTTGATTTGTGTTCTTGATAATTTATTGGTTTCGTGAGTTTTTCTTTTTATAGAGATCGAATCATTAAATTATTTTGCGTTTTGTGGTGTTTAGATAGTTCATAAATCGTCTACATAACCGTGGTAGAGATTTGTGATACTTGGATTGGTCAAAAACTCAAAATTTTTGGGTGTTTGGCTTCATTTTTGGCTTAAAGTCTCGAAAATTAATAAGTACATCCGTGTTCCACAATTTTAGGAAGAAATCGCAATATCTGATTCTTATTGCGAAATTGTCTCTCTGATTCGTATTGAGAAATTGTCTCTCTGATTTGTATTGCGAAATTGTATTTCTGATTCATATTGCGACATTTGGCACAATTGTGAATTTGAATCCTTATAAGTGATTGCGAATTTGAATCAATCTCTAACATTGCGACATTGAATCCTTTTTTAGCACAATTGCGAAATTGAATCAATCTCTGACATTGCGACATTGAATTTTTTTTGCAAATTGCGAAATTGAATCAATTTTTTTGCAAGTTGCGAAATTGAATCCTTTTAGCACATTGAGGAATTGTGTTACTTTGCTTTGGACATTGAGGACTTGTTACTAATTTGTATTGGACTTAGGCATTATTTGTTTGAAGATTTCTCACGTTACTAATACAATTGTCACAACTTTATTTCATCGAACGATCAAAATATAATCTTTTTTTCAAGGGATCACAAAATGAATTCACATTCATATATGCCAACTATGACTTCACTTACCCATATATCGATCATTTCGGGTACCGATACTCGCCCACCTTTGCTCATCAAAGATTTGTTTGAAGCATGGCAAGGTCGCATGAGAACGTACATCATGGGCAAACCTAGTGGTCGACTTATGCTTCAATCAATTGATAAAGGACCATTGGATTGGGGAGAGGTTACCGTCAACAATGTGACAAGGGAAAGGGAGTATCATGAGTTAACCGACGCCAAAAAAATCATTGCAGATGCCGATGAAAGGGCTGTTCAGACTATTCTTCAAGCTCTTCCACCTGACATCTTTAGAACAGTAAGTGAACATAAAGTAGCAAAGAATCTTTGGGATCGACTTGCGGTTTTGCTACAAAGGGCAT
Organism: Glebionis coronaria; assembly: GCA_025667525.1. NCBI lineage: Eukaryota > Viridiplantae > Streptophyta > Magnoliopsida > Asterales > Asteraceae > Glebionis > Glebionis coronaria. The sequence goes on from CM046875.1 coordinate 291,510,479, forward strand.
CTCTCACTAAGCAAGAACGAGAGTCTCAACTGTATGATTTGTTTGATAGGTTCACATACCTTCCAGGGGAGACACTTCATGATTTTTACTGGCGTTTTACCACTTTGATGAATGACATGAATGTATATAATCTAAAGATTGAACAGTTTCAATTAAACACAAAGTTTATGAACACACTACCCCCTGAATGGAGTCAATATGTGACTGATGTCAAGATGATTCGTGATTTACACAAGTCCAATTTAGATCAACTCTATGCTTTCTAACAACAACATGAGAAGCATGTGATCCAAAACCGAATTTCTCAAGGACCTTATCATGAACCAATGGCATTATTGGCAAACCATCCTACACTGTCATACCACAACTCTCAGCTTGCTTTAGGACATAAATCTTCATATCAACCTGTGTATCAAACACCAAGCTTCCCACAGTACTCGATTCTGCCACCGCCGCCTACATCTTATCACCAACCAGCAACATCATCATCACAAGGAGATTCACACCCATTACCTTATGCTTCACACCAGTATTCACCGTTTCAACCTCCCACCAACCCTGTTAGTACCTATCCACAACTTGAGTTTAACACCCCCAAATTTACACGCAGCGGAATACATCTTTGGGTGCTAGACAATGATACCACAACACATAATTTATAAAGAACGACTCAAAAAGAGACATTTCAAATTTATCGTTCCTAAAACATTTATCAGAGTAGCGTAGTCCCAAGTAATCGTTACCAAAAGATAAGTTAAAACAACATATTAGTTTGTTTTAAAAATGGAATGATAAACAAATCAAAGAGTTTGAACAACATAGCAGTGCACAACTTCATTCCCATGACCTCCAAGCTTCCACTTCCTGATTACCTGAAATACATGTGAGTAAACAATCAGCAAAAATGCCGAGTGAATCCATAGGTTTATGTAATCAATTTGAACACAAGCAAAGATTATAAGTTTGTGGCATGCTTATAAGCATCAAATAATAATTTGCATCAACAATGATAATTGTATATAGCATAAATTACAATAAGCTCATGGAACCGAGCCCTTAAACACTCCTTTTAGAGGTCTGATAAGACAGGAGATTTATTAATTGTCGGTTACCTCTAGATTTTTGGTACATTGCCGTATACCTGACTTCTCAATACAATATGTCCAAACAGTGCGGAGGTCGGGCCTAAGCTTCTGTGACAAGTCCACACAAACTGAACCGGGGCAGCTTCCCCCATAGATCTATTAATTGTACTAGCGGCTAGCCCATCATAAGCTAGTTAACGATCCATAATTGAGGCTTTAACAAAGGCAATCACTTAATGCAATTTAAAGGCAACCACGGGTCCATTCATAGAGGGACAAAGCATATCATGAAAATCTTGTGTTCTAAGTTTATAAAACATGTATTCCCCCTCGCGGGTTTAAAATCATTTAATAACTAGTATAAAGCGAGGCTATAGACTCACCTTAGCCAATAGTGGTAATGAGACGATCGCCGACGATAGATGATGCCTTTCAAACACGAGAACCGCAACCTATCAAATGAGGTGCGTTCATTAATAATAGACTCGAGAAATAAACCATACATAAGAATATAAAACTCGACTCTTATAATCACGACAAACTCGAGAGAAAACGATACAAGTGATACTATTACACTCTCCTATATATTCATTTTGTTATTCTATGTCTTTAATAAAAATCTGCCGGAACATACCAAATGTCCAAGCCGTTTTACCATACTTAAACATATCAACTTTTTATGATACTACTCAGAGAACTTACTTACTATATGTAGATAATCCTCCCAAGAGCCCATCAAAAGATTTTACTTCTAAAGTTCCCTGCCCGACTGATCTTTGAATCACAAAATCCGGACAGTTTAGGGACCTTGACTTACGAAACCATTTTGACCATTCTAAACAACTCCGTTTGTAAAACCGCCACTTGATTCTAAAAATAGACTCAAAATGCTAAAATTGGAGCTTGATAACAGCCCTTGAATCATTTTGAAACTCATTTTATAGTCCCCGAGATTCGATCCAAATATCGACAACAATTTTCGGATTGTGTCGACACTCGTCTCCCGGTACACGAAAATCAAACTAGTGTAACTTCCACCTCGTTTGGAGTTGGAAGGCCTACTTTATATCAAATCGAAGCTAACGAAATTCTCTACAACATAATCCCATCATATCATACTATATTCAGACTTAAGACCCTCGAAAATGGCCTCAAACCTACTGCCCAAAATCACCTTTCAAAATCTCCCACAAAATCATGTTTTTGATCAAAACCAATCATTCTTATCATCAACCTAACATCCTAATATCACCATAAACCAATCCTAACACTTGTATCATCATCAAAATCAAAAACCCAAAAATTAAAAATCAACTTTTTAACAAAAACATTGCAATAACATCATTTGATCATCACTAGTAACATATGCATGATCAAAATCTCCACCTAATAATAATAAAAAAAACTTGATGCATGTAGCTAAAACTAGTACCAAAATGTGCTCCTTTGAATTATAAAGATGGGAATTTGCTTGATTTTGGAAGATTCAAACTAGAATTTGAGAAAATTGGAATAAAATGAAGGGTGGGGTGTATGGCTAAAGAAAGAAAAAATGGAAAGGAAGAGAATTTTTGGTTGAAATGAATTTAAAAATGAATAAGTGCTAGTGGAATTTATTTATATAGTGTAAGGTTAGGGTAGTTTTTGCCAATTTTTGATAGTTTTGGTCCTAAATATAAATATTAGTTAAAAAGCGGGAATGACTAAAAGTCAATTTTACAAATATTTACAAGACTCGGGTTTCGTAAAAATACTTTTTAAAAGGTTAAACGCACACGAAAAATAGTAATATAACGACTCGATACGTAATTAAAACGATATCGTCGAAAATATTAAATATCGAAATGATCGATAATAAAATATAAAATTTTTGGCATCCGTCGGTATCCCGATCACTAGTAGTCCTCGTTACTCGTCAAAATATTAAAATATAATATTTAATATCGGTTTCAACTTAAACCGTTAAACATAATAATATTTAACGTTATAAAATACTTCAAAATAATTCAAAGTAGAATTAAATTATGACCTTATTTTTACGGGTTTTACATCCTCACCACCTTAAGGGAGCGACGTCTCGGCGCTCAACTCGCCTCATACACGAGTTGTTCACTACCCGGAAGGATGAGGGCATTCCTTATAAAGAAGTCTTCACGCACCCATGTGAATCTCGATCCACGATCTCCATTGGTTCTTTTACAAAACGCAACTTGTCATCAAGTTGTATCTCACCAAAAAGGAATAAATAAATCCTTATCCACCAGTCACCCGTCAAGCTCGACACATGAAAATTTTATGAATCACACGAAGCTCATTCGATAACAAGAATAGATGACAGGATTTTCAGATAAGTCCAGTTAAAAAGAATGTTGCAAGTTAAAGGATATCCGTCGGCCGGATAACCATGGACACACATCAAAAGAACTAAAAAGAAAAACAATTTCGTCATCGGAGGGTGCTCACACGCGGGTCCCTACTCAAAAGATAATACAAAGACACCATCTCTCTTTCGCCAACGTGCATTGAAGTCTCAATAAATATCGTCGTTAAAAGTCAAAAAGATATTACATAATATGTGTTCTATATGATCGGACGTCATCGGATGATGCCGTCTCAAGTTCTCACAACTTACGATCATTTGACTAGATCACACACCATGTAAGTACGTAAAAGAAAAGGTCGAACATAAACATCGAGTATAGATCTGTACCGTTAATCATCGAGAAAACCTTGAAAGAACCCTTGATAATAACTACTTGATCTCAAGAGTCTTTCCACTTGCGGTGTCAGCTTCAACTTACTCCTCGAGGTTGTAACAAATTTATTAGCTCCATTCATTAAGAGATTCGGTCCTCAATCATTCCACTAGTACACGCATAAATCCTGGTGACACTTATCGTTTCTTCTTATACACTGCTTCCCAAGATTCATTTTAGACTCAGAATAAAATAGTGATCTTCAGTACGAGAAACAGAACGAGATAAAAATAAATTCAATAAACGCATAAACGGACAAGATGTGGTAAAATGATTTAAGGTTGACGATCGACGAGGGATCTCGACTTACATAACCATAAAACATAATAATTCGCAATACTAGAAAAATGAGAGCGAAGAATGAATTAAATATTAACAATAAAGTAACATTTGTCACAATTATCCGTCCCGGCTTTGGTATTACCTTAAAACTTAGTTGAGGTACTTTCTTGATAAAGATGATATATTAAAGATAGAAGTTAAATAGCTTCATAATTTATTTTGGTTGTCTTAAGAAACATTGAAAGAATGATATGAATTTATTAATTAAACTCGTATTGATGGTTACAATTAGAAAATATAATTTCCAAATTAAATCATCATTAGGAATATAAATTAAACCGGTAATTTCATTACATTAAAAGTAAAGTATGATAAATCAATTAGTTCAAAAGATAGAGCATAATTTCATTTTAAACATTAGTTTTAGTTATACAAAATATGATATATAAATTTGACCTTTTTCTTATGATAGTTATTTCGATAATTGAACATCATTGGAAAAATGTATAAAAGTTCCATGAAAATTTTATAATACGTTGTAGAAATTCATAAAGGTGTTTATTCCTTCAAAATAAACATGGGATATATTCGGGTTTCAAAATGTGACTAGATAACAAACGAATACGAATGGAAATAATGGTCAACAACTAGTACGAAATCAGCGGTACAAAAGAGAACGAAGCAAATGTCATATGAATTCTTAAAGAGAATAATAAAATAAAGGCGTTGATGGTAAGACGACAAGAAATAATAGATTAAACAAGTTGTCAATTTTGTTAGTGCGGTCGTTGGTTCACCAATATCAGTTTGTTAACTTAGCGGTGGTCGATACATGATCGGAAATAAGATCCATACAAAACTTTAATAAAAGAAAATTCCTAATAATCACTTGTAATTAAAACAAATCAAATGAACGATATTAAGAGATAAGTCAAAGCACGGTTCACAAGAGTGGATTTCGAGACAAACGAGAGTGACGGACGTCATCCCGGATATACGAAAATCGCTCTAGTGATACGTCATTATTCACGTGCGTAGACATTCCAAAGATCTACCCGGTCGCATAAAGAAGATTGGACGAGAAGGAAGGATAAAACATCGAGACTTTCAAGTCTTTTATCAACAGTTAGTAATTAGACGAACAGTCAAAAGAAATCAGTTATAAGACAAAATGAAGTAACAAGTAGAAAAACGATCGTCGAGTAAAAACGTACCCGTAAGCGCGTAATTCGTTCAAGAGAAGGTAAGAAAACATATGCGGATGCATAGAAATTGTGCTACTTGCATAAAATATAAAGGTTTTCAAAACTTCTTTTCACTTTATTTCATTTTATTTATCTTTATCATAAATACAAGTAAAAAGTTCTTTATTATCAAGATTTTTTTTTAAGGTGATTACTATTCAGCCTAGCATGGCTCCTTCTAAATTAGAAATAGGTGATCAGGCCATGTATAATTTAGGGCTAGCAATGGAGTGCTCAGTTTCGTCGGAAAGTATTACGCTTCTTATGTTTATATATAAACCATGCCATTTGTAAAATAGAATTTAAAAATAGTTTATAAATTTATAGGATACAAGTAATTTGTGAGATACTCAATAAGCAAAATTTTTTTTTTGTTACGAAAAGTATTTTATAAGACCAAAGTAAAAACAATTGGTGAAAATAATCCTAAAACAATATCAGATTTATTTATAAGGTGACATTATGAAAACGTATAAAGTAGCCAAAGGTTTGCAAAAAGTAGCAAATAGTAGCTCATAAAACAATCAATGAAATGGTTACAAGTTGTTAATGTTTCAAAAGGTTATAAGATTAGACGGAAACGCCATGAGACACGTGATGAGAATGTCGAAGAAGAATATGAAGGCAAAACTTAAAAACTCAACCCGAATCAGTTGAAGGTTAGAAGAAAATAAAAATAAAATAACATCGAATGACAAATGAGTCATATATATAAAAAGAGTAAATCAATCCATATGTGTATTCTATGTAAGATACTCGACACAACATGCTTTTAAGACTCATGTTCTAAATATATATTTATTTTCAAATTACACCATTAATCCGGTAATTGTTAATCCTGTAATGTTTCTATTTTAACATTTTCACATGCAACTAGTATTCGTTAGTTGTAAAATAATATTTGTTAAAATTATACGATCTCAAATGAAATCAAAACAGCTTAGAAACGTTTAAAACTCATGTTCTAAATATATATTTTTTTTTTATTTTTTTTTTTCGAATTTAACTTTTAAATATGAGTCGATTAATTTATCCGATAAACAACATCTCCAAGTCTCGGAGTCTAAAGCATTTTGATGCAAAACGACGTTTCAGACGACTTTCTAGTTTTACCCGAGACCTGAAACCCAATGTAAAATGACCAAAATACCCCTGCAAGTTCTGTGCAGGTTTGACTATTTTATTTTAAAAACACAGCTTTTACTTTTATGTTTTGTCCTGTTTATACACCCCCTGCAGTTTCTCCATTAAGTATATTTTTCGACACTTTCTAACGGCTCAAAATATATATACACACATGTCTTGTGGATTTTACAACAACAATGAAAAATAAATCTCATAATGAGCATCAAATAAAAATATAGCATAATGAATGACAGAAGATGCTTCAAGGTATTCAACACGAAATTTAAGAAGCAAAACGATGAATGACGTTCATAATTTAAGTTTCAAGGTGCAAAGTAGGCAAATCTCCTTGGTGCCACGATTGTCAAAAACACAAAACATAACAAGAAAAGAATGGAACATTAAAGGGTTGCGTTCCGGGAGCAAGAAGGTTAATGAAAGAGGATAATACAAGTTTATAGATGTAAAATCGTATTCCAATCTAGCGCCACAATCTAGACGATGATTTATAAAATGACGATGACGTTACCGAGATATAAGCGAACAATACACTTCACAGTCGATACATATAACTGTCAACGAATTAAATCTTCGCATGTCGTGTAAAACGATAATAAAAATCAACAAAATATTATGAAAAACCATGATATTATTCAACACGATTATAAGAAGTATTTCAAAATGTGTGACTCACACGATAGCGGTTAGTCTATTCCAAGGACACATTGAGCTACATAATGGTCTAGAGATTACGCTTCAAGACGTCCAAGCACAAACAGCCGGAACACAATTTGGATATTTATAGATATCTCAAAGTGTTAAAAAAATGAAAGTAACGCGCGCAGATGAAGGTATGTAAGGTCATAATATAAAAATTTTGCAATAAAAGTAATTTAAATACTTCAAAAATAAATACAGAAAGATCTTGAAATTCATTGTATTTATTTAAGTTAATCATTAATAAATGATAAACTTTTATCGAAAAGTTTAACGACATAAATATATATCGATAAAGGGATGCTAGATATAAATATATATCCATAAGTGGATCATAGTATTTATTTATAAATACTTGGCAATAAGGTATACGTAATAACGCATACTAAAGTGGTAATCCCAGAAGTAGCTTGAACCTGAAGTCACGCGAAGTCCGGTGCACATGACTCTTTGAAAATAAAATTGACAGTTATAGTTTAGGTTTTTAAAATAAAGACCTAGTTCTCTATAACTCATGGCTCTGGTACCAATCTTTAACACCCCCAAATTTACACGAAGCGGAATACATCTTTGGGTGCTAAACAATGATACAACAACACATAATTTATAAAGAACGACTCGAAAAGAGACGTTTCAAATTTATCGTTCCTAAAACATTTATCAGAGTAGCGTAGTCCCAAGTAATCGTTACCAAAAGATAAGTTAAAACAACATATTAATTTGTTTTAAAAATGGAACGATAAACAAATCAAAGAGTTTGAACAACATAGCAGTGCACAACTTCATTCCCGTGACCTCCAAGCTTCCACTTCCTGATTACCTGAAATACATGTGAGTAAAACAATCAGCAAAAATGCCGAGTGAATCCATAGGTTTATGTAATCAATTTGAACACAAGCAAAGATTATAAGTTTGTGGCATGCTTATAAGCATCAAATAATAATTTTCATCAACAATGATAATTTTATATAGCATAAATTGCAATAAGCTCATGGAACCGAGCCCTTAAACACTCCTTTTAGAGGTCTGATAAGACAGGAGATTTATTAATTGTCGGTTACGTCTAGATTTTTGGTACATTGCCGTATACCTGACTTCTCAATACAATATGTCCAAACAGTGCGGAGGTCGGGCCTAAGCTTCTGTGACAAGTCCACACAAACTGAACCGGGGCGGCTTTCCCCATAGATCTATTAATTGTACTAGCGGCTAGCCCATCATAAGCTAGTTAACGGTCCATAATTGAGGCTTTAACAAAGGCAATCACTTAATGCAATTTAAAGGCAACCACGGGTCCATTCATAGAGGGACAAAACATACCATAAAAATCTTGTGTTCTAAGTTTATAAAACATGTATTCCCCCTCGCGGGTTTAAAATCATTTAATAACTAGTATAAAGCGAGGCTATAGACTCACCTTAGCCAATAGTGGTAATGAGACGATCGCCGACGATAGATGATGCCTTCAAACACGAGAACCGCAACCTATCAAATGAGGTGCGTTCATTAATAATAGACTCGAGAAATAAACCATACATAAGAATATAAAACTCGACTCATATAATCACGACAAACTCGAGAGAAAATGATACAAGTGATACTATTACACTCTCCTATATATTCATTTTATTATTCTATGTCTTTAATAAAAATCTGCCGGAACATACCGAATGTCCAAGCCGTTTTACCATACTTAAACATATCAACTTTTTATGATACTACTCAGAGAACTTACTTACTATATGTAGAAAGTCCTCCCAAGAGCCCATCAAAAGATTTTACTTCTAAAGTTCCCTGCCCGACTCATCTTACAAAATCCGGACAGTTTAGGGACCTTGACTTACGAAACCATTTTGACCATTCTAAACAACTCCGTTTGTAAAACCGCCACTTGATTCTAAAAATAGACTCAAAATGATAAACTTGGAGCCTGAGAACAACCCTTGAATCATTTTGAAACTCATTTTATAGTCCCCGAGATTCGATCCAAATATCGACAACAATTTTCGGATTGTGTCGACACTCGTCTCCCGGTACACGAAAATCAAACTAGTGTAACTTCCACCTCGTTTGGAGTTGGAAGGCCTACTTTATATCAAATCGAAGCTAACGAAATTCTCTACAACCTAATCCCATCATATCATCCTATATTCAGACTTAAGACCCTCGAAAATGGCCTCAAACCTACTGCCCAAAATCACCTTTCAAAATCTCCCACAAAATCATGTTTTTGATCAAAACCAATCATTTTTATCATCAACCTAACATCCTAATATCACCATAAACCAATCCTAACACTTGTATCATCATCAAAATCAAAAACCCAAAAATTAAAAAACAACTTTTTAACAAAAACATTGCAATAACATCATTTGATCATCACTAACATATGCATGATCAAAATCTCCACCTAACAATAAAAAAAAAACTTGATGCATGTAACTAAAACTAGTACCAAAATGTGCTCCTTTGAATTATAAGGATGGGACTTTGCTTGATTTTGGAAGATTCAAACTAGAATTTGATAAAATTGGAAGAAAATGAAGGGTGGGGTGTATGGCTAAAGAAAGAAAAAAGGGAAAGGAAGAGAATTTTTGGTTGAAATGAATTTAAAAATGAATAAGTGCTAGTGGAATTTATTTATATAGTGTAAGGTTAGGGTAGTTTTTACCAATTTGTGATAGTTTTGGTCCTAAATATAAATATTAGTTAAAAAGCGGGAAATGACTAAAAGTCAATTTTACAAATATTTACGGGACTCGGGTTTCGTAAAAATACTTTTTAAAAGTTTAAACGCACACGAAAAATAGTAATATAACGACTCGATACGTAATTAAAACGATATCGTCGAAAATATTAAATATCGAAACGATCAATAATAAAATATAAAAATTTTGGCATCCGTCGGTATCGCGATCACTAGTAGTCCTCGTTACTCGTCAAAATATTAAAATATAATATTTAATATCGGTTTCAACTTAAACCGTTAAACATAATAATATTTAACGTTATAAAATACTTCAAAATAATTGAAAGTAAAAATAAATTATGACCTTATTTTTACGGGTTTTACATTGAGGCTCCTCAACCTCATTACTCATAACAAGTCAGTACTCCAACCAATCAGATTGTTGCTCAACCAGCACCAGCATTCTACTGTGAAGATGACATCCATGTCCCTGAATTTAGACAAGGAGATATCCCCACTGATATCCTTGCTCAAATGTCTGCTTATTTAAGTCAAAAATTGAACAAACGAGGTTATAGAGGTCCAGCAACAACTAACAATCAGTTAAGGAACTCGTCTAACTCTCGACAACAGGCAACAATTCAGGACGGAAGAGTCATGGTGCAACCACTTCAAGGGAGATCTAATTCGTCTACTGCTGGTGCACGTTCATCCACTACTACTGCTACAAGAGCAAACATCACTGGTAAAATGAAGGTGGTTATTTGCTACAACTATAAAGGGGAAGGGCACATGGCCCGAGAGTGCAAGCAGCCTAAAAGGAAAAGGGACGGCACATGGTTTCAGGAGAAGATCTACCTGGTGAATGCGCAAGCCCAAGGTCGTGAGCTTGATGAAGAAGAATTGGCATTCCTTGTAGATCCGAGAGTAGCGGAAACTGATGGTCTCACAACAGTTATCACCAACAATGCTGCATATCAATGTGATGATTTGGATGCATATGACTCTGATTGTGATGATCTTAACACCGCCAAAGCAGCTCTCATGGCAAACCTTTCACTATATGGAGCTGATACCATTTCTGAGGTACCACATACTGCTACAGACTAGTATTGTACCTTATCAAGTTGAGCAAATGTCTGAGTATTCGGAACAGCCTCCGGTGGTTAGTAACTCAATCGACGAGACAAACAATGATAGCAATATCAGTGAAAGTCCTCAGACTTTGAGTGAACCACAACCGAGAGCTATTACGACTACCAATCCGTCTGCTCAACCTGATTTGGTTATGGTCGCTGCATTTTTGCTTATCCAAATGAATAATGCGGTCCTTGAAACCCTTAATGTTAATCAGACTTTATCTGCCGAGCTTGCTTTGCATAAGGACAAGGTTAAAACCTTGGAAATGACTCCTGTGTCCACTACCTTAACCAATCCTGAATTTGATAGGTTTAGGAAAGTTCAAATGGACAATCTGCTAGAAATTGAAAGTTTAAGAGCAAATCTTTCGAATGAACTTAAAGAAAAAGAGTCAATCGTTACTAATTTTCAACAACTTCAAACGGATTTTGAAATTCTTGAGTCCAAACAGCTTGAAATGGAAATTAAGACGTCTGAAAGAATAAAAGAAACGGAAATTAAGCTTTTATAACAATATGTTGCTTCACATCTAGTACACTTGTTTCATGCATCATTTAAAGAGTTCAATCTATCGCGTCTCATAGACTTACCACCTAACCCGGGGTATGCAAAGCAAGCGCTTAACCACAACCCACGACTTTATGATGCAACAAAGTTAGGATTGGTATTAGATCCGATTGTGTTCTCAAATGATTCTGAGATTATGACACCATATGATGAAAAGAGGTTAAAGTTACTTCATACATATCCTCAATATGATTATGCTCAAATGAATGCAAAAAATGCCACAATAGATCTTAGAATTCGCTTTAATATGCAAAAGAGAACTATCCAAACATCCACTTTCATGCCTACTAGAGAATGCCTTAGTATAATTCCTACACTCATTAACTCGGACCAACCAAAGGAAATTCCTAAGAATCTTCCACCGGTTAGTACGGTAAAGCTCAGCTTTCAAGAGATTGGGCAATACCTTACCAAGTTTGACAAGGTCATTCTGGAATGTACGACTTCAACGGCCCAAACCACTAGAGAATGGGCGTTCGAACACATGAAAACGGTGTTTGAGAAAGAGATCGTTCCGTTTGTGGACCATATTAAACAAGGAGTCTATGATCTAGCGTGTAATTTAAGTTTTGAAATTGGTGAAGTTAAAAAAGTTTTCAATAAAATAGATGATGCTTATGAACAACATTTAATTGAAAAGGAAAAGATTTTATCCGAATATGACCGTTTTTTAGAACATATGGTGTCTCTCGAAGTGATGCAAGTTGTTACTGTTAAATATACTCATGAAATTTCATCTACTGTGAATATTTGTGATGATGTGCATGACTCTATGAATACTGTTGAACAGGTGAATACTGTAGAAAATCAGTCTTGTCATGAATCCAACGCTGAATTTTTAAAGCTTCAAGATTCGTATAATACACTCTCAAAAAGTTTTAATGAGCTTCAACAACATTCTATATCTCTTGAAATTGAGAATCAATCTAAAAATGAAACTCTTTCAAAACTAAATGATGGTGGAAACTCCGTTGAGACAAGTGACAAGATGATTCAGATGGTTCAGAATTTAGAAGAAGAGATGATCAGAATTAAGATAGAATTACTAGAAACAAAAACGGAACTAGAGGCTGCAGAGACTAAGAATCATGTCCTAGAAAATAGAATTAATTCTATTCTAGGAGAGCGTGAACAAGTAAGGCAGGTTGACTCACAAAATTCTAGTTCAATAGAAGAACGCCTCGCTTTTAATGCGACAGAACAAAAGTCATTAATTGACAAACTGAACAGGAAATGTGAGGAATCCTCTGACCTAAAAATTCAGCTCATAGACAAAAACATGGTTATAGCAGAATTAAAGGAGACACTTCAACTCAAAGGACGAGAAAGTGTTGATAATCCAGCTACTATCTCTGCCTCGACCTCTAGTGCTCCCAAATCCAACCCACGTGTGTTATTTCGGGATCCAAAATTTAGGAAAAGTCCCACTAAGTTTGCCACATATATGTAAAATGCTTTAGAACATGCTGATCTAGCTAGAGAGATTATTGATGAAATGCGTGAACGTGATCCCACAAGTCATAGAGTATATGAGCTTTTATTATATGTGGATCACGTTCAGGGCTGTTTAGCATACCTAGAGTACATTGGGCAACCAATATCTGTACCATCTTAACAACAAATCACCATTGCCATTACTCCATTCAATACGACCCTAGGAGCTAAGCCCGTTTTAAACACACCCATCAAGGCTAAGTCAAAATCAGTAACTAATGTTCCCTTGGCTTCTACAGGAGTAACTTTGTCCACTAAGGCTAAAGGATCTCAAGACAACAAAGATAGGATCAAGCCGTCCACTAAAAGGACTGAGAAGAAGAAAGTAGAAGCGCACTCTAGGAATGTTATTTCAGTTTTAAATAAAAAGAATCATGTAGCTAAGACAAAAGGTTCTCTTTATGAGTGGAAACCTAAGCAAAATGTGAATTCTAATGTGAAATGTTGGAATTGTAATGAATGCATGTTTTCTCAGCGTCATGATTTATGCATTGTTGATCACGTGAATGAAATGTATGCTATTAATAACAATCTTGAATAGATTCCAACGGGGAAGAAATTCACCCAAGTTGGGTGGCAATGGAAACCCACTGGTAGGACCTTTACTGCTAATGGAACTAAGTGCCCTTTAACTAGGATCACATCCACGGAAGTTAGGTCTAAGCGTCCTTCAAATAGGAACAAGGTTTGCCCCCACTATTGTGCCTACCAGTGGTAATGTCCCCAGTCAAAAAGTACCTCAGAATACTAGACAACTAGAATCTAAGCCAACCACTAGTAAGAAAATCTGGAAGCCTAAAGTTTCGTCTGATAACAAATCTAAGATAATTACATCTTTACCTGCTAACTCAGAGGAACAATTAGAATCCGATACATCGTCTGTGTTTGGTAATATTTTCAGGTCGTCCAAATTATTCTTTGGTATTTGGACTCGGGGTGCTCCAAACATATGACTGGAGACCGCTCGATGCTCAGAAATTTCGTCAGCAAGTTTCTAGGAACGGTTAAATTCGGCAACGACCATATTGCAAAGATTATGGGTTATGGTGAATACCAAATTGGGAATGTTACGATTTCAAGGGTTTATTATGTGGAGGGACTTGGTCACAATCTATTCTCAGTAGGACAATTTTGCGATTCAAACCTTGAAGTGGCCTTTCGACAACATACTTGCTTCATTCGCGATCTTGTAGGAAATGATTTGTTAAAGGGTTCTCGAGGGGATAATCTCTATACTTTGTCTATTCAAAACATGATGGCCGCCTCTCCTGTTTGCCTACTCTCCAAAGCATCTAAGACCAAGTCATGGTTGTGGCATCGACGGTTATCTCATCTTAACTTTGATGCTATTAACCATTTGGCTAGAAACGAACTTGTTCGTGGTCTTCCAAAACTTAAGTTCGACAAGGATCACTGTATCTTTTGCACATGGATCTTTGCGGGCCAATGCGTACGGCTAGTGTGAGTGGTAGAAAATACATCCTCGTGTTCCGCGTGTTCATTGGGGAAAAGCACCAAGATTTCTCAAGGTTTACATGGGTAAAATTTTTAGCATCCAAGGATCAAGCACCAGAGTATATCATTACTTTCTTAAAGATGATCCAAGTACGTCGTAATGCTACTGTTCGCCGCATTCGGATTGATAACGGAACTGAGTTCGTTAATCAGACTCTTCGAAATTATTATGAAAAGGTTGGTATTTCTCATGAAACATCTGTGGCTCGCACTCCACAACAAAATGGTGTCGTTGAAAGACGTAACCGTACACTTATGGAAGCTGCTCGAACTATGTTGATTTATGCGAATGCTCCTTTATTCTTATGGGCTGAAGCAGTGGCAACCGCATGTTATACCCAAAACCGCTCCATCATTCGTAAACGTCATGGTAAAACTCCATATGAGCTACTTCATGGACACAAACCCGATATTTCATATCTTCATGTGTTTGGTGCACTATGTTATCCAAATACAAATAGTGAGAATTTGGGCAAACTTCAACCGAAGGCTGATATTGGAATTTTTATTGGTTACTCGCCTGCAAAGAAAGCTTACCGAATTTATAACCGTCGTCTTGGCAAGATAGTAGAAACTTTGGATGTCGATTTTTATGAGCTGACAGCGATGGCTTCTGAGCAACACAGCTCTGAACCCGCATTACACGAGATGGGAACCGGTACAATCAGTTCCGGATTAATTCCCAACAATCCTACTTCTCTATAATTTATACCACCAACAAGGTCTGAGTGGGATAAGTTATTTCAACCTATGTTTGATGAATTCTTTGATCCATCGAGTAATGATTCTCCAGCACCTGTAGCAGTAGCTCCGATTCCCGAAGTTGTTGCTCAAGATAATGGAAATCTATCCGAGGCATCTACTGTTACTCTTGAACCAGATGTCACATCCCCCACCAATTCACAAACAACACCTGAACCTTCACCCCCACTCGTTCCTAATGATGTTGAAGAGGATCTATATGATCACGATTTGGAATATGCTCACTTACAAGAGCTTCCCTTCTTTGGTTCACATATACCTGAAGACCCTACCGATGCGTCTACCTCAGAGGAAGCTCCTGTAATCGTTCACTCCCGACCACCACGGATTGAAACTCACAACACTAAATGGACAAAGGATCACCCAATCCGCAATATTATTGGTGACATCGATCGACTAGTCTTAACTCGCCATCAACTCCAAGAACATGCATTATATTGCTATTTTTATGCATTTCTTTCAGACACTGAACCTAAAAACTGGCAACAAGCCATGACCAAATCATCATGGATTGAAGCCATGCAAGAGGAACTTAATGAATTCCAACGTCTTGAAGTGTGGGAATTAGTTCCGTTACCCAACAACGTTGAAATCTTGACATTGTTGTGGGTATACAAGGTTAAACTCGATGAGTTAGGTAGTGTGCTGAAAAACAAAGCTAGATTGGTTGCTAGAGGTTACAAACCAGCTTTGGGTATTGATTTTGAAGAATCCTTTGCTCCTGTTGCACGATTGGAGGCAATTAGACTATTCCTTGCTTAGCTACTCACATGAATATGATCGTCTACCAAATGGATGTTAAGACGGCATTTCTCAATGGTGAATTAAGGGAAGATGTCTATGTAAGCCAGCCGAATGGATTCGTCAATTCAGAGTATCCTAATCACGTGTACAAGCTCAAGAAGGCTCTTTACAGGTTGAAACAAGCTCCACGCGCGTGGTACGATCTCTTATCGTCGTATCTCATCTCCAAAGGCTTCTCCAAAGGCAAAGTAGACCCAACATTATTCATTCTCAAGGAGGACAACGACATGATACTGGTACAAATTTATGTTGATGATATAATATTTGCTGCTACTAATCAACGTTTGTCTGACCGTTTTGAGAAAATTATGTCCACACGCTTTAAGATGTCGATGATGGGAAAATTTTCATTTTTCTTAGGGTTGCAAATTTCTCAGAATCCCAGAGGCATCTTCATTAATCAATCCAAATTTGCTCTTGAATCATTAAAGAAATATCATTTTGAAAACTGTGACCCCGTGGATACTCCAATGGTGGAGAGATCCAAGTTAGATGAAGATAAGGAAGGGATAGTTATCGATCCTAAACTTTACCGTGGAATGATCGGCACCCTTCTCTATCTGACTGCTAGCAGGCCTGATTTGCATTTTGCTATAGGCATGTGTGCCCGGTATCAGGCTCGGCCTACCGAAAAGCACTTACATGTTGTGAAAAGGATATTTCGGTATCTAAAAGGAACACTTCATCGTGGTCTGTGGTATCCGAAGGATTCCTCTATTGAACTAATTTCAAATGCAGATGCGGATTACGCCGGGTGTCAAGATACCATACGTAGCACTTCTGGCAGTGTGCAACTTCTTGGAGATAGACTTGTTAGTTGGGCATCAAAAAGGCAGAAAAGCGCTGCGATATCAAGTACGGCGGCTGAATACATTGCTATGTCCGGTTGTTGTGCTCAAGTTCTTTGGATGAGATCACAATTGACTGACTACGGTCTTCGATTCAACAAAATCGCGATGTACTGTGATAACAAAAGTGCAATCGCTCTGTGCTGCAACTACGTTCAACATTCTCGAGCAAAGCACATTCACATCCGCTACCACTTCATCAAGGAGCAAGTGGAAAATGGAGTGATTGAATTATACTTCGTCAACACTGAGTATCAGCTGGCAGATATTCACAAAGGCCTTAGATCAAGGATGTATCGAGTTTTTGATCGAAAAGCTAGGCATGACATCATTCTCACCAGCGACACTTAAGGAGTTGGCAGAAGAATCTGCAGAATAGTAGTGGTAAACAATTCTCGAGTATCATTTGATCGTGATCTTGTATGTTATCGTATATATTTAAACCAACAAAAGAAAAATACAGAAATATAAAACATAGAAAAACCATAAAAAATATAAAACATAGAAAATCCATAAAAAATATAAAATCAAGAAAATCCAAAAATATTTTTTGTTTTCAAATCGGGCATGTCTTTTAGTACTGTAATATTTACGGCTTTAGAAATGTCGATTAATATTGACACGGCACCATAAATAGAGTCCGTATAAAAGTTGTACAAGTTTTAAAACATGCCCATTATGGCTTGTAGTTATTTTAGACTACAACCCGCTTTTCGCATTAAAGTCACGTATCTCTTCTGAAAACGTTGGCTCACAACGGGAATTAATTTTCTCGGGTATGATTTACTTTAAAATCATACAAGGGATCAAGTTTACTTTACAACTTGGTCTGACACAAATTTGTGTACGTTTCAGTGCACTTATTTTGTAAAAATAAGAGTAATCTTATTACCACCAAGAATCGTTCTTTTAATTCATTCAACCGGAAAATGTTTTCAAGGGTATTTACCTCCTTAAACATCGACTACAGCTTTTTAAATAGAGAACGGGTCTGTGTTTAAGGGGGAGTAATCTTTCATCATTCTCAAAAGAAAATTAGTCTTCAAAAGGTTTCAAGGCAAATCACACGGTCTTTCATGCTATCGGATATTTTTTAATGCTATGTGATCTAAGTATTCTTAGCATAAGTTTTGTGCGGGTCTTGAATGATTTAATTACTTGGTTATTCATGGGTAGCAGGTAACGATTGTTAAGGTTAGTTTGTTAGGGATAGTTAGTTAGTATTGTTTAGTAATGTTTAGAACAAAAAGAAAAACAAGTAGGAAAAGAAGGGGGTATTTGGCAATTAGTCAAAATCCTTTGACTGAGTCAAAGATCTTCCCTGCCTCCTCCATCTCTTTATTCGTTCCAAACTAACACACACCACAAAAAAACATCCGACATTGTTGCTTCACCTTCCTTCACGAATCATTCTGCTATTACAGGTACTCGATCCATGCCAACTTAAGATTTGTATCCCGATAACTACTCGCTTATTACACCCCATTCCCAATTTGTTGATTAGGGTTCTTTAATATTGGGTTTTCGAATAGGTATTCTAAGATGACGGATCATGATCCCCCATGGCTTAGATTGATAGGCGTTGATATAGGGTTGCTTAGGATTGCGTTTACATGGCCTATACAATCATTATAGACGAAACCCAGATCATACATTGGTCAACCCGCCATAGTTACGGAATTATGCCCTCTCCTAGTTGCGATATCAGGAAACCCAGATGTTTCTTGTTATCTCTGCTAATTGCGGAATCTTACCTGTCTGGAAGTTGCGAAATCATTTAACCCAAATGATTTTCATTGGTAAATCCGCCGGTTGCGGAATTAGGCCTAGATAATGAATTGCAAAATTATTGACCTGTTCCAAGTTGCGAATTCATGACCTGTCTCAAATTGTGGAATCTTGACCTGTCCAAAGTTGCGGAATCTTGTTTTTATCGCTTAAATGCGAAATCTTGACCTGTCCAAAGTTGCGGAATCTTGTGTTTATTGCTTAATTGTGAAATCTTGAGCTGTCCAAAGTTGCGGAATCTTGTGTTTATTGCTTAATTGTGAAATCTTGACCATACCACAAGTTGCGGAATCTTGTTTGGTTTGCCTAGTTGCGAAATCTTGACCTGTAACCAGTTGCGAAATCTTGACCTGTTACCAAGTTACGGAATCTTGTTAAACGCCATATTGCGGAATGTTGCACCTGGACCAATTGCGGAATCTTATCTGACTTCGAGTTGCGAAATCTTTCACACCTGCCCAATTGCGAAATCTTGACTGTTAACCAATTGCGAAATCATGTTTTTTTAATTGTGAAATTTGGCTTGTTTTATCTATTGCGAAATCTTGCCTGTTTAGTTAAATTGCGAAATCTTGCCAGTTTCCCAAGTCGCGAAATCATGTTGTTTCAGCTTAAGTTGCGGAATTACCCTTGTTACACTAGTTGCGGATTTAGTATATGTGACTATTGCGGCATTATAAGTTTAGACTAGTTGCGTAATCATATCAAGTATTTGATTGCGAAATGATATCCATTCTTAAATTGCGCAATTACACACATTAGGAATTTGCGGAATTATATTGGTTATGTTATTGCGAAATCATGTACACCATGTGATTGCAAAATCATATATGTTATATGATTGCGAAATCATGGTGTTTATGTCATTGAGGAATTATATACCTAATATGGTTGTGTAACTATATACTTCGTGTGATTGCAACTTTCGGATTAGAATTTAGTTAAGTTTATACATTCAATTCTAATACATTCGTCTTAAATGATTTCTTGGATTATTCTAGGTCGTCATGTTTTTAGAATATATCGTTAGTGTTATACTACCATGTGTTTAGAACTTCATCTGAATGTATGCTTGTATTTCATATGACGTGTGTTTGTATTATCTTGGTTGGTTTAATTCTATATGGGGACATGTGTTTTGATATATTTTCTTTGCTATGGATTTCTATGGATAATGAGATGTATATGTTTGTATATTTCAAATTGTGTCTATGAGCAGGAATTATGTCGATTTCCAAAGAGCAACAAAGAGCACTTGATGAAGCACTTGTTCCAAAAGGAGAACGATTTCCATTCGCAGAGAACAATTTCCGACTAAGGGAAGATTTTGATCCACCTAAGCCAGCATTCAAATTAGCAACGGATCTCCTTGACAATTCACCAATCAGCAAAATTATTAGGGTCACAAAGTCAGTACCAAAAATATACATGCATGAATTCTGGAGATCAGCAGCTTCTACTTCAGTTAATACGATTGATTTCACCCTAGATCGTCAACGTATGACACTTAGTCTTGATCTCTTTCGGACTATATTGGGCTATCCTCCTCCTGCAAGTGGCACTGAATATGCTACCCTCCGACTAAGGAACAACTGATCGAGATGATAATAAATCTTGGGTATGATCGTGAATTATCCAACCTGTCTTCATTTCATACAACACACATTGGACAACCTTGGAAAGCAATTATTAGCATCATCACTCAATGTTTTTCTGCAAAGTCAAGGGGAGCTGACACTTTTAGACCTCCTCAAGCTTCAATCCTCTGGGGGATTGTCAATGGACAGCCAATTGACTATGGTGGTCTTCTATGGGAAGAATTTTACTTTCAAGGTTTCAAAAACAACAGAAGAAAGTCTAATCATCTGATCTTTCCAAGATTCACAAAGCTGATTATAGATCATTTCATGAAGGCAAATCCCTCAACTATTAGTCGACGTGGAAATTTTTCTTACCACACTGCCGATCATGATTACATCTTGGATTCCATGAAGCAAGAATCAGTGGGTAAATATAAGAAGGTTCCCGCTCTTATTCCAGAATGCATGTTGAATGAAGGTGTTAAGGACAGTGATGCATATCGTGAAGTCTTGACAGAAATTGAAATTCAGAGGAAACGAGTTGCATCTGGAGATTTTTCGGACTTACCTAAAGGCAAAAGGAAGAAGAGATCATCTAAACAGATTGAGTCAAAGTCACCTGCAAAGAAGGCAAAGAAAGATAAAGGTAAAGAAGCACTTGTTGTTGAGAATGAACCTACTCCGGAAAATATTTCTCAAGCCAAACAACTGCGACTCATCCTTAGGAAAAGCAAAAAGGAATCCCTTGCGAAATCCAAGGGTTCCGGTTCCAAACCAGCAGACGACTTAGACGAATTTGGTGAACCTGATGACGACATCCACCTTCTTGATAAAGCTACTAAAACTGAGGAAGAACAAACACAAGGAATCACAAACCTTGAAACTTATGAAGACCCTACTGATGAACACTATGAACCGTTCAGCTTTGAAACCAGTGAGCATACTAACGGGAGTGGTGGCAGTGACAATACAGATATAGCAAGACTATACCATGATGCCAATATCACTACATCATTACCGGAACCAACTTGCACTGTGATCAACGATGACGCTCATGCAACTCTCATACCAGGTACTCAACTCCAAAGTAAGTCTACTTCTGGTTCTGATGATGTCATGAAATATCTTAATTTCGAAGGGGAGGGCGTCGAAGTCTCAAATACTGATCCATCGACAAATGAAAATATGGTGGACGTTCCCATAACTTCAGTTACAACAACTACCATTCCACCATTAACTCTCCCGGCCATCACAAATGTCATCAAACCAGCACCCACACCTGAACCTGTTGAACAACCTGTACCAACTACCGCCCAAACGTCTGAACCTATACAGCTACCTATCCTCGAAAAACTTGTACAAACCACCATCCAATCCATAACTTCTTCAGCAATTATGGTAACTCCTCCATCACCAACAACAGTACAACTACCATCCACTTCCACTCCATTTCTCACAATAAATGATCCACTCATTCAGCATTTCCAAAAACAACTGGAAGCACAGTCAAAACAGATTGCGTTACTGGAAGGAAGGATAACTCCTATTATTTCACGTGCAGACAGAGCACAAAAACGTGATGAATCCAAACTTCAAGAAACATACGAAAATGTCATAAGCCTTCAAAAGAAACACAAAGAGTTTCTTGTTGAAAAGGAAGCATGTGATAAAGAAAACAGTGTTTTCCTCAACTCCATCAATGATACCATGACCAACATCATTCAGCGCGAAGTTAGGTCATGTGTCAATCAAGAGCTTCCAGTATTGTTCACAAAAGGCCTTACTGACTTGCAATTAATGCAAACTTTGGAGACTCGATTAACCAACATTGAGTTACCAAAAACAAAAGCTCAACATGATTTGCAAAGAGCTCTTGGTAAGGTCATATTGGAAGCTTCTAACACATCGACATTAGAAGAATCTGACCGTAAGGAGCCTGCAAATGAGGATGAGGCAGAAAATGAGGAAGAAGAGGAAGAGAATGAGGAAGAGGAAGAATACTCTGATAAGAATGAAGAAGAAGAGGAGGATGAAAAGGATGAAGAGGAAGAGGACGAGGACGAAGACGAAGAGGATGAGGATAACAGGGAGGACGATGACGAGGATGAAGATACTGACGGGGATGAGGATGATGATGATGATGATGACAGTGACGGGAATGGAACTGGAAAGGGAGATACGATTGACGATCCGGGTAAAAGTGGTGATGAGTCTAACAAGGGTGAAGGTGATAAAGAAACTGAGAAAGGTGATAAGGATGAAGACGTAAGTGTCGGTGGAACATCAGAGAAGATTGTGGATGCTACTGTCTCAGAACCTCAGAATACAGATACAGGTATGACTACTAGACTGGTTTCTACTACTGTCTCTATTATAGAACATGTAGAACCGATGCAGGACGAAGAACCTACCATGTCTATGCCTGAAGATGAAATTCCAGTGTCAGAAGCACAACAAACCACACCTTCTGTAAATCAACATTCTTCCGACATGGAAGTTGAGGACTTCAGTGTACCAGAACCGACATTTGCTGAATCTCTTATGATAGATGAGAGTGTACAGGAGCAATTATAGCTTACCAATGCAGCTCCACAACATCCTTTTGATTCAGTAACAGAGATCGAGCTTACTAATTTCCTCAACAATCCAATCGATTTCTCAGCTTTTCTAAGGCACACTCACGGGAAATCTACAATGACTCCGGATCTTATCACAATGACAACCGCAGATGTCAATTTCTTTGACTCAATGAAGATCAGTCAGAATGAGGCTGAATATCACATGAATGAGCTGGCAAAAGCCATGAAAGCGACTACTGCCGGGATTCAAACTCCAGTGTTACATCCCCTTACACCTACAATTATTTCCAGTTCTACGACTATTCCTATGGAACATTTCGTATGTCATGATCTGGAGTATCTAGAAAACGGGGCACAAAAATACGCTACCTCACATACCATGGTTAAGGCTATAAATCTGGAGAATGTACCGTGGATTGAAGAAAAAGTACATGATGCCATCTGGCGAAGAGAATTGTTAGAGGTCTACGATCCCTATGTAGAACTGGGAGTTTCTCATTGGAATTCAAAGAAGCGATTAGCGTGCAAATACTTCAACAAAGAAAAACCCGGGTCTCTTATCATCTCAGATCGTAGAATTATGAGCATCCAAGGAGTCACCACTAGGACAATACTCGGTTATGAGTACTTGACTCAAATCCGGTTCAAACGCACTGACAAGAAAGAATACAGCATCGAAGAAAGCGACCTACAGTACCTTCGCCTTGAAGACATTGAAGACTTTCTTCTGATACTGGTTCAAGAAAATGTTGCTCACTTGGACACTGACGAAGTAATAGCACTAAGTTCCAACATTCGTCAATTTACACACAAGATTGTCATCAAAAACCGGGTAGAAGATCTTCAACTGGGTGTTGAGAGTTACCAACAGCAACTAAACTTGCAACGTCCTCACACAACCCCACTCAATGAATACCACAAGGGTAAATTGCCTTACATGGGAACTCTGAAACCGGAAGCATGAATTTTTTATCCGAACGCAACGGGAGTGATGCAATATATGAGATTTTCTGAACTGCATAAATTCAGTGATGGAACACTAAAAAATGTTCGTGATCACCTGCTAGTTCTCAATGCAAAACTACCACTTCCAGTCGTCACGTACACATGGATAGATCAATGCAAGAAAAGTGCCAACTACGCGATCAAAAAGATCGAGGCAACATTACAGAAGCGCCGGTTAATAAGAAGTGTGGAACGATTCGTAGGTGGAAGGCCATATGGAGCTCACCACAGGCAAACGGAACGATCCATTTAATTATGGATCGTCTTCTCTCAGGTCAACTCCATATTGTCTAATTTGTGAATATGTATATATTATGAATATTATGTCTTTTGTGGCTTGTTGTAGTGTAAAAGTATGATATTTTTCAAGAATTTCTCTCGAGATTCTAAATCTTTCAAACAAATCATACTCAAGCACTACAACTTACCCTCATTAATTTGAGGGGGAGCATTAATATGTTCTTTGGCCAACATCTAATTTCATTTTATTACCCAAAGACCGGTTAATCCATCAATATCAAAAATATTGATGGTTACCATTTTGGAAAGGGGAGAAAATGGGATTAAGGATACTTAATGATATTTGGCTAATACAATGAAAAAGGCTTAAAAAATAAACCAAC
Organism: Glebionis coronaria; assembly: GCA_025667525.1. NCBI lineage: Eukaryota > Viridiplantae > Streptophyta > Magnoliopsida > Asterales > Asteraceae > Glebionis > Glebionis coronaria. Next base: position 291,535,082 of record CM046875.1, read on the forward strand.
TTAACATGTGTAATGCACAAGTTAAGGGGGAGCGTTTTTCATGATCAAAACACTTAAGGCACAAAAACTTTGATTACAATATCACAAGTGCTTTAAGTGATTTTCAAGGATTTTTCATGGTGACTATATCAACCCAAAACACACTTAACTCACGACGAATGTGGTGACAAAAGGGTGGTAGGTATAGGTATTAGTCCAATGATTCATCAGAACCGATGGAATCTTCCCAAGGACAATTCCCTAGATAGAACTAGAAGCCTTAGTAAAGATGGAGAATGAATGTGAACGTAGCTGAATGCCGACCAAGTACTTAAGCTAGCACTGGAACAATCACAACAAGGTGCTAGTGATGACGTATTGGTAAGCATTGAAGGGGTTGAAGAATGAAAAAGAATTGTAAAGATAAAGGGTGTAAAGAAAGAAGCCCTCCTTACAACTTTAGGCAGAAACCGGGTCAATACATATGCTATTGAGATCATTTGTTAATGATTCTCGATATTGAAGAAAGCCATCATGGACCCAGTGATGCAATGCACAACCCTCCCCAGCTAACTCAAATATTTCTCAAAAGGTATTTGTTTTAATCACACGGAGATCAACATGTTATCTATTGGTTTATTCACTCCGAATAGACTGATATTGAATAGGTGGCACTCCTCTCCAGCCATCGATCACTAAATCAAAACGCACTATCGAGTCTAGAGCCACGAGATCATCAAAATTCTCATTAGGACACTTTCCATTTATTCCTTGCTTCTTCACACACTGTGAAAAGTAAGAGATCTTTATGAGTCCTACGCAGTATTCTTGTAATATTGCCAGAACATCCGAGTGATACGCAAGTATTACAGTGAAGATGGAAATCCTGCTTGAGCCAACATCAAACAAGCTCATGGTAGGTGACACATACGGTTCTTTAAGAACTAATCTTGTGACAACTGGAAAGAAATAGTAGTTTAATTCTTAATTGAACTTAAACTCGTTCCAGGCCTCTACGCATTGTCGTATGATCTTGCCAGAACACTCAGAGTGACACTCGTTAGTGTTCACAGTGATGAGTGGAAATCCTTCTAGTGTTAACATCAAACAGCACTTGGTAGGTGACAAGCAAGATTCAATTTGAATTAAGTTTATGACAACTGGAAAGCAAAGATGGTGAATATCTTAATTGAAATTCACTTGTTCCAGGTTTCATGAATTGACGGCTTCAATCATAAGGATTTATAATCCAAATGATTCACTCTTTATGTTCGCAGTCAGCTTTGGACGGTCGAATAAAGAGAACGGTTTTACCCGCGAAATCTTGTTAGGAAGTTACTTAATTGAAACTATCCGTCACGGGTACGATATCTAATATCGTCCAACGGTCTTCACCGACCGGAGGTAAAATGCTACCGAATTAGAATAAAATGTCAAAGCCATTTTATTCATGTCTTATTATGTTGCTGCATTCGAAGACGGTGGCGTTGATGTGTACCCGTTGAAGACGGTGGCGTTGTTGTGTACCTGTTGAAGACGGCGGTGTTGCGGTGTACCTGTTGAAGACGTCCTCACATGCTTATTCCTTTTGCTTCAAATACTCCTACAAATTCAAGAAAGTATGACCTAAAAGTCTTCCGCTGTATCGACTCTAAAACTTTCAAGAATTCAACAAAGGATAAGTGTGTGGGACATGAAGTCACAAAGAGGCAAACATCACAGGAAAATAAAGACTGCATTTGAAAGCCCAAAAGAACGTGCTCCAAGCAAAAGGCTAATATTATTCAACACATATTCACAAAAGGAAGAAAAAGAAAGAAAAGAAGACTACGAGCTCAAGAACAAGATCTAACATGCTAGATTAGGACTTTGTAAATTTGGAGTGACCTCCCTTTGGGGGAGATTGTTGGAAATACGTTTTACGTATATAGAAAGTCTCGATCACTCCAACAATGTAGTTATAGGCTCGTAGTAGTGTTTAGTTTCATTTATTAAATAGCCCGACCCATGAGCATGTTCATGGGCCAGAGGCCCAAGTCCATTAAGGACTTGGGGTATTTAAACCTCTTTCCACCATGGAAAGAGGTGTTGGTTGTTTCACTTTTACATTACTAAAACACACATTTTCTCTCACTTTCTCTCACTACTTTCTCTCTCTAGAAAACATCACCCCCTTGTTTCATGAAGATTATCATTGTTCTACAAAGTATCAACCAACGCAATATAGTCTTTGTTTAGCTCATCAACAACTTCTGGATGGAAATTCATTAATACGTCACAAATCTCCATTGTATGCTAATAGAATCAAACAACTTAAACTTTTAATAACGAATTAACTACAATATAAGGATATAAATTACTTATATGGTAAACATACATTATCGATAACACTTTTCTCTTCCCAAAACCTAAATTGATTTCAGTCGCACAGTTAATTATAGTACACAAAACCTTGAATAAACTAGTTGATGATGAGCCTAGTAAACATTACTAGTTTATTAGAACTGACCTGTATTATAACTTCAAGTGTAAAGCTCACATATAAATACCATGAACAGTGCACTACGTAAAAACACGAATAAACTAAGACTTTCCATTTATATAATATAAAACGTGTCGTGAACACTAAGTTACAAGTATTCGTAATATATAAATGCACGATAAATATTATTGCATAATATTTAAATCACGAACATTAAAAAACGAACATACACGAATAATTATAAACACGAAAAACATTTAGGTTTCCCTTTTGGGCTTGGTATACCCGTGCTAACGGTATAATAAAAACCAATACCTTTTTCATTCATTTAAATTAATCATGTTCATGTGTTTGTTTAATCTTTAAAACATAAATAAAATATGTTATGGAATGACTAAAAACAAGATTAAGGGTTCTTTTGGTTTTGTTTGGGTTCGGCGCACCAAACCGAGAGCATAAAGCTCTCGGTGTCCCCTTTTGATCACAGCCAAGACCCCCTACATAGGGCTCGGTGGTGTTGGTTTTGTTCGGGCAGCAGGAAAACCAAGGCCTCCAGGGGGAACGTTGGTCCGGTAGTTGCTACGCAGGCGAGGCCAGGGGAACCGCCGGCTGAAGCAGGTGGGAACTATGACCACAACAGCGGTAGCCACTGGCCGCCACCACCGCTGCGTCTGTTGGTGGTGATTGGTTCCTGGGTTTTGTTTCTAGGGTTTTGGGCTCGGGATATTATTTTATTAAACATTATTTTGTTAAGTTATTTAATTAAATTAATTTTCATGACTAATAAATTAATTTAATTAAAAACCATGACTTAGGTTAAATTATTAAAATTTAATAATACATGTGTTAACCTAATTATTTTATTTAGACATGGTTTTATTAATTAATTATTTTACTTAATTAAATGAACTAATAATTAATTAAGTGATCCATGACTTAGGTTATTTTATTTAACTAAGTAGAACATGTATAACCTAAGTATTTTATTATACTTAATTAAATTAAACATGACATAATTTAATTAAATATTAAAAGGTAAAGGTTATTAATATATCATGACATATTATTAATTATTAAACCATCCATTTCATTAATAATTAATAATCAATTAACCTATAGTATTATTTAATAAAATTTATTAATAATTTATCATGACTTATAACATATGACTAATAAGCACTAGCTTATATTTTTAGACTTATTAATCCAACTTATTTCTATTTCTGGAAACTTACTATTTTTAGAAAATTTCTATTTTTAGAAAATTACTATTTTTTGGAAACTTCCTATTTTTCGAAACTTTCTATTTTTGGAAACTTTCTATTTTTTGAAACTTTCTATTTTTGGTAACTTGCCATTTTTTTAGAAAGTTACTTATTATTAAACTACAAGTATAATAATACAAGAATACATGAAAATACATAATCAGAATACATGTAAAACATGATTAAATACAAGATAACATTTAAAACAATAAAACATAACAATAACATATAAAATATGTTAAGAACACACAGAACCAGTAACACACTCAGTAATCAGACAACTCATACATGTCCCTTATTTATGTAGCACTAGTAAAGTTAGAGTAGGACTTTTCATCCGTTCATCTTTCATCGTTCACTGGACATAAGGTACGGATATTCCATCATTCAGTATGGACACTCTCTTCTTTATTAGGATCCCCGTTTGTAGCCAACTGTTTTCACTAAGTATGTGTTTTATATTTGTATTGCTTATGTTTAGGTTTAAATGCCTAAGCCATATACATGCATAGTGTTGCCATCGGCAGAAAAAGAGAAAGAGGAGAAGAAAATGCTTTTTAGTCTTTGATGAATTCGGGTTTGTGTTCGTGTTTTCACCCTTAATTCATACGTATTCGGTAATCAACAATCTTACCTTTTCGTTTATTATTTTCTTAAATCATGAATTAATTAGACAAAAGAAATGATCAAATGTTATAGTAATTTAAACAAGGTTTGATTCGGTTTTTGTTTGGGTTTGGCACGGAAACTGAGAACCCTGTCCAAGGGGGTGCTCTCGATGGGAGTTTAAGCCAAATAGCCACCGGCCATAGTGACTCGCTGACTGGGTTTCTTTGTTATCTGCAAGGCAGTAGGCCCAGTGGGGTGTTTGCGTTATCATTGGTAACCGAGACCACCATTGGTCTCGGTGGGAAGGTTGTTTGGCCAGTGGGAAGCAACGACTTGGCAGTAGGAAAACCACACGGTCAGTGGTAGACCCGACTGGTCTCTAGCTAGGGAGGTGTTGGTTTGATTGTGCAACCGAGACCTCACGGTCTCGGTGGGCTACGTTCGAGACTCGGCTAAGCCAAGAGTCACTAAAGGGGTGTTTTGGGATTATTTTGACTAAGTTAAATATGGGGAATATATAATTTATAATTATTGATTATATTATTTAACATGGCCTAATTAAATTAGTTATAACTTTTAATTTAGTTATTCAATTATCAAGTTATGGTAAAGTTTTATTAAAATAAAACCAAGCTTTATTATTATTTAATAATCATTTAAAATCATGTTATATTATTAATTAATTATCCCTCCGTCCCTAAATAAATGTCCACATTAGATTTTCGAAATTAATAATTTTTAACTTTGACCTTAAATTATTTTGCATTTGTTATATAATACTTAATGCAAATTATATGAATAGATTGAATTTTAAGTGTATTATTATTAGCATAATTTTCATCAAATATTATATAGCATAATCAAAATAACTTAAGGTCAAAGTTATAAAGAAATGACTCCGAAAGTCAAAAGTGCACAGTTATTTACGGACTAAGGGAGTAAGCTAAAGTATTTTTTTAAAAATAAACTTTACTATATTAACCTTTAATAAATCATGACTTATAAATATGTTAATTAAGCCTTAACTTATATTATATGCTTATAAAACCAGGTTCTTTCTATTTATGAAACTTACTATTTTTGGAAACTTACTATTTATGGAAACTTACTACTTTTGGAAACTTACTATTTATGGAAACTTTCTATTTTTGGAAATTTACTATATTTAGAAATCCCATTGCTATTTTTGGAAAGTTACTATTTATAGGACTATCATGTATAATAACACATGAAACATGAAATTCATTAATCAATAACTCATGAAACATATAAGATTAGAAAAGACATAATAAGATATGAACAAATAAAACAAGTCAAGAACAAGTAAATTAAACTAAGAACCAGTAATTTATACATGAACAAACAAATCATGCACGTCCTTTATTATGTAGCACTCGTGAAGTCGGAGTAGTTTTTCCGCCTTTCATCTTTCATCATTTAATGAACATAAGGTACGGATATTCTGTCCTTTAGTAAGGACATCTCTTTATATGGATGATTATGATTCCTCGTTTGCTGCCATCTGTTTTCCCCAATTTTCATTTCATATAAACTTTTATTGTTTGCCATGCTATCATTTTAATTTGCTTGAGCTGTATACAGGCATGTCCATGACCACCTAGTTATGGAGGTACCATGACCATGACACTTGAGGCATCGGTGTCATGACGCTTCCGCGACGAGAGTAATTTCTCGCGGCATCACTTTAGTTTACATGGGACATTATTATTATTATTGGGGCGTATGGATGCATCCTATATCATGTTTTGCAGGTTTACAATGTGACAGTCCGTCAATTTATGATCAATATTTTATTCTCAAGTATTATTTAAAAACATTATTTTAATGTTATATTATGAACTCACTCATTTTTGGGAAGAAATTTGAGTTTACATCTTGAAGTAGCATCGACTACGTCTAAACCGGAGGACTTTACGTTACGTGCTTACGTTTACATATACCGTTTTTGGTGACAGTCCGACATTTCAGGAAATAAATTTATCCGTGAATATTATTTTGGAATTTTAAATTTGTGTTGGTTCACAAACTCACAAATTTACGAGAAGAGATTAGGACTTACGTGCATAATTTAACGCCCTTTACGACTAAATCGGAAACCCTAGGATTACGTATTTACTTTTTTGAACTCCGTCTTTGATGAGACAATTTTTATTAGATTCGTTTTGTGCCGTTGATTCATAATTTATAAAAACGTTTTTCGTAAAACGACCCGAGGGCACGCAAATCGTGGAAACTAGAATCGAGGAGTACCCGTAAATTAATGGGGATGGGACAAGTTTACACTTGCCCACCCCCATGCATGTGATGGCCAAAGCTTAACCAACACACCAAAATGTGTCAAGTATACACACACACTAAGGACACTTGTCCTTAGTGCATGCACAAACCTCTAAACTAACAAAACTAGCCAAGTTAAACCATCTTCTCTCATTTCATACATGCAAACCACACACAAACTCTCTTGGCTCCCTATGAACGTCCCATATCCTCCAAAAACACCCTATTAGATCAAAAATTCAACCATAAAGCATATGTATAATTTACATATGATGAAAACCCATTGAAGTTATGAAGATTGGAGATGATTTTAACAACTAAAAAGGAGTTTATATGGAGATCAAGGGCTGATTTTTGGAGGAGTCTACAAATACTTGGTGATCCTAGAGGTGTTGTTGATATCTCATAAGATTGGTTACCCAAAACCAAGTCTTGTTCATCTAAAACCTCATCTTTTCATCACTTTGGTGGTATAGTGATTGTTTCTTCCTATCCTCTTGTTATTTTGAATATGTAATCTTGTATTTTCTTTATTTATGTATATGTATATGATGATGAATGATGATCAAAATATTATGTGGGAATTTGGTGTTGATAGATTTGATTAAAAAGATTAAAATCTACTTGAAAGGATGTTAAAATCATGGCTAAATATGTAGGCTGTATAAAATAGTAAAGAGCTAGATGATAACTTGTTAAAATGACTTGGTAAAATTAATATACAGTAAGGTATGTTTCTTGTACATATGTGAGAATTAGCCACTCAATGTAATCCTAAAAATGAGTGAGATATGATCAAAACAATATTGGAGAACAAATCTGCATAGACTGTTTTGGACGAATTTATTAAAATACTTAGAGGCTGATTCATCAGTAGCTATAAAGAGCTAAATGAAGCAAATATCAAGTAGTTTCTTCTATAAAAATTTGGGGTTCTATCTCCTTATATAACTCTAGATATGGATGTTTTAGTGGACTTAATATTTAGGATCAGATTTTTTAAAATAAAAAGTATATAATATAAGCACTCAAATTATGTACTTATAAAATATACATATATAAAAACCCAATAGTTACTAATAATAATTATAAATGAGAGTTATATATTATGATATTAAAATGAGACATTTTATATAATTTACAAGTATAAATGTTTTCCAAATTATAAAAACAATATACATAAGTTTTACGTCTTTTCGGCTAAAACCGAAAGATTAACGTTTTTGTCAAATAAAACATAGACGGTCGGAACCGTCTAATGTAAACTTTTTATAACTCATATAATGATGTTTAAGTAAATTTGACAAGTAAAAATCGATAAACCGCGAGCTTTATAACTTATGGACACTAACGGGCCAAAGTAGCCTTATTGGACTATTGACCCAACAAGTTGGGCTAAACACTAATGGACTTACTCATTGGGCTTAACCCACTTGGGCCCAACATATGAGTAAAGGCCTGATATTAAAAGTATAAATGGACTAATATAAAGAGTTGAACTCTTAATGGGCTTTTAATGGGCTTATTGGGCCTCAATATGGAATTGGATTGAAACTAGTGTAACTAGTCAAAAATTTGACTAACACATAACACTATAATGTTTATGAAGAGATAAAATCCCACTTGATCATCATCATACTTATAATATCATCATATATGCATAGCCATTTTTTATAAAGTCATTGGGCAAGAGTCTAAGACCGATTATCATTTGTCTAGGTTTCCGTGATTGAAGCACGTACCGTAGATCCAAATCGTTGATAACCTCCTTTCCCAATCAATGTGAGTTCATAGCCTCTCACTCTTTTAAATGTTTTATGAAATATTTTATAAACCCGCGAGGGATATAACATGTTAGTTTTAATAAAATAGGACACCAGTTGTCCCGATTTTTTGCTTATTTATATGGACCCGAATGATTAAATGACCGATGAATGATTATATGACCCGATGAATGAAATGAAATGGATTATTATTAGTTAGGTTATGTCACTAAAAGTCCCATTAGCATGAATTGTGAACTACCGGGATTTGGTAGACGCTTATGCATATAATAGTACTATTTGGGGAAGATCACCACAGTTCGCGCCTTGACGGTTGATCCCCGTTGTGCCACATTGATTGGTAATCGAATATATGTATGAGAAGATTTATATAAGCGTGATTATTGTGACGACACGCTGTTTTAGATGGGCAAATGAGTTTCAGGTTAGCTACCCGTTGTTTGTTATAGTAAGGTAGCAATGTCATGCGGCTTATAATAATCCAAAAACGAAAATACTGCTTTATGCATTGAATTACAATATATTGCCTGACTAGCAATACAGGGTCTTATTATTGATATATGTTCATGTTTTGGTTTTACATAACCATTTTCATATAACATATTTTTTTTAACTCTATACAACGTTATAAAACGTATTGTATGATGTTTTTACGACATTGGTTTATACAATGGTTTTGAAGGCAAAAGCCTATATTATGATTTATAACAAAGATTTGTAAATGTTTTTTGCTTATTTTATGGCATACGACAAAGAATTGTACAAAATGATTTTCGGTAATAATTTTATACCGATGATATATTAATGGATTTCATAAAACTCTATGAATTCACTCCGTGTTTTCGCTGACCTTTTCTTTTAACATGTTTTATCTCAGGTACTTATAAGTAATTCTCGAGAAGACGACAAGAATTTATGGCCCGCACTTAAATAACAATTTCCATTAAAATGCTTTGTAAAACTTGTATGAAATACTATGAATTGGGACCTATGTAAATTTGAAATTTATGAATGGAAAATGCTTTATTATTAAACGACGCGATTTTTAAGCGTTTCTATGATTTGAGTAATGTGCTATCCCGTAACACCAACGACTCTTCTGCTGAACTAAAGTATGAATATTTGGGGGTGTTACAGTTTGCTATCAGAGCTCTCGTTATAGAGAACGAAAGATTTGTAAAACTAAGGTTTTGAATAAATCATTTCAAAATCTTTTAACTATAAACATTTTTCTCAAAATGTCTAAAAATCTTTGACTATAACGGTGCCGAAGAATTCCCGAGTTGCCGACAAGGCCAGACCGAGAAGTGTTATTTTAATATATATATATAACTTGGATTACATATATATATACATATATATATATATATATATATATATATATATATATATATATATATATATATATATATATATATATATATATATATATATATATATATATATATATATATATATATATGATGTAATTTTATTACATGATTGTTTGATGATTGTTTTAATATTTATACGAGGTATTTATACGACGTAGATTGTCACAAGAAACCCTAACTTCCCTAGCAAATCGATCGAAGCTATTCTTGTAGGAACTCTAGCTATTCTAGATCTAAACCAAGTTGTGGATTTATGATCCCAACAAATGGTTGATATTCGTAGAAATGTTGATATTAGATGATTGTGATCTTGAAAAGAATTGGTGAGATTAAATCTCATATCGATGTCATGACGATCGGTCCTTATAGAGTGGAGTTTGACAAAACGTTACCACCTGGAAAGGTGTCATCTGATTCGTTGTCACCCAATTCTTAAATTTGGAATCGAAAGGGTGAATGTTATAGTGATGTTGTCATTGGAACCATTACCCAAAACCTCATGCCACTAGTACCTTTCCGAGAAGTCTAATTGAATGTATGAGTCATCTCATACCAGTGACTCATTTGATAACTATTGATGAAGGAGCTATAGGATTGGAAATTAAGTGTTGTTCATATCTACCTTTTATTGAACTTTGAAGGTCTAAGAATAAGGTTGAAAGTATTGGAGAATGAGGTAGGATATCACATTGAGTATAAGTTGATTGAAAACTTGAATTAAGTAAAATTTAACCCGTATGGAATATGAGATTGATAAGAGGAAGTCGTTAAGTGCTTTGATTGAATTATAAGGTTTTAAATGATTTTTGGTTAGTGTTAAGGGTTGTTCCAAGGCCATTGTCCACTCACGAGGATGCCCAGTGTCCTAGAAATAAATTGGAGAAATCTTCTTCTGAATTAGGAAAGATGGATCTTCTAGGACAGGTGGAACACCTAATGACTCATGTAGATTAGTATTCATTGTAGCACCTTTTAAAAATCCCTAACATAACTGAGACATCAGTTGGTAGGATGAGTTCTTGGAATTGTATGACATAGTCACACGTAATGTGTTACGGTACATTTTTTACTTGTTTGTGATTAATGAAAAGACTACCTTTGATTGCTAAATTCTACATGTATCGATGTTATCTATCTTTTATTGCTTCATTCTAATGTTAGCATTAGTGATGCAACCATTGAACAAGTACTCATCTCGATTTGAGTTACGTTGTGGATTATTCTTTTTGAGCGCCATTGAGGTCATGAACCTCATGATAAATTGGCTAAGGCTCATTTCCTATCATATTGTAGTTAGTTCTTGGTGAACAACTTTTCATCACTCTTTTGCAGATCACTCACTGTTTTTATAAGTTAAAACAGTGTCCTTTGAGAAAATTGAATTTTCATCGCTATAAGGATTATTCAAAGTGAGGTTTATAAATAATCGTTATCGAAGTAAAGTTGTTTATGAAACGCTTTGGAAAACATAATTGTTTTCATAACAAAGAACATCCCTGTAAATTCATTTTGATTTTATTCAAGAATTAAGCATGAAAATATTTTTATTTTAAACACGATGACAAAGTTTTGACGAACTGAGTATTGCACCGTTAATCCTAAAATTGTATATAGTTGCGCGCCTACATACAATTTGGAAGGGACCATGCAAGGCTGATTAGTAGTCACCATGAAATTATTAATAAACACTGAATTTTCTTTGAAGATTGTGAAAGATTAAATTTTATGAGATCTGCAAGAAGTGTTAAAATAGGGACATATTGTTAAAGACATCTACATATGTGCCCATACCATTTATTTTCTGAATCGAATTTAATCATTTGTGGAAATTGTCTTAATTGACAATTGATATCACATCCTTGTCCAATTCTCCCGTTGTGAGATTCTTTGGAAAAGTATTTGATTACCGAGTGTTGATACCCGACTGGATCTATTGACGTTCCTATCATTTCTTTTGACTAGATTTCATTTGAATGACCTGGGTAACGATCCGAGGAGGTTTCAAATGCGTTCTCAATTCATGAAAACATGGGATATATTCCTATTCGTTAAATGTTTTCATCTTTATCTGATTTGAAATTCTCTCGCGTAAATCATGCGTTGACCTTACTTTTAAAATGTTAGCTATGTCTCCAAATATCCTTGAATTTGTGAAGGATTATGAGTTATTATCTAACACCCCACCAAATGCTATGCGCAGCGGAACTACAACATTTGGGTGCTAGGCAGTTATCATTGCACACAAGATATATCGAACGACTCCAAAGAGACGTCAAATTCAAACTTAAATTAAAAATTGTTGAAAAGTTACATGTCTACTGTTTTCCAACCCCAAATGATACAACAGAGTTTTGCGTTTTCGGTCCCCATGAATCTCAACCCCAAAAGTTACAGTTTTCACAACAACATGACATCAAAGTTAAAAATGTTTAAGAAATACTGGGCGGAAAAACAAGTAGACTCCAAGCTCCACACACAACATCCATCCAATGCACGCTCCATGCTACACTTCAGCGGTTACCTGAATAACATGCTAAATTTGGTCAACGAAAACGTTGAGTGGAATTCATAGGTTTTACAATTCATTTTGAACATATGTGAAATAAAAACCATTCACGATCATTCATAGACTTGTCGATCAAACAATCTATATTCAAGATACTGACAATTGTGTTTAAGCTCATGACACTAAACCGTTAACTCAATCACCCGCGTAATAATTACCGGCGTGATTCAGATGAAACCAGTGCCCCTACTAAGGCATCAGTTGCAATTATACCTTATCTCTTATTACAAATTATCCGTCCGCAGGGGGTATCAACGTACTAGCCCTCGTCTCGGATAGGGTAGTCAACCCCATAGTACTATCACTTTGTATAAGCGGCTATTTTTAATCCACGCTAGGACTAAACAATAGTTAATAGTTCATAAATTTAGGGCCTTTTGCAACTAGGTACTCAACACAATTTCAAAGGCAACATTCGGGTCCAACAATCATTCATGACATATGTTCATTTTGAAAACTAGCATACATTTCCCTCGCGGGTAAAACAGTTTGAAATAATAATAAGCGAGGCTATAAATTCACACCTTATATAACAAGTAGTCGATAGTTCGAGTGACGGTCACTGACGACGATACGGATGCCCGGGTAAATCAACACGTGTCAAACCAAATAACGCGTAATGAGTAATCTCATTTAAAAGAACTTATGGTACTGTATAAGATACATACATATTAGTCACTTGTGACAATTACAACTCACGCCAAAACAAAACGACAAGTGTTACTCGTTTTATACCATTTGTCCTTATTATTAACGTTATTCATTTTTTACTCATTTTCGCCGATACTTACCAAAAGTACGGACTGTTTTACTATACTTAACCCTTTTTATAAAATTTGAGAAAATTCTCAAAAATACTTTAAGACCTGTATAAAACACATATTTAATCCCAACAAAAGTTTTCACTTATACGACCCGTTACTCAACACTTTTCCAAAACTACGTTTTTCGGACTGAAATTGTACTTTGACCAAGTCGGACTCATTTGACCCGTTTAAAATACTCCATTGACCCATTTGACACCTAAGTCTTATAATAGACTCAAATGTGCAGGTTTGAGACCAAAAATAAACCCTTGACCATTTACCAAACTAAACCTATAGTCCCCGGGATTTGACCTAAAACCAAGCATAATTTCGGATTGTGACGGTTTTCATCTCCCGGTACACGAATTTCAAAACGTCGTAACTTTTGACTCGTTAGGAGTCGTAAGCTCTATATTATACCAAATCGAAGCTAAGAAGATGCTCTACAACTCTATCCTAATCACAAGACCTGTTTACAAAATAATTTTTACGAAAACACCTTAAACTTTCTGCCTAAAATTACCTATACCAAAATCATACTAACGCTCGTTTTCAAACCCATTTACCAACATTAGACATCATCCTAAGTACTCCTAATCATAACCAAACATCATTTTCAGTCCTAATCCCCTATTGATCAACATCCTCATAAAACCCAAATCATAAATAACATACATGCAAGTGATTATACCCATCTAAAAACATGTAAACATAAGATTAAACACAAAATCAAACATCAAAACATTGATCACCATGATCCCCAAACACCCCCCTTTGAGCCGTGGGGTTTGGGTGATCAAAACCCATCAACCAAATTGATTTTGGTTGATTTGTTTGGTGTTCTAGCATCATTCTAGCATGAATTAAACATGCAAATGCCCAATTAACCTCCAAATAGACTTTTGAAAAATCTTTAATTTTTGGAAGAATTTTTGTTAATGCATGTTTGAAATAACCATGGATTAACACTTACTAAAGGATTTTAGAAGGTGGTCTTTGATTGGAATTAATCAAAACCCAAAAAAATTGAAGTGGTGGTGGTGGTGTGTTTGGCCGTCGGCCTAGAGAGAGCAAAGGGTGGGTTTGATCTTTTTTTTCTTGAAATGTTATGTGTGTGACTGTTTGTTCCCCTTTTATGAAATGGGAGGGACCAAATGTGCAATATAAGCTTTCTTTTGGCCTTAAGTAAAAACGACTCTAAAACTTTACGGGATTGACTCACTAGTCATTTTAGAAAATTTTACGGGAGTCAGGAATCATCCCAAACACTCCAAAATACTTTTAGGACACTTTAAATGTACCCGGAAAGCAATAAAACTCACCCGACTCCACTTAACACGAACCGTAAGTAAAATTCTCGAAAAATTACAATATCGATAAAACGACAATAATTATAGAAATTTGGGCATCCATCGGGATCGTATTCGTCATCGTCCTTCTTAAATCGTCAATCGTCAAAATTATAACCTCGAACATCGGTTTCAACCAACATACTAAAATATATAGAAATTAAAATTTATTAAAAATTTCATAAATAAGCGTAATTTAGGGTAATATTAGTGACCTCGATTCTAGGGTATCACATCCACCCCTCCTTAAAGAGAGCGACGTCCCGGCGCTCGCCTCTTCTTATACTCACATTTCGTGCCGCTGGAAAAGATAAGGATACCTTTCCTTGAAAAAGTCCTCACGTTCCCAAGTGTATTCCGGTCCACGCCTAGAATTCCATCGAACCTTCACAATGGGAATTCTACTACGCTTCAGCCTCTTGACTTCTCGCTCCATAATTTCCACGGGTTCTTCCACAAAAATGCATTTTGTCGTCCAGTTGAATCTCGTCCAAAGGAATCACCGATTCCTTATCCGCCAAACTCTTCTTCAAGTTCGATACGTGAAACGTGTCGTGAATAGCACTAAGCTCGCTCAGCAACTCTAACTTATACGCTACTGGTCCAATTCGTTTAACAATCTTAAATGGTCCAATGTACCTCGGACTCAACTTTCCTTTCTTCCCAAAACGAATTACACCCTTCCACGGCGATACCTTAAGCATAACCATATCTCCGACTTCAAATTCCAACGGTTTTCATCTGTTATCGGCATAACTCTTCTGTCGGCTTCTCGCAGCAAGTAGGAAGTTCTTGATTTGCACAATCTTCTCGGTCGTCTCTAAAACCATTTCGGGTCCAGTCAATTGACTTTCTCCTACTTCACTCCAACACACAGGCGACCTACACTTCCTTCCATACAACGCTTCGAACGGTGCAGCCTTGATGCTCGCATGGTAACTATTATTATACGAAAACTCCACTAAAGGCAAGTGGCGTTCCCAACATCCTCCAAAATCAATCACGCATGCTCGGAGCATGTCCTCCATCGTCTGAATAGTGCGTTCACTCTGGCCGTCAGTCTCCGGGTGATAAGCCGTACTTAAATTCAATTCAGTGCCCATCGCACGTTGAAGCGATTTCCAAAATTCAGAAGTAAATCTACTATCGCGATCCGAAATGATCGATAACGGTACTCCATGTCTGCAAACGATCTACTTCACGTACATACTGGCCAGCTTTTCCATACTGTCCGTCTTCTTTATAGGTAAGAAATGAGCAGATTTCGTCAATCTATCCACTATTACCCAAATCATATCACATCCACTAGGAGTTCTGGGTAAACCCGTCACGAAATCCATAGCGATTCTCTCCCATTTCCATTCTGGGATCTCTGGTTGTACCAATAACCCAGACGGCTTCTTATGTTCTGCTTTAACCTTCGCGCAAGTCAAACACTTACTAACATAACAAGCAATATCCGCCTTCATATTCGGCCACTAATAAACTTTCTTCAGATCATGATACATTTTATCCGATCCAGGATGTATCGAGTACTTCGACTTATGAGACTCGTTCATAACCAAATCTCGTACTCTAGGATTTCCTTCCTCGGATGGACACAACGGTAACCAAATCCGATTCTCGAAATATCTCAGTCCGTCTGACCTAATCACAAAAAGAGGTTTCAACATTCTTCCCAAGTTCTCAGCATCAACATTCTCTTTCATTAATCCCCTCTCTTGAGCCTTTAGTATAGTTTCGGTTAAGTCAACACTCTCAGTCATCACCAATGCTCTGACTCTCAAAGGTTTCTCTCGATCCTTCCTACTAAGTGCATCCGCTACAACATTCGCCTTGCCAGGATGGTAGCGAATTTCATAGTCATAGTCACTCAGTAATTCTACCCATCGTCTCTGTCGCATGTTCAACTCCTTTTGATCTAAAATGTGCTGCAAACTCTTGTGGTCAGTGAATACAATACACTTCGTCCCATACAAATAATGTCTCCACAATTTCAACGCAAAGACTACAGCTCCTAATTCCAAATCGTGCGTCGTGTAGTTCTCCTCATTCTTCCTCAGTTGTCTCGACGCGTAAGCTATCACCTTCTCGCGTTGCATCAACACAGCTCCATAACCCTTACGAGATGCATCACAATACACTACAAAGTCTTCGGTTCCTTCAGGTAACGACAATATCGGCGCGGAACATAACTTGTCCTTGAGCGTTTTGAAAGCGAATTCTTCCTCATCTCCCCATTCATACACTCTATTCTTTTCGGTAAGCTTTGTCAATGGCTTCGCAATCAACGAAAATCCTTTAATGAATCTCCGATAATACCCAGCTAAACCAAGGAATTGTCGAACTTCAGTCGGCGTTGTCGGTGCCGACCATTCCCTGATCGCTTCGACCTTGGCAGGATCCACGTGAACTCCTTTGCTATCAATTACGTGACCAAGGAACTGCACAGAATCTAACCAAAACTCACACTTCGAGAACTTCGCATACAACTTCTCTCTCTTCAGCAGATCCAATATCTTTCTCAGGTGCTTCTCGTGCTCCTCCTTACTCTTAGAGTAAATAAGAATATCATCAATAAAAACAATGACAAACTTATCTAGATACGGTTTGCATACACGATTCATAAGGTCCATGAATACAACAGGCGCGTTTGTCAACCCAAACGGCATCACTCGAAATTCGAAGTGTCCATACCGCGTACGAAAGGCAGTTACAGGAATATCCTCCTCTCTTACACGCAGTTGATGATACCCTGATCTCAAGTCGATCTTTGAGTATACACAGGAACCTTGCAGTTGATCAAACAAATCGTCAATCCTCGGCAATGGATACCAATTCTTAACCGTCAGCTTGTTGAGTTCTCTATAGTCAATACACATCCGAAATGAACCATCTTTCTTCTTCACAAACAACACTGGCGCTCCCCATGGTGATGAGCTCGGCCTAATAAATCCCTTATCCATCAACTCCTTCAGTTGACCCGGTAACTCCTTTAACTTGGATGGTGCTAATCGATAGGGTGCACGCGGAACCGGCGCAGCTCCCGGCACGAAATCGATTCGAAACTCGACCTCACGGGTAGGTGGTAAACCCGGCAACTCGTCTGGAAAAACTTCTGAATAGTCGCAGATTACAGGTACCTCTTCAATCCTCGCCTCTAAATCACCATCACTCGAAACTTGTGCCAAAAATACATCGCATCCATTTTCTACATACTTCATCATTTTCAAACAAGAAATCACTTTCAAACGAGAAGTGCATTCGTCTCCCTTCACAGTCAAGACTTTATTCCTCAACGGGATCTGAACTAATCTCTCACCACAGACGATCACAGCACTGTGCGCCATCAGCCAATCCATTCCCACGATCACATCAAACGATCCTAGCTCTATAGGCATCAAGTCGATTTCAAAAGCGTAATTTCCTAACTTCAAGGTACACCCTTTCAGTATAGAATTCGTACTAACGATCTTCCCATCGGCTAACTCCACGTTATAACTAGTCGCTAACAATACCGGTTTTCTATCGATATGACGACTAAATTTAACATCTACGAAACTCTTGTCGGAACCAGAATCAAACAAAATACTAGCATAACAAGCGTCTAGCAAAAACGTACTGGTAACCACGTTAGGACCCTGTGGTTTATCAGCCGTCCCTACTTGATACACGGCACCAGCATTGTTACCTCCTTGCTTGTTTCCTGCCTTCGGGCAATTTCCTTGCTTATGGCCTCTTTCTCCACATCCAAAACAACCCATCACTCTCGTAGCATTCGCCCCAGTGGCTACCCCCTTTGTTCGGCAATGAGACATCCTGTGACCCGCTTTTCCACATTTGCCGCACGCAGGCGGGCAACTCCCTACATGGTACAAGTTGCATCGACCACAGTGGGGATTCACCTTCGCTCCTCTGGGGTTTATCACAGCTCTCATCCCTTCATTCCTTCGCTGGTTGAACTGCTGATTGCGGTTCTGACCATTGTTGTTTCGGTTTCCACCTCGGCTTTGACCCTGGGATTGATTGCTCTGCGCCGCCTCCCACTTCCTCTTATTTCCTCCAGCAATGAAGTTCTTCTTGTCTTGGAGTTTGACATCCATCAACGCGTGAGCCATCTGGACCGCTTCATCAAACGACCCAGGTTTAGACGAAGTCGTCTCACCCTTGATATTACTGGATAGACCTTTGATGTAGTGTTTCATCTTCTTGTTATCATCGGCAAAGGTGTCTGGACACAAAAGGCTTAGTTCATTAAACCTCCTGGTGTAAGTAGTGATATCATTGTTTTTCAAAGTCAGGTGCCTCAACTCATCTTCCAATTGACCTAACTCCTCTTCAGGACAGAACTTCTTGGTCAAAAGAGCTTTAGTAGCAGTCCATGTTCTTGCATTCGCTACTGCTAACCCAACAGTGGCTACTTGGGTGTTCCACCAACTCAATGCGTCGTCAAAAATTTGACTAACACATAACACTATAATGTTTATGAAGAGATAATATCCCACTTGATAATCATCATACTTATAATATCATCATATATGCATAGCCATTTTTTATAAAGTCATTGGACAAGAGTCTAAGACCGAGTATTATTTGTCTAGGTTTCCGTGATTGAAGCACGTACCGTAGATCCAAATCGTCGATAACCTCCTTTCCCAATCAATGTGAGTTCATAGCCTCTCACTCTTTTAAATGTTTTATGAAATATTTTATAAACCCGCGAGGGATATAACATGTTAGTTTTAATAAAATAGGACACCAGTTGTCCCGATTTTTTGCTTATTGATATGGACCCGAATGATTAAATGACCCGATGAATGATTATATGACCCGATGAATGAAATGAAATGGATTATTATTAGTTAGGTTATGTCACTAAAAGTCCCATTAGCATGAATTGTGAACTACCGGGATTTGGTAGACGCTTATGCATATAATAGTACTATTTGGGGAAGATCACCACAGTTCACGCCTTGACGGTTGATCCCCGTTGTGCCACATTGATTGGTAAGCGAATATATGTATGAGAAGATTTATATAAGCGTGATTATTGTGACGACACGCTGTTTTAGATGGGCAAATGAGTTTCAGGTTAGCTACCCGTTGTTTGTTATAGTAAGGTAGCAATATCATGCGGCTTATAATAATCCAAAAACGAAAATACTGCTTTATGCATTAAATTACAATATATTGCCTGACTAGCAATACAGGGTCTTATTATTGATATATGTTCATGTTTTGGTTTTACATAACCATTTTCATATAACATATTTTTTTAACTCTATACAACGTTATTAAACGTATTGTATGATGTTTTTACGACATTGGTTTATACAATGGTTTTGAAGGCAAAAGCCTATATTATGATTTATAGCAAAGATTTGTAAATGTTTTTTGCTTATTTTATGGCCTACGACAAAGAATTGTACAAAATGATTTTCGGTAATAATTTTATACCGATGATATATTAATGGATTTCATTAAACTCTATGAATTCACTCCGTGTTTTCGCTGACCTTTTCTTTTAACATGTTTTATCTCAGGTACTTATAGGTAATTCTCGGGAAGACGACAAGAATTTATGGCCCGCACTTAAATAACAATTTCCATTAAAATGCTTTGTAAAACTTGTATGAAATACTATGACTTGGGACCTATGTAAATTTGAAATTTATGAATGGAAAATGCTTTATTATTAAACGACGCGATTTTTAAGCGTTTCTATGATTTGAGTAATGTGCAATCCCGTAACACCAACGACTCTTCCGCTGAACTAAAGTATGAATATTTGGGGGTGTTACAGTTTGGTATCAGAGCTCTCGTTATAGAGAACGAAAGATTTGTAAAACTAAGGTTTTGAATAAATCATTTCAAAATATTTTAACTATAAACATTTTTCTCAAAATGTCTAAAAATCTTTGACTATAACGGTGCCGAAGAATTCCCGAGTTGCCGACAAGGCCAGACCGAGAAGTGTTATTTTAATATATATATATATATATATATATATATATATATATATATATATATATATATATATATATATATATATATATATATATATATATATATATATATATATATATATATATATATATGATGTAATTTTAGTACATGATTGTTTGATGATTGTTTTAATATTTATACGAGGTATTTATACGACGTAGATTGTCACAAGAAACCCTAACTTCCCTAGCAAATCGATCGAAGCTATTCCCGTAGGAACTCTAGCTATTCTAGATCTAAACCAAGTTGTGGATTTATGATCCCAACAAATGGTTGATATTCGTAGAAATGTTGATATTAGATGATTGTGATCTTGAAGAAGAATTGGCGAGATTAAATCTCATATCGATGTCATGACGATCTGTCCTTATAGAGTGGAGTTTGACAAAACGTTACCACCTGGAAAGGTGTCATCTGATTCGTTGTCACCCAATTCTTAAATTTGGAATCGAAAGGGTGAATGTTATAGTGAGGTTGTCATTGGAACCATTACCCAAAAGCCTCATGCCACTAGTACCTTTCCGAGAAGTCTAATTGAATGTGTGAGTCATCTCATACCAGTGACTCATTTGATAACTATTGATGAAGGAGCTATAGGATTGGAAATTAAGTGTTGTTCATATCTACCTTTTATTGCACTTTGAAGGTCTAAGAATAAGGTTGAATGTATTGGAGAATGAGGTAGGATATCACATTGAGTATAAGTTGATTGAAAACTTGAATTAAGTAAAATTTAACCCGTATGGAATATGAGATTGATAAGAGGAAGTCGTTAAGTGTTGTGATTGAATTATAAGGTTTTAAATGATTTTTGGTTAGTGTTAAGGGTTGTTCCAAGGCCATTGTCCACTCACGAGGATGCCCAGTGTCCTAGAAATAAATTGGAGAAATCTTCTTCTGAATTGGGAAAGATAGATCTTCTAGGACAGGTGGAACACCTAATGACTCATGTAGATTAGTATTCATTGTAGCACCTTTTAAAAATCCATAACATAACTGAGACATCAGTTGGTAGGATGAGTTCTTGGAATTGTATGACATAGTCACACGTAATGTGTTACGGTACATTTTTTACTTGTTTGTGATTAATGAAAAGACTACCTTTGATTGCTAAATTCTACATGTATCGATGTTATCTATCTTTTATTGCTTCATTCTAATGTTAGCATTAGTGATGCAACCATTGAACAAGTACTCATCTCGATTTGAGTTACGTTGTGGATTATTCTTTTTTAGCGCCATCGAGGTCATGAACCTCATGATAAATTGGCTAAGGCTCATTTCCTATCATATTGTAGTTAGTTCTTGGTGAACAACTTTTCATCACTCTTTTGCAGATCACTCACTGTTTTTATAAGTTTAAACAGTGTCCTTTGAAAAAATTGAATTTTCATCGCTATAAGGATTATTCAAAGTGAGGTTTATAAATAATCGTTATCGAAGTAAGGTTGTTTATGAAACGCTTTGGAAAACATATTGTTTTCATAACAAAGAACATCCCTGTAAATTCATTTTGATTTTATTCAAGAATTAAGCATGAAAATATTTTTATTTTAAACATGATGACAAAGTTTTGACGAACTGAGTATTGCATCGTTAATCCTAAAATTGTATATAGTTGCGCGCCTACATACAATTTGGAAGGGACCATGCAAGGCTGATTAGTAGTCACCATGAAATTATTAATAAACACTGAATTTTCTTTGAAGATTGTGAAAGATTAAATTTTATGAGATCTGCAAGAAGTGTTAAAATAGGGACATATTGTTAAAGACATCTACATATGTGCCCATACCATTTATTTTCTGAATCGAATTTAATCATCTGTGGAAATTGTCTTAATTGACAATTGATATCACATCCTTGTCCAATTCTCCCGTTGTGAGATTCTTTGGAAAAGTATTTGATTACCGAGTGTTGATACCCGACTGGATCTATTGACGTTCCTATCATTTCTTTTTACTAGATTTCATTTGAATGACCTGGGTAACGATCCGAGGAGCTTTCGAATGCGTTCTCAATTCATGAAAACATGGGATATATTCCTATTCGTTAAATGTTTTCATCTTTATCTGATTTGAAATTCTCTCGCGTAAATCATGCGTTACCTTACTTTTAAAATGTTAGCTATGTCTCCAGATATCCTTGAATTTGTGAAGGATTATGAGTTATTATCTAACACCCCACCAAATGTTATGCGCAGCGGAACTACAACATTTGGGTGCTAGGCAGTTATCATTGCACACAAGATATATCGAACGACTCCAAAGAGACGTCAAATTCAAACTTAAATTAAAAATTGTTGAAAAGTTACATGTCTACTGTTTTCCAACCCCAAATGATACAACAGAGTTTTGCGTTTTCGGTCCCCATGAATCTCAACCCCAAAAGTTACAGTTTTCACAACAACATGACATCAAAGTTAAAAATGTTTAAGAAATACTGGGCGGAAAAACAAGTAGACTCCAAGCTCCACACACAACATCCATCCAATGCACGCTCCATGCTACACTTCAGCGGTTACCTGAAACACATGCTAAATTTGGTCAACGAAAACGTTGAGTGGAATTCATAGGTTTTACAATTCATTTTGAACATATGTGAAATAAAAACCATTCACGATCATTCATAGACTTGTCGATCAAAAAATCTATATTCAAGATACTGACAATTGTGTTTAAGCTCATGACACTAAACCGTTAACTCAATCACCCGCGTAACAATTACCGGCGTGATTCAGATGAAACCAGTGCCACTACTAAGGCATCAGTTGCAATTATACCTTATCTCTTATCACAAATTATCCGTCCGCATGGGGTATCAACGTACTAGCCCTCGTCTCGGATAGGGTAGTCAACCCCATAGTACTATCAATTTGTATAAGCGGCTATTTCTAATCCACGCTAGGACTAAACAATAGTTAATAGTTCATAAATTTAGGGCCTTTTGCAACTAGGTACTCAACACAATTTCAAAGGCAACATTCGGGTCAAACAATCATTCATGACATATGTTCATTTTGAAAACTAGCATGCATTTCCCTCGCGGGTAAAACAGTTTGAAATAATAATAAGCGAGGCTATAAATTCACACCTTATATAACAAGTAGTCGATAGTTCGAGTGACGGTCACTGACGACGATACGGATGCCCGGGTAAATCAACACCTATCAAACCAAATAACGCGTAATGAGTAATCTCATTTAAAAAAACTTATGGTACTGTATAAAATACATACATATTAGTCACTGACAATTACAACTCACGCCAAAACAAAACGACAAGTGTTACTCGTTTTATACCATTTGTCCTTATTATTAACGTTATTCATTTTTTACTCATTTTCGCCGATACTTACCAAAAGTACGGACTGTTTTACTATACTTAACCCTTTTTATAAAATTTGAGAAAATTCTCAAAAATACTTTAAGACCTGTAGAAAACACATATTTAATCCCAACAAAAGTTTTCACTTCTACGACCCGTTACTCAACACTTTTCCAAAACTACGTTTTTCGGACTGAATTTGTACTTTGACCAAGTCGGACTCATTTGACCCGTTTAAAATACTCCATTAACCCATTTGACACCTAAGTCTTATAATAGACTCAAATGTGCAGGTTTGAGACCAAAAATCAACCCTTGACCATTTACCAAACTAAACCTATTGTCCCTAGGATTTGACCTAAAACCAATCATAATTTCGGATTATGACGGTTTTCATCTCCCGGTACACGAATTTCAAAACGTCGTAACTTTTGACTCGTTAGGAGTCGTAAGCTCTATCTTATACCAAATCGAAGCTAAGAAGATGCTCTAAAACTCTATCCTAATCACAAGACCTGTTTACAAAATAATTTTTACGAAAACACCTTAAACTTTCTGCCTAAAATTACCTATACCAAAATCATACCAACGCTCGTTTTCAAACCCATTTACCAACATTAGACATCATCCTAAGTACTTCTAATCATAACCAAACATCATTTTCAGTCCTAATCCCCTATTGATCAACATCGTCATAAAACCCAAATCATAAAAACATACATGCAAGTGATTATACCCATCTAAAAACATGTAAACATAAGATTAAACACAGAATCAAACATCAAAACATTGATCACCATGATCCCCAAACACCCCCTTTTGAGCCGTGGGGTTTGGGTGATCAAAACCCATCAAACAAATTGATTTTGGTTGATTTGTTTGGTGTTCTAGCATCATTCTAGCATGAATTAAACATGCAAATGCCCAATTAACCTCCAAATAGACTTTTGAAAAATCTTTAATTTTTGGAAGAATTTTTGTTAATGCATGTTTGAAATAACCACGGATTAACACTTACTAAAGGATTTTAGAAGGTGGTCTTTGATTGGAATTAATCAAAACCCAAAAAAATTTTAAGTGGTGGTGGTGGTGTGTTTGGCCGTCGGCCTAGAGAGAGCAAAGGGTGGGTTTGATCTTTTTTTTTCTTGAAATGTTATGTGTGTGAGTGTTTGTTCCCCTTTTTTGAAATGGGAGGGACCAAATGTGCAATATAAGCTTTCTTTTGGCCTTAAGTAAAAACGACTCTAAAACTTTACGGGATTGACTCACTAGTCATTTTAGAAAATTTTACGGGAGTCGGGAATCATCCCAAACACTTCAAAATACTTTTAGGACACTTTAAATGTACCCGGAAAGAAATAAAACTCACCCGACTCGACTTAACACGAACCGTAAGTAAAATTCTCGAAAAATTACAATATCGATAAAACGACAATAATTATAGAAATTTGGGCATCCATCGGGATCGTATTCGTCATCGTCCTTCTTAAATCGTCAATCGTCAAAATTATAACCTCGAACATCGGTTTCAACAAAAATACTAAAATACATAGCAATTAAAATTTATTAAAAATTTAAAAAATAAGCGTAATTTAGGGTAATGTTAGTGACCTCAATTCTAGGGTATCACATCCACCCCTCCTTAAAGAGAGCGACGTCCCGGCGCTCGCCTCTTCTTATACTCACATTTCGTGTCGCTGGAAAAGATGAGGATACCTTTCCTTGAAAAATTCCTCACGTTCCCAAGTGTATTCCGGTCCACGCCTAGAATTCCATCGAACCTTCACAATGGGAATCCTACTACGCTTCAGCCTCTTGACTTCTCGCTCCATAATTTCCACGGGTTCTTCCACAAAATGCATTTTGTCGTCCAGTTGAATCTCGTCCAAAGGAATCACCGATTCCTTATCCGCCAAACTCTTCTTCAAGTTCGATACGTGAAACGTGTCGTGAATAGCACTAAGCTCGCTCGGCAACTCTAACTTATACGCTACTGGTCCAATTCGTTTAACGATCTTAAATGGTCCAATGTACCTCGGACTCAACTTTCCTTTCTTCCCAAAACGAATTACACCCTTCCACGGCGATACCTTAAGCATAACCATATCTCCGACTTCAAATTCCAACGGTTTTCTTCTGTTATCGGCATAACTCTTCTGTCGGCTTCTCGCAGCAAGTAGGCGGTTCTTGATTTGCACAATCTTCTCGGTCGTCTCTAAAACCATTTCGGGTCCAGTCAATTGACTTTCTCCTACTTCACTCCAACACACAGGCGACCTACACTTCCTTCCATACAACGCTTCGAATGGTGCAGCCTTGATGCTCGCATGGTAACTATTATTATACAAAAACTCCACTAAAGGCAAGTGGCGTTCCCAACTTCCTCCAAAATCAATCACGCATGCTCGGAGCATGTCCTCTATCGTCTGAATAGTGCGTTCACTCTGGCCGTCAGTCTCCGGGTGATAAGCCGTACTTAAATTCAATTAAGTGCCCATCGCACGCTGAAGCGATTTCCAAAATTCAGAAGTAAATCTACTATCGCGATCCGAAATGATCGATAACGGTACTCCATGTCTGCAAACGATCTCCTTCACGTACATACTGGCCAGCTTTTCCATATTGTCCGTCTTCTTCATAGGTAAGAAATGAGCAGATTTCGTCAATCTATCCACTATTACACAAATCATATCACATCCACTAGGAGTTCTGGGTAAACCCGTCACGAAATCCATAGCGATTCTCTCCCATTTCCATTCTGGGATCTCTGGTTGTACCAACAACCCAGACGGCTTCTTATGTTCTGCTTTAACCTTCGCGCAAGTCAAACACTTACTAACGTAACGAGCAATATCCGCCTTCATATTCGGCCACCAATAAACTTTCTTCAGACCATGATACATTTTATCCGGTCCAGGATGTATCGAGTACTTCGACTTATGAGACTCGTTCATAACCAAATCTCGTACTCCAGGCTTTCCTTCCTCGAATGGACACAACGGTAACCAAATCCGATTCTCGAAATATCTCAGTCCGTCTGACCTAATCACAAAAAGAGGTTTCAACATTCTTCCCAAGTTCTCAGCATCAACATTCTCTTTCATTAATCCCTCTCTTGAGCCTTCAGTATAGTTTCGGTTAAGTCAACACTCTCAGTCATCACCAATGCTCTGACTCTCAAAGGTTTCTCTCGATCTTTCCTACTAAGTGCATCCGCTACAACATTCGCCTTGCCAGGATGGTAGCGAATTTCACAGTCATAGTCACTCAGTAATTCTACCCATCGTCTATGTCGCATGTTCAACTCCTTTTGATCTAAAATGTGCTGCAAACTCTTGTGGTCAGTGAATACAACACACTTCGTCCCATACAAATAATGTCTCCACAATTTCAACGCAAAGACTACAACTCCTAATTCCAAATCGTGCGTCGTGTAGTTCTCCTCATTCTTCCTCAGTTGTCTCGACGCGTAAGCTATCACCTTCTCGCGCTGCATCAACACAGCTCCATAACCCTTACGAGATGCATCACAATACACTACAAAGTCTCCGGTTCCTTCAGGTAACGACAATATCGGCGCGGAACATAACTTGTCCTTGAGCGTTTTGAAAGCGAATTCTTCCTCATCTCCCCATTCATACACTCTATTCTTTTCGGTAAGCTTTGTCAATGGCTTCGCAATCAACGAAAATCCTTCAATGAATCTCCGATAATACCCAGCTAAACCAAGGAGTTGTCGAACTTCAGTCGGCGTTGTCGGTGCCGACGATTCCCTGATCGCTTCGACCTTGGCAGGATCCACGCGAACTCCTTTGCTATCAATTACGTGACCAAGGAACTGCACAGACTCTAACCAAAACTAACACTTCGAGAACTTCGCATACAGCTTCTCTCTCTTCAGCAGATCCAATATCTTTCTCAGGTGCTTCTCGTGCTCCTCCATACTCTTAGAGTAAATAAGAATATCATCAATAAAAACAATGACAAACTTATCTAGATACGGTTTGCATACACGATTCATAAGGTCCATGAATACAGCAGGCGCGTTTGTCAACCCAAACGGCAACTCTCAAAATTCGAAATGTCCATACCGCGTACGAAAGGCAGTTACAGGAATATCCTCCTCTCTTACACGCAGTTGATGATACCCTGATCTTAAGTCGATCTTTGAGTATACACAGGAACCTTGCAGTTGATCAAACAAATCGTCAATCCTCGGCAATGGATACGGATTCTTAACCGTCAGCTTGTTGAGTTCTCTATAGTCAATACACATCCGAAATGAACCATCTTTCTTCTTCACAAACAACACTGGTGCTCCCCATGGTGATGAGCTCGGCCTAATAAATCCCTTATCCATCAACTCCTTCAGTTGATCTGATAACTCCTTTAACTCGGATGGTGCTAATCGATAGGGTGCACGCGCAACCGGCACAGCTCCCGGCACCAAATCGATTCGAAACTCGACCTCACGGGTAGGTGGTAAACCCGGCAACTCGTCCGGAAAAACTTCCGAATAGTCGCGGATTACAGGTACCTCTTCAATCCTCGCCTCTAAATCACCATCACTCGAAACTTGTGCCAAAAATACATTGCATCCATTTTCTACATACTTCATCATTTTCAAACAAGAAATCACTTTCAAACGAGAAGTGCATTCGTCTCCCTTCACAGTCAAGACTTTATTCCTCAACGGGATCTGAACTAATCTCTCACCACAGACGATCACAGCATTGTGCGCCATCAGCCAATCCATTCCCACGATCACATCAAACGATCCTAGCTCTATAGGCATCAAGTCAATTTCAAAAGCGTAATTTCCTAACTTCAAGGTACACCCTTTCAGTATAGAATTCGTACTAACGATCTTCCCATCGGCTAACTCCACGTTATAACTAGTCGCTAACAATACCGGTTTTCTATCGATATGACGACTAAATTTAACATCTACGAAACTCTTGTCGGAACCAGAATCGAACAAAATACTAGCATAACAAGCGTCTAGCAAAAACGTACTGGTAACCACGTTTGGACCCTGTGGTTTATCAGCCGTCCCTACTTGATACACGGCAGCAGCATTGTTACCTCCTGGCTTGTTTCCTACCTTCGGGCAATTTCCTTGCTTATGGCCTCTTTCTCCACATCCAAAACAACCCATCACTCTCGTAGCATTCGCCCCAGTGGCTACCCCCTTTGTTCGGCAATCAGACATCCTGTGACCCGCTTTTCCACATTTGCCGCACGCAGGCGGGCAACTCCCTACATGGTACAAGTTGCATCGACCACAGTGGGGATTCACCTTCGCTCCTCTGGGGTTTGTCACAGCTCTCATCCCTTCATTCCTTCGCTGGTTGAACTGCTGATTGCGGTTCTGACCATTGTTGTTTCGGTTTCCACCTCGGCTTTGACCCTGGGATTGATTGCTCTGCGCCGCCTCCCACTTCCTCTTATTTCCTTCAGCAATGAAGTTTTTCTTGTCTTGGAGTTTGACATCCATCAACGCGTGAGCCATCTGGACCGCTTCATCAAACGACCCAGGTTTAGACGAAGTCGTCTCACCCTTGATATTACTGGATAGACCTTTGATGTACTGTTTCATCTTCTTGTTATCATTGGCAAAGGTGTCTGGACACAAAAGGCTTAGTTCATTAAACCTCCTGGTGTAAGTAGTGATATCATTGTTTTTCAAAGTCAGGTGCCTCAACTCATCTTCCAATTGACCTAACTCCTCTTCAGGACAGAACTTCTTGGTCAAAAGAGCTTTAGTAGCAGTCCATGTTCTTGCATTCGCTACTGCTAACCCAACAGTGGCTACTTGGGTGTTCCACCAACTCAATGCGTCGTCAAGAAAAGTAGCAGCCGCAAACTTGACCTTGTTCGCTTCTGAACAACCATTAATCTCGAAAGTACTTTCGACCTTTTCTAACCATCTCCTGAGTTCTAGAGCTCCACCAGTTCCACGAAATTGCGTGGGACCACATTTTATGAAACTAGAGTAAGTACACTCTCTTGGGGCTTGCTGTCTCCCCGCATTTCTGCCCTGGTCTGGGTTCCTCCCTGCTCGATCTGCTTCTAGCGCATTCGCAATGGCTTCCTGAATCATCGTGTTCACACGGTCGGCGGTTAGTTTTGGAGGTATGGTGCGTTATCAAATACACCTCTCTGCAAAGACAGGGAAAAATAGAAAAACAATGTAAATATACACATCAAGATTAAGATGGATTTCTCTTTCAAGACATAATATAAATACAACGACACATCACTACAGAGTTACTAATATTCATCAATTCACATCACAAAAGATCAAATTAAAGACATATCACAGATCATGAAAGGTAAACGTGGATTGTATTGATAATCAACCAAAATTGTGACAAGTATTGCCACTACAACCATTCACCATAAAACTTAAGTCCTCAAGTTTTTCGTCACAATGCCATCATACAAAAGTCTAAAACAGTTCTATTAAAACGATCAAAGATAAAATACAAGACAAGCAACTAGGCATGTGGTGATCCACACGGCCTCTTGGATGGTGGTTCATCATCATCTTCCTCGGGTTCCTCGTCGCTATCTTCCTCGTCCACTTCATCCATCTTCCTCTTTCCTTTGTCATTCGACCCACATTCAGTCGCCTTCTTCGTCCCTGACGTAGACCCACACTCAACCGCTACATGATTTCCCACAGTGATACAAGCACCTCTGGCAGGTGGCTAGATCATGAAGTCATTAGCTTCCATTTCCAAGTCGTCCATAAATCTCCAATCTAGGGGCAAGGAGGCTCTCACTCGATGCTCCCAACTCTGCATCCTAGACAATCTCGCTTGATCTTCCCGAACTCGATCAAGACTGGCGCTCAAGTTCGCGATCATCGATCTTAGACTGTTGATATCACTCTTGTTTGCATTTCCATCATACTCAATTCTTGAAGTTCTTGCCAATAATCTTTGGTGTTCCCTCTCATTCTTATCAAACCTCTTAATTACCCTGGTCTCTACCACAAACCGCTCATACATCAACCTATCCATCCTCCTCAAACGACCTTCGGGATCCCAGTAGTGTCTTGGTCTCGGAAAGTAGACCCTCGCGATATTCTCATGAATAGATTGTGATTTAGATGAATTGCTGGATTCCGCACCGCTCCCATTACTTACTCGAACAAACCCTGTCACTGTCTTCAGGTAGTCCTTACAATTGTCCATCGGGCGAAGAAAAGGTTGCTGCTCATATCGATCGGCCGGAGGCACTTCATAACCCTTTGGCGAATTTGGAGATTGAAATAAATCAGGTTCGGTCTGACCGACAACATTCTCGGGAATTCCATCATCCACCGGTTCCTCGGGCTCCTCCTCAGAATCCTCACTACCATCACTACTGATACTGAAGTTGTCCACGTCAATTTTGTCACTGTCATTTCCCGTCTCTATTGCTTCTTCTGGAGCGATCCATCCATTGTCATTATCCGACGGGTTCGGAGGAAACGGTCCCCCTTCATGACCTACGACATAATCGTCTCCATTACCATTAGGCGGTACCTCGGCCATTCCTGTAATAACAGAGAATTTTGGAGGGTACGTAAGATAACTATACAATATTTATAAATACATGCATGCAAATGCAATGCAAAGGTGGTACACATGCCCAAAATGCGATAATATGATGTTCATGCATGATTAATACAAGAATTACGGTGTCGGGTATTCCACGTATAATTTCAATGTTTACATATAGTAATTTCCATATTTACATAATAAATACCCACATATATACTTCAACTCAAAAGTATACGTCAAATGCCATGAATACAAAAATAAACCTTACCGGAGCCATGCAGGATAGTTGTGTGCGCTTGGACAATTTCTTACGACACCAAAAGTTATAGTTTAGGAATTTTCAAAACGACCTAGTTCTCTATAACTCATGGCTCTGATACCAATCTCTAACACCCCACCAAATGCTATGCGCAGCGGAACTACAACATTTGGGTGCTAGGCAGTTATCATTGCACACAAGATATATCGAACGACTCCAAAGAGACGTCAAATTCAAACTTAAATTAAAAATTGTTGAAAAGTTACATGTCTACGGTTTTCCAACCCCAAATGATACAACAGAGTTTTGCGTTTTCGGTCCCCATGAATCTCAACCCCAAAAGTTACAGTTTTCACAACAACATGACATCAAAGTTAAAAATGTTTAAGAAATACTGGGCGGAAAAACAAGTAGACTCCAAGCTCCACACACAACATCCATCCAATGCACGCTCCATGCTACACTTCAGCGGTTACCTGAAACACATGCTAAATTTGGTATTCATAGGTTTTACAATTCATTTTGAACATATGTGAAATAAAAACCATTCACGATC
The DNA here is from genome assembly GCA_025667525.1 of Glebionis coronaria. Classification (NCBI taxonomy): domain Eukaryota; kingdom Viridiplantae; phylum Streptophyta; class Magnoliopsida; order Asterales; family Asteraceae; genus Glebionis; species Glebionis coronaria. The sequence goes on from CM046875.1 coordinate 291,567,293, forward strand.
ATTCATAGACTTGTCGATCAAACAATCTATATTCAAGATACTGACAATTGTGTTTAAGCTCATGACACTAAACCGTTAACTCAATCACCCGCGTAATAATTACCGGTGTGATTCAGATGAAACCAGTGCCCCTACTAAGGCATCAGTTGCAATTATACCTTATCTCTTATCACAAATTATCCGTCCGCATGGGGTATCAACGTACTAGCCCTCGTCTCGGAAGGGTAGTCAACCCCATAGTACTATCACTTTGTATAAGCGTCTATTTCTAATCCACGCTAGGACTAAACAATAGTTAATAGTTCATGAATTTAGGGCCTTTTGCAACTAGGTACTCAACACAATTTCAAAGGCAACATTCGGGTCCAACAATCATTCATGACATATGTTCATTTTGAAAACTAGCATGCATTTCCCTCGCGGGTAAAACAGTTTGAATAATAATAAGCGAGGCTATAAATTCACACCTTATATAACAAGTAGTCGATAGTTCGAGTGACGGTCACTGACGACGATACGGATGCCCGGGTAAATCAACACCTATCAAACCAAATAACGCGTAATGAGTAATCACATTAAAAAAAACTTATGGTACTGTATAAAATACATACATATTAGTCACTTGTGACAATTACAACTCACGCCAAAACAAAACGACAAGTGTTACTCGTTTTATTCCATTTGTCCTTATTATTAACGTTATTCATTTTTTACTCATTTTCGCCGATACTTACCAAAAGTACGGACTGTTTTACTATACTTAACCCTTTTTATAAAATTTGAGAAAATTCTCAAAAATACTTTAAGACCTGTAGAAAACACATATTTAATCCCAACAAAAGTTTTCACTTCTACGACCCGTTACTCAACACTTTTCCAAAACTACGTTTTTCGGACTGAAATTGTACTTTGACCAAGTCGGACTCATTTGACCCGTTTAAAATACTACATTGACCCATTTGACACCTAAGTCTTATAATAGACTCAAAAGTGCAGGTTTGAGACCAAAAATCAACCCTTGAACATTTACCAAACTAAACCTATAGTCCCCGGGATTTGACCTAAAACCAATCATAATTTCGGATTATGACGGTTTTCATCTCCCGGTACACGAATTTCAAAACGTCGTAACTTTTGACTCGTTAGGAGTCGTAAGCTCTATCTTATACCAAATCGAAGCTAAGAAGATGCTCTACAACTCTATCCTAATCACAAGACCTGTTTACAAAATAATTTTTACGAAAACACCTTAAGCTTTCTGCCTAAAATTACCTATACAAAAATCATACCAACGCTCGTTTTCAAACCCATTTACCAACATTAGACATCATCCTAAGTACTCCTAATCATAACCAAACAAAATTTTCAGTCCTAATCCCCTATTGATCAACATCCTCATAAAACCCAAATCATAAAAACATACATGCAAGTTATTATACCCATCTAAAAACATGTAAACATAAGATTAAACACAAAATCAAACATCAAAACATTGATCACCATGATCCCCAAACACCCCCCTTTGAGCCGTGGGATTTGGGTGATCAAAACCCATCAACCAAATTGATTTTGGTTGATTTGTTTGGTGTTCTAGCATCATTCTAGCATGAATTAAACATGCAAATGCCCAATTAACCTCTAAATGGACTTTTGAAAAATCTTTAATTTTTGGAAGAATTTTTGTTAATGCATGTTTGAAATAACCATGGATTAACACTTACTAAAGGATTTTAGAAGGTGGTCTTTGATTGGAATTAATCAAAACCCAAAAAAAATTGAAGTGGTGGTGGTGGTGTGTTTCGCCGTCGGCCTAGAGAGAGCAAAGGGTGGGTTTGATCTTTTTTTTCTTGAAATGTTATGTGTGTGAGTGTTTGTTCCCCTTTTGTGAAATAGGAGGGACCAAATGTGCAATATAAGCTTTCTTTTGGCCTTAAGTAAAAACGACTCTAAAACTTTACGGGATTGACTCACTAGTCATTTTAGAAAATTTTACGGGAGTCGGGAATCATTCCAAACACTCCAAAATACATTTAGGACACTTTAAATGTAACCGGAAAGCAATAAAACTCACCCGACTCGACTTAACACGAACCGTAAGTAAAATTCTCGAAAAATTACAATATCGATAAAACGACAATAATTATAGAAATTTGGGCATCCATCGGGATCGTATTCGTCATCGTCCTTCTTAAATCGTCAATCGTTAAAATTATAACCTCGAACATCGGTTTCAACCAAAATACTAAAATATATAGCAATTAAAATTTATTAAAAATTTCAAAAATAAGCGTAATTTAGGGTAATGTTAGTGACCTCGATTCTAGGGTATCATATATTATTAGTCTTTTAAGAAGTTCACATCTTATCAACGATAACGAAACTGGAAAGTTGATAGTGGCAGTAGAATGGATTGATTGATTAAGACATTACGACATTGTCTTAATTGATGGGAAAACGAGTAGAATTCCCCTAAAAGATAATATGTTGATTATCAAAAGTGATCTAAATAATTCTTGATGGATGACCATATCCTACATTTAGACTTGAAATTATACCATGAATGGTTATGAACTAGTCATATATATTATAATCTAGAAAGAACTTAAAGTAAATGTATAAAAAGATGTTCATGTTATTTGAAACTTTAGGAGGTATTTGCTGGTGAATTACCTAGACTTTCGTAAATAAGGTTGTTGATCCCGAACTTAGATCAATTAAGCTTGTGTATACAAGATTAGATCAAGTTATACACGTAGAGAAACTTTGTTTATGTATAAAGTAATCTAAGTGTTATGCGGAATTAACACTTAAACAAGAACACACAAAGGATGTAAACAAACTTTCACTTGATTGATAATAACAAACTTGCTTACAATGAAAGTGTTTAACGTATGAAAAACTTATATGAAACATAACCTAAAGGTCTTCTTTTATTGACATAAGAAGCCTTGTACAAGAGTCTACGTATCAACTATTCTAGGTAAAGATAATTATAGAAATTACAATGTTGAACTTATCTTTACTAGAAACAAACTAGAAACATAATACGCGTAGACCATATCTTTCTATCAGTGCTTGTCTTCAACCTATCAACGCTTGACTTCTTCTTGTCAACGCTTGATCTATCAGCGTTTGTTTTCTTCCTATCAACGCTTGTTTTCCTCTTCTCAGCGCTCAAGTGAACTGGCTATATTTTGTTCCCAACAATCCTCCCCTAAACTTGATATCTACTCAAGTAATCAAGTTTCTGAATAAAAATTAAGAACTAGGAGGAATCTTACAAACTTTATCATATTGGTAATAAATATGTCTGACCAAATCCTTGGCCACGTCACTTGAATAGTCAATCTCCAGCTGTGTTGTCTTCATCTTCTCCAAAACTTCTTTGGACATGGAATACTGACCATCTACAATACGATACTCAGCAAACTTTGTAGAGCTCAAATAATACACACCAGTAGCTGAATACAAACGCCATTGAAGACCACTGAGATCATCCTCAAGATCCTTCCAAACAGCAGGATCTTCTTCTTTTGGTCCACACATTCTCTTGAATGCTGACCAAATTTTATTCCATTGACTGAAGTAGGAGCTTCAGTCTCATACTTGGCTTCCAACAACCTCCAAAGGTCTACCAAGTTTTCTCTGTCCACACTTGCAAAGAGAGATACACAAGTGGTAAATGTGTGCACCTCTTTCCCATACCTTCCAATCTTCCAAAACCCACTTTCATCTTCTTCATAGCTTATGATAGGGTTTCTGGCATCAAGAGGTAACACTTGTACCATATCTGAAGCTTCCAATGGTGAGAGCTTGATGCTCCTTCTTATAACAGCTTCACTGGGCCTCAATCTATCCATATCTTTAGGAAACTCAAGAGGAACTCCCTTCTTCAAACGTCTTGGAACAATCATTGCCTTCTTAAGCTCCATCTCTTCTGCAAGTTCTTCTTTCCTTTCATCTGAAAGAAGTCTTAGAGTGTTCATTTCCTGCACTTTTGCCCAAATGGGATAAGCCTTGTACTCCAACTCTTCAAAGGATAATCCCAACAATTTACATCTGAACAACTTCTGGCATATCAAAATCTACTTACAATTTCAACTCTCTAAGCTTTTCTCTTGCCAAATCATCACCATATTCAAGTCTCTTAGGTTGCTCAATTATCATCACACTTGAATCTGAACTGGCTTCATCACTTCCTTCTTGTTCCTCTGAAGTGACAACAAATGGTGATTCACCAACCTTCTTTCTTTCTTGTTCCACAAGTTGTGCAGCCAACCTTCTATCAAACTCTACATGTGCTGCATCCTTTGGAACTTCTACTTCTACCATGATTCGTTTACCCTTATCTAATGGATCAATGATGGGTAAGGATGATGGTAATACCTGTGAAGATACTTGTTTGATGATAGCTGATGACTGGAATACATCAACCTCATCTGCAGGTCTATCAACGCTCAATTTGCTTGTGTCAGCGCCCAATTTACTCATGTCAGCGCTTGGTATGTCAACGCTCAAATTTTGCTTGTCAACGCCCAAATTACTTGTCTCAGCGCCTCTTGTAAATTGCTCCAACATAGCTGTAAAAGACAAGTTTAAATTGGTAGGAGTTACCAAAGATCTGTAAAAACCTGGTTGCTTCTTCAATTCAGTTAAGGCCTCAGCAATACCCAAAGATTCTCCATCATGTGAGCCTTTATCACTCACATTAATCTGCTCATCCTCCCCTTTGGAAGATTCCTCCATACCACACCTTGTGTTAGCATTCTCCAAAATGACAATCCTCTCCCTCAATTGCTTGAGTTCAAGGCCTTGTGTACTGACAATTTGTACCAAGTCTGCATTTTGCTTTTGCAAGCTAATGCAGACAGCCGTCAATTCCATTAATATGTATGGTTCCAATCTGCCCTCCTCTAAAATGGGTATTTGACCTCCCAAGTTAGATTCATGGGGCATGGATGAGGTCTTAAAGATGTTAGGACTGTCTTGGCCTGCATCTAAGCCAGAACCAATAGTCCCAGCCTCATCCATAGCACCAATGACACTTGTGGTGGTGGTTCTCTCTGCTACATGGCTAGGAGCACTAGAGGAGAACACTCCAGTAGTCCTTTGGCGTTTTTGCAACCTATATTTTGGTGGGGTAGAAGATGACGTGGATTGGGTGGATGTGGGAAGGTTAAGGGGTGTTTGGGTCTGTGAAGGAATGGTGTCAACGTTTGGGTTACTTGTGTGAACTCCAACATTTAAGTTGTCAGCGTTGAAGGGTTCTTGGTCAATTTCCATGTGTTGAGGTGAAGGTAAAGGTTCTGGTGTTGGGTCAAGTTGTGGTTGAGGGTCTGGTTGGGGTTGTGCTGCTGTAATAATAGCAAGCATAGCTGGGTGAGGGGTAATTCACGGTGAGGGGGTGAGTTCAGCTTGGTAAAAATAGCTTTCTTTTGCACAGGGATCTCATAAAAATCATCATGATCCCTTGTGCAGTAATTTTGCACATCAAAAACCATTTGTAAAAATCTGGGATAAGCCAAAGTCATCTTATTCCCTTTGTTTTTACACATGCCATCAAAAATCATTTTAGAATAATTAAACTTTTGCCCAGTTTCAATGCACACAATAGCACTAGTAATTGATCTATTAATCTCATTGTGTGCCGTACACTTGGGACTCAAACATTGTAAGATGACATGTATGAGGTACTTCCAGGCTAGGGGAAACTCCTGTTTATGATATTTGTTTAAAGTTCCCTCATCAGGGAAAGGATAACCCAAAGCCCTTAGTCCTTGTTCTATTTCATGAATGGGAAGGGTGGTTATACCATTTGCATCATCAAGATGCAAAGCCTGGCGAACCAAGGCTTCAGTAACCACCCAAGTACGCCCATGAACAATAGATGATAATGTAGTCACATTATTAACTGTTGAGGAACTGACAGTGTTCCAAAACTGCTTAATATGTGTGACAGAGATGAGAGGAGCATGAGAAATAGCATACCTAATTGGGGATGCATTCAAATACGCCACCATCTGGGTGTATTGTGGAAACAGAGTGTCATCAACGTCTAAATATGCAATCATGTTGTGTTGACTCCTGAATCCCAATACCAAATCACTTGGTTTAAATTTTGGTGCCATTGTTGAAGAAAACTGTTTGTGAATATTTAGAAAGATGAATTATAGGAGAAAATTGTTAGACAAGAATATGAGGTACCCTGTTTAAAAATAGGAGCCAAATATATAGGAGAGATAGGTGCATGTGATTGGTAGAAAATGAGGAAACTATTTTCAAAATATAATGATGAAGATATTGAAAAGAAAATAAGTTATCTCACGCATTAATTAAAAGTTATCTGCTCCCAAAATTACGGCCCCAAAATTCGTCAAAAATAACAATTGGGTAGGTCCCAATGAGTGTCAACGGTAAAAAATAACCCATCAACGCCCAACGGATATATTCTTGTCAACGTTTGCCAAAGCCATGTCATCGTCTAAATTGGTCATAACAACGCTTGGAAAAATACTTGTCAGCGTCGAAAAATAAAAGTAAATAAAAATGAAAAAGGACCTTAACAAAGTAATTTATCCTAATGAAGATAACCTATAAGTTGATAATTATTATAGGGCGGCAAGCACTATCCAGTTATACACACTTGCTTATGCAAGATTGACATAACAGTCCTCTAGTGTCCCTTGCTAACCAAAATTCTTAACAACTAAGTTACCTTATAAAATTCCTTGTAACTCCCAGGTAAACCCATGATAAAATCATTCCCAAGTCTCCCAACAGACCACAACCAATTCTACGCCAAAAATGTCTTGGCAGCATGCATAGTATATCAACTTTGCATGCTACAGTGCTTCATGATTTAGTAAAACTAACTCATACTCACCTGTGAACACAATCTAGAATTGTGATAAGAGTATTATAAGAATTCTTAAAAGTCTTAAAGGTTCCTAAAACCTACCCTTAAACTGTGTTACATATGTTGCCCAAAAATATGCAGGAACATAAAAATTTATGTCAAGATAGGAATAGAAATATTCCAACCATCATCCATAAATAAAAACATGCCCAAATGATTCTCCAAGGATCCATAAGCAACTCTGTATCCAATGGTACAATGCTAACACCACCTGCACACATAGATTAAAAACCACAAAAATAACATTGTTGCTGACAACGCCACGATAACACTTGTCAGCGTTAAGATAACCTTTGTCAACGTTAGAAAAATATAGTGGAAAATCTAACTTCAAAAAGACCAATAACATTGCATTATCCTGTACATACTTTTACAATAAGACCACAAAACACATATTATGTGAGATTGATCATTCCAATACTTGTTACCAAGTATTGAAACCTTCCAGTATCAAAAGGTTTAGTTAATAAATCAGACACATTTTCTTCTGTGTCAACCCTATCTGGTTGTATTAAACCCTTTTCAAAACAATCCCTTATAAAATGATGTCTAATTTCTATGTGTTTTGTTTTAGAGTGATGTACAGGATTTTTAATAATGCATAAAGTGCTGTTATTATCAACAAAAATCTTGGTATGCATGAAATTATACCCATAATCCAACAGCTGGTTCTGAATCCATAAGACTTGTCCACAACAAGCAGCTGCAGCAACATACTCTGCTTCAGTTGTAGAATTGGCCACCACTGTTTGTTTCTTGCATTGCCAAGATATCAACCTGCTCCCAAGAAACTGACATCCACCAGTTGTGGATTTTCTATCAAACTTATCACCACCATAGTCACTGTCTGGATATGCAATAAGCTCCAATGGTGAATCTTTTGGGTACCACAAGCCAAGATCTGGATAATATCTAAGGTACCTAAAGATTCTCTTGACAGCATAAAGGTGACATTCTTTGGGAGTCACTTGATGGCGTGCACATGCACACACAGCAAACATGATGTCAGGTCTTGAGGCTGTGAGGTACATCAATGAACCAATCATTGATCTATAGTGCCTGACATCCACATCTTTTCCATCTCCAACTTTTCCTCAAGGGTGTTCTCTATCCATAGGAGTAGTAGCCCTCTTTTCATGTGGAGAAAAGCCAAACTTCTTCTTGATCTCAGCTACATACTTATCCTGAGAGATGAAGATACCATCTTCTTTCTGCTGAACTTGTAACCCTAGAAAGAAGTTTATCTCCCCCATTGCACTCATCTTGAATTTGTCTGTCATAAGCTTGGAAAAGTATTCACTCATCTTTGGATTGGTGGAACCAAAGATGATATCATCAACATAAACCTGAACAAGTAAGACATCCTTACCAGCCTTCTTTGTAAATAATGTCTGGTCTATGGTGCCCCTTTTGAATCCATTTTCCACCAGATAGGTGGACAATGTACCATACCATGCTCTTGAGGCTTGATGAAGTCCATACATAGCTTTCTTGACTCTATACACCTTGTCTGGATTCTTTGGATCTTCAAAACCAGGAGGCTGCATAACATACACCTCCTCAACAATTGTGCCATACAGAAAAGCACTCTTCACATCCATTTGATAGACAGTGAAGCCCATGCAGGAAGCATAGGCCAAAAATATTCTTATAGCCTCAATCCTTGCAACTGGTGCAAAGACCTCCTCATAATCTATCCCTTCCTCTTGTGTATATCCCTGAGCCACTAAACGTACCTTGTTTCTGACCACAATGCCTCTGTCATCTTTCTTGTTTCTTAGAACCCATCGTGTCCCAATAGGTCTGACATACCTGGGACAATCAACCAGCTCCCAAACATCCTGAATAGCAAATTGGTGAAGCTCATCCTAAATTGCTTCCACCCAACTTGGTTCTTTGAGAGCATCAAAAATCTTCTTAGGTTTCTGTTGTGACAGAAAGCAGGCAAACAAACATGCTTGAACAAGAGGAGTATCAACCTTCTTGTGTATATTGGCAATAAATCCACCAAGACTCTGATGAGATCTTCTTATCTGAACAGGAGACATAACATCTCCAATAATTTGAGAAGTGGGGTGATTCTTCATGGTAAAGTGAGAACTCCTCCCTCAAAAAGTTTGTTGTCTTCAAGCTCATCCTCCAAGTTGCCAATATCTTCTTCAGACTCTCTTCCATCAATATTTATATGAACCTCTTCATTCCTGCTTGAAGGTTCACCTTGTTCAAAATTTGAAGAGAAAATATGCTTAAAAGTGTTGTCAACGCCTAAACCAAGGTTGTCAACGTTTGGATCATCAACGCCTGAAATGGTGTTGTTAACGTTTGAGCCATCAACGCCTGAATTCGTCCTGTCAGCGCCAGATTTTCCTTTGTTAGCGCCTGAAGGACCATGCATGTTGTTAACTGGTGATACTTGGGAACCACCATTATCCTTTCCAGCAGCAGCAGTAGCAGCAAAAGCATCTGTCCATATGGGAATAGTGACATAATCTTGTATGGGAGATGACTTGTTTGCTTGTGATCCAACCTCTTCATTAACCTGTGTACCTGAAACATCAACAACTGGTTCTTCCACAACATTTGAAGTTACCTTCACAATGTCTGGATTAGTAACAGGCATATAATTTAAAGTCCTAGATAGAGGTTCCAAGTCAAACAACCAATTTGGACCACTTTCAGGATCACTAGGTTTACTCTCTAAAAACCTAACATGGAATTTTTCAAGTATACGTTTTTCCTTCTTAAGGTAAACCCTATATCCCTTACTCTGCACTGAATAACCCATCAAGTAGCCGTCATCACCTTTAGTACTAAATTTACCTAGGGCATCACTAGTATCTAAGAGAACTACATGACAGCCAAAAGGTCACAGCCTCAGCCCAAAAAGCTATGGGAAAGTGAACATCAGCCAACATAGTCCTGGCTGCTTCAATTAGGGTTCTATTCTTTCTCTCAGCAACCCCATTTTGTTGTGGGGTTCTGGCAACACTAATCTGCCTAGTAATCCCTTTCTTGGCACAAAAATCATCCAACAGTTTATTTCTAAACTCACCACCATTATCACTTATAAGCATTTTAACTTCATTACCAGTTTTCTTCTTGTTGTTCCCATTTAATCCATAACACAAGATTTAGAAGAGATATTTAGAGAGAGAAAGAGAAGAAAATTAGAGAGAGAAACAAGAGAGATTTGGAAGGTTTATGTTTACTAGAGAGAGAAAGTAAAATGAACCAACACCCTCTTTCACATGTGAAAGAGGGTTATATACCCCACGGCACTAAGGCCTTTGTGGGCTTCATCTTGGGTCGGGCTTGGCTTTGATTTGGGCTTACGCCCCTAACTTATACAATATTAGCTTAAAGTCCAAGCCCGGTTTTCCCGACTAACCTATTACAATACAAGACCTTTTAACGACTAAGATGACCTATTACATTCTTGTTCTACTATATGAAATATAGGGCTAACAATCTCCCCCAATGTATCGGTCATCTTAAAAAGCTTAAAAAGCATAAGATGATTGAGTGAATACATTCTTGTAGAGGAGATCTTCCTGCTTTGGTCTTGTATCTTGGTCTTGATCTTGTTTGTAACAGCTTTGTTCCTTCATGCTTTCGTGATTTTTGACTTGAGCCTTTGTCATTTGACTTTGAGTGCTTGAGATCTTCATCTGTACTCCTTGTGACTAAGATGACCTATTACATTCTTACATTCTTAGGTATCTTGATTATCGCCATCTTGTGCTCTTGTGACTTCTGAATCGACATCGGTTATACAGCTACGCCACCTTCTTGATATGCATCAACATATATAGACACGGATGAAATGGCTTTGAACATTTCACCCTAACTCGGTAGCGTTTTACCTTCGGTCGGTGAAGACCGTTAAACGGTATTAAATACCGTACCTGTGATCAGGTAGATTCGATTAAGAACCTCCTTGACAGGGTTTCCCGGCGGTAGAAGCCAGTTCTCTTTACTCGACCGTCTCAAAGCAGACTGCGAACGTAAAGAGTGAATCATAAGGATAAATTATCCGTCTGATTAGAGTCGTCAATTCAGATTTCCTGGAACAAGTTTGATTCTAAAAGAATCGCACCATTGTTGCTTTCCAGTTTGTCACAAGCTTGATTCATAAAGAATCTTGCGAGTTACCTACCGCAGTGCTGTTTGATGTTGACACTTGAAGGATTTCCATTCGTCACTGTGAACACTAACGAGTGTCACTCTGAATGTTCTGGCAAGATCACATGGATTTTGCGAAGAAACCTGGAATCAAGTTTGAATCAATTAAGAATCGAAACTTAGTTGCTTTCCAGTTCTCACAAGTTTGATTCGTGCAGAATCGCACAAGTTACCTACCATGAGCTTGTTTAATGCTGGTTCAAGCAGGATTTCCATCTTCATTGTGAATCGTATCACTCAGATGTTTTGGCAATATCACAAGGATAATGCGTAGGACTCGATTGTGTCCTAATGAGATGATAGATAGATCTCGATTGGCTCTAGACTCAATAAGTGCATTTTGGTAATCGGAGGCTGGAGCAAACTGCCACCTTTTCAATATTAACTGACTCGGAGTGAGAAAGTCAATAGATACGTGTTGATCTCCATGACAATGAGACAAGTTTCTTTTAAGAGAAACTCGAATGGCTGGGGAAAGGTTGTGCATCGTATCACTGGGTCCGTGACACTTGTCTTCAAAAGATGTGTTAACCCGGTTTCTACCTAAGTTGCATAGAATATTCAACTCCTTCAATGCTTACCAATACGTCATCATTAGCACCTTGTTGTGATTGTTCCAGTGCTAACTTAAGTACTTGGTCCGCATTCAGCTTCATTCCACTCCATCTTTCCTAAGGACAACTATTTCTAGCTATGGAATGTCCTTGGGTAGATCCCTCCGGTTCTGGTTGGATCATAGGACTTAGTTTCCTATCCTAAACCACCTTTTGACTCCATCGTTCCGTCGTGGATAGTAGGTTGTTTTGGGTATAGATCGTAACCATAAACCATTGAAAACCATTCAAAGTGTTTGATAAAAATCAAAACTTTTAACACTTGAAATTTTTACATTTTCGAAAAGCTCCCCCTACACACATGCATCGATATACGAAATAGTTTGGCATGTGAAGGAAAGAGTTGCACTTGAGTCTTTAAGATCACATGTTGCGATATATTACATTTTAATCACATTTTCTCCCCCTATCTCTAATATAAAAACATCATATTAGAGATACTAATTGATTAAAATATGACAATTTCTGAAAACCGATGAGTTTTCAGATAGTCATTCCGATGGGTTTTCAGATAGTCATTCCGATGGGTTTTCAGATAGTCATTCCTATGGATTTTTCAGATGATTATTCCGATTGGATTCCGATGGTCATTGCAATGGGATGAATCTGAACATTCCGATGGTGACTAAACCTTGCGATAACACTGTATTGATTTTTTTAGAAAACACTACAATGACTCAACTTAAGCCAAAAAAAAAAAAAACTCTCACTACATCACACCGTGTCAACTCGGTGTTTACCGAGTTGAGCGAGTCAAACTAGGTCAAATCAATGAGTTCAGAACAATTAACAAAAATCAATACCTTGACCATGACTTCTCAAAACCCGACTATCAACCACTACCTCATCATTTGTCACTAGCCAACTATCATTATGTAACATCTACAAATAAAAAAAAATCACTTCATATCTTTATTAAAGATTTTAACACAATCCATCATCATAGATCTGTGGGGATTTATCCTACTTTTCTGTTCGAAAAGTCAAGACTGATTAATAACAAGTATGTCATAATCATGTCTTAGTTTCGTTTAATGAAAAAAAAAACACATGCATGATCAAATCGAATTCAATCGAAATCATCATAAGAATCCCTACCCGAGACCATAACACGATCTTGAAGCCTTCTTCAACACGAATATGCACTCGAATTACTTCATAGTGATTGAGATTGATGGGTCTAATTCCATTCGTGTGAGAAGAAGGATGTGTTTTGTACCAGTGATTAAAGATGATTGGATTATGAGATATGAGTTTGATTTGTGGATTTGAATGTTTAATTGCTTGATGATAGATGGAGTTAGATAGATTTGGTGACAGAAGATTTTTGTTTTGATGGGAGTGATGAAAGAAAGCTTGGTGGTTGAATGAAGAAAGAGGCGAAGGAAACAATGTTTGAAAATGTGATTAGGTTAAGGAGATTAGGTATATGTTGACTTATCTTATGAGAAATCTGGTGGCTGTGGTTACTTATCCCAAACTTGGGATCACATGGACCGGGTATAAAAAATTATGTGATGGGCTGTGTCAACTGTTCTTGGGCCGAGAGTTATTTAGAAATGAGTTGATGGATTTAGTGGGCCGAGTGTCATTGAAGTGAGATTCGGTTTAACCACTAAGTGAAACCGGATATAGTATTATGGTGTGCTTCATATTATTTCCAAATTTGGCCGGGTATGATCGATGTACGGATTATGGGGATATGGTGATGACGGGTTCATTTCGACTAAAGAAAATGTTCATTTGGGCTTCAAAGTTAAGTTTGCTAGACGACGTTGACGACCTCTCTTTCTCTAGTCATCGTTGGTTCTCTAGTTAACGACACTCACTCATACTCAACACACACAACAAACACGAAGACAAAAACAAACAAACACCAAAACGATCCTTTAAGATTCATTGAAATTGTCAAAAACGGCTAGTATTCGGGCAAAGTAATGTCAAGTGATTACGAAGTGGATTTGATATTTATTATTTGAAGTTGAAGTGGAATATCACGAAGGCGTCTACTCAATTCATCATCGAGCCTCTTCACCCCCTCTATCGATTGATGATTCGCTTCAGCATTTATGATTGAGACTTGATTTATCTAGTTTCCAATGTCAAGGGGTGGATGGTCGACGACATGGACAACTATCACTTAAGGAGTTACGTTGTAGTGCTCAGTGTCACACTCACCTGTAGTTGTGGATACTTCAAGAGGTGTTTTACATCTTATACTACTCTCTTCTTTTATGTATAAGGTACTAAGAGACGTTTCTCTGCACCGTTCGTCAATCAACAACAGTGCTAAGCGTAAGTAACAAATTTGGGAGATTGTACTTCAGTTTCAAGTTTGGAATATCAAGTTTACTTCACTAGTGGTCACTACAGATAGCCGAAAGAATACGAGGTTGTTAAGTTTAGCCAGAGAGTACAAGAGTAGAGATGTGATCAGCAAACAATTCTCACGAGCAACTTGAGCTACAAAATGTCAACAAATATTTCTACTTCAGACACGAACATCTCGCGATTCTGATTGTACTTGTCAGATGATGCTCTCGAGTGTTCTTAACCACCATACTCTTGACAAGAACATCTCACGATTCTGTGCGTACACGACAGATGATGATTTCGAGTGTTCTTAACCTTCTTACTCCTGATAAGAACATCTCGCGATTCTGAGCGTACACGTCCGATGATGCTTCTGAATGTTCGTCACCATCATACTTTTGACAAGAATATCTCGCGATTTTGACCGTACACGTCAGATGATGCTTCCGAGAGTTCGTCACCATCATGGGGGAAGAACGTGTACTTTGGAGACTTTGTTCCCACTCTGGAGTACTTAGTTCAACTTCTAGGGGGAAATAGTCTACAAGCGTGAGAAGATTGGTTGCTGATTTCTTACATGTTCCCCTAAACTCATAATCATGAAGACCAAAAATGTCAAAGATAGAAGATCGCTCAAGCTACAGGTTCTGCTCAAGACCGGGATATTGGTTTGGGGGGAAGCTGATTCAGAAGCTTCGTCAAAAAGAAGTCTATGAAGAAAGCTTTTCAAGACATGTGGTATGAATTGGGGGGAAGTTAATCCAGTTCATACATGATACAATGGTTCCTCAACAAGCAAAGACAAAGAGGATTCAAACTGGGGTATAAGTTTTTCTAGAAGACTTGAAGACAACGATGTCATCCTCAGCATTGGAAGCAAACTTAATATTGTCATATTTTTGTTGTATTTGCATTTGTTAGGAACATTGTAAGTAATTCCGTATGTCTCCACATTGGGGGAAGATTGTTAGCCTTAAAATGTGTGCGACTTACGGAATTACATTAGTTTCATAGCCGGGACTTGCAAGGACTAATATTATCATATGTAATAGTCCAAGTCCCGTGCTATATAAACCCCTCCATACTTCCATGGAGGGGTGAGGTTGTTCATTTCTTTCTTGTCTTTCTCTCTCTAATAAACACACTTTTATTAGAGCAACTCTTTCTCTCACTAACCATGGCTAAACACTTGTTCAATCCTCCCCGACCTCCGGATCATAAACCCGTGTTCATAGTGAATCCAAGTTAACACTTCTCAATCTGAGTAATAAAGCTAATTAAAGTATCAGCAGTGTCACTTTTCATAGCTAAAAAGAAAGTCCATGTAAACCTAGGAAAGTCATCTATGATGACAAAGCAGTATTATTTACCATTCAAACTCTCTATATTAGTTGGACCAAACAGGTCCATATGCAGCAAGTGAAGTGGTTTAGAACTAGAATGCACCTGTTTAGACTTAAATAAGACCTTGTGTTGCTTGCCTTTAACGCATGCAACACAAGAGTGGTCATTGTGGAAAGCCTTTTCAGGCAAACCATCAACCAAGCCAAGTCTCACAAGCCTATTTATATTTTTGAAGTTTATGTGCCCTAGTATCCTGTGCCATAGATTACCCTCATCAACTGAAGCTTTAGCATAAAAACATGACATATTATTATTCATCCTAATACCATTAAGATTCAAATTATAAATGTCCTGATGCCTAGGTGTTCTATAGTCAATATATTTCTCATCTGGTATTTTAAAATCCTTTCTCAACACCAAGCATTCAGTATCAGTAAAAAGAACCTTATTTTTGTTATCACAGACATGTGATACACTAAAAAGATTGTAATCAAGTTCTTTTACCAGAAACATGTTTTCAAAACGCAAGTTCTTGGTGAGAAGAGTTCCTTTTCCTGTGATAGTTCCATATCCGCCTCCAAAGTAAACTTTATCACCATCCTTAATGGGAGTGAAGTTAGTCAGATAATCTTCCTTCCCTGTCATGTGCCTAGAGCATCTACTATCCCAATTGCCATAATCATTTACCTGTTTTTGAATGCCCTGCACATAAAGAAAACAAATTAGTTTTCTTTGGGAACCCAAGCCTAAGCAGACTTGGATTCATCTGGTTGTTCAACAAGAACAGACTTAGTTCTTATAACAACCCCTTGTTCATCCCTTTTTGGATGAAATACCCAGTTAACCCCAATTGGTTTTGGTGATGACCTTTGAAATATAATTAAATCTGTTGCAGGTCGTAGAAATCCCATTAGAATTAGGTTTTTTATCTTGCTTAGGTCTCCATGTCAAGATAGAAGAAGCTTTAGACCCATTTCCATGTGGTTGAAAATATTTAGGTCTGGCAACGTTTCTGTCAGCGTTTGATTTGGTCTTGTCAACGCTGAAATTACCCTTATCAGCGTTGAACCTAGGGTTTGCTACAGAAACCCATTGCCTATTAGACCATGTATTGGTCTTCTGAAAAGGTCTTTGTCCATGAATGTTAGACCCTTTGGTGAAGAATGGGGCTGGTCTAACAACTTGTGGACTTTGCTCCACAAAAGTTTTGGGTCTGACAATGTTTGACCTTTTAACAACGTTGACCTTGGAAGCATTGACACACTTATATGCTAAATGTGAAAAGCTACCACAAGTGTAACAGGATTTTCTAGACACAACTCTAGGTCTAGAAGAAAAGAAACCTGTTCCATTATCACTAACTTGGATTTTTGGTGACCTAGTATTCCTATACATCTCTGCATACTTAATGCTAGGTTTCTTAACAGTGTTTGAGCCAAGGTCAACAGTCTTGGCAGTGATTGGGTTTGTTACTTTGATAGGGGTCGACTCATTTGGACTATCACAAAGCATGCCACCCTTGACAAATAAGGTAGGGTTGGCTTTCTTCCATTCATTCAAGTCAGTCAACTTTTGCCTATATTCCTCAATTGGGGTAAGGACTCTTGGTGGAGGAATAATTTCCTCTTCTTGGAGTTCTGGTAAACCAGTCCAAGATAAGTCCTTTCTTTGGACACCATAAAAGTCCCCAACTGGTGGTGGAACAACAGAATAGTCATTCATCCCAATCCCAGTCATGTCCTTAGGATCCCTCTGTTTACTAACACATTCTCCTAGGGTTTGTGAGGCCTTATCAAATCTCTGAATTTTAAGGTCAACATTATCCTTATTCTAGATAGCCTCATCTACCTTAGTCTGTAATTCAGCATTGACCCTTTCCATGATGTTTCTAACATCATTACTAGCATTTAAATCATGATTTAAGATATTTATTTAATCTTTTAGGTCAAACTCCATTTTCTTATACTCAGAAACTGTCTTCTTAGTTTGAGTGAGAGAAATTTGATAGTTAGACAACTTGCATATCTTAGTACTCACATCACTTAACAATCTTAAAACCTCTTTGTTAAGCTTTTCAGTATTTAAACGACAACCCTAACTATAAAAAGCATCATCGTATACCTCATAGTCTGATGAAGAGGAGGAGTGTGCCATGAGAGCATATTGAACATGCTCTTCTTCTTCTATTTCAACAACCAAAGCTTTATCCTCTTCCTCATCCTTAGCCAAATAGCTCCAGTCCCATCCAATGCCATCAATTTCTTGCACTGCCACCATGGCCTTAGGATCCTGAGCCTTAACAATTTGGCTTGAGGGTTTTCCAGCATCAGATCTTCTTGGAGATCTGCATTCCCTCATAAAGTGCCCCATACGATGACAATTGTAGCACTCAACCTTGGATTTATCAAATCCAGCAGTATCCTTTGCATTAAAGGTCATCTTCTTCTTAAACCTTTTATTCCATCTGTTTGCTCTTATACTTGCAAGAGCCATGTTCCACTTTATATCCATCTCCTCCAAGTGCTCATCACTTATTTGCTTAAGGTCCTCATATGTAATCACTGAACCATTGGGCAATGAGGCAATGTATGCACACACAGTATCCAGATCCAAACCAGCAGGCTTAACTCTTGGTGAGTCAATTTTGTATGTGTCAGCGTCTGAATGTGAGGCGTTGACAGGATATGATCCAACGTTGACACATGTTGATCCAGTAACTGGGTGCATGTATGAGTCCTTCTGATTAAATTGACCTTCACTATGTGAGAAGAAGGCCATGTTACTATTGGTAGACTTACTTCCATGCTCCAAAAGAGTTTCATTCTCTAACAGCCTCAGTTTGTTGTAGATATCATCAAAAGTAGAACTTTTATGAGTGTTATTGGCAAGTATAGATCTTGCCTCAATCTTCCACGCATCACCAAGGCTTTTAAGAAAAGTGGCAATAATGTCAATATCACCAACTTGTGTTCCCATGAAGGACAGCTTGCTTGTAATGTGAAGCAGTCTACTTCTCACACTGCTAAGCTTCTCATTAGATTGAGCCTTAAAAACAACATACTCATGCAAGAGTTGCTTCTTCTTCTCTTCCTTAGTATCATCCTTACCACCATATGCAACTTCAAGGGCTGCCCAAAGGTCTTTTGTAGACTCATAACCTCTGTATTTGTGCTGATTTTCTTGTCCCAAGGAGAGTTTCAGAATGTTTAGGGTTTTCATATCAACCCTTTTCTTTGCTATGTCTTCAGCAGACACAACTCTACCATCATCAAGTTTTTCTTTCTTATCTTCTTCTGAACATCCTTGAACAACTGATCTTGTGGCAATGGCATTAGCAATCTTTGCAGCCTTATCGAATGTGTTTCCATATTCAATAATCTCCCAGAGAGTGTAGTCATAGATCCCCAGATATTGCTCAAAGTTAAATTTCCACAACTCAAAGTTGTTTGCATCTAGCATGGGAATCTTGATGTTGTGGTTTGAGGAGAAGGAGGTTGCTTCTGGAGTAGACATGATGTTTTTAGGGTTTTGTGAAAATTAGGGTTTTGGTGATTTTAGGGTTCTTGTGTTCTTTAAGATAAAAAGTTTCTCAACAAGCTCTGATACCACTTGTTGATCCCGAACTTAGATCGATTAAGCTTGTGTATACGAGATTAGATCAAGTTATACACGTAGATAAACTTTGTTTATGTATAAAGTAATCTAAGTGTTATGTGGAATTAACACTTAAACAAGAACACACAAAGGATGTAAACAAACTTTCACTTGATTGATAATAACAAACTTGCTTACAATGAAAGTGTTTAACGTATGAAAAACTTATATGAAACATAACCTAAAGGTCTTGTTTTATAGACATAAGAAGCCTTGTACAAGAGTCTACGTATCAACTATTCTAGGTAAAGATAATTATAGAAAATACAATGTTGAACTTATCTTTACTAGAAACAAACTAGAAACATAATACGCGTAGACTATATCTTTCTATCAGTGCTTGTCTTCAACCTATCAACGCTTGACTTCTTCTTGTCAACGCTTGATCTGGCAGCGTTTGTTTTCTTCCTATCAACGCTTGTTTTCCTCTTGTCAGCGCTCAAGTGAACTGGCTGTATTTTATTCCCAACATTTGGTATTGATTATATTCCCGATATTGCCCCCATGGCGTGTGCACTGCATTTCAGCACCATCTGAATCGAAAGTGTTACCGTACGACTGAGAGAGTTGTCGGAGAAAGATTTTATTCTACCAAGCTCGTCATTATGAAGAGCTATGGTGTTATCATTCCTTATGTTTATTAATTACCGTGAACTAAGTAAATTGACGATCGAAACTGATATCCATTACCCAAGATAATAGATTTGTTCGATCATTTACAAGGTTCTAGCGTAATATTTTAAAGATAATGTTTTTCGCGTCCGCAAAAAACATTATCTATTCCAATCACTACAACTAGAACTCGTAATGAATATTATGAGTTTCATGTTATGTCGTTTGGATTGACCAATGAACAAGTGGCATCCATAAATTTGGTGAATCACGTGTGTAGGCTGTAATTTGATAAATTCATGCTTGTGATCATTAAGGACCATTTTTTTGTTTCTAAGAATAGGAAGGAGTTAATAATCATTAATAGATTGCCCTGAGTTGGCCGAGCAATGAAAACCTGTACCTTGACTATTTAACATGGTATTTAAGACTTAACCCTTTACATGATTTGATCGTGTGATTAATAAGATAATGGAATCTATATTGACTTTTCAAAGATTAGAGCCATTAAGGATTTGGGTTATACTAAAAAGAAAGTGTAAAAAAAATGTTTTGACATATATTTTATCAAAGGATATTTAAGGAATCATTCCTTCATACCCAAATTATTTAACTAAACTCCTTTAGGGGTAAATGTTTGTGTATACCTCAAGACAACCTAAGAGGGATTGAGGAAACCATTTAAACCATGACTTGAAATTTGAAACGACAATCTTTGCTTTTCAACTAAGAAAATTTTTACGAAAGTATAAACAAATATTTTCGAACAATTACGGATCTTATTAATTATTTTTGATAAATCAACAAAAATCGTGTTAATTAAATTCAAATTCATTTTGAACATTTTCATATAATTGGTCGAACTAAGAAATTTAAAATTTTTTACGTTTACGTTTCATAAAACTTGAATATTTACTATTTAATTACTTGTAATATTTATCCACACTTTAAACGTCAGATTGAGCAAAACTGATTAAAATATGAAGAAAGAAATTTTGAATGAATATGGACATGATATTTATTCCATCAGGGAAGGTGAATGTAATTGCTGACACATTATGTAGAAAAGATAAAGAATCAATTAGGATGTTTTCCTTAATAATGACTGTGCAAAATAAATTGCCAAACAATTTAAAAATAGCTGATGTTTGTATGAAGGATAATATAAACAGTGAAAGGTTTCATGGCTAATGTGAACCATTAGAATTGAGAAGCCGATGGTGTTCAATATTTTGAAGGCAACTTGTGGTTGCCTAAATATGGATATTTTGAGATTTAGTCTTGTTGGAATCTCATAAGATTAAGTATTCTATTCATGCCATTTCAGATTAAACGTATCTTTATCTGAGGAAGTTATACTGATGGCAAATTATGAAGGCGGACATCGCCTCATACATTAGTAAACGTCTAACAATTGGAAAGGTCATCATCTGAATTTGATTCGATTTAGGTTATCGTCGACGGACTGACCAAATCTTCTAATATCATTCATGTTAATGATAGATTCTCGATGAATAATTGACTCTTTTGTATATAAAGGAATTGTGTAAACATAGTGTGCCTGTATCGATCATCTCTATCAAGATCCTCGCTTCGCATCGAATTTCTAGAGATTTGCTCAGAAGTCATTGGGAACGAACCTTGATGAGAGTACTGTTTATCACCGCAATCAAAGGGACGAGGTAAAGTAACGATACAAAATACTAGCAGTGTTGTTTTATGCTTGAATAATTGACCTTTGGTATTAAACGGGATAATCACTTTCCATTAGAGAGATTATCATTGATAATTATCGTATTAGGATCGAGATCGAACCTTGTTAGGATCTATATATGAGAGCATCTGTAAGCAGGAGTTGGGATGAAAATACCCGACATACACCCATTGTGAGTTGGACATGTCTTTTAGGTTTAAGATTGCCTATGATGACAAACCTAACCTTACAAAATACCTGACCTGCGAAACCTGAATTGATTGTTGAAATTAGGATCTGTTTATTGACTGCCGGTAGTGGGCAGGAGGTTATGTGAATATGAAATGTAGATCTTGAAGTGCGGGATGGGTAGCGAAGTTATGCCAAAAATTTTCACCTTGGAAAAATAAATTGAAGATCTGAAAGATCATGGGAAATAAGTCCCCGTTGTATGGGACCATTGAGATAATGTAAAAGTTGGTTTGAAAGGCATATAAGTTGGATCTACCATAGGACTTCAAGGGCTGCGTGAATTATGTTTCTTATATCAAACTTGATAAAAGTTTAGATCGGCGAAAAGTTGCATTCATCAAAAACCCGTGAACATCATGGATAAAGAAAGTAAGCCAATATTAAGCCTGATCGTATTCCCGTAGTTATGTTTGATGAAACTCGCGTATTGTAATGAATTACACTTGTGAGGAAAGACCGAATGTGAGGGAAATACCCACATGGCTCTAACTCTATAAGAAGTGAGTAGTAAGATAAATTGATCTTTGAGGACAAAGATCCTGTTTAGGGGTAAATGTTGTGACAATCCGTCAATTTATGATCGATATTTTATTCTCAAGTATTATTTAAAAACATTATTTTAATGTTATATTATGAATTCACTCATTTTTGGGAAGAAATTGGGGTTTACATCTTGAAGTAGCATCGACTACGTCTAAACCGGAGGACTCTACGTTATGTGATTACGTTTACATATACCGTTTTTGGTGACAGTCCGACATTTCAGGAAATAAATTTATCCGTGAATATTATTTTGGAATTTTAAATATGTGTTGGTTCACAAACTCACAAATTTACAAGAAGAGATTAGGACTTACGTGCATAATTTAACGTCCTTTATGACTAAACCGGAAACCCTAGGATTACGTATTTACTTTTTTGAACTCCAACTTTGATGAGACAATCTTTATTAGATTCGTTTTGTGCCGTTGATTCATAATTTATAAAAACGTTTTTCGTAAAACGATCCGAGCGCACGCAAATCGAGGAAACTAGAATCGAGGAGTATCCGTAAATTAATGGGGATGGGACAAGTTTACACTTGCCCACCCCCATACATTTGGTGGCCAAAGCTTAACCAACACATCAAAATGTGTCAAGTATACACACACACTAAGAACACTTGTCCTTAGTGCATGCACAAACCTCTAAACTAACAAAACTAGCCAAGTTTAACCATCTTGGCTCCCTATGAAGGTCCCATATCCTTCAAAAACACCCTATTAGATCAAAAATTAAACCATAAATCATATGCATAATTTACATATGATGAAAACCCATTGAAGTTATGAAGATTGGAGATGATTTTAACAAATAAAAGGAGTTCATATAGAGATCAAGGGCTGATTTTTGGAGGAGTCTACAAATACTTGGTGATCCTAGAGGTGGTGTTGATATCTCATAATATTGGTTACCCAAAACCAAGTCTTGTTCATCTAAAACCTCATCTTTTCATCACTTTGGTGGTATAGAGATTGTTTCTTCCTATCCTCTTGTTATTTTGAATATGTAATCTTGTATTTTATTTATTTATGTATATGTATATGATGATGAATGATGATCAAAATATTATGTGGGGATTTGGTGTTGATAGATTTGATTAAAAAGATTAAAATCTACTTGAAAGGATGTTAAAATCATGGATAAATATGTAGGCTGTATAAAATAGTAAAGAGCTAGATGATAACTTGTTAAAATGACTTGGTAAAATTAATATACAGTAAGGTATGTGTCTTGTACATATATGAGAATTGGCCACTCAATGGAATCCTAAAAATGAGCGAGATATGATCAAAACAATATTGGAGAACAAATCTGCATAGACTGTTTTGGACGAATTTATTAAAATACTTAGAGGCTGATTCATCAGTAGCTATAAGAGAGTTAAATGAAGAAAATATCATCTAGTTTCTTCTATTAAAATTTGGGGTTCTATCTCCTTATATAACTCTAGATATGGATGTTTTAGTGGACTTAATATTTAGGATCAGATTTTGTAAAATAAAAAGTATATAATATAAGCACTCAAATTATGTACTTATAAAATATACATATATAAAAACCCACTAGTTACTAATAATAATTATAAATGAGAGTTATATATTATGATATTAAAATGAGACATTTTATATAATTTACAAGTATAAATGTTTTCCAAATTATAAAAACAATATACATAAGTTTTACGTCTTTTCGGCTAAAACCGAAAGATTAACGTTTTTGTCAAATAAAACTTAGACGGTCGGAACCGTCTATTGTAAACTTTTTATAACTCATATACGCATGTTTAAGTACATTTGACAAGTAAAAACCGATAGAACCCGAGCTTTATAACTTATGGACACTAACGGGCCAAAGTAGCCTTATTGGACTATTGACCCAACAAGTTGGGCTAAACACTAATGGACTTACTCATTGGGCTTAACCCACTTGGGCCCAACATATGAGTAAAGGCCTGATATTAAAAGTATAAATGGACTAATATAAAGAGTTGAACTCTTAATGGGCTTATTGGGCCTCAATATGGAATTGGATTGAAACTAGTGTAACTAGTAAAAAATTTGACTAACACATAACACTATAATGTGTATGAAGAGATAAAATCCCACTTGATCATCATCATATATACATAGCCATTGTTTTTATAAAGTCATTGGACAAGAGTCTAATACCGAGTATTATTTGTCTAGGTTTCCGTGATTGAAGCACGTACCGTACATCCAAATCGCCGATAACCGTCTTTACCAATCAACGTGAGTTCATAGCCTCGCACTCTTTTAAATGTTTTCTGAAATGTTTTATAAACCCACGAGGGAGATAACATGTTAGTTTTAATAAAATAGGACACAAGTTGTCCCGATTTTTTTCTTATTGATATGGACCCGAATGATTAAATGACCAGATGAATGATTATATGACCCGATGAATGAAATGAAATGGACTATTATTAGTTAGGTTATGTCACTAAAAGTCCCATTAGCATGACTTGTGAACTACCGGGATTTGGTAGACGCTTATGCATATAATAGTACTATTTGGGGAAGATCACCCCAGTTCGCGCCTTGACGGTTGATCCCCGTTGTGCCACATTGATTTGTAAGCGAATTTATGAATGAAAAGATTTATATAAGCGTGATTATTGTGACGACACGCTGTTTTAGATGGGCAAATGAGTTTCGGGTTAGCTACCCGTTGTTTGTTATAGTAAGGTAGCAATGTCATGCGGCTTATAATAATCCAAAAACGAAAATACTGCTTTATGCACTGAATTACAATATATTGCCTGACTAGCAATACGGGGTCTTATTATTGATATTATGTTCGTGTTTTGGTTTTACATAACCATTTTCATATAACGGTTTTTATTTAACTCTATACAACGATATAAAACTTATTGTATGATGTTTTTACGACATTGGTTCGTATAATAGTTTTGAAGGCAAAAGCCTATGTTATGATTTATAACAAAGATTTGTAAATGTTTTTGGCTTATTTTATGGCCTACGACAAAGAATTGTACAAAATGATTTTCAGTAATAATTTTATACCGATGATATATTAATGGATTTCATTAAACTCTATGAATTCACTTCGCGTTTTCGCTGAGCTTTTCTTTTAACATGTTTTATCTCAGGTACTTAAAGGTAATTCTCGGCAAGACGACAAGAATTTATGGCCCGCACTTAAATAACAATTTCCATTCAAATGCTTTGTAAAACTTGTATGAAATACTATGACTTAGGACCTATGTAAATTTGATATTTATGAATGGAAAATGCTTTATTATTAAACGACGCGATTTTTAAGCGTTTCTATGATTTGAGTAATGTGTTATCCCGTAACACCAACGACTCTTCCGCTGAACTAAAATATGAATATTTGGGGGTGTTACATACAAGGTGATTGTGGTGTGTGCTCTACATCCATCACATTGGAGTTGATCCTCCACTCAGACTTATATTAGTAGAGGTCACCCCTCTAATTTAATGGCGAGGCCACCCCTCTATGTGTACATACGCGTTGATATATGTTATGACCTATATGAGATCATTGGCATCTAAGTTATATTTCATGCATAAAACACAAGACTTTTTCGTTATAAATCTGTTGTAAAAAAACATCTTCCAGGTTTCCTGAACATACCCTTTATTCCATGCATAACTTATGACATTTCAGTTATCCTACATTTCACAAATTATCACCTTGATTTTAAACTAGAACACACGCTTTATTCCGTCGTGTTTTATATCTTTTACTTATATTTCAGTTATTTTTATCATGTCATTATATCCATTCACTAAACGTATTGCTCATCCGTATTTTCTTTCCATGTTCCATACGACAGTTACCCAAGGACAGACTTGAGCATTTGAGAGTACGTGCATAGGATGGAAGCTACCTTAAACTTCTTCTCCTTTTTCAGTTTATATACTGATGCTTTGGTTGGACATATGTTTTGTCCTTTAGTCTTCTGTTATTCTTAATTATGTTGAGTTTATTTTGAGAGCCGATGTTTGATTCCGACTTTCATGTTGGTCTTTTATGTCTTTATGATGTTATGCCTTAGTATGCTTTGATGACATGACATAAATGTGACATAACGGTCTACTTGGCAAAGTGGGTCGTTACAACTTTTGAAAATCCTTAAACCATTTCGTCTGTTGCTCGGCTATAGTTGTTGTAAGATCAACTTTTAAATTCACAGCATAGAGCAACAACAACAAATGTTACAAATCTGTTAACATGTAACAAAAAAATTAATTTGTGTAATAGAATGAAAGAAGCTTTGTATTAACTGTGGCAAATAAAGTTGTGTAATTAGGTTTGTTTACCAGTTGCTTCCTGGACTATGATAAGGCTCTTGGAACAACCCCCACGTCTTTAGACCACCAATAAATGTAATCTCCAAAACATTCGAGAATACATGTCTATCCACAATAAGTAACATGTCAATCAACTAACAAAACTTATACTTATGCTTCCAAAATAAAGGTTAAGAACACTAACCATGAACGCCCAGACAATGCTAGATATCGTATACGTAGGGACATAATTACAAGAATTATAAAACCCTTTATGATGCTCCAATCGATGCTTAGATACAACCTTCACAAACTGCTCGTACAAATGCGTCCAAACATACTCCCCACCATGGAAAACTGTCCCAGGCATCAAGATCTTCCACCAAACGCAACAACCTAACATAGACTACGTCAACTAACGAACAACCCATAAATATCTTTTGTAAAATTAACAAAAGGGATACTCGTACAACATCTGCATTACTTAACTTGGAAAACATATCCTCATCCTCTATCACAACTAGAAGGTCTACGTTCGATACCGTATCAGCTCCTTTGCTAGGAAACACACGTTTAACAAAGTTAATGTCCCCTTCACTATATAACCCCAGGTCACATCTTTCAGAACTAAAACCAGTAACAATAGCAAACCCATGTCTCCCAAAATGAAGGTTACGCCCTTGATGGTTATATATTATTGGCAAGTCATACATGGCTTCATCAACATAACGTTGTTTACGCAACATCTAATCAATCAAAACTTGGTCGTGGTGAACTAGGGATAATCCCAACAACTTTCCAAAGAACGTACATCTAAACAGCTTACTTCTTTTTTCATTTAATTTACCTCTAATTAAATTGAAGTACTTCAGTTTACTAGTAATTACTAATTTCCCTTCCATTGTCTAAAAGTACAAAAACCAAAACTTTTAGATATGACGTCAATAATTTTACTAACAAAGTGTTATTGGTCAACTAATTTATTCATTTGAATATACAAAAATCTTTGTCTTACCCATAAAATTAACACGGTAATTTACTACTTTAATACGTTAATAAGTGTGTAAACACTTATCCTTTTGCCACTAAAATCAAGGAAAAACAAGACATAATCATGTGTTTAATATCGTAAAAGTCGGAATTACGCGTGGTTTTGTGTTTCTTATGTTAAATAGGTACAAAATATCAAAAGGAAAGAAAACACGGGATTTCACGATCAAATATTGAAGAAAAGTCCAAGAAAGAGACAAAGACAAAGTCAAAGACCAAAAGTGAACTCAAGATCACGAAAACCAACAAAACCGACACGAGTTTGAAGAAATGAACAAGAAAGCCGAAATCAAGCTCGTTTTTAGTGGATTTAATCTCATTGGAGTAAATTGGGCCTTATGGGTCCCACATTTGCTTATTAGGCCCAAAAGCCCATTTAAGAAGATGTTTTATTTACATTTGAGCAAAAAGCCCAATATGGCCCAATACAAATATTATGGGACGGTTAAAACAAGAAAAGCCCAATATAGCCCAATCTTCATTATATGGGACAGTGAAAAAGTAGTTATAAAGTGAATGTTAATTCACATTCTTTGGTCAACGCACACAATAAACACCCACTTCCCCACACGTTTTTTTATCAAACGTATTTACTTTACCCACCATCACTTCTTTTCGATACAACCAAGAATTCACCCACCTTCTTTCTCTCCCAAAAATAAACACAGCTTTTTACCCAATCTCAAAAAGCCTAATTTCCTATATCATAAAAATTTACCAAGATAAATTGGGGCTTTTATCTAAAACGTGTGATTCACACGTATGTGATTAATTCCCCTAACATTTCGGACCTAGAAGATGGAAAATAAGGTGGTCCTCATCTCAGACGTGGCATCCTTCCTTTGATTTTATTGGCTGTGACAACCCATATTCACCAATCCTCCAATCAAATGATCCCAAGTCATCCTTCAACAAAAACAACTAGCACATATGCATGCCACGAGGGCAATCCGAGTGAAAAGGGAATGATTATCTACCGTTGATTGAAGAAAGAAGAAAGAGAAAAGAGAAAGAGCGACTGGGATTAATTGCTTACTCTCTAAGATTCATCAAGAAGGTTTTGGTGTTTGCCTATAAAAACCCCCTTCAAATCTGTAATTGGGTGCACTTTTTATTTTAATTTTTATTTTATGCAAAAATTAGATTTAGGGTTTATTGTAATTTTCCTTTTAAAAGTATTGTAATCCAGTTTTAAAGTATTAATAAAATTTTAATTTTCAGTTCATTCGTGTCTTATTTATTTATTTTAATTTAATTGCAAGTCACTCTTTAATCTGTGTTTTTGGATTAATATTAATTAAGATAAAAGTTGAAATAGTTTTCCCTACTGGAAGATTATAAAAAAATCTGGTTCGAATAGTTTTGTGGTGATTCGACTGTTGTTTTTGGTTCGATTATTGATGATGATGATGATGGGGTAATACGGTGGTATTTGATTCGGTTCGGTTCATAAGGGGGTTCAGCGCCCACCTTCGTCCCAACGGTTATCATCAAAAGGTTCTAGCTCTCTTTTTAATTTTTTGTTAAGTTTTAATTTAGGGTTATTAATCTGCTGGTGTAGTTAATGTTGTTTGAATCTGCTTAATTTTGTTTTTATCTGCTATAGTAGTTTAAATTCGTCCAGTTTTGTTTATTTTTTTTACTGTTTGGGTTTGAGATTTATAGGATCTATTTATCAATATTATGATTATTGGTTTTGTTTGATTTGTCTGAGTTTATTTTTATATTATGTTTAGTAGTGTAATGTTTTAGTATTAGTTATTAGCTTATTTGCTTTTTGGCTTTATTTTAGGTTTGGGTGGATTTTGCTTATTTTACTTATTTGCTTTTTGTGCTCATCAGTTTAAGTTCTTATGCTTATTTTTCTGATTAGACTTCTTAGCTTAAGGATTTAAGTTTGAGTTTGGTTTATTTGATACTATTTATCTGCTTATTACTGCTTATGAGATTTTGTCTTGCTTTATATAGTATTTAGCTTTTAAGCTTATTTGCTTTTTGGTATTCTGCTTATTTGTTTAACAGTTCTGATTATTTAGTCTTCTAGCTTTACTTATATAAGCTGTTATGCTCAGATCTGCTTAGCTGTTATAGCTTATTTTGGTTTTGCTGATTGATGTGTTAAGGTAACAGGTCCATTTGATCTGATTATTCCAAATTCCAAAAAAGTCATAAAATAATAAATAGCAAAAATATTGTCTGGTCCAGGACTCGAACCTACGACCTTTCGTCTAGCAACCCAACGTCTTAACCATTTTAGCTAGTACCTCTTTTGTGTTTAAATTCAAGTTTAGTATTTAATATAGGTTTTATCTTAGCATTCAGTTTTATTAAATAGATTTAATACACGTTTTGCTTAGTTTATTTTAATTAAAAAATTTTAAAAAAGTTTTCTTTTATTCAGTTTAAATAAAAAAATATAAAAAGAAAAATATATTTTTTATTACTTTTATAAATTTTGATTGTTTTCATAAATTAGTTTCTATTTAGTCTTATTAAAAATTAGTTTTAAAGTTTTGTTAAAAAGTTAATTAGAGTAAAGTTTTATTTTTAAAATAGTTTTTTCACATTTGTTTAAGATAGTTTTAAAATAGATTAAATAGTTTTTAATTAAGTATTTTTAATTACTTAATATCTTTTTAATTAGATTAATTAGTCTTTTATTAAATTTTTAGTTTTTAAAATTCCAAAAAAAAAATACGTCTCACCAAGAATTAATTAATCTAACGTTAATTTGAGATCAATTCGAGTGAGTCGAGGAAACGAACTTTAAAATAATTGACTAAAATTCATACATTAAATTGGCGCCGCTGCCGGTTCCCTCGTTACGATTGAAGATTTCGTGAGACGTTTGGATTTTGGGATCCGTTCATTTTGAGCGTTACTTTTCTTGCTAAAAAAATCAAAAACATAAAAAATCCAAAACTTAAAAATACAAAAAAATTAAAAAAATCACAAAAGCAAATTCTTTCCTAAGATTTGCAATAAAAAAATTAAAAAATCAAAATGTAATACCTTTTCCTAAAAGTATTACACCAAAAATATTACGTATTAGTGTTATTTTTCTTAGTTCGATTTCTTTCGATTTTTATTGTGAATATATATCTTTCTAAAAAATACAAAAAGATTTTTCTTTTACTATATTACGTAGCACAATTAATTTACCTACTTTTCAAATAAGACCTTAGTTGGGATTTCATCACCTACCTATTCTATTCGAATCCTAAACGAAATAAAAAGGGCAAAATAGATAAATACTAGTAATACGTTTGAACTCGATATATACAAACTATAAGGTGGGTATAAGGCGACGCGCTATAAAAGGCCTTCTAAGAAAAAAGGTTTTTAAGTGCTTTGTGCCACCTCGTTTCCCCGCTTGCTTGTGAGTATATTGAGAGGGACGACCGATTATTGGTTTGCCAACTCAATTAGTATTAAGTATATATTTTTGTACCTTTTTAATATTGCACCTCGAGAGGGATAATCCCTTTCCTCTCAAAGTCGACCGAGGTTTCCTACCTCATTCCAAAGTTTTAATTGTATGCGCACTCGCGCGCGTACATACATACCGATTGGTGTACCAAATCCTTCTAATTATTCCAAAAAGAAGAAGAAAAAAAACAAAAATACCGTCATTAAAGCCGATCCCGAGAGTCGAGCTTTGAACAACACGATGGCAACGGATAATCGACCAATGATTGAGATTCTCCAATCTCATGTTGAAGGAAACGATGATGCGATTGTGGTGCCGGATATTGGAGCTAATAATTTTGAACTTAAAACGGGTTTTATTCAAATGGTTTCTGCTACACCATTTTTAGGCCGTACTAATGATGACCCACACGCTCATATCAAACGTTTCATACAATTGGCAAACACCGTCAAATACAATGGGGTGCCACAAGAGGCCATTCGTTTACAACTCTTTCCTTTTTCCCTCGAGGGACAAGCCCGGATTTGGCTTGATAAGGAACCACCCCAAAGTATCACTACATGGATCGACTTAGAGACCAAGTTCATTAACTACTTTTTTCCACCATCACGGACCACTTCTTTAAGGAATGAAATCATTACTTTTGAACAACAATATGGGGAAACGTTTAGTGAGTCTTGGGATCGATTTAAAGAGCTTTTAAGAAAATGTCCATAATACTTGGCTTTTACACCTCGTATCAAAATTCGTAGTCCCAAGTCTTTTCGTATTGACTATTGGTTAAAAGTGTGACTCATTCGTCTTTTGGTGAACAAGAGAGGCTGCTTCATTCAGAACTTTTGGACTTCCGGATGAAGGCTGCTTCATTCGGAACTTTAGGACTTCCGGATGAAGGCTGCTTCATTCGGAACTTTAGGACTTCCGGATGAAGGTTGCTTCATTCGGAACTTTAGGACTTCCGGATGAAGCTTGCTTCATTCGGAACTTTAGGACTTCCGGATGAAGCTTCTTCACTCGGAACTTTTGACTTCCGGATGAAGCTACTTCACTCGGAACTTTTCAAGTTCCGGATGAAGCTTACCTGGGAATGATAAAATACAGAAACAACCTTCCTCGAAGAAAAGGGACAAACAGTAACAACAATCTATCCTCAAATTAATCAAAATCAAACAAAAGATTAAACCAAAACAACCAATAAGCATCAACTAACAATAATCAATCAAAACAAATCATCAAAACTAACAAACATAACCAAATCAATCAAAACCCACTTGATCAAAATCATAAAAACTCAAGAACATGAACAATGAAGATAAAGAACAAATCAAACAAGAAAGGTAGAAGGAGATTAGCAATAAGATAAAGATTAACAACAATTAAAGGTAAACTTACTTGGATTTAAAAGAAGATTAAAGGTGTGTTACAAGAGAATTAAAGTGCATAAAATTAAAAAACAAGGAATGAAAATAAAAGGGGAAGAGAGGCTTGTCAAGCCTCCAACAACTTAAAAAAATGGCTAATAATGTGTATTTATAGGGGAGGAAGGGATTAGTGGAAGGAAGCTTCCTCTCCTCTTTCCTCTTTTCCTTAATTGCGTCCTTAGGTCCCTCCTTTCTTTAATCTTCTTAAATCTTGGACTATAATGACTTTGGCTCTGGATTTCTTTGAACTCGTCTTGTAATTCTTCAATAAATTAGACTTGAGTTCTTTGGCTTTTGGTAAACTTCCGTCTTTTGACTTTTTCTTCGATAAATCTTGAGAATTGGTCTTGGACTTCCGTTCTTTTTCCACTCTTGATCTTTCGACTTCATCTTTTTGTCTTTTTCTTCAATAAAAGCCCGTGAAAGCCGTGTTTTCTCCACTTTTCACCTTCTCGACCCTGAAACACAATAAAAACACAAACCACGCATAATTCCGCCATTTACGACATAAAATATACGTTCAGGTCCCGTTTTAATGTAATTAAGTGGTAGAAAAGATGGGTGTTTTCACACCTATCAAATCCCCTACACTTAACCATTGCAATGCCCTCATGCAATGCATAGCAATAAAGCAAGGTTTACACTTTCCATAATAATCAACCTACCTTGGCCTTTATTAAACAACTAAGTAAAATAAAAAAGATAGAAAATAACGAGATGCAACAAGGACGAAACTTGTAAAGATATCTAAGACTTAAATTAGGGCTTGTATGTCATGAACGTTTATCACCCTCAAGTTTCACGTTCTCCATGCCAAGCTTAAAAACAAGATCATTGTTAGTACAAGTTAGCATAACAAACATTTACCCATGCGGTTCAATTAATCACTTAAACTCCCCTATTCCTATGGGTATCTCTTATATTTTTTTATGTCTTGAATGATCACGAGGATGCATTGTTGACTTATTGCGATAATTTATTTAAGCTGAAATCAAAGTAGGACGATTTGATCAATAGTTAGCTAAAGGACAAAATCTCTTAAAACTGCTTCTCGGGATATCAAAAAGTTCATATCTTGGCATAACTTGGTTCACGATTTGAGACCTTTCTCGGGCCGATATTTGGCATGTACTTCATACTTCATATATTGAGAGACGTGCTTGAGATAATGGTCTTCTCATCGTTCATAGAGTTTCTTCACTTGGAGACTTTTGAGAGGTACTCCAACTTTGTTGACCACGACTTCATGATTATTACTTCAATCTCTATTTGGGATTTTGAGATACAACGATCCGCCTCCTTTTCGGACTTGGATCTATTTATCCTCATACCTTGTTAGGGTCTTTTCGGATAGATTTCTCCATCATCTTTATGGGAGTTGATTGCTTTTCGTCGTGAGTCTTGATCCTTCATATTGACTTTGGGAATAATGCTTTTCACATCACCTTGGATCTTCAGCAATAAAATTGAATCCTCATGCCTTGTTAGGGTCTTTTCGGACTCGCCAATCTTCGCGCCCCGCTTCATAAGTTATGCCTTGGCTATGAACTCTTATCATTACCGAGCAACTTTTAAACGATCTTGGGCTAGAAGCTAAGTAACTTTTCAAATCGTACGACCTTACTTATTGCAGATAATTTATTAGCAAGTGATGGGAGAAAAAGATCATAATTAACTCACATAAGTTAATGAGAGAATACCAAACTTGTAACCAACTCTATCATTTCTTTTCCTCCACAATTTAAAATCTCAAGTAATGAGACTCGTGGAAACTTAGCCTAATAAACCAATTAAGGTTTACATGGTTAAGGATACTAGCTAGAGTGAACTTGGATAAGTAAACTCGGGTTGAGTCAAAATATTCACAACGGGCCTAATATATCTAAGATATCTAAACTTGCTAAAACCATTTTATTAAAATAAGAGAAAAATAGCAAAAATAATGGGAACTACAACTAGGCCAAAATAGATTAAAAATTTTGAAAAATGTCGAAAAATTGATTTTCCGGTTAAAATGAGGACAAATACAAGGAAAAGGCCACTTAACTTCGATAGAAGTCCCCCCTACACTTAATATAAACATTGTCCTCAATGTTTAAGCATGTGGGAGTAAACTCCCCTACACTTAGGACATTGTGCACGTTGTTTAAATTTCGCTAAGGAAGAGACAACTAAAGAGATTCCTATTTTAATATTGAAAAATATAAAATAGTGAATCGAAAAGAGTTTATGAAAGAACCGGGAAGAAGGGAACACGGAGTCACGGTTCGTCAAAAGTCATCAAGAGTGTGTCTTTGAAGCTCTAATCCCTGCACATGATAAGAAAGAGAACAAGAAACACCAACGGGGCTCCCCCCTACACTTATGATGAAAATAGATAGATAATTGGGTTGCCTCCCAAAAAGAGCTTGTTTTTGTTGACCGAGTCACGAGCCTGACTCGTCCCCGAATTAAATGGTCCATGGGGAAGCCTCGAATGTGATACCGGGATCAAAGACCTTGTCCTCGTTCCCGGTTGACATCAACAAAGGAGAGGCGGGGGGATAAGTCTTGAAAGGGAGAAAGGTCCTTTCAACATACGTATAGTATGTGAATTCAAGATCCACGGGAGGTGGGTTGGGTATAGTAAGCACATTGTCCTCCCCCAAAGACAATAGATGCTGAGCAAGCGACCAAGCCGTATTGTTATCAATATCACCTCCCGGGTCAAAGCAGTCATCCTCCGAAATAATGGCTAAAGGGGAGGATGAAAGGTGCTCGGGAGGGGGACTTGGGTCAATACTTTCCTGCAGCAAATTATCAAAAATAATGTCCCCCTCCGTGTCAGAGTCATCAATACCTGGAGGAATGGAGTGGATATCGATTTCTTCCAGCAATGGGTCATTATCTTCAACGGGAGAAATAGATGGAGGTAAAGACTTGGAAAAAGAAGGAGAAGTCAACGCTTCGATTTGAGCAATAAGAAGGTGCACTTTCCGTAATCCATCGCGAAGAAGCACGTCTTCTACCTCATCCACAAGATCATGTTCATCGGTGAAATGCTCGTAAATTGGATAGAATAAATCGTCATATTCTGCATCTCCCGGTGGAGATTGAGAAATTTCAAAAGTGAAATTCTCATAGCAGAGAGAAGAATCGTCATCACTAGGATCGACCGCTTCCGTAAGAGCAACGTCGTCCTCAGGCTCCATAGCAGGTAAGTCACAAACCTCATCATCCAATACTTTGGCGAGACCAACATCACTAAGCTCATGCAACGAATCTATATCCTTAGACGCAGTAGGAACATTGAGAGTAGGAGCAACAACTTCAGAAGATGAGTTGAAAGTGCATACAGCATCATCGTCATCATCATCATAATAGTATTGACGCACAAGCGGAGGGGTATAATCACTAAGAGTAGATACTTGCTCTTGTTGCAGTCGGTTTTCCTCGTCCCTAAGTTCTTTAAGCAAAACAACGGCTTCTTGAAGTTGCAAAACAATGGAGTTTGTTTCTTCATTCAAGGTAGTGAGTTGTGGGTCAAGATTAATTTGCTTAGAGGATTGATGATTGAGGGTGTGATGTGGGGGCTCAAAGTGTTGAAAACCTGAATTATAGCAAGGTTGTGGCTCATAGTTGTTCATCGGTTGAGAATAATTAGAAACCGGGTTTGGTTCATAATAATCCATAGGTGAAGAAAACTGAGGACATGGATTTGGCTCATAACAATTCAGTGGTTGACAATAATAGGTATCGTGAGGACCCCCACAGTTGTTGCAAACCGGGTATGGATAAAAATCAAGTGCGTCTTGTGGATAGCTATTATCATTGTCATAATTGTACCCCGGTTCTTGCCCGTGACCATACGGGTATCGAACCGGGCACGAAACATGCCAATGAGAATCGCTTCCACAATAGATGCACGGGGGAACAGGAGGAGGTGGGTTCAAAAAGGACGAATTAGTCGAGTTGCACAAAGGACAAAATCCGAATAGGAATTGTGTATTGTCGAGATCGTTTCCACACCGCTCACATGTACACCATTGGCAAGAGTTGTTCCCAGATTATTGTTTCCCACACCGGACGTAATGGACATAAAAATCCATAAAGAAAGATAGATAAGCAAGAAGAATATTTTTGGTGCAAAATTTTGAGAAAGAAATGCTTTTTATGATTTTTCAAATGTTTTTGGATTTTTGACAAGAAAAATAACGTTCACAAGTGAACGGATCCCAAAAGCCAACGCGTCTCTCACAAAAAACCTTCGATCTTCACGAAAAGAGCCGGCAGCGGCGCCATTTTAATGTATAGATTTTTGTAGGTTCAATTATCGTTCTCGGTATCTCTTCGAATTGATCTCTGGTTAATTGTGCGACTCAGTTGTTCTTGGTGAATCCAATAAAAGAGTTGTCGTTGTCTAAAACTAATTTAAACTTGAAAATAAAAAAATAAAGTAAAGACGGTAAAAAGAAACAATGAAAGATGAAATCTTGGCGAAAAGTAAATTGCGAGAAAATTAAAAGGTAAATAAAGTGAATGATGCAAATCAAAAATTAAACTAAAAGGAAAGCAAATAAAATTTCAAATAAAGAAAAAGGTGAGAAAAATAAAGCTTGAAAATAACAGACAAAAACTTAAAAAGAAAAACAAATAAAAAGACTGACAGACCTTGATTCGGAAGTTTAAAACTTCCGAATGAAGCTTGCTTCATTCGGAACTTTTGGACTTCCGGATGAAGGCTGCTTCATTCGGAACTTTTGGACTTTCGGATGAAGGCTGCTTCATTCGGAACTTTTGGACTTCCGGATTAAGGCTGCTTCATTCGGAACTTTAGGACTTCCGGATGAAGGCTGCTTCATTCGGAACTTTAGGACTTCCGGATGAAGGTTGCTTCATTCGGAACTTTAGGACTTCCGGATGAAGCTTGCTTCATTCGGAACTTTAGGACTTCCGGATGAAGCTTCTTCACTTGGAACTTTTGACTTCCGGATGAAGCTACTTCACTCGGAACTTTTCAAGTTCCGGATGAAGCTTACCTGGGAAAGATAAAATACAGAAACAACCTTCCCCGAAGAACAGGGACAAACAGTAACAACAATCTATCCTCAAATTAATCAAAATCAAACAAAAGATTAAACCAAAACAACCAATAAGCATCAACTAACAATAATCAATCAAAACAAATCATCAAAACTAACAAACATAACCAAATCAATCAAAACCCACTTGATCAAAATCATAAAAACTCAAGAACATGAACAATGAAGATAAAGAACAAATCAAACAAGAAAGGTAGAAGGAGATTAGCAATAAGATAAAGATTAACAACAATTAAAGGTAAACTTACTTGGAATTAAAAGAAGATTAAAGGTGTGTTACAAGAGAATTAAAGTGCATAAAATTAAAAAACAAGGAATGAAAATAAAAAGGGAAGAAAGGCATGTCAAGCCTCCAACAACTTAAACAAATGGCTAATAATGTGTATTTATAGGGGAGGAAGGGATTAGTGGAAGGAAGCTTCCTCCCCTCTTTCCTCTTTTCCTTAATTGTGTCCTTAGGTCCCTCCTTTCTTTAATCTTCTTAAATCTTGGACTATAATGACTTTGGCTCGGGATTTCTTTGAACTCGTCTTGTAATTCTTCAATAAATTAGACTTGACTTCTTCGGCTTTTGGTAAACTTCCGTCTTTTGACTTTTTCTTCGATAAATCTTCAGAATTGGTCTTGGACTTCCGTTCTTTTTCCACTCTTGATCTTTCGACTTCATCTTTTTGTCTTTTTCTTCAATAAAAGCCCGTGAAAGCCATGTTTTCTCCACTTTTCACCTTCTCGACCCTGAAACACAATAAAAACACAAACCACGCATAATTCCACCATTTACGACATAAAATATACGTTTAGGTCCCGTTTTAATGTAATTAAGTGGTAGAAAAGATGGGTGTTTTCACACATATCAGTTTGTTTATCTAATTTTAACTAATAGCAAATAAGTAAGTGTCGTTGAGTAAAGTAGAAGTTTAAAGATTAATACTAAAATGACGAGTAAAAATAAATGCTTGTAAACTTAAAGGCAATATTAGAAAAATACTAGCATACTAAATGTTGGAGATGACTTGCAATCGGAATATCCACAAATCACTAATCGGAATGCTACAAAAAAGGTCAGATCGGAATATAGAACTAAGGGACCAAATCGGAATATCAAAAATGATGCCAATCAGAATATGTAGGACTAAGCTCCAATCGGAATGTGGTAAAATAAGCTTAATCGGAATACTCAAAGTCTCACCGTCGGAATACTTACTACCTAATCCGATCACTTTGATCGGAATAAATGAGGTGCAGTCGGAAAATTCAAAACCCTTTTCCGATTGGGTGATCGGAAAGGGGGTGTGGTGGCTGCTCGGAATGTGACGATCGGAAAGGGGTTTAGACCCTTTCCGATAATAGTGGGATTCGGTAAATAAGCCAAGGAATAAGCTAAAATGATAAGCTTATCCCCAAACTAGGACGAATCAAAAATGAAATGATCAAATGAGCACAATCAACAACTTTTCTTAACTTTAAATAAACAAACTTTTAAATCAAACAATAAAAACATGAACTTTTTAAGAAAGCTTTGTATAAGTAAATTAGCTAATCATAAAAATAAGCCAATAAGCACAA
The DNA here is from genome assembly GCA_025667525.1 of Glebionis coronaria. Lineage (NCBI taxonomy): Eukaryota > Viridiplantae > Streptophyta > Magnoliopsida > Asterales > Asteraceae > Glebionis > Glebionis coronaria. The sequence goes on from CM046875.1 coordinate 291,606,262, forward strand.
GAATCTTAAAGCTTAATCAAATGAAAACTTATGTAGGAACAAAAAGATCAACTTTTTAAGCACGAAATCATTAAGAACAACACGGATCATATGAAATTCGCACCAAAAGTGAACTAAAATCAAATAAAGGTAGAATGAGATGAAAGATTAAAAGCTTAAACTTAACTTGATTAATGAAATAAGCAATACATAAATGTTTAATCTTGAAATATTAGAAGAAAAGATGAAACTTAGTGAGAGAAAGTTTAGAAATTTCTCTCTCTAAAACTAGAAAGAAAAGTGCAAAATGAAAAACTAAAAATTAAAGACTAACTCCCTCCTAATGGAAGGAGTGCATGTGTTGCATCTTCTTCCTTTTTTTCTTCACGTCTTCTCGACTCGACTTTAATTCTTTGTCTTTTCTCGATGTCGTCTCGGGATTTGAACTTGTCTTTTAATTTTCTTCTTCTATTTGACTTAAGTTCTTCGACTTCATTAAACTTCCGTCTTTAGACTTTTTCTTCGATAAATCTTCAGAATAGGTCTTGGACTTCCGTTCTTTTTGCACTCTTGATCTTTTGACTTCGTCTTTTCTCGTTTTCTTTGATAAAAGCCCGTGAAAGCCCGTGTTTTCTTCCTTTTTCATCTTTTTGTCCTAAAACACAATAAAAACACAAACCACGCATAATTCTGACTTTTACGACATAAAATACACGTTTTGGTCTTGTTATTATTGAAAATAAGTGGTAAAAGGATAATTGTTTTCACACTTATTAAATCCCCTACACTTGACCATTGCAATGCCCTCATGCAATGCATTAATTTTAAAGAACGGTTTACATTTTCCATCATAAATAACCCACCTTGGCCTTTATTAAATACTAAACATAAAAAAATGATAAAAACAAGTAAAGAAATTAAAGACTTACATTGGGTTTTGGCAGCCATGAACGTTTATCATCCTCAAGTTTCACGTTCCCCATACCAAGCTTAAAAACGAGATCATTGTTATTATAAGTTAGTAAACTAACACGAACTCATGTGGGCCAATTATTCACTTAGACTCCCTTATTCCTAGGTGTATCTCTTATATTTTATTTTTGTCTTAAATGATCACGAGGATGAATTGTTTGACTTATTTCGATAGTTATTTAGGCTGATAATAAAGTGAACGATTTAATCAATAGTTAGCTAAAGGACAAAATCTTTTAAAACTGCTTCTCGGGACCTCATAAAGTTCATATCTTGGCATAACTCCCTTCACGATTTGAGACCTTTCTCGGACCGATATTTGGCAGCGACTTCATACTTCGAATCTTTGAGAGACGTTCATGAAATAATGGCCTTCTCTTCATAATAGGAATTTCTTCACTTGAAGTTTTGAGGGATTCATACTTGGACCACGACTTCTTCATTTTTCTCCAATCTTTATTTTGGACTTTGATATACAACGATCCGCCTCCTTTTAGGACATGGATCTATTTATCCTCATACCTTGTTAGGGCCTTTTTGGATAGACTTCTCCATGATCTTTAGGGGAGTATTTGCTTTTCGTCGTGTGTCTTGATCCTTCATATTGATTTTCGATAAATGATTCTTCACATCACTTTTGGATCTTTAGCAACAAAATGTAGCCCTCATGCCTTGTTAGGGCCTTTTTGGACTCGCCAATCTTCGCATCCCGCTTCAATAAGTTATGCCTTGGCTATTAACTCTAATCCGTACCGAGCAACTTTTAAACGATCTTGGGCTAGAAGCTAAGTAACCTTTTAAATCGTACAACCTTATTTATTGCATATAAATTTATTAACAAGCGAAGGGAGAATATGCTTATAATTAACTCACATAAATTCACGAAAGAATACCAAACTTATAATTAACTCTATCATCTCTCGTTCTCCACAGTTTAAAATCTCAAAGAATGAGACTCGTGAATGCTTAGCCTATTAAATCAAAGTTTTGGGTTTTTGAGTCATCTATAGGATCTTGCAAATTCTTAGACTTTTTCAAGTTTAGAAATCGCCTTTTAAAGTTCCCTTGATAAACAACTCTCCAGGATCAATTATAGGAACTTGCGAAAAGTTCTTGTTCTTAACCCGTGAGAGTTAAGACTTTCGCGTTTTATAGCTCCCTATATAAAAGCCTAGCTAAACTTGACTTAAACACGTTAAGGATACTAGCTAGAGTAAACTTAGATAAGTAAACTCGGGTTGAGTCAAAATATTCATGACTAAGAAAAATTTAAAACCACTTTATTGAACATTTATTCTAGAAAGGAAAGAAAATAAACATAACAAAGGAAAATGCAGTTATACAACTAGGCCAAAATAGATTGAAAATTTTGAAAAATGACGAAAAATCAAATTTTCCGGTTAAAATGAAGGCAAATTCATGGAAAAGACCACTTACTTCGATAGAAGTCCCCCTTACACTTGATATAAACATTGTCCTTAATGTTTAAGCATGTAGGAGTAAACTCCCCTACACTTAGGACATTGTGCACTGTGTTTAAATCTTGCTAAGGAAAGGACGACTAAAGTGAATTCAATGTGAACATATAAAATATGAAATATTGAATCACACGAGTTTTAGGATAGAACCGGGAAGATGGGAACACGGTATCACGGTTCGTCAAAAGTCATCAAGGTGGATCTTTGAAGCTTTAATCCCTGCACAGCACAAGAAACAAGACAACAACACATATGGGACTCCCCCTACACTTATTATGAAAGCAGTAAAGGATAGATCACGGGTTGCCTCCTGAGTAGCGCTTGTTTTTTGTTCACCGAGTCACGAGCCTGACTCGACCCAAATTTAGTTCATGGGAAATGTGGTGAGGGATGGAATCATCTCGTGAGAGATGTCCTCACCAAAGTACAGCTTCAAACGCTGGCCATTCACCTTGAAATTGGGCCCATTTGGCTAAGAAAGATCAATGGTCCCATATGGAAAGACTTTGCCGACGGTGAATGGACCAGACCAGCGACTCTTCAACTTGCCCGAGAAGATCATCAACCGAGAGTTAAAAAGTAGGACTTGATCACCAACGTGGAACTCTTGGTTCTTGATATTTGCGTCATGAATTATCTTCGTCTTCTCCTTGTAGATCAATGAGTTCTCGTAAGCTTCATTCCTGAGTTCGTTGAGCTCGTTGAGTTGAATCTTGCGATGATCACCGGCTTTGTTGATGTCGAAGTTAGCCCACTTCAAGGCCCAGTGCGCCTTATGTTCCAGCTCGATGGGGAGGTGGCAGGCTTTCTCGTACACAAGACGATAAGGTGTACAACCGATCGGGGTCTTATAAGCAGTACGGATAGCCCACAGAGCATCATCTAACTTATCGGCCCACGCGGCGCGATGCTCTCCCACAATACGCTCCAATATTCGCTTCAATCCACGGTTGGATATCTCGGCTTGCCCATTGGTTTGGGGATGATAGGCGGTGGAAAGACGGTGATTGACACCATACTTAGCCATGACTCTTGCAAATTGATCATTGCAAAAATGAGTCCCGCGGTCACTGATAATAGCACGAGGAACGCCGAATCGAGCGAAAAGCTGCTTCAAAAAGTTCACATCCACCCTCGCATCGTTCGTAGGGAGAGCCTTGGCTTCAACCCATTTAGAAACGTAGTCAACTACGACGAGGATGTACTTGTTCCCTTTGGATGATTGAAATGGCCCCATAAATTCGATGCCCCATACATCAAAGATTTCACATTCCTGTATAAAATTTTGAGGCATCTCGTCTTTATGTGTGATCTTGCCTTGGCGTTGGCAAGCATCACAATGCTTAACCATTTCGTGAGCATCATGATAAATGGTGGGCCAGTAGAATCCAGAGTCAAACACTTTCTTAGCGGTGTAGTTGGGACCAAAGTGACCACCGGTGGGTCCTCTGTGGCAAGCATCAAGGATTTGCAAAGCTGCCGGTCCATCAACACAACGACGAATGATCAGATCAGCACATTGTTTGAATAGATAAGGGTCATCCCAAAAGTAAGTCTTAACATCATTCAAGAACTTCTTCTTTTGTTGGGATGTTAACCCTTTGATGAGAATACCACCCGCTAAGTAGTTTTCAATGTCTGCAAACCACGGGGTGTCATCAAGATTGAGATTTATAGACATTAAGTTCTCAAAGGGGAAAGAGTCATTGATCTCTTTGTTCGGATGATCCCCTTGGTATGGATCCTCAAGTCGACTCAGATGATCCGTGGCCAGGTTTTCAACACCCTTCTTGTCACGAATTACAATGTTGAATTCTTGAAGGAGTAAAACCCAGCGAAGAAGTCTTGGCTTAGAGTCGTGCTTAGTCATCAAGTACTTCAATGCGGAATGGTCCGTGTATACGATGGTGGGGGATAAAACAAGATAGGGGCGAAATTTATCAAAAGCATAGACAACAGCTACAAGCTCTTTTTTGGTTATCGTATAATGCAATTGAGCCCCCGTCATTGTTTTGCTAGCATAATTGATTGGTTGGAAGTGTTTATTCACTCTTTGACCCAAAACCGCACCAATAGCAAAGTCGCTAGCATCGCTCATCAATTTAAAAGGCAGCTCCCAATTAGGGGTAACCAAGACCGGTGCCTTAGTTAGCTTATCCTTAAGAAGATTGAAGGCTTCGATACACTCTTTAGAAAATATAAAAAGTGTATCTTTTTCCAAGAGGTGGGTCATCGGGCGAGCGATTTTAGAGAAATCCTGAATGAATCGACGATAGAAGCCCGTATGACCCAGAAAACTTCTCACACCCTTCACGGTTGAAGGTGGAGGTAATTTGGCTATGACATCTACTTTAGCACGGTCGACTTCAAGACCGGCTTTAGAGATTTTGTGTCCTAGCACAATGCCTTCTTTTACCATAAAATGGCATTTTTCCCAATTCAGAACAACGCGAGTGTCTTCGCACCGCTTAAGCATACGTTCCAAATTGGCAAGGCAAGAAGAGAAGGAATCCCCAAAGACCGAGAAATCATCCATGAAGACTTCTATGGTTTGCTCAACCATGTCATGGAAGATAGCTAACATGCACCTTTGGAAAGTCCCGGGAGCATTGCATAAGCCAAAAGGCATCCTTTTGTAAGCAAATGTGCCATAGGGACAAGTGAATGTTGTCTTCTCTTGATCTTGGGGATCGATGGGTATTTGGAAATAACCCGAGAAACCATCAAGAAAGCAGTAATATTCATTACCCGCTAAACGTTCAAGCATTTGGTCCATAAAAGGTAGAGGGAAATGATCCTTTCTCGTGGCATCATTGAGTTTGCGGTAGTCTATACAAACTCTCCACCCAGTAACGAGACGGGTAGGAATCAACTCGTTGTTTGCATTGGGCACAACGGTAATTCTGCCTTTCTTAGGCACACAATGGACTGGACTAACCCATGGTGAATCCGATATAGGGTAAATCATACCCGCATCAAGAAGTTTGATAACCTCTTTTTTGATGACTTCATGGATTTTGGGATTCACCCTTCTTTGGCTTTGAATTGTGGGCTTAAAGTCGTCCTCCATGAGAATTTTATGTGTGCAGAAGTGAGGTTCAATTCCGCGAATGTCGGAGATTTTCCAAGCGATAGCTCTTTTCTGCTTCTTCAACACGGCGATAAGTCGGGACTTTTCTTCTTCTTTCAGGTCCTTTGCGAGGATGACCGGTAACTTCTTGTTGTCTTCAAGGAAAACGTACTCGAGATGAGGAGGTAGGTCCTTAAGTTCAAGAGTAGGAGGATCCTCAATAGATGGTGAAACTAACGATGGATTGATAGGTGTGTAAACACCCATCCTTTTACCACTTAATTCTGGCTAAAACGAGACAAAAACGCGTATTTAATATCATTTGTTTGGAATTATGCGTTATTTTTGTGTTTATTGTGTTTTCAGAGCCAACCGGATGGATAATGGAGAAAACATGGGATTGCACGAGATTTATCGAAGAAAAAGACTCAAGATGAAGTCTACTGTCCAAGAGATGCAAAAGATTTGAAGTCGCTGGGCCTATTCAAAGATTTATCGAAGAAAAGGGCCAAAGATGGAAGATTTACAAAAGTCGAAGATACTCAAGTCTATTAAACGAAGAAATTAAAAGACGAGTTGAATTTAATCGACAACAAATCCCGAATCAGAATCGAAAACGTCAACTTTTCTGAAAAGACGAGAAGACAAGAAGAACGGGAGAAAGCCCACTCACCAACCAAAGCGAACACCTATATAAAGGGTTCCCCTCACACACTCTGCATCAAGTTTTTAGTTTTTATTTTCCCCACATTTTTCTCCCTTTCTGTTTCGTAGCATCACCATCACCACTAGGGTGTTTGGTGATTTTAATCTTTGTTCTTCAATTCTTATAATTTTAATCTTTGTTTTGTGATTGTTAAAACATTAATCATCAATACAAGTTCTTGTTTAATCTTTCCATTTCATCTTGTTCATCATCATCTTTTATTTCAAGTTCTTAATCTCTTATTTGATTGATTTGATCTTTAAAAAGTTGTTGAATTTGTGTTTTTACTGTTGGGATTCGTTGCTTATGGTTATTAGATGATTTGTGGTTAATTTGGTAAAACCTTTTTGATTATTTAGCTTGATTTTGATTTGTATTCGTTTCCCCTGTTTTTCTGAATAAGTTACTGTTCTTGAGTTTCCCAGAAGTTCCGAATGAACCAATACTTCCGAATGAACAAATAGTTCCGGATGAGCTAGAAGTTCCGGATGAACACAAAGTTCCGCATGAGTCTAAAAAGTTCCGAATGAAGTCTTTTTTTTTTAAGTTCCGAATGAGTTTTAAAGTTCCGAATGAAATTTTGTTAAAAAGTTCCGAGTCAATCTAAAAGTTCTGAATGAATGTTTTTTATAAATCTTCCGAATAAACTTCCGAACCAAAGGTTCCGAACGAACTTCCGGATCAACAACTTCCGAACGAAGTTCCGGGTGAACTTCCGAACCAAACTTCCGAATCAAGTTCCGAACGAAGTTCCGGGTGAAAGTTCCGAACAAAGTTCTGAATCAAGGGTTCCGAGTGAACTTCCGAACAAAGTTCCGGATCAAGGGTTCCGAGTGAAAAGTTCCGGATGAATAGTTCCGAATCAAGGTACTTCCGAATCAATTTTCTTTAAGTGTTACTGTGTTACTGTTTTACTGTTACTGTGTTACTGTTTTACTGTTACTGTGTTACTGTTTTACTGTTTCTTTATTTTTATTTTTATTTTAATTCTAGTTCTTATTAATTGATTTTAAATTAATTGTTTTTTATTTAAGTTTCATTTTAATACATTTAAACTTTTTAGTAGATTAGAAAACTAATACCCCTTTTTAGTAACCAAGAACAATCATTCCACTTAGAACCAAGATCAATTCGAGAGGATATCGAGAGACACAATCTGAACCCATACAAAATGTTACTATCAAATGGCACCGCTGCCGGCTCTTCTTGTTAAGATCAAAAGTTTTTTGTGAGAACTTGGATTTTGGGATCCGTTCCCCGTGAACGTTACTTTTTCATAAAAAATTTCAAAAAAATTCTAAAAAAAATATATAAAATATTCAAAAATCCAAAAAATTAAAAAAAAACATAAAAACCAAAAATATTTTTGCTTTGTTTTTCTTTGTTCGTTCTTTTGCAGGTGTATGCGCACTCGATCCACGTCTTATCAAGAGCCCGAGCCTCTCGATCACTTAGACATGGCCGGTGTACAAAACAACAACAACATACCACCTCCAAACAACAATAATAACAACAACAACCCACCTTTCAACAACATGAATAATAATAACAACAATGAGCCTCAACCGGATAATCGGCCGATGATTGAACTGCTGCAAGCTCATGTAGACGGAAAAAATGATCCAATTGTCATACCTCCAATTGCCGCCAACAACTTTGAGCTCAAATCAGGCTTTATCCAGATGGTCTCTGCTCAACCATTCTTGGGGCGTACCATTGATGATCCACACGACCACATCAAGAGATTCTTGCAACTCACTAACACGGTCAAGTTCAATGGTGTTCCACAAGAGGTTATCAGGTTACAACTTTTTCCCTTTTCTTTAGAGGGACAAGCCCGGCATTAGCTTGCTAAGGAACCGCCACAGAGTATTCTCTCGTGGACGGATTTGGAAACCAAATTTATCAATTACTTTTTCCCACCCTCTCGTACTACCGCTTTGCGGAATGACATCATAAATTTTGAACAAAAGTACGATGAGTCGTTCAGTGAATCTTGGGATCGTTTTAAAGATATTTTATGAAAATGCCCACAACATGGTTTTACCAAAGTACATCAAATTAATACTTTTTACAATGGTTTAAACATGAGTGACCAAGATTCACTAAACAGTGCCTCGGGGGTAATATTTTGGCTAAGACTTCCAATGCTGCTTGGGATATCATTGAGAACAAGTCTCGTGTGCAAACCAAGAGTGTTCGGACCAATGTCGCTAGTGCTAGCACTAGTGACAGCGACAAGCGACTGGACAAAATCACTACGCTTCTTGAATCGCTTGTTACCCACACCGTCAGCAACACCAACAGCATCAACGCTAGAAACGCTAAAGACGCTCAAGTCAATGATGTTAGCCAACCATGCGAGATATGCGGTGGTCCTCACTCTTACACCACTTGTACCGCCACCCAAGACTACCCTGCTGAGAATGTGAATGCAGCTTATGGCACCTATCCTCAACCCGTCTATCAAGCTAGACCTCAAGGTGACCGTAACTTGCTTAGCTACCGCTCTAACAATTATCTTTCCCCACCCGGTTTTCCTCCAAACAACCCAAACCAACAACAAAACCTAAATCGCCCTCCTCAACAACAACAACAAACTCGTACACCATACATCCCACCTCACAAGCAGCAACAACCACCTCAACGAAACAACCAAGTATACCAGCAACCTGCTTATCAACCACCCGCATACAATGCTCCTCCCAACCAACCCACCGCTCTTCACCAAGAAGTGGAAACTTATATGAGGACTAACGATGTGATAGTGGGAAATCTTCGGAGAGAAGTGCTCAACCTTAAAGCAGACTTGGTCAAACAAGGGAACGATTTAAGAGCCGACATGAGAAATACGTTGGATAGCCAAACAAATGACTTGAAGAACATGATGGCTAGTTTTTTCCAAGGTAATCAACCCTCTTCTTCGGGTACTCTTCCGAGTAACACTGTTGCGAATCCAAGAGGGGAGATGAAAGAAATCACTACTCGCAGTGGCAAAGGTACCAAGGAACCCGAGCTTCCTATACCTCCACCGGTGGTTGTGACTAAGGAGAACGAGTCACCTGCTCCTATTCCTCATCCTTCTACTTCCCCAATTCCTCTGCCTCCTTCACCTTCTACCCCCATTTCCCCACCACCCGTGGTTGTGAGTGATCCTATTCCCCTAAAGCCTTCTTCTTCATCCAATATACCTTATCCTTCAAGGTTGAGGAAAGAGAAGCAAAAGAGCAAGGATGATATTCAAGTTTCAAACTTTCTCAAAATGTTTAAACAATTGAATTTTAACATCTCCTTTGCTAAGGCTCTCGCTCACATGCCCAAATACGCTAAGATGTTTAAAGATCTTCTAAACGACAAGGAGAAGCTTCTTGATATTTCTAACACCCAACTTAATGAGAATTGCTCTGCAGTGCTCTTAAGGAAATTGCCAACCAAGCTTGGTGATCCGGGTCGTTTCCTTATCCCTTGCAACTTCCCGGGAGTAGAGAATTGCATGGCCCTAGCCGATCTAGGTGCCAGTATTAATCTAATGCCTCTAAGCATTTGGAAGCAATTATCTCTCGCTGAGCTAGTCCCCACCAAAATTACTTTGGAATTAGCTAACCGTACGGTTGCTTATCCAGTGAGGATAGCCGAAGACGACTTTGTAGGAGTCGACAAATTCACTTTTCCTGCTGATTTCGTCGTTGTTGACTACGACATGGACCCTCGTGTGCCATTGATCGTTGGTCGTCCATTTCTGAGGACCGGTCACACTCTAATCGATGTTGAAGCCGGTAAGCTTATCATGAGAGTGGGTGACGATAAGATCGTCTTCAACATGGGAAAGCTTTCTAAACGGCCTTATTCATACGAGAGTGTTAATTCTATTGACGTTCTTGATGAGGCTTGTGAAGAACACTTCAAAGATGCTTGTAAAAGTATTCCTACCTCTCTTCCCAATGTTGAGACCGTTTCCTCTATCGACTCATCACTATCTCTATTTGGAGAAAGTGATTTCCTTTGGAAAGATTTGGAAGCCACCATGGGAGATGTGAATTTAGACAATGACGATTCTACTACCAATTGGGATGAAGATCTCCGCCTCATTGAAAACCTTCTCAAAGAAGACAATCTTTCTCCTCTATCTCCGACGGTTACTGCTATTGATCCTCCTTCTCCTAAAGAGGTGACTAATGATGATCCATCGTTAGTTTCACCATCTATTGAGGATCCTCCCACTCTTGAGCTTAAGGACCTACCTCCTCATCTTGAGTACGTTTTCCTTGAAGAGAACGAGAAGTCGCCCGTCATCATCGCAAAGGACCTAAAAGAAGAAGAAAAAGCCCGACTTGTCGCCGTGTTGAAGAAGCATAAAACAGCTATCGCTTGGAAAATCTCCGACATTCGTGGAATTTATCCTCACTTCTGTACACACAAAATTCTCATGGAGGACGACTTTAAGCCCACAATTCAAAGCCAACGAAGAGTGAATCCAAAAATCCATGAAGTCATCAAAACAGAGGTTATCAAACTTCTTGATGCGGGTATGATTTACCCTATTTCGGATTCACCATGGGTTAGCCCAATCCATTGTGTGCCTAAGAAAGGCGGCATCACCGTTGTGCCCAATGCAAACAACGAGCTGATTCCTACCCGTCTCGTCACTGGGTGGAGAGTTTGTATAGACTACCGCAAACTCAATGATGCCACGAGAAAGGATCATTTCCCTCTACCTTTTATGGACCAAATGCTTGAACGTTTAGCGGGTAATGAATATTACTGCTTTCTTGATGGTTTCTCGGGTTATTTTCAAATACCCATCGATCCCCAAGATCAAGAGAAGACAACATTCACTTGTCCCTATGGCACATTTGCTTACAAAAGAATGCCTTTTGGCTTATGTAATTCCCCCGGGACTTTCCAAAGGTGCATGTTAGCTATCTTCCATGACATGGTTGAACAAACCATGGAAGTCTTCATGGATGATTTCTCGGTCTTCGGGGATTCCTTCTCTTCTTGCCTTGCCAATTTGGAACGTATGCTTCAGCGGTGCGAAGACACTCGCCTTGTTCTAAATTGGTAAAAATGCCATTTTATGGTAAAAGAAGGCATTGTGCTAGGACACAAAATCTCTAAAGCCGGTCTTGAAGTCGACCGTGCTAAAGTAGAGGTCATAGCCAAATTACCTCCTCCTTCAACCGTGAAGGGTGTGAGAAGTTTTCCGGGTCATGCGGGCTTCTATCGTCGATTCATTCAGGATTTCTCTAAAATCGCTCGCCCGATGACCCATCTCTTGGAAAAAGATACTCCTTTTATCTTTTCCAAAGAGTGCCTTGAAGAAATCAACTTGCTTAAGGATAAGCTTACTAAGGCACCCGCCTTAGTTACCCCTAATTGGGAGCTGCCTTTCGAGTTGATGTGCGATGCTAGCGACTTTGTTATTGGTGCGGTTTTGGGCCAAAGAGTGAATAAACACTTCCAACCAATCCACTATGCTAGCAAGACTATGACGGGGGCACAATTGCATTATATGACAACCGAAAAAGAGCTTTTAGCTGTTGTCTATGCTTTTGAAAAGTTCCGCCCCTATCTTGTCCTTTCCACCACTATCGTATACACAGACCATTCCGCGTTGAAGTACTTGATGACAAAGCATGATTCTAAGCCAAGACTTCTTCGCTGGGTTTTACTCCTTTAAGAATTCAACATTGAAATTCGTGACAAGTAGGGAGCAGAAAACCTGGCCGCGGATCATCTGAGCAGACTTGAGGATCCATATCAAGGGGATCATCCGAACAAAGAGATCAACGACTCTTTCCCCCTTGAGACCTTAATGTCTATAGATCTCAATCTCGATGGCACCCCGTGGTTTGCGGATATTGCAAACTACTTAGCGGGTGGTGTTCTCATCCAAGGGTTAACATCCCAACAAAAAAGAAGTTCTTGAACGATGTTAAGACTTACTTTTGGGATGACCCTTTTCTATTCAAACAAATGCGCTGACTTGATTATTCACCGATGTGTTGACGGAGAGCATCGCGCCGCGTGGGCCGATAAGTTAGATGATGCTCTGTGGGCTTTCCGTACTGCTTACAAGACCCCGATCGGTTGTACGCCCTATCGTCTTATGTACGGGAAAGCTTGCCACCTCCCTATCGAGCTGGAACATAAGGCATACTGGGCCTTGAAGTGGGCTAACTTCAACATCAACAAAGCCGGTGATTTTCGCAAGATTCAACTCAACGAGCTACAAGAATTGAGGAATCAAGCTTACGAGAACTCATTGATCTACAAGGAGAAGACCAAGATGATCCACGATGCTAAAATCAAGAACCGAGAGTTCCACGTTGGTGATCAAGTCTTACTCTTTAAATCTCGGTTGAAGATCTTCTCAGGCAAGTTGAAGAGCCGCTGGTCTGGTCCATTCACCATCGCCAATGTTTTTCCCTATGGCACCATTGAGCTTTCTCAGCCAAATGGGCCCAACTTCAAGGTGAATGGCCAGCGTTTGAAATTGTACTTTGGTGAGGACATCTCTCAAGAGATGATTCCGTCCCTCACCACGTTCCCCATGAACTAATTTTGGGTCGAGTCAGGCTCGTGACTCGGTTATCAAAAACAAGCGCTCCTCGGGAGGCAGCCCGAGTATCTATCCTTTTCCATTTAACCTCCTAAGTGTAGGGGGACCTCTATAGGGTGTTTGTTTTTGTGTGGTGATGTGATTACAGGGATAAGTGCACTCTTGGACTCTCTGAAGAACCGTGCTCCCGTGTTATCCGAAATCCGGTTCTATCTCTCAACTATCGTGATTCAATTTTCTTGATACTCACATTTGAAATTGATCACTTTAGTCGTCTCTTCCTTAACTTGAGTTAACCAACGTGCACAATGTCATAAGTGTAGGGGAGACTTTTCCCACATGCTTAAACATTGAGGACAATGTTTATCTTAAGTGTAGGGGGACTTCTATCGAAGTTTTAAGTGGACTTTTCCATGAAAATGCCTTCATTTAACCGGAAAAATCATCTTTTCAACATTTTTCAAATTTTTTATTAACTTTGGCCATTTTGTCGTAATTTTTAAATTTTTATCGTTGCTTTCATATGTATATATCCCGCAATAAAGTCAAAAATATTAATAAAGTGGTGTAGCTAGTTTAGAAGTCTTTGACATATTAGGCCCGTTGCGTTTATTTTGACTCAACCCGAATAGACTTATCTAAGTTTATTCTAGCTAGTATCCTTAACCATGTAGACCTTAATTGGTTTATTAGGCTAAGTATCCACGAGTCTCATTACTTGAGATTTTAAATTGTGGAGGACGAGAAATGATAGAGTCAATTATAAGTCGGTATTCTTGCACAAGCTCACTTGGTGTAATTAGTTGCCTATTCTCCCATCACTTGCTAATAAATTATCCGCAATAAGTAAGGTCGTACGATTTGAAAAGTTACTTAGCTTCTAGCCTAAGATCGTTTAAAAGTTGCTCGGTAATGATAAGAGTTCATAGCCAAGGCATAACTTATGAAGCGGGGCGCGAAGATTGGCGAGTCCGAAAAGGCCCTAACAAGGCATGAGGATTCCATTTTATTGCTAAAGATCCAAAGTGATGTGAAAAGCATTATTCCCAAAGTCAATATGAATGATCAAGACTCACGACGAAAAGCAATCAACTCCCATAAAGATGATGGAGAAGTCTATCCGAAAAGACCCTAACAAGGTATGAGGATAAATAGATCCAAGTCCAAAAAGGAGGCGGATCGTTGTATCTCAAAATCCCAATTAGAGATTGAAGAATAATCATGAAGTCGTGGTCAACAAAGTTGGAGTACCTCTCAAAAGTCTCCAAATGAAGAAACTCAATGAACGATGAGAAGACCATTATCTCAAGCACGTCTCTCAAGATATGAAGTATGAAGTACATGCCAAATATCGGCCCGAAAAAGGTCTCAAATCGTGAACCGAGTTATGCCAAGATATGAACTTTTTGATATCCCGAGAAGCAGTTTTAAGAGATTTTGTCCTTTAGCTAACTATTGATCAAATCGTCCTACTTTGCTTTCAGCCTTAATAAACTATCGAAATAAGTCCAAAAATGCATCTTCATGATCATTCTAAGACAAAAATAAAATATAAGAGATACACCTAGGAATAAGGGAGTTTAAGCATATAATTGAGCCATGTGTGTAAGTGTTTGATTTACTAACTTATAATAACAATGATCTTGTTTTTAAGCTTAGTTTGGGGAACGTGAAACTTGAGGGTGATAAATCTTCGCAGCACCAAAGCCCTAATGTAAGTCATTGATTTCTTTGCAAGATATTTCCATGTAGCTATTTTCAAGTAAAAATGGTTTTCTATCCTTTTGTTCCCTTTAAAGTTTAGTTTCTCTTAGTATTTTAATTTTTGATTAATAGTGTTTTAATAAGGCCAAGGTTGATTGATTATGAGAAAAGTGTAAAATTGCTTTATCACTAAGCATTGCGTGAGGGCATGGCAATGGTTAAGTGTAGGGGATTTGATAGGTGTGTAAACACTCATCCTTTTACCACTTAATTCTGGCTAAAACGAGACCAAAACGCGTATTTAATATCATTTGTTTGGAATTATGCGTTGTTTTTGTGTTTATTGTGTTTTCAGAGCCAACCGGATGGATAATGGAGAAAACATGGGATTGCACGGGATTTATCGAAGAAAAAGACTCAAGATGAAGTCTATTGTCCAAGAGATGCAAAAGATTTGAAGTCACTGGGCCTATTCAAAGATTTATCGAAGAAAAGGGCCAAAGATGGAAGATTTACAAAAGTCGAAGAAACTCAAGTCTATTAAACGAAGAATTAAAAGACGAGTTGAATTTAATCGACAACAAATCCCGAATCAGAATCGAAAACGTCAACTTTTCTGAAAAGACGAGAAGACAAGAAGAACGGGAGAAAGCCCACTCACCAACCAAAGGGAACACCTATATAAAGGGTTCCCCTCACACACTTCGCATCAAGTTTTTAGTTTTTATTTTCCCCACCTTTTTCTCCCTTTCTGTTTCGTAGCATCACCATCACCACTAGGGTGTTTGGTGATTTTAATCTTTGTTCTTCAAATCTTATAAATTTAATCTTTTTTTTGTGATTGTTAAAACATTAATCATCAATACAAGTTCTTGTTTAATCTTTCCATTTCATCTTGTTCATCATCATCTTTTATTTCAAGTTCTTAATCTCTTATTTGATTGATTTGATCTTTAAAAAGTTGTTGAATTTGTGTTTTTACTGTTGGGATTTGTTGCTTATGGTTATTAGATGATTTGTGGTTAATTTGGTAAAACCTTTTTGATTATTTAGCTTGATTTTGATTTGTATTCGTTTCCCCTGTTTTTCTGAATAAGTTACTGTTCTTGAGTTTCCCAGAAGTTCCGAATGAACCAATACTTCCGAATGAACAAATAGTTCAGGATGAGCTAGAAGTTCCGGATGAACACAAAGTTCCGCATGAGTCTAAAAAGTTCCGAATGAAGTCTTTTTTTAAAAGTTCCGAATGAGTTTTAAAGTTCCGAATGAAATTTTGTTAAAAAGTTCCGAGTCAATCTAAAAGTTCCGAATGAATGTTTTTTATAAATCTTCCGAATAAACTTCCGAACCAAAAGTTCCGAACGAACTTCCGGATCAACAACTTCCGAACGAAGTTCCGGGTGAACTTCCGAACCAAACTTACGAATCAAGTTCCGAACGAAGTTCCGGGTGAAAGTTCCGAACAAAGTTCCGAATCAAGGGTTCCGAGTGAACTTCCGAACAAAGTTCCGGATCAAGGGTTCCGAGTGAAAAGTTCCGGATGAATAGTTCCGAATCAAGGTACTTCCGAATCAATTTTCTTTAAGTGTTACTGTGTTACTGTTTACTGTTACTGTGTTACTGTTTTACTGTTTCTTTATTTTTATTTTTATTTTAATTCTAGTTCTTATTAATTGATTTTAAATTAATTGTTTTTTATTTAAGTTTTCATTTTAATACATTTAAACTTTTTAGTAGATTAGAAAACTAATACCCCTTTTTAGTAACCAAGAACAATCATTCCACTTAGAACCAAGATCAATTCGAGAGGATATCGAGAGACACATTCTGAACCCATACAAAATGTTACTATCATGGATCATCATTAGTCACCTCTTTAGGAGAAGGAGGAGAAAACGGGTCTTCATTGAGAAGTCTCTCAATAGTATGAATGTCTTCATCCCAATCGGTGGACGAATTATCATACTTAATATCGAGAGGACCCAAGCTAGCTTCGAAATCATCCAAGTCAAGTTCTCCAAAAGGAGTCAATGCCAGAGCAATTGAGGCAACGGTCTCAACATTGGGTAGAGAAGAAAGAGTACTTTTGCAAGCATCATGAAAATGTTCTTCACAAGCCTCATCGAGAACATCAATAGCATTAACACTCTCATATGAATAAGGTTGCTTAGAAATCTTACCCATGTTGAAGACAATTTTATCGTCACCAACTCTCATGATTATTTCGCCCGTGGCTACATCAATGAGAGTGCGACCGGTCCTCAGGAATGGACGTCCAAAGATTAATGGAACACGAGGATCCATCTCGTAGTCAACAACAACAAAATCCGCCGGGAAGGTGAATTTGTCAACGCCAACAAAGACATCTTCGGCTATCCCCACTGGATAAGCAACCGTACGGTTGGCTAATTCCAAAGTCATTTTGGTGGGGACTAGCTCGGGGAGAGATAATTGCTTCCAAACACTTAAAGGCATTAAGTTTATACTGGCACCTAGATCGGCTAGGGCCATGCAATTCTCTACTCCCGGGAAGTTGTAAGGAATCAAGAAGCAACCCGGATCACCAAGCTTGGTTGGCAATTTCCTTAAGAGCACTGCAGAGCAATTCTCATTAAGTTGGGTCTGAGCAATGTCAAGAAGCTTCTCCTTGTCACTTAGAAGATCTTTAAACATCTTAGCGTACTTGGGCATGTGAGCGAGATCCTCGGCAAAGGAGATGTTAAAATTCAATTGTTTAAACATTTTGAGAAAGTTTGAAACTTGAATATCATCCTTGCTCTTTTGCTTCTCTTTCCTCAACCTTGAAGGATAAGGTATATTGGTTGAAGAAGAAGGCTTTAGGGGAGTAGGATCACTCACAACCACGGGTGGTGGGGAAATGGGGGTAGAAGGCAAAGGAGGTGAGGAAAGTTGCTCTTTTTCCTTGTTCACAATCACGGGTGGAGGTGTAGGAAGCTCGGGTTCCGTATAACCTTTTCCACTACGAGTGGTGATTGCTTTCATCTCCCCTCTTAGGTTCGCAACGGTGTTACTCGGAAGAGTACCCGAAGAAGAGGGTTGATTACTTTGGATGAGCGAACCGATCATATCACGTATGTTAAGCGCTTGAGTGCTGAAAGAGTCTCTTATGTCGGCATGAATTTCATTGCTTTGTTTTGCCATGTCATTCCTTAGCTCGGCTCGAATATCGCTCCCTTGTTTCGCCATTTCGCCCTTCAAGTTGATGACTTGACTCTGAAGATTCGTCACCATCTCCCGATTAGTCTTCATGAACGTCTCGACGTCTTGATTCACTGCCATCAGTTGATTGAGAGGTGGAGCTTGGTAAGCTTGAGAATTTCCTTGAGTTGGATATGGGTTTCTTTGGGATTGATATTGATTGTTAGCACGAGGTTAGGATTGGTTGTTTCGGTTATAGCTTTGTTGTTGGTTTTGGTTCTGAGGAGGGAAACCGGGTGGAGCAAGATAAATGTTTGAATGATAACTTAGCAAGCTACGGTCTCCTTGAGGACGAGCTTGATAGCCTCCCGTCGGATAAGTACCGTATGTTGCGTTAACGTTTTCAGAAAAATTGCCTTGGGTAGAAGGACAATCATTGTAAGAACGAGGACCACCACATGTGTCACAAGAAATAGCAACGGCTTTAGCTTGTTGAAAGTGGTTTGTGGCCATGGACATGAAATCCTTGTGCATACTCGCGATTTGTCGGGTAAGTTCGGATATCTCGGGATTGGAAGTAGTAGAAGAAACATTGACTCTCTGATTAGATCTTGAGGATGTGGATGAATCCCAGTTCTTGTGGTGAGTAGTCATGTTTTCAATCAACTCTCGACACTCCTCCGGTCTCCTTTTCATAAAAGTACCACCGGCAGCGGCATTGATCGTGTCACGATCACGAAAAGTGAGACCATTGTAGAAGGTGTCAATGAGAGTGATGGGGAGCATGTTGTGATTTGGACAACGATCGATCAAATCATTGTATCGTTCCCAAGCATCGAAAAGCGATTCATCATTGTCTTGCATGAATCCACTGATTTGGTTACGAAGGTTTGTGACCATGGATGGTGGGAAGTAGCGCGACAAAAAGCGTTGAGTCATGTCATTCCACGTATGAATAGAATTCTTCGGGAGACGGTCAAACCATTTTTCGGCATGGTGAGAAAGCGAGTGGGGAAAAATTTGAAGGCGAAGGTCATCCATAGAAACACCGGGGGACTTCATGCTTTGGGTGATGGTAATGAATTTGTCGAGGTGTTTGTTGGCATCATCATCCGGAATTCCGCGAAATGGGTTAGTTTGCACTTGTTGGATCATGTGATGCTTCAACGAAAACTCATGAGCCGTGACGTGCATCGGCGCAATCGGGCCTCCGCGTCCGTTCATGGTGGGTTGACACAATTCCTCCATTGTTCGTAAATCAGGTAGGGGGACATTGTTGTTGTTGTTGTTGTTATTGATATTCAAATTGGGTAGAGGTGGGTTGTTATTGTTGTTATTAACACCAGGCATATCTAAATCTTCACGAGTCTCGGGCTCAGAATAGTTCGAAGATCTAGTACGCATACACCTGCAGAAGAAAAATATACACAGAGAGAATATCTATATAATCTTTTTGATGCAAAACCTTTTGAAAAAGAATTGCTTTTTATGATTTTTTTAATGTTTTTGTATTTTTGAAGAGTTTTATATTTTTTATGGATTTTGGAAAATTTTTAAAGCAAGGAAAATAACGTTCAAAGAACGGATCCCAAAATTCAATGCGTCTCTCACTAGAAACCGTTAATCTTAACGAAAAGAGCCAGCAGCGGCGCCATTTAATAACTTGCTTTTACACCTCGTATCAAATTTCGTAGTCCCAAGTCTTTTCGAATTGACTATTGGTTAAAAGTGCGACTTAATCATCTTTTGGTGAACAAGAGAATGGTTTGGTTTGTTTATCTAATTTTAACTAATAGCAAATAAGTAAGTGTCGTTGAGTAAAGTAGAAGTTTAAAGATTAATACTAAAATGACGAGTAAAAATAAATGCTTGTAAACTTAAAGGCAATATTAGAAAAATACTAGCATACTAAATAAAACTAACACTTAGAAACTTTATAAAAACAATAAAGTAAACAAGCCCTAATCGGAATATAGGAGAAATGGTGCAATCGGAATATGCCAAAATAGGTCCAGATCGGAATATATTCCGATCTGGTGATCGGAATGTTGGAGATGACCTACAATCGGAATATCCACAAATCACTAATCGGAATGCTACAAAAAAGGTCAGATCGGAATATAGAACTAAGGGACCAAATCGGAATGTCAAAAATGATGCCAATCAGAATATGTAGGACTAAGCTCCAATCGGAATGTGGGAAAATAAGCTTAATCGGAATACTCAAAGTCTCACCGTCGGAATACTTACTACCTAATCCGATCACTTTGATCGGAATAAATGAGGTGCAATCGGAAAACTCAAAACCCTTTTCCGATTGGGTGATCGGAAAGGGGGTGTGGTGGCTGCTCGGATGTGGCGATCGGAAAGGGGTTTAGACCCTTTCCGATAATAGTGGGATTCGGTAAATAAGCCAAGGAATAAGCTAAAATGATAAGCTTATCCCCAAACTAGGAAGAATCAAAAATGAAATGATCAAATAAGCACAATCAACAACTTTTCATAACTTTAAATAAACAAACTTTTAAATCAAACAATAAAAACATGAAGTTTTTAAGAAAACTTTTTATAAGTAAATAAGCTAATCATAAAAATAAGCCAATAAGCACAAGAATCTTAAAGCTTAATCAAATGAAAACTTATGTAGGAACAAAAAGATCAACTTTTTAAGCACGAAATCATTAAGAACAACACGGATCATATGAAATTCACACCGAAAGTGAAATAAAATCAAAGAAAGGTAGAATGAGATGAAAGATTAAAAGCTTAAACTTAACTTGATTAATGAAATAAGCAATACATAAATGTTTAATCTTGAAAGATTAGAAGAAAAGATGAAACTTAGTGAGAGAAAGTTTAGAACTTTCTCTCTCTAAAACTAGAAAGAAAAGTGCAAAATGAAAAACTAAAAATTAAAGACTAACTCCCTCCTAATGGAAGGAGTGCATGTGTTGCATCTTCTTCCTTTTTTTCTTCACGTCTTCTCGACTCGACTTTAATTCTTTGTCTTTTCTCGATGTCGTCTCAGGATTTGAACTTGTCTTTTAATTTTCTTCTTCTATTAGACTTAAGTTCTTCGACTTCATTAAACTTCCGTCTTTAGACTTTTTCTTCGATAAATCTTCAGAATAGGTCTTGGACTTCCGTTCTTTTTGCACTCTTGATCTTTTGACTTCGTCTTTTCCCGTTTTCTTCGATAAAAGCCCGTGAAAGCCCGTGTTTTCATCCTTTTTCATCTTTTGGTCCTAAAACACAATAAAAACACAAACCACGCATAATTCCGACTTTTACGACATAAAATACACGTTTTGGTCTTGTTATTATTGGAAATAAGTGGTAAAAGGATAAGTGTTTTCACACTTATTAGTCCACAACAGGGTTTCACTAAAGTGCATCAAATTAATACGTTTTACAATGGTTTAACTCTTAATGACCAAGACTCACTTAATAGTGCCGTGGGGGGCAATATTCTTGTGAAATCCAAGAACGAGGCTTGGGCCATAATTTAAAACAAGGCTAAAGTACAAACCAAGAGTGTTAGGGCCACTATGGCAAGTGCTAGTTCTAGTGAGAACGATAAAAGAATTGATAAGCTTAATTCGCTTGTTGAATCAATTGCTTTACAAACCAAAGAAATAAAGGGTCAAGTTAATGCCTTGAAAGAAACTAGTGAAACGTGTGAGACTTGTGGTGGACCACATTCATATTTTAATTGTGACAAGGTTTACAATCAAAAACAACAAGTTTGTGCTTATAACACCAATGCTAATAAAAGGGTTCAATTCAAACCAAATATTGATGTTAACCATTTGTCTTATAAGAGTACTAATTATTTGGCTCCCCCGGGTTTTGTAGCTCCACAAAGACCACCCCCACCCGCCCAAAATACCCAAAACCAAAATAGGAAACCAAGGTCCTCAAATGGTAATTTTCAAGGGAATGAAAATCAAGGGAATTTTAATGGTCAAAATCAAGGTTTTCAAAATAATAACCAAGGTTTTCATAATAACAACGATTTTCAACCTCAATATCAAAACCAAGGTTTTCCTAATCAAGGTTTTCCTAATCAAGGGTATAATCAAATGAACATGCATAATCCTCAAATGGACTTGGTTCTACAAAAAGTGACCGACCATGAGCGAATTATGAGAGAGATGCAATAATCGACCGATAAGAAATTTTTGACAATGATTCAAGCCCTTAGACCACAAGGAGCCTTACCTTCTAATACCGAGATTAACCCTCGTGCTAATGTGAGTGCTATCACTACTCGAAGCGGAGCCACTTTAGTGGGACCTTCCATCTCTTCACCCATAGAGGAGAGACAAGGCCCGGTGGTCATAATGAGTAATCCTACTCCCCCTTCGGTGATTCCTCCCACTACCACTCCTAGTACTAGTTATCCATTGCCTAAAGAGCCTAACCATAAGGTTGTTCAAGAAGCGAGTCCTTCTCCTTCTTAACCTTCCAAGTCTAAACCCAATATCCCTTATCCATCTAGGTTAGACAAGGCTAAATGCTCACCAAAGATGACGTTCATGTCTCCAACTTTTTGAAAATGATTTCCAACGTCAATGTTAACATTAGCCTTATTGAAGCACTTGCTCAAATGCCAAAATTTGTGAAAATGTTAAAAGATTTGCTTAATAAGAAAGAAAAAAATGGTTGAGCTCGTGAACACCCGTTTAAATGAGAATTGTTCCGCGATTCTTCTCAAAGAGCTTCCCGAAAAGCTAGGAGATCCCGGACGATTCGTGTTACCTTGCTCGTTTCCCCAAATTTATGATTGTATGGCTTTAGCGGATCTCGGCGCTAGCATCAATCTTATGCCACTCTCGGTATGGAAACGATTATCATCACCCGACCTTTTACCGACTCGCATGACTCTCGAGTTAGCTAATAGAACTCTCGCATACCCCGTTGGTATTGCCGAATACGTTTTTGTTCGAGTTTGTACATTCACTTTTCCCGTGGACTTTGTTGTTGTCGACTATCAGATGGATCCTCGTATTCTGTTAAACTTGGTACCGTTCTTAAGAACCGGAAAAGCTTTAGTTGATGTAGCCAAAGGGGAATTACTTCTTAGGGTCGGGAATGATCAACAAGTGTTTAAAATGGGGAAATGGTGAATAAATCAAATGAAAAAGAATCAGTCAATATGATTGATGTGCTTAATTTTGATAATGAAGAATGTTTTATCAATCCTTTTGAAACTAAAAAGTTTAACATTAATGATTTTGTGGTACATTCAAATCCACTTTTTGAAACTTCAAATGATAATCCACTTTTTGAAGAAAATGAGGAAGCTAATGATGCCTTTTCTTTAAGTGATCATTCCACTTCGGATTTGAGGATACCCCACTCTATGACACCTATAGTGATGACACTTCTTCAAGTGCTCACTTCTCTTTCGATCTTAGGGAGACACCTTTAGAGCGTCCAATCTTTGATACCCCAATCTACGATGACTATGATGACGACACTTCTTTAAGTGGTCTCATTTCTTTGGGTTTTGACGAGACATCTAGTGAGCCTAATGATCCTATTATCTCTATGAGTGATTCTCCCATTCTCGAGTCTTCCTTTGACTCTTATATTCCTAAATTGGGGGTTACGACTTTTGAAAAGGATCCTTCACCTTTAGATGTTGCCCCTATTTTAGAGGATATTCCATTTGAGGAGGATTTATATAACTTTCTAAACTCCAATTTTCCTCACGAGGATGAGTTTTCCTATGACTCCGATGATACTTATGTTTTCACATCAAGTTTGGAAGAGGACGACTCCCCCACTTCGGATCAAAATGACATTTTGAGCTTAAATGTCAACACCTCTTGCTATTTTCCCGTTAAGGAACCGGTGTTTGATCCCGGAATAGAGACTCTTGTACTTTCATTGCCTTATCACCATAACACCTTTCCTAGTAAGAAGTTTTTGCCTAAGGATACCCCACTTTTCTTTGACTTGCGTGATTTTACCACCTCGGGGTTTATTTCCTTTTGTGATGGAAATTATATGTTTGACCCGGGTGGATTTTTATGGGGTATTCCTTATATGACTTTGTTTCACCCTCTATCATGGAGAGATCTTCCTCCCTTGGAAATCTCAGTTTTTCCATGATTTTGCCATTTGAATGATGACATTCGGGAAATCGAGTTAAGCCAGAGACTCGTGATAAATAAATCAAGCATCGTTTAACTAGGTTAGATTTTTACCCTTTTCCACCCTTTCCACCCTTTTTCGCCTTCACCCATTTTCACCAATAAGTGTAGGGGGAGCCAAGTAGGTTGTTTGTGTGTTGTGATGTTGTGCAGGGACATGAGCTTTAATGATCCACTTTGGGTATTTTTGACGAGACCCGTGTTCCCGTGTTTCCCGTGTACCTGGTTCCTTCGATAAGTTTTTGCTATTTTGATTCAATCTTGTATATAAATAAAACGAATAAATGTAATCACTTTAGTTGTCTCTTCCTTAGCTCGATTGTCCTAAATGTAGGGGAGTTTATTCTCCCACATGCTTAAACATTGAGGACAATGTTTATATTAAATGTAGGGGGATTTCTATCGATATTTTAGTGGGCTTTTCCATGAATTTGACCCCATTTAACCGGAAAATTTAAAAAATTTTCAAACGTTTTTCAAATTTTTGATCTATTTTGGCCTCGTAGTATTTTCATTTATTTTCTTTCCTTTTGTCATCGCATCTTAATTATATTTTCCATTTCAAGAATAAAGTCAAAAATAAATAAATAAATAAAATGATTTTAGCAAGTTTAGATATCTTTGATATATTAGGCCGGTCATGAATATTTTGACTCAACCCGAGTTTACTTATCCAAGTTTACTCTAGCTAGTATTCTTAACCATATGGACCTTAATTGGTTTATTAGGCTAAACATCCACGAGTCTCATTCCTTGAGATTTTAAATTATGGAGAACGAGAGATGATAGAGTTGATAATAAGTTTAAGGGTTAATTCTTGCTCATATGAGTTTTTGTGGCTCTTTTCTTCCCGCTTGTATATTTAATTGCTTAATAAATGAGGATTTTTGTGGTGTAGATTCGATATCTTAACTCTTAGGCAAATCTTTATTCTCCTTGTAATTAAAGCATGAACACATTGAGGGTGCCAGCGTTGTGGACTTCCGACTAAGGTGGCTCATAACCACTAAGTAGAAGGTATTCAGACCATGGGACCGCGGAATTTGGCCTACTTTATATATCATAAATAAGAAAGAATAAGATTAAAACATGACCTCAAGGAGCCTTAGGGTGTGGGGCATGTAGCACGAACCTTGTCATTAGAGCCTTAGGGTGTATGGCATAGTAAGTGTTGAATAAAAATTGATCAAAAATCAATTCCCTCGTTATCGTTCAAGGAGCCTTAGGGTGTGGACAATAGATGAGGAGCATTTTTACATCTTAAAGAGCCTAAGGGTATATGATGTGAACTTGCTAAACTCCACATAAAGTCTACATGACTTTGGAGGAATAATTAATAAGTAGTACTATTGGCCAAATTTTGGGTCCGGGAATTTATTCCCCAAATCGTGTTAAATCATCCTTGATGTGGGCTTACTTTAGTGACAACGTTTTTTAGGACGAGGTTAGGTTTTGAGTGTCGGGTTTGCACCGTTTGGCCTTCATTTTTGGATTAATAAATATCAAATAAGTCAAATGAGCCTACGGGTGAATGACAATCAATAAAAGCTAGAGATTCAACTTAGGACTTGGAGAAAGAGTATTACACAATTGTCTTATATGAGTGGTTTTAACTTAAGGACTTATGGTAAACGATGATCTCGTTTTTAAGCTTGGTATAGGGAACGTGAAACTTGAGGGTGGTTAATATTCATGACACCAAAGCCCTAATTCAAATCTTAGATTTCTTTACAAGTTTCTTCCATCAAATAATTTCCAAGTTAATAAATTGCTATAACTTTTGTCTCCTTTTAAATTTTTATCTTTTCATCGTAGTAGTATTAGTATATCTTAATAAAGGCCAAGATGGGTTAATTATGAGAAAAATGTAACTTTATGCTTTAAAACTATGTATTGCATGGGGTCATTGCAATAGTCAAGTGTATGGGATTTAATAAGTGTGTAAACACTTATCCTTTTGCCACTAAAATCAAGGAAAAACAAGACCTAATCATGTGTTTAATATCGTAAAAGTCGGAATTACGCGTGGTTTTGTGTTTTTTGTGTTAAATAGGTACAAAATATCAAAAGGAAAGAAACATGGGATTTCACGGTCAAATGTTGAAGAAAAGTCCATGAAAGAGACAAAGACAAAGTCAAAGACCAAAAGTGAACTCAAGATCACGAAAACCAACAAAACCGACACGAGTTTGAAGAAATGAACAAGAAAGTCGAAATCGAGCTCGTTTTTAGTGGATTTAATCACGTTGGAGTAAATTGGGCCTTGTGGGTCCCACATTTGCATATTGGGCCCACAAGCCCATTTAAGAAGATGTTTTTTTTACATTTGAGCAAAAAGCCCAATATGGCCCAATACAAATATTATGGGACGGTTAAAACAAGAAAAGCCCAATATAGTCCAATCTTCATTATATGGGACGGTGAAAAAGGAGTTATAAAGTGAATGTTAATTCACTTTCTTTGGTCAACGCACACAATAAAAACCCACTTCCCCCACACGTTTTTTATCAAACGTATTTACTTTACCCACCCTCACTTCTTTTCGATACAACCAAGAATTCACCCACCTTCTTTCTCTCCCAAAAATAAACACAGCTTTTTACCCAATCTCAAAACCCTAATTTCCTATATCACAAAAACTTACCAAGATAAATTGGGGCTTTTATCTAAAACGTGTGATTCACACGTATGAGATTAATTCCCCTAACATTTCGGACCTAGAAGATGGAAAATAAGGTGGTCCTCATCTCAGACGTGGCCTCCTTCCTTTGATTTTATTGGATGTGACAACCCATATTCACCAATCCTCCAATCAACTGATCCCAAGTCATCCTTCAACAAAAACAACTAGCACATATGCATGCCACGAGGGCAATCCGAGTGAAAAGGGAATGATTATCTACCGTTGATTAAACAAAGAAGAAAGAGAAAAGAGAAAGAGCGGCTGGGATTAATTGCTTACTCTCTAAGCTTCATCAAGAAGGTTTTGGGGTTTGCCTATAGAAACCCCCTTCAAATCTGTAATTGGGTGCACTTTTTATTTTAATTTTTATTTTATGCAAAAATTAGATTTAGGGTTTATTGTAATTTTCCTTTTAAAAGTATTGTAATCCAGTTTTAAAGTATTAAAAAAAATTTAATTTTCAGTTTATTTGTGTCTTATTTATTTATTTTAATTTAATTGCATGTCACTCTTTAATCTGTGTTTTTGGATTAATATTAATTAAGATAAAAGTTGAAATAGTTTTCCCTACTGGAAGATTATAAAAAAATCTGGTTCGAATAGTTTTGTGGTGATTCGACTGTTGTTTTTGGTTCGATTATTGATGATGATGATGATGGGGTAATACGGTGGTATTTGATTCGGTTTCGGTTCATACGGGGGTTCAGCGCCCACCTTCGTCCCAACGGTTATCATTAAAAGGTTCTAGCTCTCTTTTTAATTTTTTGTTAAGTTTTAATTTAGGGTTATTAATCTGCTGGTGTAGTTAATATTGTTTGAATCTGCTTTATTTTTTTTTATCTGCGTGAGTAGTTTAAACTCGTCCAGTTTTGTTTAAGTTTTTTTTACTGTTTGGGTTTGAGATTTATAGGATCTATTTATCAATATTATGATTATTGGTTTTGTTTGATTTGTCTGAGTTTATTTTGATATTAAGTTTAGTAGTGTAATGTTTTAGTAGTAGTTATTAGCTTATTTGCTTTTTGGCTTTATTTTAGGTTTGTGTGGATTTTGCTTATTTTACTTATTTTCTTTTTGTGCTTATCAGTTTAAGTTCTTATGCTTATTTTTCTGATTAGACTTCTTAGCTTAAGGATTTAAGTTTGAGTTTGGTTTATTTGATACTATTTATCTGCTTATTACTGCTTATGAGATTTTGTCTTGCTTTATATAGTATTTAGCTTTTAAGCTTATTTGCTTTTTGGTATTCTGCTTATTATTTTAACTGTTCTGATTATTTAGTCTTCTAGCTTTACTTATATAAGCTGTTATGCTCAGATCTGCTTAGCTGTTATAGCTTATTTTGGTTTTGCTGAATGATGTGTTAAGGTAACAGATCCATTTGATCTGATTATTCCAAATTCCAAAAAAGTCATAAAATAATAACTAGCAAAAATATTGCCTCGTCCAGGACTCGAACCTGCGACCTTTCGTCTAGCAACCCAACGTCTTAACCATTTTAGCTAGTACCTCTTTTGTGATTAAATTCAAGTTTAGTATTTAATATAGGTTTTATCTTAGCATTAAGTTTTATTAAATAGATTTAATACACGTTTTGCTTAGTTTATTTTAATTAAAAAAATTTAAAAAAGTTTTCTTTTATTCAGTTTAAATAAAAAAAATAAAAAGAAAAAAATATTTTTTATTACTTTTATAAATTTTGATTGTTTTCATAAATTAGTTTCTATTTAGTCTTATTAAAAACTAGTTTTAAAGTTTTAGTTAAAAAGTTAATTAGAGTAAAGTTTTATTTTTAAAATAGTTTTTTCACATTTGTTTAAGATAGTTTTAAAATATATTAAATAGTTTTTAATTAACTATTTTTAATTACTTAATATCTTTTTAATTAGATTAATTAGTCTTTTATTAAATTTTTAGTTTTTAAAATTCCAAAAAAAAATACGTTTGACCAAGAACAAATTAATCTAGCGTTAATTTGAGATCAATTCGAGTGAGTCGAGGAAACGAACTTTAAAAGAATTGACTAAAATTCATACATTATACGTCTACTTATGGAAGCCTATTACTTGTCACGGGATTACCATTACTATATCAATTGTAATCCCAACCCTGTAGTCGTGAAGTTGTTACTCAATTATATAATCAATTCTAATATATGTATACCTAATCTTTTTAATCAGAAAAAGTGACAAACTAAATTAATTCTAATCAAACTAGAAGATGAAAACTGTGCTAATTGAAAGGGATAAAAATTACTTACCAGAATAATCGCTTGCTTTTTTAATTAACGATTCAACCGTTCGCAGACCAATTGGATTGGTTTAGTGTTTTTCATTGTATTAGGATTGGATTCATCATTCGATTGGATTCAAATATAATCTGACGCTTTATGAATGGACAAATCGTTATTCTTTTTCTAAACCAGAGAAATCGTTGTTCATTGTGTGTGTGTAAATTGCGGTTTTATGGGCATGTTACTGCTAATCGTTGAAGATATGGTTTTTCCCCATTATATAAGTTGCCCCGGATATACAGTAACACATATATGGATGCCTCGGTTTTTTATACGGTGGTCTCCTCTGTATTTTATAAAAAATACGTAGGATGCCTCGACTTTTTAATACATTTACATTATTAGTAAAGGGATGCCTCGGGTATAAAATTCAAGATGCCTTCATATTAAATACAACACCTGCGTATTCCGCTGGCCTACCTAGGACACGTGTCGTTAAATGGAACTAGGTGCCTCGGATGCCTGGGATGCCCAGGATGCCTTTGCTCAGTTTAGGAAACACAAAATATTTGGGGCATTTAACACCCACAATATATGTGCACGGGGAATTTGGGGAATTTTCCACTAAACTTATACAATATCTCTCAACCACCATCCCTGTAACTTCCTTTTCCCATATCCATTATTATCAGAAAACAAATCATCACTTTCATTATATTTCATCCCACCACTCTTTCTCCACAAAGACAGATATTAATCACGCGTTGATGTAGTAGAAATAAAAACTCCAATCAATCCATCTTTAACAAGATTAGAAAGCACATGCTCAAACCACACCTCAAACATGTCTGGTATCATCAAATGATGTAGATCTTCTCCTTTTTCCTTTGAATATGTGTTGAACCGGCTGGTCGCCGGTTCGACGGTTTGATCCAGGTCGATCAAAATCGGGCGGTTTAATGCGGTTCGGTTTATAGTGAAAACCCGGCTCACAACGGCCTGGTCAACACTCCGGTTCCCGGTTGAACTAACCGAGTCAGTTTTTAAAACATTTCTATAATATGAAGAATCAAAATCCCACTAAATATATTGTACGGACTACTAATAAGCAGTTTTTATAAGTTTTCAACGGATTAACCATAAATAATGACTAGGCGATTACCCGCGCATAGCGGCAAGAATTGCCTGGGAGCATATAATTAACGATACGATATTTCGAGATAAGACTAAAATGAAATGGAAAGTCTCGTAGCATATGCGGTAGAAGTCTAACACCAGACTTTACGAAATGTGCGAGAAAAAATATTCATTGTCGGTCTACTTGTCGTTAAAAATATTTCATGTTTAAAATGATATACAGTTGGTGCAAGTTTGAATCCAACCATATTAACATTATACAAATTGATAAATAGATGTACACAAATAAACGGCAATCCGAAGAAATTTTTTATCATTTCTTCTTGCTGCAAACATACATCAATATGTGACGTAGCGTGACTAAACTTGAAAGTGATAAATGTAAATTGATAGTTTAAAGCCTAAACTTCAACAAACCTAAAACATTAGGAAACGGTATAATTTTTATGCAGTGTGAGTATGAACATGTCAATATTTCTACAAAGGGATAAAGACGGATATGGTCAACACAATCTTTCCCAATGAGTCGAGTAACTGCAATTCCTGAATAATCAAATATCACAACACCAAACAGCTTAGGTTAAACCACACACAAATACCAACAGTATATTATATATACAACAAGCTTAAAATTTGAATATTATAAAAGAGAGTATACACAAAAGTATACTCCATTGCACAAGCTCGTTCATATTTGAAGACTCCTAGGTCATGCTTGCATAAACCTGGTAACAAAATAATAATTGTTGTATGTCTACATTAGGTTAAACAAATATTTTACATAGGGTATTTGTTTAACACTTTGATCAAATTACTATTGAAGGAGCTGACTCACGTTATGCTGATCTCTAATGGGTCATCGGATGAGTCAAAGTTCAAAAGGATTGAAAGTTACAGAAGGTATATTTAGCCAAATTAATTCATAAATGATTTTCCTCACAAAGTTAAATTGGTATTAAAATAATCTAGGTTATTGTTATCAGATATGAGACACTGTTAATACATAAAAAAGGAACAAGAAACTGTATAAAGTCAAACTCAACCCATTTTCACCCATTAGCCAACCTTCTCAATTTTACGCCTCTAATTTTACTATAAAAAGTTATTAGTATCGAATTCAGACACAACTTAACGCTCTTGTTGTGACGATGTAACTTATTACATAGGTTAATATAAGCTACAATATTTCATTTTGGATTTTCTAAAGAATGCTATATGAAAAACTGTTTAAGAAGTCTTGTGCATAGTTGAGCACATCAAGAAGTATGCGCCATTCACATAGTAAAATCAGTGACCGTTTCCTGAAGGTCACATTCTGTGTATCATTACCATGATACACTCTCGAAGTGAACACTTTTAGATTAAGTTCATTACGTTTATTTATCTTTTCATCAATTACAATAATTTTATTTCGGGTTCACTTTACCCTGCAAAAGCACGCTCCTAAAAGTATTATGTCATGATAACATACTTAGATTAGACAAATTAAAGGACATACCTTATTATGTCAAACTACAACACCTTGGCCAAAGGATCATCTTGATTTATCTACATCAATTGGCATACACAAATCACATAAGTAATCCCACACACCCCCATTATAAACATAATGAACTTAATGATCTTGATTAATCTACATCAAATCGCATACATAAAATGACAAAAACAAGTTTATTGTATAGAACAATAGGTATATATAGAACAAGTAATCAGCTAGCCAAATAATGGCTTACTTTCTTAGCACCAGAGAACAATTCAAAACTGTCAGGAATGCGACCGTCTTCAGCAACAACAGCCCATCAAGGCCAACAAAATTCATAACAGTTCATCTAGTTTACCCATGAGTTTGTTTGACAAGCTAAAGGAAGAAAACGCTAAAGTACTTAACGCAAATCAATAGACTCTACCTCAAACAAGTTTATTATATTTGATTGGTGTATTCAAATGTTACTACACTTAGTAATTAGTTCAATCCACATATTGAGTGTGACTTTTTAGCTGATCACAATTTACACTTTTAATTTTCACAATGTCTTCTTTTTGTTGTTCAATTTTTTGTACAATAGACGTCTTAGCTAAATTACTATTAGTATGTACCGAAATGAGTGGACGTACTCTCTTGGCCAGCGGAGCTGCTGCTGCTATATGGTTGGACATGCGCTCCTAGAGCTGCTGAACTAAGACATAAGCACAAGCATAAGTTCCCCTTTATGACAAAAATGCCATAATCAAACAAACCTCATTTATGGCAGAAAATAGCGCAGCCAAACACCGCATTTATGACAGCAAATCAGGCCTAAAACACCTATTTTGGACAGCAAATATGAGTGTACACCCCATTTATAATAGAAGATATGACACACAATACCCTCATTTATAACAACAAAATAAGGGCTAAAACCTTTGTTTTGGACAAGTAACATGTTTAAATACCCTATTTGTGAGAGTAAAAAAATCTTCACCAAATATCTCCTTTATAACCCAAGATAGCATACATAAAAAACCTCAATCTATGACCAGTTGCAACAAAACACTACCAAAACACTCATTTCAGAAATCAAGATTCAATTATCTAATAATACAATGAAGTATAAACACACATAACTTGCCTAATATACAAAACAAAATGTATACATGTATAATCATATCTTACAACAAAATGAATAAGATATTATCAAGGTTAAAAAGAACATTAACTGTAAAAAATTAGCATGTGAAATGGATTTTTATTGTTTAAACTAATCCATAGTTACTTGTAACATGAGTTTAAAATATTTATTTCTTGGTGTAGTTTGGTGTAAAATAACTGGAACCAAGTCAATTAGAACCCTTTCATTTGGGGTTCTTGTGACAATCCGTCAATTTACGATTGATATTTTATTCTCAAATATTATTTGAAAATATTATTTTTAATGTTACAATATGAACTCACTTATTTTTGGGAAGAAATTTGGAATTACGTCTTGGAGTAGCATCGACTACGTCTAAACCGGAGGATTCAACGTTACGTGCTTACGTTTACATACACCATCCTTGGTGATAGTCCGACATTTCAGAAAATAAATTTATTCGTGAATATTATTTTGGAGTTTTAAATTTGTGTTGTTTCATAAACTCACAAATTTACGAGAAGAGATTAGGACTTACGATTTATTTTAACGTCCTTTATGACTAAACCGGAAACCTTAGGATTACGTATTTACGTTTTCGAACTCCGTTTTTGATGAGACAAATTTTATTGGATTCGTTTTGTGACGTCGATTCATAAATTATAAAAACGTTTTTCGTAAAACGACCCGAGGGCACGCAAATCGAGGAAACTAGAATCGAGGAGTACCCGTAAATAAATGGGATGAGACAAGTGGGACACTTGTCCCACCCCACCCCAAAACCGGCCATATTAAGTAACTAACACCATGAGGTGTCAAAACCTCATGAACAAAGACTACACATGTCTTAAGCTTACCATGTAAGCTAAAGACTTACATCAAAACTAACAAACACAAACCACTTCACTCATTTGCAACATGCAATACCTCTCAAAATTATCTCATCTCTCTCTTGGCTCCCATTTTAACCGTCCATATCCACCCCATAAACACCATTCATGATCAAAATTCAACGACAAATCCTATGTTATTTACATATATGTTGAAGCCCTCTTGAAACCCTATAGATTGGTGGTGCTTATAACATCCAAGGAGGAGTATTCATAGTGTCTTGAGGCTGATTTTCCACAAGTTATACATGAAGAATGGTGGTCATAAAGATGCTCTTGGCTATGCACAAGTTTCTCCATCCAAATCCATGACAAACTCATAACCTACATCAACTTGGTGGTATAAAGATTGTCCTCCTCAACTTCTTGTTATTTTGATTATGTAAACGTGTATTTTATTTCTTATTGTATATGTATATGATGATTATATGATGATAAAAATATTATGTGGGGATGTTGTGTTGATAAACATGATTAAAAAGGTGAAAAACCATAAGAAACAAGGTTAAAATCTTGGTTAAATTTGATGGCTGTATAAAAACAGTAAAGAACCATATGGTAAACTGATAAAATGATGAAGTAGAATCCATTTACAGTAAGCTATGGGTCTTGTACACATGTGAGAGTTGGCCATGCAATGGAATCATTGTAATGAGTGAGATATGATCAAAACAAGTTTAGGGTATAAATCTGAGGTTACTGTTTTGGAAGATTTTTAGAAAATACTTAAAGATGATTCAACAGTAGCTATAGAAGAGTTAAATGTAGCAAACATCATGTAGTTTATATGATAAAAATTTGAGCTTCTATCTCCATGTAGAACTCAAGATATGGCAGTTTTGGTGAAAGTGAAGATAAAAATTAGATTTTTGGAAATTAAAGAATAATACTATTATATAAGCACTCAAATTTTAATAGTATAAATTATAATTAAAACCCACTAACTCATGAATTTTATTTATAAAAATATGTACAATGATAAATAAGTGGACATTTTATAAAAATGGTAACTTGTTATGTTTTATAAGATATAAAACTATAAACATGATTTTTACGACTTTTTCGGTTATTGCCGTAAAATTAACGTTTTTGTTAAATAAAACTTAGATGGTTGGACCCGTCTAATGTAAACTTTATAAAACTTATATACTGATATATAAACATGTATAACAAGTAAAAACCGATAAAACCCGAACTATAGGGCATACGGACATTAACGGGCTAAGTTAACGATATTGGACTAATAATACAACAAAATGGACTAAAACACTTATAAACTTATTTATTGGGCTTAACCTATTTAGGCCCAACTTGTAAAGTGTAGATACTGATAATATAAGTATAACATGGATTAATACAAGTTAAAGAACTTATAATAAGTTTTTTGGACCTAAAACACGTAAATAGGTAAAACTAGTAAACTAGTATAAAAGTTATCGACACATAACACTAAAATGAGTAAAAGAGAATATGTAAACCCACTTGATCATCATATATATAAAATCATCATATGTATACATAATTTTTATTTTTATAAAGTCGTTGGACATGAGTCTAAGACGAGTATTATTTGTCTAGGTTTCCGTGATTGAAGCGCGTACCGTACGTCCGAATTGCCGATAAACCGCCTTCCCACATCAACGTGAGTTCATAGCCTCGCACTCTTTTAAATGTTTTTATGAAATGTTTTATAAACCCGCGAGGGAGATAACATGTTAGTTTTTTTATAAAATAGGACACCATTTGTCCCGATTGTTTGTTTATTGATTTGGACCCGAATGATTGAATGACCCGATTGTATGACCCGATAAATGATTAAAGGACCCGATAGATGAAATCAAACGGATTATTAAAGTTAGGTTATGTCACTAAAAGTCCCATTAGCATGAATTGTGAACTACCGGGAGTTGGTAGACGCTTATGCATTTAATAGTACTATTTGGGGACGATCACCCCAGTTCGCGCCTTGACGGTTGATCCCCGTCGTGCCACATTGATTGGTAAGCGAATTTATGTATGAGAAGATTTCCATAGCGTGACCTTTGTGACGACACGCTACTTTAGATGGGCAAATTTTGGATCGGGTTAGCTACCTGTTGTTGGTTTAGTAAGGTAACAATGTCATGCGGCTTATAATAATCCAAACTAACGAAATATTACTAGACGCTCCGAATTATGATGTATTGCCTGACTAGCAATACAGGGTCATACTATTGATATTATGTTTGTGTTTTGGTTTTTATAACCATATTCATATAACGGTTTTTTTATTTAATCTATACAACGTTGCAAAACGTATTGTATGATGTTTTTACGACATTGGCTCGTATAATGATTTCTAAGGCAAACGCCTATATTATGATTTTGATAAAGGTTTGTATAAAATGATTTTGGCTATTTCATGGCCTATCAAAACGATTTGTACAGAATGGTTTTCAGTAATAATTTTATACTGATATTATATTGATGGATTTTATTAAACTCTATGAATTCACTCGGCGTTATCACTGACCTTTTCTTTTAACATGTTTTATCTCAGGTACTTGAAGGTAATTCTCGGGAAGACGACAAGAATTCATGGCCCGTACTTAAACAATATTTTCCATTCAAATATCTTGTAAAACTTTGTATGAAATAATATGACTTGGGACTGATGTAACTTTGATATTTATGAATGGAAATGCTTTTACTATTAAACGACGCAATTTTATGCGTTGTCTATGATGTGAGTAATGTGCTATCCCGTAACACCAACGAGTCTTCCGCTGTACTAAGTTGTATAAATTTGGGGGTGTTACAGTTTGGTACCAGAGCTCTCGTTATAGAGAACGAAAGATTTTTTAAAACCAAGGTTTTGAATAAAACATTTCAAAATCTTTTAACTATAAACATTTTTCTAAAAATGTCTAAAAATCTTTTGACTATAACGGTGCTGAAGAATTCCCGAGTTACCGACAAGGCCAAGACTGAGAAATGTTATTTTAATATATATATAACTTGGATTATATATATATATATGATGTAATTTTATTACATGATTGTTTGATGATTATTTTGATATTTATACGAGGTATTTATACGACGTAGATTGTCACAAGTAACCCTAAATCCCCTATTAAATTAATCTAAGCTATTTTCGTAGGACCTCTAGCTATCCTAGATCTATACCAAGTTGTGGATATTTATGATCCCAACAAATGGTTGATATTCGTAGAAATGTAGATATTAGTTGATCGTGATATAGAAAAAGAATTGGCGAGATTAAATCTGATATCGACGTCATAACGATCTTTTCTTATAGAGTGGAGTTTGACAAAACGTTACCACCTAGAAAGATGTCATCTGATTCGTTGTCATCCAATTCTTAAATCAGAATCGAAAGGGTGAATGTTGCACTTGAGGCTGTCATTTGGAACCAGTACCCAAAAGCATCATGGCACTAGTACCTTTCCGAGAAGTCTAGTAGAATGACCAAGTCATTTCATACTAGTGACTTATTTGATAATTGTTGTTATAAGAGTTATAGGATTTGAAATTAAGTGTTGATCATATTGAGCTTTTATTGCCTTTATAAGGCCGAAGAATGAGGTTGAAGTATTTAAAAATGAGGTAGGATATCGAATTGAGTATAAGTTGGTTGAAACTTGAATAAAGTAAAATTTAACCTGTATGGAATATGAGATTGTTAAGAGGAAGTCATTAAGTTTTGTGATTGAATTATAAGGTTTTAATTGATTGTTAGTTTGTGTTAAGTGTTGTTCCTAGGCCATTGTCCAATGATGAGGATACCCAGCGTCCAACAAATAAATCGAAGAAATCTTCTTCTGAATTGAGACCGATGGATCTTCTGGACATGTGGAACACCTAATGACTCTTGTAGATTAGTATTCATTGTGGTATCTTTTAAAAATCCCTAACTTAACTGAGACATCAGTTGGTAGGATGAGTTCTGAGAATTGTATGACATAGTGACACATAATGTGTTACGGTACAATTTTGACTTGTTTGTGATTAATGAAAAAGACTACCTTTGATTACTAAATCCTACATGTATCGATGTTATCTATCTCTTATTGCTTCATCCTAATGTTCGCATTAGTGATGCAACCGTTGAACAAGTACTCATATCGAATTGAGTTACGTTGTGGATTATTCTCTTTGTATTCCTGAGTGCCATCGAGGTCATGAACCTCATGATTAATTGGCTAAACTCATTTCCTATTATATTATAGTTAGTTCTTGGTGAACAAGTGATAGGTGTGAAAACACCCATCTTTTCTACCACTTAATTACATTAAAACGGGACCTAAACGTATATTTTATGTCGTAAATGGCGGAATTATGCGTGGTATGTGTTTTTATTGTGTTTGAGGGTCGAGAAGGTGAAAATTGGAGAAAACACGGCTTTCACGGGCTTTTATTGAAGAAAAAGACAAAAGACGAAGTCGAAAGATCAAAAGTGGAAAAAGAACGGAAGTCCAAGACCAATTCTGAAGATTTATCGAAGAAAAAGTCCAAAGACGAAAGTTTAATAAAGTCGAAGAACTCAGGTCTAGTTTATGAAGAAAATTACAAGACGAGTTCATAGAAATCCCGAGACGAAGTCTTAAAAGTCGAAGAATTTAAGAAGACTGAAAGACCGAGGACCAAGAAAGAAAGAAAAAGGAAGCCACCAACCACTCCCCTCTCCTATAAATACCACCCTCACTTGTTGTGAGGGAGTTGGTTAGTTTTTAGGATTAGATTAGGAGTAGGTAGTTTCTCTCTCTAAACTTATGCTTTCTCTCTCTAGATTAATTTGTGTTTAAGCTTTTGTTATTGGATCTTTACTCTTTAATCAAGCTTTTAATTCATCATCTTCTTCCTTTCTAGTTTGATTTGTTCTTATTCATCATTGTTCATGTTCTTGAGTTTTTATGATTTTGATCAAGTGGGTTTTGATTGATTTGGTTATGTTTGTTAGTTTTGATGATTTGTTTTGATTGATTATTGTTTGTTGATGCTTATTGGTTGTTTTGGTTTAATCTTTTGTTTGAATCTGATTAATTTAAGGATCGATTGTCGTTACTGTACTTCCCCTGTTCTTAGTTTGGATGTTACTGTATTCCATCATTCCCAGGCAACCTTCATCCGGAAGTCTAGAAGTTCCGAATGAAGGAACCTTCATCCGGAAGTCTAGAAGTTCCGAATGAAGGAACCTTCATCCGGAAGTCTAGAAGTTCCGAATGAAGGAACCTTCATCCGGAAGTCTAGAAGTTCCGAATGAAGGAACCTTCATCCGGAAGTCTAGAAGTTCCGAATGAAGGAACCTTCATCCGGAAGTCTAGAAGTTCCGAATGAAGGTCTGTCAGTCTTCTTTCTGTTTTTAATTTTAAGTTTTCTTCTTTTAATTTCAAGTTTGATTCTTCCCGCCTTTTTATTTATTTGAATTTTTATTCACTTTTCTTTTAGTTTAAGTTTTGATTTGCATCATTTACTTTTTGTTAAGTTCTAATTTTACGTCTCTTCTTTTCTCGTCATTTACTTTTAAAGTTTTTAATATCGCACCGTTTACGTTTTAACTTGTTTTAGTGTCAATTTCTCGTCATTTATTATTAAGTCGTGCTCATTTATTTTCCAAAACCAAAAATATTTGTTTCACCAAGAACAACTAATCTCACACAATTAACCGGAAATCAATTCGAAGAGACACCGAGAAACGAATTTTCAACGAGCAAAAAACCCTGTTATTAAAATGGCGCCGCTGCCGGCTCTTTTCGTGAAGATCGAAGGTTTTTTGTGAGTGACGCGTTGGATTTTGGGATCCGTTCACTTGTGAACGTTATTTTTCTTGTCAAAAATTTTCAAAAAAATCCAAAAACATTTGAAAAATCATAAAAAGCATTTCTTTTACAAAGTTTTGCACCAAAAATATTCTTCTTGCTTATCTATCTTTCTTCATGGATTTTTATGTCCATTGCGTCCGGTGTGGGAAACAATTATCTGGGAACAACTCTTGTCAATGGTGTACATGTGAGCGGTGCGGAAACGATATCGACTACACACAATTCGGATTTTGTCCCTTGTGCAACTCGACTAATTCCCTCTTTTTGAACCCACCCCCTGTTCCCCGTGCATCTATTGTGGAAGCGATTCTCATTGGCATGTTTCTTGCCCGGTTCGATACCCGTATGATCACGGGCAAGAACCGG
This sequence comes from Glebionis coronaria, assembly GCA_025667525.1. Classification (NCBI taxonomy): domain Eukaryota; kingdom Viridiplantae; phylum Streptophyta; class Magnoliopsida; order Asterales; family Asteraceae; genus Glebionis; species Glebionis coronaria. The sequence goes on from CM046875.1 coordinate 291,645,796, forward strand.
GGTACAATTATGACAATGATAATAGCTATCCACAAGACGCACTTGATTTTTCTCCATACCCGGTTTGCAACAACTGTGGGGGTCCTCACGATACCTATTATTGTCAACCGATGAACAACTATGAGCCACAACCGTGCTATAATTCTGGTTTTCACAATCTTGAGCCCCCACCACACTCACTCGATCATCAGCCTCGTCACGGGATGAGTTACCAAGAACCAATTGTCGATCTTGCTACAGCTTTTCAAGCGCAATTAAAAGAGCTTTTACACACGCTGCGAACTTGTATGGAGTCATTTTTATAGCAGCAAGATCAGACGAGTACCCATATCCCTGAGCATATTATTGGCCCTATAAATAATGAGGAGAGTGATGACGATATTGAGGTTATTTTCGACGAGGAGGAATTTCTAAAGCAAAATACTTCACTCCTTAGTGATGATAGTTTTCACATTCCTGAGATCGATGAGTTTCTTGCTATTGATACACCCGTGGAATACACATCCGGGTATTCTGATGTGGAAGGAGATATACTCTTTCTAGAAGATTTATTACACGATGACACTACACCTTCTATCCCAGAGGTGGAAAGATGTGAATCTACTGAAAAAGGGACGCAGGTGGAAGGTAATTGTTCTCATACTTCTCATATTATATTACCACCTCATCCTCCCACGTGCACACCCAAGCGGGTGATGTATCACTTTTACTCTACTTGTTCTATACCGGGAAATGAGGATGAGTGCTTTGACCCGGGAGGTGACATTGATTATGCTATGATTGATAACAATACGGCTTTGCCGTTTGCTCAGCATCCATTGTCTTTGGGGGATGACAATGTGCTTACTATACCCAACCCACCTCCCGTGGATCTTGAATTCACATACTATACGTATGTTGAAAGGACCTTTCTCCCTTTCAAGACTTATCCCCCCGCCTCTCCTTTGTTGATGTCCACCGGGAACGAGGACAAGGTCTTTGATCCCGGTATCACATTCGAGGCTTCCCCATGGACCATTTAATTCGGGGACGAGTCAGGCTCATGACTCGGTTAATATAAACAAGCGCTTTTTGGGAGGCAACCCATTTATCTATCTATTTTGACCATAAGTGTAGGGGGGAGCCCCGTTGGTGTTTCTTGTTTTCTTTCTTATCATGTGCAGGGATTAGAGCTTCAAAGACACACTCTTGATGACTTTCGACGAACCGTGATTCTGTGTTCCCTTCTTCCCGGTTCTATCCTAAACTCTCTTCGATTCACTATTTTATATTTCCCAATATTAAAATAGGAATCTCTTTAGTTGTCTTTTCCTTAACGAGATTTAAACAAAGTGCACAATGTCCTAAGTGTAGGGGAGTTTACTCCCACCTGCTTAAACATTGAGGACAATGTTTATATTAAGTGTAGGGGGGACTTCTATCGAAGTTAAGTGGTCTTTTCCTTGTATTTGCCCTCATTTTAACCGGAAAATCAATTTTTCGACATTTTTCAAAATTTTTAATCTATTTTGGCTTAGTTGTAGTCTCCTTTATTTTTGTTACTTTCTAGCATTTTAATAAAATGGTTTTAGCAAGTTTAGATATCTTAGATATATTAGGCCCGTTGTGACTATTTTGACTCAACCCGAGTTTACTTATCCAAGTTCACTCTAGCTAGTATCCTTAACCATGTAGACCTTAATTGGTTTATTAGGCTAAGCATCCACGAGTCTCATTCCTTGAGATTTTAAATTGTGGAGAACGAGAAATGATAGAGTTGGCTACAAGTTTGGTATTCTCTCATTAACTTATGTGAATTAATTATGATCTTTTTCTCCCATCACTTGCTAATAAATTATCTGCAATAAGTAAGGTCGTACGATTTGAAAAGTTACTTAGCTTCTAGCCCAAGATCGTTTAAAAGTTGCTCGGTAATGACGAGAGTTCATAGCCAAGGCATAACTTATGAAGCGGGGCGTGAAGATTGGCGAGTCCGAAAAGGCCCTAACAAGGCATGAGGATTCCATTTTATTGCTAAAGATCCAAGGTGATGTGAAAAGCATTATTCCCAAAATCGATATGAAGGATCAAGACTCACGACGAAAAGCAATCAACTCCCATAAAGATGATGGAGAAGTCTATCCGAAAAGACCCTAACAAGGTATGAGGATAAATAGATCCAAGTCCGAAAAGGAGGCGGATCGTTGTATCTCAAAATCCCAAATAGAGATTGAAGAAATAATCATGAAGTCGTGGTCAACAAAGTTGGAGTACCTCTCAAAAGTCTCCAAGTGAAGAAAATCTATGAACGATGAGAAGACCATTATCTCAAGCACGTCTCTCAAGATATGAAGTATGAAGTACATGCCAAATATCGGTCTGAGAAAGGTCTCAAATCGTGAACCAAGTTATGCCAAGATATGAACTTTTTGATATCCCGAGAAGCAGTTTTAAGAGATTTTGTCCTTTAGCTAACTATTGATCAAATCGTCCTACTTTGTTTTCAGCCTTAATAAATTATCGAAATAAGTCAACAATGCATCCTTGTGATCATTCAAGACATCAATAAAACATAAGAGATACCCATAGGAATAAGGGAGTTTAAGTAATTAATTGAACCGCATGAGTAAATGTTTGTTATGCTAATTTGTACTAACAATAATCTTGTTTTTAAGCTTAGCATGGGGAACGTGAAACTTGAGGGTGATAAACATTCATGACACACAAGCCCTAATGTAAGTCTTAGATTTATTTACATGTTTCTTCCTTGTTGCATCTTGTTATTTTCTATCTTTTCTTTAGTTGTTTAATAAAGGCCAAGGTAGGTTGATTATGATGGAAAGTGCAAACCTTGCTTTATCACTAAGCATTGCATGAGGGCATTGCAATGGTTAAGTGTAGGGGATTTGATAGGTGTGAAAACACCCATCTTTTCTACCACTTAATTACATTAAAACGGGACCTAAACGTATATTTTATGTCGTAAATGGCGGACTTATGCGTGGTTTATGTTTTTATTGTGTTTGAGGGTCGAGAAGGTGAAAATTGGAGAAAACACGGCTTGCACGGGCTTTTATTGAAGAAAAAGACAAAAGACGAAGTCGAAAGATCAAAAGTGGAAAAAGAACGGAAGTCCAAGACCAATTCTGAAGATTTATCGAAGAAAAAGTCCAAAGACGAAAGTTTAATAAAGTCGAAGAACTCAGGTCTAGTTTATGAAGAAAATTACAAGACGAGTTCATAGAAATCCCGAGACGAAGTCTTAGAAGTCGAAGAATTTAAGAAGACTGAAAGACCGAGGACCAAGAAATAAAGAAAAAGGAAGCCACCAACCACTCCCCTCTCCTATAAATACCACCCTCACTTGTAGTGAGGGAGTTGGTTAGTTTTTAAGATTAGATTAGGAGTAGGTAGTTTCTCTCTCTAAACTTATGCTTTCTCTCTCTAGATTAATTTGTGTTTAAGCTTTTGTTATTGGATCTTTACTCTTTAATCAAGCTTTTAATTCATCATCTTCTTCCTTTCTAGTTTGATTTGTTCTTATTCATCATCGTTCATGTTCTTGAGTTTTTATGATTTTGATCAAGTGGGTTTTGATTGATTTGGTTATGTTTGCTAGTTTTGATGATTTGTTTTGATTGATTATTGTTTGTTGATGCTTATTGGTTGTTTTGGTTTAATCTTTTGTTTGAATCTGATTAATTTAAGGATCGATTGTCGTTACTGTACTTCCCCTGTTCTTCGTTTGGATGTTACTATATTCCATCATTCCCAGGCAACCTTCATCCGGAAGTCTAGAAGTTCCGAATGAAGGAACCTTCATCCGGAAGTCTAGAAGTTCCGAATGAAGGAACCTTCATCCGGAAGTCTAGAAGTTCCGAATGAAGGAACCTTCATCCGGAAGTCTAGAAGTTCCGAATGAAGGAACCTTCATCCGGAAGTCTAGAAGTTCCGAATGAAGGAACCTTCATCCGGAAGTCTAGAAGTTCCGAATGAAGGAACCTTCATCCGGAAGTCTAGAAGTTCCGAATGAAGGTCTGTCAGTCTTCTTTCTGTTTTTAATTTTAAGTTTTCTTCTTTTAATTTCAAGTTTGATTCTTCCCGCCTTTTTATTTATTTGAATTTTTATTCACTTTTCTTTTAGTTTAAGTTTTGATTTGCATCATTTACTTTTTGTTAAGTTCTAATTTTACGTCTCTTCTTTTCTCGTCATTTACTTTTAAAGTTTTCAATATCGCACCGTTTACGTTTTAACTTGTTTTAGTGTCAATTTCTCGTCATTTATTATTAAGTCGTGCTCATTTATTTTCCAAAACCAAAAATATTTGTTTCACCAAGAACAACTAATCTAACAAAATTAACCGGAAATCAATTCGAAGAGACACCTAGAAACGAATTTTCAACGAGCAAAAACCCCTGTTATTAACAAGCTTTCATCACTCCTTTGCAGATCACTCATTGTTTTTATAAGACAAAACAGTATCCATTGAGAAAAACTGAATTTTCATCACTGAAAGGATTATTTAAAATGAGATTTATAAGTGATTGTTATCGAAAGGAAATTGTTTATAAAACATCTTGGAAAACCTAATTGTTTTCATAACAAAGAAAATCTTTGTAAATTTATTCTTGATTCTTATTTAAGAATTAAGCATGAAAATGTTTTTATTATAAACATGATGATAAAATTTTGACGAACTGAGTACTGCATCGTTAATCTTGAAATTGTATATAGTTGCGCGCCTACATACAATTTGGAATGGACCATGCAAGGCTGATTAGTAGTCACCATAAAACTAATGAATAAACACTACATTTTCTTTGAGGATTGTGAAAGATTAAATTTTAATGAGATCTGCAAGAAGTGAAAAATAAGGACATAATGTTAGGGACACCTACATATGTGCCTGTAGCATCTATTCTTCTGAGTAGAATTTACTCATCTGTGGAAATTGTCTTATTTGACAATTGATATTCCCTTCTTGTCCAATTCCCCCGTAGTGAGATTCTTAGGAAAAGTATATGATTACTGAGTGTTGATACCCGACTGGATGTATTGACGTTCTTATCATTTCTTATGATTTGATTTCATTTGAATGACCTGGGTAACGATCCGAGGAGCTTTCGAATGCGTACTCAAATTATGAAAAACATGGGATATATTCATATTCGTTAAATGTTTTCGTCTGTATCTGATATGAAATTCTCTTGCATAGATTATGCATGGACCCTACTCTTTTAAGGTTAGTTATGTCTCCTAATATCCTTGAATTTGTGAAGGATTGTGAGTAATTATTAGACTTTTGAGAAGTTCACATCTTATCGACGGCAATAAAACTGGAAAGTTGACAGTGCCAGTAGAATGGATTGATTGATTATGACATGATGACATTGTCTTAATTGATGGGAACTCGAGTAGAATTCCCCTAAAAGATAAGTTGTTGATTATCAAAAGTGATCTAAATAATTCTTGGTGGATGACGATATCCTGTATTTAGACTTAAAATTATACCGTGAATGGTTGTGAACTAGTTATAGATATTGTAATCTAGAAAGAACCTAATGTGAATGTATTAAAAGATGTTTCCGTTATCTGGAACTTTAGGAGGTATTTATTGATGACTTACTTTCGCCATTAAGGCAAGTTGAATTTGGTATTGATTATATTCTCGGTGTTGCACCTGTGCCTTGTGCACAGTACGTCAGCACCATCTGAATTAAAGGAATTACCGTACAACTGAAAGAGTTGTCGGAGAATGATTTTATTATACCAAGCCTGTCATCATGAAGAGCTATGGTGATATCATTCCTTATATTTATAGATTACTGTGAACTGAGTAAATTGACAATCGAAAACGATATCCATAACTCGAAATGGAAGATTTGTTCGATCATTTACAAGGTTTTTGATCCATGGCATAGTTATCATCAACTTCGCATCTGCGAAAAAGGATTATGTATTCCAATCACTACATCTAGAACTTGTAATGAACATTATAAGTTTCATGAGATGACGTTTGGATTGACTAATACACATGTAGCATTCATAAATTTGGTGAATCACGTGTGTAGGCTGTAATTTGATAAATTCATGCTCGTGATCATTAAGGACTATTTGTTTGTATATAAAAATAAGGATGAGTTAATAATTATTAATAAGAATGCCCTGAATTGGCCGAACAATGAAAACATGTACCTTAAATATTGAACATAAGACTTAAAAACTTAATCCTTTACATAAAATGACCGTTGGATTAATAATGGTAAGATGTATGCATATAGACTCTTCAAAAATTAAGAGCCCTTTTAAGACTTTGAGTTATACTAAAAAGAAAAGTGCGAATATATTTTGACAAATGTTTTAACAAAGGATTTTAAGGGATTATTACCTTATACACAAACCATTTAACTAAACTTCTGTTTAGGGGTAAATGCTTGTGTATACTTCTGGACATCTTAAGAAGAATTGAGGAAACCATTTGAACCATGACTTAAAATCTGAAACGATAATTTTTGCTTTTCAACTAAGAAAATTTGACCAAAATATAAACCAAAGATTTTTCGAACAATTATGGATTTTATTAAATATTTTGGATAAATCAACAAAAATCTTGTTAATTAAATTCAAATTTATTTTTGAACATTTTATATAATTGGTCGAACTAAGAAATTTAAAATTTTTACGTTTACGTTTCATAAAAATTAACTGATTATTATTTAATTAATTGTAATAATTATTGACGCTTTAAACACTGGATTGAGAAAAATTGATAAAAATGATAGATTAGACGAAACTGAAACTTAGAAAATATGAAGAAAGGTGAACGTAATTACTGACGCATAATATAGAAAGAATATCTGAGTGAATTATGGACATGATAATTACATCATCATGAGAAGTGAATATAGATACCGACGCATTATGTAGAAAAGATAGAGAGCCAATTAGGACACGTTCCTTAATAATGAAGGTGCAAAAATAAATTGCCGAACAATTTAAAAATAAACAGTAAAAAGGATAATATAAATAGTGAAAGGTTTCACGGCTAATGTGAACCATTAAATCGAGAAGCCGATGGCGTTAAAATGTATAAAAGACCACTTGTGATTGTCTAAATATGGAGATTGTGAGATATAGTTATGTTGGAATTTGTAAGTATAAGTATTCTATTAATGTCATTTATGACTAAAAGTATCTTTGTCTGAAGAAGTTGTACTGATGACAATCATGAAGGCAGACATCGCCTCATACATTAGTAAACGTCTAGCTATTGCAAAGGTCGTCATCTGAATTTGATTTGATTTGGGTCATCGTCGACAGACTGACCGAATCTGCTAATATCATTCCTGTTAATGATAAATGCAAAAGATTTATGTAAACATAGTGTGCCTGTATCGAACATCTTTATCAAGATCCTCGCTTCGCATCGAATTTCTATAAATTTGCTCAGAAATCATTGAGAACGAACCTTAATGAGAGTACTATGTACCACCCCAATCGAAGGGACGAGGTAAAGTAACGATACAAAGTAATATAAGTGCTGTTTTACGTTTGAATGATTGACCTTTGGTAATAGACTGTATATAATTGTTTTCCTTTGGAGGGATTATCATTGATAATTATCGTACTAGGATTGAGATTGAATCTTATTAGGATCTAAATCTTAGAGCATCTGTAAGCAAGAGTTGAGATAAAGACACCCGACATACACCCACTGTGAGTTGGACATGTCTTTTACGTTAAGGTTTCCTATGAGGGCGAACCTAACCTTGAAAAATACCCGACCCGCGAAATCTGAAATGATTGTTGAAATTAGGATTTGATTATTGACTGCCGATAGTGGGCAGGAGGTTATGTGAATGTGAAATGTAGATCTTGAAGTGCCAAACGGGTAGCGAAGTTATGCCACAATTTTTAAACTTGGAAAAAAAAATGAATTCATGATCTGACAAATCATGGGATACAAGTCCCCGTTGAATTGGACCATTGAGACGATGTAAAAGTTGGGATTGAAAGGCATATAAGCTGGATCTACCCTAAGACTTCAAGAACTGCGTGAATTCTGTTTCGTAAATCGAACTTGATAAAATATCTATCAAGTGAAAATCTGATTGTTCCTTAGTAATGTTTAGATCGGCGAAAAGTTGCATTCATCAGAAACCCGTGAACATCATGGATAGAGAAAGTAAGTCAACATTTAGCCTGATCGTATTCCCGTAGTTAGTTTGATAGAACTCGCGTATTGTAATGAATTACACTTGTGAGAAAAGACCGAATGTGGATGAAATACCCACATGGCTTTAACTCTATAAGAAGCGAGTAGTAAGGTAAGATGATCTTTGAGGACAAAGATCCTGTTTAGGGGTAAATGCTGTGACAATCCGTCAATTTACGATTGATATTTTATTCTCAAATATTATTTGAAAATATTATTTTTAATGTTACAATATGAACTCACTTATTTTTGGGAAGAAATTTGGAATTACGTCTTGGAGTAGCATCGACTACGTCTAAACCGGAGGATTCAACGTTACGTGCTTACGTTTACATACACCATCCTTGGTGACAGTCCGACATTTCAGAAAATAAATTTATCCGTGAATATTATTTTGGAGTTTTAAATTTGTGTTGTTTCATAAACTCACAAATTTACGAGAAGAGATTAGGACTTACGATTTATTTTAACGTCCTTTATGACTAAACCGGAAACCTTAGGATTACGTATTTACGTTTTCGAACTTCGTTTTTGATGAGACAAATTTTATTGGATTCGTTTTGTGACGTCGATTCATAAATTATAAAAACGTTTTTCGTAAAACGACCCGAGGGCACGTAAATCGAGGAAACTAGAATCGAGGAGTACCTGTAAATAAATGGGATGAGACAAGTGGGACACTTGTCCCACCCCACCCCCAAAACCGGCCATATTAAGTAACTAACACCATGAGGTGTCAAAACCTCATGAACAAAGACTACACATGTCTTAAGCTTACCATGTAAGCTAAAGACTTACATCAAAACTAACAAACACAAACCACTTCACTCATTTGAAACATGCAATACCTCTCAAAATTCTCTCATCTCTCTCTTGGCTCCCATTTTGGCCGTCCATATCCACCCCATAAACACCATTCATGATCAAAATTCAACCATAAATCCTATGTTATTTACATATATGTTGAAGCCCTCTTGAAACCCTATAGATTGGTGGTGCTTATAACATCCAAGGAGGAGTTTTCATAGTGTCTTGAGGCTGATTTTCCACAAGGTATACATGAAGAATGGTGGTCTTAAAGATGGTCTTGGCTATGCACAAGTTTCTCCATCCAAATCCATGACAAACTCATAACCTACATCAACTTGGTGGTATAAAGATTGTCCTCCTCAACTTCTTGTTATTTTGATTATGTAAATATATATTTTATTTCTTATTGTATATGTATATGATGATTATATGATGATAAAAATGTTATGTGGGGATGTGGTGTTGATAAACATGATTAAAAAGGTGAAAAACCATAAGAAACATGGTTAAAATCTTGGTTAAATTTGATGGCTGTATAAAAACAGTAAAGAACCATATGGTAAACTGATAAAATGATGAAGTAGAATCCATTTACAGTAAGCTATGGGTCTTGTACACATGTGAGAGTTGGCCATGCAATGGAATCATTGTAATGAGTGAGATATGATCAAAACAAGTTTAGGGTATAAATCTGAGGTTACTGTTTTGGACGATTTTTAGAAAATACTTAAAGGATGATTCAACAGTAGCTATAGAAGAGTTAAATGTAGCAAATATCATGTAGTTTATATGACAAAAATTTGAGCTTCTATCTCCATGTAGAAGTCAAGATATGGCAGTTTTGGTGAAAGTGAAGATAAAAATCAGATTTTTGGAAATTAAAGAATAATACTATTATATAAGCACTCAAATTTTAATAGTATAAATTATAATTAAAACCCACTAACTCATGAATTTTATTTATAAAAATATGTACAATGATAAATAAGTGGACATTTTATAAAAATGGTAACTTGTTATGTTGTATAAGATATAAAACTATAAACATGATTTTTACGACTTTTTCGGCTATTGCCGTAAAATTAACGTTTTTGTTAAATAAAACTTAGATGGTTGGACCCGTCTAATGTAAACTTTATAAAACTTATATACTGATATATAAAGATGTATAACAAGTAAAAACCGATAAAACCCGAACTATAGGGCATACGGACATTAACGGGCTAAGTTAACGATATTGGACTAATAATACAACAAAATGGACTAAAACACTTATAAACTTATTTATTGGGCTTAACCTATTTAGGCCCAACTTGTAAAGTGTAGATACTGATAATATAAGTATAACATGGATTAATACAAGTTAAAGAACTTATAATAAGTTTATTGGACCTAAAACACGTAAATAGGTAAAACTAGTAAACTAGTATAAAAGTTATCGACACATAACACTAAAATGAGTAAAAGAGAATATGTAAACCCACTTGATCATCATATATATAAAATCATCATATGTATACATAATTGTTATTTTTATAAAGTCGTTGGACATGAGTCTAAGACGAGTATTATTTGTCTAGGTTTCCGTGATTGAAGCGCGTACCGTACGTCCGAATTGCCGATAAACCGCCTTCCCACATCAACGTGAGTTCATAGCCTCGCACTCTTTTAAATGTTTTTATGAAATATTTTATAAACCCGCGAGGGAGATAACATGTTAGTTTTTTTATAAAATAGGACACCATTTGTCCCGATTGTTTATTTATTGATTTGGACCCGAATGATTGAATGACCCGATTGTATGACCCGATAAATGATTAAAGGACCTGATAGATGAAATCAAATGGATTATTAAAGTTAGGTTATGTCACTAAAAGTCCCATTAGCATGAATTGTGAACTACCGGGAGTTGGTAGACGCTTATGCATTTAATAGTACTATTTGGGGACGATCACCCCAGTTCGCGCCTTGACGGTTGATCCCCGTCGTGCCACATTGATTGGTAAGCGAATTTATGTATGAGAAGATTTCCATAGCGTGACCTTTGTGACGACACGCTACTTTAGATGGGCAAATTTTGGATCGGGTTAGCTACCCGTTGTTGGTTTAGTAAGGTAACAATGTCATGCGGCTTATAATAATCCAAACTAACGAAATATTACTAGACGCTCCGAATTACGATGTATTGCCTGACTAGCAATACAGGGTCATACTATTGATATTATGTTTGTGTTTTGGTTTTTATAACCATATTCATATAACGGTTTTTTATTTAATCTATACAACGTTGCAAAACGTATTGTATGATGTTTTTACGACATTGGCTCGTATAATGATTTTTAAGGCAAACGCCTATATTATGATTTTGATAAAGGTTTGTATAAAATGATTTTGGCTATTTCATGGCCTATCAAAACGATTTGTACAGAATGGTTTTCAGTAATAATTTTATACTGATATTATATTGATGGATTTTATTAAACTCTATGAATTCACTCGGCGTTATCGCTGACCTTTTCTTTTAACATGTTTTAACTCAGGTACTTGAAGGTAATTCTCGGGAAGACGACAAGAATTCATGGCCCGCACTTAAAAAATATTTTCCATTCAAATATCTTGTAAAACTTTGTATGAAATAATATGACTTGGGACCGATGTAACTTTGATATTTATGAATGGAAATGCTTTTACTATTAAACGACGCAATTTTTATGCGTTGTCTATGATGTGAGTAATGTGCTATCCCGTAACACCAACGAGTCTTCCGCTGTACTAAGTTGTATAAATTTGGGGGTGTTACAGTTCTGGCCAAGCATTCTTATAAGGATCACATTGTAAAAAGGATATATAAAGTTAAACTTATAAATATGTCATGTGTAGATATAAACAAAGTTAAAAAAATGTTTCAAAGACAGACCTCACATATTCCAAAGCTCCAATAATCTCTACAATGCAACCATTTTATTTACGTCTCCGATGACCTGGAAAATACAAGAAAATCCATTATTTCCCAAAAAACAAACTAAAAAAGAATAGAATTACAAAAGCAAGAGGTATTATGAAAAACATATTATGGTTCAGGAAATGTTTCTTTGAAGAATCTCGTGCATCCAGATCAAAACTATGCATTTTTACAATAATGATGATGAGCAAATAACTAACTTGAGGTTGAAACCTTTGAATAAATGGAGTTGATGGCATATATATACAGGGTGTATGAGTAATTTGTAGTTATATAAAAAAATCACCTCAAGTGTAATGTTGGCAATATCAAAAATATTTGGCCAGATGATGGAATTCACAACATTCGTAATCAAATCAATTCTCGTTATGCAAATGGCATGGATGTTACATCAATAACTTTTTAATAGAATGCACATACTTTTCCAACCAACCGATCAATAACTCGCTCAACTCGTCAGAATCATTGCACGCCTATCAAAATTTAGATCATGATATAAAAAACTAATTATAACAATTAGCTCATATTTGATATTCGAGTCAAAAGAACAAATTATATTTAGATAATGATATTAAAAGCAAATGGTTAACCAACGCTTATGAAAAAAGATATACAAACATAAAAAGATTAAGAGGTCAAAATGCATGAAAAATATAAGTTAATAACACTACAATATAAAAATGAAAAAGATACCATGGTTTTGTTTTTTTAACAAAAAGCCACCGAATCACCATCTTGTTTATTTCAATTAAGATAACACCACCACCCCTTCATATTCATAAACATATAGGGTAATACAAACCTTAAACTGTTCAGTTGATAGCTAATACGGAATAGACACCAAACCAAAAAAATTCCAAACGAAACATAATAATGGAAGAAGAGACAAAGTTACCAATGAAGCTTGTATGATGGCAGTGACAATGGTAGTTTGGCTCTCGAGTGGTGGTTTTGTTGGGCAGTGTGGTGGTTTTAGGGGTGCTTTTGGTCGGCTCTTGTTAAGGCACGGTGGCGGAGGAGAGTTCCCCTCCCGAATAAACCAAAACAACATAAACCAACCACCAATATCATTATCACCGATTGAAACTACCTACAAACAACTAAACAACCAAAAGGTTGGGCGGATTCGGCAGATCCGGTGATGATTATGGTGGCGGTAGAGATTTTTGTGTGTATTAGGGTTGAGAGAGAATTAGGGATGTGTGTTTGAGGAGAACGTATTAATGTTGTAGACTTTTTCAATTTAGAATGTGAGATGTATAGAGTGTTGAAAAAATGTCAACTTGTTAAACATGGCAATGTTAGAATTCAATATCTCAATAAATAAATGTTGAAAAAAAACATAAACCCTTTATAAGTAGTAGTAGATAACGACCTTAAAAAATATTCAAAATTTTCTTTAAATACATTACAGAGAAAAGACTATTTGCAATCTTGCAAAGATGTAAACTAAAAAAAATCGATAACATTGTTTTGTTAGGTAAATACTAATATAAAAATATATTTATATGCGGCTATAGTTTCATGGCGGGTGGGTTGGGTATGTTGTGCCACGTCTCTGCTCCGAACCTACTCCGAACCTAATAAAGTTTCTTGTTAATGGTCGTAACCCGATAAGCATGTAGCGACTTGTGAATTGAAGACACTTGTAGAGACTTGTGAATCGACCTGTTGTTGCAATACAACTGCCCATTCTATCGGCCAAGTTGAGTGATAACCTTTGTGTCATTTGAATCGTTTGTTTAAACTTAATACCTAGTATGCTCCTCAAAACTTATAAGAATTGGCCGGGTCGCAACATAATAACTAGATTTTACTAAGTTAAAAAGTTCTTGTGTATGTCTATTCGAATTGATTACTGGTTTAAGTGCGACTCAGTCGTCTTTTGGTGAAAAGAATAGATTGGTCGTTGTAGTAAAATTAAAATGCAAGACTTTAAAGTAAATGGTGCAAAATTAAAACTTTAAAAGGTAAATTAATTAAATGACAAAAATTAAAGCTTGACGAAAAGTAAATTTGACAATGTAATAAAAATGCGAACTTGAAATTTAAAATAAAGAAAAACAATTAAAATAACACTAAAGAAAAATGGCGGGAAAAATAAATGCTTGAAAATAAAACAGGGAATAAACAAAACCTGGGTCGGGATCCGAAATATTGTCACTATCCGGAATACCAACACTTACTCTTATCCTGAATAACCAAATAGTTGTCACTACTATCCGGAATATCAAAGTAAAGCATATCTGGAATCCAGTGATGAACACTATCCGGAATCGCCTTAGCTCCTTATCCGGAATCAGAGATGCAGCTTATCCGCAATCCACAATCGAAGCCTTTATCCGGAATTCAAGTTCTTGATGTTATCCGGAATACCAAACAGAAGCATATCCGGAATCCACCACTGAGAAGTTATCCGGAATATCAAATTCCACACCAATCCGGAATACCAGTTTTTGCTTCTTATCCGGAATGTCGTTTTGGCTTATATCTGGAATATGAAAAATTACCACTATTCGGAATATTAGTTTTGCTAGAAATCCGGAATAATGGGGTTTCGGGTGCTTATCCGGAATCACAAAGGCTGTCTATTCGGAATATGAGTGTTTTAAATAAAACCCGGATAAGAACTATTTCAACAAAGATAAGCTAGAAACCAAAATTAAGCTAAAAACTAATAAGCACTTAACTAAAAACTTAACCGAATCAAATTTAAGAAAAAGAAAATAAGCCAAAATTTAAAAACTTTTAAAAACACTAGATAATAAAAATATTTAAAAACAACTTTTTATAAAATAACTTTTAAAAACAGTTAATGAAATTTAAGAAAAACACAATAAGCTATAAAATCAATAAGATAACACAATCATAAACATAAAAACATGACAAATAATCAAATAAGCATGAAAATAAGCACATAAACATAAAGATTAAATCAAACCAAGAAAGGTAGAATGAGTGATTAATTAAAAACTTGATTAAAATTAAGATTCAACAATTAAAAGTAAAAGCAAGAATTAAAGAGTTTACAAATTAAAGGTGCAAGACAAGGTAATTAAATGACAATTAAGTAAATAACATGAAATTAAAATTGGAAGAACTATTTTGTCAAGATAGTCAACACCTCCTAATGTGTCATTAGGAGGGTATTTATAGGTGATTAGGGAGGTTAGCATGTGTTGCTCCTTTCTTTCTTCTCTCGTCTTCTAAATTCTTCGACTTTTTTGACTTTGTCTCGGGATTATTTGAACTCGTCTTATAATTTCTTCGTTAATTAGACTTGAGTTCTTCGGCTTCATTAAACTTCCGTCTTTAGACTTTTTCTTCGATAAATCTTCAGAATAGGACTTGGACTTCCGTTCTTTTTGCACTCTTGATCTTTTGACTTCGTCTTTTGTCTTTTTCTTCGATAAAAGCCCGTGAAAGCCCGTGTTTTCTTCCCTTTTCATATTTTGATCCTAAATCACAACATAAACACAAACCACGCATAATTTCGACTTTTACGACATAAAATACACGTTTTGGCTTGGTTATTATTATAATTAAGTGGTAAAAGGATAAGTGTTTTCACACTTATTAAATCTCCTACACTTGAGCATTGCAATGTCCTCATGCAATGCATTAATTAAAAAGCAAGTTTTACATTTTCCATCATAATCAATCCACATTGGCCTTTATTAAAAAGACAAAATTTAAAGGAAGAAAACAAGTAAAAAGATCAAAAACTTACCTTAGGGTTTTGGAATGTCATGAATGATTATCACCCTCAAGTGTCACGTTCCCCATACCAAGCTTAAAAACGATATCACTGTTATTATAAGTTAGCAAACTAAAACGAATTCATGTGGGTCGATTATTCACTTAGACTCTCTTATTCCTAGGTGCACCTATTATATTTTATTATTGTCGTAAATGATCACGAGGATGCATTGTTGACTTATTTCGATAGTTATTTAGGCTGAAAATAAAGTAGGACGATTTAATCAATAGTTAGCTAAAGGAAAAAATCTTTTAAAACTGCTTCTCGGGACTTCATAAAGTTCATATCTTGGCATAACTCGCTTCACGATTTGAGACCTTTCTTGGACCGATATTTTGCATTGACTTCATACTTCAAGTCTTGAGAGACGTTCTTGAAATTATGGTCTTCTCTTCATAATTGGAATTTCTTCACTTGAAGTTTTGAGAGATTCTTCATACTTGGACCACGACTTCTTCATTTTTCTCCAATCTTTATTTGGGATTTTGATATACAACGATCCACCTCCTTTTAGGACTTGGATCTATTTATCCTCATACCTTGCTAGGGTATTTTTGGATAGACTTCTCCATGATCTTTAGGGGAGTATTTGCTTTTCGTCGTGTGTCTCGATCCTTCATATTGAACATTTGATAAATGATTCTTCACATCACTTGGGATCTTTACCAACAAAATATAGCCCTCATGCCTTGTTAGGGCCTTTTCAGACTCGCCAATCTCCGCATCCCGCTTCAATAAGTTATGCCTTGGCTATGAACTCTAATTAATACTGAGCAACTTTTAAATGATCTTGAGCTAGAAGCTAAGTAACTTTTCAAATCGTACGACCTTATTTATTGCAATTAAATTTATTAGCAAGCGACGGGAGAAAAGCTTATAATCAACTCACATAAATTCATGAAAGAATACCAAACTTATAAATGACTCTATCATCTCTCGTTCTCCACAATTTAAAATCTCAAAGAATGAGACTCATGGATGCTTAGCCTATTAAATCAAAGTTTTAGGTTTTCAAGTCATCTATAGGATCTTGCAACTTCTTAGACTTTTTCAAGTTTAGAATTCGCATTTTAAAGTTCCCTTGATAAACGACTTTCTAGGATCAATTATAGGAACTTGCGAAAAGTTCTTGTTCTTAACCCGTAAGAGTTAAGACATTCGCGTTTTAAAGTTCCCTATATAAAAAGCCTAGCAAAACTTGACTTATACACGTTAAGGATACTAGCTAGAGTAAACTTAGATAAGTAAACTCGGGTTGAGTCAAAAGATTCACAACGTTGAAAAATTAAAACCACTTTATTAAAATTTATTCTAGCAAAGAAAGAAAATAACTATAACAAATGTAAATACAACTAGGCCAAAATAGATCAAAATTTTTGAAAAATGTCGAAAAATCAATTTTTCGGTTAAAATGAGGACAAATACAAGGAAAAGTCCACTTAACTCCGATAGAAGTCCCCCCTACACTTAATATAAACATTGTCCTCAATGTTTAAGCATGTGTAAGTAAACTACCTTACACTTAGGATATTGTGCACTTAGTTTAAACCTTGCTAAGGAAGAGACAACTAAAGTGATTCCCATTTTAATATTGAAGAATATAAAATAGAGAGTCAAAGAGTTTAGGATAGAACCGGGAAGACGGGAACATGGAATCACTGGTCGTCAAAAGTCATCAAGAGTGGAACTCTGAAAGCTCGAATCCCTGGACATGATAAGAAAGAAAGCAACAGACACATACTAGTGTCTCCCCTACACTTATTATAAAAACAGAATAAAAGGATAGATACTGCGGGTTGCCTCCCGAGAAGCGCTTGTTTTTCTTCACCGAGTCGTGAGCCTGACCCGGCCTTGATTAGCATGGGAAGAAACTTGAAGAACATCCACTGGGATCAAATACATGGTTTTTGTCCATCAAATAGCAGAATCTTAAGGAGAACAAGGCAAGCCAAAGAAGAGTAGGCAAGGTTCCTTTAAGCAGAGATTGAGCATGGTGGTAGAGAGTGTGATGAAGTGCAAGCATATCTCCATAAGTTCCAAAAATCTTTCCTTTTATTTTATCAGATGGATACTGAGATGGCTTAAAAATTGCAATACCGGGATCGAACATCGTTTCCTTTAGCGGAAAATAACACTTAGGCTCAGTAGAATTTGAAGAAGATCCACTCATAAATCTCACAATCTCATCCTCAGAAGGTGGATAAAGAGGTGTCAAGACATAGGTACTACGGATATCGGTGTCTTCCGGCTTCTTCTCTTTTGAAACGGTTTTCTTCATATCCAAAGGAGGATAAAGAGCATCATCAAAGTCCAAAGGAGGAGAATCATTCTCATTTGGGAAGTAAGTGTTGAGAAAAGTAGCAAAGTCTTCATCAAATGAGTAGTCATTCAAAGTAGGATCAAGCATTGTTGGTGGATCTTCATCCAAAGTAGGTGCAAGGTCATCATGTGAAGAATCACTCGAAAGAGTATCGACATCGTCAAAATCATCATAAGTTGGCATGTCTGGATACTTTGAAACAAAATTAGCATAATCATAATCTCCCCATCGGAACTAGAATCATCATCATAGTCATCATAAATTGGAGGAGACTCGTGAATTGGTGGAGGATCTAAATTGGAGAGAGAATCATCCACATCATCTTGGAAAAGTAGATTATCGTAGCAAAAATCTAAAAGAGGATTGTTGTAGACGACAAAATCATCAAGCACATTAATCATATTCGCCGATTCTATTCCATTTGGTTTGGTTGTAATCTTCCCCATTTTAAAAACTTGTGCCTCATTCCCGACTCTTAAAATTAACTCACCTTCGGCAACATCGACTAAGGCTTTTCCGGTTCTCAAGAAATGCCGACCAAGTATTAACGAAATAAGAGGGTCCATTTCATAATCAACAACAAAGTCGACCAGAAAAGTGAAGGTGTCAACTTTAACAAACACATCTTCGGCAATACCAACGGGGTAAGCGAGAGTTCGATTTTCTAGCTTAAAAGTCATCTTTGTTGGTGTAAGGTCGGGTAATGATAACTTTTTCCAAACACTTAAAGGCATCAAATTAATACTTGCCCCGAGATCGGCTAAGGCAGTAAATTCTTCGGTTTGGTTAAAAGTACATGGGAGCACAAAATGACCGGGATCTCCAAGTTTTTTCGGAAGTTCTTTAAGAAGGACAGCAGAACAGTTTTCATTCAATCGAATATTAACAAACTCGGCTATCTTCTCCTTCTTATTAAGCAATTCCTTAAACATCTTAACAAATGTAGGCATTTGGGAAGAGCTTCAACAAGGCTAATGGTGATGGTCACTCCTGAAATCTTCTTCAAAAAGTTTGACACTTGAATGTCATCCTCGGTGAGCAATTGGCACTTGTCTAAGCGAGAAGGATAAGGGATGTTGGGTTTAGGTGGTGTAGGTGTAGGTAATGGTTGAGATGTTCAAGGTTTACAGGTGGAAGGTGGGGTTGGTGAAGGGTGTTTCTTGGGAACTTTTTTAGTAAGAGGTGGAGACGGTAATGGAGAACAAATACTAGGAGTGGGAGTAGGAGGAATAAATGGTGGTGGAGGAAGTGTAGATGGAGTAATTGGGGAAGGGATAGATGGTCCTACTAAGGTTTCTCCACTGCGTGTAGTAATAGCACTCACATTCTCTCTTGGGTTGGTGACGATATTAGAAGGAAGAGAGCCCGAAGTAGAGGGTTGAGTACTTGGAAAGAAACTATCCATCATATTCTTCAGATCATTCGTTTGATTGCTAAAAGAGGTTTGTATATCATGTCGAAGCTTGGATCTAATATCATTTCCTTGCTTAGTGATATCTCCTTTCAAGTTGATGATTTGGCTTTGCAGATTCTTAACTAGCTCTCCTTGGGTCTTCATGAAAGTTTCAACATCTTGATTAATGAGTGGGGCTTGTTGAGCGGGTGGGTGATAGGATTAGAAGCTCGAGGTGGGTTTGGGTTGCTTCTATTGTAGTTGTTGGGGTTGTGGTTCTGAGGAGAAAAACCGGGTGAAAGAAAGTTGTTAGAACGGTAACTTAGCAAGTTACGATCACCTTGAGGTCGGGCTTGGTAGTTTTCCGTTGAATAGTTACCATAAGCCGCATACACGTTTTTCGGATTGTCATGAGTAGAAGGACAATCAGTGTATGAATGAGGACCGCCGCATATCTCACAAGAAGTTGCAACAGCTTTAACTTGTTGTTGTTGATTTGTAGCCAAGAGTTGCATATTTTTGCTCATTTCGACCATTGCGCGGGTCAACTCATTGATATCATGGTTTGAATAAGTAGAAGAAACACTGACTCTCGGGTTATTCCTTGAAGATGCGGATGAATCCCAATTTTTGTGATTAGTAGTCATGTTCTGTATAAGCTCTCTACACTCCTCGGGTCTTCTTTTCATAAATGTGCCACCGGCGGCTGCATTCATCGTATCACGATCACGAAAAGTTAAACCATTGTAGAAAGTATCAATCAAAGTAACGGGGAGCATTTTGTGGTTTGGACATCGATGGATCAAAACATTATATCGCTCACAAGCATCAAAAAGTGATTCATCGGGTTCTTGAGTAAATCCACTAATTTTATTTCGAAGGCTCGTGACCATGGATGGTGGGAAATAACGCGACAAAAATCGTTGAGTCATCTCATCCCAAGTATGAATTAAATTCTTCGAAAGACGATCAAACCATTTTTCGGCATGGTGGGATAAGGTGTCTGGAAATAGGTGAAGGCGAAGAAAATCCATAGTAACTCCGGGAAACTTCATGCTTTGAGTAACGGTAATGAATTTGTCGAGGTGTTTGTTGGCATCATCATCCGGCAATCCGCGAAATGGACAAGTATTTTGGACTTGTTGGATCATGTGATGCTTCAACGAAAACTCGGGAGCCATGATTTGCATCGGCGCAATCGGTCCTCCTCGTCCATTCATCGTAGGTTGACACAGCTCCTCCATCGTTCGAAGGTCAGGTGGGGGAACATTGTTGTTGTTATTCATGTTGGGGTGGGTGGATTATTATTGTTGTGCACACCAGCCATATCTAAATCTTCACGAGTCTCGGGTTCTGAATAAGATGAAGATCTAGTACGCATACACCTACAAAAGAAAAATAAAAAGATACCAAAGAAATAGAGAATATATATGTACTTGGAAAAATAAAATCTTTTTGGTGCAAAACTTTGAAAAAGAAATGCTTTTTATAAGTTTTTTAATGTTTTTGTATTTTTGAAAATTTTTAATTTTTATGGATTTTTTGAAAATTTTTAATTTTTATGGACTTTTTGAAAAATTTTAAGCAAGGGAAATAACGTTCACGAGTGAGCGGATCCCAAAATTCAACGCGCCTCTCACAGAAAACCGTTAATCTTTACGAAAAGAGCCGGCAGCGGCGCCATTTAATAACTAAATTTTACTAAGTTAAAAAGTTCTTGTGTATGTCTATTCGAATTGATTACTGGTTTAAGTGCGACTCAGTCATATTTTGGTGAAAAGAAATAGATTGGTCGTTGTAGTAAAATTAAAAGGCAAGACTTTAAAGTAAATGGTGCAAAATTAAAACTTTAAAAGGTAAATTAATTAAATGACAAAAATTAAAGCTTGACGAAAAGTAAATTTGACAATGTAATAAAAATGCAAACTTGAAATTTAAAATAAAGAAAAACAATTAAAATAACACTAAAGAAAAATGGCGGGAAAAATAAATGCTTGAAAATAAAACACGAAATAAACAAAACCTGAGTCAGAATCCGAAATACTTTCACTATCCGGAATACCAACACTTACTCTTATCATGAATAACCAAATAGTTGTCACTACTATCCGGAATATCAAAGTAAAGCATATCCGAAATCCAGTGATGAACACTATCCGGAATCCCCTTAGCTCCTTATTCGGAATCAGAGATGCAACTTATCCACAATCCACAATCGAAGCCTTTATCCGGAATTCAAGTTCTTGCTGTTATCCGGAATACCAAACAGAAGCATATCCGGAATCCACCACTGAGAAGTTATCCAGAATATCAAATTCCACCCCAATCCGGAATACAATTTTTTGTTTCTTATCCGGAATGTCGTTTTGGCTTATATCCGAGGAATATGAAAAATTACCACTATTCGGAATATTAGTTTTGCTAGCAATCCGGAATACTAGGGTTTCGGGTGCTTATCCGGAATCACAAAGGCTGACTATTCGGAATATGAGGGTTTTAAATAAAACCCGGATAAGAACTATTTCAACAAAAATAAGCTAGAAACCAAAATTAAGCAAAAAAACTAATAAGCACTTAACTAAAACTTAACCAAATCAAATTTAAGAAAAAGCAAATAAGCCAAAATTTAAAAACTTTTAAAAACACTAAATAATAAAAATATTTAAAAACAACTTTTTATAAAATAACTTTTAAAAACACTTAATGGAATATAAGAAAAACACAATAAGCTATAAAATCAATAAGCTAACACAATCATAAACATAAAAACGTGACAAATAATTAAATAAGCATGACAATAAGCACATAAACATAAAGATTAAATCAAAACAAGAAAGGTAGAATGAGAGATTAATTAAAAACTTGATTAAAATTAAGATTCAACAATTAAAAGTAAAAGCAAGAATTAAAGAGCTTACAAATTAAAGGTGCAAGACAAGGTAATTAAATGACAATTAAGTAAATAACATGAAATTAAAATTGGAAGAACTATTTTGTCAAGATAGTCAACACCTCCTAATGTGTCATTAGGAGGGTATTTATAGGTGATTAGTGTGGTTAGCATATGTTGCTCCTTTCTTTCTTCTCTCGTCTTTTCGTCTTCTAAATTCTTCGACTTTTTCGACTTTGTCTCGGGATTATTTGAACTCGTCTTATAATTTTTTCGTTAATTAGACTTGAGTTCTTCGGCTTCATTAAACTTCCGTCTTTAGACTTTTTCTTCGATGAATCTTCAGAATAGGCCTTGGACTTCCGTTCTTTTTTCACTCTTGATATTTTGACTTCGTCTTTTGTCTTTTTCTTCGATAAAAGCCCGTGAAAGCCCGTGTTTTCTTCCTTTTTCATATTTTGATCCTAAATCACAACAAAACACAAACCACGCATAATTCCGACATTTACGACATAAAATACACGTTTTGGCTTGGTTATTATTATAATTAAGTGGTAAAAGGATAGGTGTTTTCACACTTATTACAACACAAATCAGGTTTGTATATTGAATGCTAGATTACAACTTTACAAGTTCAAAGTTATAGACTACTGTAAGAAACTACATATATGGAGATAATCCATTAGTAAACAAGCTAGTTAATAACCATGTAACGAACATGTAACTCCTTTTCAGTGTTGATTATGAAAGTTTATGGACAATAATTTAATAGTTGTGTGTTAGGATCGAACTCAGGATTACGGGATTTCACACAATACGTAAAGAGTTAATTTATTTAATAAATATATTTATATTTTTATTAAATTAAATCGAGCAATAACTTTAACCGTGGTTAAATTTAAGAGTTAAGGACTAAACGGTTAATGTGTAATAATTAACGGGAGTTAAAGAAAGATCCGGAACACCCTTGTGGGCTTGGGCCGGCGGTGGGGAACAAGAAAAAGGAAGAAAAGATTTCTTGACTTATTTAGTTTTGTCTTGGGCCACAAGTTTGGAGACACTATATAAACACATAGAGGCCTCCATAATTCTTGTTCCAAAAATCTCTTCCCTTCTCTTTCTTGCGATCAACACCAAAGGAAAACACCCTTTTTAGGTTTCCTTTTATCCTTTGGTTTTGGTTTAGCAATAATCTAGTCCTAGCCCCTCTCTAGGGTTTTTGGCTAGAATTTCCACAAGGCGTATTAGCTCGGTTTACACGTACTAGTATTACGGTTAGCTCGTTGCATTACGTGTGTACAAGAACGTGATACAATCTCATTATAGATTGAATCTTGGATCTAACAAAATGTTAAGGGGTTAATCATCGATCCGTTATAAACCCTAATTTTGTGAATTGTTCTTATTCGTGGGAATTGCATTGCAAAAGGTACGTAACCCTAATTCGATTAATTATGAATGTGTTATTATTATGATCTTGTTAAATCGCTTCCGCTATTACGTGCTTTGATCTTTTCTTATGTTATTACAATTTTTATGAACTTCAAAAACCATCAGTGGCATCGAGAGCCGTTTTAACATGTTATAATTATCAAGATCTAAATGATTTTTAACTAATAATTGTTTTGAGTTAAAACTACATGTTTTTTTGTGAAAAGGAAATTTAGGGTTTTTTTGTTTTGTTTTGTTTTTTAAAATAAGATTTAAAAAAAATGTTTTTGGTCGGTTTTGTTTTTAGCCGATTATAAAAAAATATTTATGAGACCCTCAAATAGCATGTTTTGATCTTTAGATAATTGCATGATAAATTGTTATGTCATGTATTTAAGGTTACGATCCATAGAGGTTTAATTAAATTGTTAAGTTACTTGGGTGAAACTTTGATGAATTACATGATTAATTGTTAAGTTTTGTAAATTAATATTTCGATCCGTAGAGATTTAATTGTTAAGTGACTTTGGTGGATCCATGATGAACATGCATGTTTTTCATGGATCATATGATTTTATGTGTTAATTGTTACGTGTTTCGCTACTTGTTTTATTTGATTCAATAAATATAAAATTAGGGAAGACTTTTATATGAATATAAAACCTAGATTTGATGTTTTATTGAATAAATCGTATACATGTGGCTATTTGATTTATTTATTGCACATATTGTTGGGAATAAAATTGACCAAGTCCCTAGACGCTGACAAGAGGAACTTGGACGCTGACAAGAGTAAACAGGGCGTTGACAGATGAGACGCTGATAAGAATTATCAAGACGCTGACGAGAAGAATCTTAACATAAAGACAAGGACTAAATTTGTCAATGATGAATTCTTCAAGCTGGTGGACAAAATATGAAGATAAGAATTCAGAATATATTCTTAATGTTTAAAAAGATTTAGTCAATATTTTATTTGAGTCTGTTTATCTTGTGTCTCTTCCTAAAATAGTTGATCTTAGCTTTTTGTACAAGGCTCCTTAAACCTATAAAAGGAGGCCTTAGGGTTAGACATAAGACACATCTCACATACATCTTTTTCACACACCTCTTCCACATATCTCATAACACTTTCATTGTAATCATTCATTGATATTATTAATCAAAGTGAAAGTTTGCTTTACTTTGTTTTGTTCGTTGTTCTAAGTGTTAAATTCCGCATAACACTTAGATTACTTCATACATATCAAAAGTTTCTCTACGTGTATTACTTGATTCAATCTCGTATACACAAGCTTAATCGATCTAAGTTTGGGATCAACAAGTGGTATCAGAGCTTGTTGAGAAACTTTGATTTGAAGAACGAGATCCAATATCGTGATGTGAACCAGGCTAAGGAAGAAGGTGAAAAAGAATCTGATGATGTTTTCAGTCAAGGCGAAGTCTACTTCAAGTTCCAACTCATCTTCGTCATTTGATAATGAGGTATGTGATGAATCTTCTTGTAGGATAAATACTGAAAAACTTAATAAAGAGATTTTAAAATTAAAATCAGATCTTTCAGACGTAAGATGCACGTTATCTAATTATCAAGTGGCACTTGTTCAAACTGAAAAGACTGTTTCTGAGTATAAGAAAATGGAGTTTGATTTAAAAGATAAAATAAATATCTTAAAACATGAGTTAAATCAAAGTAATGATATTAACGAAATCGTGAATAGGGTTAATGTTGATTTAATAGCTAAGTTAGATGAGGCTAATAAGAATAAAGACAATGTGAGTCTTAAAATTCAGAGATTTGATAAGGCTACACAAACCCTAGGAGAATATGTTAATATACAAAGGGATTCTAAGGATATGTCTGAGATTGGGTTGAAAGAATATGTTGCCGTTCCACCACCTGCTGGGGACTTCTATGGTGTCCATAGAAAGGATCTCTCTTGGACTGGTATTCCAGAACTCCAAGAAGAGGAATTTATTCCTCCACCTAGAGTTCTTTCCCCAGTTGAGGAATATCAACAAAAGGTTACTGACCTAGAAGAATGGAAGAAGGCTAACCCTACTTTGTTTGTTAAGGGTGGGATGCTTAGTGAGAGTCCATTCGTGCCTACACCCATTGAGAGTCCAGTAGTATCTAAATCTATCACTGTGACCAATCCCATCACTAGAAAAGCTGTTAATCTTGCCTCCCCAATTAAGAAACAACCTAGTGTTAAATATGCTGAAATGTATAGGAAACCTAGGTCACTCAAAAGCCAAGAAAGTATTAATGGGACAGGGTTTATACCAGTCTAAGCCTAAGTTTGTGTCTAAAAAGGCTTGTTATACATGTGGGAGCTTTTCTCATTTGGCCTATAATTGTGTCAGTGGACACAATTCATTCGCTGGCAATAGGTCATCCAGTGTCAATCATAGACCTTTTGTCCACACTAGACCACAGGCTATTAGACCAACTCCTTTCTTCTCTAAGGCAGCTAATACCCATGGACAAAGGCCCTTTCAAAAGACCAACACTTGGTCAAACAGACAGTATGTTCCTGTAGCAAACCCTAATTTGGGCACTGACAAGAACAAATCCAGCGCTGACAAGAAAAAATTCAGCGCTGACAGGAACAAATTCAGCGCTGACAGCAATAAATTCAGCGCTGACAGGAACAAATGCAACGCTGACAGCTCCAAATTTGGTATGAGACCTTATTTTAGACCATATAAACAAAGATACTTGGTTAGTAAGGGTCAAGGGTCTAGGGCATCATCCCACATAACTTGGAAACCTAAACAAGAGCAAAACTCTAGTTTTAATGGTATTTCAATGACTTGCAATAGATTTAAATATCTTGAGAAGGTCATTACTAGTCTCATTGGAAAAAATTGGGTGCTTAGGTCACAAAGGGATGAACAGGCATTTATGGTAAAGAATAATACCACTCTAGTTGAACAACTAGACAGATCCAAGTCTGATAAGGCTTGGATCTCCAAAGAAAACTAATTTGTTTTCTTTTTGAGCAGCCTATCCAAAAGCAGGTTAATGATCAAGGATATTGGGATAGTGGATGCTCAAGGAACATGCATTGTTGGTCTTTTCACTAATATTATTTTTATCCACTGACATGTTATCTCTACCCATTATCATGGGATAGGGTAGCCTCTGTTGGTGTGTGTTTTTGTGGTTTTTGTCTAACTATGCAGGAAAGTGGAGCTACATTTGGATGGATACAGAGTTGCAAACTTTTATTTATGATGGTTGGAATGTTTACATTCTTATCTTGAGATAAAATTTTGCTTCTTCACATATAATGATTTGTATGCTTCTGTTAAGGGGAGGTAAACCTCTAGGTTTTTGGGTATTCTTAGAATGCTCTTATCACAATTCTAGATTGTGTCCACTGGTGAGTGGGGGTTAGAAATAGTGAAGACTTTTCCTTATGGAATTGTTGGAATTTCTAAACCTCGAGGCACTGTAGCATTCACGTTTTTATTTAAACATGCGTACTACCAAGACTTTTGACCTAGAATTTGGTGTGGTCGTATGGGTGATTTGGGTTAGATATATTTTGGGCTTACTTGGGGAGTTGCAAAGGTTTTATATGAGTTAACTTTCTCTTTGGGGCATTTGTGAACAAAGGACTCTAGAGTTCATGTGTGTCTATCATGCTTTTGCATGAGTGTATGCATGAACAGTGTTTGTCACTCTTGCTTATTAGAGTCTAGTTAATTTCCTTAGGATTATTACCTTTGTCTATGTTCTAACTAAAGTTTTCTACATTCTCAAGTCTATTTTATGCTATTTCATCTCAGTTGGTGTCATTTCTAAACTGATTTATAGACCCAAAACATTTCATCACCCTTACATTTTTCAAATTTTTGGATATCTAGAAGCCTAATGATCATTGAGATGTTTTTCCTAGTGATTGATATCTAGTAGAAGCAGAGATCACTTTCACAAGGGTGTATAGTGTTATGGAGATGGCTGAGACTATTGGCACTAGCTTTAATGCAGGTCAAGTCAGTCTTATCATCAGTAAGTCCATCCCCATGTCCTATGAATCAACATTGAGGATTCATTTCCCGAATGTGGATAAGGACAGTATGAAACCTTTGACATTAATGGAATTGACGAAAATCTGTATTAGCTTGTAAAAGCATAATACAGAAATGGTAAAAATTGTCAAGGATCACAGTTTTGAACTGATAGACTTGTTGTTTTGGAAGCTGATGCAAGGAGGATGTTCTTAGTTCCGTCCTTGTATATTCATCTTGGAGAGGAGTCTTAAAAAGGGGAGGAGCAATCGAATTTGAGTGACAAAAGTAATAAAGAAAGCTCCAAAGATTCTACAGGTGTTGAAGATGATTAAGACCAAGTGAAGGCTGACTATACAAGTGATTTGAGTGATTGACTTTTCGAGATTTATTATTACTCAAATTCAGGGATAAGTATGTTTGTAAGAATCCTCTCTGTATGTTTTATTTTATTCAGAAACTTGATTACTAGAGTAGATATCAAGTTTAGGGGAGGATTGTTGGGAATAAAATTGACCAAGTCCCTATACGCTGACAAGAGGAACTTGGACGCTGACAAGAGTAAACAGGGCGTTGACAGATGAGACGCTGATAAGAATTATCAAGACGCTGACGAGAAGAATCTTAACATAAAGACAAGGACTAAATCTGTCAATGATGAATTATTCAAGCTGGTGGACAAAATATGAAGATAAGAATTCAGAATATATTCTTAATGTTTAAAAAGATTTAGTCAATCTTTTATTTGAGTATGTTTATCTTGTGTCTCTTCCTAAAATAGTTGATCTTAGCTTTTTGTACAAGGCTCCTTAAACCTATAAAAGGAGGCCTTAGGGTTAGACATAAGACACATCTCACATACATCTTTTTCACACACCTCTTCCACATATCTCATAACACTTTCATTGTAATCATTCATTGATATTATTAATCAAAGTGAAAGTTTGCTTTACTTTGTTTTGTTCGTTGTTTTAAGTGTTAAATTCCGCATAACACTTAGATTACTTCATACATATCAAAAGTTTCTCTACGTGTATTACTTGATTCAATCTCGTATACACAAGCTTAATCGATCTAAGTTTGGGATGTGTTTATGATTTAGTTTTTTTATACCCTGTTGTTGCATGCGTTTTTTATTGTATGTTGTAAACAAGGATAATTTTTCTAAGAAAAATAATATGGACTAAATCATATTAAGATTTATGAATTGTTTTGAGATCTAAATTACATAGTATT
Source organism: Glebionis coronaria (assembly GCA_025667525.1). NCBI lineage: Eukaryota > Viridiplantae > Streptophyta > Magnoliopsida > Asterales > Asteraceae > Glebionis > Glebionis coronaria. The sequence continues at coordinate 291,674,813 of CM046875.1, forward strand.
GCGTTGATTGGAATTGCAATAATAATACGGCCTACTCTATTTGACAAACTATAAAGTGGGTATAACGAGTTTCTGGTCATGTACCCGTCTAAGGAAGGAGGTTATGCCATTGTCACTGACCAAATACCCGACTCGCATGTGCGTCAAATTGAAATTACCTACGATTATTATTTGCATTATTCCTTAAGGTTGATTTAACCGCAAATTCATACCTGAATCACAATGAATAAGGTTATTGCTTTGTGCTTAGCCGTGTTCTAGAATAAGTACGGTGTGAATTTAGTTGTGGGAAAAAAATCTTTAATTGGTTTAACCAATGCCTCAACCTAATGTATGGCGAAATTTTAGTCTCACCTTATAGTTTACTAAAGTTTTATTAAACTAATTTTATGGAGATGTATACATGCTTCTCCATACATGATTTTGACATCGAATTTTATATCCTAAATTTAAGTCATGTGCCATCTAATTGACGAACACTTGAAGTTACAATTGTCGTCATATGAGATTCTGGACGATGTTGTAATGGAAAGAAAACTTTCATGATTGAATGAGATTGCAAATGAATGGTTTTATGTTCTTTAGATTAGTCGACTTAATTGAGTTATTTAGTGAGATCTAGAAACTTAAGGCATAAGAGGGGATGAAACATGTTTACAATGCAAAATGCTTTTTTGGCAATGTAAGTCCCTAAAGAATCTAGAAATTGCAAATTGTTTTGTCAATTATTGTTTGACAAGTTACCATCTTGAATACCTTCATTGCTAGCAGATCAACTGATGTGATGAAATTATGTCAATTTGGATTCTAGTTTTCATGGAAATATTATGGTTATATGAATATTACCAGGATAATTCTATTTTCTTCAATGGTATTATCGAAAATACTAATAATGAATTTTGTAAATTCTTTTTCAATGTATTAATGCAACGTTAGACCGTAAGCAAGGTTTATTCATTTATTGATCTACAAAACGTATGGTTGAGGATAGAGTCGATTTTCAATGAAAAGATAAACCTAAGCTCTTTTCCATGAGTGAAGAAGGAGTTATAAGGATTTTAGAAATGTCTAATTTTAAATACATAACTCATAGCATAGTTAAGAAAAGTGCTTATTTTAAGTTATTAAATTTTAAGAATGGTTACCGTTAATTGGTTAAAAGAAAAACTAGCATAATTTGTCTGGTAGTTGTGCTTTAACCATTTATAGGCAATACATACCATTATGGGGTTGGTAGACCTATTAAGGAAGAAATTGCTTGCCAAAATTTTCAAGTTAAAAGCAATTGATGGATAAGTCATCATTTACGAAGTAGAGTACACTCTTAAACACTACAAGTAATTGTTACGAATGTGTTTTTCAAAGAAGTAAGAAAGTAAGCAACACACTAATATGTTTCACCGATTATGAAACATTTAAAAATGTTATATTACTGAATTTGAGTCTATTAAAACATTCTCTAATTCAGTGGGAGTTACAAGCTTTGTTGTGTTGGTAATAACCCATGTTATCTTTAGTATGTCCTAAGATAATTACTTTCGAATTGTTGACACTATTATCTTCAAAGGATAGTCATGTATTGATTCTTGTTGATTAAGTGGTTCTACATCTACTTGTAAAATCTAATATATGTGACAAAATCATATTTTTTATAGACGAACATTAGACGTGATATTTATCTAATGTATGAGGTTTTTCGATGCACAAGTGGGATAAATGAGTGTTGTGTGCAAGAAACAACTCATAAAGATACGATTCTCTTGACTACAAGATAACTAACAATCTAATTGATATTGGATGAATGTTAGATCATAATATCAATATGATTAAAAGACAACTTAAAAGTATATATATCATTCACATTAAGAAACACTTGTTGTTTTGATTTACTTATGTGAGAGCTTGGACTAAATTGTAAATACAAGGGTAAAATATCCACATGTCGTGAGATCGAGCGTGGATTATTTTGTAGTTTCTTAAGATGGATTATTCTTGGAATGACATAAATACATAGAGTAATCTTATACTACTAAAGTAAAATATTTATGTATTCTTGGAATTACATAAATAGACTTAGAAGTGAATTAACTTGAAAAGATTGTTGAAACCTAGTGGTGTTCATGATTACTTTAGTTATACATGTTTATGATTTATTGTATAAAGTCACAAACATAAAGTCTTGAAAGACGTATAATGTAAAGTAAGGCGTTAATGTATTGTCTCTATTTCGCTAAGACATATACATGGAGTCATTTTCAAAACGACTTAAAACGTATAATGAAATTATAACTTTTATGTTTATAAGACATGAAATGAAGTGACTTTGTATTAGAAGTACTTGCGTTATAAAGCATGCAAAATGGTTTGGAAATCTATTATACCATTGAGATGATTTAGTTGGTATATAGGTAAGCTGAAAGATATATATTTATGTAACACCCCCAAATTTATACAATTCAATACAGCGGAAGACTCGTTGGTGTTACGGGATAGCACATTACTCACATCATAGACAACGCATAAAAAATCCCGTCGTTTAATAATAAAGCATTTCCATTCATAAATATCAAATTTACATAGGTCCCAAGTCATTGTATTTCATACAGGTTTTACAAACCATTTGAATGGAAATTATTATTTAAGTGCGGGCCATGAATTCTTGTTGTCTTCTCGAGAATTACCTTCAAGTACCTGAGATAAAACATGTTAAAAAAAGGTCAGCGATAACGCCGAGTGAATTCATAGAGTTGAATGAAAACCATTAATATATCATCGGTATATATTTATTACCGAAAATCATTTTGTACAAATCTTTATAAAAGGCCATAAAATAGCCAAAGTCATTTTATGCAAATCCTTATCAAAAATCATAATATAGGCTTTCGCCTTCAAAATCATTATTCGAACCATTGTCGTTAAAAACATCATACAATACGTTTTATAACGTTAAATAAAAACCGTTATATGAATATGGTTATGTAAAACCAAAACACGAACATAATATCAATAATAAGACCCCGTATTGCTAGTCAGGCAATATATCGTAATTCAGTGCGTATAGCAGTATTTCGTTATTTGGATTATTATAAGCCGCATGACATTGTTACCTTACTACAACAAACAACGGGTAGCTAACCCGAAACTCATTTGCCCATCTAAATTAGCGTGTCGTCACAATAATCACGTTTGTGTAAATCTTCTCATACATAAATTCGCTTACCAATCAATGTGGCACGACGGGGATCAACCGTCAAGGCGCGAACTAGGGTGATCGTCCCGAAATAGTACTATTATATGCATAAGCGTCTACCAAATACCGGTAGTTCACAATTCATGCTAATGGGACTATTAGTGACATAACCTAACTTTAATAATCCATTTCATTTCATTTATCGGGTCATATATTCATTCATCAGGTCATACGATCATTCGGGTCCAAATCAATAAACAAACAATCAGGACAAATGATGTCCTATTTTATCAAAATTAACATGTTATCTCCCTCGCGGATTTATAAAATATTTCATAAAAACATTTAAAAGAGTGCGAGGCTATGAACTCACGTTGATGTGGGAAGACGGTTATCGGCGAATTGGATGTACGGTACGTGCTTCAATGACAGAAACCTAGACAAATAATACTTGTCTTAGAGTTTTGTCCAATGAATTTATCAAAATAACAATTATGTATACATATGATGATTTTATATATATGATGATGATCAAGTGGGTTTATACATTCTCATTTACTTATTTTAGTATTATGTATTGGTAACTTTTATACTAGTTTACTAGTTTTACTTATTTACATGTTTTAGGCCCAATAAGCTTATTATAATCCCAATACCTTATATTAGTCCATTTTACACTTTTATTATCAGTAACTTTTATACTAGTTTACTAGTTTTACTTATTTACATGTTTTAGGCCCAATAAGCTTATTATAATCCCAATACCTTATATTAGTCCATTTTACACTTTTATTATCAGTATTATACTTTACATGTTGGGCCCAAGTGGGTTAAGCCCAATAACTAAGTTTATAAGTGTTTTACCAAATTAGTTGGGTTTATTGTCCATTAAGGCTACTTTGGCCCGTTAATGTCTATATGTTGTAAAGCTTGGGTTTTATCGGTTTTTAATTGTTATATAAGTTCATATATCAGTATGTGAGTTTATAAAAGTTTACATTAGACGGGTCCAACCGTCTAAGTTTTATTTGACAAAAACGTTAATCTTTCGGTTTTAGCCGAAAAGACATAAAACTTAAGTATATAGTTTTATAACTTGGAAAAACATTTATACTTGTAATTTATATAAAATGTCCCATTTTAATTTCTATATATATATATATATATATATATATATATATATATATATATATATATATATATATATATATATATATATATATATATATATATATGATTATTATCGACTAGTGGGCTTTATATATGTATATTTTATATAAATTTTTGAGTGCTTATATTATATACTATTTATATACAAAATCAGTCCCAAATTTTAAGTCCACTAAAATGTCCATATCTAGAGTTCTATAAGGAGATAGGACCTCAAATTTTTATTATAAAAACTACATGATATGTGCTTCATTTTATTCCATTATAGCTACTGATGAATCAACATCTAAATATTTTAATAAATTCGTCCAAAGCAGTGTAGGCAGATTTGCACTCTAAACTTGTTTTGATCATATCTCACTCATTTTGATGATTCCATTGCATGACCAACTCTCACATGTGTATAACACCTAATACTTACTGTATATTGATTCCACTTTACCATTTTATCAGTTTATAATTTGGTTAGTTACTGTTTTTATACAGCCAACTTTATAAGTATGAATTTAACCTTTTTACCTATGGTTTTCCATCTTTTTAACCATGTTTATCAAATCTATCAACACCAAATCCCCATATAATATTTTTAATCATCATTCATCATCATATACATATACATAAATAAATAAATTACAAGATTACATAATCAAAATAACAAGAGGATAGGAAGAACAATCTTTATACCACCAAGATTTAGTAGTTTATGATCAAGGCTCGGATTTTTGATGGAAAAACTTGTGATAGATCAACACCAATCTTCAAGACCACCAATACTTGTAAACTTCTTGTAGAAATCAGCCCTTGGACATCACTAAATCACCTCTTTGGATGTTAGAATCACCTCCAATCTTCAAGGCTTTAAAGGTTCTTCATCATATGTATGAATAAGATATGATTTTATGGTTAAATCAAGATCAAATGGGAGTTTTGTGTATGATATGGGACGCAAAGATTGAGTGAGACAGATGAGAGAAAAATGGTGGTTTGCATGAGTAAAAAATGAGGTAAGTGGTTTATGCTTGAATGGTTTTGTGAAGTTGCAAGTAGCTAGGACAAGTGTCCTAGCTTACTTAATAAGCTTTGACACATATGACGTGTTGTTAGCTAAGTTAAACCGTCCCATATTGGGGTGGGGAAAAACTTGGTTTGTCTCATCCCCAATTATTTACGGGTACTCCTTGATTCTAGTTTCCTCGATTTGCGTGCCCTCGGGTCGTTTTACGAAAAAAAACGTTTTTATAAATTATGAATCAACGGCACAAAACGAATCTAATAAAAATTGTCTCATCAAAAACGTAGTTCAAAAACGTAAATACGTAATCCTAAGGTTTCTGGTTTAGTCGTAAAGGACGTTAAATTATAATCGTAAGTCCTAATCTCTTCTCGTAAATTTGTGAGTTTATGAACCAACACAAATTTAAATTCCAAAACAATATTCATGAATAAATTTATTTCTTGAAATGTCGGACTGTCACCAAAAACGGTGTATGTAAATGTAAGCACGTAACGTAGAATCCTCCGGTTTAGACGTAGTCGATGCTACTTCAATATGTAAACCCAAATTTCTTCCAAAAATGAGTGAGTTCATAATATAACATTAAAATAATGTTTTTAAATAATATTGGAGAATAAAATATCAACCATAAATTGATGGATTGTCACAGCATTTACCCCTAAACAGGATCTTTGTCCTCAAAGATCATTTTATCTTACTACTCGCTTCTTATAGAGTTAAAGCCATGTGGGTATTTCCTCCACATTTGGTCTTTTCTCACATGTGTAATTCATTACAATACGCGAGTTTCATCAAACATAACTACAGGAATAAGATTAGGCTTAATGTTGACTTACTTTCTCTATCCATGATGTTCACGGGTTTTTGATGAATGCAACTTTTCGCCGATCTATACTTCATCAAGAAGTAATCAGATTTTCACTTGATAGACATTTCATCAAGTTAGATATACGGAACATAATTCACGCAACCCTTGAAGTCATAGGGTAGATCCAGCTTATATGCCTTTCAAACCAACTTTTATATCATCTCAATGGTCCGATACAACGGGGACTTACTTCCCATGATCTTTCAGATCATTAATTCATTTTTCCAAGGTCAAAATTTTTGGCATAACTTCGCTACCCATTCTGCACTTCAGGGTCTACATTTCATATTCACATAACCTCCTGCCTACTATCGGCAGTCAATAATCAGATCCTAATTTACACAATCATTTCAGGTCTCGCGGGTTGGGTATTTTGCAAGGTTAGGTTTGTCATCATAGGAAACCTTAAACCTAAAAGACATGTCCAACTCACAATGGGTGTATGTCGGTTGTCTTCCTCCCAACTCCTGCTTACAGATGCTCTCACATTTAGATCCTCACAAGATTCGGTCTCGATCCTAATACGATAATTATCAATGATAATCTCTCCAAAGGAAACGATTATACGGTTCATTACCAAAGGTCAATCATTCAAACATAAAACAAGACTTCTAGTGTTTTGTATCGTTACTTTACCTCATCCCTTCGATTTGGGGTGGTAAACAGTACTCTCATCAAGGTTCGTTCCCAATGACTTCTGAGAAAATCTCTAGAAATTCGATGCGAAGCGAGGATCTTGATAGAGATGATCGATACACGCACACTATGTTTACACAACTCCTTTAAATACAAAGAGTCAATTTCTACATTTAGAATCTATCATTAACAGGAATGATATTAGCAGATTTGGTCAGTCTGTCGACGATGACCCAAATCAAATTAAATTCAGATGATGACCTTTGCAATAGTTAGACGTTTACTAATGTATGAGGCGATGTCTGCCTTCACAATTTGCCATTAGTAAAACTTCTTCGGGTATAGATACATTTAATCAGAATGACATGAATAGAATACTTAATCTTATGAGATTCTAATATGACTACATCTCAATATTTAGGCAACCACAAGTGGCCTTTTATACATTTAACGCCATCGGCTTCTCAATTCTAATGGTTCATATTAGCCGCGAACCACCTTTTATTATTTATATTATCCTTCTTTTCAAGCATCGGCTATATTTCAAATTGTTCGACAGTTTATTTTGCACAGTCATTATTAAGGAACACGTCCTAATTGATTCTTTATCCTTTCTATATAATGTGTCAGTATCTACATTCACTCTTCCTGTTGAAATAATTATCATGATCGTATTCATTAAAATAATTTCTTTCTTCACATTTTCTATGTTTTAGTTTCGTCTCAACTATCATTTTTTTATCCGTTTTACTCAATCCGACGTTTAAAGCGTCGATAATTATTACAAGTAATTAAATAATAAATATTTAATTTTTATGAAACGTAAACGTAAAAAATTTAAAATTTTCTCAGTTCGACCAATTTTATAAAAATGTTCAAAATAAATATGAATTTAATTAACAAGATTTTTGTTGATTTATCAAAAATACTTAATAAGATCCGTAAATGTTCGAAAAAAATCTTTGTTTATACTTTGGTCAAAGTTTTCTTAGTTTAAAAGCAAAAACTATCTTTTCAAATTTCAAGTCATAGTTTAAAAGGTTTCCTCAATCCCTCTTAGGTTGTCTTGAGGTGTACACAAACACTTACCCTTAAACATGAGTTTAGTTAAATGATTTGGGTATAAGAGAATAATCCCTTAAAATTTCCTTTAATAAAAATATATGTCAAAACAGTTTTGCACTTTCTTTTTGGTAAAACCCAAAATCTTAAATGGCTCTAATTTTTGAAGAGTCGATATATTCCATTATCTTTTAATCACACGGTCAAATAATGTGAAGGATCAAGCCTTAAATCACATGTTAAATATTCAAGGTACAGGTTTTCACTACTCGGCCAATTCAGGGTAGTCTACAATTAATTATTAACTCATTCTTATTCTTAAAAACAAACAAATAGTCCTTAATGATCACAAGCATGAATTTATCAAATTACAGCCTACACATGTGATTCACCAAATTTATGGATGCTACATGTGCATTGGTCAATCCAAACGACATCACATGAAACTCATAATGTTCATCACGAGTTCTAGATGTAGTGATTGGAATAGATAATCTTTTTTTTGCGGACGCGAAATTGATGATAATCGTGCCATGGATCAAACCTTTAGAAAATACGCTAGAACCTTGTAAATGATCGAACAATCTATCATCTTGGGTAGTGGATATAGATTTTAATCGTCAATTTACTTAGTTCACGGTAATCAATAGATATAAGGGATAATAACACTATAGCTCTTCATGATGACGAGCTCGGTAGAATAAAAGCTTTCTCTGACAACTCTCTCAGTTGTACGGTAATACTTTTAATTCAGATGGTGCTGACGTACAGTGCACATGCCACAAGTGCAGCACTGGGAATATAATCAATACCAAATTCAACTTGCCTTAATGGCAAAAGTCTAGGTAAAATACCTCCTAAAGTTTCAGATAACAGAAACATCTTTTAATAAATTCATATTAGGTTCTTCCTAGATTTAAATATCTATGACTAATTCACAACCATTCACGGTATAATTTCAAGTCTAAATGCAGGATATGGTCACCTATCAGAATTATTTAGATCACTTTTGATAAGCAACATCTTATCTTTTAGGGGAATTCTATTCGAGTTCCCATCAATTAAGACAATGTCGTCATGTCATAATTAATCAATCTATTCTACTGGCACTATCAACTTTTTTTTTATTGTCGTTGATAAGATGTGAACTTCTCACAAGACTAATAATAATTCATAATCCTTCACAAATTCAAGGATATTAGGAGACATAACTAACCTTAAAAGAGTAAGGTCAACGCATATTCTACGCGAGATAATTTCAAATCAGATACAGACGAAAACACTAACGAATATGAATATATCCCATGTTTTCATGATTCGAGTACGCATTCAAAAGCTCCTCGGTTCGTTACCCAGTTCATTCAAATGAAATCTAATCAAAAGAAATGATAGGAACGTCGATACATCCAATCGGGTATCAACACTCGGTAATTAAATATTTTTCAAAAGAATCTCGCCACGGGAGAATTGGACAAGAAGGGAATATCAATTGTCAAATAAGACATGTTCCATAAATGAGTAAATTCGACTCAGAATAATAAATAGTACGGGCACATATGTAGGTGTCCCTATCAATATGTCCCTATTTTTCACTTCTTGCAGATCTCATAAAATTTAATCTTTCACAATCTTCAAAGAAAATTTAGTGTTTATTAATAATTTTATGGTGACTACTAATCAGCCTTGCATGGTCACTTCCAAATTGTATGTAGGCGCGCAACTATATACAATTTCAAGATTAACGATGCAATACTCAGTTCGTCAAAATTTTATCATCATGTTTATAATAAAAACATTTTCATGCTTAATTCTTAAATAAGAATCAAAAATAAATTTACAAAGATTTTCTTTGTTATAAAAACAATTAAGTTTTCCAAGGTGTTTCATAAACAGCTTCATTTCGATAACAATTATTTACAAGTCTCACTTTAAATAATCCATATGGTGATGAAAGTTCAGTTTTTCTCAAGGAATATTGTTTTAACTTATAAAAACAATGAGTGATCTGCAAAAGAGTGATGAAAAGTTGTTCACCAAGAACTAACTATAATATGATAGGAAATGAGCTTTAGCCAAATAATCATGAGGTTCATGATCTCGATGGCACTCAAAAAGAATAATTCACAACGTAACTCAAATCAAGATGAGTACTTGTTCAATGGTTGCATCACTAATGCGAACATCAGGATGAAGCAATAAAGGATAGATAACATCAATACATGTAGAATTTAGCAATCAAAGGTAGTCTTTTCATTAATCACAAACAAGTCAAAATAGTACCGTAACACATTACGTGTCACTATGTCATACAATTCCAATAACTCATCCTACCAACTGATGTCTCAGTTAAGTTAGGGATTTTTATAAGATAACACAATGAATACTAATATACAAGAGTCATTAGGTGTTCCACATGTCCCGGAAGATCCATCGGTCCCAATTTAGAAGAAAATGTCTTCAATTTATTTATTGGACACTTGGCATCCTCATCATTGGACAATGGCCTAGGAACAACACTTAACACGAATCGACAATCAATTAAAACCTTATAATTCAATCACAGGACTTAACGACTTCCTTTTAACAATCTCACATACTATACGGGTTAAATTTTACTTTATTCAAGTTTCAACCAAATCATACTCAATGCGATATCCTACCTCATTTTCCAATACTTTCAACTTTATTCTTAAACCTTAAAAGGGCAATGAAAGTTCGATATGAACAACACTTAATTTCAAATCTATAGCTCTTACAACAATGGTTATCAAACGAGTCACTAGTATGAGATGACTCACACATTCAATTAGACTTCTCGGAAAGGTACTAGTGGCATGAGGCTTTTGGGTAATGGTTCCAATGACAGCCTCAAGTGCAACATTCACCCTTTCGATTTCAATTTAAGAATTGGGTGACAACGAACCAGATGACACCTTTCCAGGTGATAATGTTTTGTCAAACTCCACTCTATAAGGAAAGATCGTCATGACATCGATATCAGATTTAATCTCGCCAATTCTTTTTCAATATCGCAATCAACTAATATCAACATTCCTACGAATATCAACCATTTTGTTGGAATCATAGATATCCACAACTTGGTTTAGATCTGGAATAGCTAGAATTCCTTCGGAAATAGCTTCGATTAATTTGCTAGGGGAGTTAGGGTTTCTTGTGACAACCTACGTTATACAAATACCTCGTATAAGTATTAAAATAATCATCAATCAATCATGTAATCAAATTAAAATATATATATATATATATATATATATATATATATATATATATATATATATATATATATATATATATATATATATATATATATATATATATATATATATATATATATATATCAAAAACCCTTATATAGGAAGGATGGTGAAACAATACCTTAAATATAAAATTCTATGAAAATGACACATGTAATTCATTAAAGGTTTCCATAAAATTCTTCAAAAAGAAAATAGGAATTACAAATGATGCCTTAAATACAAAATTCTATAAAAATATATAAGAAAGGATGGTGAAACAATGTATTAAATACAAAATTCTATAAAAATGACGCATTTGTTTCCATAAAATGCTTCAAAAAGAAAATAGGAATTACAAATAATGCTTTAAATACAAAATTCTAAAAATAACACATGTAATTCATTAAAAGGTTTCCATAAAATGCTTCAAAAATATATAAGAATTACAAATGATGTCTTAAATACAAAATTGTATAAAAATATATAAGGATGGATGGTGAAACAATTCCTTAAATAAAAAATTCTATAAAAATGACACATGTGTTTCCATAAAATACTTCAAAAAGAAAATAGGAATTACAAATGATGCCTTAAATACAAAATTCTATAATAATGAATATGTAATTCATTAAAAGATTTCCATAAAATGCTTTAAAAAGAAAATAAGAATTACAAACGATTCACAATAGTTCGACTAACTAAAATGAAAATAGTATTAGATATTCGGACTGTCAAGCTTTGAACTGGGCTATATACTGTTGCTAGATTATACATGTGACAAAAAAATAACAGGAATGAGCTTTTTGAGTTTACTTTTGCTAGAATACATTTTACCATAAAACTTACAAAACAAAGTAATTTCTAAAAAATATTTAACTATAATGTTTTTGCTAACAAATAAAAACTTATCAATAATATTAATTTCAAAAACAAAATTAATGTAAAAAGGTTATTCGTAACATTAACATATACAAGATTTATTACCTCATAAAATTTAATACATAAAATATTTATACAATATTATTAAAATGCTAAAATATTTTAATGTAACAAACTTATTCATAACGTTAACTTATGCAAATTCAATTAACTCATAATATTCTTAAATAAATAAAATATCTTATGCTACGTTATTTTTGTTCATTCTATGCTACATTATTAAAATGTTAATGTCATAACTAACACTACATATACTAAACTTCTAATACAAACACACATAACTTCAATTTTTATTAAAAATATATATTTAAACTAGCCGTCCACCGGACGGGTCCAAAGGCTAGTATATATATATATATATATATATATATATATATATATATATATATATATATATATATATATATATATATATATATATATATATATATATATATATATATATATATATATATATATATATATATATATATATATATATTTATATATATAATCCAAGTTATATATATATATTAAAATAACACTTCTTAGTCTGGCCTTGTCGGTAACTCGGGAATTCTTTGGCACCGTTATAGTCAAAAGATTTTTAGACATTTTTAGAAAAATGTTTATAGTTAAAAGATTTTGAAATGTTTTATTCAAAACCTTAGTTTTTAAAAATCTTTCGTTCTCTATAACGAGAGCTCTGGTACCAAACTGTAACACCCCCAAATTTATACAATTCAATACAGCGGAAGACTCGTTGGTCTTACGGGATAGCACATTACTCACATCATAGACAACGCATAAAAAAATCGCGTCGTTTAATAAGAAAGCATTTCCATTCATAAATATCAAATTTACATAGGTCCTAAGTCATTGTATTTCATACAGGTTTTACAAAGCATTTGAATGGAAATTATTATTTAAGTACGGGCCATGAATTCTTGTTGTCTTCCCGAGAATTACCTTCAAGTACCTGAGATAAAACATGTTAAGAAAAGGTCAGCGATAACGCCGAGTGAATTCATAGAGTTGAATGAAAACCATTAATATATCATCGGTATATATTTAATACCGAAAATCATTTTGTACAAATCTTTATAATAGGCCATAAAATAGCCAAAGTCATTTTATGCAAATCCTTATCAAAAATCATAATATAGGCTTTCGCCTTCAAAATCATTATACGAACCATTGTCGTTAAAAACATCATACAATACGTTTTATAACATTAAATAAAAACCGTTATATAATGGTTATGTAAAACCAAAACACGAACATAATATCAATAATAAGGCCCCGTATTGCTAGTCAGGCAATATATCGTAATTCAGTGCGTATAGCAGTATTTCGTTATTTGGATTATTATAAGCCGCATGACATTGTTTCCTTAATACAACAAACAACGGGTAGCTAACCCGAAACTCATTTGCCCATCTAAATTAGCGTGTCGTCACAATAATCACACTTGTGTAAATCTTCTCATACATAAATTCGCTTACCAATCAATGCGGCACGACGGGGATCAACCGTCAAGGCGCGAACTGGGGTGATCGTCCCCAAATAGTACTATTATATGCATAAGCATCTACCAAATCCCGGTAGTTCACAATTCATCCCAGTGGGACTTTTAGTGACATAACCTAACTTTAATAATCCATTTCATTTCATTTATCGGGTCATATATTCATTCATCAGGTCATACGATCATTCGGGTCCAAATCAATAAACAAACAATCGGGACAAATGATGTCCTATTTTATCAAAACTAACATGTTATCTCCCTCGTGGGTTTATAAAATATTTCATAAAAACATTTAAAAGAGTGCGAGGCTATGAACTCACGTTGATGTGGGAAGGCGGTAATCGGCGATTTGGATGTACGGTACGTGCTTCAATCACGAAAACCTAGACAAATAATGCTTGTCTTAGACTTTTGTCCAATGACTTTATCAAAATAACAATTATGTATATATATTATGATTTAATATATATGATGATGATAAAGTGGGTATATACATTCTCATTTCCATATTTTAGTATTATGTATTGGTAACTTTTATACTAGTTTACTAGTTTTACTTATTTACATGTTTTAGGCCCAATAAGCCTATTATAATCCCAATACCTTATATTAGTCCATTTTACACTTTTATTATCATTATTATACTTTACATGTTGGGCCCAAGTGGGTTAAGCCCAATAAGTAAGTTTATAAGTGTTTTACCAAATTAGTCGAGTTTATTGTCCATTAAGGCTACTTTGGCCCGTTAATGTTTATATGTTGTAAAGCTCGGGTTTTATCGGTTTTTAATTGTTATATAAGTTCATATATAAGTATGTGAGTTTATAAAAGTTTACATTAGACGGGTCCAACCGTCTAAGTTTTATTTGACAAAAACGTTAATCTTTCGGTTTTAGCCGAAAAGACGTAAAACTTAAGTATATAGTTTTATAACTTGGAAAAACATTTATACTTGTAATTTATATAACATGTACCATTTTAATATATATATATATATATATATATATATATATATATATATATATATATATATATATATATATATATATATATATATATATATATATATATATATATATATATATATATATATATATATATATATATATATATATATATATATATATATATATATATATATATATATATATATATATATATATATATATATATATCTCCTTATTTATGATTATTATCAACTAGTGGGTTTTATATATGTATATTTTATATAAATTTTTGAGTGCTTATATTATATACTATTTATATATAAAATCAGTCCCAAATTTTAAGTCCACTAAAATGTCCATATCTAGAGTTCTATAAGGAGATAGGACCTAAATTTTTTATGACAAAAACTACATGATATGTGCTTCATTTTATTCCTAGCTACTGATGGATCAACCTCTAAATATCTTAATAAATTCGTCTAAAACAGTGTAGGCAGATTTGCACTCTAAACTTGTTTTGATCATATTCCGCTCATTTTGATGATTCCATTACATGGCCAACTCTCACATGTGTATAACACCTAATACTTACTGTATATTGATTCCACTTTACCATTTTATCAGTTTATCATTTGGTTAGTTATTGTTTTTATACAGCCAACTTTATAAGCAAGAATTTAACCTTTTTACCTATGGTTTTCCATCTTTTTAACCATGTTTATCAAATCTATCAACACCAAATCCCCACATAATAGTTTTAATCATCATTCATCATCATATACATATACATAAATAAATAAATTACAAGATTACATAATCAAAATAACAAGAGGATAGGAAGAACAATCTTTATACCACCAAGATTTATTAGTTTATGATCAAGGCTTGGATTTTTGATGGAAAAACTTGTGATAGATCAACACCAATCTTCAAGACCACCAATACTTGTAAACTTCTTGTAGAAATCAGCCCTTGGACATCACCAAATCACCTCTTTGGATGTTAGAATCACCTCCAATCTTTAAGGCTTCAAAGGTTCTTCATCATATGTATGAATAACATATGATTTCATGGTTAAATCAAGATCAAATGGGAGTTTTGTGTATGATATGGGACAGCAAGATTGAGTGAGAGAGATGACAGAATAATGGTGGTTTGAATGAGTGAAAAATGAGGTAAGTGGTTTATGCTTGAATGGTTTTGTGAAGTTGCAAGTAGCTAGGACATGTGTCCTAGATTACTTAGTAAGCTTTGACACATATGATGTGTTATTAGCTAAGTTAAACCGTCCCATATTGGGGGTGGGGCAAAACTTTTTTTGTCTCATCCCCAATTATTTACGGGTACTCCTCGATTCTAGTTTCCTCGATTTGCGTGCCCTCGGGTCGTTTTACGAAAAAAACGTTTTTATAAATTATGAATCAACGGCACAAAACGAATCTAATAAAAATTGTCTCATCAAAAACGGAGTTCAAAAACGTAAATACGTAATCCTAAGGTTTCCGGTTTAGTCGTAAAGGACGTTAAATTATAATCGTAAGTCCTAATCTCTTCTCGTAAATTTGTGAGTTTATGAACCAACACAAATTTAAATTCCAAAACAATATTCATGAATATATTTATTTCCTGAAATGTCGGACTGTCACCAAAAATGGTGTATGTAAACGTAAGCACGTAACGTAGAATCCTCCGGTTTAGACGTAGTCGATGCTACTTCAAGACGTAAACCCAAATTTCTTCCCAAAAATGAGTGAATTCATAATATAGCATTAAAATAATGTTTTTAAATAATATTGGAGAATAAAATATCAACCATAAATTGACGGATTGTCACAGTTTATCTTAAATGTTGTTAGATTGATTTACAATATTAACCTAAATGAAATACAACATTGTTATGGTATGTTCATTAGGAGAATCATTAGGAGAATCAAAACAATGATTGATTCAATATAACTATATCTTCCTTTCTTCCAAAAGATATCAAGGTTAAAAAGTTTAGCATAACTTGAGCTAAGAAGATTAATAAGATACCATTATATATGGGTTGTGATGAATCACGTATGATCTTAAAAATGAAGTTCAGATTTTGTTAAACTACTTATGAAGTGGGTTGTTAGAAAATAAAGAGTTAGGAACTGTCATTGTGTTTTGTAATGTCCCAATAGATAACTTTGAAGTGTTGATCTATTTCCTATGTATATAAAGATTAACTTTAAGTTACTAAAAGCAAGTGGGAGTTTTGATCTTAAAAATATAAAATTACAAGATACATAATCTTCTGAAATACACTAGTAACTATCTTGAGGTAGGCGTGTAAATGTTAACCCTCAAGATAAAGGAATTTGAGTCATAGGTCCGAAAAGATATCTCGGATATGCGATTTGTATACTGAGAAATATGAGTTACAAATAATCGTTATATTGCTTTAGGTAAACTACTCATACTATGAAGGTTATAGATGTTGTCCAACAAGGTAATCAATTTTAGATTTGTTTATCTTAAATAGTTTGACAAGAAATTAAAGATAGGTTTCACAAAGGAAGGAAAAATGCCTATTGTGGTGGTTTAATCCTTGTGTCGAAACTATATGGACGAGATTGTACACATATTTAATGTATGTATTATGAATAGATTATTAATCACACTTAAGTAATTAATTGTGACTGAGTATTCTTTCCTAAGCGCATTAAATAGATATATATTTTCGTGGTCATATTTTAATTGACAAAAATTGAATGTATGGACTCTTTCTTGAATAACTACTTGGGCAAGGACTTAAGTAATCGAAAGGAGTTTATGAATTCAAAATAAATATTTGGAAAAGTACAAAGTGCAATTATTCATGAATGGATAAATGTCTAGGAGATTATTATTATGTTTAATCGAAGATTGGATTTAAAATTTGAATAAGATAATTTCTAAGAATTCCTAAAAGCTAGTGGGAGTATTATGGTTATTTTCTTAAATTATATATGTTGGATAAACATGTAAGAAAGTAAATTCCATTAAAAATTAAATGTTGATTTGGTTTTGATTTGAAATGGAACTTTGCTTTGAAGATTTAGAAAATAAGATATATATAACCTTGGAAGAAATAAATTTGTTTATTTATGTGTTGGAAATACAACATAATATGCCATGTAGTAAGTTTATATGGATATTTAGAACATGAAGAAATCTAAATCTGGTTTGAAAATTTTTCATGTGTATCGTGTTGTATTTATATCATGCTTAAAATGCAAGATGTTTTAAATATATTAATCTATTTGAAAGTTATTAAATAACATGTGTAATTAATATTCTCAAGGAATATGTTTGGAAATAGAATAACATCCTTGTCTTGGATCAGCTTCCATATTCTATAAATGAATAATTTGTCAATAGTTGTGCAAATTATCATAGCCAACAAACTTGGATGTTTGGTTGGAATCAAACATTACATAATAGATATTATAAGTAACATATTTATATCTTTAAATGACAAGTTATCAAAACATGAAAATATATAATTGAGGTAACACTCAATATTAATCATGGTATCCTTAGAGATGACATGTTAATTAAAGTTGCATGATACGTTAAAGAATTAGAATACTTTGAACTTAAAATGTTGTTTTGGAAGTTTAGTATAATAAATTGGTGATCAAGGATGTTTCACAATTTTGGTACTATGTGACAATATCAAACTATTTGAATGCACATGTACAAGAGTTTCAATGAATTGAATTCTTGAAGAAAGTATTCTAAAAATTCCAATAAGTCAAGATTGGTTGATTTATGCTTTGCCAAACAAGTATAAATGTCATTACTAGAGGCATAATGCATATACTGGTTTTATGCATTGATCTATTTAGTATTTGGATACGGGATGTTAGATAATTATTATAGTGAAATAAATTACTTGGTAAGTTAATTTATAATATATTGTATCCTGTATTTACATGTTTAATCTATGAATATTATTGTTTTATTCTAAATGTCTGTTGTCGATTAATAATATGAGAGTATTATTAAATTAAGACAAATTAAAATAGTGATAGTGTATACATGAAAGTATATTGAACAATTTTGGATGATATTCGATGATTCGAGTATTGGAATTATCCCAATTATATGATTATACTTTGTGGATCTTTGTCATCAAGTAAATCATAAATAGTTATCCTCAGACCTGAGAAACCAGGAAACTGTCATATGGATCTAGTGCATTTTTATGAAATAATCTAACGCTAAACGTAACTGGTTGCAATAAGGGTTATTTTCAGAAGTGTTGCAAAATTCATAAGTTTTGCTTGTAGTCAATATGGAATTTGTTTCCTTCAAATTTATTTTGAAGTTTAATACAGCTAGGCCCCTCGTGTGATTAGTAAGATGTTTGTATGGCCGTACCTAAAGTCTTTCTAAACTATGTTTAGAAACTGGTAATATTGCTTGAATCCGATGAACGAGAAACATAATGGTTATTTAAAGGAATGACTAAGATCCAAATCCTTATTATCGTTGTATTAGAAATGGAAGGATAATAATAATGATGAATCATTAAAAGGTTTTATCCAAGAACCATTACTCGAGATCTTACTAGAGGCATCGCCGTGTAACTAGACGCTAACCTATGTGATCACACTATTAAAAATATGTCCAAGTGGGAGTTGAAAGTTTAGGGACTATAATTAAATAGTTGTGTGTTAGGATCAAACTCGAGATTATGGGATTGCACACAATACGTAAAGAGTTAATTTATTTAATAAATATATTTATATGTTCATTAAATTAAATCGAGCAATAAATTTAATTTTTGTTTAATTTAAGAGTTGGGACTAAACGGTTAATGTGGAATAATTAATGGGAGTTAAAGAAAGATCCGGAAGACCCTTGTGGGCTTGGGCCGGCGGTGGGGAACAAGAAAAAGGAAGAAAATATTTCTTTCCTTATTTAGTTTTGTCTTAGGCAACAAGTTTGGAGACACTATATAAACACATAGAGGCCTCCATAATTCTTGTACCAAAAATCTCTTCCCTTCTCTTTCTTGCGATCAACACCAAAGGAAAAACATATTTTTTAAGGTTCCTTTTATCATTTGTTTTTTGTTTAGCAATAATCTAGTTTTAGCCCCTCTCTAGGGTTGTTGGGTAAATTTTCCACAAGGCGTAGTAGCTCGGTTTACACGTACTAGTATTACGGTAAGCTCGTTGCATTACGTGTGTACAAGAACGTGATACAATCTCATTATAGATTGAATCTTGGATCCATTAACAAAACGGTAAGGGGTTAATCATTGATACGTCATAAACCCTAATTTGGTGAATGTAAAACCTCTGATTTTACCTTATTGACTTTGTCAACTGTTGTACTACTTATTTTTGGAATTTATATAATTCTACTTTTATATGACTTATTATTTATCATATACCTTTTTTCATACTATCTTTCATATTTATTTTACATTTATATGAACTCTTAGTCATTTATTGACTACTCTGGCAACTGACTGGCCACTTGATTTAATAATACACTCATCACCTCAGTACATATTTTTGAGATAAACTGTAACCTTACTTAATTTATTTATTAAGTACTTGGATTTATTTTATATGTACATATATACATATATTACCTAAAAGGAATAAACACCCAACACTTTAAAACAATGTACATTATTTTACATTGTCATTTATTTACTTTATTTAAGTAAAATAATTATAGTGATGTATTTAATATACACTTTCACTAAATTACCTAAAAGCTTCAACAAAAATACCTACAACTCAACAAATACATACAATATTAAACAATGGCTAATATTCTCATACAACACTTGGCAAAATTTACCAAAAACCTTCCCACATGCATATATAGACGTGTATATGTATGCATGCCTACACTACCATCATTTTTTAGCTAGCTTGTAAGTAATCAAGTGTATAATCCACTAATACCCTATACTAACCTTACTTACTTACACAACTACATGCATAACCATGCTTTTTCTATACCAACCTCACTTTTCTTACACAATCACTTACACACACCATACACTTTACTATACATAGTCATGTCTTGTCCCTTGACTTCCCATAAACACACGGCAACATTGCAACTTAGGGAAGAAAGTCAATTTCCATTTGTGGCATGTGTTGAAATGATCTAACAAGTGTATCCAACAAATATCTAAGTGTATCTTTGTAAAGTAACAAGTACTAGGTACAAGGATTCTATTGGATCTCTCTCTCTCTTTGTCTTAAGCCGAAACACACACAACCCACAACGCAAAACATTTACAATCTCATCATCCCTCTCTCTCTCACTACCTACGGCTCAAACACCCCTTCCACCCTTTTTGAACCTTCAAGTTTATCTACTACTCCTATACTATGTCTCCTACTATATAAAGGTAAATCATAAGCTCATCCTACAAGAACCTTGATCATTGAAGCAACAAGGAAGCCCTAGAAGTCTTACTTGAAGCCATGGCTACATCTTTGTCACCAAGACCTCCATTGTTGAAAGCTTGTCACTTGTTCTTACTCATTCTCCTATCACTCCTAAACCTATCTAAACAAGTAATTCCAAGCTAAAACTTATCTTTCTAATACATTTACTTTCATACATATTAACATACACATGGTTATCCTTAGTAAAAGTTAATGTTGAAACAAGTATTTGAAACCCTAATACCTATAATAACCCATGGCATAAATTTGTACCATGGCATAAAATGATGTAAAAACTTGTCAACCATGAAGAACATGTCACCATAATCTTGTTAAACTTGAAAAACCATGAAAACCTAAACATGCACGATATTTGGACGTGGGGTTTATGCCCATTTTTCCATTTTGGGTAATCTTGTAATGTTTAGATATAACTAGAAACACTAGATTTATGTTCTTAGGTGCCTCTAAATGATAAGTTCACTATTATGCATTATAAGGTTTAGTTTTAAGCTCACTATAATAAGTTGCCTAAATAAATATTCATTATCACTAAATAAAATGTTTTATAAAACTTTTGGTGTCAAAATATAATTTTATAAAGTTTCATGTTGAAAGTGTAGATCTATAAGTGTTTTGGACTAAAATAATAAATCTAAGAAGTTTTGGATTAAAATAATAGATCTACTATATTTTGGATTAAAAATAACAAGTATAAAACTTTCGGGTTGGATTTATAATTTTATAAAGTATAGGGATCTAAATAAACAAGTGTAGAAACTTATTTTGCAAAAATATAAACTTTTGGACCACTTTAATATATTGTCGTGAGTTAAGGGTGTGTTTTAAACATTATCTGAAACTTAAAGGTGACAAAAAGGACTTAAATGGAAGTAACAAAGTGTTAGGGTAATTTGTGTAAACTTAAGAAAACCTAGGGATCACTTTGGTCAATTGCCGAAACATAATATTAACCCTAGGGACCAATTATGCCAAGTTGACAAACTTATTCAAGCCCTAAGTAACCCTAGGGACTATTTCTGCCATATGCCGAAAGATATGCAACCCCTAGGGGGCATTTGTGTAACTTGATATTAAACTTAAATATTAACCGAAGGTTGGAGGACTAAAACTGCCAATATGTGAAACTTTAATAAGCCCTAATATAAGCCGTATAATTTAGGGACCATTTTTGCCATTTAACAAAACTTAAACAAGCCCTAGTTACACGTGTAACTAGGGAGGGACCAAAATTGTAATTACTTGAAAGATTTAGAAACCCTAGGGGTATAAAAGTAATTTAACCGCGGGTAATTATTTAAAATAAAAGGACTAAAACGTATTTTATGCAAAGTATTACGAACCCTAAAATTCTATATATTTATACCCGTTATTTAAAACGTGAAATTTAAATAAGCGTAACAATTGTTATTTTTCCAAACTTATAATTTAATAATTATAAACACTACGTGGAATTTAATTAAAATATTATATGTTTTATAAACCTTATTTATATATTAAATATAAATTAAAAATGATTAACTTATAAAATAAATATATTTATTATATTTATTTTCTATTACTTTGAATATATATAAAACTACCTTTTTAATAAATATTTAAAGTGTTTATAAACAACGTAAGTACAAAATATTAATTAAATGGATTAATTAATTTAACCTTATTATTTATTTTATACTTAAAATAAATACTATAAGAACTTGTACAACGATGAACAAAAATACAAGTATCGTAATAAAATACTTAAAACCAGTATAAGCATGTACATATTTATTCTGAAACTTTTATGCATTATGTTATGCATTTACTGAGACCTTATAATTATTTAGGTCGGTTATTGTATCATGAGCATCCTTATCAGATTTATCTACTGACTTATTGTTATACTACTGAGGTGATTTCATGGCCCCACTTTATATATTGACAAACTTTTAAACCTTTTAATGAGGAAGAAAACATGCAACATATTTTATTTTATGGACATGGATTGAACTGTGAAACCTTTGATTACATTGCCTATTGAAGATGAACCCGCATGACCCGTGCATCTGAAACTGTTAGAATTATTGAATTACCTGAATGTTATAAATAGATCTATTTGGGATTGACCATCCCCATCTGGGTGAGTCATGCTCACTGTGCCTAGGCCAGGACAACAGATGTTTCACATGTCAGCACTTATTATTTTTATGGGTGCCTTTTTATAAGGCGAAGGGTCCTTATTTGTTAAGGACTTAACTGTCAAGTTTCAGTTTCGGGCAATATGGGAATGTAATTACTTTTAAGTATTGATGCTTTGTGCATTACTACTTCAGTGAATATTTAATGTCCAAACTTATTTAATTAAACCTATGAATTCACCAACTTTATGTTGACTCTCTAAGCATGTTTTCTTAGGAAACTGAATCAGGTATTGGTGTGCATGGAGTCAAGCATCATGATAGGCTGCATTTATAGAGCTCATATGGGGTTTTATAAACTGGGGAATAATTCAAACTATTGAACAATGTTAAAGACTATTTTAATACTATTTGTACTTTCAATCATGTATTAAATGTATGGATAATCTTTTATCTGTTGCTGTATATTCTGTCTGCTGTTGATCCACCTACGTGACACCCAAATATTATTTCCGCTGCATTTGACTCAATTTGGGGGTGTAACAGAATGGTATCAGAGCGATAGTTATAGAGAATCAGAACAAAATTAAAATAAATATAAAAATAAATTTTTATATAATCTGAACTATAACTGCTTTAAAAATCTTTTGGGATTTTCGAGACTAGAATAGTTAAGCATATAGACTGTAGAGCACACATCGATTTTGTGATTGCCTGTGCATTGATTATTAACATCCGGTTGATTAATCTTATAAGTATTAACGTAACCTTTAGCATGGCGAGTGTTAAACTGCACTATTATATAATTTTAAATTATATTTCCCAAAACTTTTAACTTGAGTAAGTTTATACTTATATCAATTAAAACTATATTACTTTCAGATTTATCATGACATCACCTACCGATACACCTGCTGCCGTATCTCCGACGACCGTCTTATGTGGATGGTTATCTGCCAGTGACTCCGGCGATAGTCACGCTTCTGTCGATGCCGCATCTATGGAGGCACTTATCTCTACTCCACCTATTTCCCCCGCTGGGGAAGAGGTCCAGCCTCCTGCTGCTATGCCACCTGTACCACTTGTGACTTCTCTACGGGAGCATGCACCCGAGTCTCTGCCACCTCGTAAGAGGAGGTACGAGGCACCTCTTGATTCCACCTTTGAGATCGGTGAGGGTTCCCGGGCCAGACATGCTGACCCCGTTCAGGCCCAAATCACAGTAGTGGCCGCACGCCAGGCCCAGGATGTAGCAGACATTCTTGCTCTGCTATCGGCCGGACAGACTGAGCGCGCTGTTCTACAGCAGCACCAGGACCTTCTATCATGGACTGTGAGTGCGGAGGCGCACGCTGCACGAGGGGCGTGGTCGACTACTTATCATTCTCTCCAGTGGTTGCTGGATGAGAATGAGTTCCTCCGTGAGCAGATCTACCTGCTCCAGAGCCAGCAGACGGACACTCATACTGCCCTCTTGACCATGGAGGAGACTCTTGCTATATTCTTCGACCTCCAGGAGGTCCGTCATCAGGGGTTGACGTCAGAGACCGCTTATCTCTGGGGAATTCAACAGACTCTCAAAGACCAGTTCCTCGAGGCACTCCGACTGCTCAAGGAGACCAGGACTGCCATGACTGCGATGCAGGTTGCCATGCAGGCACCAGCTGTCTCATCACCGCCCGTGGCACCAGCCGTATCCGAGGAGTCCGTTAGGCACTAGTAGATTAGATGTACTAGATCTTTTGTACATCATGATAAGCTATTAGGGTTGCATCCCGGCTATCATGATATAAGATCTCATGTATTTGTACTTTTCTTTAGTCAGTTGTATCTTTGTACTGTACTATTTAGATTAGGGATTCATAGATGATGTACTTTAGATTTCATGTATCACCATCCCAGACAGGCGGGCTGTGCTCTGTCTTGGATCAGGTTGTGCATTTTGTACTGTATTCCTATTCTAGACTTATGGCATGTACTCATTAGCGTTGGTTATATCCTGTACTGTATTATATTATGAACTTTAAACAGGTTATCCAATTTGTTGCAAAGTCTATGCATGAATTTCTTTTCGTGTAATTATATAAAACTGTGTTAACACCTTGAACTAATGATTTCATTTTTGTGTATAATTATAGAAAAATGATAACCACTAGAACGAACCCCAACAATGCCGACACTACCCAAAATGTCACTTCTGCCCAACTAAGGGAAATGATTGATCAAGGCATCTCATCTGCGATGGCTGCCGGCAGAAACGCAGACGATAGTCAAAACTCCAACAAACGCCAGAATAATCAGACCACCAGGGGTTGCTCTTACCCCGACTTCTTGAAATGTAAGCCTTCCTACTACAAGAGCCAAGAAGGAGTGGTGGAACTGATGCAGTTGTTTGATAGGTTGGAAACGGTATTTCGCATCAGCGACTGTGTAGAAGAGAACAAAGTGAAGTTTTCCACCTGCACCCTACTTGAGAGTTCTCTTACTTGGTGGAACTCTGTAGTTTCTACTCTTGGACACGATGCTGCCTATGCTCTCAACTGGACTGAGCTGAAGGAGAGAATGATAGAGAAATACTGTCCAAGGGGAGAAATGAAGAAATTGGAGATCGAATTATGGGATCTCAGATGCAAGAACAATGACATCACTGCGTACAACCAAAGGTTCCAAGAGTTGACCCTAATGTGCACCAGAATGTTTGTGGAGGAGGAAGATAAGATTGAGAAGTATGTGGGTGGACTCCCAGACGCCATTCACGACAGTGTGCTCGCATCTCGACCTACTACCGTCGAGAATGCCATTGAGTTCGCTACTGAGTTGATAAACAAAAGAGTCCGTACCATATCCGAGAGGCATACTGACAACAAGCGAAAGGCAGACGAGTATTTCCGCAGTCAGCACCAGCAGCATCCTAAGAAGCAGAACGCTGGGCAAGTTTACACTGCTACCTCTGCAGGAGCTAACTCGTACGTGGGCGCCAAACCTTTGTGCTCAAAGTGAAACTATCATCATACTGTTGACAGGCCATGCCAGACCTGCTACAGATGTGGACAAGTAGGTCATTTTGCTAAAACCTGTCGAGTTAATGCTGTCACTCAGGCGCGAACCACTCAAAACACTGGGAATTACAACAACAGGGGCGGATACAATGCTCGTGGGAACGGGAATGGACAGCAGGGGAACCACAACGCTACTTGAGGAAACAACAATGGACCCAAGAAGGGAGTTGTGTGCTATGAGTGTGGAGCACCAGGACACGTGAGACCAAGTTGCCCTAAGCGGGCCAACCAGAACAAGAACAGTGGAGGAGCTTCATCCAGAGTGTACGTGGTCGGCAATGCAAAAGCCAACCCCGATTCGAATGATGTTACTGGTACGTTTCTATTGAACAATCGTTATGCATCTGTTTTGCTTGATACTGGAGCAGACCGAAGTTTTATATCCACTGAATTTAGCCAAGTACTAGAAGTTATTCCTACAAGCTTAGATCACAGTTACTCTGTAGAATTAGCTGACGGTAAAACTGTAGATGCTGACACCATCATTAGAGGTTGTACCTTAAATCTTTCCAAACATCCGTTCAACATTGACCTTATCCCCGTAAACCTTGGTAGTTTTGATGTTATTATTGGCATGGACTGGTTAGCGAGGTACCGCGCAGTCATTGTTTGTGACGAAAAGCTAGTCCGTATTCCATGAGGAAACGAAACTCTAATCATTCGAGGCGACGGTAACACCGACCTCGCTGACACTAGACTTAGTGTTATCTCTTGTACCAAAGCTCAGAAATATTTGTTAAGAGGATGTCCTATCTTCTTGGCCCATATTTCTCAAACAGATGAAGAAGACAAGCCCGAGAAGAAGCAAATCAAGGACGTACCCATCGTCCGAGATTTTCCAGAAGTCTTTCCTGATGAGTTGCCAGGCTTACCACCGACCCGACAAGTGGAATTTCAAATTGATTTGATTCCTGGAGTTGCATCTATAGCAAAAGCTCCATACCGGTTGGCACCATCGGAGATGAAAGAACTAGCTGAACAACTTCAAGAACTATCTGACAAAGGATTCATTCGACCCAGTTACTCACCATGGGGAGCTCCTGTGTTATTTGTCAAAAAGAAAGATGGTTCCTTTCGAATGTGCATCGATTACAGAGAGCTAAATAAGTTAATTGTGAAGAATCGTTATCCGCTTCCTCGCATTGACGACCTATTTGACCAACTGTAAGGGTCAAGTGTGTATTCCAAGATTGACTTGAGATCTGGATACCATCAGATACGAGTCAGGGAGGAAGATATTCCAAAAATAGCTTATAGAACCCGTTATGGTCATTACGAATTCCAGGTTATTCCATTTGGGTTGACCAATGCACCAACTATTTTCATGGACCTTATGAACCGTGTGTGCAGACTCTACCTGGATAAATTCTTGATAGTCTTCATTGACGACATACACATTTATTCCAAGAACGAACAAGAACATGGGGAACATCTTGCACAAGTACTAAAGGTACTCAAGGAGGAGCAGCTCTATGCTAAGTTCTCCAAATGTGAATTCTGGATTCCTAGAGTGCAATTCCTCGGTCATGTCATCGATTGTGACCGTATTCACGTAGATCTAGCAAAGGTCGAATTTGTCAAGGATTGGGTATCTCCTAAATCACCGACGGAGATCTGCCAATTTCTAGGCCTTGCCGGGTACTACCGCAGATTCATTGAATATTTTTCCAAAATAGCCAAACCGATGACCAAACTCACACAGAAGGGAATAAAGTTCGATTGGGGAGAGAAGGAAGAATCAGCTTTCCAACTGATCAAGAAGAAGTTATGCAATGCACCCATACTAGCCTTGCCTGAAGGCAACGATGATTTCGTTGTATATTGTGATGCCTCACACAAGGGCTTAGGTGCAGTATTGATGCAGAGGATGAAAGTGATTGCCTACGCTTCAAGACAATTGAAGAAGCATGAGAAGAATTACACCACTCACGATCTATAACTTAGATCCGTAGTTTTTGCTCTCAAAATCTGGAGACATTACCTATACGGAACAAAGTGCACAGTGCATACTGACCATAAAAGTTTGCAACACATATTGGATCAGAAGGAGCTGAACATGAGACAACGCCGTTGGATTGAGTTACTGAGTGACTACGACTGCGAGATCAAATACCACCCGGGTAAAGCAAACGTGGTTGCTGATGCTTTAAGTCGTAAGGAAACGGACCCTCCTATGAGAGTTCGGGCATTAGTTATGACAATCAGTTTAGATCTACCCAAACAGATTTTGGAAGCTCAGACTCAAGCCCAATTGCCTGAAAACCTCGTGAAGGAAGATGTCGGGGGAATGCTCAGAACCGATCTTAGCAAGGAGAAGCTAGAACCTAAAGCAAAAGGAACCCTATGCCTTCACGGACGAAGTTGGTTACCTTGCTATTAAGATTTGAGGAACGTGATCATGCACGAATCTCATAAGTCTAAATATTCTATACATCCGGGATCTGAAAAGATGTATCAGGATATGAAGAAGTTATATTAGTGGCCGAATATGAAAGCCAACATTGCCACCTACGTTCAGAAATGTTTGACCTGTGCTCGTGTCAAAACTGAACACCAGAGACCATCGGGTTTACTTGTACAACCTAAGAGACCGAAATGGAAGTGGGACAACATCACCATGGACTTTGTCACCAAACTCCTAAAGTCATCTCACGGTTACGATACTATCTGGGTAATCGTCGATCGACTCACCAAGTCCGCTCATTTCCTGCCAATTAGGGAGAACGATTCCTTTGCAAAACTAGCAAAGACATACCTGAAGGAGATTGTGACCAAACATGGAATACCAGTGTCGATAATCTGTGATCGAGATGGTAGGTTCACGTCAAACTTTTGGAAGGCTTTCCAACGAGCCTTAGGTACCAATTTGGATATGAGCACTGCTTATCATCCGCAGACTGATGGTCAAAGTGAACGAACCATCCAGACTCTAGAGGACATGCTACGAGCATGTGTGACTGATTTTGGAAATGAATGGGTTGACCACATTCCTTTAGTGGAATTCTCCTACAACAACAGTTATCACGCCAGTATCAAGGCTGCCCCTTTTGAAGCACTGTACGTTCGCAAATATCGTTCGCCTGTGTGCTGGGCAGAAGTATGTGAATTTCAGCTCACTGGACCAGAACTAATCCAGGAGACTAAAGACAAGATCGTCCTCATCAAGCAAAGAATTCAAGCTGCTCGCGATCGACAAAAGAGCTACGCGGACCTGAAACGCAAACCTATGCAATTTGAAGTAGGTGACCATGTTATGATCAAGGTGTCACCTTGGAAGGGTGTTGTACGTTTTGGCAAACGTGGAAAACTGAATCCACGTTATGTCGGCCCTTTCAAAGTAATAGCCAAGATCAGGGAAGTAGCTTATCGTTTAGAGTTGCCCCAGCAACTGAGCCGGGTTCACTCTACCTTTCATGTGTCTAACCTAAAGAAGTGTTATGCTGAAGAACCACTGGCTATGCCATTGGAGGGAGTTCAATTTGACGACAAACTCCAGTTCATAGAAGAACCAGTGGAAATCATGGAGAGGACAGTTAAGAAATTGAAACGCAGTCGCATCCCGTTGGTCAAAGTACGTTGGAACTCTAGGAGAGTCACTGAGTTCACTTGGGAACGAGAAGACTCGTTCAAGACCAAGTACCCACACTTGTTCACCTGACCAATAGCTTCATCTTAAGCTTTGAGGACAAAGCTAAAATAACGGGATGGTGTTGTAAAACCTCTGATTTTACCTTATTGACTTTGTCAACTGTTGTACTACTTATTTTTGGAATTTATATAATTCCACTTTTATATGACTTATTATTTATCATATACCTTTTATCATACTATCTTTCATATTTATTTTACATTTATATGAACTCTTAGTAATTTATTGACTACTCTGGCAACTGACTGGCCACTTGATTTAATAATAGACTCATCACCTCAGTACATATTTTTGAGATAAACTGTAACCTTACTTAATTTATTTATTAAGTACTTGGATTTAATTTATATGTACATATTTACATATATTACCTAAAAGGAATAAACACCCAACACTTTAAAATAATGTATATTATTTTACATTGTCATTTATTTACTTTATTTAAGTAAAATAATTATAGTGATGTATTTAATATA
This sequence comes from Glebionis coronaria, assembly GCA_025667525.1. Lineage (NCBI taxonomy): Eukaryota > Viridiplantae > Streptophyta > Magnoliopsida > Asterales > Asteraceae > Glebionis > Glebionis coronaria. The sequence continues at coordinate 291,705,163 of CM046875.1, forward strand.
CACTTTCACTAAATTACCTAAAAGCTTCAACAAAAATACCTACAACTCAATAAATACATACAATATTAAACAAGGGCTAATATTCTCATACAATACTTGGCAAAATTTACCAAAAACCTTCCCACATGCATATATAGATGTGTATATGTATGCATGCCTACACTACCATCATTTGTTAGCTAGCTTGAAAGTAATCAAGTGTATAATCCACTAATACCTTATACTAACCTTACTTACTTACACAACTACATGCATAACCATGCTTTTTCTGTACCAACCTCACTTTTCTTACACAATCACTTACACACCATACACTTTACTATACATAGTCATGTCTTGTCCCTTGACTTCCCATAAACACACGACAACTTTGCAACTTAGGAAAGAAAGTCAATTTCCATTTGTGGCATGTGTTGAAATGATCTAACAAGTGTATCCAACAAATATCTAAGTGTATCTTTGTAAAGATACAAGTACTAGGTACAAGGATTCCATTGGATCTCTCTCTCTCTCTCTCTTTGTCTTAAGCCGAAACACACACAACCCACAACACAAAACATTTACAATCTCATCATCCCTCTCTCTCTCACTACCTATGGCTCAAACACCCCTTCCACCATGTTTGAACCTTCAAGTTTATCTACTACTCCTATACTATGTCTCCTACTATATAAAGGTAAATCATAAGCTCATCCTACAAGAACCTTGATCATTGAAGCAAGAAGGAAGCCCTAGAAGTCTTACTTGAAGCCACGGCTACATCTTTGTCACCAAGACCTCCATTGTTGAAAGCTTGTCACTTGTTCTTACTCATTCTCCTATCACTCCTAAACCTATCTAAACAAGTAAGTCCAAGCTAAAACTTATCTTTCTAATACATTTACTTTCATACATATTAACATACACATGGTTATCCTTAGTAAAATTTAATGTTGAAACAAGTATTTAAAACCCTAAAACCTATAATAACCCACGGCCACTACAAGAAAAAAGGGTATTTGGGAAGGTGGAAAACCGTGCCAAATACTCAAAAAACCGTGCCAACTGCTGTTTGGCACGGTTTTGGGACGCTTTTGTCTCCATCCTTGTGACGGTTTACATTTGGGGTGCCACAAGTGAGGTATTTGGCACGACTAACCAATTTCCCCTCCAAATTGGAATTTGTCACACTTTTATATCCCGTGCTAAATGCGTATTTGGTACCAATTCATTTCCCGTTCCGAATCCGTATTTGGTTCAGTTTTTAATTACCGTGCCAAATTAGATACGACGGTAAGCTGCCGTGACAAAAGTAATTGGCATGGCTTCTGTTTTTGGTTCCAACCATATTTGGTACCTGATTGTGGTAAATTACGTCTTTTAGGAAAAAGAGCGTAAAAGCGGTAAGTATTAAGTGATGATTTAGGGAAATCAAGCACTAATGACCCAATGAAGTTCGTTTCTCAAGGAGGTATATGTGTGTGAATAATTCGTAATTGGTTTGAAATTAATATTGGTTAGAAAGGGATGAGAAAAGAGAATGACGAAGACGTGAAATTAATTACTACGACGACAAAACATAAAACCGTAAAATAAGCTAAAATAAAAATCAATTCTAAAAATTACCAAAAATTCACCATAAATCAAAATAAATAAACTAAGAGTTTACCAATGATCAAAACTTTTTCAAACCTTTTAAATAATTAAATATTCAATTTTTAAATGCTAATTAAAGCCCTAAAAATCAAATTAATTATCAAAAAGCCCAAATAAAGATTTTTCAATTGGTAAACCTCTAAAATGACCTAAAAAGATTAAAAACTATTTTTAGAAATTATTAAACTAAGAAAAACTATTTAAAATGATTTAAAAACTATTAAAATATAAAATAATTATAAAAATTAATCTAAAGGTGATAAAATTAATCTAAAAGTTGCAAAATTCCTATTTTAATGTATTTAAGCTAAAAAAATGTAAAAAGTGCAAAAATGTGAAATTTGAAAATAATAATAAAATAATATTAAAATAATATTAAAAATCCAAAAATTATAAAAAATTCTAAAAACTTGCAAACTAGTTTATTTTAACCTAAATAAACAGAAAATGAAAGTGAAATGACCAGAATACCCTTATTGGGGCCTCAAATGGGCCAAAACCAAAAACAGACAACACAAATGGGCTTTTTAGCCCAAAAAGTCAAACTTGGCCCAATTGACTTGGAAAAGCCCAATCTGACTCAAAATTTAATTCTAAATACAAAACTATAAAGGCCCAAAAGCTGAAAGTGAGCTTATCACAACTTATTAAGCGAACAGCTTATCCTTATTGGGCTTTTTAGCCCATCAAGTAATAAGCCAATGCCATAAGCTCTAATTTAACACACAACCTTCTTTTAGGATGCTTAAGAGATCTGTAAAAAGAAATTTTTAAAAAGCTGATAGGTGTGAAAACACCCATCCTTTTTACCACTTAATTACAATAATAACCGAGCCAAAACGTGTATTCTATGCCATTTATGTCGGAATTATGCGTGGTTTGTGTTTTTGTTGTGATTTAGGACGAAAGGTGAAAAGTAGAGAAAACACGGCATTCACGGGCTTTTATTGAAGAAAAAGACGAAAGATGAAGTCGAAAGATCAAGAGTGGAAAAAGAACGGAAGTCTAAGACCAATTCTGAAGATTTATCGAAGAAAAAGTCAAAGGACGGAAGTTCACTAAAAAGCCAAAGAACTCGAGTCTTATTTATGAAGAAAATACAAGACGAGTTCAAAAGAAATCCCGAAGACAAAATCATTTAAGTCCAAGATTTAAGAAGATTAGAGAAAGGAAGGACATAAGTGTGCAAATAAGAGAAAGAAGAAAGAGGGAGGAAGCTTCCTAAGCTCCTCCCTAATCACCCCTATAAATAGCAACCAACCTCATTTGTTTAGAGTTGTTGGGTGGTTTTGACAAACCACCACTTCCACCATTTTCATTTCTTGTCATTTCATTTCTTTCACTTTAATTAATTGTTATGCACTTTTAATCATTTTAAGTTTCAAGTAAGTTTTCATTATTTGTTCTTTAATCTTTACTTTTCTTGTCTTAATCTCTCATCTTCCTTTCTTGATTCTTGTTTGCTTTTGGTGCGATTTACATTTGATCCGTGTTGTTCATTCATGTTTTCGTGCCTAAAAAGTTAATCTTTTCATGATTTGATTTAAAAGTTGTTTATTTTAAGTTTGGAAAAGTCGTTATTTGTGCTTATTGATTTCGTTTCAGTTTTGATTCGTTCTAGTTTTGGTTAAAAGCTTATTTCCATAGCTTTTTGATCTAGCTTATATTTCGGATCATAAAACCCAATCGGAAAGGGAAAACCCCTTTCCGATCGTACTTTCCGACCAGGCAGCATCCCTTTTTCCGATCTATAGATCGGAAAAGGGTTTAGTTTATTCCGATCTGACCCCTCTTTGATTATTCCGATTGATCTTTTTAGTTAATATTCCGATTGCACTAGTTTTGGCTTATTCTGATTGCTTCCAGTTATAACATTCCGATCATGCCATTTTTAAGTATTCCGACCAGCTCTCTATCCCTTGTTCCGATCAGTCGTACTACTCATCATTCCGATCGGAATGTATTCCGATCGGAATATGTTGTTTTGTTTTAGTGTTAAGCTTGTTTGTTTTTTTCGCCAATTTTTCTCGTTTTATTTTTAGTCCATTTTAATTTCGTTCCGCAATTTTATTTTATTGTCAATTTACTTTTCGTCAAACCTTTAATTTTACGTTATTTAATTTCTCGTCATTTACTTTTAAAGTTTTAAATATGCACCGTTTTCGTTTTAACTAGTTTTAGTTTTAATTTCCCGTCCTTTATTATTAAGTCTTGCACATTTATTTTTCCAAAACCAAAAATATTTGTTTCACCAAGAACAACTAATCTCGCACAATTGACCAGAAATCAATTCGATTAGACACCGAGAAACGAACTTTCAACGAGTAAAATCCGAGTATTAAATGGCGCCGCTGCCGGCTCTTTTCGTAAGGATCAAAGGTTTTTTGTGAGAGACGCGTTGCTTTTTGGGATCCGTTCACTTGTGAACGTTATTTTTCGTGTCAAAAATTTTCCAAAAATTCCAAAAAAGCATTTCTTTTTCAAAGTTTTGCACCAAAAATATTCTTCTTGCCTATCTATTTTTCTTTATGGATTCTTATGTCCATTGCGTCGGTTGTGGGAGACGACTGTACAGGAACGACTCTTGTCAATGGTGTACATGTGAGCGGTGCGGAAACGATATCAAAGATACACAATTAATACCAGGATTTTGTCCTTTGTGCCACTCACTTAATTCGTCCTTTTTAAACCCACCTACTCTTTCCCCGTGCATCTATTGTGGAAGCGATTCTGATTGGCATGTTTCGTGCCCGGTTCGATACCCGTATGATCACGGGCAAGAACCGGGGTACAAGTATGACAATGATAATAGCTATCCACAAGACGCACCCAGTCTTTCTCCTCACCCGTTCTGCAACAACTGTGGGGGTCCTCACGATACCTATTATTGTCAACCAATGAATTATTATGAGCAAAATCTGTGTCCTCCCTTTTCTTCACCAATGGATTATTATGAACCAAATCCGGTTTCTAATTCTTCTCAACCGATGAACTACTATGAGCCACAACCATGCTATAATTCAGGTTTTCAACATTTTGAACCCCCACAGCACATCATCGATCATCAACCTTCCTTCGAACAATTGAGCCCCCACGAACAATGGCACTCTCTTGTTAAGCAAAGTCAACAAATTCAAGAAACTTTCAACAAGATCATCAAAAAATGGCAAGAGGATCAACGACAAGAGCAGATATCGAATATCGAAACTTATATTCCTCCTCCGGTGTATCCATACTATTATGATGATGACGAGGATGATGTCTATGATCTCAACCCATCTTCTGAGATTACTACTCCTATTCTTGATGACACCAATGCATCTAAGGATAGTGATACTTCGAGTGAGATTCGTGATTATGGTCTTGAAGAATTCTTCGATGAGGTTTGTGATCTTACGACTTTTGCTGAACTTAAGGATGAGGTCGCTTTTAATGATGAATTCCAATTCGAGCCAGAGATTACGGAAATTATCGAACGAGAGCTAGCTCTTTTACCTCCGTTTCCTCCTACAAGCGAGGTCGATTTTTCCAACATCGATGCCGAACTTGATGAGTTGGAGCGTCTTATTTTTCATAATAATGACGAACCAACTCACTTGACCAATCATCCAATTCTCGAGGAGTTGCCTAATCAACACTCCTCCACTGAGAATTACGTTTACCACATTCGTGCGGATTTAACTTATCAACAATCCCCACAAATGAATGATGGTTTCGTACTTGATCGTGATCTTTTCGAGCGAGTTTCTGAAATCCTCAATGATGGGAACGACAAACCTTGGTTTGACGCACCTATTTATGATGAAGAAATCGAAGAGATTAACGTTCATGAGGATGAGTGCTTTGACCCGGGGGGTGCCATTGATTATTTTATGCTTGATGACCTTACGGCTTTGCCACTTGCTGCTGAACATCCATTGTCTTTGGGGGATGACAATGTGATTCCGTTAACCACCCCACCTCCCGTGGATCATAACCTCACATACCTCTCGTATGTTGAGCGGACCTTTCTCCCATTTAAGACTTATCCCCCCGCCTCCCCTTTGTTGATGTCCACCGGGAACGAGGACAAGGTCTTTGATCTCGGTATTACATTCGAGGCTTCCCCATGGACCATTTAATTCGGGGACGAGTCAGGCTCGTGACTCGGTTAATATAAACAAGCGCTTTTTGGGAGGCAACCCAATTATCTATCTATCTTTCCTGTTTTCACCATAAGTGTAGGGGGAGCCCCGTGGTGTTTCTTTCTTTCTTTCTTCTCATGTGCAGGGATTAGAGCTTCAAAGACACACTCTTGATGACTTTTGACGAACCGTGACTCCGTGTTCCCTTCTTCCCGGTTCTATCCTAAACTCTTTTCGATTCACTATTTTATATTTCTCAATATTAAAATAGGAATCTCTTTAGTTGTCCTTTCCTTAACAAGATTTAAACAACGTGCACAATGTCCTAAGTGTAGGGGAGTTTACTCCCACATGCTTAAACATTAAGGACAATGTTTATATTAAGTGTAGGGGGGACTTCTATCGAAGTTAAGTGGTCTTTTCCTTGTATTTGTCCTCATTTTAACCGGAAAATCAATTTTTCGACATTTTTCAAAATTTTTGATCTATTTTGGCCTATTAGTTTATCCCTTTGTATAGTTATTTTCTTTCCTTTCTAGAATAAATGTTTAAATAAGTGGGATTAATTTTCATACGTTGTGAATCTTTTGACTCAACCCGAGTTTACTTGCCTAAGTTTACTCTAGCTAGTATCCTTAACGTGTTTAAGTCAAGTTTTGCTAGGCTTTTATTTAGGGAGCTATAAAACGCGAAAGTCTTAACTCTCACGGGGTAAGAACAAGAACTTTTCGCAAGTTCCTATAATTGATCCTAGAGAGTTGTTTATCAAGGGAACTTTAAAATGCGATTTCTAAACTTGAAAAAGTCTAAGAATTTGCAAGATCCTATAAGCGACTCGAAAACCCAAAACTTTGATTTAATAGGCTAAGCATCCACGAGTTTCATTCCTTGAGATTTTAAAATTGTGGAGAACGAGAGATGATAGAGTCAATTATAAGTTCGGTATTCTTTAGTGAATTTATGTGAGTTAATTATAAGCCTATTCTCCCTCCGCTTGTTAATAAATTTATCTGCAATAAATAAGGTTGTACGATTTAAAAGGTTACTTAGCTTCTAGCCCCAGATCGTTTAAAAGTTGCTCGGTACGGATTAGAGTTCATAGCCAAGGCATAACTTATTGAAGCGGGATGCGAAGATTGGCGAGTCCGAAAAGGCCCTAACAAGGCATGAGGGCTACATTTTGTTGCTAAAGATCCAAAAGTGATGTGAAGAATCATTTATCGAAAATCTATATGAAGGATCAAGACACACGACGAAAAGCAAAAACTCCCCAAAAGTCATGGAGAAGTCTATCCGAAAAGACCCTAACAAGGTATGAGGATAAATAGATCCAAGTCCTAAAAGGAGGCGGATCGTTGTATATCAAAGTCCAAAATAAAGATTGGAGAAAAATGAAGAAGTCGTGGTCCAAAGATGAAGAATCTCTCAAAACTTCAAGTGAAGAAATTCCTATTATGAAGAGAAGACCATTATTTCAAGAACGTCTCTCAAGATTCGAAGTATGAAGTCGCTGCCAAATATCGGTCCGAGAAAGGTCTCAAATCGTGAAGCGAGTTATGCCAAGATATGAACTTTATAAGGTCTCGAGAAGCAGTTTTAAAAGATTTGGTGCTTTAGCTAACTATTGATTAAATCGTTCACTTTATTTTCGGCCTAAATAACTATTGAAATAAGTCAAACAATGCATCCTCGTGATCATTCAATACAAAAATAAAATATAAGAGATACACCTAGGAATAAGGGAGTCTAAGTGAATAATTGGCCCACATGAGTTCATGATAGTTTGCTAATTTATAATAACAATGATCTCGTTTTTAAGCTTGGTATGGGGAACGTGAAACTTGAGGATGATGATCATTCACGACATTTTTCAAAACCCAAGGTATGTTTTTTATTTTCTTTACTTTGTATGTTTATAATTTTCTATCTCTTTAATAAAGGCCAACGTGGATTGATTATGACGAAAAGTGTAAACTTGCTTTGTAACTAATGCATTGCATGAGGACATTGCAATGGTTAAGTGTAGGGGATTTGATAGGTGTGAAAACACCCATCCTTTTTACCACTTAATTACAATAATAACCGAGCCAAAACGTGTATATTATGCCATTTATGTCGGAATTATGCGTGGTTTGTGTTTTTGTTGTGATTTAGGACGAAAAGGTGAAAAGTAGAGAAAACACGGCATTCACGGGCTTTTATTGAAGAAAAAGACGAAAGATGAAGTCGAAAGATCAAGAGTGGAAAAAGAACGGAAGTCCAAGACCAATTCTGAAGATTTATCGAAGAAAAAGTCAAAGGACGGAAGTTCACTAAAAAGCCGAAGAACTCGAGTCTTATTTATGAAGAAAATACAAGACGAGTTCAAAGAAATCCCGAAGACAAAATCATTTAAGTCCAAGATTTAAGAAGATTAGAGAAAGGAAGGACCTAAGTGTGCAAATAAGAGAAAGAAAAAAGAGGGAGGAAGCTTCCTAAGCTCCTCCCTAATCACCCATATAAATAGCAACCAACCTCATTTGTTTAGAGTTGTTGGGTGGTTTTGACAAACCACCACTTCTACCATTTTCATTTCTTGTCATTTCATTTCTTTCACTTTAATTAATTGTTATGCACTTTTAATCATTTTAAGTTTCAAGTAAGTTTTCATTATTTGTTCTTTAATCTTTACTTTTCTTGTCTTAATCTCTCATCTTCCTTTCTTGATTCTTGTTTGCTTTTGGTGCGATTTACATTTGATCCGTGTTGTTCATTCATGTTTTCGTGCCTAAAAAGTTAATCTTTTCATGATTTGATTTAAAAGTTGTTTATTTTAAGTTTGGAAAAGTCGTTATTTGTGCTTATTGATTTCGTTTCAGTTTTGATTCGTTCTAGTTTTGGTTAAAAGCTTATTTCCATAGCTTTTTGATCTAGCTTATATTTCGGATCACAGAACCCAATCGGAAAGGGAAAACCCCTTTCCGATCGTACTTTCCGACCAGGCAGCATCCCTTTTTCCGATCTATAGATCGGAAAAGGGTTTAGTTTATTCCGATCTGACCCCTCTTTGATTATTCCGATTGATCTTTTTAGTTAATATTCCGATTGCACTAGTTTTGGCTTATTCCGATTGCTTCCAGTTATAACATTCCGATCATGCCATTTTTAAGTATTCCGACCATCTCTCTATCCCTTATTCCGATCAGTCGTACTACTCGTCATTCCGATCGGAATGTATTCCGATCGGAATATGTTGTTTTGTTTTAGTGTTAAGCTTGTTTGTTTTTTTCGCCAATTTTTCTCGTTTTACTTTTAGTCCATTTTAATTTCGTTCCGCAATTTTATTTTATTGTCAATTTACTTTTCGTCAAACCTTTAATTTTACGTTATTTAATTTCTCGTCATTTACTTTTAAAGTTTTAAATATGCACCGTTTACGTTTTAACTAGTTTTAGTTTTAATTTCCCGTCCTTTATTATTAAGTCTTGCACATTTATTTTTCCAAAACCAAAACTATTTGTTTCACCAAGAACAACTAATCTCGCACAATTGACCGGAAATCAATTCGATTAGACACCGAGAAACGAACTTTCAACGAGTAAAATCCGAGTATTAAAAGCACACCCAATAAGCCAGAAATAAGCAAAGTACAAATCCACAAAACGACAAAATAGTCGGGTTTGAGATTTAGGGCACCTCAGAAGCTCTAGTTTTTTGCAAAAGCTCACAAATAGCTCAACTAAGAATAATCAATCAAGAAAATCACAAAAAGCCAAGTAGAATAAGTTGTGAGAACTAATAAGCACTCTGAAAAAGCCAAATAAGCTAGTATCCTAGCGAAAACTTAACCAAAAGACTTGTAACCTTCCAGACTTGATATTAAGCTGAGAAAAATGAGTTCTATTACAAAAACTAAGTTGTTGCATGTACCAATAAGCAAAACAGATTCAATAAGCTTATGTGACCAAGTTTGGACAAAAGTCAAATGCTGACAAGTGAAAATCAAACGCTGACAAGCACAAATGGACGTTGACAGACTTAATGAAGTGTTTAAACTTGTTTTCCACCCTGCTGGTCAAGGTTTGAGTGCAAACCTTGTGAATCAAAGCCTACCAGTTGGGTAGACTTGATGTGTTTGGCATAAATAAGCCAATAAGCCAGTAAGCTTATAAGCTATCAATAGGTAAATCCAAGTAGCCAAATAACCTCACAAGCAGCACACAAATAGGATCCAAGCAGCAAAAAAACAATCCTATTGCTAGAAATCACAATGCAACACCAAATGAGGTGGTCACTTTGCTGATGCAAATGACCACTTCAGCCAACTTTGATAAGTTATAACAAACACAATAAGCCACCAAATTCAACAACCAGATAACCAATAGATAGCTTATCACCCAAACTATTCCCAAACATGATTTCAGACCTTAGATCCAAGTAACAAAGAAGTTATTGGATCTGATGTGTTTGACCAATTTCAAAACACTTTTTATCAGATTTTAGCAAAACATCCAATCCTTTTTCCAAACTTTCAGAGACTTAACAAAGGACTAAAACTTGTTCAAAATGACTTGTTTAGACTTTCCAAACCCTAAGAACCAAGGGCACAAGGCCAAAAGGACTTATGAACCAGTAATCCCAAACAGTCCTTAATCAACCACTTTTCAAGCAACTTGTGATTTTTAAACACAACCTACTAATTTTATCATTCAAACAGCTACACTAGGTGACAACTAACAGATTGCAAACATAAAACACAAAGCATAAACACAGAATCACCAAATCATATACCAAAATGCAAAACAGGCAGTAACATGAAATATTTTAGAGGAATCTTAAACAAGGGATTAAACCTGCCCTCCACAACATCCTAGGAGGGCCAGCTATGCTCCTTGGACCTTGTTCAACAACTAGAACAAGACCAAGGTACTTCAATAAGAAAGATGAATAAATGCCTTGGTTGATGTTTCAAAGCAGAAACTCAATGGCTTGATTTCTTCAACACAATGAACAAACAGCCCAACCAAAGGCCCTAATCCCTTCACAAGCTTGGTGTAAACAAGCTTGCAAGAGCTTGTAGCTTTTGGTTAAGGATTAGTACAAAAAAATAAGCAAATTCAGAAACCTCTTTTCAAGCTTTTTCAAACTTGAAAAACTTTACCAAACATAAACGTCCTTGAACCAAATGATTCAAGCACACTTATAACAACAAATGGAACTCAGAATCACCTTTAAACAACACCAACTTTCAAAAACATAAAAAGGAATTATAATTTTCTCAAAATACCAACTTTTATAAATTTCAAAAAGGAATTACAAGTTTAAAAGGTAAAACTGGAACAAAGGGACTCTCACAGGTTGAGGTCTCTTTTTATAGACATATGTTAAGCCTACATTGTTCACAAACCCTAGAAGTGAAATTCCCAAAATGTCCTTGAGGTCTTCTAGACGATTCTTGGTTGTGAGCTGTCCAAAATGATCCAAACCGTTTAAAATAGCTTTGGGATGAAGCTAAGAGTGTGGGCTGTTGATCTTGGCATGTCAGCTTACTTGGAGAGAAAGTTGTTCTCTGATTGGTTGAAAGGGAATTGGGGGTGGGGTCCATGGTGAGTGGGAGTGAGGGTTTTTGATGTGGGATGGGTTTCTGCATGTGTGAATCACACATGTGCCAGGGTAATTGGATTTTACCCTTTGTTTTAAGTGGGGTAAGTTATGGGTTCATGTGGGTAAACAGTAAACATTTTGATTCGAAATTAGGGGGTGTAACTTGTTTGGCGCATGTTTGTGTGTTTGAAGTTTGGAAATGGCAGCTTTGGTCCTTTATTTTTGGCAAAACATGTATAATAAGATATTCAGCCAACAAAAACGCATCCCTTTGTTAATAAAGTTATGGTTTTCACACTTTTGGCACAAAACTTTTCCAAAAGGTTTTAAAGGGTTGTTTTTGCCCTTTTTGGATATTTGAGGGACTGATCTTGGACATTCTTGATCTTTAAAGGTCTTCATTGTCTCTTTGACTTCATGAGGGACCATAATTGAAAAATTAGATTTGATGAGGGACTAATCTTGCCATTTCTTCAAAGTTAAAGGACCTTTTGTGTAATTTTGACAAACTCAAGGGACCAAACTTGTAATTATGAATTCACAAGGGTTTTAAGTGTCATTTCTTCATTCATTGAGGATCAATCTTGCATATCTTCAAGTCTTCAAGGGTAAATGTTGGATAATTCATGAACTAGGGCCCGGTTCTTTGTACGGCTTCGTTTCTCGTGTCCGTTTATCCTTGTTTCTTGTGATCTTTTGTCTTTTTCACGATATCCATACCTAAAATACACAAGTAAACAAACACAAGCATATATATGGTATTTTATGACATTTTTGTGCATTTAAAGCCCGAAAAGAACGATGAGATCATGTATAAATGCCATCTCATCACTCCCCGGCAGCGGCGCCAAAATGATTGTGGTAAATTACGTCTTTTAGGAAAAAGAGCGTAAAAGCGGTAAGTATTAAGTGATGATTTAGGAAAATCAAGCACTAATGACCCAATGAAGTTCGTTTCCCAAGGAGGTATATGTGTGTGAATAATCCGTAATTGGTTTGAAATTAATATTGGTTAGAAAGGGATGAGAAAAGAGAATGACGAAGACGTGAAATTAATTACTACGACGACAAAACGTAAAACCGTAAAATAAGGTAAAATAAAAATCAATTCTAAAAATTACCAAAAATTCACCATAAATCAAAATAAAAAAACTAAGAGTTTACCAATGATCAAAACTTTTTCAAACCTTTTAAATAATTAAATATTCAATTTTTAAATGCTAATTAAAGCCCTAAAAATCAAATTAATTATCAAAAACCCCCAAATAAAGATTTTTCAATTGGTAAACCTCTAAATGACCTAAAAAGATTAAAAACTATTTTTAGAAATTTTTAAACTTAGAAAAACTATTTAAAATAATTTAAAAACTATTAAAATTTAAAATAATTATAAAAATTAATCTAAAGGTGATAAAATTAATCTAAAAGTTGCAAAATTCCTATTTTAATGTATTTAAGCTAAAAAATGTAAAAAGTGCAAAAATGTGAAATTTGAAAAATAATAATAAAATAATATTAAAATAATATTAAAAATCCAAAAATTATAAAAAATTCTAAAAACTTGCAAACTAGTTTATTTTAACCTAAATAAACAGAAAATGAAAGTGAAATGACCAGAATACCCCTATTGGACCCTCAAGTGGGCCAAAACCAAAAACAGTTAACACAAATGGGCTTTTTAGCCCAAAAAGTCAAACTTGGCCCAATTGACTTGGAAAAGCCCAATTTGACTCAAAATTTAATTCTAAAAACAAAACTCTAAAGGCCCAAAAGCTGAAAGTGATCTTATCACACTTTATTAAGCAAACAGCTTATCCTTATTGGGCTTTTTAGCCCATTAAGCAATAAGTCAATGCCATAAGCTCTAATTTAACACACAACCTTCTTTTGGGATGATTAAGAGATTTGTAAAAAGAAATTTTGAAAAATCACACTCAATAATCCAGAAATAAGCAAAGTACAAATCCACAAAACGACAAAATTGTCGGGTTTGAGATTTAGGGCACCTCAGAAGCTGTAGTTTTTTGCAAAATCTCACAAATAGCTCAACTAAGAATAATCAATCAAGAAAATCACAAAAAGCCAAGTAGAATAAGCTGTGAGAACCAATAAGCACTCTGAAAAAGCCAAATAAGCTAGTATCCTAGCAAAACCTTAACCAAAAGACTTGTAACCTTTCAAACTTTATATTAAGCTGAGAAAAATGAGTTCTATTACAAAAACTAATTTGTTGCATGTACCAATAAGCAAAACAGATTCAATTAGCTTATGTGACCAAGTTTGACCAAAAGTCAAACGCTGACAAGTGAAAATCAAACGCTGACAAGCACAAATGGACGTTGACAGACTTAATGAAGTGTTTAAACTTGTTTTCCACCATGATGGTCAAGGTTTGAGTGCAAACCTTGTGAATCAAAGCCTACCAGTTGGGTAGACTTGATGTGTTTTGACACAAATAAGCCAATAAGACAGTAAGCTTATAAGCTATCAATAGATAAATCCAAGTAGCCAAATAACCTCACAAGCAGCACACAAATAGGATCCTAGCAGCAAAACAACAATCCTATTGTTAGAAATCACAATGCAACACCAAATGAGGTGGTCACTTTGCTGATGCAAATGACCACTTCAGTCAACTTTGAAGCTATAACAAACACAATAAGCCACCAAATTCAACAACCAGATAACCAGTAGATAGCTTATCACCCAAACTATTCCCAAACCTGATTTCAGACCATAGATCCAAGTAACAAAGAAGTTATTGGATCTGATGTGTTTGACCAATTCCAAAACACTTTTTATCAGATTTTAGCAAAACTTCCAATCCTTTTTCCAAACTTTCAGAGACTTAACAAAGGACTAAAACTTGTTTAAAATGACTTGTTTAGACTTCCCAAACCCTAAGAACCAAGGGCACAAGGCCAAAAGGCCTTATGAACCAGTAATCCTAAACAGTCCTTAATCAACCACTTTTCAAGCAACTTGTGATTTTTAAACACAACCTACTAATTTTATCATTCAAACAGCTACACTAGGTGACAACTAACAGATTGCAACCATAAAACACAAAGCATAAACACAGAATCACCAAATCATATACCAAAATGCAAAACAGGAAGTAACATGAAATATTTTAGAGGAATCTTAAACAAGGGATTATACCTGCCCTCCACAACATCCTAGGAGGGCCAGCTATGCTCCTTGGACCTTGTTCAACAACTAGAACAAGACCAAGGTACTTCAATAAGAAAGATGAATAAATGCCTTGGTTGATGTTTCAAAGCAGAAACTCAAGGGCTTGTTTTCTTCAACACAATGAAAAAACTGCCCAACCAAAGGCCCTAATCCCTTCACAAGCTTGGTGTCAACAAGCTTGCAAGAGCTTATAGCTTTTGGTTAAGGATTAGTACACAAAAATAAGCAAATTCAGAAACCTCTTTTCAAGCTTTTTCAAACTTGAAAACCTTACCAAACATAAATGTAACACCCCCAAATTTATACAAATCAATACAACGGAATACTCGTTGGTGTTATGGGATAGCACATTACTCACATCATAGACAACGCTTAAAAATCGCGTCGTTTATTAATAAAGCATTTCCATTCATAAATATCAAATTTACATAGGTCCCAAGTCATGGTCATTTCATACAATTTTACAAAAGATTTGAATGGAAATTTTTATTTAAGTGCGGGCCATGAATTCTTGTTGTCTTCCCGAGAATTACCTTTAAGTACCTGAGATAAAACATGTTAAAAGAAAAGGTCAGCGATAACGCCGAGTGAATTCATAGAGTTTAATAAAATCCATCAATATAACATCGGTATAAAATTATTACCGAAAATTATTTTGTACAAATCATTTTAATAGGCCATAAAATAGCCAAAGTCATTTTATACAATTCCTTATCAAAATCATAATATAGGCTTTCACCTTCAAAATCATTTTACGAACCATTGTCGTTAAAAACATCATATAGTACGTTTTATAACGTCGTGTAGATTAAATAAAACCGTTATATGAATATGGTTATGAAAAACCAAAACACGAACATAATATAAATTGTAAGACCCCGTATTGCTAGTCAGGCAATATATCGTAATTTAGTGCGTATAACAGTATTTTGTTATTTTGGATTATTATAAGCCGCATGACATTGTTACCTTACTATGCCAAAAAACGGGTAGCTAGCCCGAAACTCAATTTGCCCATCTAAATTAGCGTGTCGTCACAATAATCACGCTTGTGTAAATCTTCTCATACATAAATTCGCTTACCAATCAATGTGGCACGACGGGGATCAATCTTCAAGGCGCGAACTGGGGTGATCGTCCCCAAATAGTACTATTATATGCATAAGCGTCTACCAAATCCCGGTAGTTCACAATTCATGCTAATGGGACTTTAAGTGACATAACCTAACTTTAATAATCCATTTAATTTCATCTATCAGGTCATTTAATCATTCATCTGGTCATACAATCATTCGGGTCCAAATCAATAAACAAGCAATCGGGACAAATGGTGTCCTATTTTATAAAAACTAACATGTTATCTCCCTCGCGGGTTTATAAAACATTTCATAAAAACATTTAAAAGAGTGCGAGGCTATGAACTCACGTTGATGTTAGAAAGCGGGTTATCGGCAATTCGGATGTACGGTACGTGCTTCAATCACGGAAACCTAGACAAATAATACTCGTCTTAGACTTTTGTCCAATGACTTTATCAAAATAACAATTATGTATATATATATGATGACTTTATACATATGATGATGATCAAGTGTGTTTATACATCTTTACTCATTCATTATAGTGTTTATGTGTTGGAAATTTTCAAGACTAGTTACACTAGTTCAACTTGTTTACATTAATCTGATAAGTCCATTAAAGCTGTTTGCCTAACAGCTTATCAAAATAAGTTTTCCAAAAGTCTTTCCTGAGACTAAATGTATTCATCTGTCAAAAAGAACTTTAATCAAAAAATTATGTTACTCATGGGGCTCTAACTCGAGACCCTTAGTTTCAAGGTTAATTGTGTTAACCATCTGGGCTAACTGGCCTATTTGGTTTTATTATTCTCTGTTTAATTAATATAGTGCAGTTGTAATTGGCAGATTTCTTTTTAGTAACTTTTGATTCACTTGGCATCCGTGTGTTAGTTGTGTTTCTTTTAAAGCTTTTGATTGGTGGATGGTGAAAAATGAGATGTTGAAGCCAATGATAAACAGCCACGTAGCACCTTCGTTCCACCCCTTCTCTTCCTTAAACCATGGGGGTTTTATTCCCTTTTTTGTGAATTATCTGAATAAATAAAAATCCCTTTGTTTTATTGGGTTAATTATTGACTAGGTTTTTTATGAATAGTGATTTGGGTGCCTGGTTTTAGGATGAAAAATGGGGAAGAAGGTGAATCTCGAATGTATCGAAAATAAAATAACAATGTGTGTGAAACGAGTGGGAGAGATATGAGTGGATTGGTTTATTTAATGTGAGTGGAATGAGGTATTTATTTATTGTGAAAAGAAAGTAAATGGACAGTTTTATTAAGAAAAGTGAATGGAACGTTTGTGAGTTTGGGATTTGTACCGTGACCATTGAAACCAAACCCTAATGGGTCCAAGGCCCAACACACGCCCCTTTTATTTATTTAACTCATCCAATTGGGCCATGAATTTGGGCCAAAACAAAAACTCTATCCATTTGTAACTTATTAAGGAATTTGGGCTTTATTTGGCAAAGTTTCAAATGTTCATCCAATATTGGTCTTTTCAGGCCCAATAAGCTCATGTGGGTCCCACTTGGCCCATAAACTTGACAAATGATTGGATCCTCTAAAGTCGAGCTCGATTTTGGCTTCTTCAATCTTTATCATCAAACTCGTGTCGATATTTGCCGGTTTTTGCGAACTTGGTACCTACACACACGAAACAACAAAAACAAGCATATACAAAGCATATTTGATACATTTCATGCATAATTTCATTGTTTATTAATACAAATGATATGAGTAAATACACTCATATCAAAGCCCAATGGGCCTATTATAAGCCCAATACTATTCATTAACCCAATAATACTTTTATTATCAGTATCATACTTTATATGTTGGGTCCAAATGGGTTAAGTCCAATAAATAAGTTTATAAGTGTTTTACTAACTAGTCGGGTTTATAGTCCAATAATGCTAACTTAGCCCGTTAATGTCCGTATGTTATATAGTTCGGGTTTTATCGGTTTTTACTTGGTATATAAGTTCATATATCAGTATGTGAGTTTATAAAAGTTTACATTAGACGGGTCCGACCGTCTAAGTTTTATTTGACAAAAACGTTAATCTTTCGGTTTTAGCCGAAAAGACGTAAAACTTAGTATATTGTTTTATAACTTGGAAAAACATTTATATTTATACTTTATATAACCTAATCCATTTTAATATCAACATTTAAATAACTCTTTTATTATAATCATTATCAACTAGTGGAATTTGTATTTATATATATTTATATAAATTTTCGAGTGCTTATATTATATATTATTTATACAAAATCAGTCCTAAAAATCTAGTTTACTAAAATGGTCATATCTAGAGTTCTACATGGAGATAGAACCCCAAATTTTTATCACAGAAACTATATGACATGTGCTTCATTTTATTCCTTTATAGCTATTGATGAATCAACCCCTAAGTATTTTCTAAAATTCGTCCAAAACAGTGTAGTCAGATTTGCACTCTAAACTTGTTTTGATCATATCTCACTCATTATAATGATTCCATTGTATGTACAACTCTCACATGTGTACAAGACCTAATACTTACTGTATATTGATTCCACTTTACCATTTTATCAGTTTAACTTTTGGTTACTTACTATTTTTATATAGCCATCTTTTTAAGCATGATTTTAACCTTGTTACCTATGGTTTTTCATCTCTTTAATCATATTTATCAACACTTGATCCCAACACAACATTTTTATCATCATATATTCATCATATACATATACATTAAGAAAGAAAATACATGATTACATAATCAAAATAACAAGAGGATGGGAAGAACAATCTTTATACCACCAAGATTGTGTAGGTATTCATCAAGGCTTGGATTTTTGATGGAAGAACTTGTGATAGATCAACACCAATCTTCATGGCCACCAATACTTGTAAACTTCATGTAGAAATCAGCCCTTGAACATCACCAAATCTTCTCCTTGGATGTTAAAATCACACCAATCAACAAAGCTTCAAAGGGGCATCATCATATGTGTAAATAACATATGATTTATGGTTGAATCAATATCAAATGGAGGTTATATTGGGTGAATATGGGATGAAATTTGAGAGAGAGATGAGAGAAATGTAGTGGTTTTGCATGTAGGTGTGTGAGTTTTGTGGTTTGTGTAGCTTGTTTTAAGCTAGTAAGTGGTTTTGGTGCAAGTGAAGGACAAGTGTCCTTGCACTTGTTATAAAAGTGACACCAAATTGTTTTTATGGTTATTGATGGGGGGTGGGACAAGTGTTACTTGTTTCATCCCCTACTAATTTACGGGTACTCCTCGATTCTAGTTTCCTCGATTTGCGTGCCCTCGGGTCATTTTACGAAAAAAGTTTTTTATAAATTATGAATCAACGGCACAAAACGAATCTAATAAAAATTGTCTCATCAAAAACGGAGTTCAAAAAAGTAAATACGTAATCCTAAGGTTTTCGGTTTAGTTGTAAAGGACGTTAAATTATTCACGTAAGTCCTAATCTCTTCTCGTAAATTTGTGAGTTTATGAACCAACACAAATTTAAAATCTCAAAATAATATTCACGGACAAATTTATTTTCTGAAATGTTGGACTGTCACCAAAGACGGTGTATGTAAACGTAAGCACATAACGTAGAATCCTCCGGTTTAGACGTAGTCGATGTTACTTCAAGACGTAAATCCGAATTTCTTCCCATAAATAAGTGAGTTCATATTATAACATTAAAATAATGTTTTTAAATAAATATTGAGAATAAAATATAAACCATAAATTGACGGATTGTCACAGCATTTACCCCTAAACAGGATCTTTGTCGTCAAAGATCATCTTATCTTACTACTCGCTTCTTATAGAGTTAAAGCCATGTGGGTATTTCCTCCACTTCCGATCTTTTCTCACAAGTGTAATCCATTACAATATGCGAGTTTCATCAGACATAACTACGGGAATAAGATCAGGCTTATTGTTGACTTACTTTCTCTATCCATGATGTTCACGGGTTTTTGATGAATGCAACTTTTCGCCGATCTAAACTTTATCAAGAAGAATTTAGATTTTCACTTGATAGTCATTTATCAAGTTCGATATACGAAACATAATTCACGCAGCCCTTGAAGTCCTAAGGTAGATCCAACTTATATGCCTTTCAAACCAACTCTTACATCATCTCAATGGTCCCATACAACGGGGACTTATATCCCATGATCCTTCAGATCATCAATTCATTTTTCCATAGTTAAAATTTTTGGCATAACTTCGCTACCCATTTGGCACTTTAAGATCTACATTTCATATTCACATAACCTCCTGCCCACTACCGGCAGTCAATAATCAGATCCTAATTTCAATAATCATTTCAGGTCTCGCGGGTCGAGTATTTTGTAAGGTTAGGTTCGCCATCATAGGAAACCTTAAACCTAAAAGACATGTCCAACTCACAATGGGTGTATGTCGGGTGTCTTCATCCCAACTCCTGCTTACAGATGCTCTAATATTTAGATCCTAACAAGATTCGATCTCGATCCTAATACGATAGTTTTCAATGATAATCTCTCCAAAGGAAAACGATTTTACAGTTTATTACCAAAGGTCAATCATTCAAACACAGAACAACACTTATAGTATTTTGTATCGTTACTTTACCTCGTCCCTTCGATTGGGGTGGTACACAGTACTCTCATCAAGATTCGTTCTCAACGACTTCTGAGCAAACCTCTAGAAATTCGATGCGAAGTGAGGATCTTGATAGAGATGATCGATACGGGTACACCATGTTTACACAACTCCTTTAAATACAAAAGAGTCAATTTCTTCATCAAGAATCTATCATTAACAGGAATGATATTAGCAGATTTGGTCAGTCTGTCGACGATGACCCAAATCGAATCAAATTCAGATGATGACCTTTGCAATAATTAGACGTTTACTAATGTATGAGGCGATGTCTGCCTTCATAATTTGCCATTAGTACAACTTGTTCAGACAAAGATACTTTTAGTCAGAAATGACATAAATAGAATACTTATACTTACAAGATTCCAACATAACTATATCTCAAAATCTCCATAATTAGGCAACCACAAGTGGCCTTTTATACATTTAACGCCATCGGCTTCTCAATTTTAATGGTTCACATTAGCCGTGAAACCTTTCACTATTTATATTATCCTTCTTACAAACACCAGCTATTTTTAAATTGTTTGGTAATTTATTTTGTACAATCATTACTAAGGAAAACATCCTAATCGGTTCTTTATCCTTTCTATATAACGTGTCGGTATCTACATTCACCTTTCCTGATGATATAATTATCATGACCAAAATTCACTCAGAATTTCTTTCTTCATATTTTCTAAGTTTTAGTTTCATCTCAACTATTATTTTTATCTGTTTTACTCAATCCGACGTCTAAATTGTCGATAATTATTACAATTAATTAAATAATAATTACTAAATTTTTATGAAACGTAAACGTAAAAATTTTAAATTTCTTAGTTCGACCAATTATATAAAATGTTCAAAATAAATTTGAATTTAATTAACAAGATTTTTGTTGATTTATCGAAAATATTTAATAAGATTCGTAAATGTTCGAAAAATCTTTGGTTATACTTTGGTCAAAATTTTCTTAGTTGAAAGTAAACATTGTCGTTTCAAATTTCAAGTCATAAGTTATATGGTTTCCTCAATTCTTCTTAAGTTGTCTAAAAGCACACACAAACATTTACCCCTAAACATGAGTTTAGTTAAATGAATTGTGTATAAGAGAATGATCCCTTAAAAATCTTTTGATAAATGATTTGTCAAAACATATTTCCATTTTCTTTTTGGTAAAACCCAAAGCCTTAATGGTTTCAAATTTTTGAAGAGTCAATATATTCCATTTTCTATAAATCACACGGTCAAATAATGTAAAGGATTTAGTCTTTAATCACATGTTAAATATTTAAGATACAGGTTTTCACTACTCGGCCAATTCAGGGAAGTCTATAAACGATTATTAACTCCTTCCTATTCTTAGAAACAAACAAATGGTCCTTAATGATCACGAGCATGAATTTATCAAATTACAGCCTACACACGTGATTCACCAATTTTATGAATGCTACATGTGTATTAGTCAATCCAAACGACATCACATGAAACTCATAATGTTCATTACAAGTACCGGATGTAGTGATTGGAATAGATAATCTTCTTCGCGGACGCGAAGTTGATAATAACCATGTCGTGGATCAAATCTTTAGAACATACGCTAGAACCTTTTAAATGATCGAACAATCTATCATCTTGGGTAGTGGATATAGATTTTAATCGTCAATTTACTTAGTTCACGGTAATCAATAAACATAAGGAATTATAACACCATAGCTCTTCATAATGACGAGCGTGGCAGAATAAAAGCTTTCTCTGACAACTCTTTTAGTTGTACGGTAATTCCTTTAATTCAGATGGTGCTGACATACAGTGCACAAGCCACTGGTGCAGCACCGGGAATATAATCAATACCAATTTCAACTTGCCTTAATGGCGAAACTCTAGGTAATTCACCAGCAAATACCTCCTAAAGTTTCAAATAACAGAAACATGTTTTAATAAATTCATATTAGGTTCTTTCTAGATTATAATATCTATGACTAATTCACATCCATTCACAGTATAATTTCAAGTCTAAATACAGGATATGGTCATCCATCAAGAATTATTTAGATCACTTTTGATAATTAACATCTTATCTTTTAGGGGAATTCTACTCGAGTTCCCATCAATTAAGACAATGTCGTCATGTCATAATCAATCAATCCATCCTACTGGAATTATCAACTTTCCAGTTTCATTACCGTCGATAAGATGTGAACTTCTCAAAAGACTAATAATAACTCATAATCATTCACAATTCAAGGATATATGGAGACACAACTACCATTAAAAGAGTAAGGTCAACGCATAATCTACGCGAGAGAATTTCAAATCAGATACAGACAAAAACATTTAACGAATATGAGTATATCCCATGTTTTCATAATTTTGAGTACGCATTCGAAAGCTCCTCGGATCGTTACCCAGGTTATTCAAATGAAATCAAATCAAAAGAAATGATAGGAACGTCGATACATCCAGTCGGGTATCAACACTCGGTAATCAGATACTTTTCCTAAGAATCTCACTACGGGAGAATTGGACAAGAAAGAATTGTCAATTGTCAAATAAGACAATTTCCACAGATGAGTAAATTCGACTCAGAAGAATAGATGCTACAGGCACATATGTAGGTGTCCCTCACATTATGTCCCTATTTTTCACTTATTGTAGATATCATAAAATTTAATCTTTCACAATCTTCAAAGAGAATGTAGTGTTTATTAATCAGTTTTATGGTGACTACTAATCAGCCTTGCATGGTCCATTCCAAATTTTATGTAGGCGCGCAACTATATACAATTTCAAGATTAACGATGCAATACTCAGTTCGTCAAAATTTTATCATCATGTTTATAATAAAAACATTTTCATGCTTAATTCTTAAATAAGAATCAAGAATAAATTTACAAAGATTTTCTTTGTTATGAAAACAATTAAGTTTCCAAAGCGTTTCATAAACAACTTTACTTCAATAATGATTATTTATAAATCTCACTTTAAATAATCCGTATAGTGATGAAAATCCAATTATTCTCAAGGAATACCGTTTTAACTTATAAAACAACGAGTGATCTGCAAAAGAGTGATCAAGAGTTGTTCACCAAGAACTAACTACTATATATAAGGAAATGAGCTTAGCCACTTAATCATGAGGTTCATGACCTCGATGGCACTCAGAAAGAATAATTCACAACGTAACTCAAATCGAGATGAGTACTTGTTCAATGGTTGCATCACTAATGCGAACATTAGGAAGAAGCAAGAAAAGATAGATATCATCGACACATGTAGGATTTAGCAATCAAAGGTAGTTTTTTCATTAATCACAAACAAGTCAAAATTGTACCGTAACACATTATGTGTCACTATGTCATACAGTTCCATGAACTCATCCTACCAACTGATGTCTCAATTAAGTTAGGGATTATTTTTTTAAAAGATACCACAATGAATACTAACCTACAAGAGTCATTAGGTGTTCCATATGTCCCGGAAGATCCATTGGTCCCAATTCAGAAGAAGATTTATTCAATTTATTTCTTGGACACTGGGCATCCTCGTTAGTGGACAATGGCCTAGGAACAACCCTTAACACGAACCTACAATCAATTAAAACATTATAATTCAATCACAGAATTTAACGACTTCCTCTTAACAATCTCATATTCCATATGTGTTAAATTTTTACTTTATTCAAGTTTCAATCAACTTATACTCAAGGCGATATCCTACCTCATTTTCCAGTACTTTGAACCTTATTCATAAACCTTAAAAGGGAAATAAAAGCTCGATATGATCAACACTTAATTTCCAATCCTATAGCTCTTTCAACAATAGTTATCAAATGAGTCACTAGTATGAAATGACTCACACATTCAATTAGACTTCTCGGAAAGGTACTAGTGGCATGAGGCTTTTTGGGTAATGGTTCCAATGACAGCCTCAATTGCAACATTCACCCTTTCGATTTCAATTTAAGAATTGGATGACAACGAATCAGATGACATCTTTCTAGGTGGTAAGGTTTTGTCAAACTCCACTCTATAAGGAAAGATCGTCATGACATCGATATCAGATTTAATCTCGCCAATTCTTCTCTAATATCATAATCAACTACTATCAACATTTCTACGAATATCAACCATTTGTTGGGATCATAAATATCCACAACTTGATTTAGATCTAGAATAGCTAGAATTCCTACAGAAATAGCTTAGATTAATTTACTAGGGGATTTAGGGTTCTTTGTGACAATCTACGTCGTATAAATACCTCGTATAAATATTAAAATAATCATCAAACAATCATGTAATAAAATTACATCATATATATATATATATATATATATATATATATATATATATATATATATATATATATATATATATATATATATATATATATATATATATATATATATATATATATATATAATCCAAGTTATATATATATATATTAAAATAACACTTTCTCAGTCTGGCCTTGTCGGTAACTCGGGAATTCTTCGGCACCGTTATAGTCAAAAGACTTTTAGACATTTTTAGAAAAATGTTTATAGTTAAAAGATTTTGAAATGTTTTATTCAAAACCTTAGTTTTAAAAATCTTTCGTTCTCTATAACGAGAGCTCTGTTACCAAACTGTAACACCCCCAAATTTATACAACTCAATACAGCGGAAGACTCGTTGGTGTTACGGGATAGCACATTACTCACATCATAGACAATGCTTAAAAATCGCATCGTTTATTAATAAAGCATTTCCATTCATAAATATCAAATTTACATAGGTCCCAAGTCATGGTCATTTCATACAATTTTACAAAAGATTTGAATGGAAATTGTTATTTAAGTGCGGGCCATGAATTCTTGTTGTCTTCCCGAGAATTAACTTCAAGTACCTGAGATAAAACATGTTAAAAGAAAAGATCAGCGATAACGCCGAGTGAATTCATAGAGTTTAATAAAATACATCAATATAACATCGGTATAAAATTATTACCGAAAATCATTTTGTACAAATCATTTTAATAGGCCATAAAATAGCCAAAGTCATTTTATACAATTCCTTATCAAAATCATAATATAGGCTTTCGTCTTCAAAATCATTATACGAACCATTGTCGTTAAAAACATCATACAGTGCGTTTTATAACGTCGTGTAGATTAAATAAAAATCGTTATATGAATATGGTTATGAAAAACCAAAACACGAACATATTATCAATAGTAAGACCCCGTATTGCTATTCAGGCAATATATCGTAATTTAGTCCGTATAGCAGTATTTCTTTATTTTGGATTATTATAAGCCGCATGACATTGTTACCTTACTATACCAAACAACGGGTAGCTAGCCCGAAACTCAATTTGCCCATCTAAATTAGCGTGTCGTCACAATAATCACGCTTGTGTAAATCATCTCATACATAAATTCGCTTACCAATCAATGTGGCACGACGGGGATCAATCTTCAAGGCGCGAACTGGGGTGATCGTCCCCAAATAGTACTATTATATGCATAAGTGTCTACCAAATGCCGGTAGTTCACAATTCATGCTAATGGGACTTTAAGTGACATAACCTAACTTTAATAATCCATTTAATTTCATCTATCAGGTCATTTAATCATTCATCTGGTCATACAATCATTCGGGTCCAAATCAATAAACAAGCAATCGGGAAAAATGGTGTCCTATTTTATAAAAACTAACATGTTATCTCCCTCGCGGGTTTATAAAACATTTAAAAGAGTGTGAGGCTATGAACTCACGTTGATGTCAGAAAGCGGGTTATCATCAATTCGGATGTACGATACGTGCTTCAATCACGGAAACCTAGAAAAATAATACTCGTCTTAGACTTTTGTCTAATGACTTTATCAAAATAACAATTATGTATATATATGATGACTTTATACATATGATGATGATCAAGTAGGTTTATACATCTTTAATCATTCATTATAGTGTTTATGTGTCGGAAATTTTCAAGACTAGTTACACTAGTTCAACTTGTTTACATTTTGAAGCCCAATGGGCCTATGATAAGCCCAATACTATTCATTAGCCCAATTATACTTTTATTATCAGTATTATACTTTATCTGTTGGGCCCAAATGGGTTAAGCCCAATAAATAAGTTTATAAGTGTTTTACTAACTAGTCGGGTTTATAGTCCAATAATGCTAACTTAGCCCGTTAATGTCCGTATGTTATATAGTTCGGATTTTATCGGTTTTTACTTGGTATATAAGTTCATATATCAGTATGTGAGTTTATAAAAGTTTATATTAGACGGGTCCGATCGTCTAAGTTTTATTTGACAAAAACGTTAATCTTTCGGTTTTAGCCGAAAAGACGTAAAACTTAGTATATAGTTTTATAACTTGGAAAAACATTTATATTTATACTTTATATAACATAATCCATTTTAATATCAACATTTATATAACTCTTTTATTATAATCATTATCAACTAGTGGAATTTGTATTTATATATATTTTATATAAATTTTTGAGTGCTTATATTATATATTATTTATACAAAATCAGTCCTAAAAATCTAGTTTACTAAAATGGTCATATCTAGAGTTCTACATGGATATAGAACCCCAATTTTTTATCACAGAAACTACATGATATGTGATTCATTTTATTCCTTTATAGCTACTGATGAATCAACCTCTAAGTATTTTCTAAAATTCGTCCAAAACAGTGTAGTCAGATTTGCACTCTAAACTTGTTTTCATCATATCTCACTCATTATAAAGATTCCATTGTATGGACAACTCTCACATGTGTACAAGACCTAATACTTACTGTATATTGATTACACTTTACCATTTTATCTGTTTAACATTTGGTTACTTACTGTTTTTATACAGCCATCTTTTTAAGCATGATTTTAACCTTGTTACCTATGGTTTTTCATCTCTTTAATCATATTTATCAACACTTGATCCCCACACAACATTTTTATCATCATATATTCATCATATACATATACAATAAGAAAGAAAATACATGATTACATAATCAAAATAACAAGAGGATGGGAAGAACAATCTTTATACCACCAAGATTGTGTAGGTATTCATCAAGGCTTGGATTTTTGATGGAAGAACTTGTGATAGATCAACACCAATCTTCATGGCCACCAATACTTGTAAACTTCATGTAGAAATCAGCCCTTGAACATCACCAAATCTTCTCCTTGGATGTTAAAATCACCACCAATCAACAAAGCTTCAAAGGGGCATAATCATATGTGTAATTAACATATGATTTATGGTTGAATCAAGATCAAATGGAGGTTGTTTTGGGTGAATATGTGATAACTAGATTTTACTTAGTTAAAAAGTTCTTTGTCGTGTGTCTCTTCGAATTGAAAAACTTGTGTTTAATGTGTGACTCAGTTTTATTTTGGTGAAACAAAGATGTGTCGTTGTAGTGTTTAAAATAAAAGGTGCGAAACTTTAAAGTAAAAGTGCAATTAAAAGTAAATCTAAATCTAATTTAAAGTAAATAGTGCAAGTAATTAAAAGCGAGACGAGAATTAAAAGGCACTAAATGAAAATAACGCAAACTTAAATCTAACTAAGGCAAACTTAAAACGCAACTAAAACTAAAACTTAAACTAAGGCAAGACTAAAATAAATCTAAGGTAAATAAACTTAAAGTGCGACTAAAGAAAAAGGCGGGAAAAATAAAGCTTGAAATAAAAAGGCAGAAAGTTAAAAACTGAAAATAAAGAAACTGAAAATAACCCTATCCGGAATAAACCCCTACTCGGAATAAATGGCTATGCGGAATAACTGGTCTTACCCAGAATACAAGCCTATGCGGAATAATGCCCTCTATTCGGAATAATACACCTATTCGGAATAACACCTCTGTCCGGAATATCTGTCCCTATTCGGAACAAAGTCTTATGCGGAATAGTGCCCATACTCGGAATAATACTCCTATTCGGAATATCAATCCTATGCGGAATAGATAGGCCTATTCGGAATAAACTGCAACTCGGAATAATCTCCTCTACTCGGAATATCAGTCTATGCGGAATAACTTCCCCTACTCGGAATATCCACCTTATGCGGAATATCAAATATTCCGCATGGACATCCTCTTAAGACCTTTATTCGGAATAAAAGGAAAGATCAGTAAGACACCTGGGAAGTTATAGTAACAACTTCCCGAAGAACAAGGGAATAAAAATAGCACGAATTAAACCAAAACAAAGCTAAATCAAACACAAGATAAATCAAACGCATAAATAAAAAACTACTAAGCATAAACAATCAATATAAAACAATCAAACTAACAAATAAGATCAAGATAATCAAAACCCACTTAAATAAATCAACCAAAAATCAAGAACATGAACATAAACAAATCAACACAAAGATTAAAGAAAGGTAGGATGAGATTAACAAGATAAAGATAAAGATTAACAAGAATTAAAAGAAAAACTTACTTGAAATTAAATGATAATTAAGGTGCAAGACAAGGTAATTAAATGGACAAGTATTTAAATGACAAGGTAATTAAAAGTGTAAGAACTAACTGTCACTATTAGCCAACAAAATAAAAATGATTAATAACTAATCTATATATAGGGGAGGATTAAGGAAGCTTCCTCCCCTCTTTCCTTTTCTCTTAATTGCGTCATTAAGTCCCTCCTTCTTTTAATCTTCCTTAATTGCATACTTAGTCCTTTTCTTCTAATCTTCTTTAAACTTGGACTTAAGGGACTTTTGGCTTCGAGATTTCTTTGAACTCGTCTTTAAATTCTTCAATAAAATAGACTTGAATTCTTCGGCTTTTAATAAACTTCCGTCTTTTGACTATTTCTTCGATAAATCTTCAGAATTGGTCTTGGACTTCCGTTCTTTTTGCACTCTTGACTTCTTGACTTCGTCTTTCATCCTTTTCTTCAATAAAAGTCCGTAAATGCCCGTGAATTTCCGTGTTTTCTCTACTTTTCACCTTTTCGTCCTAAATCACAACAAAAACACAAACCACGCATAACTCCGACATAAAAGACATAGAATACACGTTTTGGTCCGGTTATTATTGTAATTAAGTGGTAGAAAAGATGGGTGTTTACACACCTATCAAATCCCCTACACTTGACCAATGCAATGTCCTCATGCAATGCATTAGTTACAAAGCAAGATTACACTTTTCATCATAATCAATCCACGTTGGCCTTTATTAAAGAGATAGAAAATTAAAGGCATACAAAATAAAGAAATCAAAAGCATACCTTGGGTTTTGAAAATGTTATGAATGATCATCATCCTCAAGTTTTCACTTTCTCCAAACCAAGCTTAAAAACGAGATCATTGTTATTATAAGTTAGTAGACTATCACGAACTCATGTGGGCCAATTACTCACTTAGACTCCCTTATTCCTAGGAGTATCTCTTATATTTTATTATTGTCTTGAATGATCACGAGGATGCATTTTTGACTTATTTCGATAGTTATTAAGTCTGAAAATAAAGTGAACGATTTAATCAATAGTTAGCTAAAGGACAAAATCTTTTAAAACTGCTTCTCGGGACCTCATAAAGTTCATATCTTGGCATAACTCGTTTCGCGATTTGAGACCTTTCTCGGACCGATATTTGGCAGCGACTTCATACTTCAAACCTTGAGAGACGTTCATGAAATTATGGTCTTCTCTTCATAATGAAATTTCTTCACTTGAAGTTTTGAGAGATTCATACTTGGACCACGACTTCTTCATTTTTCTCCAATCTTTATTTTGGATTTTGATATACAACGATCCGCCTCCTTTTATGACTTGGATCTATTTATCCTCATACCTTGTTAGGGTCTTTTCGGATACACTTCTCCATGACTTTTGGGAGTATTTGCTTTTCGTCGTGTGTCTCGACCCTTCATATTGATTTTCGATAAATACATCACTTGGGATCTTTAGCAACAAAATATAGCCCTCATGCCTTGTTAGGGCCTTTTCGGACTCGCCAATCTTCGCATCCCGCTTCAATAAGTTATGCCTTGGCTATGAACTCTAATCCATACCGAGCAACTTTTAAACGATCTTGGGCTAGAAGCTAAGTAACTTTTCAAATCATACAACCTTATTTATTAGCAGATAAATTATTAGCAAGCGATGGGAGAATAGGCTCATAATTAACTCACATAAATTCACGAAAGAATACCGAACTTATAATTGGCTCTATCATCTCTCGTTCTCTACAGTTTAAAATCTCAAGTAATGAGACTCGTGGATACTTAGCCTATTAAATCAAAGTTTTGGGTTTTCGAGTCGCCTATAGGATCTTGCAAATTCTTGGACTTTTTCAAGCTTAGAAATCGCATTTTAAAGTTCCCTTGATAAACGACTCTTTAGGATCAATAATAGGAACTTGCGAAAAGTTCTTGTTCTTAACCCGTGAGAGTTAAGACTTTCGCGTTTTATAGCTCCCTATATAAAAGCCTAGCAAAACTTGACTTAAACACGTTAAGGGTACTAGCTAGAGTAACTTAGGTAAGTAAACTCGGATTGAGTCAAAAGATTCACAAAGTTTGAAAATTAAAACCACTTATTAAACATTTATTCTAATAAGGAAAGAAAATAACTATACAAAGGGAAAAACTAATAGGCCAAAATAGATCAAAAATTTTGAAAAATGTCGAAAAATTGATTTTCCGGTTAAAATGAGGACAAATACAAGGAAAAGATCACTTAACTTCGATAGAAGTCCCCCCTACACTTAAGATAAACATTGTCCTCAATGTTTAAGCATGTGGGAGTAAACTCCCCTACATATAGGACATTGTGTACTTTGTTTAAATCTCGCTAAGGAAAGGACAACTAAAGAGATTCCTATTTTAAATATTTGAGAAAATATAAAATAGTGAATCGAAAAGAGTTTAGGATAGAACCGGGAAGAAGTAGAACACGGAATCACGGGTCGTCAAGAATCATCAAGAGTGGATCATTGAAGCTCGAATCCCTGATTAAGAAGTGAGGAGAGGAAATAGCAAACCAAAGGGTCTCCCCTACACTTATGATAAATAAAACAAAAAGATAGATGCATGGGTTGCCTCCCAAGAAGCGCTTGGTTTTTGTTTACCGAGTCGTGAGCCTGACTCGACCTTGATCATCAACGGAAGAAGCATGAAACATATCCACCAGGATCAAAGACATAGTTTTCATCGAGCAAATAACACAAGCTTAAGGCGAACAAGGCAAGCCAAATAAGAAGTGGCAAGGTTCCCTTAAGCAGTGATGGAGCACGGTGGAAGCAAGGGTGAAGTGCAAGCATGTCTTCAAATTTTCCAAAGATTTTTCCTTTTATTTCATCAGGTGGATACTGAGATGGCTTAAAGACTTCAATACCGGGGTCGAACACCTTTTCCTTTAAGGGAAAATAGCACTCAGGCTCAGCCGAGTGTGAAGAAGATCCGCAAAGAAGCACAACCTCGTCCTCAGAAGGGGGACAAAGAGGTGTCAAATCATATGTGCAACGGATATTGGTGTCGACCGGTTTCTTCTCCTTTGACAGAATGCTCTTCAAATCCAAAGTAGGATCAAGACGATAATCTTCAAAGTCATAAGGAGGAGCATCACTCTCATGAGGGAAGTAAGTGTTGAGAAATTCAGAGAAGTCTTCCTCAAATGAGTAATCGTCCAAAGTAGGATCGAGTGATGGCTGGGGATCTTCATCATGTAAAGAATTGCTCGAGAGAGTATCAGCCTCATCAAAATCATCGAAAGTGGGCAGCTCGGGATACTCAGAAGTACAATCAAAATCATCCGAATCTGAGCTAGAATCATCATCATCATAAGCATCAAAGACCGGTTGAGAATCATAAATGGGAGAAGCGTCTAAAGTGGATCGAGAATCATCCACATCATCGTCAAAGAGTGGATTATCGATGGAAGAATCGAATAGAGGATTGTCATAGATGGTAAAGTCATCGAGCACATTAATCATATGCACTGATTCTCGGCCTCCAAAGGATTTTCCTGTAAGCTTCCCCATTTTAAAAACTTTTGAATCATCCCCGACTCGTAAGATTAACTCACCTACGGCCACATCTACTAGAGCTCGTCCGGTTCTCAAGAATGGCCGACCAAGTATTAAAGGAATACGAGGGTCCATTTCATAATTAACTACGACAAAATCGACCGGGAAAGTAAATGTGCCAACTTTGATAAAAACATCTTCGGCTATACCAACGGGGTAAGCGAGAGTGCGGTTTGCAAGTTCGAGAGTCATCTTTGTTAGAATGAGGTCGGATAATGATAGTGTTTTCCAAACACTCAGTGGCATCAAATTAATACTATCCCCGAGATCAGCAAGGGCAGTAAATTCTTCAGTTTTGTTGAACACGTAAGGCAACACAAAACGATCGGGATCTCCAAGCTTTTCCGGTAATTCTTTAAGAATAACTGCTGAGCAGTTTTCATTTAAGCGTGTGTTGGCGAGTTCAATCAGCTTCTCCTTCTTGCTAAGCAATTCCTTGAATGCTTTGACAAATTTCGGAATGTGGCAAAGTGCTTCAACAAGGCTAATGTTGATGGTCATTTGAGATAGCATTTCCACATATTTCGATACTTGACAGTCATTCTTGGTTAGCTCGTTGGTCTTGCCTATGCGAGAAGGGTATGGGATTCTAGGTTTATAGGTGGAAGGTGAAGGTGTAGTAGGTAAAGGTTGGGATGTTGAAGGGTCCTTCCGAGATACATCGTCATGACGAGGCGGAGACGGTAATGGTGCACTAATACTAGGTGTAGGAGGAGTAGGGATACATGGTGGGGGAGGAGGTGTAGATGATGGAGGTGGGATTGGTGGTCCTACGATGGTGACTCCACTACGAGTAGTAATAGCACTTACATTGGCTCGCGGATTAGTGACGGTGTTTGAAGGTAGAGAACCCGAAGAAGAAGGTTGAGCTTCGGGCAAGAAACTAGCCAATAGATTCTTTAATTCAGTCGTTTGAGTGATGAAGGAGGATTGAATATTATCACGAACCTCGGTTCTAATGTCATTACCTTGCTTCATGATATCTCCTTTCATATTGATTATTTGGCTTTGTAGATTCTTGATTTGCTCACCTTGAGTTCTCATTGTGGCTTCAACATCGGTGTTTATGGGTGGGTGTTGATGGGCGGGTGGTTGATAAGGGTTAGAAGCTCTTGGTGGGATTTGGTTGCTTCTATTGTAGTTGTTGGTGGGGTTTTGGTTTTGAGGAGAAAAACCGGGTGAAAGGTAATTGTTGGATCGGTAAGTCAGCAGATTTCTATCCCCTTGTTGTCTAGCTTGGTAATTTTCCGGTGAATAATTACCGTAAGCTGCATACACATTTTCCGGATTTCCTTGTGTCGAAGGACAATCGGTGTATGGGTGAGGACCGCCGCATGTGTCACAAAGAGTAGCAACAGCTTTAACTTGTTGTTGTTGTTGGTTTGAAGCGAGAAGCGTAATACTTTTGCTCATTTCAGTCATCATGCGGGTGAGTTCGGTCAGCTCAGGGTTTGTTGAGGTAGAGGAAACATTGACTCTCGGGTTGTTCCTTGAAGAAGCGGAGGAATCCCAGTTTTTGTGGTGAGTAGTCATGTTCTCAATTAACTCTCTACACTCCTCGGGTCTCCTTTTCATGAATGTGCCACCGGAGGCTGCATTTATCGTATCACGATCTCGAAAAGTCAAACCGTTGTAGAAAGTATCAATTAAGGTCACAGGGAGCATGTTGTGGTTTGGATATCTTTCGATCAAGACATTATATCTCTCCCAAGCATCAAAAAGAGATTCATCAGGGTCTTGCATGAAACCGCTGATTTGATTGCGAAGGCTTGTGACCATGGATGGTGGAAAGTAGCGCGATAAAAATCGTTGAGTCATGTCATCCCAAGTGTGAATAGAATTCTTCGGGAGACGATCAAACCATTTCTCGGCATGATGCGATAAAGTATGTGGGAAGAGTTGTAGGCGAAGAACATCCATTGTGGCCCCAGGGAACTTCATGCTTTGGGTGATTGTAATGAACTTGTCGAGGTGTTTGTTGGCATCATCATCAGGCAATCCTCTAAATGGGTTTGTTTGTACTTGCTGAATCATATGGTGCTTCAACGAAAACTCAGGAGCGTTGATTTGCGTCGGCGCAATCGGTCCTCCTCGTCCAAACATTGTTGGTTGACAAAGTTCCTCCATGGTCCGAAGATCGGGCTGTGGAAGAACATTGTTGTTATTATTGAGGTGTGGTGGAATGTTGTTGTTGACACCTGACATAGCTAAATCTTCTTGAGGCTCGGGCTCTTGATAATTAGAAGATCTAGTACGCATACACCTGAAAATGCAAAAGAAAAAGAAAACAAACACAAAGACAATATATATACACAATAAAAATAAAATCTTTTTGGATTTTTGAGATTTTTAATTTTTATGGTTTTTTATCAATTTTTAATTTTTATGATTTTTTGAATTTTTTAGGCAAGAAAAATAACGCTCACAAGTGAACGGATCCCAAAAAGCAACGCGTCTTTCACAGAAAACCGTTAATCTTTACGAAAAGAGCCGGCAGCGGCGCCATTTGATAACTAGATTTTACTTAGTTAAAAAGTTCTTTGTCGTGTGTCTCTTCGAATTGAAAAACTTGTGTTTAATGTGTGACTCAGTTTTATTTTGGTGAAACAAAGATGTGTCGTTGTAGTGTTTAAAATAAAAGGTGTGAAACTTTAAAGTAAAAGTGCAATTAAAAGTAAATCTAAATCTAATTTAAAGTAAATAGTGCAAGTAATTAAAAGCGAGACGAGAATTAAAAGGCACTAAATGAAAATAACACAAACTTAAATTTAACTAAGGCAAACTTAAAACGCAACTAAAACTAAAACTTAAACTAAGGCAAGACTAAAATAAATCTAAGGCAAATAAACTAAAGAAAAAGGCGGGAAAAATAAAGCTTGAAATAAAAAGGCAGAAAGTTAAAAACTGAAAATAAAGAAACTGAAAATAACCCTATCCGGAATAAACCCCTACTCGGAATAAATGGCTATGCGGAATAACTGATCTTACCCGGAATACAATCCTATGCGGAATAATGCCCTCTATTCGGAATAATACACCTATTCGGAATAACACCTCTGCCCGGAATATCTGTCCCTATTCGGAACAAAGTCTTATGCGGAATAGTGCCCTTACTCGGAATAATACTCCTATTCGGAATATCAATCCTATGCGGAATAGATAGGCCTATTCGGAATAAACTGCAACTCGGAATAATCTCCTCTACTCGGAATATCAGTCTATGCGGAATAACTTCCCCTACTCGGAATATCCACCTTATGCGGAATATCAAATATTCCGCATGGACATCCTCTTAAGACCTTTATTCGGAATAAAAGGAAAGATCAGTAAGACACCTGGGAAGTTACAGTAACAACTTCCCGAAGAACAAGGGAATAAAAATAGCACGAATTAAACCAAAACAAAGCTAAATCAAACACAAGATAAATCAAACGCATAAATAAAAAACTACTAAGCATAAACAATCAATACAAAACAATCAAACTAACAAATAAGATCAAGATAATCAAAACCCACTTAAAAAAATCAACCAAAAATCAAGAACATGAACATAAACAAATCAACACAAAGATTAAAGAAAGGTAGGATGAGATTAACAAGATAAAGATAAAGATTAACAAGAATTAAAAGAAAAACTTACTTGAAATTAAATGATAATTAAGGTGCAAGACAAGGTAATTAAATGGACAAGTATTTAAATGACAAGGTAATTAAAATTGGAAGAACTAATTGTCACTATTAGCCAACAAAATAAAAATGATTAATAACTAATCTATATATAGGGGAGGATTAAGGAAGCTTCCTCCCCTCTTTCCTTTTCTCTTAATTGCGTCATTAAGTCCCTCCTTCTTTTAATCTTCCTTAATTGCATACTTAGTCCTTTTCTTCTAATCTTCTTTAAACTTGGACTTAAGGGACTTTTGGCTTCGGGATTTCATTGAACTCGTCTTTAAATTCTTCAATAAAATAGACTTGAATTCTTCGACTTTTAATAAACTTCCGTCTTTTGACTATTTCTTCGATAAATCTTCAGAATTGGTCTTGGACTTCCGTTCTTTTTGCACTCTTGACTTCTTGACTTCGTCTTTCATCCTTTTCTTCAATAAAAGTCCGTAAATGCCCGTGAATTTCCGTGTTTTCTCCACTTTTCACCTTTTCGTCCTAAATCACAACAAAAACACAAACCACGCATAATTTCGACATAAAAGACATAAAATACATGTTTTGGTCCGGTTATTATTGTAATTAAGTGGTAGAAAAGATGGGTGTTTACACACCTATCAATATGGGACGAAATTTGAGAGAGAGATGAGAGAAATGTAGTGGTTTTGCATGTAGGTGTGTGAGTTTTGTGGTTTGTGTAGCTTGTTTTAAGCTAGTAAGTGGTTTTGGTGCAAGTGAAGGACAAGTGTCCTTGCACTTGTTATAAAAGTGACACCAAATTGTTTTTATGGTTATTGATGGGGGGTGGGACAAGTGTAACTTGTTTCATCCCCTATTAATTTACGGGTACTCCTCGATTCTAGTTTCCTCGATTTGCGTGCCCTCGGGTCGTTTTACGAAAACGTTTTTTATAAATTATGAATCAACGGTACAAAACGAATCTAATAAAAATTGTCTCATCAAAAACGGAGTTCAAAAACGTAAATACGTAATCCTAAGGTTTTCGGTTTAGTTGTAAAGGACGTTAAATTATTCACGTAAGTCCTAATCTCTTCTCGTAAATTTGTGAGTTTATGAACCAACACAAATTTAAAATCTAAAAATAATATTCACGGACAAATTTATTTTCTGAAATGTTGGACTGTCACCAAAGATGGTGTATGTAAACGTAAGCACGTAACGTAGAATCCTCCGGTTTAGAAGTAGTCGATGTTACTTCAAGACGTAAATCCAAATTTCTTCCCAAAAATAAGTGAGTTCATATTATAACATTAAAATAATGTTTTCAAATAAATATTGAAAATAAATAATAAACCATAAACTGACGGATTGTCACAATAAACGTCCTTGAACCAAATGATTCAAGCACACTTATAACAAAAAATGGAACTCAGAATCACCTTTAAACAACACCAACTTTCAAAAACATAAAAAGGAATTACAATTTTCTCAAAATACCAACTTTTATAAATTTCAAAAAGGAATTACAAGTTTAAAAGGTAAAACTGGAACAAAGGGACTCTCACAGGTTGAGGTCTCCTTTTATAGACATATGCTAAGCCTACACTGTTCACAAACCCTAGAAGTGAAATTCCCAAAATGTCCTTGAGGTCTTCTAGACGATTCTTGGTTGTGAGCTGTCCAAAATGATCCAAACCGT
Source organism: Glebionis coronaria (assembly GCA_025667525.1). Classification (NCBI taxonomy): domain Eukaryota; kingdom Viridiplantae; phylum Streptophyta; class Magnoliopsida; order Asterales; family Asteraceae; genus Glebionis; species Glebionis coronaria. The sequence goes on from CM046875.1 coordinate 291,742,796, forward strand.
TTAAAATAGCTTAGGGATGAAGCTAAGAGTGTGGGTTGTTATCTTGCCATGTCAGCTTACTTGGAGAGAAAGTTGTTCTCTGATTGGTTGAAAGGGAATTGGGGGTGGGGTCCATGGTGAGTGGGAGTAAGGGTTTTTGATGTGGGATGGGTTTTCGCATGTGTGAATCACACATGTGCCAGGGTAATTGGATTTTACCCTTTGTTTTAAGTGGGGTAAGTTATGGGTTCATGTGGGTAAACAGTAAACATTTTGATCCGAAATTAGGGGGTGTAACTTGTTTGGCGCGTGTTTGTGTGTTTGAAGTTTGGAAATGGCAGCTTTGGTCCTTTGTTTTTGGCAAAACATGTATAATAAGATTTTCAGCCAACAAAAACGCATCCCTTTGTTAATAAAGTTATGGTTTTCACACTTTTGGCACAAAACTTTTCCAAAAGGTTATAAAGGGTTCTTTTTGCCATTTTTGGATATTTGAGGGACTGATCTTGGACATTCTTGATCTTCAAAGGTCTTTATTGTCTCTTTGACTTCATGAGGGACCATAATTGACAAATTAGATTTGATGAGGGACTAATCTTGCCATTTCTTCAAAGTTGAAGGACCTTTTGTTTAATTTTGACAAACTTAAGGGACCAAACTTGTAATTATGAATTCACAAGGGTTTTAAGTGTCATTTCTTCATTCGTTGAGGATCAATCTTGCATATCTTCAAGTCTTCAAGGGTAAATGTTGGATAATTCATGAACTAGGGCCCGGTTCTTTGTACGGCTTCGTTTCTCGTGTCCGTTTTTCCGTGTTTCTTGTGATCTTTTGTCTTTTTCACGATATCCATACCTAAAATACACAAGTAAACAAACACAAGCATATATATGGTATTTTATGATGATAGGTGTGTAAACACCCATCCTTTTACAACTTAATTCTGGCTAAAACGAGACCAAAACACGTATTTAATATCATTTGTTTGGAATTATGCGTGGTTTTTGTATTTATTGTGTTTTCAGAGCCAACCGGATGAATATTGAAGAAAACATGGGATTGCACGGGTTCTATCGAAGAAAAGGACTCAAGATAAAGTCTATTGTCCAAGAGATGCAAAAGATTTGAAGTCACTGGGCCTATTCGAAGATTTATCGAAGAAAAGGACCAAAGATGGAAGATTTACATAAGTCGAAGAAACTCAAGTCTATTAAACGAAGAAATTAAAAGACGAGTTGAATTTAATCGACGACAAATCCCGAATCAGAATCGAAAACGTCAACTTTTCTGAAAAGACGAGAAGACAAGAAGAACGGGAGAAAGCCCACTCACCAACCAAAAGACAAGCCTATAAATAGACCACCCCTCACACATTTAGCTAGTTAGTTTTTAGTTTTTCTCTCCTCCACCTTTTTCTCTTTTCTGTTTCGTAGGATCACCATCACCACTAGGGTGTTTGGTGATTTTAATCTTTGTTCTTCAAATCTTGTAATTTTAATCCTTGTTTTGTTATTGTTGAATACATTAAATCATCAATACAAGTTCTTGTTTAATCTTTCCATTTCATCTTGTTCTTCATCATCTTTCTCTTCAAGTTCTTAAGTTCTTATTTTATTGATTTGATCTTTAAAAGTTGTTGGGATTTGTGTTTTTGTTGATGGGATTTGTAGTTTATGGTTAGTAGATGCTTTGTGATTAGTTTATTTAAGTTTTTGGTGAAAAACTTGGTGATTTTTGGATCAAAATTGGTTTCCTTGTTCTTCGAGGTTTTGTTACTGTATCTTTGTTCCCAGGTTCCGGATGAACACCAAAGTTCCGGATGAACACCAAAGTTCCGGATGAACACCCAAGTTCCGAATGAATATGTCCTTTAAAAGTTCCGAATGAGTCTTTGTTTCAAAAGTTCCGAATCAATTTTTATCTTTAAAACTTCCGAATGAACTGAAAGTTCCGGATGAGTCAAAAGTTCCGAATGAACGAAAAGTTCCGAATGAACGTTTGTTGTTTAAGTTCCGAGTGAGTTTTTCTTGGAAATTTCCGAATGAGTTTTATTTCCATTTCTTCCGAATAAACTTCCGGACCAAAAGTTCCGGACGAACTTCCGGATCAACAAGTTCCGAACGAAGTTCCGGGTGAACTTCCGCACCAATCTTCCGAAGAAAGTTCTGAGTGAAGGATTTCTAAAAGTTCCGAATGAAGACTTCCGGGTGAAAAGTTCCGGATCAATAGTTCCGAATCAAGGTTAAAACTTCCGAATCAAATTTCTTTTAATTTTATTTACTGTTTCTGTTTCTTTTCGTCTGTCTTACTATTTCTCATAGTTTCTTAATTTAAGTTTGATTTTAATTCAAAGTTTTGTTAATTATTATTAATTCAATTACTTTTTAAGTTTAAGTTTACATCTTTAAGCATTTAACATTTAGTAGATAGAAAACCACTCCCCTTTTTAGTAACCAAGAACAATCATTCCACTTAAGGCCGAGATCAATTCGAGAGGATATCGAGAGTAAAATTGAACCTAGTAAAATCAATGTATCAAATGGCGCCGCTGCCGGCTCTTCTCGTTAAGATCAAAAGTTTTTTGTGAGAACTTGGATTTTGGGATCCGTTCCCCGTGAACGTTACTTTTTCATAAAAATTTTCAAAAACACTAAAAATATAAAATTTTCAAAAATACAAAAAAAAAAAATTTTAAAAACATAAAAACCAAAAATATTTTTGCTTTGTTTTTCTTTTGTTAGTTATTTTGCAGGTGTATGCGCACTCGATCCACGTCGTATCAAGAGCCCGAGCCTCTCGATAACTTAGACATGGCCGGTGTACAAAACAACAACAACATACCACCTCCAAACAATAATAATAACAACAACAACCCGCCTTTCAACAACATGAATAACAACAACAATGAGCCCCTTCTGGACAATCGCCCGATGATTGAACTGCTGCAAGCTCATGTAGACGGCAACACTGATCCAATTGTCATACCTCCAATTGCTGCCAACAACTTTGAGCTAAAATCAGGCTTTATCCAGATGGTCTCCGCTCAACCATTCTTGGGACGTACCATTGATGATCCACACGACCATATCAAGAGATTCTTGCAACTAACAAACACGGTAAAATTCAATGGTGTTCCACAAGAGGTTATCAGGTTACAACTTTTTCCCTTTTCTTTAGAGGGACAAGCCCGGCATTGGCTTACTAAGGAACCGCCACAGAGTATTCTCTCGTGGACGGATTTGGAAACAAAGTTTATCAATTACTTTTTTCCACCCTCTCGTACTACCGCTTTGTAGAATGAAATCATAAATTTTGAACAAAAGTACGATGAGTCGTTCAGTGAATCTTGGGATCGTTTTAAAGATATTTTAAGAAAATGCCCACAACATGGTTTTACCAAAGTACATCAAATTAATACTTTTTACAATGGTTTAAGCATGAGTGACCAAGATTCACTAAACAGTGCCTCGGGGGGTAATCTTTTGGCTAAGACTTCCAATGCTGCTTGGGATATCATTGAGAATAAGTCTTGTGTGCAAACCAAGAGTGTTAGGACCAATGTCGCTACTGCTAGCACTAGTGACAGCGACAAGCGATTGGACAAAATCACTGTGCTTCTTGAATCGCTTGTCACCCACACCGTCAGCAACAACAACAACAACAACGCTAAAAACGCTCAAGTTAACGCTGTCAGCCAACCTTGTGAGATATGCGGTGGTCCTCACTCTTACACTACTTGTACTGCCACCCAAGACTACCCTTCTAAAAATGTGAATGCAGCATATGGCACCTATCCTCAACCTGTTTATCAAGCTAGACCTCAAGGTGACCGTAATTTGCTTAGCTACCGCTCCAACAACTACCTCTCACCACCCGGTTTTCCTCCAAACAACCCAAACCAACAACAAAACCTCAATCGCCCTCCTCAAAAACAACAACAACCTCGTACACCATACATCCCTCCTCACAAGCAGCAACAACCTCCTCAACGTAACAACCAAGTTTACCAACAACCTGCTTATCAACCACCCGCATACAATGCTCCTCCCAACCAATCCACCGCTCTACACCAAGAAGTGCAGACCTACATGAGGACCAATGATGTAATCATGGAAAATCTTCAGCGTGAAGTGATCAATTTGAAAGCGGACCTGGTCAAACAAGGGAACGATTTGAGAGCCGACATGAGAAACACGTTGGATAGCAAAACAAATGACTTGAAGAACATGATGGCTAGTTTCTTCCAAGGTAATCAACCCTCTTCTTCGGGTACTCTTCTGAGTAACACTGTTGCGAATCCAAGAGGGGAGATGAAAGCAATCACTACTCGAAGTGGTAAAGGTACCAAGGAACCCGAGCTTCCTATACCTCCACCGGTGGTTGTGACTAAGGAGAACGAGTCACCTGCTCCTATTCCTCATCCTTCTCCTTCCCCAATTTCTCCACCTCTTCCTTCTACCCCTCCTCCACCCAAGGATGTGAGTGATCCTATTCTTCCAAAACCTTCCTCTTCTTCCAATATACCTTATCCATCTAGGTTGAGGAAAGAGAAGCTCAAAAGCAAGGACGATATTCAGGTTTCTAACTTTCTTAAAATGTTTAAACAACTGAATTTCAATATCTCCTTTGTTGAGGCTCTAGCTCACATGCCTAAATATACGAAAATGTTTAAAGATCTTCTGAGTGACAAGGAAAAGCTCCTCGATATTGCCAACACCCAACTTAATGAGAATTGCTCTGCAGTGCTCTTAAGGAAATTGCCAACCAAACTTGGTGATCTGGGTCGTTTTCTTATCCCTTGCAATTTCCCGGGAGTAGAGAATTGCATGGCCCTAGCCGATCTAGGTGCCAGTATTAATCTCATGCCTCTAAGTGTTTGGAAGCAATTATCTCTCCCAGAGCTAGTCCCCACCAAAATGACTTTGGAGTTAGCTAACCGTACGGTTGCTTATCCAGTGGGGATAGCCGAAGACGTCATTGTAGGAGTCGACAAATTCACCTTTCCTGCTGATTTTGTTGTCGTCGACTACGAGATGGACCCTCGTGTGCCACTAATTGTTGGTCGTCCATTCTTGAGGACCGGTCGCACTCTCATTGATGTTGAAGCCGGTGAGCTTATCATGAGAGTGGGTGACGATAAAGTAGTCTTCAACATGGGAAAGTTGTCCAAACAGCCTTATTCATATGAGAATGTTAATTGTATTGACGTTCTTGATGAGGCTTGTGAAGAACACTTTAATGATGCTTGCAAAAGTATTCCTACCTCTCTTCCCAATGTTGAGACCGTGTCCTCTATTGATTCATCATTGTCTCTATTTGGAGATAGTGATTTGTTTTGGAACAATCTTGAAGACACCATGGGAGATGTGAATTTAGCTACTGATGATTCTCCTACCGATGGGGATGAAGACATGCATTTCTTTGACAATCTTCTCCACGAAGACACTATTTCTCCTCCATCTCCCACGGTTATTGCTATCGATACTCCGACTTTGAATACGCCTCCCGTCGAAAATCCTCAGGATTTAGAACTTAAGGAGTTGCCGCCACATCTCGAGTATGTATTCCTTGAAGAAGAGAAGAAGTCGCCAGTCATCATTGCTAAGGACCTAAAGGAAGAAGAAAAAGCCCGACTTATCAACGTGTTGAAAGATCACAAGAAGGTTATTGCTTGGAAAATCTCTGATATTCGTGGAATTGATCCTCACTTCTGCACACACAAAATTCTCATGGAGGACGACTTTAAGCCCACTATTCAAAGCCAACGAAGGGTGAATCCAAAAATACATGAAGTCAACAAAACAGAGGTTATCAAACTTCTTGATGCGGGTATGATTTACCCTATTTCGGATTCACCATGGGTTAGTCCAATCCATTGTGTGCCCAAGAAGGGCGGAATAACCGTTGTTCCCAATGAACACAACGAGTTGATTTCCACTCGTCTCGTTACTGGGTGGAGAGTTTGTATAGACTACCGCAAACTCAATGATGCCACGAGAAAGGATCATTTCCCTCTACCTTTTATGGACCAAATGCTTGAACGTTTAGCGGGTAATGAATATTACTGCTTTCTTGATGGTTTCTCGGGTTATTTCCAAATACCCATCGATCCCCAAGATCAAGAGAAGACAACATTCACTTGCCCCTATGGCACATTTGCGTACAAAAGGATGCCTTTTGGCTTATGCAATGCCCCCGGGACTTTCCAAAGGTGCATGTTAGCTATCTTCCATGACATGGTTGAACAAACCATGGAAGTCTTCATGGATGATTTCTCGGTCTTCGGGGATTCCTTCTCTTCTTGCCTTGCCAATTTGGAACGTATGCTCAAGCGGTGCGAAGACACTCGCCTTGTTCTGAATTGGGAAAAATTTCATTTTATGGTAAAAGAAGGCATCATGCTGGGACACAAGATTTCCAAAGCCGGTCTGGAAGTAGACCGTGCTAAAGTCGATGTTATCGCCAAGTTGCCTCCACCTTCAACCGTGAAGGGTGTGAGAAGTTTTCTGGGTCATGCGGGCTTCTACCGTCGATTCATCAAAGATTTTTCTCAAATCGCTCGCCCGATGACCCACCTCTTGGAAAAAGATACTCCTTTTATCTTTTCCAAAGAGTGTCTTGACGCCTTCAACTCGCTTAAGGATAAGCTAACTAAGGTTGTGTTTGATAAAGACTTAAAGAGTCTTAATTAAAAAATTAGTAAGTAAATTAAGTCATTAAAGGTTTGTTTGTTTTGTGCTTAATATTAACACATGTTTTTCTAGAAAAAGTCATGAAAGGGAGGGCCTCCATATTAAGTCTATGACTTAATTTATAATTTTACCTATTTACCCTCTAACTTCTTCACATATAATCCAATGTAACTTCTTTTTAGGATATAAAAGTATTTTTTTTTAATTAAGACACTTAATTCAGCACATAAAACAAACAACCATATAACCATAAAAAAACAGACATCATATATGTAGACAGACGCTTTAATTTTACATGACTTAACAGAAAAACTAAACAAACAGGCCCTAAGGCACCCGTCTTGGTTACCCCTAATTGGGAGCTTCCCTTTGAGTTGATGTGCGATGCTAGTGATTTTGCTATTGGAGCGGTTCTGGGACAAAGATTGAACAAACACTTCCAACCGATCCATTACGCTAGCAAGACAATGACGGGGGTACAATTGCATTATACGACAACCGAAAAAGAGCTTTTAGCTGTTGTCTATGCTTTTGAAAAATTCCGCCCCTATCTTGTCCTTTCTACAACAATCGTGTATACCGATCATTCCGCGTTGAAGTACTTGTCGACAAAGCAAGATTCCAAACCAAGACTTCTTCGTTGGGTTTTGCTACTCCAAGAATTTAAAATCGAAATTCGCGATAAAAAAGGAGCTGAAAACCTAGCCGCGGATCATCTCAGCAGACTTGAGGATCCTTACCAAGGGGATCATCCGAACAAAGAAATCAATGATTCTTTTCCCTTGGAGACCTTAATGTCTATAAATTCGAAATCGGATGAAACCCCGTGGTTTGCAGACTTTGCAAACTACTTGGCGGGTGGAATTCTCAAGGAAGGGTTGACGTCCCAACAAAAGGAAAAGTTCTTCACCGACATTAAGACTTACTTTTGGGACGACCCTTACCTATTCAAACAATGTGTCGACCTGATTATCCGCCGATGTGTTGATGGACCGGCAGCTTCCGAAATCCTTGATGCTTGCCACAAAGGACCCACCGGTGGTCACTTTGGTCCCAACTACACCGCCAAAAAAGTGTTTGATTCGGGATTTTATTGGCCCTCCATATATCGTGACGCTCACAATATGGTTAAAAGATGTGATGTTTGCCAAAAACAAGGCACGATCACACATAAAGACGAGATGCCTCAGAATTTCATACAAGAATGTGAAATACATCCTTGTAGCCGTTGACTACGTTTCAAAGTGGGTTGAAGCCAAAGCTTTACCTACTAATGACGCAAGGGTGGTTTGTAACTTTTTGAAAGCTCTTTTCGCTAGATTCAGTGTGCCTCGTGCCATTATTAGTGATCGTGGGACTCATTTTTGCAATGACCAATTCGCAAGAGTCATGGCTAAGTACGGTGTAAATCATCGTCTTTCCACAGCCTACCACCCACAAACTAATGGCCAGGCCGAAATATCCAACCGAGGACTTAAGCGAATTCTGGAAAGAACCGTGGGAGAGCATCGTGCCTCATGGGCTGATAAACTTGATGATGCTTTGTGGGCTTTCCGTACTGCTTACAAGACCCCGATCGGCTGTACGCCTTATCGTCTTGTGTACGGGAAAGCGTGCCACCTCCCCATTGAGTTGGAGCACAAGGCTTATTGGGCCTTGAAGTGGGCTAATTTTGATATCAACAAAGCTGGTGACCTACGCAAGATCCAACTCAATGAGCTCAATGAACTTCGGAATGAGGCTTATGAAAAATTTTGATCTATAAGGAAAGAACTAAGCTCATTCACGACTCCAAGATCAAAAACTGAGAGTTCCATGTTGGAGACAAAGTCTTACTTTTTAACTCTCGGTTGAAAATCTTCTCGGGAAAGCTCAAATCTCGTTGGTCCGGCCCATTCACCATTGCCCAAATTTTTCCATATGGTACTCTCGAGCTCGCTCAACATGATGGACCGAATTTTAAGGTGAATGGCCAACGAGTGAAGTTGTACTTTGGTGAGGACATCTCTCACGAGATGATTCCATCCCTCACCACGTTCCCCATAAACTAATTTTGGGTCGAGTCAGGCTCGTGACTCGGTTATCAAAAACAAGCGCTCCTTGGGAGGCAGCCCGCGTATCTATCCTTTTATGTTTTAACCTCCTAAGTGTAGGGGAGCCTCTATACGTGTTTGTCTTTGTGTGGTGATGTGATTACAGGGATAAGTGCACTCTTGGAATCTCTGAAGAACCGTGCTCCCGTGTTATCCGAAATCCGGTTCTATCTCTCAACTATAGTGATTCAATTTTCTTCATAGTCACAATTGAAATTGATCACTTTAGTCGTCTCTTCCTTCACTTGAGTTAACCAACGTGCACAATGTCATAAGTGTAGGGGAGATTTTTCCCACATGCTTAAACATTGAGGACAATGTTTATCTTAAGTGTAGGGGGACTTCTATCGAAGTTTTAAGTGGACTTTTCCATGAAAATGCCTTCATTTAACCGGAAAATCATATTTATCAACATTTTTCAAATTTTTTATTAACTTTGGCCATTTAGTCGTAATTTTTAAATTTTTATCGTTGCTTTCATATGTATATATCCCGCAATAAAGTCAAAAATATTAATAAAGTGGTGTAGCTAGTTTAGAAGTCTTTGACATATTAGGCCCGTTGCGTTTATTTTGACTCAACCCGAATAGACTTATCTAAGTTTATTCTAGCTAGTATCCTTAACCATGTAGACCTTAATTGGTTTATTAGGCTAAGTATCCACGAGTCTCATTACTTGAGATTTTAAATTGTGGAGGACGAGTAATGATAGAGTCAATTATAAGTCGGTGTTCTTGCACAAGCTCACTTGGTGTAATTATTTGCCTATTCTCCCATCACTTGCTAATAAATTATCTGCAATAAGTAAGGTCGTACGATTTGAAAGGTTACTTAGCTTCTAGCCCAAGATCGTTTAAAAGTTGCTCGGTAATGATAAGAGTTCATAGCCAAGGCATAACTTATGAAGCGGGCGCAAAGATTGGTGAGTCCGAAAAGGCCCTAACAAGGCATGAGGATTCCATTTTATTGCTAAAGATCCAAGGTGATGAGAAAAGCATTATTCCCAAAGTCAATATGAAGGATCAAGACTCACGACGAAAAGCAATCAACTCCCATAAAGATCATGGAGAAGTCTATCCGAAAAGACCCTAACAAGGTATGAGGATAAATAGATCCAAGTCCGAAAAGGAGGCGGATCGTTGTATCTAAAAATCCCAAATAGAGATTGAAGAAATAATCATGAAGTCGTGGTCAACAAAGTTGGAGTACCTCTCAAAAGTCTCCAAGTGAAGAAATTCTATGAACGATGAGAAGACCATTATCTCAAGCACGTCTCTCAAGATATGAAGTATGAAGTACATGCCAAATATCGGCCCGAGAAAGGTCTCAAATCGTGAACCAAGTTATGCCAAGATATGAACTTTTTGATATCCCGAGAAGCAGTTTTAGGAGATTTTGTCCTTTAGGTAACTATTGATCAAATCATCCTACTTTGCTTTCAGCCTAAATAAACTATCGAAATAAGTCCAAAAATGCATCTTAATGATCATTCTAAGACAAATATAAAATATAAGAGATACACCTAGGAATAAGGGAGTTTAAGCATTTAATTAAGCCATGTGTGTAAGTGTTTGAATTGCTAACTTATAATAACAATGATCTCGTTTTTAAGCTTAGTTTGGGGAACGTGAAACTTGAGGGTGATAAATCTTCGCAGCACCAAAGCCCTAATGTAAGTAATTGGTTTCTTTGCAAGTTATTTCCATCCTTTTGTTTACTTTAAAGTTTTAATTTCTCTTAGTATTTTAATTTTTGTTTAGTGGTATTTGAATAAGGCCAAGGTTGATTGATTATGAGAAAAGTGTAAATTTGCTTTATCACTAAGCATTGCATGAGGGCATGGCAATGGTTAAGTGTAGGGGATTTGATAGGTGTGTAAACACCCATCCTTTTACCACTTAATTCTGGCTAAAACGAGACCAAAACACGTATTTAATATCATTTGTTTGGAATTATGCGTGGTTTTTGTGTTTATTGTGTTTTCAGAGCCAACCGGATGAATATTGAAGAAAACATGGGATTGCACGGGTTCTATCGAAGAAAAGGACTCAAGATAAAGTCTATTGTCCAAGAGATGCAAAAGATTTGAAGTCACTGGGCTTATTCGAAGATTTATCGAAGAAAAGGACCAAAGATGGAAGATTTACATAAGTCAAAGAAACTCAAGTCTATTAAACGAAGAAATTAAAAGACGAGTTGAATTTAATCGACGACAAAACCCGAATCAGAATCGAAAACGTCAACTTTTCTGAAAAGACGAGAAGACAAGAAGAACGGGAGAAAGCCCACTCACCAACCAAAAGACAAGCCTATAAATAGACCACCCCTCACACATTTAGCTAGTTAGTTTTTAGTTTTTCTCTCCTCCACCTTTTTCTCTTTTCTGTTTCGTAGGATCACCATCACCACTAGGGTGTTTGGTGATTTTAATCTTTGTTCTTCAAATCTTGTAATTTTAATCCTTGTTTTGTTATTGTTGAATACATTAAATCATCAATACAAGTTCTTGTTTAATCTTTCCATTTCATCTTGTTCTTCATCATCTTTCTCTTCAAGTTCTTAAGTTCTTATTTTATTGATTTGATCTATAAAAGTTGTTGGGATTTGTGTTTTTGTTGATGGGATTTGTAGTTTATGGTTAGTAGATGCTTTGTGATTAGTTTATTTAAGTTTTTGGTGAAAAACTTGGTGATTTTTGGATCAAAATTGGTTTCCTTGTTCTTCGAGGTTTTGTTACTGTATCTGTGTTCCCAGGTTCCGGATGAACACCAAAGTCCCGGATGAACACCAAAGTTCCGGATGAACACCCAAGTTCCGAATGAATATGTCCTTTAAAAGTTCCGAATGAGTCTTTGTTTCAAAAGTTCCGAATCAATTTTTATCTTTAAAACTTCCGAATGAACTGAAAGTTCCGGATGAGTCAAAAGTTCCGAATGAACGAAAAGTTCCGAATGAACGTTTGTTGTTTAAGTTCCGAGTGAGTTTTTCTTGAAAAGTTCCGAATGAGTTTTATTTCCATTTCTTCCGAATAAACTTCCGGACCAAAAGTTCCGGACGAACTTCCGGATCAACAAGTTCCGAACGAAGTTCCGGGTGAACTTCCGCACCAATCTTCCGAAGAAAGTTCCGAGTGAAGGATTTCTAAAAGTTCCGAATGAAGACTTCCGGGTGAAAAGTTCCGGATCAATAGTTCCGAATCAAGGTTAAAACTTCCGAATCAAATTTCTTTTAATTTTATTTACTGTTTCTGTTTCTTTTCGTCTTTCTTACTATTTCTCATAGTTTCTTAATTTAAGTTTGATTTTAATTCAAAGTTTTGTTAATTATTATTAATTCAATTACTTTTTAAGTTTAAGTTTACATCTTTAAGCATTTAACATTTAGTAGATAGAAAACCACTCCCCTTTTTAGTAACCAAGAACAATCATTCCACTTAAGGCCGAGATCAATTCGAGAGGATATCGAGAGTAAAATTGAACCTAGAAAAATCAATGTATCATATGACATTTTTGTGCATTTAAAGCCCGAAAAGAACGATGAGATCATGTATAAATGCCATCTCATCACTCCCCGGCAGCGGCGCCAAAATGATTGTGGTAAATTACGTCTTTTAGGAAAAAGAGCGTAAAAGCGGTTAGTATTAAGTGATGATTTAGGAAAATCAAGCACTAATGACCCAATGAAGTTCGTTTCCCAAGGAGGTATATGTGTGTGAATAATTCGTAATTGGTTTGAGATTAATATCGGTTAGAAAGGGATGAGAAAAGAGAATGACGAAGACGTGAAATTAATTACTACGACGACAAAACGTAAAACCGTAAAATAAGCTAAAATAAAAATTAATTCTAAAAATTACCAAAAATTCACCATAAATCAAAATAAATAAACTAAGAGTTTACCAATGATCAAAACTTTTTCAAACCTTTTAAATAATTAAATATTCAATTTTTAAATGCTAATTAAAGCCCTAAAAATCAAATTAATTATCAAAAAGCCCAAATAAAGATTTTTCAATTGGTAAACCTCTAAAATGACCTAAAAAGATTAAAAACTATTTTTAGAAATTTTTAAACTTAGAAAAACTATTTAAAATGATTTAAAAACTATTAAAATTTAAAATAATTATAAAAATTAATCTAAAGGTGATAAAATTAATCTAAAAGTTGCAAAATTCCTATTTTAATGTATTTAAGCTAAAAAAATGTAAAAAGTGAAAAAATGTGAAATTTGAAAAATAATAATAAAATAATATTAAAATAATATTAAAAATCCAAAAATTATAAAAAATTCTAAAAACTTGCAAACTAGTTTATTTTAACCTAAATAAACATAAAATGAAAGTGAAATGACCAGAATACCCCTATTGGGCCCTCAAATGGGCCAAAACCAAAAACAGTCAACACAATTGGGCTTTTTAGCCCAAAAAGTCAAACTTGGCCCAATTGACTTGGAAAAGCCCAATCTGACTCAAAATTTAATTCTAAACATAAAACTCTAAAGGCCCAAAAGCTGAAAGTGAGCTTATCACAGTTTATTAAGCAAACAGCTTATCCTTATTGGGCTTTTTAGCCCGTTAAGCAATAAGCCAATGCCATAAGCTCTAATTTAACACACAACCTTCTTTTGGGATGCTTAAGAGATCTGTAAAAATAAATTTTGAAAAGAATACTCAATAAGCCAGAAATAAGCAAAGTACAAATCCACAAAACGATAAAATAGTCAGGTTTGAGATTTAGGGCACCTCAGAAGCTCTAGTTTTTTGCAAAATCTCACAAATAGCTCAACTAAGAATAATCAATCAAGAAAATCACAAAAAGCCAAGTAGAATAAGCTGTGAGAACCAATAAGCACTCTGAAAAAGCCAAATAAGCTAGTATCCTAGCAAAACCTTAACCAAAAGACTTGTAACCTTCCAGACTTGATATTAAGCTGAGAAAAATGAGTTCTATTACAAAAACTAAGTTGTTGCATGTACCAATAAGCAAAACAGATTCAATAAGCTTATGTGACCAAGTTTGACCAAAAGTCAAACGCTGACAAGTGAAAATCAAACGCTGACAAACACAAATGGACGTTGACAGACTTAATGAAGTGTTTAAACTTGTTTTCCACCCTGCTGGTCAAGGTTTGAGTGCAAACCTTGTGAATCAAAGCCTACCAGTTGGGTAGACTTGATGTGTTTTGGCACAAATAAGCCAATAAGCCAATAAGCTTATAAGCTATCAATAGATAAATACAAGTAGCCAAATAACCTCACAAGCAGCACACAAATAGGATCCAAGCAGCAAAACAACAATCCTATTGCTAGAAATCACAATGCAACACCAAATGAGGTGGTCACTTTGCTGATGCAAATGACCACTTCAGCCAACTTTGATAAGCTATAACAAACACAATAAGCCACCAAATTCAACAACTAGATAACCAATAGATAGCTTATCACCCAAACTATTCCCAAACCTAATTTCAGACCTTAGATCCAAGTAACAAAGAAGTTATTGGATCTGATGTGTTTGACCAATTCCAAAACACTTTTTATCAGATTTTAGCAAAACTTCCAATCCTTTTTCCAAACTTTTAGAGACTTAACAAAGGACTAAAACTTGTTCAAAATGACTTGTTTAGACTTCCCAAACCCTAAGAACCAAGGGCACAAGGCCAAAAGGCCTTATGAACCAGTAATCCCAAACAGTCCTTAATCAACCACTTTTCAAGCAACTTGTGATTTTTAAACACAACCTACTAATTTTATCATTCAAACAGCTACACTAGGTGACAACTAACAGATTGCAACCATAAAACACAAAGCATAAACACAGAATCACCAAATCATATACCAAAATGCAAAACAGGCAGTAACATGAAATATTTTAGAGGAATCTTAAACAAGGGATTATACATGCCCTCCACAACATCCTAGGAGGGCCAGCTATGCTCCTTGGACCTTGTTCAACAACTAGAACAAGACCAAGGTACTCCAATAAGAAAGATGAATAAATGCCTTGGTTGATGTTTCAAAGCAGAAACTCAAGGGCTTGATTTCTTCAACACAGTGAACAAACAGCCCAACCAAAGGCCCTAATCCCTTCACAAGCTTGGTGTCAACAAGCTTGCAAGAGCTTATAGCTTTTGGTTAAGGATTAGTACACAAAAATAAGCAAATTAAGAAACCTCTTTTCAAGCTTTTTCAAACTTGAAAAACCTTATCAAACATAAATGTCCTTGAACCAAATGATTCAAGCACACTTATAACAACAAATGGAACTCAGAATCACCTTTAAACAAACCAACTTTTAAAAACATAAAAAGGAATTACAAACCCTAGAAGGGACTCTCACAGGTTGAGGTCTCCTTTTATAGACATATGCTAAGCCTACACTGTTCACAAACCCTAGAAGTGAAATTCCCAAAATGTCCTTGAGGTCTTCTAGACGATTCTTGGTTGTGGGTTGTCCAAAATGATCCAAACCGTTTAAAATAGCTTTGGGATAAAGCTAAGAGTGTGGGATGTTCATCTTGCCATGTCAGCTTACTTGGAGAGAAAGTTGTTCTCTGATTGGTTGAAAGGGAATTGGGGTGGGGTCCATGGTGAGTGGGAGTGATGGTTTTTGATGTGGGATGGGTTTCTACATGTGTG
Organism: Glebionis coronaria; assembly: GCA_025667525.1. Lineage (NCBI taxonomy): Eukaryota > Viridiplantae > Streptophyta > Magnoliopsida > Asterales > Asteraceae > Glebionis > Glebionis coronaria. Next base: position 291,758,197 of record CM046875.1, read on the forward strand.
AATCACACATGTGCCAGGGTATTTGGATTTTACCCTTTGTTTTAAGTGGGGTAAGTTCTGGGTTCATGTGGGTAAACAGTAAATATTTTGATCCGAAATTAGGGGGTGTAACTTGTTTGGCGCATGTTTGTGTGTTTGAAGTTTGGAAATGGCAGCTTTGGTCCTTTTTTTTTGGCAAAACATGTATAATAAGATTTTCAGCCAACAAAAACGCATCCCTTTGTTAATAAAGTTATGGTTTTCACACTTTTTGCACAAAACTTTTCCAAAAGGTTTTAAAGGGTTGTTTTTGCCATTTTTGGATATTTGAGGGACTGATCTTAGACATTCTTGATCTTCAAAGGTCTTCATTGTCTCTTTGACTTCACGAGGGACCATAATTGACAAATTAGATTTGATGAGGGACTAATCTTGCCATTTCTTAAAAGTTGAAGGACCTTTTATGTAATTTTGACAAACTTAAGGGACCAAACTTGTAATTATGAATTCACAAGGGTTTTAAGTGTCATTTCTTCATTCATTAAGGATCAATCTTGCATATCTTCAAGTCTTCAAGGGTAAATGTTGGATAATTCATGAACTAGGGCCCGGTTCTTTGTACGACTTCGTTTCTCGTGTCCGTTTTTCCTTGTTTCTTGTGATCTTTTGTCTTTTTCACGATATCCATACCTAAAATACACAAGTAAACAAACACAAGCATATATATGGTATTTTATGACATTTTTGTGCATTTAAAGCCCGAAAAGAACGATAAGATCATGTATAAATGCCATCTCATCAGTAACTTTTTATCGTCCTTGCCAAAACCATTTGGCATGGTTTTGCTTCGTTATAAATGTCATTTGGCACTGTTTTGTATTCAATTATTCATCATATCAAAATGTCAAATTTATACAATGTATTTCAATCGAAGCAAAAAATAAAACGAACTCATTTTTTTATTAATCAATAAAATAAAGTTTACATCATCACTAAACCATAATGTAAAAAATAATAGGTCCAACATATTTGTAAACCATGATATATAGAACTGCAAAGTTAAAATCTCTACTATTGCTAACTGAAACAAATAGAGCTCATTGGAACATTTCTTTATTGTGAACCTGCATAATAAAATATTGTAACGTTAGAAATATATATGAAACCCAAAAAAAGTTAGATACGGGTATATAACGGATCAAATTGTATATTAGGCCATATTCGAACCTGAATAAACACCCTATTTCATTCCTATGTTATCGAGACAGGACCATCTACTATTGTGCTCTTTGTCACACTCCAACAAGTCTAATAGTTGCTTAATGATTTCTAGAAGATGTAATAGCATATGCCACTTTACTTATTCTTTATTTTAGCAATTGTTTCTTAATAATTCCAACAAGAATAAATAGTTTATTTTTAACTACAAAGCGAAGGTATGGAATTAGTACTTACATTTAGCTAAGCTAAAATGTCTTCACTCGTCTATTAATTTTCCATTTGAAGCAATTTGGACCTGCAAAATACCCTTGATCATTTACTAGTTTTATTCACATGCAATAATGCCCATAATAGGTTAACAATAACTAGTTACGAGATATACCTGACGAGCGCTTGATCCCTTCCTAAATGTAATTCCAATTTCTTGAACCACTCAATTTGATCTTTTTCGTGATTAGAAACATGTGATGCTATTTTGGCCTCTATCTGCGCTTCTTGGTCTGCTACTACATTTTCTACTCGCTCATCTACCTTAGCCTCTAATTGCACAGCTACTTGTGCTTGAACCATCCTTTCCATTACATCTGAAGAAGTGGTATTTCTTAATGATGAGCGGCGCCTAAAAAATTTTCGACTTGATACTCCTCCACCCAAAGTCTTGACACTTGCGTGTCCATCAGGCCCAATAGATCAATGAAAACCTTCTCTTTAAATGAATCAATTTGCTCTGATTGAGGTACCTCATTTAACTTATTCTTCATTCGGTCCTGTAAACACACACATACATATGTTAATAATAAATACAAATATGATAGTTATTATAGATCAACTAATGATTCTAAATTATTAAGTAATATAACTTCAGGTGATATATATGTAGCTAAAATACTTACAATATTCATATAAGTTATGGACTAATAGTTTAAGTTTAAGTTTTAGCTTTAGATGATAATGTTACACGAGCTTGGGCCTTAGGAAAATTACTCATGCTAACTTATCTCAACTTCAATGACATAACAAATAGCGAAAAAAGAGTATATATTATGTACCTGCTTAACTTGATGCTAAAGATGACTAGACAGATGCCTAAGTGGTATTGTTGCGAGTTAGTTCTCATGATGAGTCTTCTAATTATGCTGGCGTAGAATGAGTGTCCTGGTTGTCTTCTGTAGTAGTCTGAACAGGTGCCTCATCAGCGACATTTGTTTCCACCTCTTGGTTGTCGTGGTTTTCTTGATTTTTTTGATTTGACCTTGGCATTTCAGACATGAAAGTGTAAGTGTGTCGTCTCTTTCTAGCTGGCATGATAAACTCACAAACAAATAAAAACTTTTAAGATCGGTGACTTAAAAGTTTACCTCAGCCAAACACTCTACTAAAATTATATAATAGAAAAGTTTTATCTAACCCGCTTATCTTTGTTTGGAAGTTAAATGCGTATGCCCCCTGGTGGTTTTATTTCTTTTAGTTATTTGTATTATTCCTTCAACAAGCAAAACCTTCGTATAGATATCCTTGGGTTACTATACATGGAGACCACTTACATATGCGTTTTTTTATCTTTATAAACGTTACTCAGTTATGTTATATTTTCGTTTACCTAAAAGTGTCTCCCTCCATAACACCTCAAGTTTTGTCGTTATGGTGACCCCACTTTTTTTTAAAATAAAAAAAATAATACACAAAAGGCCAAAACCCGAAAACACGAGGCTCGGTACGGGTCCTCGCGTTTACCGAGAAAACGATGGCTAGCAACTACAGCTTGAGGGTCGAAGCGCACACCACGGTGTGGTTGTGGCGTTTTCGCCATGGCGTCACGCCATACCTTGGCCTCTTATACTGGTTTTATTCATTTCGACATCATAAATTCATTGCATTAATTTGGTCAGGATTAACAAAAGTAGACACGGACTTAAGTGGATTAAAGGTTGAACACATAAGTTACCTCTACATATGTTATTATATTTTCGAACCAAAAATGTCTTCATATTTGTTCTCTAACTATTATTTTTAAATAAAATATCTTTACGACTAATCCACGCATGGCTAGGTGTTTTAGTTGGGTTTAAGATTTGTTATATTTTACATCTTCTTTAATATTTGATGTTGAAAAAGGCTCTTTTTTAACTTGTACGTAACTGTTATGATGAAAGGTTATGCTTGTAAGCTATGAAAAAGAAAAAACTAAATTCATGGCAGAAGTTGGCAAAGATGGGTTGCCCAAAGGCCAAAGTACTTGGTGGGAATGCAAAGCTTATAGTACTTCAAGATGTCGAAGCAACCCCACTAGTATGTTGAGTACCATTTTGAATTTCAAGAAATAAATGGTCCTAGACTTTGGTAATTTGTACCGAGAAATATTCAGTAAAGTTAGCCTTGTTGTCTATACTTTGTAATGCTTTTTTTTTAACATTCATATAACTTTTATGCCTATCAAACTTCTTTTTCTTAATGCATTTTACGCAAATCAGTTGTATAAAATATGTCAAGTTTACCTAAGCCACACACTCTACTAAAACTGCATAATAGAAAAGTTATATCAAACCCCCTCATCTTTGTTTTGAAGTTAAAGGCCTATGGTCCCTGATGGTTTTATTTCTTTTAGTTATTTTCAGTTCTATGGCCTTTTGTTCGGTAATTGTTGTTTCGATCCAAAAATACCATGGGTCCATGGTTTACCAAACAATTACTTGAATATCCAATACTTTGGAAAGACATCAGACCTTATTTAGAACAAACATAAACCCCTTGACAGCCTGCAAATACAGGACCACAGGTACCTGCACCACAGAATGCCAAAAGCGAATACACTGCTCCAAACAACCATCTCTGAAATATTAGCAGGCACATAACATTCACACAAATTATTTGCAGCAAGCTCACGAAGGCATCACAAAAAAATATTGTTGCAGACCCTTTGACTCTGGCCACATGTCGGATGGTAAGAGATTAAGGAAGTTCTATTCGGTCTTATAATTTTTTTTAATTGCTTAATCGGAATCACTTTTCAAGCAACCATATTCAGTATTTTACTATTTTTTGCAGCGAATTTATTAGGAGAAGAAGGATTGTCCTAAATGAAATTGATCGCTTATTGTGGTCATATGTTATTTACTTCTATCAAAATAAACTCTCGCATATATGGAAGACTAATGAATAAAAATTTCATCTAGTTTTTAACGTGAAGTTACTAAATCATAATTTTATTTGAGTCTTTGATATTAAAATGAGAAGTGACAAAAGTTCGAGTCTTGCATCTTTGTAAATATTGGTATCAAATTGACCACACAAATAATTCGACATACTATATAACAACAGATCTACATCTGACGAGGAATTTTTAACCCAATTTAACCCAAACTGACAAGCCTTGTCAGTTTTGGTTTCAGATGACACCCCTGATTACAAGTAACATCAATATACAAAACTGATAACACATTATAAAATACTAAATATAAAATGAATGAACCCATTAGCCAATAACAAATAAATCTTACTAATTCCTATCAAGTTAACAAATATATCAATAATTACGCAATTAACAGTTACAAAAGCCACATATAGGTCACACAATCAATTAATTGAATATTGAAAATGATTGAATTCATACCTAAAATTATTAAACCCTGTGTAGCTGCAGAAGCACTTCTTTTTGCCTGTGGTGTTTGATCAATTTTTGGGAAATCATGGTCGTGAATCCTATGATTTATATTAGGGAGATTTTAATGTCAAACCACTATACGATATTGATGGAGAGAATATCGTGATTACAGTGGCATTAGAGGGAAACATTAGAGGGAGAATGAAAATGATGGAAGGAATTTTTTTACCAATATATTGTAAATGATATGTATATAGTATGTTTTTTTTAAGTCTACTACGAGGAGTTCCCACCGCCTTTAGGACGAGTGGACTAATTTCCTCGGCAGCGGCGCCAAAATGATTGTGATAAAATACGATCTTTTAAGAAAAAGGCGTAAATGCGGTAAGTATTAAGTGTCGATTTATAAAATCAAGCACTAATGACCCAAATAAGTTCGTTTCCCAAGGAGGTATATGTTTGTGAATAACTCGTAATGATTTTGGATTAATAAGAGAAAGAAAAGATGAGAAATTAGAATGACGGATATGTTAAAATTACACTACAACTATAAAACGAAAAACCGTAAAACTTGACAAAAAAAATTAATTCTAAAAATTCCCAAAAAATTACCAAAAATAACTAATAATGTAATAAGAGTTTAAAAATGATCAAAACTTTTTCAAACCTTTTAATTAATTAAATATTAATTTTTAAATGCTAATTAAAGCCCTAAAAATCAAAATAATTAATAAAAAGCCAAAATTAGGATTTTTCAATTTGTAAAATACTAAAATGACTTAAATAAACTAAAAACTATTTTTATAAAATTTAAAACCAATTAAAACTATTTAAAATGATTAAAAACTAAAATTAAATATTAAAATAATATTAAAAATTCAAAAATTATAAAAATTTCTAAAAACTTGCAAACTAGTTTATTTTAACATAAATAAACAGAAAATGAAAGTGAAATTACCAAAATACCCCTATTGGGCCCCCAAATGGGCTAAAAATAAAAACAGTGCTCCTTAATGGGCTTTTTAGCCCAATTAGCCAAAAATCAAACAAATAAGCTAAAAAGTTCCTGGCTTGCTATTTACCTTTTGTAGTCCCTTTTTATTCAAATAAAAGTTGGTGTTTTTTAATAAAATATAATTCCTTTTTACTTTGTTAAAAGTTGGTATTAAGCATAGCAAGTCTGAGTTCCAATATTTAATCTGTTCTTATTCGTGTTTGAGAAGTTTTCAAAGAGGTCTTGAAATATTTTTGGAATTTTGAAAAATATTACATATTTGTGTTTTTGTTGTTCTAATCATTTGCATGTACAAAACTGGGAAGCTAGTGGCTTTTTAAGCTGCCACTTAAGCTCAAAACCCCCTTAAGGTGTGGATGTACATCTTGGAGGTTTGATCTCTCAACCCTTTTTACTATTTTATCATATTTTTGTGATAATATGTGATTTGGATGAGTTTTATGGTTTTGTGGCATAAATAATCCTGCTTGTTATCTGTTGTTTATGTTATTTGTGATCTATTGGTGTTGATTGTTTACTGGTTCATGGGTTTTTAAACAAATCCGTTTGATTAAAGTTTGAAATCAGTCATAAAGGGGTGTTTGGGTTTAGGTGTGTCAAGGATTGGATGACACAGCCTTGGGCATATAGCAAGCTAGACTCATCTTATATGTTGGTTAAAAACATTTTCAGACATTTGTTCTAAGTTTGTGGTATTAAAAAAAGTTTTCAAGTGATAAAAATTGTCAAAACAATCAGTAGGCCTTTAATCTTAAAAAGTAATGAAAGAAATGTGAGTGTTAAAGTGAATGAAATCGATTCGTCTTTTTTTAAAAGAAAATTATTATCAACGTACGGGAAGATGAAATAACCATTTGGGTCAGGTTTATAAAAATGTTCCGTATATGCGTTTGAAACGATTTATACAAAATGTTCTAAATGTATACATTACTCTTTAACACACTCTAAATATTATTCTATTTTTCACATTCCAAAAAGGTTTTCCAAATACATGAGTATTCGGCACAAGACATATAAACCGTCTTAAATACATATATGTATTTGGCACTTATGGTAACGACTGTCTCAAATACATATGTATTTGACACCGATAAATTAAACCGTCCCAAATACACATGTATTTGGCACCATGGTTGCAAAACGTTACAAATACATACGTATTTGGAACAGTTTCTGAATAGCCGTCCCAAATACGTATTTTTTTGGCACAACTTTCCAAACAGTGCCAAATACATGTATTTGGCACTCTTTTTTTGCGTTCCAAAAAAGTTCGTCCTAAAAATCCCCTTTTTGTAGTGGGCATAAATTTGTACTATGGCATAAAATGATGTAAAAACTTGTCAACCATGAAGAACATGTCACCATAATCTTGTTAAACTTGAAAAACCATGAAAACCTAAACATGCATGATATTTGGACGTGGGGTTTATGCCCATTTTTTCATTTTGGGTAATCTTGTAATGTTTAGATATAACTAGAAACACTAGATTATGTTCTTAGGTGCCTTAAAATGATAAGTTCACTATTATGCATTATAAGGTTTAGTTTTAAGCTCACTATAATAAGTTGCCTAAATAAATATTCATTATTACTAAATAAAATGTTTTATAAAACTTTTAGTGTCAAAATATAATTTTATAAAGTTTCATGTTGAAAGTGTAGATCTATAAGTGTTTTGGACTAAAATAATAAATCTAAGAAGTTTTGGATTAAAATAATAGATCTACTAAATTTTGGATTAAAAATAACAAGTATAAAACTTTCGGGTTGGATTTATAATTTTATAAAGTATAGGGATCTAATTAAACAAGTGTAGAAACTTATTTTCCAAAAATATAAACTTTTGGACCACTTTTATATATTGCCGTGAGTTAAGGGTGTGTTTTAAACATTATCCGAAACTTAAAGGAGATAAAAAGGACTTGAATGGAAGTAACAAAGTGTTAAGGTAATTTGGGTAAACTTAAGAAAACCTAGGGATCACTTTGGTCAATTGCCGAAACATAATATTAACCCTAGGGACCAATTATGCCAAGTTGACAAACTTATTCAAGCCCTAAGTAACCCTAGGGACTATTTCTGCCATATGACGAAAGATATGCAAGCCCTAGGGGGCATTTGTGTAACTTGATATTAAACTTAAATATTAACCGAAGGTTGGAGGACTAAAACTGCCAATATGTGAAACTTTAATAAGCCCTAATATAAGCCGTATACTTTAGGGACCATTTTTGCCATTTAACGAAACTTAAACAAGCCCTAGTTACACGTGTAACTAGGGAGGGACCAAAATTGTAATTACTTGAAATATTTAGAAACCCTAGGGGTATAAAAGTAATTTAACTGCGGATAATTATTTAAATAAAAGGACTAAAACGTATTTTATGCAAAGTATTACTAACCCTAAAATTCTATATATTTATACCCGTTATTTAAAACGTGAAACTTAAATAAATGTAACAATTTTTATTTTTCCAAACTTATAATTTAATAATTATAAACACTACGTGGAATTTAATTAAAATATTATAGGTTTTATAAACCTTATTTATATATTAAATATAAATTAAAAATGATTAACTTATAAAATAAATATATTTATTATATTTATTATCTATTACTTTGAATATATATAAAACTACCTTTTATAAATATTTAAAGTGTTTTATAAACAACGTAAGTACAAAATATTAATTAAATGGATTAATTCATTTAACCTTATTATTTATTTTATACTTAAAATAAATACTATAAGAACTTGTACAACGATGAACAAAAATACAAGTATCGTAATAAAATGCTTAAAACCAGTATAAGCATGTACAGATTTATTCTGAAACTTTTATGCATTATGTTATGCATTTAACGAGACCTTATAATTATTTAGGTCGTTGATTGTATCGTGATCATCCTTATCAGATTTATCTACTGGCTTATTGTTGTACTCTTGAGGTGAGATCATGGCCCCACTTTATATATTGACAAACTTTTAAACCTTTTAATGGGGAAGAAAACATGCAACATATTTTATTTTGTGGACATGGATTGAACTGTGAAACCTTTGATTACATTGCCTATTGTAGATGAACCCGCATGACCCGTGCATCCGAAACTGTTAGAATAATTGAATTACCTGAATGTTATAAATAGATCTATTTGGGATTGACCGTCCCCATCTGGGTGAGTCATGCTCACTGTGCCCAGGCCAGGACAACAGATGTTTCACATGTCAGCACTTGTTATTTTTATGGGTGCCTTTTTATAAGGCGAAGGGTCCTTATTTGTTAAGGACTTAACTGTCAAGTTTAGTTTCGGGCAATATGGGAATGTAATTACTTTTAAGTATTGATGCTTTGTGCATTACTACTTTAGTGAATATTTAATGTCCAAACTTATTTTAATTAAACCTGTGAATTCATCAACTTTATGTTGACTCTCTAAGTATGTTTTCTCAGGAAACTGAAGCAGGTATTGGTGTGCATGGAGTCAAGCATCATGATAGGCTGCATTTATAAAGCTCATCTGGGGTTTTATAAACTGGGGAATAATTCAAACTATTGAACAATGTTAAAGATATTTTAATACTATTTGCACTTTCAATCATGTAATAAATGTAAGGATAATCTTTTATCTGTTGCTCTATATTCTGTCTGCTGTTGATCCACCTACGTGACACCCAAATATTATTTCCGCTACATTTGACTCAATTTGGGGGTGTCACACTGAATTGTTCTTGTTCGTGGGAATTGCATTGAAAAAGGTATGCAACCCTAATTCGATTAATGATAAATTTGTTATTATTATGATTTTGTACGCTATTACGTGCTTTGATCTTTTCTTATGTTATTATAATTGTTATGAACTTTATAAACATCAGATTATTGGTTAATGCATCCTTTATAATTCATCAGACATAAGATGGTTGAAATCCAAATAATGACCCCCTTAGAAAGGTTTAGTCATACAATTGAGCATAGTTGGCAATACTATGATGGAATATTCTCTCCGACAACACCCTATAAGTAGAAAAGAATTCCTGGCAGGGTTGGTCAAGAGGTAGCCGCTCCTCGAGTGTTCCATCTCTAGCGGCCTGGCTCTATAACAACAATTGGAATCACAGGCGCCGCCCTTTTGGAAAACTCTATATAACTGTAAACTGTTGATTTCAAATAGTTAAGATATCTTGTAACTCAAATTTCTCAATGATTTCATTACGACAATTAAAGGTAAAATTCATTATATTAGCGTACCGTATTAACTTATCTAAAAATAATTTACAAGTTAATAATCTCTGTGTACATTCTTCTTGTTTGCAAGACTAAAAGTACTCAAAGTTTTCATAAGCAGGATCAGTAGAACTACTCTTGTGATTTTCTGGCACTTTCTTATCACTTGAATGACTTCCTGCACCACTCTCTTTGCTTGCAAACTGGCTGAAATCAACCGGATCCGGCACATGCGGAGGATGAGCACTCCTTACAAGTGCCCAGTTAGTGCCTTCAAAAAACGGATGTTGTTTAATCTCAGTTGCACCTCTTCTATATGCAATTCGCTTTTGAGGTTCCTTCACTAACAAACCCTTTATCAGATCACGAGCATTGTGACTCACCTGTGGGCTTTCAGGAAACCTTAATGGTTGTCCGACGACATTAAATAAAGTAGCTCGATTACCATGGCCCTTAAACGGGGTTGTCCCATGTAATAACTCGTATAAGAATATACCAAATGTCCACCAATCAACTGCGCTTCCATGACCTTCACCACGTATGATCTCTGGGGCCAAGTACTCATGGGTTCCCACAAATGACATAGATCGCACGTTAGTTGGTTCCGCCATTAGCTCTGGTAGGGAACCTCCAACGAATAACCCAAAATCTGATTTGGATTTGCGGTTCTTTTTTGAAGGCAATATTCTTGGAAAAAAATTTGTTGGTTGATTAGTAGTAGGCTGCAGCACACTGTCATCCTCCACCATCCCACTGCCATGATGGCCACCAGCACCAGCTCCATTCATCCCAGGAGCATTGTGTCCCGATGAAGACTTCACGAGGGTTGGGTTGACAGAGCAACGGAGTGAAAGGTCAAAATCAGAGAGCATGATATGACCCTCATCTCTAACAAGTACATTTTCAGGTTTTAGATCCCTGTACACAATCCCTAACATGTGTAGGTATTCGAGTGCCAATAAAATTTGTGATGCAAAGAACCTGCAAATGAACATGTAACAAATCGTGGGACTAAATTATATTGTCGATAATATAAAAGCCGGATAGTATGTATGAGGTCTGAGTAGTTCCAACATGGAAGAATAACGTACAACTATTGTGCAAGAGTATTTTTTGTTCAAAAAACAATCAAGTACCAAAAACAAAGAATTTGTTGCTATATTACCTTGTTGCTTCCTCGGTAAAATGCTTGGTGGGTTGCTTTTGTCTAAGCGTATGGAGGTTACCTCCGCTGCAGAATTCCATTACCAAACAATAGAATTTGTCGGTTTCAAAGTAAGAATACAAAGTTGGCAAAAACGGGTGATCAAGAAGACCAAGAATCTCCCTTTCTGTTTGAGCACGAAGGAGCTTGTTTCGACTAATTAACGAAGCCTTATCCATCACTTTCATGGCAAAGTAGGTGTTAGTCCCTCTAAGCTCGACTAGATACACGCTGCCAATATCTCCATACCCGAGTCTTTTCAAAAGTTTGAAATGGCTAAGCCCGATTTCTCGATCTCTTGCAATCACAGAATTGATTGCTTCCCATCGGATATCACCTCCTGTGTGCGGTCTTAAAACTGGTGCATTTGATGAACTATCATTGCTATCGCTACGGACATGATTGGTATGATTCTCAACCTGATTTCCTCGTCCTCTAGCCGTATTATTCATATTATGACGCTGTATGAATTTGAATCCACATAAGCAAACCAACACCAGGATGCCATAAAAACATATAAAATCATATGATCATATGGAAATTATATACAAGGAAATGATGTACCTTGAAAGGGGTAGATGAAAGATATGTAACACATATGCACTTATTGTGGTACTATAGTTTTATCATAAACTTACAATAAGAAACATGTTCTGATGAAGATGAAGATTGAATGAGTTTTACTCTAGCAATCTTCATCTCTTGCTTCCAAGCAAATGTTTGAAATCAAAAATCATAATAACCAACAAAAGCTGATTAATTAAAATGTGGTTGTAATTAGTTATGTTAAAGTTCAAATCTGGACAGCATGGGATTGTCCATACGTTTGTATGTATTCATATATTACCCCTGTTTTGCCTCTGCTCCACATTTTTTTTATACTTACAAAATGTGTGCATTTTATTTGTATAAAAGTATACACATACCAAAAATAAAAGCATTTTATTTTCTTGAAAACGTGAAGATTAACAGTTCAACTAATATTAAGCATGCTTCATACGAACTGGGTTAGCGTAGTAACATTGCACAGTGCACTCGGATCATAACGAGACAGAAAAGATGGTTTCCAATAAGGGTGGTGATTTGCACACTCTAAAAATTGATTGATACACTCACTTTATGTGTATGTTGACATTTATATCCTTACATTAATGAATGGAGTGTGTAAATATCAAGGGTATAATGGGCATAACACCCATATTTGGAGTGTGCCAATAAATTAGAAGAGTATGCCAATCACCTCCCTTCCAATAAACCAGCTCATACACTTCCTATTTCACACAACATATAGTTGAGGTATCTGTCCTGCCTGTTGTAATCAGTTGATTGTAACTTCAGAATAACTATAAATCCCGACAATCCCCGGTTGATAAAGGATGATTATAAGTCAACTTCAACATCAACTCTGAACAACGGCATAGCTGGGTGTTTGGGCCGGTTTTATTTTTTCGGGTCGAGTCAAAAGAAGAAAATAAAAAAATGCAAGTGGTCAATATAGTATTTGAAGCAAAGTTTTAAAAGGCTCCCAAATATCTCGCAAAAGTGACGCAAGGGTCATGCAAAGGCGCGAGGCTTTATCTCAACGCTACAATATATTATTCCATCCGTCTCAATTTAATAATCCCCAAAAACACATTGTTTTAGAAAATATCACTATCACTGCATTTTCTCTTTTACTTTTTTATAAAATGACACTTTTACCCTTATCCAATTAATTAAAACTTTATACATACTTTGTAATTTCTAGTACCACTAGGTGCAATATGATAAATTCGTTATATTAATTATATCTATTTTTAAAAGAGGACTATAATTTTGGGACGTCCCAAAATAGTATAAGGGACTATAAATTTGGGACGGGGGAGTAAAGTTTAAGCTTAAAGTTTTACGTGAAACGATAAGTGAAAAATATGATAAGTCGCGATAAAAATCATATTTTTATATTGAAATAATAAAAATTACATTTAAAAATAATTTCTTAATTCTATTCAACTTTATTCTTTATGTATAATACTTTTTGTGACCTTAATATGTTATAATATGATATAAATATATAAATTTATATATTTTTCATATTTTGTAACGCTTTAATTCACGTCTTAATAACGTCATGACTCAGTATGACTTGTAAAAGCGTGAGGCTTGATCATACCGCCACGCCACACCTTACTTTATCTTAAACTTTGATTTGAAGTCCTAATTCTTAGATCGTATGTATAAAAATTTGCTTACTTTGTGCTTTGAGTAGACATATTTTGTTGAACAATAACTAAAATACGTTTAAGATAATGACAATTTTTAACAAGTTAAAACTAACAAAGACATGTGCAAAATGTAAATTCTACTATAAATTTATCATAATTAAGGATATGTTACATGGATCTCTTTTCATGTATATCTGAAATGAGTTTACAAACCTAATTTTATTCATTCATCTCTTTCTTCTTTCTCATCAAAGATTGAAAAACTTGCTTTTCATATATCAAAAACTTATTTGTTTAACAACTTGAAGAATTGAATGATGGTGATCTGAATAAGGGTATGCACCGCATTTCAACTGCGTATGCATTCTTTGTAAATCCATTATCAAACCTTCAAAACCTATTTTTTTAACACTACAAAAAGGAATCATTCGGTATGCAAGTGCATACCCTAGGGTATGCAAATGCATACCCTCGTGTGGCTGTAGGTTCGCCCTAGGAAGGATTATCAAATGATGGTTTATATAGTTCATAACAATTATTTAAAACCTTAATATGGATCAAAGCACATACAGCGGAAGCAAATTAACAAGATCATAATTTAACATAATTGTAATTAATCAAGATTAGGGTTACATACCTTTATTCTAGCAAGATCTACAAGACAACGGAACGGTCACCGGTAAAGATAGATCACGAACACCACCAGGATATAGTCTAAAGCAAGATTATATCATGCTCTTGTACACACGTAATACGGCGAGTTAATCGTGAGTCTCGCACGAACAAACCAAACTTCCAAGTCTATGGAGGATCTACCCAACAACCCTAGAGAGGGGCTAGGACTAGATCTATAAAAATAGAAAAGTTGAAAACCAAGAACCCTAATTAAGGGTGTGTTTGGCCGGCGGTTTAAGAGCAAGAGAAAAAGAGGAGTGAAAAAATTATGAAAGCATTGGTTTGTTTATATAGACCTTCGAAAAACTTTTCCTCCAAGGTTAAACAAATTTTAGGAAACAAAATCTTTTCCCTTTCCTTTTGTCTCTCTTTGGCCAGAGGTTAACAAGCCCAAAAAGGGGCTTCCGGAACTTTTCCGACTCCTTCTTTAGCTTCTATATGATTTCCATAACGGTCGTTTAATACTTAACTTTTAATTATTAACGATCATTAGTTTATGCCTTGGTTTGATTTAATAAATATAATAAATATATTTAATAAATAAATTAACCTTTTACGTAATGTGTGCAATTCCGTGATCTCGAGTTCGATCCTATCACACGACTACCGATTTTAAGTCCATAAACTTTCAGCTCCCACTTGGACAAAATTCGAATATCATGACCACATTGATTAGCGTCTAGTTACACTAACAATGTCACTAGTACAACTCGAGTAAGGTTTCCTGGACAAAACCTTTTAATGATATATAATCATTATTATTATCCTTTCATTTCAAATACATCGTTAATAAGGATATGGATCTCAGTCATTCCTTTCATTAACTATTCTGTTTCTCGTTTACGGATATAGCAAGATTACCAAAACACATTTGGGTGTGGCCACACAAACATCTTACTACTCCCCCGAGGGGCCCAGCTGTATTTATACTTCAAAATAATTTGAAGGAAACAAATCCCATTTTGATTACAAGCAAAACACATGAACTTTGCAACACTTCTGAAAATAACCCTTATAGCTACCAGTCACGTTTAGCGTTAGATTACCTTACAGAAATGCACTATATTCAATGCAGTTTTCTGGTATCTCAGGTCTAAGGATAACTATTTATGATTTACTTAACGACAAAGATCCATTAAGTAAAATCATATAGTTGGGATAAGTCCAATATTTGATCCATCAAATATCATCCTAAATTGACAATATACTTTCAAGTATACTCTGTCACTATTTTGACTTGTCTTAGTTTAATAATACTCCCATATTATTAATCGACAACGGACATTTAGAAACATCGTAATGCTTATGGATTAAAACATGTAAAATAGGATACAAAATTAAATAACAGAAAAATAAACGAAATCCAATCTTTATTTCATCAATTCAATAATGTCTTACATCCTTTATCCAAACACTAATCAACAGATTTATTACATGAATTCGCTAGCTAGTTGCATCCCAATTTCCTTGGCATGCTTAACTACCTTTGGCTTGGATAAAGCCTTAGTAAAAGGATCAGCTACGTTAACATCTGTGTGAACTTTTATTAATTTTATTTCTCGAGCTTCCACTTGTTCTCGAACGTAGTGATATCTACGTTTAAAGTGTCTGGCGCCTTTCATAACTCCAGGGTCATTGGAGAATATTATTGCAGCAGAATTGTCGCAATATATATCAATAGGTCCTTTAATTGAAGGCATCACTCCAAGATCTCCAATAAACTTCCTAATCCAAACAGCTTCTGAAGTGGCCATGTACTCTGATTGAGTTGCATGCATAGCAATGGTTTTCTGCTTACTTCTCTTCCAGTCAACTGCTCCTCCATTAATGACAAACACGTAACCCGTCTAAGACTTCGTATCGTCTTTATCACATTGCCAGGACGCATCACAGAACCCTGTTACATTCAATTCTGTGTCTGGTTTACCCCCGAATACCAAAAACATATCTTTTGTACTTCTCAAATACTTTAGAATATGCTTAACAGCAGTTCAGTAGAACTTTCCTGGATTCTGTTGGTATCTACTGACCAAGTTCTGAGCAAACGCCACATCAGACCTTGTGCATCTTACAACATACATAATAGATCATAAAGCCGAAGCATAAGGCACCTTCTGCATGTAAGCCACCTCTTCGGGTGTTGATTCATCTTTCTCATGACTTAATTCATGCTTAACCTCCATCGGTTGAAAACCTTTCTTAGAGTTATGCATGTTATACTTCTTCAATATCTTATCAATATAAGCATCTTGACTAAGACCAATTAACCGTCTACTTCTATCTCGATAGATTTTAATTCCCAGAATATATGCAGCATCTCCCAAATCCTTCATAGAAAAACATTTACCAAGATAATCCTTAACTTCCTTAAGTCTTGGAACGTTACTTCCCATGATTAATATGTCATCGACATATAAAATTAGGAACACTACATTACTCCCACTAGCTTTGCGATATACACATGGCTCATCACGATTTTGAATAAATCCGAACTTTTTGATTTCTTCATCAAATCGCTTATTCCATTGACGTGATGCTTGCTTCAAACCATAAATAGATCTTTGATGTTTACACACGCGCTTTGGATATTTAGGATCAACGTACCCTTCCGGTTGTTGTATATAGATGTCTTCATCTAAGCGAGTACATTCAAGAATTTTTAACATCCATTTGCCACATCTCATAGTCATAGTATGCTGCTATAGCTATGAGAATCCCAATAGCTCATAAGTCTGCTACAGGAGAAAATGTCTCCTCGTAGTCTATGCCAAAAGTTTGAGTAAAACCATTAGCTACTAAACGAGCTTTATAGGATTGTATTTCACCATCCATGTTGGTTTTCTTCTTGTAGATCCACCTATTTTTCACCACTTTAGCATTTTTAGGTGCATCCACAAGAATCCAAACATCGTTGATTTCCATGGATTTCATTTCCTCATTCATCGCAACTATCTATTTTGACTTTTCTGGATCAGACATTGCGGATCGATAGTTAGCAGGTTCACCAAGACCCCCTACTTCCTCCTCATCATCCTCTATGTAAAGACATAGTTTGTCTGGCGCACGTATGGTTCATTTAGACCTACGTGGAGGAATTAATTCTGGTGGAACTCCCAGACTTTCTCGTTCTACAGGAATTTCTTCGCTAGTATTTTCAGAAGGCAATGTATCTTCTTGAATTTCTTCAAGATCATAATTTCTCCCACTGAATTCTTGATTTACAAGATCACTTTCAAGGAAGTCTCCATACCGAGCCACAACTACTTTGTTCTCAGCCGGATAATAAAAGTAGTAACCCATAGTTTTCTTAGGGTAACCTACAAAGATACATTTTACTGAGCGTTGTTAGAGTTTATCTCCAGAGTCACGTTTCACATACGCCTCACAACTCCAAATTTTCAAATAAGACAAATATAGCTTCTTGCCATGCCATAGTTCATATGGTTTCTTATCAACCTTCTTTGTGGGAACCATATTCAGAATACGAACAGCAGATTCAAGAGCATAATCCCGAAAGGATAATGGTAAAGTTGTAAGATTAAACATAGATCACACCATATCTAATAATGTACGATTTCTCCTTTCAGATACACCATTTTGTTGTGGAGTATATGGAGAAGTAAGTTTCTAAGCAATTTCATTCTCACTTAAATAATCTTTAAACTCTTGACTTAAATATCCACCACCTCGATCAGAACGAAGAGCTTTAATCTTCTTTCCCAGTTGTAACTCTACTTCTGCTTTAAACGTTTTGAATGTTTCAAACACCTCATGTTTATGCTTAAGTAAATAGACATAATAATAACGGCTATAATCATCCGTAAACGTTAAGAAGTAGCTAGCACCTTTCGTTGACACATGTCTAAGTGGTCCACACACATCAGTATGTATCAAATCAAGTAGTTCAGTAGCCCTTTCAATATTTCAATTAAAAGGTTTCTTGGTCATCTTTCCAGAGATACAAGACTCACATTTATCAAATGATTCATCATTGATATTTTCCAAAAGACCATCACATTGAAGCTTTTGTATGCGAGTCTTCCCAATATAGGAAAGTCTACAATGGCAAAGATAAGAAGAGTTCTTGTCTAACTTTGTCTTCTTATTCATGCTAAAAACAGAATTATTTTTCCTCTTGGAATTATTATCATGCATGTTAATTTCAAAAACACCATTCATAGAATTGCATCAAAATAGAATAAACCATCTTTGAAAACAGAAATTCTTTTATTATCAATCGTGTGATTAAATCCAAGATCCAACATACAAGAAAAGGAAATAACACCCCTAACAATTGTAGGTGCATAATGACAATTATTTAAAAACAGTACTAAACCCGAAGGTAAAACTAGTTTAAATATTCCTATAGCTTTAACCGCTGCTTGTGCGCCATTGCCCACTTGCAGAAATTATTCCCCATAGGTAAGCTTCCTCTTCAACTCAAATCCCTACAGGGTATTACAAATGTTAATACCACATCCCGTATCATATAACCAGGAGTTTGATTTGTATGTATGATTAAATAACTCTATCATAAATAAGTTACCTGAAGATGCTGCAGCAACTAGCTCAACCTTCTTCTTATGTTCTTGCAACTCATGGAGGTAGAGAGAGCAATTCCTCTTCCAGTGTCCAGTCATTTTGCAGTGGTGACAAGTCTCATCTTTCTGAGATTGACTCTTCTTGACAAAGTTCTACTTTGGTTTTGATGGAGTCGCAACTTGCTTGCTCTTATCAGCCTTGCCTTTGCCTTTCTACTTCTTATTCACTTGCGGTTTTGGTTTAGCCACTCTACCCTTTTGCACATAAAATACTTGAGAAGTAGTAGTGGATGCCTTATCTTTCAACCCCTTTTCAAAGACAATGAGCATTGCATGCAGATCATTAACCGTCTTCCACGTGCAATGCATATTATAGTTACGAACGGAATCATTGAAGTCCTTATTAAGGGACCTATTGATCAAGTTGATAGCCATACTATGATCATAGGGCTGTCCTAGTGCGATGAGTTGTTCCATATAACCCCTCATTTCCATATAATGGGCACCTACGGACTTTCTAGGAGCTTGCTTGCAACTATGTAGAGCATCAACCAAATCATAGATCTCTACAGCTTGCGGCGTTTCATATGTTCATCAAGCATTCGCTGAGGTGAAAATAGCTCATACTTTCTTTGAAGTGATGAAGCCATTCTCCCTAACATTACAGCATCCACCTTCTGGTGCTTCTTAACGTTAGCAGCATGTTGAAGCCTTTCCGCATCAGATGCTCCTTCAGCAAGATCCTCCGAAAAAGGATTAGTCAAGATATCAATAGTACCGGTTGCTCTCAGAACAATTCTTAGTGAGCGATACCAGTCATTGAAATTAGGGCCAGTAAGTTCAGGCCGTTCAAAGAAAGCTTTGAACGCCGAGCTTATTTTCAGATTGTTTTCGGGTTGATCCATTTCTACAGAAATAAGTTCAAACATTAGTATTTTTTATAATACAATTCAAGAAAATAAAATTACCCCGGTAATAAAACCATAGTATTTTCCTTGAAAAACTAGAATCCATATTGACATAGATTCATCACATCAGTTGATCTGCTAGTGACAAATGTATTCAACATAGTAACTTGTCGAACAATAACTGACAAACAAATTTGCAATTTCTAGATATGTTAGGTATTTACATTGACAAAATCATTTGCATTGTAAACATGTTTCATCCCTACTTTACGCCTTAAGTTTCCAGTTCTTACTGAGTAACTTAATTAAGTCGACTAATCTAAAGAACGTAAAACCTTCATGTGCAATCTTATTCAGTCATGAAGTTTTCTCTCCATTACAACCTCGTCCGAAATCTCATATGACGACAATTGTAACTTCAAGTGTTCGTCAATTAGATGGCATATGAATTAAATTTTTAGGGTATAGATTTTTGATGTCAAAATAATGTATGGAGAAGCATGCATACATCTCCATAACATAAGTTTAATAAAACGTTTAGTAAACTTTTTGGTGAGACTAAAATTTCATCATATATTTGCAAGTTGAGGTATTGGTTAAACCAATTAAAGATTTTACACACAACTAAATTCACACCGTACTTTTTCTAGAACTTAGCTAAAGTACAAAGAAATAACCTTATTCATTATGTTTCGGATGTGAATAATGCAGTTAAATCAACCTTAAAGAATTATACAAATAACAACCGTAGGTAATTCCAATTTTGACGCACAGGCGAGCCGGGAATTTGGTCAGCGCTGAAGCATAACACCTCCTTCCTTAACCGGGTACATGACCAGCGGTGCGTTATACCCACTTTATAGTTTGCCAAAATTGAGTAGGCCGTTAAGTTGTTATTGCAATTCTAATCAACAAATCATATGTAATTTAGATCTCAAAACAATTCATTTATTTTGATAAGATTTAGTCAATATTATTTTTCTTAAAAAAATTACCCTTGTTTACAACATAAAATAAAAAAACCGCTTGAAAACAAGTAGTACAAAAAAACTAAATCAAATAGCCACATGCATAACAATATATTCAAAGAACATCAAATCTAGGGTTTTTATAAACATAAAAAGTCTTCCCTAATTTTAAAACTTTGAATCAAATAAAGCAAATAGCACTCAAAATTATATGATCCGTAAAAAAACATGCATGTTTATTACAGATCTCCCACATTCTCTTAACAATTAAAAAACTACGGATTGTAACCACACATGACATAACAATTAATTCATGCAAAACATCTAGGGGGTGTTTGTTTTAGCTTATATAGTGGGCTTATAAGCTTATTAGCTTATATAAGCTTATAAGCCGAAACTAAGTGTTTGGTTAAGCTTATATAAGTAGGCTTATAAGTTATATGTGGGGTTTTTGGTAAGCCCAAAATATGTGGCTTTTAAGGCTTATATAACAATAATATATAAAAAGGCATTTATGCCCACAATTAATAATCATATCATTTAATATTCATACACTTTTTTGTCATTTTACTTTATTAAATTTGATAAGCTAAACCAAACACTAAACATGAGCTTATAAACTTATCATATATAAGCTAAAATGGCTTATATAATATAAGCCTAAGACAACCTAATAAGCCTAACCAAACACCCCCCTAAAGTTAATTACCATGTATTTTTAGGGTTTACAAAAAAAAATTTAATAAAAAATTCGGCAGATCCGAGTTTTAAAAAACAATAAAAACAATTACCCTAATTTTTATAAAACCTAAAAAACAACATGTGATTTTAAACACAAATCAATATTAGTTAAAAAAACCTTTAGATCTTGATAATTATAATCATGTTAAAACGGCTCTCGATGCCACTGATGGTTTATATAGTTCATAACAATTATTTATAACCCTAATATGGATCAAAGCACATACAACGGAAGCAAATTAACAAGATCATAATTTAACACAATTATAATTAATCAAGATTAAGGTTACATACCTTTATCCTAGCAAGATCTACAAGACAACGGAACGGTCACCGGTAAAGATAGATCACGAACACCACCAGGATATAGTCTAAAGCAAGACTATATCACGATCTTGTACACATGTAATACGGCAAGTTAATCGTGAGTCTAGCACGAACAAACCAACCTTCCAAGTCTATGGAGGATATACCCAACAACCCTAGAGAGGGGATAGGACTAGATCTATAAAAATAGAAAAGTTGAAAACCAAGAACCTTAATTAAGGGTGTGTTTGGCCGGCGGTTTAAGAGCAAGAGAAAAAGAGGAGTGAAAAAATTATGAAAGCCTTATTTCCATAACGGTCGTTTAATACTTAACTTTTAATTATTAACGATCGTTAATTTAAGCTTTGGTTTGATTTAATAAATATAATAAATATATTAAATAAATAGATTAACCCTTTACGTAAAGTGTGCAATCCTGTGATCTCGAGTTCGATCATATCACACGACTGTCGATTTTAAGTCCATAAACTTTCATCAAAAACCCGAGAAATATAATACTAGAATAGTTTATCAAGTATTTTTTCTTCCTCAAAATTATTTGAACATAGAATAGCAAAGAAGCTAAGACAACTTGAGCTTCAAGGTGTAACCGAAGATAGTTCAACACCAAGGTCAAGCTAAAGACAGTTAAGACAAGTCAAAATGAAATCTGTTCAACATCATACGAAAGTTATTTTTTCTCATGCGGTCTAGAAGCTAGAGACAAGACCAATAATAGGATATTGGAGTTAGTGATTGTTGACAATAGATCACTAGCTCCCTAACCCCTATTCAAAGGGTACAACATAAAGCATTTGAACTTTCAAAGAAAAAAACAAAAGAAGATGTAGAAACTAGAAGGGGAGGGGGGGGGGGGTTGAATAGTTTCTTTAATTTACTTGTTAAAGATTAGTTTTTAAAAATCCTTTTCAAAAACATAGGCTTGAGTATTTATGTGAAACCTTCTTATACAAAATATGAACAAGGTATATTGCAACTAAACTAATAATCACAAATATAAAGAATAATCAATGTAAAGAGATAAGGGAAGGAAAAATCAAACCAAAGGATTTATAGTGGTTCGGCAACAAAGCTCACTCCCCGTTCCAACTCCACTCCTCGTTCCTACTTCACTCCTCGAGCACTCCTTACTCGAGAGTTCACTAATAAACAAGCTCCTTAAGGTGGAGAAACCGTACACAACGTCGCTTATCCAATTTCCGACTCTAAGCTAAAAGTCGAGCCCTAATCTTAGATAGGACCAATCGACATCAATATACTTTAAGGACCAAGTATTAACCTTACTACATACACAACTTTCAAATAGACACAACTACTTGGATCTTCACAACAATGACACAACAATGAATAAATATGTTTGGATCTTCAATGGATCTTTGAGGTAGACACAACACTTCAAGGATGATAGTGTTATTCTCTTTGCACTTTGAGAGGAAGAGATGAGAGGAGAAAGATTCACTTCTAAACAAGTAGTAATCAAACAAATGATCAATGATTTGAGTGATTTAAGAAGTATGAAAGATTCTTGAAACGTATGTGCAAAAGAGGTGAGGAGAAAGTCTGAGAATGGTCCATTATTTATAAGACAAACTTTCAATGGCTATATCTGACCACGGTTCCTTATTGGAGGCCGCGGTTCCTTATCGATAAGGAACCGCCATAGCCACTAAGGAACCTTCAGAGTAGACTCTGCTCCTTTTTGTCTTTTAGTGGATTGGTTCAAATCTGGGGATTAAAATATCCTGAAAGAATATTCCTAACCAAGATAGAATATGTCATTTTCAAAACTTCAAATATTCAAATAGTTAATTTAATAAAATATTTTCTTAAAAAGAAAGTTTAATAAAAACTTGTCACACTTAATAAAAATTGAGTTTTAAGAAAAGATTAAATCCTTCATCACTTAATTAGGATGAGTACTTTTTTGTACATACCTTAAGTGATAATGGTTGAAATGAAAAATACTTGAACTCAAGAATTCGTTTTTCGTTGTTTTCGTAAATGCTTGTTTTTACATATTGTCGTAATCAAAACAAAGCGAGACCGAAAAATGCAAGTAACGTTTTAGGCATCATTGCATTAACAATCTCCCCCTTTTTGATTCCGACAATACATAAACTCAATCACCCAATAAAAACAACATTTTCGAAGACGAGTTTATTTCTTTTCTCCCCCTTTGTCGAAGCAAAAAGGTTGCAAAAGTCTTTCAAGAAGAATAGAACCAGACTTTGCAAATGCTCCCCTTTGGTGCTTACTCCCCCTTGCTTGGGGCACCAAGGAATCGATATATGGTGACAAGCTACATAGAAGGGTTAGTAGTAGAGAAGAGATACCCAACAAGATATAGCAAAGGTCACACACAAAAAATAAGAGAAGAGACAAAGATCTAAGAAAAGTCATGTTAAAAGGAAACATGATAAAAGATACAAGGAAATAAATAATAAAAATGTATGAGAAATAAAACAAGCCAAAAGAAAAGAATAAATCTAATCCTAGTTAAACTAGAACTCTAAGATTTGCTTGAACTAGATGTCTTGAAGATAAGCAACCAATGCTTAGATAAAAGAAAAGGTAGTGGCGGAAGGAGGTGGTGGTGGCTTGGTAGAGATCTCATAGTCATAGTGAAGAGGAGATTTGACTAATGGACTCTTGATGTAATTCAACTCTTCATAGATATGAGCCATAACAAGATGTTGATATTGACAACAATGACAATATGTTCCATGATGCATGACATTATCATGTGAATGAGGAAGAACACTAAAGGCTAGTGGTGGAAGATAAGAAGTTCCACAATCAACATTCTTAGAAGAAGAAGAGATGTGATTTTGAGTGTTCTTGGGTGAATTGGGATTGAAATCAATTGGAGAAAATGAAGGAGAATTAATGCTTTCATTTGGGGAATAAGACATTTTGATTTGAGAAAGGACGCAAAATGGTTAAGGTTAAATAGAGAAAGCCCAAGATATTTTAGGGGTGGTCAAAGGGTTGAAACAAAGATTCCAAAAAGTGTTGGAACAAATTTGGAGTTTCAGGAATACCCGAAAAGGAAGGTACTGTACTATGTGTGGGTTGAATTTGGTGATGAGTGAGGATTTTCCAATTCCGCAAATCCTATTTTTCTAGTCTAACTAATCATGGAGATATGTTAAGAAGCAAAGATAGACAAAGAAAACACACAAGAACTCACCAAACAAGGTGTTGATCAAAATACATGGATTTTAATGAAAATTGATGTAGGAGGTGTGTAGAACTAGACAAAAAGTCATGACACAATGACTCTCCGTAGTTCTCATTTATTATTGCTATATTTGAGAGACACATACATATGAATTATGTAAGCTCATTATGAATAGCAAGAATCTATGAAAAACGTTTTTAGATTAAATTAACAATGCAAAAAACATTTCTCGACCATTTTTGAAAGAACTTTGAGAATCTTGAAAAGGAGAAGAGAAGTTTTCCAAAAAGAGTTTGCGATACTCAAAAGCTCAAACAAAGAAAATACTCGAACGAGAAAAAGACTCGATTAATTAAAATGCGTAATTAAGGAATATGTTCCATTCAACCAAGACCTAGACGCAAGTAATTAAAAGCGTCACTCTTAAGTGGCTTAGTGAAGATGTCGTCTAAATTTTCAACTGAGAGCACCTTCTCAATCGAAATGTTCCCCTTTTGAACATTATCCTTAAGGAAATGGTGGCGAATCTCTATGTGCTTAGTTCGCGAATGTTGCAAGGGATTCTTGCTAAGGTCTATTCCACCCTTATTGTCGCACATGATGGGAACATCATCAAGAGAAATCCCGTAATCAACAAGCGCTTGCTTCATCCATAGAGCTTGTTGACAAGCTTTACCGATACTTACATACTCGGCTTCCGTGGTGGATATAGCAAGAGCGGTTTGTTTCTTGGAGAATCAAGAAGTTAAACAACAACCAATGAAGGTACAAACTCTACTAGTGCTTTTTCGGTCAACATAGTCTCCCGCATGATTCGAGTCCGCGTAGATAATGGTTTCTTTGCCGGTCCCTTTAGGATACCATAATCCTAAATGTATAGTTCCCTTTATGTATCAGAAGATACGCTTATCCGCTTCAAGGTGAGTGGTTTTGGGAGCCTCTTGGAAGCGAGCACAAAGGCAAAAACTAAACATATTATCTGGTCGACTTGCCGTTAGGTACAACAAACTACCAATCATACCTCTATATTTGGTGTTGTCTACCGAATCACAATCATCATCTATGGTGAGTTTAGTATCCGAGGCCATAGGGGTATTCATTGGTCTAGAGTCTTCTAATCCAAATTTCTTTAGCATTTATTTAACATACTTGGATTGATTAAAGAAAATACCATCGTCCATTTGTTTAATTTGGAGTCCTAAAAAGAAGTTAAGTTCTCCCATCATAATCACTTCAAACTCGTCATGCATGGTTTTGGCAAAGTCATCACACAATGATTGACAAGTTGAACCAAATAGAATGTAATCAACATATATTTGTACGATAATGAGGTGAGAACCTTTGTTCTTTGTAAAGAGCGTATTGTCTACCATCCCCATGGTATACTCATGTTTTACAAGAAACGCTTTAAGTCTATCATACCAAGCTTTTGGTGCTTGTTTGAGACCATAAAGAGCTTTCTTAATCTTGTAAACATGATCCGGTTTCTCAAAATCAATGAAGCCATAAGGTTGAGCCACATATACCTCCCTCATTGATCAAACCATTAAGAAATGCACTCCTTACATCCATTTGTTGAAGCTTAAAGTCTAAGGCACAAGCGTAGGCTAAAAGGATTCTAATGGATTCTAATCTTGTTGCGGGTTCGTATGTCTCGTCATAATCAATACCTTCTTGTTGATTATCGCCTTGAGCTACAAGTCTAGCTTTGTTACGAGACACAACACCATTCTCGTCTAACTTATTCCTATATACCCATTTGGCTCCTATGATGGTCGAACTTCTAGGTGGAGGAACAAGTTCCCAAACGTCATTAGCAATGAATTGATTCAATTCTTCTTGCATAGCGATGACCCAACTCTCATCCATCAAAGCTTCTTTAACATTCTTTGGTTCAATCAAGAAGACGAAACAAAAGAAGTTACTTTGATTTTGGACTTGAGATCTTAGGGTCCTTTGATTTAATTCGCCTATGACGTTATCGAGAGCATGATCCTTTGCCTCCTTAATGTTTACTCCCTTTTTAAACTAAGGTCTTCAACTCCTATGTTTCTAACATCTTTGGCATTAACTATGTCTATTTCATCCAAGTCATCATCTACCAAATTTGGTTTCTTAGATGAAGGAGGGGTTTCATCAAATGTCAGGTTATGTGATTCTTCAACTACACCCAAGGTTCTATTGAGGACTATGTAGGCTTTGCTAGTTTGATAATAACCTAAAAATATACCTTCGTAAGACTTTGGGTCGAACTTAGTAAAGTCTTTGGTGTTGAGAATGAAGCACTTGCTTCCAAACACCCTAAATTATTCCAATGAGGCTTATTACCTTTAAGAATCTCATAGGGGGTCATTCCTAGAAAAGGTCGAATAAGGATTCAGTTGAGAATATAAGTCAATGTGTCCACGACATTGCACCAAACTTTTTGAGGCAAAGATTGCTCATTTAACATCGTCCTACTCATCTCTTGGATGGTCCTATTTTTCCTTTCAACTACCCCATTTGATTGTGGAGTGCGAGGAGCCAAGAAGTTATGGGTAATACCATGAGCTTCACAAAAGGCACCGAATTGCACTTCATTATCAAATTCCCTACCATGCTCCGCCCTAATAGAGACAATTGAACATCCTAGTTGATTTTGAATTCTTCGACTAAAGGTTTCGAAGTGATCGAAAGCTTCATTCTTAGACGCCAAAAATCTAGTCCAAGTGAATCTAGAATAGTCATCACCTATAACTAGGGTATAAAGGTTACCTCCATAACTCTGTATGGCGGAAGGTCCAAAGAGATCCATATGTAGGAGCTCTAACCACCGAGAGGTCGAAACCAAATTCTTGGCTTTGTGACTTGAGTGAACTTGCTTCCAAATTTTGCAAGCATCACAAAAGTGACTATCAAACTTCATCTTGGGGAGATATCTTACCAACTCCTTAGAGACTAAAGATTGAAATAAATGCATATTAGCGTGACCTAATCTCATATGCCAAAGAGTAGAACTATCATCTAAAGTCGTTAGACATAGGGTGTCCTTTGACTTCTTATTGACCTTCATGACATAAAGCCCATGCTTTCTAACACCTTTTCCAATGAACTTTCCATCTTTTACGATTTCACTGTCATATTCCGAAAAGATGACCTTACACTTATTGTCACAAATTTGACCTATACTTAGAAGGTTAAAAACTAAGTTATCTACGTGCTCTACGTTTTCTATAGTCATAGAGTCAAGAGAGACCGTTCCTTTACCAATGATATTGCCACGTCGATTACTTGAGAATGTAACGTTACCTCCATCATATGCTTTGTAGTGCGAGAATAAACTTCGATTACCCGTCATGTGTTTAGAACAACCACTATCCTTAATCAACTCGTCGGGCTCTAAATCGATTCCCAAGCATATCTAGCTAACAACACACAAGATCAAACATTTGGTTCCCAATATCTCATGGGTACAAAGTTGTTAGTTCCAAACATCCCTTGTATTTGGTTGGGATGCATGAATGTAGGAGACATTCCCCATGGGGAAAAGTATTGTTGTTGAAAATTATTCCAATTCATATGGCCATTTTATTGTCCATAGTTTCTCCTAGGTGTCTTTGATCTTGATTTAGAATTATTGTTGTTTCTTCTAGGTGTTGGAGTTTTACTTCTAGGTCGTGATTTAGCTTGATCATCTCTTTTTTGTGTAGGTGTTCTACTTCTAGGTTTAGACTCATTTTGTAATCTTGGAGGAGTAGATGTTTGTCTACATAAGTTTCTAGTTCCCATTAGAGGTTTACTCAAGGGCTTGTAGAATTTATCTAGAGTATGATTTTCAAGAATAGGTACTTTCACCTTGTTAATAAGAATATGTTTTGGCCCTTCACCTAAAATAGTCTTTTCAGAAAGTTCAGGATTTTCACAAAAACTTTCTTCTGTCCGCGGTTCTTTAGCTCCACCCGCGATTCCATAGCAATAAGGAACCACACCATATACTGGAGAACCGCGTATAGGGGTAATAAGTGTGAAAACACTTATCCTTTTACCACTTAATTATGATAAAAACAAGACCAAAACGTGTAATTGATGTCGTAAAAGTCGGAATTATGCGTGTTTTGTGTTTTTGTTGTGTTTTAGGACCAACATATGAAAAGGGAAGAAAACACGGGCTTTCACCGGCTTTTATCAAAGAAAAAGACAAAAGATGAACTCAAAATATCAAGAGTGCAAAAAGAACGGAAGTCAAAGGCCTATTCTGAAGATTTATCGAAGAAAAAGTCTAAAGACGGAAGTTTAACGAAGTCGAAGAACCAAGTCTAATAAACGAAGAAAATTATAAGACAAGTTCATTTTATCATTCGACAAATCCCGAGACAACGTCGAGAAAGACGAAGAAATTAAAAGACGAAAAGACAAAGAAAGAAAGAGAGAAGCATCAACACTTCCATTCCTCCTATAAATACCCTCCTAATATGTCATTAGGAGGTGGTTAGTTAGGTTTAGTTATTAGTTTATTTTTTTTTCATGTTTAGGAGTAGATTAAAATTACTTTCTCTCTCTAGCTTTTCTTTAATGTTTTCAAGCTTTTGATATTAATCTTGTATTTGAATCTTTAATCTTAATCTTATTTGAAGCTTTTCATTAATCATTCTCATTCTACCATTCTTATTTTAATCTTGTTTGATTTTCATAATCATGTAGTTTGTTCTTCATGTTCTTGTTTTGATTGATGTGTTTGTTTGATTGTGCTTATTGATTTTGACGTGTTTGATCTTTTTAGCTTATTGTGTTTAGTGCTTATTGTGTGATTTTCTTATTTTTAATTAAGTGTCTTTAATAGTTTATTTTTATAAGAAATTTGATTTTTAATATTTTGATTATTTAGTGTTTTTAAAGTTTTTAAATTGTGGCTTAATAGTTTTTTCTTAAAATCAAATTGGTTAAACTTTTGGTTAAGTGCTTATTAGATTTTAGCTTATTTTCATTTTTGCTTATTTTTGTTCTTATCCGGGTTCTTAAAACCCTATTATTCCGACTTGAGTGCAAACTGCTTTTTCTCGCATTATTTGTTTCCTTGTTATTCCGAATAGAGTACAATTCTAGTCATTCCGGATTAGGGTTTTCATCAGATTCCGGATTATTTAAACTCTTCTTTATTCTAAATAGTGACCAACACCTTCATTCCGGATTGTATGCATATTCAACATTCCGGATAGTGTGCAAATCAAAGTATTCCGAATAGTGAGTAGCCCTGGATTCTGAATTGCTTGTGCCCCTTGGATTCTGAATTAAGTGTGTGACAAACTTAATCCGGATTACTAGAAAACAACGAATTCTAGATAAGGTGTAAAGGAGATATTCCGAATTGTGTTGCTATTGCACATTCTGGATTGTTTCAAGTATACGGATTCCGAATTAAGTGTGAGATTGATATTCCGGATTGTGTGAAATCTATACATTCCGGATTAGGTTTTGTCTTTGATTCCGACTTATGTTGGTTTTAATTTTCCGAAATTGTTTTAATTTTCAAACCTTTATTTTTTCCGCCATTTTTACTTAGCATTTTTCTTTAAGTGTTTTGTCTTAGTTAATTTCAAGTTTAATTTTTATTAAGATTTAATTTTTCAAGTTTACATTTTTATAAAGTTTTAATCTTTCGTCATATTTCTTTTAAAGTCTTAACTTTTAGTTTTACATTTTAAAGCTTTCATTTTTCTTTGATTTTAATTAGTTACTCAACGACATTTTCTTTCTTTTCACCAAGAACAACCTGAGTCACACATTTAACCGTGGTCGATTCGATTAGAACGATTTCAAAGAACAAATTTACCAAGTATCAAATGGCGCCGCTGCTGGCTCTTTTTTCGTGAAGATTAACGGCTTTTGTGAGAGACGCGTTTGATATTGGGATCCGTTCACCTTTGAACGTTATTTTTCTTGTCAAATTTTCAAAATTTTTCAAAAAATCCATAAAAAAAAATAATTTCAAAAATCCAAAAACATTTAAAAACTCATAAAAAGCATTTTTTTTTCAAAAGTTTTCCACCAAAAATATTTTCTTTTTAAGTTAACTTTAGTTCTTCTATTTCTTTGCTATTCTTTTCTTGTGTAGGTGTATGCATACCCGTTCACGCAAAAGGAAGTCCATACAAGCCGTTATCATCGAGCCTCCTCCTATTGTTAACACAATGGATAACCGTCCAATGATCGAGCTCTTGCAGTCACATGTTGAAGGCAATGAAGATGCTATTGTGGTTCCGGCTATTGATGCAAATAACTTCGAGCTCAAGACCGGTTTTATACAAATGGTTTCCGCAACACCTTTCTTAGGACGCACTCATGATGATCCGCACGATCACATCAAAAGGTTTGTTCACTTAACCAATACCGTGAAATACAATGGGGTTTCACAAGAGGCAATTCGTTTGCTCCTCTTTCCTTTCCCTCTAGGGACAAGCCCGAACTTAGCTTGATAAGGAACCACCCCAAAGTATTACAACATGGGCAGACCTAGAGACCAAGTTTATGAATTACTTTTTCCCACCCTCACGTACTACCGCTTTGCGAAATGACATCATTAATTTTGAACAAAAGTACGGTGAGACGTTTAGTGAATCTTGGGATTGTTTTAAGGAACTTTTAAGAAAGTTTCCACAAGACGGTTTTACAAATGTACCTCAAATTAATACTTTTTATAATAGATTAAGTTTGAATGACCAAGATTCACTAAATAGTGCTTCCGGGGGTAATATTCTTGTTAAATCTATGAATGAGGCTTGGGCAATCATTGAGAACAAGGCCAAAGTCCAAACCAAGAGTGTTAGGGCTACTATGGCTAGTGACAGTGAGAGTGAGTTGACCAATCATCTTAAGGAACTTACTTCAGCTGTAAAACAACTTGTTTTAAGAGATAACCCTCGTAATCAACATGCCCATGCTCTCAATATTACTTGTGAAACTTGTGGTGGACCACACTCTTATGCTAATTGTGATAAAGCTTATGATCAATCTCACGGGGAAGTGTATGCTTACAACAACACAGAGAGAGTTCATTTCAAGCGTAATGTCGATGTTAATCACTTGTCTTATAACTCGACCAATTACTTGGCTCCACCCGGTTTTCAACAAAGACCACACCCACCCACCCATAACAACCAAGGGCCACCAAGAGAAAATTTTCAACAAAATACAAATTTGAGGGGCTACAATGCTAACTAAGGAAATTATCCAATGCAAAATCAAGGCTTTCAAAACCAAGGTTTCAATCCTCAAGGTTTTCCACCATACAACCAATACACAAACCAAGGTTTTCAACAACAAGGGTTCAATTTACCTCATCCATACATGGACTTGATTCTTCAAAAATTAACTGATCATGAGCGAACCATGAAAGAAATGCAAGAGTCCACGGATAGGAAATTCGTTCAAATGTTTCAAACCCTTCGTCCCCAAGGTGCTCTTCCTTCTACAACCGAAACAAACCCTAGAGCTAATGTGAGTGCTATTACTACACGTAGTGGAGCAACTCTAGTAGGACCTTCCATCCCTCCCTAAGTTATTCCATCTACACCTTCTCCACCCCCATTTATCCCTCCTACTAGTAAGCCTAGTACTAGTTATCCATTACCATCTGCACCTCTTACGGAAGAAGTACCAAAGAAAAACCCTTCACCATCCCCACCTTCACCCTCTCAACCATCAACATCTCAACCTTCACCTTCTACACCTACACCTCCTAAACCCAATATCCGTTATCCTTCAAGATTAGACAAGTGCAAATTGCTCACTAAAGAGGATGCTCAAGTTACTTCTTATTTGAAGATGATCTCCTAAATGAATTTCAACATTAGCCTTGTTGACGCACTTGTCCAAATGCCAAAAAACGTTAAAGCATTCAAGGAATTGCTTAGTAAGAAGGAGAAGATGGCCGAATTTGTCAACATACGCTTAAATGAAAATTATTCTGCAGTCCTTCCTAAAGAACTTCCGGAAAAACTTGGAGATCCCGGTCGTTTTGTGCTACCTTGTACATTTAACAAAACCGAAGAATTTATTGCCTTAGCTGATCTCAGGGCAAGTATCAATTTGATGCCATCAAGTGTTTGGAAAAAGTTATCATTACCCGACCTTACACCAACACGGATGACTCTTGAACTAGCAAATCGAACTCTCGCTTAACCCGTTGGTATTGCCGAAGATGTTTTTGTTAAAGTTGGTACCTTCACTTTTCCGGTCGATTTTGTTGTTGTTGACTATGATATGGACCCTCGTATTCCGTTAATACTTGGACGGCCATTCTTGAGAACCGGGAAAGCTTTAGTCGATGTTACCGAAGGTGAACTCATTTTAAAAGTCGGGAATGACCAACAAGTTTTTAAGATTGGGAAGATTACAAGCAAATCCAATGGGAAAGAATCGACGAAAATGATTGATGTGCTTCAAGACGACTTGTTACAACTCCTTTGGTAAGTACAAAGCTTGATGCTTTTGTGCTACATGACAATCCTCTTTTCGAAACTTGCTATGATAATCCACTTTTTGAAGACCATGTGGACGATTCTAATGATTCTCTTTCCAATTTGGATCCCCCACCAATTTACGATTCTCCACCAATCTATGATGAATATGATGATGATTCTCTTTCCGATTTGGATGATTATGCTGATTTTTCTTCAGAGTATAAAGACATGCCAACTTATGATGACTTTGATGATGTTGACACTCTTTCGAGTGATTATTCAAGTGTTATTTCTTCTACTGATGATTATGCTCCTATTTTTGATGAAGATCCTCCGCCAATAATGCTTAATCCTACTTTGGACGATTACTCATTTGAGGAAGATTTTGCCACTGATGAGACTGCTTTTATACATAGTCTCATCGTCCAAAAAGGGCTTTAAATGCATTAAGTATCATGACAATGGCCAAATATATGCTTGTGTTTGTTACTTGTATATTTTAGGTACGGATATTGAGAAAATGACAAAAGATCACAAGAATCATGCAAAAACGAACATGGGAAACGAAGCCGCACAATGAACCAAGCCCTAATGAAGATTTTCTAGAAAAAACCCTTGAAGATTTGAAGATTATGCAAGAAGGGTCCTCCAATATTGAAGAATTTACACTTTAAACCCTTGTATATTCATAATTACAAGTTTGGTCCTTAAAGTTTGTCAAAATTATAAAAGGGCCCTCCACTTTGGAGAATTGATAAATTTAGTCCCTCAACAAAAATAAATTGTCAATATTAGTCCTCCTCAAAGTCAAAAATGCCATGAAGGCCTTCAAGTTACAAGAAAGAACAAGTTTGGTCCTTTAAATATGTCAAATTACAAAAAGGACCCTTAACTATGAAGAATTGGCAAAAATGGTCCCTCATAAATCATGACTTGTCAATTTCAGTCCTCCAAGAAGCCAACAATACAAGTCAAGACCATCATCTATGAATAAAATGCCAAAACAACCCTTCAAGAATCAAGAATTGACAAGAAATACCCCTGAAAATACTTTGGAAATATATTTGGGGCAAAAGTGTGAAAAGTGAAACTTGAATAACAAAGGAAAACGAGTTTGGGCTGTTTTATTTACAAGTGAAAGAAGTTTGAAAATCAAGGGATTAAACTTGGCAGACACAACAACTTACCTTAACCAATCACCACTTGCCACCTCACCCCACTCACCCTCTCCTCCAATCAGAATCCACCAACCCTCCACATCATTTCCCACTCACACCAACCATAACTAACTTAATTTAATAAGTTAATTAAGGCACCTAACACCTTTTTAAATCCTAAACCGGATCAAAACAACAACTATTCACATTATGAACACATTTGGGTTTTCTTAATTGTGTTGTATTTAGGCCACCAAATTATCCAGATTAGTGATTAAGGTATCCTTAATCACATCCCAACCTTAAAAACTCATGCTACATCAACCATAAGCCCCACAAAAGATTCCCCTGCTACACCCTTGAACAAACTGCCAAAACCTTGACAACCATCCAACGCCCAAGGTTTCTGCTTACTTTCTAAGCTCATTGTGAGCCTTTGGATGATATTTCACCCTTGCCAACTCACACAACCTGCCAAAGTAAGTCACATGATCCTCAAGCTTTCAAACACTACAAGGGAATATCTGGAAACTCACCAACTAGGGTTTTACGTTTTTATTGCTTTCTAGTTCACAATGTAGCCTATATAAGGCATAGGACCTGCTACATTTACATTTTCTCTTGAATTTTTCCTAGTTCACAATTCTGTAAATCCTTACTCTTGATTAATGAGAAGTGTTTGAAATTTGTGAAGAAAAGTCAAGTGCCAATCTTTATATTTGCTTGTTTATGTTTAATGTTTGCTAAAACTGAATCTCAAAACGTTTTCTTAGGCTCTGTGTAAGAAATTGCTCAAAGTTCTTAAATCTTGATATTTTGCTAAGTTCCTTGGTACACCTTGGAATTCTTGGGCTATAAAGGGATCATAGCACCCTGATATTGTGTTATCAAGGATTTGTAAGGCTTATAACTTGGGGATAATCAAGTGTGGGGTACAAGGGTTGCATTAATCAAGGATTTTTCACCTTTCTGATTAATATTTGTGCTTCTAACTTTGTTCCATCTTAGCAGCTTGATATTGGAAGCTTGTGCTTGTTCTTTCTAGCACATAAGCTTAAACATACGTGGGTGTGGATGTACATCCATGAGGTTTGAACCCTTAATCTCAAAATCTATCAAAAATTTGGATATTTGTGATATTTGAGTTTTGATTGTGTATGTGTTGTTCTTAGGCTCTAAATCTTGTTGATTCTATTTATGTATGCTTTAATGCTTATGTATGCATGTGCTAACCTAATTCCAGTTTTTGATTTGAAAATCTTGTTTTGAAATTATAAAGGGGTGTTTGGGTCAACTGCATATTGAAGTTATAGAGTTATTGGTTAAGTGTTTGCTATTGTATGTTGCTTGTTCATGTTTAAGAAGTGTAATAGATTGAATATCTGCAGGTTGTATGCTTTTCAACACCTAAATAAAAAATATGCTTATAAAATCTTGATTAAGTGATATTTTGGCTTGTGATTTGGTGCACACCTAGTTCTAGGCTTAGACTTAGGACAAAAAGTGATAAATCATATCCAAGATAACCTGTTAAGGAGATTTAAGTGTTTGAATTTGGCTGTGTGGTCAAGTATATCAGCAAGTGTTCATGACTACATGTTCTTAGTTCATCAGTAACTTTTTGGTGCTTGAATCTTAATCTAGACCTTGAACCATTGCATGAAACTTGTTAATTTATGTTCATTTGAATTAAATATAGCTTGTGTATGCTTTTGCTGCAATTTGGCTGGCTAATTTTTGCTAAAACTGCTTATTGAGTAAAATCTGCTTATTGTTCATGTCTGTGTGAGATCTGGTGATAAACTGAATTAACTGCACTGATTGGCTGTTTGTAATTGTGTTTTTGTGATTGATATTGACTCCGTATGATTAACTGATCATTTGGGTGCCTTTGCTTAACATGAATCCACAAAAAAAGTCACTAAAGACAAAAAGTCAAGAAAGTCAAGCAGTGGGAAAAGTTCCCACTGCTCAATACCCAAAACTAGCCCCTGCTAGTGTAATTTGTCATTCAGCTTATTCATAAGCCAAGTTGGCTTATCCAGACCTGCAACAACTTATTTTTTGTGATAGATCTTCCTCATTTGACCCATTTATTTGATCTGGAGCTTATCGGACCTTGGCTTTGACTTTTTACTAGAAAACACATAAAGTTGACTTTTAAACAAGTGCTTATCTGCTTATTTAAGCTTATTGAGTGTGCTTAATGGAAAAAGTTTTGATTATTTAGCTTAATTAAGTCATTTAAAAACTTTTGAAAGTTGAATCAGCTCTTGAGGTGGCCTAGAACTCGAAAACGACTATTTTGTCGTTTTGTGAAGATAGCTTTTAGCTTATTCAGGCTTATTTCTTGTGCTTTTTCCAATTTTATTTTTACATATCTTAAGTAACTCAAAAGAAGCTTGTGTGTCAAATTTGAGCTTATGGCATCAGCTTATAGCTTAATGGGCCAAAAAGCCCATTAAGAATAAGTTGCTTTGAAATAAGCTAGCTTAAACACATTTTCAGCTTTTGGGCCTTCAGATTTTTGTTCTGAAAATCAAATTTTGAGTCAGATAGGAGTTTTTTTGGCTTATTTGGACAACCTTTTTCTTATTGGGCCTTAAATAGTCCATTAAGGGGTCTGTTTGGACTTTTAGCCCATTTATAGGCCCAATAGGGGTATTTTTGTAATTTCAACTTCATTTTTGTAATATTTAGGTTAAAATAAGCTAGTTTGCAACTTTTTAGAATTTTTTATAAATTTTGGATTTTTATTAATATTTTATTATTATTTTATTATTAAAAACTAAAATTTAGATTTTTCAAGTTTTTTCATTTTTCTTAGATCAAATACATTAAGTTAGGAATTTTACAATTTTTAGAATATTTTTATTGTCATAAGATTAATTTTTAGAATTATTTTAAGTTTTAATAGTTTTTAATTGTTTTAAATAGTTTTTATTAATTTTAAAATTTTCAAAAATAGTTATAAATTTTAGTTAAGTCATTTTAGAGGTTTACAATTAAAAAAATCTCATTTTGGGATTTTTTTAATTAAATTGATTTTTTGGGCTTTAAGTAGCATTAACAAATTATTATTTAATTAAATAAAAGGTTTGAGTGATTTTTGATTTTTTTAAACTCTAATTATATTTTTAGGATTTATTCAATTTTCTAGGAGTTTTTAGTGTAAATTTTTAATTTTGTCACTTTTTACGGTTTTACGTGTACGACTATTCGTCTTAGTGTAATTCACAATCGTAACCGTCATTCTCTTCTAATCTCCTTTCTATTTTCTTTCTTCATAAATTATAATCAAAAAAGTTAATCATCTCTTAACACAACGCACTAGCCTCCTTGCGAACGATCCCCACTTTTGGGTCATTTGTGCACGGTTTTTCTAAATCGTCGTACTTACCCTAATTAGACTTTGTTTTCCTAAACAAGGTTGTAAAATACTCAACATCAATTTTGGCGCCGCTGCCGGGGAGGCGTGTTGTGTTTTGATTTGGAAATTTTCGTTTTTTGTGTGAATACTATTACTATATTGTATACGTAGAACAATAAATTCACAAGTACTCCAAAAGTGTGAAAACACAACCTTGATTGGGAGGTCATTACTCAATCATTGTATTCGAATCTCAAACAAGAAATCAAAGGCAAAATAGATAAATTCTTTCGTGAAGCTTAATTTGGAAAAACACAAACTATAAGGTGGGTATAAGGCGGATATTATAAAATATACCCTAAGGAAAAAGGCTCTTAAGTGCTTCGCGCCGCCTCGTTTACCCGCTTGCTTGTGAGTGTTTAGATAAAAAGGGCTAATCGAGGGTTTGCCAACCAAAGTATTATCTAATTATCATACATATTTTCTTGGTTTCATTTGATTAAACCCTCTTGAACGTTTTGGTGTTCCACCAATGTTCTAAAGTCATCGAAGGCGTTCACTTCACGTGATCGTTTTCATCCATTGAGTCTTCTTTAATCAAGAGATTTGATTAAGGAGGAGATTTGTATATTTTTGTCTACTTAATACAATCACAAAAATCCAAAAAAGTAAAAACAATCAAAAACCACAAAAAATTGAAAAATTAAAAACACCAAAAAGAATCTTCTTTGCTCATCCCCACGTTATACGTGACGTTTATGCAAACTAGCAACCAAGCAAGACGTGCACGTAAACGTAGAAACCGAAAGGAGTCAACACCTACTCCTAATCTTTCTAGTGAGGAGTCTCCTATTGAGGAACCTATCGTAAGAGAAGAACCAACCATGGCGAATCGAACTATGATGGAGTTACTTCAAGCACCCATCGAGGGTTATGGAGAGGCTATTGTGATTCCCGCTATCCTTGCGGAGAATTTTGAAGTGAAAACGGGTTTGTTGTCAATGATCCAAAACAACAAATTCCGTGGTGATGAATAGGACAACCCGCACAACCATATCCTCCAATTCAATCGTCTTACCGCCACTTGCAAATTTAAAGATGTTGCTAATGACTCGATTAAGATGATGCTTTTTCTGTATTCCTTAGCGGGGCCCGATAAAATTTGGTTAGAGAAAGAGCCACCCAATTCTATATTGACATGAAAGGATCTCGTTTCTAAGTTTTTGAACCAATTTTTCCCGCCCTCTAAGACTACGCACTTGAAAATTGAGATTTCAAAATTTTCACAAGAATTTAATGAGAGTTTTTCAACGGCTTGGAATAGGTTTAAGGAAATGTTACATGAATGTCATCATCACGGTTTTTCCGACTTGCATCAAATTGACAAGTTTTACAATGGTTTAAATGATCATGAAAGGGATTATCTAAATGCCGCCGCGGGTGGTAATTTTTTGTGTAAAACGGTTGAGGAAGCGTTGTTGATGATTGAGAATAGATCTAAGGTGTATAGTCCTCGTAACACATCGAGTGTTCGTAAGGCTTCGTCTTCGACTTCACCTTCTTTGTCCAATACCATCGATGCTTGCCAAATTGAGGCGAACATGGAAAACAAAATCTTTGATAAGCTTAAAGGTCTTTTAATTGAATTCAAAGTTGGAGAAGAAAGTGCTCCCGCTACGGCTAAAGCGGTTGAGGTTTCATGTATGTATTGTGGTGGAGGTCATGATTTCTTCGAGTGCATTACAAACGGTGGTAACACTTCGAGTGCCTACGCGGCCACGGGAAATTACAACCAAAATGGTCAAGTTACCCGCTCTAATCAATTGACTCCATCGGGATTTACTCCCAATCAAAATGCTAACAACAACTATCGAAACAATCAAGTTGGTTTTAAAAACAACTACAAAGGAAACTATGGAAATCAAGGGGCTAATAATCAAGTTTCAAACAAAAATCAAAACAATGATTTTCAAAACAAGAACAAGGGTTTGCAAAATTTGAAAGATCTTCCAAATGAATTTGTTGAATACGCTAATGGAAAGGATGCTAGGTTTGACAACATTCAAATAGAAATCATTAGCCTAAGATCCGAGTTTAAGAACGACTTGAAGAAGGAGTTGAAAAACGAGTTAGCAAATGAGCTTAAAATCCATACAAACAAAATAGAAGGGAATGTAACTAGGTTACAACAAAACCAACAAAAAATGGAACAAGGGAAACATGAAATAAAACAAGAGATGATTAAGGCCGAGAAGAGGCAATCCATGTTTGAGGATAAAATTTCATCTATGTTTGAGGCTATTATGTACAAACCGTATTCGAGTAGTCTTCCTAGCAACACCATATCGAACCCTAGAGATGAAAGTGATTACCACACGTAGTGGTAAGACACTTAAGGAACCGACTCCTCAACTAATTGCTCCTACAGAGGATGCAATTGAGGAAGAACCCGAGGTGGTGGTCGAAAAGGAGCATGTCCTAATACCACGAAGTACCGCTCATGCCACACCTACGGTTGACCCATGACCTCATTTGGAACCCCAGATTCCAAAGGCTATGCCTATGCCTCAACCCACACCACCTTTGCCCTATCCATCGAGACTTAGAAAGGAGAAACGTCAAGAGCGCGACAATTACCAATTTGAGCTTTTTATGAAAATGTTTCGTGACGTTCATTTTAATGTGAGTTTTACCGATTCTTTGGTCATGATGCCTTGATTTGCCGCTAACTTTAAGAGTATGTTGAACAACAAGGAGAAATTGCAACAATTGTCTAGTTGTTCATCGATTTATCTTAACCGCATACCTCAAAAAGTCGGTGATCCCGGTAAATTCGTGATTCCTTGTGCAATCCAAGATATGGAAGAATGCTATGCCTTGGCCGATCTTGGTGCTAGTATTAACTTGATGCTACTTGCAATCTTCAAGTCGCTCAATATTCCAAATCTTACTCCTTCACTAATGACTATCGAGTTGGCCGACCATTCCACGATTACCGCATGTGGATTGGTGGAAGACGTTTTTGTGAAAGTGGGAAAGTTCTATTATCCGCTAGACTTTATCGTTGTCGATATTCCCACGGATCCTCAAGTTCCTCTCATTTTAGGTCGTTCGTTTTTAGATACGTCTATGGCTTTAATTGATGTGCATGCTAGAAAGATCACCTTACGTTTCAACGACGAGGAACTTGTTATAAACGTAACTCAAAATTCTCAAATTTCTCATGTTTATTCTGTTGCAACCATAAACCTCGTTGATATGATCGATGTTGTTTGCGAGGAATTTTCACAAGAAGTTTTAGGTTTTGGCGATGATGAAAATAGTGGCAATCCCACTATGTTAGATCCCATTCTTGATAACTCGACACCAACCTTCACTCCATTTGAAGGTGGTGTTTTTACGTTGGAATAATTCAATGTTCCACGTACTTGTGACGAAGACCTCGGCAATGATGAGGACTTCTCGATTATCAAGGATTTTCTTAACGATTTCCCATTTCCTCCACCCGAGGAGGTTATGATTATCGAGCCCAAGTCTTTAATTGAGGAACCACCTATCCTCGAGTTGAAAGATTTACCTCCTCATCTCGAATATGTATTTTTGGAGGAGGACGACAAGTTGCCGGTTATTATTGCGAAAGATCTTTCGAATGATGAAAAAACCGCACTTGTGGATGTTCTAAAGGATCACAAAGGGGCAGTTGCGTGGAAGTTATCCAACATTAAGGGGATCGATCCCAAATTTTGTACCCACAAAATCTTAATGGAGGAGGATTACAAACCCGCAATCCAATGTCAAAGGAGGGTGAACCCCAATATTCACGACGTCATCAAAAAGGAAGTCCTAAGACTCCTTAACGCGGGAATGATTTACCCTATTTCCGATAGCCCTTGGGTGAGTCCTATTCATTGTGTCCCTAAAAAGGGAGGAATGACCGTTGTGCCAAACGATGCCAACGAGTTAATTCCCACTAGACTCGTGACCAGATGGAGAGTGTGCATTGACTATCGAAAGTTGAATGAAGCCACTCGAAAAGACCATTTTCCCTTGCCCTTCATGGACCAAATGTTGGAGCGTCTTGCCGGAAACGATTTCTATTGCTTTTTAGATGGTTTTTCCGGTTACTTCCAAATCCCCATCGATCCTCGTGATCAAGAAAAAATTAAGTTTACGTGTCCATATGGAACGTTTGCCTATCGTAGAATGTCATTCAGACTTTGCAATGCACCTGGAACCTTTCAAAGGTGCATGATGGCTATTTTTCATGATATGATCGAGAAGACGATGGAAGTTTTCATGGATGACTTTTCCGTGTTGGTAGTTCGTTCACTTCGTGTTTGTCGAATCTTGAGAGAATGTTGAAGCGTTGTGAGGAAACCAACCTTGTGCTTAATTGGGAAAAATGTCATTTTATGGTTAAATGTGGAATCGTCTTAGGGCACAAGGTTTCAAAAGCGGGGATTGAGGTAGATCAAGCAAAGGTAGACGTCATCGCCAAATTACCTCATCCCAAAACCGTTAAGGGAGTTAGGAGTTTCCTAGGCCACGCGGGCTTTTATCGTCGATTGATCAAGGTTTTTTTTGAAGATTTCTCGACCTATTACACATCTCCTCGAGAAAGATGCACGTTTTGTCTTTGACGAAGATTGTGTACGAGCCTTTGAAATCCTTAAGAGGAAACTTACCGAAGCTCCCATTCTTGTTGCTCCCAATTGGAACCTCCCCTTTGAGCTCATGTGTGATGCTAGTGACTACGCTATTGGGGCCGTTTTGGGGCAACGTCATGTAAAACACTTCTTGGCTATTCACTATGCAAGCAAGACGATGACCGAGGCTCAACTAAAATACACTACAACGGAGAAGGAATTCCTTGCCGTGGTGTATGCATTTGAGAAATTCCGACCTTATCTCGTCTTGACTAAATGCATAGTGTATACGGATCATTCGGCTATCAAGTATCTTATGTCTAAACAAGATGCAAAGCCAAGCTTACTTCGTTGGATTCTCCTCGTTCAAGAATTTGATCACAAAATCGTTGACAAAAAAGGAGCTGAGAATCTAGCGGCCGATCATCTATCTCATTTGGAAGATCCTCACCAAAGTGTTTACAAGCCCAAGGAAATCACCGAAACATTTCAGTTCGAGACACTTGGTGTAGTGAGTTCTAAGCTTGATTCTTCCACCCCATGGTTTGCGGACATCGCAAATTACCATGCGGGCAACTTCATCATCAATGGTATGACGACTCAAGAAAAACGAAAATTCTTTCGTGACATCAAGTTCT
This sequence comes from Glebionis coronaria, assembly GCA_025667525.1. Classification (NCBI taxonomy): domain Eukaryota; kingdom Viridiplantae; phylum Streptophyta; class Magnoliopsida; order Asterales; family Asteraceae; genus Glebionis; species Glebionis coronaria. The sequence continues at coordinate 291,801,237 of CM046875.1, forward strand.
ATTTTTGAAACGACCCTTACTTGTTTCTAAGTTGTGCGGGTCAAATTATTCGACATTGTGTCATTGGTATCGAGGCTTCTAACATCCTTAGAGCTTGTCACGAGGGACCCACGGGTGGAGAGATCTATTTGGGAAAATCGACAATCTTGGTCGGATAAGTTGGACGATGCTTTATGGGCCTTTAGGACCGCTCATAAGACACCCATCGGGTGCACTCCCTATAAGCTTGTGTATGGGAAGAATTGTCACTTGCCAATTGAACTCGAACGCAAGGCTTATCAGGCCCTTACGCATTGTAATGATGATATGGAGACCGCGGGAAAACACAGGAAAATGCAATTAAATGAATGTGATGAATTAAGGGACATTGCTTATGAAAATTCTTTGATTTATAAAGAAAAGGCTAAAAAGTTTCATGATTCAAAAATTAAAAACCGGGTTTTTAACATTGGGGATCAAGTTTTGCTTTTTAACTCTCGTTTGAAAATCTTTTCCGGTAAGTTGAAATCCCGTTGGTCCGGTCCATTCACCGTGACTCAAGTTTTTCCATATGGGACCATCGAGCTAGCTCAAAATGATGGCCCCAATTTCAAGGTGAATGGATATAGGTTGAAGCACTACTTTGGCGGGGAAGTTCCATCCTTGAACTACCTCGACCAAATCACCTTCCCTAATGATAATTAGTATTGAGGGGATCAAGTCGAGCTCATGACTCGGTAATAAAAAACGAGGTGCCTCGTGGGGGAGTCCCATGCTTATCCTATGTACATATTATCGCTTTCTAATGTAGTAACGTGTGGGGATTTGTGCCCTTCCAACCTTTGTTCCATGGTTGTTTGTGAATTATGGATTTTATATTATCATTATCTTCACGATTAGAGCCTATCGTGTTCGTTTTATGGGAGCACTCGATCGTTTGCTTTGAAGACTTTCTCAATATCCATGATATATCCTTTAATGTTCTAACCTTAGGTTTTTAGCACATTTTATAAACAGCTTTAAATTTAACGTTTACACCCTCTCCATGCTAGATTAAGCATTCGACTACATCTCTAGTATGGGGGTATCCTACCATTAGACTCGAAACATTGAGGATAATGTTTAACTTTAGTATGGGGGGGGGGGGGGGTGAATAGATACTTGCTTTGCCAAACCTCACGCTTTCCAAAGTTTATCTTTTTGTTTATCATTTTGTTGCAAACTAAGGCTAAAAATGGCCAAATTTTTAAAATTTTTATCGTGTTTTATAAGTGTTTGAACACACGAATGTAGATTTTCCGATGGCGAGAATAAGATTAATTTTTGACTCGACCGTGCGTGTTGAGCACTTAGCTTCGATTCCTTAACTTTATATTAGGCTAAGTCTATTAAATGAGGACGAGAAAGGATAGAGTTAATTATAAGTCACTATGCTAAACATAGAGTACTCGTATTCTTTATAAAACTCATGTGTTCTCGTTGTTTGCTTATTCTCCCTTCGCTTGTAAATATTTTTTGCTTAATAAATATTGACTTAGCGGTTTAGTCTTGATTGTTGGTTTCTAGTCTTTTCTAGTAGCTTCCATGTAATTAAATTGGGAAGACATTAAGGTATCGCCAGCGTCACGGTTTTGAAGTATTGGCAACCCGGATAATCGAAAGCTTCACCCAATAATAAGATTTCAAGTACTAACCTAAATCAAGCAAATAATTTGAAGCTCACAAGGCCGAAAAATCTATGCAAAATTCAAAGTGAATCAAGCCTTAATCTTTGAAACTTTAAAGATCCAAAATTCGCTTTTAGCGTGAGGATATACGTCTTTGGCCATAATAAACACCTCATGGCGAGGTTAAATAAAAGGCAACGCAAGACCGAAGTCATAATAATAGCTTCATGGCGAAGTTGAATAAAAGATGGAGGTAAACCTATGATAATAAGGCCCTTCCGGTAGGGGGCGTATAAAAGTCTTGGTAATAAGTCTCATGTTCAAAACCATTATAAAACCGTGTTTATCGATCCTTCTTATTGACTTAATTTTTTGACATCATTGTCTATTAGGAGGGGTTATTAATTCGATGGTCTTGATTACAATGTTAGGACTCTATTTTTAGACCTAAATCTCTATTATCGCATAAGTCAAACAATGTATCCTCGTGAAACATTCAAGACAAAATAAAATATAAGAGATACAACTTAGGAAAATGGGAGGATAAGTACGTGATTAGGGCATATGAGTAGTGTTAGCATTACTAACTTATAATGACAATGATCTCGTTGCACGCTTAGCATGGAATTAGGGTGAAAATCGAGGACGATGAAATTATTTCTAACGAAGCATTCACGTGTTCTTATTCTATGAACCTAAACGTCCCATTTTGCGATGAAAATCATACATTATGTCTAAAACGCAAGTAGTAGTAGTATAGCTAGTTTATCATTCAATAAAGTGAATAAAAATGAATTTTGGAGGTGCTACGATACTTTATTCTAGCATTGCGTGAGGGCACAAAAATGGTTTAGTATGGGGGAGTGATGAGACTGCTTTTATACATAGTCTCATCGTCCAAAAAGGGCTTTAAATGGATTAAATATCATGAAAATGGCCAAATATATGCTTGTATTTGTTACTTGTGTATTTTAGGTACGAATATTGAGAAAATGACAAAAGATCACAAGAATCATGCAAAAACGAACACGGGAAAGTAAACCGCACAATGAACCAAGCCCTAATGAAGATTTTCCAAGAAAAACCCTTGAAGATTTGAAGATTATGCAAGAAGGGTCCTCCAATATTGAAGAATTAACACTTTAAACCCTTTTATATTCATAATTACAAGTTTGGTCCTTAAAGTTTGTCAAAATTACAAAAAGGGCCCTCTAGTTTGAAGAATTGACAAATTTAGTCCCTCAACAAAACTAAATTGTCAATATTAGTCCTCCTCAAAGTCAAACATGCCATGAAGGCCTTCAAGTTACAAGAAAGAACAAGTTTGGTCCTTTAAATATTTCAAATTACAAAAAAGGCCCTTAACTATGAAGAATTGGCAAAAATGATCCCTCATAAATCACGACTTGTCAATTTCAGTCCTCCAAGAAGCCAACCATACAAGTCAAGACCATCATATATGAAGAAAATGCCAAAAAACCTTCAAGAATCAAGAATTGGCAAGAAATACCCTTGAAAATACTTTGGAAAAGTATTTGGGGCAAAAGTGTGAAAAGTGAAACTTGAATAACAAAGGAAAACGAGTTTGGGATGCTTTATTTACAAGTGAAAGAAGTTTGAAAATCAAGGGATTAAACTTGGCAGACACAACAACTTACCTTAACCAATCACCACTTGCTACCTCACCCCACTCACCCTCTCCTCCAATCAGAATCCACCAACCATCCACATCATTTCCCACTCACACCAGCCATAACTAACTTAATTTAATAAGTTAATGAAGGCGCCTAACACCTTTTTAAATCCTAAACCAGATCAAAACAACAACTATTTACATTATGAACACATTTGGGTTTTCTTAATTGTGTTGTAATTAGGCTACCAAATTACTCAGATTAGTGATTAACGTATCCTTAATCACATCCCAACCTTAAAAACTCATGCCACATCAACCATAAGCCCCACACAAGATTCCCCTGCTACACCCTTGAACAAACTACCAAAACCTTGACAGCCATCCAACGCCCAAGGTTTCTGCTTACTTTCTAAGTTCATTGTGAGCCTTTGGATGATATTTCACCCTTGCCAACTCACACAACCTGCCAAAGCAAGTCACATGATCCTCAAGCTTTCAAACTCCACAAGGGAAGAAAACTCACCAACTAGGGTTTTACGTTTTTTATTGCTTTCTAGTTCACAGTGTAGCCTATATAAGGCATAGGACCTGCTACATTTACATTTGCTCTTGAATTTTTCCTAGTTCACAATTCTGTAAATCCTTACTCTTGATTAATGAGAAGTTTTTGAAATTTGTGATGAAAAGTCAAGTGCCAATCTTTATATTTGCTTGTTTATGTTTAATGTTTGCTAAAACTGAATCTCAAAACGTTTTCGTAGGCTTTGTGCAAGAAATTGCTCAAAGTTCTTAAATCTTGATATTTTGCTAAGTTCCTTGGTACACCTTGGAATTCATGGGCTATAAGTGGATCATAGCACCTTGATATTGTGTTATCAAGGTGTTGTGAGGCTTATAACTTGGGGATAATCAAGTGTGGGGTACAAGGGTTGCATTAATCAAGGATTTGTCACATTTCTGATTAATATTTGTGCTTCTAAGTTTGTTCCATCTTAGCAACTTGATATTGGAAGCTTGTGCTAGTTCTTGCTAGCACATAAGCTCAAACATGCGTGGGTGTGGATGTACATCCATGAGGTTTGAACGCTTAATCTCAAAATCTATCAAAAATTTGGATTTGTGATATTTGAGTTCTGCTTATGTATGTGTTGTTCTTGGGCTCCAAATCTTGTTGATTCTGTTTATGTTTGATGTTTTAATGCTTATGTATGAATGTGCTAACCTAATTCCAACTTTTGATTTGAAAATCTTGTTTTGAAATTATAAAGGGATGTTTGGGTCAACTGCATATTGAAGTTATAGAGTTATTGGTTAAGTGTTTGCTATTGTATGTTGCTTGTTCTTGTTTAAGAAGTGTAATAGAGTGAATATCTGCAAGTTGTATGCTTTTGAACACCTAAATCAAACAAATGCTTATAAAATCTTGATTAAGTGATATTTTGGCTTGTGATTTGGTGCACACCTAGTTCTAGGCTTAGATTTAGGATAAAAAGTGATAAATAGTATCCAAGATAACCTGTTAAGGAGATTTAAGTGTTTGAATTTGGCTGTGTGGTCAAGTATATCAGCAAGTGTTCATGACTACATCTTCTTAGTTCATCAGTAACTTTTTGGTGCTTGAATCTTAATCTAGACCTTGAACCATTGCATGAAACTTGTTAATTTATGTTCATTTGAATTAAATATAGGTTGTGTATGCTTTTGGTGCAATTTGGCTGGCTGATTTTTGCAAAACTGCTTATTAAGTGAAATCTGCTTATTGTTCATGTCTGTGTGAGAACTGGTGATAAACTGAATTAACTGCACTGATTGGCTGTTTGTAATTATGTTTTTGTGATTTATATTGACTCCTTATCATTAACTGATCATTTGTGTGCCTTTGCTTAACTTGAATCCACAAAAAAGTCACTAAAGACATAAAGTCAAGAAAGTCAAGCAGTGGGAAAAGTTCCCACTACTCAACACCCAAAACTAGCCCCTGCTAGTGTAATTTGTCATTAAGCTTATTCATAAGCTAAATTGGCTTATCCAGACTTGCAACAACTTATTTTTTGTGATAGATCTTCCTCATTTGACCCATTTATTTGATTTGGAGCTTATCAGACCTTGGCTTTGACTTTTTACTAGAAAACTCATAAAGTTGACTTTTAAACAAGTGCTTGTCTACTTATTTAAGCTTATTGAGTGTGCTTATTGGAAAACTTTTGATTATTTAGCTTAATTAAGTCATTTAAAAGCTTTTGAAAGTTGAATCAGCTCTTGAGGTGGCCTAGAACTCGAAAACGACTATTTTGTCGTTTTGTGAAGATAGCTTTTAGCATATTCAGGATTATTGCTTGTGATTTTTCCAATTTTCTTTTTACAGATCTCTTAAGTAACTCAAAAAAAGCTTGTGTGTCAAGTTTGAGCTTATGGCGTCACCTTATAGCTTAATGGGCCAAAAAGCCCATCAAGAATAAGCTGCTTTGAAATAAGGTAGCTTAAACACATTTTCAGCTTTTCGGCCTTCAGATTTTTGATCTTAAAATCAAATTTTGAGTCAGATAGGAGCTTTTGAGCTTATTTGGACAATTATTTTTCTTATTGGGGCTTAAATAGCCCATTAAGGGGTCAGTTTGGACCTTTAGCCCATTCTAGGCCCAATAGGGGTATTTTTGTAATTTCAACTTCATCTCTGTATTATTTAGGTTAAAATAAGCTAGTTTTCAACTTTTTAGAATTTTTTATAAATTTTGGATTTTTAATAATATTTTATTATTATTTTATTATTAAAAATTGAAATTTATATTTTTCATGTTTTTTCATTTTTCTTAGATCAAATACATTAAGTTAGGAATTTTACAATTTTTAGAATATTTTTATTGTCATTAGATTAATTTTTAGAATTATTTTAAGTTTTAATAGTTTTTAATTGTTTTTAAATAGTTTTTATTAATTTTAAAATTTTCAAAAATAGTTATAAATCTAGTTAAGTAATTTTAGAGATTTAAAATTAAAAAATCTCATTTTGGGCTTTTTGTTAATTAAATTGATTTTTTGGGCTTTAAGTAGCATTAAAAATTATTATTTAATTAAATAAAAGGTTTGAGTGATTTTTAATTTTTTGTAAACTCTAATTATATTTTTTAGGGTAAATTTTTAATTTTGTCACTTTTTACGGTTTTACGTGTACGATTATTCGTCTTGGTGTAATTCACAATTGTAACCGTCATTCTCTTCTAATCTCCTTTCTATTTTCTTTCTTCATAAATTATAATCACAAAAGTTAATCATCTCTTAACACAACGCACTATCCACCTTGCGAACGATTTCCACTTTTGGGTCATTTGTGCATGGTTTTCCTAAATCGTCGTACTTACCCTAATTACACTTTGTTTTCCTAAACAAGGTTGTAAAATACTCAATATCAACCACTTTTCTTAATACATACTTTCCTAATGAGCATGATTATCCTCCTTTGACTTTGATTATGGTGTCTACCCTCCTTCGGATGTCAAGAAACCCATTTCCAAGGAGAAGAAACCGGACGACACCAACATCCGTAGTACCTATGTCTTAACACCTCTCTTTCCACCTTCTTCGGATGAGATTGTGCGGTTTATGGTCGAATCTTCAAGGTCTACTGAGTCTAATTCTTATTTTCCCCTAAAGGAAAAGGTGTTCGATCCGGGTATCACAATTTTTACGCCATCTTAGTATCCATCTGATGAAATAAAAGGAAACACTTTTGGAAAAAATGAAGCTATGCTTTCACTTCACCATACCTTCTACCACCGTGCTCAATTTTTGCTTAAGGGAACTTCGCCTACTCTTCTTTGGCTTGTGTTGTTCACCTTAGGCTTGTGCTATTTGATGGATGAAAACCATGTATTTTACCCCGGTGGATGTTCTTCAAGGTTCTTACCATTGTAATCAAGGTCGAGTCAGGCTCACGACTCGGTGAACAAAAACAAGCGCTTCTCGGGAGGCAACCCGATGATTTATCCAGTACCCGTTTTTCATAATAAGTGTAGGGGAGCCATGTAGGTGTTTGTTGTCTTGTTTCTTATGATGTGCAGGGATTCAATCTTTCAAAGATCCACTTTTGATGATATTTGACGACCCGTGATCTCGTTTACCCGTCTTCCCGGTTCTATCCTAAACACTTTTGATTCCATATCTTATTGATAAATGTTGAAATGGGAATCACTTTAATTGTCTCTTCCTTAGCAAGACTTAAACAAAGTGCACAATGTGCTAAGTGTAGGGGAGTTTACTCTCACATGCTTAATAATTAAGGATAATGTTTATATCAAGTGTACGGGGGACTTCTATCGAAGTTAAGTGGGCTTTTCCATGAATTTGTCCTCATTTTAAACAGAAAATTTAATTTTTCGACATTTTTCAAAATTTTTTATCTATTTTGGCCTAGTATTTTCCTTTGTTATTATTATTTTCTTTCTTTAATAAATTGTTTTAATAAGTTTATATATCTTTGATATATTAGGCCCGTCATTAATCTTTTGACTCAACCCGAGTTTACTTATTTGAGTTTACTCTAGCTAGTATCCTTAACGTGTTTAAATCAAGTTTTGCTAGACTTTTATATAGGGAACTTTAAAACGCGAAAGTCTTAACTCATACGGGTTAAGAACACGAACTTTTCGCAAGTTCCTATAATTGATCCTAGAAAGTCGTTTATCAAGGGAACTTTAAAATGCGAATTCTAAACTTGAAAAAGTCTAAGAAGTTGCAAGATCCTATAGATGACTTGAAAACCCAAAACTTTGATTCAATAGGCTAAGCATCCACGAGTCTCATTCCTTGAGATTTTAAATTATGGAGAACGAGAGATGATAGAGTCAATTATAAGTTTGGTATTCTTTCATGAATTTATGTGAGTTAATTATGAGCTTTTTCTCCCATCGCTTGTTAATAAATATAATTGCAATAAGTAAGGTCGTACGATTTGAAAAGTTACTTAGCTTCTAGCACAAGATCGTTTAAAAGTTGCTCGGGATTAATTATAGTTCATAGCCAAGGCATAACTTATTGAAGCGGGATGCGAAGATTGGGCAGTCCGAAAAGGCCCTAACAAGGCATGAGGACTACATTTTGTTGCTAAAGATCCAAAGTGATGTGAAGAATCATTTATCAAAAATTAATATGAAGGATCAAGACACATGACGAAAAGCAAATACTCCCCTAAAGATCATGGAGAAGTCTATCCGAAAAGACCCTAGCAAGGTATAAGGATAAATAGATCCAAGTCCTAAAAGGAGGCGGATCATTGTATATCAAAATCCCAAATAAAGACTGGAGAAAAATGAAGAAGTCGTGGTCCATGTTTGAAGAATCTCTCAAAAAATTCAAGTGAAGAAATTCCTATTATGAAGAGAAGACCATTATTTCAAGATCATCTCCCAAGATTCGAAGTATGAAGTCAATGCCAAAATCCGATAAAGGTCTCAAATCATGAAACGAGTTATGCCAAGATATGAACTTTATGAGGTTTCGAGAAGCAGCTTTAAAAGATTTTATCCTTTAGCTAACTATTGATTAAATCGTCCTACTTTATTTTCAGCCTTAATAAATTATCGAAATAAGTCTATTGATCCCAAACTTAGATCGATTTAGCTTTGTGTAAAAGAGATAGAATCAAGTTAAACACTTAGAGAAACTTTGTTGTATATGAAACAATCTAAGTATTATGCGGAATTAATACTTAGAACAATGATACAAGGGTTTTCCTCGTATGAAAAAGATTCGTTGTATCAGTCTATTCGAATTGACCACAGTTTAAAGTGTGACTCAATTGTTCTTGGTGAAAGATAAATAAAATGTGATTATCTATAATTAAACTAAAAATGCAATGTAAATGTCGTTGAGTAAGGGTAAAAATAAATAAAAAATAAAGCTTGCAAATATTAACCCAAAAAGTTAAAGACTTTATTAATTAAATTGACAAAAGCTTAAAACTTTAATAAAACTAAAACTGAAAATAAAATAAAATGAAATAAAACTAAAAACTAACTATTTAAAAAAACTAAAATTTTCGGAAAAACAAGTAATTTTCGGAATAAAAGAATATTTCGGATAAAAAACCTAATTCGGAAAAACTACCCTAATTCGGATAAAAGCATAATTTTCGGAATAAACACAATTTTCGGAAAAATAAAGATATTCGGAAAACAAGACTAATTCGGATTAAAGCAGCTATTTTGGAATAAACAAAGATTTTCGGAAAAAAGACATATTTTCGGATAAAACTACTTTTTCGGATAAAAGAACTGAATTCGGAAAAATGAAACGCGTTCGGATAAACACAATAAATTCGGATAAACAGCCCTATTTCGGAATAACATGCTTTTTCGGAATTAAATGGATTTCAGATAAATCTACTATTTTAGAAAAACACACTATTTCAGATAAAAAGCTAAATCTTCGGAATAAAATGGAAAGAAAGTGAATTTTCGGATAAAGCTTATTTCGGAATAAAGGATATATTTTGGAATTTAAAACCCTTTTCCGAAGATTCTATAAATCAGACAAACAGTAACAGAACTATCTAAAAATCAGGGAATAAGTTACGCATAAGCTAAAACGAAATAAGCATTTAACCAAAATTTAATCTAAACAGTTTTAAGAAAAGCAAATTAAACCACAAATTAAAAACATTTAACAAATCACTATTAAACTATTAAAACACTTAATCCAAAATAAGCAAAATCAACCAATAAGCATTTAACCAAAATTTAATCTAAACAGTTTTAAGAAAAGCTAATTAAACCACAAATTAAAAGCATTTAACCAATCACTATTAAACTATTAAAACACTAAATCCAAAATAAGCAAACTCAACCAATAAGCACTAAACATAATAAGCTAAAAACATCAAACACATCAAAACCAATAAGCATAATCAATCAAAAATATCAATCAAACAATAAGCATAAAGATCAAACTACATGATTAATAAAATCATAACAAGATTAAAAAGAAAGGAAGAATGAGAATGATTATTGAAAAAGCTTGGATTAAAGATGATTAAGATTCAAATACAAGATTAATGTAAAAGCTCATAACATATAAAGAAAAGCTAGAGAGAGAAAGTAATATTAAGCTACTCCTAAAAATAAAACTAAAAACTACTAATTAACTACTACCTCCTAATGACATATTAGGAGGTATTTACAGGAGGAAATGGAAGGAGTTGTTTTCTTCTTTCTTTCTTCCTGTCTCGACTCGATTTAAATTCTTTGTCTTTCTCGACGTTGTCTCGGGATTTGTCGATATGAATTGAACTCGTCTTCTAATTTTCTTCTTATTTTAGATTTGGTTCTTCGACTTCGTTAAACTTCCGTCTTTAGACCTTTTCTTCGATAAATCTTCAGAATAGGTCTTGGACTTCCGTTCTTTTTGCACTCTTAATCTTTTGACTTCATCTTTTGTCTTTTTCTTCGATAAAAGCCCGTAAAAGCCCGTGTTTTCTTCCTTTTTCATCTTTTGGTCCTAAACACAATAAAAACACAAACCACGCATAATTCTGAATTTTATGACATTAAATACACGTTTTGGCTTGGTTATTATTATAATTAAGTGGTAAAAGGATGGGTTTTTTCACACCTATCAAATCCCCTATACTTGACCATTGCAATGCCCTCATGCAATGCATTAATTACAAAGCAAGATTTACATTTTCCATCAAAATTAATCCACATTGGCCTTTATTAAACACAAGACATTAAAGAAACTTAAAAAGATAGAAGATAACAAAATATTTGAAGGAATAAAACAAGTAAAGAAATCAAAGACTTACATTAGGGCTTTAGGTTGTCATGAATGTTTATCACCCTCAAGTTTCACGTTCCCCACACCAAGCTTAAAAACGAGATCATTGTTATTATAAGTTAGCAAACTAACACAAACTCATGTGGCTCAATTATTCACTTAGACTCCCTTATTCCTAGGTGTATCTCTTATATTTTATTGTTGTCTTGAATGATCACGAGGATGCATTGTTGACTTATTTCGATAGTATATTTAAGGCTGAAAATAAAGTAGGACGATTTAATCAATAGTTAGCTAAAGGACAAAATCTTTTAAAACTGATTCCCGGGACCTCATAAAGTTCATATCTTGGCATAACTCGTTTCACGATTTGAGTCCTTTCTCGGATCGATAATAACTGATTTTTGGTTACTTAATAAAACAGGTTTGTTGCAAGATCTTTCTTTGTGTTGCTCGTACCCAATTGTATTTGTCGTTGTTTCGTTCTCGGTATCTTCTCGAATTGATCACGGTTCAAAGCGGAATTGTTGTTCTTGGTAACTAAAAGGGGGAGCTTTTGATCTATTTCTACCAAAAAGGTAAATGCGTGAAGTAATAAAATTAAACTAAAAGCAATTAATGAAAATAAAGCTTGAATTAAAGTTAAACAGTAAAATACCTTAACTTGGAAAATCAGCTGACTCGGAATAATCTCTTGATTCGGAATAATAAGGCTCATGCGGATTAAACCTTTATTCGGAATAAAAACGTTCACTCGGAATAAGATTGCTCATGCGGAATAATCAGCTTTACTCGGAATAAAATGGTTGATCCGGAATAATTTGTTGATTCGGAATATTTTGCTTGACTCGGAATAATAATGCTTCATTCGGAATACTTCTTCATCCGGAATATATAGCTCATTCGGAATAATCTGTTGACTCAGATATAAGCTTCACTTGGAATAATCTTTTCTTACTCGGAATAACTTGATTCGGAATATTTGCTTGATTTGGAATGTTTCCTTCATGCGGAATAAAAATTTGATTCGGAATAAATCATAAAAAGGCTTCGTTCGGAATGAACTCTTGATCCGGAATAATTAACATAGAAGACTCATTCGGAATGTTCTGCTTATCCGGAATGTTTTGTTGGTTCGGAATAATATGCTTTATCCGGAATAACGTTGATTCGGAGTATCTAAAACAAAAGTGTTCGTTCGGAATACTTGCTTTATCCGGAATAATCTAAACAAAAACCTTCATTCGGAATCTGGGTTGATGAAACAGTGCGAAGAACAGGGGAACAATAACAACACGATTTTTACCAAAATCAACCAAGTTTTTAACCAAAGATTAAACCAAACTAACAACTAATCATCTACTAATGATAAGCATCAAACCAAATCAATAAAAACACAAGACCCACTTGTTTTTGGAGATCAAAATCAACAAAATGAAAACTTAGAACTAATGAATCAATAAGACAAGGAAGAACAAGATTAACTGAAAGATGATATTGAAAGATTAAGGTTTAAACAAACAAAAGGAAAGATTAAACTTACAAGATCATGAAGGAATCAAAGGAAAATAATAATCACTAAACACCTTAAGGGTATTGGTGTTCCTACGAAATAGGAGAAAGGAAAACAGAAAAAATGAACTAGTTTCAATTTGTGAAGGGAAAGGTCTATTTATAGGCCTTGGCTTGTTTGATGAGTGGGCTTTCTCCCTTTCTTATTGTCTTCTCGTCTTTTCAGAAAAGTTGATGTTTTCGACTTCGATTCGGGATTTGTCGACGAATAAATTCAACTCGTCTTTTAATTTCTTCATTTAATAGACTTGAGTTCTTCGACATATATAAATCTTCCATCTTTGGTCCTTTTCTTCGATAAATCTTCAAATAGGCCCATTGACTTCAAATCTTTTGCATCTCTTGGACTATAGACTTCGTCTTTTCATCTTTTTCTTTGATAAAACCCGCGCAATCCCATGTTTTCTTTAATATTTATCCGGTCGGCTCTGAAAATACAACAAACACACAAACCACGCATAATTCCAAACAAATGACATTAAATACGCGTTTTGGTCTCGTTTTATCAAGAAATAAGTGGTAAAAGGATGGGTGTTTTCACACCTATCAAATCCCCTACACTTAACCATTGCCATGCCCTCATGCAATACTATAAGATATGGCAAAACTTAACACTTTTCTCATAGTCAATCAACCTTGGCCTTATTAACATATACTACTACGAAACAAAAATTAAAGTACTAAAGAGAATTAAAAGCTTGAATAAAACAAAAGGGATAGAAAACCATTTTCACTTGAAAATAACTACATGGAAATAACTAGCAAAGAGATCAAGGACTTACATTAGGGCTTTGGTGCTGCGAAGATTTATCACCCTCAAGTTTCACGTTCCCCACACTAAGCTTAAAAACGAGATCATTGTTATTATAAGTTAGCAAAACAAATACTTACACACATGGCTTAATGATACGCTTAAACACCCTTATTCCTAGGTGTATCTCTTATATTTTATTTTTGTCTTAGAATGATCATGAAGATGCATTTTTGGACTTATTGCGATAGTTTATTTAGGCTGAAAATAAAGTAGGACGATCTAATCCATAGTTAGCTAAAGGAAAAAATCTTTTAAAACTGCTTCTCGAGACCTCATAAAGTTCATATCTTGGCATAACTCGCTTCACGATTTGAGACATTTCTCGGACCGATATTTGGCATTTACCTCATACTTCAAATCTTGAGAAGACGTTCTTGAAATTATGGTCTTCTCTTCCTATATAGAGTATATCTTCACTTGGAGTAGTTGAGATATTTTCTTCAAATGTTAACCACGACTTCTTCATTATTTCTTCAATCCTCATTTGGGACTTTGATATACAACGATCCGCCTCCTTTTCGGACTTGGATCTATTTATCCTCATACCTTGTTAGGGTCTTTTCGGATAGATTTCTCCATGATATTTATAGGAGTAATTGCTTTTCGTCGTGTGTCTTGATCCTTCATATTGATTTTGGAATAATGATACTTCACATCATCTTGGATCTTTAGCAACAAAATGGAATCCTCATGCCTTGTTAGGGACTTTTCGGACTCGCCAATCTTCGCGTCCCATTTTAATAGTTATGCGTTGGCTATGAACTCTAATTAATAACGAGCAACTTTTAAACGATCTTGGGCTAGAAGCTAAGTAATTTTTCAGACCGTACGACCTTACTTATTGTAATTATTTATTTACAAGTGATGGGAGGAAAAGCTAATAATTACACCAAGTGTGCTTATGCAAGATTACCGACTTATAATTTACTCTATCATTTATCGTTCTCCACAATTTAAAATCTCATGTAATGAGACCCAGGGATGCTTAGCCTAATAAACCAATTAAGGTCTACATGGTTAAGGATACTTGCTAGAATAAACTTGGATAAGTCTATTCAGGTTGAATCAAAATAATCAAAACGGGCCTAATATATCAAAGACTTCTAAACTAGCTAAACCACTTTATTAATATTTTGATTTTTCTTTTATTTTGACTTTATTATGGAATATATACATATGATAGCAACGATAAAAGGAAAGAAATAAAAGACATAAAAATTTAAAAATTACGACTATATGGCCAAAGTTAATTAAAAATTTGAAAAATGCCGAAAAAGATGATTTTCCGATTTAATGAAGGCATTTTAATGGAAAAGTCCACTTAAAACTTCGACAGAAGTCTCCCCTACACTTAAGATAAACATTGTCCTCAATGTTTAAGCATGTGGGAAAAGTCTCCCCTACACTTATGACATTGTGCACGTTGGTTAAATCGAGCTAAGGAGGAGACAACTAAAGTGATCAATTTAAATGTGAGTATGAAGAAAAATGAATCACGATAGTTGAGAGATAGAACCGGATTTGCGGATAACATGGGAGCACGGTTCTTCTAAGATTCCAAAAGTGCACTTATCCCTGTAATCACATCACCATACAAACACAAGCAACCTATATAGCTCCCCCTACACTTAGGATGAAAAACGGAAAGGGGGGATAGAAACTCGGGTTGCCTCCCGAGGAGCGCTTGTTTTTGTTAACCGAGTCACGATCCTGACTCGGTCCCGAACTAATTCAAGGGAAAGGTGGAGAGGGATGGAATCTCATTAGAGATGTCCTCTCCAAAGTACAACTTCACTCGTTGACCATTCACCTTAAAATTTGGGCCATTGGTTTGAGCAAGCTCAATAGTGCCATAGGGAAAGACTTTGGCGATGGTGAATGGACCAGGCCAGAGGCTCTTCAACTTGCCCGAGAAGATCTTCAACCGAGAGTTAAAAAGTAAGACTTGATCACCAACGTGTAACTCTCGGTTCTTAATTATAGTATCGTGGATGATCTTGGTCTTCTCCTTGTAGATTAATGAGTTCTCGTAAGCTTCATTCCTCAGTTCACTTAGCTCGTTGAGTTGAATCTTGTGAAGATCACCGGCTTTGTTGATGTCGAAGTTAGCCCACTTCAAGGCCCAGTATGCCTTGTGTTCTAGCTTGATAGGGAGGTGGCATGCTTTCCCGTACACAAGACGATAAGGTGTACAACCAATCGGTGTCTTATAGGTGGTACGGAAAGCCCACAGAGCATCATCATGTTTATCGGCCCATGAGGCACGATGCTCTCCCACAGTACGTTCCAAAATTCGCTTCAATCCACGGTTGGATATCTCGGCTTGCCCATTAGTTTAGGGATGATAAGCGGTGGAAAGATGGTGATTGACACCGTACTTAGCCATGACTCTTGCGAATTGATCATTGCAAAAATGAGTCCCCCGCTCACTGATTATAGCACGAGGAACACCAAATCGAGCAAAAAGTTGCTTCAAAAAGTTCACAACCACCCTCGCATCGTTCGTAGGGAGAGCCTTAGCTTCAACCCATTTAGAAACGTAGTCAACGGCTACGAGGATGTACTTGTTTCCTTTAGAAGAAGGGAATGGCCCCATAAAGTTGATGCCCCATACATCAAAGATTTCACATTCTTGTATGAAATTTTGAGGCATCTCTTCTTTATGTGTGATC
Source organism: Glebionis coronaria (assembly GCA_025667525.1). Lineage (NCBI taxonomy): Eukaryota > Viridiplantae > Streptophyta > Magnoliopsida > Asterales > Asteraceae > Glebionis > Glebionis coronaria. The sequence goes on from CM046875.1 coordinate 291,817,347, forward strand.
TTGCCTTGTTTTGGCAAGCATCATAATATTTAACCATCTCGTGAGCATCACGATAAATGGTGGGCCAATAAAATCCCGAGTCAAAGACTTTCTTCGCGGTAAAGTTGGGACCAAAGTGACCACCGGTGGGTCCTTTGTGGCAAGCCTCGAGAATGTCTAAAGCTGCCGATCCGTCAACACATCGGCAAATAATCAAGTCAGCGCATTGTTTGAAGAGAAAAGGGTCATCCCAAAAGTAGGTCTTAACATCATTCAAGAACTTTTCCTTTTGTTGGGATGTTAACCCTTTGATGAGAACACCACCCGCCAAGTAGATTGCAATGTCCGCAAACCACGGGGTGTCATCAAGATTGGAATTAATAGACATTAAGGTCTCAAGGGGAAAAGAGTCATTGATCTCTTTGTTCGGATGATCCCCTTGATATGGATCCTCAAGTCTACTTAGATGATCCGCGGCTAGGTTTTCGGCTCCCTTCTTGTCACGAATTTCAATTTTAAATTCTTGAAGGAGTAAAACCCAGCGAAGAAGTCTTGGCTTAGAGTCGTGCTTAGTCATCAAGTACTTCAATTCGGAATGGTCCGTGTATACAATGGTGGTGGATAAAACAAGATAGGGGCGAAATTTTTCAAAAGCATAGACAACAGCTAAAAGCTCTTTTTTGGTTATCGTATAATGCAATTGAGCCCCCGTCATTGTCTTGCTAGCATAATGGATTGGGTGGAAGTGTTTATTCACTCGTTGGCCCAAAACCGCTCCAATAGCAAAGTCGCTAGCATCGCACATCAACTCAAAAGGTAGCTCCCAATTAGGAGTAACCAAGACCGGTGCCTTAGTTAGCTTATCCTTAAGAAGATTGAAGGCTTCAATACACTCTTTAGAAAAGATAAAAGGAGTATCTTTTTCCAAGAGGTGGGTCATCGGGCGAGCGATTTTAGAAAAGTCTTTGATAAATCGACGGTAGAAGCCCGCATGACCAAGAAAACATCTCACACCCTTCACGGTTGAAGATGGAGGTAATTTGGCTATGACATCCACTTTAGCACGGTCCACTTCAAGACCGGCTTTTGAGATTTTGTGTCCTAGCACAATGACTTCTTTTACCATAAAATGGCATTTTTCCCAATTTAGAACAAGGCGATTGTCTTCGCACCGCTTAAGCATACGTTATAAATTGGCAAGGCAAGAAGAGAATGAATCCCCAAAGACCGAGAAATCATCCATGAAGACTTCCATTGTTTGCTCAACCATGTCATGGAAAATAGCCAACATGCACCTTTGGAATGTCTCGGGGGGCATTGCATAAGCCAAAAGGCATTCTTTTGTAAGAAAATGTGCCATAGGGACAAGTGAATGTTGTCTTCTCTTGATCTTGGGGATCGATGGGTATTTGGAAATAACCCGAGAAACCATCTAGAAAGCAGTAATATTCATTACCCGCTAAACGTTCAAGCATTTGGTCCATAAAAGGAAGAGGAAAATGATCCTTTCTCGTTGCATCATTGAGTTTGCGATAGTCTATACAAACTCTCAACTCAGTAACGAGACATGTAGGAATCAACTCGTTGTTTTGATTGGGCACAAGGTGATTCCACCTTTCTTAGGCACACAATGGACTGGACTAACCGATGGTGAATTCGAGATAGGATTAATCATGCCCACATCAAGAAGTTTGATAACCTCTTTTTTGATAACGTCGTGGATTTTAGGATTCACCCTTCGTTGGCTTTGAATTGTGGGCTTAAAGTTGTCCTCCATGAGAATTTTATGTGTGCAAAAGTGAGGATCAATTCCACGAATATCGGAGATTTTCCAGGCGATAGCTCTTTTATGTTTCTTGAGAACTTCAATGAGACGAGTTTTCTCATCGGCTTTTAAGTCCTTAGCAATGATAACGGGAAGTTGATCAATGTCCTCTAAGAAAACATACTCGAGATGAGGAGGTAAGTCCTTAAGCTCAAGAGTAGGAGGATCCTCAATAGATGGTGTAACTAACGATGGATCATCATTAGTCACCTCTTTAGGAGAAGGAGGAGAAAAAGGGTCTTCATTGAGAAGTTTCTCAATTGTACGAATGTCTTCTTCCCAATCGGTGGGAGAATCATCATACTTAAGATCAAGTGGACCTAAGCTAGCTTCAAAATCATCCAAAAGAAAGTCACTTTCTCCAAATGGAGTTAATGACGGAGCAATTGAGGCAACGGTCTCAACATTGGGTAGAGAAGAAAGATTACTTTTGCAAGCATCATTAAAGTGTTCTTCACAAGACTCATCGAGAACATCAATAGCATTAACACTCTCATATGAATTAGGTCGCTTAGAAATCTTACCCATGTTGAAGACAATTTTGTCGTCACCAACTCTCATGATTATTTCGCCCGCGGCTACATCAATGAGAGTGCGACCGGTCCTCAAGAAAGGACGTCCAACGGTTAATGGAATACGAGGATCCATCTCGTAGTCAACGACAACAAAATCCGCCGGGAAGGTGAATTTGTCAACGCCAACGAAGACGTCTTCGGCTATCCCCACTGGATAAGCAACCGTACGGTTAGCTAATTCCAAAGTCATTTTGGTGGGGACTAGCTCGGGGAGAGATAATTGCTTCCAAACACTTAAAGGCATTAAGTTTATACTAGCACCTAGATCGGCTAGGGCCATGCAATTCTCTACTCCCGGGAAGTTGCAATGAATCAAGAAGCGACCCGGATCACCAAGTTTGGTGGGCAATTTCCTTAAGAGAACTGCGGAGCAATTCTCATTAAGTTGGGTCTGAGCAATGTCAAGAAGTTTCTCTTTGTCACTAAGAAGATCTTTAAACATCTTCGCATATTTAGGCATGTGAGCGAGAGGCTCGGCAAAGGAGATGTTAAAATTCAATTGTTTAAACATTTTGAGAAAGTTTGAAACTTGAATATCATCCTTGCTCTTTTGCTTCTCTTTCCTCAACCTTGAAGGATAAGGTATATCAGATGAAGAGGAAGGCTTTAGGGGAGTAGGATCACTCACAACCGCGGGTGGTGGGGGAATGGAGGTATAAGCCAAAGGAGGTGAGGAAAGTTGCTCTTTTTCCTTGTTCACAATCACGGGTGGAGGTGTAGGAAGCTCGGGTTCCGTATAACCTTTTCCACTACGAGTGGTGATTGCTTTCACCTCCCCTCTTGGATTAGCAACGGTGTTACTCGGAAGAGTACCCGAAGAAGAGGGTTGATTACCTTGGAAAAGCGAACCGATCATATCACGTATATTATCCGCTTGAGTGCTGAAAGAGTCTCTCATGTCTGAGCGAATATCATTGCTTTGTTTCGCCATGTCATTCCTTAGCTCGGCTCGAATATCGCTCCCTTGTTTCGCCATGTCTCCCTTCAAGTTGATGAATTGACTCTGAAGATTCGTCACCATCTCTCTATTAGTCCTCATGAACGTCTCGATGTCTTGATTCAACGCCGTTGGTTGATTGAGAGGTGGAGCTTGGTAAGCTTGAGAATTTCCTTGAGGTGGGTATGGGTTTCTTTGGGACTGATATTGATTGTTAGCACGAGGTTGGGTTTGGTTATTTCAGTTATAGCTTTGTTGTTGGTTTTGGTTTTGAGGAGTAAAACCGGGTGGTGAAAGATAGTTGTTTGAACGATAACTTAGCAACTTACGGTCTCCTTGAGGACGAGCTTGATAGCCTCCCGTGGGATAAGTACCGTATGCCGCATTAACGTTTTCACAAAAATTGCCTTGAGTAGAAGGACAATCATTGTAATAATGAGGACCACCACATGTGTCACAAGAAATAGCAACGGCTTTAGCTTGTTGAAAGTGGGTTGTAGCCATGGTCATGTAATTCTTGTTCATTTTCGTGACTTGTCGGGTAAGTTCGGCTATCTCGGGATTGGAAGTAGTAGAAGAAACATTGACTCTCGGGTTAGATCTTGAGGATGCGTATGAATCCCAATTCTTGTGGTGAGTTGTCATGTTTTCAATCAACTCTCTACACTCCTCCGGTCTCTTTTTCATAAAAGTACCACCGGCAGCGGCGTTGATCGTGTCACGATCACGAAAAGTGAGACCATTGTAGAAAGTATCAATAAGAGTGACGGGGAGCATGTTATGATTTGGAAAACGGTCGATAAAATCATTGTATCGTTCCCAAGCATCAAAGAGCGATTCATCATTGTCTTGCATGAATCCACTAATTTGGTTACGAAGGCTCGTGACCGTGGATGGTGGAAAGTAGCGCGACAAAAATCGTTGAGTTATGTCGTCCCAAGTATGAATAGAATTCTTTGGGAGACGGTCAAACCATTTTTCGGCATGGTGAGAAAGCGAGTGGGGAAATAGTTGAAGGCGAAGTACATCCATAGAAGCACCGGGCAACTTCATGCTTTGGGTGATGGTAATGAATTTGTCGAGGTGTTTGTTGGCATCATCATTCGGTATGCTACGAAATGGATTAGTTTGCACTTGTTGGATCATGTGATGCTTCAACGAAAACTCCTGAGCCGTGATTTGCATCGGCGCAATCGGGCCTCCACGTCCATTCATCGTAGGTTGGCATAGCACCTCCATGGTTCGTAGGTCGGGTTGGGGTAGATTATTCATGTTGGGTTGGGGTAGATTATTATTGTTGTGTACACTGGCCATGTCTAAATTATCGAGAGTCTCGGCTCGGGATAAGACGTTGATCGAGTACGCATACACTAAAAAGAAAATGCAAGAGAAAATATTTTTGGTTTTTATAGGTTTTTTAATTTTTTTGTATTTTTGAAAATTCTATATTTTTATGGGTTTTGAAAATTTTTTTAATTGAAAATGACGTTCCCGAAAGAACGGATCCCAAAATCCAATTTTTCTCACAAAAAACCGTTGATCCTTACGAAAAGAGCCGGCAGCGGCGCCATTTTAATAACTGATTTGTGTTCCTCGTACCCAATTGTATTTGTCGTTGTTTCGTTCTCGGTATCTTCTCGAATTGATCACGGTTCAAAGCGGAATTGTTGTTCTTGGTAACTAAAAGGGGGAGATTTTGATCTATTTCTACTAAAAAGGTAAATGCGTGAAGTAATAAAATTAAACTAAAAGCAATTAATGAAAATAGAGCTTGAATTAAAGTTAAACAGTAAAATACCTTAACTTGGAAAATCAGCTGACTCGAAATAATCTCTTGATTCGGAATAATAAGGCTCATGCGGAATAAACCTTTATTCGGAATAAAAACGTTCACTCGGAATAAGATTGCTCATGCAGAACGATCAGCTTTACTCGGAATAAAATGGTTGATCCGGAATAATTTGTTGATTCGGAATATTTTGCTTGACTCGGAATAATAATGCTTCATTCGGAATACTTTTTCATCCGGAATATATAGCTCATTCGAAATAATCTGTTGACTCGGAAATAAGCTTCACTCGGAATAATCTTTGCTTACTCGGAATAACTTGATTTGGAATATTTGCTTGATTCGGAATGTTTCCTTTATGCGGAATAAAAATTTGATTCGGAATAAATCATAAAAAGGCTTCGTTCGGAATGAACTCTTGATCTGGAATAATTAACATAGAAGACTCATTCGGAATGTTCTGCTTATCCGGAATGTTTTGTTGGTTCGGAATAATATGCTTTATCCGGAATAACGTTGATTCTGAATATCTAAAACAAAAGTGTTCGTTCGGAATACTTGCTTTATCCGGAATAATCTAAACATAAACCTTCATTCGGAATCTGGGCTGATGAAACAATGCGAAGAACAGGGGAACAATAACAACACGATTTTTACCAAAATCAACCAAGTTTTTAACCAAAGATTAAACCAAACTAACCACTAATCATCTACTAATGATAAGCATCAAACCAAATCAATAAAAACACAAGACCCACTTGTTTTTGGAGATCAAAATCAACAAAATGAAAACTTAGAAATAATGAATCAATAAGACAAGGAAGAACAAGATAAACTGAAAGATGATATTGAAAGATTAAGGTTTAAACAAACAAAAGGAAAGATTAAACTTACAAGATCATGAAGGAATCAAAGGAAAATAATAATCACCAAACACTTTAAGGGTGTTGGTGTTCCTACAAAATAGGAGAAAGGAAAACAGAAAAAATGAACTAGTTTCAATTTGTGAAGGGAAAGGTCTATTTATAGGCCTTGGCTTGGTTGGTGAGTGGGCTTTCTCCCTTTCTTTTTGTCTTCTCGTGTTTTCAGAAAAGTTGACGTTTTTGACTTCAATTCGGGATTTGTCGACGAATAAATTCAACTCGTCTTTTAATTTCTTCATTTAATAGACTTGAGTTCTTCGACATATACAAATCTTCCATCTTTGGTCCTTTTCTTCGATAAATCTTCAAATAGGCCCATTGACTTCAAATATTTTGCATCTCTTGGCCTATAGACTTCGTCTTTTCGTCTTTTTCTTCGATAAAACCCGTGCAATCCCATGTTTTCTTGAATATTTATCCGGTCGGCTCTGAAAACACAACAAACACACAAACCACGCATAATTCCAAACAAATGACATTAAATACGCGTTTTGCTCTCGTTTTAGCAAGAAATAAGTGGTAAAAGGATGGGTGTTTTCATACCTATCAATCGATATTTAGCATTTACTTCATACTTCAAATCTTGAGAGACGATCTTGAAATAATGGTTTTCTCTTCAAAATAAGAATTTCTTCACTTGATGTTTTTGAGAGATTCTTTATACTTGGACCACGACTTCTTCATTTTTATCTAATCTTTATTTGGGATTTTGATATACAACGATCCGTCTCCTTTTAAGACTTGGATCTATTTATCCTCATACCTTGCTAGGGTCTTTTCGGATAGACTTCTCGATGATCTTAAGGGGAGTATTTGCTTTTCGTCGTGTGTCTCGATCCTTCATATTGATTTTTGATAAATGATTCACACATCACTTTGGATCTTTAGCAACAAAATGTAGCCCTCATGCCTTGTTAGGGCCTTTTCGGACTCACAAATCTTCGCATCCCGCTTCAATAAGTTATGCCTTGGCTATGAACTCTAATTAATACCGAGTAACTTTTAACGATCTTGTGCTAGAAGCTAAGTAACTTTTAAAATCGTACGACCTTACTTATTGCAATTAAATTTATTAACAAGCGATGGGAGAAAAAGCTCATAATTAACTCACATAAATTCATGAAAGAATACCAAACTTATAATTGACTCTATCATCTCTCGTTCTCCACAATTTAAAATCTCAAGAAATGAGACTCGTGGATGCTTAGCCTATTAAATAAAAGTTTTGCGTTTTCAAGTCATCTATAGGATCTTGCAACTTCTTAGACTTTTTTTCAAGTTTAGAATTCAAATTTTAAAGTTCCCTTGATAAACGTCTTTCTAGGATCGATTATAGGAACTTGCGAAAAGTTCTTGTTCTTAACCCGTAAGAGTTAAGACTTTCACGTTTTAAAGTTCCCTATATAAAAGCCTAGCAAAACTTGATTTAAACACGTTAAGGATACTAGCTAGAGTAAACTTGGATAAGTAAAGTCGGGTTCAGTCAAAAGATTCATGACGGGCCTAATATATCAAAGACATCTAAACTTATTGAAACCATTTTATTAAATTTTATTCTAATAAAAGAAAATAACGGTAACAAAGGAAAATACGACTAGGCCAAAACAGATCAAAATTTTTGAAAAATGTCGAAAAATCAATTTTCTGGTTAAAATGAGGACAATTACAAGGAAAAGCCCAATTATCTTCGATAGAAGTCCCCCTACACTTAAGATAAACATTCTCCTCAATGTTTAAGAATGTGGAAGTAACCTCCCCTACACTTAGGAAATTGTGCACGTTGTATAAATCTTGCTAAGGAAAGAGACAACTAAAGCGATTCCTATTTTAATATTAAAGAATATAAAATAGTGAATCGAAGAGTTTAGTATAGAACCGGGAAGACGGGAACACGGAATCACGAGTCGTCAAAAGTCATCAAGAATGGATCTTTGATAGCTCGAATCCCTGTACATCATAAGAAAGAAAACAACAAACACATACTAGGGTCTCCCCCACACTTATTATTAAAAAATGGATGAAAAGATAGATACTCGGGTTGCCTCCCGAGAAGCGCTTGTTTTTGTTCACCGAGTCATGAGCCTGACTCGACCTTGATTAGAATGGTAAGAACCTTGAAGAACATCCACCGGGATCAAATACATGGTTTTCATCCATCAAGTAGCACAAGCTTAAGGTAAACAAGACAAGCCAAAGAAGAATAGGCAAGGTTACCTTAAGCAGTTGTTGAGCACGGTGGTAGAAAGTATGATGAAGTGCAAGCATATCTCCATTGTTTCCAAAAATCTTTCCTTTTATTTCATCAGATGGATACTGAGATGGCTTAAAAATTTGTGATACCCGGATTAAACACCTTTTCCTTTAGGGAAAAATAAGACTTAGACTCAGTAGAACTTGAAGAAGATCCGCTCATAAATCACACAATCTCATCCGACGAAGGTGGATAGAGAGGTGTCAAAACATAAGTACTGCGGATGTTGGTGTCTTCCGTTTCTTCTCCTTTGAAATAGGTTTCTTAATATCCGAGGGAGGATAAAGACCAAAATCAAAGTCCAAAGGAGGAGAATAATTCTCATTGGGGAAGTATGTATCGAGAAAAGTAGCAAAATCTTCCTCAAATGAGTAGTCATCCAAAGTAGGATCAAGCATTGTTGGTGGAGGATCTTCAGCAAAAATAGGAGCACGGTCTTCATGTGAAGAATCACTCGAACGAGTATCAACATCATCAAAGTCATCATAAGTTTGCATGTCTTTATACTCTAAAGAAAATCATCATAATCATCCACATCGGAACTAGAATTATCATCAAAGTCATCATAGATCGGTGGAGAATCATAAATTGGTGGGGGATCCAAATTGGAGAGAGAATCATCAGAATCATCCACATCGTCTTAGAAAAGTGGATTATCATAGCAAGTCTCGAAAAGAGGATTGTCATATACAACAAAATCATCAAGATTTATACTCTCTAAAGTAGTAGTAAGCTCTTTTTGAAGCACATCAATCATTTTCACTGATTCTTTTCCATTTGATTTACTTGTAATATTCCCCATCTTAAAGACTTGTGCTTTTCCGACCCTTAAGATTAACTCACCTTCGGCAACATCGACTAAAGCTTTTCCGGTTCTCAAGAATGTCTGTCCAAGTATTAACGGAATACGAGGGTCCATTTCATAATCAAAAACAACAAAATCGACCGGAAAAGTGAAGGTACCAACTCTAACGAAAACATCTTCGGCAATACCAACGGGGTAAGCGAGAGTTCGATTTGCTAGCTCAAGAGTCATCTTTGTTGGTGTAAGGTCGGGTAATGATAAATTTTTCCAAACACTTCATGGTATCAAATTTATACTTGCCCCGTGATTGGCTAAGGCAGTAAATTCTTCAACTTTGTTAAAAATGCAAGGTAACACAAAACGACCGGGATCTCCAAGTTTTTCCGGAAGTTCTTTACGAAGGATTGCAGAACAGATTTCATTTAAGCATGTGTTGAAAAACTTAGCCATCTTTTCCTTCTTATTAAGCAATTCCTTGAATGCTTTGAAAAATTTCGGCATTTTGACAAGTGCTTCAACGAGGCTAATGTTGAAATTCATTTGGGAGATTATCTTCAAAAAAGAAGTAACTTGAGCATCCTCTTTAGTAAGCAATTTGCACTTGTCTAACCGAGAAGGATAAGGGATATTGGGTTTAGGTGGTGTAGGTGTAGAAAGTAAAGGCTGAGATGTTGAAGGTTGAGAAGTAGAAGGTTGGGATGGTGAAGGGTTTTTCTTGGATACTTCTTCCATGAGAGGTGGAGACGGTAATGGAGAACTAGTACTAGGCGTGGAAGTAGGAGGGATAAATGGAGGTGGAGGAGGTGTAGATGGAGTAACTTCAGGAGGGATAGATGGTCCTACTAGAGTTGCTCTACTGCGTGTATTAATAGCACTCACATTCGCTCTAGGGTTTGTTTCGGTTATAGAAGGAAGAGCACCTTGGGGACGAAGGGTTTGAAACATTTGAACGAATTTCCTATCCGTGGACTCTTGCATTTCCTTCATGGTTTTCTCATGATCGGTTAATTTTTGTAGAATCAAGTCCATGTGCGGATGAGGTAAATTGAACCCTTGTTGTTGAAAACCTTGGTTTGGGTATTGGTTATATGGGTGAAAACCTTGAGGAGTGAAACCTTGGTTTTGAAAATCTTTGTTTTGCATTGGATAAGCTCCTTGATTTGCATTGTAGCCCCTCACATTAGCATTTTGTTGAACATTTGCTCTTGGTGGCCCTTGGTTGTTACGGGTGGGTGGGTGTGGTCTTTGTTGAAAACCGGGTGGAGCCAAGTAATTTGTCGAGTTGTAAGACAAGTGATTAACATCGACATTAGGCTTGAAATGAACTCTCTCGGTGTTGTTGTAAGCATACACTTCCCCGTGAGATTGATCATAAGCTTTATCACAATTAGCATAAGAGGGTGGCCAACCACAAGTTTCACAAGTAATATTCAGAGCATGGGCATGTTGATTAGGAGGGTGATCTCTTAAAACAAGTTGCTTTACACCTGAAGTAAGTTCCTTAAGATGATTGGTCAATTCACTCTCACTGGCATTAGCCATAGTAGCCCTAACACTCTTGGTTTGGACTTTGGCCTTGTTTTCAATGATAGCCCAAGCCTCATTCATAGTCTTGACAAGAATATTACCCCCCGAGGCACTATTTAGTAAATCTTGGTCACTCAAAGTTAATCCATTATAAAAAAGTATTAATTTAATGTACCTTTGTAAAACCGTGTTGTGGGCACTTTCTTAAAAGTTCCTTAAAACGATCCCAAGATTCACTAAATGTCTCACCGTATATTTGTTCAAAGTTGATAATGTCATTCCGCAAAGCGGTAGTACGTAAGGGTGGGAAAAAGTAATTGATAAACTTGGTCTCAAGGTCCGTCCATGTGACAATACTTTGGGGTGGTTCCTTATCAAGCCAAGTCCGGGCTTGTCCCTCGAGGGAGAAAGGAAAGAGAAGCAAACGAATTGCCTCTTGTGAAACCCCATTGTATTTAACAGTACTGGATAAGTGTACGAACCTTTTAATGTGATCGTGTGGATCATCATGAGTGCGACCTAAGCAAGGTGTTGCGGAAACCATTTGAATAAACCGGACTTGAGCTCGAAGTTGTTGGCGTCAATAGCTTGCACCACAATCGCATCATCGTTGCCTTTGATGTGTGATTGCAAGAGCTCGATCATTGGACGGTTCTCCATTGTTTTGACAATGGGAGGCTCTACAACAAGAGGATCAATAATAGCGGTTGGAATGGACTTCCTTTTGTGTGAACGAGTACGCATACACCTACAAAAGAAAAAAATAGCAAAGAAATAGAAGAAATAAAGTTAACGTGAAAGAAAATATTTTTGGTGCAAATCTTTAAAAAAGAAATGTTTTTTATGATTTTTTAAATGTTTTTGGATTTTTTGAAATTCTTAATTTTTATGGATTTTTGAAACTTTTTTGAGCAAGAAAAATAACGTTCAAGAGTGAACGGATCCCAAAATCCAACGCGCCTCTCACAATAAACCGTTAATCTTCACGAAAAGAGCCGGCAGCGGTGCCATTTGATACAAGGGTTTTCCTCGTATGAAAAAGATTCGTTGAATCGGTCTATTCGAATTGACCACGGTTTAAAGTGTGACTCAATTGTTCTTGGTGAAAGATAAAGTGTTAGAAATACGTTTTAACGTATATTAGAAGTATCGGTCACTCCACAATATTATTAATGTTGTAATAGCTCGTAGTTAATGTGTGCTTATTAATTTAAGTAAGAAACCGACCCATGGGCTTGTCATGGGTCGGCCCAAGCCCAATAGTGGCTTGGATATAAATACCCCTTTCCACCTAGGAAAGGGGTTGGTTGTTGATCATTCCATTTTATCAATCTAATGAAAAACACATAGTTCTCTCTTACTTCCTCTCACTAGTTTCTCTCTCTAGAAATCTTCAACCCACTTCATAGATTAACAAGATTATCAATATTCTACATTTGGTATCAGAGCTATGGGGTGATTTAAGGTAATGATTTGTGTTGTTATTTAGTTTTTGATTGTATTAGTGTTCTTTAAGAAGATTTATCTTGATTCTTGGAGTTTTTGGTGATTTTGTTGATTTAGATTAGTAGATAAGTATTGGGTTTTACTTATTTTAGTAGAAATCACAAAACTTTTTGGGTAATTTGGTAAAAATCTGGGTTTGTTTCTTCATTTATTTGATCGACTGTTACACGAACCAGCTTCTGTTTCCCAGTAATGTTCCGAACCAAAAGTTCCGGATCAAAAAGTTCCGGATCAAAAAGTTCCGGATCAAAAAGTTCCGGATCAAGGAAAGTTCCGGATCAGAAAGTTTTGAACCAAAAGTTCCGGATCAAAAAGTTCCGGATCAAGGAAAGTTCCGAATAAAATCTTCCGAACCAAAAGTTACGGATCAAGGAAAGTTCCGAATCAGTACTTCAGAACCAAAAGTTCCGGATCAAGGAAAGTTCCGAATCAAATCTTCCGAACCAAAAGTTCCGGATCAAGGAAAGTTCCGGATCAGTTCTTCCGAATCAAAAGTTCCTGATCAAGGAAAGTTCCGGATCAAATCTTCCGAACCAAAAGTTCCGGATCAAGGAGTTCCGAGCCAAAATCTTCCGAATCAACACTTCCGAATCAACAATTGTTCCGAACCAAGGGATATTTTACTTGTTTTTTCGACGATTTTTTTAGAGGATTTAATCTTGGTTTCTTACAACTAAAACTCAACACAACTCACAAACTTTACTTCACTGCTCGATCAACCGATAATCTTTGTCTCTTTGAAGTGATCAAAATGAATCCGAATTCATTAATGCCTCAAATGACATCACTTACGGATATTTCCGTCATTACGGGAACGGATAATCGCCCTCCATTGCTCATTAAAGAAGTCTTTGAAGCATGGCAAGGCCGTATGATGTCTTACATTAAGGGAAAACCGACATATGGGAGGCTTATGGTCAAGTCAATTCTAAATGGTCCAGTTGATTATGGTACCATCGTGGTTAACAATGTGACTCGACCACGGGAGTTTGAGGAACTTACACCAGCTCAACAACTTGTTGCCGATGCAGACGAAAAGGCTCTTCAAACCATTCTCCATGCTCTTCTACATGACATCTATCGAATGGTAAGTCAATATACGGTTGCAAAGGATTCATGGGAACGTCTAAAGGTGTTGCTACAAGGTACGTCTCTTACCAAACAGGAAAGGGAATGTCAGTTGTATGATCTGTTTGATAGATTCACGTACAGCCCAGGGGAAACGCTACACGACTATTACTTCAGATTCACTACTCTCATGAATGATCTGAATGTATACAATCTCGTGATTGCTCCATTCCAGGTTAACACCAAGTTTTTGAATACTTTACCTCAAGCTGAATGGGGTGAGTATATTACTGATGTTCAATTAACCAGGGATTTGCATAAGTGCAATTTGGATCAACTCTATTCATTTCTTCAGCAGCATGAGAAACACGTGATCATGCACCGTTCGCCTCGAGGTATGTACCCTGATTCTTTAGCTTTGATGGCGAATCAACCAAGTTTGTCGTACAACAACACTCCTTATATCATGGGACACCAAGCCTATCATCCATCACCGTACCTGACTCCAAGCTTCCCTCAATATTCGATTCTACCGCAACCACCCACCTCACATCAGCAACAATATCGGTTTAATGCACCTTCATCTCAGAGAGAACCACAAGCATCACAATATGCTTCACTACCTCACCCATATTCACCAGCAAGCATTGCACCTTATGCTCAGTCATCATATTCTTCTTATCAAGAAAATGCAGCATATCCATCAAGCTACTCTGACCACATGAGTATTCCTTCTAGTGCTTATGCAGCTCAACAAGACCAAGCACTGTATTGTGATAATGATAAAGTCCCCATTCCTGAATTCAAACAAGGAACCGACCCAGTTGAAGTGTTAGCCACTATGTCTGCTTATCTCACAAGGACATTAAGCAAACGATGATTTAGAGGACCAGCTCCTACTAACAATCAGCTGAGGAATTCATCCAATTCTCGCCAACAAGCTACTATTGAGAATGGCAGGGTAATGGTTCAACCTATTCAACCTTATCAGGGGAGACCTACTACATCAACCACCAATGCACGCACGGTCAATCCTGCTCCAATGGTCAACACTCCTCTACGGGCTAATTCTACAGGCAAGTTGAGAATGATTACATGCTACAACTGTAAGGAAGAAGGTCACATGTACAGGGATTACAAAAAACCCAAGAGGAGAAGGGATGGTCAATGGTTTGCAGAGAAGATTTATCTGGTGAACGATCAAGCACAAGGAAGGGAACTTGATGAAGAGGAGCTTGCATTTCTTGCTGATCCAGGGATCGCTGAACAAGACGTTGTCACCACACAGAATGCAGCATACCAAGCAGATGATCTTGATGCTTACGATTCAGACTGTGATGAACTTCAATCCGCACAGGAAGCTCTTATGGCAACTATCTCTAGCTTTGGGCCAGAAAAAATATCTGAGGTACTTACTAATACCACTGATAATACCACTGATACTAGTATTCAACCACATCAAGTTGGGCAAGAGGGTGCTGATCCGAATGAGTTTTCGGTGGTGAGTCTATCAAATGAGGAGACAATCACTGATAGTAATATCAATGTGAGTCCCCAGACTTTGAGCGAATCACAACCGGGAGCCATTTCGCATACGCATATTCCTGCTCAACAAGATTTGGTCATGGTTCCTGCTACATTACTTAGCCAAATGAATACTGCACTCCTAGAAACCCTAGCTAAGAATAAGAATTTGTCTGCTGAGCTTGCTTTGTGCAACGAAAAGGTTCAAACTTTGGAATTAGTTCCTTCGTCCACTGTTCTAACAAATCCCGAATATGATCATTTTCGAAACAAACAAATGAGTCATTTGCAAGAAATTGAAACCTTAAGAGCAGATATTTCTAACGAACTTAAAGAAAAAGAGTTAGTGGTCACTAATTTTCACAAACTTCAAACGGATTTTGAGTTACTCGAGTCTAAAAAGAATGAAATGGAAATTAATGCGGCTAATAAGATTAGAAGTTTAGATTATTTGCTTTTAAGACAATACGCTGCCTCTCAACTAGTGCACTTATTTGATGCTTCGTTTAGAGAATTTAACTTATCACGTCAAAAAGGCCTTCCCTCTAACCCACGGTATGCAAAACAAGCTTTTATCCATATTCCAAGACTTTATAATGCAACCCAATTAGGATTGGTCTTAGACCCGATTGTTATTTTCGATGATCGCACAAATAAGGATCTAGTTGATGAGAATCGGTCATACAACTTTGCAAAATATCCCGAGTGTGATTATTTTAAAATGAATCAGGAGCTTGCAAAAACGAATTTTAGAATTCGCTTCCATATGGATAAAGATCTCATCACAGCACCAACCTACATGTTAAATGAAGAAAACCCTAGTACACTTCCTACACTTGTCAAAATGGAAGGACCTAAGGAAATTCCAAAGGATCTTCTACCTGTTAGCACTGTATGGTTAAACTTGCAAGAGATTAATCAATACTTTGCTAGTTTTGACAAGGTCATTTTAGAATGTTCGACTTCTAATGGCCTAAACGCCGGAGAATGGGCTTTCGAACACATGAACGAGGTGTTTAAGAATGAGATCAATCCGTTTGTCGAAAGTCTAAAAGGAAGTTTTGCATCTCTTTCGAAAAATATTGAGTTTGAAATTGCAGAAGTTCAAAAAGTGTTTTATGAAATGGACACCGCTTACGAACTACAATTAATTGAAAAGGAAAAGATTTTATCTGAATATGACCGATTCTTCTCCCAAGTAATTTCGTGTGATGTGCTTACTACTGTGAACGTTAATTATTAGAATGAGCTTACATCCGCTATGATTAAATGTGATGCTGTGAATATATGTGATGATGTGTGTGATCTCTCTGTAAATATTGCTGATACTGTAAATGAGGTAGATAATCATTCTTGTCACGAATCTACCGCTGAATTTTTAAAGCTTCAAGATTCTTACAATTTACTTTCAAAACGCTTTAATCAACTTGAACAACATTGTATATCTTTAGAATTAAAACAACAAACTCAAAATGAGGATCTTTTGATAACAAATGGTTGTGAAAACAGTGTTGAGACGAGTGACAAGATGATTGCAATAGTTAAGGCATTAGAGGAAGAGATTATGAGATTAAAGAGAGATGTGTCATCAAATGAAACACTAAAATTGGAACTAGAGGCTGCAGAGTCTAAAAACCAGGACTTAGAAATTAGACTTTCGTCTATTCTAGGGGAGATGGATCGTGCAAGACAGGGAATGTCCAAACTTTATGGTTCACTAGAAGAACGCTTCGCTTTTAATGCGGCACAGCAACAATCTTATGTTGAACAATTGAACCAAAAATGTGAGGAAATCTCTGACTTAAATATCCAGCTCATTGACAAAAACATGGTTTTGGCCGAGTTAAAGGAGACACTTCTTCTCACCCGACAAGAAGCTGTTAATAACTTAGCTACCAACTCTGCACCGTCCTCTAGTGCTCCAAAAACCAAGTCAGTAGTGCTTTATAAGAACCCACTCCATAAGAAAAACCCAGTTACCTACGATGATTATATGAGGAATGCAATTAAGCATGTAGATCTTGTTAGGGATATTTTAGATGATTTATATGCGTTAGATCCCTCAAGCAGTTACTTTTATTCAGCTCATGAATATATTAAGCGAGTTCAATATTGCTTAGCATATTTGCAATACATAGGTAAACCGGGTTCTGCACTACTCACTAATCGACCCATTGCTGTAACTCCATTCAATAAGACCCCAGGAGCAAAACCGTCATTGGCACCATCAAGTAAGGCACCTTTAAAATCTATTGCTAATGTTCCCACTTTGCCTTCTACAGGATTAGAAGAGTCTACTAAGGCTAAAGGATCGCCACTCAAGAAAGATAAGATCAAGCCCTCCACTAGTAGTACCATCAAGAAGAAAGTAGAAGCTCATACTAGGAATATCAGTTAAGATTTAAATAAAAAGAATCATGTTAAGACTAAAAGCTCTGCGCCTGTGCAGAAGCCTAAACCATTTGTGAATTCTAATTTGAAATGTTGGAATTGTAATGAATGCATGTTTTCCCAACGTCATGATTTGTGTCTTATTGATCATGTGAATGAATGAATGCTATTAGGAATGATCTTGAATGGAAACCAACTGGGAGAACTCGTACCCAAGTTGGATGGCAATGGCGTCCCACTGGTAGGACCTTTACATTAGATGGAAAAATGTGCCCTTTAACTAGGAATGCATCCATTAAGGTTAGGTCTCAGCGTCCTTTAGTTAGGCACACTAGCACTAAAGTATGGAAACTAGGCCCTTTAATTAGGTCAGCCCCCACTATAGTGCCTATCAGTGAAGAAATACCTCAGGATTTAAGCCAACTAGAATCTACACCACCAACTAGGAAGAAGGCTAGGAAATCCAAGAAACCTAAAGTTAGCAAATCTAAGATTATTAAATCTGTACCTGCTAATAACAAGGAACATTCAGATTCTGAAACCTATACATTGTCCTCGTCTGGTGATATTTTCAGGTGGTCCAAATCATCCTCTGGTATTTGGACTCCGGTTGTTCAAAGCATATGACCGGAGATCGCTCGATGCTCCGAAATTTCGTCAGCAAGTTTCTTGGAACGGTTAAATTCGGTAATGATCATATTGCAAAGATAATGGGGTATGGTGAATATCAGATTGGAAACGTTATGATTTCAAGGGTATACTATGTAGAAGGTCTTGGTCATAATTTATTTTCAGTAGGACAGTTTTGTGATTCCAACCTACAGGTTGCTTTTCGACAACATACTTGTTTCATCCACAACTTAGAAGGAAAAGACTTGTTGAAGGGATCTCGTGGTGCAAATCATTATACGTTGTCCCTACAAGACATGATGGCCGCCTGTCCAGTATGTCTTCTCTCTAAAGCATCTAAGACCAAGTCATGGTTATGGCATCGAAGATTATCTCATCTCAACTTTGATGCTATTAATCATCTGGCTAAAAACGAATTAGTTCGTGGTCTTCCAAAGCTCAAATTTCACAAGGACCATTTATGTTCCGCGTGTTCAAGGGGGAAAAGTACCAAGAAATCATACAAGCCCAAAGCTGAAGACACCAATCAAGAAAAACTTCATCTTTTGCATATGGATCTTTGTGGGCCAATGCGAACCGAAAGTGTGAGCGGTAAGAAATTCATCCTTGTTATTGTGGATGATTTCTCCAGGTTTACATGGGTTAGATTTCTACGTACAAAGGATGAAGCACCGAAGGCTATCATCACTTTTCTGAAATTCATTCAGGTACGTTTAAATACTACTGTCCGCCATATTCGTACAGATAATGGAACAGAGTTCGTCAACCAGACTCTTCGTGATTACTATGAAGAAGTTGGTATCTCACATGAAACATCCGCTGCACGTACTCCACAACAAAACGGTGTCGTTGAAAGACGGAATCGTACGCTTATGGAAGCTGCTAGGACTATGCTGATTTATGCGAACGCTCCATTGTTCTTGTGGGCAGAAGCTATATCTACTGCATGTTTCACCCAAAACCGCTCTATCATTCGGAAACGCCATGGAAAAACACCTTACGAGCTTCTACATGATCGTAAACCCGATGTTTCATTTTTTCATGTGTTTGGGGCTCTTTGTTATCCAAACATTAATAGTGAGAACTTGGGCAAGCTTCAACCGAAAGCCGATATAGGTATTTTCATTGGTTACTCACCCTCCAAGAAAGCATACCGAATTTACAACCGTCGTCTTGGTAAGATTGTAGAAACTATGGACGCAGATTTTGATGAGCTGACAGCGATGGCTTCTGAGCAACGCAGCTCTGAACCTGCGCTTCACGAGATGGGAACCGGTGCTATTAGTTCCGGATTAGTTCCCAATAATCCTACTTCTACATCATTTTTACCACCTACAAGGCCCGAGTGGGATAAACTATTTCAACCGTTGTTTGATGAATTCTTTGATCCCCTAAATGATGAAGTTCCTGCACCTGTAGTGATAGCTCCAATCCCTGAAGTTGTTGCTCAAGCTAATGAAGCTTTATCAAATGCATCTTCAATTAACATTGAACCGGATGCACCTCTACCAAGTGATTCTCAAACTATACCTGAATCGTCACCCTTACTTGTGCCTAATGATGTTGAAGAGGATTCTATTGATCACGATTTGGAATATGCTCACCTACAAGAGCTTCTTTTCTTTGGTGTACCGATACCTGAAAACCCTTCAGCCGCGTCTACCTCAGAAGAAGCTCCTTCAATTGTTCACTCTAGACCACCACGGATTGAAAATCATAGCACCAAATGGACAAAAGATCACCCAATTAGGAATGTCATTGGAAGTCTCGATCGACCAGTCTCTACACGTCATCAATTACAAGAGAGTGCACTCTATTGCTATTTTGATGCATTTCTCTCCGAAGTTGAACCTAAAAACTGGCAACAGGCTATGACTCAATCATCTTGGATTGAAGCCATGCAAGAGGAACTAAATGAATTCCAAAGACTTGAAGTATGGGAATTAGTTCCTCTCCCTGACAAGGTCAACATCCTTACTTTGTTGTGGGTTTATAAGGTTAAACTCGATGAGATGGGTGGAGTATTGAAGAATAAGGCTAGATTGGTTGCTAGAGGATACAAACAAGCCTTGGGTATCGACTTTGAAGAATCTTTTGCTCCTGTTGCAAGATTGGAGGCTATTAGACTATTCCTTGCGTATGATGCTCATATGAACATGATCGTCTATCAAATGGATGTGAAGACGACATTTTTGAATGGTGAACTAAGGGAAGAAGTCTATGTTAGTCAGCCGGATGGGTTCGTTAG
This sequence comes from Glebionis coronaria, assembly GCA_025667525.1. NCBI lineage: Eukaryota > Viridiplantae > Streptophyta > Magnoliopsida > Asterales > Asteraceae > Glebionis > Glebionis coronaria. The sequence continues at coordinate 291,837,325 of CM046875.1, forward strand.
CACGGAGTTTCCTAATCATGTGTACAAGCTTAAGAAGGCTCTCTATGGGTTGAAACAAGCTCCATGCGCGTGGTATGATCTCCTTTCAACATATCTCATCTCGGAAGGCTTCTCCAAAGGCAAGGTGGACCCCACTCTATTCACTCTCAAGGAGGACAACGACATGATACTGGTACAAATTTATGTTGATGATATAATATTTGCTGCCTCTAACATAGAATTGTCAAAACGCTTTGAGAAGATAATGTCCACACGCTTTCAGATGTCAATGATGGGAAAAATTCCATTTTTCTTAGGATTACAAATTTCTCAGAATCCCAGAGGCATCTTTATTAATCAATCCAAATATGCTCTAGAATCTTTAAAGAAATATAACTTTGAAAATTGTGACCCCGTGGACACTCCAATGGTGGAGAAATCCAAGTTAGATGAAGATAGGAATGGGACTATTGTCGATCCAAAACTTTACCGTGGGATGATCGGCACCCTTCTCTATCTGACTGCTAACAGGCCTGATTTGCAATTTGCCGTATGCATGTGTGCCCGGTATCAGGCTCGGCCTACCGAAAAGCACCTACATGTTGTTAAAAGGATCTTTCGATATCTCAAAGGAACACTTCATCGTGGTCTATGGTATCCGAAAGATTCCTCTATTGCTTTAATATCATACGCAGATGCCGATCATGCTGGTTGTCAAGACACGAGGCGTAGCACTTCTGGGTCTGTACAACTCCTTGGAGACAGATTGATTAGTTGGTCTTCAAAAAGGCAGAAAAGCGCTGCAATCTCTAGCACGGAGGCTGAATACATCGCCATGTCCGGTTGCTGTGCTCAAGTCCTTTGGATGAGATCACTACTAACTGACTACGGTTTGGGATTCAACAAAATCCCGATGTATTGTGACAACAAGAGCGCCATTGCCCTTTGCTGCAACTACGTTCAACACTCTCGGGCCAAGCACATAGACATTCGCTACCATTTCATTAAAGAGCAGGTGGAGAACGGAGTGATCGAGCTGTATTTTGTCACCACTGAGTATCAGCTGGCAGATATGTTAACCAAAGCCTTAGATCGAGGACGAATCGAGTTTTTGATGGACAAGCTTGGCATGAAATCATTCTCTCCAGCGACTCTCAAAGAATTGGCAGAAGAATTCGCTGAATAGTGGTGGTAAACTATTCATGCGTATCCTTTGTTCGTGATCATGTATATTATCGTATATATATAAACCCCAAAAAGAAAAATACAAAAATATAAAACCAAGAAAAACCATAAAAATATAAAACCTAGAAAAACCATAAAGATTATAAAATCTAGAAAATCCAAAAATATTTTTCATTTTTTAAATCGGGCATGTCTTTTAGTACGATAATATTTACGGCTTTAGAAATGTCGATCAATATTGACACGGCGCCATAAATAGAGTCCGTATAAAAGTTTTACATTTTTAAAACATGCCCATTATGGCTTGTAGTTATTTCAGACTGCAACCCGTTTTTCGCATTAAAGTCACGTATTTCCTTGAAAAACGTTGGCTCACAACGGGAATTAATTTTCTCGGGCAAGATTTACAAGCCAAATCATGCAAAAGGATCAAGTTTACTTTACAACTTGGTCTAACACGAGTTAGTGTACGTCTCAGTGCATTAATTTGTCAAAATAAGAGAAATCTTATTGCCACCACGAATCAATCTTTTTAAGATATTAATTGGAAAAGTTTTCATCAATATTTGACTCTTTAAACAATGACTACAGCTCTTTAAATAGAAAACGGGTCATCGTTTAAGGGGGAGAAAATATTAAATCTTCTTCGTCACCAAAACGATTTTCAAGAGTGTCTGTGGAAAATTAATTGGCTAAATGGTTTATGAGTGGTCTTGCTTTAGAATACGACTTGTGCTCACTCAATGAGATAAGACTTGCTTTAGATCTCGGAGATTTGCTAATAGGATGCGATGCTTAAGTTGTGTGAGGGTTAGAATAATTATTACAATGAGTTAGACTAACGATTGTTAAGTACCTTAACGGATGTTAGCCTAAAAGGAGTTATTAACTAAAAAGGAAAAGAATAGAAAAGTATAGGGATTTAAAGTGACTAAGTGGGAAAGTTGTAAAAATTTTGACCTAAGTCAAACCATACCCCCCCCCCCCCCCCCCCCGTTCTTTCATCTTTTCTGTTTCTATTTTACCTTCTCTCTCCGCCATTGTTACACAAACACAAGCTCGGTTTTCTTAATCCAACATTCGCCTAATCCGTCTCTTTAATCTCTAAGGTAATTACCCGCGTGTAATTTTGTCTTATTTGTTACTCAATTCACTTAATTAATTCGTTTGAATTAAGTTAATCAAGATTAGGGTTTCTGCCTTAATTTAGGGTTAATTAATTAGGGGTTTTAGTTGGGTTTTATGCGGATTAGCATTAGAATGTGTTTAGTTGCCTTAGATTACCTTAAATCTCACACATGCGTTTAGAATAATCTTTCATAGGGGACGGTTTGTGAACTTCCGAATGAACATGGCTAGTGAACTTCCGAACGAAGTTCCGAACAAACTTCCGAATGAAGTTCCTAACGAACTTCCGAATGAAGGAGTTCTGAACGAACTTCCCAATGAAGGAGTTCCGGATGAACTTCCGAATGAAGGAGTTCCGGATGAACTTCCGAATGAAGGAGTTCCGGATGAACTTCCGAATGAAGGAGTTCCGAACGAACTTCCGAATGAAGGAGTTCCGAACGAACTTCCGAATGAAGGAGTTCCGAACGAACTTCCGAATGAAGGAGTTCCAGACGAAGAACTTCCGAATGAAGGAGTTCCGGATGAACTTCCGAATGAAGGAGTTCCGGACGAACTTCCGAATGAAGGAGTTCCGAACGAACTTCCGAATGAAGGAGTTCCGAACGAACTTCCGAATGAAGAGTTCCGAACGAACTTCCGAATGAAGAGTTCCGAATGAAGGAGTTCCGGATGAAGAGTTCCGAATGAAGGAGTTCCGAATGAAGAGTTCCGAATGAAGAGTTCCAGATGAAGAGTTCTGAATGAAGGGTTGTTGGATTGATAGTTATTTGCTTGTTATAATTACTTGTTGAAATGTGTTATGCTTAGGAGTCATAATGATATATATCTATATATTTTTTGTGCATCAACCTTTTATGTCTTATCTTAAGCAGACACGATGACTAATCCAACAGTACAAGAACTCCAAGATGCTAGAGCGACAGCAATTGCCAAAGCAAGATCCCTCAAGTTTATACCAAACAATTACCGGCTGAAGCAAGTTTCAGAATCTACTCACCATGGATTCAAAGTCGCCATAGCAATCCTTGATCAATCTCACTTTAAGAATGCGTTAAGGAGTACTGCTTCGGTACCATATGATTACATGTATGAATTCTGGGCTACCAAGGAAAGTACTTCAAACAAGATCACCTTCTCTCTCGACAACAAGCAACAGACACTTACTGTTTCAGACTTCCGCAAGATATTTGGAATTCGGGATACACCCAAAGGTATGTCATTTTCCAGGGATCCTACTAAAGACGAACTCATGGAGATGTTCCATGCTCTTGGATGTCCTGACCTACAAGTTGTGTCCGATTTTACCACCGCTAAAGTAGGTCAACCTTGGAGAGTAATCTTGGGTATTCTCAGTAGATGTCTTACACGTAAAACAACTGGGCATGATGTTGTGCGTGGTCCAATTATGAACATCTTCTATGGAATGTACAAAGGCTCAAATGCAGATTACGCATTATTGATGTGGGAAGAATTTAACTTTCAACTCTTCCAAAACAAGAAGCTGAAGGCTAATTTCTTTCCTTACCCTCGTTTTATCAAGCTTATAATTCCTTATTTTATGAAGAATGATGTCTCTATTGATAAGCGTGCAGCAAGTCGTCATCACACTGAAGAGGCTGATCACATTGTGGACCTAAGGCATGAAGGACCATCTAGTGTTGTTATTCCTGGTCCTATTCCCGATTATCTTCTGACTGATAAAATTAAAGCTTCTGCTGATTACAAGCTACTGCTACTAGAAATCAAGAAGCAAAAAGCAAGCCTTCAGACAGGAGAAGACTCGTCTACTACGGTCAAGAGTAAAGGTAAACGCAAGCAAACAGTTGCTTTATCTGAACCCGAAACCAAGAAGAAGAAGACTGAGGCTAAGAAGGGAAAGAGCACGGCTGATGAGTTCGTTCTCCACGATGAAGAAGATGTTGATGTCGATCCTACTCTTGACAAGACTGAGAAAAAATTAATGAAGATAGCTATTGAAAAGAGTAGGAGAGACACGGGCGGTAGTGGTTCGGGTGCACAGATGAATATTGAAGAAGAGTACGAGGAGCCAGATGATATTGATGAGTTTGGATCACCTGAACGGTATTCTACTTCGAAGGAGACATCCATTGCTGTTTCAGCAAGTGTTGAAAAGGAGTCCAGTGCCCCTACAATCATGGTACCTACCCAGTCTTTAGTAACTCAACCTCCACCAATCCAGCCATTACCAACCCGACCGGTGCCAACACCATTCCTTCCACCTCCAATAACTTCCATCCTCAGTACTGTAGTCACAACCGAGCCTCTTCAACCAACCCAGAGTAGCTCTGCATCATCTTCAATGGCTGCATTTGTAATGGCAGAACTCTTGGATAAACACATGGATAATCAAAGAAAAGAGATGGATAATCTTCGCCAAGAGCTACTTAGACGAGTTCAAAGTGAAGAAGCATCCAAGAAAGCCCAAGATGAGATGCTAGCTAAGTTCGCTGCAGAGATGGAGTTGACACGTAAAGCTCATGCAGAAGAACTAGCTCAGGTCAAGCAGGCTGAAGCTGATAAGTATGCAGCACGAATCACGAGACATCAAGCTATGAAGGATAAATACAAGGAGCAGAAAGAAACACTTGAAGCTTCTATTGAAGAGAGAGTGAAAGAATCCGTTGAGTCTCTTATGCCAAAACTGCGTGATGAGATGAAGAAACTCGCGGCTGATAATTTGATGATTAAGTCGTCCAATCCTTCCGAATCCGCCTACAAAATTGCATATGACTTGACGGATTTTGAATTAAAGAAGTTCCTCAAAGCACGCATGAGGGAAGTTGGATCTTTTGATAAGTCTAAAGTTCAACGGACACTCTACAAGTCACTCAATGAAGCTATCTCGGAGGATGATCGGTTGTTCAAAATGTTTGGAAGTGTGGTACTTTACCACATTCTGCCTGAGGAGGAAAAGGATGATAGTGAACAAGAAGAGGGTGACGGTGAAGAAGAAGAAGAAGAAGAAGAAAAAGAAGATGATGATGATGGTGACGATGATGGTGATGATGATGAGGATGATGATGATGATGATGATGGTGATGATGGTGGTGATCGAAATGAGGAGAGTGCTAAGGAAAGCAACGAGTATGACGATGAGGATGATGATGGTAAACAGCCTGAAACAGGGGACAAGGTTGCCAGCACAAAGAAACCATCTAAGTCTGGTACCAAGTCTCAAAAAGATGCTGCGCAGAAGGAAAAATCCACCTCAACGGAATCAAGACGATCCAAGTGGCGCCATGATGTGAATGCTACTACGGCGTCATCGATTCCCGGTACATCTATTGTTGTTTCTATACCTGTTACCACTAATCCTGTTAGTTCTTTTGTTGCTCCTGTGATTGCAGAATCAGTAACTGCACCTGAAACTGCACAACACTCGCCTGTTCATGACACCGCCGAGATGCCGGAATTAGAACCAGCAAGTGTTCATGTCTCTACTCCTCTGCAACAAGAGACACAATCTACTGTTCCCGAGTCAAGCACACGGGACTGGGCAGACACATTGGAGATTGACGAGACTGCACCGCCACAAGCTTGGATCACGGCAGCTGCTACATATGATCCAATCACAGACGCTGACAGAGATGTTCTATATCTCCGTATCCGTAGTCCGATAGACTTGTGTGCATTTCTGGCTCATGAGTATAAATCTTCGGTTACTCCGTCTTTGGTAAAGAGAGCGCTAAAGGATATGCCAAAACCAGGTTAAGCCGCATGGAATACGAGTATTATGCTGATGAGGTCCTGAAAGCTCTTAATACCGTTCAAAGGGCAGGCCTTCATGAATCAGAAAGAGCTCCACCTCCACTTGATCCTTCTCAAGATAATCAAATTGCTCTCGACTTCTTCGTCACCTATGATCTTGATTATCTCCTCAAGGGTTCATCAAAGTACGCAACCTCCCTGACCTTGCTGAAAGCTGCTAACTGGGGCACAATACCCTGGATCGAGGAAAAGGTAAACCGAATCTGGGTCCCAAAGGTAAATCGTAATTATGATATGTATGCTGTTATAGGTGCATCTCATTGGGACGAACGAGTCCGAAGGGCGTACAGAGGTTGCTGCTTAGCCAATTCAGGAAGTAACGTTAGATCCGATATTCGCATCTCCAGTATTTTAGGGCTGAAAACTGAAGCCAAGAATGGCTATCATCATGTGACGTAGATTCGCCTAAAAAGGGAGGATGACAGAGAATACACAATACAGCAGGGAGATTTCTTTATCATTCGCCTTGAAGATATCGAAGACATGTTGCTTATGATGACCCGAGATCAACTGACCCATCTTACTCGTGAAGAAATCATTGCCTTGAATACAGCACTTGTATGTTCACACGAAGCGTTGTTATCATGAAACGAGTTGAAGATCTTCAATTGGGAGTTGAAAGCTACCAAAGGAAGCTTAACCTCACCCGTCCAATGAATCAAGTTCTACCTCAACATGTCGCTAGATGTCCCTATACCGACATTACTGTTCTGAGTTACGGGATTTTCTACTTGAACAATCGTGGGATAATGAAGTTTATGAGGGTAGGAGAGCTTTATAAGTACAGTGATGGGACTCTCCTATACGCCAGAGGAAAATTGGAGCATCTTAATTCTGGTGGGTCTTTACCAGAGATGACCGAGGACTGGCATCAGGGTTATCGACAAATGGCGAAATATGTGATCAAGAAGATTGATCAAAAGCTCCGGGAACGTAGATTGATGAGGAGCTTAGAAAGATTCGTTGGTGGTAGACCATATTTAGTGCACCACAAGTTACTGCAACGATCCATCTAATGGGTCGTACATCTCAGGTCCACTTTATATTGGTTTTTTAATTGTGAATATGTATATTTGTGAATATTGTGCTTTTACGGCTTGATGTAGTGTTAAGGTATGATAATTTTTCAAGAATTTCTCACGAGATTCTAAATCTTTCAAAATATATCATACTAAAGCACTACAACTATCCCTTATTAATTTAAGGGGGAGCATTAACATGTTCTATGGCCAAACATTGATTTAATTTTTACCCAAAGACCGGTTAATCCATTCAATATCCCAAATATTAATGGTTAACATTTTGGATAAGGGGAGAAAATGGGATTAAGGAGACATAAATGATACTTGGCTAAAAGATGAAAAAGACTTAACGATAATCCAACTTAATATGTGTAAAGCACGTGTTAAGGGGGAGCGTTTTTTATGAACAAAACACCTAAGGTACAAAACTTTTGATTTCAATATCACAAGTACCTTAAGTGATTTTCAAGGATTTTTCATGGTAACTATACTTTCCCAAAACACACTTTATTCACGACGGATGTGGTGACAAAAGGGTGGTAGGAATAGGTTTTAGTCCAATGATTCATCAGAGCCGATGGAATCTTCCCAAGGACAATTCCCTAGATAGAATTAGAAGTCCTAGGAAAGATGGAGAAAGATTGTGAACGTAGCTGAGTACCGACTAATTACTGATGCTAGCACTGGAACAATCACAACAAGGTTCTAGTGATGATGTATTGGTAAGTACTAAAGGGGTTGAAGTATGAAAAAGAAATGTAAAGATAAAGGGTGTAAAGAAAGAAGCCCTCCTTACAACTTTAGGCAGAAACCGGGTCAATACATATGCTATTGAGATCATTTGTTAATGATTCTCGATATTGAATAAAGACATCATGGACCCAGTGATGCAATGCACAACCCTTCCCAGCTAACTCAAATATCTCTCAAAAGGTATTTGTTTTAATCACACGGAGATCAACACGTTATCTATTGGTTTATTCACTCCGAATAGACTGATATTGAAAAGGTGGCACTCCTCTCCAGCCATCGCTCACTAAATCAAAACGCACTATCGAGTCTAGAGCCACGAGATCATCAAAAGTATCATTAGGACACTTTCCATTTATTCCTTGCTTTCTCACACACTGTGAAAAGTAAGAGATTTTTATGAGTCCTACGCAGTATTCTTGTAATATTGCCAGAACATCCGAGTAATACGCAAGTATTACAATGAAGATGGAAATCCTGCTTGATCCAACATCAAACAAGCTCATGGTAGGTTACACGTGCGGTTCTTTAAGAACCAATCTTGTGAAAAACTGGAAAGAAATAGTGGTTTAATTCTTAATTGAACTTAAACTCGTTCCAGGCCTCTACGCATTATCATATGATCTTGCCAGAACACTCAGAGTGACACTCTTTAGTGTTCACAGTGATGAGTGGAAATCCTTCTAGTGTTAACATCAAACAGCACTTGGTAGGTGACGTGCAAGATTCTTTATGAATTGAGCTCGTGATAACTGAAAAGCAACGATGGTGAAAATCTTAATTGAAATTCACTTGTTCTAGGTTTCATGAATTGACGGCTTCAATCACAAGGATAATTTATCCAAGTGATTCACTCTTTATGTTCGCAGTCAAGCTTAGTGATCGTCGAATAAAGAGAACGAGTTTACCCGCGAAATCCTGTCAGGAAGTTACTTAATTAAAACTATCCGTCACAGGTACGATATCTAATATCGTCTAACGGTCTTCACCGACCGGAGGTAAAACGCTACCGATTTAGAATGAAATGTTCTAAGCCATTTCATTCGTGTCTTATCATGTTGCTGCGAAGACGGTGGCGTTGCGGTGTACCAGCTGAAGTCGTTCCCACATGCTTATGTTTTTATGCATCAAAGTTCAGCAAAATTCAAGAAAGTACAAAATGAAGTCTTCCGCTGTACCAAACTCTGAAGCTTTCGAGAATTCAACAAAAGACATAAGTGTGTGGAGCATGGAGTCACGAGGAGGCAAGATTCACAAGAAGGCAAAGATCGCACGTGATTGGTCAAAAGAACAATGCTCACAAGCCAAAGCCTAAAAGATCAAATCAACATATTCACAACAAAAAGAATGAAGAAAAGACTACGAGATGAAGAACGAAGACTTAGTATAGTATGCTAGGTTTAAAATTGTGTAACGTGGAGTGACCTCTCTTAGGGGGAGATTGTTAGAAATACGTTTTAACATATATTAGAAGTATCGATCACTCCACAATATTATTAATGTTGTAATAACTCGTAGTTAATGTGTGCTTATTAATTTAAGTAAGAAACCGACCCATGGGCTTGTCATGGGTCGACCCAAGCCTAATAGTGGCTTGGATATAAATACCCCTTTCCACCTAGGAAAGGGGTTGGTTGTTGATCATTCCATTTTATCATTTTAATGAAAAACACATAGTTCTCTCTTACTTTCTCTCACTAGTTTCTCTCTCTATAAATCTTCAACCCACTTCATAGATTAACAAGATTATCAATATTCTACATAAAGAAAATGTGATTATCTATAATTAAACTAAAAATGAAATGTAAATGTCGTTGGGTAAGGGTAAAAATAAATCAAGAATAAAGCTTGCAAATATTAGCCTAAAAAGTTAAAGACTTTAAAAATTAAATTGGCAAAAGCTTAAAACTTTAACAAAACTAAAACTGAAAATGAAATAAAATGAAATAAAACTAAAAACTAACTATTTCAAAAAAAAACTAAATTTTTCGGAAAAACAAGTAATTTTTGGAATAAATGAATATTTCGGATAAAAAACCTAATTCGGAAAAACTACCTTAACTCGGATAAAAGCATAATTTTCGGAATAAACACGATTTTCGGAAAAATAAAGATATTCGGAAAACAAGACTAATTCAGATAAAATCAGTTATTTCGGAATAAACAATGATTTACGGAAAAAAACATATTTTCGGATAAAACTACTTTTTCGGATAAAAGAACTAAATTCAGAAAAATGAAAAACTTCGGATAAACACAATAAATTCGGATAAACAACCCTATTTCGGAATAACATGCTTTTTCGGAATTAAATGGATTTTCGGATAAATCTACTATTTCGGAAAAACACACTATTTCGGATATAAAGCTAAATCTTCGGAATAAAATGGAAAGAAAGTAAATTTTTGGATAAAGCTTATTTCGGAATAAAGGGTATATTTCGGAATTTAAAACCCTTTTCCGAAGATGCTATAAATTAAACAAACAGTAACAGAACTATCTAAAAATCAGGGAATAAGCTACGCATAAGCTAAAACCAAATAAGCATTTAACAAAACTTAATCTAAACAATTTTAAGAAAAGCTAATTAAACCACAAATTAAAAACTTGAAAATCACTAATATCTAAAGATTAAAAATCAACTTTTTATACAATTAAACTATTAAAACACTTAATCCAAAATAAGCAAAATCAACCAATAAGCACTAAACACAATAAGCTAAAACAATCAAACACATCAAAACCAATAAGCATGATCAATCAAAAACATCAATCAAACAATAAGCATAAAGATTAAACTACATGATTAATAAAATCATAACAAGATTAAAAAGAAAGGAAGAATGAGAATGATTATTGAAAAAGCTTGGATTAAAGAGATTAAGATTCAAATACAAGATTAATGTGAAAGCTTAAAACATATAAAAAAAGCTAGAGAGAGAAAGTAATATTAAGCTACTCCTAAAAATAAAACTAAAAACTACTAATTAACTACTACCTCTTAACTGAATTTTGGTTAGTTAATAAAAAAGGTTTGCTCGCAAGATCTTTCTTTGCGTTGCTCGTATCCAATTGATATATGTCGTTGTTTCGTTCTCGGTATCTTCTCGAATCGATCACGGTCAAAAGTGGAATCGTTGTAATTGGTTACTAAAAAAGGGGGAGCTTGGGTCTAAATCTACTAAAATGATAAGTGCTAGAAATAATAAAATTAAACTAAAGATAATTACTGAGAATAAAGCTAGAATTTAAACGAAACAGTAAGTACCTCAACGTGGAGAAAACAACTTATTCGGAATATTTCTTCTCACGCGAAATAAAACTGGAAAACTCTATTCGGAATAACTGCTTATCCGGAATGTCTGCTCTACTCGGAATGTTTTAGTCTATCCGGAACATTTGGGCTACTCGGAATAACATGGCTATGCGGAATATTATGCTATGCGGAATAACAAGCTTATTCGGAATATATACTCTACTCGGAATGTTTTAGAAGGAAAACTCTATTCGGCATAAATATGGCTATGCGGAATAATTTTACTACTCGGAATAACAAGGCTATGCGGAATAACAGTCTATCCTGAATAATTGCTCTACTCGGAAAAACTGCTCTATCCGGAACATTTGCTCTTATGCGGAATAATCTGGCTATGCGTAATAGTATGGCTATGCGGAATAATAGCCCTACTCGGAATGATTTAGACAAAAAACTCTATTAGGAATATAGGCGCTACTCAGAATAATTGGATATTCCGAGTAAACAAAAAAACCACAACCTTGATCCAGAATATTTGATATTCCGAACCAACACAGTCACAGACCCCCTATCTGGAATCTGGGCGAACACAGTAAAGAAAAGCGAAGAATAGGGGATTCTATTACACACGAATTTGACTAAAAATTCACCAAGTTTTTAATCAAATCTTAAACCAGTTTCACCACTAATCATTTACCTAAGGTAAACACCAATCCAAAACAACAAAAACACAAAACCCACTTACTTTTGATGATCAAACCAATAAAATGAAACTTAAAGAACTTTGAATCATAAAGAGATGAAGAACAAGATGATAGAAAGATTAAATGTAAAATTGTATTGATGATTAAGATTCAACAAACAAAATGGAAAGATTAAACTTACAAGATTCAAGAAGAAATCAAAGAAAATGAAAACCACTCCTTAAGGGAGATGGTTGTTCCTACGAACTAGGAGAAATGTAACTGAATGAAAAACTAGTGGAAATTTGTGAATGGGAGGAGTATTTATAGGCTTCCTCCTTGGTTGGTGAGTGGGCTTTCTCCCTTTCTTTTTGTCTTCTCGTCTTTTCAGAAAAGTTGACGTTTTCGATTTCGATTCGGGATTTGTCGACGAATAAATTCAACTCGTCTTTTAATTTCTTCATTTAATAGACTTGAGTTTCTTCGACATGTGTAAATCTTCCATCTTTGGTCCTTTTCTTCGATAAATCTTCAAATAGGCCCATTGACTTCAAATCTTTTGCATCTCTTGGACTATAGACTTCGTCTTTTCGTCTTTTTCCTCGATAAAACCCGTACAATCCCATGTTTTCTCCAATATTTATCCGGTTGGCTCTGAAAACACAATAAACACAAAAACCACGCATAATTCCAAACAAATTACATTAAATATGCGTTTTGGTCTTGTTTTAGTAAGAAATAAGTGGTAAAAGGACGGGTGTTTTCACACCTATCAAATCCCCTACACTTATCCATTGCCATGCCCTCATGCAATGCTTAGTGATAAAGCAATTTTACATTTTTCTCATAATCAATTAATCTTGGCCTTATTAACATTACTAAACAAAGATTAAAGTACTAAGAGAAATTAAAATCTTTAAAATAAACAAAAGGATAGAAAACCATTTTCACTTGAAAATAGCTATATGGAAATAACTTGCAAAGAGATTAAGGACTTACATTAGGGCTTTCGTGCTGCGAAGATTTATCACCCTCAAGTTTCACGTTACCCAAACTAAGCTTAAAAACGAGATCATTGTTATTATAAGTTAGCAATTCAAACACTTACACACATGGCTTAATTATATGCTTAAACTCCCTTATTCCTAGGTGTATCTCTTATATTTTATTTTTGTCTTAGAATGATCATGAAGATGCATTTTTTGACTTATTTCGATAGTTTATTTAGGCTGAAAGCAAAGTAGGACGATTTGATTAATAGTTAGCTAAAGGACAAAATCTCTTAAAACTGCTTCTTGGGATATCAAAAAGTTCATATCTTGGCATAAACCGGTTCACGATTTGAGACCTTTCTCGGGCCAATATTTGGCATGTACTTCATACTTCATATCTTGAGAGACGTTCTTGAGATAATGGTCTTCTCTTCGTAATAGAGTTTCTTCACTTGGAGACTTTCGAGGGGTACTCCAACTTTGTTGACCACGACTTCATGATTATTTCTTCAATCTCTAATTGGGATTTTGAGATACAACGATCCACCTCCTTTTCGGACTTGGATCTATTTATCCTCATACCTTGTTAGGGCCTTTTCGGATAGACTTCTCCATGATCTTTATGGGAGTTGATTGCTTTTCGTCGTGAGTCTTGATCCTTCATATTGATTTTGGGAATAATGCTTTTCACATCACCTTGGATCTTTAATAAAATGGAATCCTCATGCCTTGTTAGGGCCTTTTTGGACTCGCCAATCTTCGCGCCCCGCTTCATAAGTTATGCCTTTGCTATGAACTCTTATCATTACCGAGCAACTTTTAAACGATCTTAGGCAAGAAGCGAAGTAACCTTTCAAATCGTACGACCTTACTTATTGCAGATAAATTATTAGCAAGTGATGGGAGAATAGGCAAATAATTACACCAAGTGAGCTTGTGCACGAATACCGACTTATAATTGACTATATCATTTCTCGTCCTCCACAATTTAAAATCTCAAGTAATGAGACTCGTGGATGCTTAGCATAATAAACCAATTAAGGTCTACATGGTTAAGGATACTAGCTAGAATAAACTTGGATAAGTCTATTCGGGTTGAGTCAAAATAATCGCAACGAGCCTAATATGTCAAAGATTTCAAAACTAGCTACACCACTTTATTAATATTTTTGACTTTATTGCGGGATATATACATATGAAAACAAAGATAAAAATTTAAAAATTACGACTAAATGGCCAAAGTTAATTTAAAATTTGAAAAATGCTGAAAAAGATGATTTTTCGGTTAAATGAAGGTATTTTAATGGAAAAGTCCACTTAAAACTTCGATAGAAGCCCCCCTACACTTAAGATAAACATTTTCCTCAATGTTTAAGCATGTGGGAAAAATCTCCCCTACACTTATGACATTGTGCACGTTGGTTAAATCGAGCTAAGGAGGGGACGACTAAAGTGATCAATTGCAAATGTGAGTATGAAGATAATTGAATCACGATAGTTGAGAGATAGAACTGGTATTGCGGATAACATGGGAGCACGGTTCTTTAAAGATTCCAAGAGTGCACTTATCCCTGTAATCACATCACCATCCAAATACAAGCAACCTATATAGCTCCACCTACAATTAGGATGAAAAACGGGAAAGGGGGATAGATACTCAGGTTGCCTCCCGAGGAGCGCTTGTTTTTGTTCACCGAGTCACGAGCCTGACTCGGTCCCAAGCTAATTCAAGGGAAACGTTGTGAGGGATGGAATCATCTCATGAGAGATGTCCTCACCAAAGTACAATTTCAAACGCTGGTCATTCACCTTAAAGTTGGGCCCATTTGGCTGAGAAAGCTCAATGGTGCCATAGGGAAAAACATTGGCGATGGTGAATGGATCAGACCAGCGGCTCTTCAACTTGCCCGAGAAGATCTTCAACCGAGAGTTAAAAAGTAAGACTTTATCACCAACGTGGAACTCTCGGTTCTTGATTTTAGCATCGTGGATAATCTTGGTCTTCTCTTTGTAGATCAATGAGTTCTCGTAAGCTTCATTCCTTAATTCATGTAGCTCGTTGAGTTGAATCTTGCGAAGATCACCGACTTTGTTGATGTCGAAGTTAGCCCACTTCAAGGCCCAATATGCCTTATGTTGCAGCTCGATGGGGAGGTGGCAGGCTTTCCCGTACACAGGACGATAAGGTGTACAACCAATCGGTGTCTTATAGGCGGTACGGAAAGCCCACAGAGCATCATCAAGTTTATCGGCCCACGAGGCACGATGCTCTCCCACAGTACGTTCCAAAATTCTCTTCAATCCGCGGTTGGATATCTCGGCTTGACCGTTGGTTTGAGGATGGTAAGCGGTGGAAAGACGGTGATTGACACCATACTTAGCCATGACTCTTGCAAATTGATCGTTGCAAAAATGAGTCCCGCGATCACTGATAATAGCACGAGGAACACCGAATCGAGCAAACAGTTGTTTCAAGAAATTACAAACCACCCTTGCGTCGTTAGTGGGTAAAGCTTTGGCTTCAACCCATTTAGAAACGTAGTCGATAGCGACAAGGATGTATTTGTTGCCTTTAGAAGTAGGGAATGGCCCCATAAAGTCGATGCCCCATACATCAAAGATTTCACATTCTTGTATGAAATTTTGAGGCATCTCATCTTTATGTGTGATCTTGCCTTCTTTTTGGCAAGCATCATAATGCTTAACCATCTCGTGAGCATCACGATAAATGGTGGGCCAATAAAATCCCGAATCAAACACTTTTTTGGCGGTGTAGTTGGGACCAAAGTGACCACCGGTGGGTCCTTTGTGGCAAGCCTGGAGAATGTCAAAAGCTGTCATTCCGTCAACACATCAGCGAATAATCAAGTCAGCGCATTGTTTGAATAGAAAAGGGTCATCCCAAAAGTAAGTCTTAACATCATTCAAGAACTTCTTCTTTTGTTGGGATGTTAACCCTTTGATGAGTACACCACCCGCTACGTAGTTTTCAATGTCGGCAAACCACGGGGTGTCATCAAGATTGAGATTAATAGACATTAAGGTCTCAAGGGGAAAAGAGTCACTGATCTCTTTGTTCGGATGATCCCCTTGATATGGATCCTCAAGTCTACTAAGATGATCCGCGGCTAGGTTTTCGGCACCCTTCTTGTCACGAATTTCAATGTTGAATTCTTGAAGGAGTAAAACCCAGCGAAGAAGTCTTGGCTTAGAGTCGTGTTTAGTCATCAAGTACTTCAACGCGGAATGGTCCGTATATACGATGGTGGTGGATAAAACAAGATAGGGGTGAAATTTTTCAAAAGCATAGACAACAGCTAAAAGCTCTTTTTCGGTTGTCGTATAATGCAATTGAGCCCCCGTCATTGTTTTGCTAGCATAGTGGATTGGTTGGAAGTGTTTGTTGATCCTTTGTCCCAAAACCGCACCAATAGCAAAGTCGCTAGCATCGCACATCAATTCAAAGGGTAGCTCCCAATTAGGGGTAACCAAGGCCGGTGCCTCAGTTAGCTTATCCTTAAGAAGATTGAAGGCTTCGATACACTCTTTAGAAAAGATAAAAGGAGTATCTTTTTCCAAGAGGTGGGTCATCGGGCGAGCTATTTTAGAGAAATCCTGAATGAATCGACGATAGAAGCCCGCATGACCCAGAAAACTTCTCACACCCTTCACGGTTGAAGGTGGAGGTAATTTGGCTATGACATCTACTTTAGCACGGTCGACTTTAAGACCGGCTTTGGAGATTTTGTGTCCTAGCACAATGCCTTCTTTTACCATAAAATGGCATTTTTCCCAATTCAGAACAAGGCGAGTGTCTTCGCAGCGCTTAAGCATACGTTCCAAATTGGCAAGGCAAGAAGAGAAGGAATCCCCAAAGACCGAGAAATCATCCATGAAGACTTCCATGGTTTCCTCAACCATGTCATGGAAGATAGCCAACATGCACCTTTGGAAAGTCCCGGGGGCATTGCATAAGCCAAAAGGCATTCTTTTGTAAGCAAATGTGCCATAGGGACAAGTGAATGTTGTCTTCTCTTGATCTTGGGGATCGATGGGTATTTGGAAATAACCCGAGAAACCATCAAGAAAGCAGTAATATTCATTACCCGCTAAACGTTCAAGCATTTGGTCCATAAAGGGAAGAGGGAAATGATCCTTTCTCGTGGCATCATTGAGTTTGCGTTAGTCTATACCAACTCTCCACCCAGTAACGAGACGGGTAGGAATCAACTCGTTGTTTTGATTGGGCACAACGGTGATTCCGCCTTTCTTAGGCACACAATGGACTGGACTAACCCATGGTGAATCTGAAATAGGGTAAATCATACCCGCATCAAGAAGTTTGATAACCTCTTTTTTGATGACTTCATAGATTTTAGGATTCACCCTTCGTTGGCTTTGAATTGTGGGCTTAAAGTCGTCCTCTATGAGAATTTTATGTGTGCAAAAGTGAGGATCAATCCGCGAATGTCGGAGATTTTCCAAGCGATAGCTCTTTTATGTTTCTTCAACACGGTGATAAGTCGGGCTTTTTCTTCTTCTTTCAGGTCCTTCGCGATGATGACCGGTAACTTCTCGTTGTCTTCAAGAAAAACGTACTCTAGATTAGGAGGTAGGTCTTTAAGCTCAAGAGTAGGAGGATCCTCAATAGATGGTGTAACTAACGATGGATCATCTTTAGTCACCTCTTTAGGAGAGGGAGGAGGAAACGGGTCTTCATTGAGAAGTCTCTCAATAGTACGAATGTCTTCATCCCAATTAGTGGAAGAATCATCATACTTAATATCGAGAGGACCCAAGCTAGCTTCGAAATCATCCAAGTCACTTTCTCCAAAAGGAGTCAATGCCGGAGAAATTGAGGCAACGGTCTCAACATTGGGTAGAGAAGAAAGAGTACTTTTGCAAGTATCATGAAAATGTTCTTCACAAGCCTCATCGAGAACATCAATAGCATTAACACTCTCATATGAATAAGGTTGCTTAGAAATCTTACCCATGTTGAAGACAATTTTATCGTCACCAGCTCTCATGATTATTTCGCCCGCGGCTACATCAATGAGAGTGCGACCGGTCCTCAGGAATGGACGTCCAATGATTAATGGAACACGAGGATCCATCTCGTAGTCAACGACAACCAAATCTGCCGGGAAGGTGAATTTGTCAACGCCAACGAAGACGTCTTCGGCTATCCCCACTGGATAAGCAACCGTACGGTTGGCTAATTCCAAAGTCATTTTGGTGGGGACTAGCTCGGGGAGAGATAATTGCTTCCAAACACTTAAAGGCATTAAGTTTATACTGGCACCTAGATCGGCTAGGG
The DNA here is from genome assembly GCA_025667525.1 of Glebionis coronaria. Lineage (NCBI taxonomy): Eukaryota > Viridiplantae > Streptophyta > Magnoliopsida > Asterales > Asteraceae > Glebionis > Glebionis coronaria. The sequence continues at coordinate 291,855,432 of CM046875.1, forward strand.
CTATGCAATTCTCTACTCCCGGGAAGTTGCAAGGAATCAAGAAGCGACCTGGATTACCAAGTTTGGTGGGCAATTTCCTTAAGAGAACGGCGGAGCAATTCTCATTAAGTTGGGTCTGAGCAATGTCAAGAAGCTTCTCCTTGTCACTAAGAAGATCTTTAAACATATTAGCGTATTTAGGCTTGTGAGCGAGAGCCTCGGCAAAGGAGATGTTAAAATTCAATTGTTTAAACATTTTAAGAAAGTTTGAAACTTGAATATCATCCTTGCTCTTTTGCTTCTCTTTCCTCAACCTTGAAGGATAAGGTAAATTGGATGAAGAAGAAGGCTTTAGGGGAGTAGGATCACTCACAACCACGGGTGGTGGGGAAATGGTGAGAGAAGGTGAAGGAGGTGAGGAAAGTTGCTCTTTTTCCTTGTTCACAATCACGGGTGGAGGTGTAGGAAGCTCGGGTTCCGTATAACCTTTTCTACTACGAGTGGTGATTGCTTTCATCTCCCCTCTTGGATTCACAATGGTGTTACTCGGAAGAATACCCGAAGAAGAGTGTTGATTACCTTGGATGAGCGAACCGATCATATCACGTATGTTAAGCGCTTGAGTGCTGAAAGAGTCTCTGATGTCTACGCGAATTTCATTGCTTTGTTTTGCCATGTCATTCCTTAGCTCGGCTCGAATATCGCTCCCTTGTTTCGCCATGTCATTCTTCAAGTTGACAAATTGACTCTGAAGATTCGTCACCATCTCTCGATTAGTCTTCATGAACGTCTCGACGTCTTGATTCAATACCATCGGTTGAGTGAGAGGTGGAGCTTGGTAAGCTTGAGAATTTCCTTGAGGTGGGTATGGGTTTCTTTGGGATTGATATTGATTGTTAGCACGAGGTTGGGATTGGTTGTTTCGGTTATAGCTTTGTTGTTGGTTTTGGTTTGGAGGAGGGAAACCGGGTGGAGCAAGATAATTGTTTGAACGATAAGCAAGCTACGGTCTCCTTGAGGACGAGCTTGATAGCCTCCCGTGGGATAAGTACCATAAGCCGCGTTAACATTTTCAGAAAAATTTCCTTGAGTGGAAGGACAATCATTGTAGGAATGAGGACCACCACATGTGTCACAAGAAATAGAAACGGCTTTAACTTGTTGAAAGTGGTTTGTGGCCATAGTCAGGAAATTCTTGTTCATCTCTGCAATTTGTTGGGTAAGTTCGGTTATCTCGGGATTGGAAGTAGTAGAAGAAACATTGACTCTCGAGTTAGATCTTGAGGATGCGGATGAATCCCAATTCTTGTGGTGAGTAGTCATGTTTTCAATCAACTCTCTACACTCCTCCGGTCTCCTTTTCATAAAAGTACCACCGGCGGCGGCGTTGATCGTGTCACGATCACGAAAAGTGAGACCATTATAGAAAGTATCAATGAGAGTGACGGGGAGCATGTTGTGATTAGGACAGCCGTCGATCAAATCATTGTATCGTTCCCAAGCATCAAAGAGCGATTCATCATTGTCTTGCATGAATCCACTAATTTGGTTACGAAGGCTCGTGACCATGGATGGTGGGAAGTAGCGCGACAAAAAGCGTTGAGTCATGTCGTCCCAAGTATGAATAGAGTTCTTTGGGAGACGGTCATACCATTTTTCGGCATGGTGAGAAAGCGAGTGGGGAAAGAGTTGGAGGCGAAGGTCATCCATAGAAACACCGGGGGACTTCATGCTTTGGGTGATGGTAATGAATTTGTCGAGGTGTTTGTTGGCATCATCATCCGGAATTCCGCGAAATGGGTTAGTTTGCACTTGTTGGATCATGTGATGCTTCAACGAAAACTCCTGAGCCGTGACATGCATCGGCGCAATCGGGCCTCCACGTCCGTTCATGGTGGGTTGACATAGCTCCTCCATGGTTCGTAGGTCGGGTAAGGGTGGATTATTCATGTTTGGGTGGGGTGGATTGTTATTGTTGTTGTTTGGGAGGGGTGGATTATTATTGTTGTTGTTGTGTACACCGGCCATGTCTAAATCTTCGAGAGTCTCGGGCTCTGAATAAGACGTTGATCAAGTACGCATACACTATAAAGAAAATGCAAGAGAAAATAATTTTAGTTTTTATAGGTTTTTTAATGTTTTTGTATTTTTTCGAAAATTTTATATTTTTATGGGTTTTTGAAAATTTTGTGCTTGAAAATAACGTTCCCGAAAGAACGGATCCCAAAATCCAATTTTTCTCACAAGAAACCGTTGATCCTTACGAAAAGAGCCGGCAGCGGCGCCATTTTAATAACTGATTTTTGGTTAGTTAATAAAAAAGGTTTGCTCGCAAGATCTTTCTTTGCGTTGCTCATACCCAATTGATATATGTCGTTGTTTCGTTCTCGGTATCTTCTCGAATCGATCACAGTCAAAAGTGGAATCGTTGTAATTGGTGACTAAAAAAGGGGGAGCTTGGGTCTAAATCTACTAAAATGATAAGTGCTAGAAATAATAAAATTAAACTAAAGACAATTACTGAGAATAAAGCTAGAATTTAAACGAAACAGTAAGTACCTCAACGTGGATAAAACAACTTATTCGGAATATTTCTTCTCATGCGAAATAAAACTGGAAAACTCTATTCGGAATAACGGCTTATCCGGAATGTTTGCTCTACTCGGAATGTTTTAGTCTATCCGGAACATTTGTGCTACTCGGAATAACATGGCTATGCGGAATATTATGCTATGCGGAATAACAAGCTTATTCAGAATATATACTCTACTCGGAATGTTTTAGAAGGAAAACTCTATTCGGAATAAATGTGGCTATGCGGAATAATTGTGCTACTCGGAATAACAAGGATATGTGGAATAACAGTCTATCCTGAATAATTGCTCTACTCGGAAAAACTGCTCTATCCGGAACATTTGCTCTAATGCGGAATAATCTGGCTATGCGGAATAGTATGGCTATGCGGAATAATAGCCCTACTCGGAATGATTTAGACAGAAAACTCTATTCGGAATATAGGCCCTACTCGGAATAATTGGATATTCCGAGTAAACAACAAAACCACAACCTTGATCCGGAATATTTGATATTCCGAACCAACACAGTCACAGACCCCCTATCCGGAATCTGGGCGAACACAGTAAAGAAAAGCGAAGAACATGGGATTCTATTACACACGAATTTGACTCAAAAATCACCAAGTTTTTAATCAAATCTTAAACCAATTTCACCACTAATCATTTACCTAAGGTAAACATCAATCCAAAAAAACAAAAACACAAAACCCACTTACTTTTGATGATCAAACCAATAAAATGAAACTTAAAGAACTTTGAATCATAAAGAGATGAAGAACAAGATGATAGAAAGATTAAATGTAAACTTGAATTGATGATTAAGATTCAACAAACAAAATGGAAAGATTAAACTTACAAGATTCAAGAAGAAATCAAAGAAAGTGAAAACCACTCCTTAAGGGAGATGGTTGTTCCTACGAACTAGGAGAAATGTAACTGAATGAAAAACTAGTGGAAATTTGTGAATGGGAGGAGTATTTATAGGCTTCCTCCTTGGTTGGTGAGTAGGCTTTCTCTCTTTCTTTTTGTCTTCTCCTCTTTTCAGAAAAGTTGACGTTTTCGATTTCGATTCGGGATTTGTCGACAAATAAATTCAACTCGTCTTTTAATTTCTTCATTTAATAGACTTGAGTTTCTTCGACATGTGTAAATCTTCCATCTTTGGTCCTTTTCTTCGATAAATCTTTAAATAGGCCCATTGACTTCAAATCTTTTGCATCTCTTGGACTATAGACTTCGTCTTTTCGTCTTTTTCCTCGATAAAACCCGTGCAATCCCATGTTTTCTCCAATATTTATCCGGTTGGCTCTGAAAACACAATAAACACAAAAACCACGCATAATTCCAAACAAATGACATTTAATACGCGTTTTGGTCTTGTTTTAGTAAGAAATAAGTGGTAAAAGGACGGGTGTTTTCACACCTATCACCTCTTAATGACATATTAGGAGGTATTTATATGAGGAAATGTAAGGAGTTGTTTTCTTCTTTCTTTCTTGTCGTCTCGACTCGATTTAAATTCATTGTCTTTCTCGACGTTGTCTAGGGATTTGTAGATATGAATTGAACTCGTCTTCTAATTTTCTTCTTTTATTAGATTTGGTTCTTCGACTTGGTTAAACTTCCGTCTTTAGACTTTTTCTTCAATAAATCTTCAGAATAGGTCTTGGACTTCCGTTCTTTTTGCACTCTTGATGTTTTGACTTCGTCTTTTGTCTTTTTCTTCGATAAAAGCCCGTGAAAGCCCGTGTTTCCTTCCATTTTCATCTTTTGGTCCTAAACACAATAAAAACACAAACCACGTATAATTCCGACTTTTACGACATTAAATACACGTTTTGGCTTGGTTATTATTATAATTAAGTGGTAAAAGGATGGGTGTTTTCACACCTATCAAACAAGAACACACACAAAAAAACCAAACTTTCACTTTGATTGATGATCGAACTTGTGTATAATAAAAGTGTAAAATGTATATTAAACTAAAAACCTAAAAGCCTCCTTTTATAGATTAAGAAACTGTTGGAAATACGTTTTACGTATTAGAAAGGATCGGTCACTCCAACAATAGTCTAAGTAATAGCTCGTAGTTTAGTTTTACTAATATTGAAAAATTAATGTAACACTCTCAATTTTCGTATCGGTACAGCGGAAGGGTCTTTTAGAGTGTTACGGGATAGCACAATAACTCCAATCATAGACAACACATCAAAATGGTTGTACAAGGTTTAACATACATTCATTCGATAAAAAGTTTTAAAGTGTACAACAGGTCCCAAATTATACAGGTCATTAAGTTTACAAAACATAGATCGAATGAACATTTTAAATATTTTGTGGGCCATCAGAGTCGATCTCCATCCGAATTACCTTCAAGCACCTGAGATAAAAACATGCAAAAATCATATCAGCGAATGCCTAGTGAATTCATAGAGTTTAATAAAAACCGTTATATAAAACAATCGTTAAAATCAGAACACAAGTATAATATCAGAAGTAAGTCCTCGTATTGCTAGTCAGGCAATATATAAATCAAGCATACATCTTTAACCGTCCATGAGACCGTAGCCTCAATATTACCATTATAGGTAATATGATCATCATTATTTGCATCGTTATTGTATTGTATATAGGATTATTATTAGCCGCATGACATTGTTACCTTACTATTAAAACAACGGGCTGCGAACCCGACAAACAATTTGCCCATCTAAGTTAGCGTGTCGTCACAAAAATCATGCTATGTAAATCTTCTCATACATAAATTCGCTTACCAATCAATGTGGTACGACGGGGATCAACCGTCAAGGCGAGAACTGGGGTGATCGTCCCCAAATAGTACTATCATATGCATAAGCATCTACCAAATCCCGGTAGTTCATAATTCATCCTAATGGGACTTTAAGTGACATAACCTAACTACTAATAATCCTTTTTATCTCGTTTATAGGGTCATAGCATCATTCGGGTCCATATCATTAACCATACCATCGGGACTACTTGTGTTCTATTTTTATCAAAAACTAGCATGTTATCTCCCTCGCGGGTTTACAAATCATTTTATAAAACATTTAAAAGAGTGCGAGGCTATGAACTCACGTTGATAATGAAAGGCGGATTATCGGCTACGGGCGTGCTTCGGTCACGGAAACCTATATAAATAATAATCGGTCTTAGACTCTTGTCCAATGACTTTTATCAAAATAACAATATACATATGATGATTTTGTACATATGATGATGATCTAGTGGGTTTATATATCCTTGTTTACTCATTTTAGTGCTTATATATTGGTAACTTTTTACTAGTTTACTAGTTTTACCTATTTAGATATTTTAAGTCCAATAAGCTTATCATAAGTTCTTTAACTTGTTTTAATTCATTTTATACTTATACTATCAGTATTTACACTTTAAATGTTGGGCCCAAATGGGTTAAGCCCAATAAGTACTTTTTATAAGTGTTTAACTTATTTAGTCCAATTATTAGTCCAATATGCTTACTTAGCTCGTTAATGTCCGTATGTCCTATAGTTCGGGTTTTATCGGTTTTTACTTGTATTAGATACTTATATATCAGTATATGACTTTTAAAAACTTTACATTAGACAGGTTTGATCGCCTAAGTTTTAATTGGCGAAAAACGTTAATTTTACGGTAATAGCCGAAAAAGTCGTAAAAATCATGTTTATAGTTTTTATAACTTATAAATGTTATTCAACTACCATTTTTATAAATTGTCCATTTATTAAACCTTATACATATTTATATAAATGAAATTCATAAGTTAGTAGGTTTTAATTTCATATTTTATACTATATAATTTGAGTGCTTATATAATAGTATTAAACATTAATTCTTCAAAATCTGATTTTTATTTTCATCTTCACCATTTTTATCATATCTAGAGTTATACAATGAATTAGAAGCTCATTGTTGGATGGCATGAACTTCATATTATGTGCTACAATTAACTTAGTTATAGCTACTGCTCATTTTAAGTTTAACTATCCTTAACAGTCCCTACAAAACAGCTTATTCAGATTAGCACACTCATCTTGTTTTGATCATATCTCACTCATTTTAATGATTCCAATGCATGGCCAACTCTCACATGTGTATGACATCTTGTACTTACTGTAAATGGATTCCACCATGCAAATTCATCAGTCTAAGTTTTGGTTACATACTATTTTTATACAGCCAACAAATTAAGCATGATTTTAGCCTTGTTTCTTATGGTTATTAATCTTTTTAAGCATATTTATCAACACTTGATCCCACACAACATTTTTATCTTCATATATTCATCATATACATATACAACAAGAAAGAAAATACATTTGATCTTTACAAAAATAACAAGAGAAAATGGAAAGGATGATCTTCTTTACCAACCAAGAGTATATCTTGTTTTTGGAAGACAAGAACTTGATGAACACCAAATATATCCCCAAGATCATCAAACACCAAGAAAGTAAGTTGAGAAATCAGCCCTAGGACACAAGCAAATCACCTCCTTTGTTGTTAAAAAGGCCACCAAGTAATCAAGGCTTCAAGGTAACTCCATTATATAGCTAGATAACAACTATTTTGTGGCTAGAAAAGATCAAAAGGGTTGTTTGTTCTTGAAGTGGGACGGCAATGGGGATGGAGTTGAGAGAGTTTTTAGTTGTTTTTGCATGAGAGAAATGGTGGTATGTGTTAGCTAGTGGTTTTTGTGTTTAAGGGTAGCTTAAGTGTAAGGCTAGCTTACACTTGTAAGCTAAATGTTTACATGATGCCACATCTTTGATGTGGTGTCATGTTTGGCCGTCCATTTTGTGTAGTGGGGTGGGATGATTTATTTTGTCCCACCTCACTAATTTACGGGTATTCCTCGATTCTAGTTTCCTCAATTTGCGTGCCCTCGGGTCGTTTCACGAAAAACGTTTTTATAAATTATGAATCAACGGCACAAAACGAATCCAATAAAATTTGTCTCATCAAAAACGGAGTTCAAAAACGTAAATACGTAATCCTAAGGTTTCCGATTTAATCGTAAAGGACGCTAAATTATGCACGTAAGCCCAAATTTAAATCCGTAAATTGTGAGTTCGTCAACCAACACAAAAATAAGTTTCAAAATATTATATGAGAAAATAATTCACTACCTGAAAATGTTAGATTGTCACAGCTTTTCCTCCTAAAAGGGATCAACGTCCTCGTGATCCATTTCATTTTTATGTCCGTTTCTTATTGAAATCGAAGAGGTGCGGATATTTCTTCCACATTTCATCCTCTCGTTCCCAAGTATATTCCGGTCTATGCTTTGAATTCCATCGGATCTTGACAATAGGTATTCGACTTTGTTTTAGTTGCTTTACCTCACGATCCATAACCTCGACGGGTTCTTCGATAAAATGCAACTTCCCATCTATTCGAACCTTATCTAACGAAATTTTCTCATCACTCACTGCTAGACATTTCTTCAGATTAGATACATGGAATGTGTTGTGAACACCATGAAGTTCTGGGGGTAACTCTAGTTTGTAAGCCACCGGACCTACTCTAGATAAAATCTTAAAGGGTCCAATATAACGGGGATTCAATTTTCCTCGCTTTCCAAATCTTATAACGCCTTTCCATGGCGATACTTTCAACATTACTCGGTCACCCACTTTAAACTCCATTGGCTTCCACCGCACATCCGCGTAACTTTTCTGTCTACTACGGACAGTCAACAACCTATTCTTAATCTGAACTATCATCTCCGTAGTCTCCTGGATCAATCCGGGTCCCGTGAGATGGGTATCCCCAACTTCACTCCAACATACAGGAGATCTACACTTCCTACCATACAAAGCTTCAAACGGTGCAGCCTTAATACTAGAATGGTAACTATTGTTATACGAAAACTCTGCTAACGGCAAATGTTTATCCCAATTCTTACCAAAATCTAACACACAAGCTCTCAACATATCTTCTAGTGTTTGTATCGTCCTTTCACTCTGCCCATCAGTCTGGGGGTGATAAGCAGTGCTCATGTCTAGATTCGTTCCCAAAGATCTTTGGAATGATTTCCAAAAATTCGATGCGAATCTAGGATCTCGATCTGAAATGATCGATACAGGCACTCCATGCTTGCATACAACATTCTCAAGGTATATACGAGTCAGCTTCTCCAGTGAGAACTGCTCTTTAACCGGAATGAAGTGTGTTGATTTGGTTAGTCTGTCGACAATAACCCAAATCGAGTTGTTTCCAGATAATGTTCTAGGAAGCTTGGTGATAAAGTCCATCGTAATTCGCTCCCACTTCCATTCAGGAATCTTTGGCTGTTGAAGTAGTCCTGATGGCTTTTGATGTTCAGCTTTAACTCTAGCACAAGTCAAGCATTGAAGAACATACATAGCAATATCAGCTTTCATATTCGGCCACCAATACAACTTCTTCAAACCATGGTACATCTTATCAGATCCCGGATGAATGGAATACTTAGATTTATGGGATTCTAACATAATCAAATCTCTTAAGCCTCCAAACTTAGGTATCCACATACGACCTCTTAAGCATTTCACTCCATCAGCTCTAACCTCTAAAGGATCCCCTTCTCCTCGGAACCCTTCATTAACAAAATTTTCTTCTTACAAGCTTCTATTTGCGCATTTCTAATTTGCTCAGGAAAATTATTGTGCACGGTCAAGACTAGAGAACGTACCCTGATAGGCTCTCTATCTTTCCTGCTTAACGCATCGGCAACAAATTGGCTTTTCCTGGGTGATATTTTATATCACAATCATAATCACTTAACAACTCTATCCATCTTTGTTGCCTCATGTTCAATTCCTTCTGGTCGAGAATATACTGTAGGCTTTTGTGATCGGTGAATATCGTACACTTGGTGCCATACAGATAATGTCTCCACAACCTAAGAGCAAAGACTACAGCTCCTAACTCAAGATCATGAGTAGTATAATTCTCCTCATTCTTCCTTAATTGCCTAGAAGCATAAGCTATCACTTTCTCTCGCTGCATCAAAACAGCTCCATAGCCTCTAAGAGATGCATCACAATACACTACAAAATCTGCACTCCCGTCGGGTAATGATAGAATTGGCGCACTACATAATTTTTGCTTCAATGTCTGAAATGCTCCATCTTCATCACTTCCCCAAACGAAAGATTTATTCTTCTGGGTAAGCTTAGTCAAGGGTTTAGCTATCAAAGAAAATTCTTTAATGAATCGCCTATAATAGCCAGCCAATCCTAAGAACTTTCGCACTTCCGTTGGCGTTGTCGGTGCAGACCAACTCTTAATGGCTTCAACCTTTGCAGGATCAACATGAATTCCATCTTTGTTAATCACATGACCAAGAAATTGCACAGAATCTAACCAGAAATCACATTTCCAAAACTTAGCATACAACTTTTCATCCTTCAACAAATTCAAAACAATCCTTAAATGTTCTCTATGTTCATCTTCATTCTTAGAATAGATTAGAATATTGTCAATAAACACAATCACAAATTTATCCAAGTAGGGCTTGCACACTCGATTCATTAAATCCATGAAAACCGCAGGTGCGTTAGTTAACCCTAATGGCATTACTTGAAATTCATAGTGTCCATAACGGGTTCTAAATGCAGTTATAGGAATATCTTCTTCACAGACGCGAAGTTGGTGATATCCTGACCGCAAATCTATCTTAGAATACACACTAGATCCTTGTAGTTGATCAAACAAATCATCAATCCTAGGTAAAGGATATCGATTTTTAATTGTCAACTTATTCAGTTCCCTATAGTCAATGCACATACGGAAAGATCCATCCTTCTTCTTAACGAACAAGACTGGAGCTCCCCAAGGCGACGAGCTCGGTCGAATAAAACCTTTATCAGACAACTCCTTAAGTTGCTCAGATAACTCCTTTAATTCAGAAGGGGCTAATCGGTAAGGCGCACGTGCCACCGGTGCAGCACCAGGAATTAAATCGATTCAAAACTCTACTTGCCTTATCGGTGGAAGTCCGGGTAAATCCTTAGGAAATACCTTAGGAAATTCACAAATAATAGGTACATCTTCCAATCGTTTCTCCCTAGACTCATTCCCGGTCACTTGAGCTAAGAATAACTCACAACCGTTCCTGATGTACCTTTGGACTTTAATACATGAAACAATTTTCAAACGGGATTCACCTCGATTACCATCAATTACTAACGTCCTATTCCTAAGAGGAATCTTAACCTTCTTCTCTCCACATAAAATAGTAGCATTATTCAACAACAACCAATCCATACCAATAATAATATCAAAACTACCTAATTCTATCAACATCAAATCAATCGGAAATGAATAGTTCAAGAGATTTAGAGAGCATCCTTCTAATAGCTTGTTAGTTTTCACTAATTTACCATTAGCCAATTCCACCTCGTAATTGGTATTTATCTCAACAGGTTCAATGTCAATAAGGGCACTAAATTTAGTGGATACAAAGCTCCTATCAGCACCCGAATCAAATAAAGCAACAGCATAATGATTGTTGAGTAAAAACGTACCGATAACGACATTCGGATCCTCTTTATTCACCTCAATTGTTCCAAGTTGATAGACACCACCCTGGGGGTTTCTTCCATGTACAATCGCTTTCAACTTGGGGCATTCCGATTTCCTATGACCTTCTTCATTACAGTTGAAGCAAATGGTTACCTTATTACACCTTTCAACCTTGTGTCCAAGCTTTCCGCAATTTCGGCACTTCCAACAATCGCCAGCATGCCTCTTGTTGCCACACTTAGGACATCTATCATCGTTGCGCGGTGTGTGTTGGTAAGAGCATTTGTATTCCCCTTTCTCTGGTTCTGACGGCGATTGAAATTCTTCCTATTAACACCTCTATCTACACGATCACCATCTCCCTTTCTTTTCTCACCTACACGGGCTTCATCTTCCCTATCCTGAATTATATGTCTAATGAGTTGGTAAGCCATTCGAACTGCATCATCAATGGTCAATGGTTTAGATTATGTCACGTCCCCCCGGATATTCTTGGTCAACCCTTTAATATATTGTTCAATTCGGATCTCTTCGGGTTCTACCAATCGAGGACATAGCAAGGCCAACTCATGGAATCGGTTTGTGTAACCATCAATGTCCACACCTTTCATTCGCAAATGAATCAACTCTTGTTCTAACCTAATAATCACACTACGAGGACAAAACTCCAAAGTCATCCACTTCTTAATTTCAGCCCAAGGAGTAGCATTAGCACCATCAATACCCATGAAAGCAATTCTCCCGTTCCACCAAGTCAACGCACGACCTTTAAGAGTAGCCATAGGAAAAGTCACCTTATCTTCCTCCTTACACTTACCAATCCGAAACACCGACTCAATCTTCTCAATCCACTGGCTTAATCCTACAGCACCTTCAGTTCCATTAAAAGGTAGAGGTTCACACTTCATGAACGTCACATAAGTACAGCCACCAACTTCAGGTGCATTAGTTCCAAGTCCTCCTATATTTCCTCCAGCATTAGCATTTACATTATTAGTATTCACATTCACATTAGTACCACCAATTCCACTACCGCCAGCTCCACTACCGCCAGCTCCACTACCGCAATCTTCATTTCTAGAATTTGCCATAAATTCATTCATAGATGCGGTAACTTGCTCCGTAATAATCCTACGTACATCATCCTCAGTCACAGCCTTCTTGGGCGGCATAGTTCTATAATTTCACAATTTCAAAGTATTAAGCATTCTCCCAACAAAGGATTCACATAATATGGATTGAATTCATAATCAAGATACAAATAAGGCACAATATGGAATTCAAGACAAGATACATATTTCATTCGATTTGAAACAAAAGCATTGTCTTAATTACATCCCATATCAAAGTTCTAGCACTATATATACTCAAGATTCGTGCCAAGTCTACTACTAACAAGTCGGTTTAGTCAAAGCTACAAAAGTACAAAAGATACAAAGGTCGCTACTAAATACAGACTGGTCTACTAAGAACCACCAGATGGTCCATCATCCATCGTCTTCTGTATCTTTGTCGGATGATCACTAGACACATCTTCAGCTGGGCGCTTACGGATCACTCCTCTTTCAACCATGTCAGCATAAGATCTACTATTCCAACCGACATATATATTCAACTCCTTTTCAACTTTCTCACGCATCGCACGAGCTACATTCAACTGAATCTCCATAGAATTCACCTTTTTCTTCATAGCAGCAAACTCACCACTTTCTAACACTGATAACCTCCTAAAAGCCTCATTCAAACCACACTTTACATCAGTCAAATCCAAACTAAGCAATTCCTGCTCTTTCTCACCAACCTTAGACTTCGACTCCAAATAAGCAACTTGAGTCTGAACAACACCTAATCCAATCTCTGTCATACTACTCATAACACGGGAAGCATCTAGATCACGTCTCAAGGCCCATGGTCCAAGACCATCAATATGAGTAGCCTCTCGAGTACTAGACGACTCTCCTATCACACGTCTACGAGTAGCAATACCATCAGTACCATCAGGTGCATTATCATCCTCATCCTCCTCTGATTCAGAATCAGATTCAGACGATTCAGACATTTTATCCCTAGGTAGCTCAACCTCAGAATCAGACAAATCAACTGGTGGGGGTAAAGGCTCTCCCTCTGGAACATCATAAGGATAAATAAGCTCAGCTTCCTCATCGTCATCAACCTCATCGTCTATACCTACATCCTCCTCGTCATCCTCGTCGTCAATCTCATCATCTAAATATCTAACCCAATCTCCTCATCATTCTCAATAACAACATTATCAATCTCATTTTCTACCATATCAACCTGAGGGGCAATCTGATCTCCTCGTCTTATCTCGGGCTCGGGATCCTCAAATGGTTCCTCCTCATCATCCATATCATAATCTACTAAGTCTAAATAAGGATCATCATCTACATTAGGTTCGGGAATAGCATGGTTCTCTACAGGAATGTTAGGGTCAGCCATGACAATCTGCATTTATATATATCTCGTATTAGGATAACATACTATTTAAACAATTACATACTGAAATCACGATATATACATATATATATAAATTAAATTATATATATCAAAATATATATCTTCTCAATAGGGCTTGTTGGTAACGTCGGAGATCTCTGGTACCTTTGCAGGATCAACATGAATTCCATCTTTGTTAATCACATGACCAAGAAATTGCACAGAATCTAACCAGAAATCACATTTCCAAAACTTAGCATACAACTTTTCATCCTTCAACAAATTCAAAACAATCCTTAAATGTTCTCTATGTTCATCTTCATTCTTAGAATATATTAGAATATTGTCAATAAACACAATCACAAATTTATCCAAGTAGGGCTTGCACACTCGATTCATTAAATCCATGAAAACCGCAGGTGCGTTAGTTAACCCAAATGGCATTACTTGAAATTCATAGTGTCCATAACGGGTTCTAAATGCAGTTATAGGAATATCTTCTTCACGGACGCGAAGTTGGTGATATCCTGACCGTAAATCTATCTTAGAATACACACTAGATCCTTGTAGTTGATCAAACAAATCATCAATCCTAGGTAAAGGATATCGATTTTTAATTGTCAACTTATTCAGTTCCCTATAGTCAATGCACATACGGAAAGATCCATCCTTCTTCTTAACGAACAAGACTGGAGCTCCCCAAGGCGACGAGCTCGGTCGAGTAAAACCTTTATCAGACAACTCCTTAAGTTGCTCAGATAACTCCTTTAATTCAGAAGGGGCTAATCGGTAAGGCACACGTGCCACCGGTGCAACACCAGGAATTAAATCGATTCAAAACTCTACTTGCCTTATCGGTGGAAGTCCGGGTAAATCCTTAGGAAATACCTTAGGAAATTCACAAATAATAGGTACATCTTCCAATCGTTTCTCCCTAGACTCATTCCCGGTCACTTAACTCACAACCGTTCCTGATGTACCTTTGGACTTTAATACATGAAACGATTTTCAAACGGGATTCACCTCGATTACCATCAATTACTAACGTCCTATTCCTAAGAGGAATCTTAACCTTCTTCTCTCCACATAAAATAGTAGCATTATTCAACGACAACCAATCCATACCAATAATAATATCAAAACTACCTAATTCTATCAACATCAAATCAATCGGAAAGGAATAGTTCAATATATTTAGAGAGCATCCTTCTAATAGCTTGTTAGTTTTCACTAATTTACCGTTAGCCAATTCCACCTCGTAACTGGTATTTATCTCAACAGGTTCAATGTCAATAAGGGCACTAAATTTAGTGGATACAAAGCTCCTATCAGCACCCGAATCAAATAAAGCAACAGCATAATGATTGTTGAGTAAAAACGTACCGATAACGACATTCGGATCCTCTTTATTCACCTCAATTGTTCCAAGTTGATAGACACCACCCTGGGGGTTTCTTCCATGTACAATCGCTTTCAACTTGGGGCATTCCGATTTCCTATGACCTTCTTCATTAGAGTTGAAGCAAATGGTTACCTTATTACACCTTTCAACCTTGTGTCCAAGCTTTCCGTAATTTCGGCACTTCCAGCAATCGCCAGCATGCCTCTTGTTGCCACACTTAGGACATCTATCATCGTTGCGCGGTGTGTTGTTGGTAAGAGCATTTGTATTCCCCTTTCTCTGGTTCTGACGGCGATTGAAATTCTTCCTATTAGCACCTCTATCTACACGATCACCATCTCCCTTTCTTTTCTCACCTACACGGGCTTCATCTTCCCTATCCTGAATTATCTGTCCAATGAGTTGGTAAGCCATTCGAACTACATCATCAATGGTCAATGGTTTAGATTATGTCACGTCCCCCCGGATATTCTTGGTCAACCCTTTAATATATTGTTCAATTCGGATCTCTTCGGGTTCTACCAATCGAGGACATAGTAAGGCCAACTCATGGAATCGGTTTGTGTAACCATCAATGTCCACACCTTTCATTCGCAAATGAATCAACTCTTGTTCTAACCTAATAATCACACTACGAGGACAAAACTCCAAAGTCATCCACTTCTTAATTTCAGCCCAAGGAGTAGCATTAGCACCATCAATACCCATGAAAGCAATTCTCCCGTTCCACCAAGTCAACGCACGACCTTTAAGAGTAGCCATAGCAAAAATCACCTTATCTTTCTCCTTACACTTACCAATCCGAAACACCGACTCAATCTTCTCAATCCACTGGCTTAATCCTACAGCACCTTCAGTTCCATTAAAAGGTAGAGGTTCACACTTCATGAACGTCACATAAGTACAGCCACCAACTTCAGGTGCATTATTTCCAAGTCCTCCTATATTTCCTCCAGCATTAGCATTTACATTATTAGTATTCACATTCACATTAGTACCACCAATTCCACTACCGCCAGCTCCACTACCGCCAGCTCCACTACCGCAATCTTCATTTCTAGCATTTGCCATAAATTCATTCATAGATGCGGTAACTTGCTCCGTAATAATCCTACGTACATCATCCTCAGTCACAGCCTTCTTGGGCGGCATAGTTCTATAATTTCACAATTTCAAAGTATTAAGCATTCTCCCAACAAAGGATTCACATAATATGGATTGAATTCATAATCAAGATACAAATAAGGCACAATATGGAATTCAAGACAAGATACATATTTCATTCGATTTAAACAAAAGCATTGTCTTAATTACATCCCATATCAAAGTTCTAGCACTATATATACTCAAGATTCGTGCCAAGTCTACTACTAACAAGTCGGTTTAGTCAAAGTTACAAAAGTACAAAAGATACAAAGGTCGCTACTAAGTACAGACTGGTCTACTAAGAACCACCAGATGGTCCATCATCCATCGTCTTCTGTATCTTTGTCGGACGATCACTAGACACATCTTCAGCTGGACGCTTACTGATCACTCCTCTTTCAACCATGTCAGCATAAGATCTACTATTCCAACCCACAGATATATTCAACTCCTTTTCAACTTTCTCACGCATCGCACGAGCTACATTCAACTGAATCTCCATAGAATTCACCTTTTTCTTCATAGCAGCAAACTCACCACTTTCTAACACTGATAACCTCCTAAAAGCCTCATTCAAACCACACTTTACATCAGTCAAATCCAAACTAAGCAATTCCCGCTCTTTCTCACCAACCTTAGACTTCGACTCCAAATAAGCAACTTGAGTCTGAACAACACCTAATCCAATCTCTGTCATACTACTCATAACACGGGAAGCCTCTAGATCACGTCTCAAGGCCCATGGTGCAAGACCATCAATATGAGTAGCCTCTCGAGTACTAGACGACTCTCCTATCACACGTCTACGAGTAGCAATACCATCAGTACCATCAGGTGCATTATCATCCTCATCCTCCTCTGATTCAGAATCAGATTCAGACGATTCAGACATTTCATCCCTAGGTAGCTCAACCTCAGAATCAGACAAATCAACTGGTGGGGGCAAAGGCTCTCCCTCTGGAACATCATAAGGATAAATAAGCTCAGCTTCCGCATCGTCATCAACCTCATCGTCTATACCTACATCCTCCTCGTCATCCTCGTCGTCAATCTCATCATCTAAATATCTAACCCAATCTCCTCATCATTCTCAATAACAACATTATCAATCTTATTTTCTACCATATCAACCTGAGGGGAAATCTGATCTCCTCGTCCTATCTCGGGCTCGGGATCCTCAAATGGTTCCTCCTCATCATCCATATCATAATCTACTAAGTCTAAATAAGGATCATCATCTACATTAGGTTCGGGAATAGCATGGTTCTCTACATGAATATTAGGGTCAGCCATGACAATCTGCATTTATATATATCTCGTATTAGGATAACATACGATTTAAACAATTACATACTGAAATCACGATATATACATATATATAAATTAAATTATATATATCAAAATATATATCTTCTCAATAGGGCTTGTTGGTAACGTCGGAGATCTCTGGCACCGTTATAGTCAAAAGATTTTTCAAATATTTCCCCAAATGTTCATTGTCAAAAGATTTTGAAAAGTTTTGTTCAAAACCTTGGTTTTTAAAATCTTTTGTTCTCTATAACGAGAGCTCTGGTACCAAACTGTAACACTCTCAATTTTCTTATCGGTACAGCGGAAGGGTCTTTTAGAGTGTTACGGGATAACACAATAACTCCAATCATAGACAACACATAAAAATGGTTGTACAAGGTTTAACATACATTCATTCGATAAAAAGTTTTAAAGTGTACAATAGGTCCCAAATTATACAGGTCATTAAGTTTACAAAACATAGATCGAATGAACATTTTTAATAATTTGTGGGCCATCAGAGTCGATCTCCATCCGGATTACCTTCAAGCACCGGAGATAAAAACATGCAAAAATCATATAAGCGAATGCCGAGTGAATTCATAGAGTTTAATAAAAACCGTTATATAAAACAATCTTTAAAATCAAAACACAAGTATAATATCAGAAGTAAGTCCTCGTATTGCTAGTCAGGCAATATATAAATCAAGCATACATCTTTAACCGTCCATGAGACCGTAGCCTCAATATTACCATTATAGGTAATATGATCATCGTTATTTGCATCGTTATTGTATTGTATATAGGATTATTATTAGCCGCATGACATTGTTACCTTACTATGAAAACAACGGGCCGCGAACCCGACAAACAATTTGCCCATCTAAGTTAGCGTGTCGTCACAAAAATCACGCTATGTAAATCTTCTCATACATAAATTCGCTTACCAATCAATGTGGTACGACGGGGATCAACCGTGAAGGCGCGAACTGGGGTGATCGTCCCCAGATAGTACTATCATATGCATAAGCGTCTACCAAATCCCGGTAGTTCACAATTCATGCTAATGGGACTTTAAGTGACATAACCTAACTACTAATAATCCTTTTTATCTCGTTTATAGGGTCATAGCATCATTCGGGTCCATATCATTAAGCATACCATCGGGACTACTTGTGTTCTATTTTTATCAAAAACTAGCATGTTATCTCCCTCGTGGGTTTACAAATCATTTTATAAAACATTTAAAAGAGTGCGAGGCTATGAACTCACGTTGATAATGAAAGGCGGATTATCGGCTACGGGCGTGCTTCGGTCACGGAAACCTATATAAATAATAATCGGTCTTAGACTCTTGTCCAATGAATTTTATCAAAATAAAAATATACATATGATGATTTTGTACATATGATGATGATCAAGTGGGTTTATATATCCTTGTTTACTCATTTTAGTGCTTATGTATTGGTAACTTTTTACTAGTTTACTAGTTTTACCTATTTACATATTTTAAGTCCAATAAGCTTATCATAAGTTCTTTAACTTGTTTTAATTCATTTTATACTTATATTATCAGTATTTACACTTTACATGTTGGGCCCAAATGGGTTAAGCCCAATAAGTACTTTTTATAAGTGTTTAACTTATTTAGTCCAATTATTAGTCCAATATGCTTGCTTAGCTCGTTAATGTCCGTATGTCCTATAGTTCAGGTTTTATCGGTTTTTACTTGTATTAGATACTTATATATCAGTATATGACTTTTAAAAACTTTACATTAGACCGGTTTGATCGTCTAAGTTTTAATTGGCGAAAAACGTTAATTTTACGGTAATAGCCGAAAAAGTCGTAAAAATCATGTTTATAGTTTTTATAACTTATAAATCTTATTCAACTACCATTTTTATAAATTGTCCATTTATTAAACCTTATACATATTTATATAAATATAATTCATAAGTTAGTGGGTTTTAATTTCACATTTTATACTATATAATTTGAGTGCTTATATAATAGTATTAAACATTAATTCTTCAAAATCTGATTTTTTATTTTCATCTTCACCATTTTTATCATATCTAGGGTTCGACAATGAATTAGAAGCTCATTTTTGGATGGCATGAACTTCATATTATTTGCTACAATTAACTTAGTAATAGCTACTGCTCATTTTAAGTTTAACTATCTTTAACAGTCCCTACAAAATAGCTTATTCAGATTAGCACACTCATCTTATTTTGATCATATCTCACTCATTTTAGTGATTCCATTGTATGGCCAACTCTCACATGTGTATGACATCTTGTACTTACTGTAAATGGATTCCACCATGCAAATTCATCAGTTTAAGTTTTTGTTACATACTGTTTTTATACAGCCAACAAATTAAGCATGATTTTAGCCTTGTTTCTTATGGTTAATCTTTTTAAGCATATTTATCAACACTTGATCCCCACACAACATTTTTATCATCATATATTCATCATATACATATACAACAAGAAAGAAAATACATTTGATCTTTACAAAAATAACAAGAGAAAATGGAAATGATGATCTTCTTTACCAACCAAGAGTATATCTTGTTTTTGGAAGACAAGAACTTGATGAACACCAAATGTATCCCCAAGATCATCAAACACCAAGAAAGTAAGTTGAGAAATCAGCCCTAGGACACAAGAAAATCACTTCCTTTGTTGTTAAAATGGCCACCAAGTAATCAAGGCTTCAAGGTAACTCCATAATATAGCTAGATAACAAGTATTTTGTGGCTAGAAAAGATCAAAAGGGGTGTTTGTTCTTGAAGTGGGACGGCAATGGGGATGGAGTTGAGAGAGTTTTTAGTTGTTTTTGCATGAGAGAAATGGTGGTATGTGTTAGCTAGTGGTTTTTGTGTTTAAGGGTAGCTTAAGTGTAAGGCTAGCTTACACTTGTAAGCTAAATGTTTACATGATGCCACATCTTTGATGTGGTGTCATGTTTGGTCGTCCCTTTTATGTAGTGGGGTGGGATGATTTATTTTGTCCCACCTCACTAATTTACGGGTATTCCTCGATTCTAGTTTCCTTGATTTGCGTGCCCTCGGGTCGTTTCACGAAAAGCGTTTTTATAAATTATGAATCAACGGCACAAAACGAATCCAATAAAAATTGTCTCATCAAAAACGGAGTTCAAAAACGTAAATACGTAATCCTAAGGTTTCCGGTTTAATCGTAAAGGACGCTAAATTATGCACGTAAGCCCAAATTTAAATCCGTAAATTGTGAGTTCGTCAACCAACACAAAAATAAGTTTCAAAATATTATACGAGAAAATATTTCACTACCTGAAAATGTTAGATTGTCACAATTAAGGCCATGCCAAGCCTACAACATGTGTAGGCCGGCCCAACTTGTAAGCCCAAGCCCATCTCATGAGCTTGGCTATATAAACCCTCTCCATAGATGGAGAGGGTAGTGGTTTCATTCATTTTAACACGTAGTTATTCACTTTCTCTCTCTAGAAGTGTGTGTGAAATCATCTATATTTCTATCTCTTTCTCTCTCTAAACATAAGCTAGATTTTCAATATCC
Source organism: Glebionis coronaria (assembly GCA_025667525.1). Classification (NCBI taxonomy): domain Eukaryota; kingdom Viridiplantae; phylum Streptophyta; class Magnoliopsida; order Asterales; family Asteraceae; genus Glebionis; species Glebionis coronaria. The sequence goes on from CM046875.1 coordinate 291,876,389, forward strand.
TACAAATGGCATCAAGAGCCACGGGATGATTGTATTGTTTATGTGTTTGTGTTCTTGATTTTAGGAGCTTTTGATCTATTAAACCCACGTCCAATTTTTTTTGTGTTTTTTATGGTTTTTTCTTGATACAAATCTTCTACATAGTTGTGGTAGAGATTTGGTATATTTACTTTGGCTAAAAACACAAAATTTTTGGGTGTTTGGATCATTTTTTGGCTTAAAATCTCGAATTTGGTGTGTTTTGTCCGAGAAAAGTGGAAATATTGTTCACTGGTGTACTATTGAGACAGAAGTGCATGATTTTCCACCGCAAAGCTTAAGGGTTTATGTATTGCGATCCATATTGCGATTCACATTGCGATTGGTGTTCATTTGTGATATTGCGATCCATATTGCGATTCATATTGCGATTGGTGTTCATTTGTGATATTGCGATCCATATTGTGATTCATATTGCGATTGGTGTTCATTTGTGATATTGCGATCCATATTGCGATTCACATTGCGATTGGTGTTCATTTGTGATATGGCGATCAATATTTCGACCCACATTGCGACAAAATGTTTTTGTGCATTGCGATAGAGATTCAGCTAGATATTGTGACAAGTTACTGCGATAGGATTATTACGATAGGATTATTGCGATAAGAATTATTGCGATAGGATTATTGTGATAGGGATTATTGCGATAGGATGAGACGTTGCGACCGAATTCTTTTTGGGCATTAGGATAGAGTGACAAATATTCCAAGATTTTTCAAAAACGTGTTTTTGAAAATTATTAGGGGATTTTAACATTATTTCTCGACATCAACACACAACAACAAACACATTTACTTTCTCTCATTGTTCGATCAACATTTGTATATCTTAACTTATCGAAATGGAGTACACATCTCTTACGGATAAGTCCATCCTCTCAGGTACGGATAATCGTCCACTAATGTTGGTGAAGACTATGTACGAGGATTGGGCTTCCCGAATGGAACTTTATATGTTGAACAAAGAGAATGGACATCTCATTTGGGCATCCGTGCTTAATGGACCATTGGTATATGGTACTATGACGGAAGGTGCAGTTACTTGTCCTCGTACAACGGGTTAATTGACCGGAGATATGAAGATTCAAGACAAATGTGATAATTATGGTACAAACATCATTCTCCAAGCCCTTCCTCCAGATGTTTATAAACTCGTTAACTAAAAAAGAACGAGAGTGTAAGCTATATGATACATTTGATAAGTTTGCCTATGTTCTCGGGGAGACTCTCAATTGTTACTATCTGAGATTTACTCTTTTGTTGAATGAGCTCAATATCTATGGCATGGAAATTCCTACGTTTCAATTAAACACCAAGTATTTGAACACCCTTCCTTCAGAATGGCGTAAGTACGTGACGGCTGTTAAATTGGCCAAGGACTCGCATAACACTAATGTGGATCAACTTCAAGATTTTCTTTAACAACACGAATGCCATGTGATCGAGGCTTGGTTGTCTACACCACAAGTTCGTGATCAACTTGCCATGTATGCTTCTCAATAAATGACCCCCCAACAAAACATGGCTTACACTTATCAACAACAATCATACTTGTAGAAGCAACCACAACACACATATCAGCAACCACAACAACCATCTTATCAACCATTGATGATGCCACAACAAGCATATCAACAAAGTGTTCTTCCACAGCCTTATCCACAGCTACCAGCACATCAGAGATCACCCTCACAAGCTAACACTTCTCCTACGGGCTATTCTCCTCAGCAAGGATATTTTTCAATTGAAGCACCACAAGCACAAGCCTTCTATTCCAATGAACTTCCACCAATTCAACAACCGGTCTTTAATCCAAATGATACGCCTACTGATGTCTTATACCAACTCACTGCCTACTTGTCAAAACTTGTTGCTACTAGAGGTTTTCCACCAACGAACAATCAGCTCTGCACCTCTTCAAATCCCCGACAACAAGCCACTGTTAAAGATGGTCAAGTGACGGTGCAACCCATTCAAGGAAGGCAAAATTCATATGGACCTACGATGAGACTGTTTTTATACATAGTCTCATCGTCCAAATCTGGCTTAAAATGCATTAAATATCATTAAAACTGCCAAATATATGCTCGTGTTTGTTGCTTGTGTATTTTAGGTACGGATATTGAGGAAATGACAAAAAGATCACAAGAATCATTCAAAAACGAACACGGGAAATGAAGCCGCACAATGAACCGGGCCCAAGAATGGAATTTCCAAAAATGACCTTGAAATTTTGAAGATTGGCAAGAATGGTCCCTCTACTATTGAAGACTTGGCAATTTATACCCTTGCAAATCTCATTTATTGCATTTGGGTCCCTAAATTATCAAGTATTTACAAGAACAGCCCTTGAAGAATGAAGAATTGGCATAAGAAGTCCTTATTTATGGTTTGCAAAGTTATTGTGCCAAAAATGTCAAATGCCCAAAGTTATTTACAAAGGAAGAAAGTTTTGTGGCTGATTAATACCAAGTGAATACAATGAGAACTTTGGGGGACTAAAATTGCCAGACACATAAACCTACCCCAGCCAATCATCTCTACACGTCACACCAACCCACCACTCACAATCCACCACCTCATTCCCCCCTCCCACGTCACCTTCCACTAAGTTTAATAAACTTATTAACCGGTTATTTAATCCCTTCCCTCCAAACACATTATTTAAAATTAATTTTCCCCAAATCAGATTAAACATTCCTTAATACGCCCCATAAACCCTAGCTAATCCCCAGGATGAACATTAATTAAAACAAAGGATTTTTTGTTATAACTCTCCAGATCTTTGATTATCCTCATTGTCATTCCATCCCACACAAAAACCGTGACCAAGACCAACCCATGTGTTGGGTATGACCACCCCTACAAACGTCTTTTTCCTCCCAAACCCAAGAAGGGACAAGATAAACGCCCAAGATGATACTACTTGGACCCCAAACTTCACACAGCTGGCTACATCACATGCTCCATCTTGACCAATTTTCAGTCAACAATCAAAGGGCATTTCCGGAAATCCCTTAGCTAGGGTTTAAGCTTATGATTATTTTATTATTTAGCTCTAGAATGTTCTCTTAGGCATTATAAAAGGAGGACCAATGTGTGGTATCCCCTTTGTTCCAGATTTGCTAAATCATTTTTGTAATCCCTTTTTATTCAATTAAAAGTTGGTATTTTTAAGTTAAATATAATTCCTTTTTACTTGATAAAAGTTGGTGTTTGTGAGTTTAAGCAATCCGAGTTCCACATTTGTTCATTAGTTCAAAGATTTGTCAAAAGTCATATTTTTTCAAGTTTCTGAAAAAGTTAATTTTTTTGGCAAAATCTTGTTCTGAATCTTGGTTTTCCAAGTTTTTGGTTGGTTTCTTTAAGTGTTTTTGAAAGGAAAATTAGTTGGAAAGATTTTGAAAAGGTTTAAAAAAGAGAAAGGAAATCGGATTATTGTGTATTTTGCTTGTTCATTTGATTTTGGCAGGTTTCAAGTGGAAGCTTGTTGTCCAAGGTTCTGCTCAGGCCCCAGCCTGATTGGAGGTGACTTTTCAGTCACTGAGGGACCTGGATGTAGGTCCCTCTAGGTAGCATTCTTATTCCTTGTTTAAGTTTTCAGTATTTTTGTGATTTATGTGATTATGTATGAAAGTTGTTTGTTTGCTTGTTGATTGGTTTGATTATGCTCATGTTAGGGTGGTATGCATGTTAAAAGCTTGTTTAAGCAGATTTGTGCAAAGTTGGATAGATTTACTTTGATAAAAATTGATTTTCAAATTTAAAAGAGTGTTTGGATTTGCATATTAACTGAGCTTCTTTGGGAAATTTTGTGTTAAACCTGTTTTACATACTCAACAAGTTAGTAGTAGGTGATAGTAGTACTTGTCTTTCAGTTTGGTAGGATTTTGAACAAATTTGCATGCTAAAACATTGGATAATATAGCTAAAATCAGTAAGTGCTTGTTGTTGATTGTTTTTGTTGAATTAGCTATTCAAATCTTGCCCATTGTTAGATAATAGGTTATTTAAGGATTGTGTACTGGTTATATGCTGTTTGGTTGATTATTGTGCAAGTTTTGAGCCTTTGAAATCCATTTGAGTGCATATTGAATCAGTTAACTATTCATCAGAAACCCATAGGCCTTATCAGAAACTTTGTGTGCTATTTGAGCTTGATTTTGATAAGTGATTGTGTGTTTTTTGTGTTTACTCAGACTCCCCACAACCCAATTGGTGTAGGGGTGCCTTGTTGTCCAAAGAAAAGCTCAACAAAGAGCTTTCCTAAGCTCATTGGTCAACTGACCTGAATTTTGCACTATCAGTGGGAACATAGTTCCCCCTGCTTGCCCAAAAGTTACCACTGCTATACAACAAGACAAAACCAACAAGATGTCACTATCAGAAACATTGATTTTTTGTCTTTAGTGCCCTTAATTGGGAATTAGGACTTAAAACTTGTTTTGATATTTTTATAATTTTATTTTTGATTTTTCTGATTAATTAGATTTTTATTTACTGTTCATTTTATATTTTTTAGATTAAATAGCTATTTTTAATACTTTTTAAGTTTCTGTTTTTGGAATTTAGTGCCAAAAATACTTATTTTTCAGTTTAAACATTTTTCATAGATTAGGAAAAACATTTTAAGATTTTTAGTTAAAAAAGTTTTCACTGTTCACTTTTAAATTATTTTTTAGAATTAAATTAGTTTAATTAGGGTTTTAATTTAAACTGTTTTTGTCTTTTAGTGAAAAATTTAATATTTTTCAAACTTTTTCATTTTTCTTCTGTTCATTAGAGTAATTTAGGATTTTTAAAAGTGTCAAATTATTTTTAGTATTAATTTATTATTTTTTATAATTATTTTAGTTTAAAATAGTTTTTAATAATTTAAAAATAGAAAAATAGTTTTTAAAAATTAGGAAAACTACTTTTTAGTCTTTAGATAATATAAGTAAGTTATTTGTTCAATAAAATAATATTTTGGACATTTTGATTAGTTATATTTAATTTTAGGGCTTTAATTAGCATTTAAAATTGAATATTTAAATAATAAAAGGTTTTAAAATATTTTTATTGGATTTTATTCTTATTTATATTATTTTAGACTACTTTTAGCTTTTAATTAATTTTTAGGTTCTAAAATTTTAATTTTGTAGTTTTTACGGTTTTACGTGAACGCCTTTTCGTCTTAGCTCGATCCGTCTTCGTAACCGTCTTTCTCTTCTCACCCCATTTCTATTTTCTTTTTCTCAAATATAATCACAAACATTAATCAATTCATTACACAACACACGTGCCTCCTTGGGAAACGAACTTGAACTTTCAAAGGGTCATTAGTGCTCGGTTTTCCTAAACCGGCACTTAATACTTGCCACTTTTGTCATCCTTTTCCTAAAGGGTACAAAAACATTACAATCATTTTTTGGCGCCGCTGCCGGGGAGGCGTGTTGTGTTTTGATTGAACAATTGTTGTTTTTATACTAACCATAATTAGTATTTGTATTAGTAGCACTCTACTAATACGTATTATCGTTTTTTGGTTTTTGTGTGAATACTATTACTATATTGTATACGTAGAACAATAAATTCACAAGTACTCCAAATACGTAAGAAATCACAACCTTGACTTGGGAGGTCATTACCCAATCATTGTATTCGAATCTCAAACCAAAGAAAAAAGGCAAAAATAGATAAATACTTTCGTGAAGCTCGATTTTGAAAAATACAAACTATAAGGTGGGTAAAAGGCGGTTGTATTTCACGACCTAAAGGAAAAAGGCTCTTAAGTGCTTCGCGCCGCCTCGTTTCCTCCGCTTGCTTGTGAGTATTTGATTTTGAGAGCTAATCGAGGGTTTTGCCACCCAAAGTATTATTAAGTATCATATATAGTTTCTTGGTTTCATTTGATTAAACCCTCTTGAACGATTTGGTGTTCCACCATCGTTCTAAAGTCATCGAAGGCGTTCACTTCACGTGATCGTTTTCATTCCTTGAGGCTTCTTTAATCGAGAGATTTGATTAAGGAGGAGATTTGTAGATTTATGTCTACTTAATACATTCACCAATTTCCAAAAAGTTAATACCATCAAAAACCACAAAAAAAATTGAAAAATACAAAACACCAAAAAGAATCTTCTTTGCTCGTCTCCTCGTTGTACGTGACGTTTATGCTAACTCGTAATCAAGCAAAACATACACGTAGACGAAAGAACAAAACTCCCACTCCAACTCATTCTAGTGAGGAGTCTCCTATTGACGAACCCATTGTACGAGAAGCACCAACCATGGCGAATCGAACTATGATGGAGTTACTTCAAGCACCCACCGAGGGTTATGGAGAAGCTGTTGTGATTCCCGCTATCCTTGTGGAGAATTTTGAGGTGAAAACGGGTTTGTTGTCAATGATCCAAAACAACAAATTCCGTGGTGATGAGAAGAACAATCCCCACAACCATATTCGCCAATTTAATCGTCTTACCTCCACTTGCAAATTTAAGGATGTCTCGAATGACTCGATTAAGATGATTCTTTTTCCGTATTCCTTAGCGAGGCCCGCTAAAATTTGGTTAGAGAAAGAGCCATCCAATTCTATATTGACGTAGAAGGATCTCGTTTCAAAATTCGTGAACCAATTTTTTCCGCCCTCTAAGACTACGCATTTGAAAAACAAGATTTCAAAGTTTTCACAAGAATCAAATGAAAGTTTTTCAACGACTTGGAATAGGTTTAAGGAAATGTTGCATGAATGTCCTCATCACGGTTTTTCCGACTTGCACCAAATTGACACATTTTACAATGGACTTAATGATCATGAAAGAGATTATTTAAATGCCGCCGCGGGAGATAATTTTTTGTGTAAAACGGTTGAGGAAGCTTTGGTCATAATTGAGAATAGGTCTAAGGTTTATAACCCTCGTAACACACCGAGTGTTGCCAAATTGGGCTCGTCGTCATCGTCTCGTAGCATTAATGCTTTACATGATGAAGCAAATGAAGAAAATTGGTTTTTTTGATAGATTTGCTAACCTTATGACTCATTGGAAAAATCAAGAAGCTTCGAATTCCGCTTCGGTTAAAGCGGTTTCTAAGAGTTGTTTGTCGTGTGGTGGAGCTCATGATCTTTCCGAGTGCATTACCGCGGATGGTAACACTTCGAGTGCTTATATAGCCACGGGAACTTATAACCAAAACGGCCAAGGTTCCTGCCAAAATCAAGCTCCACCAAATCAAAATGCTAATAACTATCGAAACAACAATCAAGGTGGTAATTATCAAGGCAATGAACATAATTACAACAAGGGGAATTATCAAAGTGGAAATGGGCAAATTTCAAACCAAAACCAAAACCGTGATTTTCAAACTATCACACAAGGTTTTCAAAATGCTCACACCAAAAATCTTAGTGGAGAGTTCTTAGATTATGCTAAAGCTAATGATGCTAAGTTTGATAACATGCAACGTGAGATGATTAGCTTAAGATCCGAGTTAAAAACCGAGCTTAAAAATGAACTTGCTAATGAATTGAGTAATCATTCTAATAAAATGGAAGGAAATGTCCAACGACTCCAACAAAATCAACAAAAAATGGAGCAAGGTCAACATGAGATTAAGCAAGAATTGTTAAAAGCGGATGCTAGGCAATCTAAGTTTGAAGACCGAATGGGAAAAATGTTTGAAGCTATCATGTGTAAGCCCTCTTCTTCGGGTGGTTTTCCAAGTGATACCATCGTGAACCCGAAAGGAGAATTGAATGTTATTACTACTCGTAGTGGTAAAACTTTCAAAGAACCCATTTCTCGTCCAAGTACTTCTATGGAGAAGGAAAAAGAGAAAGAACCCGAGGTGGTGGTCGAAAAGGAACAAATCCCAAGCCCACGAAGTACCGCTCAAACCACACCTACGGTTGAACCAATACCAATCATGGAACCCGAGATTCCAAGGCCGTTGCCTATGCCTATGCCCCAACCCACACCACCCTTACCTTACCCTTCAAGACGAGACAAGGAAAAGGCACAAGAACGAAATAATTATCAATTTGAACTTTTCATGAAAATGTTTCGTGACTTGCATTTTAATATAAGTTTTGCCGACGCCTTAGTCATGATGCCTCGATTTGCCGCGAACTTCAAAAGTATGTTGAATAACAAAGAGAAATTGCAAAAATCGTCTAGTTGTTCATCGGTTTTTCTTAGCCGCATACCTCAAAAAGTTGGTGATCCCGACAAGTTTTTAATCCCATGTGCTATACAAGACATGGAAGAATGCTACGCCTTGGCCGATCTTGGTGCTAGTATTAATTTGATGCCTCTTGAGATTTTTAAATCCCCCAATCTTCCAAATCTCACTCCTTCAAGAATGTCAATCGAGATGGCCGATCATTCTACGATTCTAGCTTGTGGAGTAGCCGAGGACGTCTTCGTGAAAGTTGGAAAGTTCTACTATCCCGTAGACTTTATTGTTGTTGACATTCCCATCGATCCTAAAGTTCCTCTAATTTTAGGTCGATCATTTTTGGATACCTCGAGAGCACTTATCGATGTGCATGCAAGGAAAATCACTCTTCGTTTCAATGAGGAAGAACTCGTCATTAATGTAACTCAAAACTCCACACTCTCTCATGTGTATTCTATCACGTCTTTGTACAATGTCAATCCTATCAAAAACATTTGCAAAAAGATTTCAAAAAGAGTTTTAGGAGTTGATGATAAAAATGAAGTTCCGTCCCCTCCGCCGGTGGAGGTTAAGAGTGTTAAGCCTACGCTTCCAATTGTGAATGATTCTTCGGATGATGAATATGTTGATCCCGATGGGGGAGTTTTCTTTGTTGACAAACGTTTTGAAAACTTACCACCACCTTTACCAAAACGGTTTTCAAATGTGAGAATTTTTAGTGTGACTAACATTGCTTTAGAAACACCAAATATTTTTGACATAATTAAATCGGGTTTTCACAAGGAGAGTTTAAAAGATGAAAAAGGAAAAGATTTTAAATTGAATTTAAAAGATTTTTCTACAATTCTAACTCCGTCATCACCACGTGTATTGAGTGCTACAAGCTCGTCTTCTCCTTTTGACGATGTTTTGTGTGGACTTAGTGTGGGGGAAGCCCCTTATGTTACCTCCCCTTTCTCCACCAAGGACAAGATATTTGATCCCGGAATTGCTTATAAAGGGAAATCTCGGTCTTCCACCGATGCAATAAATGGAAAATCTTTCTATTTGATTGGTGTGAGTCTACCTCGAGTAGCTCAATGTTTTTATGACTTACCCATTGTCCCACCCTTCTATTTCTTCTCATCTAATTTCTTGAAACCCTTTGGGTTTGTGTTGGCACACGATGAAGTGGCATTGATTTGTTTTTCCAATGAAAACGAGAACGCCATCTTCGACCCCGGTATTTTGCACCATCAAATGACTTAGTCCTTAATGCCGGTTGTTTTTGGGCCTTGTTTATCATGTAAGCCCCACTAAAAATTGACCACACCAAGATAATCCCTAAATGATCACATTTATGGGGATTCGAGTCGAGCTTTTGACTCGGTTCTCAAAAACAAGGTGCCTCGTGGGGGAGACCCATGCTTATCCATGTACATATTATTGCTTTCTAATTAGTTAATGCGAGGGGATTTGTGCCCTTCCAACCTTTGTTCCGTGGTTGTTTGTGATATGTGGTTTTTAGATCATGATCTTCACGATTGGAGCCTCTCGTGTTCGTTTTATGGGAGCACTCGATCGTTTGCTTTCTCAATATCCAAATGATATATCCTTTTGATGTTGTAACCTTAGGTTTTTAGCACACTTCATAAATGACTATTAATTTATTGGTTACACCCTTTCCATGCTAGATTAGGCATTCGACTACGTCTCTAGTATGGGGGTGTTTGCACCCCTAGACTCGAAACATTGAGGACATTGTTTAACTTTAGTATAGGAGGGGGGGTGAATAGATACTTGCCTTGCCAAACCTTCACGCTTTCCAAAGTTTATCTTTTTGTTATCGTTTTGTTGCAAAATAAGGCTAAAAATGGCCAAATTTTAAAATTTTTCTAGTTTTTCATAAGTGTTGATGACACGAATGTAGGTTTTCCTATGGCGAGAATAAGAGTAATTTTTGACTCGACCGTGCGTGTTGAGCACTTAGCTTTGATTCCTTAACTTATATTAGGCTAAGTCTCTTAAATGAGGACGAGAAATGATAGAGTTAATTATAAGTTACTATGCTAAACGTAGAGTACTCGTATTCTTTCAAAAAATCATGTGTTCTCGTTGTTTGCTTATCCTCCCTTCGCTTGTAAATATTTTTTGCTTAATAAATATTGACTTAGTGGTTTAGTTAGGATTGTTGGGTTTCTAGTCTTTTCTAGTAGCTTCCGTGTAATTAAATTGGGAAGACATTAAGGTATCGCCAGCGTCACGGTTTTGAAGTATTGGCACCCGAATAATCGAAAGCTTCACCCAATAATAAGATTTCAAGTGCTCACCTAAATCTAGCAAACAATTTGAAGCCCCACAAGGCCGAAAAATCTATGCAAAATTGAAAGTGAATCAAGCCTTAATCTTCGAAGCTTTAAAGATCCAAAATTCGCTTTAGCGTGAGGATATACGTCTTTGGCTAATAAAACCACCGATGAGGCGGATAATAAAAGGCAAGGCAAGACCGAAGTCATAATAAAAGCTTCATGGCGAAGTTGAATAAAAGATGGAGGTAAACCAAAGATAATAAGGCCCTTCCGTTAGGGGGCGTATAAAAGTCTTGGTAATAAGTCTCATGTTGAAAAACGTTATAAAACCGTGTTTATCGATCCTTCTTGTTGACTTAATTTTTTGACATCGTTGTCTATTAGGAGGGGTTATTGATTTGATGGTCTTAGTTACACCATTAGGACTCTATTTTTAGACCTAAATCTTTATTATCGCATAAGTCAACAATGTATCCTCGTGATCATTAAGACAAAATAAAATATAAGAGATACAACTTAGGAATAATGGGAGAATAAGTACGTAATTAGGGCATATGAGTAGTGTTAGCATTACTAACTTATAATGACAATGATCTCGTTGCACGCTTGGCATGGAATTAGGGTGAAAATCGAGGACGACGAAATTATTTCTAACGAAGCATTCACGTGTTCTTATACTATGACCTAAACGTCCCATTTTGCGATGAAAATCATACATTATGTCTAAAACGCAAGTAGTAGTAATAGTAGTAGTGTAGCTAGTTTATCATTCAATAAAGTGAATAAAAATGAATTTTGGAGGTGCTACGATACTTTATTCTAGCATTACGTGAGGGCACGACAATGGTTTAGTATGGGGGAGTGATGAGACTGCTTTTATACATAGTCTCATCGTCCAAATCGGGCTTAAAATGTATTAAATATCATTAAAACTGCCAAATATATGCTCGTGTTTGTTGCTTGTGTATTTTAGGTACGGATATTGAGGAAATGACAAAAAGATCACAAGAATCATTCAAAAACGAACACGGGAAACGAAGCCGCACAATGAACCGGGCCCAAGAATGGAATTTCCAAAAATGACCTTGAAGTTTTGAAGATTGGCAAGAATGGTCCCTCTACTATTGAATACTTGGCAATTTATACCCTTGCAAATCTCATTTATTGCATTTGGGTCCCTAAATTATCAAGTATTTACAAGAACAGCCCTTGAAGAATGAAGAATTGGCATAAGAAGTCCTTATTTATGGTTTGCAAAGTTATTGTGCCAAAAATGTCAAATGCCCAAAGTTATTTACAAAGGAAGAAAGTTTTGTGGCTGATTAATACCAAGTGAATACAATGAGAACTTTGGGGGACTAAAATTGCCAGACACATAAACCTACCCCAGCCAATCATCTCTACACGTCACACCAACCCACCACTCACAATCCACCACCTCATTCCCCCCTCCCACGTCACCTTCCACTAAGTTTAGTAAACTTATTAACCGGTTATTTAATCCCTTCCCTCCAAACACATTATTTAAAATTATTTTTCCCCAAATCACATCAAACATTCCTTAATACACCCCATAAACCCTAGCTAATCCCCAGGATTAACATTAATTAAAACAAACGGTTTTTTGTTATAACTCTCCAGATCTTTGATTAACCTCATTGTCATTCCATCCCACACAAAAACTGTGACCAAGACCAACCCATGTGTTGGGTAGGACCACCCCTGTAAACGTCTTTTTCCTTCCAAACCCAAGAAGGGACAAGATAAACGCCCAGGATGATACTACTTGGACCCCAAGCTCAAATAAACGCTAATGATCAACTTCACAAAGCTGGCTACATCACATGCTCCATCTTGACCAATTTTCAGTCAACAATCAAAAGGCATTTCAGGAAATCCCTTAGCTAGGGTTTAAGCTTATGATTATTTTATTATTTAGCTCTAGAATGTTCTCTTAGGCATTATAAAAGGAGGACCAATGTGTGGTATCCCCTTTGTTCCAGATTTGCTAAATCATTTTTGTAATCCCTTTTTATGCAATTAAAAGTTGGTATTTTTAAGTTAGATATAATTCCTTTTTACTTGATAAAAGTTGGTGTTTGTGAGTTTAAGCAATCTGAGTTCCACATTTTTTCATTAGTTCAAAGATTTGTCAAAAGTCATATTTTTTTCAAGTTTCTGAAAAAGTGATTTTTTTGGCAAAATCTTGTTCTGAATCTTGGTTTTCCAAGTTTTTGGTTGGTTTCTTTAAGTGTTTTTGAAAGGAAAATTAGTTGGAAAGATTTTGAAAAGGTTTAAAAAAGAGAAAGAAAATCGGATTATTGTGTATTTTGCTTGTTCATTTGATTTTGGCAGGTTTCAAGTGGAAGCTTGTTGTCCAAGTTTCTGCTCAGGCCCCAGCCTGATTGGAGGTGACTTTTCATTCACTGAGGGACCTGGATGTAGGTCCCTCTAGGTAGCATTCTTATTCCTTGTTTAAGTTTTCAGAAATTATGTGATTTATGTGATTATGTATGAAAGTTGTTTGTTTGCTTGTTGATTGGTTTGATTATGCTCATGTTAGGGTGGTATGCATGTTAAAAGCTTGTTTAAGCAGATTTGTGCAAAGTTGGATAGATTTACTTTGATAAAAATTGATTTTCAAATTTAAAGGAGTGTTTGGATTTGCATATTAACTGAGCTTCTTTGGGAAATTTTTTGTTAAAACCTGTTTTACATACTCAACAAGTTAGTAGTAGGTGATAGTAGTACTTGTCTTTCAGTTTGGTAGGATTTTGAACAAATTTGCATGCTAAAACATTGGATAATATAGCTAAAATCAGTAAGTGCTTGTTGTTGACTGTTTTTGTTGAATTAGCTATTCAAATCTTGCCCATTGTTAGATAATAGGTTATTTAAGGATTGTGTACTGGTTATATGCTGTTTGGTTGATTATTGTGCAAGTTTTGAGCCTTTGAAATCCATTTAAGTGCATATTGAATCAGTTAACTATTCATCAGAAACCCATAGGCCTTATCAGAAACTTTGTGTGCTATTTGAGCTTGATTTTGTTAAGTGATTGTGTGTTTTTTGTGTTTACTCAGACTCCCCACAACCCAATTGGTGTGGGGGTGCCTTGTTGTCCAAAGAAAAGCTCAACAAAGAGCTTTCCTAAGCTCATTGGTCAACTGACCTGAATTTTGCACTATCAGTGGGAACATAGTTCCCCCTGCTTGCCAAAAAGTTACCACTTCTATACAACAAGACAAAACCAGCAAGATGTCACTATCAGAAACATTGATTTTTGGTCTTTAGTGCCCTTAATTGGGAATTAGGACTTGAAACTTGTTTTGATATTTTTCTAATTTTATTATTGATTTTTCTGATTAATTAGATTTTTATTTACTGTTCATTTTATATTTTTTAGATTAAATAGCTATTTTTAATACTTTTTAAGTTTCTGTTTTTGGCATTTAGTGCCAAAAATACTTATTTTTCAGTTTAAACATTTTTCATAGATTAGGAAAAACATTTTAAGATTTTTAGTTAAAAAAGTTTTCACTGTTCACTTTTAAATAATTTTTAGTCTTTAGATAATATAAGTAAGTTATTTGTTCAATTGTAAAACCCGCATGCTTTTACCATGAATAGTGCCCTTAAGATCGTACGTCCTAGATTAAAACTTACCTCATTTAGTATTGATCACATTCATGTGCTAATAATCAAGCAAGTGCATACGTGTATGACATGACAAGTATCGATTACGTACGAACTCATGATAAACAGTTAATAAATATGTCACGTGAACATAATTAAATCATGATCACCATTTAAAATACGAACTAGAATAATTACGTAAATACTTATAATATAATTACGAGCGTTAAGTTTACGATAAACGACACGATAGAATAAACAGAAACACTTTAAACACGAGCACGTTTAACCACGAACGAACACGAAACATCGGGACACGAGAAAGGTACGGGTACCCCATGTGGGGCCCCCATACCCACGGCACATATACAAGATGGGCTTAGCCCATGGACTTTTACAAGTAAAGGGGGGGTTATGGTAAAAACATGTTTTCATTTTTCACTTTCAAGAAATAAACACAAAAACCCTAAAAGAGTTTTTCTCCTCCTCCTTTTTCTCCTCTTTGTGCCGCCACCTTAACATCACCATAGGAGGGTGATTGGTTGATTTTGATCTCAAAAACTATTGTTATAATCAGTGTTTGTTCATCCTTTTTCCAAGCTACATAGTGGTATACCTTTCTAACCCTTCTTTTTAATTCTTTTTAATTCTTTTAATCTTTGATTATTTTCATGAACATGTTATTATTTTTTTTTATTTAAACATGATAATTAATCATTGATCTAACATGTTTTGGTATTAATTAAAATCAAAGAATGATTTAAAAGGGGTGTTTGTTTTTGGCCGCCTAGCAAACAAACCCGAGGGGGGTTTGGTTTGCTATTGCCGCCACCACCAATACCATTTTTGGTCTTGGTTGGCTCATGTGGGACCCACGGCAGCAAGGAGGCACACGTGCCCCGAGTTTGGCTCGGGGTACGGTGTCGAATTCATGCCCGATTCATGGTTCGTTGGTTAAATCATGATTCATGCTACATGTTAATTTTTATGAATTATGAACTTAGGATATAATTAATTAATAACATGGAATATTAATTAAATCATGACTTAGGTTATTTTATTATTAGTTTAACATGACATTAATTTAACCTAAGTATTTTATGTTATAAGTTATAATTAATTAATTATTTAAAACATGCCTATAATTAATTAATTTAGACATGACTTAGGTTATGTTATTAATACATAATAATACACATTTTAACCTAAGTATTTTATTCCATTTTAATTAATACATGTTATACCTTAATTAAAATGCTTAACCTATAGTTTAATTAAAATACATGAAATGATAATTAAACTATACACTATATCATATGACTTAAGAAATAAGCTTATAACACTTAGACTTATATGTTAGCTTATGTAACCAGCTTAATTCTAATTATGGAAACTTCTATTTATAGAAACTTAATTAAATAAGGCAACTAATCTAATTATGGAAACCTTCTATATATGGAAACTTATTTAATCAAGGCAGCTGATCTATTTTTGGAAACTTTCTATTTTTAGAAACTAATCTATTTTAAGCAGTAAATTCTATTTTTGGAAACATTCTATTTTTGGAAACTTTCTATTTTTGGAAACTTTCTATTTTTGGTAACTTTCTATTTTTGGAAACTTTCTATTTTTGGAAACTTTCTATTTTGGGAAACTTTCTATTTTTGGAAACCTGCTATTTTTGGAAAGTTACTTATTATTACACAGTAAGTATATTAATACACGAAACACCAGTAATACTTAATCAGATTAATCAGAATACTAGATAAACACAGTTTAAGGCTTTAAACAGTGAACCATGACCTAAAACATACCAAATCAGCTAAAATGAGATACAAAACCCAGTACGTAATCAGTGAATCGATACTTATACACGTGTGTATTCATGTAGCGTTAGTGATCCAGAAGTAGGAGTCTTTCTTCCGTTCATTCACTGGACTTGAGGTACGGATTCCCGTCCTTTCAGTATGGACATTCTTTCCTTATTAGGATTTCCCCGTATGCAGCCAACTGTTTTCCCCAGTATTTGTTTTATTGTTTTGAACTGCTTATGTTTAATTAGCATAATCTATAGCCATATACAAGCATGACCAGTTTCACCTAGTTATGGAGGTACCATAACCATAACATTGGAGGCACCGATGTTATGACTTCCCCACGGCGGAGTGATTGCTCGTGGCGTCCCTTTCAGTTTTGGCCATATTATTATATCATGTGGGGCGTATGGGTGCATCCTAGTTACATGTTTTATTCAGTATTTCATGGTGAATGTGGTGTGTGCCTTGCACCCTTCACAAGGAGTTGATCCCTCCTACCCAAACCAGTATATTGATTAGAGGCATCCCCTCTAATCAGCATGATGAGGTCACCCCTCCAAGTATTCATGCACGTGACCTTTTTCATGACCTATATAGGCTATGGTATATATATGTTAAAACAGTTTTCACAAGATAAACATAAGGCTTTTCAAACTATAAAACCAGGTTTCTTAATACTTAACCAGTTTTCTCAGAACTTAGTCTTCCGCTGTTATATGTTACATGTTTACTCTATTTCATGCTATATTGTACATCCGTGCACTGAGCGTCTTGCTCAGCCGTTTTCCTTTTCATGTTCCCAAAACGGCAGGTACTCAGGGACGCTCGTAGATCTCAAACGTAGGTGCATATGGACTGGAAGCTTTACTGTCTTTCTTTACTTTATGCATTTCCTTTACTTTAATACAGTCGCTATGGACATTGTTTCGTCCTTTCCTTTTACAGTATTTATGTTTGTGTGTGATGAGCTTTACTTTGGGGTACCGATGTTGGATTCCGGTATTTCCCTTTTATGGTTGAATAATGCTTAGACATTTATCCTTGTATGCTTTGATGACACGCCATGATTATGCGTAATATTCCATTTCCAAAATGGGGTGTTACAATTATGGTATCAGAGCCCAAGGTTTCGACCTGTAGGCTCTCAAATATGACCTGTGATTAGTGGGTAGTCACTATGGTCTTCCTAGAACTGACAGTTGTTTTCATGCATTCATCATTTTTAAGCATACATATACATGTCATTGTTACAGGGTTTTTGACTAAGTAATGGTTGGTACAGGACTGGCCCTATTTAGTCGCATGTATTTTATCGAAACTTTTAGATTTGGGACTGACCCATAGGCGTCCCCTCGATATGTCTTTTATTTTGAGTGAACTGACCGGAGGCGTTCACTCTCGAGCATCAAAAGTTTTCATAAAACTGCATCATGCATTCATACAAAGATTTTCTTGCATAAAATTTTTCTCGTGAAATTTTTGGCATAAATTTTTTTATATATTTTATGTTTGAACTGTTAATCATATGTTTTATGTTATACTGTCAGATGGCAAACACAGACAAACTCTGGGAGTTATTCGCAGACATGGAGGCAGAAAGGCAAGACGCCATTCTTCATGACGACGAATATCCTCCCTCACCTATCGTTTTTCCCATGGAAGGAAGGAATCGACTCATGAGGGAATACTACGCCATGAGACAGAGACCCGACGAGAATTGTGGTCAGTTCATGCAGAGGTTCCTTGGGTACACAGCTGTCCTGAGGGCATCCGCAGGCACCACTGAAGAACAAGCACTACATTTTCGTTGGGGCCTTAATCCAAGGATTGCCAATGATTTATCGGGTGCCCCGTTGGATACTGTGGCACAAGTGGCTTATGCAGCAAGGAAGCTTGAGATGTTGCAGGAACGCGATGAGTTCGGGGAAGCTGAAAGACCCGACAAGAGGTAAAACATTTCGTGTTCTAGCGTTAACCAGACCGCATCCTATCATTATATGTTCTATAATCATCTCTTAAACTGTATCTTCCAGGCAGAAAACTGGGGACCGGTCTCAGCCGGCTACCCAGCAGCAGCCTCATCAGCCCAAAGGAAACGGTCACTCTAACGACCGTTCTGTTGTGGAAAGGCGCAACGGTAATGATAATTACCGTAACAATGCGGGACACTCCAACAACAGCAGGTCCTACTATTTACGCATCTTCTTATGATTTCATGTTATATCTCTCATGCTGACACTATATCATCTCTACCAGGAACCACGGTAACGGGAAGGACCAGAACCACAGGGGTTCTCAGCCTAACCGTTCAGCTAACACTGGTAAACATCTTATGACGCTTACGTCCTATACTCGTGCATATACTTTATTCTTAACACGTTTTGTCATCAGCAGGCCCTCAGCAAGCAAGGACTCCTGCTGGAGGATTCACTCATCCTCTTTGCAATACTTGCCATCGCAGACACCCTGGCCCATGTCGTCGTGATTCCGACGCGTGCTACAAGTGCGGCCTCCCTGGCCATCGTATGAGAGATTGCCGTAAGGGTGAAATGGAGGGTACTTCGGGTCATGCTGATACTAAACCGCCTCCTACCACTGGGCGTGTCTACACGACATCGCGCGATCAGGCAAACAAATCTACAGGTACCATTACTGGAATTTTGTATATGTACGGCCAGGCTGCATGTGTTCTTTTCGACACGGGTGCCAATCATTCAGTTGTTTCCACTACTTATGCTAAGAACATCAGAACACTTCCCTTGCCATTAGAAAATAAGCTTACCATTTCCACGCCTCTGAGGGACTCTGTATTAATAACTCATGTATACAAGAGTCTTCCTCTAGAGTTTGACGATAAAGTTCGTGCAGTAGATGCACTTCCCCTAGACATGATTGAGTTCGATATGATTCTTGGCATGGACTGGCTATCCAGGCACCATGCTACCATAGACTGCCACTCATATCAGGTGATCTTCGGCGACATTAATGCACCAAAGTACATCCATAACAGGTTCATACCCGGACGGTCTGTACAGGTCATATCTACCTTGCAAGCACGTGCATTACTGTCACATGGCTGCGAAGGTTATCTAGCTACGGTTCATGACATGGATGCTGAATCCCCATCGATTCAGGATCAACCAGTAGTTTCGGAATTTCTAGACGTCTTCCCAGATGAACTTCCAGGCATACCACCTGCAAGAGAAGTGGAGTTCAACATCGACCTTGTTCCAGGAGCTGAGCCAATCTCTAAGGCTCCGTATCGTATGGCTCCCATAGAGCTAAAAGAACTGAAGGACCAACTGCAGGAACTTCTTGAACGAGGGTTCATCAGACCAAGCGCATCTCCATGGGGCGCACCGGTCTTGTTCGTTAAGAAGAAGGACGGCAGCATGCGACTTTGCATTGACTACCGTGAACTTAATAAGATTACCATCCGCAATAGATATCCACTGCCACGTATAGACGATCTGTTTGACCAACTTCAAGGAGCCAAACACTTCTCAAAGATCGATCTAAGGTCAGGCTACCATCAGCTAAAGGTTAAAGAGCAGGATATTGCCAAGACTGCTTTTCGTACCCGTTATGGCCATTATGAGTTTGTGGTCATGCCATTCGGCCTGACTAACGCTCCAGCAGTATTCATGGATCTGATGAACAGAATCTTTCATGAATTCCTTGATAAATTTGTCATTGTATTCATCGATGACATCTTGATTTTCTCAAAGTCCACGGAGGAACACGAAGATCATCTCCGTACTGTACTACAGATTCTTCGTCAGAAGCAGCTGTATGCGAAATTCTCCAAGTGTGAGTTCTGGTTAAACAAGGTGGCATTCTTAGGTCACATTGTATCAACAGAAGGGATCACTATGGACCCAGCGAAGGTTGAGGATATCACTAAATGGCCAAGACCAACATCAGCGACAGAAGTCCGCAGTTTCTTAGGCTTAGATGGATATTATCGAAGATTCGTGGAGAACTTTTCCCGCCTGGCATTGCCTCTCACCAAACTGATGCGAAAAGGAGAGAAATTCGTCTGGACGGAAGAACGAGAGAAGAGATTCGAAGACCTAAAGCAGAAGTTAGTATCTGCACCTATTCTTACTCTCCCATCTGGTACAGGTGGATTTCAGATCTATAGCGATGCATCGGGGAAGGGACTGGGCTGTGTTCTCATGCAACATGGGAAAGTGATCGCGTATGCTTCACGGCAGCTTAAGCCCTATGAAGAAAACTACCCTACGCATGACCTGGAACTTGCTGCAGTGGTGTTCGCATTGAAGATATGGAGGCATTACTTATACGGAGAATCATGCGACATTTTCACGGATCACAAGAGCTTGAAGTATATCTTCACACAGCGAGAATTGAACATGAGACAAAGGAGATGGTTGGAACTGTTGAAGGATTATGATATTAACCTACAGTATCATCCCGGGAAGGCTAATGTAGTAGCAGATGCACTCAGCAGAAAGTCCGGAATGATAAACGGTATTGAGATCGAGGAACAAAACATAAGAGACTTGGAGCGACTAGACATCGAAATCATGGTACGTGGGCAGCACGGATACTGGGCGAATCTTAGAGTAGAACCTGAGTTACTGACTAGGATTAAGGAAGCGCAGAAGGATGATGGAGAGATTTGGGCGATAATTCAGAATTTGGAGAAGCAGACAGAATTCCGAATGGACGCAGACGGTATCGTTTGGCAGGGCACGAGACTTTGTGTTCCTGACAATCCAGAACTCCGGGAAGCATTGTTAGCTGAAGCTCACAGCTCCCCATTTTCCATACATCCTGGGTCGACAAAAATGTACCATGACATCAGACAGCACTTTTGGTGGAGTGGTATGAAACAGGATGTAGCCACGTATGTCTCCAAATGTCTTACCTGCCAGCAGGTTAAGATTGAACATCAGCGATCGGGCGGTCTCCTTCAACCGTTGGATATTCCAGAGTGGAAGTGGGACAAAATCACCATGGATTTTGTTACCGGTCTTCCGCCTACCAAGAAGAAGCACGATGCTATTTGGGTCATTGTTGATCGACTCACCAAATCAGCTCATTTCTTACCGATACGCAAGGAAGATCCGGTAAGTAAACTCGCAGATACGTACAGAAGGGAGATCATGAGACTCCACGGTACTCCCTCCAGCATCGTCTCAGACAGAGATCCTCGTTTCACGTCGCGATTCTGGAAAGGTCTGCAAAAAGCTTGGGGTACACAACTTAAGCTGAGCACAGCCTTTCATCCTCAAACGGACGGACAATCGGAGCGAACAATTCAAACATTGGAAGATATGTTAAGGTCGTGTGCGTTGGAATGGACAGGTGATTGGGACGATTACATCTGTTTGGTCGAGTTTGCATACAACAACAGCTGGCACGCAAGTATCAAATGTGCTCCTTTCGAAATGTTGTATGGCAGAATGTGTCGCGCTCCAACTTGCTGGGATCAAGTGGGAGAGCGAACACTCGAAGGACCAGAGATTATAGAAATGACCAATGAGAAGATCGAAGTAGCTAAGCAGAAACTGCAGGAAGCACGATCACGTCAGAAGAGTTACGCCGATAAGCATCGTAGGGACATACATTTTAATGTGGGAGATCACGTCTTCCTCAAGGTTTCGCCGGCACGTGGTGTTAAACGCTTCGGGATCAAAGGGAAACTCAGTCCTCGGTTCATCGGACCATTTGATATCGTTGAACGAATCGGCGAAGTATCTTACCGATTGGCGTTACCTCCTCAGCTTTCGCACGTGCATAACGTGTTCCATGTGTCCTTACTCAGAGGGTACAATTATCATCCCCTTCACATGGTTCAGTATCCACTGGAACAGATACGTGAAGATCTCACTTTTATAGAAGAACCCGAACGAGTACTCGACAGGCAAGAACGAGTCATGAGAAGGAAGACGATTCCATTCGTCAAAATTCTTTGGAGGGACCATACCGAGCGGGAAGCCACTTGGGAAACAGAGGAGTCTATCCGGGCTTCTTACCCTCACTTCATATTTTGAGTTCGGGTATGTTACTTCTTTTCAGCTTAATTTATCTATAATTCGGGGACGAATTATTCTTTTTAGGGGGGAAGAATTGTAAAACCCGCATGCTTTTACCATGAATAGTGCCCTTAAGATCGTACGTCCTAGATTAAAACTTACCTCATTTAGTATTGATCACATTCATGTGCTAATAATCAAGCAAGTGCATACGTGTATGACATGACAAGTATCGATTACGTATGAACTCATGATAAACAGTTAAT
Organism: Glebionis coronaria; assembly: GCA_025667525.1. Classification (NCBI taxonomy): domain Eukaryota; kingdom Viridiplantae; phylum Streptophyta; class Magnoliopsida; order Asterales; family Asteraceae; genus Glebionis; species Glebionis coronaria. The sequence goes on from CM046875.1 coordinate 291,898,602, forward strand.
AAATATGTCACGTGAACATAATTAAATCATGATCACCATTTAAAATACGAACTAGAATAATTACGTAAATACTTATAATATAATTACGAGCGTTAAGTTTACGATAAACGACACGATAGAATAAACAGAAAAACTTTAAACATGAGCACGTTTAACCACGAACGAACACGAAACATCGGGACACGAGAAAGGTACGGGTACCCCATGTGGGGCCCCCATACCCACGGCACATATACAAGATGGGCTTAGCCCATGGACTTTTACAAGTAAAGGGGGGGTTATGGTAAAAACATGTTTTCATTTTTCACTTTCAAGAAATAAACACAAAAACCCTAAAAGAGTTTTTCTCCTCCTCCTTTTTCTCCTCTTTGTGCCGCCACCTTAACATCACCATAGGAGGGTGATTGGTTGATTTTGATCTCAAAAACTATTGTTATAATCAGTGTTTGTTCATCCTTTTTCCAAGCTACATAGTGGTATACCTTTCTAACCCTTCTTTTTAATTCTTTTTAATTCTTTTAATCTTTGATTATTTTCATGAACATGTTATTTTTTTTTTTTTATTTAAACATGATAATTAATCATTGATCTAACATGTTTTGGTATTAATTAAAATCAAAGAATGATTTAAAAGGGGTGTTTGTTTTTGGCCGCCTAGCAAACAAACCCGAGGGGGGTTTGGTTTGCTATTGCCGCCACCACCAAGACCATTTTTGGTCTTGGTTGGCTCATGTGGGACCCACGGCAGCAAGGAGGCACACGTGCCCCGAGTTTGGCTCGGGGTACGGTGTCGAATTCATGCCCGATTCATGGTTCGTTGGTTAAATCATGATTCATGCTACATGTTAATTTTTATGAATTATGAACTTAGGATATAATTAATTAATAACATGGAATATTAATTAAATCATGACTTAGGTTATTTTATTATTAGTTTAACATGACATTAATTTAACCTAAGTATTTTATGTTATAAGTTATAATTAATTAATTATTTAAAACATGCCTATAATTAATTAATTTAGACATGACTTAGGTTATGTTATTAATACATAATAATACACATTTTAACCTAAGTATTTTATTCCATTTTAATTAATACATGTTATACCTTAATTAAAATGCTTAACCTATAGTTTAATTAAAATACATGAAATAATAATTAAACTATACACTATATCATATGACTTAAGAAATAAGCTTATAACACTTAGACTTATATGTTAGCTTATGTAACCAGCTTAATTCTAATTATGGAAACTTCTATTTATAGAAACTTAATTAAATAAGGCAACTAATCTAATTATGGAAACCTTCTATATATGGAAACTTATTTAATTAAGGCAGCTGATCTATTTTTGGAAACTTTCTATTTTTAGAAACTAATCTATTTTAAGCAGTAAATTCTATTTTTGGAAACTTTCTATTTTTGGAAACTTTCTATTTTTGGAAACTTTCTATTTTTGGTAACTTTCTATTTTTGGAAACTTTCTATTTTTGGAAACTTTCTATTTTTGGAAACTTTCTATTTTTGGAAACTTTCTATTTTTGGAATACTGCTATTTTTGGAAAGTTACTTATTATTACACAGTAAGTATATTAATACACGAAACACCAGTAATACTTAATCAGATTAATCAGAATACTAGATAAACACAGTTTAAGGCTTTAAACAGTGAACCATGACCTAAAACATACCAAATCAGCTAAAATGAGATACAAAACCCAGTACGTAATCATTGAATCGATACTTATACACGTGTGTATTCATGTAGCGTTAGTGATCCAGAAGTAGGAGTCTTTCTTCCGTTCATTCACTGGACTTGAGGTACGGATTCCCGTCCTTTCAGTATGGACATTCTTTCCTTATTAGGATTTCCCCGTATGCAGCCAACTGTTTTCCCCAGTATTTGTTTTATTGTTTTGAACTGCTTATGTTTAATTAGCATAATCTATAGCCATATACAAGCATGACCAGTTTCACCTAGTTATGGAGGTACCATAACCATAGCATTGGAGGCACCGATGTTATGACTTCCCCACGGCGGAGTGATTGCTCGTGGCGTCCCTTTCAGTTTTGGCCATATTATTATATCATGTGGGGCGTATGGGTGCATCCTAGTTACATGTTTTATTCAGTATTTCATGGTGAATGTGGTGTGTGCCTTGCACCCTTCACAAGGAGTTGATCCCTCCTACCCAAACCAGTATATTGATTAGAGGCATCCCCTCTAATCAGCATGATGAGGTCACCCCTCCAAGTATTCATGCACGTGACCTTTTTCATGACCTATATGGGCTATGGTATATATATGTTAAAACAGTTTTCACAAGATAAACATAAGGCTTTTCAAACTATAAAACCAGGTTTCTTAATACTTAACCAGTTTTCTCAGAACTTAGTCTTCCGCTGTTATATGTTACATGTTTACTCTATTTCATGCTATATTGTACATCCGTGCACTGAGCGTCTTGCTCATCCGTTTTCCTTTTCATGTTCCCAAAACGGCAGGTACTCAGGGACGCTCGTAGATCTCAAACGTAGGTGCATATGGACTGGAAGCTTTACTGTCTTTCTTTACTTTATGCATTTCCTTTACTTTAATACAGTCGCTATGGACATTGTTTCGTCCTTTCCTTTTACAGTATTTATGTTTGTGTGTGATGAGCTTTACTTTGGGGTACCGATGTTGGATTCCGGTATTTCCCTTTTATGGTTGAATAATGCTTAGACATTTATCCTTGTATGCTTTGATGACACGCCATGATTATGCGTAATATTCCATTTCCAAAATGGGGTGTTACATCAATAAAATAATATTTTGGACATTTTGATTAATTATATTTAATTTTAGGGCTTTAATTAGCATTTAAAATTGAATATTTAATTAATAAAAGGTTTTAAAATATTTCTATTGGATTTTTATTCTTATTTATATTATTTTAGACTACTTTTAGCTTTTAATTAATTTTTAGGTTTTAAAATTTTAATTTTGTAGTTTTTACGGTTTTACGTGAACGCCTTTTCGTCTTAGCTCGATCCGTCTTCGTAACCGTCTTTCTCTTCTCACCCCATTTCTATTTTCTTTTTCTCAAATATAATCACAAACATTAATCAATTCATTACACAACACACGTGCCTCCTTGGGAAACGAACTTGAATTTTCAAAGGGTCATTAGTGCTCGGTTTTCCTAAAACGACACTTAATACTTGCCACTTTTGTCATCCTTTTCCTAAAGGGTACAAAAACATTACAATCAACCTAATACAAGGACCGGGAATGCTCAAGCTATGAATTCTCAAGCTAATGGAAATGGAAGCACTGTTGGTCCACAAAAGGTTGTGACTTGCTACAATTGTAGAGGACAAGGTCATATGGCTAGGGAATGCACTCAGCCAAAAAGGAGAAGGGATGCAACGTGGTTTCGTGAGAAGATGTATTTGATCGATGCTCAGTCTAAGGGGAAGATTTTGGATTCAGAGGAATTAGCATTTCTTGCAGACCCAGGGGCAACAGATAATGAAGGCATTGCAATCGTCTCTACTTCTAATGAAGCATATCAAGCAAGTGATCTTGAGGCATATGACTAAGATTGTGATGACATTCACACAGCCCAGGCTGCACTCGTTGCTAATCTCTCTCACTATGGTTCTGATGTCGTTAGTGAGGTACCAACCACGTCTAATAATGTTCATGATAATCCACATCATGTTGAGCATGAAAATGACAACCTTGAACAGCATTCGGGAACTAGTAACTCAAATGATGTGGTATCCAACCCAACACATTTGAGTGAATCTCAACCAAATGCTACGATGGGTATGGAATCTTATGATCAACGTGATTTGGTAATGGTGCCTAAACATATTATTGATAACATGAATGTGGCTGTTCGACCAACCATAGATATGAATGCCAACCTAACCATTGAGCTTGCGCTGTATAAGGAAAAGGTCAAAACTTTTGAAATGGTCCCTCAAGCTGAGAAAATAACGTGTTCTGAATTTGACTAATTTCGTTTTGAAAAGATTGAAAACTTAAAAGAAATAGAATCATTAAAAGCTAATCTTTCCAATGAATTAAAAGCAAAATAGTCGGTTGTCAATGATTTTCAGAAACTTAAAATGGATTTCGAAACTCTCGAGTCTAAAAAGTTTGAATCGGAAATTAATGCTACCAAACTTCTTAAATTCAAAGAACAACAACTTTTAAAACAATACGCTTCCACAGAAAAGGTTCATCTTTTAACTAAATCGTTTAAAGAACTCGAACTTAAGCGTCTTCAAGATTTACCACCTAATCCCGGTTATGCAAAAGAAGCTCAGGAATATATTCCTTGTCTTTATGATGTGACCCTAATTGGCAAATCGAAAGAAGCACCTTATGTTCGTAGTACTGAGGAGACACAGTCACTTGCGGAAGAAACTCAATCTAAAATGATTTCAAAATTCCATAAGCTTGATTATGATAAGCATAATAAAGATCAATTTTCTAAAAAGACCCGCATTCGCTTACAAAAGGAATTAGCTCAATTATCAGCTTTTGTGCCCCAAAGTTTGTCAACAGAAAACCTTCCTAGTACATCTCCTACACTTGTCAAAAAGGATTTAACTAAGTTAATTCCACCGCTAAGCAAGGTGTCCGTTAGCTTAAATGCGGTGCACCAACACTTAGCCGATTTTGACAAGGTCATTTTGGAACGTACGACGGCTTCGGCCATAACAGAAGGTGAATGGAATTTTGAGCACACTAGAACTGCGTTTTGAGACGAAATTGTTCCGTTTTTAAAGAATGTTAAATCTTGTCTTAGTAATATTGATCAAGATTTGCTTTTGGAAATAGAAGAAGATAGACGTGTTTTCAATGAAATGGATGATGCTTATAAAAACAGTTGATGAGACTGCTTTTATACATAGTCTCATCGTCTAAATAGGGCTTAAAATGCATTAAATATCATCAAAATACCCAAATATATGCTTGTGTTTGTTGCTTGTGTATTTTAGGTACGGATATTGAGAAAATGACAAAAGATCACAAGGATCATGCAAAAACGAACACGGGAAACGAAGCCGCACAATGAACCAAGCCCTAGTGAAGACTTTCCCAAGACCAACCCTTGAAGATTTGAAGAATTATGAAGAAGGGTCCTCCATTTATGAAGAATTGACACTTTATACCCTTGTATCCTCATAATTACAAGTTTGGTCCCTAAAGTTTTTCAAAATTACAAAAAGGGCCCTCCACTTTGAAGATTTGGCAAGTTTAACCCCTCAACAAAGCTAAATTGTCAACCAATATCATTCACAAAGTCAAACACATCATGAAGTCCTTCAAAGTACAAGAAATGACAAGTTTGGTCCTTTGAAAAATTCAAAATTACAAAAGGACCCTCAACTTTCAACAATTGGCAAAAATGGTCCCTCAATCATCAAGACTTGGCAATTTCAGTCCTCCAAAATGTCAACTATGCAAGTCTAGACCATTATCATTGAAGAAAATACCAAACCAGCCCTTGAAGAATTCAAATATGGCAAGAAATACCCCTGAATTCAATTTATAAAAGTATTTGGGCCAAAAATGCAAAAGTTCAAAAGTTGATAAGGCTAATTGTGGCGTTGATAGACTTTTCTACTGAAAAGACAAGAAGAAAAGAATTCAGGGACCAAAAAGGGGCAGACAGGATTCTTACCTAGGCCAGTGAGGGGGTGACACGTGCCCCACTCACTCAAACCCACCAATCCCATTCCACCATTCCTCCATGTCATCATCCACTCATAACCGGATTAACAACTTAATTTATTAAGTTAAATTTGGGCGCCTAACACATTTTTTAACACTAAGCTGGATCAAATACACCCACTATTCACACATAAACACAAATTGGGTATTTGTGTTTAAGCCAAAATTAAACCACCAAAGCATCCAGATTAGTGATTAAGCTTATCTTGATTATAACCCAACTCAAAAACCCCTTGCCACCTCACCACACATGTCACATGGGACTTGCCCTGCTATACGTTTGAGGAAGAAGACAAGATTATGCCAGCAATCCAACGCCTCACAATCGCTTGCATCCTAAGTTCATTATAAGCCCTTGATGCTATTTCAACAGCTCACACCTCAACTACATGACAAATTCAGTCACATGATTCTTAAAAGAAGACAAAAACCTCAAGGGAATTTTTGGGACTTAAGTAGCTTGGGTTTACACATTTTTCAGCTTAGTAGAACTTGTAAGGCTCTATATAAAGCCACTTAGGCCTTCACATTTCAGTTTGCTTTTGATTTTTCCTTGTTCAAGTTTCTGTAAATCCTATTTTCTAAGTTAATGAAATTGAGTTTGAAATCTTGAAGAAAAGTCATTGGCCAATCTTGTTTACTACTTTCATTTGTTATATGCTTGTTAGTTCTTGAAGTTCAAAACCTGTTTTCAAAAGAGGAGTGTGCAAAAGTTTGCATATTTCCTCATTTTCTTGATATTTTGCTAAGTCTTGTTCCAATCTTGGAATTCTTGGGCTATAGGGCTGATCATAGCATCCTAACTGAGTTGGTTAAGGTGTGGTGAGGCTTATAACTTGGGGATAATCAAGTGTGGGGTAACAAGTTTGCATTAATCAAGTTTTCCAAAGTTTCTGATTTTTATGATATTGTGCTTAACTCTTGTTCAATCTTAGCAGGCTTATTGTGGAAGCTTGTGCTTGTTCTTGCTAGCACATAAGCTCAAAATTCATGGGTGTGGATGTACATCCATGAGGTTTGCATACTTAATCTCAAAATCTGCTTAAATTGTGATTTTTGGTGATATTTGTATGAAACTTGTGTTCTTGTGAATTTTGTGGCTTGTTCTTGCTTGAATCTGTTTATTATACTTGTTTTAGTGTTAATTGATGCTTGGTTGGCCTGAAATCTTACTTTGCCTTTGAAAATTTTGATTTGAGAAAGTTAAAGGGGTGTTTGGGTCTACTGGTTTATGCTTGTAACTTGTTATTGTGTTAAGGGAAGTTGTTGTTTATGCTTTGTATCTGATAAATACCTTGTTGAGAGTATTTTGTTGCAAGTTTTTGGGTTTGAACACTTGAATTAAACAATCTGCTATATAGACCTTGTTTCTGCTTGTTTTGACCTAGGATTTTGGGAACACTTAATGTGTATGCATGCTTAGGGATAAAAGTGGTTTAAACAAAGTTAATTTAACCTGTTTGAAAGATTTGAGGTGTTGAATCTGGCTTAAGTGTCAAATACATCAGCAAAGTAGAAAAACTGCATGTGTTAGTGTTCATCAGTAACTTTCATTGCTTGAATCTTGCTTAATTCTTTGAACCAGTGCATGAAACCTGTTTAGACTTGCTTATTGGAGTTTATTATAGCTTGTGTGTGCATTTTGTTGAATTTGGCTGGTTGATTTGTGCTAAAACTGCTCATAAGTGCTTAACTGCTTATTGTTCATGTCTGTATCATGTCTGATGAATGATTGATTAAAATGTATCAATTGGGTGTTAGTGATTGTGTTATTTGATTGTGATTGACTCCTTTTGATCCAAAGATCATTTGGGTGCCTTTGTGAAATCTGAATCTCCAAAAAAGTCACTAAAGACAAAAAGTCAAAATAGTCAAGCAGTGGAAAAAGTTTCCACTGCTCAACATCCAAAACTAGCCCCTGCTAGTGCAATTTTGTCATCAGCTTATCAATAAGCTATTATAGCTTATTCTGACTTGCAACAACTTATTTTTTGTAATAGATCTTCATTATTTGACCCATTTAAGTAAACTGGAGCTTATGAGACTTTGACTTTGACTTTTTACTAGAAAACCAACCTGTTTGACTTTTAACATAAGTGCTTAATTGACTTTCCAGCTTATTGAGTGTGCTTATTTGAAAGGTTTTTGATTATTAAGCTTAGTTTTGTCATAAGAAACATTTTGCAACTTGAATCAGCTTCTGAGGTGGTCTAGATCATAAAAACGACTATTTTGTCGTTTTGTGAATAAGTTTGTGAACTGTTTCTGGCTTATTAAGTGGGATTATTTGAAAATTCTTTTTGCAGAAGTCTTTGTTAGGTCAAATGAGTTAGCTAATGAACTTAAAATCCACACCAACAAGATGGAAGGAAATGTCACTAGGTTGCAACAAAACCAACAAAAGATGGAACAAGGGCAACATGAGATTAAACAAGAGATGCTTAAGGCCGAGAAAAGGCAAACCGAAGCTGTATTGAGGCAATCTAATTTTGAAGATAAAATCTCGTCTATGTTTGAGGCAATAATGTGTAAACCGTCGTCAAGTGGTCTTCCTAGCAACACCATATCCAACCCTAAGGGTGAGATGAAAGTGATTACCACACGTAGTGGTAAGACACTTAAGGAGCCGATTCCTCAACCAATTGATCCTACGGAGGAAGCAATTGAGGAAGAACCCGAGGTGGTGGTCCAAAAGGAGCATGTCCCAATCCCACGAAGTACCGCTCATGCCACACCTACGGTTGACCCATTACCATCATTGGAACCCGAGATTCCAAAGGCTATGCCTACTATGCCTCAACCCACACCACCTTTGCCCTATCCATCGAGACTTAGGAAGGAGAAACGTCAAGAGCGCGACAATTATCAATTTGAGCTTTTTATGAAAATGTTTCGTGATTTGCACCTTAATGTGAGTTTCGCCGATGCTTTGGTCATGATGCCTCGATTTGCCTCTAACTTTAAGAGTATGTTGAACAACAAGGAGAAATTTCACCAATTGTCTAGTTGTTCGTTGGTTTATCTTAATCGCATACCTCAAAAAGTCGGTGATCCCGGTAAGTTTTTGATCCCTTGTGCAATCCAAGACATGGAAGAATGCTTCGCCTTGGCCAATCTTGGTGCTAGCATTAACTTGATGCCACTTGCAATCTTCAAGTCGCTCAATCTTCCTAATCTTACTCCTTCACTAATGTCTATCGAGTTGGCCGACCATTCCACAATTCCCGCATGTGGTTTGGCGAAAGACGTTTTTGTGAAAGTGGGGAAGTTCTACTATCCCGTAGACTTCATTGTTGTTGATATCCCCACGGATCCTCAAGTTCCTCTCATTTTAGGTCGTTCGTTTTTAGATACGTCTATGGCTTTGATTGATGTGCATGTTAGAAAGATCACCTTACGTTTCAACGACGAGGAACTTGTTATAAACGCAACTCAAAACTCTCAAATTTCCCATGTTTATTCCGTTGCAACCATAAAACTCGTTGATATGATTGACGTGGTTTGCGAGGAATTTTCACAAGAAGTTCTAGGTTTTGTTGATGAAGAAACTAGTGGCAATCCCACTATGTTGGATCCAATTCTTGATAATTCGACACCAACCTTCACTCCTTTTGAAGGTGGTGGTTTTACGTTGGAAGAATGCAATGTTCCATGTACTTGTGACGAAGACCTCGACAACGATGAGGACTTCTGGATTATCAAGGATTTTCTTAACGATTTCCCATTTCCTCCACCCGAGGAGGTTATGAGTATCGAGCCTAAATCTTCACTTGAGGAACCACCTATCCTCGAGTTGAAAGATTTACCTCCTCACCTCGAATATGTCTATTTGGAGGAGGACGACAAGTTGCCGGTTATTATTGCGAAGGATCTTTCGAATGATGAAAAAACCGCACTTGTCGATGTTCTAAAGGACCACAAAGGGGCGATTGCGTGGAAGTTATCCGACATTAAGGGAATCGATCCCAAGTTTTGTACCCACAAAATCTTAATGGAAGAGGATTTCAAGCCCACAATCCAAAGTCAAAGGAGTTTTGTACCCACAAAATCTTATTTGACGCGGGAATGATTTACCCTATTTCCGATAGCCCTTGGGTGAGTCCTATTCATTGTGTCCCTAAAAAGGGAGGGATGACCGTTGTGCCAAACGATGCCAACGAGTTGATTCCCACTAGACTCGTGACCGGATGGAGAGTGTGCATTGACTATCGAAAGTTGAATGAAGCCACTCGAAAAGACCATTTTCCCTTGCCCTTCATGGACCAAATGTTGGAGGGTCTTGCGGGAAACGATTTCTATTGCTTTCTAGATGGTTTTTCCGGTTACTTCCAAATTCCCATCGATCCTCGTGATCAAGAAAAAACTACGTTTACGTGTCCATATGGAACGTTTGCCTATCGTAGAATGCCATTCGGACTTTGTAATGCACCGGGAACTTTTCAACGATGCATGATGGCTATTTTTCATGATATGATCGAGAAGACGATGGAAGTCTTCATGGATGTCTTTTCCGTGTTTGGTGATTCTTTCACTTCGTGTAGGTCGAACCTTGAGAGAATGTTAAAACGTTGTGAGGAAACCAACCTTGTGCTCAATTGGGAAAAGTGTCATTTTATGGTTAAGAGTGGAATCGTCTTAGGGCACAAGGTCTCGAAAGCGGGGATTGAGGTAGATCAAGCTAAGGTAGACGTCATCGCCAAATTACCTCATCCCAAAACCGTTAAGGGAGTTAGGAGTTTCCTAGGCCACGCGGGCTTTTATCGTCGATTCATCAAGGATTTTTCAAAGATTTCTCGACCCATTACACATCTTCTTGAAAAAGAGGCACGTTTTGTCTTTGACGAAGATTGTGTACGAGCCTTTGAGATCCTTAAGAGGAAACTTACCGAAGCTCCCATTCTTGTTGCTCCAAATTGGAACCTCCCCTTTGAGCTTATGTGTGATGCTAGTGATTACGCTATAGGGGCCGTTTTGGGGCAACGTCATGATAAGCACTTCTTGCCTATTCACTATGCTAGCAAGACGATGACCGAGGCTCAACTTAAATACACTACAACAGAAAAGGAGTTCCTTGCCGTGGTGTATGCATTTGAGAAATTCCGACCTTATCTCGTCTTGACGAAATGCATAGTGTATACGGACCATTCGGCTATTAAGTATCTTATGGCAAAGCAAGATGCTAAGCCGAGATTACTTCGTTGGATTCTCCTCCTTCAAGAATTCGATCACAAAATCATTGACAAAAAAGGAGCCGAGAATCTAGCGGCCGATCATCTCTCTCGTTTGGAAGATCCTCACCAAAGTGTTTACGAGCCCAAGGAAATCACCGAAACATTTCCGCTCGAGACACTTGGTGTAGTGACTTCTAAGCTTGATTCTTCTACCCCATGGTTTGCGGACTTTGCAAATTACCATGCGGGTAACTTCATCATTAAGGGTATGACGACTCAAGAAAAACGAAAATTCTTTCGTGACGTCAAGTTCTACTTTTGGAACGACCCATACTTGTTTCGAACTTGTACGGATCAAATCATCCGACGTTGTGTATTTGGCACCGAAGCTTCTAACATCCTTAGAGCTTGCCATGAGGGACCCACGGGTGGTCACCACGGTGCTAATCTCACGGCTAAGAAGGTGTTTGATGCCGGCTTCTTTTGGCCTACAATTTACCGAGATGCACAAGATCTTGTGAAGTCGTGTGATGCATGCCAACGACAAGGAAAAGCCTCACAAAAAGATGAAATGCCACAAAATATCATTCAAGTATGTGAGATCTTTGACGTTTGGGGCATAGACTTTATGGGGCCGTTCCCATCATCTCGTGGTAATAAGTAAATTCTCGTTGCGGTTGACTACCTTTCTATGTGGCTGGAGGCCAAGGCCTTGCCCACCAATGATGCTCGTGTGGTAGTCAAGTTTTTGAAGCAATTGTTTTCTCGGTTTGGAACCCCTCGTGCTATCATAAGCGATCGTGGAACCCATTTTTGTAACGACCAATTTGAAAGGGTTCTAAGGAAATATGGGGTTACACATCGGCTTTCTACGGCTTATCACCCACAAACGAGTGGGCAAGTCGAGGTTTCAAAACGAGCGTTGAAAAGGATCTTGGAGAGATCCGTTGGGGAAAACCGACAATCTTGGTCGGATAAGTTGGACGATGCTTTATGGGCCTTTAGGACCGCTCATAAGACGCCCATTGGGTGCACTCCCTATAAGCTTGTGTATGGAAAGAATTGTCATTTGCCTATCGAATTAGAACACAAGGCTTATTGGGCCCTAAATCATTGTAATGATGACATGGAGACCGCGGGAAAACACCGGAAAATGCAATTGAATGAATTGGATGAATTGAGAGACATTGCTTATGAAAATTCATTGATTTATAAAGAGAAAACTAAAAAGTTGCATGATTCTAAAATTAAAAACCGGGTTTTTAACATTGGGGATCAAGTTTTGCTTTTTAATTCAAGATTGAAAATCTTTTCCGGTAAGTTGAAATCCCGTTGGTCCGGTCCATTCACCGTGACTCAAGTATTTCCGTATGGGACCATCGAGCTAGCTCAAGATGATGGTCCTAACTTCAAGGTGAATGGACATAGGTTGAAGCACTACTTTGGCGGGGAAGTTCCATCCTTGAACTACCTCGACCAAGTCACCTTCCCCAATGATAATTAGTATTGAGGGGATCGAGTCGAGCTCATGACTCGGTAATCAAAAACGAGGTGCCTCGTGGGGGAGTCCCATGCTTATCCTATGTACATATTATTGCTTTCTAATGTAGCTTACGTGTGGGGATTTGTGCCCATCCAACCTTTGTTCCGTGGTTGTTTGTGCATTGTGGTTTTTAGATCATGATCTTCACGATTGGAGCCTCTCGTGTTCGTTTATGGGAGCACTCGATCGTTTGCTTTGGAGACATTTCTCAATATCCATGATATATCCTTTTGATGTTCTAACCTTAGGTTTTTAGCACACTTTATAAACGGCTATTAATTTATTGGTTACACCCTTTCCATGCTAGATTAAGCATTCGACTATGTCTCTAGTATGGGGGTGTTTGCACCCCTAGACTCGAATCATTGAGGACAATGTTTAACTTTAGTATGGGGGGGGAATAGATACTTGCCTTGCCAAACCTTCACGCTTTCCAAAGTTTATCTTTTTGTTTATCGTTTTTGTTGCAAAATAAGGCTAAAAATGGCCAAATTTTAAAATTTTTCTCATGTTTTATAAGTGTTTGAAGACACGAATGTAGGTTTTCTGATGGCGAGAATAAGAGTAATTTTTGACTCGACCGTGCGTGTTGAGCACTTAGCTTTGATTCCTTAACTACACATTAGGCTAAGTCTCTTAAATGAGGACGAGAAATGATAGGGTTAATTATAAGTTACTATGCTAAACGTAGAGTACTAGTATTCTTTCAAAAACTCATGTGTTCTCGTTGTTTGCTTATTCTCCTTTCGCATGTAAATATTTTTTGCTTAATAAATATTGACTTAGCGGTTTAGTTAGGATTGTTGGGTTTCTAGTCTTTTCTAGTAGCTTCCGTGTAATTAAATTGGGAAGACATTAAGGTATCGCCAGCGTCACGGTTTTGAAGTATTGGCACCCGAATAATCAAAAGCTTCACCCAATAATAAGATTTCAAGTGCTCACCTAAATCTAGCAAACAATTTGAAGCCCCACAAGGCCGAAAAATCTATGCAAAAATTGAAAGTGAATCAAGCCTTAATCTTCGAAGCTTTAAAGATCCAAAATTCGCCCTAGCGTGAGGATATACGTCTTTGGCTAATAAAACCACCGATGAGGCGGATAATAAAAGGCAAGGCAAGACCGAAGTCATAATAAAAGCTTCATGGCGAAGTTGAATAAAAGATGGAGGTAAACCAAAGATAATAAGGCCCTTCCGTTAGGGGGCGTATAAAAGTCTTGGTAATAAGTCTCATGTTCAAAACCGTTATAAAACCGTGTTTATCGATTCTTCTTGTCAACTTAATTTTTTAACATCATTGTCTATTAGGAGGGATTATTGATTTGATGGTCTTAGTTACACCGTTAGGACTCTATTTTTAGACGTAAATCTCTATTATCGCATAAGTCAAACAATGTATCCTCGTGAAACATTCAAGACAAAATAAAATATAAGAGATACGACTTAGGAATAGTGGGAGGATAAGTACGTGATTAGGGCATATGAGTAGTGTTAGCATTACTAACTTATAATGACAATGATCTCGTTGCACGCTTAGCATGGAATTAGGGTGAAAATCAAGGACGATGAAATTATTTCTAACGAAGCATTCATGTGTTCTTATTCTATGAACCTAAACGTCCCATTTTGCGATGAAAATCATACATTATGTCTATGACACAAGTAGTAGTAATAGTAGTAGTGTAGCTAGTTTATCATTCAATAAAGTGAATAAAATGAATTTTGTAGATGCTTTGATACTTTATTCTAGCATTGCGTGAGGGCACGGCAATGGTTTAGTATGGGGGAGTGATGAGACTGCTTTTATACATAGTCTCATCGTCCAAATAGGGCTTAAAATGCATTAAATATCATCAAAATACCCAAATATATGCTTGTGTTTGTTGCTTGTGTATTTTAGGTACGGATATTGAGAAAATGACAAAAGATCACAAGGATCATGCAAAAACGAACACGGGAAACGAAGTCGCACAATGAACCAAGCCCTAGTGAAGACTTTCCCAAGACCAACCCTTGAAGATTTGAAGAATTATGAAGAAGGGTCCTCCATTTATGAAGAATTGACACTTTATACCCTTGTATCCTCATAATTACAAGTTTGGTCCCTAAAGTTTGTCAAAATTACAAAAAGGGCTCTCCACTTTGAAGATTTGGCAAATTTAGCCCCTCAACAAAGCTAAATTGTCAACCAATATCATTCACAAAGTCAAATACATCATGAAGTCCTTCAAAGTACAAGAAATGACAAGTTTGGTCCTTTGAAAAATTCAAAATTACAAAAAGGACCCTCAACTTTCAACATTTGGCAAAAATGGTCCCTCAATCATCAAGACTTGGCAATTTCAGTCCTCCAAAATGTCAACTATGCAAGTCTAGACCATTATCATTGAAGAAAATACCAAACCAGCCCTTGAAGAATTCAAATATGGCAAGAAATACCCCTGAATTCAATTTATAAAAGTTTTTGGGCCAAAAATGCAAAAGTTCAAAAGTTGATAAGGCTAATTGTGGCGTTGATAGACTTTTCTACTGAAAAGACAAGAAGAAAAGAATTCAGGGACCAAAAAGGGGCAGACAGGATTCTTACCTAGGCCAGTGAGGGGTGACACGTGCCCCACTCACTCAAACCCACAAATCCCATTCCACCATTCCTCCATGTCATCATCCACTCATAACCGGATTAACAACTTAATTTATTAAGTTAAATTTGGGCGCCTAACACATTTTTAAACACTAATCTGGATCAAATACACCCACTATTCACACATGAACACAAATTGGGTATTTGTGTTTAAGCCAAAATTAAACCACCAAAGCATCCAGATTAGTGATTAAGCTTATCTTGATTATAACCCAACTCAAAAACCCCTTGCCACCTCACCACACATGTCACATGGGACTTGCCCTGCTATACGTTTGAGGAAGAAGACAAGATTATGCCAGCAATCCAACGCCTCACAATCTTGCTTGCATCCTAAGCTCATTATAAGCCTTTGATGCTATTTCAACAGCTCACACCTCAACTACATGACAAATTCAATCACATGATTCTTAAAAGAAGACAAAAACCTCAAGGGCATTTTTGGGACTTAAGTAGCTAGGGTTTACACATTTTTTAGCTTAGTAGAACTTGTAAAGCTCTATATAAAGCCACTTAGGCCATCACATTTCAGTTTGCTTTTGATTTTTCCTTGTTCAAGTTTCTGTAAATCCCATTTTCTAAGTTAATGAAATTGAGTTTGAAATCTTGAAGAAAAGTCATTGGCCTATCTTGTTTACTGCTTTCATTTGTTATATGCTTGTTAGTTCTTGAAGTTCAAAACCTGTTTTCAAAAGAGGAGTGTGCAAAAGTTTGCATATTTCCTCATTTTCTTGATATTTTGCTAAGTCTTGTTCCAATCTTGGAATTCTTGAGCTATAGGGCTGATCATAGCATCCTAACTGAGTTGGTTAAGGTGTGGTGAGGCTTATAAATTGGGGATAATCAAGTGTGGGGTAACAAGTTTGCATTAATCAAGTTTTCCAAAGTTTCTGATTTTTATGATATTGTGCTTAACTCTTGTTCAATCTTAGCAGGCTTATTATGGAAGCTTGTTCTTGTTCTTGCTAGCACATAAGCTCAAAATTCGTGGGTGTGGATGTACATCCATGAGGTTTGCATACTTAATCTCAAAATCTGCTTAAATTGTGATTTTTGGTGATATTTGTATGAAACTTGTGTTCTTGTGAATTTTGTGGCTTGTTCTTGCTTGAATCTGTTTATTATACTTGTTTTAGTGTTAATTGATGCTTGGTTGGCCTGAAATCTTACTTTGCCTTTGAAAATTTTGATTTGAGAAAGTTAAAGGGGTGTTTGGGTCTACTGGTTTATGCTTGTAACTTGTTATTGTGTTAAGGGAAGTTGTTGTTTATGCTTTGTATCTGATAAATACCTTGTTGAGAGTATTTTGCTGCAAGTTTTTGGGTTTGAACACTTGAATTAAACAATCTGCTATATAGACCTTGTTTCTGCTTGTTTTGACCTAGGATTTTGGGAACACTTAGTGTGTATGCATGCTTAGGGATAAAAGTGGTTTAAACAAAGTTAATTTAACCTGTTTGAAAGATTTGAGGTGTTGAATCTGGCTTAAGTGTCAAATACATCAGCAAAGTAGAAAAACTGCATGTGTTAGTGTTCATCAGTAACTTTCATTGCTTGAATCTTGCTTAATTCTTTGAACCAGTGCATGAAACATGTTTAGACTTGCTTATTGGAGTTTATTATAGCTTGTGTGTGCATTTGGTTGAATTTGGCTGGCTGATTTGTGCTAAAACTGCTCATAAGTGCTTAACTGCTTATTGTTCATGTCTATATCATGTCTGATGAATGATTGATTAAACTGTATCAATTGGGTGTTAGTGATTGTGTTATTTTGATTGTGATTGACTCCTTTTGATCCAAAGACATTTGGGTGCCTTTGTGAAATCTGAATCTCCAAAAAAGTCACTAAAGACAAAAAGTCAAAATAGTCAAGCAGTGGAAAAAGTTTCCACTGCTCAACATCCAAAACTAGCCCCTGCTAGTGCAATTTTGTCCTCAGCTTATCAATAAGCTATTCTAGCTTATTCTGACTTGCAACAACTTAGTTTTTGTAATAGATCTTCATTATTTGACCCATTTAAGTAAACTGGAGCTTATGAGACTTTGACTTTGACTTTTTACTAGAAAACCAACCTGTTTGACTTTTAACATAAGTGCTTAATTGAATTTCCAGCTTATTGAGTGTGCTTATTTGAAAGGTTTTTGATTATTAAGCTTAGTTTTGTCATAAGAAACATTTTGCAACTTGAATCAGCTTCTGAGGTGGTCTAGATCATAAAAACGACTATTTTGTCGTTTTGTGAATAAGTTTGTGAACTGTTTCTGGCTTATTAAGTGGGCTTATTTGAAATTCTTTTTGCAGAAGTCTTTGTTAGGTCAAAAGAAGCTTGTGTGTTAAATTTTAGCTTATGGCATCAGCTTATGGCTTAATGGGCTTAAAAGCCCATTAAGAATAAGCTGCTTATTATAAGTTGGCTTATTTCACATTTTCAGCTTTTGGGCCTTTGGAATAAGTTGTTTAAAATCAAATTTTGAGTCAACCTATGCTTTTTGGGCTTATTTTGAACACTTTTTCTTATTGGGCCTTAATTAAGCCCAATAAGGGACTGTTTTGGGTTTGGCCCATTTTCTAGGCCCAATAGGGGTATTTAGGTAATTTCACTTTCATTTCTGAGTTATTTAGGTTAAATTAAGCTAGTTTGCAAGTTTTTAGAATTTTTTATAATTTTTGGATTTTTAATATTATTTTAATATTATTTTAATATTATTTTAATATTATTTTATTATTAAAAATTAAAAGTCTGATTTTCTAGGTTTTTATATTTTTCCTAGGTTCTAAACACTTAATTAGGATTTTTGCAACTTTCCAAATATTTTTTAGGTCTTTTAATTATTTTCTATAATTAATTTAAGATTTAATTAATTTTAGGAGTTTTTAATTGTTTAAAAATAGTTTTAATTGGTTTTAAAATTTTGAAAAATAGTTTTTAGTTTAATTAGAGTATTTTTGAGGTTTACAAACTTTAAAATCTTGTTTAGGGCTTTTTAATAATTAATTTTGATTTTTAGGGCTTTAATAAGCTTTAAAAAGTCATTATCTAATTAATTAAAAGGTTTTTGCAAGTTTTGATTTTTTGTAAACTCTTAGAATATTATTAGGGATTTTTGGTAATTTTTAGAAATTTTTAGGTTAAAATTTTAATTTTGGTGGTTTTTACGTCTTTACGTGTACGCCTTTTTAGACTTAGTTTAATCCGTCTTCATAACCGTCATTCTCTTCTAATCCCTTTTCTATTTTTCTTTTCTCATATATAATCACAAATTAATCCATATCATTACACACATAACACACTAGCCTCCTTGAAAACGAACTTAATTTGTCGTTAGTGCTTGGTTTTCCTAAACCGACACTTAATACTTGCCACCTTTGTTGCTCTTTTCCTAAAGGGTAGCAAAAACACTATATCAACAGTTTACTTGAAATAGAACGAGTTTCACGCCAAAATGATCAGCTTCTGAAGCAAGTGATTTCTCATGATATAGTTTCCGTCTATGTGAATAAAAGTGTTGATAATGATTCTATTGTGCATAATGTTGAATTTGTGGATAATGTGGTAGATAATACTTGTCACGAATCTGATGTTGAATTTTTAAAGCTTCAAGACAATATTCTTCACTTTCAAAACGTTTTGATGAGATTCAAACACATCGTATTTCGCTTGAATGCAAGCAACAATTTATTCAAGAAATCTTTGAAACGTCATTCGAAGGTGTTAATATCGATGATGCAAATTTTCAAAAGAATTTTCAATTGAATTTACAATCAAAACAGCGTCAGCCAAGTGACAAGGTTGCTAAATCATGGCCGATAGACATAGAGAAATCTAAGGAGATTCATTGTGTGAACGTACTTGAGGCCGCTGAGAATTTTAAACTTGATCTGGATAATCGAGTTTCCAAGATTTTTCCCAAAGTTGATAACTTAAAACAGAAAAATACACGACTCTTCGATTCAGTAAAGCCCGCACGTGCTAATACCACTGCACATAATCAATCATTGATTGAACAATTGAATCGAAATTCTGTGAAAATATCTGATTTGAGGGAACAAATTTGTGATAAAAATCTGGCTTTGACTGAGTTAAACGAAACACTTCGTACCCTAAAAGGAAACACAGCCACTTTCTCAGCACAGTCCTCTAGTGCCATCAAAACGAACCTCATCGCCGTCACACCAACAAGGGCCCTAGGACTAAACCATCTCAAACATTGGTCACTAAAGATAAGGAAAAATCAAAACCAGCTTCTAATATTCCTGTGTTGCCTTCTACATGAGTAAGCACCACTACTAAGGCTCAAAGATCTAAGCTTAAAAGAAAAAAGAAGAACGATAGGATCTTGCCCCCATCTAGTAGTCAAGTGAAGAAGAAAGTAGAAGCCCACCCTAGGAATGTTATTTCTGTTTTGAATAAAAAGAATCATGTAGCTAAACCTAAAGGCTCTGCGGTTGTGCAGCGTTCTAAGCCTAATGTGAATTCTAATTTGAAATGTTGGAATTGCAATGAATGTATGTTTTCTAGTCGTCATGATTCTTGCCTTATTGACCATGTGAATGAGATGAATGGCCGGAAAATGGTTTAGAATGGAAACCGACTGGGAAAGTGTTAACCCAAGTTGGTTGGATGTGGCGCCCCACTAGTAGAACTTTCACTATAGTAGGAAATGCATGCCCTTTAACTAGGATCACTCCCACTAAAGTGAAGAAAGCGTGCCCTTTAATTAGGAGTACCAAGGCTACCAAAACACAAGCGTGTCCTTTAACTAGGAACACCGACACTATTGTAGGAACAAAGTGCCCTTTAAATAGGTCTACTCCCACTGTAGTGCCCGATAATATTCCAAAACCTCAGAAAGTTGAAACAATAAAACTTGTTAGTGGTAAAACTCACATTAGAAAACGCAGTAAATCTAACGGTCACACAAATGTTAGCAATTCTGATAATATTATATCTGTATTTGCTAACAGTTTGGAACGAATAGTTTCTAATGCATTGTCTACAGTTGTTGAAAACAGGTGGTCCAAATTGTTCTCTGGTATTTGGACTCTGGTTGCTCTAAACATATGACCGGAAATCGCTCTCAGCTCAGAAACTTTGTCAGCAAGTTTCTTGGTACGGTTCTATTCGGAAATGATCATATTACAAAGATAATGGGTTACGGTGAATATCATATTGGGAATGTTATAATTTCAAGAGTGTATTATGTGGAATGTCTCGGTCATAACTTATTTTCTGGGGGACAATTTTGGGATGCAAACCTAGAAGTTTCTTTTCGAGAGCATACCTGCTTCATTCGTAATTTGGAAGGGGTTGATTTATTGAAAGGTACTCGAGGGAATAATTTATACACTTTGTCTCTACAAGACATGATGGCCGCTTCTCCCATATGTCTTCTCTCCAAAGCATCGAAGACTAAGTCATGGTTATGGAATCGACGGTTATCTCATCTTAACTTTGACACTATTAATCATTTGGCGAAAAACGAACTTGTTCGTGGTCTTCCTAAACTTACATTTCACAAGGACCATTTGTGTTCCGCGTGTACAATGGGGAAAAGCACTAAGAAATCATACAAACCCAAGACAGAAGACACCAACCAAGAGAAACTTTATCTGTTGCATATGGATCTTTGTGGACCAATGCGTGTTGAAAGTCTTAGTGGTAAATGTAACACCTGGTAATTTTCCCTACTTTGTAAAATGACTATTTTACCCTTTGACTTTTTATTTAGTCAACTATGTGATTTAACTGTGTTGGAACTGGGAGGTTATCCCGCGTTTTCTGAAAAACTATTTGATAACGAGTAATGACTTGACACTGTGCTCAGTCATTATTCTGAACACTTTCTGTGAATCTGACCAAAATGCTGAGACGGTCAATGAATTGACGATAATCCATAAGATTATTCGTTATCTGTGAATTATGTGCTTAACTGTTTAGTTTTTAACAGCGTGATCGTATTTTCATGAACAACGTATTTAAATATTTCTTTATATGTTTATATATGCCTGTATTTTAGTATTTTGCTATTTATAGCAATAAATCGTATTTTCTGTAAATATTTAATTAACGTATCGCGTTTTCGTATTTTACGTCGTTTTTACGTTTAACCGTCGTTAGCGTGCATAAAATACTTTATAAATTATAAAATTCAGTTTTCGTCGAAAAACCATAAATTTAATATATTTCGTCAAATTTTTAAGTTTTACGTAATTTTAAACTTAACCATATACTTTTCGACATTTACCTCAAACTAACTAACCTTTTTACCTTAAACCTTCTAACTAGTTACCATAGTAAAATTTTTGAAATATTTATCCATGTGGGACCCCCCATAACCGGCCAAAAACACCACTACATGCAAGATAACCAAAGTCTTACTCTTTGCCAAAATAAGCTTAAACCTTACACACCCTAAACTCCTTTAACTTATTATCCATATTTACCTCAACTCACACCTCACTTTCACTCATTCACTTCACTCAACAAAAAAACACACACACACTCTCCATCTCTCTCTAAAACACACGGAACAAACACTCCACCATTTTCCACCATTGTTGATTTTCTTGAAGCTCCATTTTAAGAAGAATTAACACAAAATAAATACATCTTAGGGTTTGTACAAGTATAAAGAAGAATGGGTTTTCTTGGTTTGTAGATTTGAGAAGTTTTGGTGGTAGTTATAGAAGTTGAGTTCTTGTTGATTATTAGTGGGTTAGAGCGTAGATCGGGTCGTTGTGGTTACGTAGAGTCGTTACTCAAGGTTACTTCTTAAACCTTTTTCATTTTTTTTTATTTTTCATGCATAATCTTTGCAGATCTATGCATGCATGTTACTCATCAACTATTTTCTTGAAATAAAAAGATAAAAAAATTTTTTGGTCATGAAATATTTTAGATCTATGAAAATTATGTGTGGATCTGTTAGATCCATGCATGAAAATGGTTTAATTGAAAGACTTGTAAAATATAAAAATGTATATTTTTAGATTTGTGTACTTGAAGATAAATCTTGTATTTTGAGTGTGTTTATGAATAATTGAAGGAAACTAGTAGTGTTACTACTAGTGGGTACGCTTGAAAATGGTCGAAAACGAGTTTTTACGAAGAGTGTATAATCTGTCCGATTTTTATAAGAGGCATAGAGGGTCGTAAAAATTGTTTTGACACTAGTTTACTACGATATTATGAAAATATAAGTTAATACCTTCGTTTCGATATATTATGGGCTAAAAACGGAGTAAAAATGAGTAAGATATGGTCGTTTAAATTTCGTTGTCGGAAAACTTAATTTTTGTGAAAAAAGACTATAATTAGCTTGCTGTCTAGATTTTTAAAGTGGTCGAAACGACGTTTTCGAGTTAAACGGAGTTGTTTTAAGTGTCGAAATGGGTACTAAATGGTATGTATAAATGTTGGACTCGTTTTGTAAAAGGGTATTAGCGTAAAATGTGAATACTTGGTGCATCGTTAAAAGTTTGAGCGTTGAAAGTGGAAATTGATACTACTGCGGGAAAATGAGTTGTTGAAACATTGGCGATTGAGAAAGTGTTGAAATTAGGGGTTTTAGGACAAGATTTGAGTACTTACTAAAAATGGCAAATTTTTATGCCCGCCGAAAGCCTGCCGAATTTTCGTTAGAAATCGTGTTGGAAAATTTATTAAGATAAATTTGGGTAAATTAAAATTTACTTCGAAAGGCTGTCGAAATTTCGTCGAGTCAAAAATAAATATTTTTGCCTAAGTATATATATACTATAATGTTTATAACGATATAACATTTACAAGTCACGATTTTAACAACGATATATATATATGATTGATGAGTAACGTACGTGACGAACTATTGTGACTTATTTGCTAGCGCCTAAACTATAGTATTATATTTAGGTTGTTTCTAGAGTTGCTCGCTACTATTTGATCATACTTGTGCGGTTTGAATCGTTGCTTGAGGTGAGTTTATAGATCCCTATTAAACTGTTTTATATGTTTAATGTTTTGGGATGTGATAAATGCTTTCGATGCTTGCTTCTGGACGCAAGTAAAACTTGATTTCTGTGAACGTTTTGTGAACATTGTTTATGAGATAACTTAAGTTGCTTTAGCCGTAGTCCCCACTATCGTGAATCGTTAATTACTCTACTGGAGTAAGTTCTTATGATATGGATAGATCTATTGAGGGTTGACAACCTCCACTCGGGCATTCTGACGCCGGACGAGTGTATACCATTTGTGTGAACGGAGTTATCTTGGCTAGGTACTCTATTGGGGCAAAATTTATGTATACAATCTATTGTATGCACTGGATCATTAGTTTCGATGTCACGAGCTTAGCTATCATAAATATTGTGAACACCCAATTTATCCTACACTTGGCACTATACCTCCTATAGTTGCATGTGTACATGAAATGAAATCTGAAATCGATTTACTATGAACTTTTACTTGAAACCTATATTCTCACAAACTTTATGTTGACCCAATTAGCATTTATCTCAGGTAATTGATGATGATTTGTATCTGCTGTGTGAAGTATTTGGAGTCGGCATTCATTTCTTGGCCATCTTCGGACATTTATATACTTATGCTTTTGAACTGTTATCTCGTTGATGTTTAAAACTTTTATATTCCGCTACGCTATCTTTTGAAACTGAGACCTTTTGTACTTTGATGCTTTTATTAAATTCAACGAGGTATTTTTATAAAACGTCTCATTTAGAGTCGTTCTCTTGTACCTTGAACTATGATACAATGACGTAACATCCCCCGAGCTTCACCGCTTCCGCATATCACATTTTGGGGTGTTACAGATTTGGTAATCAGAGCCTTGGTTATAGAGAACTAGGTTTGCATCTTAGGCCTAGACTATAACAGATGTGGCTACTTGTTACTCTGTATACATAGGTGTACTACGTAATGTATTACGTAGGATAACACTATAAGTAATATGTAATATATATTATGTAATACGTAATATGTATTATACACATATGCATTTCGCTGATTAGCATACTTTAGTTTCTATACATGATTATTTCATGCATACCCTACAACTGCTTTAATACGCATTTTGGTTGTTGTAGGATATGTCATCGCATACTATCACGTATCATCTCGATTATATCTATAGTCTGCTTCTAAGCCAATCACCATTTTTGGTGTTATTTTTGGTTTTGTTTTGATCTTTGGTATTTAATCGAAACTCTTATTTTATGACTATGTACTTGATATTTTGATTATGAATGGGAATTTAACTTTATGACTTTGACCAATGACTATCTTTTCTATGTTTGTTGTACTGTTAAATTCTGCATTTTATTTTAGCATAAGAAATATATAACGTGTATATTTGTGCTTAAACCTTATTTGCATTGTTGTCTTAACGCAGAGAAACAATGTGAACACACGTAACGAAATGACTGACGCACAATTGGAAGAACTAATTACACAACGAGTGACCGCTGCACTGGCAAACATTCAAGCTAACAACAACGTGAACGAAGCACCACCGAACAATGTTGACAATCGACCGCCTAAGCCGTGTACTTACAAGGACTTTAGGAGTTGTGACCATTTGAATTTTAATGATACTGAAGGAGCTGTAGGATTAGCTCGTTGGGTTAAAAAGATGGGATCTGTGTTCCGTGTAAGTGGATGTACTGTTGAAAACCGAGTGACTTATTCTACTTGTACTTTAGCTGCTGGAGCATTGACATGGTGGAACACCCATGTGCAGACGGTTGGAGCCGAGGAGGCGTATGGAATGAGTTGGGAGGAACTTAAGAAGTTGTTGACTAAGGAATACTGTCCTCGTAATGAGATTCAGAAAATGGAAATTGAACTATGGAACCTCACTGTGAAGAACAATGACAATGGTGCGTACACTAGGAGGTTCCAAGAGTTGTGTTTGCTATGTCCTGGAATGGTTCCAGATGAAGAAAAGAAGGTTGAGCGCTACATTTGGGGTTTACCGTATAGAGTTAAAGGGAATGTGACATCGTCTGGACCGACAAAAGTTTGTGATGCAATAAGGATGGCTCACAGTCTGATGGACCAAGTTGTTCGAGCAAATGCTGGAAATGCCGCGGACAACAAGAGAAAATCGGGGAATAACTAAAGGAACAACCATGGGAACTATCCGAATAAGAGGCAAGAAACCGTGAAGGCGTACACTGCTGGTACTGGGGAAAAGGTAGTATACAATGGGACGTTACCTTTGTGCAACCGATGTAAGCGTTACCATAATGGACAGTGTAATGTACAATGTCACAACTGCAAGAAAATTGGACACATTGCTAGAGAATGTAAGTCACCACCCAACTCGAAAGCCAACGTCACTTGTTTTGAATGTCAGTAAAAGGGACACTACAACAACGAGTGCCCAAAGAAAAAGAATAAGGACCAAGGAAAGATTGCTAAGGCTGGGGAAGCTCGTGGAAGGGTCTATGTGATAGGAGGAGGAGAAGCGCAACAAAACCCGACGTCGTGACGGGTACGTTTCTTCTCAATGGTCGTTATGCTTCTATTTTATTTGATACTGGAGCCGATAGGAGTTTTGTGTCGACTGTTATTAGTGTTTTACTTGATGTGACCCCTTCGCCCTTAGACACTAAGTACACTATTGAGTTAGCAAATGGGAAGTTGATAGAAGCCGACACTATACTTCGCGGATGCACTTTAAATCTTCTAGGTCATCCTTTCGTAATAGACCTTATGCCTGTTGAGTTAGGAAGTTTTGACGTGATTGTCGGAATGGATTGGTTGTCGAGATATCGTGCTACGATTGTATGCGACGAGAAGATCGTTCGCTTACCATTTGGTGATGAAGTTTTGGAGGTACAAGGGGATACAAGTAACAGAAAAGGGAAGTCACGACTGAACATTATCTCGCGTATCAAGGCTCAAAATTTTTTTTCGGAAGGTTGCCACGTATTTTTAGCCTGTGTGACTGAAAAGCAGACGGAAGAAAAACGGTTGGAAGATGTACCAATCGTACGGGATTTTCCGGAAGTCTTTCCTAAAGATTTGCCTGGATTACCGCCGGCCAGACAAGTTGAATTCCAGATGGATTTAATACCGGGAGCTGCACCTGTTGCTCGAGCGCCTTACGTTTAGCACCGTCGGAATTGCAAGAACTAGCGACGCAACTACAAGAGTTGACTGATTAAGGATTCATAAGACCGAGTTCTTCACCCTGGGGAGCTCTAGTCTTATTTGTGAAGAAGAAGGATGGGAGTTTTCGGATGTGTGTCGACTATCGTGAGTTGAAAAAACATACCATCAAGAACCATTACCCGTTACCTAGAATCGATGACATGTTTGATCAGTTGCAAGGATCGAGCGTTTACTCGAAGATTGACCTTAGGTCAGGTTATCACCAATTGAGAGTCCGTGAGGAAGATGTTGCAAAGACTGCTTTTAGGACTAGGTATGGACACTATGAGTTCCAAGTGATGCCATTCGGTTTGACAAACGCACCTGCTGTGTTTATGGACCTGATGTAGTGGTTTTACTACTCTTTAGGAAAAGAGAGCAAAAGTGGCAAGTATTAAGTGTCGGTTTAGGAAAACCAGGCACTAATGACCCAAAGTGGGGATCGTTCTCAAGGAGGCTTAGTGTGTGTGTAATGAATTGATTATCTTTGTGATTATATTTGTGAGAAAGAAAAATAGAAATGGGATAAGAAGAGAATGACGGTTACTGGTAAGACAAACTTTTGAGCTACTCGAGGTAGACTCGCACCAATCAAATAGAAAGATTTTCCATTTATTGCATCGGTGGAAGACCGAGATTTCCCTTTACATGAAATTCCGGGATCGAATATCTCGTCCTCGGTGGACAAGGATGAGGGAACATAAGGGGCTACCCCCATACTAGAACCACACAAAGCATCGTCAAAAGGAGTAGACGAGCTTGTTGCACTCAAAACACGTGGTGATGACGGAGTTAGATTTGTAGAAAAATCAATTAAATCACATTTAAGATCTTTTCCTTTTTTATCTTTTGAACTCTCTTTATGAAAACCCTTTTTGATTATGTCGAAAATATTTGGTGTTTCTAAGACGATGTTAATCACACTAAAAATTCTCACATTTTGAAACCGTTTTGGTTTTGGTGGTGGCAAGTTCTTAAAACGTTTATCGACGAAGAAAACCTCCCCATCGGGGTCTACATATTCATCATCCGAAAGATCTTCCGTAGAAACCGGCAACTTATCAACACTTTTCAAGAATGAATGTGAAGGATTTTTCGATTCAAGTATTGATGGTTTCTTCTTTGTAGGCTTTACACTCATAACCTCCACCGGCGGAGGAAATGGTAAATTGTTTTTGGCGACATTTCCTAAAACTCTTGGTGAAGATTCTTTCCAAACGACATTGGTTGAGTCACCATGGTTTAAAGTTGCAATAGAATAGACATGAGAAAGATTGGAGTTTTGTGTTGCATTGATGACAAGTTCTTCCTCATTGAATCGAAGGGTGATTTTTCGAGCATGAACATCGATAAGTTCTCTTGATGTATCCAAAAATGAACGACCCAAAATGAGAGGAACTTTTCGATCGATAGGAATGTCTACAACGATAAAGTCAACGGGATAGTAAAACTTTCCGACTTTAACGAAAACGTCCTCGGCTACTCCACATGCTAAAATCGTAGAATGAGCGGCCATCTCGATAGACATGTTCGAAGGAGTAAGAGCCGGAAGTGAAAGTGATTTGAAAATCTCAAGAGGCATTAAATTAATACTAGCACCAAGATCGGCCAAGACGTAGCATTCCTCCATATCTTGAATTGCACACGGAATCAAAAATTTACCGGGATCACCGACTTTTTGTGGGATGCGGCTAAGAAAAACCGATGAACAACTAGACGATTGTTGTAACTTCTCTTTGTTGTTTAGCATACTTTTGAAGTTTGCGGCGAATCGAGGCATCATGATAAGAGCGTCGGCAAAACTTATGTTAAAATGCATATCACGAAACATTTTCATAAATAGCTCAAATTGATAATTGTTCCGTTCTTGTGCTTTCTCTTTGTTTCGTCTTGAAGGGTAGGGTAAAGGTGGTGTGGGTTGGTCATTAGGCAACGGCCTTGGAAACTCGGGTTCCACAATTGGTATTGGTTCAACCGTAGGTGTGGTATGAGCGGTACTTCGTGGGATTGTAATGTGCTCCTTTTCGACCATCACCTCGGGTTCTTTCTCGATTTCCTTCTCCGTAGAAGTACTTGGACGAGAGATTGGTTCCTTGAAAGTTTTACCACTTCGTGTAGTAATAACCTTCATTTCTCCCCTCGGGTTGTTAATGGTATCACTAGGAAGACCACCCGAGGAAGAGGGTTTACACATGATTGCTTCAAACATCTTAGCCATTCGGTCCTCAAATTTTGATTGCCTAGCATCCGCTTTTAATAACTCTTGCTTAATCTCATGTTGTCCTAATTCCATCTTTTGTTGGTTTTGTTGAAGACGTTGGACATTTCCTTCCATTTTGTTTGCATGAGTTTTAAGTTCATTAGCAAGTTCATTTTTTAACTCGTTTTTCAACTCGGATCTTAAGCTAATCATCTCACGTTGCATGTTATCAAATTTAGCATCATTTGCTTTAGCATAATCCAAAAATTCTCCTTGCAAATTTTTAGTGTGAGCATTTTGAAAACCTTGTGTAGTGTTTTGAAAATCACGGTTTTGATTTTGATTAGAAATTTGTCCATTCCCATTTTGATAATTCCCTTTGTTGTAATTGCGTGAATTGCCTTGGTAATTACCTTGGTTGTTGTTTCGATAATTGTTAACATTTTAGTTTGGTGGAGCTTGATTTTGGCGGGAACCTTGACCGTTTTGGTTGTAAGTTCCCGTTGCTACATAAGCACTCGAAGTGTTACCATCCGCGGTAATGCACTCGGAAAGATCATGAGCTCCCCCACAAGATAAACAACTCTTAGCAACCGCTTTAACCGAAGCGGAATTGGAAGCTTCTTGAGCCTTCCAATGGGACATTAGATTAGCAAATCTATCAAAAAACTGATTTTCCTCATTAGCTTCATCATGTAAGGCATTAATGCTACGAGGCGATTGTGACGAAGATGACGAACCCATATTGGCAACACTCGGTGTGTTACGAGGGTTATAAACCTTAGATCTATTCTCAATGATTTGTAAAGCCTCATTTGTCGTCTTGCACAAAACATTACCACCCGCGGCGGCATTCAAATAATCTCGTTCATGATCATTAAGCCCATTATAAAAAGTATCCACTTGATGCAATTCCGTAAAATCATGGTGTGGACATTCATGTAACATCTCTTTAAATCGTTCCCATGCCATTGAAAAACTTTTATTATTTCTTTGCACAAATCGTGAAATCTCATTTTTCAAGTGTGTTGTTTTAGATGGTGGAAAAAACTTGTTCACAAACTTAGAAACGAGATCGGCCCATGTCAAAATCGAATTTGGCGGTTCTTTCTCGAGCCAAATTTTAGCGGGTCCATCCAACGAGTATGGAAACAACATCATCTTAATGGCGTCATGTGGAACATCCTTAAACTTGCTAGTGGCGGTGAGACGGTTAAAATTCCTAATATGGTAATGCGGGTTGTCTTTCTCGTGACCTCTAAACTTATTTGCTTGCAACATCGACATTAAACCCGTCTTAATCTCGAAATTCTCCGCAAGGATGGCGAGAATCACAATAGCCTCTCCAAAACCCTCGGTGGGTGCTTGTAGCAACTCCATCATAGTACGATTAGCCATGACGACTTCTTGTTCTACAATAGGTTCAACAATTGGAGGTTCTTCAACAATCAACGTCTCTTGATTGGCTTGCTTTTGAAGTCGTTTACGAGCTCGTTTTGCTTGATTACGAGTGATCATAAACTTCACGAAGAATGTGAGGTGAGCAAAGAAGATTCTTTTTGGGTGTTTTGTGAATTTTCAATTTTTTTGTGTTTTTGATGATATTTAATTTTTTTTAGATTTTGGTGTATCTTCGTAGACAACAATCTACAAAATCTCTCCTCGAATCAAACTCTTGATTAAAGAAGCCTCAAAGGAATGAAAACGATCACGTGGAGTGAACGCCGTCGAATGACTTTAGAACTTTGGTGAAAACCAAATTGTTCAAGAGGTTTTAATCACAAAGAAACCAAGCAAATATATTATACGTAATAATACTTTGGGCGGCAAAACCCTCGATTAGCCTTCAATCTCAAAATACTCACAAGCAAGCGGGGAAACGAGGCGGCGCAAAGCACTTAAGAGCCTTTTTCCTTCGGGTATATTTTATAATACCCGCCTTATACCCACCTTATAGTTTGTATCTTTCAAAATCGAGCTTCACGAAAGTATTTATCTATTTTTGCCTTTTTCTTTTTGTTTGAGATTCGAATACAATAATTGAGTGATGAAATCCCAATTAAGGTTGTGTTTTCACACTTTTGGAGATATTGTTTATTAAATGTGATACTTAATACAATATAGTAATAATATTTGTACAAGAAAAACCAAGAAAACCGATAATACGTATTAGTAGAGTTCTACTAATACAAATATTATTTGGTTAATATTAAAAACAACAATGCAAATGAATCACGACACACCTCCCCGGTAGCGGCGCCAAAGTGATTTTAGTATTTTACTACTCTTTAGGAAAAGAGCGTAAATAGGGAAAGAATTGAACAAATGCCTTTAGGAAAAATCAAATGTTAATGACCCTTGATGGTATGAAAGTTCGTTTCCCAAGGAGGTATATGTGTGTGAAGAACTTGTTAAATGTAAGTGATTAATGATTGGTTTAGAAAGGGATGAGAAGAGAAGATGACGAAGACGTAAAAAATAAAAATTAACAAAAAAATCACTAATAGAAAGTTAAAAGGTAGAACCTCAAAAACCACAAAAATAAAAATAAATTCTAAAAATTACCAAAAATTTACCAAAAATCAAAAATAATAAACTAAGAGTTTACCAATGATCAAAACTTTTTCAAACCTTTTAAATAATTAAATATTCAATTTTTAAATGCTAATTAAAGCCCTAAAAATCAAATAAATTATCAAAAAGCCCAAATAAAGATTTTTTAATTGGTAAACCTCTAAAATGACCTAAAAAGATTAAAAACTATTTTTAGAAATTTTAAAACTAATAAAAACTATTTAAAATGATTTAAAAACTATTAAAACTTAAAGTAATTATAAAAATTAATCTAAAAGAGATAAAATTATTCTAAAAGTTGCTAAATTCCTATTTTAATGTAATTATCCTAAGAAAAATGTAAAAAGTTGGAAAAAGTTAAATTTTAAAAATAATAATAAAATAATATTAAAAATCCAAAAATTATAAAAAATTCTAAAAACTTGCAAACTAGTTTATATTAACCTAAATAATCAGAAAATCAAAGTGAAATTACCAAAATACCCCTAATGGGCCCTCAAATGGGCCAAATCCAAATTCAGTCAACACAAATGGGCTTTTGGGCCCAAAAAGTCAAACTTGGCCCAATTGACATAGAAAAGCCCTATCTGACTTAAAATTTAATTCTAAGAACAAAACTCTAAAGGCCCAAAAGATGAATATGAGCTTATCACAGCTTATTAAACACAAAGCTTATTCTTATTGGGCTTTTCAGCCCATTAAGCCATAAGCTAATGCCATAAGCTCTAATTTGACACACAACCCTCTTTTAGGATGCTTAAGAGATCTGTCAAAAGAAATTTCCAAAAAGCACACTCAATAAGCCAGAAAATAGAAAAGCAAAAATCCACAAAACGACAAAATAGTCCTTTTTGAGAAATAATGCACCTCAGGACTTAATTCAACTTGCAAAAGCTTTCAAATGGACTCAATAAGCAATATCAATCAACAAAAATCCAATAAGCACAACCAATAAGCCAGAATAAGCACAAATGAACTTATGTAAAAGTCAAAGGAGTTGGTTTTCTAGTCAAACCTAAAAGTCAACCACCCAAATGCTCCAGTATGAACAAATGGGTCAAAATATGAGCACCTATTACAAAAACAAAGTTGTTGCAGGTTAAAATAAGCTATTATAGCTTATTGATAAGCTGACGCCAAATTAGCACTATCAATGGTAACTAGCAGGGGAAAGGAGTTCCCACTGCTTTGACTATTTGACCAAGCTTATATGAGAGTTCTGGTTTGATTCAATTGGAAACAAAGGCACCCTTGTGATCAGTGAATCACAAGGAGTCAATAGCAACAATAAAATCACAAAATGGTTCACACAATAAGCCACAATAAGCCAAACAGTTACCAGATATGCACCAGATAGGGAAATAAGCAGTTAAGCACTTAATAAGCAGATTTAAGCAGAATAAGCCAACCAAACTTAACAGGATGCATACACAAGCTATGTAAACTAACAATAAACATAAAGCAACAAGAATCTAACACTGAATCAAAGAAATCAACAAGATCAAAGCACTAGAAGTTGCTGATGAACAATGAACATATGCAGAAACAAGTTTTGCTGATATACTTAACACTTAATCCAATTTCAAGCCTCAAATCCTTCTTCCCTGGTGTGAATAACTATGATTTAGCACTTGTTAGCCCTAGCCTAAGCCTAGATCTAGGTGTCCTCAAAATCCTAGCCAATTTTACCAAGTTATGAAGATTTTATAGCCAAATCAAGAATCTATGTGTTCAAAACCACAAAACCTGCAAACAGATGAACATAAGCACCTAAATAACAGATACCAACTCTTGCTTACACAAAACAAACACTTAGCAATCCACAAATCCAACTTATGCAGTAATCCCAAACACCCTTTAAAAACTTGATTCCACAAATTTTCAAAGGCTTATGAAGATTCAACCCATAAATCAGATCAATAGTACCTCAATAACATCAAACCAAACCAAATCAACAATAATCACCCACAATAACACAGATTCAAGCATATATCCACAAAAATCACAAATAATCAGAAACTTAAAGAGAAAATGAAAAGGGAAGAAGATGCAAACCTCCAAGACCTACATCCAGGCCCTGGATTGTTTGAGCGGAGGTACTAGCAAAACAAGTACCAGCTTCCAAGCTGCTAAGAAGAACAAACCACAAAGTGAGATCAAAATAATGCCAACTTTCTGATTTTTTGATGCACAAGCTTTATCACTTAAAACCTTGCCTCAAAAATCTTCAAACAAGATAATGGAACTCAGATTTTAGCTTCTCAAACACCAAACTTTTAGAAATAACAGATTAGAACTCAAAATTTTAAGAAATTCAAACTTTATTTCATAAAAAGGAATTACAAAGATTAAAAGCTAAAATCTGGAACAAAGGGACTCTCACATGTTGAGGTCTCCTTTTATAGGCAAATGCCTGGCTAAACACTATTCACAAACCCTAGAACTGAATTCCCTATTATGCCCTTGAGTCTTCTAGATGTTTTCTGAATTTGAGTTGTCCAAATTGATCAAGGCTGTTCATTTTAGCTTTGGAATGAAGCAATGAATCATAGCTGTTGATTTTGACACGTCACATAACTTGGAGGCCAAGTTGCATTCTGTTTGGTGGAAAGGGAATTGGGGGTGGGGTCCTTTGTGAGTGGGAGTGAGGGTTTTATGTGTGGGATGTGTTTAAGGTGAGGTGAATCAAACGTGTGCCAAGGTAATTGCAAATTACCCTTTGTTTTAAGTGATGTAATTCTGGGTGGTAAAAGGTGAACAGTAACACCTTTTGATCCGAAATTGGGGGAATGGGATGTGTTTGGCGCATTTTTGAAGTTTAAATGTTTCAGTGCACAAGAATGGTCCTTGTTCTTTGGGATTTTTGGTAAATTAAGTCTTTCAGCTTAAAAAACGTATTTCCCTTTGTATTAACTTTCACCACTTGTCACTTTTGGCACCAAACTTTGGAAAAAGGTTATCAAGGGTTATTTTTGACACTTTTTCATATTTCAAGGGCTGATTTTGGACATTGTTGATCTTCAAAGGTCTTCATTGTATCTTTGACTTCATGAGGGACCATTATTGGCAATTTTCATTTGTTGAGGGACTAATCTTGCCATTTCTTCAAAGTTGAAGGACCTTTTGTGTAATTTTGACAAACTTAAGGGACCAAACTTGTAATTATTAATATACAAGGGTTTTAAGTGTCATTTCTTCAATGAATGAGGATCAATATTGTTTGTCTTCAAGTCATCAATGATATTTGTTGAGAATTCTATGATTAGGGCCCGGTTCTTTGTACGGCTTCGTTTCTCGTGTCCGTTTTTCCTTGTAACTTGTGATCTTTTGTCTTTTTCACGATATCCATACCTAAAATACACAAGTAAACAAACACAAGCATATATACGGTATTTTATGACATTTTTATGCATTTAAAGCCCGAAAAGAACGATGAGATCATGTATAAATGCCATCTCATCAGTTACGATGTCGAATTAAACTAAGACGAAAAAGGTGTACACGTAAAACCGTAAAAAGCACCAAAATTAAAATTTTACCCTAAAAATTCCTAAAAATCACTAAAAATCCACAAAAATATTCTAAGAGTTTACAAAAAATCCAAACTTGCCAAAACCTTTTAATTAATTAAATATTAACTTTTTAATGCTAATTAAAGCCCTAAAAATCAATATTAACTAATAAAAAGTCCCAATCAAGATCTTAAAGTTTTTAAACCTTTAAAATAACCTAATTAAGCTAAAAAGTAATTTCCAAAATATTAAAACCACTAAAAACTATTTTTAAACAATTAAAAACTATTAAAAGATAATAAAACTTAAAATAATTCTAGAAAATAACTAAAAGACTCTAAAAATATTTGTAAAGTTGCAAAATTCCTAATTAAGTGTCTAGAACCTATGAAAAATGTAAAAACTTAGAAAATCAGACTTTTAATTTTTAACAATAAAATAATATTAAAATATTACTAAAAATCCAAAAATCATAAAAAATTCTAAAAAGTTGCAAACTAGCTTAATTTAATCTAAGTAATACAGAAATGAACTTGAAATTACCTAAATACCCTTAATGGGCCTAGAAAATGGGCTAAACCCAAAACAGATCCTTAATGGGCCAAATTTGAGCCCAAAACGAAAAAGTGACCCAAATAAGCCCAAAAAGCACTACTTGACTCAAAATTTGATTTTAAACAACTTTTTCCAAAGGCCCAAAAGCCTAAATTATGAAATAAGCAAGCTTATACCAAACAGCTTATTCTTAATGGGCTTTTTGGCCCATTAAGCTATAAGCTAATGCCATAAGCTCAAATTAGACACACAAGCTTCTTTTGTCCTAAATAAGACTTCTGTAAAAAGAAATTTGAAATAAGCCCAAGGAATAAGCCTGAAAATGCAATAAGCAATCTATAGAAAACGACAAAATAGTCGTTTTTTAGTTCTAGGCCACCCCAAGAGCTGATTCAAGTTTCTAAAGCTTTTAAATGACTTAAATAAGCTATTTCAACAAAAAGTTTTCAAATAAGCAGACTCAATAAGCTGGAAAAAGAAAATAAGCACTTATGAAAAAGTCAAATAACTTGGTTTTCTAGCAAAAAGTCAAAGTCAAAGTCCAATAAGCTCCAGTCTAATCAAATGGGTCAAATAATGAAGATCTATCACAAAAAATAAGTTGTTGCATGTCTGGATAAGCTAAAATAGCTTATTGATAAGCTGAGTACAAATTAACACTAGCAGGGGTTAGTTTTGGGTGTTGAGCAGTGGAAACTTTTTCCACTGCTTGACTTGTTTGACTTTTTGTCTTTAGTGACTTTTTTGGAGATTCAAATTTCAACAAGGCACCCAAATGATCATTGGATCATAAGGAGTCATTACAAACAAAGAAATCAACAATCCAACAAGCCAATTTGTAAATTTAATTCAATAAAGCACCAGATCTAGCATAGACTTAGAACAATAAGCAGTTGAGCACTTATAAGCTGTTTTAGCAATAATCAACCAACCAAATTCAACCAAATGCATACACAAGCTATTATAAACTCAAATGAACAAGTCTAAACAGGTTTCATGAAATGATTCAAAGTTTTAAGCAAGATTCAAGCAAGATTAAGTTATTGATGAACACTAACACATGCAGTTTTCACTTTGCTGATGTATTTGACCAACAAGCCAGATTCAACACCTAAAATCTCTCAAACAGGTTACAATGACTTTGTTTAAACCACTTTTAGCCCTAAGCATGCATACACCCTAAGTGTTCCCAAATTCTTAGGTCAAAAACAGTCAAACTCAACAAGTTATAGCAGATTATGTAATTCAAGGTTTCAAACTCCAAAACTTGCAGCAAAACACTCTCAACCAAGCATATATCAGATATAAAGCACAAACACAAACTTTCCTTCACACAATAACAAGATTTCAACTCAAACAGGTAGACCCAAACACCCTTTTAACTTTTCAAAATCAAGTTTTTCAAATCAAAAGTGAGATTCAGTTTACCAAATGACCAATCTAGCATATAAACAACATTATCATGCAAGATTAAGCAGATTGAAGCCAAGAAATCAACAAGAACACAAGTAGAGCACAAATCCACTAAAATCCAATATTTATCATATTTTCAAGATTTTAAGACAAACCTCATGGATGTACATCCACATCCACGAATGTTAGAGCTTATGTGCTAGCAAGAACAAGCACAAGCTTCCAACAACAACCCTGCTAAGATTCAACAAGGTTAGTAACACAATATCAAAATCAGAAAAGTAAAAAGCCTTGATTGATGCAACCTTGTTACCCCACACTTGATTATCCCCAAGTTATAAGCCTCACCACACCTTAACAACACAATATCAGGATGCTATGATCAGCCCTATAGCCCAAGAATTCCAAGGTTTGAACAAGAACTTAGCAAAATATCAAGCTTGAAGGAAAAATGCAAACTTTTGCACTCTCCTTAAAAAAAGGGTTTGAGATTCAATTTCAGTTAACAAATAACATAAACAAGCATAAAATTAAGTGGCACTTGGTCTTTTTTCAACAAACTTAACACACTTTCATTAAAATGAAAAGAGGATTTACAAGTTTTTGAACAAGGAAAAACCAAAAGCAAACTGCAAATGTTGCACCCTAATGCCTTTATATAGGCTACATGGTAAACTAGTAAGCAATAAAAAACGTAAACCCTTGCTAAGGAAGTCCCAGAAATGCCCTTGAGAACTTTTGGCATTTTGTTGAATCATGTGACTGATCTTGTATTGTAGCATGAGTTGGCAGTGTGAATTTTGATATAAGGGCTTATACAAAGCTTAGAAACAAAGTTGGATTGTGGGGCGTTGGATGAGGGCCTACTGTTTTGGCATCTTCTCCAAAGTGAAAAGCAAGGTAAACATGTGACTTGGGTGATGATGTGGCAGGCTGTTTGAAAGTTGGGATGTGATTAGGGTCACCTTAATAATTAATCTGCACAATTTTAGGGTTTAATTTTTGCTAAAACAAAAATCCCCAATCATGTTCTTGAGCTGATGAACATGGGTTTTGATCTGTTTAAGGGATGATTAACATTTATATAAATGTTAAGGCGCCAAAGATTAGTTAATTATTTAACCAGGGGTGAGTGGAGTCTGATGTGGAGGGGTGGAGTGTTGTGATTGGTTGAAGTGGTGAGTGGGGTGAGGTGGCAGATTCTGGTTGGTCTAGGTATCTTCCATGTCTGGCCAATTTTAGTCCCTCATCTCTTTTCCCTTTGTCTTTTCACTTTAAAACCTTGTCAACGCCCATTTCCTTTATAACAACTTTTCATTTTCACACTTTTGCCCCAAAAAGTTTTACAAAGTGAATTCATGGGTATTTTTTTGCCAATTTGTGATTCTTGAAGGGCTGATTTGGCATTTTCTTGATGGATTATGGTCTTAACTTGTATGATTGGAATTTTGGAGGACTGAAATTGCCAAGTCTTCATTTATGAGGGACCATTCTTGCCAAATGTTGAAAGTCAAGGGTCCTTTTGGTAATTTTGGGATTTTCAAAGGACCAAACTTGTAATTTCTTGTACTTTGAAGGACTTCATGATATATTTGACTTTGTGGAGGATAATGGTTGACAATTTAGCTTTGTTGAGGGGCTAAACTTGTC
This sequence comes from Glebionis coronaria, assembly GCA_025667525.1. Taxonomy (NCBI): domain Eukaryota; kingdom Viridiplantae; phylum Streptophyta; class Magnoliopsida; order Asterales; family Asteraceae; genus Glebionis; species Glebionis coronaria. The sequence goes on from CM046875.1 coordinate 291,936,756, forward strand.
AATTCTTCAAAGTGGAGGGCCCTTTTTGCAATTTTGACAAACTTTAAGGACCAAACTTTTAATTATGAAGATACAAGGGTATAAAGTGTCAATTCTTCCATATTGGAGGACCCTTCTTCATAAGTCTTCAAATCTTCAAGGGTTTTTCTTGGGAAAATTCTTCATTAGGGCTTGGTTCATTGTGCGGCTTCGTTTCCCGTGTTCGTTTTTGTATGATTATTGTGATCTTTTGGTCATTTTCTCAATATCCGTACCTAAAATACACAAGCAACAAACACAAGCATATATATGGGTATTTTGATGATATTTAATGCATTTTAAGCCCTTTTTGGACGATGAGACTATGTATAAAAGTAGTCTCATCATTCCCCCATACTAGACCATTGCCGTGCCCTCATGCAATGCTAGAATAAAGTATCGTAGCACCTCCAAAATTCATTTTTATTCACTTTATTAAATGATAAACTAGCTACACTACTACTATTGCTACTACTACTTGCATTTTAGACATAATGTATGATTTTCATCGCAAAATGGGACGTTTAGGTTCATAGAATAAGAACACGTGAATGCTTCGTTAGAAATAATTTCATCGTCCTTGATTTTCACCCCAATTCCATGCCAAGCGTGCAACGAGATCATTGTCATTATAAGTTAGTAATGCTAACACTACTCATATGCCCTAATCACGTACTTATCCTCCATTTTCCTAAGTTGTATCTCTTATATTTTATTTTGTCTTAAATGTTTCACGAGGATACATGGTTTGACTTATGAGATAATAGAGATTTAGGTCTAAAAATAAAGTCCTAACGGTGTAACCAAGACCATCAAATCAATAACCCCTCCCAATAGACAACGATGTCAAAAAATTAAGTCAACAAGAAGGATCGATAAACACGGTTTTATAAAGGTTTTGAACATGAGACTTATTACCAAGACTTTTATACGCCCCCTAACGGAAGGGCCTTATTATCTTTGGTTTACCTCCATCTTTTATTCAACTTCTCCATGAAGCTTTTATTATGACTTCGGTCTTGCCTTGCCTTTTATTATCCGCCTCATCGGTGGTTTTATTAGCCAAAGACGTATATCCTCACGCTAAGGCAAATTTTGGATCTTTAAAGCTTCGAAGATTAAGGCTTGATTCACTTCCAATTTTGTATAGATTTTTTGGCCTTGTGGGGCTTCAAATTGTTTGCTTGATTTAGGTGAGCACTTGAAATCTTATTATTGGGTGAAGCTTTCGATTATTCGGGTGCCAATACTTCAAAACCGTGACGCTGGCGATACCTTAATGTCTTCCCAATTTAATTACACGGAAGCTACTAGAAAAGACTAGAAACTCAACAATCCCAACTAAACCGCTAAATCAATATTTATTAAGCAAAAAATATTTACATGCGAAGGGAGAATAAGCAAATAACGAGAACACATGAGTTTTTGAAAGAATACGAGTACTGTACGTTTAGCATAGTAACTTATAATTAACCCTTTCATTTCTCGTCCTCATTTAAGAGACTTAGCCTATTGTGAAGTTAAGGAATCAAAGCTAAGTGCTCAACACGCACGGTCGAGTCAAAAATTACTCTTATTCTCGCCATCAGAAAACCTACATTCGTGTCTTTAAACACTTATAAAACATGAGAAAATTTTTAAAATTTGGCCATTTTTAGCCTTATTTTGCAACAAAACGATAAACAAAAAGTTAAACTTTAGAAAGCGTGAAGGTTTGGCAAGGCAAGTATCTATTCACCCCCCCATACTAAAGTTATACATTGTCCTCAATCTTTCGAGTCTAGGGGTGCAAACATCCCATACTAGAGACGTAGTCGAATGCCCAATCTAGCATGGAAAGGGTGTACCCATTAATTTTAAAGCCGTTTATGAAGTGTGCTATAAACCTAAGGTTAGAACATTGAAGGATATATCATGGATATTGAGAAAGTCTTCAAAGCAAACGATCGAGTGCTCCCATAAAACGAACACGAGAGGCTCCAATCGTGAAGATCATGATCATCTAAAGTCCATAATTCACAAATAACCACAGAACAAAGGTTGGAAGGGCACAAATCCCCACACGTTAACTACATTAGAAAGCGATAATATGTACATAGGATAAGCATGGGACTTCCCCCATGAGGCACCTCGTTTTTGATTACCGAGTCATGAGCTCGACTCGATCCCCTCAATACTAATTATCATTGGGGAAGGTGACTTGGTCGAGGTAGTTCAAGGATGGAACTTCCCCGCCAAAGTAGTGCTTCAACCTATGTCCATTCACCTTGAAATTGGGGCCATCATTTTGAACTAGCTCGATGGTCCCATAAGGAAAAACTTGGGTCACGGTGAATGGACCGGACCAACGGGATTTCAATTTACCGGAAAAGATTTTCAAACGAGAATTAAAAAGCAAAACTTGATCCGCAATGTTAAAAACCCGGTTTTTAATTTTAGAATCATGCAAATTTTTAGTTTTTTCTTTATAAATCAAAGAATTTTCATAAGCAATGTCCCTCAATTCATCCAATTCATTTAATTGCATTTTCTGGTGTTTTCCCGCAGTCTCCATATCATCATTACAATGCTTTAGGGCCCAATAAGCCTTGTGTTCCAATTCGATTGGCAAATGACAATTTTTCCCATACACAAGCTTATAGGGAGTGCACCCAATGGGCGTCTTATGAGCGATCCTAAAGGCCCATAAAGCATCGGCCAACTTATCTGACCAAGATTATCGATTTTCCCCAACGGATCTCTCCAAGATCCTCTTCAACACTCGGTTTGAAACCTCGACTTGCCCACTCGTTTGTGGGTGATACGCCGTAGAAAGCCGATGTGTAACCCCATATTTCCTTAGGACCCTTTCGAATTGGTCGTTACAAAAATGGGTTCCACGATCGCTTATGATCGCACGAGGGGTTCCAAACCGAGAAAACAAGCTTTTCAAAAACTTGACTACCACACGAGCATCATTGGTGGGCAAAGCCTTAGCTTCCACCCACTTAGATAGGTAGTCAACCGCAACGAGGATATACTTATTACCACGAGATGATGGGAACGGCCCCATAAAGTCTATAACCCAAACGTCAAAGATCTCACACACTTGGATGATGTTTTGTGGCATTTCATCTTTTTGTGAGGATTTTCCTTGTCGTTGGCATGAATCACATGACTTCACAAGATCTTGTGCATCTCGGTAAATAGTAGGCCAAAAAAAGCCGGCATCAAACACCTTCTTAGCCGTGAGATTAGCACCTTGGTAACCACTCGTGGGCCCCTCATGACAAGCTCTAAGGATGTTAGAAGCTTCGGTGCCAAATACACAACGTCGGATGATTTGATCCGCACAAGTTCGAAACAAGTAAGGGTCGTTCCAAAAGTAGAACTTGACGTCACGAAAGAATTTCTATTTTTCTTGAGTCGTCATACCCTTGATGATGAAGTTACCCGCATGGTAATTTGCAAAGTCCGTAAACCATGGGGTGGAAGAATCATGCTTAGAATTCACTACACCAAGTGTCTTGAGCGGAAATGTTTCGGTGATTTCCTTGGGCTCGTAAACACTTTGGTGAGGATCTTCCAATCGAGAAAGATGATCGGCCGCTAGATTCTCGGCTCCTTTTTTGTCAACAATTTTGTGGTCAAATTCTTGAAGGAGGAGAATCCAACGAAGTAATCTCGGATTTGCATCTTGTTTAGCCATGAGATACTTGATAGCCGAATGATCCGTATACACTATGCATTTTGTCAAGACGAGATAAGGTCGGAATTTCTCAAATGCATACACCACGGCAAGGAACTCCTTCTGCGTTGTAGTGTATTTAAGTTGAGCCTCGGTCATCGTCTTGCTAGCATAGTGAATAGGAAAGAATTGCTTTTCGTGACGTTGCCCCAATACGGCCCCAATAGCGTAGTCACTAGCATCACACATGAGCTCAAAGGGGAGGTTCCAATTGGGAGCAACAAGAATGGGAGCTTCGGTAAGTTTCCTCTTCAGGATTTCAAAGGCTCGCACACAATCTTCATCAAAGAAAAAATGTGCCTCTTTTTCAAGAAGATGTGTAATGGGTCGAGAGATCTTTGAAAAATCCTTGATGAATCGACGATAAAACCCCGCGTGGCCTAGGAAACTCCTAACTCCCTTAACGGTTTTGGGATGAGGTAATTTGGCGATGACGTCTACCTTAGCTTGATCTACCTCAATCCCCGCTTTCGAGACCTTGTGCCCTAAGACGATCCCACTCTTAACCATAAAATGACACTTTTCCCAATTGAGCATAAGGTTGGTTTCCTCACAACGTTTCAACATTATCCCAAGATTCGACAAACACAAAGTGAACGAATTACCAAACACGGAAAAGTTATCCATGAAGACTTTCATCGTCTTCTGGATCATATCATGAAAAATAGCCATCATGCACCTTTGAAAGGTTCCCGGTGCATTACAAAGTCCGAATGGCATTATACGATAGGAAAACGTTCCATATGGACACGTAAACGTAATTTTTTCTTGATCACGAGGATCGATGGGGATTTGGAAGTAACCGGAAAAACCATCTAAAAAGCAATAGAAATCGTTTCACGCAAGACGCTCCAACATTTGGTAAATGAAGGGCAAGGGAAAATGGTCTTTTCGAGTGGCTTCATTCAACTTACGATAGTCAATGCACACTCTCCATCCGGTCACGAGTCTAGTGGGAATTAACTCGTTGGCATCGTTTGGCACAACGGTCATTCCTCCCTTTTTAGGGACACAATGAATAGGACTCACCCAAGGGCTATCAGAAATAGGGTAAATCATTCCCGCGTCAAGGAGTTTAAGGACTTCCTTTTTGATGACGTCGTGAATTTTGGGGTTCACCCTCCTTTGACATTGGATTGCGGGCTTGTAATCCTCCTTCATTAAGATTTTGTGGGTACAAAATTTGGGATCGATCCCCTTAATGTCGGATAACTTCCACGCAATTGCCCCTTTGTGATCCTTTAGAACATCGACAAGTGCGGTTTTTTCATCATTCGAAAGTTCCTTCGCAATAATAACCGGCAACTTGTCACCCTCGTCCAAATTGACATATTCGAGATGAGGAGGTAAATCTTTCAACTCGAGGATAGGTGGTTCCTCAAGTGAAGATTTGGGCTCGATACTCATAACCTCCTCGGGTGGAGGAAATGGAAAATCGTTAAGAAAATCCTTGATAATCGAGAAGTCCTCATCGTTGTCGAGGTCTTCGTTACAAACATCGAATTCTTCCAATGTAAAACCACCACCTTCAAAAGGAGTGAAGGTTGGTGTCTAATTATCAAGAATTGGATCTAACATAGTGGGATTGCCACTAGTTTCTTCATCACCAAAACCTAGAACTTCTTGTGAAAATTCCTCGCAAACCACGTCGATCATATCAACGAGGTTTATGGTTGCAACCGAATAAACATGAGAAATTTGAGAGTTTTGAGTTGCGTTTATAACAAGATCCTCGTCGTTGAAACGTAAGGTTATCTTTCTAGCATGAACATCGATCAAAGCCATAGACGTATCTAAAAACGAACGACCTAAATGAGAGGAACTTGAGGATCCGTGGGAATATCAACAACGATAAAGTCTACGGGATAGTAGAACTTTCCCACTTTCATAAAAACGTCTTCCGCCAATCCACATGTGGGAGTCGTGGAATGGTCGGCCAACTAGATAGACATTAGTGAAGTAGTAAGATTAGGAAGATTGAGCGACTTGAAGATTGCAAGTGGCATCAAGTTAATGCTAGCACCAAGATCGGCCAAGGCGAAGCATTCCTCCATATCTTGGATTGCACAAGGGATCAAACATTTACCCGGATCACTGACTTTTTGAGGTATGCGATTAAGATAAACCGATGAACAACTAGACAATTGGTGTAATTTCTCCTTGTTGTTCAACATACTCTTAAAGTTAGCGGCAAATCGAGGCATCATGACCAAAGAATCGGCGAATCTCACATTAAAGTTCAAATCACGAAACATTTTCATAAAAAGCTCAAATTGGTAATTGTCTCGCTCTTGACGTTTCTCCTTTCTAAGTCTCGATGGATAGGGCAAAGGTGGTGTGGGTTGAGGCATAGGCATAGCCTTTGGAATCTCGGGTTTCAATGTTGGTAAAGGGCCAACCATAGGTGTGGCATGAGCGGTACTTCGTGGGATTGGGACATGCTCCTTTTGGACCACCACCTCGGGTTCTTCCTCAATTGCTTCCTCCGTAGGAGCAATTGGTTGAGGAGTCGGTTCCTTAAGTGTCTTACCACTACGTGTGGTAATCACTTTCATCTCACCCTTAGGGTTTGATACGGTGTTTCTAGGAAGACTACTCGAAGACGGTTTACACATAATTGCCTTAAACATAGATGAGATTTTATCTTCAAACTTGGAATGCCTCTTCTCGGCTTTAACCATTTCTTGTTTTATCTCATGTTGCCCTTGTTCCATTTTTGTTGGTTTTGTTGTAACCTAGTTACGGTTCCTTCCATCTTGTTGGTATGGATTTTAAGCTCATTAGCTAACTCATTTTTCAACTCTTTCTTCAAGTCGTTCTTAAACTCGGATCTTAGGCTAATAATTTCTCTTTGAATATTTTCAAACCTAAAATCATTCCCATTAGCGTATTCAACAAATTCATTTGGAAGATCTTTCAACGTTTGCAAACCTATGTTGTTGTTTTGAAAATCATTTTGATTTTTGTTTGAAACTTTATTATTAGCCCCTTGATTACCATAGTTTCCTTTGTTGAAACTGTTTTTGAAACCAACTTGATTGTTGCGATAGTTGTTGTTAGCATTTTGATTTGAACCAAAACCCGGTGGAGTCAATTGATTAGAGCGGGTAACTTGACCGTTTTGGTTGTAAGTTCCCGTGGCCGCGTACGCACTCGAAGTGTTACCACCGTTGGTAATGCACTCGGAGAAATCATGACCTCCACCACAATACATGCATGAAACCTCAACCGCTTTAGCCGTAGCGGGAGCACTTGGTTCACCAACTTTAAACTCAATCAAAATTCCTTTAAGCTTATCAAAAATCTTATTTTCCAAGTTCGCCTCAATTTGGCAAGCATCGATGGTAGTAGACAAAGAAGGTGAAGCCGAAGACGAAGCCTTACGAACACTAGACGTGCTACGAGGAATATACACCTTAAATCTATTCTCAATTATCACCAAAGCTTTCTCAACCGTTTTTCACAAAAAATTACCACCCGCAGCGGCATTAAGATAATCCCTTTCATGATCATTAAGTCCATTGTAAAACGTGTCAATTTGATGCAAGTCGGAAAAACCGTGACGAGGACATTCATGTAACATCTCCTTAAACCTATTCCAAGCCGTTGAAAAACTTTCATTAAACTCTTGTGAAAATTTTGAAATCTCGTTTTTCAAATGCGTAGTCTTAGAGGGCGGAAAAAATTGGTTCACAAACTTAGACACGAGATCCTTCCACGTCAATATAGAATTGGGTGGCTCTTTCTCTAACCAAATTTTAGCAGGCCCTGCTAGAGAATACAGAAAAAGCATCATCTTAATCGAGTCATTCGAGACATCCTTAAACTTGCAAGTGGTGGCAAGACGATTGAATTGGCGGATATGGTTGTGTGGATTGTCCTTCTCATCACCACGGAATTTGTTGTTTTGGATCATCGACAACAAACCCGTTTTCACTTCAAAATTCTCCGCAAGGATAGCGGGAATCACAATAGCTTCTCCATAACCCTCGGTGGGTTCTTGAAGTAAATCCATCATAGTTCGATTCGCCATGGTTGGTGCTTCTCTTACTATGGGTTCGTCAATAGGAGACTCCTTACTAGAAAGATTAGGAGTGGGAGTTTTGTTCTTTCGTTTACGTGCACGTCTTGCTTGATTACGAGTTAGCATAAACGTCACGTACAACGAGGGGATAAGCAAAGAAGATTCTTTTTGGTGTTTTGTATTTTTCAATTTTTTTGTGGTTTTTGATTGTATTAACCTTTTTGGATTTTGGTGAATGTATTAAGTAGACAAAAATCTACAAATCTCCTCCTTAATCAAATCTCTTGATTAAAGAAGCCTCAAGGAATGAAAACGATCACGTGAAGTGAACGCCTTCGATGACTTTAGAACGTTGGTGGAACACCAAAATGTTCAAGAGGGTTTAATCAATGAAACCAAGAAAATATATATGATACTTAGTAATACTTTGGGCGGCAAAACCCTCGATTAGCTCTCAAAATCAAATACTCACAAGCAAGCGGGGAAACGAGGCGGCGTGAAGCACTTAAGAGCCTTTTTCCTTAGGATATATTTTATAATATCCGCCTTATACCCACCTTATAGTTTGTATTTTTCAAAATTGAGCTTCACGAAAGTATTTATCTATTTTTGCCTTTTTCTTTGGTTTGAGATTCGAATACAATGATTGGGTAATGACCTCCCAATCAAGGTTGTGATTTCTCACGTATTTGGAGTACTTGTGAATTTATTGTTCTACGTACACAATATAGTAATAGTATTCACACAAAAATCGAAAACCATAATACGTATTAGTAGAGTGCTACTAATACAAATACTATTATGGTTAGTATATAAAAACAACAATTCCGAATCAAAACACAACACGCGTCCCCGGCAGCGGCGCCAAAAAATGATGTAGTGCTTTTACTACTCTTTAGGAAAAGAGAGCAAAAGTGGCAAGTATTAAGTGTCAGTTTAGGAAAACCAAGAACTAATGACCCAAAGTGGAGATCGTTCTCAAGGAGGCTTAGTGTGTGTGTAATGAATTGATTATCTTTGTGATAATATTTGTGAGAAAGAAAAATAGAAATGGGATAAGAAGAGAATGACGGTTACGATGACAAATTAAACTAAGACGAAAAAGGTGTACACGTAAAACCGTAAAAAGCACAAAAATTAAAATTTTACCCTAAAAATTCTTAAAAATCACTAAAAATCCAAAAAAATATTCTAAGAGTTTAAAAAAAATCCAAACTTACCAAAACCTTTTAATTAATTAAATATTAACTTTTTAATGCTAATTAAAGCCCTAAAAATCAATATTAACTAATAAAAAGTCCCAATCAAGATCTTAAAGTTTATAAACCTTTAAAATAACCTAATTAAGCTAAAAAGTAATTTTCAAAATTTAAAACCACTAAAAACTATTTTTAAACAATTAAAAACTATTAAAAGCTAATAAAACATAAAATAACTCTAGAAAATAATTAAAAGACTAAAAAATATTTGAAAAGTTGCAAAATTCCTAATTAAGTGTCTAGAACCTAGAAAAAATGTAAAAACTCAGAAAATCAGAATTTTAATTTTTAACAATAAAATAATATTAAAATATTATTAAAAATCAAAAAATCATAAAAAATTCTAAAAAGTTTCAAACTAGCTTAATTTAACCTAAATAATACAGAAATGAACTTGAAATTACCTAAATACCCTTAATGGGCCTAGAAAATGGGCTAAAACCAAAACAGATCCTTAATGGGCCAAATTTGAGCCCAAAATGAAGAAGTGACCCAAATAAGCCCAAAAATCACTACTTGACTCAAAATTTGATTTTAAACAACTTTTTCCAAAGGCCCAAAAGCTGAAAGTGTGAAATAAGCAAACTTATACCAAACAGCTTATTCTTAATGGGCTTTTTGGCCCATTAAGCTATAAGCTAATGCCATAAGCTCAAAGTAGACACACAAGCTTCTTTTGTCCTAAATAAGACTTCTGTAAAAAGAAATTTGAAATAATCCCAAGGAATAAGCCTGAAAATGCAATAAGCAATCTATATAAAACGACAAAATAGTCGTTTTTGAGTTCTAGGCCACCCCAAGAGCTGATTCAAGTTTCTAAGCTTTTAAATGACTTAAATAAGCTATTTCAACCAAAAGTTTTCAAATAAGCATACTCAATAAGCTGGAAAAAGCAAATAAGCACTTATGAAAAAGTTAAATAAGTTGGTTTTCTAGCAAAAAGTCAAAGTCCAATAAGCTCCATTCTAATCAAATGGGTCAAATAATGAAGATCTATCACAAAAAATAAGTTGTTGCAGGTCTGGATAAGCTAAAATAGCTTATTGATAAGCTGAGTACAATTTAACACTAGCAGGGGCTAGTTTTGGGTGTTGAGCAGTGGAAACTTTTTCCACTGCTTGACTTGTTTGACTTTTTGTCATTAGTGACTTTTTTGGAGATTCAAGTTTCAACAAGGCACCCAAATGATCATTGGATCATAAGGAGTCAATACAAACAAAGAAATCAACAATCCAACAAGCCAATTTGTATAGTTAATTCAATAAAGCACCAAATCTATCACAGACTTAGAACAATAAGCATTTGAGCACTTATAAGCAGTTTTAGCAATAATCAGCCAACCAAATTCAACCAAATGCATACACAAGCTATTATAAACTCAAATGAACAAGTCTAAACAGGTTTCATGCAATGATTCAAAGTTTTAAGCAAGATTCAAGCAAGATTAAGTTATTGGTGAACACTAACACATGCAGTTTTCACTTTGCTGATGTATTTGACCAACAAGCCAGATTCAACACCTAAAATCTCTCAAACAGGTTACAATGACTATGTTTAAACCATTTTTAGCCCTAAGCATGCATACACCCTAAGTGTTCCTAAATTCTTAGGTCAAAAATAGTCAAACTCAACAAGTTATAGCAGATTATGTGATTCAAGGTTTCAAACTCCAAAACTTGCAGCAAAACACTCTCAACCAAGCATATATCAAATATAAAGCACAAACACAAACTTTCCTTCACACAATAACAAGATTTCAACTCAAACAGGTAGACCCAAACACCCTTTTAACTTTTCAAAATCAAGTTTTTCAAATCAAAAGTGAGATTCAGTTTACCAAATGACCAATCTAAAATATAAACAACATTATCATGCAAGATTAAGCAGATTCAAGCCAAGAAATCAACAAGAAAACAAGTAGAGCACAAATCCACAAAAAATCCATTTTTTATCAGATTTTGAAGGTTTTAAGACAAACCTCATGGATGTATATCCACACCCACGAATGTTAGAGCTTATGTGCTAGCAAGAACAAGCACAAGCTTCCAACAGCAACCCTGCTAATATTCAACAAGGTTAGTAGCACAATATCAAAATTAGAAAAGTAAAAAGCCTTGATTGATGCAACCTTGTTACCCCACACTTGATTATCCCCAAGTTATAAGCCTCACCAAACCTTGAAAACACAATATCAGGATGCTATGATCAGCCCTATAGCCCAAGAATTCCAAGGTTTGAACAAGAACTTAGCAAAATATCACGCTTGAAGTAAAAATGCAAACTTTTGCACTCTCCTTAAAAACAGGTTTTGAGATTCAATTTCAGTTAACAAATAACATAAACAAGCATAAAATTAAGTGGCACTTGGTCTTTCTTCAACAAACTTAACACACTTTCATTAATATGAAAAGAGGATTTACAAGTTTTTGAACAAGGAAAAACCAAAAGCAAACTGCAAATGTTACACCCTAATGCCTTTATATAGGCTACATGGTAAACTAGTAAGCAATAAAAAACGTAAACCCTAGCTAAGGAAGTACAAGAAATGTCCTTGAGAACTTTTGGCATTTTGTTGAATCATGTGACTGATCTTGTATTGTAGCATGAGTTGGCAGTGTGAATGTTGATCTAAGGGCTTATACAAAGCTTAGAAACAAATCTGGATTGTGGGGCGTTGGATGAGGGCTTACTGTTTTAGCATCTTCTCCAAAGTGAAAAGAAGGGTAAACATGTGACTTGGGTGATGATGTGGCAGGCTGTTTGAAAGTTGGGATGTGATTTGGGTCACCTTAATCATTAATCGGCACAATTTTAGGGTTTAATTTTTGCTAAAACAAAAATCCCCAATCATGTTCTTGAGCTGATGAACATGGGTTTTTGTCTGTTTAAGGGGTGATTAAAATTTAAATAAATGTTAAGGAGCCAATGATTAGTTAATTATTTAACCAGGGGTGAGTGGAGTCTGATGTGGAGGGGTGGAGTGTTGTGATTGGTTGAAGTGGTGAGTGGGGTGAGGTGGCAGATTCTGGTTGGTCTAGGTATCTTCCATGTCTGGCCAATTTTAGTCCCTCATCTCTTTTCTCTTTGTCTTTTCACTTTAAAATCTTGTCAACGCCCATTTCCTTTATAACAACTTTTCATTTTTCACACTTTTGCCCCAAAAAGTTTTACAAAGTGAATTCAGGGGTATTTCTTGCCAATTTTTGATTCTTGAAGGGCTGATTTGGCATTTTCTTGATGGATTATGGTCTTAACTTGTATGATTGGCATTTTGGAGGATTGAAATTGCCAAGTCTTCATTTATGAGGGACCATTCTTGCCAAATGTTGAAAGTCAAGGGTCCTTTTGGTAATTTTGGGATTTTCAAAGGACCAAACTTGTAATTTCTTATACTTTGAAGGACTTCATGATATATTTGACTTTATGGAGGATAATGGTTGACAATTTAGCTTTGTTGAGGGGCTAAACTTGTCAATTCTTCAAAGTGGAGGGCCCTTTTTGCAATTTTGACAAACTTTAGTGACCAAACTTGTAATTATGAAGATACAAGGGTATAAAGTGTCAATTCTTCCATATTGGAAAACCCTTCTTCATAAGTCTTCAAATCTTCAAGGGTTTTTCTTGGGAAAATTCTTCATTAGGGCTTCGTTCATTGTGCGGCTTCGTTTCCCGTGTTCGTTTTTGTATGATTCTTGTGATCTTTTGTCATTTTCTCAATATCCGAACCTAAAATACACAAGCAACAAACACAAGCATATATATGGGTATTTTGATGATATTTAATGCATTTTAAGCCCTTTTTTGATGATGAGACTATGTATAAAAGCAGTCTCATCAGGACCTCATGAACCGGGTGTGTAAACCGTATTTGGACAAGTTTCTCATTGTGTTCATCGATGACATACTGATTTACTCAAGGAATGAGAAAGAACATGAGGAACATCTTAAGATAATACTAGAATTGCTTAAGAAGGAGGAATTGTACGCTAAGTTCTCGAAGTGTGATTTTTGGTTGCCAAGAGTACAATTTCTAGGTCACGTTATTGATAGCAAGGGGATTCATATTGATCCTGCCAAGATTGAATCAATTAGGGAGTGGACTGCTCCTACGACACCGATTGAAATTCGCCAATTCTTAGGACTCGCCGGATACTACCGAAGGTTCATCGAGGGATTCTCGAAGATCGCGAAACCATTGACGAAGTTGACTCAAAAGAAGGTGAAATATGAATGGGGAGATAAAGAGTAATTAGCATTCCAGAAGTTGAAACAAATGTTGTGTAGTGCGCCTATTCTATTGTTACCAGAAGGATCGAAAGACTTTGTGGTCTACTGTGATGCATCAGCAAAAGGATTGGGAGCTGTGTTGATGCAAAGGAAGAAAGTTATCGCCTACGCGTCACGACAATTGAAAACGCATGAGAAAAACTATACTACGCACGACTTGGAGCTAGGAGCGGTGGTATTTGCCTTGAAATTGTGGAGGCACTACTTGTATGGAACCAAGTGTGTCGTCTATACCGATCACAAGAGTTTACAACATATTCTTGACCAGAAGGAATTGAACATGAGACAACGTCGATGGATCGAGTTGCTCAGTGATTATGACTGTGAAATCCGCTACCACCGTAGGAAGGCCAATGTAGTGGCGGATGCGCTAAGTAGAAAGGAACAATTGATGACACGTAGAGTTAGATTGTTAGCTATGGTTATCAATCCGAACTTACCTGTGCAAATTCGTGAAGTACAAACCGAAGCCCTTAAGCCTGAACATGTTGAAGCTGAGAAATTAGGAGGAATGGTCACTAAGAAATTGGAGACTAGCACTAATGGAACGCTATGTCTGAATGGTGGAAGTTGGTTACCACGGTTTGGAGGACTAAGGGACGTGATTATGCACGAGTCTCATAAATCTAAGTATTCGATTCACCCAGGATCTGACAAAATGTATCAGGATATGAATAAGCTATATTGGTGGCCAAATATGAAAGTTGAAATCGCTACGTATGTAGGGAAGTGTCTAACTTGTGCTAGAGTGAAAACAGAACACCAAAAACCATTTGGATTGTTGGTTCAACCTATAATTCCTATGTTGAAGTGGGAAAACATAACCATGGACTTCATAACTAAGTTGCCTAAAACAACAAACGGATCCGACACAATTTGGGTAATTGTGGATAGACTTACGAAATCTGTACACTTTTTGGCTATGAAGGAAGATGATTCAATGGATAAGCTTACGAGACTTTATCTGAAGGAAGTAGTCGCAAAACATGGGATACCAATCTTGATAATTTCCGATAGAGACACTAGATTCACTTCAGAATTCTGGAAATCACTTCAGAAAGCGTTGGGTACGCATTTGGACATGAGTACTGCTTATCACCCGCAGACTGACGGACAGAGTGAGAGAACTATTCAAACGCTGGAGGACATGTTGCGTGCTTGACTTTGGAAAGCAATGGGACAGACATTTGCCTCTAGTGGAATTCTCTTACAACAATAGTTATCATGCCAGTATTAAGGCTGCACCGTTTGAAGCGTTGTATGGTCGTAAATGTAGCTCGCCTGTGTGTTGGAGTGAGGTTGGGGATAGTCAACTCACTGGCCCTGAACTCATTCGTGAAACAACTGAGAAGATTGTTCAAATCAAGAGCCGAATTCAAGCAGCCCGTGATCGTCAAAAGAGTTACGCCGACGTTCGACGTAAGCCTCTCGAATTTCAAGTGGGAGACAAAGTGATGCTAAAAGTATCGCCTTGGAAAGGTGTGGTACGTTTTGGCAAGTGAGGAAAGCTGAACCCCCGTTATATTGGACCTTTCAAAATTCTGGCAAAGGTTGGAACCGTAGCCTATCGTCTCGAATTACCGCAAGCGTTGAGCCGCGTGCACAACACTTTTCATGTGTCGAACTTGAAGAAGTGCCTTTCTGATGAGACACTCGTTATACCGTTGGAGGAACTCCGAATCGACGACAAGATGCAATTTTTTGAAGAACCTGTTGAAATCGTGGACCGTGAGGTCAAACGATTGAAACAGAGTCGTATTCCGATAATCAAGGTGAGGTGGAATTCTAAATGTGGACCGGAATTTACTTGGGAGCGTGAGGATCAATTTTGCAAGAAATATCCGCAACTCTTTGACAATTCTAGAAACCGTGACACTCCTAAGCTTTGAGGACAAAGCTTCTCTATCAAGGGGATGATGTAACACCTGGTAATTTTCCCTACTTTGTAAAATGACTATTTTACCCTTTAACTTTTTATTTAGTCAACTATGTGATTTAACTGTGTTGGAACCGGGAGGTTATCCCGCGTTTTCTGAAAAACTTTTTGATGACGAGTAATGACTTGACACTGTGCTCAGTCATTGTTCTGAACACTTTCTGTGAATCTGACCAAAATGCTGAGACGGTCAATGAATTGACGATAATCCATGAGATTATTCGTTACCTGTGAATTATGTGTTTAACTGTTTAGTTTTTAACAGCGTGATCGTATTTTCATGAACAGCGTATTTAAATATTTCTGTATATGTTTATATATGCATGTATTTTAGTATTTTGCTATTTATAGTAATAAATCGTATTTTCTGTGAATATTTAATTAACGTATCGTGTTTTCGTATTTTACGTCGTTTTTAGGTTTAACCGTCGTTAGCGTGCATAAAATACTTTATAAATTATAAAATATCAGTTTTCGTCGAAAAACCATAAATTTAATACATTTCGTCAAATTTTTAAGTTTTACGTAATTTTAAACTTAACCATATACTTTTCGACATTTACCTCAAACTAACTAACCTTTTTACCTTAAACCTTCTAACTAGTTACCATAGTAAAACTTTTGAAATATTTACCCATGTGGGACCCCCCATAACCGGCCAAAAACACCACTACATGCAAGATAACCAAAGTCTTACTCTTTGCCAAAATAAGCTTAAACCTTACACACCCTAAACTCCTTTAACTTATTACCCATATTTACCTCAACTCACACCTCACTTTCACTCATTCGCTTCACTCAACAAAAACACACACACACTCTCCATCTCTCTCTAAAACACACGGCACAAACACTCCACCATTTTCCACCATTGTTGATTTTCTTGAAGCTCCATTTTAAGAAGAATTAACACAAAATAAATACATCCTAGGGTTTGTACAAGTATAAAGAAGAATGGGTTTTCTTGGTTTGTATATTTGAGAAGTTTTGGTGGTAGTTATAGAAGTTGAGTTCTTGTTGATTATTAGTGGGTTAGAGCGTAGATCGGGTCGTTGTGGTTACGTAGAGTCGTTACTCAAGGTTACTTCTTAAAACTTTTTCATTTTTTTTCATTTTTCATGCATAATCTTTGCAGATCTATGCATGCATGTTACTCATCAACCATTTTCTTGAAATAAAAAGATAAAAAAATATTTTTGGTCATGAAATATTTTAGATCTACGAAAATTATGTGTGGATCTGTTAGATCCATGCATGAAAATGGTTTAATTGAAAGACTTGTAAAATATAAAAATGTATATTTTTAGATTTGTGGACTTGAAGATAAATCTTTTATTTTGAGTGTGTTTATGAATAATTGAAGGGAGCTAGTAGTGTTACTACCAGTGGGTACGCTTGAAAATGGTCGAAAACGAGTTTTTACGAAGAGTGTATAATCTGTCCGATTTTTATAAGAGGCATAGAGGGTCGTAAAAATTGTTTTGACACTAGTTTATTACGATATTATGAAAATATAAGTTAATACCTTCGTTTCGATATATTATGGGCTAAAAACGGAGTAAAAATGAGTAAGATATGATCGTTTAAATTTCGTTGTCGGAAAACTTAATTTTTGTGAGAAAGACTATAATTAGCTTGCTGTCTAGATTTTTGAAGTGGTCGAAACGACGTTTTCGAGTTAAACGGAGTTGTTTTAAGTGTCGAAATGGGTACTAAATGGTATGTATAAATGTTGGACTCGTTTTGTAAAAGGGTATTAGCGTAAAATGTGAATACTTGGTGCATGGTTAAAAGTTTGAGCGTTGAAAGTGGAAATTGATACTACTGCGGGAAAATGAGTTGTTGAAACATTGGCGATTGAGAAAGTGTTGAAATTAGGGGTTTTAGGACAAGATTTGAGTACTTACTAAAAATGGCAAATTTTTATGTGACGCCGAAAGGCTGCCGAATTTTTGTTAGAAATCGTGTTGGAAAATTTGTTAAGATAAATTTGGGTAAATTAAAATTTACGTCGAAAGGCTATCGAAATTTCGTCGAGTCAAAAATAAATATTTTTGCCTAAGTATATATATACTATAATGTTTATAACGATATAACATTTAAAAGTCACGATTTTAACAACGATATATATATATGATTGATGAGTAACGTACGTGACGAACTATTGTGACTTATTTGCTAGCGCCTAAACTATAGTATTATATTTAGGTTGTTGCTAGAGTTTCTCGCTACTATTTGATCATACTTGTGCTGTTTGAATCGTTGCTTGAGGTGAGTTTATAGATCCCTATTAAACTGTTTTATATGTTTAATGTTTTGGGATGTGATAAATGCTTTCGATGCTTGCTTCTGGACGCAAGTAAAACTTGATTTCTGTGAACGTTTTGTGAACATTGTTTATGAGATAGCTTAAGTTGCTTTAGCCGTAGTCCCCACTATCGTGAATCGTTAATTACTCTGCTGGAGTAAGCTCTTATGATATGGATAGATATATTGAGGGTTGACAACCTCCACTCGGGCATTCTGACGCCGGACGAGTGTATACCATTTGTGTGAACGGAGTTATCTTGGCTAGGTACTCTATTGGGGCAAAATTTATGTATACAATCTATTGTATGCACTGGATCATTAGTTTCGATGTCACGAGCTTAGCTATCATAAATATTGTGAACACCCAATTTATCCTACACTTGGCACTATACCTCCTATAGTTGCATGTGTACATGAAATGAAATCTGAAATCGATTTACTATGAACTTTTACTTGAAACCTATATTCTCACCAACTTTATGTTGACCCAATTAGCATTTATCTCAGGTAATTGATGATGATTTGTATCTGCTGTGTGAAGTACTTGGAGTCCACATGCATTTCTTGGCTATCTTCGGACATTTATTTACTTATGCTTTTGAACAGTTATCTCGTTGATGTTTAAAACTTTTATATTCCGCTACGCTATCTTTTGAAACTGAGACCTTTTGTACTTTGATGCTTTTATTAAATTCAACGACATATTTTTATAAAACGTCTCATTTAGAGTCGTTCTCTTGTACCTTGAAATATGATACAATGACGTAACATCCCCCGAGTTCACCACTTCCGCATATCACATTTTGGGGTGTTACAGTAAAAAGTACATCCTCGTCATTGTCGATGATTACTCTCGATTTACATGTGTGAAATTTCTTACAACAAAATATGAGGCACCTAAATTCATCATCGGATTTCTCAAGATGATTCCAGTGCGTCTCAACACTACTGTCCGGCGCATTCGTACAGATAATGGAACCGAATTTGTGAATCAATATTTGCGTGATTATTATGACGAAGTTGGCATATCTCATGAAACATCCGTTGCTCGCACTCCACAACAAAACGATGTCGTTGAAAGGCGAAATCGCACACTTATGGAAGCTGCTCGAACGATGTTAATTTACGCAAAGGCTCCATTGTTTTAATGGGCAGAAGCAGTATCTACAGCAGTTTTCACCCAAAACCGGTCACTAATTCGTAAACGCCATAGTAAAAAACCTTATGAGCTTCTACATGGAAAAGTACCAGATTTATCATATCTTCACGTATTTGGTTCTCTTTGCTATCCAAATAATGATGGTGACAATTTGGGAAAACTTCAACCTAAGGCTGATATTGGTATCTTCATTGGTTATGCACCCACAAAGAAGGCATACCGAATCTACAACCGTAATTCTCGAAAGATCCTCGAAACTATGAAAGTTGATTTTGATGAGCTGACAGCAATGGCTCCTGAGCAAAGCAGCTCTGAACCCGCACTTCATGAAATAGGACCCAGTAACATTAGCTCTGGTCTTGTCCCAAACAACCATACTTCATCATCATTTACACCACCTTCTAGGACTGAATAGGATACGTTGTTTCAACCGTTCTTTGATGAATTCTTTACTCCTCCAAGTATTGTTTCTCCAGAACCTGAGGTAATAGCTCCGGTTACCGAAGTTGTAGCTCCAGCAACCGAAGCACAATCAGATACATCTGCACCTACAATTGGTCAAGATATACCATCAACGAGTAATTCTCAACCAACACACGAATCAACTACCCATGTCATGCCTATTGATGATGAAGAGGATGATAATGATCACGATTTGGAATTCGCTCACATGCGTGAACTTCCATTCTTGGTGTACCAATTCCCGACTCTAATCAAGCCGAGTCGTCTACCTCAGAGGCAGCTCCTACTACAGTCTATTCCAATCCACGGATTCGTGAACATGACAGCAAGTGGACAAAAGATCATCCTATAGCTTCTATTATTGGTGACCCTAATCATCTGGTGTCCACACAAAGTAAGTTACAAGAAAATGCAATGTTTTGTCATTTTGATGCTTTTCTCACTGAAGTTGAACCTAAGTCATGGCAAGAAGCTTTTACTTAATCTTGTTGGATAGAAGCTATACAAGAAGAACTTAATGAATTTGTAAGTCTTGAAGTATGGTAACTTGTCCCATGCCCGGATCAAAGTGCAGTTACTCACATTGAAATGGGTTTACAACGTGAAACTCGATGAGTTAGGCGGAATATTGAAGAACAAAGCTCGACTAGTAGCTCGTACATATAAGCAATTATTAGGCATCGACTTTATGGAATCCTTTGCACCCGTTGAGTAACACCCCCAAATTTATACAACTCAATACAGCGGAAGACTAGTTGGTGTTACGGGATAGCACATTACTCACATCATAGACAACGCATAAAAATCGCGTCGTTTAATAATAAATTATTTCCATTCATAAATATCAAAGTTACATCGGTCCCAAGTCATTGTATTTTATACAGGTTTTACAAAGTATTTGAATGGAAAATAAGTATTTAGGTGCGGGCCATGAATTCTTGTTGTCTTCCCGAGAATTACCTTCAAGTACCTGAGATAAAACATGTTAAAAGAAAAGGTCAGCGATAACGCCGAGTGAATTCATAGAGTTTAATAAATTCCATCAATATAACTTTGGTATAAAAATAGTACCAAAAATCAATTCGTACAAATCGTTGTAATAGGCCGTAAAATAGCCAAAATCATTTTATACAAATCGTTGTAATAGGCCAGAAAATAGCCAAAGTCATTTTATACAAATTCTTATCAAAAATCATAATATAGGCATTTACCTTAAAAATTATTATACGAGCCAATGTCGTAAAAACATTATACAATACGTCTTACGACGTTGTATGAAAATAAAAACAGTTATATGAGTATGGTTATAAAAACCAAAACACAAACATAATATCAATAGTATGACCCTGTATTGCTAGTCAGGCAATACATCGTAATTCGAAGCGTCTAATAGTATTTCGTTAGTTTTTGGATTATTATAAGCCGCATGACATTGTTACCTTACTAAACCAAAACGGGTAGCTAACCCGATACCAATTTTGCCCATCTAAAGTAGCGTGTCGTCACAAAGGTCACGCTATGGAAATCTTCTCATAAATAAATTCGCTTACCAATCAATGTGGCACGACGGGGATCAACCGTCAAGGCGCGAACTGGGGTGATCGTCCCCAAATAGTACAATTAAATGCATAAGCGTCTACCAACTCCCGGTAGTTCACAATTCATGCTAATGGGACTTTTAATGACATAACCTAACTTTAATAATCCATTTTATTTCATCTATCGGGTCCATTAATCATTTATCGGGTCATACAATCGGGTCATTCAATCATTCGGGTCCAAAATCAATAAACAAACAATCGGGACAAATGGTGTCCTATTTTATAAAACTAACATGTTATCTCCCTCGCGGGTTTATAAAACATTTATAAAAACATTTAAAAGATTGTGAGGCTATGAACTCACGTTGATGTGGGAAGGCGGGTTATCGGCAACTCGGACGTACGGTACGTGCTTCAATCACGGAAACCTATATAAATAATAATCGGTCTTAGACGTTTGTCCAATGACTTTATAAAAATAACAATTATGTATACATATGATGATTATATATATAAGATGATCAAGTGGGTTTACATATTCTTGTTTACTCATTTTAGTGTTATATGTCGGTAACTTTTATACTAGTTTACTAGTTTTATCTATTTACACGTTTTAAGTCCAATAAGCTTATTATAAGTTATTTAACTTGTTTTAATCCATTCTATATTTATATTATCAGTATCTATACTTTCCATGTTAGGCCCAAATGGTTTAAGCCCAACAAGTTCTTTTTATAAGTGTTTATCTTATTTAGTCCAATAACGTTAATTTAGCCCGTTAACGTCCGTTTGTCCTATAGTTCAGGTTTTTATCGGTTTTTACTTGTTATACATGTCTATATATCAGTACATAAGTTTTATAAAGTTTTCATTAGACGGGTCCAACCATCTAAGTTTTATTTAACAAAAACGTTAATTTTACGGTGTTAGCCGAAAAAGTCGTAAAAATCATGTTTATAGTTTTATAACTTATAAAACTTAACAAGTTACCATTTTTATAAAATGTCCACTTATTTACCATTTTATATATTTATATAAATGTATTATATAAGTTAGTGGGTTTTAATTTATATTTTAAACTATTAAATTTTGAGTGCTTATATAATAGTATTATACTTTAATTTCCAAAATCTGATTTTTAACTTCACTTTCACCAAAACTGCCATATCTTGAGTTCTATATGGAGATAGAAGCTCAAATTTGTATCACATGAACTACATGATATGTGCTACATTTAACTCTTCTATAGCTACTGTTGAATCATCTTCTAAATATTTTCTAAAAATCGTCCAAAACAGTGAACTCAGATTTATACCTTAAACTTGTTTTGATAATATCTCACTCATTACTTTGATTCCATTGCATGGCCAACTCTCACATGTGTACAAGACATATAGCTTACTGTAAATGGATTCTAATTCATCATTTTATCAGCCCATGACCTGTTTCTTTACTGTTTTATACAGTCATGTAAATTAATCAAGATTTAACCTTGTTTCTTATGGTTTTTCACCTTTTTAATCATGTTTATCAACACCAAATCCCCACATAACATTTTTATCATCATATAATCATCATATACATATACAATAGAAAATAAAATACATGTTTACATAATCAAAATAACAAGAAGACGAGGAGGACAATCTTTATACCACCAAGTTGATGTAGGTTATGATTTGGACATGGTTTTTGATGGAGAAACTTGTGCTTAGCCAACACCATCTTCAAGACCATCAATCTTTATGATCACCTTGTGGAAAATCAGCCTCAAGACACCATGAATACTCCTCCTTGGATGTTATAATCACCACCATTCAAGAGAGCTTCAAGAGGGCTTCAACATATGTAAAAATAACATAGGATTTCAAGGTTAATTTTTGATCAAAATGGTGTTTGTGGTGAAAAATGGGACGGCACAAATGAGTTAGAGAGAGGTTTGAGAGAGTTGTTTGCATGTGGAAATGATGGTATGAGTTTGGCTAGTGGTAATGAGAAGTGGTTTTGATGTAAGCTTGCTTACTTTGTAAGCACAAAGTAACAAGTGTTTACTTGTTTATAA
This sequence comes from Glebionis coronaria, assembly GCA_025667525.1. Lineage (NCBI taxonomy): Eukaryota > Viridiplantae > Streptophyta > Magnoliopsida > Asterales > Asteraceae > Glebionis > Glebionis coronaria. The sequence continues at coordinate 291,959,541 of CM046875.1, forward strand.
GGTTGTGACACCTCATGGTTTATTTAGCTTAATGTGGCCAGTTTTGATGGGGGTGGTGCAAGTGTCCCACTTGTCTCATCCCCATTTATTTACGGGTACTCCTCGATTCTAGTTTCCTCGATTTGCGTGCCCTCGGGTCGTTTTATGAAAAACGTTTTTATAAATTATGAATCAACGTCACAAAACGAATTCAATAAAAATTGTCTCATCAAAAACGGAGTTCGAAAACGTAAATACGTAATCCTAGGGTTTCCGGTTTAGTCGTAAAGGACGTTAAAATAAAATCGTAAGTCCTAATCTCTTCTCGTAAATTTGTGAGTTTATGAACCAACACAAATTTAAAACTCCAAAATATATTCATGGACAAATTTATTTTCTTAAATGTCGGACTGTCTCCAAAGACGGTGTATGTAACGTAAGCACGTAACGTTGAATCCTCCGGTTTAGACGTATTCGATACTACTTCAAGACGTAAATCCAAATTTCTTCCCAAAAATAAGTGAGTTCATATTGTAACATTAAAATAATATTTTCAAATAATATTTGAGAATAAAATATCAATCGTAAATTGATGGATTGTCACAGCATTTACCCCTAAACAGGATCTTTGTCCTCAAAGATCATCTTACTACTCGCTTCTTATAGAGTTAAAGTCATGTGGGTATTTCCTCCACACTCGGTCTTTTCTCACAAGTGCAATTCATTACAATACGCGAGTTTCATCAAACATAACTACGGGAATAAGATCAGGCTTAATGTTGACTTACTTTCTCTATCCATGATGTTCACGGGTTTTTGATGATTGCAACTTTTCGCCGATCTAAGCTCTACTAAGAATAATCAGATTCTCACTTGATAGATATTCCATCAAGTTGGATATACGAAACATAATTCACGCAGTCTTTGAAGTCCTAGGGTAGATCCAGCTTATATGCCTTTCAAACCAATCTTTTTACATCATCTCTATGGTCCCATACAACGGGGACTTATATCCCATGATTTGTCAGATCATGAATTCATTTTCCAAGTTTAAAAATTGTGGCATAACTTCGCTACCCATTTGGCACTTCAAGATCTACATTTCATATTCACATAACCTCCTGCCTACTACCGGCAGTCAATATTCAGATCCTAATTTCAACAATCATTTCAGATCTCGCGGGTCAGGTATTTTGCAAGGTTAGGTTCGCCATCATAGGAAACCTTAAACCTAAAAGACATGTCCAACTCACAATGGGTGTATGTCGGGTGTCTTCATCTCAACTCCTGCTTACAGATGCTCTAATATAGATCCTAACAAGATTCGATCTCAATCCTAATACGATGATTATCAATGATAATCTCTCCAAAGGAAAACGATTATACGGTCTATTACCAAAGGTCAATCATTCAAACATAGAACAACGCTTATAGTATTTTGTATCGTTACTTTACCTCGTCCCTTCGATTGGGGTGGTACATAGTACTCTCATCAAGGTTCGTTCTCAGTGACTTCTGAGCAAATCTCTAGAAATTCGATGCGAAGCGAGGATCTTGATATATAGATGATCGATACAGGCACACTATGTTTATATAACTTCCTTTAAATAAAAGAGTCTATTTCTTCATCAAGATTCTATCATTAACGAGAATGATATTAGCAGATTTGGTCAGTCTGTCGACGATGACCCAAATTGAATCAAATTCAGATGATGACCTTTGCAATAGCTAGACGTTTACTAATGTATGAGGCGATGTATGCCTTCATAATTTGTCATTAGTACAACTTCTTCAGACAAAGATACTTTTAGTCATAAATGACATAAATAGAATACTTATACTTACAAATTCCGACATAACTATATCTCATAATCTCTATATTTAGACAATCACAAATGGTCTTTAAAACATTTAACGCTATCGGCTTCTAAACTCTAATGGTTCACACTAGCCGTGAAACCCTTTTTTTTTTTTTTAATTATCCATATTATCCTTTTTACAAACATTGTTTATTTTTATATTGTTCGGCAATTTATTTTGCACTCTCATTATTAAGGAACATGTCCTAACTGGTTCTTTATCTTTTGTACATAATGCGTCGGTATCTATATTCACTTCTCATGATGATATAATTTTCATGTCCACAATTCACTCAGATATTGTTTCTATATTATGTGTCAGTAATTACGTTCACTTTCTCCTGATGAAATAAATATCATAACTGTATTTATTCAAAATTCTTTCTTCATATCTTCTATGTTTTAGTTTCGTCTCATCTATCATTTTTATCCGTTTTACTCAATCCGTCGTCTAAAGCGTCGATAATTATCATAATTAATTAAATAATTATTAGTAAATTTTTATGAAGCGTAAAAGTTTTAAATTTCTTAGTTCGACCAATTATATAAAGTGTTCAAAATAAATTTGAGTTTAAGTAACTAGATTTTCGTTGATTTATAGAAAATAATTAATAAGATTCGTAAATGTTCGAAAAACCTTTGTTTATAATTTGGTCAAAATTTTCTTAGTTGAAAAGAAAAAATTTTCGTTTCAAGTTTTAAGTCATGGTTTAAATGGTTTCCTCATTCCTTCTTAGGTTGTCTAGAAGTATACACAAACATTTACCCCTAAACAGAAGTTTAGTTAAATGTTTAGTGTATAAGGGAATAATCCCTTTAAAATCCTTTGTTAAAACATTTGTCAAAACATATTTCCATTTCTTTTTGGTAAAATCCAAAGTCTTAAAAGGGCTCTTAATTTTTGAAGAGTCTATATGCATACATCTTACCATTATTAACCCAACGGTCATTTTATGTAAAGGATTAAGTTTTTAATCCCTAAGCGTTAATGGTTCTAATCTTTGAAAAGTCAATATAGCTTCCATTATCTATTAATCACACGGTTAAATCATGCAAAGAATTAAGTCTTAAATCTCATGTTAAATATTTAAGATACAGGTTTTCATTGTTCGGCCAATTCAAGGCAATCTATAAATAATTATTAACGCATTCTTATTCTTATAAACAAACATATAGTCCTTAATGATCACGAGCATGAATTTATCAAATTACAGCCTACACACGTGATTCATCATATTTATGAATACTACATGTGCATTGTCAATCCAAACGATATCACGTGAAACTCATAACGTTCATTACAAGCACCGGATGTAGTGATTGGAATAGATAATCTCTTTTGCAGATGCGAGGTTGATGGTAACCATGCTATGGATCAAATTTTCTAGAACCTTGTAAATGATCGAACAATTCTTCCATTTCGAGTTATGGATATCGTTTTCGATTGTCAATTTACTCAATTCACAGTAATCTATAAATATAAGGAATGATAACACCATAGCTCTTCAGGATGACAGGCTTGGTATAATAAAATCTTTCTCTGATAACTTTCTCAGTTGTACGGTAATTCCTTAAATTCAGATGGTGCTGACGTACAGTGCACAAGCCACAGGTGCAGCACCAGAAATATAATCAATATCAATTTCCACTTGCCTTAATGGCAAAAGTCTAGGTAATTTATCAACAAATACTTCCTAAGGTTCCAGATAACAGAAACATCTTTTAATAAATACATATTAGGTTCTTCTAGATTACAATATCTATAACTAGTTCACAACCATTCCTGGTATACTTTTTAAGTCTAAATGCAGGATATGGTCATCCATCACGAATTATTTAGATCACTTTTGATAATCAACATCTTATCTTTTAGGGAATTCTACTCGAGTTCCCATCAATTAAGACAATGTCGTCATGTCATAATGAATCAATCCATTCTACCGGCATTATCAACTTTTTCAGTTTTATTGCCGTCGGTAAGATGTGAACTTCTCAAAAGTCTAATAATAACTCACGATCCTTCACAAATTCAAGGATATATGGATATACAACTACCATTAAAAGAATAAGGTCAACGCATAATCTATGCGAGAGAATTTCAAATAAGATACAGACGAAAACATTTAACGAATATGAATATATCCCATGTTTTCATAATTTGAGTACGCATTCGAAAGCTCCTTGGATCGTTACCCAGGTCATTCAAATGAAACCAAATCAAAAGAAATGATAGGAATGTCGATACATCCAGTCGGGTATCAACACTCGGTAATTAGATACTTTTCCTAAGAATCTCACTACGGGAGAATTGGACAAGAAAGAATTATCAATTGTCAAATAAGACAATTTCCACAGATGAGTAAATTCAACTCAGAAGAATAGATGCTACAGGCACATATGTAGGTGTCCCTAACACTATGTCCTTATTTTTCACTTCTTGCAGATCTCATAAAATTTAATCTTTCATGATCTTCAAAGAAAATGTAGTTTTTATTCATTAGTTTTATAGTGACTACTAATCAGTCTTGCATAGTCCATTCCAAATTGTATGTAGGCGCGCAACTATATACAATTTCAAGATTAACGATGCAATACTCAGTTCGTCAAAATTTTATCATTATGTTTATAATAAAAACATTTTCATGCTTAATTCTTAAATAAGAATCAAAAATATATTTACAGAGAATTTTCTTTGTTATGAAAACAATAAGGTTTTCCAAAGTGTTTTATAAACAACGTCATTCAAATAACAATTACTTATAAATCTCACTATGAATAATCCTTATAGTGATGAAAATTCAATTTTTCTCAAAGGATACCGTTTTAACTTTATAAAAATAATGTGTGATCTGCAAAAGAGTGATGAAGAGTTGTTCACCAAGAACTTAACTACAATATGATAGGAAATAAGCTTAGCCAAATGATCATGAGGTTCATGACTTCGATGGCACTCAGAAATACAAAGAGAAGAATCCACAACGTAACTCGATTCAAGATGAGTACTTGTTCAATGGTTGCACCACTATTGCGAACATTAGGATGAAGCAATAAAAGATAGATAACATCAATACATGTAGAATTTAGCAATCAAAGGTGATTGCGGTAAATTACACCCCTTTCTTTGCCTTAGGAAAAACAAAGAGAAGAAACGTAAAGTAGCGGTAAGTATCGAGTGACGGTTTAGGAAAACCGTGCACTAATGACCCTCAATCACTTAAAAAAGATGAAAAGATTCGTTTCCCAAGGAGGTATGGTGTTGTGAATTAACTTGTATTTCTTTGAGATTAATATTGATGAGATGGAATGACGGTTTCTTGGAAATTATATTATGACGTGAAAAACGAAAACGTAAAACCGTAGAAAAATCACTAAAATTAAAAATTATTAAAACCAAAAACAAAATCGAGAAAAAGATTAAAAAGACTAAAACAAGTCTAAAATAATATAAATAAAGACAAAAATCCAATAAAGATATTTTAAAACCTTTTATTAATTAAATAATTAATTTTAAATGCTAATTAAAGCCCTAAAATTAAATTTAATTAATTCAAATGTCAAAAATATGATTTTATTGAATTATTACTCAACTTATATTATTATAAGACTAAAAAGTAATTTTCTAAAAATTAAAACTTATTAAAACTATTTTTAAAACTCTAAAAATGATTAAAAGTAATTAAAAACCAATTAAACTTAAAATAATTATAAAAATAAATCTAAAAGTTATAAAAATAATCTAAAAATGGAAATAGTCCTAATCAATGACAAAGAACCTAGGAAAAATGAAAAAGAAAGAAAAATAAAATTTTTGAAAATTAATTAATAAAATAATATTAAAACACTGTCTTGCGCCGCAGCGTTTAGACTTGCGCCGCAACTAGTGTTGCGAGATCACCAAGATCAGCAGCACCTGAAGTTGCGCCGCAGTTCTTGGGTCTTGCGCCGCAACTGGCGAAACGGGAATACCAAAAATCTGCAGCTTCTTTAGTTGCGCCGCAACAAGTATGACTTGCGGCGCAATTCGTGTGACGGACCTGTTTTTTGCTGAATCAAACAAGTGCACACTTGTGCACTTTTGATGCCAAGAGGAGCTTGGCAATGAGCTTGTTTGGAGATTACTTTGGATCAATTGGGGCACCCTTGTGCTCAATGAAGCACAAGGAGTCAATAACACACAAATTAAACACCAAGCACTCAAAGATTAAGCATCAAAATCATGAAAAACCAAGCAATATAGCAATATGCAGATTTTTAACACCCTTTTTCTTTATAAACGCTCCAAATTCACTCCAAACTTGACCAAATGATTACACAACAATAAAACAATCTAACTCAAACCTTAATCTATTAACCTAACATCTTTTAGCAACACAAATCAATGATTGTACCCTGCTTAAACCTGTTGCCAAACACCCTTTTAAAATCTAAAAACCAACTTTTAACATACCAAAACCTTACAAAACTTGATTAAACTTGTTCCAACATCTTAAAACATGCATAACAACACTTGAGAACACAAATCCACTATCTATAACACACTTAGTAACAAAATCACATGAGATCATATAAACTAGCACTTTAATGAACTTTTCAAGGAAAAAGGAAGATACCTTAGGTTCTTACATCTAAGAACCTAGAGGATGAAAATCCTCCTCCAATCCAACCCGGGTTGGAGCTGAACTAAATCAACAAGCCTTCAACCTATTTGAACACAAAACAAAGAAAACAAGAAAATAATATAACAATATATATTTTTTATGTTTCCTTTTTCTTCTTTCCAAAATACTTTCAAAACCTTTTTAATCTTCTTAAAATGTTTCTATAACACTTAAATCACCAACAAACATGAACTCCTAACAACAAAAACCTTTTGAGAAGATTTTACCAAAATCTCTCAAAATCTCAAAACCTTAAACAACTTTGAAAATCAAAGTTGCTTAACCAAATAAAAGTGGAACTCAGAATCAATCTCCTCACAACACACAAACTTTTAAAAACAATAAAAAAGGAATTACACTTGAATATTTCAAAAACCAAACTTTTTATTTCTTTAAAAAGGAATTACATGTGAGAGACTAAAAACTGGAACAAAGGGATCACCACAACTTGGGTCTCCTTTTATAGAGCCTATAGAACATCCTAGAAGCATAAAAACATAAAACCCTAATACATAGAAAATCCCAATTGTGCCCTTGAATGATTTTGAGTGCATATGAGCTGTCCATTTGATCTTGGCCTTTAAATTTTGCTTTGTGAGCAAGCATATCATCTTGGACGTTCATTTTGCCACGTCACTAGTCTTGGAGGTTAAGAAATGATGTGATTGGTGGATTGGGGAATTGGGGTTTTGGTGCACATGAGTGGGATGCAGGTTTTTAGGAGTGGGAAGGGTTTTGGAGTGTGTGAATTAAGTGTGTGCAAGTTTAATTGAGTTTTACCCAAGTAAATGTGAGGGTAAAATCTGGGGTGGTAAGAAGGTGAATAGTACTCATTTGATCCGAATTTTGGGGGTGGGATAGTTGTTAGGCGCATTTTTTTTAAATGTTTCAAAAATGGCGAATTTGGTCCTTGTCTTTTGGAATTTTTGGCTTTTAAAGATTTTCAGCCTAAAATCTCCTTTCCTTTGTTAATATCTTCCATCAATTGACACTTTTGGCACAAACTTTCTCCAAAATGTTTCCAAGGACTTTTCTTGCTATTTTGAGTATTTCAAGGGCTGAACTTGGACAAAGTTGATCTTCAAAGGTCTTCAATGTCTCTTAAACTTCATGAGGGACCATAATTGGCAATTTGAATTTGTTGAGGGACCAATCTTGCCATTTCTTCAAAGTTGAAGGACCTTTTTGCAATTTTGACAAACTTAAGGGACCAAACTTGTAATTATTAATATACAAGGGTTTTAAGTGTCATTTCTTCAATAAATGATGATCAATCTTGTTTTGTCTTCAAGTCTTCAAGGCTATTTGATGAAAATTCCATGATTAGGGCCCGGTTCTTTGTACGGCTTCGTTTCTCGTGTCCGTTTTTCCTTGTATCTTGTGATCTTTTGTCTTTTTCACGATATCCATACCTAAAATACACAAGTAAACAAACACAAGCATATATATGGTATTTTATGACATTTTAATGCATTTAAAGCCCGAAAAGAACGATGAGATCATGTATAAATGCCATCTCATCACTCCCCCATACTAAGCCATTGCCGTGCCCTCACGCAATGCTAGAATAAAGTATCTAAGCATCACCAAAGTTCAATTTTATTAACCTTTATTTGAAGAGTAAAAGAAAACTTGCAACATACTACGATATTGTGTAAAGACATAATGTATGATTTTCATCACCAAAAGGTGACTTTTAGGGTCAAAGAATAGAAACAAGTTAATGTCCCTTAGAGTAAATTTCGTCATCCTTGATTGTCATACATTCCATGCTAAGTGCAAAAACAAGATCATTGTTGGTACAAGTCACAATGCTAACACTACTCATACGTTCAAATTGTGTAATACTTTTTCTCCCCGCAATCCTAGTTATTATAAAAGGAAATGGGTTACTAGCATTTTTTATCTATTTGTCATGGATCACAAGTGATTCATATTGACTTATTTGAGTAGTTATTAGTCCGAAAGCAAAGTAGCACGATTTGATCAATAGTTAGCCGAAGGACAAAATCTTTTAAAACGGCTTCTCGTGTATCTCCTTAAGTTCATATCTTGGCATAACTTGTTTCACGATTTGAGACCTTTCTCGGACCGATATTTGGCATGTACTTCATACTTCAAATCTTGGGAAGACGTTCTCGAAATTATGGTCTTCTCTTCATATAATTGGAATTTCTTCACTTGACGTTTTTGAGAGATTCTTCATATAGGACCACGACTTCATCATTTTTCTTCAATCTTTACTTTGGATTTTGATATACAACGATCCGCCTCCTTTTCGGACTTGGATATATTTATCCTCATACCTTGTTAGGGTCTTTTTGGATAGACTTTCTCCATTCTTTAGGGGAGTAATTGCTTCTCGTCGTGTGTCTCGATCCTTCATATTGATTTTGGAACAATGATACTTCACATCATCTTTGGATCTTTAGCAAAAATAGAGCTCCTCATGCCTTGTTAGGGCCTTTTTGGATGATCGCCAATCTTCGCGTCCCGCTTCAATAAGTTATGCCTTGGCTATGAACTCTATTCAACCCCGAGCAACTTTTAAACGATCTTGCGCTAGAGGCTAAGTAACCTTTCAAACGGTACGACCTTACTTATTGCAATTATGATTTATTCTTAATGCATTGATCTTATGGGAAGAAAAAGCCACAATTAAAAACACATGAGTTTTTGAAAGAACACTTTCATGTTCTACGTTTAGCATGATCACTTGTCTAACTCTATCATTTCTCGTTCTTCACTATATAAAGACCTCTAATTAAAGAGACTCGTGAATACTTAGCCATGCAAGTCAAAATTAAGCCAAATTTGGATTAGCTTTCATTAAGACTATATCAAATCAAAGTTTTGGGTTTTCAAGCCACCTATAGGATCTTGCACTTTCTTGGACTTTTTCAAGTTTAGAGAATGCGTTTTAAAGTTCCCTTGATAAGTGACTTTCTAGAATCAATTATAGGAACTTGCGAAAAGTTCTTGTTCTTAACCCGAATGAATTAAGACTTTCGCGTTTTAAAGCTCCCTATATAAAAGTCTAGCAAAACTTGAATTGAGCGGGTTAAGGAATGTAAATGGCTCCAAATGCCCATCAAGTCAAAAATTAACTCTTATTCTCTCCATCGGAAAATATACATTCGTGTCTTAAAAACACTTATGAAAACTAAGAAAAATTTTAAAATTTGGCCATTTTTAGCCTTATTAGCAAAACAAAACATTGAAAATTGGAAAACGTGAGGGCGTAGCAAAGCAAGTACCTATTCACCCCCCCATACTAAAAGTAAACATTGTCCTCAATGTTTCGAGTCTAAAGGTGGAGCACCCCCATACTAGAGACGAAGAATCGAATGCTTAGGATCTAGCATGGAAAGGGTGATCAACAATATATCTAAAGCCGTTTATTAATTATGCTAAAAGATAATTGTTAGAACAATAAAGGATATGTCATGGAATCGTGAAAAACTTCTTCAAACGAACGATGGAGGCTCACGTAAACGAACACGAGAGTCTTCAATCGTAGATGATGATGATCTAGATAACACAATCACAAACAACCACGAGACAACGAGTTGGAAGGGTACAAGTCCCCTTATTAGTGAACATAAAGCATAAAGATAAGCATGGGATCTCCCCCACGAGGCACCTCGTTTTTGATTACCGAGTCATAAGCTCGACTCGAATCCCCATAAAATGTGAACATTTAGGGATATCATGGTGTGGTCAAAGGGGCTTACATGATAAACAAGGCCCAAAAAGCAACCGGTAAAAAGGACTAAGTCCTTAGATGATGCAAAATACCGGGGTCGAAGGTGGCGTTCTCGTTTCCATTGGGAAAACAAATTAACACCACTCCAACATGTGCCATAAACTCAAAGAGTTTGAAGACAATAGATGAGAAGTAGAAGGGTGAGACAATTGGTAAGACAAACGTTTGAGCTACTCGAGGTAGACTCGCACCAAGCAAATAGAGAGATTTTCCATTTATTGCATCGGTGGAAGACCGAGATTTCCCTTTACATAAAATTCCGGGATCGAAAATCTCGTCCTCGGTGGACAAGGATAAGGGAACATAAGGGGCTTCCCCCATACTAGAACCACACAAAACATCGTCAAAAGGAGTAGACGAGTTTGTAGCACTCAAATCACGTGGTGATGACGGAGTTAGATTTGTAGAAAAATCAATTAAATCACATTTAAGATCTTTTCCTTTTTTATCTTTTGAACTCTTCTTATGAAAACCCTTGTTGATTATGTCGAAAATATTCGGTGTCTCTAAGATGATGTTAGTTACACTAAAAATTCTCACATTTTGAAACCGTTTTGGTTTTGGTGGCGGCAAGTTCTCAAAACGTTTATCGACGAAGAAAACCTCCCCATCGGGGCCAACATATTCATCATCCGAAAGATCTTCCGTGGAAACCGGCAACTTATCAACACTTTTCAAGAATGAAGGTGAAGGATTTTTCGATTCAAGTATTGATGGTTTCTTCTTTGTAGGCTTAGCACTCATAACCTCCACCGGCGGAGGAAATGGTAAATTGTTTTTGGAGACATTCCCTAAAACTCTTGGTGAAAATTCTTTGCAAACGACATTGGTCGAGTCACCATGGTTTAAAGTTGCAATAGAATATACATGAGAAAGATTGGAGTTTTGTGTTGTATTGATGACAAGTTCTTCCTCATTGAAACGAAGGGTGATTTTTCGAGCATGAACATCGATAAGTGCTCTTGATGTATCCAAAAATGAACGACCCAAAATGAGAGGAACTTTTCGATCGATGGGAATGTCTACAACTATAAAGTCAACGGGATAGTAAAACTTTCCGACTTTAACGAAAACATCCTCGGCTACTCCACATGCCATGATCGTAGAATGATCGGCCATCTCGATGGACATGTTCGAAGGAGTAAGAGCCGGAAGCGAAAGTGATTTGAAAATCTCGAGAGGCATTAAATTAATACTAGCACCAAGATCGGCCAAGGCGTAGCATTCCTCCATATCTTGTATAGCACACGGAATCAAAAATTTACCGGGATCACCGACTTTTTGTGGTATGCGGCTTAGAAAAACCGACGAACAACTAGACGATTGTTGTAACTTCTCTTTGTTGTTTAGCATACTTTTGAAGTTTGCGGCGAATCGAGGCATCATAATTAAAGCATCGGCAAAACTTATGTTAAAATGCAAATCACGAAACATTTTCATAAATAGCTCAAATTGATAATTGTTCCTTTCTTGTGCTTTCTCTTTGTGTCGTCTCGAAGGGTAAGGTAAAGGTGGTGTGGGTTGGTCATTAGGCAACGGCCTTGGAATCTCGGGTTCCACAATTGGTATTGGTGTAACCGTAGGTGTGGTATGAGCGGTACTTCGTGGGATTGTAATGTGCTCCTTTTCGACCATCACCTCGGGTTCTTTCTCGATTTCCTTCTCCTTAGAAGTACTTGGACGAGAGATTGGTTCCTTGAAAGTTTTACCACTTCGTGTAGCAACAACCTTCAATTCTCCCCTCGGGTTGTTAATGGTATCACTAGGAAGACCACCCGAAGAAGAGGGCTTACACATGATAGCTTCGAACATCTTAGCCATTCGGTCCTCAAATTTTGATTGCCTAGCATCCGCTTTCAATAACTCTTGCTTAATCTCATGTTGTCCTAATTCCATCTTTTGTTGGTTTTGTTGAAGACGTTGGACATTTCCTTCCATTTTATTTGCATGAGTTTTAAGTTCATTAGCAAGTTCATTTTTAAGCTCGTTTTTCAACTCGGATCTTAAGCTAATCATCTCACGTTGCATATTATCAAATTTTGCATCATTTGCTTTTGCATAATCTAAAAATTCTCCTTGCAAATTTTTCGTGTGAGCATTTTGAAAACCTTGTGTAGTATTTTGAAAATCACGGTTTTGGTTTTGATTAGAGATTTGTCCATTCCCACTTTGATAATTCCCTTTGTTGTAATTGCGTGTGTTGCCTTGGTAATTACCTTGGTTGTTGTTTCGATAATTGTTAACATTTTGATTTGGTGGAGCTTGATTTTGGCGGGAACCTTGGCCGTTTTGGTTGTAAGTTCCCGTTGCTACATAAGCACTCGAAGTGTTACCATCCGCGGTAATGCACTCGGATAAATCATGAGCTCCTCCACACGATAAACAACTCTTAGCAACCGCTTTAACCGAAGCGGAATTGGAAGCTTCTTGAGCCTTCCAATGGGACATTAGATTAGCAAATCTATCAAAAAACCGATTTTCCTCATTAGCTTCATCATGTAAGGCATTAATACCACGAGACGATTGTGATGACGATGACGAACCCATATTGGCAACACTCGGTGTGTTACGAGGGCTATAAACCTTAGATCGATTTTCAATGATTTGTAAAGCCTCATTTGTCGTCTTGCACAAAAAATTACCACCCGCGGCGGCATTCAAATAATCTCGTTCATGATCATTAAGCCCATTATAAAAAGTATCTATTTGATGCAATTCCGAAAAATCATGATGAGGACATTCATGTAACATCTCCTTAAATCGTTCCCATGCCATTGAAAAACTTTCATTGTTACGTTGCACAAATCGTGAAATCTCATTTTTTAAGTGTGTTGTTTTCGATGGTGGAAAAAACTTGTTCACAAACTTAGAAACGAGATCGGCCCATGTCAAAATCGAATTTGGCGGTTCTTTCTCGAGCCAAATTTTAGCGGGTCCATCCAACGAGTATGGAAACAACATCATCTTAATGGCGTCATGCGGAACATCTTTGAATTTGCTAGTGGCCGTGAGACGGTTGAAATTCCTAATGTGGTAATGCGGGTTGTCTTTCTCATGACCTCGAAATTTGTTTGCTTGTAGCATTGACATTAAACCCGTCTTAATCTCGAAATTCTCCGCAAGGATGGCGGGAATAACAATGGCCTCTCCAAAACCCTCGGTGGGTGCTTGTAGCAACTCCATCATAGTACGATTAGCCATTACGACTTCTTGTTCTATAATAGGTTCAACAATTGGAGGTTCTTCAACAATCAACGATTGATTGGCTTGCTTTTGAAGTCGTTTACGAGCTCGTTTAGCTTGATTACGAGTGATCATAAACTTCACGAAGAATGGGAGGTGAGCAAAGAAGATTCTTTTTGGTTGTTTTGTGGATTTTCAATTTTTTTTTGTGTTTTTGATGATATTCAATTTTTTTGGATTTTGGGTGTATTACGTAGACAACAATCTACAAAATCTCTCCTCGAATCAAACTCTTGATTAAAGAAGCCTCAAAGGAATGAAAACGATCACGTGGAGTGAACGCCTTCGAATGACTTTAGAACTTTGGTGAAAACCAAATTGTTCACGAGGGTTTAATCACAAAAAAAACCAAGCAAATATAGTATACGTATTAATACTTTGGGCGGCAAAACCCTCGATTAGCCTTCAATCTCAAAATACTCACAAGCAAGCGGGGAAACGAGGCGGCGCAAAGCACTTAAGAGCCTTTTTCCTTAGGGTATATTTTATAATACCCGCCTTATACCCACCTTATAGTTCGTATCTTTCAAAATCGAGCTTCTCGAAAGTATTTATCTATTTTTGCCTTTTCTTTTTGTTTGAGATTCGAATACAATGATCGAGTGATGAAATCCCGAATCAAGGTTGTGTTTTCACACTTTTGGAGATATTGTATTTTGGTTGTGATACTTAATACAATATATTAATAATATTCACAAAGAAAAACCGAGAAAACCGATAATACGTGTTAAGGGAGTTCCACTTAACACAAATACTATTTATGGATAATATCAAAAACAAAATTTTCCAAATTAAGACACGACACACCTCCCCGGCAGCGGCGCCAAAAATGATTGCGGTAAATTACACCCCTTTCTTTGCCTTAGGAAAAACAAAGAGAAGAAACGTAAAGTAGCGGTAAGTATCGAGTGACGGTTTAGGAAAACCGTGCACTAATGACCCTCAATCATTTAAAAAAGATGAAAAGATTCGTTTCCCAAGGAGGTATGGTGTTGTGAATTAACTTGTATTTCTTTGAGATTAATATTGATGAGATGGAATGACGGTTTCTTGGAAATTATATTATGACGTGAAAAACGAAAACGTAAAACCGTAGAAAAATCACTAAAATTAAAAATTATTAAAACCAAAAACAAAATCGAGAAAAAGATTAAAAAGACTAAAACAAGTCTAAAATAATATAAATAAAGACAAAAATCCAATAAAGATATTTTAAAACCTTTTATTAATTAAATAATTAATTTTAAATGCTAATTAAAGCCCTAAAATTAAATTTAATTAATTCAAATGTCAAAAATATGATTTTATTGAATTATTACTCAACTTATATTATTATAAGACTAAAAAGTAATTTTCTAAAAATTAAAACTTATTAAAACTATTTTTAAAACTCTAAAAATGATTAAAAGTAATTAAAAACCAATTAAACTTAAAATAATTATAAAAATAAATCTAAAAGTTATAAAAATAATCTAAAAATGGAAATAGTCCTAATCAATGACAAAGAACCTAGGAAAAATGAAAAAGAAAGAAAAATAAAATTTTTGAAAATTAATTAATAAAATAATATTAAAACACTATCTTGCGCCGCAGCGTTTAGACTTGCGCCGCAACTAGTGTTGCGAGATCACCAAGATCAGCAGCACCTGAAGTTGCGCCGCAGTTCTTGGGTCTTGCGCCGCAACTGGCGAAACGGGAATACCAAAAATCTGCAGCTTCTTTAGTTGCGCCGCAACAAGTATGACTTGCGGCGCAATTTGTGTGACGGACCTGTTTTTTGCTGAATCAAACAAGTGCACACTTGTGCACTTTTGATGCCAAGAGGAGCTTGGCAATGAGCTTGTTTGGAGATTACTTTGGATCAATTGGGGCACCCTTGTGCTCAATGAAGCACAAGGAGTCAATAACACACAAATTAAACACCAAGCACTCAAAGATTAAGCATCAAAATCATGAAAAACCAAGCAATATAGCAATATGCAGATTTTTAACACCCTTTTTCTTTTTAAACGCTCCAAATTCACTCCAAACTTGACCAAATGATTACACAACAATAAAACAATCTAACTCAAACCTTAATCTATTAACCTAACATCTTTTAGCAACACAAATCAATGATTGTACCCTGCTTAAACCTGTTGCCAAACACCCTTTTAAAATCTAAAAACCAACTTTTAACATACCAAAACCTTACAAAACTTGATTAAACTTGTTCCAACATCTTAAAACATGCATAACAACACTTGAGAACACAAATCCACTATCTATAACACACTTAGTAACAAAATCACATGAGATCATATAAACTAGCACTTTAATGAACTTTTCAAGGAAAAAGGAAGATACCTTAGGTTCTTACATCCAAGAACCTAGAGGATGAAAATCCTCCTCCAATCCAACCCGGGTTGGAGCTGAACTAAATCAACAAGCCTTCAACCTATTTGAACACAAAACAAAGAAAACAAGAAAATAATATAACAATATATATTTTTTATGTTTCCTTTTTCTTCTTTCCAAAATACTTTCAAAACCTTTTTAATCTTCTTAAAATGTTTCTATAACACTTAAATCACCAACAAACATGAACTCCTAACAACAAAAACCTTTTGAGAAGATTTTACCAAAATCTCTCAAAATCTCAAAACCTTAAACAACTTTGAAAATCAAAGTTGCTTAACCAAATAAAAGTGGAACTCAGAATCAATCTCCTCACAACACACAAACTTTTAAAAACAATAAAAAAGGAATTACACTTGAATATTTCAAAAACCAAACTTTTTATTTCTTTAAAAAGGAATTACATGTGAGAGACTAAAAACTGGAACAAAGGGATCACCACAACTTGGGTCTCCTTTTATAGAGCCTATAGAACATCCTAGAAGCATAAAAACATAAAACCCTAATACATAGAAAATCCCAATTGTGCCCTTGAATGATTTTGAGTGCATATGAGCTGTCCATTTGATCTTGGCCTTTAAATTTTGCTTTGTGAGCAAGCATATCATCTTGGACGTTCATTTTGCCACGTCACTAGTCTTGGAGGTTAAGAAATGATGTGATTGGTGGATTGGGGAATTGGGGTTTTGGTGCACATGAGTGGGATGCAGGTTTTTAGGAGTGGGAAGGGTTTTGGAGTGTGTGAATTAAGTGTGTGCAAGTTTAATTGAGTTTTACCCAAGTAAATGTGAGGGTAAAATCTGGGGTGGTAAGAAGGTGAATAGTACTCATTTGATCCGAATTTTGGGGGTGGGATAGTTGTTAGGCGCATTTTTTTTAAATGTTTCAAAAATGGCGAATTTGGTCCTTGTCTTTTGGAATTTTTGGCTTTTAAAGATTTTCAGCCTAAAATCTCCTTTCCTTTGTTAATATCTTCCATCAATTGACACTTTTGGCACAAACTTTCTCCAAAATGTTTCCAAGGACTTTTCTTGCTATTTTGAGTATTTCAAGGGCTGAACTTGGACAAAGTTGATCTTCAAAGGTCTTCAATGTCTCTTAAACTTCATGAGGGACCATAATTGGCAATTTGAATTTGTTGAGGGACCAATCTTGCCATTTCTTCAAAGTTGAAGGACCTTTTTGCAATTTTGACAAACTTAAGGGACCAAACTTGTAATTATTAATATACAAGGGTTTTAAGTGTCATTTCTTCAATAAATGATGATCAATCTTGTTTTGTCTTCAAGTCTTCAAGGGTATTTGATGAAAATTCCATGATTAGGGCCCGGTTCTTTGTACGGCTTCGTTTCTCGTGTCCGTTTTTCCTTGTATCTTGTGATCTTTTGTCTTTTTCACGATATCCATACCTAAAATACACAAGTAAACAAACACAAGCATATATATGGTATTTTATGACATTTTAATGCATTTAAAGCCCGAAAAGAACGATGAGATCATGTATAAATGCCATCTCATCAAAAGGTATTCTTTTTCATTAATCACAAACAAGTCAAATTGTACCGTAACACTTTACGTGTCACTGTGTCATACAATTCTCAGAACTCATCCTACCAACTGATATCTCAGTTAAGTTAGGGATTTTTAAAAGATACCACAATGAATACTAATCTACATGAGTCATTAGGTGTTCCACATGTCCCAGAAGATCCATCGGTCTCAATTCAGAAGAAGATTTCTTCAATTTATTTCTTGGACACTGGGCATCCTCGTCAGTGGACAATGGCCTAGGAACAACCCTTAACACAATCCTACAATCAATTAAAACCTTATAATTCAATCACATGACTTAACAACTTCCTCGTAACAATTTCTTATTCCATACAGGTTAAATTTTTACTTTATTCAAGTCTCAACAAATTTTATACTCAATTCGATATCCTACCTAATTTTCCAATACTTACAACCTTATTCTTCGGCCTTGTAAAGGCAATGAAAGCTCAATATGATCAACACTTAATTTCCAATCCTATATCTCTTACAACAACAATTATCGAATGAGTCACTAGTATGAAATGACTTGATCATTCAATTAGATTTCTCGGAAAGGTACTAGTGGCATGAGGCTTTTGGGTAATGGTTCCAATGACAGCCTCAAGTGCAACATTCACCCTTTCGATTTCAATTTGAGAATTGGATGACAACGAATCAGATGACATCTTTCCAGGTGATAACGTTTTGTCAAACTCCACTCTTAAGGAAAGATCGTCATGACATCGATATCATATTTAATCTCGCCAATTCTTTTTCAACATCACAATCAACTAATATCTACATTTCTACGAATATCAACCATTTGTTGGGATCATAAATATCCACAACTTGGTTTAGATCTAGGATAGCTAGAATTCCTACGAGAATAGCTTCGATTAATTTACTAGGGGAATTTAGGGTTCCTTGTGACAATCTACGTCGTATAAATACCTCGTATAAAAATCAAAATAATCATCAAACAATCATGTAATAAAATTACATCATATATATATAATCCAAGTTATATATATTAAAATAACACTTCTCAGTCTGGCCTTGTCGGTAACTCGGGAATTCTTCGGCACCGTTATAGTCAAAAGATTTTTAGACATTTTTAGAAAAATGTTTATAGTTAAAAGAT
Source organism: Glebionis coronaria (assembly GCA_025667525.1). Classification (NCBI taxonomy): domain Eukaryota; kingdom Viridiplantae; phylum Streptophyta; class Magnoliopsida; order Asterales; family Asteraceae; genus Glebionis; species Glebionis coronaria. The sequence continues at coordinate 291,978,117 of CM046875.1, forward strand.
TTTGAAATGTTTTATTAAAAACTTTAGTTTTAAAAATCTTTCGTTCTCTATAACGAGAGCTCTGTTACCAAACTGTAACACCCCCAAATTTATACAACTCAATACAGCGGAAGAATAGTTGGTGTTACGGGATAGCACATTACTCACATCATAGACAACGCATAAAAATCGCGTCGTTTAATAATAAATTATTTCCATTCATAAATATCAAAGTTACATCGGTCCCAAGTCATTGTATTTTATACAGGTTTTACAAAGTATTTGAATGGAAAATAAGTATTTAGGTGCGGGCCATGAATTCTTGTTGTCTTCCCGAGAATTACCTTCAAGTACCTGAGATAAAACATGTTAAAAGAAAAGGTCAGCGATAACGCCGAGTGAATTCATAGAGTTTAATAAATTCCATCAATTTAACTTTGGTATAAAATTAGTACCAAAAATCAATTCGTACAAATCGTTGTAATTGGCCGTAAAATAGCCAAAATCATTTTATACAAATCTTTGTAATAGGCCAGAAAATAGCCAAAGTCATTTTATACAAATCCTTATCGAAAATCATAATATAGGCATTTACCTTAAAAATTATTATACGAGCCAATGTCGTAAAAACATCATAGAATACGTCTTACGACGTTGTATGCAAATAAAAACCGTTATATGAGTATGGTTATAAAAACCAAAACACAAACATAATATCAATAGTATGACCCTGTATTGCTAGTCAGGCAATACATCGTAATTCGAAGCGTCTAATAGTATTTCGTTAGTTTTTGGATTATTATAAGCCGCATGACATTGTTACCTTACTAAACCAAAACGGGTAGCTAACCCGATACCAATTTTGCCCATCTAAAGTAGCGTGTCGTCACAAAGGTCACGCTATGGAAATCTTCTCATACATAAATTCGCTTACCAATCAATGTGGCACGACGGGGATCAACCGTCAAGGCGCGAACTGGGGTGATCGTCCCCAAATAGTACTATTAAATGCATAAGCGTCTACCAACTCCCGGTAGTTCACAATTCATGCTAATGGGACTTTTAGTGACATAACCTAACTTTAATAATCCATTTTATTTCATCTATCGGGTCCATTAATCATTTATCGGGTCATACAATCGGGTCATTCAATCATTCGGGTCCAAAATCAATAAACAAACAATCGGGACAAATGGTGTCCTATTTTATAAAACTAACATGTTATCTCCCTCGCGGGTTTATAAAACATTTATAAAAATATTTAAAAGAGTGTGAGGCTATGAACTCACGTTGATGTGGGAAGGCGGGTTATCGGCAACTCGGACGTACGGTACGTGCTTCAATCACGGAAACCTATATAAATAATAATCGGCCTTACACGTTTGTCCAATGACTTTATAAAAATAACAATTATGTATACATATGATGATTATATATATTTGATGATCAAGTGGGTTTACATATTCTTGTTTACTCATTTTAGTGTTATATGTCGGTAACTTTTATACTAGTTTACTAGTTTTATCTATTTACACGTTTTAAGTCCAATAAGCTTATTATAAGTTATTTAACTTGTTTTAATCCATTCTATATTTATATTATCAGTATCTACACTTTCCATGTTGGGCCCAAATGGGTTAAGCCCAACAAGTTCTTTTTATAAGTGTTTATCTTATTTAGTCCAATAACGTTAATTTAGCCCGTTAACGTCCGTTTGTCCTATAGTTCGGGTTTTTATCGGTTTTTACTTGTTATACATGTCTATATATCAGTACATAAGTTTTATAAAGTTTTCATTAGACGGGTCCAACCATCTAAGTTTTATTTAACAAAAACGTTAATTTTACGGTGTTAGCCGAAAAAATCGTAAAAATCATGTTTATAGTTTTATAACTTATAAAACTTAACAAGTTACCATTTTTATAAAATGTCCACTTATTTACCATTGTATATATTTATATAAATGTATTATATAAGTTAGTGGGTTTTAATTTATATTTTATACTATTAAATTTTGAGTGCTTATATAATGGTATTATACTTTAATTTCCAAAATCTGATTTTTAACTTCACTTTCACCAAAACTGCCATATCTTAAGTTCTATATGGAGATAGAAGCTCAAATTTTTATCACATAAACTACATGATATGTGCTACATTTAACTCTTATATAGCTACTGTTGAATCATCTTCTAAATATTTTCTAAAAATCTTCCAAAACAGTGAACTCAGATTTATACCTTAAATTTGTTTTGATCATATCTCACTCATTACTTTGATTCCATTGCATGGCCAACTCTCACATGTGTACAAGACATATAGCTTACTGTAAATGGATTCTACTTCATCATTTTATCAGCCCATGACCTGTTTCTTTACTGTTTTATACAGTCATGTAAATTAATCAAGATTTTAACCTTGTTTCTTATGGTTTTTCACCTTTTTAATCATGTTTATCAACACCAAATCCCCACATAACATTTTTATTATCATATAATCATCATATACATATACAAAAGAAAATAAAATACATGTTTACATAATCAAAATAACAAGAAGATGAGGAGGACAATCTTTATACCACCAAGTTGATGTAGGTTATGATTTGGACATGGTTTTTGATGGAGAAACTTGTGCTTAGTCAACACCATCTTCAAGACCATCAATCTTTATGATCACCTTGTGGAAAATCAGCCCCAAGACACCATGAATACTCCTCCTTGGATGTTATAATCACCACCATTCAAGAGAGCTTCAAGAGGGCTTCAACATATGTAGAAATAACATAGGATTTCAAGGTTAATTTTTGATCAAAATGGTGTTTGTGGTGAAAAATGGGACGGCACAAATGAGTTAGAGAGAGGTTTGAGAGAGTTGTTTGCATGTGGAAATGATGGTATGAGTTTGGCTAGTGGTAATGAGAAGTGGTTTTGATGTAAGCTTGCTTACATTGTAAGCACAAAGTAACAAGTGTTTACTTGTTTATGAGGTTGTGACACCTCATGGTTTATTTAGCTTAATGTGGCCGGTTTTGATGGGGGTGGGGCAAGTGTCCCACTTGTCTCATCCCCATTTATTTACGGGTACTCCTCGATTCTAGTTTCCTTGATTTGCGTGCCCTCGGGTCGTTTTACGAAAAACGTTTTTATAAATTATGAATCAACGTCACAAAACGAATTCAATAAAAATTGTCTCATCAAAAAGGGAGTTCGAAAACGTAAATACGTAATCCTAGGGTTTCCGGTTTAGTCGTAAAGGACGTTAAAATAAAATCGTAAGTCCTAATCTCTTCTCGTAAATTTGTGAGTTTATGAACCAACACAAATTTAAAACTCTAAAATAATATTCATGGACAAATTTATTTTCTGAAATGTCGGACTGTCTCCAAAGACGGTGTATGTAACGTAAGCACGTAACGTTGAATCCTCCGGTTTAGACGTAGTCGATGCTACTTCAAGACGTAAATCCAAATTTCTTCCCAAAAATAAGTGAGTTCATATTGTAACATTAAAATAATATTTTCAAATAATATTTGAGAATAAAATATCAATCGTAAATTGACGGACTGTCACACGTTGCCCGTTTGGAAGCTATTAGACTATTCCTTGCTTATGCAGCCCACATGAATATGATCGTCTATCTGATGGATGCGAAGACAACATCTTTTAATGGTGAAATCAAGGAAGAGGTCTATGTTCAACAGCCGGATGGTTTTGTGAATCCTAAATATCATAATCATGTGTACAAACTTAAGAAGGCTCTCTATGGGTTGAAGCAAGCTCCACGTGCATGGTATGATCTTTTGTCACAATTTCTCATTACGCAAGGCTTCGCTAAAGGCAAGGTGGATCCCACGTTGTTCATTCAGAAACGAGGTAAATATATGATTATGGTACAAATATATGTTGATGATATTATATTTGCTGCCTCGACCCAAACCTTGTCGGATGAGTTTGGGACACTCATGTCTTCCAAGTTTAAGATGTCAATGATGGGCAAGGTATCATTCTTCTTAGGTCTTCAGATATCTTAGAGTCCTAGAGGCATCTTTATCAATCAATCCAAGTATGCTCTTGAATCACTTAAGAAATATAAGATGGAATCTTGTGACCCCGTGGATACTCCAATGGTGGAACGAACTAAGCTAGATGCAGATCCACATGGGATTTTCGTTGATCCGACACTTTATCGTGGAATGATCGGTACCCTTCTGTATATCACAGCTAGTCGACCTGATCTTCAGTTTGCTATATGTATGTGTGCTCAGTATCAAACTAGGCCTACTAAGTTACACTTAGCTACTGTTAAACGGATCTTTCGGTATCTTAAAAGAACCATTAATCGGGGAATTTGGTATTAGAAGGACTCTTCGATTGCACTTATGTCATATGCAGATGCGGATCACGCGGGTTGTCAAGATACAAGGCGTAGCACGAGTGGAACTTTGCAACTACTAGGAGATCGACTAATCAGTTGGGCATCCAAAAGGCAGAAAAGCGCTGCAATTTCAAATACGGAAGCAGAATACATAGCTATGTCCGGTTGCTGTGCTCAAATTATTTGGATGAGATCATATATAACCGACTATGGTCTAGGTTTCAACAAAATTCCGATGTACTGCGAAAACAAGAGTGCAATTGCCTTATGCTGCAACAATGTTCAATTCTTCCGGTCGAAGCATATTGACATTCCCTATCACTTTATCAAGGAGCAAGTGGAAAATGGAGTAATAGAGCTTTACTTTGTCCGATCTGAGTATCAATTGGCGGATATTTTCACGAAGGCTTTAGATCGCGCTCGCATTGAATTTTTGGCCGACAAGCTAGGTTTGAGAACTTTCTCGCCCGAGACTCTTAAGGAACTGGCAGATGAAGCGAAAGAATAGTGGTGGTAAACTATTCTCCGTATCCTTGGTATCATTCGTATATATTGTTTAAATTTTTATCCAAAAAGCAAAATACAAAATATAAAACCATATAAAAACAATAAAAATTGAAAAATTCAGGAAAATCCGAAAATATTTTTTACTTTATTTTTCAAAGGCATGTCTTTTGGTACGATAATATTTACGGCCTTAGAAATGTAGATTAATATTGACACGGCGCCATAAATAGAGTTTGTACAAAAGTTGTAAATATTTCATAAAACATGCCAATATGGCTTGTAGTTATTTCAGACTACAACTCGTTTTTCACATTAAAGTCAAGTATTTCTTATGAAAGCTTTGGCACACAACAAGAATTAATTTTCTCGGGCATGGTTTACTTTATAACCATTTAAGGGATTGTGTTTACGCTATAACACAATCTAACACGGATATATGTTCAGTGCATTTATTTGTTAAAACAAGAGAAATCTTGTTTTTATGAAGTTATCATCTCTACAACCATAGCTATCTACATTTGGTATCCACATACTCGACGATGCGACTACTCAAACGACGACTACAGCGCTTTCAATAGAACACGGGTCAACATTTGATGGGGAGCAATTGTCAAGCATTCAGAATCTTCGATGCCGAAAGTGCCAAGTTCACTAATTGGTGTCAAGACAACAATACCAACCGTACATGTGGTGTCATGAGATGACTTTAGACGTGACGAGGCGACCAAAATTTGCCAACAAGAACCATTTGATCTTGTCATATGATGTTCTCATCAATCAGGTCCAACCTTGTCAATTCATTTTTATATGGTGAATATGTGATCATATTACAAATCGGTATCATATCTCACAAATTGGTCTCATGAAGATTAAAAGGACTTGCATGTTTCTTCCAAAAACCTTTGTTAAAACCTCATTAAATAAATTGATATTAAAAACATCGATTGGGTTAATATTTTTAATATGGGGGAGAAAATGTGATTTAATATGGGAAATTATCACAAATGGTTTGACTTAACGTGATGGCTCATCCCGACATATGCGAAATGTTTTCGAATATCGTGGCATATGTTAAAGGGGAGCAAATGAATTTTCTATATCAAAATGGATTTCATGGTGACATATACTTACCCTAAACCCATTTATTTCACGATGATGAAGATTGTGGTGTCATAAGGATGGTAGGATAGGTTAAGTCCAATGATTCTTCCAAAACCGGAGGAATCTTCCCAAGGACATTCCATAGATAGAAATAGTAGTCCTTAGGAAAGATGGAGAAAGGATGTAAACGTAGCTGAATGCCGACCAAGTACTTAAGTTAACACGGGAACAATCACAACAAGGTGCTAGTTATGATGTATTGGTAAGGATTGAAGGGGTTGAAGAATGAAAAAGAATTGTAAAGATAAAGGGTCTAAAGAAATAAGCCCTCCTTACAACCTTAGGAAGAAACCGGGTCAATACATATTCTATTGAGATCATTTTAATGATGCTTGATATTGAAGATAAGACATCATGGACCCAGTGATGCAATGCACAACCCATCCCAGCTAACTCAGATATCTCTCAAAAGATATTTGTTTAATCACACGGAGACAACACATTATATATCGATTTATTCACTCCGAATATATTGATATTGAAAAGGTGGCACTCCTATCCAGCCTCCGATCACTAAATTCTAATATGCACGATCGATTCTAGAGCCATTTGAGATCATCAAATATCTCATTAGGACACACTTCCATAATTCCTTGCTTCTTCACACTCTGTGAAAAGTAAGAAAGATCTTAAGAGTCCTACGCAAAATCTTCATGATCTTGCCTGAACATCCGAGTAATACGAAAGTATTTACAATGAAGATGGAAATCCTTCTTGAACGAATATCAAAAATCTCATGGTAGGTGACTTGTGTGATTCTTTATGAATCAAACTTGTGATAACTGGAAAGCAACAGTTGTTTATTTCTTAACTGAACTTAAACACGTTCTAGGCCTCTACGCAATATCTTAGTGATCTTGCCAGAACACTCAGAGTGGTACCTTAGTGTTCACAGTGATGAGTGGAAATCCTTCTAGTGTTAACTTCAAAAAGCACTTGGTAGGTAACTTGCAAGATTCAATATGAATCAAGCTCGTGACAACTGGAAAGCAACGATGGTGTGATTGTTGAATGAATAAAACTTGTTCCAGGAATCGGAATTGACGGCATCAATCATGCGGATAATTTTATCAAAATGATTCACTCTTTACGTTCGCAGTCATCTTTGGACGGTCGAGTAAAGAGAACGGGTTTACCCGCAAAATCTTGTCAAAGAGATTCTTAATTAAATCTACCTGCCACAAGTACGATATTTAATATCATCCAACGGTCTTCACCGACCGGAGGTAAAATGCTACCGAAATAGATAGAAACGTTCAAAGTCATTTCGTTCGTGTATACTTATGTTACGGCATTTGAAGACGGTGGCGTTGCGGAATTCGAGAAGAAGTCGTCCCCGCATGCTTATACTTTATGCACTTAATACTTCATCTAATTCTAGAAAGCCTTAAAGTCATGTTTTCCGCTATATCGAACTCTGAAGGTTTCAAGAATTACGAAGGTATAAGTATGTGGGACATGTGGTCACAAGGAGGCCAAAATCACAAGTGATGGATGCACAAGATCAAGGCAAAATATTAATGCTAAAGATTGATATCAAAGATCACATCAGCATGTTCACCAGAAAAGAAAAAGAAAAGAAAGACGAAGACTACGAGCTCAAGACAAGCATAGTATGCTAGGTTTATTTTATTATTGTAATTTGGGTAACGCCCTTGTTTGGAGTGGCCTCCCTTAGGGGGAGATTGTTGGAAATACGTTTTTCCTATTAGAAAGGATCGGTCACTCCAATAATAGTCTAAGTAATAGCTCGTAGTTTAGTTTTACTAATATTAAACAATTAAGGCCATGCCAAGCCTACAACATGTGTAGGCCGGCCCAACTTGTAAGCCCAAGCCCATCTCATGTGCTTGGGTATATAAACCCTCTCCTTAGATGGAGAGGGTAGTGGTTTCATTCATTTTAACAATATAGTTATTCACTTTCTCTCTCTAGAAGTGTGTGTGAAATCATCTATTTTTCTATCTCTTTCTGTCTCTAAACATAAGCTAGATTTACAATATCCTACCGGAACCTTCTACAAGAGTCTACGTATCAGCTATTTTAGGTAAAGATAAACATAGAAAATACATTGTTTAACATATCTTTACTAGAAACATAAAACATGTAGACTAAGTAATCTATCAGTGCTTGGACTTCTTCTCACCAGCGCTTGATTTCTTCTTGTCAACGCTTGATCTGACAACGCTTGATTTCTTCCTATCAACGTCCAATTAACTCCTGTCAGCTTCTAAGTGTCTTGGCTCATTTTATTCCCAACAATCCTCCCCTAAACTTGATATCTACTCTAGTTATCAAGTTTCTGAATAAAAACTAAGTACAAGGATGATTCTTACAAATACAAATCACTTTTTAATTAGGAAATAAATAAACCTAATTAGATCTTTGCCAACATCACTTGTGTAATCCATTTCCAGCTGTGTTGACACAATTTTCTTTAAAACTTCCCTGGACATGGGATATTCCGCATCCACAAGAGGATATTTAGAAAACTTTGTAGTACTCAAATAATAAACAGCAGCTACTGAATGTAGACGCCATTGAAGTCCATTGATATCATCCAGATCCAACCATTTTGGATCTTCATCATTTGGCTCACACATTCTCTTGAATGTGGACCAAATCTTAATTCCATTTACTGAAGTAGGTGCTTCTGTCTCATACTTGGTCTTCATCAATCCCCAAAGATCTACCAAGTCTTCCCTATCCAGGCTTGCAAACAAAGAGATAAGAGTACTAAAAGTATGTACCTCCTTTCCATATATGCCAATCATCCAAAACCCACTTGCATCTTCGTCATAATGAACTATTGGGTTTCTGGAATCATAAGGTAATACCTCTACCATATGTGAAGCTTCAAAATGTGAGAGCTTAATACTCCTTCTAATAACTGCTTCACTAGGATTCACTCTATCCAAATTCTTCGGGAATTTAATTGGAATTCCCTTCTTCAAAGGCCTTGGTGCAATTAAAGCCTTTTGGATCTGCATCTCTTCTGCAAGTTCTTCCTTTCTTTCATCTGAAAGAAGTCTGATAGTATTCTGCTCTTGAACACGTGCCCATATAGGATAAGCACGAAACTCCAACTCATCAAAGGACAAACCCTACAACTTCTAGAAAGTCCAACCCCTTGACGACATCTAAGAAGCATATAGTAGAGCTCCCTTCTATCCTTCTTAGACTGTGAAAGAACCTTTCTAGCTTTATACTTCAAGATTACTGTTAGGACCATTGTAATAGTTAAATGTAATAGGTAGACTAGGAGGTATGTAGTTCCTCCTGGTCCTAGTAGTAGTAGGAGCAAGTCGTGCTCCTGGTCCTAGTCGAAGTCAAACTTTATTATTTATTTATTATTCTGTTAGGATATGCATGAGATATGTTAGGAAAGGATATGCATATCAGTTTTACACATTTTGTTTAATGCTGTATTAGGGTTTCCTTGTAGTATAAAAGGAACCTTAGGCAGAAGGGTTATGTACACCTTCACCAAACGTAGTTCTAGTGATTATCAATATTAGAAATCCTTAGAAAGGATCAAGTCTTTATAGTTATTCTGTTCTTCTTTATTATATTTGTATTCTGCATTCATATTGTGTATAGAGTCTCTCTGTGGTTTGACTTGTGATTACAGAAGTCATTCACCGTTCCTGACAGGCTGCAAGATCTACATCTAGTAGACCCAACAAGTGGTATCAGAGCCTGGGAGGGTCTCTATACAAGAAGAATCAAGTTTTCTCACTTTCTGACATTTTTGTTTTATCATGTCTGCCTCAACTTCTACTCAAACAGGAGAAGACAGCACTCCTAAAATTGTGCAACCTCAGCAGATCGTTGCTACGGTTTCCAACACGAATGGTAAATTCCCTCTTCTGAAAAAGGATGAATATGATAGTTGGGCAATGAAGATGGAATGGTGGATCACAAATACTGATCAATACCTTTGGAAGATTATTCTGAATGGGAATAGCAGGAAGCTAACTGGGAGAGACAAGAATGGTAATATTACTCTTCTTGATCCTAAATCTCATGAAGAAATCATAGCTATTCAGAAGGAGGTCAAAGCAAAAACGGTTTTGCTTCAATCTCTTCCTGATGATCACATGGGTGACTTCTACCATTTGGATGATGCCAGAGAGATCTGGAATGGTAAAAAAGCAAGGTTTGGTGGGAATGAGGAGTCAAAGAATGCGAAGATCCAGGCTGAGAGATGAATTCACAGAATTCAAAATCTCAGAAACTGAAGGTTTACATCAAGGGTATGACAGGTTTCAGAAGATATTGAGAAAATTGAATCAACTTCGGTCAAAGCCTGATGATGGTGATATTAATGCAAGGTTTCTTAAAGCCTTACCCTACTCATGGAATCAGGTGGTGATCTCTCTCAAAGCCAAAGGTGGGCTTGACTATCTCAACTTTGATGATCTGTTTCATAAGCTCAGAACTTTTGAACCTCATGTGAGAGGATTTTCAAGTGACTCTTTTCCCACTCCTGCTAATTCTGACTTTGTGAGTTCTATGGCATCCAGTCCCATGTCATATGCAAGTAGCCCAAGCAATACTGTGTCCTCTCAGCATACTTTTCAGCATACTTCTGCTCCTGATCCTACTGCCAAGTCTGGTAGTAAGGTAGAAGCCGTTCTTCATTCTTTTGTGGCTGATGTTGATGCTCAACAACAACTTGCTTTTGATGACTTCAAACAGGTCGATAAACTTGACCTGGATGAAATGGATCTTAAATGGCAGATGGCCATGCTCACTCTTAGGGTTCACAAGTTTGAGAAGAAAGCATGACGGAAATTTAATTACAACCCTCGGGAGCCAACAAGATTTGACAGAAGCAAGGTTCGATGTTATAACTGCCAGCAACAAGGTCACTTTACAAGGGAGTGCCCTAGCAAGAATGACCAGGAGAAGAGCAGGTACTCAGCTTTTAAGGTTCAGGAGGTAAAAGATGACAAGAAGGCATTGGTATCAGTTGACTCTATGGTCAACTGGAATGATCATCAGGCTTCCACTCTGGAATCAGTTGAATCCTCGACTGACGTGTTTGCAATGATTGCTGGGAATCTCTCTGATGCAGAAGAAGCAGACGAGTTTGCTCTAATGGGCATCTCACCTCAGGTACAACATTGTCCTCTTGGTTGTCATGATAAATACTCAGAATTGTTGTCCCAATTTAATGAAGTAAATGATCAAAATGATAAGTATTTTTTAGAGGTTCAAGCCTATAAGGCTTCTTTAAACACATTGGAACAACAAAAGAGGTGGCTACAAGATACTCAACGTGAGTATGAGGATAAAATCCGGATACTAAGCATCGATTTAGAAAACACTACTAATATGCTTAAATATACATAAAAAGTAAGAGATGCCAGTATCCAAGAAAAACAGGAGATGGAAGAAAAATTAGATGCTACAATGTTGAGATTTGACAAATGGCAAAAGGCACCTAAAAATCTTTCAAAATTAATTGATAGTAGCATGTCTGGTAGAACTAAAAGAGGGTTAGGATTTGAAAAATATATTGATTCAGAAGATGTGTTTGATTTATCTTTTTTCCAGTGTCTTTGATGCCGACAAAGAGGACGAGGGAAAACCTAGTTACAATAGGTTTAAACCAGCAGCAGAAATGCATGCTGTCCCTCCCCCTCTTACTGGAACTTTTATGCCCACTTCATGGCATAATGACTTGGATGGATCACAGATGCATGAGTCCCCAAAAAGTTCTACTAATTCTAATGACTTTGTCTCTTGTACTTTTAGTGACAAAGCTAGTGACTCTGCATCTAGTGGTTCAAGTGAAGAGACAAGGCCTACAAGTTCCAAGTTGAATGATCATGCTGCTACTGATGCTAGGACGTGTGAAGAAAGAGTTGCTGTTAAGTCAAGTGTGTCTGGTCCTAGTTTATTGAGTCCTAGGAAGAATGTTTCTCCTAGAATTGTGTGTAATAATGTTGGCAGTATGAAACAATATCATTCTAATAAAAGGTCTATTAAAACATGTTTTGTTTGTGGAAGTGCATTTCATTTAATTAAAGATTGTGATTTTTATGACACACATGCTTCTGTTTATCATGCATTTCCTGCTCCTGGTCCACCAGGAGCTGCCCCATATACTTCTAGAAGACTTAATCCTAGTGCTCAATCGTTTTCTTCTTCTAGAAGGTCCTCTCCTTTAGTTTCTGATCATTGGAGAAACATTGGATTACAAACCGCCAGTAATTATTTTCAAAATTTTAATCCAATTTATCCACATAATTTGGACCACACGTATTTTGGTTTGGGAAGTTTGGGAACTGCTATTAAGCCCTCAGCAGGTTGTTCTTGGTCAAATAATAATACCCATATGATGCATAGGCAACCAAGGAACAACGGTGGATCTCATCAATCTTCTTGGCTCTCTACTAAATATCCACAAGGCAGGCTCAAACCTGAAAAGGTTTGGGTCCCCTTAAGACACTAACTTTTGCATTTCTATTATCTTGTTGTTGTAGGTTACTCCATACCAAGATCCTAGTCTCGGTATTGTTGACAGTGGTTGCTCCAGGAGCATGACAGGAAATAAAAGTCTTCTCTCTAACTTTGAACCATTTCATGGAGGCAAGGTCTATTTTGGTGGGGGTGAAGGCAGGATCACTGGCAAAGGAACAATTAAGACGCCTAATCTAAATCTTGAGCAGGTCTACTATGTGGAAGCACTTCAGCATTTCAACTTGATATCTGTCTCTCAGATTTGTGACAAGAAGCAGTTTGTTCTCTTCACTGATACTGATGCACTTGTGCTCTCCAAAGACTTTCAGCTTTCGGATGACTCACAAGTTCTGCTCAGAATCCCTAGAAGACACAATCTCTATAGCATCAAGCTGAATGAAGTCAATCCTACTGGTCAACTAGCATGTCTAGTTGCTAAAGCCTCAGAAGATGAAGCCACTCAATGGCACAGAAGGATGGGGCATGTGAACTTCAAGACCATTCACAAACTTGCAAATCTGAATCTGGTCTCTGGTTTACCTCCCAAGTCGTTTAGAAATGATATAAATTGTATTGCTTGCAGCAAAGGCAAACAACACAAAGCATCCTTCAAGGCCATTACTGCTCTTAGTCTTATTACTGAACCATTACAGCTACTACACATGGATTTATTTGGTCCTACTTCCATTAGGAGCATTGACCACAAACAATTCTGTCTGGTGGTAACTGATGGATATAGCAGGTTTTCGTGGGTGTTCTTCATGGCTGCCAAGAGTGAGACCTACTCAATTCTTAGAGATTTTCTTACCCTTATTGAGAACCAGTTGACCAAGAAGGTTAAAGGTATTCGTTGCGACAATGGAACCGACTTCAAAAATAAAGACCTCATAGCACTTTGTAATGCTAAGGGCATCAAAAGAGATTATAGTTCAACAAGGACTCCTCAACAGAATGGCGTGGCAGAAAGAAAGAACAGGACACTAATAGAAGCAGCAAGAACTATGCTTGCCGATTCCAAGCATCCAACCATGTTCTGGACAGAAGCTGTTAATACTGCAAGTTATGTTTTGAATAGGGTTTCTATTACCAATCCTCACAAGAAGACTCCTTATGAGCTTCTAACGGGCAAAGTTCCTAATATTGCTCATTTGAAGCCTTTTAGCTGTTCAGTCACCATTCTGAATACTAGTGACTATTTGGGGAAATTTGATGGCAAGGCAGATGAAGGATACATTGTCGGATATTCAGCTCACTCTCGGGTTTATCGTGTCTACAATCTCCAAGCCACACGGATCATTGAAACTATAAATCTCAGGTATTTTGAGGAGAAGTCAAACATCTAAGGCAAGGGTCCTGAATGGTATTTTGATCTTGATTATCTTAGTGATTCGTTAGGATATTTTCGTTTCAAAACTAACCATGATGCAGGTCCACAAGTGTTTGCAACTTCTAGTACAGGTGTTCCTTCTAGTCTTTCTGATTCAGATGATGAGGATGACATTTTTGTGGTTCCATCCTACTCCACCATAGTCTCTCCTACTCCTCCTAGTGATGCAACTACATTGGATGTACTAGATTCCCAAGTAGCTCTTGACACTCTACTCAAACAACAACAAGAAGCTACTACAACAACTGATCAAGGTGGTTTTGAGTTTCCCTTGGATAAGCCTACTGACAAAGCTGCTCCTGGTACCCCAGCTTCTGCTCCTAGTGTCAGTTTATCACCTATTGTTACTCCAGCTAGTGAGTCTGGTTCAAATAATCGTTTCTCCAGTCCTTCTGATTTTGGGAACCATCAAATGAAGTCTTCTACCAAGCTGGATGATATTCATAAACAACCAGTAGATGGGATTTTCAACACTGCTTCTTATGATGCTGACTTTGTTGGTGATCTCAATAACTTGGCACCAGAAGTGGAGGTCTCTTCCAATCCAGTCTTGTAATCACACAAAGATCATCCTACCACTCAAATCATTAGAGATCCTGGTTCTACTGTCAAGACACACAGAATGCAGAAGAAGGCCTCGTCTGATCATCATGCTCTTGTGAGCTATATTGAAGATCAAAAGCGTAATAATCATACGGACTTTCAACACTGTTTGTTTGCTTGTTTTCTTTCACAGGTGGAACCTAGGTCAGTTTCTCATGCTCTTGAGGATCAAAGTTGGGTGGAGGTTATGCAGGAGGAAATGCAACAATTCTTGTTTCAGAATGTTTGGGTTCTAGTTGACTTACCAGATGGAAAGACAGCAATCAATACCAAATGGATTCTCAAGAACAAGAAGGATGCACGGGGAATTGTCGTAAGGAATAAACCTAGGCTTATCGCACAGGGCCACACTCAAATTGAGGGCATTGACTACACTGAAGTTTTTGCTCCGGTTGCAAGGATTGAGGCCATTCGTCTGTTTTTGGCTTTTACTTCTTATGTGGGCTTTACGGTGTTTCAGATGGATGTCAAGAGTGCATTTCTCTATGGAAAAATTGATGAGGAGGTGTATGTCACTCAACCTAAGGGCTTTGTAGATCCACATCATCCCAAGAAAGTTTACAAGGTGGTCAAGGCTCTTTATGGATTACATCAGGCTCCTAGAGCTTGGTATGAGCGTCTTTCAACTTTATTGTTAAAGTATGACTATAAAAGGGGTACTATTGACAAAACACTATTTCTTAGGAGGAATATCAAGGACATTATCCTTGTTCAGGTTTATGTGGACGACATTATCTTTGGTTCTACTAGGAAGGAATGGTGTGATGAGTTTGAACACTTGATGAAAGGCGAATTTCAGATGAGTGCGATGGGAGAGCTTTCTTTCTTCCTTGGTCTTCATGTCAAGCAACAATCGGATGGGATTTTTATCAGTCAAGATAAATATGTTCATGAGATCCTTCAAAAGTTTGACATGGATCCTCTTAGACCAACAGCAACTCCTTATGAAGTTGCTAAAGTCAAACTTAAGAATGAGCCAGACCCCCAGTCAATGTTCACATGTACAGGTCTATGATTTGCTCCCTCATGTATTTGACTGCATCACGTCTGGATATCATGTTTGCAGTAAGTGCTTGTTCTCGACACAAGGTGACTCCAACGGTTTCGAACTTAAATGCAGTGAAGAAGATTTTCAAGTATATCAAGGCTCAACCTAAACTGGGCTTATGGTATCCTAGAGAATCACCTTTTGTTCTAGAAGCATATAGTAATAGTTACTATGCAGGTGCTAATAATGTCAGGAAGTCTACTACTAGTGGTTGTCAATTTTTGGGTCGTCGACTTATTTCATGGCAATGCAAGAAACAGACAATAGTAGCTACTTCTTCAACAGAAGCTGAATATGTTGCTGCTGCTAGTTGTTGTGGACAGGTTTTGTGGACCCAAAATCAGATGTTGGATTTTGGTTTCAATTTTATGAAAACCAAAATTTTTATTGACAATCAAAGCACTATCTGCATTGTGAATAATCCTGTTTTTCATCAGCGAACAAAGCATATTGAAATTCGGCATCATTTTATACGGGATGCCAATGAGAAGAAGCTGATACAGGTTCTTAAAGTTCATACGGATGATAATGTTACTGATTTGCTGACTAAAGCATTTGATGGTCCTCGCTTCAACCACTTGGTGGTTCACATTGGGATGGTCAATCCTTGAGGTCTAGGATTGAGGGGAGGCTACGCCTAAGGGGAGGCTTTGTGTACATATTCTTTGGACAGACTAACGTATTGGTAGATTTTAACAACCTATTACATTGGTCCTGGTGGTGTGTGTTACTCCTGGTGGAGGATTTTGCTCACTTCTGGTGGTTATATTCTTTCATGACTGGCTTCTAGTCCTCATTGGTTAGCTTCTAGTCATACTTGGTTGGCTTCTGGTGGTTCAAAATCCGTCTTTATCAAGTGGTGATTGGCTTCTGGTACTGGTCTGGGACACTGTTCATTCTTATTGTCCTTTGTTGACCACATTTTGCTTCTGGTCTGACCATTGTGTGCTTTGACTTTTGGTCAATGCTCCCAATTCTGGTATTTACATTTTTAATTAACTATGGTAAATTGGAATTTGGGAATTATGTTAAAAGGGGCAAGTGGTTACTATGTAATAATGTGTAATTTGAAAGGGCAACCCCCCATTAATAGGGGTCAATGAACAGTTACTATTTTCCTTATTTATAGTCAAATTAACCCCCTTGACTCAATCATTCCATTCATCACACACACAAAACCGATCCTACTCTCTCAACCCTAACCAAAATCCTTCTTTAATCAATTACTCAAGATCCATGGCTGCCCTAGTTTACCAACCTGCTCACAACAAGGTCGCCTTTCTAAGTGATGGTCCCCATCGTGATGATTTTAAAGATATTCTGGACTTCATTGAGGCTTCAAACCTAAGGTATGCTTTTACTGTATGTCCCACTATTTATGATAGTGTTATTCGTCAATTTTGGGCGTCTGCTCGTCTTGTGGTTGTGGTTGGTCGTCCACGTGAACTCCATGCTACCATAGATGGACGTTCATACGTGGTGTTTGAGGCTTCTATTCGATCTTCTCTTCATCTTCAAGATGAAGGTGGTGTTGAGTCCCTCCCTAATTCGGAGGTATTGGAGGGGATGGCTGCTATAGGGTACAATCATGAGGGGAAGTTTAACTTCCAGAAAAATCGGTTTTCCCCCCAATGGAAGCTTCTGGTTCATTTTCTGATTCATTGATTGAGTCCCAAGTCTGGGAGTTGGGATGCTTTCCCTACTCCTTTGGCTACTGGTCTTATTTGCTTAGCCCAGGGTCGGGTATTTAACTTTTCTCATTATCTATTTGAGGGGATGGTTAGTAATCTATCTAATGCTGGTTCTAGAAAGAAGTTTCTTATGTATCCTAGGTTTTTACAACAAATACTGGTTTGCATTCCTCGTGATAGGACTGAACATGTACCGTCTAAGCTTACTACAAAAGTATATTATAATATGGTCCACGGGTTTACCGGGGAGTGGAGGCCCCTTACTGAGGCCATGTTGGGGCTGGCTCAGGGTCCTCCTGATGTGGTTGAAATTGATGATGATCCTATGGAGGAGGAGGCTCCTACTGGTGGTGCTTCTCATGTAGTTGAGGAGGAGCTGGTTGAGGAGGTGGTGGTTGAAAGACCATCCCCTTCCAAGGCTGGGTCCTTCTTCAGTACCACAGAAGTCTCCGTTTGTAGAGACTCCACCTCCTAGTCCTGCTCCACACTCTGCTGATACACCTTTTGGTGCTAGTACTCCAAATATTGACCCATCTGTTGCTTCGGGCTCCAATGACGCCTTCCCTGACCCAAGTCCTCTTGGTGGGCAGGCGGAGGAGCCTACTACACTTATGTCGTTACTTGATCTTATGCACAGGTATCATGGGCGGATTCTTTCTTTGGAAGCTGATTTGAATCAACACCGGAAACTTACTAGGGAGTTTGTTCTTCCTCTGGCTGATCGCATCAAAGCTTTGGAGACTCAGCAAAGACGACGAAAGAAGCATGTGATCCACTCTGATTCTGATGAGGAGGTTAAGGAGCGTGTTGAGGATGGATTGACATTGTTGGCAAAGGCAGCCTTTTCTGATAAATTGTATGATGATTTGCCGGTTCCTCCAACATCCTTCAGTGTTCCTTCTCCGGATGGTGTGTCCACTCCTATGACTGGTGTTTCTGGTCCTGCTACTGGTTCCAATGCTGGTCCATCCCATGATTCAAAGGGGAAGGCCCCCATGACTGATGCTCCCTCACCACCACGCAAGTGTACACGCAGACATCTTGAGGAGGATAGGCTAGGTGAGGAGGCTACTCAGTGGATGCAAATTGAGATTGATGAATCTGATCGGGCTGCGGAAGAGGCGCTTCAACAACGGAGGCGTGAACAAGTTCAGCATGATGCAATGCATTGGAGTGATAGTGATTGGATGCAGGTATTGACTATTCTTACCAGGGATTATGCCCAGTTCACTGATCTTTTGGGTGACGATGTGGATGAGCATAACTGTATTCCAAGAGCCATGGTGTTGATGCGCAAGCAACAGTTGGCCCTTGCTGCACAGCTTCGTGAGAAGAGAAAGAACAGACCTTTATCAAGAACTGAGGAGCGAAAGCATATGCAGCGATATGTGAAGTATCAGTCCGCTGCTTATTTTCAAGCTGGTTGGAAGTGGGACAGGGTTCGGGCTTTTTCTTTTGATGAGCTCAAGGCACTTTATGAATGTATGGTCAAGCATCAGAGTCAACCCATTCCGGAACGCTTTATCTACCATCCCCGTCCTCGTGTGGTGACCACTTCTTCCCCAGCTGTTACTACTGGTCCTACATCTGATCCTACTCCTGGTTCTGCTGCTAGTCAATCGGTTTTTGTTGCTACTTCAGTTGGTACCACCACTTCTCCTTTGGTTGCTCCTTTGGGTTCTTCTTCAGGTCCTGCTACTACCACTACACAGGCTACCACCACCACCTTTGCTACCACAACCACCACTGCTACACCTAATATGGCATCACCATCACCACCAGTTCCTGGAACTCAACCAATTCCTACTTCTAGTGCAGCTCCTATTGATCCCTTGGGCAGGCAAACTAATGAGTCTACTTCTCCTGCTCCCACTGCTGCTGCTGAGGTAAAGGTAAAGGTTGAACCCACACCTAGTGATCCCACACCTCGATGTTCGCTTCGCCAGAAATCAGCTCGACGTGTTAGACGTGTCAAGACGGTCCCTTATGAGAAGCGTGATCCTGAAAATTTGATCGATGCGGCTTCTGACAGTGATTCTGATTTGCCTTTGGGGAATGGACATATTACTGGTTGGACGGTTGAGCGTTCCACAACTCTTCCTGGTATGGTATCCCATAGCATTACTCTGAGTGATGGGTCTGTGCGATTAGCTTTGGGTTTGCAGGGTGTTTTGTCTTGGGCTGATCGTAAAGATCTTATGGCTTTATATAGGTTTGTAGATTCTGGCATGCCTTTTGATCCCATGGCTGTGTCTTCATGGCCTGGTCTGCGCATATGGGCTGATCTTAAGCTGATGCTTGATGCACCTCATCATGCTCCTGTTTCTGGTATATGGAAGGATCAGATGCAATGGGTGATTCAGCGATGGAATTTATATGCAGGATGTGGTGTGCATATGTTGGAGCTGGAATCTGGTCATATGGTTTTCATGCTGACAGACGTGGATTATCCTTTGACGATTGCTTCAATGGAGGCTATGTTGGCTAGTCATTTGCAAATTTCCAATGCTCCATCCGGGAATGAGTCCTCTATGGCCACAACATTGGTGGAAGGCATCCAGGCTCGTTTGAAAGCTGATAAGAAGGCTGCTTCTGGTCTGTGATTTGGTTGGGTTGTAAGTGTTTCTGTTTTGTATTTTTTGTTCATTTGTTCTTATTATCATTCTTTTCACCAATATGCAAAGTGATTGGTGAATTTAATTCTTTCTAGTTAAAAAAAACATAAAAATAACAATAAATATAAAATAAGTTTAAAAAAAAAATATAATTTTTATATAATATCTGCTAATACTTTCCACACATCTTGGATTTTATACTTGTGAATATGATACCATTTGCTGCTTCACACTATGGGTTCTGGTTACTGAATTGTGTTTGTGCTGGTTACTGGTTTCACTTGGTGTTGGACTTGGTCCTCACAACAAATGGTCCTCAACTCACCATGTCTAATCGACAAGAAAGAGTTGATTCACCTTGAGGGTACGGCTCCTAGTGCGATTCTCAAATCCGTTGATGGTTACCAGGTTACCCAAAACTGGATGGTTTTCACTTGCCATGGTCCTAGACTGAAAAGTGGCTAATCCAAGGGGGTACGGCTCTTGGTAAAGATTTTATCAAATCCGTTGATAGCTGTAATAGCTTGCTTAAAGCTATAGGGTTTTCAACTCACCGATGCTTCATTGCTGAGAGTTGGCGAGTCCAGAGGGGTACGACTTCTGGTAAAGACATATCAAATCCGTTGACGGCTGTGATGGTTTGCCTAAAATCATCAGGGTACTCCCATTCACCATTGATTCACGTTCTAAGAGTTGGGCTGGGTTCTACCAGAAAGACTGGCTAGCCCAAGAGCGAGCATCTACTTGGTAAAGGCTCATCAAATCTGCTCATGTTGCTGAAAAGATTCAACACGATGCTGATTTGTTCCAAGCTTTGAAGAAGCTTCTAGTGTTTCATGTTGCGACGGTTACTCTGATTCTTATCTTGCTGAGGCTGCTATTGGTTTTGCTGATTCAATCCTCGGGCTTTATTTGCACGTTTTCCAGGAAACTTGAACTCAACAGGTCAAATTCAAGTTTAGGGGAGGATTGTTAGGACCATTGTAATAGTTAAATGTAATAGGTAGACTAGGAGGTATGTAGTTCCTCCTGGTCCTAGTAGTAGTAGGAGCAAGTCGTGCTCCTGGTCCTAGTCGAAGTCAAACTTTATTATTTATTTATTATTCTATTAGGATATGCATGAGATATGTTAGGAAAGGATATGCATATCAGTTTTACACGTTTTGTTTAATGCTGTATTAGGGTTTCCTTGTAGTATAAAAGGAACCTTAGGCAGAAGGGTTATGTACACCTTCACCAAACGTAGTTCTAGTGATTATCAATATTAGAAATCCTTAGAAAGGATCAAGTCTTTATAGTTATTCTGTTCTTCTTTATTATATTTGTATTCTGCATTCATATTGTGTATAGAGTCTCTCTATGGTTTGACTTGTGATTACAGAAGTCATTCACCGTTCTTGACAGGCTGCAAGATCCACATCTAGTAGACCCAACAATTACCTTGCAATCCGTTTGAACTCTTAAGAGAATCTCCAAACCCCAAATTTGATATTAAATGGTCATGTCTGGATTCTCCATAACCTTATTCTCCCATTCAAAGTACATCTGAGCTACTTCAAGCATCTCGTAATCTACCTGATTTTTCAATTCCTCAAGCCTTTCCTTAGCCAACTCATCACCATATTCAAGCCTTTCTGGATCTTCAATGATCATCACACATGAATCAGTACTCTCATCATCACTGCCTTCCTTACTCTCAATAGCAGTTTCCTTCATCCTCTCCTTTTCCTCAAGTTGTACAGCCAAAAAAAATCAAACTGCACTTGGGCTGCATCCTTGGGAACTTTTGTTTCTACCATAATCCCTTTACCTTTATCTAATACATCAATAGTGGGTAAAGAAGTTGATGGTACCTGTGTAGACACATCCTTGATGATAGCTGATGACTGGGATACATCAACCACACCTACAGGTTTATAAACGTCCAAAACCTAAATGTTAACGCTTAACTTACTCTTTTCAGCGCTTGGCTTTGTGAATTGCTCCAACATTTCAGTAAAAGACAAATTTTAATTTGTAGGGGTAACCAATGAAGCATCAAAACCTGCTTGCCTCTTCAAATCTGTTAGAGCCTCAACTATACCCAAAGATTCACCTTCATGTGAGCCTTTGTCACTCACATGTGTCTATTCATCCTCCCCTTTGGAAGAATCCTCCTCTCTACGCCTACGGTTATCACCTTCCAAAATATCAATCCTCTCCCTCAATTGCTTGAGTTCAAAACCTTGTGTGTTGACAGTATGTATAAGGTCTGCATTTTGCTTTTGCAAGCTAATGCCGACAGCTGTCAGTGCTAACAATAGGTTCCAATCTGCCCTCCTCTACAATGGGAATTTGACCTCCCAAAATAGATTCATGGGGCATGGATGGGGTCTTAATGATGTTAGGACTGGCTTGGCCTGCATCTAAGCTAGAACCAATAGTTCCAACCCCACCCACGTCACCAACCACACCTGTGGTGGTGGTTCTCTCTACAACATGGCTAGGACCACTAGAGAAGAACACTCTAGTAGTCCTTTGGCATTTTACCAACCTAAATTCTGGGGGTGTAGAAGATGTAGTGGATGGAGAGGTTGTTTGAAGGTTAAGGGGTGTTTGTGTTTGTGGAAAAAGGGTGTCAGCGTTTGGATTTGGAGTGTCAACGCCAACATTTAAAGTGTCAGCGTTGAAAGGTTCTTGGTCAACTTCCATTTGCTGGGATGATGGTGGTTGTTCAGGCAATGGGTCTGGTTGTGGTTGTGGGTCTGGTTGAGGTTGTGCTGCTACAATAACAGCATAGCTTGGGTGAGGGGTAGGTCTCTATTAGGTTCAGAATTCATCTTCCCAAAAATTGCTTTCTTTTGAACAGGGATCGTATAAAAATCATTGTGATCTCTATTGCAGTATCTTTGAAAATCAAACACCATTTGTAACAACCTTGGGTAAGCAAGATTCATCTTGTTACCCTTGTTATGACACATGCCATCAAAAATCATTTTTAAAAAGTTATATTTTTTCCCAATTACAATACACACAATGGCACTCCCAATAGATCGGTTGATTTCATTATGTGCAGTACAATTGGGACTCAAACATTGAAGAATGACATGTATCAAGTACTTCTAGGCTGGGGGAAATTATTGTTTTGTATATTTGTTTAAATGGCCATCTTCAGGCAAAGGATAACCCAAAGCTTAGAGTCCTTGTTCTAGCTCTACAATGGGTAGGGTGGTTATACCAGTGATGAGACTGCTTTTATACATAGTCTCATTGTCCAAAACGGGCTTTAAATGCATAAAATATCATGAAAATGGCCAAATATATGCTTGTGTTTGTTACTTGTGTATTTTAGGTATGGATATTGAGAAAATGACAAAAGATCACAAGAAACATGCAAAAACGAACACGGGAAATGAAGCCGCACAATGAACCAAGCCCTAATGAAGATTTTCTAAGAAAAACCCTTGAAGTTTTGAAGATTATGCAATAAGGGTCCTCCAATATTGAAGAATTGACACTTTAAACCCTTGTATACTCATAATTACAAGTTTGGTCCTTAAAGTTTGTCAAATTTACAAAAAGGGCCCTCCACTTTGAAGAATTGGAAAGAGTGGTCCCTCAACAATCATGACTTGCCAATATTAGTCCTCCAAAAGGTCAATCATACAAGTCAAGGACATTAACTATGAAGAAAATGCCAAAACAACCCTTCAAGAATCAACAAATGGCAAGAAATACCCCTGAAAATACTTTGGAAAAGTATTTGGGGCAAAAGTGTGAAAATAGAAACATCCATAACAAAGGAATTCTGGAATTGGATATTAAAGTTGCAAATGAAAGGGAAAAGAAAGGCTGGGGTGCGTTTTGCCTAGACAAGAAAGATACATAGGCCAGTGACAGCCTGCCACGTGCCCCACTCATTTAAAACAACCAATAAGATGGCACCATTCCTCCACATCAGCCTCCACTCACACCAGATTATAACTAATCTATATTAGTTAATTATTTCTCGCTAAACACCCATTTTTAAACCAAAAACAAATTAAACAAACCTGTTCATCATGTTCTTCACAAATTTTGGTTTTCCCTAATTACTTTGAATTATACCCTAATTCCCTCCAGAACCTTGATTAAGGTAGTCATAAGCTAAACCCCACTCCCAAAACCCTTGCCACATCATCACCTTGGTCACATGATAAACCTTCCCACACGGTTTTGGGAGAAAAATCCAAAAACCTTGCCACATCCAACGTCCAAGATTGAAGCTTGAAACTTAAGATTATTTTGAGCCCTTGATGCAATTCCTACACACTTTACAGCTTCACAAACAGCCAAAGAGTTCACATGATCAAGCAAAATGCCAAAACTCTCAAGGGCATTTCAGGGACTTTACACATTAGGGTTTTACGTTTTTATGCATTATAGTAGTTCACTTGTAGCCTATATAAAGGCATCTAGGCTTACAATTTCAGTTTGCTCTTGAATTTTTCCTTGTTCACTTTGCTGTAAAGCCATTTTCATATTAATGAATTGTGTTTGAAATTGTGAAGAAAAGTCAAGTGCCAATCTCTTATATTGCTTGTTTACGTTATATGTTTGCTAAAACTGAATCTCAAAACATTTTCTTTAAGCTTTGTGCTAGAAATTGCTCAAAGTTCTAAAACCTTGATATTTTGCTAAGTTCCTTGGTACACCTTGGAATTCTTGGGCTATAAGTGGATCATAGCACCCTGATATTGTGTTATCAAGGTGTTGTGAGGCTTATAACTTAGGGATAATCAAGTGTGGGGTACAAGGGTTGCATTAATCAAGGATTTGTCACCTTTCTGTTTTATATTTTTGCTTATAACTTTGTTCCATCTTAGCAGCTTGATATTGGAAGCTTGTGCTTGTTCTTGCTAGCACATCAGCTCAAACATACGTGGGTGTGGATGTACATCCATTGTTGATCCCAAACTTAGATCAATTTAGCTTTGTGTTAACAAGATTAAATCAAGTTTAACACGTAGAGAAACTTTGTTGTATTGAACAATCTAAGTGTTATGCGGAATTTAACACTTAGAACAAAGAACAAAACAAAGTAAACCAAAATTTCACTTTGATTAATAATATCAATGAATGATTACAATGAAAGTGTTATGAGATATATGGAAGAGGTGTGTGAAAGGGATGTGTCTCATGTCTAACCCTAAGGCCTCCTTTTATAGGTTTAAGGAGCCTTGTACAAAAAGCTAAGATCAACTATTTTAGGAAGAGACACAAGATAAACATACTCAAATAACTTATTGACTAAATCTTTTAAACATTTAAGAATATATTATGAATTCTTATCTTCATATTTTGTCCACCAGCTTGAAGAATTCATCATTGGCAGATTTAGTCCTTGTCTTTGTGTTATGATTCTTCTTGTCAACGCCCTGGTAATTCTTATCAGCGTCTCACCTGTCAGCGCCTCAATTCTTCTTGTTAGCGTTCAAGTTCCTCTTGTCAGCGTCTAGGGACTTGGTCAATTTTATTCCCAACGATCCTCCCCTAAACTTGATATCTACTCTATTAATCAAGTTTATGAATAAAATAAAACATACAGAGAGGATTCTTACAAACATGCTCTATCCTTGAATTTGAGTATGAATAAACCTCAAATAGTCAACACTCAAACTTGATCTTAATCATCTTATGCAATACATCTATAGAGTCTTTTGGAGCCTTCTTTATAACTTTTGTCACTCAAATTTAATTACTCCTTCCCTTTTTAAGACTCCTCTCTAAGATTAGTATCAAAGGAGGGAACCATGAATATCCTCCATAGCTTCATCTCAGCTTCCAAAACAATAAGTCTATCAGTTCAAAACAGTGATCCTTGACAATTTGTACCATTTCTGTATTATGCTTTTACAAGCTAATACAGATTTTCGTCAATTCCATTAATGTCAAAGGTTTCATATTGTCCTCATCCACATTCGGGAAATGAATCCTCAATGTTGATTCACAGGACATGTGGATGGACTTATTGATGATAAGACTGACTTGACCTGCATTAAAGCTAGTGCCAATAGTCTCAACCATCTCCATAACACTATACACCCTTGTGAAAGTGATCTCTGCTGCTACTAGATGCCAATCAATAGGAAAAACATCTCAATGATGATTAGGCTTCCAGATATCGAAAAAATTGAAAAATGAAATGGTGATGAAACATTTTGGGACTATAAAGAAGTTTATAAATGACACCAGCTAAGATGTCATAGCATAAAATGGACTTGCGAATGGAAAACTTGAGTTGGAACATAAACAAAGGTAATAATCCTAAGGAAATTAACTAGACTCTAATAAGCAAGAGTGACAAACACTGTTCATGCATACACACATGCAAAAGTATGATAGACACACATGAACTCAAGAGTCTTTTGTTCACAAATGCCCCAAAGAGAAAGTTAACTCATATAAAACCTTTACAACTCCCCAAGTAAGCGTAAAAATATATATCTACCCCAAGTCACCCATACGACCACACCCAATTCTAGGTCAAAAGTATTGGCAGCATGCACAGTATATCAACTTTGCATGCTACAGTGTCTCACGAATTAGAAAAATAAATCGTACTCACCAGTGGACACAATCTAGAATTGTGCAAGAGTGCTCTAAAAGTACCCAAAAACCTAGAGGTTTACCTCCACTTAACAGAAGCATACAAATCATTATATGTGAAGAAGCAAAATTTTATCTCAAGATAGGAATGTAAACACTCCAACCATCATAAATAAAAGTTTGCAATTCTGTATCAATCCAAATGTAGCTCCATTTTCCTGCATAGTTAGACAAAACCACAAAAACACACCAACAGAGGCTACCCTTTCTCACAATAATGGGTAGAGATAATATGTCACTAGATAAAAATAGTAACAGTGGAAAGACCAAAAATGCATGTTCCTTGAGCATCCACTATCCTAATATCCTTGATCATTAACCTGCTTTTGGATAGTCTACTCAAAAACAAAAACAAATTAGTTTTCTTTGGAGATCCAAGCCTTGTCAGACTTGGATCTATCTAGTTGTTCAACTAGAGTGGTCTTATTCTTTACCAAAAATCCATGTTCATCCCTTTGGGACCTAATCACCAAATTTTTTCCAATGAATCTAGTAATGACCTTCTCAAAATATTTGAATCTATTACAAGTCATTAAAATACCATTAAAACTAGAGTTTTGCTCTTTTTTAGGTTTCCAAATTAAGTGGGATGATGCTTTAGACCCTTGACCCTTATTAACCAAGTATCTTTGTTTATATGGTCTAAAATAAGGTCTCATACCAAACTTGAAGCTGTCAGCGTTGCATTTGTGCCTGTCAGCGTTGAATTTGTTCTTGTCAGTGCTGAATTTGTTCTTGTCAGCGCTCAAGTTAAGGTTTGCTATAGGAACATATTGTCTATTTAACCAAGTGTTGGTCTTTTGAAAGGGTCTTTGACTTGGGTATTAGCAGCCTTAGAGAAGAAAGGAGCTGGTCTAGTAGCCTGTGGTCTAGTGTAGACAAAAGGTCTATGGTTGACATTAGATGACCTATTGTCAGCGAATGAATTGTATCCACTGACACAATTATAGGCCAAATGTGAGAAGCTCCCACATGAGTAACAAGCCTTTTTGGACACAAACTTAATCTTAGACTGATAAAACCCTGTCCCATTAACACTTGCTTGACTTTGGGGTGACCTAGGCTTTCTATACATCTCAGCATTTTTAACACTATGTTTTCTCTTAACTTGTGAGACAAGGTCAATGGGTTTTCTAGTGGTGGGATTGGTCACAACAATGGGTGTAGATACAACTGGACTCTCAATGGATGTAGGCACAAATGGACTCTCACTAAGCATCCCACCTTTAACAAACAAAGTGGGGTTGGCCTTCTTCCACTCTTCTAGGTCAGTAACCTTTTGTTGATATTCCTCAACTGGGGAAAGGACTCTAGGTGGAGGAATGAATTCCTCTTCTTGGAGTTCTAGTATACCAGTCTAAGAGAGATCCATTCTATGGACCCCATAGAAGTTCCCAGCAGGTGGTGGAACATTAACATACTCTTTTCACCCAATCCCAGACATATCCCTAGAATCTCTTTGTTCACTTACAAACTTTTCTAGTGTTTGGCTACCTTTATCAAACTTTTGAATCTTAAGCCCCACATTCTCTTTATCTTTAATGGCCTCATCTAACTTAGTTAGTATGACTCCTTTGGATCTCTCCAGTATGTCCCTAAATTCAACACTAACTTTGAGGTCATGAGACAAAACATTAATTTGATCTTTTAGGTCAAATTCCATTTTCTTATACTCCTCTATCGTCTTTTTAGATTGTACAAGAGCCACTTGATAATTTGAAAGCTTGCATTTTTCATCAAGAACATCTGATTTTAACTTTAAAATTTATTTATTAAGTCTTTTAGTATTTAACCTACAAGAAGAGTCATTACATACCTCATTATCAGATGGAGAAGATGAGTTGGAACTTGTGGAACTTGAAGTAGACTTGGCCTTAAATGAAAACATCATCAGACTTTTCTTCACCTTCTTCCTTAGCCTTGTTCACCTCACGATATTGGATCTCGTTCTTCAAATAAAAGTTTCTCAACAAGCTCTGATACCACTTGTTGATCCCAAACTTAGATCGATTTAGCTTTGTGTTAACGAGATTAAATCAAGTTTAACACGTAGAGAAACTTTGTTGTATTGAACAATCTAAGTGTTATGCGGAATTTAACACTTAGAACAAAGAACAAAACAAAGTAAACCAAACTTTCACTTTGATTAATAATATCAATGAATGATT
This sequence comes from Glebionis coronaria, assembly GCA_025667525.1. Taxonomy (NCBI): domain Eukaryota; kingdom Viridiplantae; phylum Streptophyta; class Magnoliopsida; order Asterales; family Asteraceae; genus Glebionis; species Glebionis coronaria. The sequence continues at coordinate 292,006,751 of CM046875.1, forward strand.
ACAATGAAAGTGTTATGAGATATATGGAAGAGGTGTGTGAAAGGGATGTGTCTCATGTCTAACCCTAACGCCTCCTTTTATAGGTTTAAGGAGCCTTGTACAAAAAGCTAAGATCAATTATTTTAGGAAGACACACAAGATAAACATACTCAAATAACTTATTGAGTAAATCTTTTAAACATTTAAGAATATATTCTGAATTCTTATCTTCATATTTTGTCCACCAGATTGAAGAATTCATCATTGGCAGATTTAGTCCTTGTCTTTGTGTTATGATTCTTCTTGTCAACGCCTTGATAATTCTTATCAGCGTCTCACCTGTCAGCGCCTCAATTCTTCTTGTCAGCGTCCAAGTTCCTCTTGTCAGCGTCTAGGGACTTGGTCAATTTTATTCCCAACAATCCTCCCTAAACTTTATATCTACTCTAGTAATCAAGTTTCTGAATAAAATAAAACATACAGAGAGAATTCTTACTAACATGCTCTATCCTTAAATTTGAGTATGAATAAACCTCAAAAAGTCAACACTCAAACTTGATCTTAATCATCTTCTGCAATACATCTATAGAGTCTTTTGGAGCCTTCTTTATAGCTTTTGTCACTCAAATTCAATTACTCCTCCCCTTTTTAAGACTCCTCTCCAAGATTAGTATCAAAGGACGGAACCATCAATATCCTTCATAGCTTCATATCAGCTTCCAAAACAACAAGTCTGTCAGTTCAAAACAGTGATCCTTGACAATTTGTACCATTTCTGTATTATGCTTTTACAAGCTAATACAGATTTTCGTCAATTCCATTAATGTCAAAGGTTTCATACTGTCCTCATCCACATTCGGGAAATTGATGAGACCGCAATTATACATAGTCTCATCGTCTAAATCGGGCTTAAAATGCTTAAAATATCATAAAAATACCGGAAAATATACTTGTATTTGTTTGTTGTATGTTTTAGGTATGGATATCGAGAAAAAGACAAAAAGATCACAAGAATCAATAAAAAACGAGCACGGAAAACAAGGCCGCACAATGAACCGGACCCGAGTTTTGATTTTTCAAAAATGCCCATCAAGTTTGAAGATTGTACAAGTTTGGTCCTCTAAGTTTGAAGATTTGTCAACATTAGTCCTTGAAGAATTCCCTTATTATAAGAACTGCCCCTCAATATTTAAGTAGTGACATTATTGGCCTTTGAAGATCCAAACAATTGCAATAATAGTCCTTCTTCCATGATGATAAAACAAGAAGGACTAGAAATGTAATTAGCCTAAAAAAGTTATTAAGGGGAATGAGCATATTTTCTGGCCAAACTTTGTTTGAAGACAAATTGGGAGTGTAAGGGGAATTTCTGTCAAACATTGAAACCTAACCAACCAATCACCATGTGACACGTCACCAAACCCACCCATAACCCATAAACCGACCCATCACCCACCGATATGGCCCATACCCGTGATCTAATTTTCCACCCACGCCAGATTCCACTCTCATATTAATATTTATTTCATTTTTGGAATAATGTTAATTATCAAAACACACGGTTAACACTTAAACTCCCACCAGATAAAACTAATCCCCAAAAATCCACCATGAACCCTAACCTTGATTGTTTATTAATACAAGGGGTTTTTGTTTGAAGATCTCCAGATTGTTAATTAACCACATTGTTAACCTAAATCCATCCACAAATCTCTTTCCATCTTACCCATGTGATCCCTAGACCACTCCCCTGCCCCACACTTAGCAAGCAAACAAGATTGGCACAGTCAGATCAACGGACCAACTTTATTTCGTGTTGGCTACTCCAATTTGGACGACTAGGATGAAATCTTCACAGTTGGATCCTCACAAACAAGGACATAACTCACATGTTGCTGTTTTGACCAAGAGCATGAATTCAAAATTGAAGGGTACATTCGGGATTTTCATCTTTAGGGTTTAGTTTTTTTCTTTCATTCTAGATCATTCTTGTACCCGTTATATAAGGGGTAGGGCTTGGTAATTTTATTCTTGTTCCAATTTTTATGAAAAATTTATAAGAGACGAATTTTTATAATAAATTGAGTTCCACCTTTATTTCATTGCAATTTATTTCTTAGCACACTTTAAATTCTGTCCATTTTTACTTCCAGTCAAAATTCATGTTTCATGTTCACTGTTTCATATTTGGAGTTGATAAACCAAACACACTGTTTGGCTTATTAACTGAAGCATAAGTTCGAGCTTGATCTTGTTTGACGAGCAAGCCACGTGAGAACTCATTAGGTTCACATCTTAGTTGGTTACAAAGTTTTGAGAGTGGTTCATCAGTTTCAAAGGTTTATGAGTTTTTTTTCGAAATAGCTGCGGGTCTCGATTTTGGAGAAATGGTAGGTTGTGGAGTTTGAGCTTGAGGAAGTCGTGGTTGAGATGCTTACAAGCTTTGTTGGTTAGAGTCGAGCTTGGACCACCTTGTGAGTAATTTCCCCCTTAATCTAGCTTATTTTCTTTAATCTATTTTTGCTTAATCTGTGGCTTGAATTGCTTATTTGTTTTTTTTATATAAATTTTCTGTCCAAAAGAATTTGTGGTATGATTCTGTGATTTTTTTTGGTTTAAGTTGCATGATTCTTTGTTTAAAGTTGTTGTTTAGTTGATTTTTTTAAGTATCTTTGTTAAAACCATTGGTTTGTGGTGTCAAAAACTCCTAATCTTTGCTAAAATTGGTCATTTAGTTTTAAAGGTGTGTTTGGGAGCGCTGGCATCAAGGGTAGGGACCTACACTTTTAGCTTGGCTTACTCTACACAACCTCATAGGGTCTAAGTGAACGGATATAGACAAAAGTTTGGTGTTTTAATTTTTATACAGATTTTTATTTTGCGTTTCCTTCATATATGCCGTGTTGTAGTGTTTACAGTCATTGCATAAGATTTGTGTGTTACCTGCTTGAATATGTGTTGTATGAATATGTTGTGTTTTGAGTTTGAGTTTTGAGTTCTATTATCCACACAAAAAAAGTAACATACCTACTGCCTGTTAGAATCAACGTGTAGAACCAACGTGTCTGCTTGTTTTAATTGCGTGCACTAATTGACGTAATAGTGTGAAAATTTTAGTTGTTGTGTGCTTGAGTTTGGGATTGTTGAAATCTTCTTGTGTCCCTAAATTTTTTAACTGTGTACACTAAAGCCAAGGATTAAGCGTGAATTTGAGTTTGTGGATTTCCCAAGTGAAAGCCACGAGAGGGTTCACTTGTGTTGTAGGAATCAATTGCTCCAAATAGTCGCACCGTTAGTTCATTTTATTAGCCTCAACTCTGCACATGTTCATCAGCGGGATTTAAGGAGCCATTTTGAGGTTTTGAAAGCTGTAAATGTAAGCACAAGTAGGTTTATAGGTGTTTAACATCTGGTTGAAGGATTAGAGAGTTGAAATTGCTTATTCAGTGAGTTGAGTTAAGCCAAATTTTGACTTATAAACTTCCCAATGCACTCGATCTGCTAGTTTTAGTTCGTACTTGTGTTTTATTTGAATTTTACTTGTTAATTTGTGTTCCTGTCATTGTTATTTATCATTGTTAAGCTTATAAGACCAACTGCCTTTAAGCTTATTCTTGTCCAAAGACACTGCTGGTAGCAAGAACATTCACTGCCAAGAAAAAGGTTGCTGTCAAAAAAGGAAGTAAGAAAGAATTGAACCCTTGACCTCAGAAGTGTAACAGACGCAGCACCTAGCTACACAACCAGCTGCTCTATTTGGCAATTTTGTTAACTGCTCGTTTCATTTTTCTTTTATATTTTGTTTCTTTTATTCAACTGTTATTAAAAGGAAAAAAGAGAGTAAAGTGGCAGCAGTGGGGGTCGAACCTAAGACCTGCTGCTCAACAGCCCAACACACCAACCATTTGCTCTCCCAACTCTTTTTGGTTTCTCTTCCTTTTAGTTCTACCTTATACTTTCTTTGATTTCGTCTTATTTTTCATATAGTAGCACGTACAACTTATTTTTAGCTTATTAGGGGATATTATTTTAGCTTCTTCTTTTTCATAGATTTCAAACAGAATTTAGGACATTTTTAAAAAAAAGAAAAAAAAATCATTTTTTTTAAATCATTTAATATTTTTAATCATTTAATTAGTTTAAAATCGTATTTAATTCAAAATAAGAAAATTTAAAAAGTTAAAAAAAATAAAAATAATACAATTCTTGTTTCTAAAAGTTTATTTTGTCATTTAGGACGTAGGAAAAACTAATTTGCTTTTGTAAAGTTTAAATTTCATAATTTTATTTTTATTATTCATTTTCTATGATTATTTTAGTTTTAAACTTCAAAAAAAATCATAAAAAATAGTAAAAAGTATATTAAAATTTTGAAAAAATAGTTTTTAGCTTTTATATAATATATTTTAGGTTTAAAAATAAAAAAAGTTTAAATTTTGTCTTTTTCTTAGTTAGTTTTATTTTTAGATTTTTTACTTAATTTTAAAAATTAATATAAATTAATTAAATAGTTTTCAAAATTTTTGGTTTGCGTACTTTTCTTAGTTATAATTTTTAGAACATTTTAGTGATTTTTAATTATTTTTTAGGTGGAGTTTTTCGTTGGGTCGCGTTTTTACGTTCGTACGTTCGCGCGTTTATGACCGTTTTTAGCGTATTTCGTCTACATTTTCTTTTCTTTCTTTCTTTCCAAAAACGTAATCACTCGAATTAATAACCTCTAATATTGTTGGCTAAACACCATACCTCCTCGAGAACGAACTCAACGACGAGTATTCACGTTTTTCACAAAACGTGGTACTTAATACTTACCCACTTTTGTGGCTTTGTTTTTCCTAAAAGATAGTAAACGACTAAAAACCGCAACATCAAAATGGCGCCGCTGCCGGGGAGGTGTGTTTAGCCATATTTATTTATCGTGTTTATTTGAGTCTTTACGTTTTTATCGTAAATACCTCTTTTTATTTTTCTATACTATTAGCCATAGAAATAAATAGTGTTAAATAGAACTCTATTAACATAAAATCATTTTCTCGTTTTTCTTGTTCATAATATATTGTATTTACGTAGAACAATTGACACACAATAATTATCCAAATACGCGAGAAATCGCACCTCAATAGTTGAGCGTTCCGGTCACTATTGTTGTATCGAATTCAAACGAAATCAAAGGCAAAATAGATAAATACGCTTAATTGGTTTAATCTCGATAAATACAAACTATAAGGTGCGTATAAGGCGGTTGTATTTCACGACCTAAGGAAAAAAGGCTCTTAAGTGCTTCGCGCCGCCTCGTTTTCTCCGCTCGCTTGTGCGTATTTTGAAAGTGACGATTAATTAGGGGTTTGCCAAATCAAGTATTATTAATCTATTTTTGTGAGTTTTAATTATTGAACCTCGAAACATTTTGGCGTTCCGCCAATGTTTCAAAGTCGACGAGGGTTTTTACTTCACGTAATTACCTTCATTCATCTTGGATTCATTAATCGAGACCTTTGATTAATGGATAGTTTTTGTAGATTAATTTCTACGTAATACACCAAAATTCCAAAAAAAAATTAAAAAACCAAAAACACAAAAAGATTCTTCGATTTTTTCCTCTATTTTCATAATTCTCTTCTTTCACCCTCTATAACGTTTAATTCTCGAATCGTCTTTCTCGTTGCATCATGTCGAATGATGGTGGATATTATTCGTGTCCATATTGTGGAGGCCCGCCCTATGGTGCCAATTGTTTTAATTGTAAGGTTATTGGAGGTCGAGAGGGTTATATCTATAACTCCGCTCCATGTGATCGTGGTAACAAGTTTCAATCTTACGACCAAGATTACCCATCGTCTTCGTTCTACTCGTCATATGATTCGTCTTTTAATTGTGATCAAAATCAAAATGATGAAATGAATCAAAACGCCTTTTGTGACTATATGAGACGAAATAATGAAAACTTAACGATGATTCAAGAACAAGTTACGAATCTTAAGGAACATTACGAAAAACAATTGGAAACTCAAAAGGAATTTTACTTAAAGGAAATGGCCTCCATGAGAGCCGAGTTGGAAAACGAATATGATGCCGCTTATAAAGAACAAGAACGTTTATTTTACCAAATTGACGAGAGATGGGATAAAATTGTTGATAAAGTTGTGGATGCTTACACTAATAAGCAAAATGAACTTCTTTTAACGATTGAGACCTTAGAGAAAAAAGTAGCTTCTTACGAGTCGAGTTCTTCATCGAACGTCACCAATCCTAATCTCGAGGGAGAGGTTCAAGTTATTTCGACTCCTAAGACTCGTACGTCTCGTATTGATCCCAATCTCTCGAATTTTAGAGTCGTGCAACCTTCGTCGTCTTGCAAAAACGTAGAGGAAACAAAAACGACATCCAACGAAGTTTTGAAAAATGTTTTTGAAAATAAACCAAAGGAAAAACTCGTAGGATACTTGGGATTATTAAATCTTGTACCTTCTAAACCTAATTTTTCTAATGAGGATGAAATTATTGAGGATTTTTTAAATCAATATACACTTAATTTTGACGAAGAAATTCCATTAAATGATTTTAAAAAAGAAAAATGTGAAAATGTTTTAAAGGAAATCGTTGAACCCACGTTTTTACAAGATGAACAAAAATTAATTCCGAAGGGACGTGTTAGTAGTTTTGCTAAAATATTTGAAAACCCACGTTCGATTCGAAGGACAAAGTTTAAACCGTCAAGGCAAAATCGTCACGAGACGAGCCTTTTACTCCTAATCCCACACCGAGTGAGATTTTGGATTTATCATGTGAGAAGTCCGCCGATGGCCTTGCTCACATCGATACGTTTTTCGATATCGAGGTCGAAACGACAAAGGCAAAATCTTCAATCGAAGAGCCTTCTATTCCTAGTTTCACGACGGTTGAAGCTAGCGACTCGATTATCGACGACTTGATTTCCCAACCTCTTCCACGAGGAAGAGAAGACTTTTTTGATCCCGACGGTGATTTTTCCGAGATCAAACGTATACTTGATGATCCGCCTTCAATTTTCGAGTTTGATGAGGACCGTTGCGTTAGCCCGGAGGGGGATGTTTTATTAATCGATTCACGTTTTAAAAATTCAAATCCTCCTCCCGCCTTCAAGATAAATGTGGAAATTTTAAGTGTTCCTAGAATTGTTTTAGAAACACCAAATATTTTCAATTTAATCAACTTGGGTTTTCGTAACAAAGAGTTAAAAAATGAAAAAGGAAAAGATTTTACAATTGATTTGAAAAATTTTCCAAAGTTAACTCCGTCATCACCTCGCTTAATTGAGCTTGCTTCAAACGCGTCTACTTCTTTTGACGACGTTTTGTGTGGATCTAGTGAGAGGGAAGCCCCATTTGTTTCCTCACACTTCTCCACCGAGGACGAGATTTTTGACCCCGGTATCACGTTTAAGATAAAATCTCGGTCTTTTACCGAAGTAGTCACTAGAAGATCCTTCTACACTTACGGTATGAGTTTACCTCGAGTAACTCGATTTATTTGCCCACCCAATGTCCCACCCTTCTCTTCTCATTCTATTTTCTTGTGTCCCTTTGGGACGATGATGTTTAAAGTCGTGTTGTTTCGTTTATCATCCGAAAACGAAGACACGATCTTTGATCCCGGTATAAAGGCTTTGCCTTTATTTACGGTTGCTTTTGGGCCTTGATTACATGTAAGTCCCGCCATAAAATGACCGAACCAAGATAATCACTAAATGATCACATTTATGGGGATTCGAGTCGAGCTTTTGACTCGGTTATCAAAAACAAGGTGCCTCGTGGGGGAAACCCATGCTTATCCATGTACATATTATTGCTTTCTAATTTAGTTTAATGTGAGGGGATTTGTGCCCTTCCAACCTTTGTTCCGTGGTTGTTCGTGATTGTGATTAATTAGGTACATCGACATCATTGAAGCCTCTCGTGTTCGTTTTACGTAGCACTCGAGCTTCGATCGTTGCCTTTGGAGATTCTGATATCTGATGATATATCCTTTTGATGTTCTAACCTTAGGCTATTAGCACACTTCAAAAACGGCTATTAATTTATTTGTTACACCCTTTCCATGCTAGATTAGGCATTCGACTACGTCTCTAGTATGGGGGTGTTTGCACCCCTAGACTCGAAACATTGAGGACAATGTTTAACTTTAGTATGGGGGGTGAATAGATACTTGCCTTGCCAAACCTTCGCGCTTTCCAAAGTTTATCTTTTTTGTTTATCGTTTTATTGCAAAATAAGGCGAAAAATGGCCAAATTTTAAAAATTTTCTAGTTTTTCATAAGTGTTTAAGACACGAATGTAGGTTTTTCGATGGTGAGAATAAGAGTAATTTTTGACTCGACCGTGCGTGTTAAGCACTTAACTTCAATTCCTTAACTTTTTAGGCTAAGTCTCTTAAATGAGGACGAGAAATGATAGAGTTATTTATAAGTCTCGTAATCGTCACGACCTCATGTGTAGTAATTATTAGCTTATTCTCCCCACGCTTTTGCATAATAAATTGTTAATAAATATTGATTTGGCGGTTTAGTCACTATTGTTGGTTTCTAATTTGTTCTAGTAGCTTCCATGTAATTAAATTGGGAAAACATTAAGGTATCGCCAGCGTCACGGTTTTGAAGTATTGACACCCGAATAATCGAAAGCTTCACCCAATAATAAGATTTCAAGTGCTCACCTAAATCTAGCAAAAATTTGAAGCTCACAAGGCCGAAAAATCTATGCCCAAATTGAAAGTGAATCAAGCCTTAATCTGCGAAGCTTTAAAGATCCAAAATTCGCTTTAGCGTGAGGATATAAGTCTTTGGCTAATAAAACCATCGATGAGGCGGATAATAAAAGGCAAGGCAAGACCGAAGTCATAATAAAAGCTTCATGGCGAAGTTGAATAAAAGATGGAGGTAAACCAAAGATAATAAGGCCCTTCCGTAGGGGGCGTATAAAAGTCTTGGTAATAAGTCTCATGTTCAAAACCGTTATAAAACCGTGTTTATCGATCCTTCTTGTTGACTTAATTTTTTAACATCGTTGTCTATTAGGATAAATTATTAATTTAACGATTTTGGTTACACCGTTAAGACTCTATTTTTAGACTTAATCTCTATTCACGCATAAGTCAATGATGTATCCTCGTGATCATTAAGATAAAATAAAATATAAGAGATACCAAGTAGGAATAAGGGAGTTTAGGTTCGTAATTAACACTCATGAGATATGATCGTGTTGCTAACTTATAATAACAATGATCTCGTTACACGCTTAGCATGGAATTGGGTGAAAATCGAGGACGACGAAATTATTTCTAACGAGGCATTCACGTGTTCTTATTCTTTGACCCTAAAAGTCACGTTCTCGTGATGAAAACATTACATTGTGTCTAGAGCGCATGTAGTAGTTTATTTAAGTTTACGTTTTCAATAAATGTCATCATAAAATGAATTTTGGAAGTGCTACGATACTTAATTCTAGCATTGCGTGAGGGCACGGCAATGGTTTAGTATGGGGGAGTGATGAGACCGCAATTATACATAGTCTCATCGTCTAAATCGGGCTTAAAATGCTTAAAATATCATAAAAATACCGGAAAATATACTTGTATTTGTTTGTTGTATGTTTTAGGTATGGATATCGAGAAAAAGACAAAAAGATCACAAGAATCAATCAAAAACGAGCACGGAAAACGAGGCCGCACAATGAACCGGACCCGAGTTTTGATTTTTCAAAAATGCCCATCAAGTTTGAAGATTGTACAAGTTTGGTCCTCCAAGTTTGAAGATTTGTCAACATTAGTCCTTGAAGAATTCTCTTATTATAAGAATTGCCCCTCAATATTTAAGTAGTGACATTATTGGCCTTTGATGATCCAAACAATTGCAATAATAGTCCTTCTTCCATGATGATAAAACAAGAAGGACTAGAAATGTAATTAGCCTAAAGAAGTTATTAAGGGGAATGAGCATATTTTCTGGCCAAACTTTGTTTGAAGACAATTTGGGAGTGTAAGGGGAATTTCTGTCAAACATTGAAACCTAACCAACCAATCACCATGTGACACGTCACCAAACCCACCCATAACCCATAAACCGACCCATCACCCACCCATATGGCCCATACCCGTGATCTAATTTTCCACCCACGCCAGATTCCACTCTCATATTAATATTTATTTCATTTTTGGAATAATGTTAATTATAAAAACACACGGTTAACACTTAAACTCCCACCAGATAAAACTAATCCCCAAAAATCCACCATGAACCCTAACCTTGATTGTTTATTAATACAAGGGGTTTTTGTTTGAAGATCTCCAGATTGTTAATTAACCACATTGTTAACCTAAATCCATCCACAAATATCTTTCCATCTTACCCATGTGATCCCTAGACCACTCCCCTGCCCCACACTTAGCAAGCAAACAAGATTGGCACAGTCAGATCAACGGACCAGCTTTATTTCGTGTTGGCTACTCCAATTTGGACGACTTGGATGAAATCTTCACAGCTGGATCCTCACAAACAAGGACAGAACTCACATGTTGTTGTTTTGACCAAGAGCATTAATTCAAAATTGAAGGGTACATTCGGGATTTTCATCTTTAGGGTTTAGTTTTTTTCTTGCATTTTAGATCATTCTTGTACCCGTTATATAAAGGGGTAGGGCTTGGTAAATTTATTCTTGTTCCAATTTTTATGAAAATTTTGTAAGAGACGAATTTTTATAATAAATTGAGTTCCACCTTTATTTCATTGCAATTTATTTCTTAGCACACTTTAAATTCTGTCCATTTTTACTTCCAGTCAAAATTCATGTTTCATGTTCACTGTTTCATATTTGGAGTTGATAAACCAAACACACTGTTTGACTTATTAACTGAAGCATAAGTTCGAGCTTGAGCTTGTTTGACGAGCAAGCCACGTGAGAACTCATTAGGTTCACATCTTAGTTGGTTACAAAGTTTTGAGAGTGGTTCATCAGTTTCAAAGGTTTATGAGTTTTTTTCGAAGTAGCTGCGGGTCTCGATTTTGGAGAAATGGTAGGTTGTGGAGTTTGAGCTTGAGGAAGCCGTGGTTGAGATGTTTACAAGCTTTGTTGGTTAGAGTCGAGCTTGGACCACCTTGTGAGTAATTTCCCCCTTAATCTAGCTTATTTTCTTTAATCTATTTTTGCTTAATCTGTGGCTTGAATTGCTTATTTGTTTTTTTTATATAAATTTTCTATCCAAAAGAATTTATGGTATGATTTTGTGATTTTTTTTGGTTTAAGTTGCATGATTCTTTGTTTAAAGTTGTTGTTTAGTTGATTTTTGTTAAGTATCTTTGTTAAAACCATTGGTTTGTGGTGTCAAAACTCCTAATCTTTGCTAAAATTGGTCATTTAGTTTTAAAGGTGTGTTTGGGAGCGCTGGCATCAAGGGTAGGGACCTATACTTTTAGCTTGGCTTACTCTGCACAACCTCATGGGGTCTAAGTGAACGGATTTAGACAAAAGTTTGGTGTTTTAATTTTTATACAGATTTTTATTTTGCGTTTCCTTCATATATGCCGTGTTGTAGTGTTTACAGTCATTGCATAAGATTTGTGTGTTACCTGCTTGAATTTATGTTGTATGAATATGTTGTGTTTTGGGTTTGAGTTTTGAGTTCTATTATCCACACAGCAAAAGTAACATACCTACTGCCTCTTAGAATCAACGTGTAGAACCAACGTGTCTGCTTGTTTTAATTACGTGCACTAATTGACGTAATAGTGTGAAAATTTTAGTTGTTGTGTGCTTGAGTTTGGGATTGTTGAAATCTTCTTGTGTCCCTAAATTTTTTAACTGTGTACACTAAAGCTGATAGTCGTAGAAATACGTCTTTTAGGAAAAAGAGCGTAAATAGGGCAAGTGAGCACGACGATTTAGGAAAACCGTGTGTGTATGACCCTAAAAGTGAGTTCGTTCTCGAGGAGGCACGTGTGTTGTGTAATGAGTTGATTAATGTTTGTGATTATTAACAAGAAGAAAAGATTATAGAAATGAGAAAGGAAAGAAAAGACGGTTACGAAGACGGATTAAACTAAGTCGAAAAAGCGTTCACATAAAACCGTAAAACTACAAAAATAAAAATTTTAACCTAAAAATTCCTAAAAATTACTAAAAATCCACAATATAATTCTAAGAGTTTACAAAAAATCCAAACTTGCTAATTAATTATTAAAAATCCCCAAACAAGATCTTATAGTTTGACCTCAAAAATGACCTAATTAAGCTAAAAACTATTTTTAAAAAATTTAAAACCAAATTAAACTATTTTTAAACACTTAAAAACTATTAAAATCTATTAAATCTTAAATTAATTATAGAAAATAAATGAAAAACCCTAAAAAGATTTGGAAAGTTACAAAGTTCCTAATTATGTGTCCTTAACCTAGTAAAAATGAAAAAAGTAGAAAAAACAAACTTTTAATTTTTAATAATAAAATAATAATAAAATAATCAAAAAATAAAAAGTTTATAAATTAATTCTAAAAAATTACCAAAAATCCTAAATAATGTAACTAAGACAAAAATGCAAATTAAAATTCCTAAAACCTTTTTATTAATTTTATATTAAATTTTAAAGTTGTTTAAAAACCCTAAAATCAAATAAAATTAAAAATAAGACTTTTTGAAAACTTTTTGTAATGTAAACCTCAAATTACATAAACAAAACCTAAAAACTATTTTTCTGGATTTTTAAAACGCTTTTTACTATTTTTAAAATACTTTCTAAAAATTAAACTAAAAATAATCCTAATAAATAAATTAAAAACGGGAAAAATAAACTTTTAATTCCATAAAGTCCTAAAACTAAACAGAAACACAAGAAAAATACTAAACAGGAAAAAGCTTAAAGGAATAAGCTTAAAACAGCTTATAAAGAAGCTGTTTGCTAAATAAGCTAGAAAACCAACACACCTTATATATTAAACTTTGCAAACTCTTACCAGTCAAAGTCCCTAGGGCAACGGTAAGGAGTGTGTGTTGTGAGAGGAGTGGCGCAGGTTCGAGTCCTGGCCACGTCCTTTTTGATTTTAATTTTTATTTTTTTCTTTTTTAAACTTAAAAACACAAACCAGTGACCTTTTAAACACCAAAAACTCAAACACAAATACAATATTAACTAAGATTAAGCTTGAGAATTAATGAAAACGTGCCCAGTTCTCTTTTGATGAACACAAAGAAGACTTGTTTTCTTCACAAGTGAAATCAGAAACAAGAGGGCTTGTTCCTTGGCTTTTTGTGGTGAATTGTTGGACAAAGGAGCACCCTTATACTCTTTGGAGTATAAGGAGTCAATAAAATGCAAAAGCAAGCAAGTTCAACAACACAATCAAGCTCAAAATTACAAAAACAAGTCACTGATATGCACACTTGTTGACTGATGAACAAAATAACCAAGTTACATGCATAAAAATGAATTTCCAAGCACAAAATCTTGCACAATAGTCACCCAATCAGCATGCAGCCAATACACAATCCTATATGACCCTAATCCCTAACAGATTAACAAGTTTGTTGGCTCAAAAATCACCAAAATAAGCAGCTTAGACACTTACTGATTTTTGACCAAGTTTTCAATATTTTAGCATACCAAAGTGTTCAAAACCTGTTCAAACTGAAAACTAAGTACTAGTACTAGCTAATAACAAGTAAGTGAGTGAAAACAACAGGTTTTAACACACAAATTTCCAAAGAAACTCAAATGAATATGCAAATCCAAACACCCCTTAAAACTTCAGATATGCAATTTTTTCAAACAAAATGAACTCAAATCCTAATCAGATTGAATCAATATCAATCTAACATGCATACTACACCAGATTAAGCAATATCAAACAATTTAAACAACACTTAAACAGCTTCTTAACACCTTGCACAAAAATCATGCATAAATTACCAATAACTAAAAAATTGAAAAGGAAACAAGAGGTTACCTTGTTGGACCTACATCCAGGCCCAACAATGGCTTGGTAGCCACCTCCAATAGACCCGGGTCTATGCAGATCCTTGATCAAAACTCAAGCTTCAATCCCTGCTAAGAGAAAATGGAAACACAAGCAATAATATAACACTTCTGATTTTTTTGAAAACTTCTCAAACCTTTTCAAAAACTTTTCCTTAAACTCTTTTCTTTTTCAAAAACACTTAAACCAATCAAGTCATATCGAACAAATCCAACTTTCAATAAAAAATTTCACCAAGAACAACCAATTTCAGAAACTTTTTCTGAAAAATTCAAAACATGAAATGTTTTGAACAAATGTGAATGGAACTCAGATTTTACTCAACAAATAAATACCAACTTTTAAAACTCATAAAAGGAATTATATTTTCTCAAAAATACCAACTTTATAAATACTTAAAAAGGGATTACAATTTTTGGAGTAAAAATATGGAACAAGCTTATAGGGACACATACGTCTCCTATATATACTACTAAGAAGAACTATCTAGAAAATCAGAAACCCTAATCTTGAAAGTCCTATAATGCCCTTGGTCTTCTTCTTGAATTTCAGTCAAAGATGGCACATGTGAGCTTGATGTGATGTCCAGCTGGTCTTGTTATGATCTTGGACATTAAATTGGACTTGGGGACCAAGGAGTTGCATCCATTCGTTCATTTGGTCTCCTCATTGGGGTTGGGGGAAAAAGACGTGTGTAGGGGAATCTTGGGGGGTCACATGGGTGTGTCTGGGGTGGACTAAGGATGTGGGTTTTGGTGACAATAAGGGTAATTAACATTCTGGATGAGATGGAGCAAAAACCCTTTGTTTTTAGTCTAATTGACCCTGGGGTTTTTAGGGTTTATGGGGTGTTTAAGGTGGAGTTTAATCTGAAAAAGGGATTAAGTTTTTTAAACTTAATGTTTACCACCAAAATCAGATTTAAATAAATCTGATTATTAAAAAAACGTGGGTGGAAGTCTGATGTGGATGAAGTGGTGAGGTGGTGGGAGATGATTGGATGAGAGGAGTGATGTGGCGAATTGATAGGCTGTGGTAGGTTTGGATGTTTGACAGTAATGGCCCCCCAATGTTCATACTTTGTTTATATTGTGAAAAATAGCCAACAACGTCCCATTATACTTGTGTCAACTTTGCACAAGTTGTCATTTTTGGCACAACTTGTTTTCCAACTTTAACAAGGACTTCAAATGCAATTCTTGGATTCTTCAAGGACTGATCTTGTAATATCTTCAAACTTTAGGGACCCTATTCATAATTTTGAATATTTGAGGGGTATAAAGTGTAAATCTTCAAAAGTTGAGGGACCAAACTTGACAATCTTCAATTCTTCAAGGGTATTTTTGGAAATTCAAAACTTGGACCCGGTTCATTGTGCGGCTTCGTTTCCCGTGTTCGTTATTGAATGATTCTTGTGATCTTTTTCCATTTCCTCAATATCCGTACCTAAAAATACACAAGTAACAAACACAAGCATATATTTGGCAGTTTTAATGATATTTAATGCATTTTAAGCCCGATTTGGACGATGAGACCATGTATAAAAGCAGTCTCATCACTCCCCCATACTAAACCATTACCGTGCCCTCACGCAATTCTAGAATAAAGTATCAAAGCATCTCCAAAATTCATTTTATTCACTTTATTGAATGATAAACTAGCTACACTACTACTATTACTACTACTTGCGTTATAGACATAATGTATGATTTTCATCGCAAAATGGGACGTTTAGGTTCATAGAATAAGAACACGTGAATGCTTCGTTAGAAATAATTTCATCGTCCTCGATTTTCACCCTAATTCCATGCTAAGCGTGCAACGAGATCATTGTCATTATAAGTTAGTAATGCTAACACTACTCATATGCCCTAATCACGTACTTATCCTCCCATTATTCCTAAGTTGTATCTCTTATATTTTATGATGTCTTAAATGTTTCACGATGATATATTGTTGACTTATGCGATAATAGAGATTTAGGTCTAAAAATAGAGTCCTATGTTCGGTCATAGGTTGGTCCAAAGAACGAGAGTCGGCTTCCTTAAGTCCGTTGTTCCTCAGTAGCTCAGTGGTAGAGCGGTCGGCTGTTAACTGACTGGTCGTAGGTTCAAATCCTACTTGGGGAGAATTTAGAGTTCTCGCTTTTCTGACCTAGCGCCCCCTGTCCTTCTCTTTAGTTTCTAAACTAGCAGAATCGCAGGACACCAAAAGTGGGAAGTTTCTTGTTGGTTTTTCTTCCTCACTCTCGAATAGGTGCACTTGGTTCGTTCAATTCTTAGGGAGAAGAAGGATGGGAATGAATGGGAAGACTCGAGTAACCAAGACCATCAAATCAATAACCCCTCCTAATAGACAACGATGTTAAAAAATTAAGTTGACAAGAAGAATCGATAAACACGGTTTTATAACGGTTTTGAACATGAGACTTATTACCAAGACTTTTATACGCCCCTAACGGAAGGGCCTTATTATCTTTGGTTTACCTCCATCTTTTATTCAACTTCTCCATGAAGCTTTTATTATGACTTCGGTCTTGCCTTGCCTTTTATTATCCGCCTCATCGGTGGTTTTATTAGCCAAAGACGTATATCCTCACGATAAAGCGAATTTTGGATCTTTAAAGCTTCGAAGATTAAGGCTTGATTCACTTTCAATTTTGCATAGATTTTAGGCCTTGTGGGGCTTCAAATTGTTTGCTAGATTTAGGTGAGCACTTGAAATCTTATTATTGGGTGAAGCTTTCGATTATTCGGGTGCCAATACTTCAAAACCGTGACGCTGGCGATACCTTAATGTCTTCCCAATTTAATTACACGGAAGCTACTAGAAAAGACTAGAAACCCAACAATCCTAACTAAACCGCTAAGTCAATATTTATTAAGCAAAAAATATTTACAAGCGAAGGGAGAATAAGCAAACAACGAGAACACATGAGTTTTTGAAAGAATACAAGTACTCTACGTTTAGCATAGTAACTTATAATTAACTCTATCATTTCTCGTCCTCATTTAAGAGACTTAGCCTAATGTGTAGTTAAGGAATCAAAGCTAAGTGCTCAACACGCACGGTCGAGTAAAAAATTACTCTTATTCTCGCCATCAGAAAACCTACATTCGTGTCTTAAACACTTATAAAACATGAGAAAATTTTTAAAATTTGGCCTTTTTTAGCCTTATTTTTGCAACAAAAACGATAAACAAAAAGATAAACTTTGGAAAGCGTGAAGGTTTGGCAAGGCAAGTATCTATTCACCCCCCATACTAAAGTTAAACATTGTCCTCAATGTTTCGAGTCTAGGGGTGCAAACACCCCCATACTAGAGACGTGGTTGAATGCCTAATCTAGCATGGAAAGGGTGTAACCAATAAGTAATAGCCGTTTATGAAGTGTGATAAAAACCTAAGGTTAGAACATAAAGGATATATCATTTGGATATTGAGAAATGTCTTCAAAGCAAACGATCGAGTGCTCCCATAAACGAACACGAGAGGCTCCAATCGTGAAGATCATGATCTAAAAACCACAATGCACAAACAACCACGGAACAAAGGTTGGAAGGGCACAACTCCCCTCACATTAAACTACATTAGAAAGCAATAATATGTACATGGATAAGCATGGGTCTCCCCCACGAGGCACCTTGTTTTTGATAACCGAGTCAAAAGCTCGACTCGAATCCCTATAAATGTGATCATTTAGGGATAATCATGGTGTGGTCAATTTTTGGTGGGGCTTACATGATAAACAAGGCCCAAAAACAACCGGTATAAAGGACTAAGTCCTTAGATGGTGCAAAATACCGGGATCGAAGATGGCGTTCTCGTTTTCATTTGAAAAACTAATCAACGCTACTTCATCATTGGTCAACAAAAACTCAAAGAGTTTCAAGAAAAGAGATGAGAAATAGGAGGGTGGGACAATGGGTAAGTCTCTAAAAACATGAGCTACTCGAGGTAGACTCACACCAATCAAATAAAAAGATTTTCCATTTATTGCATCGGTGGAAGACCGAGATTTCCCTATATAAGCAATTCCAGGATCAAATATCTCGTCCTCGGTGGAGAAAGGGGAGGGAACATAAGGGGATTCCCCCACACTAAGTCCACACAAAGCATCGTCAAAAGTAGAAGACGAGCTTGTAGTACTCAATAAACGCGGTGATGACGGAGTTAGAGTTGTAGAAAAATCTTTTAAATTCATTTCAAAATCTTTTCCTTTTTCATCTTTTACACTCTCCTTGTGAAAACCCGATTTAATTATGACAAAAATATTTGGTGTATCTAAAGCAATGTTAGTCACACTAAAAATTCTCACATTTTGAAATCTTTTTGGTTTAGGTGGTGGCAAGTTTTCAAATCTTTTGTCAACAAAGAAAACCTCCCCATCGGGATCAACGTATTCATCATCCGAAGAATCACTCGAGATTGGAATCGTAGGCTTAACACTCTTAACCTCCAACGGCGGAGGGGACGGAACTTCATTTTTCTCAACAACTCCTAAAACTCTATTTGAAATCTTTTTGCAAATGTTTTTGATGGGATTGACATTGTACAAAGATGTGATGGAATACACATGAGAAAGAGTGGAGTTTTGGGTTGCATTAATGACGAGTTCTTCCTCATTGAAACGAAGAGTGATTTTTCTTGCATGCACATCGATAAGTGCTCTCGAGGTATCCAAAAAAGATCGACCTAAAATTAACGGAACTTTAGGATCGATAGGAATGTCAACAACAATAAAGTCTACAGGATAGTATAACTATCCAACTTTCACAAAGACGTCCTCGGCAACTCCACAAGCTAGAATCGTAGAATGATCGGCCATCTCGATTGACATTCTTGAAGGAGTGAGATTGGGAAGATTGAGCGATTTAAAAATCTCAAGAGGCATCAAATTAATACTAGCACCAAGATCGGCCAAGGCGTAGCATTCTTCCATGTCTTGTATAGCACATGGGATTAAAAACTTTCCAGGATCACCGACTTTTTGAGGTATGCGGCTTAGAAAAACCGAAGAACAACTAGACGATTTTTGCAATTTCTCTTTGTTATTCAACATACTTTTGAAGTTCGCGGCAAATCGAGGCATCATGACTAAGGCGTCGGCAAAACTTATATTAAAATGCAAGTCACGAAACATTTTCATAAAGAGTTCAAATTGATAATTATTTCGTTCTTGTGCCTTTTCCTTGTCTTGTCTTGAAGGGTAGGGTAAAGGTGGTGTGGGTTGGGGCAAAGTAGGCATAGGCATAGGCCTTGGAATCTCGGGTTCCATGATTGGTGTGGGTTCAACCGTAGGTGTGGTTTGAGCGGTACTTCGTGGGCTTGTAATTTGCTCCTTTTCTACCACAACCTCGGGTTCTTTCTCTTTTTCCTTCTCCATAGAAGTACTTGGACGAGAAATGGGTTCTTTGAAAGTTTTACCACTACGAGTAGTAATAACCTTCAATTCTCCTTTCGGGTTCACGATGGTATCACTAGGAAGACCACCCGAAGAAGAGGGCTTACACATGATAGCTTCAAACATTTTTGCCATTCGGTCCTCAAACTTAGATTGCCTAGCATCCGCTTTTAACAACTCTTGCTTAATCTCATGTTGACCTTGCTCTATTTTTTGTTGATTTTGTTGGAGTCGTGTGACATTTCCTTCCATTTTATTAGCATGAGTTTTAAGTTCATTAGCAAGTTCGTTTTTGAGCTCGTTTTTTAACTCAGATCTTAAGCTAACCATTTCACGTTGCATATTATCAAACTTAGCATCATTAGCCTTTGCATAATTCAAAAATTCTCCTTGAAGATTTTTGGTGTGATCATTTTGAAAACCTTGAGTCGATGTTTGAAAATCACGGTTTTGGTTTTGGTTTGAAATTTGCCCATTTCCACTTTGTTAATTACCCTTGTTGTAATTTCTTTGATTTCCTTGGTAATTTCCACCTTGGTTGTTGTTGCGATAGTTATTAGCATTTTGATTTGGTGGAGCTTGATTTTGGCGGGAACCTTGACCGACTTGGTTATAAGTTCCTGTGGCTACATAAGCACTCGAAGTGTTACCATCCGTGGTAATGCACTCGGAAAGATCATGAGCTCCACCACACGACAAACAACTCTTAGAAACCGTTTTAACCGAAGCGGAATTCGAAGCTTCTTGAGCTTTCCAATGGGACATAAGAGTCGAAAACCTATCGAAAAACCGATTTTCCTCATTAGCTTCATCTTGTAAGGCATTGATACTACGAGACAATGACGAGCCCATTTTGGCAACACTCGGTGTGTTACGAGGGCTATAAACCTTAGACCTATTCTCAATTATGACCAAAGCTTCTTTAACCGTTTTACACAAAAAATTACCACCCGCGGCGGCATTCAAATAATCTCTTTCATGATCGTTAAGTCCATTGTAAAACGTGTCTATTTGGTTCAAGTCGGAAAAACCGTGATGAGGACATTCATGTAACATCTCCTTAAACCTATTCCAAGCCGTAGAAAAACTTTCATTTGATTCTTGTGAAAATTTAGAAATCTCATTTTTCAAATGCGTAGTCTTAGAGGGCGGAAAAAATTGGTTCACAAACTTTGAGACGAGATCCTTCCACGTCAATATAGAATTGGGTGGCTCTTTCTCTAACCAAATTTTAGCGGGCCCCGCTAAGGAATAAATAAAAAGCATCATCTTAATCGAGTCATTCGAGACATCCTTAAATTTGCACGTGGCGGTAAGACGATTAAATTGGCGGATATGGTTGTGGGGATAGTCCTTCTCATCACCACGGAATTTGTTGTTTTGGATCATCGACAACAAACCCGTTTTCACCTCAAAATTCTCCGCAAGGATAGCGGGAATCACAATAGCTTCTCCATAACCCTCGGTGGGTGCTTGAAGTAACTCCATCATAGTTCGATTCGCCATGGTTGGTGCTTCTCGTACAATGGGTTCGTCAATAGGAGACTCCTCACTAGAATGAGTTGGAGTGGGAGTTTTGTTCTTTCGTCTACGTGCACGTTTTGCTTGATTACGAGTGAGCATAAACGTCACGTACAACGAGGAGACGAGCAAAGAATATTCTTTTTGGTATTTTGTGTTTTTCAATTTTTTGTGGTTTTTGATTGTATTAACTTTTTTGGAAATTGGTGAAATGTATTAAGTAGACGAAAATCTACAAATCTCCTCCTTAATCAAATCTCTTGATTAAAGAAGCCTCAAGGAATGAAAACGATCACGTGGAGTGAACGCCTTCGATGACTTTAGAACGATGGTGGAACACCAAATCGTTCAAGAGGTTTAATCAAATGAAACCAAGAAAATATATATGATATGTAATAATACTTTGGGCGGCAAAACCCTCGATTAGCTCTCACAATCAAATACGCACAAGCAAGCGGAGGAAACGAGGCGGCGCGAAGCACTTAAGAGCCTTTTTCCTTTAGGTCGTGAAATACAACCGCCTTATACCCACCTTATAGTTTGTATTATCAAGATTAAGCTTCACGAAAGTATTTATCTATTTTTGCCTTTTTATTTGGTTTGAGATTCGAATACAATGATTGGGTAATGACCTCCCAAGTCAAGGTTGTGATTGCTCACGTATTTGGAGTACTTGTGAATTTATTGTTCTACTTATACAATATAGTAATAATATTCACACAAAAACCGAAAAACGATAATACGTATTAGTAGAGTACTACTAATACAAATACTATTATGGCTAATATAAAAAACAACAATTGTTCAATCAAAACACAACACGCCTCCCCGGCAGCGGTGCCAAAATGATAGTCGTAGAAATACGTCTTTTAGGAAAAAGAGCGTAAATAGGGCAAGTGAGCACGACGATTTAGGAAAACCGTGTGTGTATGACCCTAAAAGTGAGTTCGTTCTCGAGGAGGCACGTGTGTTGTGTAATGAGTTGATTAATGTTTGTGATTATTAACAAGAAGAAAAGATTATAGAAATGAGAAAGGAAAGAAAAGACGGTTACGAAGACGGATTAAACTAAGTCGAAAAAGCGTTCACGTAAAACCGTAAAACTACAAAAATAAAAATTTTAACCTAAAAATTCCTAAAAATTACTAAAAATCCACAATATAATTCTAAGAGTTTACAAAAAATCCAAACTTGCTAAAACCTTTTAATTAATCAAATAATGACTTTTTAATGCTAATTAAAGCCCTAAAAATCACAATTAATTATTAAAAAGCCCCAAACAAGATCTTATAGTTTGTAAACCTCAAAAATGACCTAATTAAGCTAAAAACTATTTTTAAAAAATTTAAAACCAAATTAAACTATTTTTAAACACTTAAAAACTATTAAAATCTATTAAATCTTAAATTAATTCTAGAAAATAAGTGAAAAACCCTAAAAAGATTTGGAAAGTTACAAAGTTCCTAATTATGTGTCCTTAACCTAGGAAAAATGAAAAAAGTAGAAAAAACAAACTTTTAATTTTTAATAATAAAATAATAATAAAATAATAAAAAAAAAATAAAAAGTTTATAAATTAATTCTAAAAAATTACCAAAAATCCTAAATAATGTAACTAAGACAAAAATGCAAATTAAAGTTCCTAAAACCTTTTTATTAATTTTATATTAAATTTTAAAGTTGTTTAAAAACCCTAAAATCAAATAAAATTAAAAATAAGACTTTTTGAAAACTTTTTGTAATGTAAACCTCAAATTACTTAAACAAAACCTAAAAACTATTTTTCTGGATTTTTAAAATGCTTTTTACTATTTTTAAACTACTTTCTAAAAATTAAACTAAAAATAATCCTAATAAATAAATAAAAAACGGGAAAAATAAACTTTTAATTCCAAAAAGTCCTAAAACTAGACAGAAACACAAGAAAAATACTAAGCAAGAAAAAGCTTAAAGGAATAAGCTTAAAACAGCTTATAAAGAAGGTGTTTACTAAATAAGCTAGAAAACCAACACACCTTATATATTAAACTTTGCAAACTCTTGCCAGTCAAAGTCCCTAGGGCAACGGTAAGGAGTGTGTGTTGTGAGAGGAGTGGCGCAGGTTCGAGTCCTGGCCACGTCCTTTTTTATTTTTATTATTTTTTTTCTTTTTTTCTTTTTTTAAACTTAAAAAACACAAACCAGTGACCTTTTAAACACCAAAAACTCAAACACAAATCCAATATTAACTAAGATTAAGCTTGAGAATTAATGAAAACGTGCCCAGTTCTCTTTTGATGAACACAAAGAAGACTTGTTTTCTTCACAAGTGAAATCAGAAACAAGAGGGCTTGTTCCTTGGCTTTTTGTGGTGAATTGTTGGACAAAGGGGCACGCTTATACTCTTTGGAGTATAAGGAGTCAATAAAACGCAAAAACAAGCAAGTTCAACAACACAATCAAGCTCAAAATTACAAAAACAAGTCACTGATATGCACACTTGTTGACTGATGAACAAAATAACCAAGTTACATGCATAAAAATGAATTTCCAAGCCCAAAATCTTGCACAATAGTCACCCAATCAGCATGCAGCCAATACACAATCCTATATGACCCTAATCCCTAACAGATTAACAAGTTTGTTGGCTCAAAAATCACCAAAATAAGAAGCTTAGACACTTACTGATTTTTGACCAAGTTTTCAATATTTTAGCATACCAAAGTGTTCAAAACCTGTTCAAACTGAAAACTAAGTACTAGTACTAGCTAATAACAAGTAAGTGAGTGAAAATAACAGGTTTTAACACACAAATTTCCAAAGAAACTCAAATGAATATGCAAATCCAAACACCCCTTAAAAATTCAGATATGCAATTTTTTCAAACAAAATGAACTCAAGTCCTAATCAAATTGAATCAATATCAATCTAACATGCATACTACACCAGATTAAGCAATATCAAACAATTTAAACAACACTTAAACAGCTTCTTAACACCTTGCACAAAAATCATGCATAAATTACCAATAACTAAAAAATTGAAAAGGAAACAAGAGGTTACCTTGTTGGACCTACATCCAGGGCCAACAATGGCTTGGTAGCCACCTCCAATAGACCCGGGTCTATGCAGATCCTTGATCAAAACTCAAGCTTCAATCCCTGCTAAGAGAAAATGGAAACACAAGCAATAATATAACACTTCTGATTTTTTTGAAAACTTCTCAAACCTTTTCAAAAACTTTTCCTTAAACTCTTTTATTTTTCAAAAACACTTAAACCAATCAAGTCATATCCAACAAATCCAACTCTCAATACAAAATTTCACCAAGAACAACCAATTTCAGAAACTTTTTCTAAAAAATTCAAAACATGAAATGTTTTGAACAAATGTGAATGGAACTCAGATTTTACTCAACAAATAAATACCAACTTTTAAAACTCATAAAAGGAATTATATTTTCTCAAAAAATACCAACTTTATAAATACTTAAAAAGGGATTACAATTTTTGGAGTAAAAATCTGGAACAAGCTTATAGGGACACATACGTCTCCTATATATACTACTAAGAAGAACTATCTAGAAAATCAGAAACCCTAATCTTGAAAGTCCTATAATGCCCTTGGTCTTCTTCTTGAATTTCAGTCAAAGATGGCACATGTGAGCTTGATGTGATGTCCAGCTGGTCTTGTTATGATCTTGGACGTTAAATTGGACTTAGGGACCAAGGAGTTGCATCCATTCGTTCATTTGGTCTCCTCATTGGGGTTGGGAGAAAAAGATGTGTGCAGGGGAATCTTGGGGGTCACATGGGTGTGTCTGGGGTGGATTAAGGATGTGGGTTTTGGTGACAATAAGGGTAATTAACATTCTGGAAGAGCTGGAGCAAAAACCCTTTGTTTTTAGTCTAATTGACCTTGGGTTTTTAGGGTTTATAGGGTGTTTAAGGTGGAGTTTAATCTGAAAAAGGGATTAAGTTTTTTAAACTTAATGTTTACCACCAAAATCAGATTTAAATAAATCTGATTATTAAAAAAACGTGGGTGGAAGTCTGATGTGGATGAAGTGGTGAGGTGGTGGGAGATGATTGGATGAGAGGAGTGATGTGGCGAATTGATAGGCTGTGGTAGGTTTGGATGTTTGACAGTAATGGCCCCCCAATGTTCATACTTTGTTTATATTGTGAAAAATAGCCAACAACGTCCCATTATACTTGTGTCAACTTTGCACAAGTTGTCATTTTTGGCACAACTTGTTTTCCAACTTTAACAAGGACTTCAAATGCAATTCTTGGATTCTTCAAGGACTGATCTTGTAATATCTTCAAACTTTAGGGACCCTATTTATAATTTTGAATATTTGAGGGGTATAAAGTGTAAATCTTCAAAAGTTGAGGGACCAAACTTGACAATCTTCAATTCTTCAGGGGTATTTTTGGAAATTCAAAACTTAGGCCCGGTTCATTGTGCGGCTTCGTTTCCCGTGTTCGTTATTGAATGATTCTTGTGATCTTTTGCCATTTTCTCAATATCCGTACCTAAAAATACACAAGTAACAAACACAAGCATATATTTGGCAGTTTTAATGATATTTAATGCATTTTAAGCCCGATTTGGACGATGAGACCATGTATAAAAGCAGTCTCATCAAAAGCCAAGGATTAAGCGTGAATTTGAGTTTGTGGATTTCCCAAGTGAAAGCCACGAGAGGGTTCACTTGTGTTGTAGGAATCAATTACTCTAAATAGTCGCACCGTTAGTTCATTTTATTAGCCTCAACTCTACACATGTTCATCAGCGGGATTTAAGGAGCCATTTTGAGGTTTTGAAAGCTGTAAATGTAAGCACAAGTAGGTTTATAGGTGTTTAACATCTGGTTGAAGGATTAGAGAGTTGAAATTGCTTATTCAGTGAGTTGAGTTAAGCCAAATTTTGACTTATAAACTTCCCAATGCACTCGATCTGCTAGTTTTAGTTCGTACTTGTGTTTTATTTGAATTATACTTGTTAATTTTTGTTCCTGTCATTGTTATTTATCATTGTTAAGCTTATAAGACCAACTGCCTTTAAGCTTATTCTTGTCCAAAGACACTGCTGGCAGCAAGAACATTCAATGCCAAGAAAAAGGTTGTTGCCAAAAAAGGAAGTAAGAAAGAATTGAACCCTTGACCTCAAAAGTGTAACAGACGCAGCACCTAGCTACACAACCAGCTGCTCTATTTGGCAATTTTGTTAACTGCTCGTTTCATTTTTCTTTTATATTTTCTTTCTTTTATTCAGCTGTTATTAAAAGGAAAAAAGAGAGTAAAGTGGCAACAGTGGGGGTCGAACCTAAGACCTGCTGCTCAACAGCCCAACACACCAACCATTTGCTCTCCCAACTCTTTTTGGTTTCTCTTCCTTTTAGTTCTACCTTATACTTTCTTTGATTTCGTCTTATTTTTCATATAGTAGCACGTACAACTTATTTTTAGCTTATTAGGGGATATTATTTTAGCTTCTTCTTTTTCATAGATTTCAAACAGAATTTAGGACATTTTAAAAAAAAAGAAAAAAAATCATTTTTTTAAATCATTTAATATTTTTAATCATTTAATTAGTTTAAAATCGTATTTAATTCAAAATAAGAAAATTTAAAAAGTAAAAAAAAATAAAAAATAATACAATTCTTGTTTCTAAAAGTTTATTTTGTCATTTAGGACGTAGGAAAATTTAATTTGCTTTTGTAAAGTTTAAATTTCATAATTTTATTTTTATTATTCATTTTCTAGGATTATTTTAGTTTTAAACTTTAAAAAAGTCATAAAAAATAGTAAAAAGTATATTAAAATTTTGAAAAAATAGTTTTTAGCTTTTATATAATATATTTTAGGTTTAAAAATAAAAAAGTTTAAATTTTGTCTTTTTCTTAGTCAGTTTTATTTTTAGATTTTTTACTTAACTTTAAAAATTAATATAAATTATTTAAATAGTTTTCAAAATTTTTGGTTTGCGTACTTTTCTTAGTTATAATTTTTAGAACATTTTAGTGATTTTTAATTATTTTTTAGGTGGAATTTTTTGTTGGGTCGCGTTTTTACGTTCGTACGTTCGCGCGTTTCCGACCGTTTTTAGCGTATTTCGTCTACATTTTCTTTTCTTTCTTTATTTCCAAAAACGTAATCACTCGAATTAATAACGTCTAATATTGTTGGCTAAACACCATACCTCCTCGAGAACGAACTCAACGACGAGTATTCGCGTTTTTCACAAAACGTGGTACTTAATACTTACCCACTTTTGTCGCTTTGTTTTTCCTAAAAGATAGTAAACGACTAAAAACCACAACATTAGAAATGAATCCTCAAAGTTGATTCATAGGACATGGGGATGGACTTACTGATGATAAGACTGACTTGACTTGCATTAAAGCTAGTGCCAATAGTCTCAGCCATCTCCATAACACTATACACCCTTGTGAAAGTGATCTCTGCTGCTACTAGATGTCAATCACTAGGAAAAACATCTCAATGATCATTAGGCTTCCAGATATCGAAAAATTTGAAAAATAAAATGGTGATGAAACATTTTGGGACTATAAAGAAGTTTATAAATGACATCAGCTAAGATGTCATAACATAAAATGGACTTGCGAATGGAAAACTTTAGTTGGAACATAAACAAAGGTAATAATACTAACGAAATTAACTAGACTCTAATAAGCAAGAGTGACAAACACTGTTCATGCATACACACATGCAAAAGTATGATAAACACACATGACCTCAAGAGTCCTTTGTTCACAAATGCCCCAAAGAGAAAATTAACTCATATAAAACCTTTGCAACTCCCCAAGTAAGCCTAAAAATATATATCTACCCCAAGTCACCCATACGACCACACCCAATTCTTGGTCAAAAGTCTTGGCAGCTTGCACAGTATATCAACTTTACATGCTATAGTGCCTGACGAATTAGAAAACTAAATCGTACTCACCAGTGGACACAATCTAGAATTGTTCAAGAGTGCTCTACGAGTACCCAAAAACCTAGAGGTTTACCTCCCCTTAATAGAAGCATACAAATCATTATATGTGAAGAAGCAAAATTTTATCTCAAGATAGGAATGTAAACACTCCAACCATCATAAATAAAAGTTTGCAATTCTGTATCAATCCAAATGTAGCTCCATTTTCCTGCATAGTTAGACAAAACCACAAAAACACACCAACAGAGGCTACCCTTTCCCACAATAATGGGTAGAGATAACATGTCAGTGGATAAAAATAATAACAGTGGAAAGACCAAAAATGCATGTTCCTTGAGCATCCACTATCCCAATATCCTTGATCATTAACTTGATTTTGGATAGTCTGCTCAAAAAGAAAACAAATTAGTTTTTCTTTGGAGATCCAAGCCTTGTCAGACTTGGATCTATCTAATTTTTCAACTAGAGTGGTCTTATTCTTTACCAAAAATCCCTGTTCATCCCTTTGGGACCTAATGACCCACTTTTTTCCAATGAGTCTAGTAATGACCTTCTCAAGATATTTAAATCTATTGCAAGTCATTGAAATACCATTAAAACTAGAGTTTTGCTCTTGTTTAGGTTTCCAAGTTAATTGGGATGATGCTTTAGACCCTTGACCCTTATTAACCAAGTATCTTTGTTTATATGGTCTAAAATAAGGTCTCATACCAAACTTGAAGCTGTCAGCATTGCATTTGTGCCTGTCAGCGTTGAATTTGTTCTTGTCAGCGCTGAAGTTGTTCTTGTCTGCGCTCAAGTTAGGGTTTGCTATTGTAACATACTGTTTGTTTGACCAAGTGTTGGTCTTTTGAAAGGGTCTTTGACCTTGGGTATTAGCTGCCTTTGAGAAGAAAAGAGTTGGTCTAGTAGCCTGTGGTCTAGTGTAGACAAAAGGTCTATGGTTGACATTGGATGACCTGTTGTCAGCGAATGAATTGTATCCACTGACACAATTATTGGCCAAATGTGAGAAGCTCCCACATGAGTAACAAGCCTTTTTGGACACAAACTTAGGCTTAGACTGATAAAACCCTGTCCTATTAACACTTGCTTGACTTTGGGGTGACCTAGGCTTTCTATACATCTCAGCATATTTAACACTAGGTTTCCTCTTAACTGGTGAGCTAAGGTCAATGGGTTTTCTAGTGGTTGGATTGGTCACAAAAATGGGTGTAGATACAACTGGACTCTCAATAGATGTAGGAACAAATGGACTCTTACTCAGCATCCCACCTTTAACAAACAAAGTGGGGTTGGCCTTCTTCCACTCTTCTAGGTTTAGTAACCTTTTGTTGATATTCCTCAACTGGGGAAAGGACTCTAGGTGGAGGAATAAATTCCTCTTCTTGGAGTTCTGGTATACCAGTCCAAGAGAGATCCTTTTTATGGACACCATAGAAGTTCCCAGCAGGTGGTGGAACATTAACATACTCTTTTAGCCCAATCTCAGACATATCCCTTGAGTCTTTTTGTTTACTTACACACTTTTCTAGGGTTTGGCTAGCTTTATCAAACTTTTGAATCATAAGCTCCAAATTCTATTTATCTTTAATGGCCTCATCTAACTTAGCTAGTATGACTCCTTTGGATCTCTCTAGTATGTCCCTAAGTTCAACACTAACTTTGAGGTCATGAGACAAAACATTAATTTGATCTTTTAGGTCAAATTCCATTTTCTTATACTCCTCTATCGTCTTTTTAGATTGTCCAAGAGCCACTTGATAATTTGAAAGATTGCATTTTTCATCAAGAACATCTGATTTTAACTTTAAAATTTCTTTATTAAGTCTTTCAGTATTTAACCTACAAGAACAGTCATTACATACCTCATTATCAGATGACGAAGATGAGTTGGAACTTTTGGAACTTGAAGTAGACTTGGCCTTAACTGAAAACATCATCAGACTTGTCTTCACCTTCTTCCTTAGCCTTGTTCACCTCACGATATTGGATTTCGTTCTTCAAATCAAAGTTTCTCAACAAGCTCTGATACCACTTGTTTATCCCAAACTTAGATCGATTTAGCTTTGTGTTAATGAGATTAAATCAAGTTTAACACGTAGAGAAACTTTGTTGTATTGAGCAATCTAAGTGTTATGCGGAATTTGACACTTAGAATAAAGAACAAAACAAAGTAAACCAAACTTTCATTTTGATTAATAATATCAATGAATGATTACAATGAAAGTGTTATGAGATATATGGAAGAGGTGTATGAAAGGGATGTGTCTCATGTCTAACCCTAAGTCCTCCTTTTATAGGTTTAAGGAGCCTTGTACAAAAAGCTAAGATCAACTATTTTAGGAAGAGACAAAAGATAAACATATTCAAATAACTTATTGACTAAATCTTTTAAACATTTAAGAATATATTCTGAATTCTTATCTTCATATTTTGTCCACCATCTTGAAGAATTCATCATTGGCAGATTTAGTACTTGTCTTTGTGTTATGATTCTTCTTGTCAACGCCTTGATAATTTTTATCAGCGTCTGACCTGTCAGCGCCTCAATTCTTCTTGTCAGCATCCAAGTTCCTCTTGTCAGCGTCTAGGGACATGGTCAATTTTATTCCCAACATCCATGAGGTTTGAACCCTTTATCTCAAAATCTGTCAAAAATTTGGATATTTGTGATATTTGAGTTCTGCTTGTGTATGTGTTGTCCTTGGGCTCCAAATCTTGTTGTTTTTGTTTAAGTTTCATGTTTTGATGCTTATGTATGCATGTGCTAACCTAAATCCAACTTTTGATTTGAAAATATAAAGGGGTGTTTGGGTCAACTGCATATTGAAGTCATAGTGTTATTGGTTAAGTGTTTGCTGTTGAATATTGCCAGTTCTTATTTAAGAAGTGTAATAGAATGATAATCTGCAAGTTTTATGCTTTTGAACACCTAAATCAAACATATGCTTATAAAATCTTGATTAAGTGGTATTTTGCACTGTGATTTGGTGCACACCTAGTTCTAGGCTTAGACTTAGGTTAAAAGTGATAAATCATACCTAACATAACCTAATAAAGAGATTTAGGTGTTTAAATTTGGCTATGTGGTCAAGTATATCAGCATTGTCAAAACTGCATGTTCTTAGTTCATCAGTAACTTTTTTGTGCTTGAATCTTGAGCTAGACCTTGAACCATTGCATGAAACCTGTTTAAATTTATTCATTTGAATTTATTATAGCTTGTGTATGCTTTTGGTGTAATTTGGTTGGCTGGATCTTGCTAAACTACTTATTGAGTGTAATCTGCTTATTGTTTATATCTGGTGATAAATTGAATTAACTACACTGATTGGCTGATTGGAAGTGTGATTTCTTTGTTGTTCTCGACTCCTTGTGATTCCTTGATCACAAGGGTGCCTTGTTTGTAACTTGATTCCAACAAAAAGTCATATAAGACAAAAAGTCAAAAAGGTCAAGCAGGGGGAAAAGTTCCTACTGCTCAACATCCAAAACTAGCCCCTGCTAGTGTAAATTATCATTCAACTTATTCATAAGCCAAATTGGCTTATCCAGACTTGCACCAACTTATTTTTTGTGATAGATCTTCCTCATTTGACCCATTTATTTGATCTGGAGCTTATTAGACATTGACTTTTTGATTATTTAGCTTATTCTGCTTATTCTGGCTTATTTCTTGTGATTATTTGAAACTTATTTATTATTTAGCTTAATTAAGTCATTTAAAAGCTTTTGAAAGTTGAATCAGCACTTGAGGTGGTCTAGAACTAAAAAACGACTATTTTGTCATTTTGTGAAGAAAGTCTTGGCTTATTTCATGCTTATTTCTTGTGCTTTTTCCAATTTTATTTTTACAGATCTCTTAAGTAACTCAAAAGAAGCTTGTGTGTCAAATTTTAGCTTATGGCATCAGCTTATAGCTTAATGGGCCAAAAAGTCATTAAGAATAAACTGCTTTGAAATAAGCTAGCTTAAACACATTTTCAGCTTTTGGGCCTTCAAATTTTGTTCTTAAAATCAAATTTTAAGTCAGATAGGAGCTTTTTGGCTTATTTGGACAACATTTTTCTTATTGGGCCAATTTGAGCCCATTAAGGGACTGTTTGGACTTTTAGCCCATTTCTAGGCCCAATAGGGGTATTTTGTAATTTCAACTTCATTTCTGTATTATTTAGGTTAAAATAAACTAGTTTGCAACTTTTTAGAATTTATTATAAATTTTGGATTTTTATTAATATTTTATTAATATTTTATTATTAAAAACTAAAATTTAGATTTTTCAAAGTTTTTCATTTTTCTTAGATCAAATAAATTAAGTTAGAATTTTTACAATTTTTAGAATATTTTTATTGTTATTAGATAAATTTTTAGAATTATTTGAAGTTTTAATAGTTTTTAATTGTTTTAAATAGTTTTTATTAATTTAAAATTTTCAAAAACATTCTTAAATTTAGTTAAGTCATTTTAGAGGTTTACAAGTGAAAAAATCTCATTTTGGGCTTTTTATTAATTAAATTGATTTTTTGGGCTTTAATTAGCATTAAAAAATTATTATTTAATTAAATAAAAGGTTTGAGTGATTTTTGATTTTTTGTAAACTCTAATTACATTTTTTAGGATTTATTGCAATTTTCTAGGAATTTTTAGGGTAAATTTTTAATTTTGTCACTTTTTACGGTTTTACGTGCACGACTATTCGTCTTTGTTTAATTCATAATCGTAACTGTCATTCCCTTCTAATCTCTTTTCTTCTTTTCATTTCTCATCAATATAATCACAAACCATTAATCATCTCTCTACACAACACACTAGCCTCCTTGAGAACGATCCCCACTTTGGGTCATAAGTGCTTTGGTTTTCCTAAACCGACACTTAATACTTTCCACTTTTACGCTATTTTCCTAAAGAGTAGTAAAAACACTACATCATTTTGGCGCCGCTGCCGGGGAGGCGTGTTGTGTTTTGATTTGGACAATTGTTGTTTTTATATAGCCATAATATCAATTTGTATTAGTAGCACTCTACTAATACGTATTATCGGTTTTCGTTTTTTTGTGTGAATACTATTACTATATTGTATACGTAGAACAATAAATTCACAAGTACTCCAAAAGTATGAAAACACAACCTTGATTGGGAGGTCATTACTCAATCATTGTATTCGAATCTCAAACAAGAAATAAAAGGCAAAATAGATAAATACTTTCGTGAAGCTTAATTTTGAAAAACACAAACTATAAGGTCGGTATGAGGCGAGTATTATAAAATATACCCTAAGGAAAAAGGCTCTTAAGTGCTTCGCACCGCCTCGTTTCCCCGCTTGCTTGTGCGTGTTTAGATAAAAAGGGCTAATCGAGGGTTTGCCAACCAAAGTATTATCTAAGTATCATATATATTTTCTTGGTTTCATTTGATTAAACCCTCTTGAACGTTTTGGTGTTCCACCAACGTTCTAAAGTCATCGAAGATGTTCACTTCACGTGATCGTTTTCATTCCTTGAGGCTTCTTTAATCAAGAGATTTGATTAAGGAGGAGATTTGTAGATTTTTGTCTACTTAATACAATCACAAAAATCCAACAAAAAAGTAAAAACAATCAGAAACCACAAAAAAATTGGAATAAATAAAAACACCAAAAAAATCTTCTTTGCTCATCCCCACGTTGTACGTGACGTTTATGCTTACTCGTAATCAAGCAAGACGTGCATGTAAACGAAAAAACCAAAAGGAGTCAACACCTACTCCTTATCTTTCTAGTGAGGAGTCTCCTATTGACGAACCTATCGTAGAATAAGAACCAACCATGGCGAATTGAACTATGATGGAGTGACTTCAAGCACCCACCGAGGGTTATTGAGAGGCTATTGTGATTCCCGCTATCCTTGCGGAGAATTTTGAAGTTAAAACGGGTTTGTTGTCGATGATCCAAAACAACAAATTCCGTGGTGATGAAAAGGACAACCCGCACAACCATATCCACCAATTCAATCATGTTACCGCCACTTGCAAATTTAAGGATGTTTCTAATGACTCGATTAAGATGATGCTTTTTCCGTATTCCTTAGCGGGGCCCGCTAAATTTTGGTTAGAGAAAGAGCCACCCAATTATATATTGACGTGGAACGATCTCGTTTCCAAGTTTGTGAACCAATTTTTTCCGCCCTCTAAGATTACGCATTTGAAAAACGAGATTTCAAAATTTTCAAAAGAATTTAATGAGACTTTTTCAACGGTTTGGAATAGGTTTAAGGAAATGTTACATGAGTGTCCTCATCACGGTTTTTCCGACTTGCATCAAATTGACACGTTTTACAATGGTTTAAATGATCATGAAAGGGATTATCTAAATGTCGCCGCGGGTGGTAATTGTTTTGTGTAAAACGGTTGAGGAAGCGTTGTTGATAATTGAGAATAGATCTAAGGTGTATAGTCCTCGTAAGACATCGAGTGTTCGTTAGGCTTCGTCTTCAGCTTAACCTTTCTTTGTCCAATACCATCGATGCTTGCCAAATTGAGGCGAACTTGGAAAACAAAATCTTTGATAAGCTTAAAGGTCTTTTAATTGAATTCAAAGTTGGAGAACAAAGTGCTCCCGCTACGGCTAAAGCGGTTGAGGTTTCATGTATGTATTATGGTTGAGGTCGTGATTTCTCCGAGTGCATTACCAACGGTGGTAACACTTCGAGTTCCTACACGGCCACGGGAACTTACAACCAAAACGGTCAAGTTACCCGCTCCAATCAATTGACTCCACCGGGTTTTGCTCCCAATCAAAATGCTAACAACAACTATCGAAACAATCAAGTTGGTTTTAAAAACAATTACAAAGGGAACTATGGGAATCAAGGGGTTAATAATCAAGTTTCAAATAAAAATCAAAACAATGATTTTCAAAACAACAACAAGGGTTTGCAAACTTTGAAAGATCTTCCAAATGAATTTGTTGAATACGCTAATGGAAACGATGCTAGGTTTGACAACATTCAAAGAGAAATCATTAGCCTAAAATACGAGTTTAAGAACGACTTGAAGAAGGAGTTAAAAAACGAGTTAGCAAATGAGCTTAAAATCCATACAAACAAAATGGAAGGGAATGTAACTAGGTTACAAAAAAACCAACAAAAAATGGAACAAGGGCAACATAGTTGATCCCAAACTCAGATCTTAAACCTTTATAGCTTGTTTAAGGGTTGTGATAGAAAGAATAAAATCAATCTAACACTAGAGAAACTTTGCAATACAAAGTAACTAAACAAGATGCGGAATGTAGTGTTTAGCACAAGAACAAATGATTAAAGAAAACGTTAAACTTTAATATATCAAAGATATACAAATACCCAATAATGGTATTAGGGTTACAAAACCTTAACGTATGAAATGAAAGACAATAGAGAAAAGACACACATTGCATGATGAGCTAGTGAGTCCTTTTATAGCACAAGGACTCACGTACAAGATTACTACTAACAAACTTGGAAAGTATCTTGGAGTAGTAACAGAAACGCGTAATAATATATTCCAAGTTTATCTCTAGCGGCAGGGCCTTTGACTTCAGTAGGGGAACCAATCCCCCTGCCTTTGTTATTTAGCAGGGGGAACTTACTCTAGCAGGGGAACCATTGACCAACTAGCAGGGGTAACTAATGTACTTATATTTATTCCCAACAATCCTCCCCTAAACTTGTGCTTTCTCCTAAACAAAAGTTTCTGAATAAATGCTAGCTGATGAGGGTGCTTACAAAGTTCCTGGCCAAAGCTGACTATGCATCATCCTTACCAGATCATAAGCAACAGGTGCTTTAGCATCTACAATCAAGTCAGCATGTGCTAATTTCTTCAAGGTCTCCTGGTTGAAAGGATAGTAACGATGATTGATCAATTAAACACTTACCCCTTCCATCACTATCTCATAGACCCCAGAATTGGTAAACAGCTTCCAATACAACAGATTTCCTCCATTTACTGCATCAAATATGGGATCAAACAATTCATGCTCATACATCCTATGCATGCACTCCTAAATCACCCAATCCTTCTCTACACCATCCATAGTAGGAGGTTTTGCAGCAAAGGTCTTCTTCAAAATCTTCCATAGATCTTCTAAGTCCTCACTATCCAAGGTTTGAAACATGATATCTAGACTTAGAAATGTCTGTGCTGTATTGTCAGCTCTTGTAAGCTTCCACCAAGTCCTTCCCCTGTGTTCATAAACAGCATATTCCACAATGGCAAATTTCTTCCCAAGCTCATTAGGTGAGACTTGATCATTTTCCTACACAATTAGCTGTTTATCAATTTCTTCATTTGTGGGACGTTGAGACTCCTTAGTAACTATGCCAACTTTTTCCATCCTTTTGAGTCTTTTGGCTTCCCTTTGTGCATTGAGTACAGACCTCTCAATTGCTGGAAAACATTCACATGTTTGATGTGATACCCTACTTGTGATGATGCACCTGCTTGGGATGATGCACCTGCTTGTGTAGTTTCTAATATTATTCCTTTAGCCTTTCTTTTTCTGGATTCCCTAGCTTTCTGTAGCACTTCATTTTGCCTCCTGAGATACTCAGCTTCCTCAGGAGAGTTGATAGTCATGAAGTCTTCCACATTTAATTCTCTTAAAACTGGTCTGACTGCCTTCTCTATATCCCCCAAATTCATGTCTGTGAAATCACCATCCTTCCACTTCTTATGTCTTTTGAGCAAAACTTTGTAGTGTGCAAGCCTCCCCTTCTCAGACTTCAAATATTTTTCTTTCTGAATCTGATTTTCCCTTCTTTCCAGATATTCATTTTGATACTTGTAAACAATACTAATCAATTCATACCTGTCTTCCAAAGGAGCATTCACCAACTTCTTTTCCCATTGTTTTAGAAACTCTTGAACATGAGGCACCTTGTCATCTAATTCTCTATGCATGATTTCAATCTGCTTAAGCATCTCCTTGGGCCTCATCTTTTGCATTCTCTGATCCTACATATCAATCTCCTCTTGTTGCATTCTCAGAGCAACATGTTCATCATATTCTTCTTGATCCCTTTGCTGTTCAGGAGTTTTGTGCTTGTACTTTTTCTTCTTGGGCTGTTCCTACATGATCCCTTTTCCCTTATCTTTTGGATCCACTGCTGGTGCTGATTTGGCTTTAGGTGTAGGTTCTTTAATTGTGATCCCCTTCTGAGCTGGTTGCCTTTTCTTCCTAACAAATGTTTGAGTGATAGGCTTAGCAGGGGAAAGACTTACAACAGTGGGATCTGTTACAGCAGGGGAAATTTTTGAAGCAGGGGCTTCTTCTTGATTGCCCATAGTTAGCAATGTTTGAGCAATCTCTTTTGTTGCATCCCTTTGTCACTTCCTTTCTCAGCACTTCCTTTCTCAGTCCCTTTCTCAACACTTGTTATCTTTCCTTGTTCTAAACCCTAACCACCAGGATATTCATACCACTGAGTAGATTCTTCTGTATTAGGAACTTCCTCCCCTTTGGAAGCATCCTCATCTGTAGATATGATAAGCATGGTCTTTCTCCTCCCCTCAAGTGTAGCAAGTCTGGTTTCCAAATTATTGATAACCAGACCTTGCTTTTTGACAGTTTGTACAAGTTGTGCATTCTGCTTTTTCAAGCTCATGCACATATTCGTCAATTCCAAAATGGTCATTGGTTGCATGCTGCTCTCAACCCTAGAAGGGAATTTCTCCCCTTTTTGGGTATCATTGAGTGAGGGAGAGGACTTACTGATGGTGTCACTATCCTGCTCACCCCTTGAGGATGAGACAGTAGTGGCAGCCAAACCCTCAGTGTGCTCCAACCTTTTTGAGGCTCTCCTCTCTGCTACTTGTGAAGATTCACCAGGCAAGGGAGACCTGGCAAACCTGGATTTAGTTCTCCTTTCATGTTTTAGATCAGCAGGGGGTAGAGTACTGGCAGGGGGTAGTTTCTTGGCAGCGGAATCAGAAGGTTTGTGTTGTTGGGAATAAAATATAGCCAGTTCACTTGAGCGCTGACAAGAGTAAAACAAGCGTTGATAGGAAGAAAACAAACGCTCACAGAGCAAGCGTTGACAAGAAGAAGTCAAGTGTTGATACATTGAAGAGAAGCACTGATGGAAAAATTTAGTCTACGTGTATATTGTTTCTAGTTTGTTTCTAGTAAAGATAAGTTCAACATTGTATTTTCTATAATTATCTTTACCTAGAATAGTTGATACGTAGACTCTTGTACAAGGCTTCTTATGTCTATAAAAGAAGACCTTTAGGTTATGTTTCTAATAAGTTTTCCTACGTTAAATACTTTCATTGTAAGCAAGTTTGTTATTATTAATCAAGTGAAAGTTTGTTTACATCTTTGTGTGTTCTTGTTTAAGTGTTTATTCAGCATAACACTTAGATTACTTTATACATATACAAAGGTTTATTTACGTCTATAACTTGATCTAATCTCGTATACACAAAGCTAAATCGATCTAAGTTTGGGATCAACAAGTGGTATCAGAGCTTGTTGAGAAACTTTTGATCTTAAAGAACACAAGAACCCTAAAATCACAAAAACCCTAATTTTCACAAAACCCTAAAAATATCATGTCCAATCCAGAAGTCAATCCCACCTCCTCAAACCCTAGCATCAAGATTCCCATGCTTGATGCAAACAACTTTGAGCTATGGAAGTTCAACTTTGAGCAGTATTTGGGGATCTATGACTATACTCTATGGGAGATTATTGAATATGGGAACACATTCAATAAAGCTGAAAAGATTGCTAATGCCATTGCTGCAAGAACTGCTGTTGCTGGATGTCCAGAAGCAGATAAGAAAGAAAAACCTGATGATGGTAGAGCTGTGTCTGCTGAAGACATAGCAAAGAAGAGTGTTGATATGAAAACAATATTCTGAAACTCTCTTTGGGACAAGAGAACCAGCATAAATATAGAGGTTATGAATCTGCAAAAGACCTTTGGGCAGCTCTTGAAGTTTCATATGGTGGCAATGATGATACTAAGGAAGAGAAGAAGAAGCAACTCATGCATGAGTATGCTGTTTTCAAGGCTCAACCTAATGAGAAGCTTAGCAGTATGAGAAGCAGACTGCTTGAAATTACAAGCAAGCTGTCCTTCATGGGGACACAAGTTGATGATGTTGACATTATTGCCACTTTTCTTAAAAGCCTTGGTGATGCGTGGAAGATTGAGGCAAGATCTATACTTGCCAACAACACTCACAAAAGTTCTACTTTTGATGATATCTACAACAAACTGAGGCTGTTGGAGAATGAAACTCTTTTGGAGCATGGAAGTAAGTCTACCAACAGCAACATGGCCTTCTTCTCACATACTGAAGGCCAATTTGATCAGAAGGACTCTTACATGCACCAAGTTACTGGATCAACATGTGTCAACGCTGGAACATATCCTTTCAACGCCTCACATTCAGACGCTGACACATACAAAAGTGACTCACCAAGGGTTAAGCCTGCTGGTTTGGATCTGGATACTGTGTGTGCTTACATTGCTTCTTCGCCCAATGGTTCAGTGATTACATATGAGCACCTTGAGCAAATAAGTGATGAGCACTTGGAAGAGATGGATATAAAGTGGAACATGGCTCTTGCAAGTATAAGAGCAAACAGGTGGAATAGGAGGTTTAATAAGAAGATGACCTTTAATGCAAAGGACACTGCTGGATTTGACAAATCCAAGGTCGAGTGCTACAATTGTCATCGTATGGGGCACTTCATGAGGGAATACAGATCTCCAAGAAGATCTGATGCTGGCAAACCCTCAAGCCAAATTTTTAAGGCTCAGGATCCTAAGGCCATGGTTGCAGTGTAAGAAATTGATGGTATTGGATGGGACTGGAGCTATTTGGCTAAGGATGGGGAAGAGGATAAAGCTTTGGTTGGTGAGATAGAAGAAGAAGAGCATGTTCAATATGCTCTCATGGCACACTCCTCCTCTTCATCAGATAATGAGGTATACGATGATGCTTTTTGTAGTGAGGGTTGTAGGTTAAATACTGAAAAACTTAACAAAGAGGTTTCAAGATTGTTAAGTGATGTGAGTACTGAGAGATGCAAATTGTCTAACTATCAAATTGCTCTCACTCAAACAGAAAAGACAGTTTTTTAAGTATAAGAAAATGGAATTTGACTTAAAAGATAAAATAAATATCTTAAAATATGAGTTAAATGCTAGTAATGATATTAGAAACATCATGGATAGTGTAACACCCCACTTGGATAAGTGGACCGTTACATGTATTTATGGCGTGTCATCAAAGCATAAGGTAAATGTCCTAAAACATTAACTGACCATAACGGAAATACCGGAATTAAACAGCGGTAATCCAAACATAAGCTCAAAACATGAAAACTAAATGCTGAAGAAATGGACTAAACAATGTCCAAATAAGAACAGTAATATAAGAAGTGCATACAGTAAAGAAGTCTGAACGGCTTCCATCCAATGCACATGCTCTCACAATCTTAAGAGTGTTTTCGTGAATTATTTTATTCTTGAAATACTGTATGTATATAAACTGATAAATCTGAGTATTCTAATCTCTAGTTAATGTATTCCTGTTCTATTATTAATTTCGGTATAACACGTATTCTGATGTTATAATATTTCCATATTTAGTAACCTGTTAATAATAGAAAGTTTCCTACATTAGATAGGTTTCCAAATTTGTTTCCTTGAAATAAATCATTAATTTAAATCGTAAATTAAATCCGACTTTTAAGTAGTTAAACTGACAAAGTAAATCAATTTAGTCTTCCTAATTAAATAGTAAAATAACAATATATTTGACTTTACTTTTAAAACTTATTTATAAAATGATTTAAAAAATTAAATAATTCCCACTATTAGTCTTCATTTCCCACTGCTTGCACTTTGAGTTCCCACTGTTTGGTTACCAGTTCCCACTGCTAGTTATGTCTACTCCTTGCTGAAAGCTATTAACCCACTGTTTTTATTTTGTTCCCACCGTTAGTGTTTTCTGCTTATAATCCCAAACACCCCTGCTGGAAACTGCAGTCCCAAACACACCCCTGCTAGAACTGCAGCCCCAAACGCACCCCTACTATCAAAACAAAACCCCAAACGCCCCCTGCTAAAACTTGGTTGTGTCTGATCAAACGCGAGCACCACCGAGACTCGATGTCTCGGCTGGTCAGCCACAAAAATACCACCACGCACCATTTCATGGTTTGCGATTGGTTCTAGATCGACCACACCGAGACCCTTGTTAATCACAGCCAACCCGGCACCCTTATTCATTAAAATTCGTTTCTATAATTCTTAATTTAAAACCAATTCGTGATTAAACGAGATACCTGTAATTTGAGAGAGAGTGACGATGATGCACGAATCAAATGAGAGAAACGAGGCCGAGACCCTTCCTTTTTTTTTGATTACAATCGGCGCCCATTTTTCCTTTTTCTTCTTCTTTTTTTTGTGTGTCGGCAGGAACAAGAAACCTAATCGTTCTTATTATATTTTTTTTTTATTTAAGTTAAAGTGAAAAAATGGTAACTTGTTTCCCCGTGTTTTTGTTTTCCCAACGGGCTGGGCTCAAGGCCCAAGGACTCCTCTCATTTTTTTAAACAAACCGTCAGCCCAGGTATATTTTTGTGGTTTCCTTTTTATTTTCACTACTACAATTGTCGTGTATTCTTGTTTTCTTACCCGTGTTTCCATTCCTGAAACATAGTGATTATTTTATGCGTAATAATACATACATAATCTTTCCTGACATTTAATAATTATTATTCTAAATAATTAAACTTGTAATTCAATTAAAGCTGAGACTGTGTATTTTAATATTCGTGGATTTTTTAAAGATTGCTTCGTGTTAGTGTATTAATCCTCGCGGATATATTCTGACGTGAATTATTTATTTCCTGAGTAAATAATGTTTTCGTAATCCTTGCTTTAACACTATTATTTATTATCAGAATAAATAATTACGTAACGTTTAAATTAAATCTGTGATTGTCCAAAATTAATGTTCGAGGACTTTCAAAGCGGGTTTTACAATTCTTCCCCTCTAAAAAAATAATTTGTCCTCGAATTAAGGATGCGATAATGCTGTGGTTTTACAATTCTTCCCCTCTAAGAAGGAGAAATTTGTCCACGAATTTAAGGTAATAAGCTGATGAAGCTATAAGAACTGAAAGAACACGTAAAATGAAAAGACAATTAAGTTGAAGGATAATTCGTCTTCTAATTAAGACATAATGATGCTGATAGGTATCAACACGAAATGACTGAAGTGCTCATGTAACGTGACATGCTGTAGAGAGCATAGAACGTGACATTACTGAAAGGACATATCTGGATTTATTTAAGGAAAAGGAAAGAGAGTTCCGGATGGACTCCTCCGTTTAGAGTGACTTCCCGCTCGAAACGATTCCTTAAAAGGTCTAATCATAATGAAAATCTTGGTCCTGATGACCCTGTCCTGATGATGCTGAACAGTTTCTGATTCCATACTTAAGATGGATTTTTCTGAATCTGATAGAACGAATAAGCTATAACATGTAGGATACATGAAATGGTACGTACAAATATTCCGAAGATAACATTTATCTCTCCGAGCAAGCTGCTGAGAATATAACGGAACGAACTACGTGAACAATTGTGAACGTTCTACGTGAGCAATTATGAACGTGGTTCGTGATCATAAAAGGAACGATGTGCCTGAAATATACCCTGAATGTGATACGTGAAACATATCGTGGACGTAATATTATAACATAATATGAACATATGTTGACTGAGGAAGGAATGCCAACGATACGACCTGAGATATGAAACGTCTGTCTGGGTATGGCAAAGCTGTGCTAAACTTGAGTCCGGTTTTCTCAAACCTTTTGTAACCGTATTTGGTAATAAACTGTGAAACGCGTATTGCGTAATGGAACACGAAGTTGAACGTGAACAATATTATGAACGCAAACGTGAACTTGAATCACGAGATAGCATAAAAGATGAACTGAAACAGCATCATACTGTGAATGAGACGTAAACGTGAAAGTGAAAATAAACATGAACGTAAACATACACGTGATCGTGAACATGAATTCTGTCTGATATGATGGTCGATGGAATGCATTGAAATCATACGATTTACTGCTGAATTTTATGGAGGTCCGCTATTGTGTAATCCTTCCGGATGAAAGGAAACGCGTAGGTTGATTACATGGTCGACAATGACTTAGATAGTATTACACTTTTTTTGAGTCTGTGGTAAACTGATAACAATCTCCATGGAGTCTTGTCTCCTTTCGGCCCATCATTTCTACTGGTAGTAATAACTTGATAGCATGATGACGTTCTATCTGGAACATGCGGTATGTCAGGCATCTAGACATGAACATAGTTGCATCAATGTGTGATACTACTTCTATCAAAATTCTTCCTGGGATTATGGGACGTTCTGGTGGAAATCTGGCTGAATAGTCATGGAAGGATTTTAGTGAGAACTGTCAACAATTTTTGCGGTAGTAGTTAATTGAGTTCTAGAAAATTGTACTTCGTTCACAGGCGTCGGTCGGGACCATCAGGTGATGGCCTTCATCTGCGCAGGATTGTCTGAAATTTCTTCTTGCTGAAATATGGTGGCTCAGAAATGCCACTTTGTTCAAGTGAGATTTATATCTGGAAAGTTGTGTATAAAAATAATTCCTTTTGAAGATTTTGTACAACTGTGAGAAGATGAGTCTCGTGTTCTTCTCTAGCATTAGGCAGATCAGAATGTGATCAATGAATATACTAATGATATTGCCTGAGAGTCATGAAAAAAAATTATTCATAATTTCATAATATAGCTAGGGTATTAGGGAGCTCAGAAGTATAAAATCAAAATTTTTAGAGAGACTGTAATATGTGTAACAGTAGTCTAGAAACGTCATGTTCTTTAACTCACCACTGATGGTAGCATCATCGGAAATTTGTTCTGGAAAATGTTTAAGACATCGTAGCAGGTCTGATAAACCTGCTATTTATGGAATGAACATTGATTAAGAATGGTGATCTTGTAAAAAAAATTTTTAGTGATCGATACATGATCTAATGATACCGGCCTTCTTCCTGATAGACAAAAACTACACACTTCATGCTGGTATGCCAGGACGAAGAAAGCATCATTCCGATAATTCTTGCAGCAAATGACGCAACCCTTTTAACTTAGATGCAACTCTGGAATAAAGAGTTTTGGAAACAGGCACTATTCTTGAGATAAGCTCGATGTGAAATTATGTCTCGTAGTTAGGAAGGAATTTCTGGAATGACATCTGGAAATTTTAGCATAATATGTTGATCATGGATTCGAGGAATTTTAGAAGTGAATTTATATCTGGTAGCTAAAA
Organism: Glebionis coronaria; assembly: GCA_025667525.1. Taxonomy (NCBI): domain Eukaryota; kingdom Viridiplantae; phylum Streptophyta; class Magnoliopsida; order Asterales; family Asteraceae; genus Glebionis; species Glebionis coronaria. Next base: position 292,050,958 of record CM046875.1, read on the forward strand.
GTCTTCGTAGCTATGGACTGATAGGTCACGCGCTTGTAAGGCAGAAATAATTTGTACTGATTTTTCTGGCAGAAAGTATAATGAATATATTTGGGATTTAGTAAGACGAATCTCGTCGTTAACTGAAAATAAGGCTTTAATAAATATGGTGATACTATTGAGTCCTTTCCGGCTGAGAGGTAGGGGACTACCTGATTTAAGATAAAGCTGACATAGGAATACGCGAAGTAAACATGGCGATTTTCATCGAATGTGTTCGTTTGTAACTTCACAGAATGAATATTGCGTGTTTAACCTAAAAGCATGTATTTATGGCATGTCATCAAAGCATAAGGTAAATGTCCTAAAACATTAATTGACCATAACGGAAATACCGGAATCAAACATCGGTAATCCAAACATAAGCTCAAAACATGAAAACTAAATGCTGAAGAAATGGACTAAACAATGTCCAAATAAGAACAGTAATATTTGAAGTGCATAAAGTAAAGAAGTTTGAATGGCTTCCATCCAATGCACATGCTCTCACAATCTTAAGAGTGTCCTGGGGTACCTGCCGTTAGAACATGAAAGAACTACGGCTAAGCATAACGCTCAATGAACGGATATAATGCGTGGTAAGAATATACTGAAATAAAACAGATGATAGAATACTGAAGCTGTAAGACTGATAAGTAGAGTTGTAGCGGAAATCTGTATATAATCTGTTAAGTCTGATTTATCAATAATGAAGCTGAACTGTTATCTGTTAAATCTGTATAACATGCATTTACTGTATTTTAATTGCCAGAGCTTATATAGGTAATGTACTGTAAGAACCGTGCATGAATAAATGGAGGGGTGGCCTCGTCATGCTGTAGAGGGGTGACCTCTAAATAACTGTAGAGGGTGACCTCTAAATACTGTGCTGGGTGGAGGGATCAGCTCCAATGTGAAGGATGTAGAGCACACACCACGTTCACCCTGATAACTTGTAAACTGATAAGCCTAGGATGCATCCATACGCCCCACTAAACATACATATAAAAATGGCCAAACTGAACATGAGTGGGACGATGCAGGATATCACTCTCCTGCATGTGAGTCACGACACCGGTGCCTCTAGTGTCGTGGTTACGGTACCTCCGTAACTAGTACATAAACTGGTCGTGCTTGTATATAATGCTCAGGCACTTATTTCGTTTTTAACATGATTTCTGATAAGCTTAAACACATACAGGGAAAAACATTTGGCTGCAGACGGGGAATCCTAATCATGCATAGAAAGGAAGTCCTTACTGAAAGGACGGAAAATCCGTACCTCGTGTCCAGAAATGAAATAAGACTGAAAGCTGAAAGATCTATACGACTTCACGGTTACTACATAAATAACGGACGCGAAAATAAGTCGACTGATACTTATTTATTTTACTGATCTTAACTGTTTTCGTGATTTATTTTATTCTTGAAATACTGTATGTATATAAACTGATAAATCTGAGTATTCTAATCTCTAGTTAATGTATTCCTGTTCTATTATTAATTTTTGTATAACACGTATTCTGATGTTATAATATTTCCATATTTAGTAACCTGTTAATAATAGAAAGTTTCCTACATTAGATAGGTTTCCAAATTTGTTTCCTTGAAATAAATCATTAATTTAAATCGTAAATTAAATCCGACTTTTAAGCAGTTAAAATGTCAAAGTAAATCAATTTAGTCTTCCTAATTAAATAGTAAAATAACAATATATTGGACTTTACTTTTAAAACTTATTTATAAAATGATTTAAAAAAATTAAATAATTCCCACTATTAGTCTTCATTTCCCACTGCTTGCATTTTGAGTTCCCACTGTTTGGTTACCAGTTCCCACTGCTAGTTATGTGTACTCCCTGCTGAAAGCTATTAACCCACTATTTTTATTTTGTTCCCACCGTTAGTGTTTTCTTCTTATAATCCCAAACACCCCTGCTGGAAAATTCAGTCCCAAACACACCCCTGCTGGAACTGCATTCCCAAACGCACCCCTACTGTCAAAACAAAACCCCAAACGCCCCCTGCTGAAACTTGGTTGTGTTTGATCAAACGCGAGCACCACCGAGACTCGATGTCTCGGCTGGTCAGCCACAAAAATACCACCACGCACCCTTTCATGGTTTGCGATTGGTTCCAGATCCACCACACCGAGACCCCTGTTGGTCTCAGTTCGTGAATCACAGCCAACCCGACACCCTTATTCATTAAAATTCGTTTCTATAATTCTTAATTTAAAACCAATTCATGATTAAACGAGATACTTGTGATTTGAGAGAGAGTGACGATGACGCACGAATCAAATGAGATAAACGAGGCCGAGACCCTTCCTTTTTTTTCTGATTACAATCGGCGCCCATTTTTCTTTTTTCTTCTTCTTTTTTTTTGTACGTCGGCAGGAACAAGAACCCTAATCCTTCTTATTATATTTTTTTTTGTTTAAGTTAAAGTGAAAAAATGGTAACTTGTTTCCCCGTGTTTTTGTTTTCCCAACGGGCTGGGCTCAAGGCCCAAGGTCTCCTCTCTTTTTTTTAAACAAACCACCAGCCCAGGTATATTTTTGTGGTTTCCTTTTAATTTTCACTACTACAATTGTCGTGTATACTTGTTTTCTTACCTGTGTTTCCATTCCTGAAACATAGTGATTATTTTCTGCGTAATAATACCTACGTAATACATACATAATCTTTCCTGACATTTAATAATTATTATTCTAAATAATTAATCTTGTAATTTAATTAAAGCTGAGACTGTGTATTTTAATATTCGTGGATTTTTTAACATTGCTTCGTGTTAGTGTATTAATCCTCGCGGATATATTCTGACGTGAATTATTTATTTCCTGAGTAAATAATGTTTTCGTAATACTTGCTTTAACACTATTATTTATTATCAGAATAAATAATTACGTAACGTTTAAATTAAATCTGTGATTGTCCTAAATTAATGTTTGAGGACTTTCAAAGTGGGTTTTACAGATAGGGTCAATAGTGAACTACAGGCTAAGTTAGATGAGGCTATTAAGAATAAGGATAATGTTGACCTTAAAATTCAGAGATTTGATAATGCCTCACAAACCCTAGGAGAATGTGTTAATAAACAGAGGAATCCTAAGGAAATGACTGGGATTGGGATGAAGGACTATACTATTGTTCCACCACCAGCTGGGGACTTCTATGGTGTCCAAAGAAAGGACCTATCTTGGACTGGTTTACCAGAACTCCAAGAGGAGGAATTTATTCCTCCACCAAGAGTCATTACCCCAGTTGAAGAGTATAGACAAAAGTTGACTGACTTGAATGAATGGAAGAAAGCCAATCCTACCTTGTTTGTTAAGGGTGGTCTGTTGTGTAAAAGTCCTAATGAGTCTAACCCTATTAAGGTAACAAACCCAATCACTGGCAAGACTGTTGACCTTGGCTCAAACACTGTTAGAAAACCTAGCATTAAGTATGCAGAAATGTATAGGAATACTAGGTCACCTAAAAGCCAAGTTAGTAATGATGGAACAGGCTTCTTCTCTTCTAGACCTAGGGTGGTGTCTAGAAAAGCCTGTTACACTTGTGGTAGCTTTTCACATTTAGCATATAAGTGTGTCAATGCTTCCAAGGTCAACGCTGTTAAAAAGTCAAACATTTTTAGACCCAAAACTTTTGTGGAGCAAAGTCCACAAGTTGTTAGACCAGCCCCATTCTTCACTAAAAGGTCTAACACTCATGGACAAAGACCATTTCAAAATACCAATACTTGGTCTAATAGGCAATGGGTTTCTGTAGCAAACCCTAGGTTCAACGCTAACAAGGGTAATCTCAGCATTGACAAGACCAAATCCAACGCTGACAGAAACGTTGCCAAACCTAAATATTTGCAACCATAGGGTAAGGGGTCTAAAGCTTCTTCAATCTTGACATGGAGACCTAATCAAGATCAAAACCCTATTTCTAATGGGCTTTGTATGACCTGCAACAGGTTTAATTATATTTCAAAGGTCATTACAAAACCAATTGGAATTAATTGGGTATTTCATCCAAAGAGGGATGAATAAGGGGTTGTTATGAGAACTAAGTTTGTTCTTGTTGAACAACCAGATGAATCCAAGTCTGCTAAGGCTTGGGTTCCTAAAGAAAACTAATTTGTTTTCTTTGTGTGTAGGGCATTCAAAAATAGGTCAATGATTATGGATATTGGGACAGTGGATGCTCTAGGAACATGACTGGGAAGGAAGATTATCTTACTAACTTCACTCCCATTAAGGATGGTGATAAGGTTTACTTTGGAGGCGGATATGGAACTATCATAGGCAAAGGAACTCTTCTCACCAAGAAGTTGCGTTTTGAAAACGTGTTTCTGGTAAAGGAACTTGACTACAATCTCTTTAGTGTATCACAAGTTTGTGATAACAAAAATAAAGTTCTGTTTACTGATACTGAATGCTTGGTGTTAAACAAGGATTATAAAATCCCAGATGAGAAATATATTGACTATAGAACACCTAGACATAAAGACATCTATAATGTGAATCTTAATGGGATTAGGATGAATAATAATACGTCATGTTTTTATGCTAAAGCTTCAGTTGATGAGAGTAATCTATGGCACAGGAGATTAGGGCACATAAACTTTAAGATTATAAACAGGCTTGTGAGACTTGGCTTGGTTGATGGTTTGCCTGAAAAGCTTTCCACAATGACCACTCTTGTGTTGCATGTCTTAAAGGCAAGCAGCACAAGGTCTCATTCAAGTCCAAACAGGTGCACTCTAGTTCTAGACCACTTCACTTGCTGCATATGGACCTGTTTGGTCCAACTAATATAGAGAGTTTGAATGGTAAATCATACTGCTTTGTCATCACAGATGACTTTTCTAGGTTTACTTGGACTTTCTTTTTAGCTATGAAAAGTGACACTGCTGATACTTTAATTGACTTTATTACCCAAATTGAAAAAAAGACTGGTAATGAAGTTAAAATGCTTAGGAGTGATAATGGTGGCGAGTTTAGAAATAAAATGTTAGATGATTTTTGTGCCAAGAAAGGGATTACTAGGCAGTTTAGTGTTGCCAGAACCCCACATCAAAATGGGGTTGCTGAGAGGATGAATAGAACCCTAATTGAAGCAGCCAGGACTATGTTGGCTGATGCTCACTTTCCCATAGCTTTTTGGGCTGAGGCTGTGAATACAGCTTGTTATGTTCAGAATAGAGCATTGGTCAACATGATACAGAACAAAACACCTTATGAATTACTTTGGGGAAGGAAACCTAATATTGGTTTTCTTAAACCTTTTGGTTGTCATGTAGTTGTACTTGATACTAGTGATGCCTTAGGTAAATTTAGTGCAAAAGGTGATGAAGGCTATTTCATGGGTTATTCACTGCAGAGCAAGGGATATAGGGTTTACCTTAAAAAGGAAAAACGTATACTTGAAAGAGTACATGTTAGGTTTTTAGAGAGTAAACCTAGTGATCCTGAAAGTGGTCCAAATTGGTTGTTTGACTTGGAACCTCTATCTAGGAATTTAAATTATATGCCTGTCACTAATCCAGACATTGTGAAGGTAACTTCAAATGTTGTGGAAGAACAAGTTGTTGATGTTTCAGGTACACAGGTTAATGAAGAGGTTGGATCACAAGCAGACAAGACATCTCCCATACAAGAGTATGTTACAATTCCCATATGGACAGATGCTTTTGCTGCTGCTGCTGCTGGAAAGGATAATAGTGGTCCCCAAGTACCACTAGTTAACAACATGCATGGTCCTTCAGGCGCTGACAAAGGCAAATCTGGCGCTGACAAGACAAATTCAGGCGTTCATAGCTCAAACGTTGATAGCACCAATTCAGGTGTTGATGGATCAAACACTAACAACCTTGGTTCAGGCGTTGACAACACTTTTGGGTATCTTTTCTCTTCTAACATTGAACAAGGTGAACCTTCCAATTTACATGAAGAGGTTCATCCTATTATTGATGGAAGAGAGTCTGAAGAAGATATTGGCAACATGGATGATGAGATTGAAGACAACAGACTTTTTGAGGGAGGAGTTCTCACTTATACAATGAAAAATTATTCCCCTTCCCAAATTATTGGGGATGTTATGACTCCTGTTCAGACTAGAAGATCTCATCAGAATCTTGGTGGATTTATTGCCAATATACACAAGAAGTTTGATACCCCTCTTGCGCAAGCGTGTTTGTTTGCCTGTTTTCTGTCACAACAGGAACCCAAGAAGATTTTTGATGCTCTCAAAGAACCAAGTTGGGTGGAAGCAATGCAGGATGAGCTTCACCAATTTGCAATTCAGGATGTTTGGGAGCTGGTTGATTGTCCAATATATGTTAGACCTATTGGGAAAAGATGGGTTCTTAGAAAAAAGAGAGATGAAAGAGGTATTGTGGTCAGAAACAAGGCACGTTTAGTGGCTCAGGGATATACACAAGAGGAAGGGATAGACTATGAAGAGGTCTTTTCACCAGTTGCAAGGATTGAAGCTATAAGGATATTTCTAGCCTATGCTTCCTACATGGGATTCACTGTCTATCAAATGGATGTGAAGAGTGCCTTCCTCTATGGAACAATTGTTGAGGAGGTGTATGTGATGCAGCCTCCTGGTTTTGAAGATCTAGAGAATCCAGACAAGGTGTATAGAGTCAAAAAGGCTATGTATGGACTTCATCAAGCCCCAAGAGCATGGTATGGTACATTGTCCACTTATTTGGTGGAAAATGGATTCAAAAGGGGTACCATAGACCAGACATTATTTACAAAGAAGGCTTGTAAGGATGTCTTACTTTTTCAGGTCTATGTTGATGATATCATCTTTGGATCCACCAATCCAAAGATGAGTGAAGACTTCTCCAAGCTTATGACAAACAAATTCAAGATGAGTGCAATGGGGGAGATGAACTTCTTTCTAGGTTTATAAGTTCAACAGAAAGAAGATGGTATCTTCATCTCTCAGGATAAGTATGTAGCACAGATCTTGAAGAAGTTTGACTTTTCTCCACATGAAAAGAGGGCTACTACTCCTATGGATAGAGAACACCCTTGGGGAAAGGTTGGAGATGGAAAAGATGTGGATGTCAGGCACTATAGATCAATGATTGGTTCATTGATGTATCTCACATCCTCTAGACCTGATATCATGTTTGTTGTGTGTGCATGTGCACGTCATCAAGTGACTCCCAAAGAATGTCACCTTTATGTTGTCAAGAGAATCTTTAGGTACCTAAGATGTTATCCAGATCTTGGCTTGTGGTACCCAAAAGATTCACCTTTGAACCTTAATGCATATTCAGACAGTGACTATGGAGGTGATAAGTTTTATAGAAAATCCACAACTGGTGGATGTCAGTTTCTTGGGAGTAGGTTAATATCTTGGAAATGCAAGAAACAAACAGTGGTGGCCAATTCTACAACTGAAGAAGAGTATATTGCAGCAGCTGCTTGTTGTGGACAAGTCTTATGGATTCAGAACCAGCTGTTGGATTATGGGTATAATTTCATGCATACCAAGATATTTGTTGACAATAATAGCACTTTATGCATTATTAAGAATCCTGTACATCATTCTAAAACAAAACACATTAAAATTAGACATCATTTTATAAGGGATTGTTTTGAAAAGGGTTTAATACAACCAGATAGGGTTGACACAAAAGAAAATGTGTCTGATTTATTGACTAAACCTTTTGATGCTGGAAGGTTCCAATACTTGGTAACAAGTATTGGAATGATCAATCTCACTTAAATATGTGTTTTGGGGTCTTTTGTAAAAGTATGTACAGGATAATGCATTGTTATTGGTCTTTTTGAGGATTTAGATTTTCCACTATATTTTTCTAAACTGACAACGGTTACTTTAACGCTGTTAAGTGTTATTGTGATGTTGTCAGCAATATATTTGTCTAACGCTGACAAAGGTTTCCTTAACGCTGACAAGTGTTATCGGGACGTTGTCAGCAACAATGTTAGTTTTGTGGTTTTTAATCTAAATGTGCAGGTGGTGTTAGCATTATGCCATTGGATACAGAGTTTCTTATGGATCCTTGGAGAATCATTTGAGCATGTTTTTGTTTATGGATGATGATTGGAATTTTCTATTCCTATCTTGACATAAATTTTTTATGTTCATGCATGTTTTTGGCAACATATGTATCATCGTTTAAGGGGAGGTTTTAGGAACCTTTAGGACTTTTGGGTATTCTTATGATACTCTTATCACATTTCTAGATTGTGTCCACAGGTGAGTATGAGTTAGTTATACTAAATCATGAGGCACTGTAGCATGCAAAGTTGATATACTATGCATGCTGCCAAGACATTTTTGGCCTAGAATTGGTTGTGGTCTGTTGAGAGACTTGGGAATGATTTTATCATGGGTTTTACCTGGGAGTAACAAGGAATTTTATGAGATAACATAGTTTTTAAGAGTTTTGGTTAGCAAGGGACACTAGAGGACTGTTATGTCTATCTTGCATAAGCAAGTGTGCATAACTTGACAGTGCTTGCCGCCCTATAATAATTATCAACTTATAGGTTATTTTCACTAGGATAAATTACTTTGTTAAGGTCATTTTTCATTTTTAATATTTTTATTTTTGGACGCTGACAAGTATTTTTCCAAGCGTTGTTGTGACCATTTTAGACACTGACATGGATTTGGCAAACGTTGACAAGAATATAGCCGTTGGGCGTTGATTGGTTATTTTTGACCGTTGATACCCATTGGGACCTACCCAGTTGTTACTTTTTGACAAATTTTGGGGTCGTAATTTTGGGAGCAGATAACTTTTAATTAATGCATGAGATAACTTATTTTCTTTTCAATATTTTCATCATGATATTTTGAAAATAGTTGCCTCATTTTTGACCAATCACATGCATATTTCTCTCCTATATATTTGGCTCCTATTTTTAAACAGGGTACCTATGATTCTTGTCTAAAAATTTTCTCTTATACTTCATCTTTATCAATCATTCAAACAGCTTTCAACAATGGCACCAAAGTTTAAACCAAGTGATTTGGTATTGGGATTCAGGAGTCAACACAACATGGTAGCATATTTGGACGCTGATGATACTCTGTTTCCCCAATACACACAGATGGTGGCGTATTTGAATGCATCCCCCATTAGGTATGCTCTTTCTCATGCTCCTCTCATCTCTGTCACACATATTAAGTAGTTTTGGAACACTGTTAGTTAATCAACAGTTAATAAAGTGACTACATTATCATCTATTGTTCATGGGCGTACATGGGTGGTTACTGAAGCCTTGGTTCGCCATGCTTTGCATCTTGATGATGCAGATGGTATAACCACCCTCCCCATTCATGAAATAGAACAAGGACTAAGGGCTTTGGGTTATCCTTTCCCTGATGAGGGAACTTTAAACAAATATCATAAATAGGAGTTTCCCCCAGCCTGGAAGTACTTCATGCATGTCATCTTACAATGTTTGAGTCCCAAGTGTACTACATTCAATGAGATTAATAGATCCATTGCTAGTTCTATTGTATGCATTGCACATGGGCAAAAGTTTAATTATTCTAAAATGATTTTTGATGGCATGTGTAAAAAGAAAGGGAGTAAGATGATATTAGCTTATCCCAAATTTTTACAAATGGTTTTTGATGTTCAAAATTACTGCACAAGGGATCATGATGACTTTTATGAGATCCCAGTGCAAAAGAAAGCTATTTTTACAAAGATGAACTCACCCCCTCACCGTGACTTACCTCTCACCCAAGCTATGCTTGCTGTTATTACAACAGCACAACCCCAACCAGACCCTCAACCACAACTTGACCCAATACCAGAACCTTTACCTTCACCACAACATATGCAACTTGACCAAGAACCCTTTAACGCTGACACCTTAAATGTTGGCGTTGATACAAGTAATCCAAACGTTGACACATTTCCTTCACAGACCCAAACACCCCTTAACCAACCCACATCCACCCAATCTACATCATCTTCTACCCCACCACAATATAGGTTGCAAAAAAGCCAACGGACTACTGGAGTGTTCTCCTCTAGTGGTCCTAGCCATGTAGCAGAGAGAACCACCACCACAAGTGTGGTTGGTGCTATGGATGAGGCTGGGCCTATTGGTTCTGGCTTAGATGCAGGCCAAGACAATCCTAACATCTTTAAGACCTCATCCATGCCCAATGAATCTAACTTGGGAGGTCAAATACCCATTTTAGAGGAGGGTAGATTGGAACCAATGACATTAATGGAATTGACAGCTGTCTGCATTAGCTTGCAAAAGCAAAATGCAGACTTGGTAGAAATTGTAAATACACAAGGCCTTGAACTCAAGCAATTGAGGATGAGGATTGTTATTTTGGAAACTTCTAGCACAAGGCGTGGGATGGAGGAATCTTCCAAAGGGGAGGATGAACAGATAAATGTGAGTGATAAGGGCTCACATGATGGTGAATCTTTGGGTGTTGCTGAAGCCCTAACTAGTTTGAAGAAGCAACCAGATTTTGTTAGATCTCTGGTAGCTCCTACAAAATTATACTTGTCTTTTACAGCTATGTTGGAGCAAATTACAAGAGGCGCTGAGACAGGTAATTTGGGCGTTGACAAGCAAGATTTAAACGCTGACACACCAAGCGCTGAAATGAGCAAATTGGGCGCTGACAAAAGAAATTTGAGCGTTGACAGACCTGCAGATGAGGTTGATGTATTCCAGTCATCATCCATCATCAAAGATGTTTCTTCACAGGTATTACTGTTAGCCTCAAAATATTGAGCCAAACAAGAATGCTCGGTCATATGTTTATTATGTATCGTATTTTAGAACGTTGTAATAGGTAGTATATTAGTCGTGTTATTACGGGCTTAACTTTAAGCTAAGGTTCATTAATAAGTAACCAAAGCCCAGAAGGAAAGCCCGGCCCATGATCATATAGCCCATTAAGCTACATGTAAGCAAAGGCTATATAAACCCTTCTTAGCATGTTAGGAAGGGTGTTGGTCATTTCATTTTCTCTCTAATCTAATATTCCACAAGTTTCACCAACCATTTTCTCTCTACTTTCTCTCACTACTTTCTCTCTCTAGAATTCTTCTCATATCTATCTTTCTTTCTTTAATTCGTGATTATACAATCACATATTTTGGACAACACATGGTATCAATCGCCATGGGGTAGTTTTGTGATTGGTTGTTGTGTTTTCATATGATTCGTTTGATTTGATCCATATTTCTTCCTCGAATTCAAGATTTTTCTTGTTTTTATTGTGTTTCTTAATCGTATAACTTCTTTAATCTTGTTGTAGAGATTTGGTTGTTTTGGTTTGGTTAAAAACACGATCTTGTTGCCTAAAAGTTGCTAAATTTGTTGCCTAAAAGTTGCTAAAATCGTTGCCTAAAAAGTTGGAAAAAAGGTCCCTTATTGCGACAGCTACAATTTCGGAAAAGGTAAGTACGGTTTCGATCGCATTAACCCTAGGGGTTTACTTTGCGATCAGTATTGCGATAGCCCTCTTATTCCGACGCTTATTGCGATCGTTATTGCGATCGTGGATTGCGACGGGTTTAAGGCAATCTTGAAACGTTACTCTGCCCACATTGCGACAGCCACATTGCGATCTGAATTCTGATCTGGGATTTCGATAGGTACACGTTGCGATCTGAATATTCCGATCTGGGATTTCGATAGGTACACATTGCGATCTGAAGGATTTCGACAAGTACACATTCCGATCTAAGGATTCCGACAGGTGCAGATTGCGATCTAAAGGACATTCCGATCTAAGCAACATTCCGATGGCACATTCCGATGGACATTCCGATGACATGTTTAGCTAATTTTTTGATTGAGTATTTTTTAGATTTAGCCACCATCTAGACTAGTTTCGCAACGTAGTTTACACGAAGATTTAAAAAAAAAAAGAGTTAAAATTTTTTAGGTCAAGTAAAATCAAATTTTTTCCATACTAGTTTTAGGACATTTCTAGCTCAATCTCAAAATTTGGTGATTACAAATTTTTTAGGTCTACCGTTTTGTCGGACTGAGGAATTTATTGTCGGGCTGAGAAAAAATCGCAACTTTCAGAATTTCAACATCTAAACAATCACAACACAACTACTTAAGATCCACATTCGATTCATCATTTCAGAGAACATTGAGATGGATTCTACCGCTGAATATCGTGTGACAAACAACAACATAATAGTGGCAGGTAATAAAGAAAGACCACCAATGCTTGTGTCGGGTCGATACGATCAATGGCAATCCCGTTTTATACGTTACCTTGACACAAACCTAACGGTGATGCTTTAAGGCAATGTATTTTGGAAGGACCCTATAAACTATCAAGGATTCAAGTTCCTGCAGTACCAGCCACAGACACAAGTGACACACAACCCGCATATGAACGTGATGAGAAGAGGACCGACCTCACCCCAGAGAACCGTGCGTGGTTTGATGCAGAGAAGGAAGCAATCTACTTGATTTTCAGTGGCATTGGAGATAAAATTTACTCTACGGTTGACGCATGTCCTACTGCTCAAGAAATGTGGACGGCCATTGAAAGATTACAACAAGGTGAATCACTTAACAAACAAGATGTGAAAACTAAGATGTTTTGGAACTTTGGCAAGTTTACATCAAAGGATGGGGAATCAATTTATTCTTATTACTCCCGATTCTACAAGATGATGAATGATATGACCCGAAACAATTTGCAAGTTTCCACCATGCAAGTCAATGTCCAATTTCTACATCAACTTCAACCAGAGTGGACACGGTTTGTCACCTTGGTGAAACAACAACAAAAGTTAGACGAAGTTTCATATCACAAGCTCTTTGAAATCTTGAAACAATTTCAAAATGAGGCAAATGAACTTCGAGCTGAACGAGTTGCAAAGATTTCCAATCCACTTGCTTTGGTGTCTACCACTCAACATTACCCAGATTATTACTCCCGTACTTCAAAGACCTACTCTACTCAATCATCATCACCACGATCATCCATTGTCTCTAAGTCACATGCTTGTACACGATCCCGAGGCAATGAAGTTGCAAGAGCACCATCACCCATACCCGAGCAATCATCCGAAGAAGACAGTGATGAAGAAGTAGCTCAAAGGGATAGGGAATTCAAGCAACAAATGGCTTTCGTTATGAAGCAATATAAGAAAATCTACAAACCCACCAACAACAACCTTCGAACATCTTCAAACTCGAGGAACACCCATGCACAGAGTCCTCCAAGGTATGACACACGAAGACGTGCTGAGAGTCCTCCAAAGTATGATCGACAACCTAAGTATGATAATCAGAGGGTGGCTACTGTTGTTGGAAATAGGGAAACTGTTGGGACTCAAGTTGTGCAACAAAGTGGGATTCAGTGTTTTAACTGCAGAGGTTTTGGGCATTTGGCCAAGGAATGCAGGCAGCCAAAGAGGGTTAAAGATTATGGTTATCATAAGGAAAAGATGCTGTTGTGCAAGAAAATGGAAGCTGGAATCAAGTTATCAGCTGAGGAAGGAGAAATGCTTGACGACACAGATGATGAACTCTCCGACCAAGAACTCGAGGCACATTATTCATAAATGGCAAAGATTCATGAGGTCCTTAACGTCACTAAAGATGACAATGGTCCTATCTTTGATACCGAGCTAATTGATAAGGTACAAGATGATGCTGAATATAATGTGTTTGGTGATACACATGAGCATAGTGATCTACCAACAACAGTTACTGACACGTGTATGATGGAAACGGTTGATAGCAATACCACACCCGATTCATCAGACATGTACAATATTGAGTTTGAGGATGATCAACATGCAAATGAGTATGATGACGAGGAGCGTGTCGCACTTGCTAATTTAATTGCTAGTTTACAAAAAGATGTCAATGAAAATAGAAAGAATCAAAAGCAATTAAAGAAGGCAAACGCAGCGCTCACTCAAAACTTTGAAGAATGCAAAGCCGCTCTTATAAAATCTAGTAAGACTATTGATAGTTATAGGGCTGAGCTTCTTCAAAGGACCAACGAGCTTGAGGGGTACAAAAGTCGTGTCATCAACGTTAAAAAGGACGATTTTGAAAATAAATACAATGAAGCTCTTGCTTTGTTAACTAAAGAAAAACGACAATTTAATGTTTTATTAAGTGATGAACGTCAAAAAACGTACCTTGCAACAACAAAAGTTAATGAACTTGAACAGAGGCTTTCTATGAACACCACCGATTCTGCTAAAATTCTTGACGAGAAGAAACAAGAGGTTGAAACATTAAAACAAGATTTCAAAAATAGACAAAGCAAAGATACTAAAAAAGTAAAGGATCTCGAAGAACAAGTCGATTTTTTGAAAAAAGTTGTTTATAATACATATGACTCTATTCAAACCGTAAGAATGATAGCGCCTCGGTCGTTTTTCAAGGGTCAACCTAGCTTTGCCACCCCCAAGTACCTCGAACAAGATCAAGCTGCAAACCCCCATTTATATCTTGACGAGTCCGAATGGACCAATCATGATTGCACCGTAGCTAACCTCGATAGTGAAGAGACGTCCCTTTGGGATGAGGAGAGTAGATCACCGGTCAATAAAGATTTTGTGAAACCATATAACTATGCTTATGAAAACAGTCTTTATGGTCTTTTCACACCACAAAAACAGAAGTCTCGTGAGGAATTATTTTTAGAATGCAAACAAAAAAGAATTCAATGGAAAAAAGCTTTTGCCACTAAGAGGAAAACTAATGTTTTTAAATATATTAATTATTTGCCTCTAGATGCTTCTAAAAGCAAAAGTAGAAAAATACTTGGTTTTCTTAAACACCACGTTAATAATGTTCAATCAACTGTTGAAAGCGATTGGGAGAAACGTCAAAAGGATAAGTGGAAAACCGAGATTCCTCACGACATAACTGTGCTTGTGAAAGAACTTTTAATACCAAATACGAAGATAATAAAAGAACATGTTCTTGAGTTTGAAAATTTAATTCAGTCTAAAATGTTTGATGATTTGAAATATGTTGAATCTCTTGAAAAAGAAATTGATGACCTTCAAAATGACAAATTAGAATTTTCAAACGAATATGATCTACTCTTAGAAGAATGTCTCTGCAAAGATATTTTGTGTGTTACTCTTCAATCTTGTGCTGATATCGATGAATATTCTGATGTTGCATGCAAATATCTTGATAAAATCAAAGAGTGTGAGCGTCTTGAACTTGAGCTTTCGAAAGATAAAGAAAATGTTGATAAAAAGGCTTTTGAGTTACTTCAACACAAAACTGATTTCCTTCAAAAACATTCTCATTCTCTTGATCTTGCTTTGCAAAAAGACGTTGGTAGTTTTCCACATGATAATAAATTGAAAGAAAAACTTTCCCAAACGTTTCGAGAAATGAACGAACAGAATTTGGAAATTAAAGGGTTGAAAGCTCAGTTATAAGACAGGGACAGAGCGATTGCAGAGTTGCAGAAACTCATTGCTAAGATGGGTGGGAAGATTGTGGAACCTAGTGTTAAGAAAACTGTTGTCAGACAACCCAATGCTCAAAAATTGACTAGACCCTCTGTCTTGGGAAAACCATCTGTTTTCTCTAATTCTGCATTTGCAAAACCTGTGTTTGCCCCCAAGACGGATGGGAAGGATAGGTTACCACAAAACACTCCCAAAACAAATATTCGATCACAAAGCATTAAGAACACAAATGTGGTTAAACCAGGGATGTATAGATTGACCACTAAACCCACACAAAACAAAGAAAGTCAATCACCTCAGACTTCTAGAAACACTAATAGACGTGTGTCTTTTACTACAGGAGTAGTCCCCACTGCTAGTGTTAGCCGGCCCCAGCTTAAGAGCACTCGCATGAATGAAAAGGTCTGGCAAAACAAAAGTAAAAGGAAGATGAAGGAAGTAGAAGACCACCCTAGGATTTTCAATGTTTCTAAGAATAAAACGTCTGTAATCGCGTGTAATGACGATTTAAATGATTCGACCTTGAATGCTATGAAATTTAAGTTTGTTTGTGTGAAATGTGGAAAGTGTGCTAATGCTAATCATGCTATGTGTGTTTCGAATAATGTCAAAGGCGTAGAAATTAGAACTAAGAAGCAAACTGTGATGCCTATTAGTGCTAGAAAACCAAAACGCAAAGTGAACCATTCTGGTGCAACCCCCCCTAAGAAAAGTATTGCATCAGACTCCACCACTAAGAACCTTAGAAGCAGAATTAGGGAATTATATGAGTCTGCTAGCAAGCCTTGGAAATGGTGGTTTGCTAATCAATGTCCTCCAGGATATAAATAGATGCCTAAGGTTAGGACAGAAAATGTGATTACGAGCGTTAGTGTGCCTCTAAGTGATGAAACTAGGGAAACTAATGAATCGGAAATCACAACTAACATGGAATCCAATTTAGCAAATGCTCCATCGTGTTCTAATTCTTCTGCAGGTGATCGAAGTAATTCTCTTCATAATGGACTCCGGATACACGAAGCACATGACGGGGAATCTCAAGATTCTAATTAACTTCGTGGAGAAGTTCCTGGGTACGGTCCGATTCGGAAATGATCAATTTGCACCGATCCTAGGATATGGAGACTTGGTTCAGGGGAATATCACTATCAAAAGGGTTTACTACGTCGAAGGGCTCAATCATAATCTTTTCTCGGTTGGTCAATTCTGTGATGCGGATTTGGAGGTTTCTTTTAGAAAGAAGACATGTTTTGTTCGTGATTATGATGGGAATGACTTACTTACCAGAACACGGGGTACTAATCTCTACACTATTTCACTACAAGACTCCACATCTTCAACTCCAATCTGTTTCATGGCTAAAGCTTTAACGACTCAAGCTTGGTTATGGCATCAACGTTTATCTCATCTTAACTTCGATACCATCAACTTGCTTTCTAAGAAAGATATTGTGCGAGGCCTTCCTAACTTGAAATTCATCAAAGATCATCTTTGTTCTTCTTGTGAGCTTTGTAAAGCTAAACGGAGTAGTTTCAAGACAAAGACTACACCAAGCTCTAAAGGACGGTTAGATCTTCTTCATATAGATTTGTGTGGTCCCATGCCTGTTCAAAGTATCAATGGGAAGAAATACGTTATGGTAATTGTCGATGATTACTCAAGGTACACATGGACTCACTTCTTGAGGTCCAAGGATGAAACACCCGATGTTCTCATCAGCTTCCTTAAAGTGGTACAACGTGGTCTTCAAGATCAAGTTAAAGTGGTTCGTACTGACAGAGGTACTGAATTTTTGAATTCAAAACTGAGAAACTATTTTGAAGCTGAAGGAATTGAACATGAAACATCTATTGCTCGAACACCCGAACAAAATGGCGTTGTTGAAAGACGAAACCGTACTTTAGTTGAGGCTGCTCGAACATTGTTATCCGCTTCAAAACTTCCACTATACTTTTGGGCCGAAGCCGTGTCAACCGCATGCTACACACAAAACCGCTCCTTAGTTATCCTAAGACACGAAAAGACACCATATCACATAATTAATGATCGCAAACCTTCACTCAAACACCTTCATGTTTTTGGATGTACGTGTTACATTATTCGAGATGGTGAAAATTTGGACAAGATGAAAGAGAAAGGTGATGCATGCATTTTAGTGGGATATGCAACTCAGTCTAAGGGATACAGAGTGTACAACAAGAGAACAAAATTGATAGTCGAGACTATTCATATCAGATTTGATGAATTGCAAGAAATGGCACTTGAACAAAACAGTTTAAGTCCCGATCCACAACGACAAACGACTTCCGTTCACAACCGCACGGAACTCGGAACTCAAGACCACAGCAATGAACCGTCAAGTTCAAAGCTGGTTCCAGAACAAGTTCCTAGAGCAGATATGACAGTGGACACGACACTTGAAGAGTTGGAAATGTTATATGGACCAATGTATGATGAATATTTCACGGGGGAGAAACAAGTTGCATCGAAGTCTTCCGCTGTCACTCATGATAAGAATGATGATTCCGTTCATCATCAACAAAAGGATACAACTTCATCTACTTCAACACGGGTTGTTGCAGATTTACTTCCTCAGAATATCACATTAACAATCGATCCTACAACATCCACAACTACTGTCATTGCTCCAGAGAACACACATCAAGCAGACGATGCATTATCTGACGAAGACGAATTTATCAACCCATTCGGTACACCGATACACGAAACTGGAGAGTCTTCTACTCACCATGTTGATCCGTCAAATATGCATACGTTCTATCAACGACATCCGTCAACACATCATTGGACCCGAGATCATCCTTTGGTTCACGTAATTGGAAACCCTTCACAGCCCGTTCGTACAAGACGACAACTAGCCACCGATGGCGATGTTTGTATGTTCGCACTCACCGTGAGTATGGCTGAACCGAAAAACATCAAAGAAGCCATGGATGATCATGCTTGGATTGAATCGATGACGGATGAACTTCAACAATTTGAAAGACTTAAAGTCTAGGAACTTGTTGACAGGCCATACGATGTGACTCCATTAAATCTTCGTTGGATCTGGAAAAACAAGATGGATGAAGAGAATACGATCATCAAAAACAAAGCTAGGCTAGTGGCTAAGGGGTATGGCCAGAAAGAGGGAATTGATTTTGATGAATCATTTGCACCAGTTGCTCGCATGGAAGCGGTCAGGATTTTCCTTGCTTATGCTGCACATAAGGGGTTCACTGTCTATCAAATGGACGTAAAGACGGCGTTTCTTAACGGTCCTTTAAAGGAAGAAGTCTATGTCACGCAGCCGGAAGGATTCGTCAATCCTCATTATCCTGACAAGGTGTATCGTCTCCACAAGGCACTATATGGACTCAAGCAAGCTCCAAGGGCGTGGTATGACGAGCTCTCAAAATTTCTGGTATCCAAAGGTTTCTCAAAAGGTTCCATTGATCTAACTTTGTTCACTTATAAATATGGGGATGACATTTTGCTTGTGCAAATTTATGTTGATGATATTATTTTCGGGTCTACAAACCCAAAACTTTCAAAATGGTTTGAAAAAGTAATGCACAGCAAATTTGAAATGTCAATGATGGGCGAACTAAAATTCTTTCTAGGAATTCAAGTTCACCAATCCCCAAGTGGTATCTTTATAAACCAAGCTAAGTATTGTCAAGAGATAATCAAAAAGCATGGTATGACCTCATGTGACCCTGTTGGGACACCATTATCAACCACATCCCTAGATGCTGACTTGGAGGGATTACCCATAGATCAAACGAGATATCGTTCCATGATTGGGTCCCTCATGTAATTGACAGCAAGCAGACCAGATATTCATCATGCTACATGCTATTGTGCACGATATCAAGCACGACCCACTGAAAAGCACCTCAAGGAGGTTAAACGGATCTTTCGGTACCTTAAGAATACCATTCACATGGGACTCTGGTATCCGAGGGAAATCGGTTTCTTTCTAACGGCCTATTCAGATTCTGATCATGCAGGGTGTCTTGATACACGAAAGAGTACTTCTGGTGGTGCACAATTTCTAGGTCAAGATAAGCTTGTGGGATGGTCTTCCAAGAAGCAGGATTGCACGTCACTCTCATTAGCAGAAGCGGAGTATGTGTCTCTATCTGCGTGTTGTGCTCAAGTTCTATGGATGAGAACACAACTCACGGATTATGGCTTCCACTTTGATAAAGTACCTATGTACTGTGACTCAAAGTCGGCCATAGCCATCTCCTGCAATCCAGTACAGCATTCCCGCACGAAGCACATCGATGTCCGATATCACTTCATAAAGGAACAAGTTGAAAGAGGTATCGTTGAATTATACTTTGTTGGAACGGATTACCAATTAGCCGACTTGTTTACGAAACTCTGTCGAAAGATAGGTTTGAGTACCTCGTTAGGCAAATTGGTATGAGATGTTTGACTCCAGCAGACCTGGAGATTCTGGCAAAGGTGCCTGCTTGATTTATCTTTCAAACATCAACTTGTAAATATCTTTGAAAAAGCAAAATACAAAAATATAAAACACATAAAAGCAAAACACAAAATTAAAAATCTTCCAAAATCCAAAAATATTCTTCTCGACATGTCTTTCAGTATCGATAATATGGACGTGCCTAGAAATGTCGCTTAATAACGACACGGGTGTGTACATAAAGCTCGAATGAAAGTTGTAAATATTTTTCAAAACATGTCATTTCTTCTTTTAATAAAGGAAATTGTCTATTTTGGACAAATATTTCCAAACAACGGGTAGAGCAATCTATCACGGGTTGAGCTTGTCACAAAACATTCAACGTTTTGAGCTCAACACAATGGCTTGTAATCACTTTCAGATTGCAACCCAGTTCTATATTCACGGGGGAGTGTACGGTTTAGTACTCTTACCCTTAGCAAAAGAAGTTAAATCTTCTTACACTTGAGTGGATTCGTCAAGACATTCAAAGTCTATGAACTCAAGTTTATGCTTTAGAAAAACCTTTCGACAAAAAGAATTGATTTTTCAAAAAGCGTTGAACACAATTTTTTCAAGAATTTTTCAATGATATTCAAAATCTTTCAAAAATTGTGTGTTCAACAACTCCAATCCTCAAAAAGCGAAATGTGGTTCATATCCTCACAATGACAATTCAATTGGATCAATTTTTGAGGGGGAGCATTTTAAACTTCATGCAAAAGATTAACACATCTTTCTCCCAGAGATTTCAAGACTATTTTTCAAAATATATTTTAATCAAATTTGGTATCTCTAATATCAAAAGATTTTATATATTATAGATTGGGGAGAAAATGTGATTAAAATGTGATCTAATATAAGACTCATGCACTTTAACTCTTACCTACATGTGCGAAACACTTTCGATTATCGATGCACATGTGAAGGGGGGGATTTCTAAAACGACAAAACTAGCAAGGTGTTAAATGTTTTTCAAACACCTTGTTAAAATTTAAAGTGGTTTTCATGGTTACGATTAAATACCCACAACATCTTTAATTCACGACGTTATTGTTGTCAAAAGGGTGGTTAGGTTTAAGTCCTATGATCCAACCAGAACCGGAGGGATATTCCCAGGGACAATCCAATAGATTATTAGAAGTCCTTAAGAAAGATGGAGTAGAATGTGAACGTAGCAGAATGCCGACTAAGTACTGATGCTAGCACTGGAACAATCACAACAAGGTGCTAGTAATGATGTCTTGGTAAGCATTGAAGGGGTTGAAGAATGAAAAAGAAATGTAAGGATAAAGGGTCTAAAGAAAGAAGCCCTCCATACAACTTAGGCAGAAACCGGGTCAACTCATCATGAAGACAAACTCATCATGGACCCAGTGATGTGAAGCACAACCCTTTCCTAGCTACTCAGGCTTCTCTCAAAAGAAGTTTGTTTTATTGTCACAGAGAACAACATGAATACTATTGACTTTCTCACTTCGAGATAGTTGATATTGAATAGGTGGCATCTGCTCCAGCCTCCGACCATGAAAAGTGCACAAATAGAGTCTAGAGCCAAGAGATCAATCAAATCTCGTTAGGACACACGGATGAAGATCAACAGAGTCCTACGCTATATCCTTGCGATATTGCTAGAACACTCAGAGTGATACTACTTAGTATTCACAATGATGAGTGGAAATCCTTCCAGTGTTAACATCAAACTGCACTGCGGTAGGTCATATGTAAGATTCTTTATGAATTGAACATGTGTAAAACTGAAAAGCAATAGTGGTTTGATTATTAATTGATTCAAACTCGTTTCAGGTTTCTACGCAATATCTTTATGGTCTTGCCAGAACATTCAGAGTGATATTTATTAATATTCACAATGACGAATGGAAATCCTTCTAGCGTCAACATCAAACAGCGCTACGGTAGGTAACTTGCGAGATTCTTATGAATCAAGCTTGTGTCAACTGGAAAGCAACAATGGTAAGATTCTTAATGAATCAAACTTGTTCCAGGAATTTGAATTGACGACTTTAATCAAGCGGATATTTATCCAATTGATTCACTCTTTATGTTCGCAGTCTTGCTTTGAGACGGTCGAGTAAAGAGAACGGCTAGTACAGCCGCGAAACCCTGTCAAGGAGATTCTTAATTGAATCTACCTGATCACAGGTACGATATTTAATATCGTATAACGGTCTTCACCGACCGGAGGTAAAACGCTACCGATTTAGGACGAATGTCAAAGCCATTCAGTCCGTGTCTATGTTTTGTCTCGAGAAGGTGGCATCACGGTGTACTCAGCAAAGTCAATGATTTAGAAACCACATACTCATGCCTAAAGACAAATTCAACAATTAATAGTGTGAGCATGTGGATGAAGACACAAGATCGCAAGATGGCAAAGACAAGTCAAGGATGATTTGAAGATCTCAAGCTTAAAGATAAACTCGAAAGACAATGAAAAAGGCTCAAAGATCACAACATGAAGGAACAAGACTACTATTACACGTTCAAGTCTCATTTATGGCGAGATTAGTAATCTCTGCAAATTTCCTAAATGACTAAGGTTTATGACCTCTCATTGGGGGAGATTGTTAGCCTCAAAATATTGAGCCAAACAAGAATGCTCGGTCATATGTTTATTATGTATCGTATTTTAGAACGTTGTAATAGGTAGTATATTAGTCGTGTTATTACGGGCTTAACTTTAAGCTAAGGTGCATTAATAAGTAACCAAAGCCCAAAAGGAAAGCCCCACCCATGATCATATAGCCCATTAAGCTACATGTAAGCAAAGGCTATATAAACCCTTCCTAGCATGTTAGGAAGGGTGTTGATCATTTCATTTTCTCTCTAATCTAATATTCCAACAAGTTTCACCAACCATTTTCTCTCTACTTTCTCTCACTACTTTCTCTCTCTAGAATTCTTCTCATATTATACAATCACATATTTGGGACAACAATTACCATCATCCTTACCCACCATTGATCCATTAGATAAGGGTAAAGGAAAAATGGTAGAAGTAGAAGTTCCAAAGAATGCAGCACAGGTTGAGTTTGATAGAAGGTTGGTTGCACAACTTGTGGAACAAGAAATAAAGAAGGTTGATGAATCACCTTTTGTTGTCACTTCAGAAGAACAAGAAGGAAGTGATGAAGCTAGTTCAGACTCAAGTGTGATGATAATAGAACAACCAGAAAGACTTGAGTATGGTGATGAGTTGGCAAGAGAGAAGCTGAATGAGTTGAAATTGCAAGTAGATTTTGATATGCCAGAAGTTGTTCAGATGTACCATGCTTGGGAAGATAGGTGTATGGAGAATCCAGATTTGACTATCTCAGACCAAATATGGGGTTTAGAGATTCTTCTGAGAGTACAAAAGGACTGCAAGGTAATTCTGAAACATAGAGCTAGTAATATTCTCTCAATGCTGAAAAGGGTTAAAAGGGAGCTGTACTACATGCTACTCAGATGTCATGGAACAAGATGGACCTATAAGAAATTGATTGGATTATCCTTTGAAGAGTTGGAGTACAAGCCTTATCCCATTTGGGCAAGAGTGCAGGAAGAAAACACTCTAAGACTTCTTTCTGATGAAAGGAAAGAAGAACTTGCAGAAGAGATGGAGCTTAAGAAGGCAATGATTGTTCCCAGACCTTTGAAGAAGGTAGTCCCTCTTGAGTTTCCTAAAGATATGGATAGGTTGAATCCAAGTGAAGCTATTATAAGAAGGAGCCTCAAGCTCTCACCATTGGAAGCTTCAGATATGGTATAAGTGTTACCTCTTGATTCTAGAAACCCTATTATAAGCTATGAAGAAGATGAATGTGGGTTTTGGAAGATTGGCAGGTATGGGAAAGAGGTACACACTTTTACTACACTCATATCTCTTTTTGCAAGGGTTGATAGAGAAGACTTGGTAGACCTTTGGAGGTTGTTAGAGGCCAAGTATGAGACTGAAGCTCCTACTTCAGTCAATGGAATAAAACTATGGTCAACATTCAAGAGAATGTGTGGACCAAGAGATGAAGATCCTACTGTTTGGAAGGGTCTTGAAGATGACCTCAGTGGTCTTCAATGGTGTTTGTATTCAGCTGCTGGTGTATATTACTTGAGTTCTACAAAGTTTGCTTAGTATCTTCTTATAGATGCTCAGTATTCCATGTGCAAGGATGTTTTGGAGAAGATGAAGACAACACAGCTGGAGACTGATTATTCAAGTGACGTGGCCAAAGATTTGATCAGACATATTTATTACCAATATGATCAAGTTTGTAAGATTCCTCCTATTTCTTAATGTTTATTCAGAAACTTGATTACTAGAGTAGATATCAAGTTTAGGGGAGGATTGTTGGGAATAAAATATAGCCAGTTCAGTTGAGCACTGACAAGAGTAAAACAAGCGTTGATAGGAAGAAAACAAACGCTGACAAATCAAGTGTTGACAAGAAGAAGTCAAGCGTTGATACATTGAAGACAAGCACTGATGGAAAGATTTAGTCTACGCGTATATTGTTTCTAGTTTGTTTCTAGTAAAGATAACTTCAACATTGTATTTTCTATAATTATCTTTACCTAGAATAGTTGATACGTAGACTCTTGTACAAGGCTTCTTATGTCTATAAAAGAAGACCTTTAGGTTATGTTTCTAATAAGTTTTCATACGTTAAACACATTCATTGTAAGCAAGTTTGTTATTATTAATCAAGTGAAAGTTTGTTTACATCTTTGTGTGTTCTTGTTTAAGTGTTTATTCTGCATAACACTTAGATTACTTTATACATATTCAAAGGTTTCTCTACGTGTATAACTTGATCTAATCTCGTATACACAAAGCTAAATTGATCTAAGTTTGGGATCAACATGTGTGTGGCTGTTTTTGTCTTGGCTTCTTCCTGTCTGATTTGTTTCATCATGATTGAAGTGAGTGGAATAGCCCTGCCAGAAAATTGTGGAGATGGTGCAAGAAATGTAGTGAACAGTTTGGTAGTATGCTTGGTTGCTGAAAAGTAGTTTTTATGTGTGATAGGACCCTGTTCACTCATATTTAGCAAAAGTTCTGTAAACCTTGGGTACATAAAAATTTTTGAATTGCTTGTAACATTTTTATCCATTCCTTTGAAAATCATTTGAGAAAAACATTACTTCCTCCCTGTTGCTAAGCAAATCAGGGCAGAGGCAACTTCACTACCAAATTCATTAAAAGCAGTGGTTTTAGGTTACAAACATTGTAAAATTGTATGAATCAAATATTTCCAATGTGGGGCAAACTGACCTTTAGCAAACTTACATTTTTGATCATCAGAAAGAGTATACCCCAATTTAACAAGACCCTCAAAGATGTCAGCCTCGGGTAGGTTGGTGATCCCATCCTCATCATCTAGAATAAGTTTGTCTCTGATGGAGGCAAGTGTAATCACCTTGGGATGACCATCTACAGTGCTTTGAATTGTTACCTCTCCATTCACTGTTTTGGTCATAGATTTAGACCAAAAATGCTGAATGTTTGAGGTGTAAATCCTAGGATTGATGAGAACAACTCTAAAATACGAATATTTTAGAAAATCCACTGCATCCGAATTCTACTGGTTCATCATGTAATAAAGCGATTTGATTATGATTAGCAGCAATTTTGAGAGGCATGATAAAGGTTGAAAACGTTTGAAGGTTTATAATGGTGAGAGTTAGGTGGGATTTGATCGAAGGAGAGAGATGGACCTGCTGGTGAAGGAATTAAGTTTTTATAGGCGAATTGAAGAGCTGTGATTAGACCAAATTTTCAAATTGCAATAATATCAGAGATAAATCTTGATAAAAAAGTAATTTATTTGAAATAATAAAGAAAAGATTACTAATCAGAAAAGAAAGCGCCTTAAATATCTTTTAAAAAGAATAAAATATCCCCTAACCAAAATTTTAGCAAGCAGGCCCAACGGCTATAAGTAGAGTAACGGTATTGTCGGTCAACGGTCAAACAGGGGAATGTTGATCAAGCAGGGGAATCAAAAGATGAAAACAGGGGAAACGTCCCTAGGGTATTAGTCTAATCATGAAGAGACCAATGCTAAATAGCTCTGCTCTAATGCACACCCTTGTATACACAAGGTAGATACACAGAAACTCAAGAGTCCTCCATTCAGCAATCTTCTAAACACAAAAAGTTAACACATAAGTCACCCTGCACCTGGTCAACCCAATAAAATAAACATACCCTAGTCACCATCCCTACCTTTTCCTTACCTATGGTCAGTTAGTCTTGGCAATGTGTCCCAAACATCTGAATCTAGACAGCAAGCTGTTTTTAATAAAGAAGTATTAGTACACATTAGAGTGCCTCAAGGCTTCAGAATTCTGACAAGCTTTGCAGTAAGTCTTCATCATTCTAAACCCTTACTTACAATTGGATATGATCGAGAATCATATATGAGTATCCTAAGAATACCCTGAGTCCTAAAGGTGTGACCTAACCTCCCCTAAAACATAGAGCATATACTTGATCCACCCATGAGTGTAGTATGTACCATTTGGATCTCTGCATTGGTAGTCTAAAACCACATATAACCACTTTTAAAAAGAACAAACCCAGCTTAAGAGAAAAACTCTTTAGCAGGGGAATGAACCCCAGTAGGGGAATCTTTGTTCAAAAGCAGTGGAATGAAAAAAATGGAAAAATTGACTAACATTTATACAACAACAGCAATAAAGCAACCCTGGATATACAAGACACAATAGACATCAATTTTTAGGGAGAAACCATTCCAATACCTGCAACCAGGTACTGAAACCTCCCTACTTCAAAAGCTTTTGTCAAAAGAGCAGCAACATTAAGTTCTGTATCAATTTTCTCAGGGACAATTAGCCATTTCTCAAAACAATCTCTAATAAATGATGTCTTATTTCAATATGTTTAGTCTTGCTATGAAAAACAGGATTCTTAATAATGCAAATAGTGTTGTTGTTGTCAATAAATATCTTGGTTTTAAGAAAATTATACCCATAATCAAGCAGCTGATTTTGAACCCAAAGAACTTGACCACAGCATGCAGGAGCTGCTATATACTCAGCTTTAGTTGTTGATGTGGACATAATATTCTGCTTCTTACATTGCCAAGATATAAGCCTGCCTCCCAAAAATTGGCATCCACCTGTTGTAGACTTCCTATCATTGTTGTCACCAGCATAGTCACTATCTGAGTAGCATATCATCTCAAATGGTGACTCCTTGGGATACCAAAGTCCTAAAGTTGGATTACACTTTAGATACCTAAAAATTCTCTTCACAGCAAATAGATGACACTTTGTTGGTGCCACCTGGTATCTTGCACATAAGCAGACTGCAAACATGATGTCATGTCTTGAAGCTGTAAGGTACATGAGAGATCCAATCATAGACCTGTAATTCTTGACATCTATAAGCTTTCCAGGACCATCTTTGCCCCATGGATGATTCTTGTCCATTGGTGTGGAAACCTTCTTTCCCTCAGACATGCCAAACTTCTTCACAATTTCAGCCGCATATTTGTCTTGTTAGATAAATATTCCATCTTTCCTCTGTTGACCTTGTAACCCCAAAAAGAAGTTTAGCTCACCCATGGCACTCATTTGGAATTTGTCCTGCATCAGCTTGACAAACTCTTTGCTAAGCATAGAGTTTGTGGACCCAAAGATGATATCATCAACATAGACTTGCACCAAAAGAAGGTCACCCTTTTGTTTCTTGATAAACAGGGTCTCGTCAATTTTCCCCCTGTTGAATCCATTATCCAATAGATATTTAGAAAGAGTTCCATACCAAGACCTGGGAGCTTGGAGAAGTCCATACATAGCCTTTTTCACCTCGTATACCTTGTCTGGATGTTCTGGGTCTTCAAATCCTGGAGGTTGCATAACATAGACTTCTTCATCAATGGTACCATATAAAAAGGCACTCTTAACATCCATTTGGAACACTGTAAAGTCCATAAATGAAGCATAAGCAAGAAATAATCTAATGGCTTCAATCCTGGCCACTAGAGCAAAGACTTCCTCATAATCAATTCCTTCTTCCTGTGTATATCCGTGTGCCACCAGTCTTGCTTTGTTCCTGACTACTATACCCCTCTCATCCTTTTTGTTCCTTAGCACCTACTTTGTCCCAATAGGCCTTGCCCATTTTGGACAATCTACCAGAATCCAAACCTCTTGAATGTCAAAATGTAAGAGCTCCTCTTGCATAGCTTCAACCCAACTTGGATCATTTAAATCCTGAAAAATCTTCTTTGGCTCTTCTTGTGACAAAAATGCAGTAAACAGACAACATTGCATGTTGTCATGATTAAACTTCATGGTGATGTTTGCAATGAAGCTATGCTCCTTTGCTGTATACCTTGTATGTCTAGGTGCTTCAGGATCCCCAATGATTTATGATAGAGGGTGATCCTTATTGATTCTGTAGGTAGGCTGCATGCTCATGATTACTTCTGTTACATCTTCTTCCAAGTCAGAATTGATGGGGCTATCTTGATTAGGAAAGAACTCCTCAAAGGAGCTTCCAAAAGATACAACATGACCTAGAGATAGGTGCTGATGAGCTGAATGCAACTTTGAATAACTTGGACCTTCACTCTTAATTATTATGCTTCCACTGTTGGATATGAGAGGACCATCAGATATGGGTGAAGATGAGGAAATGAGTGGGGATTTTCTTTCTTCATCATTAATGTCATTGACAACTGGATCCTTTGTAGCAGGGGAAGCAATTGATCTAGCAGGGGAATCCTGGATTCTACTGCTTCCAGCTATTCCACTGCTTTCAGAAGTTGACTTAGCAGGGGAAGATATTGTCTGTTCTTTCCTTTGAGAGGTATCATCTTCTTCACCTGTTTTTGACGCAGCTTCAATGGGAAATAGTGAGGGTACATTCATGTACCTCAATGGTGGCTTCTCCACACCAGTTGGTTCTTGAGTACCTGAAATGTTAGTATTCTGCAATGCAACAGGTACATAATTCATAGATTTTGAAAGAACCTCAATATCAAAGAACCAATCAGGACCCGTTTGAACATCTTCAGGCTTGTCTTCAAGAAAATCGACATGAAGATTCTCTATTATTTTGCATGTCTTCTTGTTGAAGACCCTATATATCTTGCTGTTTAATGAATAACCAACAAAATACCCATCATCCCCCTTTTCACTAAACTTGCCTAGATTGTCAATTGTGTTCAAAATGATCACATGACATCCAAATGGTCTAAAGAAGTCAATTAAAGGAGGTCTTCCATTGAATAGCTGATAAGGAGTCTTGTTGTGTGCCTTAACCACCAAGGCCCTGTTTTGGACATAACAAGCAGTGGATACAGCCTCAGTCCAAAAGATAACTAGAAGTTTGGAATTAGACAGCATAGTCCTTGCTGCTTCAATGAGTGTCTCATTCCTTCTCTCTGCAACTCCATTCTGTTGAGGTGTTCTTGCAATACTAAATTCCCTCTTTATTCCTTTGTTTATGCAGAAAGTGTTCAGTTTCTCGTTTCTGAATTCACCACCATTGTCTGATCTCATGGTCAATACCCTAATGCTTTTTGATAGTTCAATCTGATTTATGAACCCAATGAGTACATTAGTTGTGTCACTCTTTTCAAACAGAAAGAATGTCCATGTGAACCTTGAAAAATCATCAGTAATCACTAGGCAGTACCACTTCTTCATTATGCTTGCCACAGAAGTAGGACAAAAAACATCCATATGTAGTAGTTCCAATGGCTTGGTAGTGGACATACTTGTTTTTGATTTGCAAGATTCTCTATGTTGCTTCCCTTTCAGACAAGCAGCATAATTATGCTCATTGGAAAAGGACTTGGAAGCAAGACCATGAACCAGATTATATTTTACCAGTTTGTTCATGTTCTTAAAATTAAGATGACCAAGTCTTCTATGCCATTTCATACATTTATCAACTGAGGCTTTGGCAATGCAACAGGTTTCATTGTCTTGCAGAGAGATGTCCTTGAGATCAATTGTGTACATGTTCTTTTGTCTTGGTTTCTGAGGACAATAGGAGTTTTTGGTGGTAAGACAAACTCCTTTCCTAACACCAGACATTCAGTATCTGTAAAAAAGACAAAATTCTTGTTATCAGTCATCTATGACATACTGAAGATATTGTACTTGAGCTCTTTCACCAAGTAAACTTTGTCAAAGGTCATCCCATTGGTGACAATAGTTCCTTTTCCTGTGATTGTTCCATGCCCATCTCCGAAAGAAACACCATCATTGTCATGCAGGGGAACAAAGTTAGACAGATAAGATTTTTGTCCATTCATGCTCCTTGAGCATCCACTATCCCAATATGCTTTATCATCCCTGGTTTTCTTTGTCACCTGCAAAAAGAAAAACAAATTAGTTTTTCTTGGGGACCCAAGCCATTACAGACTTGGATCTACCTCGTGTATCAATATATGATAGCTTATCAAAAACTATAGATACACCATTAGACTGAGGCTTTCACAGCTTTTCCCCATCTGCCCATGTTCATAGAGGGCAAAACTTTGCTAGTAAGGGATACCCCAGATTTAGCAGGGGAATACCTATGCTTAGCAGAGGGAACCCACCTTTTGTTTTGGCCTCTATTGATGTGTTGGTAAGGGCTAGAGACAGATTTATATGCATTATGAGGTGTTGGGTTGGTCATGAAAGAGCTGGTCTTAGGATATGCATCATTCACCTTTCTTAGAGCAGGAACAACATATTTGTTAGAAATCCTGTTTCTCAAAGCAAGGGCAACATACTTGGCAGGGGAAAAGGATTTTGCCCCTGCATTTAGAAGAATGGCTTTAGGTTGCATATCCTTTCCATTGGTGCCTGACATTCTTGATAAGTGTGATCAAAACTGCCACATGTGAAACAAGGTTTGGTATTTATCACAAAGTCTTCTCCTAATTGGTGAGACTTTTGGTCATTCCAATTTCTCTGATTACCTCTGACAGACATATACATAGCAGAATATTTAACAGTGGACTTAGACGACTTTGATCCTGTTTTAGATTTGGGTAAACTACTCTTAGAACTAGAATCACTACCAAAAAGTCCTCCTCTTAAAAAGAGAACAGGGTTATCAATTTTCCATTGTTTTAAGGCAATCTGTTCCTTTTCAAAGTCCCTAACAATACTAGCTTTCACTAGTGGCTCTTTTGTTTCAAGATTATTAGGTATGTAAGAACTTAAGTCAAATTTAATATCTTCTTGTTTTTGGAAACAAGAGAGACCAGTCCAAGACAAGTCTTTTCTAGAAAAAGGTGCATGAATGTTGGCAGGAGGTGGTGGTATGGTAGCATGCTCATTTTTAATACCAAAACCTGTTTTGTCCCTAGGAGATTGTCCAATTTCAACTGCTTTAGTTAAATCTTTAGAAGCTTTTCCAATTTTTTCAACAGTTTCTTCATCTATCTTTTTATTAGATCTAAAAACTTCAAGTTCAGCAGTCAATTCCCTAATGGAATCATTATTTTCTTTAGCATCTCTCTCTAGAATGACAATGTGATCTCTATAATCACTTTCTCATTGTTTATACTCTCTTATGGTGGAATCTTGCTGTTCTAAAGCACGTTTTAATTATCAAGGTCATTGTCACAATTGATATAATCAACTTTTATCTTTCTTATTTGATCATTCAATGACTCAGTATTTTTCCTACAAGCTTTAGTACAATATGAATCATCGTATACCTCATTGTCTGAGCTGGAGCTTGACAGAGACATAAGAGCGAAATCTTCCTCTTTTTCCTCAGCAACTAGGGCTTGATTTCTTTCAACACTCTCTGTCATAGCACTCCAATCCCATCCACCTGCTCCATCTATCCCCTGCATGACTACCATAGCCTTAGCACCATAATCATCATCTCTGGTTTCCTTCCTATAGTTGTTCCCAGTCTTAGGTCCTCTGCATTCCCTAGCAAAGTGACCTTTCTTGCCACAGTTGTAGCATTCAACCTTTGTTTTGTCAAACCCAGCCACATCAGAGGGATTGATGGAGATCTTCTTCCCATACTTCTTGTAAAACCTGTTAGCTCTCATACCAAGCAGAGCCATGTTCCACTTGATGTCCATCTCCTCTAGTCCTTGCTTACTGATTTGACTCAGATCTTTGTGTAACACAGTAGATCCTTGTGGCCCTTAGGATACTATAAAAGCACAAGCAGTGTTAAGACTGAATGTTGCAGGCCGTTCTTCATCATAAGATGATCCAGACCTGGTAGCAGGGGAATGAGTAGCAGGGCCAACTTTGATTCCACTGCCTTTGGAGATTCCACTGCTTTGAGATATGAACGCCATGTTAGCAAGGGAATCAGTAGATCCACTTGAACTGGTGGGGATTGTTCCTTTTGACTTCATCTCATTGACAACAGGTTCAAAAACTTTTAAGTTATTGTATATTTCATCAATGTTCTTGTTATCTAAGTCATCCTTATTCTGCCAAATAGCTTTGTAGACAAACCATTCTTTCTGAAGGCTGTTAAGAAACCTGGTATTCACCAGCTCTCTTGTCACTTCAATTTCAAAGAACTCCAACTGAGCCACCATATCTTGAAGCCTATTTTAAATATCCCCAATTGCTTCATCACCAATTGCTTTGAAATAAGAAAATTGATCAAGCATTTGATTCTTATTCTTATTCTTTGTGGCTTCATTTCCTCCAAAAGTTTTGCCTATTGCTTCCCAGAGTTCCTTAGTTGTTTTGTACTTTCTGAATCTTAACTGGTGTCTATCAGGTAGAGCCAACAGCAATGAACTGTGAGCTCTGACATCATGCCTTCTGGCCAGTATTTCCTTGTCACAAAGAGCAGCAGATTTCTTCTTGGCTTCACCACCTTTGGAACTTTCAGCTTTATCTTCACCCTTACCACCGTCTTCAACCGTCATTGTTTTGGGGAATTGATCACTAAACTCTATGATCTCCTAGAGAACATAGTGTTCCATTTTGAGGTATTGTTGGATCCCGAACTCCCATAATTCAAAGTTTTCAGGATCCAGCATGGGGAGTTTAAGGTTGTTGTGGTTATTGTTGTTTGAGGAAGAGTCTGAAGACATGGTTGCAGTGAGGGTTTTGTTCTTGGTTTAGTCAAAGTTCCTCAACAAGCTCTGATACCACTTGTTGATCCCAAACTCAGATCTTAAACCTTTATGGCTTGTTTAAGGGTTGTGATAGAAAGAATAAAATCAATCTAACACTAGAGAAACTTTGCAATACAAAGTAACTAAACAAGATGCGGAATGTAGTGTTTAGCACAAGAACAAAGGATTAAATCAAACGTTAAACTTTAATATATCAAAGATATACGAATACCCAATAATGGTATTAGGGTTAAAAAACCTTAACGTATGAAATGAAAGACAATAGAGAAAATACACACATTGCATGATGACCTAGTGAGTCCTTTGATAGCACAAGGACTCACGTACAAGATTACTACTAACAAACTTGGAATGTATCTCGGAGTAGTAACAGAAACGCGTAATAATCTATTTCAAGTTTATCTCTAGCGACAGGGTCTTTGACTTCAGCAGTGGAACCAATCCCCCTGCCTTTGTTATTTAGCAGGGGGAACTTACTCTAGCAGGGGAACCATTGACCAATTAGCAGGGGTAACTAATATACCTATATTTATTCCCAACAAACATGAAATAAAACAAGAGATGATTAAGGCCGAGAATAGGCAATCTATGTTTGAGGATAAAATTTCATCTATGTTTGAGGCTATTATGTGCAAACCGTCTTCGAGTAGTCTTCCTAGTAACACCATATCGAACCCTAAGGGATAGATTAAAGTGATTATCACACGTAGTGGTAAGACACTTAAGGAACCGACTCCTCAACCAATTGCTCCTACGGAGGATGCAATTGAGGAAGAACCCGAGGTGGTGGTCGAAAAGGAGCATGTTCCAATCCCACGAAGTACCGCTCATGCCACACCTACGGTTGACCCATTACCACATTTGGAACCCGAGATTCCAAAGGCTATGCCTATGTGTAACAACCCAAAAACTGTGGTCATTATTTAATTATATTTTTACGTATATTTTTGAACATTTTGACGAGGTTGATTATTATGATGATTGGTAATTTGATTTGGATGATGTTGAAAATTATATTTTTACGTTTTGACGAGTTGCGAGGATTATTAGTGATGACGATATCGACGGATGCCCGAGAAATTTTACATTTTATATTAAACATGTCGATGTTTAATATTTTGACGTTTTTATTTTAATGTTGTATTAAGTCGTGCCGGGACTATATAATATCATATTTTGTGTGCGTTTTAAGTTTTGAGGAGCATAATAATGAAAACCGAGACACGTAAAATTTTTCAAAAGTGATTAATAGTCATTTCCCGCTTTTTAACAAAGTATTTGCACTTTGGTCCACAAGAATCACAATTGGCAAAAACTACCCTAAACTTTTTCCATATAAATTGAAAAACAAACACAACTACACACACACAACCACCAACACATGCAAAATTCACTCTCTCCTCTCCTCCCACTCAAACAAACCGTCACCCCCTTAGCTCACAAAACCATAGATTTTTAAAAATCTAGCTTGAATCTATCAAAACCAGTTGAAGACCCATTCCTAATTCTTGATTCTCTACACATTGGTATGAAAATTTCATACATGCATTGACATTTTTGAAAAACCCATTTTTGGATGAAAATCTTGTTGATTGATCTTAAATTGTTGTTGTATGTAGGTGTTTATGTTCATATACATTAGTTTTTATGATTGTATGTTAATATTTTTGAGTTGGATTTTTATGAATTAATCATCTAGGATGATTTAGGTGTTATGATATAAACTAGTAGTGTAAGAATGATAATAGTGGTAAAAATGGGGTTAAAATGTGGTGAAAAATTAATTTTGAAGGATTTTTAAATATATATTTTTAAACAGATTATTAAAGTTAATTTTATGAAAATATGAGGTTGAGTTTGAGATGAACTAATTAGATATTGTTGTAGAGGATGTTTTTAGCTTCGTTTTGGTATAAGGTAGGACTTCTAGCTCCAAACGAGCGAAAAGTTACGTTAGTTTGATTATTTCGTGTACCGGGAGACGAGTACCGACACAATATATAATTGTTGTCGATATTTGGATCGAATCTCGGGGACTATAAAATAGATTTTTAAATATGTCATGGACTGATTTTTAATGTTAAGTATGAGGATGTCAGGTTATTTTCAAAGTTGAGTGTCGGTTTCATAAACGGAGAAAAATAAATATGTTAAAAGACTATATGAATTGTTAACGTAAAACTGTCCGGTTTTTGTAGTTCAAAGATGTGTCGGGCAGGGAACTTTAAATGTAAAATCTTTTGAGAGTTTTTAACAGGCCTTTCTATATATAGTAAGTGAAGTTTCTGATTAGTATCATATAGTAAATGAGCTTGTACATTTGGTGTGTACACGCAGATTTTTATCGAAGGAATTAACTAATAGAATAAACATATAGAATGGAATAAAAAGGTCACTTGTATTACTTTTATTTTGGATTGATTGTGATTTTATGATTTTGAGTTTGATATTACTAAGTATGGATTTTACTCGAGTTTATTATTGATGAACGCGCCTTCTTTGATAGGTTGCGGTTTTTGTGTTTATCGGGCATCAACTATCGTCGAAGATCGTCATACTACTGCTATTACTTCAGGTGAGTCTATAGCCTCCTTTCTACTTGTTTTAATGATTTTAAAACCCGCGAGGGGGATACATGCTATTTGAAGTAAAATGAACACATGTCATGAGTAATTGTTGGACCCGATGTTGCCTTTGATGATATGAATTGTATAAGTACCTAATTGTATAAGACCCTAAATTCATGAGCCGTTAACTATCTTCTGACTTGATGTTGCGAGTTGGGAATAGCCGCTTATTCTAATAATAGTACTATTGGGCTGACAACCCTATCTGAGACCAGGGCTTTAAGCTGAGTAACCCGCTAGGAAGGATAATTTTACGTGAATGAGAATTGGTATTCTTGCAATTAATACCCTAGTAGGGGCAATGGTAATATTTTTCTAGTCATGTTGGCATTTGTCGTGGGTGACTAAGTTAAGGGGTCGGTGTCATGAGCTTAATATAATTCAATAGCTACTTCTATAATATGATATACCTGATTAATAGATTGTATGGCCACAGTTCTATTAAACAATTGTGAATGATTTTTGCGATGTGTTCAATTATGTTTTGTAAAACCTATAGACTTGCTCAACCTTTGTGTTGATGATTTTAAGCTTGTATTTCAGGTACTTGAAGTTGTTGAGTTGCGGAGCTTGCTGGAGAAGGATTGCGGAATTGCTTTTGTAGTAATTTGGTCTAAAACAGATTTCTTTCCCTATTGTCATAAACATACAGTAAATGGTCAAGTATTTTGGTAAACGGTTTGTTGTTTTGATTAAGATCCCAGGAGAACCTGTACGTTACTCTGATATATTTTAAACTGATTTTACTTGGGATTGAAGGTTTTAGACATTGATTTAAATTATTTCCATATTTTTTCTTAAATATACTGTTTTTGGGTCGTTTAAAGAGTTTGTGAAATGAAGTTTGTGAATAACACCCAATTGTGTATTTCCGCTGCGCAATGTAAATTGGGGGTGTTTGAGATTGGTAACAGAGCTTTTTAGTTATAACGAATTAGGACGATTTTTGAAAAATGTCCTAAACTATAACTTTGGTGTCGAAAGTATTTTATAAAAGCAATGCAACTTCTCTGCAAGGCTCCGGTAAGATTATTTATTTTTGTTATACTTTGTTATTATAGATGTATCCCTTATAATTGTTGTGAATTATTGAGTATTTATTAAGTAAATACTGCAATGAGGTATTGGTATTAACTAAAGGACGTAGAGTGCTTTCATCATAATTTCATCATAATTACATTTTTATGAATATTGTATAATTATCATTTGCATTGCATTGCATTGTATCGCATACATATATATTTTGCATACGTAATTCATTTGCATTTGCATAGTATGCATTGCATATATATTTTTGAATAATGACCTTATGTACTTTTGAATTTTCTGTGATTTCAGAAAATGTCTGACATACCATATTACATCAAGAATGGGGGATTTGCTGTACGTCAATGGAGTTTGCAGAATCAGTATGTAGGTGATCATAAGATTTCAGGTGGATGGTTAGATTACGAGGATGATACGAATGATAAGAAAAATGTTGTAGAATCTGATAGTGATAATTATATGACTGAGAGTGAGGTTGGAAGAACTGAGGCTAGAACTGAAGTGAGAAGTTATGGGACTGATTTTGAGAAGTATCAGAAAGAGATAGATAGGCTTCGCAGGTTAAGTGAATATGTAGCTCATCTTGGGTTGTATCTTGGGCCACATTGGATGTTTCAGGATAGTGAGGTGTATGCTAATTCTCATTATATGATAGATCCGCCGTGTCAAGGAGGGATTTTGAGGTATGGATTTAGGAACCCACCATGTTTAGATCCAAAAGGGGGGTGCTGCAAGTTAGGACCAATTGAAAATGAAGCAGGAACGAGCCAAGTTGGAGAAAGTGATAGACCACATCCTATGGTGTGATGTAGTGATGGATCATTGTTGTATTTTAGTTTATGTATTGTTGTGTTGTATTTGGATTATCTAGATGTTGTGAGGTAGTATTGTGATGGATTATTTTTATTGTTGTTGTTTAGGATGATAAGGGTAAGTGACATTAGTGACAAGATTTTGTTGCGATTTTCTTGGATTTATGGATGAAATCTACTATTACCCTTTAGTATTTTGATGTGTCTTTGTTATTCTCTCCTTTGTAAGATGATTGTGGAATTTAGTTAGTAATGTGTTGTTGGCGTATGCAGTATTCATGTTATATCTTGATGAAAAGATCCTATTCTTTCTATCTCAATGTGTATACTTATTAAGTTTCTTTCTACTGTTATCACATGGAAAGAGTTGAGTGAGATATGTTTCTATCATTAATAGGGATTCTTGTACGTCTGACTGAGTATCTTGAAATATGACTCCAAAGGTTGCCAACCATTAGGGTAGATTATATGATTGTGGGAATAGTTGTTAGGTTGTTTGAAGCTTATAGTGTTGAGAGGAGACGGGATGCTGCTGAGATTGAAAATCCTACTGTTTTAAACTGAAGATGCTGCTGAAACCGAAGATGCTGCTGAAACTGAAGATGCTGCTGAAACTGAAGATGTTGCTGAGACTGAAGATGTTGTTGTTCCAGTTAGAGATGTTGCTGTTATTCTACAAGATTTTAAAAGGATGTCTGTGTGTTAGATTCTTAGGAATGAGAAGAGATGCGATGAAGAGTGCCATACGACTATTGATGGTAATTGGAAAGGTCCAATTATATGGATAAGTTCGAGTAACTGATGGATGTTTAATATATCGATAGTCATTTGGGAATGTTCAACTAGACGAAAAGAGATGGTAATTTAAAGATTGATCCTGATTCGAAATTAAGTGTGGCAGAAAAGGGCAAAGGAACGATATTGTTGCGAATGACAATAAGGAATAGGAATTTATTTCCTCTAATAGAAGGTAAAATTGGAATTTAATAATCTAATATAAGAAGAGATGGTATTCAAACAGTTGCTATAAATCGGGTAAACAGGAGGAAGTATTATGTGCAGATCACATGTATTTTATATCACTTAAGTAATTATCTATTTACTTGATGTAAGTACGGACTAGCTGAAGGTCGAGCTGCTGAAGGAATAACAAGGAATGTGGTATAAAAATTGGTATTTCTATGGTAATGAAATGTTTTCATTTCAGTAAAGGAGATTGAATATAGGAATTATTTAGATAATGGAAGATCAATATGAAAGGAATGTTGTTGATATTACAACCTATATTTTGGAAATACTGATAAGATTTGAGATTTAGATGTAGTAATTTGTATATTCCTATCTGGTAATCATTGAGTTAGAATTTTATTGAAATACTGAAAGTGTTATTGATGGTGTATTAAATTCTGAAGGTGTTATTGAGGATATATTGAGATTTGAAGATGTTAGATTTTAGCATAACTGAGGACGAGAAATCAACGAGAATTTGCGATTGTTCGAAATGAGAAATTCACCGACGGAAGAATAATATATATGTTTATATATTAAGGAAATATTTTTGGAGCATATGGAATTAAGAAGTATAGCGCAATCAATTGAACTAGAGATGTGAGAAAGTTAACCAGGATAAGGATGAATATCATAGGATATGATAAATAAAGGTGGAAAAAAATAATCTGGAATGTTGTTGAACATTGAGTACTGATTTCAGGGAGTAATCAGTGGAATTTCTATTTGACGATTTTATTGGTCAATGAGGAGAAGGTATATAGTAGGAAACTACAATAAGTCGAATTTGTCTGTGCGCTTTACTAGTAGTAGATGGAAAATAATGAGAAGATGAGTTAGTACTTGAGGATAATATGTGATTATTCTGCGGAATCGTAGAGTTCACTGTCGTCATGGGAAAAAGGAAGCTTTGTGTTAGCTTGGTGATAGGAGTTATGCAATCTGATTGTATTTTTTATTATATGGCATTATCAGGAAATTGAGGATGGTAATATGTTTGATTGTAAGGATTGGCAGATGAGACAATAAGGATAATCTAATTTGACTGGAAGGGTAAGTCATCAGAGAAGTAATAACGGAAGTAAGTAAAGAAGCTGGATGTTCTGTGAATAAGATGATTGTTGTGGGGCTGAACAAACTAAGCACCAGAAATCGGTGTCCATTATTGATTGTGAATGTTTAGTGTGATGAATAGATGATTGAAAGAAAGAAAAGTATTCTTTAACAATTGGAAAATTGTTATTAAAAAGGAATGGTGCGTAAAATTCTTTTGATAAGAATTTTAG
Source organism: Glebionis coronaria (assembly GCA_025667525.1). Taxonomy (NCBI): domain Eukaryota; kingdom Viridiplantae; phylum Streptophyta; class Magnoliopsida; order Asterales; family Asteraceae; genus Glebionis; species Glebionis coronaria. The sequence goes on from CM046875.1 coordinate 292,090,797, forward strand.
TTGGAGTATTATAGATGTTTTAGAATGTGCGCTATATGGCTGAAGTGATCGTGAAAATCTGACTAGATTGAAACGATTGAGGCTTTGTCAATACTGACGAAACCGACCGAAGCTTGTCAATTCCTTTGTGTAAGCTGAGTATTACCGGAGGTTTATCGAGAGGTTTTCACTGATTGTTGAACCAAGGATAAAGCTGACAAAGAAGAATTAAATGTGTGAAATCCATTCATATATTTAAGTTATGGTTTTGAGATCTGATTTTTGTAGTTGAGGAAGTTGTGTATGAACGCTGAGGATAGACTGAAGTTTTGTGCCTGTATAGTTAGTATTGGAGGAATCTGAAGGAAATATAGAGCTGTGATGATAATATTTGGATAATATCAAATGGAAAGGGAAGTAATAGTAGTGTGTTGACTTGAATAAAGAAGTGTAACGGGGATCATGAGATTGGACATTGTGCTATTTGTATTGGGATGGAAAAGTATTACTTATATGGAATCAAGTATAAAGGAGATAAGAATAAAAAGGACTTGTGTATAAATGCCATTCGGGGTTTTTAAAGGAAGAGGAATTAAGGAGTACTTAATGATGACGGGGAAATAATAATCGGTAATTTTTAGACAGGATATGTTATAGTTCCGTATTACGAAGTATGTTTCAGATTATGAAGGATAAGTATGGATACTGTCACTATCAACTAGTGAGTATTTAGTAAGAAGGAGAAGGAAAAAGGACTTATAAAATTTCTGAAGTAATTGAGAATTGACTCTTAAGTTTTGAGATAACTGGAATATTGGTAGCAACAAGCAGAATGGATAGAATGGAAAGAAAGTTAGAATCAAGGTAATAAACTAATGGAAAAGGAATATCAAAGAAAGAAGATCAACAGATTGTTGAAAATTTTGAAATAGAATGGTAATAGAAATGAAAGAGTTGATATGTATGTTTTTGTGGGTCAAAAACAGTTATTGTGATTATTTAATTTTTCTCCTATTAGATCAGAGAGTGTGTTAAGAATGCAAGGACCAGTAGTGAATGAATTGTTCAGATTAATAAGAGAATTTAATTATTCTTAGAGTGCTGAGAGTGTCGCATGAAGTATTGAAGGGATTTTACAAGTTGAAGTATTGATACAGTATAGTTTGAATATATGAGGCTAACGGAGTTGTTTAAACAGTAATATGATATGAGGAAGATGTAATAATGTACTATGGAAGGTACAGTAATTCAGTGATCTAGCAAGCACTACGTTCGGGACATAGAGATTGTTAGAAATAATGAAAGTGGAAAATGTGTATGGAAAGTATTTAAGTGACTGGTAAGAATTATGGATAATCTCATTGTATTTAGTTTGAGTGTAACCTCAGGACATAGAGGCAGAATAATTTTTTAATATTGGAAATCGTTGAGATAAAGTATGAGTATTGATTAAGGTTTGAACATATTATATGTAAACCAGAGATTGAGATTGACTTTTGGATATTAGAGATTTCTACAGAAAGTGTGAAGAATTGAGTTAAGAAGGAATATTGCGTATTATCGGAAAGCAATGGACAGAGTGAAAGGATGAACTGAACGATGGTAATTGAAATTGGTATCAATCACATCAACATATAATTGAAACTTGGGATTATGATATCTTAATATTTTACTATGAGGACTAATGGTATCTAGTGAAAATGGAATCCTTATGCGATGCTAATCAGCATATTAGTAGTTAAGAGGTGTAATTTGGGAACATACATAGTTGTGGGTATGTTGTCAGAGTATTGGGGTAGGAATGAAACTGAGAAAGTGATGCAGAAGGAGTATGAATGATAAAGGAATATTAGCATAAGAGAAGGTGAAATTGAAAGTTGAAGTGTAGTAATAATTGTGGATATGGTGATATCATAAGAACTGAGTTGGTCTGGTATAAAAGACGTGAGTATCTCTTGAGGATAAGAGGTCACGTTGACTCTAGAAGTGAGGAAGTGCGAATGTGAGGCGGGTTGAGCGCCGGGACGTCGCTCTCTTTTAGGAGGGTAGGATGTAACAACCCAAAAACCGTGGTCATTATTTAATTATATTTTTACGTATATTTTTGAAATTTTTGACGAGGTTGATTATTATGACGATAGGGAATTTGATTTGGATGATGTTGAAACTAATATTTTTACGTTTTGACGAGTTGCGAGGATTATTAGTGATGACGATATCGACGGATGCCCTAGAAATTTTACATTTTATTTTAAACATGTCAATATTTAATATTTTGACGTTTTTATTTTAATGTCGTATTAAGTCGTGCCAGGATTATATAATATCATATTTTGTGTGCGTTTTAAGTTTTGAGGAGCATTTTTATGAAACCCGAGACCCGTAAAAATTTTCAAAAGTGACTAATAGTCATTTCCTGCTTTTTAACAAAGTATTTGCACTTTGGTCCACAAGAATCAAAATTGGCAAAAACTACCCTAAACTTTTTCCATTTAAATTGAAAAACAAACATAACTACACACACACAACCACCACACATGCAAAATCCACTCTCTCCTCTCCTCCCACTTAAACAATCCGTCACCCCCTTAGCTCACAAAACCATAGATTTTTAAAAATCTAGCTTGAATCTATCAAAACCAATTGAAGACCCATTCCTAATTCTTGATTCTCTACACATTGGTATGAAAGTTTCATCCATATACTGACATTTTTGAAAAATCCATTTTTGGATGAAAATCTTGTGTTTGATCTTAAATTGTTGTTGTATGTAGGTGTTTATGTTCATATACATTAGTTTTTATGATTGCATGTTAATATTTTTGAGTTGGATTTTTATGAATTAATCATCTAGGATGATTTACTGTGTTATGATATAAACTAGTAGTGTAAGAATGATTATAGTGGTAAAAATGGGGTTAAAATGTGGTGAAAAAATAATTTTGAAGGATTTTTAAATATATATATTTTTAAACAGATTATTAAAGTTAATTTTCTGAAAATATGAGTTTGAGTTTGAGATGAACTAATTAGATATTGTTGTAGAGGATGTTCTTAGCTTCGTTTTGGTATAAGGTAGGACTTCTAGCTCCAAACGAGCGAAAAGTTACGTTAGTTTGATTATTTCGTGTACCGGGAGACGAGTACCGACACAATATATAATTGTTGTCGATATTTGGATCGAATCTCGGGGACTATTAAATGGATTTTTAAATATGTCATTGACTGATTTTTAATGTTAAGTATGAGGATGTCGAGTTATTTTCAAAGTTGAGTGTCGGTTTCATAAACTGACAAAAATAAATGTGTTAAAAGACTATATGAATTGTTAACGTAAAACTGTCCGGTTTTTGTAGTACAAAGATGTGTCGTGCAGGGAACTTTAAATGTAAAATCTTTTAAGAGTTTTTAACAGGCCTTTCTATATATAGTAAGTGAAGTTTCTGATTAGTATCATATAGTAAATGAGCTTGTACATTTGGTGTGTACCGGCAGATTTTTATCGAAGGAATTAACTAATAGAATAAACATATAGAATGGAATAAAAAGGTCACTTGTATTATTTTTATTTTGGATTTATTGTGATTTTATGATTTTTCAGTTTGATATTACTAAGTATGGATTTTACTCGAGTTTATTATTGATGAACGCGCCTTATTTGATAGGTTGCGGTTTTTGTGTTTATCGGGCATCAACTATCGTCGAAGATCGTCATACTACTGCTATTACTTCAGGTGAGTCTATAGCCTCGCTTTCTACTTGTTTTAATGATTTTAAAACCCGCGATGGGGATACATGCTATTTGAAGTAAAATGAACACATGTCACGAGTAATTGTTGGACCCGATGTTGCCTTTGATGAAATGAATTGTATAAGTACCTAATTGCATAAGACCCTAAATTCATGAGCCGTTAACTATCTTCTGACTTGATGTTGCGAGTTGGGAATAGCCGCTTATTCTAATAATAGTACTATTAGGCTGACAACCCTATCTGTGACCAGGGCTTTAAGCTGAGTAACCCGCTGGGAAGGATAGTTTTACGTGAATGAGAATTGGTATTCTTGCAATTAATACCCTAGTAGGGGCACTGGTAATTTTTTTCTAGTCATGCTGGCATTTGGCGTAGGTGACTAAGTTAAGGGGTCGGTGTCATGAGCTTAATACAATTCAATAGCTACTGCTATAATATGATATACCTGATTAATGGATTTTATGGCCACAGTTCTATTAAACAATTGTTAATGATTTTTACGATGTGTTCAATTATATTTTGTAAAACCTATAGACTTGCTCAACCTTTGTGTTGATGATTTTAAGCATGTATTTCAGGTACTTGAAGTTGTTGAGTTACGGAGCTTGCTGGAGAAGGATTGCAGAATTGCTTTTGTAGTAATTTGGTCTAAAACAGATTTCTTTCCCTATTGTCATAAACATACAGTAAATGGTCAAGTATTTTGGTAAAAGGTTTGTTGTTTTGATTAAGATCCTAGTGGAACCTGTACGCTACTCTGATATATTTTAAACTGATTTTACTTGGGATTGAACGTTTTAGACATTGATTTAAATTATTTCCATATTTACTCTTAAATATACTGTTTTCGGGTCGTTTAAAGAGTTTGTGAAATGAAGTTTGTGAATAACACCCAATTGTGTATTTCCGATGCGCAATGTAAATTGGGCGTGTTAAACTATGCCTCAACCTACACCACCTTTTCCCTATCCATCGAGACTTAGAAAGGAGAAACTTCAAAAGCGCGACAATTATCAATTTGAGCTTTTTATGAAAATGTTTCGTGATGTTCATTTTAATGTGAGTTATGCCGATGCTTTGGTCATGATGCCTTGATTTGCCCGTAACTTCAAGAGTATGTTGAACAACAAGGAGAAATTACAACAATTGTCTAGTTGTTCATCGATTTATCTTAACCGCATATCTCAAAAAGTCGGTGATCCCGGTAAATTCTTGATTCCGTGTGCAATCCAAGATATGGAACAATGCTATGCCTTGGCCGATCTTGGTGCTAGTATTAACTTGATGCCACTTGCAATCTTCAAGTCGCTCAATCTTCCTAATCTTACTCCTTTACCAATGTCTATCGAGTTGGCCGACCATTCCACGATTCCCGCATGTGGATTGGCGGAAGATGTTTTTGTGAAAGTGGAAAAGTTCTATTATCCGGTAGACTTTATCGTTGTCGATATTCCCACGGATCCTCAAGTTCCTCTCATTTTAGGTCGTTCGTTTTTAGATACGTCTATGGCTTTAATCGATGTGCATGCTAGAAAGATCACCTTACGTTTCAACGACGAGGAACTTGTTATAAACGCAACTCAAAATTCTCCAATTTCTCATGTTTATTCCGTTGCAACCATAAACCTCGTTGATATGATTGACGTTGTTTGCGAAGAATTTTCACAAGAAGTTTTAGGTTTTGGTGATGATGAGAATAGTGGCAATCCCACTATGTTAGATCCCATTCTTGATAACTCGACACCAACCTTCACTCCATTTGAAGGTGGTGGTTTTACGTCGGAAGAATTCGATGTTCCACGTACTTGTGACGAAGACCTCGACAATGATGAGGACTTCTCGATTATCAAGGATTTTCTTAACGATTTCCCATTTCCTCCACCCGAGGAGGTTATGAGTATCGAGCCCAAATCTTCAATTGAGGAACCACCTATCCTCGAGTTGAAAGATTTACCACCTCACATTGAATATTTATTTTTGGAGGAGGACGACAAGTTTCCGGTTATTATTGCGAAAGATCTTTCGGATGATGAAAAAACCGCACTTGTCGATATTCTAAAGGGTCACAAAGGGGCAATTGCGTGGAAGTTATCCGACATTAAGGGGATAGATCCCAAATTTTGTACCCACAAAATCTTAATGGAGGAGGATTACAAGCCCGCAATCTAATGTCAAAGGAGGGTGAACCCCAAAATTCACGACGTCATCAAAAAGGAAGTACTTAAACTCCTTGACGCGGGAATGATTTACCCTATTTCCGATAGCCCTTGGGCGAGTCCTATTCATTGTGTCCCTAAAAAGGGAGTAATGACCGTTGTGACAGACGATGCCAACGAGTTAATTCCAAATAGACTCGTGACCGGATGGAGTGTGTGCATTGACTATCGTAAGTTGAATGACGCCACTCAAAAAGACCATTTTCCCTTGCCCTTCATGGACCAAATGTTGGAGCGTCTTGCGGGAAACGATTTCTATTGCTTTTTAGATGGGTTTACCGGTTACTTCCAAATCCCCGTCGATCCTCGTGATCAAGAAAAAACTACGTTTACGTGTCCATATGGAACGTTTGCCTATCGTAGAATGCCATTCGGACTTTGCAATGCACCGGGAACCTTTCAAAGGTGCATGATGGCTATTTTTCATGATATGATCGAGAAGACGATGGAAGTCTTCATGGATGACTTTTCCGTGTTTGGTAGTTCGTTCACTTCGTGTTTGTCGAATCTTGAAAGAATGTTGAAGCATTGTGAGGAAACCAACCTTGTGCTTAATTGGGAAAAATGTCATTTTATGTTTAAAAGTGGAATCGTCTTAGGGCACATGGTTTCGAAAGTGGGGATTGAGGTAGATCAAGCTAAGGTAGACGTCATCGCCAAATTACCTCATCCCAAAACCGTTAAGGGAGTTAGGAGTTTCCTAGGCCACGCGGGCTTTTATCGTCGATTCATCAAGGATTTTTCAAAGATTTCTCGACCTATTACACATCTCCTCGAAAAAGATGCACGTTTTGTCTTGACGAAGATTGTGTACGAGCCTTTGAAATCCTTAAGAGGAAACTTACCGAAGCTCCCATTCTTGTTGCTCCCAATTGGAACCTCCCCTTTGAGCTCATGTGTGACGCTAGTGACTACGCTATTGGGGTCGTGTTGGGGCAACGTCATGAAAAACACTTCTTGCCTATTCACTATGCTAGCAAGACGATGACCGAGGCTCAACTAAAATACACTACAACGTAGAAGGAATTCCTTGTCGTGGTGTATGCATTTGAGAATTTCCGATCTTATCTCGTCTTGACTAAATGCATAGTGTATACGGATCATTCGGCTATCAAGTATCTTATGGCTAAACAAGATGCAAAGCCGAGATTACTTCGTTGGATTCTCCTCCTTCAAGAATTTAATCACAAAATCGTTGACAAAAAAGGAGCCGAGAATCTAGCGGCCGATCATCTTTCTCGTTTGGAAGATCCTCACCAAAGTGTTTACGAGCCCAAGGAAATCACCGAAACATTTTCGCTCGAGACACTTGGTGTAGTGAATTCTAAGCTTGATTCTTCTACCCCATGGTTTGCGGACATCGCAAATTACCATGCGGGAAACTTCATCATCAAGGGTATGACGACTCAAGAAAAACGAAAATTTTTTCATGACGTCAAGTTCTATTTTTGGAACGACCCTTACTTGTTTCGAACTTGAACGGATCAAATTATTCGACGTTGTGTCTTTGGTAACAAAGCTTCTAACATCCTTAGAGCATGTCACGAGGGACCCACGGGTGGTCACCACGGTGCTAATCTCACGACTAAGAAGTTTTTTGATGCCGGTTTCTTTTGGCCTACTATTTACCGAGATGCACATGCACTTGTGAATTCGTGTGACTCATTCCAACGACAATGAAAAGCCTCACAAAACGATGAAATGCCACAAAATATCATCCAAGTGTGTGAGATCTTTGACGTTTGGGACATCGACTTTATGGGGTCGTTCCCATCTCGTGGTAATAAGTACATCCTTGTCGCCGTTGACTACCTATCTAAGTGGGTGGAAGCTAAGACTTTGCCCACCAACGATGCTCGTGTGGTAGTCATGTTTTTGAAAAGCTTGTTTTCTCAGTTTGGAACCCCTCGTGCGATCATTAGCGATCGTGGAACCCATTTTAGTAACGAACAATTCGAAAGGGTCCTAAGGAAATATGGGGTTACACATCGTCTTTCTACGGCTTATCACCCACAAACGAGTGGGCAAGTCGAGGTTTCAAACCAAGCTTTAAAGAGGAACTTGGATAGATCGATTGGGGAAAACCGACAATCTTGGTCGGATAAGTTGGACGATGCTTTATGGGCCTTTAGGGACGCTCATAAGACGCCCATCGGGTGCACTCCCTATAAGCTTGTGTATGGGAAGAATTGTCACTTTCCAATTGAACTTGAACACAAAGCTTATTGGGCCCTTAAGCATTGCAATGATGATATGGAGATCGGGGAAAACACCGGAAAATGGAATTAAATGAATTCGATAAGTTAAGGGATATTGCTTATGAAAATTCATTGATTTATAAAGAAAAACTAAAAAGTTTCATGACTGAAAACTTAAAAACCGGGTTTTTAACATTGGAGATCAAGTGTTTCTTTTTAACTCTCATTTGAAAATCTTTTCCAGTAAGTTGAACCCCCGTTGGTCCGGTCCATTCACCGTGACTCAAGTTTTTCCTTATGGGACCATCGAACTAGCTCAAAATGATGGCCCCAATTTCAAGGTGAATGGACATAGGTTGAAGCACTACTTTGGCGGGGAAGTTCCATCCTTGAACTACCTAGACCAAATCACCTTCCCCAATGATAATTAGTATTGAGGGGATCGATTCGAGCTCATGACTCGGTAATAAAAAACGAGGTGCCTCGTGGGGGAGGCCCATGCTTATCCTATGTATATATTATCTCTTTATAATGTAGTAACGTGTGGGGATTTGTGCCCTTCCAACCTTTGTTTCGTGGTTGTTTGTGAATTGCGGAGTTTAGATGATCATGATCTTCACGATTGGAGCCTCTCGTGTTCGTTTTATGGGAGCACTCGATTGTTTGCTTTGAAGACTTTCTCAATATCCATGATATATCCTTTGATGTTCTAACCTTAGGTTTATAACACACTTTATAAACGACTTTAAATTTAACGGTTACACCCTTTTCATGCTAGATTAAGCATCCGACTTCGTCTCTAGTATGGGGGTGTTTGCACCCCTAGACTCGAAACATTAAGGACAATGTTTAACTTTAGTATGGAGGGGTGAATAGATACCTTCCTTGCCAAATCTTCACCCTTTCCAAAGTTTATCTTTTTGTTTATCGTTTTGTTGCAAAATAAGGCTACAATGGCCAAATTTTAATTTTTTTCTCATGTTTTATAAGTGTTTGAAGACACGAATGTAGATTTTCCGATGGCAAGAATAAGAGTAATTTTTTACTCGACCGTGTGTGTTGAGCACTTAGCTTCGATTCCTTAACTTTATATTAGGCTAAGTCTCTTAAATGAGGACGAGAAATTATAGAGTTATTTATAAGTTACTATGCTAAATGTAGAGTACTCGTATTCTTTCAAAAAATCATGTGTTCTCGTTGTTTGCTTATTCTCCCTTCGCTTGTAAATATTTTTTGCTTAATAAATATTGACGTAGCGGTTAGTCTTGATTGTTGGTTTCTAGTCTTTCTAGTATAATTAAATTGGGAAGACATTAAAGAATCGCCAGTGTCACGGTTTTGAAGTATTGGCAACCCAAATAATCGAAAGCTTCACCCAATAATAAGATTTCAAGTGCTCACCTAAATCAAGCAAACAATTTGGAGCTCACAAGGCCGAAAAATCTATGCAAAATTGAAAGTGAATCAAGCCTTAATCTTTGAAGCTTTAAAGATCCAAAATTCGCTTTAGCGTGAGGATATATGTCTTTGGCCATAATAAAACCACTGATGAGGAGGATAATAAAAGGCAAGGCAAGACCGAAGTCATAATAAAAGCTTCATGGCGAAGTTGAATAAAAGATGGAGGTAAACCTATGATAATAAGGCCCTTTCGTTAGGGGGCGTATAAAAGTCTTGGTAATAAGTCTCATGTTCAAAACCGTTATAAAACCGTGTTTATCGATCCTTCTTGTTAACTTAATTTTTTGACATTGTTGTCTATTAGGGGGGGTTATTAATTCGATGGTCTTGGTTACACCGTTAGGACTCTATTTTTAGACCTAAATCTCTATTATCGCATAAGTCAAACAATGTATCCTCGTGAAAATTCAAGACAAAATAAAATATAAGAGATACAACTTAGGAGCTTGAACAAGGAAAAACCAAAAGCAAACGTACAAGTGAGACCTTATGGCTTTAAATATAGCCTTACATGTGAACTAAGAATAGATAAAAGTGCTAAACCCTAATGCTTGAAGTCCCAAAAATGCCCTTGTATAATTTGAACTCCTTGGCTTCATGTGATATTTCCTTGGCTGTTTGTGTAGCTGGAAAGTATGTAAAGTTGATTAAGGGCTCACATGATGCTTAAGTTTGAAGCTTGGTTGTGGGACGTTGGATTGTTGGACCTACTGTTTGTCTTCTTCCTTACTTTGTAGCAGGGGAGGCATGTGTGGGACAAAGGAGTGGTGAGGTGTCCAAGTTTAAGGTTGGGATGTGATTAGCAGACCCTTAATCATAAATCTGCACAAGATGGTGGCTTAATTTTGGCTTAAACAAAATTACCCAATTTGTATCAAGAACACCAAGAACATGTGTTTAATCCGTTTCATTTTTTAAATGGGTGTTTAGCGCCAAGTTTAAACTAATCTGTTAGGATTACTTAATAAATATAAGTGAGTGGGATCTGATGTGGAAGAAGGGTGAGTTATGATTGGTTGAAAGGAGATAGTGGGACATGTGGGAGGTGTTGGTTGGTCAAGGTTAGAATCTTGTCTGGCCAGCTTTGGTCCTTCACTTCTTTTCTTCTTGTCTTTTCACTTAAAAACTCCATCAACGCCCATTTTAGCTTTATCAACTTTTGCAACTTTACACTTTTGCCCCAAAAACTTTTGTGAAGTAAATTCAGGGGTACTTCTTGCCATTTTGTGATTTTTGAGGGACTGATTTTGCATTTTCTTGATGGATGATGGTCTTGACTTGCATATTTGATGTTTTGGAGGACTGAATTTGCCAAGTCATGTTTGATGAGGGACCATTTTTGCCAAATGTTGAAAGTTAAGGGTCCTTTTTGTAATTTTGGGATTTTCAAAGGACCAAACTTGTAATTTCTTGTACTTTGAAGGACTTCATGATGTATTTGACTTTGTGGAGGATAATGGTTGACAATTTAGCTTTGTTGAGGGGCTAAACTTGCCAAGTCTTCAAAGTGGAGGGCCCTTTTTGTAATTTTGACAAACTTTAGGGACCAATCTTGTAATTATGAAGATACAAGGGTATAAAGTGTCAATTCTTCCATATTGGAGAACCCTTCTTCATAATTCTTCAAATCTTCAAGGGTAAATCTTGGGAAAGTCTTCAATAAGGCTTGGTTCATTGTGCGGCTTCGTTTCCCGTGTTCGTTTTTGTATGATTCTTGTGATCTTTTGTCATTTTCTCAATATCCGTACCTAAAATACACAAGCAACAAACACAAGCATATATATGGGTATTTTGATGATATTTAATGCATTTTAAGCCCTATTTGGACGATGAGACTATGTATAAAAGCAGTCTCATCAGGAGGATAAGTACGTGATTAGGGCATATGAGTAGTGTTAGCATTACTAACTTATAATGACAATGATCTCGTTTAACGCTTAACGTGGAATTGGGGTGAAAATCGAGGACGATGAAATTATTTCTAACGAAGCATTCACGTGTTCTTATTCTATGAACCTAAACGTCCCATTTTGAGATTAAAATCATACATTATGTCTAAAACGCAAGTAGTAGCAATAGTGGTAGTGTAGCTAGTTTATCATTCAATAAAAGTGAATAAAAATTAATTTTGGAGGTGCTACGATACTTTATTCTATCATTGCGTGAGGGCACGACAATGTTTTAGTATTGGGGAGTGATGAGACTGCTTTTATACATAGTCTCATCGTCCAAAACGGGCTTTAAATGCATAAAATATCATGAAAATGGCCAAATATATGCTTGTGTTTGTTACTTGTGTATTTTAGGTACGGATATTGAGAAAATGACAAAAGATCACAAGAAACATGCAAAAACGAACACGGGAAACGAAGTCGCACAATGAACCAAGCCCTAATGAAGATTTTCCAAGAAAAACCCTTGAGGTTTTGATGATTATGCAAGAAGGGTCCTCCTATTTTGAAGAATTGACACTTTAAACCCTTATATAATCATAATTACAAGTTTGGTCCTTAAAGTTTGTCAAATTTACAAAAAGGGCCCTCCACTTTGAAGAATTGGCAAGAATGGTCCCTCAACAATCATGACTTGCCAATATTAGTCCTCCAAAAGGTCAATCATACAAGGAAAGGCCATTAAATATGAAGAAAATGCCAAAACAACCCTTCAAGAATCAACAAATGGCAAGGAATACCCCTAAAAATACTTTGGAAAAGTATTTGGGGCAAAAGTGTAAAAATAGAAACTTCCATAACAAAGGAATTCTGGATTAGGATATTAAAGTTGTAAATGAAAGTGAAAAGAAAGGATGGGGTGTGTTTTGCCTACACAAGAAAGATACATAGGCTAGTGGCACCATTCCTCCACATCAGCCTCCACTCACACCAGATTATAACTAATCTATATTAGTTAATTATTTCGAGCTAAACACCCATTTTTAAACCAAAAACAGATTAAACAAACCTGTGCATCATGTTCTTCACAAATTTGGGTTTTCCCTAATTACTTTGAATTATACCCTAATTCCCTCCAGAACCTTGATTAAGGTAGTCATAAGCTAAACCCCACTCTCAAAACCCTTGCCACATCATCACCTTGGTCACATGATAACCCCTCCCACACGGTTTTGGGAGAAAAAGCCAAAAACCCTGCCACATCCAACGACCGAGATTGAAGCTTGAAACTTAAGTTCATTGTGAGCCCTTGATGTAATTCCTACACACTTTACAGCTTCAGAAACAGCCAAAGAGTTCACATGATCAAGAAAAATGCCAAAACTCTCAAGGGCATTTCAGGGACTTTACACATTAGGGTTTTACGTTTTAATGCATTATAGTAGTTCACTTGTAGCCTATATAAAGGCATCTAGGCTTACAATTTCAGTTTGCTCTTGAATTTTTCCTTGTTCACTTTTCTGTAAAGCCATTTTCATATTAATGAATTGTGTTTGAAATTGTGAAGAAAATTCAAGTGCCAATCTCTTATACTGCTTGTTTATGTTATATGTTTGCTAAAACTGAATCTCAAAACGTTTTCTTTAAGCTTTGTGCAAGAAATTGCTCAAAGTTATAAAACCTTGATATTTTGCTAAGTTCCTTGGTACACCTTGGAATTCTTGGGCTATAAGTGGATCATATCACCCTGATATTGTGTTATCAAGGTGTTGTGAGGCTTTTAACTTAGGGATAATCAAGTGTGTAGTACAAGGGTTGCATTAATCAAGGATTTGTCACCTTTCTATTTTATATTTTTGCTTCTAAATTTGTTCCATCTTAGCAGCTTCATATTGGAAGCTTGTGCTTGTTCTTGGTAGCACATCAGCTCAAACATACGTGGGTGTGGATGTACATCCATGAGGTTTGAACCCTTAATCTCAAAATCTGTCAAAAATTTGGATATTTGTGATATTTGAGTTCTGCTTGTGTATCTGTTGTTCTTGGGCTCCAAATCTTTTTGTTTCTGTTTAAGTTTGATGTTTTGATGTTTATGTATGCATGTGATAACCTAAATCCAACTTTTGATTTGAAAATCTTGATTTGAAAATATAAAGGGGTGTTTGGGTCAACTGCATATTGAGTTCATAGTGTTATTGGTTAAGTGTTTGTTGTTGAATGTTGATAGTTCTTGTTTAAGAAGTGTAATAGAGTGATAATCTGTAAGTTGTATGCTTTTGAACACCTAAATCAAACATATGCTTATAAAATCTTGATTAAGTGATATTTTGGACTGTGATTTGGTGCACACCTAGTTCTAGGCTTAGACTTAAGATAAAAAGTGATAAGTCATACCCAACATAACCTGATAAAGAGATTTAAGTGTTTGAATTTGGCTGTGTGGTCAAGTATATCAGCATTGTCAAAACTGCATGTTCTTAGTTCATCAGTAACTTTTTTGTGCTTGAATCTTGAGCTAGACCTTAAACCATTGCATGAAACCTGTTTAAATTTGTTCATTTGAATTTATTATAGCTTGTATATGCTTTTGGTGCAATTTGGTTGGCTGAATCTTGCTAAAACTGCTTATTGAGTGTAATCTGCTTATTGTTCATATCTGGTGCTTATCTGGTGCTTATCTGGTGATAAATTGAATTAACTGCACTGATTGGCTGACTGGAAGTGTGATTTCTTTGTTTTTCTTGACTCCTTGTGATTCACTGATCACAAGGGTGCCTTGTTTGTAACTTGATTCCAACAAAAAGTGTTATAAGACAAAAAGTCAAAAAGGTCAAGCAGGGGGAAAAGTTCCCACTGCTCAACATCCAAAACTAGCCCCTGCTAGTGTAAATTATCATTCAGCTTATTCATAAGCCAAATTAGCTTATCCAGACATGCAATAACTTATTTTTGTGATAGATCATCCTTATTTGATCCATTTATTTGATCTGGAGCTTATTAGACTTTGACTTTGACTTTTTACTAGAAAAATCATTAAGTTGACTTTTAAACAAGTGCTTATCTGCTTATTCTGCCTTATTGCTTGTCCTTATTTGAAAACTTTTTGATTGTTTAGCTTAATTAAATCATTTAAAAGCTTTTGAAAGTTGAATCAGCACTTGAGGTGGTCTAGAACTCAAAAATGACTATTTTGTCGTTTTGTGAAGAGAGTCTTGGCTTATTTCAGGCTTATTTCTTGTGCTTTTTCCAATTTTCTTTTTAAAATCTCTTAAGTAACTCAAAATAAGCTTGTGTGTCAAATTTTAGCTTATGGCAGCAGCTTATAGCTTAATGGCCAAAAAGCCCATTAAGAATAAGCTGCTTTGAAATAAGCTAGCTTAAACACATTTTCAGCTTTTGGGCCTTCAGAGTTTTGTTCTTAAAATCAAATTTTAAGTCAGATAGGAGCTTTTGGGCTTATTTGGACACCATTTTTCTTATTGGGCCAATTTGAGCCCATTAAGGGACTGTTTGGACTTTTATCCCATTTCTAGGTCCAATAGGGGTATTTTTGTAATTTCAACTTCATTTCTGTATTATTTAGGTTAAAATAAACTAGTTTGCAACTTTTTATAATTTTTTATAAATTTTGGGTTTTTATTAATATTTTATTATTATTTTATTATTAAAAATTAAAATTTAGATTTTTCAAAGTTATTCATTTTTCTTAGATCAAATACATTAAGTTAGGAATTTTACAATTTTTAGAATATTTTTATTGTCATTAGAAAATTTTTTAGAATTATTATAAGTTTTAATAGTTTTTAATTGTTTTTAAATAGTTTTTATTAATTTTAAAATTTTCAAAAATAGTTTTAAATTTAGTTAAGTCATTTTAGAGGCTTACAAGTGAAAAAATCTCATTTTGGGCTTTTTATTATTTAAATTGATTTTTTGGGCTTTAATTAGCATTAAAAAATGATTATTTAATTAAATAAAAGGTTTGAGTGATTTTTGATTTTTTGTAAACTCTAGTTACATTTTTTAGGATTTATTGCAATTTTCTAGGAATTTTTAGGGTAAATTTTTAATTTTGTCACTTTTTACGGTTTTACGTGCACGACTATTCGTCTTAGTTTAATTCATAATCGTAACCGTCATTCCCTTCTAATCTCTTTTCTTCTTTTCATTTCTCATCAATATAATCACAAACCATTAATCATCTCTCTACACAACACAATATCCTCCTTGAGAACGATCCCCACTTTGGGTCATAAGTGCTTTGGTTTTCCTAAACCGACACTTAATACTTTCCACTTTTACTCTCTTTTCCTAAAGAGTAGTAAAAACACTACATCAACCGTCTGCATCATTAAGATGTAAAGCTTGGTGAACCAGAGCTTCAGTAACCACCCATGAAACCCCATGGACAATATAAGTCAATGTAGTCACATCATTAACTGTTGAGGAAGTGACAGTAGTCCAAAACTGTTTAATGTATGTGACAGGGATAAGAGGAGCATGAGAAAGTGCATAGCTTAAAAGGGATGCATTCAAATACTCAACCATCTGAGTATATTGGGGAAATAGAGCATTATAAGCTTGTAAATAAGCAACCATGTTATGCTGACTCCTGAACCCTAATTTCAAATCTCTAGGTTTAAACTTAGGCGCCATTGATGTAGAAAGCTGTGATTAAAGTTATGGAAGATGAAAGTTTGAGAAAATTTAGTTAGACAAGAATAAGCAGTTACACTGTTTAAAAGAAAGGAGCCAAATATATAGGAGATGTGAAGATATGTGATTGGTCAAAACATGAGGCAGTTATATTCAAAATATAATCATGAAAATCTTGAAAATATATAACTTATCTCTAGCATTAATAAAAATTTACCAACTCCTAAAATTACGCATATTTTCGTCAAAAATAACAACTGGGTAGGACCTAATGTTTATCAACGGTTAAAAATAACTTATAAGCGCCCAACGTCTATATTCTTGTCAACGTTGGATTTTGCCATGTCAACGTCAAAATTGGTCTTAACAGCGTTTGGAAAGAAACCTGTCAGCGTCCAAAAATAAAAATAATTTAAAAGAAAAAGGACCTTAACAAAGTAATTTATCCTAGTGAAGATAACTTATAGACTGAAAATCACTATAGGGTGGCAAGCACTGTCCAATCATGCACACTTGCTTAAGCAAGATAGACATAATTGTCCTCAAGTGTCCCTT
Organism: Glebionis coronaria; assembly: GCA_025667525.1. Lineage (NCBI taxonomy): Eukaryota > Viridiplantae > Streptophyta > Magnoliopsida > Asterales > Asteraceae > Glebionis > Glebionis coronaria. Next base: position 292,107,506 of record CM046875.1, read on the forward strand.
GCTAACCAAAGTTCTTAACAATGAAGTTATCTCATAAAATCCTTTGTAACTTCCCAGGTAAGCCCAAAAAAAATCATACCCAAGTCTCCCAACTGACCACATCCAATTCTAGGTCAAAAAGTCTTGGCAGCGTGCAATGTATATCAACTTTGCATGCTACAGTGCCTCACGATTTAGTGAACTAACTCGTACTCACCAGTGGACACAATCTAGAATTGTGATAAGAGTATTATATGAATACCCAAAAAGTCTTAAAGGTTTCCTACACCTCCCCTTAAAATATGATATACAAGTTGCCAAACATAAAATATGCAATAAAAATTTATGTCAAGATAGGAATGTAAATATTCCAACCATCATCCATAAACTTGAACACACTCCAAGTAAGCTCCAAAGATCCATAAGAAACTATGTATCCATTTGTACAATGCTCATAATGCCTGTATAATTAGATCAAAAACCACAAAACTAACATGTTGCTGTCAACGTCCATTTTAACACTTATCAGCGTTAAAATAACATTTGTTAGCGTTAGACAAATAAAGTGGAAAACATAATTTTGTACAAAGACCAATAAAAGTGCCTATCTTGTACATACTTTTACAATAAGTTCCAAAAACACACATTAGGTAAGATTAATCATTCTAATACTTGTTACCAAGTATTGAAATCTCCTAGCATTAAAAGGTTTAGTTAATAAATCTGTCATATTTTCTTCTGTGTCACCCTATCTGGTTGTATTAAACCTTTTTCAAAACAATATCTTATAAAATGATGTCTAATTTCTATGTGTTTTGTTTTAGAATGATGTACATGATTCTTAAAAATGCATAAAGTACTGTTATTGTCTACAAAAACCTTGGTATGCATAAAATTATACCCATAATCCAACAATTGGTTCTGAATCCATAAGACTTGTCCAAAACAAGCAACTGCAGCTACATATTCAGCTTTAGTTGAAGAGTTGGCCACCACTGTTTCTTTCTTGCATTGCAAAAATATTAATCTGCTCCCAAGAAATTGGCATCCACCAGTTGTGGATTTTCTATCAAACTTGTCACCTCCATAATCATTGTCTGAATATCCAATAAGCTATAATGGAGAATCCTTTGGATACCATAATCCCAATGTGGGATAGCACCTAAGGTATCTAAAAATCCTCTTGACAGCATGAAGATGACACTCTTTAGGAGTCACTCGATGGCGTGCACATGCACACACAGCAAACATAATGTCAGGTCTAGAAGCTGTAAGGTACATCAATGATCCAATCATTGACCTATAATGCCTGACATCTACCTCTTTTCCATCTCCAATCTTTCCCCAAGGGTGTTCCCTATGTATGGGTGTGCTAGCCTGTTTTTCATGTGGAGAAAAGCCAAACTTCTTCAAGATTTCTACTACATATTTGTCTTGAGAGATGAAGATACCATCTTCTTTCTGTTGAACTTGTAAACCTAGAAAGAAGTTCATCTCTCCCATTGCACTCATCTTGAATTTGTCTGTCATGAGCTTGGGAAAGTCTCCACTCATCTTTGGACTTGAAGAGCCAAAGATGATATCATCCACATAGACCTGAACAAGTAAAAAGTCCTTACCAATCTTCTTGGTAAACAAAGTCTGATCTATGGTGCCCCTCTTGAATCCATTTTGTGACAATCCGTCAATTTATGGTTGATATTTTATTCTCAATTATTATTTAAAAACATTATTTTAATTTTATATTATGAACTCACTCATTTTTGGGAAGAAATTTGGGTTTACGTCTTGAAGTGGCATCGACTACGTTTAAAGAGGAGAATTCTACGTTACGTGCTTACGTTTACATACACCGTTTTGGTGACAGTCCGACATTTCAGGAAATAAATTTATTCTTGAATATTATTTTGGAAATTTAAATTTGTATTGGTTCATAAACACACAAATTTACGAGAAAAGATTAGGACTTACGTGCATAATTTAACGTCCTTTACGACTAAACCGAAAACCCTAGGTTTACGTATTTACGTTTTTGAACTCCGTTTTTGATGAGAAAATTTTTATTAGATTCGTTTTGTGCCGTTGATTCATAATTTATAAAAACTTCTTTCGTAAAACGACCCGAGGGCACGTAAATCGAGGAAACTAGAATCGAGGAGTACCCGTAAATAAATAGGGATGAGACAAGATAAACTTTCCCCACCCCCACACATGGGACGGCCACAACATGACACCACACCAACTTGGTAACAAACTCTTACATGTTTATTTACACTTGTCATACAAGCTTGCATAAACCATTCAACTTAACAAAACCACTAACCCTCAAACTAGATACTCATAGTTCAACATGCAAACCACCAAAACTCTCTCTCTCTTGGCTCCTTATTGCCGTCCCAAACTCACCACCATAAACAACCATTAATTAAAAATTTTAACCATGAATCTTATGTATAAGTTACATAAGATGATAACCCTTTGAAGGAATAAAGATTTGAGTTGATTTTAACAACTAGAAAGGAGTTTCTATGGAGTTCCTAGGCTGATTTTCATGAAGATATTCATCCATTTGAAGGACCCAAGAACTTCATTTGCCAAGTTGAAGGTTTGGTAACAAAGAACCAAGCCTTTTTCATCAAAATCCCATCTTTCCATCATCTTGATTGGTATAGGGATCAATCTCTTCCTATCATCTTGTTATTTTGAATATTTAATCTTGTATTTTCTTCTTTTATGTATATGTAGATGATGATATATGATGATCAAAGTACTATGTGGGGATCTTGTGTTGATAAAATTGGTGAAAAAGAATAAAAGCTACATGAAAAGATGTTAAAATCATGGGTAAAAATGTAGGCTGTATAAAACAGTAAATAACTATATGATAACTTGTTAAAGTGGCTTGGATAATTTAATATACAGTAAGGTAAGTGACTTGTACATATGTGAGAGTTGGCCACTCAATGGAATCCATAAAATGAGTGAGATATGATCAAAACAATATTGAAGTTCAAATCTATATAGTCGGTTTTGGACGGACTGTTAGAGACATATAGAGGTTGATTGAGCAGTAGCTAAATGAGAGTTAATTGTAGCACACAATATGTAGTTTGTGCTTCCCAAAAATGAGCTTATATCTCTTTGTAGAGAATAAGATATGGTAAAAATGGTGAAAGTGGAATTCATAATCAGATTTGTAAAATAAAAGTATATATTATAAAATTAGCACTCAAGTAAAACTAATATAAAACGTATACCTAAAACCCACTAACTTATATATTAATTATAAATAAGTATATACTTTGATAAGTAAATGGGACATTTTATAAAAATTGCAAATTGGTATGTTTTATAAGTTATAAAACTATATACATAAGTTTTACGTCTTTTCGGCTAAAACTGAAAGATTATTGTTTTTGTCAAATAAAACTTAGACGGTCGGACGCGTCTAATGTAAACTTTTTATAACTTATCTACCGATGTATAAGTACATTTGACAAGTAAAAACCGATAAAACCCGAGCTTTATGACTTATGGACATTAACGGGCCAAATTAGCCTTATTAGACTATTAACCCAACTAATTTGGATAAACACTAATGGACTTACTCATGGGGCTTAACCCACTTGGGCCCAACATATGAGTAAAGGCATTATATTAAAAGTATAAATGGCTTAATATAATGTATTGGGCTTTTAATGGGCTTATTGAGCCTCAATATGCAATTGGATTGAAACTAGTGTAACTAGTCAAAAATTTGACTAACACATAACACTATAATGTTGAATAAAGATATAAAAACCCACTTGATCATCATCATACTTATGATATCATCATATATGCATAGCCATTGTTTTTATAAATTCATTGGACAAGAGTCTAAGATGAGTATTATTTGTCTAGGTTTTCGTGATTGAAGCACGTACCGTACATCCAAATTTTCGATAACCCGCCTTTCCCAATCAAAGTGAGTTCATAGCCTCGCACTCTTTTAAATGTTTTATGAAATGTTTCATAAACCCGTGAGGGATATAACATGTTAGTTTTAATAAAAATAGGACACCAGTTGTCCTGATTATTTGCTTATTGATATGGACCCAAATGATTGTATGACCCGATGAATGATTATATGACCCGATGAATGAAATGAAATGGATTATTGTTAGTTAGGTTGTGTCACTAGAAGTCCCATTAGCATGAATTTTGAACTACCAGGATTTTGTAGACGCTTATGCATATGATAGTACTATTTGGGGAAGATCACCCCAGTTCGCGCCTTGACGGTTGATCCCCGTCGTGCCACATTGATTGGTAAGCGAATTTATGTATGAGAGGATTTATATAAGCGTGATTTTTGTGAATACACGCTATTTTAGGTGGGCAAATGAATTTCGGGTTAGCTACCCGTTGTTTGTTATAGAAAGGTAGCAATGTCATGCAGCTTATGATAATCCAATAACGAAAATACTGCTATACGCATTGAATCATAATATATTGCCTGACTAGCAATACGGGGTCTTAATACTGATATTATGTTCGCGTTTTGGTTTTACATAACCATTTTCATCAAACGGCTTTTATTTCACTCTATACAATGTTATAAAACGACTTGTATGATATTTTTACGACAGTGGTTCGTATAACGGTTTTGAAGGCATAAGCCTATATTATGATTTACGACTAAGAATTGCTTAAAATATCTTTGGCCTATTTTATGGCCTATTACAAAGATTTGTACAAAATGATTTTCGGTAATAATTATATACCGATGATATATTAATGGTTTTTATTAAACTCTATTAATTCACTCGGCGTTTTCGCTGACCTTTTCTATTAACATGTTTTATCTCAGGTACTTGAAGGTAATTCTCAGGAAGACAACAAAAATTCATGACCCGCACTTAAATAACAATTTCCATTCAAATGTTTTGTAAAAGTTGTATGAAATACTATGACATGGGACCTCTATAATTTGATATCATGAATGGAAAATGCTTATTTATTAAATGAAGCGATTTTTAAGCGTTGTCTATGATTTGAGTAATATGCTATCCGGTAACACCGACGACTCTTTCGCTGAACTAAAGTATGAATATTTGGGGGTGTTACAGTTTGGTACCATAGCTCTCGTTATAGAGAACGAAAAATTTTTAAAACCAAGGTTTTGAATAAAACATTTCAAAATCTTTTAACTATAAGCATTTTTCTCAAAATGTCTAAAAAACTTTTGACTATAACGGTGTCGAAGAATTCCCGAGTTACCGACAAGGCCAGACTGAGAAGTGTTATTTTAATATATATATATATATATATATATATATATATATATATATATATATATATATATATATATATATATATATATATATATATATATATATATATATATATATATATATATATATATATATATATATATATATATATATATATATATATATATATATATATATATATATATATATATATATATATATATATATATATATATATATAACTTGGATTACATATATATGTTGTAATTTTATTATATGATTGTTTGATGATTATTTTAATACTTATACGAGGTATTTATACGATGTAGATTGTCACAAGAAACCTAACTCCCCTAGCAAATCAATCGAAGCTATTCCCGTAGGAATTCTAGTTATTATAGATCTAAACCAAGTTGTGGATATTTGTGATCCCAACAAAATGGTTGATATTCATAGAAATATTGATAGTAGTTGATTATGATGTTGAAGAAGAATCGGCGAGATTAAATCTGATATCAATGTCATGACGATATTTCCTTATAGAGTGGAGTTTGACAAAACTTTACCACCTAGAAAGGTATCATCTGATTCGGTGTCACCCAATTCTTAAATTTGAAATCGAAAGGGTGAATGTTGCACTTGAGGTTGTCATTAGAGCATTTACCCAAAAGCCTCATGCCAATAGTACCTTTCCGAGAAGTTTAATTGAATGTGTGAGTCATTTCATACTAGTGACTCATTTGATAACTATTAATGTAAGAGCTATAGGATTGGAAGTTAAGTGTTGTGCATATCGAGCTTTTATTGCCCTATTAAGGTGTAAGAATAAGGATGAAAGTATTGGAGAATGAGGTAGGATATCGCATTGAGTATAATTTGGTTGAAACTTGAATAAAGGAAAATTTAACCCGTATGGAATGTGAGATTGTTAAGAGGAAGTCTATAAGTCCTGTGATTGAATTATAAGGTTTTAGTTGATTATTGGTTCATGTTAAGGGTTGTTCCAAGACCAATGTCCAATGACGAGGATGCCTAGTGTCCAAGAAATAAATCAAAGAAATCTTCTTCTGAAATTAGGACCGATGGATCTTTCGGGACATGTGGAACACCTAATGACTCATGTAGATTAGTATTCATTGTAGTATCTTTTAAAAATCTCTAACTTAATTGAGACATCAGTTGGTAGGATGAGTTCTTGGAATTGTATGACGTAGTGACACGTAATGTGTTACGGTAAAATTTTGACTTGTTTGTGATTAATGAAAAGACTACCTTTGATTGCTAAATCTTACATGTATCGATGTTATCTATCTTTTATTGCTTCATCCTAATGTTCGCATTAGTGATGCAACCATTGAACAAACACTCATCTCGATTTGAGTTATGTTGTGGATTATTCTCTTTGTATTCCTGAGTGCCATCGAGGTCATGAACCTCCTGATTATTTGGCTAAAGCTCATTTCCTATCATATTGTAGTTAGTTCTTAGTGAACAACTTTGCATCACTCTTTTGCAGATCACTCATTGTTTTTATAAGTTAAAACAGTATCCCTTGAGAAAAATTGAATTTTCATCACCATAACGAAGAACATCTCTGTAAATTCATTTTGAATTAAGCATGAGTATATATTTTAAATATGATGACAAAGTTTTGACGAACTGAGTATTGCATCGTTAATCCTAAAACTGTATATAGTTGTGCGCCTACGTACAATTTGGAATGGACCATGCAAGGCTGATTAGTATTCACCATGAAATTGTTACTAAACATTACATTTTCTTTGTAATTGTGAAAGATTGAATTTTTTCTTGGGACATATTGTTAGAGACACCTACATATGTGCCCGTACAATTTATTCTTCTAAGTCGAATTTACTCATCTGTGGATATTGTCTTCATTGAAAATTGATATCCCCTCCTTGTCCAATTCTCCCATGGTGAGATTCTTTGGAAAAGTATCTGATTACCGAGTGTTGATACCCGACTGGATGTATCGACGTTCCTATCATTTCTTTTGATTAGATTTCATTTGAATGACCTGGGTGACGATCCGAGGAGCTTTCAAATGCGTACTCAATTCATGAAAACATGGGATAGACTCTAATCTGTTAAATGTTTTCGTCTGTGTCTGATTTGAAATTCTCTCGCGTAGATCATGCGTTAACCTTACTCTTTTTAAGGTTAGTTATGTCTCCAGATATCCTTGAATTTGTAAAGGATTATGAGTTATTACTAGTCTTTTGAGAAGTTCACATCTTATCAACGGTAATGAAACTGGAAAGTTGATAATTCCAGTAGAATGGATTGATTTATTTTGACATGATGTCATTGTCTTAATTGATGGGAATTCGAGTAGAATTCCTCTAAAAGATAAGATGTTGATTATCAAAAGTGATCTAATAATTCTTGATGGATGACCATATCCTGCTTTTAGACTTGAATTTTTACCATGAATGGTTATGAACTAGTCACAAATCTTGTAATCTAGAAAGAACCTAAGGTGAATTTATTAAAAGATGTCCATGTTATTTGAAAATAATGAGGTATTTGCTGATTAATTACCTAGACTTTCGCCATTAAGGCAAGTTGAATTTGGTATTGGTTATATTTCCGGTGCTGCACCTGTGGCATGTGCACTGTACGTCAGCACCACCTGAATTAAAAGAATTACCGTATAACTGAGAGAGTTGTCGGAGAAAGCTTTTATTCTACCAAGCTCGTCATCATGAAGAGCTATGGTGTTATCATTCCTTATATTTATTTATTACCATGAACTAAGTAAATTGACGATCGAAATCGATATCCATTACCCAGTTTGAAAGATTTGTTCGATCATTTACAAGGTTCAAGCGTGTATTAAAAAATTTGATCCACGGCATGGTTGCCATCAACTTCGCGCCCGCGTAAATGATTATCTATTACAATCACTACATCCAGAACCTGTAATGAACATTATGAGTTTCACGTGATGTCGTTTGGATTGACCAATGCACATGTAGTATTCATAAATTTGGTGAATCACGTGTGTAGGCTGTAATTTTATAAATTCATGCTTGTGATCATTAAGGACCATCTGTTTGTTTATAAGAATAAGAAGGAGTTAATAATCATTTATAGACTGTCCTGAATTGGCCGAAAAATGAAAACCTGTACCATAAGTATTTAACATGTGATTTAGAAATTTGATCCTTTACATTATCTGACCGTTTGATTAATGGTAGTGATTCTAAATTGACTCTTCAAAGATTAGGGCCATTGAGGCTTTGGGTTTTACGAAAAAGAAAGTGCAAATATGTGTTGACAAATAATTTATCAAAGATTTTTAAGAAATTATTCCCTTATACCCAAATCATTTAACTAAACTCTTTTAGGGGTAAATGTTTGTGTATACTTCTAGACAACTTAAGAAGAATTGAGGAAAACCATTTAAACCATGACTTGAAATTTGAAACGACAATTTTTTATTTTCAACTAAGAAAATTTTGACCAAAGAATAAACAAAGATTTTTCGAACATTTACGAATCTTATTAATTATTTTCGATAAATTAACAAAAATCGTGTTAATTAAATTCAAATTTGTTTTGAACATTTTTATATAATTGGATGAACTAAGAAATTTAAAACTTTTTACGTTTACATTTCATAAAAAATAAATATTTATTATTTAATTACTTGTAATAATTATTGACGCATTAGACGTCGGATTGAGTAAAACTGATAAAAATAATAGTTGAGACGAAACTAAAACTTAGAAAATATGAAGAAAGAATTTCTGAGTGAATTGTGGTCATGATAATTACTTCATCAGGAAAGGTGAATGTAAATACTGACGCATTATGAAGAAAGGATAAAGAATCAATTAGGATGTAAATATTGACCTTTGGTAATAAACCGTATAATCGTTTTCCTTTGGAGATATTATCATTGATAATTATCGTATTAGGATCGAGATCGAATATTGTGAGAATTTAAATATAAGAGCATCTATAGGCAGAAGTTGGGATGAAGATACCCGACATACACCCATTTTGAGTTGGGCATGTCTTTTAGGTTTAAGGTTTCCTATGATGAGAAACCTAACGTTACAAAAATACCCGCCCGTGAAACCTGAAATGGTTAGTGAAATTAGGATCTGATTATTGACTTCCAATAGTGGGTAGGAGGTTATGTGAATATAAAAATGTAGATCTTGAAGTGCAGGATGGGTAGCGATGTTATGACAAAAAATTTCACCTTCGAAAAATGAATTGATCATCTGAAAGATCATGAGAAATAAGTACCCGTTGTATGGGACCATTGAGATAATGTAAAAGTTGGTTTGAAAGGCATATAAGCTGGATCTACCCTAGGACTTCAAGGGCTGTGTAAATTATGTTTCATATATCGAACTTGATAAAATGTCTATCAAGTGAAAATCTGATTATTTCTTAGTAAAGTTTGGATCGGCGAAAGTTGCATTCATCAAAAACCTGTGAACATCATGGATAGAGAAAGTAAGTTAACTTAAGCCTGATCGTATTCCCGTAGTTATGTTTGATGAAACTCGCGTATTTTAATAAATTACACTTATAAGAAAAGACCGAATGTGGAGGAAATACCCACATGTCTCTAACTCTATAAGAAGCGAGTAGTGATATAATTGATCTTTGAGGACAAAGATCCTGTTTAGGGTAAATGTTGTGACAATCCGACAATTTATGGTTGATATTTAATTCTCAAGTATTATTTAAAAACATTATTTTAATGTTTTATTATGAACTCACTCATTTTTGGGAAGAAATTTGGGTTTACGTCTTGAAGTAGCATCGACTACGTTTAAACTGGAGAATTCTACGTTACGTGCTTACGTTTACATACACCGTTTTGGTAACAGTCCGACATTTCAGGAAATAAATTTATTCTTGAATATTATTTTGGAAATTTAAATTTGTGTTGGTTCATAAACTCACAAATTTACGAGAAAAGATTAGGACTTACGTGCATAATTTAACGTCATTTATGACTATACCGGAAACCCTAGGTTTACGTATTTACGTTTATGAACTCCGTTTTTGATGAGACAATTTTTATTATATTCGTTTTGTGCTGATGATTCATAATTTATAAAAACGTTTTTCGTAAAACGACCCGAGGGCACGTAAATCGAGGAAACTAGAATCAAGGAGTACCCTTAAATAAATGGGGATGAGACAAGATAAACTTTCCCCACCCCCACACATGGGACGGCCACAACATGACACCACACCAACTTGGTGTCAAAGTCTTACAAGTTTATTTACACATGTCATACAAGCTTGCATAAACCATTCAACATAACAAAACCACTAACCCTCAAACTAGATACTCATAGTTCAACATACAAACCACCAAAACTCTCTCTCTTGGCTCCTTATTTCCGTCCAAAACTCACCACCATAAACAACCATTAATCAAAAATTTTAACCATGAATCTTATGTATAAGTTACATAAGATGATAACCCTTTGAAGGAATAAATATTTGAGGTGATTTTAACAACTAGAAAGGACCTTCCATGGAGTTCCTAGGCTGATTTTCATGAATATATTCATCCATTTGAAGGACCCAAGAAGTTCATTTGCCAAGTTGAAGGTTTGGTAACACGGAACCAATCCTTGTTCATCAAAATCCCATCTTTCCATCATCTTGATTGGTATAGGGATCAATCTCTTCCTATTATCTTGTTATTTTGAATATGTAATCTTGTAATTTCTTCTTTTATTTATATGTAGATGATTATATATGATCATCAAACTATTATGTGGGGATCTTGTGTTGATAAAATTGGTGAAAAAGATTAAAAGCTACATGAAAAGATGTTAAAATCATGGCTACAAATGTAGGCTGTATAAAATAGTAAAGAAATATATGATAACTTGTTAATGTGGCTTGGATAATTTAACATAAAGTAAGGCATGTGACTTGTACATATGTGAGAGTTGGCCACTCAATGAAATCCATAAAATGAGTGAGATATGATCAAAACAATATTGAAGTTCAAATCTGTATAGTCGGTTTTGGACGGACTGTTAGAGAGATTTAGAGGTTGATTGAGAAGTAGATAAGGAGTTAATTGTAGCAAATAATATGTAGTTTGTGCTGCCCAAAAATGAGATTCTATCTCCTTGTAGAACTCGATATATGGTAAAAATGGTGAAAGTGAAATTCATAATCAGATTTGTAAAATAAAAGTATATATTATAAAATTAGCACTCAAGTAAAACTAATATAATATGTATACCTAAAATCCACTAACTTATATATTACTTATAAATAAGTATATAGTTTGATAAGTAAATGGGACATTTTTAAAAATTGCAAGTTGGTATGTTTTATAAGTTATAAAACTATATACATAAGTTTTACGTCTTTTCGGCAAAAACCGAAAGATTAACGTTTTTGTCAAATAAAACTTAGACGGTCGGACCCGTCTAATGTAAACTTTTTATAACTTATCTACTGATGTATAAGTACAATTTACAAGTAAAAACCGATAAAACCCGAGCTTTATGACTTATGGACATTAACGGGCCAAAGTAGCCTTATTGGACTATTGACCCAACTAGTTTGGATAAACACTAACGGACTTACTCATGGGGCTTAACCCACTTGGTCCCAACATATGAGCAAAGGCCTTATATTTAAAGTATAAATGGACTAATATATAGTATTGGGCTTACAATGGGCTTATTGGGCTTCAATATGGAATTTGATTGAAACTAGTGTAACTAGTCAAAAATTTGAGTAACACATAACACTATAATGTTGAATGAAGATATAAAAACCAACTTGATCATCATCATACCTATGATATCATCATATATACATAGCCATTGTTTTTATAAAGTCAACGGACAAGAGTCTAAGACGAGTATTATTTGTCTAGGTTTCCGTGATTGAAGCACGTACCGTACATCCAAATCGCCGATAACCCGCCTTTCCCAATCGACGTGAGTTCATAGCCTCGCACTCTTTTAAATGTTTTATGAAATGTTTTATAAACCCGCGAGGAAGATAACATGTTAGTTTTAATAAAAATAAGACACCAGTTGTCCCGATTATTTGCTTATTGATATGGACTCGAATGATTGTATGACCCGATGAATGATTATATGACCCGATGAATGAAATAAAATGGATTATTATTAGTTAGGTTATGTCAATAGAAGTCCCATTAGCATGAATTGTGAACTACCGGGATTTGGTAGACGCTTATGCATATGATAGTACTATTTGGTGAAGATCACCCCAGTTCGCGCCTTGGCGGTTGATCCCCGTCATGCCACATTGATTGGTAAGCGAATTTATGTATGAGATGATTTATATAAGCGTGATTTTTGTGATGACACGCTATTTTAGATGGGCAAATGAATTTCGGGTTAGCTACCCGTTGTTTGTTATAGTAAGGTAGCAATGTCATGCGGCTTATGATAATCTAATAACGAAATTACTGCTATAAGAATTGAATCATAATATATTACCTTACTAGCAATACGGGGTCTTAATACTGATATTATGTTCGCGTTTTGGTTTTACATAACCATCTTCATATAACGGTTTTTATTTCACTCTATACGACGTTATAAAACGAATTGTATGATGTTTTTACGACAGTGGTTCGTATAATGGTTTTGAAGGCAGAAGCCTATATTATGATTTACGACTAAGAATTGCTTAAAATATCTTTGGCCTATTACAAAGATTTGTACAAAATGATTTTCGGTAATAATTATATACCGATGATATATTAATAGTTTTTATTAAACTCTATTAGTTCACTCGGCGTTTTCGCTGACCTTTTCTTCTAACATGTTTTATCTCAGGTACTTGAAGGTAATTTTCGGGAAGACAAAAAGAATTTATGGCCCGCACTTAAATAACAATTTCCATTCAAATGTTTTGTAAAAATTGTATGAAATATTGGGACCTCTGTAATTTGAAATTTTGAATGGAAAATGCTTATTTATTAAACGACGTGATTTTTAAGCGTTGTCTATGATTTGAGTAATGTGCTATCCCGTAACACCAACAACTATTGCGCTAAACTAAAGTATGAATATTTGGGGGTGTTACACATTTTCCACCAGATAGGTGGAGAATGTGCCATATCATGCTCTTGGGGCTTGATGAAGTCCATACACTGCTTTCTTCACTCTATACACTTTCTCTGGATATTCTGAATCCTCAAAACCAGGAGGCTGCATGACATAGACCTCCTTTGTAATGGTGCCATAAAGAAAAGGACTCTTCACATCCATTTGATAAACTGTGAAGCCCATGCAAGAAGCATAGGCTAGGAAAATCCTTATTGCTTCAATCCTTGCAACAGGTGCAAAAAATTCTTCATAGTATATCCCTTCCTCTTGTGTATAGCCTTGAGCAACTAAACGTGCCTTGTTTCTGACGACAATTCCTCTTTCATCCTTCTTGTTTCTAAGAACCTATCTTGTCCCTATAGGTCTGACATATTTGGGACAATCTACTAACTCCTAAACATCTTGAATAGCAAATTGGTGAAGCTCATCCTGCATTGCTTCCACCCAACTTGGTTCTTTGAGAGCATCAAAAATCTTCTTGGATTCATGTTGTGATAGAAAACAAGCAAACAAACATGCCTAAACAAGAGGGGTATCAACCTTCTTGTGGATATTGGCAATAAAACCTCCTTGATTCTGATGAGACCTTCTTGTTTGAACAAGAGACAACACATCACCAACGATTAGAGAAGGAGGATGATTTTTGATAGTAGATGTAAGTATTCCTCCTTCAAGAATTATGTTGTCTTCAATTTTAGTCTCCATGTTGCCAATATCATCTTCAAATTCTCCTCCATCATCACCAGAATGAACCTCTTCATGTACTGGGGGAAGGTTCACCTTTTTCAAAAACATTAGAAGAGAATAAATGGTCAAAAGGGTTGTCAACGACTGAACTAGGCCTGTCAACATTTGAGCCATCAACGCCTGAATTTGGCCTGTCAGCTCCAAGTTTGCCTTTGTCAGCGCTTGAAGATTCATGCATGTTTTCATCAATTGGTTTTTCTTCTGGACCATCTTTTTCCTTTCCAACAACAGCACCAGCAACAAATCCATCTGTCCATATAGGAATGGTGACATACTCAAGTATGGGAGTTGATTTGACTGTATGTGTTTCTAATTCATTGTCAACATGTTTACCTGAAATTTCAACAACTGGTTCTTCCACAACATTTGAATCCACTTTCACAATGTCTGGATTAGTAACAGGCATATAATTCAAGGTTCTAGATGAAGGTTCTAAATCAAAGAACCAATTTGGTCCACTCTCAGGATCACTAGGTTTAAAAATTTAACATGTACCTTTTCAAGTATACGTTTTTCTTTCTTAATGTAAACCCTATATCCTTTACTCTGCACTGAATAGCCCATAAAATAGCCTTCATCACCTTTAGCACTAAACTTTCCTAAGGCATCACTAGTATCAAGTACAACTACATGACATCCAAAGGGTTTAAGAAAACCAATATTCGGTTTCCTATTCTAAAATAGCTCATAAGGTGTCTTATTGTGGTTTTTGTTGATCAATGCCCTATTCTAAACATAGCAGGCTGTATTCACAACCTCAGCCCAAAAATCAATGGCAAAATTTGCATCAACCAACATTGTCCTAGCTGCTTCTATGAGTGTTCTATTCTTCCTTTCAGCCACCCCATTTTTGTTGTGGAGTTCTAGCTACTCTAAACTGCCTAGTAATCCCTTTCTTGACACAGAAGTCATCTAACAACTTATTTATAAACTCACTACCATTATCACGTCTAAGTATTTTAACCTTATTAACTGTTTTCTTTTCAATTTGGGTAATAAAGTTAATCAAAACAGTGGCAGTTTCACTTTTTTAAAGCCAAAAAGAAAGTCCAAGTAAATCTAGAAAAATAATCAGTTATGACAAAACAAAAAGATTTACCATTTAAGCTTTTAATATTAGTTGGACCAAACAAGTCCATATGCAGCAAGTGAAGTGGTTTAGAACTAGAGTGTACAAGTTTAGACTTAAAGGAGACTTTGTGTTGTTTGCCTTTAAGGCATGCCACACAAGAATGATCATTGTGGAAATCCATTTCAGGCAAACCATCAACTAAACCATGTCTCACAAGTATGTTTATGTTATTAAAGTTTATGTGCCCTAACCTTCTGTGCCAAAGATTACTTTCATCAACTGAAGCCTTAACATATAGACATGAAAAATTATTATTCATCCTAATTCCATTAAGATTCACATTATAAATGTCCTTATGCCTAGGTGTTCTATAATCAATAAACTTCTCATTGGGTACTTTAAAGTCTTTGTTTAACACCAAGCATTCAATATTAGTGAAAAGAACCTTATTTTTGTTATCACAAACTTGTGATACACTAAACAGATTATAATCAAGTTCTTTTACCAGAAATACATTTTCAAAACGCAAGTTATTGGTGATAAGAGTGCCTTTTCTAGTAATAGTTCCATATCCTCCTCCAAAGTACACTTTGTCACCATCTTTAATGGGGGTAAAGTTTGTCAAATAATCTTCCTTCCCCGTCATGTGCCTAGAGCATCCACTATCCCAATAGCCATAATCATTTACCTGCTTTTGAATGCTCTGCACATAAAGTAAACAAATTAGTTTACTTTGGGAACCCAAGCCTGAGCAGACTTGGATTCATTTGGTTGTTCAACAAGAACAAACTTAGTCCTTATAAAAACCCCTTGTTCATCCCTTTTAGGATTGAACACCCAATTAACCCCAATTGGTTTAGTTATGACCTTTAAAATATAATGAAACTTGTTACAGGTCATAGAAATCCGATCTGAATTAGGGTTTTTGGTCTTGTTTGGGTCTCCATGTCAAGCTAGATGAAGCTTTAGACCCCTTTCCCTTTGGCTGCAAGTATTTGTTATTACTTGGTCTAACAACGTTGGAAACATTCCTGTCAATGTTAAAATTGTTCTTGAAAGCACTGAAATTACCCTTATAAGCGCCAAAACTAGGTTTTGCTACAGGAACCCATTGTTTGTTAGACCATGTATTAGTCTTTTGAAAAGGCCTTTGTCCATACGTATTAGACCCTTTAGTGAAAAATGGAGTTGGTCTAGTAACTTGTGAAATTTGCTGGACAAAAGGTCTGGGTTTGACCATGGTTGACTTTTTGTCAGCGTTGACTTTTGAAGCACTAACACACTTATAAGCCAAATGTGAAAAGCTCCCACAACTATAACAAGCTTTTCTAGACATAACCCTAGTTCTAAATGAAAAGAACCCTGTCCCATTATCACTAACTTGACTTTTTGGTGATCTAGGTTTTCTATACATTTCTACATACTTAACACTAGGTTTTCTATCAACATTTAAGCCACGATCAACAGGTTTTCTAGTAGAAGGGTTGGTCACCTTTATGGGTGTAGACTCATTTGGGCTTTTACTAAGCATGCGACCTTTAACAAACAAAGTAGGATTGGCTTTCTTCCATTGTTTCAAATCAGTTAATTTCTGCTTATATTCCTCTACTGGAGTAAGAAATTTTGGTGGAGAAATGAATTCCTTTTCTTGGAGTTCTGGTATACCAGTCTAAGACAAATCCTTTCTAAGGACACCATAGAAGTTCCCAGCAGGTGGTGGAACATCGGCATACTCTTTCATCCAAATCCCAGTCATATCCCTAGAGTCTGTTTGTTCACTAACACATTTTTCTAGGGTTTGAGAAGCTTTATCAAATCTTTGAATTTTAAGCCATACATTATCTTTGTATTTAATGGCCTCATTTAACTTAGCTTGTATGACACCTTTGGGTCTCTCCAAAATATCCCTAAGGTCAACACTAACTTTAAGGTCATGAGACAAAACGTTAATTTGATCTTTTAGGTCAAGCTCCATTTTCTTATATTCAGCCACAGTCTTTACAGTTTGAACAAGTGCAAGTTGATAATTAGATAACCTCCATTTTTCATCAAAAACATCGGATTTTAACCTTAAAATTTCCTTATTAAGTTTTTTAGTATTTAAACGACAACCTTTACTACAGAAAGCATCATCATATACCTCATTATCTGATGAAGATGAAGAATGTGCCATGAGAGCATAGTGAACATGCTCATCTTCCTCCTTCTCTACAATCAAGGCCTTGTTCTCTTCTACCTCCTTGGCCATAAAGCTCCAACCCCAGCCAACACCATCAAGTTCTTGCATGGCAACCATAGCCTTTGTGTCTTCAACCTTAATTATTTGGCTTGAAGGTTTTCCAGCATCAGATCTTCTTGGAGATCTGCATTCTTGATAGGTGTGTAAACACCCATCCTTTTTACCACTTAACTACAATAATAACAGAGCCAAAACGTGTATTTTATGTCGTAAATGTCGGAATTATGCGTGGTTTGTATTTTTGTTGTGATTTAGGACGAAAATGTGAAAAGGGGAGAAAACACGGGCATTCACGGGCTTTTATCGAAGAAAAAGACAAAAGACGAAGTCAAGAAATCAAGAGTGCAAAAAGAACAGAAGTCCAAGACCAATTCTGAAGATTTATCGAATAAAAAGTCAAAAGACGGAAGTTTACTAAAAGCCGAAGAACTCAAGTCTAATTTATTGAAAAATTTCAAGACGAGTTTATTAATCCCGAGACAAAGTCAAAAGTCGAAGAATTAAGAAGACAAGGACTTAATCATGCAATTAAAGAAAGAAGAAATAGGGGAGGAAGCTTCCTAAGCACCTCCCTAATCTTCCTATAAATAGGCCTTAGTTCATTTCATTTCATTTTGTTGGCTAAGTGTGACAATTAGTCTTCCACCCTTTTAATTACTTGTTCTTTAAATTCATGTCAATTTAAATACATTATCTTGCACCTTAAATTCATTTAATTTCAAGTAAGTTTCCTTTTAATTATTGTTAATCTTTACTTTTATTGTTAATCTCTTATCTTCCTTTCTTGTTTAATCTTTGATCTTTATGCTTTATTGTTTATGTTCATGTTCTTAAGTTTTACTTAAATTGATTAAGTGGGTTTTGATTATTTTGATTATTATTGTTAGTGTTGTTGATTTGGATTGATAGGTTATTGTTATTAGATCATTTGTGATTAGTCCTGTTTAATCTTTTGGTTGATTTGGATTAGTTATTGTATAGATTCGTGTTATTTTTGTCCCGTGTTCTTCGTGACTATTTTTCCCATGTTTATTCTGAATCAAGGGTTTCAAGCAGGTTGTTCCGAATCAAGGTGGTGTTGTGATTATTCCGAACCAAGCAAACATTCCACATAAGTGACATATTCCGGATCAGTTTGTTATTCCGGATCAACAATTATTCCGAGTAAAGGGTGCTCATTCGGAACATTCCGGATCAGGGAACTCATTCGGAACATTCCGGATCACTGCTACATTTCGAACCAACTTGCATTCCGGATCAAGGTCGTTTATTCGGAATATTAAACATTCCGAATCAGTGAACATTCCGAATAAAGGCAGATATTCCGAACCAAGTATTATATTCCGGATCAAGAACTTCTTCCGAATCAATGGTTGTTCATTCGGAACATTCCACATTCCGGATCAAGTGGGTGTTCATTCGGAATAACTTGTATTCCGGATCAAGGAGTGTATTCGGAATATTCCAGATGAAGGTTCTGTTTAGTTATTCCGGTAAGTGTTTTGTCTTGATTATTCCGAACGAAGAAGAATTATTTCGGGTGAAGGTGACATTTCGAACGAGTAATTATTCCGAGTGAAGTATTTTTAGTTTATTTTTAGTTTTAGTTTATTTTAAGTTTTAAGCTTTATTTTTCTCTCATTTTTCCTTAGTCGCACTTTAAGTTTACTTGCCTTAGATTTATTTTAAGCCTTGCCTTAGTTTAAGTTTTAGTTGCGTTTTAAGTTTGCCTTTAGGATAGTTTTAAGTTCGCGTTATTTACGTTAATTGCCTTTTACTTTTCGTCACGCTTTAAATTCTTGTCATTTATTTTAAATTAGATTTAGATTTATTTTTCTTGCCACTTACTTTAATAGTTTTTGCACCTTTAATTTTACTACAACGACACAACATTTGTTTCCACCAAAGACAGCTGAGTCGCACGTTAATCCAGTAATCAATTTGATTAGACCACTTCAACGAACAATTTTCCTAACTAAAACCTAGTTATCAAATGGTGCCGCTGCCGGCTCTTTTCGTAAATATTAACGGTTTTATGTGAGAGACGCGTTGCTTTTTGGGATCCGTTCATTCGTGAGCGTTATTTTCTTGCTTAAAAATTTCAAAAAAACCTAAAAAATTAAAAATTGTAAAAAATCCATAAAAACTAAAATATTTCAAAAATCCAAAAAGATTTTATTTTCTTTATAGTGTATATATATTCTCTTTGTGTTTGGTATTGTTTTCTTTTGCTTTCACAGGTGTATGCGTACTAGATCTTCTACTTATCCAGAGCCCGAGATTCGTGAAGATTTAGCTATGGCAGGTGTGAACAACAACAATAATCCACCGCACCTCAACAATAACAACCACAATGTTCTTCCGCAGCCTGATGTTCGGACAATGGAGGAGCTTTGTCAACCCACAATGTTTGGACGAGGAGGACCGATTGCGCCGATGCAAATCACGGCTCCGGAGTTTTCGTTGAAGCATCACATGATACAACAAGTGCAAACAAATCCATTCCGCGGAATGCCTGATGATGATGCCAACAAACACCTCGACAAATTCATTACTATTACCCAAAGCATGATGTTGCCCGGTGCTACTATGGATGTTCTTCGCCTTCAACTCTTCCCACATACTTTATCACACCACGCCGAGAAATGGTTTGATCGTCTCCCGAAGAATTCCATTCATACTTGGGATGACATGACTCAACGCTTTTTGTCGCGCTACTTTCCACCATCCACTGTCACGAGCCTTCGAAATCAATCAGCGGTTTCATGCAAGAACCCGATGAATCTCTCTTTGATGCTTGGGAAAGATATAATGTCTTGATCGATCGTTGTCCAAACCACAACATGCTCCCTGTGACCTTAATTGATACTTTCTACAACGGTTTGACTTTTCGTGATCGTGATACGATTAATGCAGCCGTTGGTGGCACATTTATGAAACGAAGACCCGAGGAGTGTAGAGAGCTTATTGAGAACATGACTACTCATCACAAAAACTGGGATTCCTCCGCTTCTTCAAGGAACAACCCGAGATTCAATGTTTCTTCTACTTCAGCTGAAAGTCCCTAATCAATACAAGAAACCCTAATCTTAACTTAATCAACACAAGGTATTACTTTTCAAACGTAATCTTATTATTGTATAATAAATAATTACAAGTGTTATGGATAACACAGTTTGATGACAATGTGTTGTGCACACTTTGAACAACTATAAACCCTAACTTATGAATACAGTCGTAGCTGTTTGATTCACTAAGTTATATGCAATAATGTTCTTAATATCTCAAAGTGTTAAACATTAATGCATGGATGCACATCCTATTTATAGTGTTACGAGATTGACCTAAATAGTACTTGATGGTGACTATACAAGATTTTACAAGTTCCCACATCAGTCACATGATGTCCTTCTATTCTTGGTAGTCTTCCATTATGCTTTAAGGAAACAGTTGTCAAAACAGTTTCCTTTTTCTTCATAGTCTCGAACACACAAATGGCATGTCCAAAGTGTGCTGAGAGTTATCAGGGTATTACCACCCCTGTTAACTCTCAACCCCTCAGAGTCCCTGATACATCTTGGCTGTTATCCATCACAGCCAATGAGTATGTCTTTAGGTAATCTTCGACTTCCCTGACAATGTCTCTGACATGGACTCCTCGGAGGTTGCTCACAGAGACTTGGATCTCTGTGAGTCTTGCGAAACTTGCCTGCCTCCTAGGCACAGGCAAGGGACTATCTAACAGCCTAATTATGTTTAAATCAATGATCATGGAATCTAACAAGTTTAGATTCCCAACAATCTCCCCCTATTTAAACATAAATAATGCTAGATCTAACTAAGTTAAGGTAAGTGAGTTAACAGCTTCTTCTTACACATAACAGATCTAAACAAACATACCTCATGATTTTATTAAAACTTAAAGAAAATTACAAGTGCATTACATAAGCAAAATAAAAGATGAAGGTAAAAAGGGCTGTGAACATCTTCAATAGTCATAATTTTTAATTCTTTCTTAAGCTTCATCCATGTCCAATATGTTATCAATTTCATCCTGCAAAGTCTTTGCAAACCTTTTGGAATACTCTGAGTTGATCTTGAGTGACTTCTTATGACAGAGCAGCTGAATTGTTGATGCTAAGCATAGCTCATCTTCCCTTTGAAAAGCATACTGGCAAGCCCTGTTCATGAATGACATTCCTCTTTCAGGCTCTGTGTATGTCTGACCATCAACAGGGCCAACAATACCATTGGGGAGGATCAAGTCCCTGTGCATGCCATCCACTTGAACATCTTCAGTAACAAAAGTTTCATTAACAATTTGTGAAATCCTTCTCCTTTTGTTGCCAGTCTTTGGGGGTTCTTGTTCAAAGAGCTGTGGTGGGGGATCAATCTTAAGTTTGGCAGCTGTTTCCTTGATCCAGGTAAACTTGGCCTTAAGAGTCTTAAGCATAAGAAAATTAGCCTGTCCAGTCTTTTTGGCAGCTAAGGCTTCAAGTTCGAACCATTCTGATAACCCAAGTGTCTTTAGCCTGAAGTTGTCAAACACATCCATATTTCCCTGTTGGTTTTCCCTCCATAAGATCATCTGTGGGGTGTTTGTGGATTTATGGATGGTGTATTTGAACTTGGTTATCTTGCCAGGAGCATATTTGTGGTTCACGCAGGCATCATAGTCAGCTTTGACTTTCCTTAATGCCTCAGCGCGTTTTGTTTCCATTTCCCTCAACCTTTGTTTTTGTTTTTCTCTTTCAGGTGGTGTCATCTTCCTCAGAGTAGCTTCATTCAATTCTTTGGCTGTCTTGAGTTCATTTAATCTTTTGAATTCCCCAGCCTGTTTCTCTATTTTTTCAGGGGTTAAAGGAATCTCATCAGAAGGTGTAAAGGTTGAGAATTGGGAAAGGTCTGTTGTGGATCCTCCTATCTCTAGCATCGCAGCTATTTTCTTGAGTTTGGTGTCAATGTCAACCAACACTATCTCTTTTCCTTTCTTCGAGACAGAGGACTCCACACTTATGTTTTTCAAAACATCAGCTCTTTTGATAAATGTCGTCTGAGCCTGAGTTTGAATTGATTTAGGGAGGGAGCTAACAGTGAACTTTAGCTTCTTGGTAGATGGTTCATCATCATCCCCAGGCTTGCTGTTGTTAACCAAAACCAGAGACTTTGATGAGTCAGCTCCATCTTGAGATTGTTGCTCCCCCTGAGTATTATCCTCATCATCATGTATTGTGATAGGTGTGATGACTTGGAGAGGAACAGGTGTAATGGTGGGGTTAGCTGATGATGAGCCTTGTTTAGCAGATGCAAGGCTGAGTGATGTATCTTTCTCCCCCTCACGTTCATCCTGGCTTCGAAGACGTTTGGATGAACGTGCTTGAAAATGCCTTGCAATCTGTTCGACAGAGGCAGCCATAGAACGTTGTCTTTTCCTTGAAGCCCTGGCAATCTTCAGCAGGAGGTTGGCATTTGCATTAGTATTTGCCTGAACACGATTGACAATAAAATTAGCATGACGGTATTGCCTGTTGCGATCGGCATCAAATTGCCTGTGCGTGGTGAGCTCATGTTCATGGAACATGGCAGGGACTGCTGAGTCAATGGCATCTTTTATTCTTGTTGAAAGGTGAATGAGTCCTTGGGCTACACCTCTTCTTGCACCATCCTGAATAGGCTCAGTAACCGCCTCAGTCACAGCCTTTTTTATGATGCCAGGAAATGTCACAGTGAAGTTGTGCCTTTCAGACTTGATCACATCCAGCTTTCTTGATAACCGCTCAATATCTGATTGATGATGAATAGGCTGAAGATTCTTGATATTGAGGCTTTGCTGAGCATAGTCATCCCCCCTTGGTAAAAGATCATAGTTAGTCTGGGCAGGATGATCAAACAAGAGAAATTCTGCTGTTGGATCATAAGTTGGTCTTTGGAATACTGTTGTTGTTGAGGTAGTAGAGTTTGGAGTATCAACAGCATCCTTGGGAGGAGAAGTCTTATTTTCAGCTGGTGTGGACACAGCTATTTCTTTGGGAGGAGAGACAGACAGCTGGTCTTCCTCATCTTCTTTATCCTCTTCATCGAACATCCCTTTAGGGAATTCATCGTCAGGCATGGACTCAATATCAGAGACATAATCTTCCAATGATAGCATTTCATCATCAGCATTTAACAGAGGCTCTTCATCATTAGGTATGTCTTGATTCATTGTATCAGCCTCCTTGTCTTGTTGTACCTGAGATTCGATGACTGGTTGTACAATTTCAGCCTGCAAATTGTTTCAATTAGTAACAAGGAAAAAGATAAGGGGAATGGTCGCCATTTCGCTGTTCTAGAGAGGCTGAGGCTGATTACTCAGCCACTCCAAAGGATAAATCCTTGGGATTATTTTAAGTGTGAAAAAAAAATATGGTTAATGATCGCCATTCGCTGCCCCTAGGAAAGCTGAGTATGATTATTCAGCCCCCCCAAAAGGTTAAAACCTTTGGGACTCTTTTGATTGTGAGACATATGTTGGTTATGGATCGCCATTCGCTGCCCCTAGGAAAGCTGAGTGTGATTATTCAGCCCCCCCAAAAGGTTAAGAACCTTTGGGACTCTTTTAAGAGTGAAACATATGTGGTTAAAGGTCGCCTGTTACGCTGCCCCTAGGAAAGCTGAGGGTGATGATTCAGCTCCCCCTGAAAGGACAAATCCTTTGGGACTCTTTTAAGGAGGGAACCAAGAGGCTGTGTGAAGTACAGCTGATCAAGGTTGAGACATTAGTGTATTGAGATTGTTGTTAGCCTGAATACTGTCTAGAGGGTGCAGGGTCATCGGGGTGCTTTATAAACATAAATGAATCATTCCCTGGTGCAAAGACAGGGTGTACAGAAGTCTTAAAGGATTCTAAGTGCATTGACAGACTTCTATGGGTCGAGGATTACCCTAACTTCACCACTCTCTCCTACAGACAAATGAGAGTGGCTGCTTGTGAACCTCTAAAAATGTACACTGATTACCTGTGAGATATCAGCTGGATCAGGCTGGTTTCCTGTCCTCTCAGCTGACTTTGAGACACTAGACTCCTGTTGTTTGTCAGCAGATAAATCTGAATCAACAAGAGTATCTGGACTAGAGGAGGTGTCAGTCTTCTTTCCCTTGGCCTTAGAAACAGCTTTGGAGTGGGAAGAAGAGGGGATTTTCTTCTTATTAGGCTGTTGGCCAGAAGAAGCCTTGGACTTAGTAGTGTGCTGCCCAGAGGTCAAAGACTTAGACTTGCCAGCAGCACTAGAAGTATTCACCTTCTCAGAAGAAGGGAGCAAGGGCTTCTCAGCGGTTGGTACTTGGTTGGCCACATTCATCATATGAGCGGTGACAGGGACATCTTCAGCTCCTATTTCTTTGTAGATGGCACATGTGATGTGGTAGGGCTTAAGAGCAGTCAAGGCCTTGTTGTGGTAGTTGTCTCCCAGCAGGCTTTCGAAGATCAGAGACAGGAAGCGCACATATCAGATATTCTTTTCCCTGACCTGATTTCTTCCCTTCAGCTGTTCTACAAGGTTGGAGAAGAGAATGCTTCCAACGTCAACATCAGCTCCCCAGATTAATCCATAAGCAATAGCCTGATGGTTGAAAGACATATGATCCTGTGATCCATGCATTCCTCCCAGGGATTTAACAATGTGGGTGAAGAGGACACGCCACATGGGAGTTAAATACTTAATCTTCAGAGGAGATTTGGAGAGGACCTCAGCTGGTGTAAGGGAAGGGTTTACATCATGGCAAGGGTTGAGTGTGGCCAGGGCTTCTTTGACAGCCTTTTTATCAACTACCTTCAGGCATTCATCTCCATGCTTCAATTCCGCCACACTTGAGAAATATTTAAGTGAGAAGGCGAATGGGTGTTCATTGCATGAAAGGCTAAAAGTTATGGTGTCATCAACTACCTCAGCAGAGTACCAGAATTCCCTAAGGTATTCTTGGTAAAAGGTGGAAGGGGATTTGGTAAAGGCTTCACATAGGTCACAATTCTGCATGAAACTGACCAGATCTGAATAGGTGCTATTTGGGGCCTTAATCCATCCAATGGCGTTGTTGGAGGCGAGGATGCTTTCGTTGATTTCGAAGTTAACATTTGCGGCTTTAGGAACTGAAAACGCCATGGATTCGAGGTTGAAGGTGAAATAAAATGGAGGATGGTTAAGAGAGATAAGAACTTAGAGAGAGAAGTAGATTTGAGAATGGTGGTGGGTGAGAAGAGAAAAGAGACAATATATATTCAAACTAAGTGAACAGTTATTCAACCGTATTAAATGCAAGGTGCGAAAATGACTGCTCAAGTGGGTCCCCTTGACCTTTCAAAAAAGTTTGTCTCCTCGTTATCCGAAAAATAAATGATTAAATATTTGAGAATGTTTTTTGCATTTACTTGGAAAGTAACTACCTAGTTTCATGTGAAAAACATTTAATATAGAATCAATCATTTAATGAACACATTTAATATCAAGCCACAGGCTTTGAGATATTGAGCATCCCTAGCTCAGCAACTAGCTTGTTGAACGAAGGTTCAGCCAAAGGCTTTGTAAAGATATCAGCTAGTTGCAGCTCTGTGGGAACAAAATGCAGCTCAAAATCCCCCTTCATTATATGATCCCTGATAAAATGATACCTGATATCAATGTGTTTGGTACGAGAGTGAAGAACAGGGTTGTTGGATATGGCAATGGCGCTGGTGTTATCACAAAAGATTGGCACTTTGTCATATAAAATTTCATAGTCAGCTAATTGACTTTTCATCCAGAGCATCTGAGCACAACAGCTGGCTGCAGCGACATATTCTGCTTCAGCTGAAGACATAGCCACAGAGTTTTGCTACTTAGCACTCCATCCAACAAATTTTCCTCCTAGGATTTGACAGCTTCCTGAAGTGCTTTTCTTGTCAATACAGCATCCAGCATAGTCTGAATCTGAATAGGCCTTGAGATCAAAGCCTGATTCCTTTGGATACCATAGGCCTAGGGATGGTGTTCCTTTGAGATACCTGAAAATTCTCTTAACAGCCACTAGATGGGATTCTTTTTTGGTTAGCTTGGTACCTTGCACAGAGACATGTGGAGAATTGGATATCTGGACGACTAGCTGTTAGATACATGAGTGACCCAATCATGCCTCTATATAAAGTCTCATTCACAGAGACCCCTGACTCATCAGGGCCCAAGTTGTTTGGTGGAAGCATAGGGCATTTCACTGATGCACAATCAGCTAAGTCATATTTTTTAAGTAAATCCTTAACATACTTTTCTTGACAAATTGAAATATCCTTAGGACATTGTTTAATTTGAAAGCCTAAAAAGTAAGTTAATTCACCCATCATACTCATCTCATATTTCTTGGTCATTAATTTAGCAAAACGTTTACTAAGATTGACATTTGTTGACCCAAAGATGATATCATCCACATAAATCTGCACAATGACGAAATCACTCTTATCCTTGAAGGTAAAGAGTGTTTTATCAATAGAACCCCTGACAAATTTATTTTCAGTTAAGAAATTTGAAAGAGTTTCATATCATGCTCTTGGAGCTTGTTTCAGCCCATACATTGCCTTGTGAAGTCTGTACACATGGTTGGGAAACTCGCTGTTCTCAAATCCTTCAGGTTGTGCAACATACACTTCCTCAGCCAATTCACCATTGAGGAATGCACTCTTTACATCCATCTGATACATAGTGATGTTCATATAGGCAGCATAAGCAAGGAAGATTCTGATGGCTTCAAGTCTAGCAACTGGAGCAAATGTTTCATCATAATCAATTCCTTCAGTCTGAGAGAACCCCTGTGCTACCAGTCTGGCCTTGTTCCTGATGATGTTCCCAATTTCATCCATCTTATTTCTATAGATCCATCTAGTGCCTGTGATATTCTTTCCAGGTGGAGCTGGCACTAGTGTCCATACTTTGTTCCTTTTGAACTGATTGATTTCTTCTTGCATAGCAGCTACCCATCCTTCTTCTACCAGAGCCTCAGCTACTCTTTTAGGCTCAATTTGTGAGAGAAATTCAGCAAAGAGACATTCATTGGCTGAGGCCGACTCGGAGTCTTGGATTCGCTGTCTAGTTGTTACCCCTGCATTTGGTTCCCCAATAATGTTAACAAGAAGAATGTGTTGATCTCTTGACCACTTATTTTGAGGAGCTGGGGACTCAAGGATAGGTGCACTTGTGGGCACAGCTGGTACAATTTGAGTTTCATCCTGCTGACTAGGAGGGCTTTCTTCAAAGACTACTTCAGTGTCAGAGTCTTCTTCAGCCATATCAAAGGGTGCTATTTCATTATCAGTAGGAGAATCTTCAGGGATTTGAAGAATTGGTGAGTCATCAATAGCATGAGAAGGACCATCAGAGATTTGAGGTTCTTCTTCATCAAGTTCCTGATAGGTAGAAACTTCTATGTTGTGAGTAGACAGAGGGTCAAAGGAAGGGACATAAGGAGTGAGAGTGTTGGAGTGATGATGACTGGTAGGTCTGGGTCTGGTGAACTCATCACTTGGGAAAGAAACATTTTCATTAAAATCAACTTCATCACCCTCTGTTCCTGTTCTCTGTATGACTTCATCATCTTCATTGAATCTAACATGGAATGTTTCTTCTACTTCTTATCTTCTGATGTTGAATACTCTGAAAGCTTTGGCTGTTGGAGAGTATCCCAAGAAGAAACCATCATCAGCTTTTTCATCAAACTTTCCAAGTTTATCCCTGTAGTTATAAATAAACACAGGGCATCCTAACACTTGAAAATAACTGACATCTGGAGATCTTTTTCTGAAAACTTCATAGGAAGTTTTACCATGTCTTTTGACAATGATTGATCTGTTTTGTGTGTAGCAGGCAGTGTGAACAGCTTCTCCCCAAAATTGCTTTGGTAAGGCTGCACCATTTAACATAGTTCTTGCTGCTTCAATTAAAGTCTTGTTTCTTCTTTCAGCCACACCATTTTGTTCAGGGGTGCCAGCTGAAGAGAAGTTCTGTGAAATCCCCTTTTCATCACAAAAAGATTCAAGTTGATGATTTTTGAATTCAGTACCATTATCACTTCTTAGATCTTTGACTCTAACATCATTCATATTTTCAACCTATCTGATGAAGGACATGATGGTTTTAGCTGCATCACTTTTCCTTCTGAGGAAGAACACCCATGTGTATCTTGAAAATTCATCAACTATGACCAAGGTGTATTTGTTGTGATTAATGGTCTGAGGTTTGACAGGCCCAAACAAATCCATGTGAAGGAGATGTAAGCACTTGTCAATAGAGAATAATTGCCTAGTCTTGAATGAAGACCTGTGATGCTTTCCTTTGACATAGGCAGAACAAGTCTTGTCTTTGGAAAACATTACTGAAGGTAGACCAGCAACCAAGTTTTGAGTGGCTATCTTGTTGATGTTCTTGAAGTTGAGATGAGACAGTCTTTTGTGCCACAACCAATTGACACTTTCAGAGGCTTTAGCAAGAAAACAACTTGAGCTGTCTTCAGAGCACATAGCCATGTTGATGACATAAAAATCTCTCCTTCTAGGTGAAACCAGCACAACATCATTGTTTTTGTTGAATATGGTTCCCTGAGTCTTAGTAAACAAAACCTTATAGTCAGCATCACACAATTGGCTGATGCTAATAAGATTGTGTTTAAGACCATTCACATATGCAACCCTGGTAAATGTAATTCCATTGCAGTTCACTGAGCCATATCCTTCTGTGTCACCTGAAGAGTTATCTCCAAACACCACTTTAGGACCTGGCTCCTTTGAGTATCTGTGCAGGTATTGTTGAATCCCTATCATGTGTCTAGAACAGCCACTATCTAGATACCATACCGATTCCTTGAGATATTTCTGCACAGATACATAGAAACAGATTAGTTCCTATGGTGAACCCACTTTCCAGTGGGTTCCCTGAATTGCTTATTAGCAACTCTTGTGTTCCTGAAAAACTTTTGGCGTTGTGAGGGACAGTTCATTGTTTCATGGTTATAACTTCCACAGATATCACACCCAGGGAAGTCACCACACTCGTCTGAGTGATGGTCTGTGAACCCATAGAATTTACAGGGAGGATAAGGTTTGTAATTTCCCTGTTGTCTTTTGGAACTTTGTGGTCTGTCCCTAGAGGGTGTCTGAGCTCTTTTAGCTGCCATGTGTCTGTCATGATCTAAGGTCGAATGGTGAGAGTTTTTACATACATTGCAATAAGGTTTGATTAACCTTTCCCCTTTGGGTTCACCTAGAACTGACTTGGGTTCATGAGAAGTAGAGCATTCAGCGGAAGGCTTAATGTGTTGTTTCAAGAGTTCTACTTCTTTCATAAGAGACAACAGGCGATCTTCAGTGGTAGGGTCAACCTTACTCACAGATTTAGTAGCAACATGCTTAAAAGCTACTTGTTTACCAGTTTGTTTAGCAGACACATGAAAAACTTTAGCTGGAGGATTCTCAATATCAGTCCTAAGTTCACCCTTATCAGATCTAGAAGAACTGCTGGGTTCAACTCCAGAGAGTTTTGGCAGGGAGGGTAGCTCAGCCATATCTTCAGAGACAGGATCATTAGTCACAGTGGTATCTGACATATTAATAGTCTCTATAGATTTAAAGACAATGTCTTTGGGTTTGGTAAGAATCTTCAGCTTATTTTTCTTAACAGATATATCCCTTTTTAAGTCAGCAGGCACTTCATCCCTAAGCAATTGATCTATGGTAAACCTAGCACACAGCTATTTTTCAATAACTTTGTTCAATTCAGAGACTTGATCATTTAAAGCAATGTTTTTCAAGGTTAATCTAGATACTTCATTTTGTAGGGATATTTTCTCTAAATTAACCCGCCTGAGAGTATCACATTCAGCTTTAGCATTTAGCATTTCAGATTTGACAGAGTGAAACTTATCAAGTAGGTTCTTTCTTTGTTCCTCAACAAAGTGTAAGTCAACAATGGTGTAATCAATGACATGCTTACGTTCATCACTATCAGACATGGATAGAAGCCTGTGTACCTTTTTCATTGTGATGTCAACCCATTGTCCTGATCTTGCATCACCCTTTCCAACAGCTGGTTCATCCTCAGCTATCGCCATGAAAGCCCTAACTCTGGTGGTGTCTTCTTCATCTGAAGTCAGTGGCTCATCATTCCAATCATAAGTTTCAGCAACCAACCCTTTCTCTGTCTTTTTTTCACCACCCTTCTTCTTGGACAGAGCTTCAATCTTCAAGTTCATTTGTTCTAACTCAGCTTTAAGTGCCTTGTACTTATTTTTGTAATCTTTCTTCTCTGTGTCTGAGGAGTTGGATTGAGATGAGTTGTTATGTTGTTTGAACTTGTAAGGTTTGGATGAAGATGATGGATAAGAGGGTGAGGATGTCTTGGTGGAAGGACAGTCTTTTTGAAAATGTCCAAGCTTTCCACAGGCAAAGCAAGTTTCTTTTGACCTGTCAGTTGGTTTACTTGCTGATCCTACTCTTCCTGATCTTTTGAAGTATCTTCTTTGGTTGGCTAGCAAGGATCTTTCATGAAACTCTGCATTAAGGTTTGTCAAGAACTCTTGGCTGCTACGGGTATCTTCTTCAACGTCAGAATCGCTGTCATGATGATGTGTTGCAGAGATCAAGGCTTTGGAAGAAGCTCCTTGGACCACAAATCTTTCAGTCTCTGACTTGTAAATAGTATCAATCAAACCTTCTTCGTAATTATACTTTCCATAAAGCTGAGCAAGTGTGTCATTTTTGATTGAGTTGTTAGCCCTCTGAGTCTGATTCATACTCAGCCATTTTCTTGGAAGGTTGTTGACAAAAGTGGCATTGATCTCAGCTTGACCAATAGTGACGTCATTCATTGCTAGGTCATTGAAAAGAATCTTCAGCCTTGTATAGGTTTGCTGAACCTTTTCACCTTCAAGTGATTTAAAGGCATTGAACTGAAGTCTGAGTGCCTGAATTTTAGTCTCTCTTGTTTCAGAGGGTCCTTCATGTCCAAGGATGAGGTCTGTCCACATTTGTTTGGCTGTGGGACATTGAATGACAGACTTCATGATATGCTTGGGAAGACAGGATATTATGATTCTTTTGAGATGT
Organism: Glebionis coronaria; assembly: GCA_025667525.1. Taxonomy (NCBI): domain Eukaryota; kingdom Viridiplantae; phylum Streptophyta; class Magnoliopsida; order Asterales; family Asteraceae; genus Glebionis; species Glebionis coronaria. Next base: position 292,139,010 of record CM046875.1, read on the forward strand.
TTATCTTGATTTGCCAATTTCCTATCAGCTGGAGTCCATTGTTTGAGAGGTTTGGGAAGAGGGTTTTCTTCAGTGGATGTAAGCGCCATGGGAATATAAGGACCATTTTCTAAAATTTCTAGAAGAAAAGGTTCAAGCCCATCAAGATATACAAGAAATTGACTCTTCCAACTGGCAAAATCTTCTTCATCAAATACTGGTACACTTGTGACGTGTGATCCACCTCTTGAGTCAAGAAGTTGGGGTAGATCATCGTCATTAGCAGGAGGGTTGAGTCTTGGTGAAGATGGGTTTGTGGAAGGTGATTGTGGTGGGTTAGAGGTTTCTGGCATGGTAGATCTTGATTATAAAACTGAGAACGATGTTTCTTGATGGTTTTAATATCAAACACCGCTCTGATACCAATTGAAAGTCCCTAATCAATGCAAGAAACCCTAATCTTAACTTAATCAACACAAGGTATTACTTTTCAAACGTAATCTTATTATTGTATAATAAAGAATTACAAGTGTTATGGATAACAAAGTTTGATGAGAATGTGTTGTGCACACTTTGAACAACTATAAACCCTAACTTATGAATACAGTTGTAGCTGTTTGATTCACTAAGTTATATGCAATAATGTTCTTAATATCTCAAAGTGTTAAACATTAATGCATGGATGCACATCCTATTTATAGTGTTACGAGATTGACCTAAATAGTACTTGATGGTGACTACACACGCTTTTACAAGTTCCCACATCAGTCACATGATGTCCTTCTATTCTTGGTAGTCTTCCATTATGCTTTAAGGAAACAGTTGTCAAAACAGTTTCCTTTTTCTTCATAGTCTCGAACACACAAATGGCATGTCCAAAGTGTGCTGAGAGTTATCAGGGTATTGCCAACCCTGTTAACTCTCAACCCCTCAGAGTCCCTGATACACCTTGGCTGTTATCCATCACAGCCAATGAGTATGTCTTCAGGTAATCTTCTACTTCCCTGACAATGTCTCTGACATTGACTCCTCTGAGGTTGCTCACAGAGACTTGGATCTCTGTGAGTCTTGCGAAACTTGCATGCCTCCTAGGCACAGGCAAGGGACTATCTAACAGCCTAATTATGTTTAAATCAATGATCAGGGAATCTAACAAGTTTAGATTCCCAACATCAGCAAACCCCGGTATGACCGAATTCACCCGCATGATGGCTGAAATGAACAAAAATATCTTGCTCATCGCTTCAAACCAACAACAACAAGTTAAAGCGGTAACACCTTCTTGTGAGACATGCGACGGTCCTCACTCATACACTGATTGTCCTTCTACTCAAGGCAATCCGAAAAACGTGTATGCTGCTTATGGTAATTATTCACCGGAAAATTACCATGCTCGACCTCAAGGGGATCGACATTTGCTAAGTTACCGGTCCAACAACTACCTTTCACCCGATTTTTCTCCTCAAAACCAAAACCCCAACAACAATTATAATAGAAGCAACCAAATCCCACCTAGAGCTTCTAATCCTTATCACCCACCTACTCAACAAGCCCCACCAATTAATCAAGATGTTGAAGCTTTAATGAGAACCCAAGGAGAGCAAATCAAGAATCTGCAAAGCCAAATTATCAGCTTGAAAGGGGATATCACCAAGCAAGGGAATGACATTAGATCTGAGCTTTGAAATGATATACAATCCTCCTTCAGCAATCAAACGAATGATTTGAAGAATATGCTGGCTAGTTTCTTACCCACCACTCAACCCTCTACTTCGAGTTCTCTACCTTCAAACGCCGTCACCAATCTGAGAGCGAATGTGAGTGCTATTACTACCCATAGTGGAGTTACTTTAGTAGGACCACCTATCCCGCCCCCATCATCAACACCTCCTCCACCACCATTTATCCCTACTACTCCCACACCTAGTATTAGTACACCATTACCGTCTCCGCCTTGTCGTGACGAAGTACCCAAGAAGCACCCTTCAACATCTCAACCTTCACCAACTCAACCTTCACCTTCTACACCTCCACCACCCAACCCCAGCATTCCTTACCCTTCTCGACTCAACAATGCTAGAATTTTGACTAAGAATGACCTTCAAGTCGCTAACCTTTTGGAAAAGATAGCCGGAATGAAAATCACCTTTACCCTTGTTGAAGCTCTTGCTCAAATGCCACAATTTGTCAAGATGTTTAAGGAATTTCATTGCAAGAATGAGAAGATGGCCGAGTTTGTTAATACCCGATTGAATGAAAATTGTTCTGCCGTCCTTTTTAAAGAACTTCCGGAAAAACTTGGAGATCCCGGTCGTTTTGTGCTACCTTGCACTTTTAACCAAACCGACAAATTTACTGCCTTAGCCGATCTCGGGGCAAGTATAAATTTGATGCCTTTAAGTGTTTGGAAAAAGTTATCATTGCCCGACCTTACACCCACCAAAATGACTCTTGAGCTAGCCAATCGCACTCTCGCTTACCCCGTTGGTATTGCCGAAGATGTGTTCATTAAAGTTGTCACATTCACTTTTCCGGTCGACTTCGTCGTTGTTGATTATGAAATGGACCCTCGTATTCCGTTAATACTTGGACGCCCATTTTTGAGAACCGGTCGAGCGTTAATAGATGTGGATAAAGGTGAGCTCATCTTAAGAGTCGGGGATGATGCAAAAGTTTTTGAAATGGGGAAGCTTGCAAGCAAATCCTATGGAAGAGAATCAGCGAATATGATAAATGTGCTTGATGATTTTGTCGTCTACAACAATCCTCTATTCGATTCTTGCAATGATAATCCACTGTTTCAAGATGATGTGGATGATTCTCTCTCCAATTTGGAACCTTCACCCATATATGATTCTCCACTGATCTATGATTCTTATGAGGATGATTCTAGCTTCGATGGAGATGATTATGATGACTTTACTTCCGAGTATCCCGACATGCCCACCTATGATGATTTTGATGAGGCCGATACTCTCTCGAGTGATTCTTCACATGGTGAAGATCCTCCTCCTACATCACTTGATCCTACTTTGGATGATTACTCATTTGAGGAAGACTTCTCTACTTTTCTCAATACATACTTCCCTCATGAGAGTGATGCTCCTCCTTTAGATTTTGATGATTATGGTCTTGACCCTACTTCGGATTTGAAGAAAATTCTTTCAAAGGAGAAGAAACCGGACGACACCAACATCCGTAGCACGTATGTTTTGACACCTCTTTGTCCACCTTCTGAGGACGAGGTTGTGCATTTTCTTAGCGGATCTTCTTCAAATTCTGCTGAGCCTGAGTGCTATTTTCCCCTAAAGGAAAAGGTGTTCGACCCCGGTATTGCACTTTTTAAGCCATCTCAATATCCGTCTGATGAAATAAAAGGAAAAATATTTGGAACTTATGAAGATATGCTTGCACCTCTTCACCCTTGCTCCCACCGTGCTCCATCTTTGCTTAAGGGAACCTTGCCTACTCTTCTTTGGCTTGCCTTGTTCGCCTTAAGCTTGTGCTATTTGATGGACAAAAACTATGTCTTTGATCCCGGTGGATGTGTTTCATGCTTTTTCTTATGCTAATCAAGGTCGAGTCAGGCTCACGACTCGGTAAACGAAAATCAAGCGCTTCTTGGGAGGCAACCCATGTATCTATCTTTAAGCTATTTATATCCTAAGTGTAGGGGAGACCCGTTGGTGTTTGCTATTTCCTCTCTTCTCATATTTAGGGATTCGAGCGCTCAATGATCCACTCTTGATGATTTTTGACGACCCGTGATTCCGTGTTTCCGTCTTCCCGGTTCTATCCTAAACTCTTTTCGATTCACTATTTTATATTTCTCAATATTAAATAGGAATCTCTTTAGTTGTCTTTTCCTTAGCGAGATTTAAACAAAGTGCACAATGTCCTAAGTATAGGGGAGTTTACTCCCACATGCTTAAACATTGAGGACAATGTTTATATTAAGTGTAGGGGGGACTTCTATCGAAGTTAAGTGGCCTTTTCCTTGTATTTGTCCTCATTTTAACCGGAAAATCAATTTTTCGACATTTTTCAAAATTTTTGATCTATTTTGGCCTATTAGTTTTTCCCTTTGTATAGTTATTTTCTTTCTTTATTAGAATAAATTTTAATAAAGTGGTTTTAATTTTCAAACGTTGTGAATCTTTTGACTCAACCCGAGTTTACTTATCTAAGTTTACTCTAGCTAGTATCCATAACGTGTTTAAGTCAAGTTTTGCTAGGCTTTTATATAGGAAGCTATAAAACACGAAAGTCTTAACTCTCACGGGTTAAGAACAAGAACTTTTCGCAAGTTCCTATAATTGATCCTAGAGAGTCGTTTATCAAGGGAACTTTAAGATGCGAATTCTAAACTTGAAAAAGTCTAAGAATTTGGAAGATCCTATAGATGACTCGAAAACCCAAAACTTTGATTTAATTGGCTAAGCATCCACGAGTCTCATTCCTTGAGATTTTAAATTATGGAGAACGAGAGATGATAGAGTCAATTATAAGTTTGGTATTCTTTCGTGAATTTATGTGAGTTAATTATGAGCCTATTCTCCCATCGCTTGCTAATAAATTTATCTGCAATAAATAAGGTTGTACGATTTGAAAAGTTACTTAGCTTCTAGCCCAAGATCGTTTAAAAGTTGCTTGATATGGATCAGAGTTCATAGACGAGGCATAACTTATTGAAGCGAGATGCAAAGATTGGCGAGTTCGAAAAGGCCCTAACAAGGCATGAGGGCTACATTTTGTTGCTAAAGATCCAAAGTGATGTGAAGAATCATTTATCGAAAATCAATATGAAGGATCGAGACACACGACGAAAAGAAAATACTCTCGTAAAGATCATGGAGAAGTCTATCCAAAAAGGCCCTAACAAGGTACGAGGATAAATAGATCCAAGTCCAAAAAGGAGGCGGATCGTTGTATATCAAAGTCCAAAATAAAGATTGGAGAAAAATGAAGAAGTCGTGGTCCAAATATGAAGAATCTCTCAAAAATTCAAGTGAAGAAATTCCTATTATGAAGAGAAGACCATTATTTCATGAACATCTCTCAAGATTTGAAGTATGAAGTCGCTGCCAAATATCGGTCTGAGAAAGGTCTCAAATCGCGAAGCGAGTTATGCCAAGATATGAACTTTTTGAGGTCCCGAGAAGCAGTTTTAAAAGATTTTGTCCATTATCTAACTATTGATTAAATCGTCCCACTTTATTTTAAGACTTAATAACTATTGAAATAAGTCAAACAATGCATTCTCGTGATCATTCAAGACAACAATAAAATATAAGAGATACACCTAGGAATAAGGGAGTCTAAGTGAATAATTGGCCCACATGAGTTCGTGTTAGTTTGCTAACTTGTAATAACAATGATCTCGTTTTTAAGCTTGGTATTGGAACGTGAAACTTGAGGATGATGATCATTCATGACTTTTCCAAAACCCTAAGGTATGTCTTTGATTTCTTTACTTGTTTTATTATTTTCTATATCTTTAATAAAGGCCAATGTGGATTGATTGTGACGAAAAGTATAATCTTGCTTTGTAACTAATGCATTGCATGAGGACATTGCAATGGTCAAGTGTAGGGGATTTGATAGGTGTGTAAACACCCATCCTTTTTACCACTTAATTACAATAATAACCGAGCCAAAACGTGTATTTTATGTCGTAAATGTCGGAATTATGCGTGGTTTGTGTTTTTGTTGTGATTTAGGACGAAAATGTGAAAAGGGGAGAAAACACGGGCATTCACGGGCTTTTATCGAAGAAAAAGACAAAAGACGAAGTCAAGAAATCAAGAGTGCAAAAAGAACGGAAGTCCAAGACCAATTCTGAAGATTTATCGAAGAAAAAGTCAAAAGACCGAAGTTTACTAAAAGCCGAAGAACTCAAGTCTAATTTATTGAAGAAATTACAAGACGAGTTTATTAATCCCGAGACAAAGTCAAAAGTCGAAGAATTAAGAAGACAAGGACTTAATCATGCAATTAAAGAAAGAAGAAAGAGGGGAGGAAGCTTCCTAAGCACCTCCCTAATCCTCCTATAAATAGGCCTTAGTTCATTTCATTTCATTTTGTTGGCTAAGTGTGACAATTAGTCTTCCACCCTTTTAATTACTTGTTCTTTAAATTCATGTCAATTTAAATACATTATCTTGCACCTTAAATTCATTTAATTTCAAGTAAGTTTCCTTTTAATTATTGTTAATCTTTACTTTTATTGTTAATCTCTTATCTTCCTTTCTTGTTTAATCTTTGATCTTTATGCTTTATTGTTTATGTTCATGTTCTTAAGTTTTTATTAAATTGATTAAGTGGGTTTTGATTATTTTGATTATTATTGTTAGTGTTATTGATTTGGATTGATAGGTTATTGTTATTAGATCATTTGTGATTAGTCCTGTTTAATCTTTTGGTTGATTTGGATTAGTTATTGTACAGATTCGTGTTACTTTTGTCCCGTGTTCTTCGTGACTGTTTTTGCCAGGTTTATTCCGAATCAAGGGTTTCAAGCAGGTTGTTCCAAATCAAGGTGGTGTTGTGATTATTCCGAACCAGGCAAACATTCCGGATAAGTGACATATTCCGGATCAGTTTGTTATTCCGGATCAACAATTATTCCGAGTAAAGGGTGCTCATTCGGAACATTCCGGATCAGGGAACTCATTCGGAACATTCCGGATCAGTGCTACATTCCGAACCAACTTTCATTCCTGATCAAGGTCGTTTATTCGGAATATTAAACATTCCGAATCAGTGAACATTCCGAATAAAGGAAGATATTCAGAACCAAGTAATATATTCCGGATCAACAACTTCTTGCGAATCAAAGGTTGTTCATTCGGAACATTCCACATTCCAGATCAAGGGGTTGTTCATTCGGAATAACTTGTATTCCGGATCAAGGAGTTTATTCGGAATATTCCGGATCAAGGTTCTGTTTAGTTATTCCGGATAAGTGTTGTGTCTTGATTATTCCGAACGAAGAAGAATTATTCCGGGTGAAGGTGACATTCCGAACGAGTATTATTCCGAGTGAGGTATTTTTAGTTTATTTTTAGTTTTAGTTTATTTTAAGTTTTAAGCTTTATGTTTCCCGCCTTTTTCCTTAGTCGCACTTTAAATTTACTTGCCTTAGATTTATTTTAAGCCTTGCCTTAGTTTAAGTTTTAGTTACGTTTTAAGTTTGCCTTTAGGATAGTTTTAAGTTCGCGTTATTTACGTTAATTGCCTTTTACTTTTCGTCACGCTTTAAATTCTTGTCATTATTTTAAATTAGATTTAGATTTATTTTTCTTGCCACTTACTTTAATAGTTTTTGCACCTTTAATTTTACTACAACGACACAACATTTGTTTCGACCAAAGACAGCTGAGTCGCACGTTAATCCAATAATCAATTCGATTAGACCACTTCAACGAACAATTTTCCTAACTAAAACCTAGTTATCAATTCTCTCATAAAATGACCCATTCTATGGCAATTGTAACACTCAACCTTGGATTTATCAAACCTATCAGTATCTTTAGCATTAAATGTCATCTTCTTCTTGAATCTTCTATTCCATCTATTGGCCCTTATGCTTACAAGTGCCATAATCCACTTTATGTCCATCTCCTCTAAATTCTCATCACTGATTTAATCAAGGTCCTCATATTTAATCACTGAACCATTAGGCAATGCAGCAATGTATGCACACACTGTATCTAGATTAATACCAGCAGGTTTAATCCTTGGTGAGTCAACATTGTATGTGTCAGCGTCTGAATGTGGGGCACTAACAAAGCTTGATCCAACGTTGACACAAGGTGATCCAGTAACGGGGTGCACATATGACTCCCTTTGATCAAATTGACCTTCATTATGTGAGAAGAAAGCCATGTTTCCAGAGGTAGAGTTGCTTCCTTGATCCAAAAGGATTTCATTCTCTACAATTTCAGTTTATTGTAGACGTCATCAAAAGTGGAACTTTTGTGAGCATTGGTAGCAATAATAGACCTTGCTTCAATCTTCCATGCATCACCAAGACTTTTAAGGAAAGTGGTAATGATATCAGCATCATCATACACTGTTCCCATAAAGGAAAATTTGCTTGTGATATCAAGAAGTCTGCTTCTCAACCCACTTAGCTTTTCATTGGGAAGAGCTTTGAACATAGCATACTCATGCAAGATTTGCTTCTTCTTCTCTGAGGTAGTATCATCATTACCACCATAATTGACTTGAAGGGCTGCCCAAAGCTCTTTGGCAGACTCAAAACCTCTATACTTGTGCTGATTTGCTGGTCCCAAAGAAAGTTTGAGAATGCTTAGAGTTTTCATGTCATTCCTTCTCTTTGCAATGTCCTTATTTGAGACAACTCTTCCATCTGAAGGTCTTTCTTTTAGATCCTATTCAGTTGAGCCCTGAATTGATCTTGCAACAATAGCAGCAGTAATCCTAGCAGCCTTATCAAATGTGTTTCCATATTCAATAATTTCCCATAGAGTGTGATCATGAATTTGAAGATACTTCTCAAAATTGAACTTCCATAGTTCAAAGTTGTCAGGGTCTAGCATGGGGATTTTTAGATTGTGACTAGAGGAGGAAGTCATCTCTGGAGTAGACATCTTGTCCGGTTTTTAGGGTTTCTTGAAGAATTAGGGTTTTTAGGGTTTTGTGTTCTTCTAGATCAACGTTTCTCAACAAGCTCTGATACCACTTGTTGATCCCAAACTTAGATCGATTTAGCTTTGTGTAAACGAGATTGAATCAAGTTAAACACTTAGAGAAACTTTGTTGTATATGAAACGATCTAAGTATTATGCAGAATTAATACTTAGAACAATAACACACAAAACAAAATAAACCAAACTTTCACTTTGATTGATGATCGAACTTGTGTATAATAAAAGTGTAAAATGTATATTAAACTAAAAACCTAAAGGCCTCCTTTAATAGATTAAGGAACCTTGTACAAGATTCTACGTATCAGCTATTTTAGGTAAAGATAAACATAGAAAATACATTGTCGAACATATCTTTACTAGAAACAGAAAACGTGTAGACTAAGTAATCTATCAGTTCTTGGACTTCTTCTCATCAGCGCTTGATTTCTTCTTGTCAACGCTTGATCTGACAATGCTTGATTTCTTTCTATCAACGTCCAATTAACTCCTGTCAGCGTCTAAGTATCTTGGCTCATTTTATTCCCAACAAAGTCAACAATGCATCCTCGTGATCATTCAAGACAACAATAATATATAAGAGATACACCTAGGAATAAGGGAGTCTAAGTGAATAATTGAGCCACATGAGTGAGTGTTAGCTTACTAACTTAAAATAAAATGATCTCATTTTTAAGCTTGGAATGGGGAACGTGAAACTTGAGGGTGATAAACATTCATGACCCCAAAAGCCCTAATTTAAGTCTTTGATTTCTTTACTTGTTCCGTCCTTTTAAATATTTTGTAATTGTTAGAAATACGTTTTTACGTATATTAGAAGTATCGGTCACTCCACGATATTATATATCTTGTAATAGCTCGTAGTTAACAAATACTTATTTAGTTAAGTAAGAACCGGCCCATGGGCTTGTCATGGGCCGGCCCAAGTCCAAATAAGGCTTGGAAGTATAAATACCCCTTTCCTCCATGGAAAGGGGTTGGTTGTTGTTCACTTATCATTTTCATTTTAATAAAAGACACATAGTTTCTCTCACTTTCTCTCTCTAGTTTCTCTCTCTAGAAAACATCAACCCACTTCATAGATTCATAGTTTATCAAGATTCTACATTTGGTATCAAGAGCTATGGGGTGATTTAAGTTAAGGATTGTGTTGCTTTTTTAGTTTTTGAATCAATTAGTGATCTTTAGAAAAAATCAATCTTGAATCTTGTTGTTTTTGGTGTTTTTGTTATTGGGATTAATTGATAAGGATTGGGTTTAGCTTATTTTGGTAAAAATCATAAAACCTTTTGTGGTTTTGATCAAAAAATCGGATTGAAAAGTGCTGTTCCAAGTCTCGAACTCTTTTTTCCAGAATATTCCGAATAGACTTTCTGAATAGCAAAGTATTCCGAATAGCAAAAGTTTTCCGAATAGCAAAGTATTCCGAATAGGAAAAGTTTTCCGAATAGCAAAAGTATTCCGAATAACAAAAGTTTTCCGAATAGCCATCTTTCCGAATAGCTAACTTTCCGAATAGCCATCTTTCCGAATAGCCATCTTTCCGAATAGCCATCTTTCCGAATAGCCATCTTTCCGAATAGCCATCCTTCCGAATAGCTAACTTTCCGAATAGAGATCTTTCCGAATAGCCAGCATTCCGAACTGAAGAAATATTCCGAATAGCAGAACATTCCGAATAGGGTTTATTCAGTATAGAGTTATTCCGCATAAGGGTTTTTCTGTTTAAGGATTATTCCGGATAAGGGTTTTTCAGCATAGGGTTATTCCGAATAGGGATTATTCCGAATAGGATTTATTCCGAGTTAGGGTTATTCCGTATAAGCAAGTTCAAGGGGTATTTGAGTTTTTTCGACGATCTTTAGTGGATTTAATCTTGATTTCAACAACACAACACAAATTCTCAACCTTTCTTCACTGCTCGATCAACCGATAATCTTTGAGTCTTTTAAGTGATCACAATGAATCCGAGTTCATTAATGCCTCAAATGACATCTCTTACGGATATCTCAATCATAACGGGAACTGATAGTCGTCCACCGATGCTTATTAAAGAGGTGTTTGAGGCATGGCAGGGCCGCATGATGCAATACCTGAAGGGCAAACCAACATACGGAAGGCTTATGGTCAAATCGATTTTGAATGGTCCACTCGACTATGGTACCATTGTGGCGAATAACGTGACTCGACCAAGAGAATATGAAGAACTCACACCGGCACAACAACTCATTGCTGATGCTGATGAAAAGGCTCTACAGACTCTTCTCCAAGCTCTTCCGCATGACATTTATCGCATGGTAATTCAATATACGGTTGCCAAGGATTTATGGGAACGTCTAAAGGTGTTGCTACAAGGTACGTCTCTTACCAAACAGGAAAGGGAATGTCAGTTATATGATCTGTTTGATAGATTCACGTCCAACCCAGGGGAAACGCTACACGACTACTACTTCAGATTCACTACTCTAATGAATGATCTGAATGTATACAATCTCGTGATTGCTCCATTCCAGGTTAACACCAAGTTTTTGAATACTTTACCTCAAGCTGAATAGGGTGAGTATATTACCGATGTTAAGTTAACCCGGGATTTGCATAAGTGCAATTTGGATCAAATCTATGCTTTCCTTCAGCAGCATGAGAAACATGTGATCATGCACCGTTCGCCTCGAGGTATGTACCCTGATTCCTTAGCTTTGATGGCGAATCAACCAAGCTTGTCACACAACAACACACCTTATATCTTGGGACATCAAGCCTATCATCCATCACCTTACATGACACCAACCTTCCCCCAATACTCGATTCTACCGCAACCACCCACCTCACATCAGCAACAATATCGGTTTAATACACCTTCATCACAATATGGTTCACAACCTCACCCAGCAAGCTTTGCACCTTATGCTCAGTCTTCATATTCTTCTTATCAAGAGAATGCAGCATATCCAACAAGCTACCCTGACCACATGAGTACTCCTTCTAGTGATTATGCAGCTCATCAAGACCAAGCAATGTACTGTGATGATGAGGAAGTCCCCATTCCTGTATTCAAACAAGGAGTTGACCCAGTTGAAGTGTTAACCACTATGTCTGCTTATCTCATAAGGACATTAAGCAAACGAGGATTTAGAGGATCAGCTCCAACTAACAATCAGTTGAGGAATTCATCCAATTCTCGCCAACAAGCTACTATTGAGAATGGCAGGGTAATGGTTCAACCTATTCAACCGTATCAGGGGAGACCTACTACATCAACCACCAATGCACGCACGGTCAATCCTGCTCCAATGGTCAACACTCCTCCACGGGCTAATTCCACAGGCAAGTTGAGAATGATTACATGCTACAACTTCAAGGAAGAGGGTCACATGTCCAGGGATTGTAAGAAACCCAAGAGGAGAACGGATGGTCAATGGTTTGCAGAGAAGATTTATCTAGTGAATGCTCAGGCACAAGGAAGGGAACTTGATGAAGAGGAGCTTGCATTTCTTGCTGATCCAGGGATTGCTGAACAAGACACTGTCACCACACAGAATGCAGCATACCAAGCAGATGATCTCGATGCGTATGACTCAGACTGTGATGAATTTCAATCTGCAAAGGCTGCTCTCATGGAAACTATCTCCAACTTAGGGCCAGAAAAGAGATCTGAGGTACTTATTAATACCACTGATAATACCACTGATGCTAGTATTCAACCACATCAAGTTGTGCAAGAGCGTGCTGATTCGAATGAATCTTCGGTGGTGAGTCTCTCAAATGAGGAGACAATCAATGATAGTAATATCAATGTGAGTCCCCAGACTTTGAGTGAATCACAACCGGGAGCCATTTCGCCTACGCATACTCCTGCTCAACAAGATTTGGTCACGGTTCCTGCTACATTACTTAGCCAAATGAATGCTGCACTCTTAGAAACCCTAGCTAAGAATAAGAATTTGTCTGATGAGCTTGGCTTAAGCAACGAGAAAGTTCAAACTTTGGAATTAGTGCCTTCGTCTAGTGTTCTAACAAATCCCGAATTTGATCACTTTCGAAACAAACAAATGGGTCACTTGCAAGAAATTGAAAACTTAAGAGCAAATCTTTCTAATGAACTTAAAGAAAAGGAGTTAGTGGTCACTAATTTTCAAAAACTTCAAACGGATTTTGAGTTACTCGAGTCTAAGAAGAATGAAATGGAGATTAATGCTGCTAATAAGATTAGAAGTCTAGATTATTTGCTTTTAAGACAATACGCTGCTTCTCAACTAGTGCACTTATTTGATGCTTCGTTTAGAGAATTTAACTTATCACGTCAAAAAGGCCTTCCCCCTAACCCAAGGTATGCAAAACAAGCTTTAAGACATAGTCCAAGACTTTATAATGCAACCCAATTAGGATTGGTCTTAGACCCGATTGTTATTTTCGATGATCGAACAAGTAAGGATCTAGTTGATGAGGATCGGTCATACATTTCTTCAAAATATCCCGAGTGTGATTATTTTAAAATGAATAAGGAGCTTGCAAAAACGGATTTTAGAATTCGCTTCCATATGGACAAAGATCTCATTACAGCACCAACCTACATGTTGAATGAAGAAAACCCTAGTACATTTCCTGCACTTGTCAACATGGAAGGTCCTAAGGAAATTCCAAAGGATCTTCCACCTGTTAGCACTGTATGGTTAAACTTGCAAGAGATTAATCAATACTTTACTAATTTTGACAAGGTCATTTTGGAATGTACGACTTCAAATGGCCTAAACGCCGGAGAATGGGCTTTCGAACACATGAACGAGGTGTTTAAAAATGAGATCAATCCGTTTGTCGAAAGTCTGAAAGGAAGTTTTGCATCTCTTAAGGAAAATCTTGAGTTTGAAATTGGAGAAGTTCAAAAAGTGTTTTATGAAATGGACACCGCTTACGAACTACAACTAATTGAAAAAGAAAAGATTTTATCCGAATATGACCGATTCTTGTCCGAAGTAATCTCGTGTGATGTGCTTACTACTGTAAATGTTAATTATTCGATTGAGCTTACATCCGCTATGATTAATTGTGATGCTGTGAATATATGTGATGATGTTTGTGATCTCTCTGTAAATGTTGCTGATACTGTAAATGAGGTAGACAATCATTCTTGTCACGAATCTAACGCTGAGTTTTTAAAGCTACAAGATTCTTACAATTTACTGTCAAAACGCTTTAACCAACTAGAACAACATTGTATATCTTTAGAGTTAAAACAACAAACTCAAAATGAGGATCTTTTGATATCAAATGATTGTGAAAACGGTGTTGAGACGAGTGACAAGATGATTGCAATAGTTAAGGCATTAGAGGAAGAGATTATGAGATTGAAGAGAGATGTGTCATCAAATGAAACACTAAAATTAGAACTAGAGGTTGCAGAGTCTAAAAACCAGGTCTTAGAAATTAGACTTTCGTCTGTTCTAGGGGAGATGGATCGGACAAGACAGGGACTATCCGCTCTTTATGGTTCACTAGAAGAACGCTTCGCTTTTAATGCGGCACAGCAACAATCTTATGTTGAACAACTGAACCAAAAGTGTGAGGAAATCTCTGACTTAAACATCCTGCTCATTGACAAAAACATGGTTTTGGCAGAGTTAAAGGAGACACTTCTTCTCACCCGACAAGAAGTTGTTGATAAGTTAGCTACCGACTCTGCACCGTCCACTAGTGCTCCGACAACCAAGTTAGTAGTGCTTTATAAGAACCCGCTTCATAAGAGAAACCCGGTTACCTACGATGATTATATGAGGAATGCCATTAAGCATGTAGATCTTGTTAGGGATATTTTAGACGATCTTTATGCCTTAGATCCCTCAAGTAGCTACTATTATTCGGCTCATGAATATATTAAGCGAGTTCAATATTGCTTAGCATATTTGCAATACATAGGTAAACCAGGCTTTACACTACTTACTAATAGGCCCATTGCTGTAACTCCATTCAATAAGACTCCAGGAGCAAAACTGTCACTGGCACCATCAAGTAAGGCACCTTTAAAATCTGTTGCTAATGTTCCCACTTTGCCTTCTACAGGAGTAAAAGAGTCTACTAAGGCTAAAGGATCGCCACTCAAGAAAGATAAGATCAATCCCTCCACTAGTAGTACCAACAAGAAGAACGTAGAAGCTCACCATAGGAATGTTAGTTCAGTTTTAAATAAAAAGAATCATGTTAAGACTAAAAGCTCTGCGCCTGTGCAGAAGCCTAAACCATTCGTGAATTCTAATTTGAATTGTTGGAATTGTAATGAATGTATGTTTTCCCAACGTCATGATTTGTGTTTTATTGATCATGTGAATGAAATGAATGCCATTAGGAATGGTCTTGAATGGAAGCCAACTGGTAGAACTCGTGCCCAAGTTGGCTGGCAATGGCGTCCCACTGGTAGGACCTTTACATTAGATGGAAAAATGTGCCCTTTAACTAGGAATGCATCCATTGAGGTTAGGTCTGAGCGTCCTTTAGTTAGGCACACTAGCACTAAAGTATGGAAACAGCGCCCTTTAATTAGGTCAGCCCCCACTACAGTGCCTATCAGTGAAGAAATACCACAGGATTTAAGCCAACTAGAATCTACACCACAAACTAGGAAGAAGAAGGCTAGGAAATCTAAGAAACCTAGAGTTAGCAAATCTAAGATTATTAAATCTGTACCTGCTAATAACAAGGAACACTCAGATTCTGATACCTCTACATTGTCCTTGTGTGGTGATATTTTCAGGTGGTCCAAATCATCCTCTGGTATTTGGACTCTAGTTGTTCAAAGCATATGACCGGAGATTGCTCGATGCTCCGAAATTTCGTCAGCAAGTTTCTTGGTACGGTTAAATTCGGGAATGATCATATTGCTAAGATAATGGGGTATGGTGAATATCAGATTGGAAACGTTACGATTTTAAGGGTATACTATGTAGAAGGTCTTGGTCATAATTTATTCTCAATAGGACAGTTTTGTGATTCCAACCTAGAGGTTGCTTTTCGACAACACACTTGTTTCATCCGCAACATGGAAGGAAAAGATTTGTTGAAGGGATCTCGTGGTGCAAATCTTTATACCTTGTCCTTACAAGACATGATGGTCGCCTCTCCAGTATGTCTTCTCTCTAAAGCATCTAAGACCAAGTCATGGTTATGGCATCGCATATTATCTCATCTCAACTTTGATGCTATTAATCATCTGGCTAAAAACGAATTAGTTCGTGGTCTTCCAAAGCTCAAATTTCACAAGGATCATTTATGTTCCGCGTGTTCAAGGGGGAAAAGTACCAAGAAATCATACAAGCCCAAAGCTGAAGACACCAATCAAGAAAAACTTCATCTTTTGCATATGGATCTTTGTGGGCCAATGAGAACTGAAAGTGTGAGCGGTAAGAAATTCATTCTGGTTATTGTGGATGATTTCTCCAGGTTTACATGGGTTAGATTTCTACGTACAAAGGATGAAGCACCGAAGGCTATCATCACTTTTCTAAAATTCATTCAGGTATGTTTGAATACTACTGTCCGCTGATGAGATGGCATTTATACATGATCTCATCGTTCTTTTCGGGCTTTAAATGTATAAAAATGTCATAAAATACCATATATATGCTTGTGTTTGTTTACTTGTGTGTTTTAGGTATGGATATCGTGAAAAAGACAAAAGATCACAAGATACAAGGAAAAACGAACACGAGAAACGAAGCCGTACAAAGAACCGGGCCCTAATCATGGAATTTTCATCAAATACCCTTGAAGACTTGAAGACAAAACAAGATTGATCATCATTTATTGAAGAAATGACACTTAAAACCCTTGTATATTGATAATTACAAGTTTGGTCCCTTAAGTTTGTAAAAATTGCAAAAAGGTCCTTCAACTTTGAAGAAATGGCAAGATTGGTCCCTCAACAAATTCAAATTGCCAATTATGGTCCCTCATGAAGTGAAAGACTCATTGAAGACCTTTGAAGATCAATATTGTCCAAAACAGCCCTTGAAATATTCCAAAGTGACAAAAATAATCCTTGAACCCTTTTTCCAAAACTCTTGTGCCAAAAATGTCAAAGTGGGAAAGATATTTGCAAAGGATTATGTTTTTTAGGCTGAAAATCTTTAAAAGCCAAAAATCTGAAAAGATAGGGACTAAAAGTGCTAACTGAAACATTCAAAACCAAAAAAAGCGCCTAACACAATCCCTTCCCCCATTTTCGGATTAAAACACCTACTATTCACCTTTCTTACTACCCAGAAATTACTTTCACTTTTCCTTGGGTAAAACTCAATTAAACTCTCACACACTTAATTCACACACTCACAAACCTTTCCCACTCCTAAAAACCTGCATCCCACCAACATGGTCCAAACCCCCAATTCCCCAATCCACCAATCACATCATTCCTTAGCCCCCAAGCTCATGACGTGTCCCAATTGAATGGCCAAGATTATTTGCTTCCTCCCGAAGCAAAATAAACGTTCAAGATCAAATGGACAGCTCATATGCACCAAAAACGTTTGAGGGCAATTTTGGAATTTCTTATGTATTAGGGTTTATGTTTTTATGCTTCTAGGATGTTCTATAGGCTCTATAAAAGGAGACCCAAGCTGTGGTGATCCCTTTGTTCCAGTTTTTAAGCTTGCACATGTAATACCTTTTTAAAGAAATAAAAAGTTTGGTTTTTGAAATATTCAAGTGTAATTCCTTTTTTATTGTTTTTAAAAGTTGAGTGTTGTGTTAAGCTTAATTCTGAGTTCCAAGTTTAATTTTGGTAAAGTAAGTTTGTGTTTCAAAATTTTTCAAGGTTTTGAAATTTTGAGAGATTTTAGTAAAATCTGCTCAAAGGTATTTTGGTGTTTATGGTTAATGTTATTGGTGATATAGGGTTTTAGAAAACGTATTTAGAAGGTTGGAAAGATTTTGAAAGTATTTTGGAAAGAAGAAAAAGGAAATAAAAAAAAAATATATATTGTTATATTATTTTGTTGTTTTCTTGTTTTGTGATTGCAACAGGTTGAAGGTTGTTGATCAAGGATCAGCACCAGCCCGGGTTGGATTGGAGGAGGGTTATACACCCTCTAGGGCTTTGGATGTAAAGCCCTAAGGTACAAACCTTGTTCCTTGTTTAAATTTCAGAAAAATAGCTAGTTGGTATGATCTTAAGTGATTTGGTGATTAAGTGTGTTTATATTGCATGATTTGTGTTCTAGTGTGTATGTTTACATGTTAGATGCACTTGGAATCAATTTGGTAGCTTTTGTAAGCATTTTGGTTTGATAATTTTGGTTTACAAGTTTTTAAGTGGTGTTTGGCAATACGTTTTAGCAGGGGAGAACATTTGATTAGTGATTATTAAGAGTGTTAGGGTATTTGATTAAGGTAGATTAAGGATGCTAGTTAGTTGTTAGTAAGATTAGAAGAAGTTTTGAGAAGATTTGTGTGTTAAAAAAGGGATAAAGTAGTCTTAAATTCTGCATGATCATATTCTGTCCATTTTTCATAGATTTTGGTGTTTGATCTTTGCATAAGCTGTGAGTGATAGGGTTAATTTGTTGTTGCTATTTCTTAATTGTTAGTTGGAGGAGTTGTATGCTTAATTTGGTGGTTTTAAGTTAACTAGTGTGCTAGTTATTGGCCATAAGTCCACCAGACCTACCAAATCTGTCACAGAAACATTGCTAGGGACTGTATGAGTTTTGATTGTTGATTTTTGATTGTTTGTTGCTTACATTTACTTGTGCTTGACTCCTTGAGCTTCAACAAGCTCAAGGGTGCCCCAATTGATCCAAAATACCATCAAACAAGCTCATTACCAAGCTCCTCTTGGCATCAAAAGTGCACAAGTGTGCACTTGTTTGGTTCATCAGAAAACAACCAGGCACGTTATAAAAGTTGCGGCGCAAGAAATAAGCGTTGCGGCGCAACTGAAGAAGCTACAGACCAAAGGTGCTCCCGTTTCACTAGTTGCGGCGCAAGACACAAGCGTTGCGGCGCAACTAAGAATCAAAAAGGGGGGTTACACGCCTCGAACCCGTGACCTGCCGTTCAACACACCAACAACATAACCAACTGCGCCCTGGGGACTTTGACTGAGAGTCTTGGTTTCCATAACTAGTTAACACGTTTTTCATTGCTTTGCTTATTAATAAGCCGTAGCATTTAAGCTTATTTCCTGCTTATTTTTCTTGCTTGTTTCACTTTTCTTATTTTTCCTAGGTAAGTAATAGGTTTGTAGATTTTTTAAAATTGGTTTCATATTTTTCCCATTAATAGATTATTTTTTAGAATTTATTTTATATACGTATTTTATTAAATCATAAAAAAATACCAAAAATAGTTTTTATTTTTAGAAAAAATAGTTTTTAGTTTTTAAAATATATTTTTGAGGTTTACATCTTATTTTGGTTTCAAAAACATTTATTTTTAATTTTATAATATTTTAAGGTTTTTTATAAACTTTAAAGATTTTTATAAAATTATTAAAAAAGGTTTAGAAGCTTAGATTTGTGTTTTTCTCTTAATTATATTATTTAGGATTTTTAGAAATTTTTTATTTCAAATTTTAGAAACTTTTATTTTTAGCATTATTTTAATATTATTTTATTATTAATTTTTCAAAATTTTATTTTTCTTTCTTTTTCATTTTTCCTAGGTTCTTTATCATAAATTAGGACTATTTCCAATTTTAGAATAATTTTCTAGCTTTTAGATTTATTTTTATAATTATTTTAAGTTTAATTAGGTTTTAATTATTTTAAATCATTTTTAGAGTTTTAAAAATAGTTTTAATAGGTTTTAATTTTTAGAAAATTACTTTTTAGTCTTCTAATAATATAAGTTAAGTGATAATTCAATAAAATCATATTTTAGACATTTGAATTAGTTAAATTTAATTTTAGGGCTTTAATTAGCATTTAAAATTAATTATTTAATTAATAAAAGGTTTTAAAATATCTTTGTTGGATTTTTATCTTCATTTATATTATTTTAGACTTGTTTTTAGCCTTGTTGGTATTTTGTTTTTGGTTTTAGTAATTTTTAATTTTTGTGGTTTTTCTACGATCTTACGTTTTCGTCGTAGTTTAATTTTCACGTATCCGTCTTTTCTTCTTCTCACCCCCATTCTTCTCAATATTAATCTCAAATAAATACAAGTTAATTCACAACACCTATACCTCCTCGAGAACGAACTCACTTTTAGGGTCATTCACACACGGTTTTCCTAAATCGTCGTGCACGCTTACCCTATTTACGTTCTTTTTCCTAAAAGACGTATTTCTACAACTATCAAATGGCGCCGCTGCCGGGGAGGTGTGTCGTGATTTAATTTGGAAAATTTTGTTTTTGATATTATCCAAAATAGTATTTGTGTTAAGTGGAACTCCCTTAACACGTATTATCGGTTTTCTCGGTTTTTCTTTGTGAATATTATTAATATATTGTATTAAGTATCACAATCAATATACAATATCTCCAAAAGTGTGAAAACACAACCTTGATTCGGGATTTCATCACTCGATCATTGTATTCGAATCTCAAACAAAAAGAAAAGGCAAAAATAGATAAATACTTTCGTGAAGCTCGATTTTGAAAGATACGAACTATAAGGTGGGTATAAGGCGGGTATTATAAAATATACCCTAAGGAAAAAGGCTCTTAAGTGCTTCGCGCCGCCTCGTTTCCCCGCTTGCTTGTGAGTATTTTGAGATTGAAGGCTAATCGAGGGTTTTGCCGCCCAAAGTATTAATACGTATACTATATTTGCTTGGTTTTCTTTGTGATTAAACCCTCGTGAACAATTTGGTTTTCACCAAAGTTCTAAAGTCATTCGAAGGCGTTCACTCCACGTGATCGTTTTCATTCATTTGAGGCTTCTTTAATCAAGAGTTTGATTCGAGGAGAGATTTTGTAGATTGTTGTCTACGAAGATACACCAAAATCAAAAAAAAAATTAAATATCATCAAAAACACAAAAAAAAATTGAAAATCCACAAAACGACCAAAAAGAATCTTCTTTGCTCACCTCCCATTCTTCGTGAAGTTTATGATCACTCGTAATCAAGCTAAACGAGCTCGTAAACGACTACAAAAGCAAGCCAATCAATCGTTGATTGTTGAAGAACCTCCAATTGTGGAACCTATTATAGAACAAGAAGTCGTAATGGCTAATCGTACTATGATGGAGTTGCTACAAGCACCCACCGAGGGTTTTGGAGAGGCAATTGTTATTCCCGCCATCCTTGCGGAGAATTTCGAAATTAAGACGGGTTTAATGTCGATGCTACAAGCAAATAAATTTCGAGGTCACGAGAAAGACAACCCGCATTACCACATTAGGAATTTCAACCGTCTCACCGCCACTAGCAAATTCAAAGATGTTCCGCATGACGCCATTAAGATGATGTTGTTTCCATATTCGTTGGATGGACCCGCAAAAATTTGGCTCGAGAAAGAACCGCCAAATTCTATTTTGACATGGGCCGATCTCGTTTCTAAGTTTGTGAACAAGTTTTTTCCACCATCGAAAACAACACACTTAAAAAATGAGATTTCACGATTTGTGCAACGTAACAATGAAAGTTTTTCAATGGCATGTGAACGATTTAAGGAAATGTTACATGAATGTCCTCACCATGATTTTTCGGAATTCCATCAAATTGATACCTTTTATAATGGGCTTAATGATCATGAACGAGATTATTTGAATGCCGCCGCGGGTGGTAATTTTTTGTGCACGACGACAAATGAGGCTTTACAAATCATTGAAAATCGATCTAAGGTTTATAGCCCTCGTAACACACCGAGTGTTGCCAATATGGGTTCGTCATCGTCATCACAATCGTCTCGTGGCATTAATGCCTTACATGATGAAGCTAATGAGGAAAATCGGTTTTTTGATAGATTTGCTAATCTAATGTCCCATTGGAAGGCTCAAGAAGCTTCCAATTCCGCTTCGGTTAAAGCGGTTGCTAAGAGTTGTTTATCGTGTGGAGGAGCTCATGATTTATCCGAGTGCATTACCGCGGATGGTAACACTTCGAGTGCTTATGTAGCAACGGGAACTTACAACCAAAACGGCCAAGGTTCCCGCCAAAATCAAGCTCCACCAAACCAAAATGCTAATAATTATCGAAACAACAACCAAGGTAATTACCAAGGCAACACACGCAATTACAACAAAGGGAATTATCAAAGTGGGAATGGACAAATCTCTAATCAAAACCAAAACCGTGATTTTCAAAATACTACACAAGGTTTTCAAAATGCTCACACGAAAAATTTGCAAGGAGAATTTTTAGATTATGCAAAAGCAAATGATGCTAAATTTGATAACATGCAACGTGAGATGATTAGCTTAAGATCCGAGTTGAAAAACGAGCTTAAAAATGAACTTGCTAATGAACTTAAAACTCATGCTAATAAAATGGAAGGAAATGTCCAACGTCTTCAACAAAACCAACAAAAGATGGAATTAGGACAACATGAGATTAAGCAAGAGTTATTGAAAGCGGATGCTAGGCAATCAAAATTTGAGGACCGAATGGCTAAGATGTTTGAAGCTATCATGTGTAAGCCCTCTTCTTCGGGTGGTCTTCCTAGTGATACCATTAACAACCCGAAGGGAGAAATGAAGGTTATTACTACACGAAGTGGTAAAACTTTCAAGGAACCAATCTCTCGTCCAAGTACTTCTACGGAGAAGGAAATCGAGAAAGAACCCGAGGTGATGGTCGAAAAGGAGCACATTACAATCCCACGAAGTACCGCTCAAACCACACCTACGGTTACACCAATACCAATTGTGGAACCCGAGATTCCAAGGCCGTTGCCTAATAACCAACCCACACCACCTTTACCTTACCCTTCGAGACGTAACAAAGAGAAAGCACAAGAAAGGAACAATTATCAATTTGAGCTATTTATGAAAATGTTTCGTGATTTGCATTTTAACATAAGTTTTGCCGATGCTTTAATCATGATGCCTCGATTCGCCGCAAACTTCAAAAGTATGCTTAACAACAAAGAGAAGTTACAACAATCGTCTAGTTGTTCATCGGTTTTTCTAAGCCGCATACCACAAAAAGTCGGTGATCCCGGTAAATTTTTGATTCCATGTGCTATTCAAGATATGGAGGAATGCTACGCCTTGGCCGATCTTGGCGCTAGTATTAATTTGATGCCTCTCGAGATTTTCAAATCGCTTTTGCTTCCGGCTCTTACTCCTTCGAACATGTCCATCGAGATGGCCGATCATTCTACGATCATGGCATGTGGAGTAGCCGAGGACGTTTTCGTTAAAGTCGGAAAGTTTTACTATCCCGTTGACTTTATCGTTGTAGACATTCCTATCGATCGAAAAGTTCCTCTCATTTTGGGTCGTTCATTTTTGGATACATCACGAGCACTTATCGATGTTCATGCTCGAAAAATCACCCTTCGTTTCAATGAAGAAGAACTTGTCATCAATGCAACACAAAACTCCAATCTTTCTCATGTATATTCTATTGCAACTTTAAACCATGGTGACTCGACCAATGTCATTTGCAAAGAATTTTCACCAAGAGTTTTAGGGAATGTCTCCAAAAACAAATTACCATTTCCTCCGCCGGTGGAGGTTATGAGTGCTAAGCCTACAAAGAAGAAACCATCAATACTTGAATCGAAAAATCCTTCGCCTCATCTCGAGCATTCATTCTTGAAAAGTGTTGATAAATTGCCGGTTTCTACGGAAGATCTTTCGGATGATGAATATATGGACCCCGATGGGGAGGTTTTCTTCGTCGATAAACGTTTTGAGAACTTGCCACCACCAAAACCAAAACGGTTTCAAAATGTGAGAATTTTTAGTGTGACTAACATCGTCTTAGAAACACCGAATATTTTCGACATAATCAACAAGGGTTTTCATAAGGAGAGTTTAAAAGATAACAAAGAAAAAGATCTTAAATGTGATTTAATTGATTTTTCTACAAATCTAACTCCGTCATCACCGCGTGATTTGAGTGCTACAAACTCGTCTACTCCTTTTGACGATATTTTGTGTGGTTCTAGTATGGGGGAAGCCCCTTATGTTCCCTCATCCTTGTCCACCGAGGACGAGATATTCGATCCCGGAATTTCATGTAAAGGGAAATCTCGGTCTTCCACCGATGCAATAAATGGAAACTTTATCTATTTGCTTGGTGCGAGTCTACCTCGAGTAGCTCAAACGTTTGTCTTACCAATTGTCTCACCCTTCTACTTCTCATCTATTTTCTTCAAACTCTTTGAGTTTATGGCACATGTTCAAGTGGTGTTAATTTGTTTTCCCAATGGAAACGAGAACGCCATCTTCGACCCCGGTATTTTGCATCATCTAAGGACTTAGTCCCTTTTACCGGTTGCTTTTTGGGCTTTGTTTATCATGTAAGCCCCACCAAAAATTGACCACACCATGTTTTCCCTAAATGTTCACATTTTGAGGGGATCGAGTCGAGCTCATGACTCGGTAATCAAAAATGAGGTGCCTCGTGGGGGAGATCCCATGCTTATCTTTATGCTTTATGTTCACTAATAAGGGGACTTGTACCCTTCCAACTCGTTGTCTCGTGGTTGTTTGTGATTGTGTTATCTAGATCATCATCATCATCTACGATTGAAGACTCTCGTGTTCGTTTACGTGAGCCTCCATCGTTCGTTTGAAGAAGTTTTTCACGAATCCATGACATATCCTTTATTGTTCTAACAATTATCTTTTAGCATAATTAATAAACGGCTTTAGATATATTGTTGATCACCCTTTCCATGCTAGATCCTAAGCATTCGATTCTTCGTCTCTAGTATGGGGGTGCTCCACCTTTAGACTCGAAACATTGAGGACAATGTTTACTTTTAGTATGGGGGGGTGAATAGGTACTTGCTTTGCTACGCCCTCACGTTTTCCAACTTTCAATGTTTTGTTTTGCTAATAAGGCTAAAAATGGCCAAATTTTAAAATTTTTCTTAGTTTTCATAAGTATTTTTAAGACACGAATGTATATTTTCCGATGGGTAGAATAAGAGTTAATTTTTGACTTGATGGGCATTTGGAGCCATTTACATTCCTTAACTCGCTCAATTCAAGTTTTGCTAGACTTTTATATAGGGAGCTTTAAAACGCGAAAGTCTTAATTCATTCGGATTAAGAACAAGAACTTTTCGCAAGTTCCTATAATTGATTCTAGAAAGTCACTTATCAAGGGAACTTTAAAACGCATTCTCTAAACTTGAAAAAGTCCAAGAAAGTGCAAGATCCTATAGGTGGCTTGAAAACCCAAAACTTTGATTTGATATAGTCTTAATGAAAGCTAATCCAAATTTGGCTTAATTTTGACTTGCATGGCTAAGTATTCACGAGTCTCTTTAATTAGAGGTCTTTAAATAGTGAAGAACGAGAAATGATAGAGTTAGACAAGTGATCATGCTAAACGTAGAACATGAAAGTGTTCTTTCAAAAACTCATGTGTTTTTAATTGTGGCTTTTTCTTCCCATAAGATCAATGCATTAGGAATAAAACATAATTGCAATAAGTAAGGTCGTACGATTTGAAAGGTTACTTAGCCTCTAGCGCAAGATCGTTTAAAAGTTGCTCGGGGTTGAATAGAGTTCATAGCCAAGGCATAACTTATTGAAGCGGGACGCGAAGATTGGCGATCATCCAAAAAGGCCCTAACAAGGCATGAGGAGCTCTATTTTTGCTAAAGATCCAAAGATGATGTGAAGTATCATTATTCCAAAATCAATATGAAGGATCGAGACACACGACGAGAAGCAATTACTCCCCTAAAGAATGGAGAAAGTCTATCCAAAAAGACCCTAACAAGGTATGAGGATAAATATATCCAAGTCCGAAAAGGAGGCGGATCGTTGTATATCAAAATCCAAAGTAAAGATTGAAGAAAAATGATGAAGTCGTGGTCCTATATGAAGAATCTCTCAAAAACGTCAAGTGAAGAAATTCCAAATATATGAAGAGAAGACCATAATTTCGAGAACGTCTTCCCAAGATTTGAAGTATGAAGTACATGCCAAATATCGGTCCGAGAAAGGTCTCAAATCGTGAAACGAGTTATGCCAAGATATGAACTTAAGGAGATACACGAGAAGCCGTTTTAAAAGATTTTGTCCTTCTGCTAACTATTGATCAAATCGTGCTACTTTGCTTTCGGACTAATAACTACTCAAATAAGTCAATATGAATCACTTGTGATCCATGACAAATAGATAAAAAAATGCTAGTAACCCATTTCCTTTTATAATAACTAGGATTGCGGGGAGAAAAAGTATTACACAATTTGAACGTATGAGTAGTGTTAGCATTGTGACTTGTACCAACAATGATCTTGTTTTTGCACTTAGCATGGAATGTATGACAATCAAGGATGACGAAGTTTACTCTAAGGGACATTAACTTGTTTCTATTCTTAGACCCTAAAAGTCACCTTTTGGTGATGAAAATCATACATTATGTCTTTACACATCATCGTAGTATGTTGCAAGTCTTTTACTTTTCAATAAAGGTTAATAAAATTGAACTTTGGTGATGCTTAGATACTTTATTCTAGCATTGCGTGAGGGCACGGCAATGGCTTAGTATGGGGGAGTGATGAGATGGCATTTATACATGATCTCATCGTTCTTTTCGGGCTTTAAATGTATAAAAATGTCATAAAATACCATATATATGCTTGTGTTTGTTTACTTGTGTGTTTTAGGTATGGATATCGTGAAAAAGACAAAAGATCACAAGATACAAGGAAAAACGAACACGAGAAACGAAGCCGTACAAAGAACCGGGCCCTAATCATGGAATTTTCATCAAATACCCTTGAAGACTTGAAGACAAAACAAGATTGATCATCATTTATTGAAGAAATGACACTTAAAACCCTTGTATATTGATAATTACAAGTTTGGTCCCTTAAGTTTGTCAAAATTGCAAAAAGGTCCTTCAACTTTGAAGAAATGGCAAGATTGGTCCCTCAACAAATTCAAATTGCCAATTATGGTCCCTCATGAAGTGAAAGACTCATTGAAGACCTTTGAAGATCAATATTGTCCAAAACAGCCCTTGAAATATTCCAAAGTGACAAAAATAATCCTTGAACCCTTTTTCCAAAACTCTTGTGCCAAAAATGTCAAAGTGGGAAAGATATTTGCAAAGGATTATGTTTTTTAGGCTGAAAATCTTTAAAAGCCAAAAATCTGAAAAGATAGGGACTAAAAGTGCTAACTGAAACATTCAAAACCAAAAAAAGCGCCTAACACAATCCTTTCCCCCATTTTCGGATTAAAACACCTACTATTCACCTTTCTTACTACCCAGAAATTACTTTCACTTTTCCTTGGGTAAAACTCAATTAAACTCTCACACACTTAATTCACACACTCACAAACCTTTCCCACTCCTAAAAACCTGCATCCCACCAACATGGTCCAAACCCCCAATTCCCCAATCCACCAATCACATCATTCCTTAGCCCCCAAGCTCATGACGTGTCCCAATTGAATGGCCAAGATTATTTGCTTCCTCCCGAAGCAAAATAAACGTTCAAGATCAAATGGACAGCTCATATGCACCAAAAACGTTTGAGGGCAATTTTGGAATTTCTTATGTATTAGGGTTTATGTTTTTATGCTTCTAGGATGTTCTATAGGCTCTATAAAAGGAGACCCAAGCTGTGGTGATCCCTTTGTTCCAGTTTTTAAGCTTGCACATGTAATACCTTTTTAAAGAAATAAAAAGTTTGGTTTTTGAAATATTCAAGTGTAATTCCTTTTTTATTGTTTTTAAAAGTTGAGTGTTGTGTTAAGCTTAATTCTGAGTTCCAAGTTTAATTTTGGTAAAGTAAGTTTGTGTTTCAAAATTTTTCAAGGTTTTGAAATTTTGAGAGATTTTAGTAAAATCTGCTCAAAGGTATTTTGGTGTTTATGGTTAATGTTATTGGTGATATAGGGTTTTAGAAAACGTATTTAGAAGGTTGGAAAGATTTTGAAAGTATTTTGGAAAGAAGAAAAAGGAAATAAAAAAAAAATATATATTGTTATATTATTTTGTTGTTTTCTTGTTTTGTGATTGCAACAGGTTGAAGGTTGTTGATCAAGGATCAGCACCAGCCCGGGTTGGATTGGAGGAGGGTTATACACCCTCTAGGGCTTTGGATGTAAAGCCCTAAGGTACAAACCTTGTTCCTTGTTTAAATTTCAGAAAAATAGCTAGTTGGTATGATCTTAAGTGATTTGGTGATTAAGTGTGTTTATATTGCATGATTTGTGTTCTAGTGTGTATGTTTACATGTTAGATGCACTTGGAATCAATTTGGTAGCTTTTGTAAGCATTTTGGTTTGATAATTTTGGTTTACAAGTTTTTAAGTGGTGTTTGGCAATACGTTTTAGCAGGGGAGAACATTTGATTAGTGATTATTAAGAGTGTTAGGGTATTTGATTAAGGTAGATTAAGGATGCTAGTTAGTTGTTAGTAAGATTAGAAGAAGTTTTGAGAAGATTTGTGTGTTAAAAAAGGGATAAAGTAGTCTTAAATTCTGCATGATCATATTCTGTCCATTTTTCATAGATTTTGGTGTTTGATCTTTGCATAAGCTGTGAGTGATAGGGTTAATTTGTTGTTGCTATTTCTTAATTGTTAGTTGGAGGAGTTGTATGCTTAATTTGGTGGTTTTAAGTTAACTAGTGTGCTAGTTATTGGCCATAAGTCCACCAGACCTACCAAATCTGTCACAGAAACATTGCTAGGGACTGTATGAGTTTTGATTGTTGATTTTTGATTGTTTGTTGCTTACATTTACTTGTGCTTGACTCCTTGAGCTTCAACAAGCTCAAGGGTGCCCCAATTGATCCAAAATACCATCAAACAAGATCATTACCAAGCTCCTCTTGGCATCAAAAGTGCACAAGTGTGCACTTGTTTGGTTCATCAGAAAACAACCAGGCACGTTATAAAAGTTGCGGCGCAAGAAATAAGCGTTGCGGCGCAACTGAAGAAGCTACAGACCAAAGGTGCTCCCGTTTCACTAGTTGCGGCGCAAGACACAAGCGTTGCGGCGCAACTAAGAATCAAAAAGGGGGGTTACACGCCTCGAACCCGTGACCTGCCGTTCAACACACCAACAACATAACCAACTGCGCCCTGGGGACTTTGACTGAGAGTCTTGGTTTCCATAACTAGTTAACACGTTTTTCATTGCTTTGCTTATTAATAAGCCGTAGCATTTAAGCTTATTTCCTGCTTATTTTTCTTGCTTGTTTCACTTTTCTTATTTTTCCTAGGTAAGTAATAGGTTTGTAGATTTTTTAAAATTGGTTTCATATTTTTCCCATTAATAGATTATTTTTTAGAATTTATTTTATATACGTATTTTATTAAATCATAAAAAATACCAAAAATAGTTTTTATTTTTAGAAAAAATAGTTTTTAGTTTTTAAAATATATTTTTGAGGTTTACATCTTATTTTGGTTTCAAAAACATTTATTTTTAATTTTATAATATTTTAAGGTTTTTTATAAACTTTAAAGATTTTTATAAAATTATTAAAAAAGGTTTAGAAGCTTAGATTTGTGTTTTTCTCTTAATTATATTATTTAGGATTTTTAGAAATTTTTTATTTCAAATTTTAGAAACTTTTTATTTTTAGCATTATTTTAATATTATTTTATTATTAATTTTTCAAAATTTTATTTTTCTTTCTTTTTCATTTTTCCTAGGTTCTTTATCATAAATTAGGACTATTTCCAATTTTAGAATAATTTTCTAGCTTTTAGATTTATTTTTATAATTATTTTAAGTTTAATTAGGTTTTAATTATTTTAAATCATTTTTAGAGTTTTAAAAATAGTTTTAATAGGTTTTAATTTTTAGAAAATTACTTTTTAGTCTTCTAATAATATAAGTTAAGTGATAATTCAATAAAATCATATTTTAGACATTTGAATTAGTTAAATTTAATTTTAGGGCTTTAATTAGCATTTAAAATTAATTATTTAATTAATAAAAGGTTTTAAAATATCTTTGTTGGATTTTTATCTTCATTTATATTATTTTAGACTTGTTTTTAGCCTTGTTGGTATTTTGTTTTTGGTTTTAGTAATTTTTAATTTTTGTGGTTTTTCTACGATCTTACGTTTTCGTCGTAGTTTAATTTTCACGTATCCGTCTTTTCTTCTTCTCACCCCCATTCTTCTCAATATTAATCTCAAATAAATACAAGTTAATTCACAACACCTATACCTCCTCGAGAACGAACTCACTTTTAGGGTCATTCACACACGGTTTTCCTAAATCGTCGTGCACGCTTACCCTATTTACGTTCTTTTTCCTAAAAGACGTATTTCTACAACTATCATCCGCCGTATTCGTACAGATAATGGAACAGAGTTCGTCAACCAGACTCTTCGTGATTACTATGTAGGAGTTGGTATCTCACATGAAACATCCGCTGCACGCACTCCACAACAAAACGGTGTCGTTGAAAGACGGAATCGTACGCTTATGGAAGCTGCTAGGACTATGCTAATTTATGCGAACGCTCCATTGTTCTTTTGGGCAGAAGCCATATCTACTGCATGTTTCACCCAAAACCGTTCTATCATTCGGAAACGCCATGGAAAAACATCTTACGAGCTTCTACATGACGGTAAACCCGATGTTTCATTTTTTCATGTGTTTGGTGCTCTTTGTTATCCAAACATTAATAGTGAGAACTTGGCCAAGCTTCAACCGAAAGCCGATATAGGTATTTTCATTGGTTACTCACCGTCCAAGAAAGCATACCGAATTTACAACCGTCGTCTTGGTAAGATCGTAGAAACTATGGACGCAGATTTTGATGAGCTGACAGCGATGGCTTCTGAGCAACGCAGCTCTGAACCCGCGCTTCATGAGATGGGAACCGGTGCTATTAGTTCCGGATTAGTTCTCAATAATCCTACTTCTACATCATTTTTACCACCAACAAGGCCCGAGTGGGATAAACTGTTTCAACCATTGTTTGATGAATTCTTTGATCCCCCAAATGATGAAGCTCCAGCACCTGTAGTGATAGCTCCAATCCCTGAAGTCATTGCTCCTGCTAATGAAGTTTTATCAAATGCATCTTCAACTAACATTGAACCGGATGCACCTTCACCAAGTGATTCTCAAACTACACCTGAATCGTCACCCCTACTTGTACCTAATGATGTGGAAGAGGATTCTATTGATCACGATTTGGAATATGCTCACTTGCAAGAGCTTCCTTTCTTTGGTGTAGCGATACCTGAAAACCCTTCAGCCGCATCTACCTCAGAAGAAGCTCCTTCTATTGTTCACTCCAGACCACCTAGGATTGAAAAACATAGCACCAAATGGACAAAAGATCACCCAATTAGGAATGTCATTGGTAATCTCGATCGACCAGTCTCTACACGCCATCAATTACAAGAGAATGCACTCTATTGCTACTTTGATGCATTTCTCTCTGAAGTTGAACCTAAAAATTGGCAGCAGGCTATGACTCAATCATCTTGGATTGAAGCCATGCAGGAGGAACTACATGAATTCCAAAGACTTGAAGTATGGGAATTAGTTCCTCTCCCTGACAAGGTTAACATCCTTACCTTGTTATGGGTTTATAAGGTTAAACTTGATGAGATGGGTGCGGTATTGAAGAATAAGGCTAGATTGGTTGCTAGAGGATATAAACAAGCCTTGGGTATAGACTTTGAAGAATCTTTTGCTCCTGTTGCAAGATTGGAGGCCATTAGACTATTCCTTGCGTATGCTGCTCATATGAACATGATCGTCTATCAAATGGATGTGAAGACGACATTTTTGAACGGTGAACTAAGGGAAGAAGTCTATGTTAGTCAGCCGGATGGGTTCGTTAGCACGGAGTTTCCTAATCATGTGTACAAGCTTAAGAAGGCTCTCTATGGGTTGAAACAAGCTCCACGCGCGTAGTATGATCTCCTTTCAACATATCTCATTTCGGAAGGCTTCTCCAAAGGCAAGGTGGACCCCACTCTATTCACTCTCAAGGAGGGCAACGACATGCTTCTGGTACAAATTTATGTTGATGATATAATATTTGCTGCCTCTAACATAGAATTGTAACAACTCTTTGAGAAGATAATGTCCACACGCTTTCAGATGTCAATGATGGGAAAATTTTCATTTTTCTTAGGATTACAGATTTCTCAAAATCCCAGAGGCATCTTTATTAATCAATCCAAATATGCTCTAGAATCTTTAAAGAAATATAACTTTGATAATTGTGACCCCGTGGACACTCTAATGGTGGAGAAATCCAAGTTAGATGAAGATAGGAATGGGACTATTGTCGATCCAAAACTTTACCGTGGGATGATCGGCACCCTTCTCTATCTGACTGCTAGCAGGCCTGATTTGCAATTTGCTGTATGCATGTGTGCCCGGTATCAGGCTCGGCCTACCGAAAAGCACCTACATGTTGTGAAAAGGATCTTTCGGTATCTAAAAGGAACACTTCATCGTGATCTATGGTATCCAAAAGATTCCTCTATTGCTTTAATATCATACGCAGATGCCGATCATGCTGGATGTCAAGACACGAGGCGTAGCACTTCTGGATCTGTGCAACTCCTTGGAGATAGATTGATCAGTTGGTCTTCAAAAAGGCAGAAAAGCGCTGCAATTTCTAGCACAGAGGCTGAATACATCGCCATGTCCGGTTGTTGTGCTCAAGTCCTTTGGATGAGATCACAATTAACTGACTACGGCTTTGGATTTAACAAAATCCCGATGTATTGTGACAACAAAAGCGCCATTGCCCTTTGCTGCAACTATGTTCAACACTCCCGGGCCAAGCACATAGACATTCGCTACAATTTCATTAAGGAGCAGGTGGAGAACGGAGTGATCGAGCTGTATTTTGTCACTACTGAGTACCAGCTGGCGGATATGTTCACGAAAGCCTTAGATCGAGGACGAATCGAGTTTTTGATCGACAAGCTTGGCATGAAATCATTCACTCCAGCGACTCTCAAAGAGTTGGCAGAAGAATCAGCTGAATAGTGGTGGTAAACTATTCAGAGTATCCTTTGTTCGTGATCATCTATATTATCGTACATATATAAAACCACAAAAAGCAAAATACAAAAATATAAAACCTACAAAAACCATAAAAATTATAAAATCAAGAAAAACCAAAAATATTTTTCGTTTTTAAATCGGGCATGTCTTTTAGTACGGTAATATTTGCGGCCTTAGAAATGTCGATCAATATTGACACGGTGCCATAAATAGAGTCCGTATAAAAGTTGTACATTTTTAAAACATGACCATAATGGTTTGTAGTTACTTCAGACTATAACCCGCTTTTCATATTAAAGTCACGTATTTCCTTGGAAAACGTTGGCTCACAACGGGAATTATTTTTCTCGGGCATGATTTACAAGCCACATCATGCAAAGGGATCCAGTATACTTTATAACTTGGTCTAACACGAGTTAGTGTACGTCTCAGTGCATTAATTTGTCTAAATAAGAGAAATCTTATTGCCACCACGAATCAATCTTTTCAAAACATCAACTGGAAAATGTTTTTTCATCATCATGTGCCTCGTTAAACAATGACTACAGCTCTTTAAATAGAAAACGGGTCATCGTTTAAGGGGGAGAAAATGTTAAATCGTCTTTGACATCAAAAAGATCTTCAAAAGTTTTCGAGGAAACTCAAGTAGCTCATTGGTTAAATGGTTGGATTGCTTTGGCTCTTGTCTTGTTGTTGCTCATAAGTTTGTCGTGAATAGATTGGTGCGTGTGTTAAGATTGGTTAATCACTAAGGCTCGGGAATTCAACATAAGATAGGGTCAAAATTGACAAGAATTAAAACTTGGAAAACAAAAGAATTTTAATTGAACAAAGAAGAAAAGTTGAGGGGTTAAACTTGACAATATGTCAAACATGTGAAAATTTGACCTAGTCAAAACTCACCCACCCCCCGTCTCTTCTTTTCTTTCCCCTTTCTGCTTGTTTTTCCTTTGCCCGCCATTAACAAACACACGAACACACAAAGAATTTCAATCATTCAATCTTCTAGATCCAGATCTTCAAAAGGTATCAAATCGGTTTAAACATTCATGCAATTCAATTTAATTAACTCCTTTTAATTGAAATCAATCGAATTAAGTTACTGCTTAAATTAGGGTTTAATTAATTGGGGGTTTCGCCTGGGATTGATTCGGAATAGCACAAATTGAACTGATATGGCCTTTAGAACACTTGAATCAAACGAATTAGTGCCTAATTAGAAAAATCATAACTGTTTAAACTTTCCGAATAGGATGATCTTTCCGAATAAGGCATTTTTTTCCGAATAGAATGAACATTCCGCATAGGAGCATTTTTTTCCGAATAGGATGATCTTTCCGAATAAGGCATTTTTTCCGAATAGAATGAACATTCCGCATAGGAGCATTATTCCGAATAGGATGATCTTTCTGAATATAAATTTTATTCCGCATAGAGTAATCTTTCCGAATAGAAATTTTATTCCGCATAGATTGATCTTTCCGAATAGAAAATTTATTCCGCATAGGACTAACTTTCCGAATAGACCAAATATTCCGCATAGAATAATTATTTCGAATAGGAACATTATTCCGAATAGGAGCTTTATTCCGAATAGTGGTTTATTCCAGTTAGGAGGTTTATTCCGGATAGGAAATTATTCCAAATTGAATGTTTATTCCGAATAGAAGATGTTTGAGTGTTTTACAAGCTTAAGGGATTAGGTCATATGTTCAATGCTTAGTTTTAAAATCATAATGATATTCATATTTGTATGTTTCAACCTTTGTGTTTTATCTTAAGCAGAGACGATGACTAACCCAACAGTACAACAAATACAAGACGCCAGAGCCACCGCCATTGCCGAAGCCAAGACTCTAAAGTTTCTTCCAAAACAACTTCCGTTTGAAGGAGGTATCTCATTCTACCCATAACGGATTTAAGGTAGGTTCAGCCATACTTGATAACTCTAAACTCAAGCATGCGCTAAGGCAAAGTGCTTCAGTGCCCTATGACTACCTTTACGAGTTCTGGGCTACCAAGGAGAGGACGTCGAACAAAATCACATTTTCCTTGGACAACAAGCAGCAGACGCTTAATGTGTCAGACTTCAGGAAGATCTTTGGATTTCGGCCGTCACCCAAAAGCCTATCATTCTCAGCCAACCCGACTAAGGATCAAATCATGGAAATGTTCACTGCCATGGGATGTCCTGACATACGAACCGTGTCTGAGTTTACTACTGCCAAAGTTGGTCAACCATGGAAAGCTATTTTTGGGATTCTAAGCCGATGTCTCACACCCAAAACAACTGGATTTGATGCTGTTCGTCCACCGATCATCAAGATGTTTTATGAGGTATACAAAGGTATGGGTATTGACTATGCATCATTGCTGTGGGAAGAGTTTACTTTTCAACTCTTCACAAACACGAAGGGTAAGGTTAAAAGTTACCAGTACCCTAGGTTCATTAAGCTGATCATACATTACTTCATGGAGAACGATGCTTCCATTGCCAAGCGTGCAGGTAGTCGTCATCATACGATGGATGATGATGATTTGGTAGACTTAAGGCAGGAGACTCATTCGAATATGGTTATTCCTGGTCCCATTCCCAGTCATCTGCTGACAGATGAGATTATCGCATCTGATGATTACAAGAACTTGCTACAAGAAATTGATAATCAACGAGCAAGCATTCTAGCAGGTTAAGACTCATCTACCACGGTTAAGAGCAAAGGTAAACGCAAGCAAACAACTTTACCTGAACCCAAAGCCAAAAAGACAAAGACCGCCGCTAAGAAGGGAAAGGGTTTGGCTGATGAGTTAGTTCTGCACGACGAAGAGGATGTTGATGTCGATCCTACTCTTGACAAGGCGGAGAGAAAAATGATGAAGATAGCTATTGAAAAGAGTAAGAAAGACACGGGAGGTAGTGGTTCGGGTGCACGGGTAAATATTGAAGAAGAGTACGAGGAGCCAGAGGATGTTTTTGAGTTTGGATCACCTGAAAGGTATTCTACTTCGAAGGAGACATCAATCCCTGTTTCAGCAAGTGTTGAAAAGGAGTCTGGTGCTCCTACAATCATGGTGTCTACTCAACCTTTAGCAACTCAACCTCCACCAATACAACCCTTACCAACCAGACCGGTTTCAACACCATTTCTTCCACCACCAATAACTCCCATCCTTAGTACCGTAGTAACAACCGAGCCTCTTCAACCTTCCCAGAGTAGCTCTGGAACATCTTCAATGGCTGCATTCGTCATGGCAGAAATGTTGGATAAACACACGGATAATCAATAAAGAGAGATGGATAATCTTCGCCAAGAGCTACTTCGAAGAGCGCAAAGTGAAGAGGCGTCCAAGAAAGCCCAAGAAGAGATGCTAGCCAAGTTCGCTGCAGAGATGGAGTTGACACGTAAAGCTCATGCAGAAGAACTTGCTCAGGTCAAAAAGGCTGAAGCTGACAGGTATGAAGCACGACTTACAAGACTTCGAGCTATTAAGGATAACTACAAGGAGCAGAAAGAAACTCTTGAAGCTTCTATTGAGAAGAGGGTGAAAGAATCCGTTGAATCTCTTATGCCAAAACTGCGTGATGAGTTGAAGACACTCGCGGCTGATAACTTGATGATCAAGTCATCCAATCCTTCTCAATCCGCCTACAAAATAGCCTATGACTTGACGGATTTTTAATTGAAGAAGATCCTCAAAGCTCGTATGAGGGAACTTGGATCTTTTGATAAATCTGGGGTTCAACGGGCTCTCTACAAATCCCTGAATGACGCTATCATGGAGGATGATAGGTTATTTAAAACGTTTGGAAGTGTGGTACCCTACCACATTCTGCCTGAGGAAGAAAGGGAAGAAAGTGAAGAAGAAGAGGGTACTGGTGAAGAAGAAGAGGAAGAAGAAGAGTGAGAAGAAGAAGAAGGAGAAGATGATGATGGTGGTGATGATGATGAGGATGATGATGATGATGAGGATGATGATGATAATGATGGTAATGATGGTGGTGATGGTAATGAGGAGAGTGCTAAGGGGAGCAACGAGGATAACGATGAGGATGATGATGGGGGTAAACAGCCTGAAAAAGGGGATAAGGTTGCCAGCTCAAAGAAATCTGCTAAGTCTGGAACCAAGTCTAAGAAAGATGCAGCAGCAAAAGAAAAATCTACTTCCACGGAATCCAGACGATCCAAGTGGCGCCACGATGTGAATGCTACTACAGCGTCATCTATTCCTGGTACATCTATCGCTGTATCTATACCTGTTACCACTAACCCTATTAGTTCTGTTGTTGTTGCTCCTGTGATTGCAGAATCCGTAACTGAACCTGAAGCTGCACAACACTCACCCGTTCATGACACTGCCGAGATGCCTGAATCAGAACCAGCAGATGTTCACGTTTCCACTCCTCTACAACAAGAACCCCAATCTACTGTTCCTGAGTCAAACACACGGGATTGGGCAGACACGTTGGAGATTGACGAGACTGCACCACCACAGGCTTGGATCACGGCAGCGGCGCAATATGATCCAATCACAGACGCTGACAAAGATGTCTTATATCTCCGTATCCGCAGCCCGATTGACTTATGTGCATTTCTGGCTCATGAGTATAAGACTTCGGTTACTCCATCGTTGGTGAAGAGAGCGCTGAAGGATAAGAGAATTCGCGCCAAAACCCGGTTAACCCGAATGGAGTTCGAGTATTATGCCGATGAGATCCTGAAAGCTCTGAACACCGTTCAACGGCCAGGTCTTCATGAATCCGAAAGAGCTCCACCTCCACTTGATCCTTCTCAAGATAATCAGATTGCTCTTGACTTCTTCGTCACCAATGATCTTGATTATCTCCTCAAGGGTTCATCGAAGTACGCAACCTCCCTGACCTTGCTGAAAGCTGCCAACTGGGGGACAATAACCTTTATTGAGGAAAAGGTAAACCGACTCTGGGTCCCAAAGGTAAATCGTAATTATGATATGTATGCTGTCATAGGTGCATCACACTGGGACGAACGAGTTCGAAGGGCGTACAGGGGTTGCTGCTTAGTCAATTCAGGAAGCAACGTTAGATCCAATATCCGCATCTCCAGTATTTTAGGGATGAAAACTGAAGCCAAGAATGGCTATTATCATGTGACGGAGATTCGTCTGAAAAGGGAGGATGACAGAGAATACAAAATCCAGCAGGGAGATTTTTCTATCATTCGCCTTGAGGATATCGAAGATATGTTGCTTATGATGACCCGTGATCAACTCACACATATTCCTCGTGAAGATATCATTGCTTTGAATACAGCACTTCGCATGTTCACACGAAGCATTGTTATCAAGAAACGAGTTGAAGATCTTCAGTTGGGAGTCGAAAGCTACCAAAGGAAGCTCAACTTAACCCGTCCAGTGAACCAAGTTCTACCTCAACATGTAGATAGGTGTCCCTATACCGGTATTTCATTTCCGAATTGCGGCATTTTCTACTTGAACAGTCGAGGGTTAATGAAGTTTATGAGGGTGGGTGAGCTTTATAAGTACAGTGATGGGACTCTTCTACAAGTCAGAGGAAAGTTGGAGCATCTTAATTCGGGTGGGACTTTACCAGAGATGACCGAGGATTGGCATCAGGGTTATCGGCAGATGGCGAAGTATATGATCAAGAAGATTGATCAAAAGCTCCGTGAACGTAGATTGATGAGGAGCTTGGAAAGATTCGTTGGTGGTAGACCATATTTAGTGCACCACAAGCTACTGCAACGATCCATCTAATGGGTCGTACATTTCAGGTCCACTTTATATTGGTTTTCAATTGTGAATATGTATATTTGAGAATATTGTGCTTGTACGGCTTGATGTAGTGTTAAGGTATGATAATTTTTCAAGAATTTCTCACGAGATTCTAAATCTTTCAAAATATATCATACTAAAGCACTACAACTATCCCTTATTAACTTAAGGGGGAGCATTAACATGTTCTATGGCCAGACATCGATTTCATTTTTACCCAAAGACCGGTTAATCCATTCAATATCCCAAATATTAATGGTTAACATTTTGGATAAGGGGATAAAATGGGATTAAGGAGATTTAAATGATACTTGGCTAAAAGATGAAAACGACTTAACGATTATCCAACTTAATATGTGTAAAGCACGTGTTAAGGGGGAGCGTTTTTGATGAACAAAACACCTAAGGTACAAAACTTTTGATTTCAATATCACAAGTACCTTATGTGATTTTCAATGATTTTTCATGGTGGCTATACTTCCCCAAAACACGCTTAATTCACGACGAATGTGGTGACAAAAGGGTGGTAGGAATAGGTTTAGTCCAATGATTCATCAGAGCCGATGGAATCTTCCCAAGGACAATTCCCTAGATAGAATTAGAAGACCTAGGAAAGTTGGAGAAAGATTGTGAACGTAGCTGAATGCCGACCAAGTACTTAAGCTAGCACTGGAACAATCACAACAAGGTGCTAGTGATGACGTATTGGTAAGCATTGAAGGGGTTGAAGAATGAAAAAGAATTGTAAAGATAAAGGGTGTAAAGAAAGAAGCCCTCCTTACAACTTAAGGCAGAAACCGGGTCAATACATATGCTATTGAGATCATTTTTGTTAATGATTCTCGGTATTGAAGAAAGACATCATGGACCCGTGATGCAATGCACAACCCTTCCCAGCTAACTCAAATATCTCTCAAAAGGTATTTGTTTTAATCACACGGAGATCAACACGTTATCTATTGGTTTATTCACTCCGAATAGACTGGTATTGAAAAGGTGGCACTCCTCTCCAGCCATCGCTCACTAAATCAAAACGCACTATCGATTCTAGAGCCAAGAGATCATCAAAAGTCTCATTAGGACACTTTCCATTTATTCGTTGCTTTCTCACACACTGTGAAAAGTAAGAGATTTTCATGAGTCCTACGCAGTATTCCTGTAATATTGCCAGAACATCCGAGTAATATGCAAGTATTACAATGAAGATGGAAATCCTGCTTGAGCCAACATCAAACAAGCTCATGGTAGGTTACACGTGCGGTTCTTTTAGAACCAATCTTGTGAAAAACTGGAAAGAAACAGTGGTTTAATTCTTAATTGAATTTAAACTCGTTCCAGGCCTCTACGCATTATCATATGATCTTGCCAGAACACTCAGAGTGACTCTTTTTTGATCACAGTGACGAGTGGAAATCCTTCTAGTGTTAACATCAAACAGCACTTGGTAGGTGACGTGCAAGATTCTTTATGAATTGAGCTCGTGATAACTGGAAAGCAACAATGGTGAAAATCTTAATTGAAATTCACTTGTTCCAGGTTTCATGAATTGACGGCTTCAAATCACAAGGATAATTTATCCAAGTGATTAACTCTTTATGTTCGCAGTCACCTTTGTATGGTCGAATAAAGAGAACGGGTTTACCCGCGAAATCCTGTCAGGAAGTTACTTAATTGAAACTATCCGTCACGGGTACGATATCTAATATCGTCCAACGGTCTTCACCGACCGGAGTTAAAATGCTACCGAATTAGAATAAAATGTCAAAGCCATTTTATTCGTGTCGTTGTTGTGTACCTGTTAAAGACGGTGGCGTTGCTGTATACCTGTTGAAGACGATGGCGTTGTTGTGTACCAGTTGAAGACGGTGGTGTTGCGGTGTACCTGAAGAAGTCGTTTCCACATGCTTATGTTTTTCTGCATCAAAGTTCAGCTAAAATTCAAGAAAGTACAAGATGAAGTCTTCCGCTGTACCAAACTCTGAAGCTTTCGAGAATTCAACAAAAAGACATAAGTGTGTGGAACATGGAGTCACGAGGAGGCAAGTTTCACAAGAAGGCAAAAGATCGCACGTGATTGGCCAAAAGAACAATGCTCTCAAGTCAAAGCCTAAAGAATCAAATCAAAATATTCACAACAAAAAGAAAGAAGAAAAAGACTACGAGCTGAAGAACGAAGACTTAGTATAGTATGCTAGGTTTAGAACTTTGTAACGTGGAGTGACCTCCCTTAGGGGGAGATTGTTAGAAATACGTTTTTACATATATTAGAAGTATCGGTCACTCCACAATATTATATATGTTGTAATAGCTCGTAGTTAACAAATACTTATTTAGTTAAGTAAGAACCGGCCCATGGGCTTATCATGGGCCGGCCCAAGTCCAAATAAGGCTTGGAAGTATAAATACCCCTTTCCTCCATGGAAAGGGGTTGGTTGTTGTTCACTTATCATTTTCATTTTAATAAAAGACACATAGTTTCTCTCACTTTCTCTCTCTAGTTTCTCTCTCTAGAAAACATTAACCCACTTCATAGATTCATAGTTTATCAATATTCTACAGTAATGTTCTATCTCTTTAAATTTCCTTAATGTGTTGTTTTTAATAAAGGCCAAGGTGGGTTAATCATGATGGAAAATGTAAATCTTGCTTTGTAACTAAAGCATTGCATGAGGGCATTGCAATGGTCAAGTGTAGAGGATTTAATAAGTGTGAAAACACTTATCCTTTTACCACTTAATTATGATAAAAACAAGACCAAATCGTGTATTTGATGTCATAAAAGTCGGAATTATGTGTGGTTTATGTTTTTGTTGTGTTTTAGGACCAAAATATGAAAAGGGAAGAAAACACGGGCTTTCACGTGCTTTTATCGAAGAAAAATACAAAAGACGAAGTCAAGAGATCAAGAGTGCAAAAAGAACGGAAGTGAAAGGCCTATTCTGAAGATTTATCGAAGAAAAAGTCTAAAGACGGAAGTTTAACGAAGTCGAAGAACCAAGTCTAATAAAAGAAGAAAATTATAAGACAAGTTCATTTTATCATTCGACAAATCTCGAGACAACGTCGAGAAAGACGAAGAAATTAAAAGACTAAAAGACAAAGAAAGAAAGAGAGAAGCATCAACACTTCCATTCCTCCTATAAATACCCTCCTGATATGTCATTAGGAGGTGGTTAGTTAGTTTTAGTTATTAGTTTATTTTTTTCATGTTCAGGAGTAGATTAAAATTACTTTGTCTCTCTAGGTTTTCTTTAATGTTTTCAAGCTTTTCATATTAATCTTGTATTTAAATCTTTAATCTTAATCTTATTTCAAGATTTTCATTAATCATTCTCATTCTACCTTTCTTATTTTAATCTTGTTTGATTTTCATAATCATGTAGTTTGTTCTTCATTTTCTTGTTTTGATTGATGTGTTTGTTTGATTGTGCTTATTGATTTTGATGTGTTTGATCTTTTTAGCTTATTGTGTTTAGTGCTTATTGTGTGATTTTCTTATTTTTAATTAAGTGTCTTTAATAGTTTATTTTTATAAGAAAGTTGATTTTTAATATTTTGATTATTTAGTGTTTTTAAAGTTTTTAAATTGTGGCTTAATAGCTTTTTCTTAAAATAAATTTGGTCAAACTTTTGGTTAAGTGCTTATTAGATTTTAGCTAATTTTCATTTTTGCTTATTTTTGTTCTTATCTGGGCTCTTAAAACCTTATTGTTCCGACTTGAGTGCAAACTGCTTTTTCCCGCATAATTTGTTTCTTTGTTATTCCGAATATTGACCAATACCTTCATTCCGGATTGTATGCATATTCAACATTCCGGATAATGTGCAAATCAAAGTATTCTGAATAGTGAGTAGCCCTGGATTCCGAATTGCTTGTACCCCTTGGATTCCGGATTATGTGTGTGACAAACTTAATCCGGATTACTAGAAAACAACGAATTCCGGATAAGGTGTAAAGGAGATATTCCGAATTGTGTTGCTATTGCACATTCCGGATTGTTTCAAGTATACGGATTCCGAATTAAGTGTGAGATTGATATTCCGTATTGTGTGAAATCTATACATTCCGGATTAGGTTTTGTCTTGGATTCGGACTTATGTTGGTTTTAATTTTCCTGAAATGTTTTAATTTTCAAACCTTTATTTTTCCCGCCATTTTTACTTATCATTTTTCTTTAAGTGTTTTGTCTTAGTTATTTTCAAGTTTATTCTTTATTAAAATTTAATTATTCAAGTTTACATTTTTATAAAGTTTTAATCTTTCGTCATATTTCTTTTAAAGTCTTAACTTTTAGTTTTACATTTTAAAGCTTTCATTTTTATTTAATTTTAATTAGTTACTCAACGACATTTTCTTTCTTTTCACCAAGAACAACCGAGTAACACATGTAACCGTGGTCGATTCGATTAGAACGATTTCAAAGAACAAAATTTTCATGTATTAAGGGGTGCGTTTTTCTGAAAACCTAACTTGTTTTGGTTCACTAGTTGATGCTTCATTAGTGTTATATCCCAACCCAAGTCTTTCCTTAGAATGAATTTGTTTGTTCAACATATCATCAAGAGCACTAGTACCTTGCATGAACTTTTCCAATTTAATGGAGGTACTCTTGAGATCTTCATTCTCGTGTCTAAGGTTTTCACATTTTAAACAACCTAAATCAACTTCTTTGTTTTTCTCAAGCTTAACTAATTTCTCTCTTAGCTCACTAATCTCATTCTCAAGCTTAGTTCTAGTTGATTTTAGCACTTTGTTCTTGTCAATTAATTTAAGGCTAAGTTTATGTAAATTATTGTATTGGCCTTCTAATTCACTATCATCTTTAGAAGAACTATTATTGCTATAATAATTGGTTTCGGAATGTGTAACACCCCCAAATTTATACAACTCAATACAGAGGAAGACTCGTTGGTGTTACGGGATAACACATTACTCACATCATAGACAACACTTAAAAATCGTGTCGTTTAATAGTAAAGCATTTCCATTCATAAATATCAAGTTTACATGGGTCCCAAGTCATAATCATTTCATACAGTTTTACAAAAGATTTGAATGGAAATTGTTATATAAGTGCGGGCCATGAATTCTTGTTGTCTTCCCGAGAATTACCTTCAAGTACCTGAGATAAAACATGTTAAAAGAAAAGGTCAGCGATAACGCCGAGTGAATTCATAGAGTTTAATAAAATCCATCAATATAACATCGGTATAAAAATTATTATCGAAAATCATTTTGTACAATTCATTGTAATTGGCCATAAAATAGCCAAAGTCATTTTATACAAATCTTTATCAAAAATCATAATATAGGCTTTCGCCTTCAAAACCATTATACGAATCAATGTAGTAAAAATATCATACAATGCGTTTTATAACATTGTATAGAAATAAAAACCGTTATATGACTATGGTTATATAAAACCAAAACAGAAACATAACATCAGTAATAAGACCCCGTATTGCTAGTCAGGCAATACATCGTAATTCAATGCGTATATCAGTATTTTCGTTATTTGGATTATTACAAGCCGCATGACATTGTTACCTTACTATCACAACAACGGGTAGCTAACCCGATACTCAACTTGCCCATCTAAGTTAGCGTGTCGTCACAATAATCACGGTATGGAAATCTTCTCATACATAAATTCGCTTACCAATCAATGTGGCACGACGGGGATCAACCGTCAAGGCGCGAACTGGGGTGATCGTCCCCAAATAGTACTATTATATGCATAAGCGTCTACCAAATCCCGGTAGTTCACAATTCATGCTAATGGGACTTCTAGTGACATAACCTAACTATAATAATCCATTTTATTTCATACTTCGGGTCATATATCATTCATCAGGTCATACAATCATTCGGGTCCAAATCAATAAACAAACAATCGGGACAACTAGTGTCCTATTTCATAAAAACTAACATGTTATCTCCCTCGTGGGTTTATCAAACATTTCATAAAAACATTTAAAAGAGTGCGAGGCTATGAACTCACGTTGATGTGGGAAGGCGGTTATCGGCGATTCGGATGTACGGTACGTGCTTCAATCACGGAAACCTAGACAAATAATACTCGTCTTAGAATTTTGTCCAATGACTTTATCAAAATAATAAATTATGTATACATATGATGATTTTATATATATGATGATCAAGCGGGTTTACATATTCTCTTTTACTCATTTTGGTGTTTATGTATTGGTAACTTCTTACTAGTTTACTAGTTTTACCTATTTACGTGTTTTAGGTCCAATAAGCTTATTATAAGTTCATTAACTTGTATTAATGCATTTCATACTTGTATTATCAGCATTTATACTTTACATGTTGGGCCCAAATGGGTTAAGCCCAATAAATAAGTTTATAAGTGTTTTAGCCCATTTTGTTGTATTATTAGTCCAA
Organism: Glebionis coronaria; assembly: GCA_025667525.1. Taxonomy (NCBI): domain Eukaryota; kingdom Viridiplantae; phylum Streptophyta; class Magnoliopsida; order Asterales; family Asteraceae; genus Glebionis; species Glebionis coronaria. The sequence continues at coordinate 292,183,921 of CM046875.1, forward strand.
TAACGTTAACTTAGCCCGTTAATGTCCGTATGTTTTATAGTTCGGGTTTTATCGGTTTTTACTTGTTATATATGTTTATATATCAGTATATGAGTTTATAAATGTTTACATTAGACGGGTCCAACCGTCTATGTTTTATTTAACAAAAACGTTAATTTTACGGTAATAGCCGGAAAAGTCGTAAAAATCATGTTATTAGTTTTATAACTTATAAAACTTATCAAACTACCATTTTTATAAAATGTCCATTTATTTATCCTTATACATATTTATATAAATGTATTATATAAGTTAGTGGGTTTTAATTCAAATTTTATACTATTTTTATTTGAGTGCTTATATAATACTATTATACTTTAATTTTCCCAAAATCTGATTTTTACTTTTATGTTCACCAAAACAGCCATATCTAGAGTTCTATATGGAGATAGAAGCTAAACTTTTTATGACATAAACTACATGATATGTTCTCCATTTAAATCTCCTATAGCTACTGTTGAATCAGCCTCTAAGTATTTTCTAAAAATCGTCCAAAACAGTGAACTCAGATTTGCACTCTAAACTTGTTTTGATCATATCCCACTCATCCTAATGATTCCATTGCATGGCCAACTCTCACATGTGTAAAAGACATATTACTTACTGTATATCCATTAATCTATGCCATTTTATCAGTTCATCATGTGGTTAGTTACTGTTTTTATACAGCCTACCATTTAAGCAAGATTTAACCATTTTTACATGTAGTTTGTCCATCTTTTTACCCATGTTTATCAAATTTATCAACACCAAATCCCCACATAATATTTTTAATCATCATTCATCATCATATACATATAAATAAGTAAAAGAAATACAAGATTACATAATCAAAATAACAAGAAGATGGAAAGAACAATCTTTATACCACCAAGATGATGTAGGTTGTGATTAGGACATGGATTTTGATGGAGAAACTTGTGATAAACCAAGACCATATTCAATACCACCCATCTACATGAACACCTTGATGATAATCAGCCCTTTAATCCTTTGAAAACTCCTTTTTGGATGTTAAAACTTGCACCAATCTTCATATCTTCAAAAGGGCATCATTATATGTAGAAATAACATAAGATTTCATGGTAAATTTTGATCAAAATAGGTGTTTAGGGGGGAAAGTGGACGGCTCAAAGAGGAGAGTGAGAGGATTTGAGAGTGGTTTTGCATGTGAAAATGGAAGCTAATGGGAAGAATGAGTGGTTTTGGTGGTTAGTTATCTTACAATGTAAGCTTAAGTGACAAGTGTGTGTAACTTGTTAAAAATTTGACACATAATGGAGGTAGTGTTGCTAGTTATGCCGTCTCATATTGGGGGTGGGACAAAAGTGGTTTTGTCTCATCCCCAATTATTTACGGGTACTCCTCGATTCTAGTTTCCTCGATTTGCGTGCCCTCAGGTCGTTTTACGAAAAACGTTTTTATAAATTATGAATCAACGGCACAAAACGAATCTAATAAAAATTGTCTCATCAAAAACGGAGTTCGAAAACGTAAATACGTAATCCTAAGGTTTTCGGTTTAGTCGTAAAGGACGTTAAATTATAATCGTAAGTCCTAATCTCTTCTCGTAAATTTGTGAGTTTATGAACCAACACAAATTCAAATTTCTAGATAATATTCAAGGATAAATTTATATTCTGAAATGTCGGACTGTCACCAAGGACGGTGTATGTAAACGTAAGCACGTATCGTAGAATCCTCCGGTTTAGACGTAGTCGATGCTACTTCAAGACGTAAATCCAAATTTCTTCCCAAAAATAAGTGAGTTCATAATATAACATTAAAAATAATGTTTTTTAATAATACTTGAGAATAAAATATCAACCATAAATTGACGGATTGTCATAGCATTTACTCCTAAACAGGATCTTTGTCCTCAAAGATCATCTTACCTTACTACTCGTTCTTATAGAGTTAAAGCCATGTGGGTATTTCCTCCACATTCGATCTTTTCTCACAAGTGTAATCCATTAAATACGCGAGTTTCATCAAACATAACAACAGGAATAAGATCAGGGTTATTGTTGACTTATTTTCTCTATCCATGATGTTCATCGGGTTTTTGATGAATGCAACTTTACGCCGATCTAAACTTCATTAAGGAATAGTCAGATTTTCACTTGATAGACATTTTATCAAGTTCGATATACTTAAACATAATTCACGCAGTCCTTGAAGTCCTAGGGTAGATCCAGCTTATATGCCTTTCAAACCAATCTTTTTACATCATCTCAATAGTCCCATACAACGGGGACTTATATCCCACGATCTTCTAGATCATCAATTCATTTTTCCATGGTTAAAATTTTTGGCATAACTTCGCTACCCATATGGCACTTCAAGATCTACATTTCATATTCACATAACCTCCTGCCCACTACCGGCAGTCAATAATCAGATCTTAATTTCAATAATCATTTCAGGCCTCGCGGGTCGAGTATTTTGTAAGGTTAGGTTCGCCATCATAGGAAACCTTAAACCTAAAAGACATGTCCAACTCACAATAGGGGTATGTCGGGTGTCTTCATCTCAACTACTGCTTACAGATGCTCTAATTTTTAAATCTTAACAAGATTCGATCTCGATCCTAACACGATAATTATCAATGATAATCTCTCCAAAGGAAAACGATTATACGGTTTATTACCAAAGGTCAATCATTCAAACATAAAACAGCACTTATAGTATTTTGTATCGCTACTTTACCTCGTCCCTTCGATTTGGGGTGGTAAACAGTACTCTCTTCAAGATTCGTTCTCAATGACTCCTGAGCAGATTTCTAGAAATTCGATGCGAAGCGAGGATCTTGATAGAGATGATCGATACATGTACACCATGTTTACACAACTCCTTTAAATATAAAAGAGTCAATTTCTTCATCAAGAATCTATCATTAACAGGAATGATATTAGCAGATTTGGTCAGTCTGTCGACGATGACCCAAATCGAATCAAATTCAGATGATGATTTTTGCAATAGTTAGACGTTTATGAATGTATGAGGCGATGTCTTCCTTCATAATTTGTCATTAGTACATCTTCTTTAGATAAAGATACTTTAAATCAGAAATGACAGGAATAGAATACTTATACTTACAAGATTCCAACATAAATATATCTCACAATCCTCCATATTTAGGCGACCATAAACGGCCTTTTAAAACAATTAACGCCATTGGCTTCTCAATTCTAATGGTTCACATTAGCTGTGAACCCCCTTTTTTCTATATTATCCTTTTTTTTACAAACATCATTTATTTTTATATTGTTCGGCAATTTATTTTGCACCTTCATTATTAAGGAACATGTCCTAATTGATTCTTTATCCTTTCTATATTATGTGTCGATATCTACATTCACCTTTCCTGATGATATTATTATCATGACCAAAATTTAGTTATAATTTCCTTCTTCATATTTTCTAAGTTTTAGTTTCATCTCAACTATTATTTTTATCTGTTTTACTCAATACGACGTCTAAAGCGTTGATAATTATTACAACTAATTAAATATAAAATATTCAATTTTTATGAAACGTAAACGTAAAGATTTTAAGTTTCTTAGTCCGTCCAATTATATGAAAATGTTCAAAATAATTTTAAATTTAATTAACACGATTTTTGTTGATTTATCGAAAATAATTAATAGGATTCGTAAATGTTCGAAAAATATTTGTTTATATTTTGGTCAAAACTTTCTTAGTTGAAAAGAAAGAATTTTCATTTCAAATTTTAAGTCATGGTTTAACGGTTTCCTCAATCCCTCTTAGGTTGTCTTGAGGTATACACAAACATTTACCCCTAAACAGGAGTTTAGTTAAATGATTTGTGTATAAGGAAATAATCTCTTAAAAATATCTTTGATAAAATATCTGTCAAAACATATTTCCATTTCTTTTTGGTAAAATCCAAAGTCTTAAAAGGGCTCTTAATTTTTGAAGAGTCAGTATGCACATATCTTACCATCATTAATCAAACGATCATTTTATGTAAAGGATCAAGCCTTAAATTACATGTTAATTATTTATGGTACAGGTTTTCATTGTTCGGACAACTCCGGGCAGTCTATAAATAATTATTAACTCATTCTTCTTCTTATAAACAAACAGATGGTTCTTAATGATCACAAGCATGAATTTATCAAATTACAGCCTACACACGTGACTCACCAAATTTATGAATGCTGCATGTGCATTGATCAATCCAAACAACATAATATGAAACTCATAATGTTCATTACAAGTTCTGGATGTAGTGATTGGAATAGATATTCTTTTTCACGGACGCGAAATTGATTATAACCATGCCGTGGATCAAATCTTCGAATATACGCTAGAACCTTGTAAATGATCGAACAAATCTTCCATTTCGAGTCATGGATATCGTTTTTGATTGTCAATTTACTCAGTTCACAGTAATCTATAAATATAAGAAATGATAACACCATAGCTCTTCATAATGACGAGCTTGGTAGAATAAAATATTTTCTCTGACAACTCTCTCAGTTGTACGGTAATTCCTTTAATTCAGATGGTGCTGACGTACAGTGCACAAGCCACAGGTGCAGCACCGGAAATATAATCAATACCAATTTCAACTTGCCTTAATGGCGAAAGTCTAGGTAATTCATCAACAAATACTTCCTAATGTTTCAGATAACATGAACATCTTTTAATAATTCATATTAGGTTCTTTCTAGATTATAATATTTATGAATAATTCACAACCATTCATGGTATAATTTCAAGTCATCCATCAAGAATTATTTAGATCACTTTTGATAATCAACATCTTATCATTTAGGGAAATTCAATTCGAGTTCCCATCAATTAAGACAATGTCGTCATGTCATAATCAATCAATCCATTCTACTGGCACAATCAACTTTCCAGTTTCATTGTCGTCGATAAGATGTGAACTTCTCAAAAGACTAATAATAACTTATAATTCTTCACAAATTTAGGGATATCCTGATACATAACTAACCTTAAAAGAGTAAGGTCAACGCATAATTTACGCGAGAGAATTTCAAATCGGATACAAATGAAAACATTTAAGGAATATAATTATATCCCATGTTTTCATAATTCGAGTACGCATTCGAAAGCTCCTCAAATCGTTACCCAGGTCATTCAGATGAAATTTAATCAAAAGAAATGATATGAACGTCGATACATCCAGTCGGGTATCAACACTCGGTAATCAGATACTTTTCCTAAGAATCTCACTACGAGAGAATTGGACAAGAAAGAATTGTCAATTGTAAAATAAGACAATTTCCACAGATGAGTAAATTCGACTCAGAAGAATAGATGGTACGGGCACATACGTAGGTATTCCTAACACTATGTCCCTATTTTTCACTTCTTGCAGATCTCATAAAATTTAATCTTTCACGATCTTTAAAGAAAATGTAGTGTTTATTAATCAGTTTTATGGTGACTACTAATCAGCCTTGCATGGTCCATTCCAAATTGTATGTAGGCGCGCAACTATATACAATTTCAAGATTAACGATGCAATACTCAGTTCGTCAAAATTTTATCATCATGTTTATAATAAAAACATTTTCATGCTTAATTCTTAAATAAGAATCAAAAATAAATTCACAAAGATTTTATTTGTTATGGAAACAATTAAGTTTTCCAAGTTACTTTATAAACAACCTCATTTCGATAACAATCACTTATAAATCTTACTTTGAATAATCCTTATAGTGATGAAAATTCAATTTTTTTTTCAATGGATACGGTTTTATCTGATAAAAACAATGAGTGATCTGCAAAAGAGTGATGAAAGCTTGTTCACCAAGAACTAACTACAATATGATAGGAAATGAGCTTTAGCCAAATAATCATGAGGTTCATGATCTCGATGGCACTCAAAAGAATAATCCACAACGTAACTCAATTCAAGATGAGTACTTGTTCAATGGTTGCATCACTAATGCGAACATTAGAACGAAGCAATAAAAGATAGATAACATCCATACATGTAGGATTTAGCAATCAAAGGTAGTCTTTTTCATTAATCACAAACAAGTCAAAATTCTACCGTAACACATTACGTGTCACTATGTCATACAATTCTCAGAACTCATCCTACCAACTGATATCTCAGTTAAGTTAGGGATTTTTAAAAGATACCACAATGAATACAAACCTACAAGAGTCATTAGGTGTTCCATATGTCCCGGAAGATCCATTGGTCCCAATTTAGAAGAAGATTTCTTCAATTTATTTCTTGGACATTGGGCATCCTCGTTAGTGGACAATGGCCTAGGAACAACCCTTAACACGAACCTACAATCATTTAAAACCTAATAATTCAATCAAAGAACTTAAAGACTTCCTCTTAACAATCTCATATTCCATACAGGTTAAGTTTCACTTTATTCAAGTTTTAACCAATTTTATACTCAATTCGATATCCTACCTTATTATCCCATACTTTCAACCTTATTTATAAACCTTAATAGGGCAATAAAAGCTCTATATGATCAACACTTAATTTCCGATTCTATAACTTCTTCATCAATAGTTATCAAATGAGTCACTAGTATGAAATGACTCGATCATTCAATTAGACTTCTCGGAAAGGTACTAGTGGCATGAGGCTTTTGGGTAATGGTTCCAATGACAGCCTCAAGTGCAACATTCACCCTTTCGATTTCAAATTTAAGAATTGGGTGACAGCGAATCAGATGACATCTTTCTAGGTGGTAACGTTTTGTCAAACTCCACTCTATAAGGAAAGATCGTCATGACATCGATATCAAATTTAATCTCGCCAATTCTTCTTTAATATCATAATTAACTAATGTCAACATTTCTACGAATATCAACCATTTGTTGGGATTATAAATATCCACAACTTGGTTTAGATCTAGGATAGCTAGAATTCCTACGAGAATAGCTTCGATTAATTTAATAGAGGATTTAGGGTCCCTTGTGACAATCTACGTCGTATAAATACCTCGTATAAATATCCAAATAATAATCAAACAATCATGTAATAAAATTACATCATATATATATATATATATATATATATATATATATATATATATATATATATATATATATATATATATATATATATATATATATATATATATATATATATATATATATATAATCCAAGTTATATATATATATTAAAATAACACTTCTCAGTCTGGCCTTTTCGGTAACTCGGGAATTCTTCGACACCGTTATAGTCAAAAGATTTTTAGACATTTTCAGAAAAATGTTTTTAGTTAAAAGATTTTGAAATGTTTTATTCAAAACCTTGGTTTTAAAAATCTTTCGTTCTCTATAACGAGAGCTATGGACCAAACTGTAACACCCCCAAATTTATACAACTCAATACAGCGGAAGACTCGTTGGTGTTACGGGATAGAACATTACTCACATCATAGACAACGCTTAAAAATCGCGTCGTTTAATAGTAAAGAATTTCCATTCATAAATATCAAGTTTACATGGGTCCCAAGTCATAATCATTTCATACAATTTTACAAAAGATTTGAATGGAAATTGTTATTTAAGTGCGGGCCATGAATTCTTGTTGTCTTCCCGAGAATTACCTTCAAGTACCTGAGATAAAACATGTTAAAAGAAAAGGTCAGCGATAACGCCGAGTGAATTCATAGAGTTTAATAAAATCCATCAATATAACATCGGTATAAAAATTATTACCGAAAATCATTTTGTACAATTCATTGTAATAGGCCATAAAATAGCCAAAGTCATTTTATACAAATCTTTATCAAAAATCATAATATAGGCTTTCGCCTTCAAAACCATTATACGAACCAATGTCGTAAAAATATCATACAATGCGTTTTATAACGTTGTATAGAAATAAAAACCGTTATATGAATATGGTTATATAAAACCAAAACACAAAATAACATCAGTAATAAGACCCCGTATTGCTAGTCAGGCAATAAATCGTAATTCAATGCGTATATCAGTATTTTCGTTATTTGGATTATTACAAGCCGCATGACATTGTTACCTTACTATCACAACAACGGGTAGCTAACCCGATACTCAATTTGCCCATCTAAGTTAGCGTGTCGTCACAATAATCACGCTATGGAAATCTTCTCATACATAAATCCGCTTACCAATCAATGTGGCACGACGGGGATCAACCGTCAAGGCGCGAACTGGGATGATCGTCCCCAAATAGTACTATTATATGCATAAGCGTCTACCAAATCCCGGTAGTTCACAATTCATGCTAATGGGACTTTTAGTGACATAACCTAACTTTAATAATCCATTTTATTTCATACTTCGGGTCATATATCATTCATCAGGTCATACAATCATTCGGGTCCAAATCAATAAACAAACAATCGGGACAACTAGTGTCCTATTTCATAAAAACTAACATGTTATCTCCCTCGTGGGTTTATCAAACATTTCATAAAAACATTTAAAAGAGTGCGAGGCTATGAACTCACGTTGATGTGGGAAGGCGGTTATCGGCGATTCAGATGTACGGTACGTGCTTCAATCACGGAAGCCTAGACAAATAATACTCGTCTTAGACTTTTGTCCAATGACTTTATCAAAATAATAATTATGTATACATATGATGATTTTATATATATGATGATCAAGCGGGTTTACATATTCTCTTTTACTCATTTTAGTGTTTATGTATTGGTAACTTCTTACTAGTTTACTAATTTTACCTATTTACGTGTTTTAGGTCCAATAAGCTTATTATAAGTTCATTAACTTGTATTAATCCATTTCATACTTGTATTATCAGTATTTATACTTTACATGTTGGGCCCAAATGGGTTAAGCCCAATAAATAAGTTTATAAGTGTTTTAGCCCATTTTGTTGTATTATTAGTCCAATAACGCTAACTTAGCCCGTTAATGTCCGTATGTTTTATAGTTCGGGTTTTATCGGTTTTTACTTGTTATATATGTTTATATATCAGTATATGAGTTTATAAAAGTTACATTAGACGGGTACAACCGTCTAAGTTTTATTTAACAAAAACGTTAATTTTACGGTAATAGCCGAAAAAGTCTTAAAAATCATGTTTATAGTTTTATAACTTATAAAACTTATCAAACTACCATTTTTATAAAATGTCTATTTATTTATCCTTATAGATATTTATATAAATGTATTATATAAGTTAGTGGGTTTTAATTCACATTTTATACTATTTTTATTTGAGTGCTTATATAATACTATTATACTTTAATTTTCCCAAAATCTGATTTTTACTTTCATGTTCACCAAAACAGCCATATCTAGAGTTCTATATGGAGATAGAAGCTCAAAGTTTTATGACATAAACTAAATGATATGTGCTCCATTTAACTCGTCTATAGCTACTGTTGAATCAGCCTCTAAGTATTTTCTAAAAATCGTCCAAAACAGTGAACTCAGATTTGCACTCTAAACTTGTTTTGATCATATCTCACTCATCCTAATGATTCCATTGCATGGCCAACTCTCACATGTGTAAAAGACATATTACTTACTGTATATCCATTAATCTATGCCATTTTATCAGTTCATAATGTGGTTAGTTACTGTTTTTATACAGCCTACCATTTAAGCAAGATTTAACCATTTTTACATGTAGTTTGTCCATCTTTTTACCCATGTTTATCAAATTTATCAACACCAAATCCCCACATAATATTTTTATCATCATTCATCATCATATACATATAAATAAGTAAAATAAATACAAGATTACATAATCAAAATAACAAGAAGATGGAAAGAACAATCTTTATACCACCAAGATGATGTAGGTTGTGATTAGGACATGGATTTTGATGGAGAAACTTGTGATAAACCAAGACCATCTTCAAGACCACCCATCTACATGAACACCTTGATGATAATCAGCCCTTTAATCCTTTGAAAACTCCTTTTGGGATGTTAAAACTTGCACCAATCTTCATATCTCCAAAAGGGCATCATTATATGTAGAAATAACATAAGATTTCATGGTAAATTTTGATCAAAATGGGTGTTTAGGGGGGAAAGTGGACGGCTCAAAGAGGAGAGTGAGAGGATTTGAGAGTGGTTTTGCATGTGAAAATGGAAGCTAATGGGAAGAATGAGTGGTTTTGGTGGTTAGTTATCTTACAATGTAAGCTTAAGTGACAAGTGTCTAACTTGTTAAAAAATTGACACATAATGGAGGTAGTGTTGCTAGTTATGCCGTCCCATATTGGGGGTGGGACAAAAGTGGTTTTGTCTCATCCCCAATTATTTACGGGTACTCCTCGATTCTAGTTTCCTCGATTTGCGTGCCCTCGGGTCGTTTTACGAAAAATGTTTTTATAAATTATGAATCAACGGCAAAAAACGAATCTAATAAAAATTGTCTCATCAAAAACGGAGTTCGAAAACGTAAATACGTAATCCTATGGTTTTCCGGTTTAGTCGTAAAGGACGTTAAATTATAGTCGTAAGCCCTAATCTCTTCTCGTAAATTTGTGAGTTTATGAACCAACACAAATTTAAATATCAAGATAATATTCACGGATAAATTTATTTTCTGAAATGTCGGACTGTCACCAAGGACGGTGTATGTAAACGTAAGCACGTAACGTAGAATCCTCCGGTTTAGACGTAGTCGATGCTACTTCAAGACGTAAATCGAAATTTCTTCCCAAAATAAGTGAGTTCATAATATAACATTAAAAATAATGTTTTTAAATTATACTTGAAAATAAAATATCAACCATAAATTGACGGATTGTCACAGAATGTGCCTCTTTAGAAGTGTGAGCCATAAGACATTTCTCATCTTTGGGGTTGTCATCAACATCTTCACCGCTATCACTCCATGAACCTCCAACGAACGCCGTGTTGTTCTTGTCGCGTGAAGGCTTAGGACAATCACCGATGAAATGATTCAGATCACCACATCTAAAGAATTTTCTATCACCTTTATCATCTTTGGCAAATCGGTTTTCTGAGAAGGGTTTCTTTTTGTTGTTTGGTTGCCTCACGTATTGACCTCGTCTTTTGAAGAACTTCTTAAAGTCTCTAACCGCCATGGCATATTCCTCATCATCACTATCCGAGGAGCATTCATGTTCACTTTGTGCCTTCTTGGCCTTGAGTGCAAGAGAATTTCTTTCACTCTTGGTTTTCACCATTTCCGAGTCCTTTAAAATTATCATCTCATGAACTTTCAAGTTACCAATGAGTTCATCGAGTGATAATTTGGCGAGATCCTTTGATTCGTCAATCTCCGTGACTTTAGCTCTCCATTTTGGATGCAATGCCCTAAGAAACTTCCTAACATTGTTCTTGCTAGAAAAACCTTCATCAAGTGCTTTTAGACTTGTAATAGTGTTAAATCTAGCAAATGCACTATCAATAGTTTCATCTTCTAAGATGACAAATTGTTCATATTGTTGAACAAGACGGTCGATTTTACTTTCTTTGACTTGGATATTACCTTGGTGGGTTACTAAAAGAGTGTTCCAAGTATCTTTAGCAGTTTCAAAAAAAAAATCCTTTCGTACTCTTTCTTTTGTAAAGCATTATAAACCACCATTTTTAGCCTCATTATTTTTAGCAAGTTTCCTTTTAGTATCATCATTAGCTTTGTCAAAAGTGACTATCTCTTTGCTTTTAGAAACTTCATTATATTGATATGGCAAAAAATCACCCTTGGTAATAACATGCCAAAGATCTAAATTTTTTGATTTCACATAAGTCTCAAATCTATTTTTCTAATAAATAAAACTATTAGTTTCAAAAAGAGGTGGTCTTTGCATGAATTACCCTTCTAGATACTTGTTGGAATCCATAGATCGACTCAAGTTTTAAAATACAATATATTTTAAAAATGCTTGAGCAATCACGCTCTGATACCAATTGTAGAAACTAGAAGGGGGGGGGGGGATTGAATAGTTTCTTAATTTTACTTGTTAAAGATTGGTTTTTAAAAATCCTTTTAAAAAACTTAGGCTTGAGTATTTATGTGAAACCTTCTTATACACAATATGAACAAGGTATCGTGCAACTAAACTAATAATAAAAAATACAAAGAATATTGAAAGTAAAGATATAAGGGAAGGAAAGGTCAAACCAAACACCAAGGATTTATAGTGGTTCGACAACGAAGCTCACTCCTTGTTCCTACTCTACTCCTCGAGTACTCCTTACTCGAGAGTTCACTAATCAACAAGCTTCTTAAGGTGGAGAAACCGTACACAACGTCGCTTATCCAATTTCCGACTCTAAGCTAATAGTCGAGCCCTAATCTTAGCTAGGAACAATCTACACCAATATACTTTAAGGACCATGTATTAACCTTAATACATACACAACTTCCAAATAGACACAACTAATTGGATCTTCACAACAATGACACAACAATGAATAAATAAGTTTGGATCTTCAACGGATCTTTGAGGTAGACACACCACTTCAAGGATGATAGTGTTCTTCTCTTTGCACTTTGAGAGGAAGAGATGAGAGGAGAAAGATTCACTTCTAAACAAGTAGTAATCAAACAAATGATCAAGGATTTGAGTGATTTAAGAATTATGAAAGAATCTTGAAATGTATGTGCAAAAGAGGCGAGGAGAAAGTCTGAGAATGGTCCACTATTTATAAGACAAACTTCCAACGACTATATCTTCCCGCGGTTCCTTATTGGAGGCCTTGGTTCCTTATCGATAAGGAACCGCCATAGCCACAAAGGAACCGTCAGAGTAGACTCCGCTGATTTTTCTCTTTTAGTGGATTGGTTCAAATCTGGGGATTAAAATATCCTGAAAGGATATTCCAAACCAAGATAGAATATCCCTTGTGACAATCTACGTCGTATAAATACCTCGTATAAATATCAAAATAATAATCAAACAATCATGTAATAAAATTACATCATATATATATATATATATATATATATATATATATATATATATATATATATATATATATATATATATATATATATATATATATATATATATATATATATATATATATATATATATATATATAATCCAAGTTATATATATATTAAAATAACATTTCTCAGTCTGGCCTTGTCGGTAACTCGGGAATTCTTCGGCACCGTTATAGTCAAAAGATTTTTAGACATTTTCAGAAAAATGTTTTTAGTTAAAAGATTTTGAAATGTTTTATTCAAAACCTTGGTTTTAAAAATCTTTCGTTCTCTATAACGAGAGCTCTGGTACCAAACTGTAACACCCCCAAATTTTTACAACTCAATACAGCGGAAGTCTCGTTGGTGTTACGGGATAGCACATTACTCACATCATAGACAACGCTTAAAAATCGCGTCGTTTAATAGTAAAGCATTTCCATTCATAAATATCAAGTTTACATGGGTCCCAAGTCATAATCATTTCATACAATTTTACAAAAGATTTGAATGGAAATTGTTATTTAAGTGCGGGCCATGTATTCTTGTTGTCTTCCCGAGAATTACCTTCAAGTACCTGAGATAAAACATGTTAAAAGAAAAGGTCAGTGATAACGCCGAGTGAATTCATAGAGTTTAATAAAATCCATCAATATAACATCGGTATAAAAATTATTATCGAAAATCATTTTGTACAATTCATTGTAATAGGCCATAAAATAGCCAAAGTCATTTTATACAAATCTTTATCAAAAATCATAATATAGGCTTTCGCCTTCAAAACCATTATACGAACCAATGTCGCAAAAATATCATACAATGCGTTTTATAATGTTGTATAGAAATAAAAACCGTTATATGAATATGGTTATATAAAACCAAAACACAAACATAACATCAGTAATAAGACCCCGTATTGCTAGTCAGGCAATACATCGTAATTCAATGCGTATATCAGTATTTTCGTTATTTGGATTATTACAAGCCGCATGACATTGTTACCTTACTATCACAACAACGAGTAGCTAACCCGATACTCAATTTGCCCATCTAAGTTAGTGTGTCGTCACAATAATCACGCTATGGAAATCTTCTCATACATAAATTCGCTTACCAATCAATGTGGCACGACAGGGATCAACCGTCAAGGCGCGAACTGGGGTGATCGTCCCCAAATAGTACTATTATATGCATAAGCATATCTCCATAAGTTCCAAAAATCTTTCCTTTTATTTCGTCAGATGGATACTGAGATGGCTAAAAAATTGCAATACCGGGATCGAACACCTTTTCCTTTAGTGGAAAATAACACTCAGGCTCAGTAGACCTTGAAGAGGATCAACTCATAAATCGCACAATCTCATCCTCAGAAGGTGGATAGAGAGGTTCAAGACATAGGTGTTACGGATATCGGTGTCTTCCGGCTTCTTCTCCTTTGAAACGGGTTTCTTCATATCCGAAAGAGGATAAAGAGCATAATCAAAGTCCAAAGGAGGAGAATCATTCTCATTTGGGAAGTAAGTGTTGAGAAAAGTAGAAAAGTATTCCTCAAATGAGTAGTCATCCAAAGTAGGATCTAGCATTGTCGGTGGAGGATCTTCATCAAAAGTAGGAACAAGGTCATCATGTGAAGAATCACTCGAAAGAGTATAGACATCATCAAAGTCATCATAAGTTGGCATGTCTTTATACTAAGAAGAAAAATCATCAAAATCATCCATGTTAGAACTAGAATCATCATCATAGTCATCATAGGTTGGTGGAGACTCATAAATTGGTGGGGGATCTAAATTGGAGAGAGAATCATCCACATCATCTTGGAAAAGTGGATTATCATAGCAAGAATCGAAAAGAGGATTGTTGTAGACGACAAAATCATCAAGCACATTAATCAAATTCGCTTATTCTCTTCCATTGAATTTGTTTGTGATCTTCCCCATTTTAAACACTTGTGCATCATTCCCGACTCTTAGAATTAGTTCACCTTCGCCAACATCGACTAAAGCTTTTTCGGTTCTCAAGAATGGCCGACCAAGTATTAACGGAATACGAGGGTCCATTTCATAATCAACAACAAAGTCGACCGGAAAAGTGAAGGTACCAACTTTAACGGACACATCTTCGGCAATACCGACGGGGTAAGCGAGAGTGCGATTTGCTGGCTCAAGAGTCATCTTTGTTGGTGTAAGATCGGGTAATGATAGTGTTTTCCAAAAACTTAAAGGCATCAAATTAATACTTACCCCGAGATCAACTAAGGCATTAAATTCTCCAGTTTTATTAAAAATGCAAGGCAACACGAAACGACCGGGATATCCAAGTTTTTCCGGAAGTTCTTTAAGAATGACTGCAGAACATTTTTCATTAAAGCGTATGTTGACAAACTCAGCCATCTTTTCCTTCTTGTTAAGCAATTCCTTGAATGCTTTGACGAATTTCGCCATTTGGACAAGTGCTTCAATGAGGCTAATGTTGAAGGTCATTTGTGATATCATCTTTAGAAAAGAAGTGATTTGATCATCCTTTTAGTAAGCAATTTGCTTTTGTCTAAGCGAGAAGGATAAGGGATGTTGGGTTTATAGGTGGAAGGTGGGGTTGGTGAACGGTTTCTCTTGGGTACTTTTTCATGCATAAGTGGAGACGGTAATGGAGAACTCGTACTAGCCGTGGTAGTAGGCGGGATACATGGTGGTGGAGGAGGTGTAGATGGAGTAACTGGGGGAGGGGTAGATGGTCCTACTAAAGTTTCTCCACTGCGTGTAGTAATAGCACTCACATTCGCTCTTGGGTTGGTGACGGTATTTGAGGGAAGAGAGCCTGAAGTAGAGGGTTGAGTACTTTGAAAGAAACTAGCCATCATATTCTTCAAATCATTCGTTTGATTGCTGAAAGAGGTTTGCATGTCATGTCGAAGCTCGGTTCTAATATCATTCCCTTGCTTAGTGATATCTCCTTTCAAGTTGATGATTTGGCTTTGCATATTCTTAACTAGCTCTCCTTGGGTCCTCATGAAAGTTTCAACATCTTGATTAATGGGTGGTGCTTGTTGAGCGGGTAGGTGATAAGGATTAGAAGCTCCAGGTGGGTTTGGAGTGCTTCAATTGTAGTTGTTGGGGTTGTGGTTTGAGGAGAAAAACCGGGTGAAAGAAAGTTGTTAGAACGGTAACTTAGCAAGTTACGATCACCTTGAGGTCGGGCTTGATAGCTTTCCGTTGAATAGTTACCATGAGCCGCATACACGTTTTTCGGATTGTCATGAGTAGAAGGACAATCAGTGTATGAATGAGGACCGCCGCAGATCTCACAAGAAAGTGCTACAGCTTTAACTTGTTGTTGTTGATTTGTAGCCAAGAGTTTGATACTTTTGTTCATTTCGGCCATCATGCGAGTGAATTCGGTTATCTCGGTGTGTGATAATGTAGAAGAAACATTGACTCTCGGGTTATCCCTTGAAGATGCGGATGAATCCCAATTTTTGTGATGATTAGTCATGTTCTCTATAAGCTCTCTACACTCCTCGGGTCTTCTTTTCATAAATGTGCCACCGGCGGCTGCATTAATCGTATCAAGATCACGAAAAGTTAAACCGTTTTAGAAAGTATCAATTAAGGTGACGGGGAGCATGTTGTGGTTTGGACATCGATCGATCAAAACATTATATCGTTCCCAAGCATCAAAAAGCGATTCATCAAGTTCTTGTGTAAATCCACTGATTTGATTCCGAAGGCTCGTGACCATGGATGGTGGAAAGTAGCGCGACAAAAATCGTTGAGTCATCGCGTCCCAAGTATGAATTGAATTCTTTGGAAGACGATCAAACCATTTTTTGGCATGGTGGGATAATGTGTGTGGAAATAGGTGAAGGCGAAGAAAATCCATGGTAGCACCGTGAAATTTCATGCTTTGAGTGACGGTAATGAATTTGTCGAGATGTTTGTTGGCATCATCATCCGTTAATCCGCGAAATGGACAAGTATTTTGAACTTTTTGGATCATGTGATGCTTCAACGAAAAATCTTGAGCCGTGATTTGCAGCGGCGTAATCGGTCCTCCGCGTCCATTCATTGTTGGTTGACACAGCTCCTCCATCGTTCGAAGGTCTGGTTGAGAACCATGGTTGTTATTATTCATGTTGGGGTGAGGTGGATTATTGTTGTTGTGCACACCAGCCATATCTAAATCTTCAAGAGTCTCGGGCTCTGAATAAGATGAAGAACTAGTACGCATACACCTGCAAAAGAAAAAGAAAAAGATACCAAGAAAAATAGAGAATATATATATACTTGTAAAAAAAATTCTTTTTGGTTTTTTTAAATCTTTTTAAATTTTTATGGATTTTTTTTAAATTTTTTTAGTTTTTATGGATTTTTGAAAACTTTTGAGCAAGAAAAATTACGTTCACGAGTGAACCGATCCCAAAATTCAACGCGTCTCTCACAGAAAACCGTTAATCTTCACGAAAAGAGCCGGCAGCGGCGCCATTTTAATACAGAGATTTTACCAAGTATGAAAAGTTATCGTCTCGTCTCGATTCGAATTGACTGCGGTTTAACGTGCGACTCAGTCGTCTTTTGGTGGAAAAGAAATAGATTGGTCGTTGTAGTAAAATTAAAATGCAAAACTTTAAAGTAAATGACACGGTAAATAAAGCTAAAACTAATTAAAACGTAAATGGCAATAAATTTAAGACTTTAAAAGTAAATTAATTAAATGACGTAAAATCAAAACTTGACAAAACGTAAATTTAAAAACTTTAAAATAAAATACTTTAAAAATTAAACAAAGACTATTAAGTAAAAATAAAGCTAAGTAAAAATGGCGGGAAAAATAAATTTAAAAATTAAATTGGACAAAAATGAAATAATTTCGCAATAATAAAAAAATTGAATTAATTTCGCAATTAGAACAATAATTTCGCAATTCCTAAAAGTTGAACACAATTTCGCAATAATTGCAAAATCATGTAATAATTCCGCAATATGAAGACTATACACAATTTCGCAATATTGCGAAATTGTGTATTAAATTCGCAATACCAAAAGGTAAAGATTTCGCAAAGCAGGATTGAGTAAGATTTCGCAATAATGAAGAATGGAAGGATTCCGTAATGTTGTTGTGATTCAATTTCGCAATAATTACAAAATTAAGGCACAATGTCGCAATATTAAAAAAGTTGCAAATTTGAATCAGCTATTCCTAAACACTAGGATCTCGTAAAAGGACGAAAATAAGCACTTAAAACTCAACTTTTTAAGGACAATAAGCAAAATAAAACACCAATAAGCTAACTAAAAAGCCTAGATTAATGCTAAAACTTATAAAAACTTCAAAAACAAACCACGAAACTTAAAAAGATGTAAATTTTTTGTAAAAAGTAGACGAAAAAGATTAAGATTAAGAACACGAAATCAAAACAAACAAAGATTATGAAAAAGATTAAGATTAAGAAAAGAAGAAAAGTAGAATGAGATGATTTAAAAAGCTTGAAGATAAAAGATTAAACAACACAAAAATTAAAACTTACTTGAAATTAAAGGCAAGAATTTAAATGAAAATTAAGTAAATGACAATATGAAAGTGCATGTAACTAAATTGAAGAACTATGTGTCAAATAGCCAACACCTGCTAATGTGTCATTAGGGGGGTATTTATAGGGAGCTTAGCAAGTGTTGATTGGAAGCTTCCTTCTTTCTTTCTTTCTTTTCGTCTTCTAAACTCTTCGACTCTTTCGACTTTGTCTCGGGATTATTTAAACTCGTCTTATAATTTCTTCATTTATTAGACTTGAGTTCTTCGACTTCATTAAACTTCCGTCTTTAGACTTTTTCTTCGATAAATCTTCAGAATAGGCCTTGGACTTCCGTTCTTTTTGCACTCTTAATCTTTTGACTTCGTCTTTTGTCTTTTTCTTCGATAAAATCCCGTGAAAGCCTATGTTTTCTTCCCTTTTCACATTTTGGTCCTAAATTACAAAAAAAACACAAACCACGCATAATTCTGAAATTTACGACATAAAATACACGTTTTGGCTTGGTTATTATTATAATTAAGTGGTAAAAGGATAAGTGTTTTCACACTTATTAGAAATCTGAATTATGCTAAGTGTGTGTAAAATTCAAACTTAAGCTACATTACAAGAAATGAAACTATCTAGGGGTTTTTATAGACTTGATATGTGATGCAGTTGAGTAGGGTGACGTGTCGTGGCAAATAGGAAGTTTCCAGGTGTCATAATTCTACTAATCAGTTCTTCATGTGTTCTTCCTAAATTTGGGATTTTTATTCACAGAATGATTTGTTAATTGGACACTGTGTTCGCCTTGTTGTGTTGATCATTTTCCATCTTTGTAGCTCTTCATGATACAGCCTCTAGCGTGCTATGCGTTCTGGGAAGAGATGTGCCACGTGGCAGTCTTGGGTTGGATGATAAATGAAGACACGAATCGTTATCCAAAAGACGATTTTTGATTGGATGAATATGTGTAGTGGATGTTACTGTCCAGATTCTTATCACTCCTCATTTATTGAGATGAAGTGTCAATCCGAATCTTTCTTTTCTTGGACTCCCATTGGCTGAAAGCTAAGTCACAAGGATCAAGCCATATTTAACTTTCCAAATTGACAGTTTAAGTCCCTCAAGTTGGCATATTCTATATTTTAAGTATTAACACTTCATAACTTGTCAAAATCAACTCTTTGACTTGAGTTTTAAACAATGTTGACCCTTGATGAGAATGCTTTTATAAATAGTCTCATCGTCCAAAACGGGCTTTGGATGCATAAAATATCATGAAAAATACCAAATATATGCTTGTGTTTGTTACTTGTATATTTTAGGTACGGATATTGAGAAAATGACAAAAGATCACAAGAAACAAGCGAAAACGAACACGGGAAACGAAGCCGCACGATGAACCAAGCCCTAGTGTTGATTTTCCAAGAATAACCCTTGAAGATTTGAAGATTGTACAAGAAGGGTCCTCCAAATATTGAAGAATTGACACTTTAAACCCTTGTATATTCATAATTACAAGTTTGGTCCTTAAAGTTTGTCAAAATTAGAAAAAGGACCCTCAACTTTGAAGAATTGGCAAAAATAGTCCCTCATATTTGAAGACTTGTCACCTATAGTCATCCATGAAGACAAAGACACAAGTGAAGACCTTGAAGATTGAAGACATGTCAAAATTGGTCCTTTAAACATCAAAGAATTATAAAACAAGCCCTTTTAATTCTTCTTGGAAAAGATTTGTGGCCAAAATCAAAGTTTGGAAACATTGATAACAAAGGGAATGAATATTCAGCTGCTAAGAAACAATTTATAAACCATGAGGGCCAACTGTGGCAGACAACCAAACCTCCAACACCGACTCTTGGCTTGACACGTAGCCCACTCACCCACCTCAACCAATCAGAATCTCCCAATTCTCCACATCACCCCAACCCACTAACCCGGTTTAAACTTATTTAATTAAGTTTAAATTTACGCGGTTAACACCATTTTTAAAAACCCAAACAGATCAAATTAGCTATTGTTTATCATAAACCCTAATCACTAATTACCTTAACCACTTGAAATTAAAGGGAGAAACTGTCCAGATTTATGATTAAACTACCTCTAAACACTTTGCCTCTCTAAAATCAACCATCCCTTTCACTAAAACCCTTTCCCACATGCACATGCCCCTACCCTTCTCGTCCAAACAAGAGTGAGCCAGCAAATCAACGGGCAATATCCTAGCTTCATTCCTACGTATTATATGGGCCATTGAGATCACAAAACAACAAGAATCATCACATGGAGCAGCTTCAAATTAAAATTTCAAACGAATATTCCAAAGCATCTACAAGGGCAATTTTGGGACTTCAATCTTAGGGTTTAAGTATTATTTCAGCTTTCTAGTCATGTAAGCCCTCTATATAAAGGGTCCTTAGGATTCATTTTTAAGGTGTTCTTGGTTTTTCTTTGGGTTCACAACTTTGTAAATCCCCACTATCTAATGAGAAGTGTGGTGTAATATTTGATGAATGAAAAGCAAGTTCCAAGTTTATGTTATATGACTCTTATTGTTATGGTTCTTATTAAATTCGTTTTTAAGATTCTGCTTGTGTTACAAAATTGAAAGTTTTTTTTGGCTTTATAAAAAAGGTTGAGGAAAGAAAGTTGAAGAATCCCCAAACAGCTTCTCATTTGAGTGATATCAAGGGTCAGTGGACGTATAAGACTTGGGTGAACGAGAGTTGGTGGCATCACTTTCTTTGGTTTTCTGTGATAAACCCTAGAAGAAGTTCTTTAAGCTTGTTATCCTTTTTGTGTTGGCATTAGAAAGACTGCATCTTGTATTACTCTCATCTCAAGTTAAGCTGTCAAAGGATTTCTATATAATCCTTTTGATATTAACAAGAGAAATAGTGGACATTTGTTGAAAAAATATTTCTATGAATTGCTGTTGATGTTTGTTATATCTTAGCAGGGGAGTTTTGGAAGCTATTGCACTCCTTTGCACTTAAGCTCATACACTCCAAGGTGTGGATGTGCACCTTGGAGGTAAGTTTCTTACCTGTTTTCATATAAGCTAAAAGTTTGTGAAATTGACTTGTGGGGTAAATGTTTAAGATTTAGCTGATAATACTTGCTTATTATGTGTTTATATGAGATTTGATGCATGATTTATATGCTAGTTGAAAGATTTGAGTGGATCTTGCATGATAAATCTTTGGTAAATCTGTATGTTCATCAGTTTAACGGGTGTTTGGTTGAACTGCTAAAAAGGTTTTAGGGAACACATAAATTATAATTTTGATTTGAACAAGTTTTTAATGCAGTTTATTGTACTAATGTATGTCATGGTTTATGTTTGGAAACAAGTGCTTGATTTTGCTTGCTTGAAAATCGATAAAATAGCTCAATTTATTAAGTCTGCTGAACTAGATTGTTTTAATACTTTTGAAGTCTGAAATATGTGTCACTGTTAGATCATATGGAAAGTTAGGATTGCTTCCTGTTAAGATTGTTGTTTGGTAACATATGAATCTATATTGGACTGTATAAATCTAACTTCATTGTCATATAGATCACCAATAGAGTTACCTGCTTAAAACCTGAAAATTCTTGTTTTTGTTGAAGATTAATCTTGCAATCTGGTGTGGCTATTTGTTTTCTATTTAAATTATTTGTGACTCCCACAAGTCAACTGACTTGTGAGGTGCCTTATCTTGCCAAATCACCAAGCTAATCACATCAAACAACTAAGAATCAAGGTCTCAAGCAGACTATGACAATTCCTATTGTCATTAGAGAGCAACACACATCTCGAACAACTTTGTGTTTTTGTTTATATTCATACTATAGCATCATATCTAGAACTGGGCACGTTTTGAGTTTGATTTAGGCTTAATCTTGCTAAATTTTGAGTTTAATTTGTGTTTGTGTGTTGAGATAATCATCAGGTTTCAGTTTTATAAAAAAAGAAAATAAAAAAAGAACATTTGTTCAAAAAGGACGTGGCCAGGACTCGAACCTGCGTCACTCCTCTTACACACCAACGCTTTACCCATCTGCGCCCTTGGGACTTTTACTGATAGAGTTCATTTCAAATTCTATTTAAGGGGTGGTTTGTTTTGAGCTTATTATTAATATTGAACCAAATAAGCTGCTTAACAGCTTATTTGTGTGGCTTTTTAGGTGTTTTACATTTTTCTCTTATTTGTTAATCAGTTTAGGATTTTTCAAGTTAAAAATTTTATTTTTAACGTTATTAATTAAATTTTTATCATTATTTTAAATTTAAATTTTAAAAAATAGTTTAAAATTAGTTAAAAGTATTTTAAAATTTTGGAAAAATCATTTTTAAGTTTTAATTAGTATTTTAGAGGATTACAAAAGAAATTTTTTTCTATTTGACTTATTTTCAATTTTATTTAATTTTTGGTATTTAATTAGCCTTTAAAAATTAATATTAAATTATTAAAAAAGTTTTGGAAATTTTTGTTTGCATTTTTTTCTTAATTACATTTTTCTTGATTTTAGGTAATTTTTTGGTAATTTTTAGGACACTTTCGTTTTTCGTCGAATTTTACAATTTTACGTTTTTACGTCGTAGGGTAATTTTTAGCGTAATTCGTCTTTTTCTTTCTCATTTCCATCAATATTAATCTCAGAGTTAATCATTTCTTAACACACACACCAAGCCTCCTTGAGAACGATCCCACACAAAGGGTCATAAGTGCTTTCGTTTTCCTAAACGAACACTTAATACTTACCGCTTTTACCTCGTTTTCCTAAACGAGTGTGAATTTACAACTATCATTTTGGCGCCGCTGCCGGGGAGGCGTGTTGTGTTTTGATTTGAACAATTGTTGTTTTTATATAGCCATAATAGCTATTTGTATTAGTAGCACTCTACTAATACGTATTATCGGTTTTTGTTTTTTTGTGTGAATACTATTACTATATTGTATACATAGAACAATAAATTCACAAGTACTCGAAAAGTGTAAAAACACAACCTTGATTGGGAGGTCATTACTCAATCATTGTATCCGAATCTCAAACAAGAAAGAAAAGTCAAAATAGATAAATACTTTCGTGAAGCTTAATTTTTACAAACACAAACTATAAGGTGGGTATAAGGCGGGTATTATAAAATATACCCTAAGGAAAAAGGCTCTTAAGTGCTTCGCGCCGCCTCGTTTCCCCGCTTGCTTGTGAGTGTTTAGATAAAAAGGGCTAATCGAGGGTTTTCCAACCAAAGTATTATCTAAGTATCATATATATTTTCTTGGTTTCATTTGATTAAACCCTCTTGAACGTTTTGGTGTTCCACCAACGTTCTAAAGTCATCGAAGGCGTTCACTTCACGTGATCATTTTCATTCCTTGAGGCTTCTTTAATCAAGAGATTTGATTAAGGCGGAGATTTGTAGATTTTTCTACTTAATACATTCACCAAAATCCAATAAAAATGTAAAAAACAATCAAAAACCACAAAAAAATTGGAAAAGTTAAAAACACAAAATAGAATCTTCTTTGCTCATCCCCACGTTGTACGTGACGTTTATGCAAACTCGCAACCAAGCTAGACGTGTATGTAAACAAAGAAACCGAAAAGAAACCACACCTAACCTTTCAAGTGAAGAATCTCATATTGACGAACCTATCGTAGAACAAGAAGTCACCATGGCTAATCGAACTATGATGGAGTTACTTCAAGCACCCACCGAGGGTTATGGAGAGTCTATTGTGATTCCCGCAATCCTTGCGGAAAATTTTGAAGTGAAAACTGGTTTGTTGTTGATGATCCAAAACAACAAATTCCGTGGTGATGAAAAGGACAACACACACAACCATATCCACCAATTCAATCGTCTTACCACCAGTTGCAAAATTTAAGGATGTTGCTAATGATTCGATTAAGATGATGCTTTTTCCGTATTCCTTAGCGGGGCCCGCTAAAATTTGGTTAGAGAAAGAGCCACCCAATTCTATATTGACGTGGAAGGATCTCGTTTCAAAATTCGTGAACCAATTTTTTCCGCCCTCTAAGACTACGCATTTGAAAAACGAGATTTCAAAGTTTTCACAAGAGTATAATGATAGTTTTTCGACGGATTGGAATAGGTTTAAGGAAATGTTGCACGAATGTCCTCATCATCGTTTTTTCGACTTGCATCAAATTGACACGTTTTACAATGGTTTAAATGATCATGAAAGGGATTATCTTAATGCCGTCGTGGGTGGTAATTTTTTGTGAAAAACGGTCTAGGAAGCGTTGTTAATCATTGAGAATAGGTCTAAGGTCTATAGTCCTCGTAGCACGTCGAGTGTTCATAAGACTTCATCTTCGACTTCGCCTTCATTGTCTCATACCATCGATGCTTGTCAAATCGAGGCTAATTTGGAAAACAAGATTTTTGAAAAGCTTAAGGGATTGTTAATTGAGTTTAAAGTTGGTGAACAACCCACTCCCGCTACGGCTAAAGCGGTTGAGGTTTCTTGTATGTATTGTGGTGGAGCTCACGATTACTCCGAGTGCATTACCAACGGTGGTAACACTTCGAGTGCCTTTGCGGCCGCGGGAACTTATAACCAAAACGGTCAAGTTACCCGCACTAATCAATTGACTCCACCGGGTTTTCCACCAAATCAAAATGCTAACATTATCGAAACAATCAAGGTGTTTACAAGAACAACTATAAGGGCAACAATTACAACAATGGGAATCAAGGGACTAGTGGTCAATTGCAAAATCAAAATAAAAATCATGATTTCCAAAATGTTAATCAAGGGCTTTCAAATGCATTACCAAAAGACTTTCCACCGGAAATTTGGAACTATTTTAAGGCTAATGATGATAGGTACACAAACATGGCAAATGATGTTATTAACCTAAGATCTAAGTTTGAAACTCAAAGTAACAAATTGGAAGGGAATGTGGTTAGGCTCCAACAAAACCAACAAAAAATGAAACAAGGTCAACATAAGATAGAACAAGCCTTACTTAGGTTGGAGCAAAATGCAAAAGTCGAGAAAGAGCAAGATAGGGAGGAACGTAAAAAGACAGAAAATAGGCCTTTAGATGCTATCATGATGAGTAGAGCCTCTACATCGGGTGGTCTTCCTAGTAACACTGTGTCAAACCCGAAGGGAGAGATGAAAGTGATTACCACACGAAGTGGTAAGACCTTTAAGGAACCGACTCCTCAACAAATTACTCCAACGGTGGAGGAAGTTGAGGAAGAACCTGAGGTTGTGGTCGAAAAGGAGCATGTCCCAATCCCATGAAGTACCGCTCATGCCACACCTACGATTGACCCACTACCATCATTGGAACCCGAGATTCCAAAGGCTATGCCTATGCCTCAACCCACACCACCTTTGCCCTATCCATCGAGATTTAGAAAGGAGAAATGTCAAGAGCGCGACAATTACCAATTTGAACTTATTATGAAAATGTTTCGTGATTTGCATTTTAGTATAAGTTTTGCCGATGCTTTGTTCATGATGCCTCGATGTGCCGCTAACTTTAAGAGTATGTTAAACAACAAGGATAAATTGCAACCATTGTCTAGTTGTTCGTCGGTTTATCTTAACCGCATACCTCAAAAAGTCGGTGATCCCGGTAAATTCTTGATTCCATGTGCAATCCAAGATATGGAAGAATGTTATGCGTTGGCCGATCTTGGTGCAAGTATTAATTTGATGCCACTTGCAGTCTTCAAGTCGCTCAATCTTCCTAATCTTACTCCTTCACTAATGTCTATCGAGTTGGCCGATCATTCCACGATTCCCGCATGTGGATTGGCGGAAGACGTTTTTGTGAAAGTGGTAAAGTTCTATTTTCTTGTAGACTTTATCGTTGTCGATATTCCCACGGATCCTCAAGTTCCTCTCATTTTAGGGCGTTTGTTTTTAGATACGTATATGCCTTTAATTTTTGTGCATGCTAGAAAGATCACCTTACGTTTCAACGACGAGGAACTTGTTATAAACGCAACTCAAAATTCTCAACTTTCTCATGTTTATTCTGTTGCTACCATAAACCTCGTTGATATGATCGATGTTGTTTGCGAGGAATTTTCACAAGAAGTTCTAGGTTTTGGTGATGATGAAAATAGTGGCAATCCCACTATGCTAGATCCCATTCTTGTTAACTCGACACCATCCTTCACTCCATTTGAAGGTGGTGGTTTTACGTTGGAAGAATTCGATGTTCCATGTACTTGTGACGAAGACCTCGACAACAATGAGGACTTATCGATTATCAAATAGTTTCTTACCGATTTCCCATTTCCTCCAACCGAGGAGGTTATGAGTATCGAGTCTAAATCTTCAATTCAGGAACCACCAATCTTCGAGTTGAAAGATTTACCTCCTCATCGACGTATTTTTGGAGGAGGACGATAAGTTACCGGTTATTATTGCGAAGGATCTTTCGAATGATGAAAAACCGCACTTGTAGATGTTCTAAAGGATCACAAAAGGGCAATTGCGTGGAAGTTATCCGACATTAAGGGGATCGATCCCAAATTTTATACACACAAAATCTTAATGGAAGAAGATTACAAACCCGCAATCCAATGTCAAAGGAGGGTGAACCCCAAAATTCACGACGTCATCAAAAAGGAAGTCCTAAAACTCCTTGACGCGAGAATGATTTACCCTATTTCCGATAGCCCTTGGGTGAGTCCTATTCATTGTGTCCCTAAGAAGGGAGGAATGACTGTTGTGCCAAACGATGCCAACGAGTTAATTCCAACTAGACTCGTGACCGGATGGAGAGTGTGTATTGACTATCGTAAGTTGAATGACGTCACTCGTAAAGACCATTTTCCCTTGCCCTTCATGGATCAAATGTTGGAGCGTCTTGCGGGAAACGATTTCTATTGCTTTTTAGATGGTTTTTCCGGTTACTTCCAAATCCCCATCGATCCTCGTGATCAAGAAAAAACTACGTTTACGTGTCCATATGGAACGTTTGCCTATCGTAGAATGCCATTCGGACTTTGCAATACACCAGGAACCTTTCAAAGGTGCATGATGGCTATTTTTCATGTTATGATCGAGAAGACGATGGAATTCTTCATGGATGACTTTTCCGTATTTGGTTGTTCGTTCACTACGTGTTTGTCGAATCTTGAGAGAATGCTAAAACGATGTGAGGAAACCAACCTTGTGCTAAATTAGGGAATATGTCATTTTATGGTTAAAATGGAATCGTCTTAGGGCACAAGGTTTCAAAGGCGGGGTTTGAGGTAGATAAAGCTAAGGTAGACGTCATCGCCAAATTACCTCATCCCAAAACCGTTAAGGAAGTTAGGAGTTTCCTAGGCCACACAGGCTTTTATCGTCGATTCATCAAGGATTTTTCAAAGATATCTCGACCTATTACACATCTCCTCGAAAAAGATGCACCTTTTATCTTTAACGAAGATTGTGTACGAGCCTTTGAAATCCTTAAAAGGAAACTTACCGAAGCTCCCATTCTTGTTGCTCCCAATTGGAACCTCCCCTTTGAGCTCATGTGTGATGCTAATGACTACGCTATTGAGGCCGTATTGGGGCAACGTCATGATAAGCACTTCTTGCCTATTCACTATACAAGCAAGACGATGACCGAGGCTCAACTAAAATACACTACAATAGAATAGGAATTCCTTGTCGTGGTGTATGCATTTGAGAAATTTCGACCTTATCTCGTCTTGACTAAATGCATAGTGTATACGGATCATTCGGCTATCAAGTGTCTTATGGCTAAACAAGATGCAAAGCCGAGATTACTTCGTTGGATTCTCCTCCTACAAGAATTTTATCACAAAATCATTGACAAGAAAGGAGACGAGAATCTAAAGGCCGGTCATCTTTCTCGTTCGGAAGATCCTCACCAAAGTGTTTACGAGCCAAAGGAAATCACCGAAACATTTCCGCTCGAGACACTTTGTGTAGTGAATTCTAAGCTTGATTCTTTTACCCCATGGTTTGCGGACATCGCAAATTACCATGCGGGAAACTTCATCATCAAGGGTATGACGACTCAACAAAAATGAAAATTATTTCGTGACGTCAAGTTCTATTTTTGGAAAGACCCTTACTTGTTTAGAACTTGTGCGGATCAAATCATTCGATGTTGTGTCTTTTGTACCGAAGCTTCTAATATCCTTAGAGCTTGTCACGAGGGACCCACGGGTTGTCACCATGGTGTTAATCTCACGGCTAAGAAGGTCTTTGATGCCGGTTTCTTTTGGACTACTATTTACCGAGATGCACTTGCACTTGTGAAGTCGTGTGACTCATGCCAACGACAAGGAAAATCCTCACAAAACGATGAAATGCCACAAAATATCATCCAAGTGTCTGAGATCTTTGACGTTTTGGGAATTAACTTTATGGGGCCGTTCCCATCATCTCGTGGTAATAAGTACATCCTTTTCGCCGTTGACTACCTATCTAAGTGGGTGGAAGCTAAGTCTTTGCCCACCAACGATGCTCGTGTGGTAGTCAAGTTTTTGAAAAGCTTATTTTCTCGGTTTGGAACCCCTCGTGCGATCATAAGCGATCGTGGAACCCATTTTTGTAACGACCAATTCGAAAGGGTCCTAAGGAAATATGGGGTTACACATCGGATTTCTACGACTTATCACCCACAAACGAGTGGGCAAGTCGAGGTTTCAAACCGAGCTTTAAAAAGGATCTTGGAGAGGTCGGTAGCAGAAAACCGACAATCTTGGTCGGATAAGTTGGACGATGCTTTATGGGCCTTTTGGACAGCTCATAAGACGCCCATCGGGTGTACTCCTTATAAGCTTGTGTATGGGAAGAATTGCCATCTACCAATTGAACTCGAACACAAGGCTTATTGGGCCCTTAAGCATTGTAATGATGATATGGAGACCGCGAGAAAACACCAGAAAATGCAATTAAATGAATTAGATGAATTGAGAGACATTGTTTATGAAATTTCATTAATTTATAAAGAAAAAACTAAAAAGTTTCATTATTCAAAAATTAAAAACCGATTTTTTAACATTGGATATCAAGTGTTTCTTTTTAACTCTTGTTTGAAAATATTTTCCAGCAAGTTGAAACCCGTTGGTCCGGTCCATTCACGTGACTCAAGTTTTTCCTTATGGGACCATCGACTAGCTCAAAATGATGGACCCAATTTCAAGGTGAATGGACATAGGTTGAAGCACTACTTTGGCGGGGAAGTTCCATCCTTGAACTACCTCGACCAAATCACCTTACCCAATGATAATTAGTATTAAGGGGATCGAGTCGAGCTCATGACTCGGTAATCAAAAATGAGGTGCCTCGTGGGGGAGTCCCATGCTTATCCTATGTACATATTATCTCTTTCTAATGTAGTAACGTGTGGGGATATGTGCCCTTCCAACCTTTGTTCCATGGTTGTTTGTGAATTGTGGTTTTTAGATCATCATCTTCAAGATTGGAGCCTCTCGTGTTCGTTTTATGTGATGTCACACCCCACCATGGAGGAATATGGGGCGCGACGTATGGATATCATCACAACAATAGCGTGTCTATAGAGTTAACTAAATGAAATATAAATGTCATAAAAAGGTTACACAATGTCATGACAATATCTCAAACAATGCAGGCGTCTAGGTAAGTAGGTCACAGGCCTACCTCTTACCAAAGACATACAAATAAACAAACATCGAACATATAGTACCATTAAGTCTACTTAATTTAAAAGACAAAATAAAATCTAAGAGGAAAGGGATTCCTCCTAATGCAATCCTAGCGGCCTCTATACTCTAGCCACTTCTAACATCATCTTGCACAACTACCTCACCTGAAAATGACACTAAAATCTGTCAACACAAAGTTGGTGAGAACGTAGGTTTAAGTTATCAAAATATCTTAAGAAACCTTGTCAACCGCTGTAAATAAGTTGAAGAAAAACAATTTATGGTAATGGACCATAATGTGATAATCATGTTACATACAACTACAATCAAAGCACAATTATAACAATCAAGAACACACAATAAGAACAATGCACCACACTATTAACAATCAAGAAGTATCCCGTCACACACACAAGAACACACCACACTATCTGGATCTTTCCCACACCACCTGTGGAAGATGAACTATATCCCCGTCGAGATATCTTGCCTCTTAAGAGACGATGAACAAGTACTCAGGACGGATCGTGCCCCCCGAACCAAGAACTCAGGACGGATCGTGCCCCACGCTCCACACACATCACAACTGGTCCCATAGACGCCCATACATCTATGTACCAATCCCAATCATAACACAATCAAGATTCACATATCAGAACACATATCAAAGCACATATGAGAATACATAAGCACGCAAGTTACACAATATCACATTTATGTCCACACATTTTAAAACATAGTACTAAATCATGTTAGAGAACATTGCAAGTGTCATCTCCATCCCATATAGAAAAACATTTAAAAACGTAGCAAAATGGGACAATGAACTCACCTGAGTGCTTCTTCACAAGTCCTCACACTAACAACAAGCTAACAAACCAAAAACACGCAATCAATACATGAACCAATCACTAAGATGGCTCATCAACCTATGATGGACATCTAGCCTATTCCCATATAAATACCTCATTGATAAGCTCTAATCACCCCATTACCCTTCCTTAACAAGTCCTTAACTTGGTTAAGTTTAATAACTATCCCGTTCATATTTTACACAAAACAGTCCCAGTTTTTAGATCTCAAAACTTTAAGTCAAACGTCCACTTAAACATACCCATGGTTTCTGTAAAAGGAATATTCATACCCTTACATATGTTAGCTAACACCTCCCACTTTCCCTAACCTTAAAGCTACTGTTAAGGCCCCGATATATACTTAATACAATATATAAACCATCTCTCATGTTCGTGAGAAGATCCCAATGCAACCTAAGTACCCCAAACAACCCAAAACTTAAAAAGAAAACAGGCTGACTTCAAAACTGTTTTGACCTTCGACTGTTGTAACCTGTTTTTGACCTACTTCCCGACCTCCAGTTTAGTTATCGTTTCTTGCATTGGAAAGCCACTTCAATTAAATTTTTAGGGATACTTGGATCGCATCTTGAATGTTCCTAGAACTCCCGATATGATTAAAACAATTGACTCAAAATTCTGCCCAGTTTTTAAAAACGGGTTTAACAAAATCAACCACATTAATTAACCCTAATTCCTCTAATTACAAGCCCTAATTCATGTAATCATCCTAATATGATTATTACAACATTAATTCACTGTTTTAAAATTAAACCTAACCTAAATCCATCATAAGATGAGCAATTAAACATAAAAACAATTTAATTAAAAAGGTTTAAGAAGGTTTTTACCTTTAATTCAATGGAAGATGAAAAACTATGAAAACCCCTAAAAAAACTCTTCTAGCCGTCGCCTATGAAGTTCCAGGAGAGAAAAATATGGTTTTTTATTTATTAGAAAACCTTATATAGTGTGTTCACAAATCCTAGTCCAAGTAGAAGCCCACTTTCCATTTTTTTCCCTTCCTTTTCTTTTGATTCGTCCAAACCGACCCATATGCCCCTAATTTCGTTTTTTTATATTTTATTATTAATATATGTGTTAATAACATTACCTTAATTTTCCTTAATTTATTTCAGCTCCTAAAGCCTCCAATCTCAAAACCGTAAAACTAGTCAGTTTTTACGCGTTTTACCGTAAAAGACGTAAAATATACACTTTTATAAAAAAATCTCAAATTTTGAAATAAACTTTATAACTAAGTCCTAAATGACTTAAAACCATCCCGAAAAATATCCATATGACTAATTACCTCATCCGAGACCTCTAAATGGTAAACCGTAAATCGTAAAAAAATACTATTACTATAATACTTATACGTATATGTAAACACCAAAATATCACCATTTTCATTTCATAGTCACCACTTGTGAGCTCATGAACATGAAATAACCGTTCCTCGATTTACTTATGAGTACTTCTATACTCATAAACGATAACCACACCAACCTCAATCACACAAAATAAACATGTAATCACACAATCAAGTAAGCACACATAAAATAACCTAAAAGTAAGACCAAGTGACAAATCCAAAACCTAGGGTTGTCACATCACTCCCTCCTAATAGAAATCTCATCCCGAGATTTACTCCCAAACTCAAACTTATTCTCAGCAAACAAACGAGGATACATATCCCTGATAAAACCTTACGTTCAAACGTGAACCCAGTTTAAGCTAAAATAATTTCAACCAAGAACACATGAGCCTTAACCGTCTGCGAGGAAACTTATTAAAACCATGAATTTATGTAACCAACCTAACTAAATCTCGCAACTCATCAAACAAGAACTGTCTTGAAATCAAGTTAGGAGCCCTTACATAACTCGACGAGTTTAAAACTGTCACCCCGATTTCAGTCTTACTCATAAATAAATCAAAACTCATCAAGATATAACCATGTGCTTTAAGGTCTAAATAAATCTCAAATTCTATCCCAACTCATATCTATGTTAAACCTCCAAGTGTTCATTACCCCAAAATACCTAAAACACAAGTTTAAACCATGTTGCCCGAAAATTAACCTTGAACTCGACACTTTACCCTCATTTTATCGACTACCAACAACTATTTTTATATTACTATTTGCAAGTTTTATTTTTTTACCATGTAAGACTCAAAACGAAAGATATCGTTATTCCAAAACGAAATCTCCACCATCTCAATAGCCTCTACACCAGAAATAACGTACAAACAAACACGTGAAATGAGGACTCGATAAATGCGCTACTACAGAAGTTGAACATCCCAAAGAGAAAAGAGCTAGAAAACCATCCTAAGAACACAACCGATAAGTAGAAGGGATATATACATATATATGCATACGCGTACATACACTCAAGTCCATCCAACATATCCTATACAAGCATGTATTAACCCTCTTTCATGCAACCATACTTAGGAATCCATTGATGTCGTGGTACTTGTATAACTATGTTGGCCACCATACTTATACCAGTCCCCTTTCACTAATTCACTCCCTCCTATGATGACACTTATAAGAATTAATAATACACATAACACATCAGTCTACCAACTCAAATAATCACATAGATCCTACAACTCATATAAGCACATAATCCACAACATAACATAAGGTCCAAAATCACATGTATTAAAATAACATAGCCAATGCATGAAACAAATAAACTCGTAATCCAACTGAACCACCATAGACAAAATTCAAAATGTATAAAGAACATGAAAACGTAATTAAAGGAAATCCAACAATGACTAGCGTATACGATTATAGTTCAACCTGTACTATTCAAAACTCGAAAAGCAAATAACATGTAGCTAAGTATGAACTTACTATGGTTCCATTCATACTAGTCAAAACATCACAATAAATAACATCTAAACACATTAATTAATATAAAATGCACACATACTCCTATGACGCCTATATGAAGGGACCCTTAAGCTATAGACTAGGCTACGCGATTAGGCAACCTTATTCTCTATAACCATTGACTCTGATGTCACACACGTGAATTTTGAATCTATTTGATTTACGCTAAACGCGATGGTTCGGTTAGACTTGTGTGTCTATTGAAGGTCCCGATTGATTTCGCGTATTTTGTGTACGAATTTGAAATTTTTATGAATGACAATCATGAAATATATTACTTGAATAACTATTATTTGTTTACGTTATATACTAGGAATTTATATTTTTAGGATCGACATTTAATTTTATGCAACACGACCTCATTCAAAAGGTTCGCTACACAAAACAAATATTTCCATTCGGTATATTTAAACTACACATTTAGGAGAATTACCCATCTAATTGAACTACTACGATTTTACTATATTAAACCTTACAAAAATGATTTTTAGAAAAATCTCAATACAAACTCTTGTGTACAACCCCATGACCGCCCCTTTTCTTTTTGAAAACAAAATACCCACGTTTTCATTATTTTGAATCCAAAAATTGGTACATCCCTTATACATCAATGAAACAAGCCTTGAAAAGACAAACCCTTTCCCCTCCCCTGTTACTTCACGTGTTCCACCCCCCCTTTTTCATTTCCCAATATGCCACAAAAGTCAATAGGCACTTCAATAAGTTAAGTCTTCTAGTTACAAAGTAACCAAAAACAAGGAAACCCTAACTAGGCAATACTTACCATGCTAAATCATTGGTTCCCTTATAAATAGCAACACCTATTCACCCCAAACCATACTCTAAACTTACTAAAACTCCAAGTATGAACTCTCTCCTATGGTGACTTCGCCATTGGCAAGAAAAAGGAGCAAAGAGCAGTAGATCTAAACCGAGTGTAGGTTACACATAGGAGTGTGCTTGATCATTGTATCCTCCCACATTTACTAAGGACCGATTGTAAGATTTCTCTTAATCCTTGCTTAGTCCTTTTCTTCTTGGTTGATATTATACTTGCTAAAAACACCTTTGCGAACAAGAGTAAACAAGTCACGGGTATGGGATTTTGATGGGTTTTTACATAATGAACTAAACCACGTTTTAAGTCATATGTGTCATCAAGAGGCCACGTTTTATGCTCAAATGAACCAAACAAACTTGAGGATGCACCAAATGTCACGGCTAGGATTTGGGTATTAGGTTAAGAATGACATGCGAACACCATGGGTGTTTATATGGTTACACTAGACCTTGAGTAAAACAAATGGTATTATTATTGTGTGATTTTTCCAACAAGAATGAAAGCATGCATGCTGTGTGTATATGTGAGTTTGAATGTATGCATCTAAACCACATGAAACAAATGTTTGGTTACCTTATAAAATCACAAGCGGACATGGAGTATGCTGAGGTTTGTGTGTATGTATGCATGAGGAAACTAGGGTGTGTGTCGATGCAATACTCAAAACAGAGACATCAAATATAAACTCTCGAAAGAGTAGATACTGTGTGCGTATTTACATAAGAAAAGAAATAGATGTGTGATTTTATGTGTACCTGCATCAGTGAGTATGTGCTCATAACAAGGGTGTGTATCAAACGAGTGTGTGTTAGGGTACTTTCAAAAGCTGCATAGAATGAGTAGATACACCAAGTATGCGTGTGTATGAATGCATGAGTTAATACCATGTGCATGAACCTTAGCTAGATAGACTTCATACATAAAACGAGGATGCGCGTATGAGCAGGCGTACCACCGAGAGAACCAAATTAATTCAAATGTTCCAAAAGTAAAATGTGTAATTCGTTAGTGTATGTGAACGAGCATGGAGAAGAAAGTGAGTTTTAGCTAAAGAAAATAATCTATGTGGTGCGTGTATGTTCGAGTGATGTGCGTGAATGTTTGAAAGTGAGTATTTTGGTATAGTAAGTATACATGATAATAGTTAAATCAACTAGAACCACTAGTACTCTCTTGTCTAGGCTGCGAAACAGTAAGCAAAATATGCATGTATATTAACATAGTGTGAGACGTGAACATAAAAGGACAAAGAACCAATAGGAATTATTGTTGTATGCTTGTACTGTGTATGATCAAATAGATTGCGTTCATACGTGTGTGCTTGGTACATGAGGTACGTTCGTACGTGTGTTCCCAGCAAGAGAGAAAATGCGTGGGACATGGGAGTGTTTGCACCAATTTCATACAAATTATATAAGTATTTTAATAAAGCATGATATGTTTTATACTTATAGAAAATAAGACTTGTTCATACGTATGCTTGTTTGTTTGTTAAGCGGGCTGTGTGAAACTTGTGCGTGGGAGGTTATGCACAAGCTTGAAACTCTTGAATTCATGCGTATATACAAATGTCACTAATCTCAAAGGGAGTCCATGTGTGGAATGTGTGCGTCTTACTGCATGTAAATAGAGTCAGAAGATATAGACAAGTAAAAGCAATACCCTCTCTTTCAAAAGCTACGAGTAGTATAATAAACCAAGTTTTTGTTAGGGCATACAGTGTACTATCTATGTGTGTATGGATAAAGTGTCAGTAAACAAGAACCCACAGTCCTTTCTTTTCTTATGTTAAAAGTTATGTGGGTTAGGGGGAAAACAGTGGAAGTGTGCAAGCGTGTGCCAAGCACAAGTGAGAAGGAAGGCCATGTATTACTAGTGTGAATATAAGTAATAATGTAAAGTGAAATTGCATACTAAAAGGTGATGGGCGTAGGAAACAGACAAGGAGGACCTATTTGTCGCTTGATCTTGCTATTTTCCTTTCGACCCAAAAGCCTCACTTCACACCACGTTTTCACCTAGCAAACGAGCTCGTAAAATAAAACTAAAAAATACGAGGTTAATCTCGACGTCGCCTAGTTTGTGGAAATGTTTTTCATTCACCTTATTGATTATTATCGAACCCGATATTTATTCTCAAAAATGATGGAAAACCGCTCACATGAAGTAGTGAAAATGAACTTAATGCTAGGTAAGGTAACTCACATTGCCCGAATATTTCATGCACTTAGAAACTAAACTAGAGCGCATTTTCCATCAATAATAAATGACCTCGCGGCCTAGTTTCCAAAAACAACTTTCGGTTTGTCTTGAAGTTAAGTAACGAACTCGCAATAAATTTCCAAAGATGGCCGATTTACACTTATAAATAAATGGACTTTACTTGTTTATTTTTGTTGCGAGTGAACCACTTTGTCTAATTATTTTCTATACTTAGAGGCTTCATTAAAATACGATATTTATTAAATATCGAAGACCTCGCAGCCTAGTTTTTATAACAAGAACCCGTTTATTTTTCGGACTATTATTTAACGAGTTATCAAGACCCAAAGTTGACCCCGTGACTAAATTGATTGAACATGAAAAATGTATGAAAACATTTTATAAATCAAGAGCAAGTATAAAATATCAACCAAGTGCATTGTACATTAATTTTTCTTGTGTTTAGCCTGAGTACGGATATTTTACTTAGGTTACGAGTAGATCATTTGTGCATCGTTTTGCGTGCCTTGATATTCCGTGCTATCTTTGTTGATCTTATTTACTACTTCATCGAGGTGAGTTTCATAGCCCCACTCTTTACTTGTTTTTAAATGCTTTTAGGGTGGGAACATTGCTTATCTTTACGGATGAACATAAGTGCTAAAACTTGATACGTTTGCCTACATGATGTCTAAGTAGCGATATCCCTAGATGCTTTAGCCCACTATCGTGAACCGTTAATTACTTTGTGTAAGCGCGAATGTTATGGATAGATCTATCGGGACTAACCTCCCTATCTAATTTGGTTGTGTGGCCAAAGTTAGATACACTTACATTTGAGGATTTACAAATGCTTCGGGATAGGCATTTGCTCGGGCTCTTATTATTTCTTGTTGGTTGAGGTTAACGCTTCGGTGTCACGAGCTTAGACGTAGGTGATTAAAACGTATACTTTTGATTATAATTTTGTATTTGTTACAAGATTATATGCCAGATGCCTTGAAAATCTTATGGTTCATCACACTATTTAAACTTAAACCTATGAACTCACAAACCTTTGTGTTGACGCTTTAGCAATGTTTTTCTCAGGT
This sequence comes from Glebionis coronaria, assembly GCA_025667525.1. Lineage (NCBI taxonomy): Eukaryota > Viridiplantae > Streptophyta > Magnoliopsida > Asterales > Asteraceae > Glebionis > Glebionis coronaria. Next base: position 292,221,923 of record CM046875.1, read on the forward strand.
ATCAAGACGGAGGAGTGACGTGGTTATGCACGGGAGATTTTTAATAAAAATGGTCGTGACTAGTGTATGGATATTTGGATCAATGTTAAAGTCTTCTGAAACAATGTTATATTTATGATCTTGTGAAATTTGATTCCGAAACAATTTTTATGCTTTTAGTTAAATTAAAACGGCTTTTAAATAGTCGTTCTTTGTATCTATGTCTTGTGATAGTCATGACCGTCGCACCCCATTGTGTTGTATTACTCTGATAAATTGGGGGTGTGACAGATTGGTATCAGAGATGTAGTTATAGAGAACTAGGTTATTTTACAAAATGATTTTTATAAACGTGAGTAAAAAATTATTTATCGGAAAAATAATTCTAGACTATAACTGTCTCTCAAAAATCTCCAAGAACCACTTCACTCCACGTCTTCGATACAGGTAAGTTATGACTTGAGATAGTTTATGATTTTTTACAATAATAAGTTTTGAATTTGATTGCTAAGTGTTATTAGCATTAGGTATTCCCTTCCAATGTTTGAGTGATAATCATAGGGACATGTAATAAAACGATTTTTAAAACATCCTTGTACGGATTGTTACGATACGCAAATGGTTTGTGCCATATTCATTTGAATGGTTTGTGCCATCTTTGTTTAAATGGTTTGTACCATATTTATTTGAATGGTTTGTGCCATATATATATTTTCCTTTGAGATTAAACGTACGCATACTTATATTTTAGATAGTCTGCGGGACTATTATCAACTATCGAAACGTTTTGTGTTCGCCGAATTAAAAATATCGCCATGATTCCTAGAACGAAAACTATATGAATATCTTTATTTACCATGTGTTGGTAGTATGTTAATTTGTAGTGATACTTGAATCAAGCGATACTATTATAAATGTCGAGAGGAGCAACTATTTATTGGGTTCGATAAATCGTTACTCCATTAAACATTTAGAATAGAGTCGGTTGAGGAAAGGTGACCTACGTTAATTAACGGTTTCGAAATTTAAATTAAATGCGACCGAGGAACGACGATGACGTCACTATTTAAAATGACATATGACGACAAAACACTTAGTACAAGTATTACTCTTGTAATGCTCCAAAGAATACTACAATTCAAAGAACGAATAAATCTCGCGATATATGAACTATCCATAAATACTTTGACGCGTAAGTCAAATGGTTATCGAAGAAAATTTTTATTGGAAATAAATTACGCAAAGACAAATCAAAATTCTTTTAGTCCACTGGTTGTGACTAAGTTATTATGACGTTATTATAAATTTCAAAGTTACGAGATAGATATAAATTAAAGGGTTTTACCCTTGGTTAAACAATTATGCCAATCTCTACATCAAAGGGATTATCACTTTGCACGATATTTGAGAACCCCAGATGCGAAATGTGGGCGCATATTGAGATATTATACAAGGTATAAACATACAACAATGACTGAAAAGTTTATCTAAGATTGCGAGCAAAACGCTAGACGAAAGCAAGATAAATGAAACATATAAGGTATAACGGAACATATTCCAAAATCAGAGAAATTCTTGTAATAAAATTCAGTAATTGCTCAAATTGAACATTTTAAACGATGACGGATTAGAAACATATGGAACAATTCTTGTGATGAAATTTTTGTGATAAAATTTTAGTACACGACTCATCTAAATCAAATTAACAATTTCTCAAGGTGTAAAAATTGTCGAAAGTGTACGACCTAGCAATACTAAGTTAAAGGAAGGACTTATGAATGAACAAGAACTAGTACGGGCTACGTAATAGCCATAAACCAAACCTCAAAAACATACTTACTCATCCGAGTTGCAAGTAGTAGACGTTTAACAAGAGGAAATTGCACAAAAATAAACGTTGTAATAGACCTAAATTGATGAAAGAATTGATTAAGGATAATTGTAATTATCCATCCGTGCATAATCACTACTAAGAGAAAGTACAAATAATAAGTATGTGGAATAGCATGTTAGAGGACTTTAACATTCCATGATTCACTTATTGTTTTATGTGTAAAGACTACTTGGACATTTAAGTAGACTTATGGATCGATGTACAAGAACTTACTCTAAATAAAACAAAATTTACAAGACATCATACTACTCATCTATATTTTTAGAAGTTTAGAAAAATACTTCACCCTTGCCTATCTAACAATCGTGGTTTTACATTTGGTGACAGGCGAAAAAGGAAAGATGCCTCTCATTCCATTTGTCATTTTGCAATCCGAATCCGACAAGGAAATTACCCCCATCCGGAGTGTAATCACAATAAATTCGGATGATGAGCAAGATTCGCCAGTCATGATGCCAAATATCACTACGGGATTTCCTTCCATCGTCCCAAATGTTTCTACTACTATGCCAATATCAAGTCCTATACCTTCAACAATGCCTAAAACTTCTAGAAAAAGAAACCGTTCTTCATCACCACCACCTAATGTTGCTCATTCCCCAGAAGACGAGCCTACTTCACAAGCACTCGAATTTGATGCAGAACACCTGATAGGCCGTCTGGAGGATGTAGAGGGCGATGTGGATTTCCTTACCGTGCAAGATGAGGACAAGGACTTAGTGATAGCCGAGTTGCGAGAATCTCTCGAGGCTGCTGAGTCCGAGATCGCAATCTTACAAATGAGGAATGATGATGCTGAGGCTAGGCAAGCTGCAGATCATGCTCAGATTCAAGAAATCCTACACCGTCTAGGTCTTTAGGATTTTCTCGCCTTTCTAATAAAAGTATGATGTTTTGTAATAAATGTATGACGTGTTATCAAGACTAAAAGAAGCCATTCATTAGTGAATGGAATTTTGTACTCTAAGCTTCAAAACTATGTATGGAACGTAGTTCAAGAATGAAATTTAAGGATTTTATGATACAATCCCTTGATAATTGTATTACGATAATTGTGAGAAATGTTGGTCAAATTTGAACAATCGTAAGAATTGATAACAATGAAAGAACTAACAAAAATATACATCGTTTGCGCGATAATGTACACAGAAAAATTGAAATGGCGGAACAAGATTTCAAGGACCTCAAAGAGGTCATCACTCGTCAATACCAAAATGCCATTAGGGTCGTTGATGCGTTCGAAGCTAGTATCCGCACGGTTGACCGAACCATGGACCCTAGTGTTTACGAAAAAGCTAAGGAAACAAGTGCTACTCCGGTTAACACTTTTGGACCTCGAAAGACCTTTTCAAAAACTAAATTAAATCATACCGTTAGTGGAAAAAAATGGGCCTTATGCGGGAGATGCTATATGTTGAAGAACCGCTCAAGATTTAACACCATGAAGCAAGGTGTCGGAAGGTTTAACCCTCACCCTATGACTAAACCAAAGAATCACTCGTGGAAAGCGCCACGTGTTCACCAAGGGAAAACTTTACCACCCCTTACTTGTTGTGCAAGGACAAATTTCCTGGAGGATGTGCCCAAACTAACTCCGATCTTGAACAAAAATTATCTCGGTAACCTTCCATATTTCCACAAGTGTGACTACCACCACAAAGGTAGTTGCGCGAACCATTACATGCTTTGTGATGACTTTGGGCACTTGGAGGGTGATTGCCGAGTGGTAAAATCCTATGAGAACAATATGAAGAAATACTACATGGAAGAATGTCGTTTAAAACAAGAAATACTTTGAATAGGGAAGGAAATTGCTCAAGAAGGAAGCTCGGGGGCAAAGAGCGTCCAATACCCCACCAACGTTTTACACCAGTTGTCTTTCAAAAAAAATGCACCGACAATATTCAAGTATCAACCCAAGGGTTTCTACCCTCGTCATGGATAGAGCGTGAAAATTCATGTATTAGGAACTATTTTACTTTCATGCAAATCAAGTGACTCGACGTCTGTCGAAGTTACCGCCAACAAACTTAATTATGTAACTGTACCCCAAGTCTTCAAATAAATTGTGTTGTTTTTAAAGACTCTTTTGTTTAACCAATGAGAAAATTTTATTTTATTTTATTTATTTATCTTTCATGTGTCGGAGAAAAATTCATCCACCAAAAATGTTACTTAAGAAATAGTTTTCTTCTACAATCTTTTCTTTACCTATCGAAGAGAAATAAATAAAGTAAATTTTCACTAAAAGATTTTTGTAAAATATTCTTTAGAAAATATCAATTTCTTTTTTTACTATTAGAAATCACCACCGGAAACACTTATTAGCGGGAATGATAACAATCGTTTTTAATGTAAGTTGGGAGATTAGTAAACTAGTCAAATGCCGCAACTAATGGCGAAATATTTTTGGTAAGAACTACCATGTAAAGTTTTGGAACTTGGTTTGACGAACAACTCAATGTGGAGAACAAAGACTATTGATAAATTTGACAAGAACTAGTACGAATAATTATGGCATTTATTTCGTCGATTGAGAAAAGTGAGCAATGGTTACAAATGAAATGAACTACGCGCTAATTTGTTGATTATGGAAGTGAACAACGTAACGAACAAAATGTACTATGGACTACCAATATATAATTACAACCTCAAAGAGTCAATTGTGATGAAAAGGAAGATGCAACCGTTGGTCCCGAGACGTACGTAGCCTGATCAACTACGTATGATCGTGGTCGAACGCGGGTATGCTCATAGTAGTCATCTTAAAAATGAAATATATTAGTACTAGTAAAATTTCCCTATTCATCAAAGAAAAATTTATCATGTGCTACGAACGTCGAACATTTTTATACCGTCTTAAGTAAAGGCATCGAGTACGCGATACGAGTAAACCTAGTATAATTATTTTCTTCGCCACTATTTCATACAAGAGCGTATATGACACGCAAATACTAAGAGCGCCAATTGTTTTTTTACGACCATTAGACTCAAATAGATTAGAGCTGGAAAAATCGAAAACAACTTTTAAATAATAATCAGAAGAATGAAACGTCATTTGAGTAAAATCCAAAATTTAACGGATATCCAGAACTCGCCGTAACATAACCCATGTTAAAGAACAATTGGGTCAAGATAAGCGTACTTTCGTATATAATTGGAATATCGAAACCGTCCAGACAAAAATCTATTTAACGATGTTTGAGCATCACACCATACTCGTAAGATTAAGAAATATTATATACTTTCTTTATAGAAAGAATCCGAACGAACTATGATTCATAAATATTATAAATGATGCACCCATTTTCCTCTCCATGAAAAAGGAGATAAAAGAGGAAGAACGCAAAATAAATTGATTAATTAACGAAATTATCTAATAATGAACGTCACATAAAAAGAAGAAACATCTTAACCACCATGTGTTAGGACGATCAGTTGTTCTAGATTTATGGGAAACCGATACAAGAAACCTTGACGCAAACGCTACTTATCACTACCAAGTGGACGGTTAATGTGAACGGGATTAACGAAACTATGTAGAACGATTTTCAAAAGTGCAATATATATTCATCTAGGCGAAAAATGATGATACGCGACACTTTAAAGTGGCAATAATACGCGGGACGGAGCGAAATTTAATAATGAGAAAAACTCACTAAACAAAACCAACGTCGTCGAGAAAAATTTGACATACGAGAAAAGACTTAGGGAACGCTATAGAACCATGTACAAATTGGAAGAAAATTTTCGTTCGTTTTAATCCTAACAAGATTATAGTAATCTTAATCTTAACAATAAACTAAAGAAAAACGAACGCATTGAACACGATGAAAGGAAGATAAAAATTTAATTGATCTCTTGTTTTAATGACGACATCCACGTGCTAGTTTTGAGGACAAAACTCAATTTAAGGGATTACGAATGTCACACACGTGAATTTTGAATCTATTTGATTTACGTTAAACGCGATGGTTCGGTTAGACTTGTGTGTCTATTGAAGGTCCCGATTGATTTCGCGTATTTTGTGTACGAATTTGAAATTTTTATGAATGACAATCATGAAATATATTACTTGAATAACTATTATTTGTTTACGTTATATACTAGGAATTTATATTTTTAGGATCGACATTTAATTTTATGCAACGCGACCTCATTCAAAAGGTTCGCTACACAAAACAAATATCTCCATTCGGTATATTTAAACTACACATTTAGGAGAATTACCCATCTAATTGAACTACTACGATTCTACTATATTAAACCTTACAAAAATGATTTTTAGAAAAACCTCAATACAAACTCTTGTGTACAACCCCATAACCGCCCCTTTTCTTTTTGAAAACAAAATACCTACGTTTTCATTATTTTGAATCCAAAAATTGGTACATCCCTTACACATCAATGAAACAAGCCTTGAAAAGACAAACCCTTTCCCCTCCCCTGTTACTTCACGTGCTCCACCCCCCTTTTTCATTTCCCAATATGCCACAAAAGTCAATAGGTACTTCAATAAGTTAAGTCTTCTAGTTACAAAGTAACCAAAAACAAGGAAACCGTAACTAGGAAATACTTACCATGCTAAATCATTGGTTCCCTTATAAATAGCAACACCTATTCACCCCAAACCATACTCTAAACTTACTAAACTCCAAGTATGAACTCTCTCCTATGGTGACTTCGCCATTGGTAAGAAAAAGGAGCAAAGAGCAGTAGATCTAAACCGAGTGTAGGTTACACATAGGAGTGTGCTTGATCATTGTATCCTCCCACATTTACTAAGGACCGATTGTAAGATTTCTCTTAATCCTTGCTTAGTCCTTTTCTTCTTGGTTGATATTATACTTGCTAAAAACACCTTTGCGAACAAGAGTAAACAAGTCACGGGTATGGGATTTTGGTGGGTTTTTACATAATGAACTAAACCACGTTTTAAGTCATATGTGTCATCAAGAGGCCACGTTTTATGCTCAAATGAACCAAACAAACTTGAGGATGCACCAAATGTCACGGCTAGGATTTGGGTATTAGGTTAAGAATGACATGCGAACACCATAGGTGTTTATACGGTTACACGAGACCTTGGGTAAAACTAATGGTATTATTATTGTGTGATTTTTCCAACAAGAATGAAAGCATGCATGTTGTGTGTATATGTGAGTTTTAATGTATGCATCTGAACAACAGGACACAAATGTTTGGTTACCTTATAAAATCACAAGCGGACATGGAGTATGCTGAGGTTTGTGTGTATGTATGCATGAGGAAACTAGGGTGTGTGAAATGTGTATAGTTGAAGTTCGTTTTTCTCAGTTCTTAACAAATTGAAAATCCTAACAATATCGGGTTTTTAATTGTTCTTGTTTGGTAATGTTTTTTTGGATATTCTATTGCTAATTCAAACAAGCCTTGCAAAAATGAAAAATATCGTCTACTTATATTTAAAACACAGTGCAAATACCAAGTTCTTATTCAATTAAAATGCAAAATGTAACTTTTACAAACTATAAGGACTAGAAATGTAAATTCTATGAAATGTAAATGCTAAAAATGTAAAGCTAACAAGTATCAGGACTAGATTTGTAAAAACAGTAAACTATGAGGACTAAAAATGAAATTTATCCAAACAATATAACTAATTCTCAACAAATTCAAAACTTCCTAACTGCTTTTTAACAAATCTGAAAATTAAAGGACTGGATTATTGCAAACCCTAAAAAGAAGAAAGTTTAGCTGATGTAGTGGTTTTTGTATATACTTTATTTTAGGAAAAACAAAGCAACACAAATAGTGGTAAGCGTGCACGACGATTTAGGAAAACCGTGTGTGAATGACCCTTAAGAAAGTGAGTTCGTTCTCGAGGAGGCTAGTGCGTTGTGTAATGAATGATTGATTAATGTTTTTGATTATTAACAAGAAGAAAAGAAATGAGAAAGGAAAGAGAAGACGATTACGAAAACGAATTAAACTACGACGAAAAAGGCGTAAACGTAAAACCGTAAAAAGTACAAAATTTAAAATTTTAACCTAAAAATTCCTAAAAATTAATAAAAATCAACAATAAAATTCTAAGAGTTTACAAAAAATCCAAACTTGCTAAAACCTTTTAATTAATTTAATAATGACTTTTTAATGCTAATTAAAGCCCTAAAAATCACTTTTAAATATTAAAAAGCCTTAAACAAGATTTAATAGTTTGTAAACCTCAAAAATGACCTAATTAAGCTAAAAACAATTTTTAAAAATTTTAAAACCAAATTAAACTATTTTTAAACTCCTAAAAACTATTAAAATCTATTAAATCTTAAATTAATTCTAAAAATCAATTGAAAAGCCTAAAAATTAATTGGAAAGTGACAAGGGTCCTATTTTAATGTCTAGAATCTAGGAAAAATGAAAAAAAGTTAAAAATAAAACTTTGAATTTTTATGAATAAAATAATAATAAAATAATCCAAAAAATAAAAAGTCCTCAAATAAATTCTAAAAAATTCTCAAAAATCGTAAATATTCTAACTAAGATAAAAAAGTAAATTAAAGCTCCTAAAACCTTTTTTATAATTTTATAAAAATTATTAAAGTTTATAAAAACCTTAAAATAATTTAAAATTAAAAATAAAAGTTTTTGAAAAGTTAAACTAATGTAAACCTCAAAATATTTATCTAAAAGCTAAAAATTATTTTTCCCTAATTAAAAACTACTTTTAACTATTTTTTAATGATTTAATAAAAACCGGCTAATAAATAAATGATAAAAAATTAATGAAGAAAAGGAAAAATATAAAACCAAGCTAGAAAAATCTTAAACCCTACTATAACCCTAAGAAAAATGAAAGGAACCAAATTCGCTTATTAAATAAGCCCAAAATACAAGAAATAAGCTACGGCTTTTTAATAAGCCTCAACTTGAAAAATGGGTTAAGTAACTATTGAAATCAAACACTAACGTAAAAAAGCATCTAGATCACCGGTAGAACCCCTTACTCCTGAGCTGCAGGTCGGGGGTTCGAGTCCGGTGCTTTTTGCTAAAATTTTCTTTTTTTTTTATTTTTTATTTTCCAAATCAAACTGTGACACTTGTTAGCTTACAACTCAAGTCCAATTCACCTATAATACCAAGATTGATCCAAATTAAGTCCAAAACGTGGCCAAACTTAAAATTATGAACACAAGCAGGTTTTTACTTGTTCTTTGTTTTCTTCACAAGGGATGAAACACCAAGAGGACTTGGCTGTGGCTTATTTGGTGGATATTTTGGGACAATCAGGCACCCTTGTGCTCTTTGGAGCACAATGAGTCAAAAACAAGTATAAAGCAAGCAGGAATTAGCACAAAGTTCACTCAATCAAAGCACAAAAGCAATTTCAGGTTGCTGATGAAAAAATATGAGGTCTGGTGGGTTATGAGCTTATAACTTGCAACCTATTGACTTTTAAATGCTCCAATCTTTCACACAATCTTAAAACCTAGCATACAATCAATATCAAATCCTTAAACCTCCTAACACTTAACAGATTTTAAGGTTCATGCTCAAGTTTTCATGAAAAATAAGCAGAAAAAGTAACTTAGCAGATTTTGCTATATGTTTTCCCTTTTTACTCAACAAACTTGCTCAATACTTGATCCAAACTAAACTAAAACTAGCAAACAACCTATTCCAACCCTATTCAGTGACTTTAACACGTTTTCAAGCACAATCAAAGATTTTGTATCCTGCTAAAACCTGAATCCAAACAACCCTTAAAAACTCAGTTTTCCACTTTTTCAAATCAAAACCTTTTTAAACACAATCAAACTGATTTCAAAAGCTTATAACATGTATAATAACACTTAACCTACTCAAATCTAACAGTTTAACACACTTATAGCAACAAGCATATAAATCACATAAACTGCACCCTTTTTTTTCTGAAAATTTGAAAAAGGAAAATCTTCCTTACCCAAGAACCCTACATCCAGGGTTCTTTGTGGTTGCAATACCACCTCCCAATACACCCGGGTGTATGCAGAACAATGATCAACAATCCTCCAAACCTGCTTAAAGAAAATCAAAGGGAAAAAAAACAAAATACAAGCACAATATGTATAATCTGTTTTCACTTTCTTTCTTAAACTCCTTTCCAAAAACTTTGAGAACTTCTCAAAACGTCTTAACAACACTATATCACCAAATAACTTGAACCTCAAGACTTTGAAACAATTTCTTTCACAAAAAATTCAAATTTCAGAAAACCTTTAAATAATTTTGAAAAACAAAATTACTTAACCAATTAAATGTGGAACACAGTTTTTCTTTAACAATTGATACCAACTTTAATAAAAATCATAAAAAGGAATTAAATTGCTAAATAACAAACACCAAACTTTTATATTTAATTAAAAGGAATTACAAAATTCTTTGAAGAAAAACTGGAACAAAGGAATGAGTCACAAGTCGACCTCCTTTTATAATGGAAAAAGAACTATCTAGAACTATTGAATTAAAAATACAAGAAAAATGCATATCCTAAACCCTAGAGATGGAATTGCCAGAAAAGCCCTTTGGTCTTTGCTTGAATCTTGGTCAAAAGTCTTTGCCATGTGAAATGCCAGCTGTGGAAAGCAATCTTGGACGTCTAACACTCCTTGGAGGCAAAGGAAAGCCTTGGAATCGTTGGATGTGTCGGGTTGTTGGGTTGTGGGAAAGAGACGTTGCAGGGGACCAATGGGGAGGGGTCCACAATGCATGTGGAGATGTTTGGTGAGGTGGGAAAGGATTAGGGGAGGGGTAATTAGCATTCTGCACGATTTGGAGTGATACCCCTTTGATTTGAGCTTAATTGAAGCTGGGGTGTTTTAGAGTTCGTCTAGGATTAGGGAGTCTGTTTAATCTGAATTAGGGATTTAACATTTTAAATAAATGTTAGTGGAGGGAAATGGGGTTAAGTGTGGGTTTGACTAGATTTGACTATGATTACAAAAAATGAAAACCGGGTATTTAAGATAATGGGCTGTGGGGTTTGTTGGGCTAAAGGTGGACATTTGCATTACCCGTCCTTTTTAACCTTGACATTGGTTAAATGGTTTTCATTTCCAGTCCATTTGTTAATTCCTTCACATGGTTAGTCCAAACTCAATTGCAAAGTTAGTCCTTTTGATGAATAAGGGTAACTTTTGCATATTTAATCATTTTCCAAGGGCTGATATTGTTCATTCTTCAAACTTGAAGGACCACACTTGTTCATTTAACATTTGGAGGGTCAAATGTGACAAGTTCTTAAAAGATGAGGGGCCATTTTTGCCAATTCTTCAAACTTGAGGGGTCTTTTTGCAAAATTCCATAAATGAGCTTGGTTCATTATGCGTCTTCGTTTCCCGTGTTCGTTTTTGAATGATTCTTGTGATCTTTTGCCATTTCCTCAATATCCGTACCTAAAAATACACAAGTAACAAACACGGGCATATATTTGGCATATTTGATGATATTTAATGCATTTTAAGCCCGATTTGGACGATGAGACCATGTATAAAAGCAGTCTCATCACTCCCCCATACTAAACCATTGCCGTGCCCTCACGAAATGCTAGAATAAAGTATCAAAGCATCTCCAGAATTCAATTTTATTCACTTTTATTGAAATGATAAACTAGCTATACTACACTATTACTACTACTTGTGTTATAGACATAATGTATGATTTTCATCGCAAAATGGGACGTTTAGGTTCATAGAACAAGAACACGTGAATGCTTCGTTAGAAATAATTTCATCGTCCTCGATTTTCACCTTAATTCCATGCCAAGCGTGCAACGAGATCATTGTCATTATAAGTTAGTAATGCTAACACTACTCATATGCCCTAATCACGTACTTATTCTCCCATTATTCCTAAGTTGTATCTCTTATATTTTATTATGTCTTAATGATCACGAGGATACATTGTTGACTTATGCGATAATAGAGATTTAGGTCTAAAAATAGAGTCCTAACGGTGTAACCTAGACCATCAAATCAATAACCCCTCCTAATAGACGACGATGTTAAAAAATTAAGTTGACAAGAAGAATCGATAAACACGGTTTTATAACGGTTTTGAACATGAGACTTATTACCAAGACTTTTATACGCCCCCTAACGGAAGGGCCTTATTATCTTTGGTTTACCTCCATCTTTTATTCAACTTCGCCATGAAGCTTTTATTATGACTTCGGTCTTGCCTTGCCTTTTATTATCCGCCATCATCGGTGGTTTTATTAGCCAAAGACGTATATCCTCACGCTAAAGCGAATTTTGGATCTTTAAAGCTTCGAAGATTAAGGCTTGATTCACTTTCAAGTTTGCATAGATTTTAGGCCTTGTGGGGCTTCAAATTGTTTGCTAGATTTAGGTGAGCACTTGAAATCTTATTATTGGGTGAAGCTTTCGATTATTCGGGTTGCCAATACTTCAAAACCGTGACGCTGGAGATACCTTAATGTCTCCCCAATTTAATTACACGGAAGCTACTAGAAAAGACTAGAAACCCAACAATCAAAACTAAACCGCTAAATCAATATTTATTAAGCAAAAAATATTTACAAGCGAAGGGAGAATAAGCAAACAACGAGAACACATGAGTTTTTGAAAGAACACGAGTATTCTACGTTTAGCATAGTAACTTATAATTAACTCTATCATTTCTCGTCCTCATTTAAGAGACTTAGCCTAATGTGTAGTTAAGGAATCAAAGCTAAGTGCTCAACACGCACGGTCGAGTCAAAAATTACTCTTATTCTCGCCATCGGAAAATCTACATTCGTGTCTTCAAACACTTATGAAACATGAGAAAAAATTTAAAATTTGGCCATTTTTAGCCTTATTTTGCAACAAAACGATAAAAAAACGATAAACTTTGGAAAGCGTGAAGGTTTGGCAAGGCAAGTATCTATTCACCCCCCAATACTAAAGTTAAACATTGTCCTCAATGTTTCGAGTCTAGGGGTGCAATCACCCCCATACTAGAGACATAGTCGAATGCCTAATCTAGCATGGAAAGGGTGTAACCAATAAGTTTAAAGCCGTTTATGAAGTGTGCTATAAACCTAAGGTTAGAACATAAAAGGATATATCATATGGATATTGGGAAAGGCCTCCAAAGCAAACGATCGAGTGCTCCCATAAAACGAACACGAGAGGCTCCAATCGTGAAGATGATAATCTAAAAATCATAAGGCACAAACAACCACGGAACAAAGGTTGGAAGGGCACAAATCCCCTTACATTAACTAATTAGAAAGCAATAATATGTACATGGATAAGCATGGGTCTCCCCCACGAGGCACCTTGTTTTTGATAACCGAGTCAAAAGCTCGACTCGAATCCCCATAAATGTGATCATTTAGGGATAATCATGGTATGGTCAATTTTTGGTGGGGCTTACATGATAAACAAGGCCCAAAAGCACGTGGAGTACTTTAAAAATCCGATAAACGTATACCGGGGTCAAAGATAGCGTCTTCGTTTTCGGATGAAAGACGAGACAACACTACTCCAACACAAACCCCGATGGGGTAGAAGAAAATAGGAGAGAAGAAATAGAAGGGTGGGACAATGGGTAAGTCAAAACATTGAGCTACTCGAGGTAGACTCGCACCAATCAAATGAAAAGATTTTCCATTTATTGCATCGGTGGAAGACCGAGATTTCCCTATATAAGCAATTCCAGGATCAAATATCTCGTCCTCGGTGGAGAAAGGGGAGGGAACATAAGGGGCTTCCCCCACACTAAGTCCACACAAAGCATCGTAAAAAGGAGAAGACGAGCTTGTAGTACTCAATATACGCGGTGATGACGGAGTTAGAGTTGTAGAAAAATCTTTTAAATTAAATTCAAAATCTTTTCCTTTTTCATCTTTAACACTCTCCTTGTGAAAACCCGATTTAATTATGTCAAAAATATTTGGTGTATCTAAAACAATGTTAGTCACACTAAAAATTCTCACATTTTAAAATCTTTTTGGTTTAGGTGGTGGCAAGTTTTCAAATCTTTTGTCAACAAAGAAAACCTCCCCATCGGGATCAACGTATTCATCATCCGAAGAATCACTCGAGATTGGAATCATAGGCTTAACACTCTTAACCTCCATCGGCGGAGGGGACGGAACTTCATTTTTATCAACAACTCCTAAAACTCTATTGGAAATCTTTTTGCAAATGCTTTTGGTGGAATTGACATTGTACAAAGATGTGATCGAATACACATGAGAAAGAGTGGAGTTTTGGGTTGCATTAATGACGAGTTCTTCCTCATTGAAACGAAGAGTGATTTTTCTTGCATGCACATCGATAAGTGCTCTCGAGGTATCCAAAAAAGATCGACCTAAAATTAACGGAACTTTAGGATCGATGGGAATATCAACAACAATGAAGTCCACGGGATAGTAGAACTTTCCAACTTTCACGACGACGTCCTCGGCAACTCCACAAACTAGAATCATAGAATGATCGGCTTAGAAAAACCGATGAACAACTAGACGATTTTTGCAATTTCTCTTTGTTATTCAACATACTTTTGAAGTTCGCGGCAAATCGAGGCATCATGACTAAGGCGTCGGCAAAACTTATATTAAAATGCAAGTCACGAAACATTTTCATAAAAAGTTCAAATTGGTAATTATTTCGTTCTTGTGCCTTTTCCTTGTTTCGTCTTGATGGGTATGGTAAAGGTGGTGTGGGTTGGGGCAAATTAGGCATAGGCATCGGCCTTGGAATCTCGGGTTCCATGATTGGTATGGGTTCAACCGTAGGTGTGGTTTGAGCGGTACTTCGTGGGCTTGTAATGTGCTCCTTTTCAACCACAACCTCGGGTTCTTTCTCTTTTTCCTTCTCCATAGAAGTACTTGGACGAGAAATGGGTTCTTTGAAAGTTTTACCACTACGAGTGGTAATAACCTTCAATTCTCCTTTCGGGTTCACGATGGTATCACTAGGAAGACCACCCGAAGAAGAGGGCTTACACATGATAGCTTCAAACATTTTAGCCATACGGTCTTCAAACTTAGATTGCCTAGCATCCGCTTTTAACAATTCTTGCTTAATCTCATGTTGTCCTTGCTCCATTTTTTGTTGATTTTGTTGGAGTCGTGTGACATTTCCTTCCATTTTATTAGCATGAGTTTTAAGTTCATTAGCAAGTTCGTTTTTAAGCTCGTTTTTCAACTCGGATCTTAAGCTAACCATTTCACGTTGCATATTATTGAACTTAGCATCATTAGCCTTAGCATAACTCAAAAACTCTCCTTGAAGATTTTTGGTGTGATCGTTTTGAAAACCTTGGGCATTAGTTTGAAAATCACGGTTTTGGTTTTGATTTGAAATTTGCCCATTTCCACTTTGGTAATTACCTTTGTTATAATTCCTTTGATTTCCTTGGTAATTTCCACCTTGGTTGTTGTTGTTGCGATAATTATTAGCATTTTGATTGGGTGGAGCTTGATTTGAACGAGAACCTTGACCTATTTGGTTATAAGTTCCCGTGGCTACAAAAGCATTCGAAGTGTTACCATCCGCGGTAATGCACTCGGAAAGATCATGAGCTCCCCCACACGACAAACAACTTTTAGAAACCGCTTTAACCGAAGCGGAATTGGAAGCTTCTTGAGCCTTCCAATGGGACATAAGGTTAGCAAATCTATCGAAAAATTGGTTTTCTTCATTTGCTTCATCATGTAAAGCATTGATACTACGAGACGATGATGAGCCCATTTTGGCAACACTCGGTGTGTGACGAGGGCTATAAACCTTAGACCTATTCTCGATTATGACCAAAGCTTCTTCAACCGTTTTACACAAAAAATTACCACCCGCGGCGGCATTTAAATAATCTCTTTCATGATCGTTAAGTCCATTGTAAAACGTGTCGATTTGGTGCAAATCGGAAAAACCGTGATGAGGACATTCATGTAACATCTCCTTAAACCTATTCCAAGCCGTAGAAAAACTTTCATTTGATTCTTGTGAAAATTTAGAAATCTCATTTTTCAAATGCGTAGTCTTAGAGGGCGGAAAAAATTGGTTCACAAATTTGGAAACGAGATCCTTCCACGTCAATATAGAATTGGGTGGCTCTTTCTTTAACCAAATTTTAGCGGGCCCCGCTAAGGAATACGGAAATAACATCATCTTAATCGAGTCATTCGAGACATCCTTAAATTTGCACGTGGCGGTAAGACGATTTAATTGGCGGATATGGTTGTGGGGATTGTCCTTCCCATCACCACGGAATTTGTTGTTTTGGATCATCGACAACAAACCCGTTTTCACCTCAAAATTCTCTGCAAGGATTGCGGGAATCACAATAGCTTCTCCATAACCCTCGGTGGGTTCTTGAAGTAACTCCATCATAGTTCGATTCGCCATGGTTGGTTCTTCTCGTACAATGGGTTCGTCAATAGGAGACTCCTCACTAGAATGAGTTGGAGTGGGAGTTTTGTTCTTGCGTTTACGTGCACGTTTTGCTTTGTTACGAGTGAGCATAAACGTCACGTACAACGTGGAGACGAGCAAAGAAGATTCTTTTTGGTATTTTGTGTTTTTCAATTTTTTTGTGGTTTTTGATTGTATTAACCTTTTTGGAAATTGGTGAATATATTAAGTAGACAATAAGTCCACAAATCTCCTCCTCAATCAAATCTCTTGATTAAAAAAGCCTCAAGGAATGAAAACGATCACGTGGAGTGAACGCCTTCGATGACTTTAGAACGATGGTGGAACACCAAATCGTTCAAGAGGGTTTAATCAAATGGAAACCAAGAAAATATATATGATATGTAATAATACTTTGGGCGGCAAAACCCTCGATTCACTCTCAAAATAAAATACGCACAAGCAAGCGGAGGAAACGAGGCGGCACGAAGCACTTAAGAGCCTTTTTCCTTTAGGTCGTGAAATACAACCGCCTTATACCCACCTTATAGTTTGTATTATCAAGATTAAGCTTCACGAAAGTATTTATCTATTTTTGCCTTTTTTCTTTGGTTTGAGATTCGAATACAATGATCGAGTGATGAAATCCCGAATCAAGGTTGTGATTGCTCACGTATTTGGAGTACTTGTGTATTTATTGTTCTACGTATACAATATAGTAATAATATTCACACAAAAACCGAAAAACGATAATACGTATTAATAGAGTGCTATTAATACAATTACTATTATGGTTAATATAAAAAACAACAATGTTCAATCAAAACACAACACGCCTCCCCGGCAGCGGCGCCATTTTTTGATGTAGTGGTTTTTGTATATACTTTATTTTAGGAAAAACAAAGCAACACAAATAGTGGTAAGCGTGCACGACGATTTAGGAAAACCGTGTGTGAATGACCCTTAAGAAAGTGAGTTCGTTCTCGAGGAGGCTAGTGCGTTGTGTAATGAATGATTGATTAATGTTTTTGATTATTAACAAGAAGAAAAGAAATGAGAAAGGAAAGAGAAGACGGTTACGAAAACGAATTAAATACGACGAAAAAGGCGTAAACGTAAAACCGTAAAAAGTACAAAATTTAAAATTTTAACCTAAAAATTCCTAAAAATTACTAAAAATCCACAATAAAATTCTAAGAGTTTACAAAAAATCCAAACTTGCTAAAACCTTTTAATTAATTTAATAATGACTTTTTAATGCTAATTAAAGCCCTAAAAATCACTTTTAAATATTAAAAAGCCTTAAACAAGATTTAATAGTTTGTAAACCTCAAAAATGACCTAATTAAGCTAAAAACTATTTTTAAAAATTTTAAAACCAAATTAAACTATTTTTAAACTCCTAAAAACTATTAAAATCTATTAAATCTTAAATTAATTCTAAAAATCAATTGAAAAGCCTAAAAATTAATTGGAAAGTGACAAGGGTCCTATTTTAATGTCTAGAATCTAGGAAAAATGAAATAAAGTTAAAAATAAAATTTTGAATTTTTATGAATAAAATAATAATAAAATAATCCAAAAAATAAAAAGTCCTCAAATAAATTCTAAAAAATTCTCAAAAATCCTAAATATTCTAACTAAGATAAAAAAGTAAATTAAAGCTCCTAAAACCTTTTTATAATTTTATAAAAATTATTAAATTTTATAAAAAAACCTTAAAATAATATAAAATTAAAAATAAAAGTTTTTGAAAAGTTAAACTAATGTAAACCTCAAAATATTTATCTAAAAGCTAAAAATTATTTTTCCCTAATTAAAAACTACTTTTAACTATTTTTAATGATTTAATAAAAACCGGCTAATAAATAAATGATAAAAAATTAATGAAGAAAAGGAAAAATATAAAACCAAGCTAGAAAAATCTTAAACCCTACTATAACCCTAAGAAAAATGAAAGGAACCAAATTCGCTTATTAAATAAGCCCAAAATACAAGAAATAAGCTACGGCTTTTTAATAAGCCTCAACTTGAAAAATGGGTTAAGTAACTATTGAAATCAAACACTAACGTAAAAAAGCATCTAGATCACCGGTAGAACCCCTTACTCCTGAGCTGCAGGTCGGGGGTTCGAGTCCGGTGCGGGTGACTTTTTGCTAAAATTTTCTTTTTTTTTTTATTTTTTATTTTCCAAATCAAACTGTGACACTTGTTAGCTTACAACTCAAGTCCAATTCACCTATAATACCAAGATTGATCCAAATTAAGTCCAAAACGTGGCCAAACTTAAAATTATGAACACAAGCAGGTTTTTACTTGTTCTTTGTTTTCTTCACAAGGGATGAAACACCAAGAGGACTTGGCTGTGGCTTATTTGGTGGATATTTTGGGACAATCAGGCACCCTTGTGCTCTTTGGAGCACAAGGAGTCAAAAACAAGTATAAAGCAAGCAGGAATTAGCACAAAGTTCACTCAATCAAAGCACACAAGCAATTTCAGGTTGCTGATGAAAAAATATGAGGTCTGGTGGGTTATGAGCTTATAACTTGCAACCTATTGACTTTAAAATGCTCCAATCTTTCACACAATCTTACAACCTAGCATACAATCAATCTCAAATCCTTAAACCTCCTAACACTTAACAGATTTTAAGGTTCATGCTCAAGTTTTCATGAAAAATAAGCAGAAAAAGTAACTTAGCAGATTTTGCTATATGTTTTCCCTTTTTACTCAACAAACTTGCTCAATACTTGATCCAAACTAAACTAAAACTAGCAAACAACCTATTCCAACCCTATTCAGTGACTTTAACACGTTTTCAAGCACAATCAAAGATTTTGTATCCTGCTAAAACCTGAATCCAAACAACCCTTAAAAACTCAGTTTTCCACTTTTTCAAATCAAAACCTTTTTAAACACAATCAAACTGATTTCAAAAGCTTATAACATGTATAATAACACTTAACCTACTCAAATCTAACAGTTTAACACACTTATAGCAACAAGCATATAAATCACATAAACTGCACCCTTTTTTTTTCTAAAAATTTGAAAAAGGAAAATCTTCCTTACCCAAGAACCCTACATCCAGGGTTCTTTGTGGTTGCAATACCACCTCCCAATACACCCGGGTGTATGCAGAACAATGATCAACAATCCTCCAAACCTGCTTAAAGAAAATCAAAGGGAAAAAAAACAAAATACAAGCACAATATGTATAATCTGTTTTCACTTTCTTTCTTAAACTCCTTTCCAAAAACTTTGAGAACTTCTCAAAACGTCTTAACAACACTATATCACCAAATAACTTGAACCTCAAGACTTTGAAACAATTTCTTTCACAAAAAATTCAAATTTCAGAAAACCTTTAAATAATTTTGAAAAACAAAATTACTTAACCAATTAAATGTGGAACACAGTTTTTCTTCAACAATTGATACCAACTTTAATAAAAATCAAAAAAGGAATTAAATTGCTAAATAACAAACACCAAACTTTTATATTTAATTAAAAGGAATTACAAAATTCTTTGAAGAAAAACTGGAACAAAGGAATGAGTCACAAGTCGACCTCCTTTTATAATGGAAAAAGAACTATCTAGAACTATTGAATTAAAAATACAAGAAAAATGCATATCCTAAACCCTAGAGATGGAATTGCCAGAAAAGCCCTTTGGTCTTTGCTTGAATCTTGGTCAAAAGTCTTTGCCATGTGAAATGCCAGCTGTGGAAAGCAATCTTGGACGTCTAACACTCCTTGGAGGCAAAGGAAAGCCTTGGAATCGTTGGATGTGTCGGGTTGTTGGGTTGTGGGAAAGAGACGTTGCAGGGGACCAATGGGGAGGGGTCCACAATGCATGTGGAGATGTTTGGTGAGGTGGGAAAGGATTAGGGGAGGGGTAATTAGCATTCTGCACGATTTGGAGTGATACCCCTTTGATTTGAGCTTAATTGAAGCTGGGGTGTTTTAGGGTTCGTCTAGGATTAGGGAGTCTGTTTAATCTGAATTAGGGATTTAACATTTTAAATAAATGTTAGTGGAGGGAAATGGGGTTAAGTGTGGGTTTGACTAGATTTGACTATGATTAAAAAAAATGAAAACCGGGTATTTAAGATAATGGGCTGTGGGGTTTGTTGGGCTAAAGGTGGACATTTGCATTACCCGTCCTTTTTAACCTTGACATTGGTTAAATGGTTTTCATTTCCAGTCCATTTGTTAATTCCTTCACATGGTTAGTCCAAACTCAATTGCAAAGTTAGTCCTTTTGATGAATAAGGGTAACTTTTGCATATTTAATCATTTTCCAAGGGCTGATATTGTTCATTCTTCAAACTTGAAGGACCACACTTGTTCATTTAACATTTGGAGGGTCAAATGTGACAAGTTCTTCAAAGATGAGGGGCCATTTTTGCCAATTCTTCAAACTTGAGGGGTCTTTTTGCAAAATTCCATAAATGAGCTTGGTTCATTGTGCGTCTTCGTTTCCCGTGTTCATTTTTGAATGATTCTTGTGATCTTTTGCCATTTCCACAATATCCGTACCTAAAAATACACAAGTAACAAACACGAGCATATATTTGGCATATTTGATGATATTTAATGCATTTTAAGCCCGATTTGGACGATGAGACCATGTATAAAAGCAGTCTCATCACTAGCCATGTTTAGAAACAGTTTAACTCTTCAAGGACTTTAATGCAATTTTTGAAAACTTCTAATCAAAAACGGGCAAAGGAGTATGATGAGATGGCATTTATACATGATCTCATCGTTCTTTTCGGGCTTTAAATGCATAAAAATGTCATAAAAATACCATATATATGCTTGTGTTTGTTTACTTGTGTATTTTAGGTATGGATATCGTGAAAAAGACAAAAGATCACAAGTTACAAGGAAAAACGGACACGAGAAACGAAGCCGTACAAAGAACCGGGCCTTAATCATGGAATTCTCAACAAATACCTTGAAGACTTGAAGACAAACAAGATTGATCCTCAATTATTGAAGAAATGACACTTAAAACCATTGTATATTAATAACTACAAGTTTGGTCCTTTAAGTTTGTCAAAATTACACAAAAGGTCCCTCAACTTTGAAGAAATGGCAAGATTAGTCCCTCAACAATTTCAAATTGTCAATTATGGTCCCTCATCAAGCCAAAGATACATTGAAGACCTTTGAAGATAAAAAATGTCCAAGATCAGTCCTTCAAATATGCAAAAGTTCCAAAATTAACCCTTGATACACTTTTTGGGAAGTTTTGTGCATAAAATGACAAGTTGTGAAAAGTTGATACAAAGGAAATGGACGCTGATAGAGTTTTAAACACAAAAGACAAGAGAAAGAAAGAATAAGGGCTAAAGTTGTGCTATTGAAACATTCAAACGCCCAAAAATGCGCCAAACACATAACACTCCCCCAATTTCGGATCAAACAACTTACTATTCACCTTCATCCACCCAGTTTTACCTTCACTTAAAACAAGGGGAAAATCAAAATTACCCACTCCTACGTGTGATTCACACATGCAGAATCTCATCCCACACATAAAACCCTCACTCCCACTCACCATGGACCCCACCCCCAATTCCCTCTCAACCAATTAGAATGCAACTTATCCCCCAAGTTATCCTATGTGTCCAAATCAACAGCCTAGGATCCTTGCTTCATCCCAAAGCTAAAATGAACAGCCTTGATCAACTTGGACAGCTCAAATGAAGAAAACGTCTAGAAGAACTTAAGGGCATTTTAGAGAATTCACTTCTAGGGTTTGTGAATAGTGTAGCCAGGCATTTGCCTATAAAATGAGACCTCAACATGTGAGAGTCCCTTTGTTCCAGTTTTAGGCTATCAATCTTTGTAATTCCTTTTTAAGTTCAATAAAATTTGAATTTCTAAAATTTTGAAATCTCTTTTTGATTTAGTTAAAAGTTTGGTGTTTGAGTAGCCTAATTCTGAGTTCCATTTGATTGTTTAGACCTTCCTTAACCTTGTGGTTAAGGCACGTCTAGGTTTGAAAGGTTTTCAAGGTTCAAAAGCCTTGAAGTCCTTGTTTCTGAATTTGGCTTATATTTGTGTACTAACCCTTAGCCTTAAGCCTTGAGTTCTTCCAAGCTTGTTGACATCAAGCCTGAGAAGGATTCTAAGCCTTTGGTTGAGTTTGTTTGTTGCTTGTGTTGAAGACATATCATAATCAAAGCCTTGTTCTGCTTTGAACATCAGCAGGCTTTGATCATCTTTGTTGAAGTACCTTGGTCTTGTTCTAGTTGTTGAACAAGGTCCAAGGAGCATAGCTGGCCTTCCTAGGATGTTGTGGAAGGCAGGTATAATCTCTTGGTTAAGATTCCCCTAAAAATTTCATGTTTATGGCTGTTTTGAATTTGGTGCTTTGATTTTGAGTATTGGTGTTTGTGCTGGTGATTTTTGAGTTTGATTGTGTTAGTTGCTATTGTTTAAGTGTTTTTGATCATTAAAATTAGTAGGTTATTAGTTAAAATCACAAGTTCCTTTGTTAAGTGGTGGATTAAGGAGTGTTTGGGTCTACTGCATAATTTGGATTTGTGGATTGCTAAGTGGTTGTTATCTGGTGTTAAGTGTTGGTATCTGTTTGTTAGGAGCATATGTTCATCTGTTTGCAGGTTTTGTGGGTTTGATCACATAGATTCATAATTTGGCTATAAAATCTTAAAAACTTGGTAAAATTGGCTAGGATTTTGAGGACACCTAGATCTAGGCTTAGGCTAGGGCTAACAAGTGCTAAATCACAGTTAATCACATCAGGGAAGAAGGATTTGAGGCTTGAAATTGGATCAAGTGTCAAGTATATCAGCAAACTTGTTTTCTGCATATGTTCATTGTTCATCAGTAACTTCTAGTACTTTGATCTTGTTATTTACTTTGATTCAGTGTTTGATTCCTGTTGCTTTGTGTTTGTTCTTAGTTTATATAGCTTGTGTATGCATCCTGTTAAGTTTGGTTGGCTTATTGTGGCTAAATCTGCTTATTAAGTGCTTAACTGCTTATTTCCATATCTGGTGCATATCTGGTAACTGTTTGGCTTATTGTGGCTTATTGTGTGAACCAATTTGTGATTTTATTGTTGCTATTGACTCCTTGTGATTCACTAATCACAAGGGTGCCTTTGTTTCCAATTGAATCAAACCAGAACTCTCATATAAGCTTGGTCAAATAGTCAAAGCAGTGGGAACTCCTTTCCCCTGCTAGTTACCACTGTTAGTGTAAAATTGGGTTCAGCTTATCAATAAGCTATAATAGCTTATTCCAACCTGCAACAACTTTGTTTTTGTAATAGGTGCTCATATTTTGACCCATTTGTTCATACTGGAGCATTTGGGTGGTTGACTTTAAGGTTTGACTAGAAAACCAGCTCCTTTGACTTTTACATAAGTTCCTTTGTGCTTATTCTGGCTTATTGGTTGTGCTTATTGGATTTTTGTTGATTGATTTTGCTTATTGAGTCCATTTGAAAGCTTTTGCAAGTTGAATCAAGTTCTGAGGTGCATTATTTCTCAAACCCGACTATTTTGTCGTTTTGTAAAATAATACATTGCTTATTTCTGGCTTATTTAGTAAGCTTTTTCAAAAATTCTTTTTACAGATCTCATAAGCATCCCAAAGGAAGGTTGTGTGTCAAATTAGAGCTTATGGCATTAGCTTATGGCTTAATGGGCTGAAAAGCCCAATAAGAATAAGCTTTGTGTTCAATAAGCTGTGATAAGCTCATTTTCAGCTTTTGGGCCTTTAGAGTTTTGTTCTTAGAATTGAATTTTAAGTCAGATAGGGCTTTTCCAAGTCAATTGGGCCAAGTTTGACTTTTTGGGCCCAAAAGCCCATTTGTGTTGACTGATTTTGGATTTGGCCCATTTGAGGGCCCATTAGGGGTATTTTGGTAATTTCACTTTGATTTTCTGATTATTTAGGGTAAAATAAACTAGTTTGCAAGTTTTTAGAATTTTTTATAATTTTTGGATTTTTAATATTATTTTAATATTATTTTATTATTATTTTTGAAATTTCACATTTTCCAACTTTTTACATTTTTCTTAGGATAAATACATTAAAATAGGAATTTAGCAACTTTTAGAATAATTTTATCACTTTTAGATTAATTTTTATAATTATTTTAAGTTTTAATAGTTTTTATATCATTTTAAATAGTTTTTATTAGTTTAAAAAATTTCTAAAAATAGTTTTTAATCTTTTTAGGCCATTTTAGAGGTTTACCAATTGAAAAATCTTTATTTGGGCTTTTTGATAATTTATTTGATTTTTAGGGCTTTAATTAGCATTTAAATAATGAATATTTAATTATTTAAAAGGTTTGAAAAAGTTTTGATCATTGGTAAACTCTTAGTTTGTTTAATTTGATTTTTGGTGAATTTTTGGTAATTTTTAGAATTTATTTTTATTTTTGTGGTTTTTAAGGTTCTACGTTTTAACTTTCTAGTAGTGATTTTTTTTTTGTTAATTTTTATTTTTACGTCTTCGTCATTTTCTTTTCTCATCCCCTTCTAAACCAATCATTAATCACAAACTTTAACAAGTTTTTCACAACACATATACCTCCTTGGGAAACGAACTTTCATACCATTAAGGGTCATTAGTGTTCATTTTCCTAAATCATCACTCGATACTTACCGCTTTTACGCCTTTTCCCTAAAAGGTCGTATTTTACCACAATCACTTTGGCGCCGCTGCCGGGGAGGTGTGTCGTGATTAATTTGTATTGTTGTTTTTAATAATAACCATAAATAGTATTTGTATTAGTAGAACTCTACTAATACGTATTATCGGTTTTCTTGGTTTTCTTGTACAAATATTATTACTATATTGTATTAAGTATCACAATAAATTTACAATATCTCCAAAAGTGTGAAAACACAACCTTAATTGGGATTTCATCACTAAATTATTGTATTCGAATCTCAAACAAAAAGAAAAAGGCAAAAATAGATAAATACTTTCGTAAAGCTCGATTTTGAAAGATACAAACTATAAGGTGGGTATAAGGCGGGTATTATAAAATATACCCTAAGGAAAAAGGCTCTTAAGTGCTTCGCGCCGCCTCGTTTACCCGCTTGCTTGTGAGTATTTTGAGATTGAAGGCTAATCGAGGGTTTTGCCACCCAAAGTATTATTACGTATAATATATTTGCTTGGTTTCTTTGTGATTAAACCCTCTTGAACAATTTGGTTTTCACCAAAGTTCTAAAGTCATTCGAAGGCGTTCACTCCACGTGATCGTTTTCATTCCTTTGAGGCTTCTTTAATCAAGAGTTTGATTCGAGGAGAGATTTTGTAGATTGTTGTCTACGAAGATACACCAAAATCAAAAAAAAATTAAATATCATCAAAAACACAAAAAATAGAAAATTCACAAAACACCCAAAAAGAATCTTCTTTGCTCACCTCCCATTCTTCGTGAAGTTTATGATCACTCGTAATCAAGCAAAACGAGCTCGTAAACGACTTCAAAAGCAAGCCAATCAAGAGACGTTGATTGTTGAAGAACCTCCAATTGTTGAACCTATTGTAGAACAAGAAGTCGTCATGGCTAATCGTACTATGATGGAGTTGCTACAAGAACCCACCGAGGGTTTTGGAGAGGCTATTGTGATTCCCGCCATCCTTGCGGAGAATTTCGAGATTAAGACGGGTTTAATGTCGATGTTGCAAGCAAATAAGTTTAGAGGTCACGAAAAAGACAACCCGCATTACCATATTAGGAATTTTAACCGTCTCACCGCCACTAGCAAGTTTAAGGATGTTCCACATGACGCCATTAAGATGATGTTGTTTCCATACTCGTTGGATGGACCCGCAAAAATTTGGCTTGAGAAAGAACCGCCAAATTCGATTTTGACATGGGTCGATCTCGTTTCTAAGTTTGTGAACAAGTTTTTTCCACCGTCTAAAACAACACACTTGAAAAATGAGATTTCACGATTTGTGCAAAGAAATAATGAATTTTTTTCAATGGCATGGGAACGCTTTAAAGAGATGTTACATGAATGTCCACACCATGATTTTACGGAATTGCATCAAGTGGATACTTTTTATAATGGGCTTAATGATCATGAACGAGATTATTTGAATGCCGCCGCGGGTGGTAATTTTTTGTGCAAGACGACAAATGAGGCTTTACAAATCATTGAAAATAGATCTAAGGTTTATAACCCTCGTAACTCATCGAGTGTTGCCAATATGGGTTCGTCATCTTCGTCACAATCGTCTCGTAGCATTAACGCCTTACATGATGAAGCTAATGAGGAAAATCGGTTTTTTGATAGATTTGCTAATCTTATGTCCCATTGGAAGGCTCAAGAAGCTTCCAATTCCGCTTCGGTTAAAGCGGTTGCTAAGAGTTGTTTATCTTGTGGAGGAGCTCATGATCTTTCCGAGTGCATTACCGCGGATGGTAACACTTCGAGTGCTTATGTAGCAACAGGAACTTACAACCAAAACGGCCAAGGTTCCCGCCAAAATCAAGCTCCACCAAACCAAAATGTTAACACTTAACGAAACAACAACCAAGGTAATTACCAAGGCAACACACGCAATTAGAACAAGGGGAATTATCAAAATGGGAATGGACAAATTTCTAATCAAAACCAAAACCGTGATTTTCAAAACACTACACAAGGTTTTCAAAATGCTCACACTAAAAATTTGCAAGGAGAATTTTTGGATTATGCAAAAGCAAATGATGCTAAATTTGATAACATGCAACGTGAGATGATTAGCTTAAGATCCGAGTTGAAAAACGAGCTAAAAAATGAACTTGCTAATGAACTTAAAACTCATGCAAATAAAATGGAAGGAAATGTCCAACGTCTTCAACAAAATCAACAAAAGATGGAATTAGGACAACATGAGATTAAGCAAGAGTTATTAAAAGCGGATGCTAGGCAATCAAAATTTGAGGACTGGATGGCTAAGATGTTTGAAGCAATCATGTGTAAACCCTCTTCCTCGAGTGGTCTTCCTAGTGATACCATTGCAAACCCGAAGGGAGAAATGAAGGTTATTACTACACGAAGTGGTAAAACTTTCAAGGAACCAATCTCTCGTCCAAGTACTTCTACGGAGAAGGAAATCGATAAAGAACCCGAGGTGATGGTCCAAAAAGGAGCACATTACAATCCCACGAAGTACCGCTCATACCACACCTACGGTTGAACCAATACCAATTGTGGAACCCGAGTTTCCAAGGCCGTTGCCTAATGTCCAACCCACACCACCATTACCCTACCCTTCAAGACGAAACAAAGAGAAGTTGCAAGAACGTAACAAACAACAAATCGATCTTTTTATAAAAATGTTTCAACAAGTGCATTTTGATGTGAGTTTAGCCGACGCGTTGTTATATATGCCTCGTTTCGCTTCCACTTTTAAAAGTATGATGAGCGATAAGGAAAATCTTTCAAAGCTTGCTAATTGTTCTTCAGTTTATCTTAACCGCATACAGGAAAAAGTTGGTGATCCCAGAAAGTTTCTCATTCCTTGTGACATACAAGATATGAAAGAATGCCTCGCCTTGGCCGATCTTGGTGCGAGCATTAATTTGATGCCATTTTCCATTTGGAAATCGCTTTCGCTTCCGGCTCTTATTCCTTCGAACATGTCCATCGAAATGGCCGATCATTCTACGATTATGGCATATGGAGTAGCCGAAGATGTTTTCGTGAAAGTGGGGAAGTTCTACTATCCCGTTGATTTTATAGTAGTTGACATCCCCACGGATCCTCAAGTTCCTCTAATTCTAGGTCGTTCATTTTTAGACACTTCGAGATCGCTTATCGATGTTCATGCGAGAACTATCACTTTGAGATTCAACGAAGAGGAACTTTTTATAAATGCTACTCAAAACTCGAAACCTTCTCATGTTTATGCAATCGCTACCATCAATCACATTGACATCGTTGATGTGGTTTGCGATGAGTTTTCACAAGAAGTGTTAGGTTTTTCCGATAGCTCGTCAAGTGGCAATCCCACTATTTTGGATCCGATTCTTGCTAATTCCACACCAAATCTCACTCCATTCCAAGGAGGCGATCTCACTTCAAATGAAATCGACAATGAAGATGAGGTGTTGACTAGTGATGATACTTCTATTCCACCATTTCTTCCGCCGATGGAAGTTATGAGTGTTGAACCAAAATATTCAATCGAGGAACCACCTATCCTTGAATTGAAAGATCTTCCTTCTCACCTTGAATACGCATTCTTGGAAGGTGATGACAAGTTGCCGGTTATTATTGCAAAAGGTCTTGCTAATAATGAAAAAACCGAGCTCTTGAAAGTTCTTGAGGATCATAAAGGGGCAATTGCGTGGAAAATATCCGACATTAAGGGAATTGACCCAAAATTTTGTACTCACAAGATTATAATGGAGGAGGACTACAAACCCGCAATTCAAAGTCAAAGAAGGGTGAATCCCAAAATTTACGATGTCATTAAAAAGGAGGTCCTTAAACTCCTTGACGCGGGAATGATTTATCCTATATCCGATAGCCCATGGGTGAGCCCAATCCATTGTGTCCCTAAAAAGGGAGGAATGACCGTTGTGCCAAATGAAAACAACGAGTTAATTCCCACTCGTGTTGTGACCGGTTGGAGGGTGTGTGTTGACTACCGAAAGTTAAATGACGCCACTCGTAAAGACCACTTTCCTTTGCCCTTCATGGATCAAATGTTGGAGCGACTAGCGGGAAATGAATTCTATTGCTTTTTAGATGGTTTTTCTGTTTACTTTCAAATCCCTATCGACCCTCGTGATCAAGAGAAGACTATGTTTACGTGTCCTTATGAAACGTTCGCTTATCGTAGGATGCCTTTCAGACTTTGTAATGCACCCGGTACGTTTCAACGGTGTATGATGGCAATTTTTTACGATATGATCGAGAAGTCGATGGAAGTGTTTATGGATGACTTCTCGGTGTTTGGTAATTCGTTCACGTCATGTTTATCTAATCTCGAGCAAATGTTAAAACGTTGTGAAGAAACCAATCTTGTGCTTAATTGGGAAAAATGTCATTTATGTGTAAACAAGGAATCGTCTTAGGACATAAGGTGTCGAAGGCGGGGATTGAGGTCGATAAAGCTAAGGTAGACGTCATCGCCAAGTTACCTCATCCCAAAACCGTTAAGGGAGTTAGGAGTTTCCTAGGCCACGCGGGCTTTTATCGTCGTTTCATCAAGGACTTTTCGAAAATCTCTCGTCCTATGACACACCTTCTCGAGAAGGATGCTCCTTTTAACTTCAATGAGGATTGTGTTAAGGCTTTCGAAACTCTCAAAAGGAAACTTACCGAAGCTCCCATTCTTGTTGCTCCTAATTGGGAACTACCCTTTGAAATCATGTGTGATGCAAGTGATTATGCTATAGGGGCCGTCTTAGGGCAACGTTATGACAAGCATTTCCATCCTATCCACTATGCTAGTAAGACGATGACCGAGGCTCAATTAAAGTACACCACAACGGAAAAGGAATTCCTTGCCGTGGTCTATGCTTTTGAGAAATTCTGACCTTATCTCGTCTTAACTAAAAGCATCGTGTATACCGACCATTCGGCTATCAAGTATCTCTTAGCTAAGCAAGATGCTAAGCCGAGATTGCTTCGTTGGATGCTCCTCCTCCAAGAATTTGATGTCACCGTGCTTGACAAAAAAGGAGCCGAGAATCTAGCGGCCGATCATCTCTCTCGTCTAGAAGATCCTCACAAAGATGTTTTCGAGAACAAGGAAATCACCGAAACATTTCCTCTTGAGACTCTCGGTGTAGTGAATTCTAAAGACACCACCCTATGGTTTGCCGACATTGCAAATTACCATGCGGGCAATTTCATAATCAAGGGTATGACGACACAAAAAAAACGAAAATTCTTTCGTGACGTCAAGTTCTATTTTTGGGACGACCCTTATCTCTTTCGAGTTTGTGCGGATCAACTCGTTCGACGTTGTGTGTTTGGTGCCGAAGCTTCTAATATCCTTAGAGCTTGTCACGAGGGACCCACGGGTGGTCACCACGGTGCTAATCTCACGGCTAAGAAAGTGTTCGATGCCGGTTTCTTTTGGCCTTCTATCTATCGTGATGCACACGCACTTGTGAAGTCGTGTGATTCGTGCCAACGTCAAGGAAAATCGTCTCAACGTGATGAAATGCCGCAAAACATAATTCAAGTATGTGAGGATTTCGACATTTGGGGAATAGACTTTATGGGGCCGTTCCCATCGTCTCATGGCAACAAATATATCCTCGTCGCGGTGGACTACCTTTCTAAGTGGGTGGAAGCTAAGGCTTTGCCTACTAATGATGCTCGTGTGGTAGTGAAGTTTTTGAAGCAACTATTCTCTCGGTTCGGAACCCCTCGTGCTATTATAAGCGATCGTGGAACCCATTTTTGTAATGACCAATTCGAAAAGGTTCTAAAGAAATATGGAGTTACTCATCGTCTTTCTACGGCTTATCACCCACAAACGAGTGGGCAAGTCGAGGTTTCGAACCGAGCTTTGAAGAGGATTTTAGAAAGGTCAATTGTTGAAAACCGTGCTTCATGGTCCGACAAACTTGATGATGCTTTATGTGCCTTTAGGACCGCTTATAAGACACCTATTGGTTGCACTCCTTAAAAGTTAGTCTATGGGAAGAATTGTCATTTGCCCATTGAGTTGGAGCATAAGGCATATTGGGCCCTTAAGCATGCAAACTTTGACTTGAAGACCGCGGGAGATCACCGGAAAATACAATTGAATGAATTGGATGAATTAAGAGATAATGCTTATGAACATTCATTAATTTTTAAAGAAAAGACTAAAAATTTTCATGATTCAAAGATTAAAAACCGGGTTTTTAACGTTGGTGATCAAGTGTTGCTTTTTAACTCTCGTCTTAAGATATTTTCCGAGAAATTGAAATCTCGTTGGTCGGGTCCGTTCACCATTACACAAGTGTTTCCTTATGGGACCATTGAGCTAGCTCAAGATGATGGTCCTAATTTCAAGGTGAATGGACATAGGCTTAAGCACTACTTTGGTGGGGAAATTCCTTCAATGGTTGCCCTCGACCAAGTCACCTTCCCCAATGATAATTAGCATTGAGGGGATCGAGTCGAGCTCATGACTCGGTAATCAAAAACGAGGTGCCTCGTGGGGGAGATCCCATGCTTATCCTTTATGCTCACTATTCACTAATAAGGGGACTTGTACCCTTTCAACTCGTTGTCTCGTGGTTGTTTGTGATTGTGTTATCTAGATCATCATTATCTACGTATGAAGACTCTCGTGTTCGTTTACGTGAGCCTCCATCATTCGTTTGAAGATGTTTTTCACGAATCCATGACATATCCTTTATTGTTCTAACAATTATCTTTTAGCATACTTAATAAACGACTTTAGATATATTGTTGATCACCCTTTCCATGCTAGATCCTAAGCATTCGACTCTTCGTCTCTAGTATGGGGGTGCTCCACCTTTAGACTCGAAACATTGAGGACAATGTTTACTTTTAGTATGGGGGGTGAATAGGTACTTGCTTTGCTACGCCCTCACGCTTTCCAATTTTCAATGTTTTGTTTTGCTAATAAGGCTAAAAATGGCCAAATTTTAAATTTTTTTTCTTAGTTTTCATAAGTGTTTTTAAGACACGAATGTATATTTTCCGTTGGGTAGAATAAGAGTTAATTTTTGACTTGATGGGAATTTGGAGCCATTTACATTCCTTAACCCGCTCAATTCAAGTTTTGCTAGACTTTTATATAGGGAGCTTTGAAACGCGAAAGTCTTAATTCATACGGGTTAAGAACAAGAACTTTTCGCAAGTTCCTATAATTGATTCTAGAAAGTCACTTATCAAGGGAACTATAAAACGCATTCTCTAAACTTGAAAAAGTCTAAGAAAGTGCAAGATCCTATAGGTGGCTTGAAAACCAAAAACTTTGATTTGATATAGTCTTAATGAAAGCTAATCCAAATTTGGCTTAATTTTGACTTGCATGGCTAAGTATTCACGAGTCTCTTTAATTAGAGGTCTTTATATAGTGAAGAATGAGAAATGATAGAGTTAGAAAAGTGATCATGCTAAACGTAGAACATGAAAGTGTTCTTTCAAAAACTCATATGTTTTTAATTGTGGCTTTTTCTTCCCATAAGATCAATGCATTAGGAATAAATCATAAATTGCAATAAGTAAGGTCGTACGATTTGAAAGGTTACTTAGCCTCTAGCGCAAGATCGTTTAAAAGTTGCTCGGGGTTGAATAGAGTTCATAGCCAAGGCATAACTTATTGAAGCGGGACGCGAAGATTGGCAATTATCCAAAAAGGCCCTAACAAGGCATGAGGAGCTCTATTTTTGCTAAAAATCCAAAGATGATGTAAAGTATCATTATTCCTAAATCAATATGAAGGATCGAGGCACACGACGAGAAGCAATTACTCCCCTAAAGATCATGGAGAAAGTCTATCCAAAAAGACCCTAACAAGGTATGAGGATAAATATATCCAAGTCCGAAAAGGAGGCGGATCGTTGTATATCAAAATCCAAAGTAAAGATTGAAGAAAAATGATGAAGTCGTGGTCCAATATGAAGAATCTCTCAAAAACGTCAAGTGAAGAAATTCCAAATATATGTAGAGAAGACCATAATTTCGAGAACGTCTTCCCAAGATTTGAAGTATGAAGTACGTGCCAAATATCGGTCCGAGAAAGGTCTCAAATCGTGAAACAAGTTATGCCAAGATATGAACTTAAGGAGATACACGAGAAGCCGTTTTAAAAGATTTTATCCTTCGGCTAACTATTGATCAAATCGTGCTACTTTGCTTTCGGACTAATAACTACTCAAATAAGTCAATATGAATCACTTGTGATCCATGACAAATAGATAAAAAATGCTAGTAACCCATTTCTTTTTATAATAACTAGGATTGCGGGGAGAAAAAGTATTACACAATTTGGACGTATGAGTAGTGTTAGCATTGTGACTTGTACCAAGAATGATCTTGTTTTTGCACTTAGCATGGAATGTATGACAATCAAGGATAACGAAGTTTACTCTAAGGGACATTTACTTGTTTCTATTCTTTGACCCTAAAAGTCACTTTTTGTGATGAAAATCATACATTATGTCTTTACACATCTTCGTAGTATGTTGCACGTCTTTTACTCTTCAATAAAGGTTAATAAAATTGAACTTTGGTGATGCTTTGATACTTTATTCTAGCATTGCGTGAGGGCACGGCAATGGTTTAGTATGGGGGAGTGATGAGATGGCATTTATACATGATCTCATCGTTCTTTTCGGGCTTTAAATGCATAAAAATGTCATAAAAATACCATATATATGCTTGTCTTTGTTTACTTGTGTATTTTAGGTATGGATATCGTGAAAAAGAAAAAAGATCACAAGTTACAAGGAAAAACGGACACGAGAAACGAAGCCGTACAAAGAACCGGGCCTTAATCATGGAATTCTCAACAAATACCTTGAAGACTTGAAGACAAACAAGATTGATCCTCAATTATTGAAGAAATGACACTTAAAACCCTTGTATATTAATAATTACAAGTTTGGTCCTTTAAGTTTGTCAAAATTACACAAAAGGTCCCTCAACTTTGATGAAATGGCAAGATTAGTCCCTCAACAATTTCAAATTGTCAATTATGGTCCCTCATCAAGCCAAAGATACATTAAAGACCTTTGAAGATCAAAAATGTCCAAGATCAGTCCTTCAAATATGCAAAAGTTCCAAAATTAACCCTTGATACACTTTTTGGAAAGTTTTGTGCATAAAATGACAAGTTGTGAAAAGTTGATAACCTTTTAACAAATCTGAAAGTTAAAGGACTGGATTATTGCAAACCCTAAAAAGAAGCAAGTTTAGCCATGTTTAGAAACAGTTTAACTCTTCAAGGACTTTAATGCAATTTTTGAAAACTTTTAATCAAAAACGGGCAAAGGAGTACAATAAGCTCGTTTGAGCTTATTACTCAACCAAATTTTACCAAACCACTTGCAAATGATTCAAAATCAGAAATAAGCTAGACCTATCCAAGGAAATTTGCTAAAAGTGACTAAAAAACTGATAAGCTAGTTTCAATAAGCACAAAATAAGCTATAAGCTAATCCAGACTTGCACAACTAGATTTTAGTGATGAAAATGATTAATAAGCACAAAATAAGGACGGGAAATTAAGTCTCATGAAAAAGCATCCAGTAATAAGCTCAGAAACTTAAAATAAGCAAAAAGAGTGCTTATGTTGACCAACGTTGACCAAGAAATTTCAATAAGCTCAAATTCTCAAAATCCAACCAGGAACACTTACTGAATGATTTTGTGAAAGAAAATTGACCAATTAATGAAGTAGAAATTGAGATATGAAAAAACAGTTCACCAATTACAGTAACTTGCATTTGCTCAAGGAGCTTAAACTTTGGCTTATTTCTACTTGAATACTTGAAACTGTACAAATTCCTTATAGACTTTGAAACTTCATATATTGATTGAGAAATGAGAGCTGGTTTGATTGAATTTCATCAAGTAACAAAAGAATGCTAGGCAAATCAAAATGACAACTTCCTGATAAGAACTTGAACAAAACTGACCCACACTTTTTAGATGGCCATTTGCCTTTTTGACCTAAATTTTGACTTGAAAATGACTCAAAGCTATTTGTTATGATTGTTTAACTACAAATGAACCAAAACCTGCCAATTTATAACACTTGAAAATCACTTTTAGGCTAGAACCAAACACTACTTTACTGATTTTTATGAACTTTTTGTGAAGACTTGTTAATCAAAAGGTTAAACTGAGAAAAGAGCTTTAACAGGCTAAGTTTAGTATCCAAAATGAAGTATGTGAAAACTAGATACAAGAAGTGAACTCAACTAGAACTCAAAATGATAAGCAAAGATATTATGACTAAAATAAGCTGAAAACAGGTCAAGTACAAAGCTAAAAGCTATATTAAGCTACAATTAAACTACCAAATCATTGAAATCAGTTCAAAAACAGACTAGAACAACTTTGATCATGCAAACAAACAAGATTATCTAAGAATTGAGCAGGCATCAACAATTTAGAGGAACTAAAATCAGAACATCAAAACCTTTATGCAAAGGCCTCCTTTGGGAAGTAGAGGAGCGCTGAGCTCTCTATTCTAGTGCTAACCACCACCTTAGAACTAGATCACACTAATCAACAATCAAATCAACAACTACAACCATGAGAATCATCATAACTAGACTAGAATTAATCAAATTCTGCTAGAAATGAACTGGATCAAAAATCAGCTGCAATCTTCTCACTTAGTCAATTATGATCAGGTTATGATCATAACAAACCAAAATCAGCAACAAGAGTATCAAGGAAGCAGGTAATGAACAGTAGAATATATTGAGAACTTTTGGAGGGAAAATGAGAATTTGAATTTTATTGAATGAAAAGTGGTTACAAGGCTGTTAAAATGTTACAACTAACTATAACAGACTCAAGAGTGTGTCAAGCTCTTGAGTTGTTAAGCTAAGAACTAAGAAATGAGATGAGAAGAAAAACTAAGTGTGTGTGATTTCACACTTTCTACAACTACAAGAAATGAAAGCTAAACATGGTATTTATAGACTTTAGGAGTAAAGCAGTTGGGGTTGGTGACGTGTTGGAACCAATCCCAGGCTTCCACGTGTCAAAAATCTGCATATTGGATTTTGCTTATCAAGAACAAATTTGGGGGTTTTATCTTGAGTTGATTTCAGCTTAATTGGTTGTGACCATTGAATTCGTCCTTCAAAAATGAGCAAGTTTGATGTTTAAATCATCTTTTGAAATCCACTCTAGCTCAAAGTCGATCC
The DNA here is from genome assembly GCA_025667525.1 of Glebionis coronaria. Classification (NCBI taxonomy): domain Eukaryota; kingdom Viridiplantae; phylum Streptophyta; class Magnoliopsida; order Asterales; family Asteraceae; genus Glebionis; species Glebionis coronaria. The sequence goes on from CM046875.1 coordinate 292,258,051, forward strand.
TGGTAAATTTAGTTGAGGGAGAAGGACACGTGTTGTGTTTTGGTTGGGTAAATAAAGTGCACACGGATCATAATCCAAAAAGGATAAACTGAATATTGCATGGCCTCTTCCTATTGATTGAACAATGAGTAGTGCGTTTAACTGTGGGGATTTTGACCATTAAATGCTTGGCAGCTGTTGTGTAATTAATGACATGAGTTGGCAATCCAGGACCATATATTCCTCCCTTCTCATTGTCTTAAGAATAACACACGGATCAAACTCATTTCAACTTTCCAAAAATGGCAGAATAAGCCCTTGAACTTGGCAGTTTGTAAATTTGAGCTAGTAACTTCATTTCTTTGGCATATTTGGTCCTTCAAACTTCATTCTTGAACAAACTTGATCCTTTGACTGAGTTGACTTGAGAGTTGACCAGATTTGACTATGATCTTGACTTTTAAGAAATTACACTTTTGGTCCTTCATCTTTGGCAGATTGTCAAGATAGGTCCTTTGTCTTCAAAGTCTTGTCACTCTTGATCCTTCTTTGTCTTTTTTTCATCAAATTAAGCTTGATTTTCCTTTGTTTGCTTGAAAATGTATCCTTCTTACCTATTTGAGCACAAACACAAAACATACCACATAATTCCGCCTTATAGCACAAAGTTTAGGTATTTTTATTGTGTTTTTAGGGTGATTTGTTAATAAATTGATATGAGTTTTTGCTCATATCAAATCCCCTACACTTGAACATTGTCATGTCCTCATGCAATGTTATATATTTTAAAGCACAAATTTACATTCTCCTCATAATTAATCCACCTTGTCCATTTTAGAATGCATCTACACTACTCTAAACTAGATGATGCATGATTTTGATTTTAACAATGCAATGAAAAAAATACAATTCTATCTATATCTTTTTGGTTTTTTCTTGAAATGGTTTTGATGGAAATAACTCATAAAGAATTCAATGAGTTTGATTAGGGCTTGGGTACCATGGACATTTATCACCCTCAAGTTTCACTTTCCCCATACCAAGCTTAAAAATGGGATCATTGTATTCACAAGTAAAAAGTGCATCAACTTATTCATGACAATTAAATGTGGAACCGGTTATTATTTGAGCAAATTGCTTGTGGGCAAATTTGTCATTATTTCAAGTATGAAGTATAAGAAATGTAAAATCCAAAAATAAGGAAGCACGGTTTTAATCCTAAGTAATCCTCTCATCCATTACTTGAAAAACCGCTCACAATTAATACAAGTCCGTTTCAAGAGTAATAAGTCATTCGCCTTATGTGTAAAATCCTCATGTCATGCTTTCATAAGTAGCTACACACTCGCTAAAGAAAGGAAAATAAAACTCACGTAATAATTTTGTAACACCCCCAAATTTATACAACTCAATACAGCGGAAGACTAGTTGGTGTTACGGGATAGCACATTACTCACATCATAGACAACGCATAAAAATAGCGTCGTTTATTAATAAATCATTTCCATTCATAAATATCAAAGTTACATCGGTCCCAAGTCATATTATTTCAAACAAAGTTTTACAAAGTATTTGAATGGAAAATATTGTTTAAGTGCGGGCCATGAATTCTTGTCGTCTTCCCGAGAATTACCTTCAAGTACCTGAGATAAAACATGTTAAAAGAAAAGGTCAGCGATAACGCCGAGTGAATTCATAGAGTTTAATAAATTCCATCAATATAACTTTGGTATAAAATTAGTACCAAAAATCAATTCGTACAAATCATTGTAACAGGCCGTAAAATAGCCAAAATCATTTTATACAAATCTTTGTAATAGGCCATAAAATAGCCAAAGTCATTTTATATAAATCCTTATCGAAAATCATAATATAGGCATTTGCCTTAAAAATTATTATACGAGCCAATGTCGTAAAAACATCATACAATACGTCGTATGACGTTGTATAAAATCAAATAAAAACCGTTATATGAATATGGTTATGAAAACCAAAACACAAACATAATATCAATAGTATGACCCTGTATTGCTAGTCAGGAAATACATCGTAATTCGGAGCGTCTAGTAATATTTCGATGATTGGATTATTATAAGCCGCATGACATTGTTACCTTACTAAAACCAAAACGGGTAGCTAACCCGATACCAATTTTTCCCATCTAAAGTAGCGTGTCGTCACAAAGGTCACGCTATGGAAATCTTCTCATACATAAATTCGCTTACCAATCAATGTGGCACGACGGGGATCAACCGTCAAGGCGCGAACTGGGGTGATCATCCCCAAATAGTACTATTAAATGCATAAGCGTCTACCAACTCCCGGTAGTTCACAATTCATGCTAATGGGACTTTTAGTGACATAACCTAACTTTAATAATCCATTTTTATTTCATCTATCGGGTCCTTTAATCATTCATAGGGTCATACAATCGGGTCATTCAATCATTCGGGTCCAAAATCAATAAACAAACAATCGGGACAAATGGTATCCTATTTTATAAAAACTAACATGTTATCTCCCTCGCGGGTTTATAAAACATTTATAAAAACATTTAAAAGAGTGCGAGGCTATGAACTCACGTTGATATGGGAAGGCGGGTTATCGGCAATTCGGTCGTACGGTACGTGCTTCAATCACAGTAACCTAGACAAATAATACTCGGTCTTAGACGTTTGTCCAATGACTTTATATAAATAACAATTATGTATACATATGATGATTATATACATATGATGATCAAGTGGGTTTACATCTTCTCGTTTACTCATTTTAGTGTTATATGTCGATAACTTTTATACTAGTTTACTAGTTTCACCTATTTTCGTGTTTTGAGTCAGATAAACTTATTATAAGTTCTTTAACTTGTTTTAATCCCTTTTATACCTATATTATCAGTATGTATACTTTTCATGTTGGGCCCAAATGGGTTAAGCCCAATAAGTTCTTTTTACAAGTTTTTATCTTATTTAGTCCAATTATTAGTCCAATATGCTTAATTAGCTCGTAAATGTCCGTATTTCTTATAGCTCGGGTTTTATCGGTTTTTACTTGTTATACATGTCTATATATCAGTATATAAGTTTTATAAAGTTTTCATTAGACGGGTCCAACCATCTAAGTTTTATTTAACAAAAACGTTAATTTTTACGGTATTAGCCAAAAAGTCGTAAAAACAATGTTTATAGTTTTATAACTTATAAGTATTATTTCACTACCATTTATATAAGTTATTCATTCATTTACCCTTTTACACATTTATATAAATAAGTTTTATAAGTTGGTGGGTTTTCATTTATATTTTATACTATTAAATTTTGAGTGCTTATATAATAGTATTATTCTTTAATTTCCAAAAATCTGATTTTTATCTTCACTTTCACCAAAACTGCCATATCTTGAGTTCTATATGGAGATAGAAGCTAAATTTTTTATCACATAAACTAGATGATATGTGATATATTTAACTCTTCTATAGCTACTGTTGAATCATCTTTTAAATATTTTCTAAAAATCGTCCAAAACAGTAACCTCAGATTTATACCCTAAACTTGTTTTGATCATATCTCACTCATTATTTTGATTCCACTGCATGGCCAACTCTCACATGTGTACAAGACATATAGCTTACTGTAAATGGATTCTACTTCATCATTTTATCAGTCCATGACCTGTTTATTTACTGTTTTATACAGCCAACAAATTTAACCAAGATTTTAACCTTGTTTCTTATGGTTTTTCACCTTTTTAATCATGTTTATCAACACCAAATCCCCACATAACACTTTTATCATCATATAATCATCATATACATATACAATAGGAAAGAAAATACATGATTACATAATCAAAATAACAAGAGGATGAGGAGAACAATCTTTATACCAACATGATGATGAAATGATGAGCTTTTGGTTGAACAAGACATGGTTTTGGGTAACCAATCTTATGAGATATCAACACCACTTCTAGGATCACCAAGTATTTGTAGATTCCTCCAAAAATCAGCCCTTGTTCTTCATGAAAACTCCTTGAGAAATCAGCCCCAAACTCCCTTGAAAACTCCTTTTTACATGTTAAGATCACCTCCAATCTTTATAACTTCAATGGGTTTTCATCATATGTGTGAATAACATATGATTTCATGGTTAAATCAAGATCAAATGGGTTATTTAGGGTGAGAGTAGGACGAATTTTTGAGAGAGAAATGGGAGGATGAGAGTGGTTTGCATGAGTGAAAATGGTGGTTATGAGTAGCTAGTTGTTTTTGTGGGATGAGTGGAAGAAACTAGCTTAAGTGTTAAGCTAGTGCTTATACTTGTAAGCTACAAGTTAACATGATGCCACATCTTTGATGTGGTGTCATCTTGTGCCATCCCATGTGTATTAGTGGGGTGGGATAATGTATTTTGTCCCACCTCACTAATTTACGGGTATTCCTCGATTCTAGTTCCTCGATTTGCGTGCCCTCGGGTCGTTTCACGAAAAACGTTTTTATAAATTATGAATCAACGACACAAAACCAATCCAATAAAAATTGTCTCATCAAAAACGGAGTTCGAAAACGTAAATACGAAATCCTAAGGTTTCCGGTTTAGTCGTAAAGGACGTTAAAATAAAATCGTAAGTCCTAATATCTTCTCGTAAATTTGTGAGTTTATGAACCAACACAAATTTAAAACTCCAAAATAATATTCATGGACAAATTTATTTTCTGAAATGTCGGACTGTCACCAAAGACGGTGTATGTAAATGTAAGCACGTAACGTTGAATCCTCCGGTTTAGACGTAGTCGATGCTACTTCAAGACGTAAATCCAAATTTCTTCCCAAAAATAAGTGAGTTCATATTGTAACATTAAAATAATGTTTTCAAATAAATATTGAGAATAAAATATCGACCATAATTTGATGGATTGTCACAGCATTTACCCCTAAACAGGATCTTTGTCCTCAAAGATCATCTTACTACTCGCTTCTTATTGAGTTAAAGCCATGTGGGTATTTCCTCCACATTCGGTCCTTTCTCACAAGTGCAATTCATTATAATACGCGAGTTTCATCAAACATAGCTACGGGAATAAGATCAGGATTAATGTTGACTTACTTTCTCTATCCATGATGTTCACGGGTTTCTGATGAATGCAACTTTTCGCCGATCTAAGCTTTACTAAGAACAATCAGATTTTACTTGATAGATATTCCATCAAGTTCGATTTACGAAACATAATCCACGCAGTTCTTGAAGTCCTAGGGTAGATCCAGCTTATATGCCTTTTAATCCCAACTTTTACATTATCTCAATGGTCCCATACAACGGTGACTTATATCCCATGATTTGTCAGATCATGAATTCATTTTTCCAACGTTAAAAATTGTGGCATAACTTCGCTACCCATTTGGCATTTCAATATCTACATTTTCATATTCACATAACCTCTTTCCCACTATCGGCAGTTAATAATCAAATCCTAATTTCAACAATCATTTCATATCTCGCGGGTCGGATATTTTGCAAGGTTAGGTTAGCCATCATAGGAAACCTTAAACCTAAAAGACATGTCCAACTCACAGTGGGTGTATGTCGGGTGTCTTTATCTCAACTCCTGCTTACAGATGCTCTAATATTTAGATCCTAATAAGATTCGATCTCAATCCTAATACGATGATTATCAAGGATAATCTCTCCAAAGGAAAACGATTATACGGTCTATCACCAAAGGTCAATCATTCAAACATAAAACAACACTTATATTACTTTGTATCGTTACTTTACCTCGTCCCTTCGATTTGGGGTGGTACATAGTACTCTCATCAAGGTTCGTTCTCAATGATTTCTGAGCAAATCTCTAGAAATTTGATGCGAAGCGAGGATCTTGATATAGATGATCGATACAGGCACACTATGTTTACATAACTCTTTTGCATTTATCATTAACGGGAATGATATTAGCAGATTTGGTCAGTCTGTCGACGATCACCCAAAACGAATCAAATTCGGATGATGACCTTTGCAATAGCTAGACGTTTACTAATGTATGAGGCGATGTCTGCCTTTATAATTGCCATCAGTACAACTTCTTCAGACAAAGATACTTTTAGTCATAAATGACATAAATAGAATACTTATACTTACAAATTCCAACATAACTATATCTCACAATCTCCATATTTAGACAATCACAAGTGGTCTTTATCTTTTATACATAATGCGTCGGTATCTATATTCACTTCTCATGATGATATAATTATCATGTCCACAATTCACTCAGATATTCTTTCTATATTATGCGTCAGTAATTACGTTCACTTTCTCCTGATAAAATAAATATCATAACTGTATTTATTCAAAATTCTTTCTTCATATCTTTTAAGTTTCAGTTTCGTCTCAACTATCATTTTTATCAGTTTTTCTCAATCCGGCGTCTAAAGCGTCGATAATTATTATATGTAAATTAACAATAATTATTTAATTTTTATGAAACGTAAACGTTAAAAGTTTAAATTTCTTAGTTCGACCAATTATATAAAATGTTCAAAATAAATTTGGATTTAATTAACAAGATTTTTGTTGATTTATCGAAAATATTTAATAAGATTCGTAAATGTTCGAAAAAACTTTGTTTATACTTTGGTCAAAGTTTTCTTAGTTTAAAAGGCAAAAATTGTCGTTTTAAGTTTTCAGGTTATGGTATAAATGGTTTTACTCAGTCCTTCTTAAGTTATCTTGAGGTATACACAAACATTTACCCCTAAACAGAAGTTTAGTTAAATGGTTTGTGTATAAGGGAATAATCCCTTTAAAAATCCTTTGTTAAAACATTTGTCAAAACATATTTCCATTTCTTTTTGGTAAAATCCAAAATCTTTAAAAGGGCTCTTAATTTTTTGAAGAGTCAAATTATATTCCATTATCCTTTTAATCACATAGTCAAATCATGTAAAGTATTAAGTATTTAATCACGTGTTAATTATTCAAGGTTCAGGTTTACACTGTTCGGCCAATTCAGGGCAGTCTATAAATAATTATTAACTCATTCTTATTCTGATAAACAAACATATAGTCCTTAATGATCACGAGCATGAATTTATCAAATTACAGCCCACACACGTGATTCACTAAATTTATGAATATTACATGTGCATTGATCAATCCAAACGACATCACGTGAAACTCATAATGTTCATTACAAGTACCGGATGTAGTGATTGGAGTACATAATCTTTTTCGCGGACGCGAAGTTGATAATAACCATGCTATGGATCAAATCTTTAAAACATACACTAGAACCTTGTAAATGATCGAACAAATCTTCCATTTCGAGTTATGGATATCGTTTTCGATTGTCAATTTACTCAGTCACAGTAATCTATAAATATATGGAATGATAACACCATATCTCTTCAGGATGACAGGCTTGGTATAATAAAATCTTTTTCCGACAACTCTCTCAGTTGTACGGTAATTCCTTTAATTTAGATGGTGCTGACGTACAGTGCACAAGCCACACGTGCAGCACCGGGAATAGAATCAAATACCAAATTCAACTTGCCTTAATGGCGAAAGTCTAGGTAATTCACCAACAAATACTTACTAAAGTTTCAAATAACAGAAACATCTTTTAATAAATTCATATTAAGTTCTTTCTAGATTATAACATCTATAACTAATTCACAACCATTCACGGTATGATTTTAAGTCTAATGCAGGATATGGTCATCCATCAAGAATTATTTAATTTACTTTTGATAATCAACATCTTATCTTTTAGGGGAATTCAATTCGAGCTCCCATCAATTAAGACAATGTCTTCATGTCATAATCAATCAATCCATTCTACTGTCACTGTCAACTTCCCAGTTTCGTTGTCGTCGATAAGATGTGAACTTCTCAAAAGACTAATAATAACTCATGATCTTCACAATTTCAAGGATATATGGAGACACAACTAATCTTAAAAGAGTAAGGTCAACGCATAATCTACGCGAGATAATTTCAAATCAGATACAGACGAAAACACTTAACGAATATGAATATATCCCATGTTTTCATAATTTGAGTACGCATTCGAAAGCTCCTCGGATCGTCACCCAGGTCATTCAAATGAAATCAAATCATACGAAATGATAAGAACGTCAATACATCCAGTCGGGTATCAACACTTAGTAATCAGATACTTTTCCTAAGAATCTCACTACGGGAGAATTAGATACGAAAGAATTGTCAATTGTCAAATAAGACAATTTCCACAGATGAATAAATTCGACTCAGAAGAGTAGATGCTACAGGCACATATGTAGGTGTCCCTAACACTATGTCCTTATTTTCACTTCTTGCAGATCTCATAAAATTTAATCTTTCACAATCTTCAATGAAAATGTAGTGTTTATTCATTAGTTTTTATGGTGACTACTAATCAGCCTTGCATGGTCCATTCCAAATTGTATGTAGGCGCGCAACTATATACAATTTCAAGATTAACGATGCAATACTCAGTTCGTCAAAATTTTATCATCATGTTTATAATGAAAACATTTTCATGCTTAATTCTTAAATAAGAATCAAAAATATATTTACAAACATTTTTTTTGTTATGAAAACAATTAGGTTTTCCAAGGTACTTTATAAACAACCTCATTTCGATAACAATCACTTATAAATCTCACTTTGAATAATCCTTATTGTGATGAAAATTAAATTTTCTCAAAGGATACCGTTTTAACTTTATAAAAATAATGTGTGATCTGCAAAAGAGTGATGAAGAGTTGTTCACCGAGAACTAACTAGAATATGATAAGAAATGAGCTTATCCAAATAATCATGAGGTTCATGATCTCGATGGCACTCAAAAAAATTAATCCACAACGTAACTCAAATCGATATGAGTACTTGTTCAATGGTTGCATCACTAATGCGAACATTAGGATGAAGCAATAAAAGATAGATAACATCGATACATGTGGAATTTAGCAATCAAAGGTAGTCTTTTCATTAATCACAAACAAGTCAAATTGTACCGTAACACATTACGTGTCACTATGTCATACAATTCTCAGAACTCATCCTACCAACTGATATCTCAGTTAAGTTAGGGATTATTTTTAAAAGATACCACAATGAATACTAATCTACAAGAGTCATTAGGTGTTCCACATGTCCCAGAAGATCCATCGGTCTCAATTCAGAAGAAAATCTCTTCAATTTATTTCTTGGACACTGGGCATCCTCGTTAGTGGACAATGGCCTAGGAACAACCCTTAACACGAATCAACAATCATTTAAAACCTTATAATTCAATCACAGAACTTAATGACTTATATTAACAATCTCATATTCCATATAGGTTAAGTTTCACTTTATTCAAGTTTCAACCAATTTTATACTCAATGCAATATCCTACCTCATATTCCAATACTTTCAATCTTATTCTTAGGCCTTAATAGGCAATAAAAGCTCGATATGATCAATACTTAATTTCCGATCCTATATCTCTTACAACAACAATTATCAAATGAGTCACTAATATGAGATGACTCATACATTCAACTAGACTTCTCGGAAAGGTATTAGTGGCATGAGGCTTTTGGGTACTGGTTCCAGTGACAGCCTCAAGTGCAACATTCACCCTTTCGATTTCAATTTAAGAATCGGATGACAACGAATCATATGACACCTTTCCAGGTGGTAACGTTTTGTCAAACTCCACTCCATAAGGAAAGATCGTCATGACATCGATATCAGATTTAATCTCGCCAATTCTTTTTCAATATCACAATCAACTAATATCTACATTTCTACGAATATCAACCGTTTGTTGGGATCATAAATATCCACAACTTGGTTTAGATATAGGATAGCTAGAATTCCTACGAGAATAGCTTAGATTAATTTACTAGGGGATTTAGGGTTACTTGTGACAATCGACGTCGTATAAATACCTCGTATAAAAATCAAAATAATCATCAAACAATCATGTAATAAAATTACATCATATATATATATATATAATCCAAGTTATATATATATTAAAATAACACTTCTCAGTCTGGCCTTGTCGGTAACTCGGGAATTCTTCGGCACCGTTATAGTCAAAAGATTTTTAGACATTTTAGAAAAATGTTTATAGTTAAAATATTTTGAAATGTTTTATTCAAAACCTTGGTTTTAAAAATCTTTCGTTCTCTATAACGAGAGCTCTGATACCAAACTGTAACACCCCCAAATTTATACAACTCAATACAGCGGAAGACTAGTTGGTGTTACGGGATAGCACATTACTCACATCATAGACAACGCATAAAAATAGCGTCGTTTAATAATAAATCATTTCCATTCATAAACATCAAAGTTACATCGGTCCCAAGTCATATTATTTCAAACAAAGTTTTACAAAGTATTTGAATGGAAAATATTGTTTAAGTGCGGGCCATGAATTCTTGTCGTCTTCCCGAGAATTACCTTCAAGTACCTGAGATAAAACATGTTAAAAGAAAAGGTCAGTGATAACGCCGAGTGAATTCATAGAGTTTAATAAATTCCATCAATATAACTTTGGTATAAAATTAGTACCAAAAATCAATTCGTACAAATCATTGTAACAGGCCGTAAAATAGCCAAAATCATTTTATACAAATCTTTGTAATAGGCCATAAAATAGCCAAAGTCATTTTATATAAATCCTTATCGAAAATCATAATATAGGCATTTGCCTTAAAAATTATTATACGAGCCAATGTCGTAAAAACATCATACAATACGTCGTATGACGTTGTATAAAATCAAATAAAAACCGTTATATGAATATGGTTATGAAAACCAAAACACAAACATAATATCAATAGTATGACCCTGTATTGCTAGTCAGGAAATACATCGTAATTCGGAGCGTCTAGTAATATTTCGATGATTGGATTATTATAAGCCGCATGACATTGTTACCTTACTAAAACCAAAACGGGTAGCTAACCCGATACCAATTTTGCCCATCTAAAGTAGCGTGTCGTCACAAAGGTCACGCTATGGAAATCTTCTCATACATAAATTCGCTTACCAATCAATGTGGCACGACGGGGATCAACCGTCAAGGCGCGAACTGGGGTGATCGTCCCCAAATAGTACTATTAAATGCATAAACGTCTACCAACTCCCGGTAGTTCACAATTCATGCTAATGGGACTTTTAGTGACATAACCTAACTTTAATAATCCATTTTTATTTCATCTATCGGGTCCTTTAATCATTCATAGGGTCATACAATCGGGTCATTCAATCATTCGGGTCCAAAATGAATAAACAAACAATCGGGACAAATGGTGTCCTATTTTATAAAAACTAACATGTTATCTCCCTCGCGGGTTTATAAAACATTTATAAAAACATTTAAAAGAGTGCGAGGCTATGAACTCACGTTGATATGGGAAGGCGGGTTATCGGCAATTCGGTCGTACGGTACGTGCTTCAATCACGGAAACATAGACAAATAATACTCGGTCTTAGACATTTGTCCAATGACTTTATATAAATAACAATTATGTATACATATGATGATTATATACATATGATGATCAAGTGGGTTTACATCTTCTCGTTTACTCATTTTAGTGTTATATGTCGATAACTTTTATACTAGTTTACTAGTTTCACCTATTTTCGTGTTTTGAGTCAGATAAACTTATTATAAGTTCTTTAACTTGTTTTAATCCCTTTTATACCTATATTATCAGTATGTATACTTTTCATGTTGGGCCCAAATGGGTTAAACCCAATAAGTTCTTTTTACAAGTTTTTATCTTATTTAGTCCAATTATTAGTCCAATATGCTTAATTAGCTCGTAAATGTCCGTATTTCTTATAGCTCGGGTTTTATCGTTTTTACTTGTTATACATGTCTATATATCAGTATATAAGTTTTATAAAGTTTTCATTAGACGGGTCCAACCATCTAAGTTTTATTTAACAAAAACGTTAATTTTTACGGTATTAGCCAAAAAGTCGTAAAAACAATGTTTATAGTTTTATAACTTATAAGTATTATTTCACTACCATTTATATAAGTTATTCATTCATTTACCCTTTTAAACATTTATATAAATAAGTTTTATAAGTTGGTGGGTTTTCATTTATATTTTATACTATTAAATTTTGAGTGCTTATATAATAGTATTATTCTTTAATTTCCAAAAATCTGATTTTTATCTTCACTTTCACCAAAATTGCCATATCTTGAGTTCTATATGGAGATAGAAGCTAAAAATTTTATCACATAAACTAGATGATATGTGATATATTTAACTCTACTATAGCTACTGTTGAATCGTCTTTTAAATATTTTCTAAAAATCGTCCAAAACAGTAACCTCAGATTTATACCCTAAACTTGTTTTGATCATATCTCACTCATTATTTTGATTCCACTGCATGGCCAACTCTCACATGTGTACAAGACATATAGCTTACTGTAAATGGATTCTACTTCATCATTTAATCAGTCCATGACCTGTTTATTTACTGTTTTATACAGCCAACAAATTTAACCAAGATTTTGACCTTGTTTCTTATGGTTTTTCACCTTTTTAATCATGTTTATCAACACCAAATCCCCACATAACACTTTTAGCATCATATAATCATCATATACATATACAATAGGAAAGAAAATACATGATTACATAATCAAAATAACAAGAGGATGAGGAGAACAATCTTTATACCACCATGATGATGAAATGATGAGCTTTTGGATGAACAAGACATGGTTTTGGGTAACCAATCTTATGAGATATAAACACCACTTCTAGGATCACCAAGTATTTGTAGATTCCTCCAAAAATCAGCCCTTGTTCTTCATGAAAACTCCTTGAGAAATCAGCCCCAAACTCCCTTGAAAACTCCTTTTTACATGTTAAGATCACCTCCAATCTTCATAACTTCAATGGGTTTTCATCATATGTGTGAATAACATATGATTTCATGGTTAAATCAAGATCAAATGGGTTATTTAGGGTGAGAGTAGGACGAATTTTTGAGAGAGAAATGGGAGGATGAGAGTGGTTTGCATGAGTGAAAATGGTGGTTATGAGTAGCTAGTTGTTTTTGTGGGATGAGTGGAAGAAACTAGCTTAAGTGTTAAGCTAGTGCTTACACTTGTAAGCTACAAGTTAACATGATGCCACATCTTTGATGTGGTGTCATGTTGTGCCATCCCATGTGTATTAGTGGGGTGGGATAATGTATTTTGTCCCACCTCACTAATTTACGGGTATTCCTCGATTCTAGTTCCTCGATTTGCGTGCCCTCGGGTCGTTTCACGAAAAACGTTTTTATAAATTATGAATCAACGACACAAAACGAATCCAATAAAAATTGTCTCATCAAAAACGGAGTTCGAAAACGTAAATACGAAATCCTAAGGTTTCCGGTTTAGTCGTAAAGGACGTTAAAATAAAATCGTAAGTCCTAATATCTTCTCGTAAATTTGTGAGTTTATGAACCAACACAAATTTAAAACTCCAAAATAATATTTATGGACAAATTTATTTTCTGAAATGTCGGACTGTCACCAAAGATGGTGTATGTAAACGTAAGCACGTAACGTTGAATCCTCCGGTTTAGACGTAGTCGATGCTACTTCAAGACGTAAATCCAAATTTCTTCCCAAAAATAAGTGAGTTCATATTGTAACATTAAAATAATGTTTTCAAATAAATATTGAGAATAAAATATCGACCATAATTTGACGGATTGTCACAAATTTACATCCGCCATCTTTTTGAGACTTTGGATATTCAACCCCGCAACCCGTCAAGGTAATATTGGATTGGAGCAATCTATTGAATCCCCGCAACCCGTCAAGGTAATATTGGAACTCAATAGTCACTATAATTAACACCACACTGCCCCTCTTGGGAGTCTTGTATAATTATTATTTTTTTTTCTTTTCTTTTTCTTCTTTTTTTTTCTTTTTCTAGCCACTCATATTTTTTTCATAAGCTGCTCTTATTTTTCTTTATTCCGCACAAAGAAATTTAAAAGAATAAAAGGAAAAACACCCGCTAAATATTGAGCATGACATAAGTTTTGTACACATAAAACGTACTAACTTAGAATCTTAAGACGTACTTATATCAGCCGTGAATGATTAGTAAAAAATGCATAAAAGATTACAAACCAATTAAAACCGTTCTTGATTATTTATTAACATATATACATGCGAAGAAAAAAGAGGTAAAGAAGAGAAGGGTTTAGCCACAAATAATTATCATGAAGTTTATCTAGCCCTTTTATACTTGCTTCAACTATATTATTTCCCATTCTCCACAAATTTAAAATCTCAAAGAATGAGATTGGTGGATGCTTAGCCTAATAGACCAATGAAGGACTACATGGTTAAGGATACTAGCTAGAGAATTCTTAGATAAGAAAACTCGGGTTGAGTCAAAATTTCCATGGCGGGCCTAATATGTTAAAGAAGTCTAAATTTGTTAAACCATGTCCTTATTATATTTTTTCCTTTTTTATATATTTTTGATGAAAAATAAAAGAAAAGATATATACAATGCAAATGTGATATGCAAATGAAAAATGATAAATGCAAAAATTATGAATGCATATTTTTGGTGGCCAAAGTAGATCAAAAATTTGAAAAATGTTTAAAAAATAATTTTCCATGTTATCATGAAAGACAATGACAAGTTCTAGGTAAGGTCACTTCGATAGAAGACCCCCCTACACTTAAGCTAAACATTGTCCTCAATGTTTAAGAGCATGGAAGTATAAAAACTTCCCCTACACTTATGACAATGAATAGACGTTTCTTAACCCAAGTTAAGGAAAGGACAACTATTAGTGAATTCATGTTTAAGCACAAGGTGTCAATGAAAGATCACAATAGTAATGAAGTGAACCGGATACAAGGGCCTCCTCCATAAGCTCCAAAGCATGAAATGAGTGAGCAACCCTACAAACAATCATGAAGACAAAAGAAGGTCTCCCCTACACTTATCCCAAGTCTATACCTTTATTGCTAACCTACAACACTCTAAACCTAGTTATACGATGCTTGAGTTAATGAGTCTCTAGCTCGACTCGTCCCTCAATGAATTAATTCATGGGGAAAATGGGGATCTCTTGGACCATTTCAACGGAAATGTCCTCCCCAAAATAATGTTTCACACGGTGACCATTCACTTTAAAATTTGGACCATTGAGTTGTGATAACTCAATAGTTCCATATGGAAACACTTGAGCAATAGTGAATGGACCGGACCATCTCGACTTAAGCTTGCCCGCAAAAAGATTCAACCTTGAGTTAAAGAGGAGAACCGACTCTCCAACTTTGAACTCACGGTTCTTGATCTTAGCATCATGCAATTTCTTAGTCTTTTCCTTGTAAAGCGAAGAATTTTCATAGGCATTGGCTCTCAATTCATCCATTTCATTAATTTGATCTTTCCTATGTGAACCGGCTTGGTTTAAATCAAAGTTAGCCCACTTGAGAGCCCAAGATTCCTTGTGTTCTAACTCGAATGGGAGGTGGCACGCTTTACCATAGACAAGCCTATAAGGAGTACAACCAATTGGTGTCTTAAAAGCCGTCCTAAAGGCCCACAAAGCATCATCAAGCTTTTCCGACCAAGAAGCTCGATGCTCTCCCACCGTTCTTTCTAAATTCTCTTTAAACCACGATTTGTGACCTCGGTTTGACCATTGGTTTGAGGGTGATACGCGGTAGAAAGTCTATGATTAACTCTATATTTCTTCATAACTCTCGTGAATTGATCATTACAAAAGTGTGTACCACGATCACTTATGATCGCCCGAGGTACACCAAATCTAGCAAACAATTGCTTTAAGAACTTCACAACAACTCTAGCATCATTGGTAGGTAAGGCTTTAGCCTCCACCCATTTGGACACATAATCCACCGCTACAAGTATATACTTGTTTCCCTTAGAGGATGGAAAAGGTCCCATGAAATCAATGCCCCATACATCAAATGTCTCACACTCTTGAATGAATTTTGTGGCATCTCATCACGTTGCGTAATTTTTCCTTGTCTTTGACACACATCAAAAAATTTCACCATTTCATGGGCATCTTTGTAAATGGAAGGCCAATAGTAACCCGAATCAAAGACTTTCTTGGCGGTGTAGTTGGGCCCAAAATGTCCACCCGTAGGTCCTTTATGACACGCTTCTAAGATCTTAAATGCCTCGGGCCCATCTACACACCGTCTAATGATTTGGTCCGCACATTGCCTAAAAAGATAAGGATCATCCCAAAAGTAGTACTTAACTTCCTTTAGAAATTTCTTCTTTTGTTGATAAGTAAGACCCTCAATAAGCACATTGCCCACAAGATAGTTTGCTATATCCACAAACCAAGGAGTGGCATCCTCTTGGGAAGAGATAGACATGAGCTCCTCTAATGTAAAGGATTCATTGATTTCTTGATGTGGAAAATCTCCTTGAAAAGGATGCTCAAGTCTACTCAAATGATCCGCCGCTAAATTCTCGGCCCCTTTTTATCACGAATTTCTATCTTAAACTCTTGAAGCAACAAAACCCATATCAAAAGCCTAGGCTTAGCATCTTGTTTTGTCATAAGATACTTGAGAGCGGAATGATCCGTATACACTATGGTTTTGGATAGCACAAGTTATGGTCTAAATTTCTCAAAAGCATAGACTATAGCAAGCAACTCTTTTTCCGTGGTAGTGTAATGAAGTTGTGCACCGGTCATGGTTTTACTCGCATAGTGTATAGGTTGAAAATGCTTATTAACTCTTTGTCCTAAGACGGCCCCCACCGCATAATCACTAGCGTCACACATAAGCTCAAAAGGTAATTCCCAATTTGGAGAAACCAAAACGGGAGCCTTTGTCAATTTCTCCTTAAGAGTCTCAAAAGAGTCCAAACAATCTTGGTTAAAAATGAAAGGAGCCTCTTTTTCCAAGAGATGAGTCATCGGTCTAGCTATCTTAGAAAAATCTTGTATAAAGCGCCTATAAAATCCCGCATGACCTAAGAAACTCTTCACACCTTTAACTGAGGTGGGTGGGGGAAGCTTAGCAATCACATCAATTTTAGCTCGATCCACTTCTAATCCCTTGTTGGATATTTTGTGTCCTAAAACAATTCCCTCTTTCACCATAAAGTGGCATTTCTCCCAATTAAGCACTAAACGAGTTTCCTCATAACGCCTAAGCATTCTCTCTAGATTGGTGAGACATGAGGTAAATAAATTTCCAAAGACGGAAAAATCATCCATAAAAACCTCCATGGTTTGCTCTATCATGTCATGGAAAATCGCCATCATGCACCTTTGAAACATCCCCGGTGCATTACATAAGCCAAAAGGCATCCTCTTGTAAGCAAATGTACCATAGGGACAAGTGAATGTGGTCGTTTCTTGATCCTTAGGGTCAATGGGTATTTGGAAATAACCCGAAAAGCCATCAAGAAAGCAATAGTACTCATTTCCCGCTAAGCGTTCAAGCATTTGATCCATAAAAGGTAAGGGGAAATGGTCTTTCCTAGTAGCCTCATTGAGTTTCCTATAGTCAATACAAACTCTCCAACCGGTGACAAGTCTCGTAGGAATAAGCTCATTGTTCTCATTAGGCACTACGGTGATTCCACCCTTTTTAGGAACACAATGTACCGGGCTAACCCATGGAGAGTCAGAAATGGGGTAAATCATACCCGCATCAAGGAGTTTAATCACCTCCTTCTTAATGACCTCATGGATTTTTGGGTTAACTCTTCGTTGACTTTGAATGGCGGGTTTGTAGTCATCCTCCATAAGGATTTTGTGTGTACAAAAATGTGGATCAATTCCCCTTATGTCGGATATTTTCCATGCTAAGGCTTTCTTGTGTTTCTTAAGGACTTCAATAAGTTTCTCCTTCTCATCCTCTTTCAACTCTTTAGCAATGATCACGGGTAATTGGTCTTTGCCCTCTAAGAAAGCATACTCTAAGTGGGATGGAAGGTCCTTAAGTTCAATGGGAGGTGGACTCTCTATGGAAGGTTTTACAATGGAAGGATCCTCATTGGTAACTTCTTGTGGAATAGGAGAAGGAATAGGATCCTCATTGAGCAACTTTTAGATAGTAAGAATATCTTCTTCCCAATTAATGGGAGAATCATCATCACCAAGAAAGTTTGACTCAAATTCCTCCAAGAGGAAATCACTCTCTCCAAAAGGTGCTAAATAGGGAGCAATTGAGGCCAAGGTTTCAACATGGGGCATCTCATCACTAGTACTCTTGCAAGCATCATGAAAGTGTTCATCACACACCTCATCTAGCACATCAACTATGTTAATAGTCTCACAAGGTCTAGACTCCTTAACCACTTTCCTATTACAAACTTTCCCTAACTTAAACACCACTCTCTCATCCTCTACTCTCATAATTAGTTCTCCTTCCGCCACATCTATCAAAGTACGACCCGTTCTCAAAAACGGTCTACCAACAATCAAAGGAACTCTAGGATCCATATCATAATCAACCACTACAAAGTCGGCCGGAAATGTAAACTTATCCACACCTACAAACACATCCTCCGCTATACCTACGGGGTAAGCTATGGTTCGGTTGGCTAATTCAAGGGTCATCCTAGTGGGACTGAGCTCGGGAAGAGAGAGTTTTTTCCAAACCGATAAAGGCATGAGGTTAATGCTTGCCCCTAAATCCGCCAAAGCCATGCAATTTTCAACACCGGGAAAATTACAAGGTATCAAGAAGCGCCCCAGATCTCCAAGTTTTGTTGGTAAGGTTTTAAGTAGCACGGCGGAACAATTTTCATTAAGGGATGTGTTGGGCAAATCAACCAATTTTTCTTTGTTTAAGAGTAAATCCTTAAACATCTTAGCAAACTTTGGCATATAAGAAAGAGCTTCCGCAAAGGATATATTGATGTTGAGTTGCTTGAACATCCTTAAGAAATTTGAGACTTGGATGTCATCCTTGTTCTTTAACTTGTCCTTTTTCAACCTTGAAGGATATAGAAGAGTTGGTTTTGGTGTAGGTGGAATAGGTGTTGTAGTGGAAGATTTGTCTTTGTTAGCTTCTTCATTGGGAGGTGTGGAAGGTAGAGGAGAAGTAAGAATAGGTTGAGAAGGTGTGTTTGATTGAATGGGAGCATTTTGAGGTGGTGAAGTAGAGGTAGAAGGTTTGTCACAAGTAGGAACGAAAGTGGGTGGAACAATAGGAGGTTTAGAAGGTGAAGGATCCTTTGTTGTCTTTCCACTTCTAGTTGAAATAGCATTGACATTTGCTCTTGGATTTGTTTGTGTGTTGGAAGGTAAAGCCCCTTGTGGTCTTTGATTATATGCCATTAAAAGCCTATTGGTTTGTGCATCCAATGCAAGTTTCATTTGGTCATTCATTCTCTTTTCAATTTCACGCATTCTCTTATCAACATACTCTTGAGTCTCTTGCATCCCATATCCTTGATTTTGAAGTTGAGGGTAAGCTTGATTTGGTATTTGAGAATATACTTGATTTGGGAAAGGTGGAATAGGTTGATTAAATCCTTGAGGTGGTGGATAAAAGGTATTTGCTTGATGTTGAACATTGTTTTGTGCCTTGTAGTTATTTCCTTGGTAAGGTGGTCTTTGCCCTTGAGTCCTTTGCAAAACTTGAGAAGGATTTTGTTGAAGTTGGGTGGGTGGTTGGGGTGGGAATCCCGGTGGAGTAAGGTAATTTTGGGACTTGTAAGAAAGGTTATTTGGATTGATATTTTGCTTGAAGTGTTCACAATGTTCCTCTTGGTAAGCATAGCATTCTCCTTGATAACCTTGAACCTTATCACATTGTTCATAAGAATGGGGGCCTCCACAAGTTACACAAGAAAGAGTAATGGCATTCACATCTTTTGAAGAATTGTTCAATGAAAGGCTCTTTATGGCTTGAATCATTTCTTGTTGTTGCTTAAAACTCATCTCATGATCTCTATCTATCTTTTGCATGAGCTCTTGGTGATACTTGAGGAATTGGTTATCACATGGTGTTTGAGAATCGTTTTGGATAACATGAACCCTTTCTTCAAATTGAGTGTTTGTTTGAACCATTGCTTTAGTCTCAATGATGTCCACGGCCTCTTGAATGGATTTAAGAATAATATTCCCTCCCGCGGAAGCATTGAGTGAATCTTGGTGATGAGGTTTAAGGCCATTATAGAAAGTATTGATTTGGTGAACTTCATCCAATCCATGGTTAGGGCATCGCCTCAATAACTCTCTAAACTCCTCCCAAGCATCACTAAAGGATTGACTAGGTTTTTGTTGGAAGCCTATGATTAAGTTCCTCAAAGCCGTGGTCTTAGATGGGGGAAAGAACTTGTTCAAAAACTTAGTAGTGAAACCATCCCATGTGGTGATACTATCGGGTGGTTGGGTGTCTAACCAATGATTAGCGGCTCCCTCTTGTGAAAATGGCACTAATATCAACTTAATAGCATCATGTGGAACTCCATTGTACTTAAGGGTATTGCAAAGAGCAAGGAATCTCTTAAGGTGATCATGAGGATCATCATTCTTGTGACCATAGAAAGGTGTGTTTGAAACCAAGGTAATCATAGCCGTTTTTAGCTCAAATGAATTTGCGGGAATGTCGGGAATCCTAATAGCATTAGCATATCCATGAACATTGGATTGCAAACGTTCCATCAAAGAACGATTATCAACAGCCATGGCTTCTTGTTGTGGATGAATCAAAGCACGATTCTCGTGATCGGCTTGATGGACGGTGGTGGTCTTACTCTTTCTCTTTTTCTTCCTTTTCGGAGGAAGAGGTTGTACACCAATCGGTATTTTTGCACGCCCGCGAGTGAGCATGCAACTCAATACGAGGAATGAGAGAGAAGCTCTCGTGTGACTTTGAAGAGAAAAGGATTATCCTCTTCGAGTTTCAATATGAAATATCCATAATAAAATAATAATATGTATGTACTACTTGGGTGCAAGACCCCCAATGAAGCCTTCCTTCTTAGAATACTCACAAGTGAACGAGGGGTTAGGTGGCGCGAAGCACTTAAGTACCTATTGACCCTTAGATAGCATTTTATAGCACATCACCTTTCTATTCACTTAATTGTTTGTATTCTTCGAATTGTTGCTTATTGAGAGTATTTATCTATTCTTGCTTTATTTTGTTTGATCGATACACGTGTCAAGGACTGGAACGCCCCTCAACACGGTGTATTGCCTTGGCAATACTTATGGAGAATATGTAGATTGGTTGTTCTTATACGTATACGTATTTACTTATAATAATATATGGAAAATATTTTTGTATTTATGAGTTTTTAAGAGAAAATACTATATGTACATAAAAACCGAGAGAATCCAATAATATATATTTTTAGGTGAAATCTCTTAGGAAAAAGATTGCTTTTTGGATTTTTTAATTTGTTTGGTCAATTCTTTAGGAAAATAATTGTTTTGTTAATTTTTTAGTTTTTATATATTTTTATATTTTTGATTTTTTATTTGTTTTTGATTTATGATACATAAAAATAACGTTCACTAGGTGAACGGATCCCAAAAGCCAATGAAAACCGTCAATCGATAGTCTCTCGTAAAGTCAAAGAACCGGCAGCGGCGCCATTTGAAATGTGTATAGTTGAAGTTCGTTTTTCTCAGTTCTTAACAAATTGAAAGTCCTAACAATATCGGGTTTTTAATTGTTCTTGGTTGGTAATGTTTTTTTGGATATTCTATTGCTAATTCAAACAAGCCTTGCAAAAATGAAAAATATCGTCTACTTATATTTAAAACACAGTGCAAATACCAAGTTCTTATTCAATTAAAATGCAAAATGTAACTTTTACAAACTATAAGGACTAGAAATGTAAATTCTATGAAATGTAAATGCTAAAAATGTAAAGCTAACAAGTATAAGGACTAGATTTGTAAAAACAGTTAACTATGAGGACTAGACATGAAATTTATCCAAACAATATAACTATTTCTCAACAAATTCAAAACTTCCTAACGGCTTTTTAACAAATCTGAAAGTTAAAGGACTGGGTTATTGCAAACCCTAAAAAGAAGCAAGTTTAGCCATGTTTAGAAACAGTTTAACTCTTCAAGGACTTTAATGCAATTTTTGAAAACTTTTAATAAAAAACGGGCAAAGGAGTACAATAAGCTCGTTTGAGCTTATTACTCAACCAAATTTGACCAAACCACTTGCAAATGATTCAAAATCAGAAATAAGCTAGACCTATCCAAGGAAATTTGCTAAAAGTGACTAAAAAACTGATAAGCTAGTTTCAATAAGCACCAAATAAGCTATAAGCTAATCCAGACTTGTACAACTAGATTTTAGTGATGAAAATAATTAATAAGCTCAAAATAAGGACGGGAAATTAAGTCTCATGAAAAAGCATCTAGTAATAAGCTCAGAAACATAAAATAAGCAAAAAGAGTGCTTATGTTGACCAACGTTGACCAAGAATTTTCAATAAGCTCAAATTCTCAAAATCCAACCAGGAACACTTACTGAATGATTTTGTGAAAGAAAATTGACCAATTAATGAAGTAGAAATTGAGATATGAAAAAACAGTTCAACAATTACAGTAACTTGCATTTGCTCAATGAGCTTAAACTTTGGCTTATTTCTACTTGAATACTTGAAACTGTACAAATTCCTTATAGACTTTGAAACTTCATATATTCATTGAGAAATGAGAGCTGGTTTGATTGAATTTCATCAAGTAACAAAAGAATGCTAGGCAAATCAAAATGACAACTTCCTGATAAGAACTTGAACAAAACTGACCCACACTTTTTAGATGGCCATTTGCCTTTTTGACCTAAATTTTGACTTGAAAATGACTCAAAGCTATTTGTTATGATTGTTTAACTACAAATGAACCAAAACCTGCCAATTTCTAACACTTGAAAATAACTTTTAGGCTAGAACCAAACAATACTTTACTGATTTTTATGAACTTTTTGTAAAGACTTGTTAATCAAAAGGTTAAACTGAGAAAAGAGCTTTAGCAGGCTAAGTTTAGTATCCAAAATGAAGTATGTGAAAACTAGTTACAAGAAGTGAACTCAACTAGAACTCAAAATGATAAGCATAGCTATTATGACTGAAATAAGCTGAAAACAGGTCAAGTACAAAGCTAAAAGCTATATTAAGCTACAATTAAACTACCAAATCATTGAAATCAGTTCAAAAACAGACTAGAACAACTTTGATCATGCAAACAAACAAGATTATCTAAGAATTGAGCAGGCATCAACAATTTAGAGGAACTAAAATCAGAACATCAAAACCTTTATGCAAAGGCCTCCTTTAGGAAGTAGAGGAGCGCTGAGCTCTCTATTCTAGTGCTAACCACCACCTTAGCACTAGATCACACTAATCAACAATCAAATCAACAGCTACAACCATGAGAATCATCATAACTGGACTGGAATTCATCAAATTCTGCTAGAAATGAACTGGATCAACAAATCAGCTACAATCTTCTCACTTAGTCAGTTATGATCAGGTTATGATCATAACAAACCAAAATTAGCAACAAGAGTATCAAGGAAGCAGGTAATGAACAGTAGAATATATTGAGAACTTTTGGAGGGAAAATGGGAATTTGAATTTTATTGAATGAAAAGTGGTTACAAGGCTGTTAAACTGTTACAACTAACTATAACAGACTCAAGAGTGTGTCAAGCTCTTGAGTTGTTAAGCTAAGAACTAAGAAATGAGATGAGAGGAAAAACTAAGTGTGTGTGATTTCACACTTTCTACAACTACAAGAAATGAAAGCTAAACATGGTATTTATAGACTTTAGGAGTAAAGCAGTTGGAGTTGGTGACGTGTTGGAACCAATCCCAGGCTTCCACGTGTCAAACATATGCATATTGGATTTTGCTGATGAAGAACAGATTTGGGGGTTTTATCTTGAGTTGATTTCAGCTTAATTGGTTGTGACCATTGAATTCGTCCTTCAAAAATTAGCAAGTTTGATGTTTAAATCATCTTTTGAAATCCACTCTAGCTCAAAGTCGATCCTGGTAAATTTAGTTGAGGGAGAAGGACACGTGTTGTGTTTTTTGTTGGGTAAATAAAGTGCACACGAATCATAATCCAAAACGAATAAACTGAATATTGCATGGCCTCTTCCTATTGGTTGAACAATGAGTAGTGCGTTTAACTGTTGGGATTTTGACCATTAAATGCTTGGCGGCTGTTGTGTAATTAATGACATGAGTTGGCAATCCAGGACCGTATATTCCTCCCTTCTCATTGGCTATAAGCATAACACACGGATCAAACTCATTTCAACTTTCCAAAAATGGCAGAATAAGCCCTTGAACTGGGCAGTTTGTAAATTTGAGCTAGTAACTTCATTTCTTTGGCATATTTGGTCCTTCAAACTTCATTCTTGAACAAACTTGATCCTTTGACTGAGTTGACTTGAGAGTTGACCAGATTTGACTATGATCTTGACTTTTACAAAATTACACTTTTGGTCCTTCATCTTTGGCAGATTGTCAAGATAGGTCCTTTGTCTTCAAAGTCTTGTCACTCTTGATCCTTCTTTGTCTTTTTTCATCAAATTAAGCTTGATTTTCCTTTGTTTGCTTGAAAATGTATCCTTCTTACCTATTTGAGCACAAACACAAAACATACCACATAATTCCGCCTTATAGCACAAAGTTTAGGTATTTTTATTGTGTTTTTAGGGTGATTTGTTAATAAATTGATATGAGTTTTTGCTCATATCAGTGTGTGTGGATGCAATACTCAAAACAAAGACATCAAATATAAACTCTCGGAAGAGTAGATACTGTGTGCGTATTTACATAAGAAAAGAAATAGATGTGTGATTTTATGTGTACCTGCATCAGTGAGTATGTGCTCATAACAAGGGTGTGTATCAAACGAGTGTGTGTTGGGGTACTTTCAAAAGCTGCATAGAATGAGTAGATACACTAAGTATGCGTGTGTATGAATGCATGAGTTAATACCATGTGCATGAACCTTAGCTAGATAGACTTCATACATAAAACGAGGATGGGCGTATGAGCAGGCGTACCACCGAGAGAACCAAATTAATTCAAATGTTCCAAAAGTAAAATGTGTAATTCGTTAGTGTATGTGAACGAGCAGGGAGAAGAAAGTGGGTTTTAGCTAAAGAAAATAATCTATGTGGTGCGTGTATGTTCGAGTGATGTGCGTGAATGTTTGAAAGTGAGTATTTTGGTATAGTAAGTATACATGATAATAGTTAAAGCAACTAGAACCACTAGTACTCTCTTGTCTAGGCTGCAAAACAGTAAGCAAAATATGCATGTATATTAACATAGTGTGAGACGTGAACATAAAAGGACAAAGAACCAATATGAATTATTGTTGTATGCTTGTACTGTGTATGATCAAATAGATTGCGTTCATATGTGTGCGCTTGGTACATGAGGTACGTTCGTACGTGTGTTCCCAGCAAGAGAGAAAATACGTGGGACATGGGAGTGTTTGCACCAATTTCATACAAATTATAAAAGTATTTTAACAAAGCATGATATGTTTTGAACTTATAGAAAATAAGACTTGTTCATACGTATGCTTGTGT
The DNA here is from genome assembly GCA_025667525.1 of Glebionis coronaria. NCBI lineage: Eukaryota > Viridiplantae > Streptophyta > Magnoliopsida > Asterales > Asteraceae > Glebionis > Glebionis coronaria. The sequence goes on from CM046875.1 coordinate 292,283,626, forward strand.
GTTTGTTAAGCGGGCTGTGTGAAACTTGTGCGTGGGAGGTTATGCACAAGCTTGAAACTCTTGAATTCATGCGTATATACAAATGTCACTAATCTCAAAGGGAGTCCATGTGTGGAATGTGTGCGTCTTACTGCATGTAAATAGAGTCAGAAGATATAGACAAGTAGAAGCAATACCCTCTCTTTCAAAAGCTACGAGTAGTATAATAAACCAAGTTTTTGTTAGGGCATACAGTGTACTATCTATGTGTGTATGGATAAAGTGTCAGTAAACAAGAACCCACAGTCCTTTCTTTTCTTATGTTAAAAGTTATGTGGGTTAGGGGGAAAACAGTGAAAGCGTGCAAGCGTGTGCCAAGCACAAGTGAGAAGGAAGGCCATGTATTACTAGTGTGAATATAAGTAATAATGTAAAGTGAAATTGCATACTAAAAGGTGATGGGCGTAGGAAACAGACAAGGAGGACCTATTTGTCGCTTGATCTTGCTATTTTCCTTTCGACCCAAAAGCCTCACTTCACACCACGTTTTCACCTAGCAAACGAGCTCGTAAAATAAAACTAAAAAATACGAGGTTAATCTCGACGTCGCCTAGTTTGTGGAAATGTTTTTCATTCACCTTATTGATCATTATCGAACCCGATATTTTTTCTCAAAAATGATGGAAAACCGCTCACATGAAGTAATGAAAATGAACTTAATGCTAGGTAAGGTAACTCACTTTGCCCGAATATTTCATACACTTAGAAACTAAACTAAAGCGCATTTTCCATCAATAATAAATGACCTCGCGGCCTAGTTTCCAAAAACAACTTTCGGTTTGTCTTGAAGTTAAGTAACGAACTCGCAATAAATTTCCAAAGATGGCCGATTTACACTTATAAATAAATGGACTTTACTTGTTTATTTTTGTTGCGAGTGAACCACTTTGTCTAATTATTTTCTATACTTAGAGGCTTCATTAAAATACGATATTTATCAAATATCGAAGACCTCGCAGCCTAGTTTTTATAACAAGACCCCGTTTATTTTTCGGACTATTATTTAACGAGTTATCAAGACCCAAAGTTGACCCCGTGACTAAATTGATTGAACATGAAAAATGTATGAAAACATTGTATAAATCAAGAGCAAGTATAAAATATCAACCAAGTGCATTGTACATTAATATTTCTTGTGTTTAGCCTGAGTACGGATATTTTACTTAGGTTACGAGTAGATCGTTTGCGCATCGTTTTGCGTGCCTTGATATTCCGTGCTATCTTTGTTGATCTTATTTACTACTCCATCGAGGTGAGTTTCATAGCCCCACTCTTTACTTGTTTTTAAATGCTTTCAGGGTGAGAACATTGCTTATCTTTACGGATGAACATAAGTGCTAAAACTTGATACGTTTGCCTACATGATGTCTAAGTAGCGATATCCCTAGATGCTTTAGCCCACTATCGTGAACCATTAATTACTTTGTGTAAGCGTGAATGTTATGGATAGATCTATCGGGACTAACCTCCCTATCTAATTTGGTTGTGTGGCCAAAGTTAGATACACTTACATTTGAGGATTTACAAATGCTTTGGGATAGGCATTTGCTCGGGCTCTTATTATATCTTGTTGGTTGAGGTTAACGCTTAGGTGTCACGAGCTTAGACGTAGGTGATTAAAACGTATACTTTTGATTATAATTTTGTATTTGTTACAAGATTATATGCCAGATGCCTTGAAAATCTTATGGTTCATCACACTATTTAAACTTAAACCTATGAACTCACCAACCTTTGCGTTGAAGCTTTAGCAATGTTATTCTCAGGTATCAAGACGGAGGAGTGACGTGGTTATGCATGACAGATTTTTAATAAAAATGGTCGTGACTAGTGTATGGATATTTGGATCAATGTTAAAGTCTTTTGAAACAATGTTATATTTATGATCTTGTGAAATTCGCTTCCGAAACAAGTTTTATGCTTTTAATTAAATTAAAACGGTTTTTAAATAGTCGTTCTTTGTATCTATGTCTTGTGATAGTCATGACCGTCGCACCCCATTGTGTTGTATTACTCTGATAAATTGGGGGTGTGACATCTGATACCATTCTGTCACACCCCGCCATGGCGGAATATGGGGCGCAACGTATGGATATCATCACAACAATAGCGTGTCTATAGAGTTAATTAATGAAATAGAAATGTCATAAAAAGGTGACACAATGTCATGACAATATCTCAAACAATGCAGGCGTCTAGGTAAGTAGGTAACAGGCCTACCTCTTACCAAAGACATACAAATAAACACACATCGAACATATAGGTACCATAAAGTCTACTTAATTTAAAAGACAAAATAAATCTAAGAGGAAAGGGATTCCTCCTAATGCAATCCTAGCGGCCTCTATACTCTAGCCACTTCTAACATCATCTTGCACAACTACCTCACCTGAAAATGACACTAAAATTTGTCAACACAAAGTTGGGGAGAACATAGGTTTAAGTTATCAAAATATCTTAAGAAACTTTGTCAACCGTTGTAAATAAGTTGAAGAAAAACAATTTATAGTAATGGACCATAATGTGATAATCATGTTACATACAACTACAATCAAAGAACAATTATAACAATCAAGAACACACAATAAGAACAATGCACCACACTATTAACAATCAAGAAGTATCCCGTCACACACACAAGAACACACCACACTATCCAGATCTTTCCCACACCACCTGTGGAAGATGAACTATATCCCCGTCGAGATATCTTGCCTCCGAAGAGACGATGCACAAGTACTCAGGACGGATCGTACCCCCCCGAACCAAGAACTCAGGACGGATCGTGCCCCACGCTCCACACACATCACAACTGGTCCCATAGACGCCCATACATCTATGTACCAATCCCAATCATAACACAATCAAGATTCACATATCAGAACACATATCAAAGCACATATGAGAATACATAAGCACGCAAGTTACACAATATCACATTTATGTCCACACATTTTAAAACATAGTACTAAATCATGTTAAAGAACATTGCAAGTGTCATCTCCATCCCATACTGGAAAAACATTTAAAAACGTAGAAAAATGGGACTATGAACTCACCTGAATGCTTCTTCACAAGTCCTCGCACTAGCAACAAGCTAACAAACCAAAAACACGCAATCAATACATGAACCAATCACTAAGATGGCTCATCAACCTATGATGGACATCTAGCCTATTCCCATATAAATACCTCATTGATAAGCTCTAATCACCCCATTACCCTTCTTTAACAAGTCCTTAACTTGGTTATGTTTAATAACTATCCCGTTCATATTTTACACAAAACAGTCCCAGTTTTTAGGTCTCAAAACTTTAAGTCAAACGTCCACTTAAACATACACATGGTTTCTGTAAAAGAAATATTCATACCCTTACATATGTTAGCTAACACCTCCCACTTTCCCTAACCTTAAAGCTACTATTAAAGCCCCGATATATATATATATATATATATATATATATATATATATATATATATATATATATATATATATATATATATATATATATATATATATATATATATATATATATATATATATATATATATATATATATATATATATATATATATATATATATATATATATATATATATATATATATATATATATATATATATATATATATATATATATATATATATAAGAGGAGGGATTTGCCACGTCATCAATCAGGATACTAATCCCAGTTAGCAAGATTAATTTAGTTTAATTTTTTATTTTTTATTTACTCATTTTTTTCTATTTTTTCTAAATTTCCCGTTTTTTATTCCTAAATTTTTCATTTTTATTCACCTAAGCAGAATTAATGTAAATTCGAATTTGTTAAAAAAATCACTTTGAAGAGTCGAACCCGGATCTTACAAACCAACACAAAGTGCCTTAGCCATTGAACTAGATCAATAGATGTTATACCGATAACACAATCATATTCATAAATGCATGAAAACATTAAAATTTAAACCACCGCTCATTGGGTTGGGTTGATATTTACTGTACGAGATTACAAGGATTGTCGTTATATACTTTTTTAAAACCCTAAAATCATTATATGGTCGATTTTCATCTAAAAATTACAACCTAAAATCCATCCAAGAAAACCAAAGCCGAAGATCACAGATTCATCTGGTCGGAATTGTCGTGGGTGCGGCTGCAAATCTTGATGGTTGAGTTATATTTATTTTAAGATCAATTGCAGATTTGAGAGAAGTATGACTGTGCGGGTGGTGGTTCTGTTGCGCTAAATAAGGTGGTGGATGTTATGGAACTCAAGCAAAATCAGCTTGGGCTTTGGCTGATTTAATTGTTGATTATAAAGGATGTTCTTAAGAGATCTTGTAACACCCCACTTGGATAAGTGGACCGTTACGTGTATTTATGGCGTGTCATCAAAGCATAAGGTAAATGTCCTAAAACATTAACTGACCAATAAAGGAATACCGGAATCAAACATCGGTAATCCAAACATAAGCCCAAAACATGAAAAGTAAAATACTGAAGGAAAGGACTAAACAATGTCCAAATAAGCAGAATACTGTAAGAAATGCATAAAGTAAGAAGTCTGGATAGCTTCCATCCAAATGCACATGCTCTCAGAGTCCTAAGAGTGTCCTGGTGTACCTGCCGTTAGAACATGAAAGGAACTACGGCTGAGCATAACGCTCAGTGAACGGATATAAAGCATGATAAGAATATACTGAATGAAACAGGCGATAGAATACTAAAGCTGTAAGACTGACATGTAACATGTGGTAGAACTCTGCATAAAATCTGAGAAACCTGGTTCATATATACTGATACTGAAATATAACTATAAATTCTAAAAACATGCATTTACTGTATTTTATTTGCCAGAGCTTATATAGGTCACGTGCTGTAACAACCGTGCATGAATAACTGGAGGGGTGACCTCATCATGCTATAGAGGGGTGACCTCTAAATAACTGTGCTGGGTGGAGGGATCAGCTCCAATGTGAAGGATGTAGAGCACACACCACATTCACCCTGATAACTTGTAACACATATAAGCCTAGGATGCATCCATACGCCCCACTAATAAAACTGATAAAATGGCCAAGCTGAGCTGAGTGGGACGATGTAGGATATCACTCTCCTGCATGTGAGTCACGACACTGGTGCCTCTAGTGCCGTGGTTACGGTACCTCCGTAACTAGTACATAAACTGGTCGTGCTTGTATATAATGCTCAGGCAATTTATTTAATTCTTAACATGATTACTGATAAGTTTAAACATATACTGGGGAAAACATTTGGCTGCAGACGGGAAATCCTAATCATGCATAAAAAGAAAGTCCTTACTGAAAGGACGGGAAATCCGTACCTTATGTCCAGTAGTGAAGCTAGAATGGAAAGTTGAACGATCTACTCAGACTTCACGGATACTACATAAATAAGGGACGTGTGTGAGTTTTCTGATTATTGTATACTAAACTGGTTTATGAGTGTTTTTAATTTGTTTTACATGTTCTTGTCTTGTTTTACTGTTTCATGTATTATAGTGTAATTCTTGATGTTATAAGTTCATGTGTTCTTGATTAATGTATTTCATGATTCTTGTGTTATTATACTTGTTGTTTCCATAATTAGTAACTTTCTATAAATAGCAGTATTCTATAAATAGTAATAAGCTCCTTTAATATACACAAGTAATTTATCTTGTTCATCGAATAAGCAAATTTATATAAGTCATGGTTTAATAAGTACATTAAATAAGCAAATTCTCGTAAGTCATGAAGTATTAAGCCATGGTTAATTATAAGTATTATATTAATAAGTCATGATTTAAATAAGTCAAATATTAATAAGTCCATTTTAATAAATAACTTTCATATGTCATAATTTGTAAAGAATTATTAATTAATAATATGTCATGATTTATAATTGATTATAAATTAGTAATATGTCATGAATTATCTTTGATTATTAATTAACCTTTAAACTTGATAAGCCCTTTTAATAAGCCGTGATATAATAAGCTAAAATAATTAAGCTCCTTTTAATATAAACTGAATAATAATTAAGCCAAATTAATTAAGCCTAAATTAATTAACCGATTTAAATAAACCGAAATATTTATAAGCTTATTCCAATTCGTGTATTTCATTCTTGTTATACATTCATGGTCATTCATGATTCGTGTATTTCATGCTTGTCTAGCTAGCTACTTTCTACTTGCCGTAATGAGCTTCTTACTACCATAATGCTTATCAACGTTACGTAGTACTCGTAGTTCTTATTTGTTATACTTTAATAAAATTGAATAATGACACTCTACAATAACAGATTACTACTTTGTTAATTTCGAATGTACATTATGCCATCATATAAGTGTCTTACCATTTTAGCCATTCAAGAATATTTAGTAAAGTAATAACTATTAATCATGTGAAATACATTAATTATAATAAAGGATCATTGTTAAAAAAATACTTCATGCACGGTTTTCATTTTGTTCAAATCCACATGATGTGATAACTATCCAATGCATTTTTAGACATGTATGTTATATTCAGCTTTAAGTTTAAAACAAAATGAGTTCATTTACATTACAAAAACGAATCTTCCATTATTCAATAATAGTGATCTATAAATTTTGCTTAAAGCGCCTATCGATCAAATATAATGTAATGAGCAAAATAAAAGTCAAAAACAGATTGAGATTACCTTCTTTGGCGATCTAAACGAAACCCGACTCTAGAAAATAAAACACTTCATTTTTCTTTGCCGTCTTTTTGGCTTCTAGGGTTTTTGTTTTTATTTTTTCTAACTTGTAAAATGAAAGAGTTAGGGAAATTAGTTAGTTTCTTAGTGGGTCGGGCCTTGGGCCTTAATTAGTCTTATAAAGCTCATGCTTAACATACAGCCCATTTATTATTCCGTGTCTTATCTTGTCGTGTCGTATTAAATATACGTAAATACTTATCGTACATTAATTAATTATTAAAAGTTTTTATTTAACGGTATTTTTATGCGGGTTTTACAACTCTTCACCTCTAAAAAGAATAATTCGTCCTCGAATTAGAGATACGATAAGGCTTAAATGGACTTGGACATGACGTGACTGAAGAGAACATGGAACGTGACGTGGCTGAAAGAACATAATCGGATTATGGAAGGAAATGAGGACAAGAAATCCAAATGGACTCCTCCGTTTCTAAGTGGCTTCTCGCTCGGAACAGTTCCTCCAAAAGATCTAATCATAATGAAAATCTTGGTCCTGATGACCCTGTCCTGATGATGCTGAATAGTTTCTGGTTCCATACTTAATATGGATTTTCTGAATCTGCAAGAATGAATAAGCTATAGCATGAAGGAAAAATGAAACGGTACGTATAAATATCCTGAAAGATAACATTTCTATATCTGAGCAAGCTGTTGAAAATATATAGGGACAACACTGCATGAATAATTGAGAACGTGATACGTGAGCAATTGTGAACGTGGTTCACGATTATGTGAGGTACGCTCAGCATGAATTGTATCATGAATGTGATACGTGAAACATACTGTGAACGTGGTACTAGAATATATCATGGGCGTATGATGACTGAGGAAAAAAATGCCAAACAATACGGCCTGAGACGTGAAATGTCTGCCTGAGTATGGAAAAGCTGTGCTAACTTGAGTCTGGTTTCTTAAGCTTTTTGTGACCAACTCCGGTACCAGACCTGGAACGTATCCACGGAGATGAACACGAACCTGAACGTGAACAATGTCATGAATGCGAATCGTGAACTTAAATCATGAGATGAACTGAGACAGTATCATACCGTGAATGAGACGTAAACGTGAAAGTGAAAATAAACATGAACTTAAAGTGGGCGTAACATACACCTGATCGTGAACATGAATTCTTTCTGATATGATGGTCAAAGGAATGCTTGAATTCGTACGATTCACCACTGAATTTCAAAATTTTTTTGCAGATCTGCTACTGCGTGATCCTTTCGGATGAAAGAACGCGCAGGCTGATTACATGGTTGATGATAACTTAGTTAGTATCATACTTTCTCTGAGCCTGTGGTAGCTGATAACAATTTCATGGGATTTCGTCTCATTTCTGTTCAGAATTTCTAAGGGTTGTAGTAACTCACTAACATGACGGCGTTCTATCTTGAACCTGCAGTAGGTCAGGCATCTAGATATGAACATAGCTGCATTAGTGTGTGATACGGATTCTATCAAAGTTTTGTCTGGAATTATGGGACATTCTGGTGGAATTTCGTTCCTATGCGTCAGTTGGGACCATCAGGTGATGGCCTTCACCTTTGCAGGGTTGTCTGAAATTTCTTTCTGCTGAAATAGGGTGGTTCAGAAATGCCACTCCGTTCAACTAGAATTCACATCTGAAAAGTTGCTTATACAATTTCTCCTATCGGAGATTCTGTTCAACTAAAAAAATAAATGATTCTCTTGTACTTCTCTTAGAATTTAGCAGATCAGAATGTTACCAATGAATATACGGATAATTTAGTCTGAGGAGCCATGGAAAAATTTTATTCATAAATTTCATACTATAGCTGGAGTATTAGGGAGCTCAGACGTATAAGTCAAAATTTTAGAGAGACTATAACATGTTCAACAGCAATATGGAATACATCATGTTCTTCTCTCACCATTTTTGGTGGCACGATCGCGAATTGTTCTGGAAAATAAATAAGATATCGTAGTAGATCAGGTAACCTCCTATTCGTGGAATGAGTATCGTTCTATGAATGGTGATCTCGTAAATTTTCGATGATCGATACATAATCTCATGCTACCGGTCTTCTTTCTGATAGACAAAAACGATACACTTCCTGGTGGTGCGTTAGGGCGAGTAAAGCCTCGTTCCGGTAATTCTTTGTAGCAAATGATGCAACCCTTTTAACTTAGATGCAACTCTAGAATAAAGAGTTTTGGAAACAGGCACTATTTTTGAGAGAAGTTCGATGTTAAAGTATGTCTCGTAGTTAGGGAGGAATTTCTAGAATGACATCTGGAAATTTTTGCTATAATCTGCTGATCATGGATTCGAGGAATTTTAGGAGTGAATTTATAACAGGTAGGTAAAAGTCTTCATAGCTATGGACTGATAAGTCACGCGCATGTAAGACAGAATAATTTGTACTGGTTTTTCGGCAGAAATATGATGAATATATTTGGGATTTAGCAAGACAGATCTCGTCGTTAACAAAAAAAATAAGACTTTAATTATTCTGGTGATACTGTTGAGTCATTTCTGGCTGAGAGGCAGGTAACTACTTGATTTAAGATAGAGCTGGCATATGAATACTTGAAGTAAACGTGGCGACTTTCACTGAATGTGTTTGTCTGTAACCTCACAAAATTTACACTGTGTGTCTAACCTGAATTATACTCTAGTGGTGGTAACTGAATTTTAATGGTCTGATTTATGCGTGGCATAACAAAACGGGTATACCCCTTTGGTGGGTACCCTGAATTTCTGAGGACATGGTTTAGGAGGCATACTGGTGTTATGAATCTGACTGGTACTTTGAGAAGATACTCGTATGACGTGTACTATGGCTGGTGTCCTGATATGTGTCTTCCGAAAAGATACCTGAGGCCTATGCCTTGACTGATATCTTGACACGTGTTTTAGTAGATGAATCTGAACAAGGTTAAAAATTTTGGTAACTGCTAGGATTGGCGGACCGATTAGACTACTGACCTCTGTATCACTGGTCACGTCCGTACCGGAGTTCCGATGGTTACTGACTGGTTAATTATCAGCACGGTGGTTGTCATTACCGTCTTGTCTGTCAGTTTCCTGACGGTCGTTATCATGACCGTGATTCATGTAACTACTTCTGCTGAGTGGCCGGCTGGTTACCGGTTCTCACTCTTTTGACTGAAAGTTTAGCTGAGTGAATTGTGACACCTAACTGAGAAAGTATAAGCATGGAATAGAATGGTAGTGTCTGATGATTGAAATTTATTCTTATCAGAAATTTCAAGTTATAGTTTTCGTCCTTATTCTGCAGAGTCTTCGAAGTATAAACGGCATCAGCATCTTGAGAAATCTCGAAAGTATCAGCAGCATCAGCAATTGTGAGGTCTTCAAAATGTTGGCAGCACCAGCATCTGGTAAAATCTTCAACTCACGAGCAGCATCAGCACTTGGTAGAATATCGACAAATGGAAACGCGTGAGATGATTAAGGATGGATTAGCAATATCCATGGAGTAGGGTACCTGTAGTACACCTGGACTACTGTACATGAAGTACAAGATGAATACTGCACATGGAGCATATCTGAGACACTATACGTGGAGTACACATGAAATACTATACATGGAGTATAACTGAGACACTGTACATGGGGTACATATGGAATACCGTACATGGCACTGGTGGAACTTTTATGGGCTGATCGATACTGGTGTTAATTGTTTGACATGATCCAAGAAAAAAAATTGATTTAAACGGTAGTAAATTGAACTGAAATGGTTAACGTGATAGCCTGGTAATTCCTGCGTAGACTTAATGCTGGTTGTATAGAGGCTAAAAGTATGATTAAACATAGTTTCATCAATGTTCAGTATGAAGACCGAAGGCATGATTGATAAAGACCATAACATGATTTATCATGAAATAGGATTTTACTGTAATCCTTTTGTATTTTAGCCTAAAGGCATCATCACCTTGCTGAAACATAATCCTCGTAAGGAGACATGAACTGAATCAACCTGAAGACGACATCAACGTGAGGATATGAAAATTTGACTGTTACAAGGAACATAAAAAGTCTAATCAACTGAGGTGTAATATCAACTGATGTGGACGGCTACGGTTCAATCCATAGAATTCAAAGAAGAAAACATGTGACTAAGTATGGGCGATTCTGGTTTGATCCATGCTTGTCAAAATTTTCTAAGAACTGTCATGTATATAAATTTATAATCTGGGACTAAATATGGTTGGCTGTAGTCCAATTCATACTTGTCAAAATTTATAGAATGTCATGTTATGACAAATGTGAACAACTATGGATCGGTTTACAAGCAACATTTGACTGAAAATCATGAAATTCGACTTGCGAAATGGTGAACGTTTATGACTGGTTCACCAAGTGATATTTGACTGAAAACATGAATCTGTCATGAGTAAGGGTAAACGCCTATGGTCAGTTTACCAATACAAAATCTGAACGGGCAAGGGTGAACGCCTATGGTCAGTTCACCAAAACGAAAGCTCGCTAAAAGCACATGCGACTAAATATGGCCAGTTCTGTACCAACCTTTTACTTAGTCAAAACTTTAAGAAAACTGACTGATAAACGAAGAAAACTGACTGAATAATCCATGTGAAACATGAAAGATAACAACGCCAAAATCTGGGAAATTCCTGGTGACTACCCACTAGTCACAGGTCAAGTTTTAGAGCCTACATGTCAAACCTTGCTCTCTGATACCATAATTGTAACACCCCACTTGGATAAGTGGACCGTTACGTGTATTTATGGCGTGTCATCAAAGCATAAGGTAAATGTCCTAAAACATTAACTGACCAATAAAGGAATACCGGAATCAAACATCGGTAATCCAAACATAAGACCAAAACATGAAAAGTAAAATACTGAAGGAAAGGACTAAACAATGTCCAAATAAGCAGAATACTGTAAGAAATGCATAAAGTAAGAAGTCTGGATAGCTTCCATCCAAATGCACATGCTCTCAGAGTCCTAAGAGTGTCCTGGTGTACCTGCCGTTAGAACATGAAAGGAACTACGGCTGAGCATAACGCTCAGTGAACGGATATAAAGCATGATAAGAATATACTGAATGAAACAGGCGATAGAATACTAAAGTTGTAAGACTGACATGTAACATGTGGTAGAACTCTGCATAAAATCTGAGAAACCTGGTTCATATATACTGATACTGAAATATAACTATAAATTCTGAAAACATGCATTTACTGTATTTTATTTGCCAGAGCTTATATAGGTCACGTGTTGTAACAACCGTGCATGAATAACTGGAGGGGTGACCTCATCATGCTATAGAGGGGTGACCTCTAAATAACTGTGCTGGGTGGAGGGATCAGCTCCAATGTGAAGGATGTAGAGCACACACCACATTCACCCTGATAACTTGTAACACATATAAGCCTAGGATGCATCCATACGCCCCACTAATAAAACTGATAAAATGGCCAAGCTGAGCTGAGTGGGACGATGTAGGATATCACTCTCCTGCATGTGAGTCACGACACTGGTGCCTCTAGTGCCGTGGTTACGGTACCTCCGTAACTAGTACATAAACTGGTCGTGCTTGTATATAATGCTCAGGCAATTTATTTAATTCTTAACATGATTACTGATAAGTTTAAACATATACTGGGGAAAAGATTTGGCTGCAGACGGGAAATCCTAATCATGCATAAAAAGAAAGTCCTTACTGAAAGGACGGGAAATCCGTACCTTATGTCCAGTAGTGAAGCTAGAATGGAAAGTTGAACGATCTACTCAGACTTCACGGATACTACATAAATAAGGGACGTGTGTGAGTTTTCTGATTATTGTATACTAAACTGGTTTATGAGTGTTTTTAATTTGTTTTACATGTTCTTGTCTTGTTTTACTGTTTCATGTATTATAGTGTAATTCTTGATGTTATAAGTTCATGTGTTCTTGATTAATGTATTTCATGATTCTTGTGTTATTATACTTGTTGTTTCCATAATTAGTAACTTTCTATAAATAGCAGTATTCTATAAATAGTAATAAGCTCCTTTAATATACACAAGTAATTTATCTTGTTCATCGAATAAGCAAATTTATATAAGTCATGGTTTAATAAGTACATTAAATAAGCAAATTCTCATAAGTCATGAAGTATTAAGCCATGGTTAATTATAAGTATTATATTAATAAGTCATGATTTAAATAAGTCAAATATTAATAAGTCCATTTTAATAAATAACTTTCATATGTCATAATTTGTAAAGAATTATTAATTAATAATATGTCATGATTTATAATTGATTATAAATTAGTAATATGTCATGAATTATCTTTGATTATTAATTAAGCTTTAAACTTGATAAGCCCTTTTAATAAGCCGTGATATAATAAGCTAAAATAATTAAGCTCCTTTTAATATAAACTGAATAATAATTAAGCCAAATTAATTAAGCCTAAATTAATTAACCGATTTAAATAAGCCGAAATATTTATAAGCTTATTCCAATTCGTGTATTTCATTCTTGTTATACATTCATGGTCATTCATGATTCGTGTATTTCATGCTTGTCTAGCTAGCTACTTTCTACTTGCCGTAATGAGCTTCTTACTACCATAATGCTTATCAACGTTACGTAGTACTCGTAGTCCTTATTTGTTATACTTTAATAAAATTGAATAATGACACTCTACAATAACAGATTACTACTTTGTTAATTTCGAATGTACATTATGCCATCATATAAGTGTCTTACCATATAAGCCATTCAAGAATATTTAGTAAAGTAATAACTATTAATCATGTGAAATACATTAATTATAATAAAGGATCATTGTTAAAAATATACTTCATGCACGGTTTTCATTTTGTTCAAATCCACATGATGTGATAACTATCCAATGCATTTTTAGACATGTATGTTATATTCAGCTTTAAGTTTAAAACAAAATGAGTTCATTTACATTACAAAAACGAATCTTCCATTATTCAATAATAGTGATCTATAAATTTTGCTTAAAGCGCCTATCGATCAAATATAATGTAATGAGCAAAATAAAAGTCAAAATCAGATTGAGATTACCTTCTTTGGCGATCTAAACGAAACCCGACTCTAGAAAATAAAACACTTCATTTTTCTTTGCCGTCTTTTTGGCTGCTAGGGTTTTTGTTTTTATTTTTTCTAACTTGTAAAATGAAAGAGTTAGGGAAATTAGTTAGTTTCTTAGTGGGCCGGGCCTTGGGCCTTAATTAGTCTTATAAAGCTCATGCTTAACATACAGCTCATTTATTATTCCGTGTCTTATCTTGTCGTGTCGTATTAAATATACGTAAATACTTATCGTACATTAATTAATTATTAAAAGTTTTTATTTAACGGTATTTTTATGCGGGTTTTACAGATCTTCCAAACTTGCTTAGGTTTAATCTTCTCTGATCATCCTTGTCACATGTATTATTATTGATTGCATGTTAGTTATAGGCTCGTCACAGGTATTCTTATTGATTACATATTAATTGTAGGCTCGTCACAGCTATTATTATTTATTGCATGTTAGTGATAGGTCGAGGATAAAATAAAAAGCAATTTGCGTAGGAAGCTTAACAAGTATTCAGTTTTGTGGTTTGCAACTGGTGTGCAACTTTTGAAACCTCTAGATATGGAGAGTTTGGATTCAATTCCGCTAGAAAATTTGTAGATATGTTTTCCAATGGTAAGAAAGCTGAAAGTATATCTATCATACAAGATTAAATGTTATAGCTAAAACTATGTATATGGCTTATTATCGAGTACCATTGTGTTGTAGATATTGTTTATATGGATACCAAAGAAAAAAATTTGACGGGAGCATATGACACCGTACCACAACCAGTTCAGTTAACGATGTCGATATGAAGAAATTGGACGTCCCTTCTCACACACTCAGATACCTCATTCATCACCACATCAGTATATATTTTCTATTTTTTAATTTTTATTTGCAATTAAATAGTTGGTCTACTTCATAGACTACAGCATAAGTTGTTACCGAACATATCGGACATCTCCAATAAATGTTGATATTGGCTTTGTTTAATGATGATACATAATCTATTAATATAGACGTAGGTCCTATTTCTATTGAAGTTCTCACACAGAGTGAGTCAGAGACGCTAGATAATTGATGTTGAAAGAAAACGCGAGGCGTTGTTGGGGTTCTCACACCTCGGCAGCTGCACACAACTATTAGGGGTAGAAATAGCAAGAGCAACACCACCTCCGCCATTAGCACCAAATCTCATTAGTAGATCCTCAACGTTTTCTTCTCTACAAGCTTGGCAAACAAGTGTGGCCAGTATGAGTCAAAGCTGAAAATGGCAGCCTTCAGAAGAGTAGCATTTTTTTATTGTTGTTATTCAGCTCAATAAAGTATGTTTTACTCCTTTACGATTAATTTGGTTTGCATAGGCTGTATCGAAGAGCCTTACGAGTCACTATAATCAGTTAATTTTGTCTTCGGCACACTTGTGATTTTTTAGTCATTATAATCACTTTAAATATATTAGCTTCCTGCTTGAATATACATGCATGGATGCATATGTGACGTATTCTTAACAAGTCACTGATTTGAATCATGCAGGTTTCAAAATCGTGTATGCAACACAAAGTCATGATACGGGCGTGAAAGTTCACATGCCTAAAGTGATTATTATTGATAAAATTAGCACTCGAGATGAACTTAAGCTTGTCAATCGATGGCTGAAATCCAGACTATGAAGTTTAATATAAGGTTGTTACCATTGAGTATGATATAAATATGCAAATATCATAGAAGAAAAAGGCTTAACCATGTTAGATGTAATTTCATGTCAACTTGCTGCATTTTTTAAAGAATTACTGTAACAGATATTTTGTTCAGAAACATCAATGAAGTTTAAATATATTATGTTGCAGGATCACCAAATATGGTTGTGAATTACCCTTATGTAAGGTAATACTCTAAAGACGCTTGGATTCACTACAAGTAGTGTATGCTACGGTAAACAATGAATCAACGTTGGAAATGGCGGAACTGAAATGTAAGGTGGTACAAATCTCTATAACCTGGTTAAAACAATCCAAAGGCTTGTAACAGGTTATTATTCCTTCTTTGACATGTTAATAATAGAAGTTGTTCGAGACTGATTACATCACGAATATTAAGAAGCTCCAATACCCCAAGGCTTTCATCGAGTCTGGACTAATTTCTACAGCGAGGTGTAGAGTCCACATAAAGCACATTATAAGGTATGATCACACCTACTGAATCATTTTTCTTTGCAGTTAATGCGCGTGATGGTAGCAGATCCGTTGCTGAAATTGCGTGAAAGAGAGTATGTCTATTACTTGTAGTTTCTATTAGTTATTATTATTTGATTATTTGGGATGATAAAAGTTGCTTGCTCACATGATATTTTTTAATTATAGTCATTGTTGCATTTTTTATTGTCTGATCTGTAGTTATTTTGGTGTTGGATTGGAGTATTATGTTAGAATCCTTATTTATGTTCATCTGGGACAGAAGAATGTGGTTCAATTGACAAAAAACTTTATTAATTAATCCGTATTTATTGTTTTGAGACTATACTAATGCACAAAGTCAAGTGATAAAGCTACCTAATAGTAAGCGCAAAAAAATGCGTACAATTGTTTAGTGTTTGCTTATATCGCTTTCAATCATTTTTAACGGGGACAGTTTGCCGGGTTATAATCTTCCAGCTTTTAAAGAGCATGATCGTAGCATTGTAGCTTTTGAAAAAATGAAAGATTACGTGTAAATGTACGCTTTTTCGAATGATCACCAAGACTTTAATGTGTATGTACCATGTAGAACTTACAAAGCATGCTACTTTATCAGCGTACTATAAGTTACATGATACTTACTTACGCCTACATGTATCTGCGTGTATGTATGTATGATCACACGTGTGTGGATGTGGATTTGTTTGTATAACGTTGTATGCACATAATTTTCTGTAGCAGGTAAAATGAGGACGAAAACTAACCGCATTATATTTTTCCTTTTCAAGTGTAGCAGAGTGTACGGTGCAGACATACATAAAAAATGCCGATTAATCCACGATGCGACACATAAAGTAACATCTTTTTCACTTACCTGCACTGTATACCGTCAATTACTATTGCCATTTAATTTGGCATTTTTCTTTCACAGGGTGCTAGGAAAGACTCGAAGCTGAGAATTACTGTAAGTATGTGGTTTGGTGATACGATTAATGCAACAAGAGCAAAGCAGGCAGAATTGAAGCCTTGAGACATGTCTTTCATTTCAGACGCTGCCTGCTGCCATAATACGGTATGAAGACAAAACTTAGCTTGGAGTTGAAAAGCCCAGCTGTGAGTATTTGTTCTATACTTATATTTCATTTCTATAGTACCATGTTATTTTCACAAAATGGTAGAAACAAATTAAGCACTGAAACTTATTTCCAGAAATTTGGAACGGTTAAGGCACATAAACAAAAAAGGATAATCAAAACTGAAGAAGATACTGGACTTAAGATAATTTTATATGAAGATAACGGGGTGCAATAGTTGTGTGTACTTAAGATAATGGGGCATATCTTATAAATTTATTGAAGCCTAGCTGCACTTACGATATTTGAATTTAATAACGTTGAGAGACAAGCAATTTACTAGAATAAGGATTACAACACAAGACCTATGAAGAGAAGTATGCTAAATTACAAATATTAATATGTTTTTAGTTTCTCTTTTTTCAAAGTTGACCTTTTTTACTTTTAAATATTCAGGATCATTTGTCTGTCTTTTGAATATACGTACAACAGCCCAAGGATTGAGGTCGGTGTTGTTCTGAGCAAGTTGTCTAGCAATGATGTATTCAGACAAGGCTTCACATGTGATCTTAACTTATCTGTGATTTATTTGCGAACTCATGTACTTGCTTTCCTACACAGTGGCTTACAAATAACCAACGCATACCTGTTACCTACGTTTCCAAGTGGCTGGGAACAGGCACTAAGAATTTTAACCAATCTTTGTTAAGTCCTAAAACTTTTAAGCACATGTACCTGATAGTGCACATCCTTTTTTTTCTTCTTCATATATATCCTTCTTTGATGTATTGTAATCAGACTGAGATTTTTGGGATCAATGTCGTTTTTTTCATAATAGTGATCCACATCGTATGATCAAATTTGATTGGCATTCTGAATACTACCATAAAGTAATTTAGAATCTAATTACTTTCATTCACTTGGTTTGTACTCTCACTATATGATGAATTTAAAGACGTTGAGCTCCTTCTCGGATCACCCATTCCCATTGATATAGGCATGGCCACACAGGCGAGTTATAATCATCATATCCTTTTATTTATTGTTTTGTGTCAAAACAAAAGAAAATAAATTGGAGAACTAAAAACATTGTGATCTCACTTGTAGCTGGTTCTGAACGTATTGAGCAACTTCCTGTGTATTTCTATATTTCTAAAGCAATCGATGTCACCTCAAAAACTAAGGTTATTCTTAGTTTTCTTTTTCAGTTTATCATCTCAATCGAATTTAATCACCAAATTAAAACACCTAATCACTTAATCAGTATCTTGAAAATTGATCTAATACACAAACTGGTGCAGATCTTCAAGGGATCTTTCAATAGGAAAATGGGTGTACGGAAGCAGTGTGCCTGTACTCGAAGGCGAAAAATATAACATGAGGTTCCTGGTAAGTCAAATTACAATAACCATCTTTTAGTCCAAAAAAGTTCAAGTTCTTCATATTTAGTGTAACTGTGGTATGATATAATAACAGGTGGATCATTTGATAGTGGAGGGGTTTGCACAAGGTGGAAGAACAATGGTAACATCAAGAGTTTATCCATCAAAATCCATTTACGGTGCTGCTAAGGTATTTATGTTCAACAACACTACAGGAATTAACGTGAACTCTTCTATGAAGATTAAGTCGATACAAAATTTACATTACTTTTCTTACAACACGATAAAGTTTTGGTATGGGAATGCTAAATTGACTTACCAACCAATGTAGTAAACTAAAGCTTAGTTAAGCCTTAAAAGGTGTTGTGGATCAGTAAATGTAGAACATGGGCCTGTAAATAGGCATCGCAACAATATATACGACACTACAGTATACACATCTAACCAAACAAACATATAGAGTACTGAGATGCAGAGATCTAACTCAATAGTAAATCCCTCGTCTTGTGGGAGCTTGATCACAGTTCTTAGTATCGATGGCGGCGGAATCAGAAATCTTATCCCAGCTATTAGCCTCGACTTTCTTGACACCAAGGTTCATGTACACGGTGCAATTGTTGTTTGAGTTTATTTATACGAATTCTTGCATAGTAGATCATACAAACACAATATACAATAGCTATATATTCTACTGCTAAATCATCCAGGATGGAGCTGTTAAAAAGGTCGTGGAGTTTATGGATTCATACTCCATTAACCAAGAAGACTTAGATTTGATGATGGCAATGTCTAAATTTCAGGTATCTCTTTGTCCTACGATGGCATCATATTTTCCATTTGATCCCAGCTTAACTGTGTAAATATGTGTGGTTTAGGGGCATCCAAGTCCGCTTGATGGTGTTCATCCAGGTGTGAAAGTTGCACTAACAAAGGCATACAACAAAGGTAGCAAGTCACGTGTGATTCATTCAGCAGACACGATCACACTTCCAGGCATAAAAAAGGCTCCAAGAAACGGGTTGCAGCAATGCTTGAACCTGTAGATGGTGGTGCAGGGGAGGATGGTGACGCTGTGGCACAGAATGAAGAAAACAACTCGGATGCAGAGGATTTGGTGGGTATAGCATTACTCTTTTAACACCTTTATCGTTCAGAAGCTAGATGGTCATGAAGCAAGAATCGCAAACTATTTAAATATATTTGCTATGGTCAATGTGGAGATGGTGGGATCTATGTCGAAGGCATCAAGTTTCGAGCCATTGACAATGCATGTTGACATAATTGCGAATTTCTGGAATGATATGTGCAGAATTTGTTTTGTCCCATTCATGTTTTTTTACGAGTTGAAGGCTGATCAATGGAAGACATCATAGGTAGGTTAGTAGTTGTGTCATGGTAATAATTAAGGTTGTTATCTTTAGGTGATTCATGTTTTTTAATAAACGATGTTACATTATATTGTTTGCAGTTGCATACTTGCATCTATGATAAAGAAAAAGCAGAGTGTAAAGTGCACACATGTTAATCTTCATAATATAATGTATCAATGAATGCCAAAGTAGTTGATGCTAATTTAGGGCTGAGGATCGGTTTAGGATCGGACTGCACAGGCCAAAACTGGTCCGTACCGAGGATCGAAATGGTCCGAAACCCCGGACTGAGACCGGATCGAAATGGTCCGGTTCGGTCCTCGGTCTGGTCCGGTCCGGTCCTCGGTCTGGTCCGGTCCGGTCCTATTAGGTATAATCGACGAGATTTTTGTAAGACCGAATCGGACTGGATTGGACCGACTGGACCGAACACCGAATTAGTCCAAACCCCGGACTGATGACCGGACCGAAATTGTTTAGTCCGGTTCGATGCGGTCCGGTCCGAGTCGGTTTTGGGTTACTCAGCCCTAGATGCTATAATGGTTAAAAGGCATAGAGGTACCGTTACCTTTTTTGTAAAATATTTTGCATGTGTTTTTAGTTAAGAAACATATCATAAAAGGGTTACGCTTATTACAAACACGGTTTTGCCTATTTCATAAATCTTATTTATGAAATAAAATGACTTGCGATAAGTACACTTTGAGTAAATCTTGACATAAAAATGTTTATGTCGTTTTCATTTTATCTGATTTTTTAAGTTTACCTATTTGACACGTTTGAAGTAATATGCGACCTAATTAACCTATTTGTTGGTTTCTTATTGTTAAGTTTGTTGACAAATTATATGGATATCAGTAGGAGAAATTTGTGAAAAGAAACCCCTATAACTCACAGGTTCACATTAAGAAAGAAAATCTTGAATTTATCTTTTGCAAGACTTGAACCCAATACCAAACCTCTTTCCCAAGGTCCAAAAGAAACCCAGATAACCAATTGCTCTGAATTAGTTGTTTCTTTTTAATCATTTTTGATGAATTTTTAAATCATGTTTGTTGATATGACAATATAATTTTTGTCTTTACAATACCAGACCCATTCGGCAAAAATGGAAACGCTTAACAAGCACATACACGAGGATTTGATTCCAAGGATAAAGTTATATATAACATATTTTTTGGTATTTAGTTGTACTAATTATGTACCTTAGGTTATAAGGCATTTAACCTCGAATCTTTCAAATATCACATTTTATTTTAACTAAGTCACTAATAATACATTGATATTGATGTCTCAAAAGTTACGAGAATGAAGAGATTAAAGATTTATTTTTGGAATAAACCAATGCTTTGTACAAAAAATCTTGTGCTAATGTATATAATGTCTTATTATAGATAATTTATTAAATTTTATTTTCTCTTATCTTATCGGATAGATACTATTTCTTGTCCTTAATGCCCTTTGTAATTATGTTGTGATGTTTTATCGTATACAATTTTTAATAAAGTTATACAAATATTTAGCTAAACATAAAATAAAATTTTTTAATATAACAATGCACACAATGTGACAAGCATTGGTACTATGCTTAGAGGAACTTTGTAGAATTAATACTGTTGGAATTTAGGAGTAAACTTAAATATAGTTTAGGGACTTAAGTGTACTTTGTAATATAGATTAGGAATAAACTTGTATTAGGAAGGTGCCTACCCCCTCATCTCTATAAATAGGGATGAGGGGGATCCTAGTTCATTGAATTCTTCTTCCCAATGTAATCTTTATTAGGGTTATTAATAAAGGGGTAGTTGGGGGTATTCCGTGTGCATATACTATTGTCGGTTCTTTGTAGTCTCTCGTGTTCGCTGCTTGTGCTCGATACAACTCGCGATCTAGCGGTTCCGCGTTATCGAACTTCGGGTTGTTGTCGGTTTCATACAACAAGTGGTATCAGAGCTACGGTTATTGTGGTCATCGGAGTTCGAGGGCTAGAGTGAAGGTTCGGAGTGTTCGAAGTATTGACGATCAAGGTTTGGGTTTTCAAATCGTTCGTCGAGTAGCGATCGGTAAAAAGACGAGAGAGAGTTGAAAGGGTTGTGAGGTTTAAACTCACGTGAAGAATATTAAAAACTCATGCAACTATTTGATGATTGTTTTTTTAATATATCTTGAAATCCTTATACTACAAAGTGACGTGACGTCAAAAGGTTGAGGTATTTAATACTTCATTCAATCGTTTTTATTGTTATATAAATCGGATTGTAGTGACGTCTTTGTTGTTGCGGTTTTGTTTTCTTGTGGTTTAAGTGTCGATTGCGGTTTACTTAGGTTTTAAGTTAACGGTCGAGGTTGCTTGTTCGATATCGAGGTTTTAGGGCTCTAATAAATTCGATTGCAAGAAGGGTATTTTCTTGTGGTTCAAGTTTCGATCGTGGTTCGCTTAGGTTTTAAGTTGGCGGTCGAGGTTGCTTGTTCGATATCGAGGTTTTAGGGCTCTCTAATAAATTCGATTGCAAGAAGGATATTTTCTTGTGGTTCAAGTTTGATCGTGGTTTGCTTGTGGTTTCAAGTTTACGATTGGGGCTTGTTCGTGATCGAGGGTTTAGGTATCTAATAAATTCGATTTGCAAGAAGTGTATTTCTTGTGGTTCAAGTTTGATCGTGGTTTGCTTGGGTTTTTAAGTTAACAATCGGGTTGCTTGTTCTAATCGAGGGTTTAGGGTTATCCTAGTTAGTTCGATTTACAAGAAAGGGTTTACGCAACAACGGGTATATTGCACACGGCTTGTGAGGCTTGTCGGTAAAGTTGGTTAAGAAACAACTTGACAAGGTTTGTAGCAAGGTTAAAGAAGATTCAAGACTTGTCGAGGTCGCAAGATTTCTTAGGTTATTAGAAATCAGTTTTGCAAAATTAAAAGTACGACAAGGGTTACTTCAAAAGGAGTCGAGTACTTTCTTGATTCAAGGGTTGTCGATTTGTTGGACAGGTTAATTTCCAAGGCTCAATCGATATTTGAGTAAGAAAGGGTGTTCTTTTGAAGGGTTAATTGGTTTGATCGATTTCTAAGAAGGTTTCTCTTAGGGTTATATCGATAAAGCAAGGGTTTTTCTTTATAAACGGGGACTTCGTATTCGTAATTGTGAGGTTTAATATATCACAAGGTTTAGCGAATTATCGAAGGGACTTTGTCGGTTTGTGATTGTGAGGTTTTTCACAAGGTTTAGCAAATAACAAAGGGATAAAGAAAAATGGCTAGTTCTATAACTAGGTTTGACATCGAAAAAATTCGATGGGTCTAATGTACATAAGCATGGAGGTTCAAAACAAGTTGGGTTCAAACAACTTGGTCCTGGTGTTAAAACAGGAGTCTATGGAGTACATGTTCATAAACGTGTTTGGTTTGAGGTGGAACTGCAGGGAGCTCAGGGGGATCGTGAAGCTGAGGTTTTTCAGGTTAGTAACGATCATGCTGTAGTGGCTCAAAGACGGTTTGAGGTAGAACTACAGGGAGCTCAAGGGGATCGTGAAGCTGAGGTTTTTCAGGTGAGTAACGATCATGCTGCAGTGGCTCAAAGATGGTTGAAGGACAAACAACCTGAAGAAAAGACAAACACGTGCTGCTTGGTAAATGAGCAAGAAAAGGTACACCTTGGTATAAAGGTGGGGGCAAACATTATGGTAACCGGAGTACCTGGTCAAGAGGGTGCGGAGGGTAATGTTGCTGAGAAGAAGAACGTGAAGGAGTTTATGGAAGCTAATCTAAGGAAATTACAGAAGTACAATGCCTGGTCGACAAGGTGGTTCCCGGTTCGAAGTTCCAACACCTGTAAAGGGTGTTGAGTATCGGTTATGTTTAAGTGTTACTCCTAAGGTGGAAATTGTTGGAATTTAGGAGTAAACTTAAATATAGTTTAGGGACTTAAGTGTACTTTGTAATATAGATTAGGAATAAACTTGTATTAGGAAGGTGCCTACCCCCTCATCTCTATAAATAGGGATGAGGGGGATCCTAGTTCATTGAATTCTTCTTCCCAATGTAATCTTTATTAGGGTTATTAATAAAGGGGTAGTTGGGGGTATTCCGTGTGCATATACTATTGTCGGTTCTTTGTAGTCTCTCGTGTTCGCTGCTTGTGCTCGATACAACTCGCGATCTAGCGGTTCCGCGTTATCGAACTTCGGGTTGTTGTCGGTTTCATACAACAAGTTTAGCTAAATAAAAACATGTAAATGATAATATAATCAATAAAAAAGTTAAACGACAATCAAATGTCATACCCGTCCATCGGACGGGTTTTGCCACTAGTATATATATATATATATATATATATATATATATATATATATATATATATATATATATATATATATATATATATATATATATATATATATATATATATATATATATATATATATATATATATATATATATATATATATATATATATATATATATATATATATATATATATATATATATATATATATATACTTTTGTCATTCCAGATTTCCTGATTTTAAACATACTAAAAGTTTGTTACAATTAAGGGGTCTTACCCTAAACCACAACCTTAGCACAAGTGCAGATACTTAATACAATATATAAACCATCTCTCATGTCCGTGAGAAAATCCCAATGCAACCCTAAGTACCCTAAACAACCCAAAACTTAAAAAGAAAACAGGCTGACTTCAAAACTGTTTTGACCTCCGACTGTTGTAACCTGTTTTTCACCCACTTCCCGACCTCCAATTCAGTTCTCGTTTCTTGCATTGGAAAGCCACTTCAATTAACATTACAGGGATACTTGGATCGCATCTTGAATGTGCCTAGAACTCCCGATATGATAAAAACAATTGACTCAAAATTCTGCCCAGTTTTTAAAAACGGGTTTAACAAAATCAACCACATTAATTAACCCTAATTCCTCTAATTGGAAGCCCTAATTCATGTAATCATCCTAATATGATTATTACAACATTAATTCACTATTTTAAAATTAAACCTAACCTAAATCCATCATAAGATGACCAATTAAATATAAAAACAATTTAATTAAAAAGGTTTAAGAAGGTTTTTACGTTTAATTCAATGGAAGATGAAAAACTATGAAAACCCCTAAAAAACTCTTCTAGCTGTCGCCTATGAAGTTCCAGGAGAGAAAAATATGGTTTTTGATTTATTAGAAAACCTTATATAGTGTGTTCACAAATCCTAGTCCAAGTAGAAGCCCACTTTCCATTTTTTCCCTTCCTTTTCTTTTGATTCGTCCAAACCGACCCATATGCCCCTAATTTCGTTTTTTTATATTTTATTATTAATATATGTGTTAATAACATAACCTTAATTTTCCTTAATTTATTTCAGCTCCTAAAGCCTCCAAAACCTCAAAACCGTAAAACTAGTCAGTTTTTACGCGTTTTACTATAAAAGACGTAAAATATACACTTTTAATAAAAATCTCAAATTTTGAAATAAACTTTATAACTAAGTCCTAAATGACTTAAAACCATCCCGAAAAATATACATATGACTAATTACCTCATCCGAGACATCTAAATGCTAAACCGTAAATCGTAAAAAAAATACTATTACTATAATACTTATACGTATACGTAAACACCAAAATATCACCATTTTTATTTCATATTCACCACTTGTGAGCTCATGAACATGAAATAACCGTTTCTCGATTTACTTATGAGTACTTCTATACACATAAACGATAACCACACCAACCTCAATCACACAAAATAAACATGTAATCACACAATCAA
This sequence comes from Glebionis coronaria, assembly GCA_025667525.1. Classification (NCBI taxonomy): domain Eukaryota; kingdom Viridiplantae; phylum Streptophyta; class Magnoliopsida; order Asterales; family Asteraceae; genus Glebionis; species Glebionis coronaria. The sequence goes on from CM046875.1 coordinate 292,309,241, forward strand.
GTAAGCACACATAAAATAACCTAAAAGTAAGACCAAGTGACAAATCCAAAACCTAGGGTTGTCACATCACTCCCTCCTAATAGAAATCTCGTCCCGAGATTTACTCCCAAACTCAAACTTATTCTCAGCAAACAAACGAGGATACATATCCCTGATAAAACCTTACGTTCAAACGTGAACCCAGTTTAAGCTAAAATAATTTCAACCAACAACACATGAGCCTTAACAGTCTGCGAGGAAACTTATTAAAAGCATAAATTTATGTAACCAACCTAACTAAATCTCGCAACTCATCAAACAAGAACTGTCTTGAAATCAAGTTAGGAGCCATTACATAACTCGACGAGTTTAAAATTGTCACCCCGATTTCAGTCTTACTCATAAATACCATACATCAAAACTCATCAAGATATAACCATGTGCTTTAAGGTCTAAATAAATCTCAAATTCTATCCCAACTCATCTCTATGTTAACCCTCCAAGTGTTCATTACCCCAAAATACCTAAAACACAAGTTTAAACCATGTTGTCCAAAAATTAACCTTGAACTCGACACTTTACCCTCATTTTATCGACTACCAACAACTATTTTTATTTTACTATTTGCAAGTTTTATTTTTTTACCATGTAAGACTCAAAACGAAAGATATCGTTATTCCAAAAAGAAATCTCCACCGTCTCAATAGCCTCTACACCAGAAATACCGTACAAACAAACACGTGAAATGAGGACTCGATAAATGCGCTACTACAGAAGTTGAACATCCCAAAGAGAAAAGAGCTACAAACCATCCTATGAACACAACCGATAAGTAGAAGGGATATATACATATATAGGCATACGCGTACATACACTCAAGTCCATCTAACATATACTATACAAGCATGTATTAACCCTCTTTCATGCAACCATACTTAGGAATCCATTTATGTCGTGGTACTTGTATAACTATGTTGGCCACCATACTTATACCAGTCCCCTTTCACTAATGCACTCCCTCCTATGATGACACTTATAAGAATTAATAATACACATAACACATCAGTCTACCAACTTAAATAATCACATAGATCCTACAACTCATATAACCACATAATCCATAACATAACATAAGGTCCAAAATCACATGTATTAAAATAACATAGCCAATGCATGAAACAAATAAACTCGTAAACCAACTGAACCACCGTAGACAAAATTCAAAATGTATAAAGAACATGAAAACGTAATTAAAGGAATCCAACAATGACTAGCGTATAGGACTATAGTTCAACCCGTACTATTTAAAACTCGAAAAGAAAATAACATGTAGCTAAGTATGAACTTACTATGGTTCAATTAATACTAGTCAAAACATCACAATAAATAACATCCAAACACATTAATTAATATAAAATGCACACATACTCCTATGACGCCTATATGCAGGGACCCTTAAGCTATAGACTAGGCTACGCGACTAGGCAACCTAATTCTCTATAACCATTTTCTCTGATACCATACTGTCACACCCCACCATGGCGGAATATGGGGCGCGACGTATGGATATCATCACAACAATAGCGTGTCTATAGAGTTAACTAAATGAAATAGAAATTTCATAAAAAGGTGACACAATGTCATGACAATATCTCAAACAATGCAGGCGTCTAGGTAAGTAGGTAACAGGCCTACCTCTTACCAAAGACATACAAATAAACAAACATCAAACATATAGGTACCATATTGTCTACTTAATTTAAAAGACAAAAAAAATATAAGAGGAAAGGGATTCCTCCTAATGCAATCCTAGCGGCCTCTATACTCTAGCCACTTCTAACATCATCTTGCACAACTACTTCACCTGAAAATGACACTAAAATCTGTCAACACAAAGTTGGTGAGAACATAGGTTTAAGTTATCAAAATATCTTAAGAAACCTTGTCAACCGCTGCAAATAAGTTGAAGAAAAATAATTTATAGTAATGGACCATAATGTGATAATCATGTTACATACAACTACAATCAAAGCACAATTATAACAATCAAGAACACACAATAAGAACAATGCACCACACTATTAACAATCAAGAAGTATCCCGTCACACACACAAGAACACACCACACTATTCGGATCTTTCCCACACCACCTGTGGAAGATGAACTATATCCCCGTCGAGATATCTTGCCTCCGAAGAGACGATGCACAAGTACTCAGGACGGATCGTGCCCCCCGAACCAAGAACTCAGGACGGATCGTGCCCCACGCTCCACACACATCACAACTGGTCCCATAGACGCCCATACATCTATGTACCAATCCCAATCATAACATAATCAAGATTCACATATCAGAACACATATCAAAGCACATATGAGAATACATAAGCACGCAAGTTACACAATATCACATTTATGTCCACACATTTTAAAACATAGTACTAAATCATGTTAAAGAACATTGCAAGTGTCATCTCCATCCCATACTGGAAAAACATTTAAAAACGTAGCAAAATGGGACTATGAACTCACCTGAATGCTTCTTCACAAGTCCTCACACTAGCAACAAGCTAACAAACCAAAAACACGCAATCAATACATGAACCAATCACTAAGATGGCTCATCAACCTATGATGGACATCTAGCCTATTCCCATATAAATACCTCATTGATAAGCTCTAATCACCCCATTACCCTTCCTTAACAAGTCCTTAACTTGGTTAAGTTTAATAACTATCCCGTTCATATTTTACACAAAACAGTTCCAGTTTTTAGGTCTCAAAACTTTAAGTCAAACGTCCACTTAAACATACCCATGGTTTCTGTAACAGAAATATTCATACCCTTACATATGTTAGCTAACACCTCCCACTTTCCCTAACCTTAAAGCTACTGTTAAGGCCCTGATATATATATATATATATATATATATATATATATATATATATATATATATATATATATATATATATATATATATATATATATATATATATATATATATATATATATATATATATATATATATATACTTTTGTCATTCCAGATTTCCTGATTTTAAACATACTAAAAGTTTGTTACAATTAAGGGGTCTTACCCTAAACCACAACCTTAGCCCAAGTGCAGATACTTAATAAAATATATAAACCATCTCTCATGTTCGTGAGAAGATCCCAATGCAACCCTAAGTACCCCAAACAACCCAAAACTTAAAAAGAAAACAGACTGACTTCAAAACTATTTTGACCTCCGACTGTTGTAACCTATTTTTGACCCACTTCCCGACCTCCAATTTAGTTCTCGTTTCTTGCATTGGAAAGCCACTTCAATTAACTTTTCAAGGATACTTGGATCGCATCTTGAGTGTTCCTAGAACCCCCGATATGATCAAAACAATTGACTCAAAATTCTGTCCAGTTTTTAAAAACGGGTTTAACAAAATCAACCACATTAATTAACCCTAATTCCTCTAATTACAAGCCCTAATTCATGTAATCATCCTAATATGATTATTACAACATTAATTCACTGTTTTAAAATTAAACCTAACCTAAATCCATCATAATATGACCAATTAAACATAAAAACAATTTAATTAAAAAGGTTTAAGAAGGTTTTTACCTTTAATTCAATGGAAGATGAAAAACTATGAAAACCCCTAAAAAACTCTTCTAGCCGTTGCCTATGAAGTTCCAGGAGAGAAAAATATGGTTTTTGATTTACTAGAAAACCTTATATAGTGTGTTCACAAATCCTAGTCCAAGTAGAAGCCCACTTTCCATTTTTTCCCTTCCTTTTCTTTTGATTCGTCCAAACCGACCCATATGCCCCTAATTTCGTTTTTTTATATTTTATTATTAATATATGTTTTAATAACATTACCTTAATTTTCCTTAATTTATTTCAGCTCCTAAAGCCTCCAAAACCTCAAAACCGTAAAACTAGTCAGTTTTTACGCGTTTTACTGTAAAAGACGTAAAATATACACTTTTATAAAAAATATCAAATTTTGAAATAAACTTTATAACTAAGTCCTAAATGACTTAAAACCATCCCAAAAAATATCCATATGACTAATTACCTCATCCGAGACCTCTAAATGCTAAACCGTAAATCGTAAAAAAATACTATTACTATAATACTTATACGTATACGTAAACACCAAAATATCACCATTTTCATTTCATAGTCACCACTTGTGAGCTCATGAACATGAAATAACCGTTCCTCGATTTACTTATGAGTACTTCTATACTCATAAACGATAACCACACCAACCTCAATCACACAAAATAAACATGTAATCACACAATCAAGTAAGCACACATAAAATAACCTAAAAGTAAGACCAAGTGACAAATCCAAAACCTAGGGTTGTCACACGTGAGCACTCGATCGTTTGCTTTGAAGAATTTCTTGATATCCACTTGATATATCCTTGATTGTTCTAACCTTAGGTTTATAGCACACTTTATAAACGGATTTATATTTAAAGGTTACACCCTTTCCATGTTAGATTAAGCATTAGACTACGTCTCTAGTATGGGGGTTTTCCAGCCCTTAGACTCGAAACATTGAGGACAATGTTTAACTTTAGTATGGGGGATGAATAGATACGTGCCTTGCCTAACCTTCACGCTTTCCAAAGTTTATCTTTTTGTTTATCGTTTTGTTGCAAAACTAGGCTAAAAATTGCCAAATTTTAAAATTTTTCTCATGTTTTATAAGTGTTTGAAGACACGAATGTAGGTTTACCGATGGCGAGAATAAGAGTAATTTTTTACTCGACCATGCGTGTTGAGCACTTAGCTTCGATTCCTTAACTTTATATTAGGCTAAGTCTCTTAAATGAGGACGAGAAATGATAGAGTTAATTATAAGTTACTATTCTAAACGTAGAGTACTCGTATTCTTTCAAAAACTCATGTGTTCTCGTTATTTGCTTATTCTCCCTTCGCTTGTAAATATTTTTTGCTTAATAAATATTGACTTAGTGGTTTAGTCTTGATTGTTGGTTTCTAGTATTTTCTAGTAGCTTCTATGTAATTAAATTGGGAAGACATTAAAGTATCGCCAGCGTCACGGTTTTGAAGTATTGGCAACCCGAATAATCGAAAGCTTCACCCAATAATAAGATTTCAAGTTCTCACCTAAATCAAGCAAACAATTTGAAGCTCACAAGGCCGAAAAATCTATGCGAAATTGAAAGTGAATCAAGCCTTAATCTTTGAAGCTTTAAAGATCCAAAATTCGCCTTAGCGTGAGGATTTACGTCTTTGGCCATAATAAACACCTCATGGCGAGGTTAAATAAAAGGCAAGGCAAGACCGAAGTCATAATAAAAGCTTCATGGCGAAGTTGAATAAAAGATGGATGTAAACCTGTGATAATAAGGCCCATCCGGTAGAGGGCGTATAAAAGTCTTGGTAATAAGTCTCATGTTCAAAACTGTTATAAAACCGTGTTTATTGATCCTTCTTGTTGACTTAACTTTTTGACATCGTTGTCTATTAGGAGGGGTTATTAATTTGATGGTCTTGGTTACACCGTTATGACTCTATTTTTAGACCGAAATCTCTATTATCGCATAAGTCAAACAATGTATCCTCGTGAAACATTCAAGACAAAATAAAATATAAGAGATACAACTTAGGAAAATGGGAGGATAAGTACGTGATTAGGGCATATGAGTAGTGTTAGCATTACTAACTTATAATGACAATGATCTCGTTGCACGCTTAGCATAGAATTGGGGTGCAAATCGAGGACGACGAAATTATTTCTAACAAAACATTCACATGTTCTTATTCTATGAACCTAAACGTCCCATTCTGTGATGAAAATCATAAATTATGTCTAAAACGCAAGTAGTAGTAATAGTAGTAGTGTAGCTAGTTTATCATTCAATAAAGGTGAATAAAAATAAATTTTGGAGGTGCTACGATACTTTATTATAGCATTGCGTGAGGGAACGACAATGGTTTAGTATGGGGGAGTGATGAGACTTCTTTTATACATAGTCTCATCGTCCAAAACGGGCTTTGAATGCATAAAATATCATGAAAAATACCAAATATATGCTTGTGTTTGTTACTTGTATATTTTAGTACGGATATTGAGAAAATGACAAAAGATCACAAGAAACAAGCAAAAACGAACACGGGAAACGAAGCCGCACGATGAACCAAGCCCTAATGTTGATTTTCCAAGAATAACCCTTGAAGATTTGAAGATTGTACAAGAAGGGTCCTCCAAATATTGAAGAATTGACTCTTTAAACCCTTGTATATTCATAATTACAAGTTTGGTCCTTAAAGTTGGTCAAATTTACAAAAAGGACCCTCAACTTTGAAGAATTGGCAAAAATAGTCCCTTATATTTGAAGACTTGTCACCTATAGTCCTCCATGAAGACAAAGAAACAAGTGAAGACCTTGAAGATTGAAGACATGTCAAAATTGGTCCTTCAAACATCAAAGAATTTCAAAATAAGCCCTTTTAAATCCTCTTGGAAAAGATTTGTGGCCAAAATCAAAGTTTGGAAACTTTGATAACAAAGGGAATGAATATTCAGCTGCTAAGAAACAATTTATAAACCATGAGGGCCAATTGTGGTAGTCAACCAAACCTCCAACACCCACTCTTGGCTTGACACGTAGCCCACTCACCCACCTCAACCAATCATAATCTCCCAATTCGCCACATCACCGCAACCCACTAACCCGGTTTAAACTTATTTAATTAAGTTTAAATTTACGCGGTTAACACCATTTTAAAAAACCCAAACAGATCAAATTAGCTACTGTTTATCATAAACCCTAATCACTAATTACCTTGACCACTTGAAATTAAAGGGAGAAAATGTCCAGATTTATGGTTAAACAATCTCTAAACACTTTACCTCTCAAAAATCAACCATCCCTTTCACTAAAACCCTTTCCCACATGCACATGCCCCCACCCTTCACGTCCAAACAAGAATGAGCCAGCAAATCAACGGGCAATATCCTAGCTTCATTCCTACGCATTATATGGGACATTGAGATCACAAAACAACAAGAATCATCACATGGAGCAGCTTCAAATTCAAATTTCAAACGAATATTCCAAAGCATCTACAAGGGCAATTTTGGGACTTCAATCTTAGGGTTTAAGTATTATTTCAGCTTTCAAGTCATGTAAGCCCTCTATATAAAGGGTCCTTAGGTTTCATTTTTAAGGTGTTCTTGTTTTTTCTTTGGGTTTACAACTTTGTAAATCCTCACTGTCTAATGAGAAGTGTGGTGTAATGTTTGATGAATGAAAAGCAAGTTCCAAGTTTATGTTATATGACTCTTATTGTTATGGTTCTTATTAAATTCTTTTTTAAGATTCTGCTTGTGTTACAAAATTGAAAGTTTTTTTTTGGTTTTATAAAAAAGGTTGAGGAAAGAAAATTGAGGAAGCCCCAAACAGCTTCTCATTTGAGGTTATAGGTGACCATAGACCCCTGATATTGAGTGATATCAAGGGTCAGTGGACGTATAAGACTTGGGTGAAAGAGAGTTGGTGGCATCACTTTCTTTGGTTTTCTGTGATAAACCCTAGAAGAAGTTCTTTAAGCTTGTTATCCTTTTTGTGTTGGCATTGGAAAGACTGCATCTTGTATTACTCTCATCTCAAGTTAAGCTGACAAAGGATTTCTATATAATCCTTTTGACATTAACAAGGGAAATAGTGGACATTTGTTGAAAAAAAATATTTCTATGAATTGCTGTTGATGTTTGTTATATCTTAGTAGGGGAGTTTTGGAAGCTAGTGCACTCCTTTTCACTTAAGCTCATACACTCCAAGGTGTGGATGTGCACCTTGGAGGTAAGTTTCTTACCTGTTTTCATATAAGCTAAAAGTTTGTGAAATTGACTTGTGGGGTAAATGTTTAAGATTTAGCTGATAATACTTGCTTATTCTGTGTTTATATGAGATTTGATGCATGATTTATATGCTAGTTGAAAGATTTGAGTGGATCTTGCATGATAAATCTTTGGTAAATCTGTATGTTCATCAGTTTAAGGGGTGTTTGGTTGAACTACTAAAAAGGTTTTAGGGAACACATAAATTATAATTTGGTTTGAGCAAGTTTTTAATGCAGTTTATTGTACTAATGTATGTAATGGTTTAAGTTTGGAAACAAGTGCTTGATTTTGCTTGCTTGAAAACTGATAAAATAGCTCAATATATTAAGTCTGCTGAACTAGATTGTTTTAGTACTTTTGAAGTCTGAAATCTGTGTCACTGTTATATCATATGGAAAGTTGGATTGCTTCATGTTAAGATTGTTGTTTGGTAACATATGAATCTATATTAGACTGTTTAAATCTAACTTCATTTTCATATAGATCAGCAATAGAGTTGCCTGCTTAAAACCTGAAAATTCTTGTTTTTGTTGAAGATTAATCTTGCAATCTAGTGTGGCTATTTGTTTTCTGTTTAAGTTATTTGTGACTCCCACAAGTCAACTGACTTGTGGGGTGCCTTATCTTGCCAAAACACCAAGCTAATCACATAAAAAACTAAGAATCAAGGTCTCAAGCAGACTGTGACAATTCCTATTGTCATCAGAGAACGACACACATCTCGGACAACTTAGTTTTTTTGTTTATATTCATACTGTAGCATCATATCTAGAACTGGGCACGTTTTGAGTTTGATTTAGGCTTAATCTTGCTAAATTTTGAGTTTAATTTGTGTTTGTGTGTTGAGATAATCATCAAGTTTCGGTTTTATAAAAAAATAAAAAAAAGATTTGTTCAAAAAGGACGTGGCCAGGACTCGAACCTACACCACTCCTCACACACACCAAAGCCTTAACCATCTACGCCCTTGGGACTTTTACTGATAGAGTTTATTTCAAATTCTATTTAAGGGGTGGTTTGTTTTGAGCTTATTATTAAGATTGAACCAAATAAGTTGCTTAACAGCTTATTGGTGTGGCTTTTTAGGTGTTTTACATTTTCTCTTGTTTATTAATCAGTTTAGGATTTTTTAAGTTAAAAATTTTATTTTTCACGTTATTAATTAAATTTTTATCATTATTTTTAATTTAAATTTTAAGAAATAGTTTATAAATAGTTAAAAGTATTTTAAAATTTTGTAAAAATCATTTAAGTTTTAATTAGTATTTTAGAGGTTTACAAAAGAAAAAGTTTTCAATTTGACTTATTTTTAATTTTATTTAATTTTTGGTTTTTAATTACATTTTAAAAATTAAAATAAAATTATTAAAAAAGTTTTGGAAATTTTTGTTTGCATTTTTGTCTTAATTACGTTTTTCTTGATTTTAGGTAATTGTTTGGTAATTTTTAGGACACTTTCGTTTTTCGTCGAATTTTACAATTTTACGTTTTTTACGTCGTAGGGTAATTTTTAGCGTAATTCGTCTTTTTCTTTCTCATTTCCATCAATATTAATCTCAATGTTAATCATTTCTTAATACACACACCAAGCCTCCTTGAGAACTATCCCACACAAAGGGTCATAAGTGCTTTCGTTTTCCTAAACAAACACTTAATACTTACCGCTTTTACCTCGTTTTCCTAAACGAGTGTGAATCTACAACTATCAACCCTTTGACTTGAGTTGACTTTCACTTGAGTTCTTTTGACTTTCTTTGACTTTGATCTTGACTTTGTTGAATTTGCACTTTAAATCCTTCAACTTTGGCAGTTTGGCAAGAAAGGTCCTTTAACTTTGTAGACTTATCACATTGAGTCATTCTTTTGTATTTTCTTCAATATAAATGCCTTGGAATCCGTGTTTGTACCAAATTGTATATTTTTACCTACAAAATTATAAACAACAAAGAATACCCCATAATACTGTTTTTACACATAAAATCTGGTATTTTTCCTAGTGTTTTTGGGTTTGATATGTTATAACTGATATGAGATTTCACTCATATCAAATCCCTTACACTTGATCATTGCCATGGCCTCATGAAATGCCATATTTCAAAGCTAGAAATTACATTTTTCTTATAATTAATCCACCTTGGCCATGATGAAATGCCTTAATACTATACTACACTATATAATGCATGATTTTGATTTTACAATGCAATGCAATAAAAAAATTCTATTATATATTTTTGAATATTTCTTGAAATGATTTGATGGACATAACTCATAAAGAACTTAATGAATTTGATTAGGGCTTTGGTACCATGAATACTTATCATCGTCAAATTTAACTTTCCCCATACCAAGCTTAAACGAGATCATTGTTATTCATAAGTGAAAGTGCATCGACTTGTTCATAAAAATTAATTATGTTACCATTATACCCCCACTTATTATGCCTCTAATACCGATTATAATTTGAGCAAATTGCTTGAGAGCAAATTTGTCATTATATAAAGCGTGAAATATAAGAAGTGTAAAATCTGAAAATAAGGAAGCACTGTTTTAATCCTAAGTAACCATCTTATCCATTACTTGAAAACCGCCCACAATTGATATAATTCTGACCCAAAATAATAAGTCATTCGCCTTATGTGTAAGATCCTTATGTCATGCATTAATAAGTAGCTACTCACTTGCTATGAAAAGAAAAATAAAACTCACGCAATATTTTATATCCGCCGCCTTTTTAAGACCTTGGATCTTCAATCCTACAACCCGTCAAGGTAATATTGGATTGGAGCAACTATTAAATCCCCGCAACCCTTGTGAGAGTAATATTGAAATTTAATAACTACTATAATTAACACTTCACTTCCCCTCTTGGGATTCTTTACAATTATTTTATTTTTTTTTCTTTTTTTTGTAGCCACCCATTTTTTATAAGCCGCTCTTATTTTTCTTTATTTCTCACTAATAAAATGAAAGAATAAAAGGAAAAACACCCGCTAAGTATTAAGCATGACATAACTCTAGTACACATAAAACGTTCTAACTTAGAATCTTAAGACGTACTTATACCAACCACGAATGATTAGTAAAAAATGCATAAGAGACTACAAACCAATTAAAACCGTTTTTGATTATTTATTAACAATATATACATGCGTTGACAAGAAAGTAAAGGTAACGAAAGGGGATATAATAGCCACAAGTAATTAATATGAGGTTTATCTATCCCTTTACACTTACTTCAAACTCTATCATTTCTCGTTCTCCACAATTTAAAATCTCAAATAATGAGACTCGTGGATGCTTAGCCTAATAAACCAATAAAGGTCTACATGGTTAAGGATACTAGCTAGAGTAAGCTTGAATAAGCAAACTCGAGTTGAGTCAAAATATTCATGGCGGGCCTAATATGTCAAAGACTTCTAAACTTGTTAAACCATATCCTTTATTATATATTTTTTTCTTTTTATATATTTTTGATGAAAAATAAAAGAAGAAATTTATACAATGCAAATGTGTTATGCAAATGAAAAATGATTTATGCAAAAATTATGAATGCATATTTTTGTGGCCAAAGTAGATCAAAAATTTGAAAAATGTTTGAAAGATTAATTTCCCAATTATCATGAAGGCAAGGAAATGTTCTAGGTAAAGTCACTTTGATAGAAGACCACCCTGCACTTAAGATAAATATTGTCCTCAATGTTTAAGAGTATTGGAGTAAACTCCCCTACACTTATGACATTGATAACTTTGCTTAACTCAAGCTAAGGAAAGGTCTACTAAAGTGAATTCATGTTAGACATTATTAAGAGTCAATTTTGGATCACAAAAGTATCAAAGTGAACCCGATACGAGGGCCTCCTCTATAAGCTCCAATGCATGAAATGAGAGAGAGAAACCCTACAAACACCAATAAGACAAAAGATAGGCACCCCCTACACTTCATCTCGACTATATTACCTTTTTATTCCTATCCTACCACACTCTATTCTAGATGAGCTAACCTAGTTATTCATGCTTGATTTAAGGAGTCTCTAGCTTGACTCTTCCCACAATGAATTAATTCATGGGAAAAATGGGGGTCTCTTGGACCATTTCAACGGAAATGTCCTCCCCAAATAATGTTTTACACGATGACCATTCACTTTGAAATTTGGACCGGACCATCGTGACTTAAGATTTCCCGCAAAAAGTTTCAACCGTGAGTTATAGAGTAAAACCGACTCTCCAACTTGGAACTCACGGTTATTAATCTTAGCATCATGCAATTCCTTAGTCTTTTCTTTGTAAAGCAATGAGTTTTCACAGGCATCGGTTCTTAGCTCATTCATCTCATTAAGTTGATCTTTCCTATGGGAACCAGCTTGATTAAGATCAAAGTTAGCCCATTTAAGAGCCCATGAAGCCTTGTGTTCCAACTCAAATTGGAGGTGGCATGCTTTTCCATATACAAGTCTATAAGGTGTACAACCTATTGGTGTCTTAACTGCAGTTCGGAAAGCCCACAATGCATCATCAAGCTTATCCGACCAAGAAGGTCGATGCTCTCCCACCGTACGTTATAAAATTCTCTTTAAACCACGATTTGTGACCTCGGTTTGCCCATTAGTTTATCCGTGATACGCAGTAGAAAGTCTATGGTTAACACCATACTTCTTCATGACTCTTGTAAATTGATCATTACAAAAATGAGTCCCACGATCACTTATAATGGCACGAGGAACACCAAATCTAGCAAATAATTGCTTCAAGAATTTTACTACAACTCGAGCATCATTAGTAGGTAAGGTTTTATCCTCAACCCACTTGGAAACATAATCCACTACTACGAGTATGTACTTATTCCCCTTTGAAGATGGAAAATGTCCCATAAAATCTATGCCCCATACATCAAATATCTCACATTCTTGTATGAAATTTTGTGGCATCTCGTCTCTTTGATTAATTTTTCCTTGTCTTTGACAAACATCACAATATTTCACCATCTCTTAGGCATCTTTGTAATGGAAGGCCAATAGTAACCCGAATCAAAGACTTTTTTAGCCGTGTAGTTAGGCCCAAAATGGCCCCCCGTGGGTCCCTTATGGCAAGCTTCTAGGATCTAAAATGCTTCGAGCCCATCTACACAACGTCCTATGATTTAATCCGCACATTGCCTAAAGAGGTAAGGTTCATCCCAAATGTAACACCCCACTTGGATAAGTGGACCGTTACATGTATTTATGGCGTGTCATCGGAGCATAAGGTAAATGTCCTAAAACATTAACTGACCATAAAGGAAGTACCAGAATCAAATATCGGTAATCCAAACATAAGCTCAAAACATGAAATGTAAATACTGAAGGAAAGGACTAAACAATGTCCAAATAAGCAAAATAATGTAAGAAGTGCATAAAGTAAGAAGTCTGGATAGCTTCTATCCAAATGCACATGCTCTCAGAATCCTAAGAGCGTCCTGGTGTACCTGTCGTTAGAACATGAAAGGAACTACGGCTGAGCATAACGCCCAGTGAACGGATATAAAGCATGATAAGAAATATTGAAATGAAGCAGATGATAAATACTAAAGCTGTAAGACTGATAAGTAAAGTTGTAGCGAAAATCTGTGTATAATCTGAAAAGTCTGATTTATAAATAATAAAGCTGAACTGTTATCTATTAAATCTGAAAACATGCATTCACTGTATTTTAATTGCCAAGAGCTTATATAGGTCATGTGCTATAAAAAATGTTGCATGAATAAATAGAGGGGTGACCTCGTCATGCTGTAGAGGGGCGACCTCTAAATAATGTGTTGGGTGAAGGGATCAACTCCAATATGAATGATGTAGAGCACACACCACATTCACCTGATAAGCTGTAAACTGATAGCCTAGGATGCATCCATACGCCCCGCTGATAATATTGATAAAATGGCCAAGCTAAAATAAATAGGACGCTGCGAGAAATCACTCCCCCGCAGAAGAGTCATGACACATATGCCTCTAGTGTCACGGTTACGGTACCTCCGTAACTAGTACATAACTGGTCATGCTTGTATATAAAGCTCAGGAAAAGTTATTTAATTATTAAAATGATTACTGATAAGCTTAGAATATATATACTGGGGAAAATATTTGGCTGCAGACGGGAAATCCTAATCATGCATAGAAGAAAGTCCTTACTAAAGGACGGTAAATCCGTACCTCGTGTCCAATAACCGACTGAGATCAACTGACAAAAGTCTACTCTGACTTCACCCGAGCTACATGAATAAAGGACGCTGAATAAGTTAACTGATATATGTTTATTTTACTGATCTTGCCTGTTCTTAATTTGATTCATTTTATTCTTGTATTACTGTTTGTAATATCTGACTGTTTTAAAAATATTACTGATTAACGTTTTTCTGTATTTCTAACTACTGTCTAATATGTATTCTAGTAGTGTTATTATTTTGTTGATAGTAACCTGCTAAAAATAGAATGTTTCTTAAAATAGAAAGTTTTCTTATTTAAAACGATTTCAAAAAGTTTCATGGATAGTTAAATCATTTAGTAAAATCATGCGTTTAATTAATGAAAACTAGTTAAATCATTTAAAAATTGATTTACTACTTAAACCGAATAAAACAAATATCACTTGGTTAATTTACGATTTAAAACCTACTTGATAAAAATGATTTTCTTTCTCATTAAATAAAAATCTTTACATTTTGTAATTGTTGTCTCATTCGTCCTTTCAACCCCATGTATAGACGAACGTAATTGGACCACGTAAGTACAAACATAATTTTTCAAAAGTTTGAAAACATAACTCATTGGATGTCATGGTTTGTCATTCGCTTGACATACATATATATAAGGACAAATCTTGAAACCATAACTCTTCTTTTCTTATTTGAATCGCACGTGATGTATTTTTCAACAACATCAGCTTTTCTTTTGGTTTGAACCACGCATCAATAAACATTACTTTGAATAGCCAAAGTTACGTCCTTATGTCACATTGATCTACCACCTCCTTTCTCTATCGAATATGTGCCATATTCCTAGCTTTCTCCTTAAATCACATGGGATATAACCAAGCGATCTTTTTCCTCCTTTGTTTGCCGGCGGTATCCTCACACAACAACCCTAGTTGTTTATTTATTTTGTTTGTAAAAAGGTGAGATGGAGTCCATGTTGTTTATCTATACTATTATATAAAGAGGCTAACTTCGATCTTAACTCCGATTTTAATCCCGAACCTAAAATTTACAAACCAAACTCCAAGCCAAAAATTAAGGTGGTTAAATTTAAACCCTTATATCATATTTTGTTAAATTGATGTTATCCATCCATATGTTTTTATAACAAACTTTTGTAACAACCTTAGTACAAACAATTCAAAAAACTTTTATTTTTAAATTGAAATATCTTTTGATATATTTAATTTTTTTATAATCTAATTTCACAATATTTTCTAAAATTACGTGCTCTTTAATTCAACATCCATTTTGATATAATTTTATTAAATTTTAGTTTTTTTTTCGTTTTTAATGAGTTTATTTAAGTTAATTTAATTTTTTTAATACTTTAACTTTAACTTGAACCTTCGTAAAATTTTAATATTTGTTCGCTAAAAAAATAGTCATCGGGTACTCGCCGATGCATTGTGCGGGTACCATGCTAGTTTCTTTCAAAACGGGCTGGGCTTAAAGCCTAGTCTTTCTTTCTCTTTTTTATTAAAACCCCGACCCAATATCATATGCACACCTTTCTAAATTCGCGCCGTGTTTTAAATATTCGCGAACGTGTTTGCGTTTTAATCTCTGAATTGTATTTATTTATTTTTCTGGAAATTAAATACTTACGTAATACCTGGATAGTTAAAATTAATTATTTTTCTCAATAATTAATTACGTAACATTTAAATAAAACTGAGGCTGCGTAAAGTTAACGTTCGTGGATTTTTAAAGCGGTGATACCTTAATAGCTAATATTAATTATTTTTTTGAATAAATAATTACGTCATGTTTTACTTAAAACTGAGACTGTGTATAATTAATGTTCTTGGATTTTTAAATGCGGGTTTTATAACTCTTCCCCTCTAAAAGAAATAATTCGTCCTCGAATTAGAGACACGATAATGCAGCGGTTTTACAATTATTTCCCTCTAAAAAGGAGAAATTCGTCCTCGTATTAAATTAAGCTGGTGTAGTGTATATAAGCTGAAGTATACATAGGCTGAAAGAACATAAAATCTAAAAGGACATATAAGATGACAGATAATTCG
The DNA here is from genome assembly GCA_025667525.1 of Glebionis coronaria. Lineage (NCBI taxonomy): Eukaryota > Viridiplantae > Streptophyta > Magnoliopsida > Asterales > Asteraceae > Glebionis > Glebionis coronaria. The sequence continues at coordinate 292,325,368 of CM046875.1, forward strand.
TCCTCGAATTAGGGCATAATGCTGCTGAAAGGGTATAACGTGACCTAACTAAAGAGAACCTAGAACATAACATGACTGAAAGAACTTAACTGAATTATTAAAGGAAAATGATGAGAGGTCAGGATGGACTCCTCCGTTTCAAGTGGCCTCCCGCTTGAAACGATTCCTTCAAAGGTCAAACATAATGAAAAATCTTGGTCTGGATGACCCTGTCCTGATGAATGCAGAATAATTTCCGGTTCCATACTTAAGATGGATTCTTTGAATCTGATAGAATGAATAAGGTATAGCATGTAGTATACATGAAACGATACGTACAAATGTCCTAAAAAGGTAACATTTATATCTCTGAGCAAAGCTGCTGAGAACATATTGAGACGAACTACGTGAACAATTGTGAACGTGCTACGTGAGCAATTGCGAATGTGGTTCGTGATCATATGAGGAACACTGTGCATGGATTATATCGTGAATGTGATACATGAAACATACTGTGAACGTGATACTAGATCGTATAGTGAACATATGCTGACTGACGGAGGAATGCCAAACGATACGACCTGAGACATGAAATGTCTGTGTTAGCCTCAAAATATTGAGTCAAACCAGAATGCTCGATCATATGTTTATTATGTATCGTATATTAGAACGTTGTGATAGGTAGTAGATTAGTCGTGTTATACGGGCTTAACTTTAGGCTAAAGTTCATTCATAAGTAACTAAATCCCAAAAGGAAAGCCCGACCCATTAGAATATATTCCATAAACAAGCCCGCATGTGGGTGGACTATATATACCCTTCCTAGCATGTTAGGAAGGGTGTTGGTCATTTCATTTTTCTGTCACTAATCTAATCCTCCAAAAGTTCCGACCATTTTCTCTCTAGTTTCTCTCGCTACTTTCTCTCTCTAGAATTCATCTATCTTCTACCTTTCTTTCTTGTTTAATCATCACAAATCAATGGGATAACAATTGGTATCAATCACCATGGGGTAAGTTTGTGATTCGTTGTTGATAAACTATTTGGTTCGGGTGATTTACACCTAAAATCATCTCGAATTCAAGTATTTTCTTATTTTTCGTTGATTTTCGTGTTCTAAATCGTACTATAGATCATCTACATAGTTGTGGTAAGATTTTGTTTATTTCGGTTTGGCTAGAAACACGAATTACAAGGTAAGAAATCTCCATTCTTTGTTGGTTTCAAGTCTCGGAAAGTTTATTGCACATTCCGATCGTAATATTGCGATCGCAAAAACCTGGGGTTTCTACATTGCGATCGAATATTCCGATAGCCATATTACGATCGTATCTTGCGATCTGATATTACGATCGAGCATTGCGATCTAATACTACGATCGTCAATTACGATCTAGTATTACGATCATGTATTGCGATCACGACTTTCGATCTAAGTTACGATCAAATTTTTTACCTACTAGTTTTTGGCTATCTCTAACTCAATTTCAAAATTTTGGCGATACAAAATTTTTTCAGCTTACCGTTTTGTCAGATTGAGGAATTTATTGTCGGACTGAGAAATATAGGAATTTTCAGAATTTTAACAACAACTCAATCACAACAAATCTACTTAAGATCCATATTCACTTCATCATTTCATAGAATATTGAGATGGATTATACTGCCGAATATCGTGTGACGAACAACAACATAATGGTGGCAGGTAACAAAGAGAGACCACCAATGCTTGTGTCGGGTCGATATGATCAATGGAAATCTCATTTTCTACGTTACCTTGACACAAAACCTAATGGTGATGCTTTAAGGCAATGTATCTTTGATGGACCCTATAAACTCTCAAGGATTCAAGTTCCTGGACTACCAGCCACAGACACAACTGAAGAACAACTTACATATGAACGTGATGAAAAGAGAAACGACCTCACACCAGAGAACCGTGCTTGGTTTGATTCAGAATAGGAAGCAATCTACTTAATTCTCAGTGGCATTGGAGATGATATTTATTCCACGGTTGATGCTTGTTCTACTGCTAAAGAAATGTGGACGGCTATTGAAAGATTGCAACAAGGTGAATCACTTAACAAACAAGCCATGAAAAGTAAGATGTTTGGGACTTTGGCAAGTTTACATCAAAGGATGGGGAATCAATTGATTCTTATTACTCCCGATTCTACAAAATGATGAATGACATGACCCGAAACAACTTGCAAGTTTCCACCATACAAGTCAATGTTCAATTTCTACAGCAACTTCAACCAGAGTGGACACGGTTTGTCACCTTGGTGAAACAACAAAAAAAGTTAGATGAAGTTTCATATCACACGCTTTTTGATGTTTTGAAACAATTTCAAAATGAAGTAAATGAACTTCGAGCTGAACGTGTTGCAAAGGTCTCAAATCCACTTGCTTTGGTGTCTACCACTCAACAATACCCAGATTATCATTCTCGTGTTCCAAAGACCTACTCCACTCAATCATCATCATCACGATCATCCACTGTCTCTAAGTCACATGCTCCAACAAGATCCCGAGGCAAAGAAGTTGCAAGAGCACCATCACCCACACCTGAGCAATCATCCGAAGAAGACAGTGATGAAGAACTTGCTCAAAAGGATAGGGAATTCAAGCAACAAATGGCTTTTATAATGAAACAATACAAGAAAATCTACAAACCTACCAACAACAACCTCAGAACATCATCTAACACGAGGAACAACTATGCTCAAATTCCTCCAAGGTATAACACACGAAGACGTGCTGAGAGTCCTCCAAAGTATGATCGACAACCCGTAAAGTATGATAATCAGAGGGTTGCTACTGTTGTTGGAAATAGGGAAACTGTTGGTACTCAAGCTATGCAACAAACTGGGATTCAGTGTTTTAACTGCCGAGGTTATGGGCATTTGGCTAGGGAATGCAGGCAGCCAAAGATGGTAAAAGATTATGGTTATTATAAGGAAAAGATGCTGCTATGCAAGAAAATGGAACCTGGGATCAAGTTATCAGCTGAGGAAGGAGAAATGCTTGACGACACAGATGATGAACTCTCCGACCAACAACTCGAGGTACATTATTCATACATGGCAAAGATTCATGAGGTCCTTAACGTCACTGAAGATGAAAATGGTCCTATCTTTGATACCGAGCCAATTGATAAGGTACAACATGATGATGAATATAATGTGTTTGGTGATACACATGAGCATAGTGATCTACCAACAACAATTACTGACACGTGTATGATGGAAACGGTTGATAGCAATACCACACCCGATTCATCAGACATGTGTAATAATGAGTTTGAGGATGATCAACATGCAAATGAGTATGATGATGAGGAGCGTGTCGCGCTTGCTAATTTAATTGCTAGTTTACAAAAAGATGTCAATGAAAATAGAAAGAGTCAAAAGCAATTAAAGAAGACAAACGCAGCGCTCACTCAAAACTTTAAAGAAAGCAAAGCCGCTCTAATAAAATCTAGTGAGACTATTGTTAGTTATTGAGCTGAGCTTCTTCAAACGACCAAAGAGCTTGAGGGGTACAAAAGTCGTGTTCTCAACGTTAAAAAGGACGATTTTGAAAATAAATACACCGAAGCTCTTGCTTTGTTAACAAAAGAAAAACGTCAATTAAATGTCTTATAAAGTGATGAACGTCAAAAAACGTACCTTGCCACAACAAAAGTTATTGAACTTGAACAGAGGCTTTCTATGAATACCACCGATTCTGCTAAAATTCTTGACGAAAAGAAACAAGAGGTTGAAAAATTAAAACAAGATTTCAAAAATAGACAAGGCAAAGATACTGAAAAAGTAAAGGATCTCGAAGAACAATACGATTTTTTGAAAAAAGTTGTTTATAAAACGCATGACTCTATTCAAACCGTTAGAATGATAGCACCTCGGTCGTTTTTCAAAGGTCAACCTAGTTTGCAAGCCCCAAGTACCTCGAACAAGCTCAAGCTGCTAACCCTAACTTATATCTTGATGAGTCCGAACGGACCGATCATGATTGCCCAGTAGCTAGCCTTGATAGTGAAGAGACGTCCCTATGGGATTAGGAGAGTAGATCACCAGCCAACAAAGACTTTGTGACACCATATAATTAAGCTTATGAAAACAGTCTTTATGGTCTTTTCACTCCACAAAAACAGAAGTCTTGTGAGGAACTGTTTTTAGAATGCAAACAAAGACGAATTTAATGGAAGAAATCTTTTGCCACTAAGAGGAAAACGATTGTTTTTAAATATATTAACTATTTGCCTCTTGATGCTTCTAAAATCAAAAGTATAAAAACACTTGGTTTTCTTAAACAATATATTGATTATGTTCAATCAATTGTTGAAAGCGATTGGGAAAAACGTCAAAAAGATAAGTGGAAAACAGAGATTCCTCATGACATAACTGTTCTTGTGAAAGAACTTTTTATACCAAATACGAAGATAATAAAAGAACATGTTCTTGAGTTTGAAAAATTGTTTCGGTCTAATATGTTTGAGGATTTGAAATATGTTGAGTCTCTTGAAAAAGAAATTGATGAACTTCAAAATGACAAATCAGATTTTTCAAACGAATATGACATACTGATAGGTGTGTAAACACCCATCCTTTTTACCACTTAATTAAAATAATAACCGAGCAAAAACGTGTATTTTATGTCATTTATGTCAAAATTATGCGTGGTTTGTGTTTTTGTTGTGATTTAGGACGAAAAGGTGAAAAGTGGAGAAAACACGGGCATTCACGGGCTTCTATCGAAGAAAAAGACAAAAGACGAAGTCGAAAGATCAAGAGTGCAAAAAGAACGGATGTCCAAGACCAATTCTGAAGATTTATCGAAGAAAAAGTCAAAAGACGGAAGTTTACTAAAAGCCGAAGAACTCGAGTCTTATTTATGAAGAAATTTCAAGACGGGTTTAAAGAAATCCCGAGACAAAGTCATTAAAGTCAAAAGATTAAAGAAGATTAAGGACTTAAGCATGCAATTAAAGAAAGAAGAAAGAGGGGAGGAAGCTTCCTAAGCACCTCCTAATCCTCCTCTATAAATAGAACATTAGGATTAACATTTCATTTTTGTTGGCTAGAGTGACACTAGTTCTTCCACCTTTAATTTTGTGCACATTTAATTTTCATGTCAATTTAAATACTTGTCTTGCACCTTAAATACATTTAATTTCAAGTAAGTTTCCTTTTAATTCTTGTCAATCTTTATTTTTATTGTTCATCTCCTATCTACCTTTCTTTAATCTTTGATCTTTATGTTTATGTTCATGTTTATGTTTTTGAGTTTTTATTGATTAAAGTGGGTTTTGATTATTTTGATTAATATTGTTAGTTTGATTGTTTTGGATTGTTCGTTTATGATTAGTAGATGTTATTTGTTTAGTTTGATTTAATCTTTTGTTTGATTTAGATTGATCTAGATTAGATTCGTAGCTTTTTCTTGTTCCTTGTTCTTCGCTGCTTGTTACTGTTTCCAGGGTTATTCCGGATCAAATAAGGTTGTCCGAATCAAGGATTTCAGTTGTTTATTCCGCACGAAGATTGTTTGTTGAGTATTCCGAATCAAAGGCTTCCATCCGGAATAAGTGACATATTCCGGATCAAGGCCATATTCTAGATCAACAGAACATTCCGAGTAAAGGAGTTCATCCGGAACATTCTTGCATTCTGAATCAAGGTCTTCATCCGGAATCTTCAACATTCCGGATCAAGGGAAACATTCCGGATCAAGGACCAGCAAGGAAAATATTCCGGATCAGTAACATTCCGGATCAAGCTTAAGTATTCCGAATCAAGACTTTATTCCGGATAAGTGACATATTCCGGATAACGGATTTATTCCGGATCAAGGGATTTGGTTAATATTCCGAGTGAAGAAGAATCTTTCCGAATGAAGGCGAATTCCGGATGAGTGATTATTCCAAACGAAGGTTTATTCCGGATGAGCTGTTTTCAGGTTCTTTTTAGTTTCTGTTTTTAACTTTTTGTTTTTAATTTTTAAGCTTTACTTTTCCCGCCTTTTTCCTTAGTCGCACTTTAAGTTTAATTGCCTTAATTTATTTTAGCCTTGCCTTAGTTTTAAGTTTTAGTTGCGTTTTAAGTTTGCCTTAGATAGTTTTAAGTTTGCATTATTTACTCTTAGTGCCTTTTAATTTTCGTCGCGCTTTTAATTTTTCGCCATTTATTTTAAATTAGATTTAGATTTATATTAACGTCATTTAGTTTTAAGTCTCGCACTTTTTAATTACTATAACGACACAAATATAGGTTTCACCAAAGAACGACTGAGTCGCATAGTTAACCAGGATCAATTCGATTAGACCGATTTCAACGAACAATTTTTATAACTAAAATCATTAGTTATCAAATGGCGCCGCTGCCGGCTCTTTTCGTAAAGATTAACGGTTTTCTGTGAGAGACGCGTTGCTTTTTGGGATCCGTTCACTCGTGAACGTTATTTTTCGTGTCAAAAATTTTCAAAAAATCTCAAAAACATTTGAAAAATCATAAAAAGCATTTCTTTTTCAAAGTTTTGCACCAAAAATATTCCTCTTTATCCTCTATTATGTTTAGTTCTTTTCTTTACCCCTCTAATTTATAATTCTTCATGGATTCATCTTGTGTACGGTGTGAGAGACCATGGCATGGTTTTCAAACATGTCAATGGTGTACTTGTGAGCGGTGTGGTTTTGATATCGACGTTACACAATTTGGATTTTGTCCATTTTGCAATTCAACAAATTCATACTTCTCCTCTTACAATACTTTCTCACCTTCTCCCGTCTATGACAATCCTTATCCTCAAGATGCACCGGGTTTTTCTCCATACCCGTGGTGATATATTTGTGGGGGCCCTCACGATGCTTCTTTTTGTGATCCGTCGAAGGTCTTTGAGAAAGTTCCGTGTTATCATCCTAGTGTGTATAACTTTGAGCCCCCACCTCACACCGTCAAGCATCAACCCTTTTGTGCACTTCCTCCTGAGCAACTTGCCACAATTTTTGACAACTTTCACAAAGTTCAAGAAGCTTGAAACAAGATCATTGATAACTGTCAAGCGGATCAGCACCAAGAGCAAGTATCTAACCTTAATGCTTATACTCCTCCTCTTGTGCCTCCATATTATTATGATAGTTAATAAGTGTGAAAACACTTATCCTTTTACCACTTATTCCCAATGATAACAAGACCAAAACGTGTGATTTATGTCGTAAAAGTCGGAATTATGCGTGGTTTGTGTTTTTATTATGTTTTAGGACCTAAATATGAAAAAAAGAAGAAAACACGGGCTTTCACGGGCTTTTACTGAAGAAAACGGGAAAAAGACGAAGTCAAAAGATCAAGAGTGCAAAAAGAACGGAAGTCCAAGGCCTATTCTGAAGATTTATCGAAGAAAAAGTCAAAAGACGGAAGTTTAACGAAGTCGAAGAACTTAAGTCTAATAGAAGAATAAAATTAAAAGACAAGTTCAAATCCCGAGACGACAAAGACGAAGAATTAAAGTCGAGTCGAGAAAACGTGAAGAAAGCAAGAAAGAAGATGCAACACATGCACTCCTTCCACCTTTCCTATAAATACCTTCCTAATAGTCATTAGGAAGGTGGTTAGATTTTTAGTTAACTTTTCACTTTTTAGTTTTTAGAGAGAGAAAGTCTTAAACTTTCTCTCACTAGTTCATCTTTTTCTTTTAATCTTTTTAAGATTAAACACTTTTTGTATTGCTTATTTCATTAATCAAAGTTCTATTTTAAGCTTTTATTTCTTAATCTCATCCTACTTTTCTTTGATTTAAGATTGATTTTGGTGTGATTATCATGTGATCCGTGTTGTTCTAATTGATTTCATGCTAAAAAGTTAATCTTTTGATCATTTTATATGTTTTCATTTGATTAAGCTTTAAGACTTTTGTGCTTATTGGCTTATTTTTATGATCATCTTATTTTTCTTATTAAAAAGTTTTATTAAAAAGTTTATGTTTTTATGATTTGATCTAAAAAGTTGATTAATTTCGAGTTGAATAAGTTGATCAAAGTGCTTATTTGATTCGGATTTGTCATAGATTCGGGTTGATTTTGGTATTAGCTTATTAAAGTTAGCTTATTACCTTGCTTAACCTTTTTCCTTAGATTTCGGAAAGGGTTTAAACCCCCTTTTTCGATTGGCTTTCCGATCGGTGTACCACCATAACCGTTTCCCACAATTTTAGGAAAGGTTGTGAACTCCCTTTTTCCGATTGGCCTTGACTTTCCGAGCATCCCTCCCCACCTTTCCGATCAACCCAATCGGATTAGGGTTTATCCTTTCCGATTGGTGCATATTCCGACAGGGACCCATCTTCCACATTCCGACGGTATCACTTCTCCGTATTCCGATTGGAGTGATTTTGAACATTCCGATTGGTTTCTTCTCGCTGCATTCCGATTGGTTTCATCTTTGAGCATGTTCCGATCTGACCCATTTACATATTCCGATCGTGTCACGTTTACCATATTCCGACCATCCGATCGGAAAACGTTCCGATCGGGGGCTCTTGTTGGCTTGTTTTGGTTTCTTTCGATATAACTTTCTTATAGTACTTTTTATTTTTCTGAAAATTTTCCAAAGTGTTAGTTTTATTTAGTGAGTTAGTATTTTTCTACTTGTCACCTTTACGTTTATATGCATTTGTTTTTACTCGTTATTCAAATTAATCTTTTAACTTCCATTTTACTCAACGACACTTGAATTACTTGCTATTAGTTAAAAACAAATCGACCAAACCTTTGATTCACCAAAAGACGATTGAGTCGCACTTAAGACCGGTTTTCAATTCGAAAAGACTTGGGACTAACGAATTTTCATATAGGGTGTCAAAAGCCTTGTATTAAATGGCGCCGCTGCCGGCTCTTTTCGTTAAGATAAACGGTTTCTAGTGAGAGACGCATTGAATTTTGGGATCCGTTCTTTGAACGTTATTTTCATTGCTATAAAACTTTCCAAAAATCCTAAAAAATATCAAACTCTTCAAAAATACAAAAACATTAAAAAACCTATAAAAACCAAAAAGATTATATAGATATTCCTTGTGTATATTTTTCTTTGCAGGTGCATGCGTACTAGATCTACAAACTATTCTGTGCCCGAGAATCTTGAAGATTTAGATATGGCTGGTGTTAACAACAACAATAATCACCCACCTCAAAATAATTTGAATAACAACCACAACAATAACAACAACAACAATGTCCTTCTACCTGATTTACGAACCATGGAGGAATTGTGCCAACCCACCATGAACGGACGCGGAGGCCCGATTGCCCCAATGCACGTCACGGGTCAGGAGTTTTCGTTGAAGCATCATATGATACAACAAGTGCAAACGAACCCGTTTCGTGGAATTCCGGATGATGATGCCAACAAACACCTCGACAAATTCATTACCATTACCCAAAGCATGAAGTGCCCCGGTGTTTCTATGGATGACCTTCGCCTCCAACTTTTTCCACACTCACTTTATCACCATGCCGAAAAATGGTTTGACCGTCTTCCTAAGAATTCTATTCATACGTGGAACGACATGACTCAACGCTTTTTATCGCGCTACTTTCCCCCATCCATGGTCACTAGCCTTCGTAACCAAATCAGTGGATTTATGCAAGAGAATGATGAGTCGCTTTTTGATGCTTGGGAACGTTACAATGATTTGATCGACCGCTGTCCTAATCACAATATGCTTCCCGTCACTCTCATTGACACCTTTTACAATGGTCTCACCTTTCGTGATCGTGACACGATCAATGCCGCCGCCGGTGGTACTTTTATGAAAAGGAGACCGGAGGAGTGTCGAGAGTTGATTGAAAACCTGACTACTCACCACAAGAATTGGGATTCTTCTGCATCCTCAAGATCTAATCAGAGAGTCAATGTTTCATCTACTTCTTCCACCACCAACCCGTCTATTTTGGAACGTGCTATTCTTGATATCAACAAAAGTCTCCAAATTTTGACTTCTAACCAAACTCAACAAGCTAAAGCCGTTGTTATCTCTTGTGACACATGTGGTGGTCCTCATTCCTACAATGAGTGTCCTTCTACTCATGGCAATTATTCTGAAGACGTTAACGCAGCATATGGTACTTATCCCACGGGAGGCTATCAAGCTCGCCCTCAAGGAGACCGTGGCTTGCTAAGTTATCGTTCCAACAATTATCTTGCTCCTCCCGGTTTTCCTCCTGCAAACCAAAACCAACAACAAAGCTTTAACCGCAATAACCAATCCCAACCTCGTGCTCAAAATCAGTATCAATCCCAAAGAAACCCATACCCAACTCAAGGAAATTCTCAAGCTTACCAGGCTCCACCTCTCAATCAACCGATGGCCGTTAACCAAGACGTCGAGACATTCATGAAGACAAATCGTGAGATGGTGACGAATCTTCAGAGTCAATTTGTCAACTTGAAGAATGACATGGTGAAACAAGGGAGCGATATTCGAGCCGAGCTAAGGAATGACATGGCCAAACACAGCAATGATATTAATGCCAACATGCAAAACTCTTTCAACAATCAAGCTCTTCACCTTCGTGATATGATTGGTTCGCTCATCCAAAGTAATCAACCCTCTTCTTCGGGTACTCTTCCGAGTAATACCGTTGCAAATCCGAGAGGGGAGATGAAAGCAATCACCACTCGTAGTGGAAAAGGTTATATGGAACCCGAGCTTCCTACACCTCCACCGGTGATTGTGAACAAGGAAAAAGAGCAACTTTCCCCACCTCCTTCACCTTCTATCCCCATTTCCCCACCACCCGTGGTTGTGAGTGATCCTATTCCCTTAAAGCCTTCTTCTTCCTCCAATATACCTTATCCCTCAAGGTTGCGGAAAGAGAAGCAAAAGAGCAAGGATGATATTCAAGTTTCAAACTTTCTTAAAATGTTTAAACAACTGAATTTTAACATCTCCTTTGCCGAGGCTCTCGCTCACATGCCCAAATACGCTAAGATGTTTAAAGATCTTTTAAGTGATAAGGAAAAGCTTCTTGACATTGCTCAGACCCAACTTAATGAGAACTGCTCCGCATTGCTTTTAAGGAAATTGCCCACCAAACTTGGTGATCCGGGTCGCTTCTTGATTCCTTGCAACTTCCCGGGAGTAGAGAATTGCATGGTCCTAGCCGATCTAGGTGCCAGTATAAACTTAATGCCTTTAAGTGTTTGGAAGAAATTATCTCTCCCCGAGCTAGTCCCCACTAAAATGACTTTGGAATTAGCCAACCGTACGGTTGCTTATCCAGTGGGGATAGCCGAAGATGTCTTTGTTGGCGTCGACAAATTCACCTTCCCGGCGGATTTTGTCGTCGTTGACTACGAGATGGATCCCCGTGTTCCATTAATCGTTGGACGTCCATTTCTGAGGACCGGTCGCACTCTTATTGATGTAGCCGCAGGCGAAATAATCATGAGAGTTGGTGACGATCAAATTGTCTTCAACATGGGTAAGATTTCTAAGCAACCTTATTCATATGAGAGTGTTAATGCTATTGATGTTCTCGATGAGGCTTGTGAAGAACATTTTCATGATGCTTGCAAAAGTACTCTTTCTTCTCTACCCAATGTTGAGACCGTTGCCTCAATTGCTCCAGCATTGACTCCTTTTGGAGAAAGTGATTTGGATGACTTCAAAGCTAGTTTGGGTCCTCTCGATATTAAGTATGATAATTTGTCCACAAATTGGGATGAAGACATTAGTACTATTGAGAGACTTCTCAATGAGGACCCATTCTCTCCTCCTGCTCCTAAAGAGGTGACTAATGATGATCCATCGTTAGTTTCATCATCTATTGAAGATCCTCCGACTCTCGAGCTTAAGGACTTACCGGCTCATCTTGAGTACGTTTTCCTAGAAGACGACGAGAAGCTACCGGTCATCATCGCAAAGGATCTGAAAGAAGACGAAAAAGCCCGACTTGTCGCTGTGTTGAAGAAGCATAAACGTGCTATCGCTTGGAAAATCTCCGACATCCGTGGAATTGATCCTCACTTTTGCACACATAAAATTCTCATGGAGGACGACTTTAAGCCCACAATTCAAAACCAACGAAGGGTGAATCCTAAAATACATGAAGTCATCAAAAAAGAGGTTATCAAACTTCTTGATGCGGGTATGATTTACCCTATTTCGGATTCACCGTGGGTTAGTCCAGTCCATTGTGTGCCTAAGAAAGGCGGAATCACCGTTGTGCCCAATGCAAACAACGAGTTAATTCCTACCCGTCTCGTTACTGGGTGGAGAGTTTGTATAGACTACCGCAAACTCAATGATGCCACGAGAAAGGATCATTTCCCTCTACCTTTTATGGACCAAATGCTTGAACGTTTAGCTGGTAATGAATATTACTGCTTTTTGGATGGTTTCTCGGGTTATTTTCAAATACCCATCGATCCCCAAGATCAAGAGAAGACAACATTCACTTGTCCCTACGGCACATTTGCTTATAAACGCATGCCTTTTGGCTTATGCAATGCCCCCGGGACTTTCCAAAGGTGCATGTTGGCTATCTTCCATGACATGGTTGAGCAAACCATGGAAGTCTTCATGGATGATTTCTCGGTCTTTGGGGATTCCTTCTCTGCTTGCCTTGCCAATTTGGAACGTATGCTTAAGCGGTGCGAAGACACTCGCCTTGTTCTGAATTGGGAAAAATGCCATTTTATGGTAAAAGAAGGCATTGTGCTAGGACACAAAATCTCTAATGCCGGTCTTGAAGTCGACCGTGCTAAAGTAGATGTCATAGCCAAATTACCTCCACCTTCAACTGTGAAGGGTGTGAGAAGTTTTCTGGGTCATGCGGGCTTCTATCGTAGATTCATTCAGGATTTCTCTAAAATCGCTCGCCCGATGACCCACCTCTTGGAAAAAGATACTCCTTTTATCTTTTCTAAAGAGTGTCTCGAAGCCTTCAATCTTCTCAAGGATAAGCTAACTAAGGCACCGGTCTTGGTTACCCCAAATTGGGAGCTGCCCTTTGAATTGATGTGCGATGCTAGCGACTTTGCTATTGGTGCGGTTTTGGGCCAACGTGTGAATAAACACTTCCAACCAATCCACTACGCTAGCAAAACAATGACGGGGGCTCAATTGCATTATACGACAACCGAAAAAGAGCTTTTAGCTGTTGTCTATGCTTTTGAGAAATTTCGCCCCTATCTTGTTTTATCCACCACCATCGTATACACGGACCATTCCGCGTTGAAGTACTTGATGACTAAGAACGATTCTAAGCCAAGACTTCTTCGCTGGGTTTTACTCCTTCAAGAATTCAACATTGAAATTCGTGATAAGAAGGGAGCCGAAAACCTGGCCGCGGATCATTTGAGTCGACTTGAGGATCCATATCAGGGGGATCATCCGAACAAAGAGATCAATGACTTTTTTCCCCTGGAGACTCTAATGTCTATAAATCTCAATCTTGATGGCACCCCGTGGTTTGCAGACATTGCAAACTACTTAGCGGGTGGTATTCTCATCCAAGGGTTAACATCCCAACAAAAGAAGAAGTTCTTGAACGATGTTAAGGCTTACTTTTGGGATGACCCTTATCTATTCAAACAGTGTGCTGATCTGATTATTCGTCGATGTGTTGACGGACCGGCAGCTTTTGACATCCTCCAAGCTTGCCACAAAGGACCCACCGGTGGTCACTTTGGTCCCAACTACACCGCTAAGAAAGTGTTTGATTCTGGATTCTACTGGCCCACCATTTATCGTGACGCTCACGAAATGGTTAAGCATTGTGATGCTTGCCAACGTCAAGGCAAGATCACACATAAGGATGAGATGCCTCAAAATTTCATACAGGAATGTGAAATCTTTGATTTATGGGGCATCGACTTTATGGGGCCATTTCCATCATCCAAAGGGAACAAGTACATCCTCGTCGCTGTCGACTACGTCTCTAAATGGGTTGAAGCTAAGGCTCTTCCTACGAATGATGCGAGGGTGGTTGTGAACTTTTTGAAGCAGCTTTTCGCTCGATTTGGCGTTCCTCGTGCTATCATCAGTGACCACGGGACTCATTTTTGCAACGATCAATTTGCACGAGTCATGGCAAAGTATGGTGTCAATCACCATCTTTCCACCGCCTATCATCCCCAAACCAATGGGCAAGCCGAAATTTCCAATCGTGGCTTGAAGAGAATTTTGGAGCGTACTGTGGGAGAGCATCGTGCCGCGTGGGCCGATAAGTTAGATGATGCTCTGTGGGCTTTCCGTACTGCTTACAAGACCACGATCGGTTGTACACCTTATCGTCTTGTGTACGGGAAAGCCTGCCACCTACCCATCGAGCTGGAACACAAGGCGCACTGGGCCTTGAAGTGGGCGAACTTTGACATCATCAAAGCCGGTGATCATCGCAAGGTTCAACTCAACGAGCTAAATGAACTAAGGAATGAAGCTTATGAGAACTCGCTGATCTACAAGGAGAAGACGAAGATGATCCACGATGCTAAAATCAAGAACCGAGAGTTCCACATTGGTGATCAAGTCTTACTTTTTAACTCTCGGTTGAAGATCTTCTCTGGCAAGTTGAAGAGCCGCTGGACTGGTCCATTCACCGTCGCCAACGTCTTTCCGTATGGGACCATTGAGCTTTCTCAGCCGAATGGGCCAAATTTCAAGGTGAATGGCCAGCGTTTGAAGCTGTACTTTGGTGAGGACATCTCTCAGGAGATGATTCCATCCCTCACCACGTTCCCCATGAACTAAAATTGGGTCGAGTCAGGCTCATGACTCGGTGAACAAAAACAAGCGCTTCTCGGGAGGCAACCCGTGTTCTATCCCTTTACTGCTTTCATAATAAGTGTAGGGGGAGCCCCGCATATGTTTGTTGTCTTGTTTCTTGTGCTGTGCAGGGATTTAAGCTTCAGAGAGCATCTTGATGACTTTTGACGAACCGTGATACCGTGTTTCCTATCTTCCCGGTTCTATCTTAAACTCTTGTGATTCAATATTTCATATTCTATATGTTCACATTGAATTCACTTTAGTTGTCCTTTCCTTAGCAAGATTTAAACAAAGTGCACAATGTCCTAAGTGTAGGGGAGTTTACTCCCACATGCTTAAACATTGAGGACAATGTTTATCTCAAGTGTAGGGGGGACTTCTATCGAAGTAAGTGGTCTTTTCCATGAATTTGCCCTCATTTTAACCGGAAAATTTGATTTTTCGACATTTTTCAAAATTTTTAATCTATTTTTGCCTAGTTGTATAGTTGTATTTGCCTTTGTTATGTTTCCTTTGCTGGAATAAATTTTTAATAAAGTGGTTTTAGAATTTTCTTAGTCGTGAACATTTTGACTCAACCCGAGTTTACTTGCCTAAGTTTACTCTAGCTAGTATCCTTAACGTGTTTAAGTCAAGTTTTGCTAGGCTTTTATATAGGGAGCTATAAAACGCGAAAGTCTTAACTCTCACGGGTTAAGAACAAGAACTTTTCGCAAGTTCCTATAATTGATCCTAGAGAGTCGTTTATCAAGGGAACTTTAAAACGCGATTTATAAACTTGAAAGAGTCTAAGAATTTGCAAGATCCTATAGGCGACTCGAAAACCCAAAACTTTGATTTAATAGGCTAAGCATCCACGAGTCTCATTCCTTGAGATTTTAAACTGTGGAGAACGAGAGATGATAGAGTCAATTATAAGTTCGGTATTCTTTCGTGAATTTATGTGAGTTAATTATGAGCCTATTCTCCCTCCGCTTGTTAATAAATTTATCTGCTAATAAATAAGGTTGTACGATTTAAAAGGTTACTTAGCTTCTAGCCCCAGATCGTTTAAAAGTTGCTCGGTAATGACGAGAGTTCATAGCCAAGGCATAACTTATGAAGCGGGGCGCGAAGATTGGCGAGTCCGAAAAGGCCCTAACAAGGCATGAGGGCTACATTTTGTTGCTAAAGATCCAAAAGTGATGTGAAGAATCATTTATCGAAAATCAATATGAAGGATCGAGACACACGACGAAAAGCAAGAACTCCCCAAAAGTCATGGAGAAGTCTATCCGAAAAGACCCTAACAAGGTATGAGGATAAATAGATCCAAGTCCTAAAAGGAGGCGGATCGTTGTATATCAAAGTCCAAAATAAAGATTGGAGAAAAATGAAGAAGTCGTGGTCCAAAGATGAAGAATCTCTCAAAAACTTCAAATGAAGAAATTCCTATTATGAAGAGAAGACCATAATTTCAAGAACGTCTCTCGAAGATTCAAAGTATGAAGTCGCTGCCAAATATCGGCCCGAGAAAGGTCTCAAATCGCGAACCAAGTTATGCCAAGATATGAACTTTCTGATATCCCGAGAAGCAGTTTTAAAAGATTTGGTCCTTTAGCTAACTATTGATTAAATCATTCACCTTATTTTCGGACTAAATAACTATCGAAATAAGTCAAACAATGCATCCTTGTGATCATTCAAGACAAAAATAAAATATAAGAGATACACCTAGGAATAAGGGAGTCTAAGTGAATAATTGGCCCACATGAGTTCGTGATAGTTTGCTAACTTATAATAACAATGATCTCGTTTTTAAGCTTGGTATGGGGAACATGAAACTTGAGGATGATAAATGTTCATGACCGCCAAAACCCAATGTAAGTTTTTAGTTTCTTTACTTATTTCTATCTTTTATGTTTAGTATTTAATAAAGGCCAAGGTGGATTATTTATGTTGGAAAATGTAAACCGTGCTTTAAAGTTAATGCATTGCATGAGGGCATTGCAATGGTCAAGTGTAGGGGATTTAATAAGTGTGAAAACACTTATCCTTTTACCACTTATTCCCAATGATAACAAGACCAAAACGTGTGATTTATGTCGTAAAAGTCGGAATTATGCGTGGTTTGTGTTTTTATTGTGTTTTAGGACCTAAATATGAAAAAAAGAAGAAAACACGGGCTTTCACGGGCTTTTACTGAAGAAAACGGGAAAAAGACGAAGTCAAAAGATCAAGAGTGCAAAAAGAACGGAAGTCCAAGGCCTATTCTGAAGATTTATCGAAGAAAAAGTCAAAAGACGGAAGTTTAACGAAGTCGAAGAACTTAAGTCTAATAGAAGAATAAAATTAAAAGACAAGTTCAAATCCCGAGACGACAAAGACGAAGAATTAAAGTCGAGTCGAGAAAACGTGAAGAAAGCAAGAAAGAAGATGCAACACATGCACTCCTTCCACCTTTCCTATAAATACCTTCCTAATAGTCATTAGGAAGGTGGTTAGATTTTTAGTTAACTTTTCACTTTTTAGTTTTTAGAGAGAGAAAGTCTTAAACTTTCTCTCACTAGTTCATCTTTTTCTTTTAATCTTTTTAAGATTAAACACTTTTTGTATTGCTTATTTCATTAATCAAAGTTCTATTTTAAGCTTTTATTTCTTAATCTCATCCTACTTTTCTTTGATTTAAGATTGATTTTGGTGTGATTATCATGTGATCCGTGTTGTTCTAATTGATTTCATGCTAAAAAGTTAATCTTTTGATCATTTTATAAGTTTTCATTTGATTAAGCTTTAAGACTTTTGTGCTTATTGGCTTATTTTTATGATCATCTTATTTTTCTTATTAAAAAGTTTTATTAAAAAGTTTATGTTTTTATGATTTGATCTAAAAAGTTGATTAATTTCGAGTTGAATAAGTTGATCAAAGTGCTTATTTGATTCGGATTTGTCATAGATTCGGGTTGATTTTGGTATTAGCTTATTAAAGTTAGCTTATTACCTTGCTTAACCTTTTTCCTTAGATTTCGGAAAGGGTTTAAACCCCCTTTTTCGATTGGCTTTCCGATCGGTGTACCACCATAACCGTTTCCCACAATTTTAGGAAAGGTTGTGAACTCCCTTTTTCCGATTGGCCTTGACTTTCCGAGCATCCCTCCCCACCTTTCCGATCAACCCAATCGGATTAGGGTTTATCCTTTCCGATTGGTGCATATTCCGACAGGGACCCATCTTCCACATTCCGACGGTATCACTTCTCCGTATTCCGATTGGAGTGATTTTGAACATTCCGATTGGTTTCTTCTCGCTGCATTCCGATTGGTTTCATCTTTGAGCATGTTCCGATCTGACCCATTTACATATTCCGATCGTGTCACGTTTACCATATTCCGACCATCCGATCGGAAAACATTCCGATCGGGGGCTCTTGTTGGCTTGTTTTGGTTTCTTTCGATATAACTTTCTTATAGTACTTTTTATTTTTCTGAAAATTTTCCAAAGTGTTAGTTTTATTTAGTGAGTTAGTATTTTTCTACTTGTCACCTTTACGTTTATATGCATTTGTTTTTACTCGTTATTCAAATTAATCTTTTAACTTCCATTTTACTCAACGACACTTGAATTACTTGCTATTAGTTAAAAACAAATCGACCAAACCTTTGATTCACCAAAAGACGATTGAGTCGCACTTAAGACCGGTTATCAATTCGAAAAGACTTGGGACTAACGAATTTTCATATAGGGTGTCAAAAGCCTTGTATTAATAGTGATGACGATGAGAGTCCTATGTCTTGGAACGATGAGAATTCTATTCCTTCGCCCGACTTTCCGGCTCTGGAGCCTAAGGATTCACCCATCCTAGGGGATGAGGATCTTAGCACAATTCCTGCAAAGGAATCCGACGAATTCAATAAGTCTAGTGCTGATAACCTTGCCCTAATTCCAAGTGAATCTGAGTTGACATCCGACAGTGACGATGAGTATGATGCACTTTCTTCTGATGATGTTCCTTCCACCAACACTTTGGGAGAGGATTCTTTGGCTTTCTCTAATCCTCTTTTTGATCAAGATGATGATTTTACTTCTAGTGATGACGAGTCACTATCCGATAAAGACATTCCGAAGGAAACTTTCAAGATTTATTCGAACCCTTTATTTAATTTTGATGACACTTACTATCTAGCGAGGTGAATCCTCTCTTTGACGAAGGGATTGAGGACATTGATAGCTCTGTTTCTCTTGCTATTGATGAGCATACTTTGTTAGCCATGCCCCCTTCTATAGTAGAGGTGGAGAGATTTGACTCTACTGGACAGGTGACACGGATAGAAGGTAATTCTTCTCTTACTTCTCATACTATATTGCCCCCTCATCCTACTGAATGCACGCCCAAGTGGGTGATGTATCAATTTCACTCTCTGGGAAATGAGGATGAGTGCTTTGACCCGGGAGGTGACAATGACCATTCTATGATTGATAACCTTACAGCTTTGCCAATTGGTCAGCATCCATTGTCTTTGGAGGATGACAATGTGATTCCTTTACCCACCCCACCTCCCGTGGATCAAGATTTCATATACTTCTCGTATGTTGAAAGAACCTTCCTACCATTCAAGACTTATCCTCCTGCCTCTCCTTTGTTATATTCCTCCGGGAACGAGGACAAGGTTTTTGATCCCGGTATTACATTTGAGGCTTCCCTATGGACCAATTAATTCGGGGACGAGTCAGACTCATGACTCGGTTAACAAAAACAAGCGCTTCTCGGGAGGCAACCTGACTATCTATCTATCTTTTTCTTTGTTTTTACCATAAGTGTAGGGGGGAGACCCGTTGTGTTTGCTATTTCCTCTCTTCTACTATTCAGGGATTCGAGCGCTCAATGATCCACTCTTGATGATTTTTGACGACCCGTGATTCCGTGTTCCCTTCTTCCCGGTTCTATCCTAAACTCTTTTCGATTCACTATTTTATATTTTCCAATATTAAAATAGGAATCTCTTTAGTTGTCTTTTCCTTAGCGAGATTTAAACGACGTGCACAATGTCCTAAGTGTAGGGGAGTTTACTCCCACATGCTTAAACATGGAGGACAATGTTTATATTAACTGTAGGGGGGACTTCTACCGAAGTTAAGTGGCCTTTTCCTTGTATTTGTCCTCATTTTAACCGGAAAATCAATTTTTCGACATTTTTCAAAATTTTTGATCTATTTTGGCCTATTAGTTTTTTCCCTTTGTATAGTTATTTTCTTTCTTTGTTAGAATAAATTTTAATAAAGTGGTTTTAATTTTTAAACGTTGTGAATCTTTTGACTCAACCCGAGTTTACTTATCTTAGTTTACTCTAGCTAGTATCCTTAACATGTTTAAGTCAAGTTTTGCTAGGCTTTTATTTAGGGAGCTATAAAATGCGAAAGTCTTAACTTTCACGGGTTAAGAACAAGAACTTTTCGCAAGTTCCTATAATTAATCCTAGAGAGTCGTTTATCAAGGGAACTTTAAAACGCGATTTCTAAACTTGAAAAAGTCTAAGAGTTTGCAAGATCCTATAGGCGACTCGAAAACCCAAAACTTTGATTTAATAGGCTAAGCATCCACGAGTCTCATTCCTTGAGATTTTAAACTATGGAGAACGAGAGATGATAGAGCCAATTATAAGTTTGGTATTCTTTCATGAATTTATGTGAGTTAATTATAAGCCTATTCTCCCATCTCTTGCTAATAATTTTATCTGCAATAAATAAGGTTGTACGATTTGAAAAGTTACTTAGCTTCTAGCCCAAGATCGTTTAAAAATTGCTCGGTATGGATTAGAGTTCATAGCCAAGGCATAACTTATTGAAGCGGGATGCAAAGATTGGTGAGTCCGAAAAGGCCCTAACAAGGCATGAGGGCTACATTTTGTTGCTAAAGATCCCAAGTGATGGAAGAATCATTTATCGAGAATCAATAAGAAGGATCGAGACACACGATGAAAAGCAAATACTCCCCAAAAGATCATGGAGAAGTCTATCCAAAAAGGCCCTAACAAGGTATGAGGATAAATAGATCCAAGTCCAAAAAGGAGGCGGATCGTGGTATATCAAAATCCCAAATAAAGATTGGAGAAAAATGAAGAAGTCGTGGTCCAAATATGAAGAATCTCTCAAAAACTTCAAGTGAAGAAATTCCTATTATGAAGAGAAGGCCATTATTTCATGAACGTCTCTCAAGATTTGAAGTATGAAGTCGCTGCCAAATATCGGTCCGAGAAAGGTCTCAAATCGCGAAGCGAGTTATGCCAAGATATGAACTTTATAAGGTCCCGAGAAGCAGTTTTAAAAGATTTTGTCCTTTAGCTAACTATTGATTAAATCGTCCCACTTTATTGTCAGCCTAAATAACTATCGAAATAAGTCAAACAATGCATCCTCGTGATCATTCAAGACAACAATAAAATATAAGAGATACACCTAGGAATAGGGGAGTCTAAGTGAATAATTGGCCCACATGAGTTCGTGTTAGTTTGCTAACTTATAATAACAATGATCTCGTTTTTAAGCTTGGTTTGGAGAAAGTGAAAACTTGAGGATGATGATCATTCACAACATTTTCAAAACCCTAAGGTATGCTTTTGATTTCTTTACTTGCAATGGTCAAGTGTAGGGGATTTGATAGGTGTGTAAACACCCATCCTTTTTACCACTTAATTACAATAATAACTGAGCCAAAACGTGTATTTTATGTCATTTATGTCGGAATTATGCGTGGTTTGTGTTTTTGTTGTGATTTAGGACGAAAAGGTGAAAAGTGGAGAAAACACGGGCATTCACGGGCTTTTATCGAAGAAAAAGACAAAAGACGAAGTCGAAAGATCAAGAGTGCAAAAAGAACGGAAGTCCAAGACCAATTCTGAAGATTTATCGAAGAAAAAGTCAAAAGACGGAAGTTTACTAAAAGACGAAGAACTCGAGTCTTATTTATGAAGAAATTTCAAGACGAGTTTAAAGAAATCCCGAGACAAAGTCATTAAAGTCAAAATATTAAAGAAGATTAAGGACTTAAGCATGAAATTAAAGAAAGAAGAAAGAGGGGAGGAAGCTTCCTAAGCACCTCCTAATCCTCCCCTATAAATAGAACATTAGGATTAACATTTCATTTTTGTTGGCTAGAGTGACACTAGTTCTTCCACCTTTAATTTTGTGCACATTTAATTTTCATGTCAATTTAAATACTTGTCTTGCACCTTAAATACATTTAATTTCAAGTAAGTTTCCTTTTAATTCTTGTCAATCTTTATTTTTATTGTCCATCTCCTATCTACCTTTCTTTAATCTTTGATCTTTATGTTTATGTTCATGTTTATGTTTTTGATTTTTTATTGACTAAAGTGAGTTTTGATTATTTTGATTAATATTGTTAGTTTGATTGTTTTGGATTGTTTGTTTATGTTTAGTAGATGTTATTTGTTTAGTTTGATTTAATCTTTTGTTTGATTTAGATTGATCTAGATTAGATTCGTAGCTTTTTCTTGTTCCTTGTTCTTCGCTGCTTGTTACTGTTTCCAGGGTTATTCCGGATCAAAGAAGGTTGTTCCGAATCAAGGATTTCAGTTGTTTATTCCGCACGAAGATTGTTTGTTGAGTATTCCGAATCAAAGGCTTCCATCCGGAATAAGTGACATATTCCGGATCAAGGCCATATTCTGGATCAACAGAACATTCCGAGTAAAGGAGTTCATCCGGAACATTCTTGCATTCCGAATCAAGGTCTTCATCCGGAATATTAAACATTCCGGATCAGTGGACATTCCGGATCAAGGAGATATTCTGGATCAAGGAGTTTTATTCGGAATAATTAATTATTCCGGATCAAGGTCTTCATCCGGAATCTTCAACATTCCGGATCAAGGGAAACATTCCAGATCAAGGACCAGCAAGGAAAATATTCCGGATCAGCAACATTCCGGATCAAGCTTAAGTATTCCGAATCAAGACTTTATTCCGGATAAGTGACATATTCCGGATAAAGGATTTATTCCGGATCAAGGGATTTGGTAAATATTCCGAGTGAAGAAGAATCATTCCGAACGAAGGTGACATTCCGGATGAGTGATTATTCCGAACGAAGGTTTATTCCGGATGAGCTGTTTTCAGGTTCTTTTTAGTTTCTGTTTTTAACTTTTTGTTTTTAATTTTTAAGTTTTACTTTTCCCGCCCTTTTCCTTAGTCGTACTTTAAGTTTAATTGCCTTAGATTTATTTTAGCCTTGCATTAGTTTTAAGTTTTAGTTGCGTTTTAAGTTTGCCTTAGATAGTTTTAAGTTTGCATTATTTACTCTTAGTGCCTTTTAATTTTCGTCGCGCTTTTAATTTTTCGACATTTATTTTAAATTAGATTTAGATTTACTTTAACATAATTTAGTTTTAAGTCTCGCACTTTTTAATTACTACAACGACACAAATATTTGTTTCACCAAAGAACGACTGAGTCGCATAGTTAACCAGGATCAATTCGATTAGACCGATTTCAACGAACAATTTTTATAACTAAAATCATTAGTTATCATATACTCTTAGAAGAATGCCTCTCCAAAGATATTTTGTGTGTTACTCTTCAATCTTGTGGTGATATCGATGAATATTCTGATGTTGCATGAAAATATATTGATAAGATCAAAGAATGTGAGCGTCTTGAACTTGAGCTTTCGAAACGTAAAGAAAATGTTGATAAAAAGGCTTTTGAGTTACTTCAACACAAAAATGATTTCCTTCAAAAACATTATCATTCTCTTGAACTTGCTTTGCAAAAAGACATAGGAATTTTTCCACATGATAATAAATTGCAAGAAAAACTTTCCCAAATGTGTAGAGAAATGAATGAAAAGAGTTTGGAAATTAAAGAGTTGAAAGCTCTGTTACAAGACAGGGAAATAAGATAGCAGAGTTGAAGAAACTCGTTGCTAAGATGGGTGGGAAAATAGTGGAACCTAGTGTTAAGGAACCTGTTGTAAGACAACCCAATGCGCACAAAGTGATTAGACCCTCTGTCTTGGGAAAAACATATGTTTTCTCTAATTCTGCATTTGCAAAACCTGGGTTTGCCCCCAAGACGGATGGGAAGGATATGTTACCACAAAACACTCCCAAAACACATATTCGATCACAAAGCATTAAGAACACAAATGTGGTAAACCAGGGATGTATAGATTGGACACTAAACCCACACACAACAAAGAAAGTCAATCACCTCAGACTTCTAGAAACACTAATAGACGTGTGTCTTTTACTACAGGAGTAGTCCCCACTGCTAGTGTTAGCCGACCTCAGCTTAAGAGCACTCGCATGAATGAAAAGGTTTGGCAAACAAAAGTCAAGGGAAGATGAATAAATTAGAAGACCACCCTAGGATTTTCAATGTTTCTAAGAATAAAACGTCTGTAATTGCATGTAATGACGATTTGAATGATTCGAATTTGAATGCTTTGAATGTTAAGTTTGTTTGTGTGAAATGTGGAAAGTGTGCTAATGCCAATCATGCTATGTGTGTTTCGAATTATGTCAAAAGCGTAGCTACTAGAACTAAGAAGCAAATTGCGATGCCTATTAGTGCTAGAAAACCCAAACGCAAAGTGAACCATTCTGGTGCAACCCCCTGAGAAAAGTATTGCATCAGACTCCACCACTAAGAACCTTAGAAGCAGAATTAGGGAATTATTTGAGTCTCCTAGCAAGTCTTGGAAATGGTGGTTTGCTAATCAATGTCCTCCAGGATATAAATGAATGCCTAAGGTTATGATTGAAAATGTGACAACGAGCGTTAGTGTGTCTTTAAGTGAAACTAATGATTCAGATATCACAACTAACATGGAATCCAATTTAGCAAATGCTCCATCGTGCGCTAATTCTTCTGCAGATGATCGAGATAATTGTCTTCATACTAGACTACGGATGCACGAAGCACATGACGGGGAATCTCAAGCTTCTAATTAACTTCGTGGAGAAGTTCCTGGGTACGGTCCAATTCGGAAATGATCAATTTGCATCGATCCTAGGATATGGAGACTTAGTTCAGGGGAATATCACAATCAAAAGGGTTTACTACGTCGAAGGGCTCAATCACAATCTTTTCTCGGTTGGTCAATTCTGTGATGCGGATTTGGAGGTTAGTTTTAGAAAGAAGACATGTTTTGTTCGTGATTATGATGGGAATGACTTACTTACAGGAAAACGGGGTACTGATCTCTACACCATTTTACTACAAGACTCCACATCTTTAACTCCAATCTGTTTCATGGCTAAAGCTTCAACGACTCAAGCTTGGTTATGGCATCAACGTTTATCTCATCTTAACTTTGATACCATCAACTTGCTTTCCAAGAACGATATTGTGCGAGGCCTTCCTAACTTGAAATTCATCAAATATCATCTTTGTTCTTCTTGTCAGCTTTGTAAAGCTAAACGGAGTAGTTTTAAGGCAAAGACTACACCAAGCTCTAAAGGACGGTTAGATCTTCTTCATATAGATCTGTGTGGCCCCATGCGTGTTCAAACCATTAATGGGAAGAAATATGTAATGGTAATTGTCGATGACTAATCAAGGTACACGTGGACCCTCTTCATAAGGTCCAAGGATGAAACACCTGAGATTCTCATTAACTTCCTTAAGTTGATACAACGTGGTCTTCAAGCTCAAGTAAAAGTGGTACCTACTGACAGAGGCACAAATTTCTTGAATTCAACTCTGAAGAATTATTTTGAAGCCGAAGGGATTGAACATGAAACATCTATTGCTCGAACACCTAAACAAAACGGACTTGTTGAAAGACAAAATTGTACTTTAGTTGAGGCTGCTCGAACATTATTATCTGCTTCAAAACTACCACTATTCTTTTGGGCCGAAGCCGTAACAACCGCATGCTACACACAAGACCGTTCCTTAGTTATCCCACGACACGAAAAGACACCATATCACATAATTAATGATCGCAAACCTTCACTCAAACACCTTCATGTTTTCGGATGTACGTGTTACATTATTCGAGATGGTGAAAATTTGGACAAGATGAAAGAGAAAGGTGATGCATGCATTTTAGTGGGATATGCAACTCAGTCTAAGGGATACAAAGTGTACAACAAGAGAACAAAATTGATAGTCGAGACTTTTCATATCAGATTTGATGAATTGCAAGAAATGTCACTTAAACAAACTAGTTTAAGTCCCGATCAACAACGACAAAAGACTTCTGTGCACTGAACTCGGAACTCAAGACCACGACAATGAACCGTCATGTTCAAAGCTGGTTCCTGAACATGTTCCTAGATCAGATATGACCGTGGTCACGACACTTGAAGAATTGGAAATGTTATATGGACCAATGTTTGATGAATATTTCACGGCGGAGAAACATGTTGTATCAAAGTCTTCCGCTGTCACTCATGATAAGAATGATGATACCGATCATCGTCAACAAAAGGATACAACCTCATCTACTTCAACATGGGTTGCTGCAAATTTACCTCCTTAGAATATCACTTCAACAATCGATCCTACAACATCCACAACTACTGTCATTGCTCCAGAGAACACAAATCAAGCAGACGATGCATTATATGAGGATGACGATTTTCACAACCCATTCGGTACACCGGTACATGAAACTAGAGAGTATTTGCGGGTTTGCTATATATGATCTAGTTGTCTTGGTGGGTGGTGGTAAGTGGTGGCTTCCATGGTGGAGAGAGAGATAGAGGGTTGTGTGTGAAAAGAAAGAAAAATTTATTAAACACAAGCAACAACCCCTCGTTGGAAGCCTTGGAGGGGTATATATAGTCACACACCACACCGGAACTATACAACGTTTCCCTAATCTAGTCTATGCGTGTATGACTATGATAACTAATGAGAGTTCTTAAATGTCGTCTCATAAAGTGAATTTCCAACAATCTTCCCCCATGGGACGACGTGTAGAATTCCTTACAATATTCTACCTAAAAAGTACATAATGATTAAGAACAAAAGCTTTCATGAAGCGTCCAATGCTGATGAAGTCTTTTGAGGTCTTTAACTTCAAGTCTTCACTTCGAAACGACTCATCTTTAAAGTAACTTGTAGTAGAAATAATGTAACGACACGAGCTAAGTAATCCATATACTTATGGTTAAGGAGAAGCTTCTGAATTAACTTCCCCCTAATTCATGCCACATAAACTTGATGTAGAAGCTTTTAATAGCTTATGTTGGGAATAAAATGTAGCCAGTACACTTGGACGCTGACAAGAAGAAAACAAGTGTTGATAAGAAGAAAACAAACGTTGACAGATCAAGCATTGACAAGAAGAATTCAAGCGTTGATAGGTTGAAGAAAAGCATTGATAGAAAGATATGGTCTACGCATATTATGTTTCTAGTTTGTTTCTAGTAAAGATTGGATCAATAATGTATTTTCTGTAATTATCTTTACCTAGAATAGCTGATACGTAGACTCTTGTACAAGGCTTCTTATGTCTATAAAAGAAGACCTTTAGGTTATGTTTCATATAAGTTTTTCATACGTTTAAACACTTTCACTGTAAGAAAGTTCGATTCAATCAATCAAGTGCAAGTTTGTTTTACAACTGTTTGTGTGTTCTTGTTTAAGTATTAATTCCGCATAATACTTGAATTATTTTATACACAACAAAGTTTCTCTACGTGTATAACTTGATCTAATCTCGTTTACACAAGCTAAATCGATCTAAGTTTGGGATCAACAAGTGGTATCAGAGCTTGTTGAGAAACTTTGATCTAAAAGAACACAAAAACCCTAATTTTCACAAAACCCTAAAAACACCATGTCTACCCCATAAACAAACTCCTCCTCCTCCTCAAACCACAACATTAAGATTCCCATGCTAGATGCAGACAATTTTGAGCTATGGAAGTTCAACTTTGAGCAATATCTACAAATCCATGATTACACCTTATGGGAAATCATTGAATATGGAAACACATTCGATAAAGCTCGAAAGATTGCAGCTGCCATAGCTACAAGAACAGCTGTTCAAGGATGCTCTGAAGCAGATAGAAAAGAAAAACCTGAAGATGGTAGAGCTGTGTCTGCTGAGGACATAGCAAAGAGAAGGGTTGATATGAAAACCCTAAGCATTCTGAAACTCTCTTTGGGACAAGAAAATCAGCACAAATACAGAGGTTATGAGTCTACAAAGGACCTTTGGGCAGCCCTTGAAGTTGCCTATGGTGGTAATGCTGATACTGTGGAAGAGAAAAAGAAGTAACTCTTACATGAGTATGCTGTTTTTAAGGCTCAACCTAATGAGAAGCTAAGTAGTGTGAGAAGCAGACTTCTTGACATTACAAGCAAGTTGTCCTTCACGGGGACAGTAATTGGTGATGTTGACATTATTGCCACTTTTCTTAAAAGCCTTGGTGATGCATGGAAGATTGAGGCAAGATCTATAATTGCCAACAACACTCACAAAAGTTCTACTTTTGATGATGTTTACAACAAACTGAGGTTGTTGGAGAATGAAACTCTTTTGGATCATGGAAGTAAGTCTACCAATGGAAACATGGCCTTCTTCTCACATAGTGAAGGTCAATTTGATCAGAAGGATTCATACATGCACCCAGTTACAGGATCAACATGTGTCAATGCTGGATCATATCCTGTCAACGCCTCACATTCAGACGCTGACACATACAAAATTGACTCACCAAGAGTTAAGCCTGCTGGTATTGATCTGGATACTGTGTGTGCATACATTGCTTCATTGCCCAATGGTTCAGTGATTACATATGAGGACCTTGTGCAAATCAGTGATGAGCATTTGGAGGATATGGATATTAAGTGGAATATGGCTCTTGAAAGTATAAGAGCAAACAGATGGAATAGAAGATTCAAGAAGAAGATGACTTTTAATGCAAAGGACACTGCTGGATTTGATAAATCCAAGGTTGAGTGCTACAATTGTCATCGTATGGGGTACTTTATGAGAGAATGCAGATCTCCAAGAAGATCTGATGCTGGAAAACCCTCAAGCCAAATTGTTAAGGCTTATGATCCCAAGGCCATGATGGCAATGCAAGAAAATGATGGTGTTGGATGGGATTGGAGCTATTTGGCTAAGGATGACGAAGAGAATAAAGCTTTGGTTGCTGAGATGGAAGAACAAGAGCATGTTCACTATCCTCTCATGGCACACTCCTCATCTTCATCAGACAATGAGGTATATGATGATGCTTTTTGTAGTAAGGGTTGTCGTCTAAATACTGAAAGACTTAACAAAGAGGTTTTAAGGTTGTCAACCGATGTGAGTAATGAGAGATGCAAGTTGTCTAACTATCAACTTGCTCTTACTCAAACTGAAAAGACTGTAGCTGAGTATAAAAAAATGGAGTTGACCTAAAAGATAAAATAAATATCTTAAAACATGATTTAAATGCTAGTACTGATATTAGAAACATCATAGAGAGGGTCAATGCTGAACTACAGGTTAAGTTAGATGAGGCTATCAAGAATAAGGATAATGTAGATCTTAAAATTCAGAGATTTGATAAAGCCTCACAAACCCTAGGAGAATGTGTTAGTAAACAAAGGGATTCTAGGGACATGACTGGGATTGGGATGAAAGAGTATGTTGGTGTTCCACCACCAGCTGGGGACTTCTATGGTGTCCAAAGAAAGGACTTATCTTGGACTGGTTTACCAGAACTCCAAGAAGAGGAATTTATTCCTCCACCAAGAGTCCTTACCGCAGTAGAAGAATATAGGCAAAAGTTGACTGATTTGGATGAATGGAAGAAAGCCAACCCTACCTTGTTCGTCAAGGGTGGCATGCTTAGTGATAGCCCAAATGAGTCTACCCCTATCAAAGTATCAAACCCAATCACTGGCAAAACTGTTGACCTTGGCTTAAACGTTGTTAGGAAACCTAGCATTAAATATGCAGAAATGTATAGGAATACTAGGTCACCAAAAAGCCAAGTTAGTGATAATGGAACAGGTTTCTTTTCTTCTAGACCTAGAGTGTAAAATCCGCATGCTTTTACCATGAATAGTACCCTTAAGATCATACGTACTAGATTTAAACTTTCCGAATATAGTATGATTACGATTACGTGTTAGAATTTTACGTATTACGTACGTGTAAGAACACGATAAGTATTTACTACGCACGAGCACGTAATATTGACAATAATTATTCACGAACATGCGATCATGAAATCATGAACGTAATTAAAACACGAACTATTATTAATTACGTATATATATTTATTACGAGCGTAAATAAATATATTAGATCACGATAATTACGTAACGGGAACACTTAAAACGCGAACACAAATAATCACGAACAATTAACTTAATATCGAGACACAAAAAAAGGTACGGGTACCCCATGTGGGGCCCCCTACCCGCGGCTACAAGGGACAAATGGGCCAAGCCCATTTGTAATTTTTACTAAAGGGGTTAAATGATTTTTACACTACTCATTTTACAATTACAGAAGATTTTAGCAAAAACCTAAAACCCTCCTCTCTTCTTCTTTGTTTGGCCGCCACCCTCAAAACACCACAAGGAGGTGGTTGTTGATCTTGGATCTTGGAATATTAGTTGGTGATCGTGTTTGTTCTTCGTCCTTTTGATCCACGAATTCGGTAAATCCTTTTTAAACCTTTTTCTTTTGATTTGATCTTTTATAAATCAAGAACATGTTATGTTTTTACAAAAACCTAATTAAAATCACGGATCTAACATGAATTGGGGTTTAATAAAATCAAAAGTATTGTTTTAAGGGGTGTTTGTTTTGGCCGCAGCCTACACCGAACCCAAGGGGGGTTTTGGTTTGGCCATCCGACCACCACCGAGACCATATGGTCCTGGTTGGTTGGTGTGGGTCCCACGACATCATCAAGACAAGGGGTACCCCGATTTGGTTTGGGGTACGATGTCGATTTCATGTCCAGTTCATGGTTTTTAGTCTAGATCCGGTTCATGGTGTATGTTAGTTTTTTTATGTTTTATGATCTTATGTTAAAGATTAAATTAATAAAATGACATGATTAATTTAATAACATGACTTAGGTTATTTTAATTATTAATAATCATGAAATTAATTAACCTAAGTATTTTTATATTTTAGACTTATAATTAATTAATTATTTAAAAACCATGATTATAATTAATTAATTAACATGATTTAGGTTATATTATTAATAAATAATAATACATGTTTTAACCTAAGTATTTAACTTTATTTAATTAAAACATGTTTTACTTTAATTAAATATTTTAACCTATAGTTTAATTTAATTACATGAAATAATTATTAAACTATACATTATATCATATGACTTAGAAAATAATCATGAAAACACTTAGGCTTATATACTTAGCTTATTTAACCAGCTTATTTCTAATTATGGAAACTTTCTATTTTTAGAAACTTAATTAAATAAGGCAGCTAATCTATTTATGGAAACCTTCTATTTTTAGAAACTTATTTATTTTAGGCAACTAATCTATTTATGAAAACTTATTTAATTAAGGCAGCTGATCTATTTATGGAAACTTTCTATTTTTAGAAACTTATCTATTTTAAGCAGTAAATCTATTTTTAGAAACTTTCTATTTTTGGAAACTTTCTATTTTTGGAAACTTTCTATTTTTGGTAACTTTCTGTTTTTGGAAACTTTCTATTTTTGGAAACTTTCTATTTTTGTAAACTTTCTATTTTTAGAAACTTTCTATTTTAGGAAACCTGCTATTTTTGGAAAGTTACTTATTATTACACAGTAAGTATAATAATACATGAAATACCAGAAATACTTAATCAGATTAAACAGAATATAAGATAAATACGGTTTAAGGCTTTAAAACAGTAAAACATGGTATGAATACATAAAATAAGCTAAGACATGACATAAACCAACTACGTATTTAGTAAGCAGATACTTATTCATGTATGTATTTATGTAGCACTAGTGATACGGAAGTAGGATTTTCTCTCAGTTCATCTTCTTCGTTCACTGGACATAAGGTACGGATTCCCGTCCTTTCAGTATGGACATTCTTTCCTTATTAGGATTCCCCGTATGCAACCAAATGTTTTCTCGTAGTATAAGTTACGTGTTTGATTGCTTATGTTTAATTAAGATTACCTATAGCCATATACATGCATGACCAGTTTCACCTAGTTATGGAGGTACCATAACCATAACATTAGAGGCACTGATGTTATGACTTCACCACGGTGGAGTGATTGCTCGTGGCGTCCCTTCAGCTTTTGGCCATTTATATTATATTTATCATGTGGGGCGTATGGGTGCATCCTAGTTACATGTTTTCAGTCAGGATTTCATGGTGAATGTGGTGTGTGCCTTGCATCCTTCACAAGGAGCTGATCCCTCCTACCCAAAAACCAATATATTAATTAGAGGCAGCCCCTCTAATTTGCATGATGAGGTCACCCCTCTAAATATTCATGCACGGTGGATTTTCATGACCTATATTGGCTAATGGTAAAATATGACAAACAGTTTTTATAAGATAAACATAAGACTTTCAAACTATAAAACCAGTATTATCAAGACTTAACTAGGTTAATCGAGACTTAATTTTCTTCCGTTGTTATATGTTATATGCTTATCCTATTCATGCTTTATTGTACATCCGTGCACTGAGCGTATTTGCTCAGCCGTTTTCCATTTCTATGTTCCCAAAACGGCAGGTACTCAGGGACGCTCGTAGACACTAAGAGTACGTGCATATGGACTGGAAGCTGTCTAGCCTTCTTTACTTTATGCATTTCCTTTCTTATGATACATTTGCTATGGACATTGTTTAGTCCTTTCCTTTACTATTGATAGGTGTGTAAACACCCATCCTTTTACCACTTAATTCTGGCTAAAACGAGACCAAAGCGCGTATTTAATATCATTTGTTTCGAATTATACGTGGTTTTTGTGTTTGTTGTGTTTTCAGAGCCAACCGGATGAATATTAAAGAAAACATGGGATTGCACGGGTTTTACCGAAGAAAAAGACTCAAGTTAAAGTCTATTGTCCAAGATATGCAAAAGATTTGAAGTCACTGGGCCTATTCGAAGATTTATCGAAGAAAAGGACCAAAGATGGAAGATTTACATAAGTCGAAGAAACTCAAGTCTATTAAACGAAGAAATTAAAAGACGAGTTGAATTTAATCGACGACAAATCCTGAATCAGAATCGAAAACGTCAACTTTTCTGAAAAGACGAGAAGACAAGAAGAACGGGAGAAAGCCCACTCACCAACCAAAAGACAAGCCTATATAAAGGATTCCCCTCACACACTTAGTGCCAGTTTTTAGTTTTTGTTTTTCTTTTCCCCACTTTTTTCTCTCTTCTTCGTAGCATCACCAACACCACTAGGGTGTTTGGTGATCTTGATCTTTGTTATTTTCAATCTTGTAATTTTAGTCCTTGTTTTGTTATTGTTAAAACATCAAATCATCAATACAAGTTCTTGATTAATCTTTCCATTTCATCTTGTTCATCATCATCTTTCTCTTTAAGTTCTTAAGTTCTTATTTTATTGATTTGATCTTTTAAAGTTGTTGGGTTTTGTGTTTTTGTTGATGGGATTTGTAGTTTATGGTTAGTAGATGCTTAGTGATTAGTCTATTTAAGTTTTTGGTGAAAAACTTGGTGATTTTGGATTAAAATCGTGTTTCCTTGTTCTTCGGGTAGTTACTGTATCTGAGATTCCCAGGTTCCGAATGAACTGAAAAGTTCCAGACGAATCAAATCTTCCGAGTGAACCAAAAAGTTCCGGGTGAACTGAAAAGTTCCGGATGAGCATAATCTTCCGGATGAACACTAAGTTCCGGATGAACTAGAAAGTTCCGAATGAATGTTATTTAAAAAAGTTCTGAGTGAGTTTTTAAGTTCCGAATAAGTTTCCTTTTAGAAAGTTCCGAACGAACAGAAAGTTCCGGATGAATCCAATCTTCCGAATGAACTGAAGTTCCGGATGAGTTTTAAGTTCCGAATGAGTTTCTTTTCCAAAAACTTCCGAATGAGTACAAGTTCCGAATGAACACAACTTCCGAAGAAAGTTCCGGACCAATCTTCCGAGTGAAAGTTCCGGATAAAGTTCCGGGTGAACTTCCGAACGAACTTCCGCACAAAGTTCCGAATCAAGGGGTTCCGAGTGAAAAGTTCCGGATGAGCAAAGTTCCGAATCAAGGTTAAAACTTCCGAATCAGTCTTCTTTTGAGCATTATTAATTGTTACTGTTTCTGTTTCTTCATTTTTATTTCAATTTTAATTTTAATTCAAGTTTTTAGTAATTGTCATTAAATTAATTGTCTTTGATATAAGTTTTCATTTTAGTACATTTAAACTTTTTAGTAGATTAGATAACTAAACCCCCTTTTTAGCAACCAAGAACAATCATTCCACTTAAGGCCGAGATCAATTCGAGAGGATATCGAGAAAAATCTGAACCCATAACAAAAATCCTTGTATCAAATGGCGTCGCTGCCGGCTCTTCTCGTTAAGATCAAAAGTTTTTTGTGAGAACTTGGATTTTGGGATCCGTTCCCCGTGAACGTTACTTTTTCATAAAAATTTTCAAAAAATCCTAAAAAAATATAAAATTTTCAAAAATACAAAAAATTTAAAAACATAAAAACCAAAATTATTTTTGCTTTATTTTCTTTGTTCGTTCTTTTGCAGGTGTATGCGCACTCGATCCACGTCATATCAAGAGCCCGAGCCTCTCGATAACTTAGACATGGCCGGTGTACAAAACAACAACAACATACCACCTCCGAGCAATAATAATAACAACAACAACCCACCTTTCAACAACATGAACAATAACAACAACAATGAGCCCCTTCTGGATAATCGCCCGATGATTGAACTGCTGCAAGCTCATGTCGATGGCAACACTGATCCAATTGTTATACCAGCAATTGCAGCCAACAATTTCGAGCTAAAATCACGCTTTATCCAGATGGTCTCCGCTCAACCATTCTTGGGACGTACCATTGATGACCCACACGACCACATCAAGAGATTCTTGCAACTCACTAACACGGTCAAGTTCAATGTTGTTCCACAAGAGGTTATCAGGATACAACTTTTTCCCTTTTCTTTAGAGGGACAAGCCCGGCATTGGCTTGCTAAGGAACCGCCACAGAGTATTCTCTCGTGGACGGATTTGGAAACCAAATTTATCAATTACTTTTTCCCACCCTCTCGTACTACCGCTTTGCGGAATGAAATCATAAATTTTGAACAAAAGTACGATGATTCGTTCAGTGAATCTTGGGATCGTTTTAAAGATCTTTTAAGAAAATGCCTACAACATGGTTTTACCAAAGTACATCAAATTAATACTTTTTACAATGGTTTAAGCATGAGTGACCAAGATTCACTAAACAGTGCCTCGGGGGGTAATCTTTTGGCTAAGACTTCCAATGCTGCTTGGGATATCATTGAAAATAAATCTCGTGTGCAAACCAAGAGTGTTAGGACCAATGTCGCTAGTGCTAGCACTAGTGACAGCGACAAGCGGCTGGACAAAATCACTACGCTTCTTGAATCGCTTGTCACCCACACCGTCAGCAACAACAACAACAACAACGCTAAAAACGCTCAAGTTAACGCTGTCAGCCAACCTTGTGAGATATGCGGTGGTCCTCACTCTTACACAACTTGTACCGCCACCCACGACTACCCTGCTGAGAATGTGAATGCGGCATATGGCACCTATCCTCAACCTGCTTATCAAGCTAGACCTCAAGGTGACCGTAATTTGCTTAGCTACCGCTCCAACAACTATCTTTCTCCACCTGGTTTTCCTCCTACCAACCCAAACCACCAACAAAACCTCAACCGCCCTCCTCAACAACAACAACAACCTCGTACACCATACATCCCTCCTCACAAGCAGCAACAACCACCTCAACGTAACAACCAAGTTTACTAACAACCTGCTTATCAACCACCCGCATACAATGCTCCTCCAAACCAACCCACTGCATTACACCAAGAGGTTGCAACCTACATGAGGACCAATGATGTGATCGTGGAAAATCTCCAACAGGAAGTGCGCAACTTGAAAGCAGACTTGGTCAAGCAAGGAAACGATTTGAGAGCCGACATGAGAAACACGCTGGATAGTCAAACGAATGACTTGAAGAACATGATGGCTAGTTTCTTCCAAAGTAATCAACCCTCTTCTTCGGGTACTCTTCCGTGTAACACCGTTGCGAATCCAAGAGGGGAGATGAAAGCAATCACCACTCGAAGTGGCAAAGGTACCAAGGAACCCGAGCTTCCTATACCTCCACCGGTGATTGTGACTAAGGAGAACGAGTCACCTGCTACTATTCCTCATCCTTCTACTTCCCCAATTTCTCCGCCTCCTTCACCTTCTACCCCCATTTCCCCACCACCCGTGGTTGTGAGTGATCCTATTCCCCTAAAGCCTTCTTCTTCATCCAATATACCTTATCCTTCAAGGTTGAGGAAAGAGAAGCTCAAAAGCAAGGACGATATTCAGGTTTCTAACTTTCTTAAAATGTTTAAACAACTGAATTTCAACATCTCCTTCGCTGAGGCTCTCGCTCACATGCCTAAATACGCAAAAATGTTTAAAGATCTTCTGAGTGACAAGGAAAAGCTCCTCGATATTGCCAACACCCAACTTAATGAGAACTGTTCTGCAGTGCTCTTAAGGAAATTGCCAACCAAGCTTGGTGATCCGGGTCGTTTCTTAATTCCTTGCAATTTCCCGGGAGTAGAGAATTGCATGGCCCTAGCCGATCTAGGTGCCAGTATTAATCTTATGCCTCTAAGCGTTTGGAAGCAATTATCTCTCCCTGAGCTAGTCCTCACCAAGATGACTTTGGAATTAGCTAACCGTACGGTTGCTTATCCAGTGGGGATAGCCGAAGACGTCATTGTAGGAGTCGACAAATTCACCTTTCCTGCTGATTTTGTTGTCGTCGACTACGAGATGGACCCTCGTGTGCCACTAACTGTTGGTCGTCCATTCTTGTGGACCGGTCGCACTCTCATTGATGTTGAAGCCGGTGAGCTTATCATGAGAGTGGGTGATGATAAAGTAGTCTTCAACATGGGAAAGTTGTCTAAACAGCCTTATTCATATGAGAGTGTTAATTGTATTGACGTTCTTGATGAGGCTTGTGAAGAACACTTTAATTGATGCTTGCAAAAGTATTCCTACCTCTCTTCCCAATGTTGAGACCGTGTCCTCTATTGATTCATCATTTTCTCTATTTGGAGATAGTGATTTGTTTTAGAAAGATCTTGAAGACACCATGGGAGATGTGAACTTAGCTACTGATGATTCTCCCATCGATGGAGATGAAGACATGAATTTCTTTAACAACCTCCTCAACGAAGACAATCCTTCTCTTCCATCTCCCACGGTCATTGCTATCGATACTCCGACTTTGAAAACGCCTCCCGTCGAAAATCCTCCGGATTTAGAGCTTAAGGAGTTGCCGCCCCATCTCGAGTATGTATTTCTTGAAGAAGAGAAGAAGTCGCCAGTCATCATTGCTAAGGACCTAAAGGAAGAAGAAAAAGCCCGACTTGTCACCGTGTTGAAGAATCATAAGAAGGCTATTGCTTGGAAGATTTCTGATATTCGTGGAATTGATCCTCACTTCTGCACCCACAAAATTCTCATGGAGGACGAATTTAATCCCACAATTCAAAGCCAACGAAGGGTGAATCCAAAAATACATGAAGTCATCAAAACAGAGGTTCTCAAACTTCTTGATGCGGGTATGATTTACCCTATTTCGGATTCACCATGGGTTAGTCCAATCCATTGTGTGCCCAAGAAGGGCGGAATAACCGTTGTTCCCAATGAACACAACGAGTTGATTTCCACTCGTCTCGTTACTGGGTGGAGAGTTTGTATAGACTACCGCAAACTCAATGATGCCACGAGAAAGGATCATTTCCCTCTACCTTTTATGGACCAAATGCTTGAACGCTTAGCGGGTAATGAATATTACTGCTTTCTTGATGGTTTCTCGGGTTATTTCCAAATACCCATTGATCCCCAAGATCAAG
The DNA here is from genome assembly GCA_025667525.1 of Glebionis coronaria. Classification (NCBI taxonomy): domain Eukaryota; kingdom Viridiplantae; phylum Streptophyta; class Magnoliopsida; order Asterales; family Asteraceae; genus Glebionis; species Glebionis coronaria. The sequence goes on from CM046875.1 coordinate 292,363,177, forward strand.
AGAAGACTACATTCACTTGTCCCTATGACACATTTGCTTACAAAAGAATGCCTTTTGGCTTATGTAATGCGCCCGGGACTTTCCAAAGGTGCATGTTAGCTATCTTCCATGACATGGTTGAACAAACCATGGAAGTCTTCATGGATGAATTCTCGGTCTTCGGGGATTCCTTCTCTTCTTGCCATGCCAATTTGGAACGTATGCTTAAGCGGTGCGAAGACACTCGCCTTGTTCTAAATTGGGAAAAATGCCATTTTATGGTAAAAGAAGGCATCGTGCTGGGACACAAGATTTCCAAAGCCGGTCTTGCAGTAGACCGTGCTAAAGTCGATGTTATCGCCAAGTTGCCTCCACCTTCAACCGTGAAGGGTGTGAGAAGTTTTCTGGGTCATGCGGGCTTCTACCGTCGATTCATCAAAGATTTTTCTCAAATCGCTCGCCCGATGACCCACCTCTTGGAAAAAGATACTCCTTTTATCTTTTCCAAAGAGTGTCTTGAAGCCTTCAACTCACTGAAGGATAAGCTAACTAAGGCACCCGTCTTGGTTACCCCTAATTGGGAGCTTCCCTTTGAGTTGATGTGCGATGCTAGTGATTTTGCTATTGGAGCGGTTCTGGGACAAAGAGTGAACAAACACTTCCAACCAATCCATTACGCTAGCAAGACCATGACGGGGGCTCAATTGCATTACACGACAACCGAAAAAGAGCTTTTAGCTGTTGTTTATGCCTTTGAAAAATTTCGCCCCTATCTTGTCCTTTCCACAACAATTGTGTATACCGATCATTCCGCGCTGAAGTAATTGTTGACAAAGCAAGATTCCAAACCAAGACTTCTTCGCTGGGTTTTGCTACTCCAAGAATTTAAAATCGAAATTCGTGATAAAAAAGGAGCTGAAAACCTAGCCGCGGATCATCTCAGCAGACTTGAGGATCCTTACCAAGGGGATCACCCAAACAAAGAAATCAATGATTCTTTTCCCTTGGAGACCTTAATGTCTATAAATTCGAATTCTGATGAAACCCCGTGGTTTGCGGACTTTGCAAACTATTTGGCGGGTGGAATTCTCAAGGAAGGGTTGACGTCTCAACAAAAGAAAAAGTTCTTCACCGACATTAAGACTTACTTTTGGGACGACCCTTACCTATTCAAACAATGTGCCGACTTGATTATTCGCTGATGTGTTGATGGACCAGCAGCTTCAGAAATCCTTGATGCTTGCCACAAAGGACCCACCGGTGGTCACTTTGGTCCCAACTACACCGCCAAAAAAGTGTTTGACTCGGGATTTTATTGGCCCTCCATATATCGTGACGCTCACAATATGGTTAAAAGATGTGATGTTTGCCAAAAACAAGGCACGATCACACATAAAGACGAGATGCCTCAGAATTTCATTCAAGAGTGTGAAATATTTGATGTTTGGGGTATCGACTTTATGGGGCCATTCCCTTCTTCTAAAGGAAACAAATACATCCTTGTAGCCGTTGACTACGTTTCAAAGTGGGTTGAAGCCAAAGCTTTACCCACTAATGACGCAAGGGTGGTTTGTAACTTTTTGAAAGCTCTTTTCGCTAGATTCGGTGTGCCTCGTGCCATTATTAGTGATCGTGGGACTCATTTCTACAATGACCAATTTGCTAGAGTCATGGCTAAGTACGGTGTAAATCATCGTCTTTCCACAGCCTACCACTCACAAACTAATGGCCAAGCTGAAATATCCAACCGAGGACTTAAGCGGATTCTGGAAAGAACCGTGGGAGAGCATCGTGCCTCATGGGCTGACCAACTTGATGATGCTTTGTGGGCTTTCCGTACTGCTTACAAGACCCCGATCGGCTGTACGCCTTATCGTCTTGTGTACGGGAAAGCGTGCCACCTCCCCATTGAGTTGGAGCACAAGGCATACTGGGCGTTGAAGTGGGCCAATTTTGATATTAACAAAGCCGGTGACCTACGCAAGATCCAACTCAATGAGCTCAATGAACTTCGGAATGAGGCTTATGAAAATTCTTTGATCTATAAGGAAAGAACTAAGCTCATTCACGACTCCAAGATCAAAAACCGAGAGTTCCATGTTGGAGACAAAGTTTTACTCTTTAACTCTCGATTGAAAATCTTTTCGGGTAAGCTGAAATCTCGTTGGTCCGGCCCATTCACCATTGCCCAAATTTTTCCATATGGTACTCTCGAGCTCGCTCAACCTAATGGACCGAATTTTAAGGTGAATGGCCAACGAGTGAAGTTGTACTTTGGTGAGGACACCTCTCAGGAGGTGATTCCATCCCTCACCACGTTCCCCATGAACTGAATTTGGTTCGAGTCAGGCTCGTGACTCGGTTATCAAAAACAAGCGCTCCCCGGGAGGCAGCCCGAGTATCTATCCTTTTATGTTTTAATCCCCTAAGTGTAGGGGGACTTCTATACGCATTTGTCTTTGTGTGGTGATGTGATTACAGGGATAAGTGCACTCTTGGAACCTTTGAAGAACCGTGCTCCCGTGTTATCCGAAATCCGGTTCTATCTCTCAACTATCGTGATTCAATTTTCTTCATACTCACATTTGAAATTGATCACTTTAGTCGTCTCTTCCTTAACTTGAGTTAACCAACGTGCACAATGTCATAAGTGTAGGGGAGACTTCTCCCACATACTTAAACATTGAGGACAATGTTTATCTTAAGTGTAGGGGGGGACTTCTATCGAAGTTTTAAGTGGACTTTTCCATGAAAATGCCTTCGTTTAACCGAAAAATCCTATTTTTCAACATTTTTCAAATTTTTTATTAACTTTGGCCATTTAGTTGTAATTTTTAAATTTTTATCGTTGCTTTCATATGTATATATATTCCGTAATAAAGTCAAAAATTTTAATAAAGTGGTGTAGCTAGTTTAGAAGTCTTTGACATATTAGGCCCGTTGCGTTTATTTTGACTCAACCCGAATAGACTTATCCAAGTTTATTCTAGCTAGTATCCTTAACCATGTAGACCTTAATTGGTTTATTAGGCTAAGTGTCCACGAGTCTCATTACTTGAGATTTTAAATTGTGGAGGACGAGAAATGATAGAGTCAATTATAAGTCGGTATTCTTGCACAAGCTCACTTGGTGTAATTATTTGCCTATTCTCCCATCACTTGCTAATAATTTATCTGCAATAAGTAAGGTCGTACGATTTGAAAAGTTACTTAGCTTCTAGCCCAAGATCGTTTAAAAGTTGCTCGGTAATGATAAGAGTTCATAGCCAAGGCATAACTTATGAAGCGGGGCGCGAAGATTGGCGAGTCCGAAAAGGCCCTAACAAGGCATGAGGATTCAATTTTATTGCTAAAGATACGAAGTGATGTGAAAAGCATTATTCCCAAAGTCAATATGAAGGATCAAGACTCACGACGAAAAGCAATCAACTCCCATAAAGATGATGGAGAAGTCTATCCGAAAAGACCCTAACAAGGTATGAGGATAAATAGATCCAAGTCCGAAAAGGAGGCGGGTCGTTGTATCTCAAAATCCCAAATAGAGATTGAAGAAATAATCATGAAGTCGTGGTCAACAAAGTTGGAGTACCCCTCAAAAGTCTCCAAGTGAAGAAGTTCTATTACGATGAGAAGACCATTATCTCAAGCACGTCTCTCAAGATATGAAGTATGAAGTACATGCCAAATATCGGCCCGAGAAAGGTCTCAAATCGTGAACCGAGTTATGCCAAGATATGAACTTGTTGATATCCCGAGAAGCAGTTTTAAGAGATTTTGTCCTTTAGCTAACTATTGATCAAATCGTCCTACTTTGCTTTCAGCCTAAATAAACTATCGAAATAAGTCCAAAAATGCATCTTCATGATCATTCTAAGACAAAAATAAAATATAAGAGATACACCTAGGAATAAGGGAGTTTAAGCATTTAAATAAGCCATGTGTGTAAGTGTTTGATTTACTGACTTATAATAACAATGATCTCGTTTTTAAGCTTAGTTTGGGGAACGTGAAACTTGAGGGTGATAAATCATCGCAGCACCAAAGCCCTAATGTAAGTCATTGGTTTCTTTGCAAGTTATTTCCATCCTTTTGTTTACTTTAAAGTTTTAATTTCTATTAGTATTTTAATTTTTGTTTAAGTAATATTTTAATAAGGCCAAGGTTGATTGATTATGAGAAAAGTGTAAATTTGCTTTATCACTAAGCATTGCATGAGGGCATGGCAATGGTTAAGTGTAGGGGATTTGATAGGTGTGTAAACACCCATCCTTTTACCACTTCATTCTGGCTAAAACGAGACCAAAACGCGTATTTAATATCATTTGTTTGGAATTATGCGTGGTTTTTGTGTTTTCAGAGCCAACTGGATGAATATAAAAGAAAACATGGGATTGCACGGGTTTTACCGAAGAAAAAGACTCAAGTTAAAGTCTATTGTCCAAGAGATGCAAAAGATTTGAAGTCACTGGGCCTATTCGAAGATTTATCGAAGAAAAGGACCAAAGATGGAAGATTTACATAAGTCGAAGAAACTCAAGTCTATTAAACGAAGAAATTAAAAGACGAGTTGAATTTAATCGACGACAAATCCCGAATCAGAATCGAAAACGTCAACTTTTCTGAAAAGACGAGAAGACAAGAAGAACGGGAGAAAGCCCACTCACCAACCAAAAGACAAGCCTATATAAAGGATTCCCCTCACACACTTAGTGCCAGTTTTTAGTTTCTGTTTTTCTTTTCCCCACTTTTTTCTCTCTTCTTCGCAGCATCACCAACACCACTAGGGTGTTTGGTGATCTTGATCTCTGTTATTTTCAGTCTTGTAATTTTAGTCCTTGTTTTGTTATTGTTAAAACATCAAATCATCAATACAAGTTCTTGATTAATCTTTCCATTTCATCTTGTTCATCATCATCTTTCTCTTTAAGTTCTTAAGTTCTTATTTTATTGATTTGATCTTTTAAAGTTGTTGGGTTTTGTGTTTTTGTTGATGGGATTTGTAGTTTATGGTTAGTAGATGCTTAGTGATTAGTCTATTTAAGTTTTTGGTGAAAAACTTGGTGATTTTGGATTAAAATCGTGTTTCCTTGTTCTTCGGGTAGTTATTGTATCTGAGATTCCCAGGTTCCGAATGAACTGAAAAGTTCCGGACGAATCAAATCTTCCGAGTGAACCAAAAAGTTCTGGGTGAACTGAAAAGTTCCGGATGAGCATAATCTTCCGGATGAACACTATGTTCCGGATGAACTAGAAAGTTCCGAATGAATGTTGTTTAAAAAAGTTCCGAGTGAGTTTTTAAGTTCCGAATAAGTTTCCTTTTAGAAAGTTCCGAACGAACAGAAAGTTCCGGATGAATCCAATCTTCCGAATGAACTGAAGTTCCGGATGAGTTTTAAGTTCCGAATGAGTTTCTTTTCCAAAAACTTCCGAATGAGTACAAGTTCGGAATGAACACAACTTCCGAAGAAAGTTCCGGACCAATCTTCCGAGTGAAAGTTCCGGATAAAGTTCCGGGTGAACTTTCGAACGATCTTCCGCACAAAGTTCCGAATCAAGGGGTTCCGAGTGAAAAGTTCCGGATGAGCAAAGTTCCGAATCAAGGTTAAAACTTCCGAATCAGTCTTCTTTTGAGCATTATTAATTGTTACTATTTCTGTTTCTTCATTTTTATTTCCATTTTAATTTTAATTCAAGTTTTTATTAATTGTCATTAAATTAATTGTCTTTGATATAAGTTTTCATTTTAGTACATTTAAACTTTTTAGTAGATTAGATAACTAAACCCCCTTTTTAGCAACCAAGAACAATCATTCCACTTAAGGCCGAGATCAATTCGAGAGGACTGAGAGACAAATTGAACCCAATGAAAATGCATGTATTAACTATACTATGTTTGTGTGTGATGAGCTTTAATTTTGGACTACCGATGTTTGATTCCGGTATTTTCCTTTTATTGTCAAGTAATGTTTAGACAATTTTCCTTGTATGCTTTGATGACACGTGATATGAGCTTAAACTCATATCCTTTTATCAACAAATAACCCTAAAACATGAAGCAAAATACCCTTTTATATTGTAAAAAGCAGTGTTATGTGGTATGTTTGTGTTTGTGTGATCTTATGTAGGTAAAAGGATACAATTTCAAGCAAACAAGGAAAAACCAAGCTCAAATGGATGAAAAAGACAAAAGAGGATCAAAAGTGACAAGACTTTGAAGTTCAAGGACCTATCTTGACAATTTGTGAAAGTTGAAGGACTTAAAGTGCAAATTATGGAAAGTCAAGATTAAAGTCAAATTTGGTCAACTACAAAGTCAACTCAAGTCAAAGGGCCATTTTGTTGAAGAATCAAAGTTGAAAGGCCAAAAATGTCAAAGGAATGAAGATTCTGGCCTTAAATAGCAATCTGCCAAGTTAAAGGGCTTGTTTTGCCAAGTTTGGAAAGTTTTGTAATGTTTAATCCAAGTGAAAAGCTATAGACCAATCAGAAGCAAGAAAACAAGTCACACGGATTGCCACATTACCCTCATTAAATTCCCACTTACAGCCGTCACAATTAATGCCAAATCATAACAGTGCAATCCGCAACTCTCTCTCTCTACCAATCAAAGGCTGCCACGTGTCCTTCTCTTTCAACAAAAACATTTCCAGGAACGGGATTTTGATAGAAGGCATTTCAAGAGAAGATCAAAACATCAAAGTTGCTTAATTTTGGAAGACGAATCCAACGGTGCAATCCATTTAACATATTATCCATTGAATCAAAAACCCCCAATTCAAGTTCATCACCTTCAAAGAAGATTTGCAGAATTCCTCCACGTGTCAAGCTATGATTGGCCTAAACACGTCACAACTCCAACAGAATCTCCCTTTCTTGCCTATAAATACCCAGCTTGTACTTCATTTGTGATTGTAGCTTAATTTTGTAAACACATAGTTCTCTAAATTTCTCTTTTCCCTTTTTCCCTCCTTTTCACCTAACTACTCAAGAGTCTGACAAACTCTTGAGTCAGTTAGTTAGTTAGAAGCTTGTAACTACCATTTGTAACTGAATTCTTCAATAAAATTTCAAATCCAAGTTTTCCCGCCAAATTCTGTTCTTCATTTCCTGCTACTTACCTGCTGTTGTGTGATTCCATTGTTGCTTATTGATGTTAGTTATGATCATACATTGATCATAATTGATATTGGTGAAGAATTGTTGCTGTTTGATCAGAGTTTAAGTTCTTTCCATTGTTCTTGAAGAATCCATGGCAGAATGATGTTTTGTAGCTGATTTGATTGTTGATTTGAGTTGATAGCTAGTGATAGGTGGTGGTATCACTAGGGCAAGAGAGCTCAGCGCTCCTCTTCTTCCCAAAGGACCTCTACAATAGGTTTCATAGCTTCTGTTTTAAGTTCCTCTAAACAAGTCCTTGCATGCTTAATTCCCTAGTGTAATGTTGATGGCTGCCTGTTTTGCTTGATTAATAGTTGTTGATTGATTGATTTGAGTTCATTTGTAGCTTAATCTTGCCTACTTGTTCATTGTTTTAAGCTCCATTTGTAGTTTCTGCTCATTTTCAGTCACATTTTAGCATAACACTTTAATTGAGTTCTAGTTGATATACTTGCTTGATTTCAGTCTCATTAGCTTTCATTTTGATCACCTAAACTAGTTTGCTATAGCTTTTGTATCAGTCTTAACCATTACTCATAAAGCCTTTGTTAAAGTTTGATCAAAAGCTTTAAAGGAGTGTTTGGGAATAGCTTTGATTCAGCTTTCAAGTGTTAGGAATTGGTGTTTAGAAGTTTGTTTCTAGTCATTAAGTGGTAATAAGTAGTTTTCAGTCTTTTGTAAGTCATAAAAATAGTCAAACAGGCAATTGGTAATCAAAAAATTTGGGTCATACTTGTTATCAGCTTTTAGTTCAAAACTTGCCAAATTCAATTGATTGTTTCTCCTTCAATACTTAATGGAATTTGCTCAAACCAGTTTCTAGTTATAGCTTATAACATAAACTTTCAGTCTCTAAGAGGAAAATCTACAGTATCAAGAAATAAGCTAGAAAACAGCTTTTTAGCTCAAGCTTGAGCATTTTGCATTCTCTGATGTGAAAGGGTTACTGTTTTGCTAGTTCTCTAAATCCTCTTCATAAAACTTGTTGTTTTCTTTCACATTTCCATTTAGATAGTATTGAATATGAGTTTTTGAGATTTTGAGCTTTTTCCAAAAATTGGTCAACGTTTGGTCAACATAAGCTCATTTGAGCTTATTTTCAGATATCTAGCTTATTACTGGATGAAATTTGTTCTAATTTGATTTCCCCTTCTTTAAATCAAGTGCTTAATCAGTTTTGATAATAAAATCAAGTTGTGGATGTTTGGATTATGCTATAGCTTATTTTGAGCTTATTAATAAGCACTCTTTTGCTTAATTTGGACTTTTAGCTAAAATCCTTGAATACACGTTTCTTAAATTGGAATTGAAGTTGTTTGCAAGTTGTTTCAGCTTATTTGGTTGAGAAATAAGCTCAAACGAGCTTAATCTTTCTTTGAGCCCGTTTTTACTTAAAAAGTTTGGTTATTTGCACTTTAGTCCCTAGAATTCTATTCAGTTTCTAAACCTAGCTAATCTTCCTTATTTAGTGGTAATTGCAAAATTCAGTCCCTGGATTTGTTAGTTTGTTAAATTTCAGTTTATAAGTTTGTTAGTTTGTTAGTTTTTGGTTAGTTTGTTAAAGTTTTTACAAGTTTAGTCCTTATAGTTAACTGTTTTACATTTTTAGTCCTTATAACTCTTAGAATTTACATTTCAAGCATTTTCATTTCATAGAAATTACATTTTCAGTCCTTATAGTTTTGAATTTTGCATTTTTATATTTTACTTGAATAAATTTTGGAATTTGCAATTTGTTTTACGTATAAATAGGTTTATATTTTTCATTTTTAGATAGTTTTGTTTGAATTAGCAATAGATTACCAAGCAAGCTTGAACAACCAAAAACAATTATAAATTTGATATTGATTGGACTTTCTATTAGTTAAGAACTGAGAAAACGAACTTGCATTATACACATTTCAAATGGCGCCGCTGCCGGTTCTTTGACTACACGAGAGACTATCGATTGACGGTTTTCATTGGCTTTTGGGATCCGTTCACTTTGTGAACGTTATTTTTACGTATCATAAATCAAAAACAAATAAAAAATCAAAAATATAAAAATATATAAAAACTAAAAAATTAACAAAACAATTCTTTTCCTAAAGAATTGACCAAAAAAATTAAAAAATCCAAAAAGCAATCTTTTTCCTAAGAGATTGCACCCAAAAATATATATTATTGGATTCTCTCGGTTTTTATGTACATATAGTATTTTCCTTTAAAAACTCATAAATACAAAAATATTTTCCATATATTATTATAAGTAAATACGTATACGTATAAGAACAATCAATCTACATATCTTCCATAAGTATTGCCGAGGCAATACACCGTGTTGAGGGGCGCTCCGGTCCTTGACACGCGTATCGATCAAACAAAATAAAGCAAGAATAGATAAATACTCTCAATAAGCAATAATTCGAAGAATACGAACATTTAAGTGAATAGAAAGGCGATGTGCTATAAAATGCCATCTAAGGGTCAATAGGTACTTAAGTGCTTCGTGCCACCTAACCCCCCGTTCACTTGGGAGTATTCTAAGAAGGAAAGCTTCATTGAGGGTCTTGCACCCAAAGTCGTATTACATATATTGTTACTTTCTTGTGGATATTTAATATCGAAACTCGAAGAGGATAATCTTATTCTTTTCAAAGTCACACGAGAGCTTCTCTCTCATTCCTCGTATTGAGTTGCATGCTCACTCGCGGGCGTGCACAAATACCGATTGGTGTACAACCTCTTCCTCCGAAAAGGAAGAAAAAGAGAAAGAGTAAGACCACCATCGTTCACCAAGCCGATCACGAGAATCGTACTTTGTCACCACCACAAGGAGCCATGGCTGTTGATAACCGTACTTTGTATGAACGTATGCAATCCAACGTTCATGGATATGTTAGTGCCATTAAGATTCCCGACTATCCCGCTAACACATTTGAGCTACATACATCTATGATCAATATGGTTGCTGCATCACCTTTCATTGGAAAACAAAATGAGGATCCCCATGCTCATCTTAAGAGATTCCTTTCACTTTGCAATACCATTAAGCATAATGGGGTTCCACCGGATGTCATTAGATTGTTGTTAGTGTCATTTTCACTAGATGGGAGTGCTAAGCATTGGTTAGACACCCAACCACCCGATAGTATCACCACATGGGATGACTTTACCACTAAGTTTTTGAACAAATTCTTTCCTCCACAAAAGACTATGGCTTTGAGAAATTTGATTATGGGCTTTACACAAAAACCTAGTCAATCCTTTGGTGATGCTTGGGAAGAGTATAGTGAGTTGTTGAGGCGATGCCCTAACCATGGAATGGATGATCTAAGCCAAATCAATACCTTCTATAATGGCCTTAAACCTCACCACCAAGATTCACTAAATGCTTCCGCGGGAGGGAGTATTCATTTCAAGACATACCATGAGGCTTTGAACATTATTGAGACTAAGGCAATGGTTCAAACAAACGATCCATTTGAAGAAAGAGTTCATGTGATCCAAAATACTTCTAAAACCCCTTGTGAACTCCAAATTCTTCAAGAGATTCTTCAACAAGTCAAACAAGGACAAGAAATGACTCAAGGCATGATTCAAGACTTTAAGAGCATGACATTGAACAATTCCTCAAACAATGTGAATGCAATCACCATTTCTTGTGTTACTTGTGGAGGTCCTCACTCTTATGAACAATGTGACAAGGTGCAAGGGTATCAAGGGGAATGCTATGCTTACCAAGAGGAACACCGTGAACACTTCAAGCCTAACATCAATCCAAATAACCTTTCTTACAAATCCCAAAATTACCTTACTCCACCCGGCTTTCCACCCCAACCACCCACCCAAATTCAACCAAATCCTCCTCAAATTTTAGCAAGGAATCAAGGGCAAAGACAACCATACCAAGGAAATAACTACAAGGCACCAAATCAATTTCAACCTCAAGCAAGTACCTTTTATCCACCAAATCAAGGATTTAACTCCCAACCTTTACCTTTCCAACCTCAAGGTTTTCAAGGTTATGTGCCACAAGAGTTAAACACAATGGATCTTTTGCAAAAGATGAATCAAGAGACTGAAAAGAAACTCCAAGCTATGGACAAGAAAATGAATGACCAATTCAATAAGCTTTTCATGGCATTAAATCAAAGACCACAAGGAGCTTTACCTTCCAATACACAAACAAATCCTAGGGCCAATGTTAATGCTATTACAACACGGAGTGGTACAACAACAAAGGATCCTTCACCTCCTAAACCTACTATTGTTCAACCCACTTGTGCTCCTACTTGTGATAAGCCTTCTACTTCTACTCCACCTCCTCAAAGTGCTCCTATTCACTCAAACACACCTTCTCAACCACCTCATACTTCTCCTTTACCTTCCACACTTCCTAATGAAGAGGCTAACAAAGACAAATCTTCCACTACAACACCTATTCCACCTACACCCAAACCTACTCTTCCATACCCTTCAAGGTTGAAAAAGGACAAGTTAAAGAACAAAGATGATATACAAGTCTCCAATTTCTTAAGGATGTTCAAGCAACTCAATATCAACATATCCTTTGCGGAAGCTCTTGCTTATATGCCAAAGTTTGCTAAGATGTTCAAGGATTTGCTCTCAAACAAAGAAAAATTGGTTGATTTGCCCAACACATCACTTAATGAAAATTGTTCCGCGGTGTTACTTAAAACCTTACCAACAAAACTTGGAGATCCGGGGCGCTTCTTGATACCTTGTAATTTTCCCGGTGTTGAAAATTGCATGGCTTTGGCGGATTTAGGGGCAAGCATAAATCTCATGCCTTTATCGGTTTGGAAACAACTCTCTCTTCCCGAGCTCACCCCCACTAGGATGACTCTTGAACTAGCCAACCGAACCATAGCTCACCCCGTAGGTATAGCGGAAGATGTGTTTGTAGGTGTGGATAAGTTTACCTTTCCGGCCGACTTTGTAGTGGTCGATTATGACATGGATCCTAGAGTGCCTTTGATTGTTGGTAGACCGTTTTTGAGAACGGGTCGTACCTTGATAGATGTGGCGGAAGGAGAATTAATTATGAGAGTCGAGGATGAGAAAGTGGTGTTTAAGTTAGGGAAAGTTTGTGATAGGAAAGAGGTTAAGGAGTCTAGACCTTGTGAGACGATTAACATTGTGGATGTGCTAGATGAAGTGTGTAATGAACACTTTCATGATGCTTGTAAGAATGCTAGTGATGAGATTCCACATGTTGAAACCGTGGCCTCAATTGCTCCCTCTTTAACACCTTTTGGAGAGAGTGATTTCCTCTTGGAGGAATTTGAGTCCAACTTTCTTGGTAATGATGATTCTCCCATTAATTGGGAAGAAGATATTCTTACAATCCAAAAGTTGCTCAATGAGGACCCTATTCCTTCCCCTATTCCACAAGAGATTACCATTGAGGAACCTTCCATAGTAAAACCTTCCATAGAGAGTCCACTTCCCATTGAACTTAAGGAACTTCCATCCCACTTAGAATATGCTTTCTTAGAAGGAAAAGACCAATTACCGGTGATTATTGCTAAGGAATTGAAAGAGGATGAGAAGGAGCAACTTATTGAAGTCCTTAAGAAACATAAGAAAGCTTTAGCATGGAAAATATCCGACATAAGGGGAATTGATCCACATTTTTGTACTCACAAAATCCTTATGGAGGATGATTATAAACCCGCCATTCAAAACCAAAGGAGAGTTAACCCAAAAATTCATGAGGTTATTAAGAAAGAAGTGATTAAACTCTTAGATGCGGGTATGATTTACCCCATTTCCGACTCTCCATGGGTTAGTCCGGTTCATTGTGTTCCAAAGAAGGGTGGAATCACCGTGGTGCCTAATGAGAACAATGAGCTTATTCCCACGAGACTTGTAACCGGTTGGAGAGTTTGCATTGATTATAGAAAACTCAATGAGGCAACTAGGAAAGACCATTTCCCGCTTCCCTTTATGGATCAAATGCTTGAACGCTTAGCGGGAAATGAGTACTATTGTTTTCTTGATGGCTTTTCGGGTTATTTTCAAATCCCTATTGACCCTAAGGATCAAGAAAAGACCACATTCACTTGTCCATACGGTACATTTGCTTACAAGAGGATGCCTTTTGGCCTATGTAATGCACCGGGGACGTTTCAAAGGTGCATGATGGCAATTTTCCATGATATGATAGAGCAAACCATGGAGGTTTTTATGGATGACTTTTCCGTATTTGGGAACTCCTTTAGCTCGTGTCTCACCAATCTTGAGAGAATGCTTAAGCGTTGTGAGGAAACACGTTTGGTGCTTAATTGGGAGAAATGTCACTTTATGGTAAAAGAGGGGATTGTTTTAGGACACAAGATATCCAATAAGGGATTAGAAGTTGATCGAGCCAAAATTGATGTGATTGCTAAGCTTCCCCCACCCACCTCGGTTAAAGGTGTGAGGAGTTTCTTAGGTCATGCGGGTTTTTATAGGCGCTTTATACAAGATTTCTCTAAGATAGCTAGACCGATGACTCATCTCTTGGAGAAAGAGGCTCCTTTCATTTTTGACCAAGCTTGTTTAGAATCTTTTGAGACACTTAAGGAAAAATTGACAAAGGCTCCCGTTTTGGTTTCTCCAAATTGGGAATTACCTTTTGAGCTTATGTGTGACGCTAGTGATTATGCGGTGGGGGCCGTCTTAGGACAAAGAGTTAATAAGCATTTCCAACCTATACACTATGCGAGTAAAACCATGACCGGTGCACAACTTCACTACACTATCACGGAAAAAGAGTTGCTTGCTATCGTATATGCTTTTGAGAAGTTTAGACCATACCTTGTGCTTTCCAAGACCATAGTGTATACGGATCATTCCGCTCTCAAGTATCTTATGACAAAACAAGATGCTAAGCCTAGGCTTTTGAGATGGGTTTTGTTGCTTCAAGAGTTTAAGATCGAGATTCGTGATAAAAAAGGGGCCGAGAATTTAGCGGCGGATCATTTGAGTAGACTTGAGCATCCTTTTCAAGGAGATTTCCCACATCAAGAAATCAATGAATCCTTTCCATTAGAGGAGCTCATGTCTATCTCTTCCCAAGAGGATGCCACACCTTGGTTTGCGGATATTGCAAACTATCTTGTGGGCAATGTGCTTATTGAGGGTCTTACTTACCAACAAAAGAAAAAGTTTCTTAAGGAGGTTAAGTATTACTTTTGGGATGATCCATATCTTTTTAGGCAATGTGCGGACCAAATCATTAGACGGTGTGTAGATGGGCCCGAGGCATTTAAAATCTTAGAGGCATGTCATAAAGGACCTACGGGTGGACATTTTGGGCCTAACTACACCGCCAAGAAAGTCTTTGATTCGGGTTACTATTGGCCTTCCATTTACAAGGATGCCCAAGAGATGGTGAAATTTTGTGATGTTTGTCAAAGACAAGGAAAGATTACACAACGTGATGAGATGCCACAAAATTTTATCCAAGAGTGTGAGATATTTGATGTATGGGGAATAGATTTCATGGGACCTTTTCCATCCTCTAAGGGAAACAAGTATATACTTGTGGCGGTAGATTATGTGTCCAAGTGGGTGGAGGCTAAAGCCTTACCTACTAATGATGCTAGAGTGGTTGTAAAGTTTTTGAAACAATTGTTTGCTAGATTTGGTGTACCTCGGGCCATCATAAGTGATCGTGGTACGCACTTTTGTAATGATCAATTCACGAGAGTTATGAAAAAATATGGAGTGAATCATAGACTTTCTACCGCGTATCACCCTCAAACAAATGGTCAAACCGAGGTCACAAATCGTGGTTTAAAGAGGATTTTAGAGAGAACGGTGGGAGAGCATAGAGCTTCTTGGTCGGATAAGCTTGATGATGCTTTGTGGGCGTTTAGGACGGCTTTTAAGACACCAATTGGTTGTACTCCTTATAGGCTTGTCTATGGAAAAGCGTGCCACCTCCCATTTGAGTTAGAACATAAGGCATCTTGGGCTCTCAAGTGGGCTAACTTTGATTTAAACCAAGCCGGTTCACATAGGAAAGATCAAATCAATGAGATGGATGAGTTGAGAGCCAATGCCTATGAGAATTCTTTGCTATACAAGGAAAAGACTAAGAAATTGCATGATGCTAAGATCAAGAATCGTGAGTTCAAAGTTGGAGAGCCGGTTCTCCTCTTTAACTCAAGATTGAAGCTTTTTGCGGGCAAGCTTAAGTCGAGATGGTCCGGTCCATTCACTATTGCTCAAGTGTTTCCATATGGAACTCTTGGGTTGTCCCAACCCGATGGTCCAAATTTTAAAGTGAATGGTCACCGTGTTAAGAATTACTTTGGGGAGGACATTTCCGTTGAAATGGTCCAAGAGGTCCCCATTTTCCCCATGAATTAATTCATTGAGGGACGAGTCGAGCTAGAGACTCATTAACTCAAGCATCGTATAACTAGGTTAGAGTGTTGTAGGTTAGAAATAAAGGCATAGATTTGGAGATAAGTGTAGGGGAGACCTTCTTTTGTCTTCATGCTTGTTTGTAGGGTTGCTCACTCATCTCATGCTTTGGAGCTTATGGAGGAGGCCCTTGTATCCGGTTCACTTCGTTACTTTAGTGATTTTTCATTGACACGTTGTGCTTAAACTTGATTTCACTAATAGTAGTCCTTTCCTTAATTTGGGTTAAGCAAAGTCTATTCATTGTCATAAGTGTAGGGGAAGTTTTAATACTTCCATGCTCTTAAACATTGAGGACAATGTTTAGCTTAAGTGTAGGGGGGTCTTCTATCGAAGTGACCTTACCTAGAACTTGTCATTGTCTTGCATGATAACATGGAAAATTGAATTTTCAACATTTTTCAAATTTTTGATCTACTTTGGCCACCAAAAATATGCATTCATAATTTTTGCATCAATCATTTTCATTTGCATAACACATTTGCATTGTATATATTTCTTCTCTTATTTTGCATCAAAAATATATAAAAAGGAAAAAAATATAATAAAACATGGTTTTAACAAGTTTAGACTTCCTTGACATATTAGGCCCGCTATGGATATTTTGACTCAACCCGAGTTTGCTTATTTTAGCACTCTCTAGCTAGTATCCTTAACCATGTAGTCCTTCATTGGTCTATTAGGCTAAGCTTCCACCAATTTCATTCTTTGAAATTTTAAATTTGTGGAGAATGGGAAATGATAGAGTTGAAGCAAGTGTAAAAGGGCTAGATAGACTTCATGGCAATTACTTGTGGCTAAACCCTTCTCTTCTTGACCTCTATTTTCTTCGCTTGTATATAATTGTTAATAAATAATCAAGTACGGTTTTAATTGGTTCGTAATCTCTTATGCATTTTTGGCTAATCATTCATGGTTGGTATGAGTACGTCTTAAGATTCTAAGTTAGCACGTTTTATGTGTACTAGACTTGTGTCATGCTCCATATTTAGCGGGTGTTTTTCCTTTTCTTCTTTGCAAATTTCTTGGTGAGGAATAAAGAAAAATAAGAGCGGCTTATGAAAAAAAATGAGTGGCTAGAAAAAAAAAGAAAAAGAAAAAAAAATAATGCAAGACTCCCAAGAGGGGCAGTGTGGTGTTAATTATAGTGACTATTGAGTTCCAATATTACCTTGACGGGTTGCGGGGATTCAATAGATTGCTCCAATCCAATATTACCTTGACGGGTTGCGGGGTTGAAGATCCAAAATCTCAAAAAGATGAGGATATAAATTATTGCGTGAGTTTTATTTTTCTTTCCTTAGCGAGTGTGTAGTTACTTATGAAAGCATGGCATGAGGATTTTACACATAAGGCGAATGACTTATTACTCTTAATACGGACTTGTATTAATTGTGAGCGGTTTTTCAAGTAGTGGATGAGAAGATTACTTAGGATTAAAACCGTGCTTCCTTATTTTTGGATTTTACACTTCTTATATTTCACGCTTGAATAATGACAAATTTGCCCACAAGCAATTTGCTCAATTAATAACCGGTTCCACATTTAATTGTCATGAATAAGTTGATGCACTTTTTACTTGTGAATGCAATGATCCCATTTACTAGCTTGGTATGGGGAAAGTGAAACTTGAGGGTGATAAGTGTTCATGGTACCCAAGCCCTAATCCAAGCCATTGAATTCTTTATGAGTTATTTCCATCAAAACCATTTCAAGAAAAATCAAAAAGATATAAATAGAATTGTATTTTGATTCATTGCATTATTAAAAGTCAAAATCATGCATCATTTAGTTTAGAGTAGTATAGATGCATCTCATATGGCCAAGGTGGATTAATTATGAGGGAAATGTAAATTTTTAAACCTTGAAATATAATATTGCATGAGGACATGACAATGCTCAAGTGTAGGGGAATTTGATATGAGCTTAAACTCATATCCTTTTATCAACAAATAACCCTAAAACATGAAGCAAAATACCCTTTTATATTGTAAAAAGCAGTGTTATGTGGTATGTTTGTGTTTGTGTGATCTTATGTAGGTAAAAGGATACAATTTCAAGCAAACAAGGAAAAACCAAGCTCAAATGGATGAAAAAGACAAAAGAGGATCAAAAGTGACAAGACTTTGAAGTTCAAGGACCTATCTTGACAATTTGTGAAAGTTGAAGGACTTAAAGTGCAAATTATGGAAAGTCAAGATTAAAGTCAAATTTGGTCAACTACAAAGTCAACTCAAGTCAAAGGGCCATTTTGTTGAAGAATGAAAGTTGAAAGGCCAAAAATGTCAAAGGAATGAAGATTCTGGCCTTAAATAGCAATCTGCCAAGTTAAAGGGCTTGTTTTGCCAAGTTTGGAAAGTTTTGTAATGTTTAATCCAAGTGAAAAGCTATAGACCAATCAGAAGCAAGAAAACAAGTCACACGGATTGCCACATTACCCTCATTAAATTCCCACTTACAGCCGTCACAATTAATGCCAAATCATAACAGTGCAATCCGCAACTCTCTCTCTCTACCAATCAAAGGCTGCCACGTGTCCTTCTCTTTCAACAAAAACATTTCCAGGAACGGGATTTTGATAGAAGGCATTTCAAGAGAAGATCAAAACATCAAAGTTGCTTAATTTTGGAAGACGAATCCAACGGTGCAATCCATTTAACATATTATCCATTGAATCAAAAACCCCCAATTCAAGTTCATCACCTTCAAAGAAGATTTGCAGAATTCCTCCACGTGTCAAGCTATGATTGGCCTAAACACGTCACAACTCCAACAGAATCTCCCTTTCTTGCCTATAAATACCCAGCTTGTACTTCATTTGTGATTGTAGCTTAATTTTGTAAACACATAGTTCTCTAAATTTCTCTTTTCCCTTTTTCCCTCCTTTTCACCTAACTACTCAAGAGTCTGACAAACTCTTGAGTCAGTTAGTTAGTTAGAAGCTTGTAACTACCATTTGTAACTGAATTCTTCAATAAAATTTCAAATCCAAGTTTTCCCGCCAAATTCTGTTCTTCATTTCCTGCTACTTACCTGCTGTTGTGTGATTCCATTGTTGCTTATTGATGTTAGTTATGATCATACATTGATCATAATTGATATTGGTGAAGAATTGTTGCTGTTTGATCAGAGTTTAAGTTCTTTCCATTGTTCTTGAAGAATCCATGGCAGAATGATGATTTGTAGCTGATTTGATTGTTGATTTGAGTTGATAGCTAGTGATAGGTGGTGGTATCACTAGGTCAAGAGAGCTCAGCGCTCCTCTTCTTCCCAAAGGACCTCTACAATAGGTTTCATAGCTTCTGTTTTAAGTTCCTCTAAACAAGTCCTTGCATGCTTAATTCCCTAGTGTAATGTTGATGGCTGCCTGTTTTGCTTGATTAATAGTTGTTGATTGATTGATTTGAGTTCATTTGTAGCTTAATCTTGCCTACTTGTTCATTGTTTTAAGCTCCATTTGTAGTTTCTGCTCATTTTCAGTCACATTTTAGCATAACACTTTAATTGAGTTCTAGTTGATATACTTGCTTGATTTCAGTCTCATTAGCTTTCATTTTGATCACCTAAACTAGTTTGCTATAGCTTTTGTATCAGTCTTAACCATTACTCATAAAGCCTTTGTTAAAGTTTGATCAAAAGCTTTAAAGGAGTGTTTGGGAATAGCTTTGATTCAGCTTTCAAGTGTTAGGAATTGGTGTTTAGAAGTTTGTTTCTAGTCATTAAGTGGTAATAAGTAGTTTTCAGTCTTTTGTAAGTCATAAAAATAGTCAAACAGGCAATTGGTAATCAAAAAATTTGGGTCATACTTGTTATCAGCTTTTAGTTCAAAACTTGCCAAATTCAATTGATTGTTTCTCCTTCAATACTTAATGGAATTTGCTCAAACCAGTTTCTAGTTATAGCTTATAACATAAACTTTCAGTCTCTAAGAGGAAAATCTACAGTATCAAGAAATAAGCTAGAAAACAGCTTTTTAGCTCAAGCTTGAGCATTTTGCATTCTCTGATGTGAAAGGGTTACTGTTTTGCTAGTTCTCTAAATCCTCTTCATAAAACTTGTTGTTTTCTTTCACATTTCCATTTAGATAGTATTGAATATGAGTTTTTGAGATTTTGAGCTTTTTCCAAAAATTGGTCAACGTTTGGTCAACATAAGCTCATTTGAGCTTATTTTCAGATATCTAGCTTATTACTGGATGAAATTTGTTCTAATTTGATTTCCCCTTCTTTAAATCAAGTGCTTAATCAGTTTTGATAATAAAATCAAGTTGTGGATGTTTGGATTATGCTATAGCTTATTTTGAGCTTATTAATAAGCACTCTTTTGCTTAATTTGGACTTTTAGCTAAAATCCTTGAATACACGTTTCTTAAATTGGAATTGAAGTTGTTTGCAAGTTGTTTCAGCTTATTTGGTTGAGAAATAAGCTCAAACGAGCTTAATCTTTCTTTGAGCCCGTTTTTACTTAAAAAGTTTGGTTATTTGCACTTTAGTCCCTAGAATTCTATTCAGTTTCTAAACCTAGCTAATCTTCCTTATTTAGTGGTAATTGCAAAATTCAGTCCCTGGATTTGTTAGTTTGTTAAATTTCAGTTTATAAGTTTGTTAGTTTGTTAGTTTTTGGTTAGTTTGTTAAAGTTTTTACAAGTTTAGTCCTTATAGTTAACTGTTTTACATTTTTAGTCCTTATAACTCTTAGAATTTACATTTCAAGCATTTTCATTTCATAGAAATTACATTTTCAGTCCTTATAGTTTTGAATTTTGCATTTTTATATTTTACTTGAATAAATTTTAGAATTTGCAATTTGTTTTACGTATAAATAGGTTTATATTTTTCATTTTTAGATAGTTTTGTTTGAATTAGCAATAGATTACCAAGCAAGCTTGAACAACCAAAAACAATTATAAATTTGATATTGATTGGACTTTCTATTAGTTAAGAACTGAGAAAACGAACTTGCATTATACACATTTCAACACGCCATAATTGCATGTGACATTTCCATTATCAAAATGGGGTGTTACAATTATGGTATCAGAGCCAAGGCTTCGACCTATAGGCTCTCAAATATGACCTGTGATTAGTGGGTAGTCACTACGGTCTTCCTAGAACTGACAGTTGTTTTCATGCATTCATCATTTTTAAGCATACATATACATGTCATTGTCGCTGATTTTTTGACTAAGTAATGGTTGGTACAGGACTTGCCCTATTTAGTCGCATGTGTTTTATCGAAACTTTTAAATTTGGGATCGACCCATAGGCGTCCCCTCGCTATGTCTTTTTTTTGGTGAACTGACCAGAGGCGTTCACTCTCGAACATACAAAAGTTTTCATAAAACTGCATCATGCATTCATACACAAAATTTTCTAGCATAAAATTTTTCTCGTGAAATTTTAGTATAAATTTTTTTCATGTATATATATATATTTTATGTTTTGATCTGTTTAATCATATGTTTTATGTTATACTGTCAGATGACAAACACAGACAATCTCTAGGCGATATTTGCATCTGCTGATGCAGAAATGCAAGACGCCCTTCATCAGAACGACGGCTATCCTCCCCCGCCTAACATCTTCCCCATGGAAGGAAGGAATAGGCTCATGAGGGAATACTATAGCCTTAGACAGCGACCTGACGAAGACAGCAATGACTTCATGCAGCGTTTCCTTCGCTATGCTGGTGTCCTGAGAGCAGCAGCGGGCACCACTGAGGAACAAGCACTACATTTTCGTTGGGCTCTTAATCCAATGATCGCAAATAACTTATCAGGTGCTCCGTTGGATACGATAGCACAAGTGGCCGATGCAACACGTAAACTGGAGATGCTGCAGGAGAGAGATGAGTTCGGGGAAGCTGAAAGACCCGACAAGAGGTAAACATTCGTATTCAAGCGGTGATCAATCCATATACTTTCCATATATGTCAATTATTCATCTCTTAAATGTATCTTCCAGGCAGAAAACTAGGGACCGGTCTCAGCCGGCTACTCAGCAGCAGCCTCATCAGCCCAAGGGAAACGGTCAGACTAACGACCGTTCTGCTACGGATAGGCGTGGTGGTAATGATAATTACCGTAACAACACTGGGCACTCCAACAGCAGCAGGTCCTAATACTTACGCATTTCCTTATGATTTCATTTTATAACTCATATTCTGAAACTTTAGCAAAACTTCTACCAGGAACCATGGAAACGGTAGGGACCAGAACGAGAGAGGTTCGCAGCCTAGCCGTCCAGCTATCACTGGTATTCAATCTTATGATTATCCGCTTTGTCCTTTGTACCCAATTATCATGTCTTATGTAAAAAATTTTATCAGGTTCCCAGCCAGCCAGAGCACCTGCTGGAGGATTCACTCATCCTCTTTGCTCTACTTGCCACCGTAGGCACCCAGGACCATGTCGCCGTAATACTGATGCGTGCTTCAAGTGTGGTCTTCCTGGCCATATTATGAAGGATTGCCGTAAGGGCGATGAAACTAGAAATTTTATTCCAATTAACTAAGCAATTAAGTTCGTTTTTCCTCGACTCACTCGAATTTGATTTCCAATTAGTCGTTACGACTAAACTTTGTTTTTGGTAAATATTTTTTTTGGTATTTTTAAACTAAAAGCTACTTAATATAAAATCTTTTTAATCTAATGTAAAAAATTAAACTAATTAAAACTTTTTAAATAAAAACTATTTTAATCTAATTAATTTTAAACTAATAACTTTAAATAAAATCTACTTAAAAATATTTCAAATAAAACTAACTTAAATTTTAAACTATAACTTTTAAATAAAAACTTAAAAACTTTTTTTTAAACTAAAGACTTATAAAAGTAAATTTAAAAATAAAGGTAATTTAAAACTTATTTAAATTTAAAGAAAGTAAATAAAATATTATTTTTGTCTTTTTGTATTTTTATAAAAACTGAATTAATTATAAAAACTATTTAATACTTTTGGTTAAAATTTAATTAAACTAAAAACATTTAAGTAAACTAATTAATTAAAAACTGACAGTAAATTAAAAGCTATATTAATAAGTAATCTGGTTAATAAACACAAAAAGAGTCTTAGAGCAATTGGTAAGGGCGAATTGCTTATAAACGGATGGTCAGGGGTTCGATTCCCCACCAGACCAAATTTTTGCTATCTATTTATTTGTTTTGACTTTTTATTTATATAAGCTTTGGAATTTTTAGACAAATAAACAAACAGCCCAGTTGGGACTGTTATATCAGTAATACCAGAAAAACTTTAATAAGCAACAACAACAAATTTAATAAGCGAATAATCCAAATAAGCTACTAAAGCATATAAGCAAAGATCAATCGAAATAAGCAGCAAATTTAACCCAATTAAGCAAAATCTAAGAACCACATAAGCTGATAAGTAAAAAAAGACAGTTATAACAACTAAAAAGAAAAAAAAATAAGCAGGATTCTAATTCAAATAAACAAACCAAATTAAGCTGTATCTTAATTAAACCGAAAAGCAGATCTAAACCAACAAGAACCAAAACCATAACTATAACCAAGATGTAAAACTAACAAATCCAAACAGTGACTAAAAACAAGTAGATTCAAAAGCAGATTATCAACCAAACAATATAATAAAACAAGGAAATTAAAAAAAAAAAGAAATAAACACCTTGTGGAGAAACCGTTGTGACGAAGATCGGCGCTGAGCCGTCTTATCAACCGAAAACAAACACCGTCTTCATCATCTCGACTCCAACAACTCGAACCAAACAACTTTTCGAACCAAATAGCACCAAACGAACCAAACGAATTTTCTTACCCGAACAGTAATTTTTTATAAATCTCCAGTAGGGAGATTTATTATACTTTTTTTTTTAACAATAATAATAATATCCGAACAGTAGGTTAAAAAGAATAGGATTAAAGATTGACAGTAACTGAAATTAAATTTAGACTGAAAATTAAATGAGACAGAAATAAATTTAAAACTAACTTTTCATTAATTAAAATCCAAATTACAATACTGGAAAAATATTACAAGATTAAAACCTTAATCTAAACACTAAAACTAATTTTACTGAAAAATAAAAATTAAAGAAAAGCTATTTGATTACATGATAGATGGGGGTTTTTATAGGGTAACCCCGAACCTTCTAGGTCATCCTTGGTGCCCAAGGAAATGAATCATGGCCCTTGATTTCTTCATTCTTCTCTCTTTCTCTTTTCTTCTCTTGATCAACGGATGAAAATGATCCGTGAGTCCGGATTGCCAGCATGGCTTGATATGATTGGAGGGTTGGTATTGGTGAGGTGTTACCACCAATCAATATCGAGTGTTTAGCCACGTAAGATCAAGGATGTGAGTGGATGATGCGATTTTTTGGGGGAATTAATTCCCTTGGTGTGAATTAACCACTTAAACAAAAAGCCCTAATATCTTTTGTGTAATTTTTAAGATGGTAAATTTAGGGTTTATGTAAAAGATGTGGCTGTGTAAAAAATATGGAGGAGAAAGAAAGTGGGTGAGGGAATGGGGTAATACGTGTAGGGTGAGAGTGTATTGTGTGAGGTGGGGATAAAAAAAATAAGACGTTTTGATATAATAGGTGTGAATTGTTGACCGGGTTTAATGAATATGTTGACCATTTAATTTACCAAATGAACATATAGCACTTAGCCACTTACTTGTTCCCTGTTTGTGCACACGTTTGGGCTTGGCCCAAATTTCCGTCCATTTGATATTTGTAAATTGGTCTTTGGCCAAAATTAAATACTCCCACATTACCTTTCCAATTGGGCCTTTTGGGCTTTTATTTGAAACATTAAACCAAAAGTAAATAGTTGATTTCCTTAAATGGGCTTTTGGGCCCATTAATCAAAAGTGGGACCCACTTAGCTCGAATATCTTCAAAAAGATTAAATCCACTTAAAACGAACTTGATTTCGGCTTATTTGATCATTTCTTCAAAACCGTAACGATTTAGCCGGTTTTCGTGATCTTCAGCACACTTTGGTCTTTTGACTTTGTCTTCGTCTCTTTCTTGACTTTTCTTCGACATTTGATCGTGAAATCCCGTGTTTTCTTTCCTTTTGATCATTTGTACCTATTTAAAGACAAGAACACAAAACCACGCGTAATTCCGACATTTATGATATAAAACACATGATTAGGTCTTGTTTTCCTTGATTTTAGTGGCAAAAGGATAAGTGTTTACACACTTATTAAATCCCCTACACTTGACCATTGTAATGACCCCATGCAATGCATTATTTTGAGGCATAAGTTACAATTTTCTCATTATTAACCCATCTCGGCCTTTATTAAGATATACTATTATTACAATGATGGAAAGATAAAAACTTTAAATAAAACAAAAGTTAAAACAATTTATTAACTTGAAATTATT
Source organism: Glebionis coronaria (assembly GCA_025667525.1). Taxonomy (NCBI): domain Eukaryota; kingdom Viridiplantae; phylum Streptophyta; class Magnoliopsida; order Asterales; family Asteraceae; genus Glebionis; species Glebionis coronaria. The sequence continues at coordinate 292,388,119 of CM046875.1, forward strand.
TGATGGAAGAAACTTGTAAAGAAATCTAAGACTTTAATTAGGGCTTTGGTGTCATGAATATTAATCACCCTCAAGTTTCACGTTCCCTATACCAAGCTTAAAAACGAGATCATTGTTATTACAAGTTAGCACAACTAACACTTACTCATGTGGTTTAGTTAATCACTTAGACCCCCTTATTCCTACGGTGTATCTCTTGTATTTTATTTTTGTCTTGAATGATCACGAGGATGCATTTTTGACTTATTTCGATAATTTATTAAGGCCGAAAATAAAGTGGGACGATTTAATCAATAGTTAGCTAAAGGACAAAATCTTTTAAAACGGCTTCTCGAAACCTCATAAAGTTCATATCTTGGCATAACTCGTTTCACGATTTGAGACCTTTCTCGGACCGATATTTGGCTTGTACTTCAAACTTCAAATCTTGAGAGACGATCTTGAAATTATGGTCTTCTCTTCATTTTGGTATACATCTTTCATTAGGAGTGAAAGATGCTTCAAACGTTGACCACGACTTCTTCATTTATCCTCTTCTTTATTTAGGATTTTGATATACAACGATCCGCCTCCTTTTCGGACTTGGATCTATTTATCCTCATACCTTGTTAGGGTCTTTTTGGATAGACTTCTCCATGATCTTTAGGGGAGTAATTGCTTCTCGTCGTGTGTCTTGATCCTTCATATTGATTTGGATTAAAGATCTTCACATCATCTTAGGATCTTTAGCAAAAAGTGAATCCTCATGCCTTGTGAGGGCCTTTTTGGACTCGGGTATCCTCATGCCTTGTTAGGGCCTTTTTGGATAAGCCAATCTTCGCGTCCCACTTCAATAAGTTATGCCTTGGCTATGAACTCTAATTAATACCGAGCAACTTTTAAACGATCTTGTGCTAGAAGCTAAGTAACTTTTTAAATCGTACAACCTTATTTATTACACATATATTTATTAACAAGTGATGGGAGAAAAAGCTCATAACTAACTCACATAAGTTAATGAAAGAATACCAAACTTATAATTAACTCTATCATCTCTCGTTCTCCACAATTTAAAATCTCAAGTAATGAGACTCGTGGATGCTTAGCCTAATAAACCAATTAAGGTCCATATGGTTAAGGATACTAGCTAGAGTAAACTTGGATAAGTAAACTCCGGTTGAGTCAAAATATTCACGGGCCTAATATATCAATGACATCTAAACTTGTTAAAACCATTTTATTTATTTATTTATTTTGACTTTTATTCTTGAAACGGGAAATATAAATAAGATGCGATGATAAAAGAAAAATACTACAAGGCCAAAATAGATCAAAAATTTGAAAAACGTTGAAAATTTTAAAAATTTTCCGGTTAAAATGGGGTCAAATCATGGAAAAGGCCACTAAAATTTCGATAGAAATCCCCCCTACACTTAATATAAACATTGTCCTTAATGTTTAAGCATGTGGGAGAATAAACTCCCCTACACTTAGGACATTGAGTACGTTGTTTAAAATCGAGCTAAGGAAAGGAAAACTAAAGTGATTACATTTATTCGTTTTATTTATATACAAGATTGAATCACAATAGCAAAAACTTATCGAAGGAACCGGGTACACGGGAAACACGGGTCTCGTCAAAAATACCAAAAGTGGATCATCAAAGCATATGTCCCTGCACACTCACAACACAAAACAAACAACCTACTCGGCTCCCCCTACACTTATTGGTGAAAATGGGTGAAAAAGGGTAAAAATCTAACCTAGTTAAAAGATGCTTGATTTTTAAATCACGAGTCTCTAGCTCGACTCGAATTCCCGAATATCATCATTCAAATGGGAAAATCATGGAACAACCGAGATTTCCAAGGGAGGAAAATATCTCCATGATAAAGGTGAAACAAAGTCATACAAGGCATACCCCATGAAAATCCACCCGGGTCAAACACATAATTTCCATCACAAAAGGAAATAAACCCCGAGGTGGTACGCAAGTCATAGAAAAGTGGGGTATCCTTAGGCAAAAGTCTCTTACAAGGAAAGATAAGGTGGTATGGCAATGAAAGCACAAAAGTCTCTATTCCCGGATCAAACACCGGTTCCTTAATGGGAAAATAGCAAGAGGTGTCGACATTTAAGCTCAAAATATCATCAAAATCCATAGTGGGAAAGTCATCCTCTTCCAAACTTGATGTGAAAACATAAGTATCGTCGGAGTCATAGGAAAACTCTTCCTCATGAGGAAAATAGGTATTTAGAAAGATATCTAAATCCTCCTCAAATGGAATAACCTCTAAAGTAGGTATGATCTCTAAGAGTGGAGGATCCTCCTCAATAGTCATGACTTCGAAAATTGGAGTATAAAAGTCAAAAGGAGTCTCCATGGAAGAATCACTCATAGAGATATGAGGTGCATTAAGATCATGGAGTGGGTCATCAAAATTAATGAGATCACTTAAAGAAGTGTCATCATCGTAGGCATCAAAGATTGGGGTATCATAAATGGGTGGGTCAAAAGTGGAGTCGTCTAAGCCGAAAATAGTGTGATCGCTTGAAGAAGTGTCATCACTATAGGTATCATAATTAGGAGTTTCAAGAATTTGAGGCTCTAAGGGAAGGGATGAGTTTATCACAAAATCATTTTGATTAGACGTTTCAATTCCAAAAGGATTAATAAAAATCTCGTCATCATTATAATTATGAACATCAATCATATTGACCGACTCTTTTCCATTTGATTTCGTTGTGATTTTCCCATTTTAAAAACTTGTTGTTCATCCCTAACCCTAAGAATTAACTCCCCTTCGGCTACATCAACTAAGGCTCTTCCGGACCTTAAGAATGGTCGACCAAGTATTAACGGAATACGAGGATCCATCTCATAGTCGACGACGACAAAGTCCACGCGAAAAGTAAATGTACCAACTCTAACAAAAACATCTTCGACAATACCAACGGGGTATGCGAGAGTTCGATTAGCTAACTCTAAAGTCATACGAGTCGGTACAAGGTCGGGTAATGACAATTGTTTCCAAACCGAAAGTGGCATAAGATTGATGCTAGCGCCGAGATCCGCTAAAGCCATACAATCATCGATTTGAGGAAACGAGCAAGGTAACACGAATCGTCCGGGATCTCCTAGCTTTTCGGGAAGCTCTTTGAGAAGAACCGCGGAACAATTCTCATTTAAACGGGTGTTAACGAGCTCAACCATTTTTTCTTTCTTATTAAGCAAATCTTTAAACATTTTGACAAATTTTGGCATTTGAGCAAGTGCTTCAATAAGGCTTATGTTAACATTCACATTGGAAATCATTTTCAAAAAGTTAGAGACATGAACGTCATCTTTGGTGAGCACTTTAGTCTTGCCTAACCTAGATGGATAAGGAATATTAGGCTTAGACTTAGAAGGTTGAGAAGGAGAGAGACTCGCTTCTTGAACAACCGTAGGGATAGGCTCTTTCGGCAATGGAGGACTAGAACTAGGAGTGGTAGTGGGAGGAATCACCGGAGGGGGAGTAGGATTACTCATTATGACCTCCGGGCCTTGTCTCTCCTTTATGGGCGAAGAGATGGAAGGTCCCACTAAATTGGCTCCACTTCGAGTATTGATAGCACTCACATTAGCACGAGGGTTAATCTCGGTATTGGATGGTAAGGCACCTGGGGGTCTAAGGGTTTGCAACATAGTCAAAAATCTCTTATCGTTGGACTCTTGCATTTGTCTAGTAGACTCTTGCATAGCTTTCATGATTTTCTCATGTTCGGTCAATTTTTGTAGAACCAAGTCCATTTGAGGGTTTTGCATATTCATTTGATTGAACCCTTGATTATTAACCCCTTGATTAGGAAAACTTTGATTTTGATATTGAGTTTGAAAATCGTTGTTATTGTAAAAACCTTGATTATTTTGAAACCCTTGATTTTGACCATTAAAAATCCCTTGATTTGCATTCCCTTGAAAATTACCCATTTGAGGACCTTGGTTCCTATTTTGGTATTGGGTATTTTGGGCGGGTGAGGGTGGTCTTTGAGGTGCTACAAAACCCGGGGGAGCCAAATAATTAGTACTCTTGTAAGACAAATGGTTAACATCAACATTAGGTTTAAATGGAACCCTTTCATTAGCATTAAAAGCACAAACTTGTTGTTGTTGATTATAAACCTTGTCACAATTGAAATATGAATGTGGTCCACCACAAGTCTCACACGTTTCACTATTATCTTTCACGGCATGCACATGAGTGGTGAGGGCATTGGTTTTTAGAGCGAGTGTTTCAACAAGCGAAGTAAGTTTATCGATTCTCTTTTCTCTCTCACTAACGCTCTTGGTTTGCACTTTTGCCTTGTTCTCAATAATGGCCCAAGCCTCGTTCATGGTTTTCACAAGAATATTGCCCCCCGCGGCACTATTAAGTGAGTCTTGCTCATTTAGAGTTAAACCATTGTAAAATGTATTTATTTGATGCACTTTAGTGAAACCGTGTTGTGGACATTTTCTCAAAAGCTCTTTAAATCGATCCCAAGACTCACTAAAAGTTTCCCCATATTGTTGCTCAAAGTTGATTATTTCATTCCTTAAGGAAGTGGTCCGTGATGGTGGGAAAAAGTAGTTAATGAACTTGGTCTCTAAGTCGATCCATGTGGTAATACTTTGGGGTGGTTCCTTATCAAGCCAAATCCGGGCTTTTCCCTCGAGGGAAAAGTTGTAGGTGAACGACCTCTTGTGGCACCCCATTGTATTTGACGGTATTTGCTAATTGTATGAATCGTTTGATATGAGCGTGTGGGTCATCATTAGTACGACCTAAAAATGGTGTAGCGGAAACCATTCGAATAAAATCCGGTTTATGTTCAAAATGATTAGCTCCAATGGTCGGCACCACAATCGCGTCATTGTTTCCTTCAACGTGAGATTGAAGAATCTCAATCATTGGTCGATTATCCGTTGCCATCGTTATGTCGAAAGCTCGATTCTCGGGATCGGCTTGAATGACGGTCTTTTTGTTTTTCTTCTTCTTCTTCTTTTTAGAAGAATTGGAAGAGTTTGGTACACCACTCGGTATGTATGTATGCGCACGAGTGCGCATACAATTAAAACTTTGGAATGAGGTAGGTGACCTCGGTCGACTTTGAGAGGAAAAGGATTTTTCCTCTCGATGAGCAATATGAAAAAGCTACAAAAATATATACTTAATACTAATTGAGGTGGCAAACCAATAATCGGTCGTCCCTCTCAATATACGCACAAGCAAGCGGGGAAACGAGGTGGCACAAAGCACTTAAAAACCTTTTTCCTTAGACGGCCTTTTATAGCGCGTTGCCTTATACCCACCTTATAGTTTGTATATGTCGAGTTCAAACGTCTTACTAGTATTTATCTATTTTGCCTTTTTATTTCGTTTAGGATTCGACTACAATAGTTAGGTGATGAAATCCCAACTAAGGCTTATTTGAAAAGTAGGTAAGTTATTGTGCTACGTAATATATTATAGTAAAAAAAATAATCTTTTTGTATTTTTAGAAAAATATATATTCACAATAAAAACGATAGAAATCGAACTAAAAATTTAACACTATATATTTGGTGTAATACTTTTAGGAAAAAGTATTACTTTTGATTTTTTTAATTTTTTTGTGCAATTCTTAGGAAAGAAATTGCTTTTGTGGTTTTTTATTTTTTTTGTATTTTTAAGTTTTTGATTTTTTTGTCTTTTTGATTATGTTAACAAGAAACGTAACGTTCGAAGAGAACGGATCCCAAAATCCAAACGTCTTCACGAAAAATCGTCAATCGTACGAGCGAAGCGGCAGCGGCGCCATTTGAAACTAGAAATTTTATTCCAATTAATTAAGCAATTAAGTTCGTTTTTCCTCGACTCACTCGAATTTGATTTCCAATTAATCGTTACGACTAAACTTTGTTTTTGGTAAATATATTTTTTTGGTATTTTTAAACTAAAAGCTACTTAATATAAAATCTTTTTAATCTAATGTAAAAAATTAAACTAATTAAAACTTTTTAAATAAAAACTATTTTAATCTAATTAATTTTAAACTAATAACTTTAAATAAAATCTACTTAAAAATATTTCAAATAAAACTAACTTAAATTTTAAACTAAAACTTTTAAATAAAAACTTAAAACTTTTTTTAAACTAAAGACTTATAAAAGTAAATTTAAAAATAAAGGTAATTTAAAACTAATTTAAATTTAAAGAAAGTAAATAAAATATTATTTTTGTCTTTTGTATTTTTATAAAAACTGAATTAATTTTAAAAACTATTTAATACTTTTGGTTAAAATTTAATTAAACTAAAAACATTTAACTAAACTAATTAATTAAAAACTGACAGTAAATTAAAAGCTATATTAATAAGTAATCTGGTTAATAAACACAAAAGAGTCTTAGAGCAATTGGTAAGGGCGAATTGCTTATAAACGGATGGTCAGGGGTTCGATTCCCCACCGGACCAAATTTTTGCTATCTATTTATTTGTTTTGACTTTTTATTTATAAAGCTTTGGAATTTTTAGACAAATAAACAAACAGCCCAGTTGGGACTGTTATATCAGTAATACCAGAAAAACTTTAATAAGCAATGATGAGACTGCTTTTTTACATAGTCTCATCGTCCAAATTGGGCTTAAAATGCATTAAATATCATCAAAATACCCAAATATATGCTTGTGTTTGTTGCTTTTGTATTTTAGGTACGGATATTGAGAAAATGACAAAAGATCACAAGAATCATGCAAAAACGAACACGGGAAACGAAGCCGCACGATGAACCAAGCCCTAATGAAGAATTTTCCAAAATCAACCCTTAAAGATTTGAAGAATCGTGAAGATTTGTCCTCCAAGTTTGAAGAATTGACACTTTATACCCTTGTATCTTCATAATTACAGGTTTGGTCCCTAAAGTTTGTCAAAATTACATAAAGGACCCTCAACTTTGAAGAATTGGCAAATTTAGTCCCTCAACAAAACTAAATTGTCAATAATGGTCCTCCAAGAAGTCAACAAACAAGTCAAGGCCTTGAAGTATGAAGACATGTCAAAATCAGTCCTTGGAATATGAAGAAATTGCATTTTAAGTCCTTAAAACAAGTTTCAAAACTTGTTGTGCCAAAACTGCCAATGTTCAAAAGTTGATATGTGTTAAATGGGCGTTGATAGGCATTTTATACAAAGTGAACAAAAAATGAAAAGTGAAGGACCAAACCTGCCAGACAACCTAAGCTCTTCCCTCCACTCACAGCTTGACACCTCACCAACCTTAAACAATCACCCAATCAGCATCACCCTTTCCTCCACGTCACTCTCCACTCACTAAAACTAAATAATTAATTATGATTAACCCTTCCCTCCAAACACCAAGTTTAAATAAGTAACCCCCCAAACTGGATTAAACCCGTCCCTAATCCACCCATAAACCCTAATTTTTCCAGGAAGAACAATGATCAAATCAAAGGGTTTTTGGGTAATTATTTCCAGATCATTGATTAACCCTCACTTAAACCCAAAACCACCCTTAAACTCCCATCACCATCACCTCACATGTCTCTCCAACCCTCCCCTTCCCCACTATTCACTCCCAAACAAAAATGGACAACAAGATCAACAACTCACATCATTTTCGTGTTCCTAAAGGCTAAATGGACGTCCAAGATCCTCTTTTCATTGCTGGCATCCCACAAACTGCCAAAGATCTTCACATGGCTTTGTTTTGACTGAAAAATTCAAAATCATCCAAGGGCAAGATTGGAAGTTCACTTGTTAGGGTTTCTAGTTTCCATTCAGTTCTAGAATCACATTGTAGCCTCTATATAAAGGCACATAGGACGTAGCATTAATCTGTTCTTGATTTTTCTCCTTTTTTCAAAAACCTTGTAAATCCAGTTTATGAATTAATATAAATGGTATTGAGTTTGTTGATGAGAAATATTGAGTTCCCTTTACATTTCATGTTGATTAAGTTTATTGTTTGAGTTTGGTTTGATTTTCAGCAAAAAGTTTTAAGTTTTCAAAAGTTTCTGTTTCTTTTTCAAAGTTTTCTTATATCAAAAACTTTCATACAATTCTGATAGAATGGTGACGAAATGTGTTACTTTGATGGTATTTGAGCTTGTGTATGTCCATAACACCATGGCTTGTTCTGGTGTAGTGGGTACCCAAGCTTGAAAAGTCCATTTGGTTGGTCATTTTTAGTTTATCATAACCTTACCCACAAGCTAAGGCTCTCTTCTAGCTTAATCTATAAGCTAGAAGCAAGCTCTTAAGCTTTTACACAATCCCTTTTGATTTCTTTCTTAGCAGGTTCTAAACAAGGATCATATTTCATCCTTTTTGTTAAGAAAAATTCCATCAACATCTCAAAAAAGTTCAGCACAAGCCCGGGCTTGTTTGGAGGTGGTTTTTCAACCACTAAGGGTCCTGGATGTGGGACCCTTAAGGTAGTTCCTTGCTTCTTATTCCAACTTTTAGTTTACTGAAAAATATTGTGTTTTATATGATTCTGCATGTTGAGTTGTTAAATGTTGGTTCAAGTGTTTGGTTGTGCTCTATTTATGATTATATGCATGTTAGGATTGTTTAAATTCAGTTTGAATTAGATTTGAGTTGATTTGCTTTGCTAAATTTTGATTTCAGTCAGTTTAAAGAGTGTTTGGGATAAGTGTTCAACTTGCATCTTTGCTATTAATCTTGCCTGCAAGCTGGTTAAATTCACTTATTAGGATAAGATAAGGTGTATGCTAGTTGTTTATTGCAGTTTGGTAAGGTTTTAGAGCATTTCCATGTGAAAATTGTTGAAAACTTAGCTATAATCAGTCATTGCTTGATTTCTGTTTATTTGTGTGAAATTGGTGCTTCCAAGTTGTTAAATCTGCTAAAAGTAGGCTTGTTCTAGGTTTGTGCATTGCATATTTTCTTCTTGATTGACTTGTATGCATAATTTGAGCCTTTGAAACTCACTTGTGTGCACACTAAACTAGCAAACACATTTAAACTTGTGCATGCTATATCAACAACCTTAATCTGCTTGCTTTGTGTGATTTGATTATTGTACTTGCTTGTTTCTGCTTGTGATTGGACTCCTTATACTCCAAAGAGTATAAGGGTGCCCTTTGTATCCAATCAAACATCCACAATCACAAGATCAAGCCCTCTAGATCATAACTGCACAAGTGAATAAACACTTGTGTGTTCATCAGAAAGTTCATCAGACCTAGGCACATTTTTGATTCAATCTTGCTATAATCTTGTTATTTTGGGTTTGTGTTTGTGTTTTAGTAGTTATTTAAGTACTTGGTTTGAGTTTTAAAAGTAAAAAAAAAAAAATTGCAAAAAGCTCACCCTGCCTGGACTCGAACACGCGACCTTGCTTTCCAAGGGCTAGCGTGTTTACCAGTGATATAGATGGCTTTTTACATTTACCTTTCATTTCATTACTTATTTAAGTAGGTTTTGTTTTATAGCTTATTTGGCCAACAGCTTTTAAATAAGCAGTTTCCAGCTTATTTCTCTTAGCTTTTTCAAGTTTAGCATTTTTCCTAGGTTTTTATAAGGGGTTTTGACTTTTCTGAGCAAAAAGGGTATTTTTCCCATTATTATTTTATTTATTAGGATTATTTTAAGTTTAATTTTTAGAAAGTCATTTAAAAATAGTAAAAGGTAATTTAAAACTCTGAAAAAATAGTTTTTAGGTTTTTAATCATATTTTTGAGGTTTACAACTAATTAGGTTTTCAATTTAACTTATTTTTGATTTTATAGGATTTTAGGGTTTTTAAGCAACTTTAAAATTTAATATAAAATTATTAAATAGGTTTAAAAAAATTTGGATTGCATTTTTGTTTTAGTTACATTATTTAGGATGTTTGGTAGTTTTTTAGAATTTATTTACAAACTTTTTATTTTTTTGAATATTTTAATATTATTTTATTGCTAAAAATAGAAAGTTGGTTTTTTCTAGTTTTTTCATTTTTCCTAGTTTAAGGACACTTAATTAGGAGTTTTTTCACTTTCCAAAGATTTTTTAGACTTTTCAATTAATTTCTAGAATTAATTTAAGATTTAATAGATTTTAATAGTTTTTAAGTGTTTAAAAATAGTTTAATTTGGTTTTAAAATTTTTAAAAATAGTTTTTAGTTTAATTAGGATATTTTTGAGGTTTACAAACTATTAGATCTTGTTTAGGGCTTTTTAATATTTAATTGTGATTTTTAGGGCTTTAATTAGCATTAAAACGTCATTATTGAATTAATTAAAAGGTTTTAGCAAGTTTGGATTTTTTGTAAACTCTTAGAATATTATTGGGGATTTTTAGTAATTTTTAGGAATTTTTAGGTTAAAATTTTAATTTTGGCACTATTTACGGTTTTATGTTTCCGCCTTTTTCGTCGTAGTTTAATCCGTCTTTGTAACCGTCTTTCTCTTCTAATCCCATTTCTTTCTCAATCATATAATCACAAACATTAATCAACTCTTAACACAACGCACTTGCCTCCTTGGGAAACGAACTTGTTTGGTTATTAGTGCTCGGTTTTCCTAAACCGACACTTAACGCTTACCACTTTTACTTCCTTTTCCTAAAGGTCGTATTTTACTACAATCATTTTGGCGCCGCTGCCGGGGAGGCGTGTTGTGTTTTGGTTGAACCATTGTTGTTTTTATATATAGCCATAAAAGTAATTGTATTAGTAGCACTCTACTAATACGTATTATCGGTTTTTCGTTTTTTTTGTGAATACTATTACTATATTGTATACGTAGAACAATAAATTTACAAGTACTCCAAATACGTGAGAAATCACAACCTTGACTTGGGAGGTCATTACCCAATCATTGTATTCGAATCTCAAACCAAAGAAAAAAGGCAAAAATAGATAAATACTTTCGAGAAGCTCGATATTGAGAAATACAAACTATAAGGTCGGTATAAGGCGGTTGTATTTCACGACCTAAAGGAAAAAGGCTCTTAAGTGCTTCGCGCCGCTTCGTTTCCTCCGCTTGCTTGTGCGTATTTTGATTTTGAAAGCTAATCGAGGGTTTTGCCGCCCAAAGTATTACTTAAGTATCATATATATTTTCTTGGTTTCTATTGATTAAACCCTCTTGAACGATTTGGTGTTCCACCATCATTCTAAAGTCATCGAAGGCGTTCACTTCACGTGATCGTTTTCATTCCTTGAGGCTTCTTTAATCGAGAGATTTGATTAAGGAGGAGATTTGTAGATTTGTGTCTACCTAATACATTCCAAAAATCCAAAAAAGTAAAAAACAATCAAAAACCACAAAAAAAAATTGAAAAAGTAAAAACACCAAAAAGAATCTTCTTTGCTCGCCTTCTCGTTGTACGTGACGTTTATGCAAACTCGCTCTAAAGCAAGACGTGCTCGTAAACGAAGAAACAAATCAATCACTCCTACTAGTGAGGAGTCTCCTATTGACGAACCCATTATAGTGAAAGAAGCACCCATGGCTAATCGAACTATGATGCAGTTGCTTCAAGCACCCACCGAGGGTTATGGAGAAGCGATTGTGATTCCCGCTATCCTTGCGGAGAATTTTGAGGTTAAGACGGGTTTATTGTCCATGATTCAAAACAACAAGTTTCGAGGTGACGAAAAGGACAACCCTCATAACCACATTCGCCAATTTAATCGTCTCACCGCCACATGCAAGTTTAAGGATGTTTCAAACGACTCGATTAAGATGATGCTTTTTCCGTATTCCTTAGCGGGGCCCGCAAAAATTTGGTTAGAGAAAGAGCCACCCAATTCTATATTGACGTGGAAGGATCTCGTTTCAAAATTCGTGAACCAATTTTTTCCGCCCTCTAAGACTACGCACTTGAAAAACGAGATTTCAAAGTTTTCACAAGAGTATAATGAGAGTTTTTCAACGGCTTGGAATAGGTTTAAGGAAATGTTGCACGAATGTCCTCATCATGGTTTTTCCGACTTGCATCAAATAGACACGTTTTACAATGGCTTGAACGATCATGAGCGTGATTATCTTAATGCCGCCGCGGGTGGTAATTTTTTGTGTAATACGGTCGAGGAAGCATTGTTAATCATTGAGAATAGGTCTAAGGTGTATAGTCCTCGTAGCACGTCGAGTGTTCGTAAGACTTCGTCTTCGTCTTCGCCTTCATTGTCACACACCGTTGATGCTTGCCAAATCGAGGCTAATTTGGAGAACAAAATTTTTGATATAGTGAAAGGATTGTTAGTTGAGTTTAAAGTTGGTGAACAACCCGCTCCCGTTACGATTAAAGCGGTTGAAGTTTCTTGTATGTATTGTGGTGGAGCTCACGATTATTCCGAGTGCATTACCAACGGTGGTAACACTTCGAGTGCCTTCGCGGCCGCGGGAACTTATAACCAAAACGGTCAAGTTCCTCGCACTAATCAATTGACTCCACCGGGTTTTCCACCAAATCAAAATGCTAACAATTATCGAAACAATCAAGTTGGTTACCAAAGCAATCAAAGGAACAATTACAAGGGTAATAACAACTATGGGAATCAAGGGAGTAGTAGTAGCCAATTGCAAAACCAAAACCAAAACCGTAATTTTCAAAACACGAGTCAAGGTCTTCAAAATGTTTGCACTAAAGAACTTCCAATGGACTTTGTGAATTACGCCACGACAAATGATAAGATTTTGGAAAACATTCAAGAGCAATTGGCTAATCAAGCTAGGGACACGGCTAAGAACACCAAGGAGTTAGCTAATTTTGTTAAAGAAAATCTTAGCATGAGGAATGAATTGAAAAATGATTTTGCTAACCAAATTCGAGGTCAAAACAACAAGATAGAGCAAAGTCATGCTAGGCTTGAACAAAGAATTGACCAAAAAGCCGCGAGTCAAGATTTAAAGTTTAATAGTTTTGATGCTAAGCTTAATGCCATTTTAGAAGCCGTCATGGGGAACAAAGCCTCTACTTCGAGTAGTTTACCTAGTAACACCGTTTCAAACCCGAAGGGAGAGATGAAAGTGATTACCACACGAAGTGGTAAGACACTTAAGGAACCGACTCCTCAACCAATTACTCCAACGGTGGAGGAAGTTGAGGAAGAACCCGAGGTGGTGGTCGAAAAGGAGCATATTTCAATCCCACAAAGTACCGCTCAAGCCACACCTACGGTTAACCATTACCAACATTGGAACCCGAGATTCCAAAGGCTATGCCTATGCCCCAACCCACACCACCCTTGCCTTACCCATCGAGACTTAGGAAGGAGAAACGACAAGAGCGCGACAACTACCAATTTGAGATTTTTATGAAAATGTTTCGTGATTTGCACTTTAATGTGAGTTTCGCCGATGCTTTGGTCATGATGCCTCGATTTGCCGCTAACTTTAAGAGTATGTTGAACAACAAGGAGAAATTACACCAAATGTCTAGTTGTTCGTCGGTTAATCTTAATCGCATACCTCAAAAAGTCGGTGATCCCGGTAAATTTTTGATCCCTTGTGCAATTCAAGATATGGAAGAATGCTATGCCTTGGCCGATCTTGGTGCTAGCATTAACTTGATTCCACTTGCAATCTTCAAGTCGCTCAATCTTCCTAATCTTACTCCTTCACGAATGTCTATTGAGTTGGCCGACCATTCCACGATTCTTGCATGTGGTTTGGCGGAAGACGTTTTTGTGAAAGTGGGGAAGATCTATTATCCCGTAGACTTTATCGTTGTTGATATCCCCACGGATCCTCAAGTTCCTCTTATTTTAGGTCGTTCGTTTTTAGATACGTCTATGGCTTTAATTGATGTGCATGCTAGAAAGATCACCTTACGTTCCAACGATGAGGAACTTGTTATAAACGCAACTCAAAATTCTCAACTTTCTCATGTTTATTCCGTTGCTACCATAAACCTTGTTGATATGATCGAAGTGGTTTGCGAGGAATTTTCACAAGAAGTTTTAGGGTTTGGTGATGAAGAAACTAGTGGCAATCCCACTATGTTAGATCCAATTCTTGATAATTCGACACCAACCTTCACTCCATTTGAAGGTGGTGGTTTTACATTGGAAGAATTCGATGTTCCACGTACTTGTGACGAAGACCTCAACAACGATGAGGACTTCTCGATTATCAAGGATTTTCTCAACGATTTCCCATTTCCTCCACCCGAGGAGGTTATGAGTATCAAGCCCAAATCTTCACTTGAGGAACCACCTATCCTCGAGTTGAAAGATTTACCTCCTCACCTCGAATATGTCTATTTGGAGGAGGACGACAAGTTGCCGGTTATTATTGCGAAGGATCTTTCGAATGATGAAAAAACCGCACTTGTCGAAGTTCTTAAGGATCACAAAGGGGCGATTGCGTGGAAGTTATCCGACATTAAGGGAATCGATCCCAAGTTTTGTACCCACAAAATCTTAATGGAGGAGGATTTCAAGCCAACAATCCAAAGTCAAAGGAGGGTGAACCCCAAAATTCACGACGTCATCAAAAAGGAGGTCCTTAAACTCCTTGACGCGGGAATGATTTACCCTATTTCCGATAGCCCTTGGGTGAGTCCTATTCATTGTGTCCCTAAAAAGGGAGGGATGACCGTTGTGCCAAACGATGCCAACGAGTTGATTCCCACTAGACTCATGACCGGATGGAGAGTGTGCATTGACTATCGAAAGTTGAATGAAGCCACTCGAAAAGACCATTTTCCCTTGCCCTTCATGGACCAAATGTTGGAGCGTCTTGCGGGAAACGATTTCTATTGCTTTTTAGATGGTTTTTCCGGTTACTTCCAAATTCCCATCGATCCTCGTGATCAAGAAAAAACTACGTTTACGTGTCCATATGGAACGTTTGCCTATCGTAGAATGCCATTCGGACTTTGCAATGCACCGGGAACTTTTCAACGATGCATGATGGCTATTTTTCATGATATGATCGAGAAGACGATGGAAGTCTTCATGGATGACTTTTCCGTGTTTGGTGATTCTTTCACTTCGTGTTTGTCGAACCTAGAGAGAATGTTAAAACGTTGTGAGGAAACCAACCTTGTGCTCAATTGGGAAAAGTGTCATTTTATGGATAAGAGTGGAATCGTCTTAGGGCACAAGGTCTCGAAAGCGGGGATTGAGGTAGATCAAGCTAAGGTAGACGTTATCGCCAAATTACCTCATCCCAAAACCGTCAAGGGAGTTAGGAGTTTCCTAGGCCACGCGGACTTTTATCGACGATTCATCAAGGATTTTTTGAAGATTTCTCGACCCATTACACATCTTCTTGAAAAAGAGGCACGTTTTGTCTTTGACGAAGATTGTGTACGAGCCTTTGAAATCCTTAAGAGGAAACTTACCGAAGCTCCCATTCTTGTTGCTCCCAATTGGAACCTCCCCTTTGAGCTCATGTGTGATGCTAGTGATTACACTATAGGGGCCGTTTTGGGGCAACGTCATGATAAGCACTTCTTTCCTATTCACTATGCTAGCAAGACGATGACCGAGGCTCAACTTAAATACACTACAACGGAAAAGGAGTTCCTTTCCGTGGTGTATGCATTTGAGAAATTCCGACCTTATCTCGTCTTGACAAAATGCATAGTGTATACGGACCATTCGGCTATTAAGTATCTCATGGCAAAGCAAGATGCTAAGCCGAGATTACTTCGTTGGATTCTCCTCCTTCAAGAATTTGATCACAAAATCGTTGACAAAAAAGGAGCCGATAATCTAGCGGCCGATCATCTCTCTCGTTTGGAAGATCCTCACCAAAGTGTTTACGAGCCCAAGGAAATCACCGAAACATTTCCGCTCGAGACACTTGGTGTAGTGAATTCTAAGCTTGATTCTTCTACCCCAAGGTTTGCGGATTTTGCAAATTACCATGCGGGTAACTTCATCATTAAGGGTATGACGACTCAACAAAAACGAAAATTCTTTCATGACGTCAAGTTCTACTTTTGGAACGACCCTTACTTGTTTCGAACTTGTGCGGATCAAATCATCCGACGTTGTGTATTTGGCACCGAAGCTTCTAACATCCTTAGAGCTTGCCATGAGGGACCCACGGGTGGTCACCACGGTGCTAATCTCACGGCTAAGAAGGTGTTTGATGTCGGCTTCTTTTGGCCTACTATTTACCGAGATGCACAAGATCTTGTGAAGTCGTGTGATGCATGCCAACGACAAGGACAAGCCTCACAAAAAGATGAAATGCCACAAAATATCATTCAAGTATGTGAGATCTTTGATGTATGGGGCATAGACTTTATGGGGTCGTTCCCATCATCTCATGGTAATAAGTACATTCTCGTTGCGATTGACTACCTTTCTAAGTGGGTGGAGTCAAAGGCCTTGCCCACCAATGATGCTCGTGTGGTAGTCAAGTTTTTGAAGCAATTATTTTCTCAGTTTGGAACCCCTCGTGCTATCATAAGCGATCGTGGAACCCATTTTTGTAATGACCAATTTGAAAGGGTTCTAAGGAAATATGGGGTTACACATCGTCTTTCTACGGCTTATCACCCACAAATGAGTGGGCAAGTCGAGGTTTCAAACCGAGCTTTGAAAAGGATCTTGGAGAGATCCGTTGGGGAAAACCGACAATCATGGTCGGATAAGTTGGACGATGCTTTATGGGCCTTTAGGACCGCTCATAAGACACCCATTGGGTGCACTCCCTATAAGCTTGTGTATGGAAAGAATTGTCATTTGCCTATCGAATTAGAACACAAGGCTTATTGGGCCCTAAAGCATTGTAATGATGATATGGAGACCGCGGGAAAACACCGGAAAATGCAATTAAATGAATTGGATGAATTGAGGGATATTGCTTATGAAAATTCATTGATTTATAAAGAGAAAACTAAAAAGTAGCATGATTCTAAAATTAAAAACCGGGTTTTAAACATTGGGGATCAAGTTTTGCTTTTTAATTCTAGATTGAAAATCTTTTCCGGTAAGTTGAAATCCCGTTGGTCCGGTCCATTCACCGTGACTCAAGTATTTCCATATGGGACCATCGAGCTAGCTCAAGATGATGGTCCTAACTTCAAGTTGAATGGACATAGGTTGAAGCACTACTTTGGCGGGTAAGTTCCATTCTTGAACTACCTCGACCAAGTCACCTTCCCCAATGATAATTAGTATTGAGGGGATCGAGTCGAGCTCATGACTCGGTAATAAAAAACGAGGTGCCTCGTGGGGGAGTCCCATGCTTATCCTATGTACATATTATCGCTTTCTAATGTAGCTTACGTGTGGGGATTTGTGCCCTTCCAACCTTTGTTTCGTGGTTGTTTGTGAATTGTGAACTTTAGATCATGATCTTCATGATTGGAGCCTCTCGTGTTCGTTTTATGAGAGCACTCGATCGTTTGCTTTGGAGACATTTCTCAATATCCATGATATATCCTTTTGATGTTCTAACCTTAGGTTTATAGCACACTTCATAAACGGCTATTAATTTAATGGTTACACCCTTTCCATGCTAGATTAGGCATTCGACTACGTCTCTAGTATGGGGGTGTTTGCACCCCTAGACTCGAAACATTGAGGACAATGTTTAACTTTAGTATGGGGGGGGGGGGTGAATAGATACTTGCCTTGCCAAACCTTCACGCTTTCCAAAGTTTATCTTTTTGTTTATCGTTTTGTTGCAAAATAAGGCTAAAAATGGCCAAATTTTAATTTTTTCTCATGTTTTATAAGTGTTTGAAGACACGAATGTAGGTTTTCCGATGGCGAGAATAAGAGTAATTTTTGACTCGACCGTGCGTGTTGAGAACTTAGCTTTGATTCTTTAACTACACATTAGGCTAAGTCTCTTAAATGAGGACGAGAAATGATAGAGTTAATTATAAGTTACTATGCTAAACGTAGAGTACTCGTATTCTTTCAAAAACTCATGTGTTCTCGTTGTTTGCTTATTCTCCCTTCGCTTGTAAATATTTTTTGCTTAATAAATATTGACTTAGCGGTTTAGTTAGGATTGTTGGGTTTCTAGTCTTTTCTAGTAGCTTCCGTGTAATTAAATTGGGAAGACATTAAGGTATCGCCAGCGTCACGGTTTTGAAGTATTGGCACCCTAATAATCGAAAGCTTCACCCAATAATAAGATTTCAAGTGCTCACCTAAATCTAGCAAACAATTTGAAGCCCCACAAGGCCTAAAATCTATGCAAAATTGAAAGTGAATCAAGCCTTAATCTTCGAAGCTTTAAAGATCCAAAATTCGCTTTAGCGTGAGGATATACGTCTTTGGCTAATAAAACCACCGATGTGGCGGATAATAAAAGGCAAGTCAAGACCGAAGTCATAATAAAAGCTTCATGGCGAAGTTGAATAAAAGATGGAGGTAAACCAAAGATAATAAGGCCCTTCCGTTAGGGGGCGTATAAAAGTCTTGGTAATAAGTCTCATGTTCAAAACCGTTATAAAACCGTGTTTATCGATTCTTCTTGTCAACTTAATTTTTTAACATCGTTGTCCATTAGGAGGGGTTATTGATTTGATGGTCTTAGTTACACCGTTAGGACTCTATTTTTAGACCTAAATCTCTATTATCGCATAAGTCAAACAATGTATCCTCGTGAAACATTCAAGACAAAATAAAATATTAGAGATACAACTTAGGAATAATGGGAGGATAAGTACGTGATTAGGGCATATGAGTAGTGTTAGCATTACTAACTTATAATGACAATGATCTCGTTGCACGCTTAGCATGGAATTGGGGTGAAAATCGAGGACGATGAAATTATTTCTAACGAAGCATTAACGTGTTCTTATTCTATGAACCTAAACGTCCCATTTTGCGATGAAAATCATACATTATGTCTATAACACAAGTAGTAGTAATAGTAGTAGTGTAGCTAGTTTATCATTCCAATAAAGTGAATAAAAATGAATTTTGGAGATGCTACGATACTTTATTCTAGCATTGCGTGAGGGCACGGCAATGGTTTAGTATGGGGGAGTGATGAGACTGCTTTTATACATAGTCTCATCGTCCAAATTGGGCTTAAAATGCATTAAATATCATCAAAATACCCAAATATATGCTTGTGTTTGTTGCTTGTGTATTTTAGGTACGGATATTGAGAAAATGACAAAAGATCACAAGCATCATGCAAAAACGAACACGGGAAACGAAGCCGCACGATGAACCAAGCCCTAATAAAGAATTTTACAAAATCAACCCTTGAAGATTTGAAGAATCATGAAGATTTGTCCTCCAAGTTTGAAGAATTGACACTTTATACCCTTGTATCTTTATAATTACAAGTTTGGTCCCTAAAGTTTGTCAAAATTACAAAAAGGACCCTCAACTTTGAAGAATTGGCAAATTTAGTCCCTCAACAAAACTAAATTGTCAATAATGGTCCTCCAAGAAGTCAACAAACAAGTCAAGGCCTTGAAGTATGAAGACATGTCAAAATCAGTCCTTGGAATATGAAGAAATTGCATTTTAAGTCCTTAAAACAAGTTTCAAAACTTGTTGTGCCAAAACTGCCAATGTTCAAAAGTTGATATGTGTTAAATGGGCGTTGATAGGCATTTTATACAAAGTGAACAAAAAATGAAAAGTGAAGGACCAAACCTGCCAGACAACCTAAGCTATTCCCTCCACTCACAGCTTGACACCTCACCAACCTTAAACAATCACCCAATCAGCATCACCCTTTCCTCCACGTCACTCTCCACTCACTAAAACTGAATAATTAATTCAGATTAACCCTTTCCTCCAAACACCAAGTTTAAATAATTAACCCCCCAAACTGGATTAAACCCGTCCCTAATCCACCCATAAACCCTAATTTTTCCAGGAAGAACAATGATCAAATCAAAGGGTTTTTGGGTAATTATTTCCAAATCATTGATTAACCCTTACTTAAACCCAAAACCACCCTTAAAATCTCATCACCATCACCTCACATGTCTCTCCAACCCTCCCCTTCCCCACTATTCACTCCCAAACAAAAATGGACAACAAGATCAACAACTCACATCATTTTCGTGTTCTTAAAGGCTAAATGGACGTCCAAGATCCTCTTTTCATTGCTAGCATCCCACAAACTGCCAAAGATCTTCACATGGCTTTGTTTTGACTGAAAAATTCAAAATCATCCAAGGGCAAGATTGGAAGTTCACTTGTTAGGGTTTCTAGTTTCCATTCAGTTCTAGAATCACATTGTAGCCTCTATATAAAGGCACTTAGGACGTAGCATTGATCTGTTCTTGATTTTTCTCCTTTTTTCAAAAACCTTGTAAATCCAGTTTATGAATTAATATAAATGGTATTGATTTTGTTGATGAGAAATATTGAGTTCCCTTTACATTTCATGTTGATTAAGTTTATTGTTTGAGTTTGGTTTGATTTTCAGCAAAAAGTTTTAAGTTTTCAAAAGTTTCTGTTTCTTTTTCAAAGTTTTCTTATATCAAAAACTTTCATACAATTCTGATAGAATGGTGATTAAAGGTGTTACTTTGATGGTATTTGAGCTTGTGTATGTCCATAACACCATGGCTTGTTCTGGTGTAGTGGGTACCCAAGCTTGAAAAGTCCATTTGGTTGGTCATTTTTAGTTTATCATAACCTTACCCACAAGCTAAGGCTTTCTTCTAGCTTAATCTATAAGCTAGAAGCAAGCTCTTAAGCTTTTACACAATCCCTTTTGATTTCTTTCTTAGCAGGTTCTAAACAAGGATCATATTTCATCCTTTTTGTTAAGAAAAATTCCATCAACATCTTAACAAAGTTCAGCATAAGCCCGGGCTTGTTTGGAGGTGGTTTTTCAACCACTAAGGGTCCTGGATGTGGGACCCTTAAGGTAGTTCCTTGCTTCTTATTCCAATTTTTAGTTTACTGAAAAATATTGTGTTTTATATGATTTTGCATGTTGAGTTGTTAAATGTTGGTTCAAGTGTTTGGTTGTGCTCTATTTATGATTATATGCATGTTAGGATTGTTTAAATTCAGTTTGAATTAGATTTGAGTTGATTTGCTTTGCTAAATTTTGATTTCAGTCAGTTTAAGGAGTGTTTGGGATAAGTGTTCAACTTGCATCTTTGCTATTAATCTTGCCTGCAAGCTGGTTAAATTCACTTATTAGGATAAGATAAGGTGTATGCTAGTTGTTTATTGCAGTTTGGTAAGGTTTTAGAGCATTTGCATGTGAAAATTGTTGAAAACTTAGCTATAATCAGTCATTGCTTGATTTCTGCTTATTTGTGTGAAATTGGTGCTTCCAAGTTGTTAAATCTGATAGAAGTAGGCTTGTTCTAGGTTTGTGCATTGCCTATTTGCTTGTTGAGTGACTTGTATGCATAATTTGAGCCTTTGAAACTCACTTGTGTGCACACTAAACCAGCAAACACCTTTAAACTTGTGCATGTTATATCAACAACCTTAATCTGCTTGCTTTGTGTGATTTGATTATTGTACTTGCTTGTTTCTGCTTGTGATTTGACTCCTTATACTCCAAAGAGTATAAGGGTGCCCTTTGTATCTAATCAAACATCCACAATCACAAGATCAAGCCCTCTTGATCATAACTGCACAAGTGAATAAACACTTGTGTGTTCATCAGAAAGTTCATCAGACCTGGGCACATTTTTGATTCAATCTTGCTATAATCTTGTTATTTTGGGTTTGTGTTTGCGTTTTAGTAGTTAATTAAGTACTTGGTTTGAGTTTTAAAAGTAAAAAAAAAAAATAAAAAAATTGCAAAAAGCTCCCCCTGCCTGGACTCGAACACGCGACCTTGCTTTCCAAGGGCTAGCGTGTTTACCAGTGATCTAGATGGCTTTTTACGTTTACCTTTCATTTCATTACTTATTTAAGTAGGTTTTGTTTTATAGCTTATTTGGCAAGCAGCTTTTAAATAAGCAGTTTCCAACTTATTTCTCTTAGCTTTTTCAAGTTTAGCATTTTTCCTAGGTTTTTATAAGGGGTTTTGACTTTTCTGAGCAAAAAGTGTATTTTTCCCATTATTATTTTATTTATTAGGATTATTTTAAGTTTAATTTTTAGAAAGTCATTTAAAAATAGTAAAAGGTAATTTAAAACTCTGAAAAAATAGTTTTTAGGTTTTTAATCATATTTCTGAGGTTTACAACTAATTAGGTTTTCAATTTAGCTTATTTTTGATTTTATAGGATTTTAGGGTTTTTAAGCAACTTTAAAATTTAATATAAAATTATTAAATAGGTTTCAAAAAATTTGGATTGCACTTTTGTTTTAGTTGCATTATTTAGGATTTTTGGTATTTTTTTAGAATTTATTTACAAACTTTTTATTTTTTTGAATATTTTAATATTATTTTATTGCTAAAAATAGAAAGTTGGTTTTTTCTAGTTTTTTCATTTTTCCTAGGTTAAGGACACTTAATTAGGAGTTTTGTCACTTTCCAAAGATTTTTTAGACTTTTCAATTAATTTCTAGAATTAATTTAAGATTTAATAGATTTTAATAGTTTTTAAGTGTTTAAAAATAGTTTAATTTGGTTTTAAAACTTTTAAAAATAGTTTTTAGTTTAATTAGGATATTTTTGAGGTTTACAATCTTGTTTAGGGCTTTTTAATATTTAATTGTGATTTTTAGGGCTTTAATAAGCATTAAAAAGTCATTATTGAATTAATTAAAAGGTTTTAGCAAGTTTGGATTTTTTGTAAACTCTTAGAATATTATTGGGGATTTTTAGTAATTTTTAGTAATTTTTAGGTTAAAATTTTAATTTTGGCACTATTTACGGTTTTACGTTTCCGCCTTTTTCGTCGTAGTTTAATCCGTCTTTGTAACCGTCTTTCTCTTCTAATCCCATTTCTTTCTCAATCATATAATCACAAACATTAATCAACTCTTAACACAATGCACTTGCCTCCTTGGGAAACGAACTTGTTTGGTTATTAGTGCTCGGTTTTCCTAAACCGACACTTAACGCTTACCACTTTTACTTCCTTTTCCTAAAGGTCGTATTTTACTACAATCAAGCAACAACAGCAAATTTAATAAGCGAATAATCCAAATAAGCCACTAAAGCATATAAGCAAAGATCAATCGAAATAAGCAGCAAATTTAACCCAATTAAGCAAAATCTAAGAACCACATAAGCTGATAAGTAAAAAAAACCAGTTATAACAGCTAAAAAGAAAACCAAATAAGCAGGATTCTAATTCAAATAAGCAAACCAGATTAAGCTATATCTTAATTAAACCGAAAAGCGGATCTAAACCAACAAGAACCAAAACCAAAACTTTAACCAAGATGTAAAACTAACAAATCCAAACAGTGACTAAAAACAAGTAGATTCAAAAGCAGATTATCAACCAAACAATAAAATAAAACAAGGAAATTAAAAAAAAAAGAAATAAACACCTTGTGGAGAAACCGTTGTGACGAAGATCGGCGCTGAGCCGTCTTATCAACCGAAAACAAACACCGTCTTCATCATCTCGATTCCAACCACTCGAACCAAACAACTTTTCGAACCAAATAGCACCAAACGAACCAAACGAATTTTCTTACCCGAACAGTAATTTTTTATAAATCTCCAGTAGGGAGATTTATTATACTTTTTTTTTAAACAATAATAATAATATCCGAACAGTAGGTTAAAAAGAATAGGATTAAAGATTGACAGTAACTGAAATTAAATTTAGACTGAAAATTAAATGAGACAGAAATAAATTTAAAACTAACTTTTCTTTAATTAAAATCCAAATTACAATACTGGAAAAAAATTACAAGATTAAAACCTTAATCTAAACCCTAAAACTAATTTTACTGAAAAATAAAAATTAAAGAAAAGCTATTTGATTACATGATAGATGGGGGTTTTTATAGGGTAACCCCGAACCTTCTAGGTCATCCTTGGTGCCCAAGGAAATGAATCCTGGCCCTTGATTTCTTCATTGAGTAAAATACAAGTTTGCTCCCTGTGGTTTGCCAAAATTGCAGGTTTGCTCCCCAACTTCGAGAAAGTGCAGGCGGCCTCCCGGAGGACGAAGGTAAGTAGCAACCAACCTCCCTGGAACTAACCTGTGTTAGTTTCTTCTAGTTAACTATGTTTTCCTCAAGGGTATTTACGTCTTTTGCTTATTTTTTTTCTAAACATACTATATTGATGTTGCAACGACACTCCCTGTGGTTTACAATTAAATAGCCTCCTCTTAACACTTTTGCAAAAAACACGCTCGGATCAAAACCCCCCTTTTCTAAAAACACATAAACCCTAAATCTATAATAACCAAAAACATACTTATAGCATCATTCATTACATTACTAAACAAAAGTAAATGACATGTGGGACACGTAAAGGGAAATTCCATACGCTAGGTGCAAACAAAGACATACATAACATTCATGAGTCTTTTAATTCTTTCATATTTTTAGTTGGACTTTCTTTCATCACTTCATCACCAATCTCCTTCTTTATAGCAAGAAGGTTCACAGTTTTCTGGGTATCGAGATCTTTGTTAGATAATTGGAAGTGATCTTTTCACAGATTTTGATTCAATTGTAGAGCTAATTTCTTCCAACACGAGTTTTGTAGATGGGGTGAAGAGTTGTTTCTCTTTTCAATAGCTGATTTTGTAAGAGTTTCTTTTTCTGGAAGGCTGGATCAATTAACAACACTTGACCTTTATTTCAAACCACGAAGGATTACCAGGTGGGATCAAAATGTGTATATCCCATTATTCATATTGCTAAGATTAGCATCAGCTAGCTGGTAGTACGGTGTATAGGCAAAATCTTGCTCCAACACCAATGAATCAAGCAGATAATGAAGAATCTGATGTTCCAAAGGTTGATTTTGAGTCTCATTTGGATGCTGGTAGACTGGAGGCTGAAGAGCGGGTCAGCGAATTGTTTTTGGGGTCCCAAAAAGATGAAACTGGAAGTGACGATTATGGAGCTACACAGGTTGGTTCTAGTTTGGAAGAAAATACTGTTAATGTAGTAGATGACAAAAGTTCACATAAATCCGGTTTAAAAACAGTGAAACAAACGGTTTAAGAATGGTTGGAACAGTGAAACAAACGGTTTAAAAACAAGGCATAAATCCGAGTGGATTGGGTAAGCCCATGGACCCAAACCGGGTTAAATATATTTATTTAGGGAATTGACAAATTTACCCCACATAAAATTAGCCTTTTAACGAGAGTTAGTTCTAGGGAGGTTGGTTGCTACTTACCTTCGTCCTCAGGGAGGCCGCCTGCACTTTCTCAAAATTGGGGAGCAAACCTGCAATTTTGGCAAACCACAGGGAGCAAACTTGAATTTTACTCTTCTTCATTCTTCTCTCTTTCTCTTTTCTTCTCTTGATCAACGGATGAAAATGATCCGTGAGTCCGGATTGCCAGCATGGCTTGATATGATTGGAGGGTTGGTATTGGTGAGGTGTTACCACCAATCAATATCGAGTGTTTAGCCACGTAAGATCAAGGATGTGAGTGGATGATGCGATTTTTTGGGGGAATTAATTCCCTTGGTGTGAATTAACCACTTAAACAAAAAGCCCAAATATCTTTTGTGTAATTTTTAAGATGGTAAATTTAGGGTTTATGTAAAAGATGTGGCTGTGTAAAAAATATGGAGGAGAAAGAAAGTGGGTGAGGGAATGGGGTAATACGTGTAGGGTGAGAGTGTATTGTGTGAGGTGGGGATAAAAAATAAGACGTTTTGATATAATAGGTGTGAATTGTTGACCGGGTTTAATGCATATGTTGACCATTTAATTTACCAAATGAACATATAGCACTTAGCCACTTACTCGTTCCCTGTTTGTGCACACGTTTGGGCTTGGCCCAAATTTCCGTCCGTTTGATATTTGTAAATTGGTCTTTGGCATACTCCCACATTACCTTTCCAATTGGGCCTTTTGGGCTTTTATTTGAAACATTAATCCAAAAGTAAATAGTTGATTTCCTTAAATGGGCTTTTGGGCCCATTAATCAAAAGTAGGACCCACTTAGCTCGAATATCTTCAAAAAGATTAAATCCACTTAAAACGAACTTGATTTCGGCTTATTTGATCATTTCTTCAAAACCGTAACGATTTAGCCGGTTTTCGTGATCTTCGGCACACTTTGGTCTTTTGACTTTGTCTTCGTCTCTTTCTTGACTTTTCTTCGACATTTGACCGTGAAATCCCGTGTTTTCTTTCCTTTTGATCATTTGTACCTATTTAAACACAAGAACACAAAACCACGCGTAATTCCGACATTTATGATATAAAACACATGATTAGGTCTTGTTTTTCCTTGATTTTAGTGGCAAAAGGATAAGTGTTTACACACTTATTAGGCGAGATGGAGGGTACATCGGGACATGCTGATACCAAGCCGCCTCCTACTACCGGGCGTGTCTATATGACATCTCGAGACCATGCCAACAAGTCTACATGTACCATCACTAGACTCTTATATATGTATGGTCAAGCTGCATGCGTTCTTTTCGATACGGGTGCTACTCACTCGGTTATTTCTACTGCTTATGCTAAGAACATTAGGATGCTCCCAATGACACTAGAAAATAGGCTTACAAATTCCACGCCTTTGAGGGACTCTGTATTAATCACCCATGTATACAAGAGTCTTCCCCTAGAATTTGACGATAAGGTTCGACTTGTCGACGCACTTCCGCTGGACATGAATGACTTCGACATGATTTATGGCATGGATTGGCTATCCAAGCATCATGCTACCATAGACTGCCATTCATATCGAGTTATCTTCGGTGATGTTATTGCACCAGAGTACATTCATAATGGGTTCATAGCCGGACGGTCTGTACAAATCATATATACCCTACAAGCGCGTGCACTACTATCACATGGCTGCGAGGGTTATCTAGCTACGGTTCACGCCATGGATGCTGAATCTCCATCAATTCAGGATCAACCTATAGTGTTGGAATTCCAAGATGTTTTTCCAACAGAACTTCCGGGCATACCAACTGCACGAGAAGTGGAATTCAGTATCGAGCTTATTCCAGGAGCTGAACCAATCTCCAAGGCTCCTTATCGCATGGCTCCCATAGAGCTGAAGGAGCTGAAGGATCAACTGCAAGAACTTCTTGAACGAGGTTTCATTCGACTGGGCGCATCTCCATGGGGCGCACCGGTCTTGTTTGTTAAGAAGAAGGACAGCAGTATGCGTCTTTGCATAGACTATCGCGAGCTCAACAAGATTACCATTCAGAATAGATATCCACTGCCATGCATTGACGATCTGTTTGACCAACTTCAAGGGGCCAAACACTTTTCCAAGATTGACCTTAGGTCAGGCTATCATCAGCTACGGGTCAAGGAGCAGGACATCGCTAAGACTGCCTTTCGTACCCGTTATGGCCACTACGAGTTTGTAGTTATGCCATTTGGTCTAACAAATGCTCCAGCAGTGTTCATGGATTTGATGAACAGAATCTTCCATGAATTTCTGGACAAGTTCGTCATTGTCTTCATCGATGACATCATGATTTTCTCAAAGTCCAAGGAGGAACACGAAGACCATCTTCGTACAGTACTACAGATTCTTCGCCAGAAGCAGCTGTATGCTAAATTCTCCAAGTGTGAGTTCTGGTTAGACAAGGTGGCATTCTTAGGTCACATTGTATCAGCAGAAGGAATCACTATGGATCCAGCGAAGGTTGAGGCCATTACTAAGTGGCCAAGGCCGACGTCAGCGACGGAAGTCCGCAGTTTCTTAGGCTTCTGGCTATTACTGTAGGTTCGTGGAGAACTTTTCCCGCCTAGCACTACCATTGACCAAACTGATGCGGAAAGGGGAGAAATTCGTCTGGACTGAAGATCAAGAGAAGAGCTTTGAAGACCTGAAGCAGAAGCTAGTATCTGCACCTATTCTTACTCTACCATCTGGTACGGGTGGATTTCAAATCTACAGCGATGCATCGGGGAAGGGACTTGGCTGTGTTCTCATGCAACATGGGAAAGTGATCGCGTACGCTTCACGGCAGCTTAAGTCTTATGAAAAAAATTACCCCACGCATGACCTGGAACTTCCTGCAGTCGTATTTGCATTAAAGATATGGAGGCACTACTTATATGGAGAATCATGTGACATTTTCATGGACCACAAGAGCTTGAAGTATATCTTCACTCAGCGTGAATTGAACATGAGGCAGAGGAAATGGTTAGAGTTGTTGAAGGATTATGACATTAATCTATAGTATCATCCCGGAAAGGAAAATGTAGTAGTAGATGCTCTTAGCAGGAAATCCGGAATGATCAACGGCATTAAAATCGAAGAGGAAATCATCAGAGACTTGGAGCGACTAGACATCGAGATCATGGTACGTGGAAAGCACGGTTACTAGGCTAATCTTAGAGTAGAACCCGAGTTACTATCTAAGATCAAGGAAGCTCAGAAGGATGACGGAGAAATCTGGGCGATAGTACAGAATTTGGAGAAGCAGAGGGAATTCAGAGTAGATGCAGATGGTATCGTATGGCAGGGCACAAGACTTTGTGTTCCTGATGACCAAGAACTCCAGGAAGCTTTGTTAGCTGAAGCTCATAGCTCCTTATTCTCTATACATCCTGGTTCGACTAAGATGTACCATGACATCAAGCAGTACTTTTGGTGGAGTGGTATGAAACAGGATGTGGCCACTTACGTCTCCAAATGTCTTACCTTCCAGCAGGTTAAGATCGAGCATCAGTGATCTGGCGGTCTCCTTCAACCGTTAGACATTCCAGAGTGGAAGTGGGACAAAATCACCATGGATTTTGTTATTGGTCTTCCGCCTACCCAGAGGAAGCACGATGCAATTTGGGTTATCGTTGATCGGCTTACCAAATCAGCTCATTTCTTACCGATCCGTAAGGAAGATCCGGTAAGTAAACTCGCAGATACCTACAGAAGAGAGATCATGAGACTCCACGGTGCACCATCCAGCATTGTCTCAGACAGAGATCCTCGATTCACTTCGCGCTTTTAGAAAAGTCTGCAGAAAGCTTTGGGTACACAACTTAAGCTTAGCATGACTTTTCATCCTCAAACGGACGGACAGTCGGAGCGAACCATTCAGACATTGGAAGATATGTTGAGGTCATGTGCGTTGGAATGGACGGGTGATTGGGACGATTACATCTGTTTGGTGGAGTTTGCATACAACAACAGTTGGCACGCAAATATCAAGTGTTCTCCATTTGAGATGTTGTATGGCAGGAAGTGTCGCGCCCCAATCTGCTGGGATCAGGTTGGCGAGCGAACACTTGAAGGACCGGAAATCATAGAGATGACCAATGAGAAGATCGCAGTAGCTAAGCAGAAAATTCAGGAAGCACGGTCACGTCAGAAGAGTTACGCCGATAAGCATCGTAGGGACATACACTTTAACGTAGGAGATCACGTCTTCCTTAAGGTTTCACCGGCACGTGGTGTTAGACGCTTCGGGATTAAAGGGAAGCTCAGTCCTTGTTTCATCGGACTGTTTGATATCATTGAACGAGTCGACGAAGTATCTTATCGATTGGCGTTACCTCCGCAGCTTTCGCATGTGCACAATGTGTTTCATGTGTCCTTACTCAGAGGGTACCAGTATCATCCCCTTCACATGGTTCAGTATCCACTGGAACAGATACGTGAAGATCTCACTTTTATAGAAGAACCCGAACGAGTTCTTGACAAACAAGAACGAGTCATGAGAAAGAACACGATTCCATTCGTCAAAATTCTATGGAGGGATCATACCGAGCGGGAAGCCACTTGGGAAACAGGGGAGTCTATCCGGGCTTCTTACCCTCATTTCATATTTTGAATTCGGGTATGTTCTTCTTTTCCAATTTACTTTATCTATAATTCGGGGACGAATTATTCTTTTTAGGGGGGAAGAGTTGTAAAACCCGCATGATTTTACCATGAATAGTACCCTTAAGATCGTACGTACTAGATTTAAACTTTCCTAATATAGTATGATTACGGTTACGTGTTAGGATTTTACGTATTACGTACGTGTTAAGTTTTTAATCACGAACACGATAAGTTTTTACTACGCACGAGCACGTAATAATTATTTGACAATAATTAATCACGAACATGCGATCATGAAATCATGTATGTAATTAAAACATGAACTATTATTAATTACGTATATATATTTATTACGAGCGTAAATAAATATATTAGATCACGATAATTATGTAACGGGAACACTTAAAACGCGAACACAAATAATCACGAACAATTAACTTAATATCGAGACACGGAAAAAGGTACGGGTACCCTATGTCGGCCCCCCTACCCGCGGCTACAAGGGACAAATGGGCCAAGCCCATTTGTAATTTTTACTAAAGGGGTTAAATGATTTTTACACTACTCATTTTACAATGACAGAAGATTTTAGCAAAAACCTAAAACCCTCCTCTCTTCTTCTTTGTTTGGCCGCCACCCTCAAAACACCACAAGGAGGTGGTTGTTGATCTTGGATCTTGGAATATTAGTTGGTGATCGTGTTTGTTCTTCGTCCTTTTGATCCACGAATTCGGTAAATCCTTTTAAAACCTTTTTCTTTTAATTTGATCTTTTATAAATCAAGAACATGTTATGTTTTTACAAAAACCTAATTAAAATCACGGATATAACATGAATTGGGGTTTAATAAAATCAAAAGTATTGTTTTAAGGGGTGTTTGTTTTGGCCGCAGCCTACACCGAACCCAAGGGGGGTTTCGGTTTGGCCATCCGACCACCACCGAGACCATATGGTCCCGGTTGGTTGGTGTGGGTCCCACGACAGCATCAAGACAAGGGGTACCCCGATTTGGTTCGGGGTATGGTGTCGATTTCATGTCCGGTTCATGGTTTTTAGTCTAGATCCGGTTCATGGTGTATGTTAGTTTTTTTTATGTTTTATGATCTTATGTTAAAGATTAAATTAATAAAATGACATGATTAATTTAATAAATGACTTAGGTTATTTTAATTATTAATAATCATGAAATTAATTAACCTAAGTATTTTTATATTTTAGACTTATAATTAATTATTTAAAAACCATGATTATAATTAATTAACTAACATGACTTAGGTTATATTAATAATAAATAATAATACATGTTTTAACCTAAGTATTTAACTTTATTTAATTAAAACATGTTATAATTTAATTAAATATTTTAACCTATAGTTTAATTTAATTATATGAAATAATTATTAAACTATACATTATATCATATGACTTAGAAAATAATCATGAAAACACTTAGGCTTATATACTTAGCTTATTTAACCAGCTTATTTCTAATTATGGGAACTTTCTATTTTTAGAAACTTAATTAAATAAGGCAGCTAATCTATTTATGGAAACCTTATATTTTTAGAAACTTATTTA
This sequence comes from Glebionis coronaria, assembly GCA_025667525.1. Classification (NCBI taxonomy): domain Eukaryota; kingdom Viridiplantae; phylum Streptophyta; class Magnoliopsida; order Asterales; family Asteraceae; genus Glebionis; species Glebionis coronaria. Next base: position 292,419,423 of record CM046875.1, read on the forward strand.
TTTCAGGCAGCTAATCTATTTATGGAAACTTATTTAATTAAGGCAGCTGATCTATTTATGGAAACTTTCTATTTTTAGAAACTTATCTATTTTAAGCAGTAAATATATTTTTGGAAACTTTCTATTTTTGGAAACTTTCTATTTTTGGAAACTTTCTATTTTTAGTAACTTTCTATTTTTGGAAACTTTCTATTTTTGGAAATTTTCTATTTTTGGAAACTTTCTATTTTTGGAAACTTTCTATTTTAGGAAACCTGCTATTTTTGGAAAGTTACTTATTATTAGACAGTAAGTATAATAATACATGAAATACCAGAAATACTTAATCAGATTAAACAGAATATAAGATAAATACGGTTTAAGGCTTTAAAACAATAAAACATGGTAAGAATACATAAAATAAGCTAAGACATGACATAAACTAGCTACGTATTTAGTAAGCAGATACTTATTCATGTATGTATTTATGTAGCACTAGTGATACGGAAGTAGGATTTTCTCTCAGTTCATCTTCTTCGTTCATTGGACATAAGGTACAGATTTTCGTCCTTTCAGTGACATTCTTTCCTTGTTAAGATTCCCCGTATGCAGCCAAATTTTTTCCCGTAGTATAAGTTACGTGTTTGATTGCTTATGTTTAATTAATATTACCTATAGCCATATACATGCATGACCAGTTTCACCTAGTTATGGAGTTACCATAACCATAACATTAGAGGCACTGATGTTATGACTTCACCACGGCGGAGTGATTGTTCGTGGCGTCCCTTCAGCTTTTGGCCATTTATATTATATTTATCATGTGGGGCGTATGGGTGCATCCTAGTTACATGTTTTCAGTCGGGATTTCATGGTGAATGTGGTGTGTGCCTTGCATCCTTCACAAGGAGCTGATCCCTCCTACCCAAAAACCAGTATATAAATTAGAGGCAGCCCCTCTAATTTCCATGATGAGGTCACCCCTCCAAGTATTCATGTACGGTGGATTTTCATGACCTATATTGGCTAATGGTAAAATATGACAAACAGTTTTTATAAGATAAACATAAGACTTTCAAACTATAAAACCAGTTTTATCAAGACTTAACCAGGTTACTCGGGACTTAGTTTTCTTCCGCTGTTATATGTTATATGCTTATCCTATTCATGCTTTATTGTACATCCGTGCACTGAGCGTATTTGCTCAGCTGTTTTCCTTTTCTATGTTCCCAAAATGGCAGGTACTCAGGGACGCTCGTAGACACTAAGAATACGTGCATATGTACTGGAAGCTGTCTAGCCTTCTTTACTTTATGCATTTCCTTTCTTATGATACATTTGCTATGGACATTGTTTAGTCCTTTCCTTTACTATACTATGTTTGTGTGTGATGAGCTTTACTTTTGGACTACCGATGTTTGATTCTGGTATTTTCCTTTTATAGTCAAGTAATGTTTAGACATTTTTCCTTGTATGCTTTGATGACACGCCATAATTGCATGTGACATTTCCATTATCAAAATGGGGTGTTACATAGAGTTATGTCTAGAAAATCCTGTTATACTTGTGGTAGCTTTTCACATTTAGCCTATAAGTGTGTCAATGCTTCCAAGGTCAACGCTGACAAAAGGTCAAACACTGTCAGACCCAAAAATTTTGTGGAGCGAAGTCCACAAGTTGTTAGACCAGCCCCATTCTTTACTAAAGGGTCTAACACTTATGGACAAAGACCTTTTCAAAAGACCAATACATGGTCTAATAGGCAATGGGTTCATGCAGCAAACCCTAGGTTCAACGCTGATAAGGGTAATTTCAGCGTTGACAAGACCAAATCAAACGCTGACATAAACGTTGCAAGACCAAATAATGGTAAATATTTGCAACCACAGGGAAAGGGGTCTAAAGCTTCTTCTAGCTTGACATGGAGACCTAAGCAAGATCAAAACCCTAATTCTAATGGGATTTCTATGACCTGTAACAGATTTAATTATATTTCAAAGGTCATCACAAAACCAATTGGGGTTAACTGGGTGTTAAATCCAAAAAGGGATGAACAAGGTGTTGTTATGAGGACTAGGTCTGTTCTTGTTGAACAACCAAATGAATCCAAGTCTGCTCAGGCTTGGGTTCCCAAAGAAAACTAATTTGTTTTCTTTATGTGCAGGGCATTCAAAAGAAGGTAAATGATTATGGCTATTGGGATAGTGGATGCTCTAGGCACATGACTGGGATGGAAGATTATCTCACAAACTTCACTCCCATTAAGGATGGTGATAAAGTTTACTTTGGAGGCGGACATGGAACTATCACAGGCAAAGGAACTCTTCTCACCAACAATTTGCGTTTTGAAAATGTGTTTATGGTAAAAGAACTTGATTATAATCTTTTTAGTGTATCACAAGTTTGTGATAACAAAAATAAGGTTCTTTTTACTGATACTGAATGCTTGGTGTTGAGCAAGGATTTTAAAATACCAGATGAGAAATTCATTGATTATAGGACACCTAGGCATAAGGACATTTATAATGTGAATCTTAATGGAATTAGGATGAATAATAACTTGTCAAGTCTTTATGCTAAAGCTTCAGTTGATGAAAGTAATATATGGCATAGGAGACTAGGGCACATTAACTTTAAAAATATAAACAGACTTGTGAGACATGGCTTGGTTGATGGTTTGCCTGAAAAGGCTTTCCACAATGACCACTCTTGTGTTGCATGCCTTAAAGGCAAACAACACAAGGTCTCATTTAAGTCTAAACAGGTGCACTCTAGTTCTAAACCACTTCACTTGCTGCATATGGACCTGTTTGGTCCAACTAATATAGAAAGCTTGAATGGTAAATCTTACTGCTTTGTCATTACTGATGACTTTTCTAGGTTTACTTAGACTTTCTTTTTAGCCTTGAAAAGTGACACTTCTGATACTTTAATTAACTTTATTAACCAAATTGAAAAGAAGACTGGTAATGAAGTTAAGATGCTTAGAAGTGACAATGGTGGTGAGTTTAGAAATAAGCTTTTGGATAATTTTTGTGCCAAGAAAGGGATTACTAGACAGTTTAGTGTTGCCAGAACCCCACAGCAAAATGGGGTTGCTGAGAGAAAGAATAGAACCCTAATTGAAGCAGCCAGGACTATGTTGGCTGATGCTCACTTTCCCATTGCTTTTTGGGCTGAGGCTGTGAATACAGCTTGTTATGTACAGAATAGAGCATTAGTCAACAAGATACATAACAAAACACCTTATGAGTTACTTTGGGGAAGGAAACCTAATATTGGTTTTCTTAAACCTTTTGGTTGTCATGTAGTTGTGTTGCACACTAGTGATGCCTTAGGTAAATTTAGTGCTAAAGGTGATGAAGGCTACTTCATGGGTTATTCAGTGCAGAGTAAAGGATATAGGGTTTACATTAAGAAGGAAAAACGTATACTTGAAAAAGTACATGTTAGGTTTTTAGAAAGTAAACCTAGTGATCCTGAAAGTGGTCCAAATTGGTTATTTGACTTGGAACCTCTATCTATGACTATGAATTATATGCCTGTTACTAATCCAAACATTGTGAAGGTAACTTCAGGTGTTGTGGAAGAACTAGTTGTTGATGTTTCAGGTACACATGTTAATGAAGAGGTTGGATCACAAGTATACAAGTCATCTCCCATACTTGAGTATGTCACTATTCCCATATGGACAGATGCTTTTGCTGCTGCTGGAAAGGAAAATGGTGGTCCCCAAGTATCACCAGCTAACAACATGCATGGTCTTTGAGGCGCTGACAAAGGAAAATCTGGCGCTGACAAGACAAATTCAGGCGTTGATGGCTCAAACGTTGACAACTCTAATTTAGGCGTTGATTGTCTGAACGCTGACAACCTTGGTTTAGGCGTTGACAACTCATTTGACCATATTTTCTCTTCCAATTTTGAACAAGGTAAACCTTCAAGCAGAAATGGAGAGGTTCATACAGATATTGATGGAAGAGAGTCTGAAGAAGATATTGTTAACATGGAAATGAGATTGAAGACAATAGACTTTTTGAGAGAGGAGTTCTTACTTCTACAATGAAGGATCACCCCTCTTCTCTGATTATTGGTGATGTGATGTCTCCTGTTCAAACTAGAAGATCTCATCAGAATCTTGGAGGATTTATTGCCAATATACACAAGAAGGTTGATACCCCTCTTGTTCAAGCATGTTTGTTTGCCTGTTTTCTGTCACAACAGGAAGCGAAGAAGATTTTTGATGCTCTCAAAGAACCAAGTTGGGTGGAAGCAATGCCGGATGAGCTTCACCAATTTGCTATTCAGGATGTTTGGGAGTTGGTTGATTGTCCCAGATATTTCAGACCTATTGGGACAAGATGGGTTCTTAGAAACAAGAAAGATGAAAGAGGCATTGTGGTCAGAAACAAGGCACGTTTAGTGGCTCAAGGATATACACAAGAGGAATGGATAGACTATGAGGAGGTCTTTGCACCAGTTGTAAGGATTGAGGATATAAGGATATTTCTAGCCTATGCTTCCTGCATGGGCTTTACTGTCTATCAAATGGATGTGAAGAGTGCTTTCCTTTATGGCACAATTGTTGAGGAGGTTTATGTAATGCAGCCTCCCGGTCTTGAAGATCTAGAGCATCCAGACAAGGTATATAGAGTCAAGAAAGCTATGTATGGACTTCATCAAGCCCCAAGAGCATGGTATGGCACATTGTCCACCTATCTGGTGGAAAATGGATTCAAAAGGGGCACCATAGACCAGGCCTTATTTACAAAGAAGACTGGTAAGGATGTCTTACTTGTTCAGGTTTATATGGATGAAATCATTTTTGTGTCTACAAACCCAAAGATGAGTGAATACGTTTCCAAGCTTATGACACAGAAATTCAAGATGAGTGCAATGGGGGAGATGAACTTCTTTCTAGGGTTACAAGTTCAGTAGAAAGAAGATGGTATCTTCATCTCTCAGGATAATATGTAGCAGAAATCTGGAAGAAGTTTGACTTTTCACCACATGAGAAAAGGGCTAGTACTCCTATGGATAGAGAACATCCTTGGGGAAAAGTTGGAGATGGAAAAGATGTGGATGTCAGGCACTATAGATCAATGATTGGTTCATTGATGTATCTCATAGCCTCAAGACCTGACATTATGTTTGTTGTGTGTGCATGTGCACGCCATCAAGTGACTCCCAAAGAGTGTCACCTTCATGCTGTCAAGAGAATCTTTAGGTATCTTAGATGTTATCCAGATCTTGGATTATGGTATCCAAAATATTCACCATTGGAGCTTATTGCATATTCAGACAGTGACTATGGTGGTGACAAATTTGATAGAAAATCCACAACTGGTGGATGTCAATTTCTTAGGAGTAGGTTGATATCTTGGCAATGCAAGAAACAAACAGTGGTGGCCAATTCTACAACTGAAGCAGAGTATGTAGCTGCAGCTGCTTGTTATGGAGAAGTCTTATGGATTCAGAACCAGCTGTTGGATTATGGGTATAATTTCATGCATACCAAGATTTTTGTAGACAATAACAGTACTTTATGCATTATTAAAAATCTTGTACATCATTCTAAAACAAAACACATAGAAATTAGACATCATTTTATAAGAGATTGTTTTGAAAAGGGTTTAATACAACCAGATAGGGTTGACACAGAAGAAAATGTGTCTGATTTATTAACTAAACCTTTTGATACTGGAAGGTTTCAATACTTGGTAACAAGTATTGGAATGATCAATCTCACATAATATGTGTTTTGGGATCTTTTTGTAAAAGTATGTACATGATATGCATTGTTATTGGTCTTTTTGAAAAAGTTAGATTTTCCACTATATTTGTCTAACACTGACAAAGGTTATCTTAACGCTGATATGTGTTATCGTGACGTTGTCAGCAACATGTTAGTTTTGTGGTTTTTGATCTAAGTGTGCAGGTGGTGTTAGCATTGTACCATTGGATACATATTTGCATATGGATCCTTGTAGAATCAATTGGAGCATGTTTCAATTTATGGATGATGGTTGGAATATTTTTCTTCCTATCTTGACATAAATTTTTATTTACATGCATATTATTTGGCAACTTGTGTATCACTGTTTAAGGGGAGGTTTTAGGCACCTTTAGGAATTTTGGTTATTCTTATAATACTCTTATCACAATTCTAGATTGTGTCCACAGGTGAGTATGAGTTAGTTTACTAAATCATGAGGCACTGTAGCATGAAAAGTTGACATACTATGCATGCTGCCAAGACATTTTTGGCCTAGAATTGGATGTGGTCTGTTGGGAGACTTGGGAATGCTTTATAATGGGTTTACTTGGGAGTTACAAGGAATTTTATGAGATAACTTAGTTGTTAAGAATTTTGGTTAGCAAGGGACACTAGAGGACTGTTATGTCTATCTTGCACAAGCAAGTGTGCATAACTGGACAGTGCTTGCCGCCCTATAATAATTATCAATTTATAGGTTATCTTCACTAGGATAAATTACTTTGTTAAGGTCCTTTTTCATTTTTATTACTTTTATTTTTGGACACTGACAAATGTTTTTCCAGCGTTGTTATGACCAATTTATACGTTGACATGGCTTTGGCAAACGTTGACAAGAATATAGCCGTTGGGCGTTGATGGGTTATTTTTGACCGTTGACACTCATTGGGACCTACCCAGTTGTTATTTTTGACAAATTTTGGGGCTGTAATTTTGGGAGTAGATAACTTTTAATTAATGCACAAGATAACTTATTTTCTTTTCAATATTTTCATCATTATATTTTGAAAATACTTGCCTTATTTTTGACCAATCACATGTGCCTATCTCTCCTATATATTTGGCTCCTATTTTTAAACAGGGTACTTCATATTCTTGTCTAACACTTTTTCTCCTATAATTCATCTTTCATCAATCTTTAACAAACAACTTTCTTCAACATTGGCACCAAAGTTTAAACCAAGTGACTTGGTATTGGGATTCCGGAGTCAGCACAACATGATTGCTTATTTGGAGGCTGATGATACTTTGTTTCCACAATACACTCAGATGTTGGCGTATTTGAATGCATCACTAATTAGGTATGCACTTTCCCATGCTCCTCTCATCCCTTCCACTCATATTAAATAATTTTGGAACACTGTTAGTTCCTCAACAATTAATAATGTGACTACATTATCAGCTATTGTTCATGGGCGTACTTGGGTGGTTACTGAAGCCTTGGTTCGCCAGGCTTTGCACCTTAATGATGCAGAAGGTATAACTACCCTCCCCATCAATGAAATAGAACAAGGACTTCGGGCTTTGGGGTATCCTTTCCCTGATGATGGAACTTTAAATTAAAATATCATAAACAAGAGTTTCCCCCAGCCTGGAAGTACCTCATACATGTCATACTTCAATGTTTGAGTCCCAAATGTACTGCACATAATGAAATTAACAGATCAATTGCTAGTGCAATTGTGTGCATTACAAATGGGCAAAAGTTTAATTTTTCAAAACTGATTTTTGATGGCATGTGTAAAAACAAAGGGAATAAGATGACTTTGGCTTATCCCAGATTTTTGCAAATGGTTTTTGATGTGCAAAATTACTGCACAAGGGATCATGATGATTTTTATTTGATCCCTGTGCAAAAGAAAGCTATTTTTAGTAAGATGAACTCACCCCCTCACCGTGAATTACCCCTCACCTAGGCTATGCTTGTTGTTATTGCAGTCGCACAACCCCAACCAGACCCACAACCACAACTTTACCCAATACCAGAACCTTTGCCTTCACCTCAACACATGGAAATAGACCAAGAATCCTTCAACACTGACATGTTAAATGTTGGCGTTGACACAAGTAATCCAAACATTGACACCTTTCCTTCACAGACCCAAATACCCCTTAACCTTCAAACAACCACCCAATCCACATCATCTTCTACCCCACCTGAATATAGGTTGCAAAAACGCCCAAGGACTACTGGAGTGTTCTCCTCTAGTGGTCCTAGCCATGTAGCAGAGAGAACCACCACCACAAGTGTGGTTGGTGCTATGGATGAGGCTGGGACTATTGGTACTCGCTTAGATGCATGCCAAGACAGTCCTAACATCTTTAAGACCTCATCCATGCCCCATGACTCTACTTTGGGAGGTCAAATACCCATTCTAGAGGAGGGCAGATTGGAACCATACACAATGCTAGAATTAACGGCTGTCTGCATTAGCTTGCAAAAGCAAAATGCAAACCTTGTTGGGATTAAAATATAGCCAGTCTACTTAAGCGCTGACAAGAGTAAAACAAGCGTTGATAGGAAAAAAACAAACACTGACAGATCAAGCGTTGACAAGAAGAAGTCAATCGTTGATACATTAAAGACAAGCACTGATGGAAAGATTTAGTCTACGCGTATATTGTTTCTAGTTTGTTTCTAGTAAGGATAAGTTCAACTTTGTATTTTCTGTAATTATCTTTACCTAGAAGAGTTGATACGTAGACTCTTGTACAAGGCTTCTTATATCTATAAAAGAAGACCTTTAGGTTATTGTTCAATATATGTTTTCATACGTTAAACACTTTCATTGTAAGCAAGTTTGTTATCATTAATCAAGTGAAAGTTTGTTTACATCTTTGTGTGTTCTTGTTTAAGTGTTAATTCTGCATAACACTTAGATTATCATATACATATACAAAGGTTTCTCTACGTGTATAACTTGATCTAATCTCGTATACATAAAGCTAAATCGATCTAAGTTTGGGATCAACAAGTGGTATCAGAGCTTGTTGAGAAACTTTTGATCTTAAAGAACACAAGAACCCTAATTTTCACAAAACCCTAAAAACATCATGTCAAATCAAGAAGTAACCTCCTCCTCCTCACCTTTAACAAACATCAAGATTCCCATGCTTGATGCAACCAACTTTGAGTTGTGGAAATTCAACTTTGAACAATATCTGGGGATCTATGACTACACTCTCTGGGAGATTATTGAATATGGAAACACATTCAATAAAGCTCAAAAGATTGCTGATGCCATTGCTGCAAGATCAGCTGTTGCTGGATGTTCAGAAGCATATAAGAAAGAAAAACCTGATGATGGTAGAGCTGTGTCTGCTGAAGACATAGCAAAGAAAAGGGTTGATATGAAAACCCTAAACATTTTGAAACTCTCTTTGAGACAAGAGAACCAGCATAAATACAGAGGTTATGAATCTGCAAAGGACCTTTGGGCAGCCTTTGAAGTTGCATATGGTGGCAATGATGATACTAAGGAAGAGAAGAAGAAGCAACTCATGCATGAGTATGCTGTTTTCAAGGCTCAACCTAATGAGAAGCTTAGCAGTGTTAGAAGCAGACTGCTTGTCATTACGAGTAAGCTGTCCTTCATGGGGACACAAGTTGGTGATGTTGACACTATTGCCACCTTTCTTAAAAGCCTTGGTGATGCGTGGAAGATTGAGGCAAGATCTATACTTGCCAATAACACTCACAAAAGTTCTACTTTTGATGATATCTACAACAAACTAAGGCTGTTGGAGAATGAAACTCTTTTGGAGCATGGAAGTAAGTCTACCAACAGTAACATTGCCTTCTTCTCACATAGTGAAGGTCAATTTAATCAGAAGGACTCTTACATACATCCAGTTACTGGATCAACATGTGTCAACGCTGGAACATGTCCTGTCAACGCCTCATATTCAGACGCTGACACATACAAAAGTGACTCACCAAGAGTTAAACCTGCTGGTTTGGATCTGGATACTGTATGTGCTTATATTTCTTCTTTGCCCAATGGTTCAGTGATTACATATGAGGACCTTGAGCAAATAAGTGATGAGCACTTGGAAGAGATGGATATTAAGTGGAACATAGCTCTTGCTAGTATAAGAGCAAACAGGTGGAATAGAAGGTTTAAGAAGAAGATGACCTTCAATGCAAAGGACACTGCTGGATTTGATAAATCCAAAGTTGATTGCTACAACTGTCATCGTATAGGGCACTTCATGAGGGAATGCAGATCTCCAAGAAGATCTGATGCTGGCAAACCCTCAAGCCAAATTGTTAAGGCTCAGGATACTAAGGCCATGGTTGCAGTGCAAGAAACTGATGGTATGGGATGGGACTGGAGCTATTTGGCTAAGGATGGGGAAGAGGATAAAGCTTTGGTTGCTGAAATAGAAAAAGAAGAGCATGTTCAATATGCTCTCATGGCACACTCCCCCTCTTCATCAGATAATGAGGTATACGATGATGCTTTTTGTAGTAAGGGTTGTAGGTTAAATACTGAGAAACTTAACAAAGAGGTGTTAAGATTATTAGATGATGTGAGTACTGAAAGATGCAAACTGTCTAATTATCAACTTGCTCTCACTCAAACTGAGAAGACAGTTTCTGAGTACAAGAAAATGGAATTTGATTTAAAAGACAAAATAAATATCTTAAAACATGAGTTAAATGCTAGTAATGATGTTAGAAACATCATGGAAAGGGTTAATGGTGAGTTACAGGCTAAGTTAGATGAGGCCATTAAGAATAAGGATAATGTTGGCCTTAAAATTCAGAGATTTGATAAGGCCACACAAACCCTGGGAGAATGTGTTAATAAACAAATGGATCCTAAGGATATGACTGGGATTGGGATGAAAGACTATACTATGGTTCCACCACCAGCTGGGGACTTCTATGGTGTCCAAAGAAAGGGCCTATCTTGGACTGGTCTACCAGAACTCCAAGAGGAGGAATTTATTCCTCCACCAAGAGTCATTACCCCAGTTGAAGAGTATCAACAGAAGTTGACTGACTTGAATGAATGGAAGAAAGCCAACCCTACCTTATTTGTTAAGGGTGGCTTGTTGTGTGAAAGTCCTAATGAGTCAACCCCTATTAAGGTAACAAACCCAATCACTGGTAAGGCTGTTGACCTTGGCTCAAACACTGTTAGAAAACCTAGCATCAAGTATGCAGAAATGTATAGGAATACTAGGTCACCTAAAAGCCAAGTTAGTAATGATGGAACATGCTTCTTCTCTTCTAGACCTAGGGTTGTGTCTAGAAAAGCCTGTTACACTTGTGGTAGCTTTTCACATTTAGCATATAAGTGTGTCAACGCTTCCAAGGTCAACGCTGTTAAAAAGTCAAACGTTGTCAGACCCAAAACTTATGTGGAGCAAAGTCCACAAGTTGTTAGACAAGCCCCTTTCTTCACTAGAGGGTCTACCACTCATGGACAAAGACCATTTCAAAATACCAATACTTGGTCTAATAGGCAATGGGTTACTGTAGCAAACCCTAGGTTCAATGCTGACAAGGGTAATTTCAGCGTTGACAAGACCAAATCCAACGCTGACAGAAACGTGACCAGACCTAAATATTTGCAACCACAGGGTAAGGGGTCTAAAGCTTATTCAAGCTTGACATGGAGACCTAAGAAAGATCAAAACCCTAATGATAATGTGATTTCTATGACCTGCAACAGATTTAATTACATTTCAAAGGTCATTACAAAACCTATTAGGGTTAACTAGGTATTTCATCCAAAGATGGATGAACAAGGGGTTGTTATGAGAACTAAGTCTGTTCTTGTTGAACAACCAGATGAATCCAAGTCTGCTAAGGCTTGGGTTCCCAAAGAAATATAACTTGTTTTCTTTATGTGCAGGGCATTCAAAAACAGGTCAATGATTATGGATATTGGGACAGTGGATGCTCCAGGCACATGACAGGGAAGGAAGATTATCTGACTAACTTCACTCTTATCAAGGATGGTGATAAGGTTTACTTTGGAGGAGGATATGGAACTATCACAGGCAAAGGAACTCTTCTCACCAAGAACTTGCGTTTTGAGAACGTGTTTCTGGTAAAGGAACTTGATTACAATCTTTTTAGTGTATCACAAGTTTGTGATAACAAAAATAAAGTTCTGTTTACTGATACTGAATTCTTGGTGTTAAGCAAGGATTATAAAATCCCAGATGGGAAATATATTGACTATAGAACACCTAGACATAAAGACATCTATAATGTGAATCTTAATGAGATTAGGATGAATAACAATATGTAATGTTTTTATGCTAAAGCTTCAGTAGATGAGAGTAATCTATGGCACAAGAGACTAGGGCACATAAACTTTAAGAATATAAACAAGCTTGTGAGACTTGGCTTGGTTGATGGTTTGCTTGAAAAGGCTTTCCACAATGACCACTCTTATGTTGCATGCCTTAAAGGCAAGCAACACAAGGTCTCATTCAAGTCTAAACAGGTGCACTCTAGTACTAGACCACTTTACTTGCTGCATATGGACCTGTTTGGTCCAACTAATATAGAGAGTTTGAATGGTAAATCATACTGCTTTGTCATCACATATGACTTTTCTAGGTTTACTTGGACTTTCTTTTTAGCTATGAAGAGTGATACTGCTGACAGTTTAGTTGATTTTATTACTCAGATAGAGAAAAAAACTGGTAATGAAGTTAAAATGCTTAGAAGTTACAATGGTGGTGAGTTTAGAAATAAGCTTTTGGATGATATTTTTGTGCCAAGAAAGGGATTACTAGGCAGTTTAGTGTTGCAAGAACCCCACAACAAAATGGGGTTGCTGAGAGAAAGAATAGAACCCTAATTGAAGCAGTCAGAACTATGTTGGCTGATGCTCACTTTCCCATAGCTTTTTGGGCTGAGGCTGTGAATACAGCATGCTATGTTCAAAATAGAGCATTGGTCAACAAGATACAGAACAAAACACCTTATGAATTACTTTGGGGAAGGAAACCTAATATTGGTTTTCTTAAACCTTTTGGTTGTCATGTAGTTGTTCTTGATACTAGTGATGCCTTAAGTAAATTTAGTGCAAAAGGTGATGAAGGCTATTTCATGGGTTATTCAGTGCAGAGCAAGGGATATAGGGTTTATCTTAAAAAGGAAAAACGTATACTTGAAAGAGTACATGTTAGGTTTTTAGAGAGTAAACCTAGTGATCCTAAAAGTGGTCCAAATTGGTTGTTTGACTTGGAACCTCTATCTAGGACTCTAAATTATATGTCTGTCACTAATCCAGACATTATGAAGGTAACTTCAAATGTTGTGGAAGAACAAGTTGTTAATGTTTCAGGTACACAGGTTAATGAAGAGGTTGGCCCACAAGCAGACAAGTCATCTCCCATACAAGAGTATGTTACTATCCCCATATGGACAGATGCTTTTGCTGCTGCTGCTGTTGCTGGAAAGGATAATGGTGGTTCCCAAGTACCACCAGTTAATAACATGCATGGTCCTTCAGGCGCTGACAAGGGCAAATTTAGCGCTGACATGACAAATTCAGACGTTGATGGCTCAAACGTTGACAACAACATTTCAAGCGTTGATAGCCCAAACGCTGACAACCAAGGTTCAGGCGTTGACAAGAACTTTTGAGCATCTTTTCTCTTCTAATTTTGAACAAGGTGAACCTTCCAATTTATATGAAGAGGTTCATCCTACTATTGATGAAAGAGAGTTTGATGAAGATATTGGCAACTTGGATAATGAGATTGAAGACAACAGACTTTTTGAAGGAGGAGTTCTCACTTCTACTATGAAGAATCATTGATGTAGTGGTTTTACTACTCTTTAGGAAAAGAGAGCAAAAGTGGCAAGTATTAAGTACGACAATTTAGGAAAACCGTGTACAAATGACCCAAGATGGGGAATCGTTCTCAAGGAGGCTTAGTGTGTATGTGATGAAATGATTATCTTTGTGATTATATATGTGAGAAAGAAAAATAAAAATGAGAAAAGAAGAGAATGATGGTTACGATGTCGAATTAAACTAAGACGAAAAAGGTGTACACGTAAAACCGTAAAAAGCACCAAAATTAAAATTTTACCCTAAAAATTCCTAAAAATTACTAAGAATCCACAAAAATATTCTAAGAGTTTACAAAAAATCCAAACTTGCCAAAACCTTTTAATTAATTAAATAATGACTTTTTAATGCTAATTAAAGCCCTAAAAATCAAAATTAACTATTAAAAAGTCCCCAACAAGATCTTTAAGTTTGTAAACCTCAAAAATACCCTAATTAAACTAAAAAGTATTTTTCAAAATTTTAAACCTCTAAAAACTATTTTTAAACAATTAAAAACTACTAAAATCAATGAAAACTTAAATTAATTCTAGAAAATTATTAAAAGACTCTAAAAATATTTGGAAAGTTGCAAAATTCCTAATTAAGTGTCTACAATCTAAGAAAAATATAAAAACTTAGAAAATCAGACTTTTAATTTTTAACAATAAAATAATATTAAAATATTATTAAAAATCCAAAAATCATAAAAAATTCTAAAAACTTGCAAACTATCTTTATTTAACCTAAATAACTCAGAAATGAAAGTGAAATTACCTAAGTACCCTTAATGAGCCTAGAAAATGGGCTATACCCAAAACAGATCACTAAATGGGCTAATTTGGGCCTAATATAAAAAGTGTCCAAAGTAAGCCCAAAAAGCACTACTTGACTCAAAATTTGATTTTAAACAACTTTTTTAAAAGGCCCAAAAGCTGAGAGTGTGAAATAAGCTAGTTTATACCAAACAGATTATTCTTAATGGGCTTTTTTGGCCCATTAAGCTATAAGCCAATGCCATAAGCTGAAATTAGACACACAAGCTTCTTTTGTCCTAAATAAGACTTCTTTAAAAAGAAATTTGAAATAAGCCCAAGGAATAAGCCTGAAAAAGCAATAAGCAATCTACAGAAAACAACAAAATAGTCATTTTTGAGTTCTAGGCCACCCCAAAAGCTGATTCAAGTTTCTAAAGCTTTTAAATGACTTAATTAAGCAAAATAAACAAAGAGTTTTCAAATAAGCTGACTCAATAAGCTGGAAAAAGCAAATAAGCAGCTTATGTAAAAGTCAAATAAGTTGGTTTTCTAGTAAAAAGTCAAAGTCAAAGTCAAAGTCCAATAAGCTCTAGTCTAATCAAATGGGCCAAATAATGAAGATCTATCACAAAAAATAAGTTGTTGCAGGTCTGGATAAGCTAAAATAGCTTATTGATTAGCTGAGTTCAAAATAACACTAGCAGGGGCTAGTTTTGGGTGTTGAGCAGTGAAAACTTTTTCCACTGCTTGACTTGTTTGACTTTTTGTCTTTAGTGAACTTTTTTGTGATTCAGATTACACAAAGGCACCCAAATGATCTTTGGATCAAAAGGAGTCAATAACAATCAATATATCACAAACACAATCACCCAATTGATACAGTTTAATCAATAAAGTACCAGATCTAGCAAAAACATGAAACAATAAGCAGTTAAGCACTTATAAGCAGTTTTAGCAATAATCAGCCAACCAAATTCAACCAAATGCATACACAAGCTATTATAAACCATAATGAACAAGTTTAAACAGTTTTCATGCAATGGCTTAAAGCCTAAATCAAGATTCAAGCTTATGAATGTTACTGATGAACACTAAACACTAGCAGATTTCACCTTGCTGATGTATTTGACACACAAGCCAGATTCAACACCTCAAATCTCACAAACAGGTTACAATAATGATGTTTTAACAACATTTGACCCTAAGCATGCATAAACTCTAGGTTTTCCCAAATTCTTAGGTTAAAACAGTCAAACTAAACAAGATATAGCAGATTGTTTGATTTTAAGGTTTAGGTCCAAAACTTGCAGCAAAAGACCCTCAAACAAGTGTATAACAGATACCAAGCACAAACAACACCTTCTAACAACACAATACCAAGATTTCAACTTAAATAGGTAGACCCAAACACCCCTTTATCTTTTCAAATCCAATTTTAAACAACAAAAAGTGTGATTCAGTTAACCCAATGATTAATCAAGCATACAAACAACATAATCATGCAAGACTAAGCAGATTTAAGACAAGAAATTAACAAGAACACCAATAGAGCACAAATCCACACAAATTCCAATTTTTATCAGATTTTCAAGGATTTCAAGACAAACCTCATGGATGTACATCCACACCCACGAATTTATGAGCTTATGTGCTAGCTAGAACAAGCACAAGATTCCAATAACAACCCTGCCAAGATTCAACAAGGTAAGTAGCACAATATCAAAATCAGAAACTTAAAAAGCCTTGATAATTGCAACCTTGTTACCCCACACTTGATTATCCCCAAATTAAAAGCCTCACCACACCTTAATTATCACAATTAGGATGCTATGATCAGCCCTATAACCCAAGAACTCCAAGGTTGAAACAAGAACTTAGCAAAATATCAAGCTTGAAGGAAAAATGCACACTTTTGCACTCTCCTTAAAAATAGATTTTGAGATTCAAATTCAGTAAACAATTAACATAAACAAGCATAAAATAAGATGGCACTTGGTCTTTCTTCAACACACTTAACACAATTTCATTAATATGAAAACATGATTTACAAGTGCTTGAACAAGGAAAAACCAAAAGCAGAAATAAATGTAATGAGCTAGACCCTTTATATAGAGGGTGTACATGGTCCTAGAAAGCTGAAAATGTAAAAACCCTAAGCAAATAACTTCCAGAAATGCCCTTGTGGAAATTTGAAATCTTGAGCTCATGTGACTTTATCTTGGACGTTTGTGGAGTGTATAGCTGTAGAAAGGTGATCAAGGGTCTCAAATAAGCTTAGTTTCCAAGCTTTGTTGTGGGACGTTGGATCTTTATCACTGTTTTGTCTTCTTCTCCAAGAGGTGAGACAAGGGTTTTTCACGTGTCTAAGGCAGTGAGGTGGCAGTCCATTTGAGAGTTGGGTTGTAATCAGGGTCACCTTAATCACTAATCTGCACAATTTTGGTGTTTAATTTTTTGTAATTAACAAAACCCCAATTTTGTTCTTGAGGTAAATAGTCCCTTGTTTGATCCGGATTAAGGAGTAATTAAGTTTAAAAAGTTGTTAAGGCGCCAAGGATTAAAAATAATAAACTGGTGAGTGGATTGCTTAGGTGGAGGAATGGTGGAGTGTGATTGGTTGAAAGGAGTTAGTGGGACAGGTGTCAATCTCCCATAGGTCTAGGTGTCTTAGGTTGTCTGCCAGCTTACACCCTCCATCTTTCAGCAACTTTTCATTTCCATTCAAACTTCTATCAATGCCCATTTAAGCTTTATCAACTTTTCATTTTATACACTTTTGCCCCAAAACATTTTGCAAAGTGAATTCAGGGGTAATTCTTGCCATTTTGTGATTCTTGAGGGACTGATTTGGCATTTTCTTCAATGGTAATGGTCTTGACTTGTATATTTCATATTTTGGAGGGCTGAAATTGCCAAGTCATAATGATTGAGGGACCATTTTTGCCAAATCTTCAAAGTTAAGGGTCCTTTTGTAATTTTGGGATTTTCAAAGGACCAAACTTGTAATTTCTTGTTCTTTGAAGGACTTCATGATATATTTGACTTTGTGGATAATAATGGTTGACAATTTAGCTTTGTTGAGGGGCTAAACTTGTCAATTCTTCAAAGTGGAGGGCCCTTTTTGTAATTTTGACAAACTTTAGGGACCAAACTTGTAATTATGAAGATACAAGGGTATAAAGTGTCAATTCTTCCATATTGGAGGACCCTTCTTCATAAGTCTTCAAATTTTCAAGGGTTTTTCTTGGGAAAGTCTTCATTAGGACTTGGTTCATTGTGCGGCTTCGTTTCCCGTGTTCGTTTTTGCATGATTCTTGTGATCTTTTGTCATTTTCTCAATATCCATACCTAAAATATACAAGAAACAAACACACGCATATATATGGGTATTTTGATGATATTTAATGCATTTTAAGCCCTTTTTGGACGATGAGACTATGTATAAAAGCAGTCTCATCACTCCCCCATACTAAACCATTGCCGTGCCCTCACGCAATGCTAGAATAATGTATCGTAGCACCTCCGAAATTCATTTTTATTCCCTTTATTGAACGATAAACTAGCTACACTACTACTATTGCTACTACTACTTGCGTTTTAGACATAATGTATGATTCTCATCGCAAAATGGAACGTTTAGGTTCATAGAATAAGAACACGTGAATGCTTCGTTAGAAATAATTTCATCGTCCTCGATTTTCACCCCAATTCCATGCCAAGCGTGCAACGAGATCATTGTGATTATAAGTTAGTAATGCTAACACTACTCATATGCCCCAATCACGTACTTATCCTCCCATTATTCCTAAGTTGTATCTCTTATATTTTATATTGTCTTGAATGTTTCACGAGGATACATTGTTTGACTTATGCGATAATAGAGATTTAGGTCTAAAAATAGAGTCCTAATGGTGTAACCAAGACCATCAAATCAATAACCCCTCCCAATAGACAAGGATGTCAAAAAATTAAGTTGACAAGAAGAATCGATAGACACGGTTTTATAACGGTTTTGAACATGAGACTTATTACCAAGACTTTTATACGCCCCCTAACGGAAGGGCCTTATTATCATTGGTTTACCTCCATATTTTATTCAACTTCGCCATGAAGCTTTTATTATGACTTCGGTCTTTCCTTGCCTTTTATTATCCACCTCATCAGTAGTTTTATTAGCCAAAGACGTATATCCTCACGTTAAGGCGAATTTTAGATCTTTAAAGCTTCGAAGATTAAGGCTTGATTCACTTTAAATTTTGCATAGATTTTTCGGCCTTGTGGGGCTTCAAATTGTTTGCTTGATTTAGGTGAGCACTTGAAATCTTATTATTGGGTGAAGCTTTTGATTATTAGGGTGCCAATACTTCAAAACCGTGACGCTGACGATACCTTAATGTCTTCCCAATTTAATTACACAGAAGCTACTAGAAAATACTAGAAACCCAACAATCCCAACTAAACCGCTAAGTCAATATTTATTAAGCAAAAAATATTTACATGCGAAGGGAGAATAAGCAAACAACGAGAACACATGAGTTTTTGAAAGAATACGAGTACTCTACGTTTAGCATAGTAACTTTTAATTAACCCTATCATTTCTCGTCCTCATTTAAGAGACTTAGCCTAATGTGAAGTTAAGGAATCAAAGATAAGTGCTCAACACGCACGGTCGAGTAAAAAATTACTCTTATTCTCGCCATCGGAAAACCTACATTCGTGTCTTCAAACACTTATAAAACATGAGAAAATTTTTAAAATTTGGCCATTTTTAGCCTTATTTTGCAACAAAAATGATAAACAAAAAGATAAATTTTGGAAAACGTGAAGGTTTGGCAAGGCAAGTATCTATTCACCCCCCCATACTAAAGTTAAACATTGTCCTCAATGTTTCGAGTCTAGGGGTGCAAACACCCCCATACTAGAGACGTAGTCGAATGCCTAATCTAGCATGGAAAGGGTGTAACCAATAAATTAATAGCCATTTATGAATGTGCTATAAACCTAAGGTTAGAACATCAAAAGGATATATCATGGATATTGAGAAAGTCTTCAAATCAAACGATCGAGTGCTCCCATAGAACGAACACGAGAGGCTCCAATCGTGAAGATCATGATCATCTAAAGTCCACAATTCACAAACAACCACAGAACAAAAGTTGGAAGGGCACAAATCCCCACACGTTACTACATTAGAAAGCGATAATATATACATAGGATAAGCATGGGACTCCCCCACGAGGCACCTCGTTTTTGATTACCAAGTCATGAGCTCGACTCGATCCCCTCAATACTAATTATCATTGGGGAAGGTGACTTGGTCGAGGTAGTTCAAGGATGGAACTTCCCCGCCAAAGTAGTGCTTCAACCTATGTCCATTCACCTTGAAATTGGGGCCATCATTTTGAGCTAGCTCGATGGTCCCATACGGAAATACTTGAGTCACGGTGAATGGACCGGACCAACGGGATTTCAACTTACCGGAAAAGATTTTCAATCGAGAGTTAAAAAGCAAAACTTGATCCCCAATGTTAAAAACCCGGTTTTTAATTTTAGAATCATGCAACTTTTTAGTTTTTTCTTTGTAAATCAATGAATTTTCATAAGCGATATCCCTTAATTCATCCAATTCATTTAATTTCATTTTCCGGTTTTTTCCCGCGGTCTCCATATCATCATTACAATGCTTTAGGGCCCAATAAGCCTTGTGCTCCAATTCGATTGGCAAATGACAATTCTTCCCATACACAAGCTTATAGGGAGTGCACCCAATGGGTGTCTTATGAGCGGTGCTAAAGGCCCTTAAAGCATCGTCCAACTTATCCGACCAAGATTGTCGGTTTTCCCCATCTCTCCAAGATCCTCTTCAACGCTCGGTTTGAAACCTCGACTTGCCCACTCGTTTGTGGGTGATAAGCTGTAGAAAGCTGATGTGTAACCCCATATTTCCTTAGGACCCTTTCGAATTGGTCGTTACAAAAATGGGTTCCACGATCGCTTATGATCGCACGAGGGGTTCCAAACCGAGAAAACAAGCTTTTCAAAAACTTGACTACCACACGAGCATCATTAGTGGGCAAAGCCTTAGCTTCCACCCACTTAGATAGGTAGTCAACCGCAACGAGGATGTACTTATTACCACGAGATGATGGGAACGGCCCCATAAAGTCTATACCCCAAACGTCAAAGATCTCACACACTTGGATGATGTTTTGTGGCATTTCATCTTTTTGTGAGGCTTTTCCTTGTCGTTGGCATGAATCACACGACTTCACAAGATCTTGTGCATCTCGGTAAATAGTAGGCCAAAAGAAGCCGACATCAAACACCTTCTTAGCCGTGAGATTAACACCGTGGTGACCACCCGTGGGTCCCTCATGGCAAGCTCTAAGGATATTAGAAGCTTCGGTGCCAAATACACAACGTCAGATGATTTGATCCGCACAAGTTCGAAACAAGTAAGGGTCGTTCCAAAAGTAGAACTTGACGTCACGAAAGAATTTTCGTTTTTCTTGAGTCGTCATACCCTTGATGATGATGTTACCCGCATGGTAATTTGCAAAGTCCGCAAACCATGGGGTGGAAGAATCAAGTTTGGAATTCACTACACCAAGTGTCTCAAGCGGAAATGTTTCGGTGATTTCCTTGGGCTCGTAAACACTTTGGTGAGGATCTTCCAAACGAGAAAGATGATCGGCCGCTAGATTCTCGGCTCCTTTTTTGTCAACAATTTTGTGGTCAAATTCTTGAAGGAGGAGAATCCAACGAAGTAATCTCGGCTTTGCATCTTGTTTAGCCATGAGATACTTGATAGCCGAATGATCCGTATACACTATGCATTTCGTCAAGACGAGATAAGGTCGAAATTTCTCAAATGCGTACACCACGGCAAGGAACTCCTTCTCCGTTGTAGTGTATTTAAGATTAGCCTCGGTCATCGTCTTGCTAGCATAGTGAATAGGCAAGAAGTGCTTTTCATGACGTTGTCCCAATACGGCCCCAATAGCGTAATCACTAGCATCACCCATGAGCTCAAATGGGAGGTTCCAATTGGGAGCAACAAGAATGGGAGCTTCGGCGTACACAATCTTCGTCGAAGACAAAACGTGCCTCTTTTTCAAGAAGATGTGTAATGGGTCAAGAGATCTTTGAAAAATCCTTGATGAATCGACGATAAAAGCCCGTGTGGCCTAGGAAACTCCTAACTCCCTTAACGGTTTTGGGATGAGGTAATTTGGCGAGGACGTCTACCTTAGCTTGATCTACCTCAATCCCCGCTTTCGAGACCTTGTGCCCTAAGACGATTCCACTCTTAACCATAAAATGACACTTTTCCCAATTGAGCACAAGGTTGGTTTCCTCACAACGTTTCAACATTCTCTCAAGATTCGACAAACACGAAGTGAACGAATTACCAAACACGGAAAAGTCATCCATGAAAACTTCCATCGTCTTCTCGATCATTTCATGAAAATTAGCCATCATGCACCTTTGAAAGGTTCCCGGTGCATTACAAAGTCCGAATGGCATTCTACGATAGGCAAACGTTCCATAAGGACACGTAAACGTAGTTTTTTCTTGATCACGAGGATCGATGGGAATTTGGAAGTAACCGGAAAAACCATCTAAAAAGCAATAGAAATCATTTCCCGCAAGACGCTCCAACATTTGGTCCATGAAGGGCAAGGGAAAATGGTCTTTTCTAGTGGCTTCATTCAACTTACGATAGTCAATGCACACTCTCCATCCGGTCACGAGTCTAGTGGGAATTAACTCATTGGCATCGTTTGGCACAACGGTCATTCCTCCCTTTTTAGGGACACAATGGATAGGACTCACCCAAGGGATATCGGAAATAGGGTAAATCATTCCCGCGTCAAGGAGTTTAAGGACTTCCTTTTTGATGACGTCGTAAATTTTGGGGTTCACCCTCCTTTGACATTGGATTGCGGGCTTGTAATCCTCCTCCATTAAGATTTTGTGGGTACAAAATTTGGGATCGATCCCCTTAATGTCGGATAACTCCCACACAATTGCCCCTTTGTGATCCTTTAGAACATCGACAAGTGCGGTTTTTTCATCATTCGATAGTTCCTTCGCAAAAATAACTGGCAACTTGTCGCCCCCTCCAAATAGACATATTCTAGATGATGAGGTAAATCTTTCAACTCGAGTATAGGTGGTTCCTCAAGTGAAGATTTGGGCTCGATACTCATAACCTCCTCGGGTGGAGAAAATGGGAAATCGTTAAGAAAATACTTGATAATCGAGAAGTCCTCATCGTTGTCTAGGTCTTCGTTACAAGTACGTGTAACATCGAATTCTTCCAACGTAAAACCACCACCTTCAAATGGAGTGAAGGTTGGTGTCGAATTATCAAGAATTGGATCTAACATAGTGGGATTGCCATTAGTTTCTTCATCACCAAAACCTAGAACTTCTTGTGAAAATTCCTCGCAAACCACGTCGATCATATCAACGAGGTTTATTGTTGCAACGGAATAAAATGAGAAATTTGAGAGTTTTGAGTTGCGTTTATAACAAGTTCCTCGTCGTTGAAACGTAAGGTGATCTTTCTAGCATGAACATCGATCAAAGACATAGACGTATCTAAAAACGAACGACCTAAAATGAGAGGAACTTGAGGATCCATGGGGATATCAACAACGATAAAGTCTACGGGATAGTAGAACTTCCCCACTTTCACAAAAACGTCTTTCGCCAATCCACATGCGGGAATCGTGGAATGGTCGGCCAACTCGATAGACATTAGTGAAGGAGTAAGATTAGGAAGATTGAGCGACTTGAAGATTACAAGTGGCATCAAGTTAATGCTAGCACCAAGATCGACCAAGGCGAAGCATTCCTCCATATCTTGGATTGCACAAGGGATAAAAAATTTACCGGGATCACCGACTTTTTGAGGTATGCAATTAAGATAAACCGACGAACAACTAGACAATTGGTGAAATTTCTCCTTGATGTTCAACATACTCTTAAAGTTAGCGGCAAATCGAGGCATCATGACCAAAGCGTCGGCAAACTCACATTAAAGTGCAAATCACGAAACATTTTCATAAAAAGATCAAATTGATAATTGTCGCGCTCTTGACGTTTCTCCTTCCTAAGTCTTAATGGATAGGGAAAAGGTGGTGTGGGTTGAGGCATAGGCATAGCCTTTGTAATATCGGGTTCCAATATTGGTAAAGGGTCAACTGTAGGTGTGGCATGAGCAGTACTTCGTGGGATTGGGACATGCTCCTTTTGGACCACCACCTCGGGTTCTTCCTCAATTGCTTCCTCCGTAGGAGCAATTGGTTGAGGAGTCGGTTCGTTAAGTGTCTTACCACTACGTGTGGTAATCACTTTCATCTCACCCTTAGGGTTTGATACGGTGTTGCTAGGAAGACTACTCGATGACGGTTTACACATTATTGCCTCAAACATAGATGAGATTTTATCTTCAAACTTGGATTGCCTCTTCTCGGCTTTAACCATTTCTTGTTTTATCTCATGTTGCCCTTGTTCCATTTTTTGTTGGTTTTGTTGTAACCTAGTTATGGTTCCTTCCATATTGTTGGTATGGATCTTAAGTTCATTAGCTAACTCATTTTTCAACTCTTTCTTCAAGTCGTTCTTAAACTCGGATCTTAGGCTAATGATTTATCTTTGAATATTGTCAAACCTAGCATCATTTCCATTAGCGTATTCAACAAATTCATTTGGAAGATCTTTCAACGTTTACAAACCATTGTTGTTATTTTGAAAATCATTTTTTTTTGAAACTTGATTATTAGCCCCTTGATTACCATAGTTTCCCTTGTTGAAATTGTTTTAGAAACCAACTTGATTGTTGCGAGTTGTTAGCATTTTGATTTGAACCAAAACCCGGTGGAGTCAACTGATTAGAGCGGGAAACACGACCGTTTTGGTTGTAATTTCCCGTGGCCGCGTAGGCACGCGAAGTGTTACCACCGTTGGTAATGCACTCGGAGAAATCATGACATCCACCACAATACATGCACGAAACCTCAACCGCTTTAGCCGTAGCGGGAGCACTTGGTTCACCAACTTTAAACTCAATCAAAAGTCCTTTTAGCTTATCAAAAATCTTGTTTTCCAAGTTCGCCTCAATTTGGCAAGCATCGATGGTAGTAGACAAAGAAGGTGAAGCCGAAGACGAAGCCTTACGAACACTAGACGTGCTACGAGGACTATACACCTTAGATCTATTCTTAATTATCACCAAACCTTCCTCAACCGTTTTACACAAAAAATTACCACCCGCGGCGGCATTTAAATAATCCCTTTCATGATCATTAAGTCTATTGTAAAACGTGTCAATTTGATACAAGTCGGAAAAACCGTGATGAGGACATTCATGTAACATCTCCTTAAACCTATTCCAAGCCGTTGAAAAACTTTCATTAAACTCTTGTGAAAACTTTGAAATCTTGTTTTTCAAGTGCGTAGTCTTAGAGGGCGGAAAAAATTGGTTCACAAACTTAGACACGAGATCCTTCCACGTCAATATAGAATTGGGTGGCTCTTTCTCTAACAAAATTTTAGCGGGCCCCGCTAAGGAATACGGAAAAAGCATCATCTTAATCGAGTCATTCGAGACATCCTTAAACTTGCAAGTGGCGGTAAGACGATTGAATTGGCGGATATGGTTGTGTGGATTGTCCTTCTCATCACCACGGAATTTGTTGTTATGGATCATCGACAACAAACCCGTTTTCACCTCAAAATTCTCCGCAAGGATAGCGGGAATCACAATAGCCTCTCCATAACCCTCGATGGGTGCTTGAAGTAACTCCATCATAGTTTGATTTTCCATGGTTGGTGCTTCTCTTACAATGGGTTCGTCAATAGGAGACTCCTCACTAGAAAGATTGGGAGTGGGAGTTTTGTTCTTTCGTTTACGTGCACGTCTTGCTTGATTACGAGTTAGCATAAACGTCACGTACAACGAGGGGATAAGCAAAGAAGATTCTTTTTGGTGTTTTGTATTTTTCAATTTTTTTTGTGGTTTTTGATTGTATTAACTTTTTTGGATTTTGGTGAATGTATTAAGTAGACACAAATCTACAAATCTCCTCCTTAATCAAATCTCTCGATTAAAGAAGCCTCAAGGAATGAAAACGATCACGTGAAGTGAACGCCTTCGATGACTTTAGAACGTTGGTGGAACACCAAAACGTTCAAGAGGGTTTAATCAATTGAAACCAAGAAAATATATATGATACTTAGTAATACATTGGGCGGCAAAACCCTCGATTAGCTCTCAAAATCAAATACTCACAAGCAAGCGGGGAAACGAGGCGGC
The DNA here is from genome assembly GCA_025667525.1 of Glebionis coronaria. NCBI lineage: Eukaryota > Viridiplantae > Streptophyta > Magnoliopsida > Asterales > Asteraceae > Glebionis > Glebionis coronaria. The sequence goes on from CM046875.1 coordinate 292,445,070, forward strand.
GCGAAGCACTTAAGAGCCTTTTTCCTTAGGATATATTTTATAATATCCGCCTTATACCCACCTTATAGTTTGTATTTTTCAAGATAGAGCTTCACGAAAGTATTTATCTATTTTTGCCTTTTTCTTTGGTTTGAGATTCGAATACAATGATTGGGTAATGACCTCCCAAGTCAAGGTTGTGATTTCTCACGTATTTGGAGTACTTGTGAATTTATTGTTCTACGTATACAATATAGTAATAATATTCACACAAAAATCGAAAACCGATAATACGTATTAGTAGAGTGCTACTAATACAAATACTATTTTGGTTAGTATATAAAAACAACAATTCCAAATCAAAACACAACACGCCTCCCCGGCAGCGGCGCCAAAATGATGTAGTGGTTTTACTACTCTTTAGGAAAAGAGAGCAAAAGTGGCAAGTATTAAGTACGACGATTTAGGAAAACCGTGTACAAATGACCCAAGATGGGGAATCGTTCTCTAGGAGGCTTAGTGTGTGTGTGACGAAATGATTATGTTTGTGATTATATATGTGAGAAAGAAAAATAGAAATGAGAAAAGAAGAGAATAACAGTTACGATGTCGAATTAAACTAAGACGAAAAAGGTGTAGACGTAAAACCGTAAAAAGCACCAAAATTAAAATTTTACCCTAAAAATTCCTAAAAATTACTAAAAATCCACAAAAATATTCTAAGAGTTTACAAAAAGTCCAAACTTGCCAAAACCTTTTAATTAATTAAATAATGACTTTTTAATGCTAATTAAAGCCCTAAAAATCAAAATTAACTATTAAAAAGTGCCCAACAAGATCTTAAAGTTTTTAAACCTCAAAAATACCCTAATTAAGCTAAAAAGTATTTTTCAAAATTTTAAAACCTCTAAAAACTATTTTTAAACAATTAAAAACTACTAAAATCAATTAAAATTTAAATTAATTCTAGAAAATACTTTAAAGACACTAAAAATATTTGGAAAGTTGCAAAATTCCTAATTAAGTGTCTACAATCTAGGAAAAATATAAAAACTTAGAAAATCAGACTTTTAATTTTTAACAATAAAATAATATTAAAATATTATTAAAAATCCAAAAATCATAAAAAATTCTAAAAACTTGCAAACTAGCTTTATTTAACCTAAATAAATCAGAAATGAAAGTTAAATTACCTAAATACCCTTAATGGGCCTAGAAATGGGCTATACCCAAAACAGATCACTAAATGGGCTAATTTGGGCCCAATATAAAAAAGTGTCCAAAATAAGCCCAAAAAGCACTACTTGGCTCAAAATTTGATTTTAAACATCTTTTTTCAAAGGCCTAAAAGCTGAAAGTGTGAAATAAGCTAGCTTATACCAAACTACTTATTCTTAATGGGCTTTTTTGGCCCATTAAGCTATAAGCCAATGCCATAAGCTGAAATTAGACACACAAGCTTCTTTTGTCCTAAATAAGACTTCTATAAAAAGAAATTTGAAATAAGCCCAAGGAATAAGCCTGAAAATGCAATAAGCAATCTACAGAAACGACAAAATAGTCGTTTTTGAGTTCTAGGCCACCCCAAAAGCTGATTCAAGTTTCTAAAGATTTTAAATGACTTAATTAAGCAAAATCAACAAAGAGTTTTCAAATAAGCTGACTCAATAAGATGGAAAAAGCAAATAAGCACTTATGTCAAAGTCAAATAAGTTGGTTTTCTAGTAAAAAGTCAAAGTCAAAGTCCAATAAGCTCCAGTCTAATCAAATGGGTCAAATAATGAAGATCTATCACAAAAAATAAGTTGTTACAGGTCTGGATAAGCTAAAATAGCTTATTGATAAGCTGAGTTCAAAATAACAGTAGCAGGCGCTAGTTTTGGGTGTTGAACAGAGGAAACTTTTTCCACTGCTTGACTTGTTTGACTTTTTGTCTTTGGTGAACTTTTTTGATATTCAGATTACACAAACACACCCAGATGATCTTTGGATCAAAAGGAGTCAATAACAATCAAAATATAACAAACACAATCACCCAATTGATATAGTTTAATCAATAAAGTACCAGATCTAGCACAAATATGAAACAATAAGCAGTTAAGCACTTATAAGCAGTTTTAGCAATAATCAGCCAACCAAATTCAACCAAATGCATACACAAGCTATTATAAAATCTAATGAACAAGTTTAAACAGTTTTCATGCAATGGCTTAAAGCCTAAATCAAGATTCAAGCTTATGAATGTTACTGATGAACACTAAACACTAGCATATTTCACCTTGTTGATGTATTTGACACACAAGCCAGATTCAACACCTCAAATCTCACAAACAGGTTACAATAATGATGTTTTAACAACTTATAACCCTAAGCATGCATAAACTCTAGGTTTTCCCAAATTCTTAGGTAAAAAACAGTCAAACTCAACAAGATATAGCAGATTGTTTGATTTTAAGGTTTAGGTCTAAAAACTTGCAGCAAAACACTCTCAAACAAGTGTATAACAGATACCAAGCACAGACAACACCTTCTAACAACACAATACCAAGATTTCAACTTAAACAGGTAGACCCAAACACCCCTTTATCTTTTCAAATCCAATTTTAAACAAGAAAAAGTGTGATTCAGTTAACCCAATGATTAATCTAGCATACAAACAACATGATCATGCAAGACTAAGCAGATTTAAGCCAAGAAATCCACAAGAACACCAATAGAGCACAAATCCACAAAAATTCCAATTTTTATCAGATTTTCAAGGATTTCAAGACAAACCTCATGGATGTACATCCACACCCACGAATTTATGAGCTTATGTGCTAGCTAGAACAAGCACAAGCTTCCAATAACAACCCTGCTAAGATTCAACAAGGTAAGTAGCACAATATCAAAATCAGAAACTTAAAAAGCCTTGATTAATGCAACCTTGTTACCCCACAGTTGATTATCCCCAAGTTATAAGCCTCACCACACCTTAACTATCACAATTAGGATGCTATGATCAGCCCTATAACCCAAGAATTCCATGGTTGAAACAAGAACTTAGCAAAATATCAAGCTTGAAGGAAAAATGCAAACTTTTGCACTCTCCTTAAAAACAGGTTTTGAGATTCAAATTCAGTAAACAATTAACATAAACAAGCATAAAATAAGATGGCACTTGGTCTTTCTTCAACACACTTAAAACAATTTCATTAATATGAAAACAGGATTTACAAGTGATTGAACAAGGAAAAACCAAAAGCAGAAATAAATGTAATGAGCTAGACCCTTTATATAGAGGGTGTACATGGTCCTAGAAAGCTGAAAATGTAAAAAACGTAAGCAAAGAACTTCCAGAAATGCCCTTGTGGAAATTTGAAATCTTGAGCTCATGTGACTTTATCTTGGACGTTTGTGGAGTGTATAGCTGTAGAAAGGTGATCAAGGGTCTTAAATAAGCTTAGTTTCCAAGCTTTGTTGTGGGACGTTGGATCTTTGTCACTGTTTTGTCTTCTTCTCCAAGAGGTTGGACAAGGGTTTTTCATGTGACTAAGGGAGTGAGGTGGCAGTCCATTTGAGAGTTGGGTTGTGATTAGGGTCACCTTAATCACTAATCTGCACAATTTTGGGGTTTAATTTTTGTAATTAATAAAACCCCAATTGTGTTCTTGAGGTAAATAGTCCCTTGTTTGATCCGGATTAAGGAGTAATTAAGTTTAAAAAGTTCTTAAGGCGCCAAGGATTAAAAATAATAAACTGGTGAGTGGATTGCTTAGGTGGAGGAATGGTGGAGTGTGATTGGTTGAAAGGAGTTAGTGGGACAGGTGTCAATCTCTCATAGGTCTAGGTGTCTTAGGTTGTCTGCCAGCTTACACCCTCCATCTTTCAGCAACTTGTCATTTCCATTCAAACTTCTATCAACGCCCATTAAAGCTTTATCAACTTTTCATTTTTTACACTTTTGCCCCAAAATATTTTGCAAATTGAATTCAGGGGTAATTCTTGCCTTTTTGTGATTCTTGAGGGACTGATTTGGCATTTTCTTCAATGTTAATGGTCTTGACTTGCATATATGATATTTTGGAGGACTGAAATTGCCAATTCATAATGATTGAGGGACCATTTTTGCCAAATCTTCAAAGTCAAGGGTCCTTTTTGTAATTTTGGGATTTTCAAAGGACCAAACTTGTAATTTCTTGTTCTTTGAAGGACTTCATGATATATTTGACTTTGTGGATGATAATGGTTGACAATTTAGCTTTTTTGAGGGGCTAAACTTGTCAATTCTTCAAAGTGGAGGGCCCTTTTTGTAATTTTGACAAACTTTAGAGACCAAACTTGTAATTATGAAGATACAAAGGTATAAAGTGTCAATTCTTCAATATTGGAGGACCCTTCTTCATAAGTCTTCAAATTTTCAAGGGTTTTTCTTGGGAAAGTTTTCATTAGGGCTTGGTTCATTGTGCGGCTTCGTTTCCTGTGTTCGTTTTTGCATGATTCTTGTGATCTTTTGTCATTTTCTCAATATCCGTACCTAAAATACACAAGCAACAAACACAAGCATATATATGGGTATTTTGATGATATTTAATGCATTTTAAGCCCTTTTTGGACGATGAGACTATGAATAAAAGCAGTCTCATCAATCATCCTCCATCATAGATTATTGGGGATGTGATGACTCCTGTTTAGACTAGAAGATCTCATCAGAATCTTGGTGGATTCATTGCCAATATACACAAGAAGGTTTATACCCCTCTTGTTCAATCATGCTTGTTTGCCTGTTTTATGTCACAACAGGAACCCAAGAAGATATTTGATGCTCTCAAAGAACCAAGTTGGGTAGAAGCAATGCAGGATGAGCTTCACCAATTTGCAATTCAGGATGTTTGGGAGCTGGTTGATTGTCCCAGGTATGTCAGACCTATTGGGACAAGATGGGTTCTAAGAAACAAGAGAGATGAAAGAGGTATTGTGGTCAGAAACAAGGCACGATTAGTGGCTCAGGGGTATACACAAGAGGAAGGGATACACTATGAGGAGGTCTTTGCACCAGTTGCAAGGATTGAAGCAATAAGGATATTTCTAGCCTATGCTTCCTGCATGGGCTTCACTGTCTATCAAATGGATGTGAAGAGTGCCTTCCTCTATGGAACAATTGTTGAGGAGGTGTATGTGATGCAGCCTCCTGGTTTTGAAGATCCAGAGAATCCAGACAAGGTGTATATAGTCAAGAAGGCTATGTATGGACTTCATCAAGACCCAAGAGCATGGTATGGTACATTGTCCACTTATTTGGTGGAAAATGGATTCAAAAGGGGCACAATAGACCAGACATTGTTTACAAAGAAGGATGGTAAGGATGTCTTGCTTGTTCAGGTTTATGTTGATTAATACAAGGCTTTTACCCCAAGTATAAAATATTTATCGTCCGATCTCTCAGAATTGATTTCCAGTCTAAAGTGCGACTCAATTGTCTTTTGGTGAACAAGAGTATGTTTTGGTTTGGTTTTCTAATTTAAACTAAAAGCAAGTATGAAAATGTCGTAGAGCGAAATTAAAGCGTTTAAATATTAAACTAAAAGCTATTTAGAAAAACTCTATGTAAAACTTTAAAACTTAAAAACATGTTCTATCAGAGTGTTTCAAATCATTTCTATCGGAATGCACCAAAGTCATAACCATCGGAATAAATATCAAAACAAATCATCGGAATACTCAAAGGAACCATCGGAATACAACTAAAACAGGCAATCGGAATAAACCATGTGCAGGTCCATCGGAATGCTAAGCTGAATACCCATCGGAATGTCAAATACAATTCTGTCGGAGTATGGTCCATCGCAATGATCACAATCGGAATGTCCTAGATCGCAATGTCAGATCGGAATAATCCAAATACCTTTGTCGCAATGTCCAGATCGGAAAGTTGTAAACTAAAATTGGGCAGAGTTTCGTTTCAAAGTAACCTTAGTCCCGTCGAAATATGCGATCGCAATGAGCGATCGTAATCCAGATGGGAATAAGGGGGAAGTACAAGTTATCGCAAAGTAGAACCCTTGATGGGTTATTGCGATAGAAACCAAGGCCCAATCGGAATGTGCAATACCCAATATTGCGATGAAAACAAGCCGTAGTAATCTGAAATTAGTGGTAAGCTTAAAACTCAATAAGCACAATCAATAAACTAACTCATCCGAAACTTAAACAACTCAAAAAGCTTAAATTTGACAACTTGTAAAACAGAAAAGATCATAAACTTTATGAAATGAACTTCAAAATGACTAAAACCTTTGAGAAATCCTAGAACCAATAAGCTAAAACTTGAAATAAGCCAATAAGCATTAGGAGCTTACAGCTTATACGTGTAAGAGCTTATGTGAAAACAAGGAAGATTAACCTTTAATCACGAAAACATCAAATCAAACGAATGAAGTATGCAATTCGGATCAAAAGATAAAGTAAACCAAGAAATGTAGAAGGAGATTAAAGAACACAAAGCTTAAATTTAAACTTTTGATTAAAGAAACTCAAACACAAAGATTAATGAAAGCTTAAAAGAAAGGAAAGATGAAAAACTTAGTGAGAGAAAGTTTAGAACTTTCTCTCTCTAAAAACTAGAAAGGAAAATTAAAAGTGCAACTAGCTAACCACGCTCCTAATGTGATTAGGAGGGTATTTATAGGCTAAGTGGGAGGTGAATGTGGGGTGTGCTTCCTTCTTTCTTTTCTTCTCGACTCGATTTAATTCTTTGTATTTCTCGACGTCGTCTCGGGATTTGAACTCGTCTCAATAATTTTGTTCTATAATTTGGTCTTGAGTTCTTCGACTTCATTAAACTTCCGTCTTTAGACTTTTTCTTCGATGAATCTTCAGAATAGGTCTTGGACATCCGTTCTTTAAGCACTCTTGATCTCTTGACTTCGTCTTTTCTCGTTTTTCTTCGATAAAAGCCCGTGAAAGCCCGTGTTTTCTTCCTTTTTCATCTTTTGGTCCTAAAACACAATAAAAACACAAAGCACGCATAATTCCGACTTTTACGACATAAAATACACGTTTTGGTCTTGTTATTATTGGAAATAAGTGGTAAAAGGATAAGTGTTTTCACACTTATTAAATCCTCTACACTTGACCATTGCAATGCCCTCATGCAATGCATTAATTTTAAAGCACGGTTTACATTTTCCATCATAAATAACCCACCTTGGCCCTGTATTAAATACTAAAAATTTAAAGAAAATAAAAAGATAGAAACAAATCAAAGACTTACATTGGGTTTTGGCTGCCCTGAACGTTTAACATCCTCAAGTTTCACGTTCCCCATACCAAGCTTAAAAACAAGATCATTGTTATTATAAGTTAGCAAACTAACACGAATTCATGTGGGCCAATTATTTACTTAGACTCCCTTATTCCTATGTGTATCTCTTATATTTTATTTTTGTCTTGAATCATCACGAGGATGCATTGTTTGACTTATTTTGATTGTTATTTAGGCCGAAAATAAAGTGGACGATTTAATCAATAGTTAGCTAAAGGACAAAATCTTTTAAAACTGCTTCTCGGGACCTCATAAAGTACATATCGTGGCATAACTCGCTTCGCGATTTGAGACCTTTCTCGGACCGATATTTGGCAGCGACTTCATACTTCAAATCTTTGAGAGACGTTCTTGAAATTATGGTCTTCTCTTCATAATAGGAATTTCTTCACTTGAAGTTTTTGAGAGATTCTTCATACTTGGACCACGACTTCTTCATTTTTCTCCAATCTTTATTTTGGACTTTGATATACAACGATCCGCCTCCTTTTAGGACTTGGATCTATTTATCCTCATACCTTGCTAGGGTCTTTTTGGATAGACTTCTCCATGATCTTTAGGGGAGTATTTGCTTTTCATCGTGTGTCTTTGATCCTTCATATTGATTTTCGACAAATGATTCTTCACATCACTTTTGGATCTTTAGCAACAAACTGTAGCCCTCATGCCTTGTTAGGGCCTTTTCGGACTCGCCAATCTTCGCATCCCGCTTCAATAAGTTATGCCTTGGCTATGAACTCTAATTAATACCGATCAACTTTTAAACGATCTTCGGCTAGAAGCTAAGTAACTTTTCAAATCGTACAACCTTATTTATTGCAGATAAATTTATTAACAAGCGATGGGAGAATAGGCTCATAATTAACTCGCATAAATTCATGAAAGAATACCAAACTTATAATTGACTCTATCATCTCTCGTTCTCCACAGTTTAAAATCTTAAGGAATGAGACTCGTGGATGCTTAGCCAATTAAATCAAAGTTTTGGGTTTTCGAGTCGCCTATAGGATCTTGCATTTTCTTAGAATCTTTCAAGTTTAGAATTCGCATTTTAAAGTTCCCTTGATAAACGACTCTCTAGGATCATATATAGGAACTTGCGAAAAGTTCTTGTTCTTAACCCGTGAGAGTTAAGACTTTCACGTTTTAAAGTTCCCTACATAAAAACCTAGCAAAACTTGACTTAAACACGTTAAGGATACTAGCTAGAGTAAACTTAGATAATTAAACTCGGGTTGAGTCAAAATATTCACAACTTTGAAAAATAAAACCGCTTTATTAAAATTTATTCTTGCAAGGAAATAAAATAATCATAACAAAGGAAAATACAACTATACAACTAGGCCAAAATAGATTAAAAATTTTGAAAAATGTCGAAAAATCAAATTTTCTGATTAAAATGAGGACAAATTCATGGAAAAGACCACTTACTTCGATAGAATTCCCCCCTACACTTGAGATAAACATTGTCCTCAATGTTTAAGCATGTGGGAGTAAACTCCCCTACACTTATGACATTGTGCACTTTGTTTAAATCTTGCTAAGGAAAGGACAACTATAGTGATTTCAATGTGAACATATAAGATATGAAATATTGAATCACGAGAGTTTAGGATAGAACCGGGAAGATGGGAACACGGGATCACGGTTCGTCAAATGTTAGCAAGAGTGGATCTTTGAAGCTTTAATCCCTGCATAACATAAGAAACAAGACATCCAACACGTACGGGGCTCCACCCTACACTTATTATGAAAGCAGTAAAGGATAGATCACGGGTTGCCTCCCGATAAGCGCTTGTTTTTGATAACCGAGTCACGAGCCTGACTCGTCCCAAAACTAGTTCATGGGAAACATGGTGAGGGATGGAATCATCTCATGAGAGATGTCCTCACCAAAGTACAACTTCAAGCGCTGGCCATTCACCTTAAAATTAGGCCCATTTGGCTGAGAAAGCTCAATGGTGCCATATAGAAAGACTTTGGTGATGGTGAATGGACCAGACCAGCGGCTCTTCAACTTGCCAGAGAAGATCTTTAACTGAGAGTTAAAAAGTAAGACTTGATCACCAACGTGGAACTCTTGGTTCTTGATTCTTGCGTCGTGGATGATCTTGGTCTTCTCCTTGTAGATCAGTGAGTTCTCGTAAGCTTCGTTCCTCAGTTCGTTGAGCTCGTTGAGTTTAATCTTGCGAAGATCACCGGCTTTGTTGATGTCGAAGTTAGCCCATTTCAAGGCCCAGTACGCCTTATGTTCCAGCTCGATGGGGAGGTGGCATGCTTTCCCGTACACAAGACGATAAGGTGTACAACCAATCGGGGTCTTATAAGCTGTACGGAAAGCCCACAAAGCATCATCTAACTTATCGGCCCACGCGACACGATGCTCTCCCACAGTACGTTCCAGAATTCGCTTCAATCCACGATTGGAAATCTCGGCTTGCCCATTGGTTTGGGGTTGATAGGCGGTGGAAAGACGGTGATTGACACCATACTTAGCCATGACTCTTGCAAATTGATCATTGCAAAAATGAGTCCCGCGGTCACTGATTATAGCACGAGGAACACCGAATCGAGCAAACAGCTGCTTCAAAAAGTTCACAACCACCCTCGCATCGTTCGTTGGGAGAGCCTTAGCTTCAACCCATTTTGAAACGTAGTCAACGGCTACGAGGATGTACTTGTTCCCTTTGGATGATGGAAATGGTCCCATAAAGTCGATGCCCCATACGTCAAAGATTTCACATTCTTGTATGAAATTTTGAGGCATCTCATCTTTATGTGTGATCTTGCCTTGACGTTGACAAGCATCATAATGCTTAACCATTTCGTGCGCGTCACGATAAATGGTGGGCCAATAGAATCCAGAGTCAAACACTTTCTTAGCGGTGTAGTTGGGACCAAAGTGACCACCGGTAGGTCCTTTATGGCAAGCATCAAGGATTTGTAAAGCTGCCGGTCCATCAACACATCGGCGAATGATCAGATCAGCGCATTGTTTGAAGAGATAAGGGTCATCCCAGAAGTAAGTCTTAACATCTTTAAAGAACTTCTGCTTTTCTTGGGAGGTTAACCGTTTGATGAGAATACCACCCGCTAAGTAGTTTGCAATGTCCGCAAACCACGGGGTGTCATCAAGATTGGACTAAATAGACATTAAGGTCTCAAGGGGAAAAGAGTCATTGATCTCTTGGTTTGGATGATCCCCTTGATATGGATCCTCAAGTCTACTCAGATGATCTACTGCTAGGTTTTCGGCTCCCTTTTTGTCACGAATTTCAATGTTGAATTCTTGAAGGAGCAAAACCCAACGAAGAAGTCTTGGCTTAGAATCTTGCTTAGTTAACAAGTACTTCAACGAGGAATGGTCGGTATAGACAATGGTGGTGGATAAAACAAGATAGGGACGAAATTTTTCAAAATCATAGACAACAGCTAAAAGCTCTTTTTCGGTTGTCGTATAATGCAATTGAGCCCCCGTCATTGTCTTGCTAGCATAGTGGATTGGTTGGAAGTGTTTGTTCACTCTTTGGCCCAAACCGCTCCAATAGCAAAGTCGCTAGCATCGCAAATCAACTCGAAAGGTAGCTCCCAATTAGGGGTAACCAAGACCGGTGCCTTAGTTAGCTTATCCTTGAGAAGATTGAAGGCTTCAATACACTCTTTGGAAAAGATAAAAGGAGTATCTTTTTCCAAGAGTTGGGTCATCGGGCGAGCGATTTTAGAGAAATCCTGAATGAAACGACGATAGAAGCCCGCGTAACCCAGAAAACTTCTCACACCGTTCACGGTTGAAGGTGGAGGTAATTTGGCTATGACATCCAGTTTAGCACGGTCCACTTCAAGACCGGCTTTTGAGATTTTGTGTCCTAGCACAATTCCTTCTTTTACCATAAAATGGCATTTTTCCCAATTTAGAACGAGGCGAGTGTCTTCGCACCGCTTAAGCATACGTTCTAAATTGGCAAGGCAAGAAGAGAATGAATCACCATAAACCGAGAAATCATCCATGAAGACTTCCATAATTTCTTCAACCATGTCATGGAAGATAGCCATCATACACCTTTGGAATGTCGCAGGAGCATTGCATCAGCCGAAAGGCATTCTTTTGTAAGCAAATGTTCCATAAGGACAAGTGAATGTGGTTTTCTCTTGGTCGTGGGGATCGATGGGTATTTGAAAATAACCCGAGAAACCGTCTAAGAAGCAGTAATAATCATTACCCGCTAGACGTTCAAGCATTTAGTCCATGAAAGGAAGGGGAAATGATCCTTTCTCGTAGCCTCATTGAGTTTGCGATAGTCTATACAAACTCTCCACCCTGTAACGAGACGAGTAGGAATCAACTCGTTGTTTTCGTTAGGAACAACGGTGATTCCGCCTTTCTTAGGCACACAATGGACTGGACTAACCCACGGTGAATCCGAGATAGGATAGATTATGCCCGCATCAAGAAGTTTGATAACCTCTTTTTTGATAATGTCATGGATCTTAGGATTCACCCTTCGTTGGCTTTGAATAGTGGGTTTAAAGTCGTCCTCCATGAGAATTTTATGTGTGCAAAAGTGAGGATCAATTCCACGAATATCGGAGATCTTCCACGCAATCGCTTTCTTATGATTCTTCAACACGGCGATAAGTCGGGATTTTTCTTCTTCTTTCAGGTCCTTTGCGATGATGACCGGTAACTTCTTGTTGTCTTCAAGGAAAACGTACTCGAGATGAGGAGGTAGGTCCTTAAGATCAAGAGTAGGAGGATCATCAATAGATGGTGTAACTAACGATGGATCATCATTAGTCACCTCTTTAGGAGAAGGAGGAGAAAACGGCTCTTCATTAAGAAGTTTCTCAATTGTACTAATGTCTTCATCCCAATCAGTGGGAGAATCATCATACTTAAGATCGAGAGGACCCAAGCTAGCTTCAAAATCATCCAAGTCACTTTCTCCAAATGGAGTTAATGACGGAGAAATTGAGGCAACGGTCTCAACATTGGGTAGAGAAGAGAGATTACATTTGCAAGCATCATGAAAGTGTTCTTCACAAGCCTCATCGAGAACATCAATAGCATTAACGCTCTCATATGAATAAGGTTGCTTAGAAATCTTACCCATGTTGAAGACAATTTTATCGTCACCAACTCTCATGATTATTTCGCCCGCGGCTACATCAATGAGAGTGCGACCGGTCCTCAAGAAGGGAGGTCCAACGATTAATGGAACACGAGGATCCATCTCGTAGTCAACGACAAAAAAATCCGCCGGGAAGGTGAATTTGTCAACGCCAACGAAGACGTCTTCGGCTATCCCCACTGGATAAGCAACCGTACGGTTAGCTAATTCCAAAGTCATTTTGGTGGGGACTAGCTCGGGGAGAGATAATTGCTTCCAAACACTTAAAGGTATTAAGTTTATACTGGCACCTAGATCGGCTAGGGCCATGCAATTCTCTACTCCCGGGAAGTTGCAAGCAATCAAGAAGCGACCCGGATTACCAAGTTTGGTGGGAAATTTCCTTAAGAGAACTGCGGAGAAATTCTCATTAATTTGGGTCTTAGCAATGTCAAGAAGCTTCTCCTTGTCACTAAGAAGATCTTTAAACATCTTCGCGTATTTAGGCATGTGAGCGAGAGCCTCAGCAAAAGAGATGTTAAAATTCAATTGTTTAAACATTTTGAGAAAGTTTGAAACGTGAATATCATCCTTGCTCTTTTGCTTCTCATTCCTCAACCTTGAAGGATAAGGTATATCAGATGAAGAGGAAGGCTTTAGGGGGGTAGGATCACTCACAACCACGGGTGATGGGGGAATGGGGGTAGAAGGCAAAGGAGGTGAGGAAAGTTGCTCCTTTTCCTTATTCACAATCACGGGTGGAGGTGTAGGAAGCTCGGGTTCCGTATAAACTTTTCCACTACGAGTGGTGATTGCTTTCATCTCCCCTCTTGGATTCGCGATGGTGCTACTCGGAAGAGTACCCGAAGAAGAGGTTTGATTACCTTGGAAGAGCGAACCTAACATATCACGTAAATTATCCGCTTGAGTGCTGAAAGAGTCTCTCATGTCTGCACGAATATCATTGCTTTGTTTTGCCATGTCATTCCTTAGCTCGGCTCGAATATCACTCCCTTGCTTCGCCATTTCTCCCTTTAAGTTGATGAATTGACTCTGAAGATTCGTCACCATTTCTCTATTAGTCCTCATGAACGTCTCGACGTCTTGATTCAATGCCATCGGTTGATTGAGAGGTGGAGCTTGGTAAGCTTGAGAATTTCCTTGAGGTGGGTATGGGTTTCTTTGGGATTGATATTGATTGTTAGCACGAGGTTGGGATTGGTTATTTCGGTTATAGGTTTGTTGTTGGTTTTGGTTTGGAGGAGTAAAACCGGGTGAAGCAAGATAGTTGTTTGAACGATAACATAGAAAGTTACGGTCTCCTTGAGGACGAGCTTGATAGCCTCCCGTGGGATAAGTACCGTATGCCGCTTTAACGTTTTCAGAAAAATTGCCTTGAGTAGAAGGACAATCATTGTAAGAATGAGGACCACCACATGTGTCACAATAAATAACAACGGATTTAGCTTGTTGAGGATGGTTATTACCCAAAATTTGCATATTTTTGCTCAGTTCGATAATGACTCGTTCCATGGCAGACATGTCGGTGGTGGAAGAAGTAGATGAAACATTGACTCTCGGATTAGATCTTGAGGATGCGAATGAATCCCAATTCTTGTTGTGAGTAGTCATGTTTTCAATCAACTCTCTACACTCCTCCGGTCTCCTTTTCATAAAAGTACCACCGGCGACGGCGTTGATCGTGTCACGATCACGAAAAGTGAGACCATTGTAGAAAGTATCAATGAGAGTGACGGGGAGCATGTTATGGTTCGGACAACAATCGATCAAATCATTGTAGCGTTCCCAAGCATCAAAGAGCGATTCATCATTGTCTTGCATGAATCCACTAATTTGGTTACGAAGGCTTGTGACCTGGATGGTGGGAAGTAGCGCGACAAAAAGCGTTGAGTCATGTCATTCCAAGTATGAATAGAATTCTTTGGGAGACGGTCAAACCATTTTTCGGCATGGTGAGAAAGCGAGTGGGGAAATAGTTGAAGGCGAAGTTCATCCATAGAAACACCGGGCGACTTCATGCTTTGGGTGATGGTAATGAATTTGTCGAGGTGTTTGTTGGCATCATCATCCGAAATTCCGCTAAATGGATTAGTTTGCACTTGTTGGATCATGTGATGCTTCAACGAAAACTCCTGAGCCGTGATGTGCATCGGCGCAATTGGGCCTCCGCGTCCGTTCATGGTGGGTTGACACAATTCCTCCATTGTTCGTAAATCGGGTATGGGAACATTGTTGTTGTTGTTATTGTTATTCAAATTGGGTAGAGGTGGGTTATTATTGTTGTTATGAACACCAGCCATATCTAAATCTTCACGAGTCTCGGGCTCAGAATAGTTTGAAGATCTAGTACGCATACATCTGCAGAAGAAAAATATACAGAGAGAATATCTATATAATCTTTTTGGTGCAAACCTTTGAAAAAGAATTGCTTTTTAAGATTTTTCAATGTTTTTGTACTTTTGAAAAGTTTTTAAATTTTTATGGGTTTTTGAAAAATTTTTGTACTTGAAAATAACGTTCCCTAAAGAAGGGGTCCCAAAATTCAATACGTCTCTCACTAGAAACCGTTAATCTTAACGAAAAGAGCCGACAGCGGCGCCATTTAATACAAGGCTTTTACCCCAAGTATAAAATATTTATCGTCCGATCTCTCCGAATTGATTTCCAGTCTAAAGTGCGACTCAATTGTCTTTTGGTGAACAAGAGTATGTTTTGGTTTGGTTTTCTAATTTAAACTTAAATCAAGTATGAACATGTCATAGAGCGAAATTAAAGTGTTTAAATATTAAACTAAAAGCTATTTAGAAAAACTCTATGTAAAACTTGAAAACTTAAAAACATGTTCTATCGGAATGTTGCAAATCATTTCTATCGGAATGCACCAAAGTCATAACCATCAGAATAAATATCAAAACAAACCATCGGAATATTCAAAGGAACCATCGGAATACAACTAAAACAAGCCATTGGAATAATCCATGTGCAGGTCCATCGGAATGCTAAGCTGAATACCCATCGGAATGTAAAATACAATTCTGTCGGAATATGGTCCGCCGTAATGATCACAATCGGAATGTCCTAGATCGCAATGTCAGATCGGAATAATCCAAATACCTTTGTCGCAATGTCCAGATCGGAAAGTTGTAAAATAAAATTGGGCAGAGTTTCGTTTCAAAGTAACCTTAGACCCGTCGGAATATGCGATCGCAATCCAGATCGGAATAAGGGGGAAGTACAAGTTATCGCAAAGTAGAACCCTTGATGGGTTATTGCAATAGAAACCAAGGCCCAATCGGAATGTGCAATACCCAATATTGCGATGAAAACAAGCTGTAGTAATCCGAAATTGGTGGTAAGCTTAAAACTCAATAAGCACAATCAATAAGCTAACTCATCCAAAACTTAAACAACTCAAAAAGCTTAAATTTGACAACTTGTAAAACAGAAAAGATCATAAACTTTATGAAATGAACTTTAAAATGACTAAAACCTTTGAGAAATCCTAGAACCAATAAGCTAAAACTTGAAATAAGCCAATAAGCATTAGGAGCTTACAGCTTATACGTGTAAGAGCTTATGTGAAAACAAGGAAGATTAACCTTTAATCACGAAAACATCAAATCAAACGAATGAAGTATGCAATTCGGATCAAAAGATAAAGTAAACCAAGAAATGTAGAAGGAGATTAAAGAACACAAAGCTTAAACTTAAACTTTTGATTAAAGAAACTCAAATACAAAGATTAATGAAAGCTTAAAAGAAAGGAAAGATGAAAAACTTAGTGAGAGAAAGTTTAGAACTTTCTCTCTCTAAAAACTAGAAAGGAAAATTAAAAGTGCAACTAGCTAACCACCCTCCTAATGTGATTAGGAGGGTATTTATAGGCTAAGTGGGAGGTGAATGTGGGGTGTGCTTCCTTCTTTCTTTTCTTCTCGACTCGATTTAATTCTTTGTCTTTCTCGACGTCGTCTCGGGATTTGAACTCGTCTCAATAATTTTCTTCTATAATTTAGTCTTGAGTTCTTCGACTTCATTAAACTTCCGTCTTTAGACTTTTTCTTCGATGAATCTTCAGAATAGGTCTTGGACATCCGTTCTTTAAGCACTCTTGATCTCTTGACTTCGTCTTTTCTCGTTTTTCTTCGATAAAAGCCCGTGAAAGCCCGTGTTTTCTTCCTTTTTCATCTTTTGGTCCTAAAACACAATAAAAACACAAACCACGCATAATTCCGACTTTTACGACATAAAATACACGTTTTGGTCTTGTTTTTATTTGAAATAAGTGGTAAAAGGATAAGTGTTTTCACACTTATTATTGATGATATCATTTTTGGATCTACTAATCCAAAGATGAGTGAGTATTTCTCCAAGCTTATGACAGACAAATTCAAGATGAGTGCAATGGGGGAGATGAACTTCTTTCTAGGGTTACAAGTTCAGCAGAAAGAAGATGGTATCTTCATCTCCCAGGATAAGTATGTGGCAGAGATCTTGAAGAAGTTTGGCTTTTCTCCACATGAAAAGAGGGCTACTACTCCTATGGATAGAGAACACCCTTGGGGAAAGATTGGAGATGGAAAAGATGTGGATGTCAGGTACTATAGATCAATGATTGGTTCATTGATGTATCTCACAGCCTCTAGACCTGACATCATGTTTGCTGTGTGTGCATGTGCACGCCATCAAGTGACTCCCAAAGAATGTCACCTTTACGCTGTCAAGAGAATATTTAGGTATCTAAGATGTTATCCCAGTCTTGGCTTGTGGTACCCAAAAGATTCACCTTTGGAGCTTATTGCATATTCAGACAGTGACTATGGAGGTGATAAGTTAGATAGAAAATCCACAACTGGTGGATGTCAGTTTCTTGGGAGCAGGTTGATATCTTGGCAATGCAAGAAACAAACAGTGGTGGCTAATTCTACAACTGAAGCAGAGTACGTGGCTGCAGCTGCTTGTTGTGGACAAGTTTTATGGATTCAGAACCAGCTGTTGGATTATGGGTATAATTTCATGCATACCAAGATATTTGTTGACAATAACAGCACTTTATGCATTATTAAGAATCCTGTACATCATTCTAAAACTAAACACATAGAAATTAGACATCATTTTATATGAGATTGTTTTGAAAAGGGTTTAATACAACCAGATAGGGTTGACACAGAAGAAAATGTGTCTGATTTACTAACTAAAGCTTTTGATGCTGGAAGATTTTAATACTTGGTAACAAGTACTGGAATGATCAATCTCACATAATATATGTTTTGGGGTCTTTTTGTAAAAGTTTGTACAAGATAATGCATTGTTATTGGTCTTTTTGAGGATTTTGATTTTCCACTATATTTTTCTAACACTGACACAGGTTACTTTAACGCTGATAAGTGTTATTGTGACATTGTCAGCAATATATTTGTCTAACGCTGACAAATGTTTCTGATACAATGATTTGCTATGGGTCAGATTAATTCTCTCGGAATCTTCTCGAATTGATCACAGCTCAAAGTGGAATGATTGTTCTTGGTGACAAATAGAGGATTTGGTTTTCTATTCTACTAAAAGGTAAATGCGTGAAGTAATTAAAAGTAAACTAGAAGCAGTAAATCAATAAATATAAAACTTGAGTTAAATTTAAATAAACAGTAACAGTGAATACCCTTAAAAATGCTTGATTCAGAATGTAGCCTTTATTCGGAAGAAATCAAACAAAACTTGTTCATGCGGAATAAACTACTCATGCGGAATATCTTTTCTTACTCGGAATAAATAGGGAAAGGCTTCATGCGGAATAAATGCTCATGCGGAATAATAGGCTTGATCCGGAATAAGTGCTTCATGTGGAATAACTAGTTCATACGGAATAAGTGCTTCATGCGGAATAAATAGCTTATGCGGAATAAGTGCTTCATGCGGAATAACTAGTTCATACGGAATAAGTGCTTCATGCGGAATAAATAGCTTATGCGGAATAACTGGTTCATTCGGAATAAAATGCTCATGCGGAATAAATGGTCATGCGGAATAAACTGTTGATCCGGAATAATGGTTATTCCGGATGAAGGACACTGATCCGGAATATTGGATATTCCGGATGAAGGAGTTTGATGCGGAATATGAAGGTTGATCCGGAATATTGGATATTCCGGATGAAGGAGCTTGATGCGGAATGTTACTTTGATTAGGAATACTGGGAATGAAGAACAGTTAACATACGAAAAACAGGGTAATAGATTTTAAGCCAAAATCAACCAAGTATTTTAACCAAACCTTAAACAAAACTAATCACCAATCATATACTAACCATAAACATCAAACCCCAAAAATAAAAACACAAAACCCAATAACTTTTGAAGATCAAAATCAACCAAATAAGAACTTGAAACTTTAAATGAAAAAGATGAAGATGAACAAGATTGATGAAAGGATTATATTGAAAGATTCATGTAGAGTAAACAAAAGAAAAGATTAAACACTTACAAAATTAAAGATTTAACAAGAATGAAAAATCACCAACACCTTAATGGTGTTGGCTTCCTACTAAAGAAAAGAAAGAAACTGAGAAAATGAAAACTGGTCCAACAAGTGTGAAGGGTTCTTCTATTTTTAGACTTAGTGTTTGGTTGGTGAGTGGGCTTTCTTCCTCTCCTCTTGTCTTCTCGTCTTTTCAGAAAAGTGGACGTTTTCGATTCTGATTCGGGATTTGTCGACGATTAAATTCAACTCGTCTTTTAATTTCTTCGTTTAATTGACTTGAGTTCCTTCGACATATGTAAATCTTCCATCTTTGGTCCTTTTCTTCGATAAATCTTCAAATAGGCCCAATGACTTCAAATCTTTTGCATCTCTTGGACAATAGACTTCGGCTTGAGTCTTTTTCTTCGATAAAACCCGTGCAATCCCATGTTTTTTCCAATATCCATCCGGTTGGCTCTGAAAACACAATAAACACAAAAACCACGCATAATTCCAAACAAATGATATTAAATACGCGTTTTGGTCTCGTTTTAGCAAGAAATAAGTGGTAAAAGGATGGGTGTTTTCACACATATCAAATCCCCTACACTTAACCATTGCCATGCCCTCATGCAATGCTTAGTGATAAAGCAAGTTTACACTTTTCTCATAATCAATAAACCTTGGCCTTATTAAAATACTACTCAACCAAAATTTAAATACTAAGAGAAATTAAAACTTTTAAAGTAAACAAGAGGATAGAAAACCATTTTCACTTGAAAATAGCTACATGGAAATAACTTGCAAAGAGATCAAGGACTTACATTAGGGCTTTGGTGCTGCGAAGATTTATCACCCTCAAGTTTCACGTTCCCCAAACTAAGCTTAAAAACGAGATCATTTTTATTATAAGTTAGTAAATCAAACACTTACACACATGGCTTAATTATATGCTTAAACTGCCTTATTCCTAGTTGTATCTCTTATATTTTATTTTTGTCTTAGAATGATCATGAAGATGCATTTTTGGACTTATTTCGATAGTTTATTTAGGCTGAAAGCAAAGTAGGACGATTTGATCAATAGTTAGCTAAAGGACAAAATCTCTTAAAACTGCTTCTCGGGATATCAAAAAGTTCATATCTTGGCATAACTCGCTTCACGATTTGAGACCTTTCTCGGGCCGATATTTGGCATGTACTTCATACTTCATATCTTGAGAGACGTTCTTGAGATAATGGTCTTCTCTTCGTTAATAGAGTTTCTTCATTTGGAGACTTTTGAGGGGTACTCCAACTTTGTTGACCACGACTTCATGATTATTTCTTCAATCGCTAATTGGGATTTTGAGATACAAAGATCCGCCTCCTTTTCGGACTTGGATCTATTTATCCTCATACCTTGTTAGGGTCTTTTCGGATAGACTTCTCCATGATCTTTATGGGAGTTGATTGCTTTTCGTCGTGAGTCTTGATCCTTCATATTGATTTTGGGAATAATGCTTTTCACATCACCTTGGATCTTTAGCAATAAGATTGAATCCTCGTGCCTTGTTAGGGCCTTTTCGGACTCGCCAATCTTCGCGCCCCGCTTCATAAGTTATGCCTTGGCTATGAACTCTTATCATTACCGAGCAACTTTTAAACGATATTGGGCTAGAAGCTAAGTAACTTTTCAAATCATACGACCTTACTTATTGCAGATAAATTATTAGCAAGTGATGGGAGAATAGGCAGATAATCACACCAAGTGTGCTTGTGCAAGAATACCGACTTATAATTGACTCTATCATTTCTCGTTCTCCACAATTTAAAATCTCAAGTAATGAGACTCGTGGATGCTTAGCCTAATAAACCAATTAAGGTCTACATGGTTAAGGATACTAGCTAGAATAAACTTGGATAAGTCTATTCGGGTTGAGTCAAAATAATCGCAACGGGCCTAATATGTCAAAGATTTCAAAACTAGCTACACCACTTTATTAATATTTTTGATTTTAATGTGGGATATATACATATGAAAGCAACGATAAAAATTTAAAAATTATAACTAAATGGCCAAAGTTAATAAAAAAATTTGAAAAATGTTGAAAAAGATGATTTTCCGGTTAAATGAAGGCATTTTCATGGAAAAGTCCACTTAAAACTTCGATAGAAGTCCCCCCTACACTTAAGATAAACATTGTCCTCAATGTTTAAGCATGTGGACGTTGGTTAAATCAAGTTAAGGAAGATACGACTAACGTGATCAATTTCAAATGTGAGTATGAAGAAAATTGAATCACGATAGTTGAGAGATAGAACCAGATTTCAGATAACACGGGAGTACGGTTCTTCAGATATTCCAAGAATGCACTTATACCTGTAATCACATCACCACACAAACACAAACAACCTATAGAGGTCCCCCTACACTTAGGAGGTTAAAACGGAAAAGGATAGATACTCGGGCTGCCTCCCGAGGAGCGCTTGTTTTTGATAACCGAGTCACGAGGCTGACTCGAACCAAAATTAGTTCATCGGAAACGTGGTGAGGGATGGAATCATCTCGGGAGAGATGTCCTCACCAATGTACAACTTCACTCGTTGGCCATTCACCTTAAAATTAGGTCCATTAGGTTGAGCAAGCTCGAGAGTACCATATGGAAAAATTTGGGCAATGGTGAATGGGCCGGACCAACGAGATTTCAGCTTGCCCGAAAAGATTTTCAACCGAGAGTTAAAGAGTAAAACTTTGTCTCCAACTTGGAACTCTCGGTTTATAATATTGGATTTTGAATGAGCTTAGTCCTTTCCTTATAGATCAAGGAATTTTCATAAGCCTCATTACGGAGTTCATTCAGCTCATTGAGTTGGATCTTGCGTAGGTCACCGGCTTTGTTGATATCGAAATTAGCCCACTTTGAGGCCCAGTAAGCCTTGTGCTCCAACTCAATGGGGAGGTGGCATGCCTTTCCGTACACGAGACGATATGGTGTACAACCAATCGGAGTCTTGTATGCGGTATGAAAAGCCCACAAAGCATCATCAAGTTTATCATCCCATGAGGCACGATGCTCTCCCACGGTTCGTTCAAGAATTCGCTTTAATCCTCGGTTAGAGATTTCAGCCTGGCCATTAGTTTTCGGGTGGTATGCGGTGGAAAGACGATGATTGACACCATACTTAGCCATGACTCTCGCAAATTGATCATTGCAAAAATGAGTCTCGCGATCACTAATAATGGCTCGAGGCACACCGAATCTAGCGAACATCGACTTCAAAAAGTTACAAACCACCCTTGCGTCATTAGTGGGTAAAGCTTTGGCTTCAACCCATTTTGAAACGTAGTCAACGGCTACAAGGATGTATTTGTTTCCTTTAGATGAAGGGAATGGCCCCATAAAGTCGATACCCCAAACATCAAAGATTTCACATTCTTGTATGAAATTTTGAGGCATCTCATCTTTATGTGTGATCTTGCCTTTTTTTGGCAAGCATCACAATGTTTAACCATCTCGTGAGCATCACGATAAACGGTGGACCAATAAAATCCCGAGTCAAACACTTTTTTGGCGGTGTAGTTGGGACCAAAGTGACCACCGGTGGGTACTTTGTGGCAAGCTTCGAGAATGTCTAAAGCTGCCGGTCCATCAACACATCGGCGAATAATCAAATCAGCACATTGTTTGAATAGATACGGGTCATCCCAAAAGTAATTCTTAATGTCTTTGAAGAACTTTTTCTTTTGCTGGGATGTTAACCCGTCGATGAGAATTCCACCCGCCAAGGAGTTTGCAAGGGTCCGCAAACCACGGGGCTTCATCATTGCTCAAGTTGATAGACATTAAGTTCTCCAGGGAAAAGAGTCATTGATCTCTTTGTTCGGATGATCCCCTTGATAAGGATCCTCAAGTCTGCTGAGATGATCCGCGGCTAGGTTTTCAGATCCCTTCTTATCACGAATTTCGATTTTAAATTCTTGAAGTAGCAAAACCCAGCGAAGAAGTCTTGGTTTGGAATCTTGTTTAGTTAACAAGTACTTTAACGCGGAATGATCGATATAAACGATTGTGGTGGAAAGGACAAGATAGGGGCGGAACTTTTCAAAAGCATAGACAACAGCTAAAAGCTCTTTTTTGGTTGTCGTGTAATGCAATTGAGCCCCCGTCATTGTCTTGCTAGCATAGTGGATTGGTTGGAAGTGTTTGTTCACTCTTTGGCCCAAAACCGCTCCAATAGCATAGTCGCTAGCATCGCACATCAACTCAAAGGGAAGCTCCCAATTAGGGGTAACCAAGACCGGTGCCTTAGTTAGCTTATCCTTAAGAAGGTTGAAGGCTTCAATACACTCGTTGGAAAAGATAAAAAGAGTATCTTTTTCCAAGAGGTGGGTCATCGGGCGAGCGATTTTCGAAAAATCTTTGATAAAGCGACGGTAGAAGCCCGCATGACCAAGGAAACTTCTCACACCCTTCACGGTTAAAGGTGGAGGCAATTTAGCAATAACATCGACTTTAGCACGGTCCACTTCAAGACCGACTTTGGAGATCTTGTGCCCTAGCACGATGCCCTCTTTTACCATGAAATGGCATTTTTCCCAATTAAGAACAAGGCGAGTGTCTTCACACCGCTTAAGCATACTGTAAAATCTCTGATTTTACCTTATCGACTTTGTCAACTGTTGTACTATTTATATTTGGAATTTATATAATTTCACTTTTGTATGACTTATTAATTATCATATACCTATTGTCATACTACCTTTCATATTTATTTTACATTTATATGAACCTTTAGTCATTTATTGACTACTCTGGCAACTGACTGGCCACTTGATTGAATAATGAAATTCATCACCTCAGTACATATTTTGAGATAAACTGTAACCTTACTTAACTTATTTATTATGTACTTGAATTATTGTTATATGTACATATTTACATATATTACTTAAAAGGAATAAATACATAAACAATTTAAAAACAATGTATATTATCTTACATTGTCACTTATTTACCTTATTCAAGTAAATTAATTCTAGTGATGTATTTAATATACACTTTCATTAAGTTACCTAAAAACTTCAACAAAAATACCTACAACACAACAAGTACCTATAATAAAATACAAGGACTATTATTATCATACAACACTTGGCAAAAAATTCACCAAAAACCCTCCCCATGCATAAAATAAAACGTGTGTATGTATGCATGCATACACTACCATCATTTGATTAGCTAGCTTAAGTAATCTAGTGTAATCATATAACTCCACTAACACCCTATGCTAATGCATGCATAACGCTACCTTACTTACACCCTCCATGCTTATACACTTACACACTCTATACATTTCACTATACATGTCATTTTTGTTCCCCATTGACTTCCCAAAACCCACGGATGGAACCAAAAGAAGGAAATGAAGAGACTTGCTAGTTTTTGCCACATGTGGAAATCAACCAACCAAAATCCAAGTGTATCCCATCAAGATACATGCTAGATATGAAGGACATGGTACATATATTTTCTTGATTCACTCTCTCTCTTTGATATTAGCCGAGACACACACTACCTACACACAACATAATTCATTTGAAAAACTAACACCATCATCTTCACTCTTTCCTTCTCAACCTACGGCTAAAACACCATCAACCACCATTTTCAAACCTTCAACTTTAACTACTACTCCTATACTATGTCTTCTATTACATAAAGATTAAACATAATCTCATCCTACAAGAAACCTTTATCCTTGAAGCAAGAACAAGTACCCTAGAAGCTTTGTGAAGCCCACGGCATACTTTTGATCTCCTAGACCTCCATTGTTGAAAGCTTGTCACTTGTTTCTACTCATTCTCATATCATTCCTAAACCTATCTAAACAAGTAAGTCCAAGTTAAAACCTATATTTTCTAATACATTACCTTGATATATATTAATGTGTACATGCTTATCTTTGGTAAACTTAACATTTAAACAAATATTGAAACCCTAAAAACCTAAGTAAAACCCACGGCTTGATTTTATAATGTAACATAACATGATGTAAAAACTTGTCAACCTTGAAGAACACATCAACATGATCTTGTTTAACTTGAAAAACCATGAAAACCTAACCATGCAAGTAATTTTGGATGTGAGCTATTAAGCTCATAATATTATTTTGAGTAATCTTGTAATGTTTAGATATAACTAGAAACATTAGATTTATGTTTTTAGGTGCCTTAAAATGTTAAGATCACTATTAGGCCTCATAAGGTTAGTTTAAGCTCACTATAATACTTTGCCAAGATAAATAATCATTTTCACTAACTAAATGTTTTTATAAAACTTTTAGTGTCAAAAATATGATTTTATAAAGTTTCATGTTGAAAATATAAATCTATAATTATTTTGGATTTAAATAATAGATCTAAGAAGTCTTGGACTAAAATAGTAAATATATAATACTTTCGGGCTAAATTGTAATTTTATAAAGTAAAAGGGATCTAAATAAATAAGTGTGGAAACTTATATTTCAAAAACATAAACTTTTGGACCACTTTTGTAAATTGCCGAGAGTATAAGGGTGTATTTTTAACTTATCCGAAACTTTATAGGGTTAAAAAGGACTAAAAAGGGATTAATATAATATTAGGGTAAGTTGTGTAAACTTTAGAAAACCTAAGGAT
The DNA here is from genome assembly GCA_025667525.1 of Glebionis coronaria. NCBI lineage: Eukaryota > Viridiplantae > Streptophyta > Magnoliopsida > Asterales > Asteraceae > Glebionis > Glebionis coronaria. The sequence continues at coordinate 292,470,594 of CM046875.1, forward strand.
TATTTTGGACTCTAGCCGTGACTTAATATAAACAATAGAGACCAAATGTGTCAAGATACTAAACTTAATAAAACCCTAAGTAACCCTAGGGACTAAACTTGCCAATTTCCGAAACCTATACAAGCCCTAGGGGGCAATAATGTAACTTGTAATAAACTTAATTATTAGCCGAAACTATAAGGACTAAAACTGCCAATAGGTGAAACTTTAATAAGCCCTAAAATAGGCCAGATACTATAAGGACCAAAATTGACACATTATGAAACTTTAAGAAACCCTAGTTACACGTGTAACTAGGGAGGGACCAAAACTGTAATTATTAAAAGATTTAGAAACCCTAGGGGTATAAAAGTAATTTAACCGCGAGTATTTATTTAAAAGGACTAAAACGTATTTTTATACAAGTATTACGAACCTTAAAATCTTATATATTTTAAACCGTTATTTAAACGTAAAACTTAAATAAACGTAACAATTGTTATTTTTCCAAAACCTACAACTTAATCAATATAAATCTTACGTAAACATGGATTTTAAATAAAATGTTATACATTTATAAACCTTATTTATATATTAAATATAAATTGAAAATGAGTAACTTACAAAATAAATATAATAATTATATTTATTTCCTACCACTTTAACTGTATATAAAAACTATCCTAAATAAATATTTAAGGTGTTTTATAAACAACGTAAGTACAAAATATTAATTAAATGGATTAATTAATTTAACCTTATTATTTATTTTATACTTAAAATAAATACTATTAGAACTGGTACTACGATGAACAAAATACAAGTATTGTAATTAAATGCTTAAAACCAGTTTAAGCATGTACATATTTATTCTAAAACTTTTATGCATTATGTTATGCATTTACTGAGACCTTATAATTATTTTGGTCGTTGATTATATCGCGAGCATCCTTATCAGATTTATTCACTGACTTATTGCTGTACTACTGAGGTGAGTTCATGGCCCCACTTTATATATTGACAAACTTTTAAACCTTTTAATGGGGAAGAAAACATGAAACATATTTGATTTTATGGACATGAATTGAACTGTGAAACTTTTGATTACATTGCCTATTGTAGATGAACCCGCATGACCCGTGCATCCGAAACTGTTAGAATTTTTGAATTGCCTGAATGTTATAAATAGATCTATTTGGGATTGACCGTCCCCATCTGGGTGAGTCATGCTCACTGTGCCTAGGCCAGGACAACAGATGTTTCACATTAGAGAACTTATTTTGTTATGGGTGCTTTGATAAAGATAAGGCGAAGGGTCCTTATTTATTAAGGACTTAACTGTCAAGTTTCAGTTTCGGGCAATATGGAAATGTAATTACTTTTAAGTATTGATGCTTTGTGCATTACTACTTCTGGGAATATTTAATGTCCAAACTTATTTTAATTAAACCTGTGAATTCACCAACTTTATGTTGACTTTCTAAGCATGTTTTCTCAGGTAACTGAAGCAGGTAGTGGTGTGCATGAAGTCAAGCATCATGATAGGCTGCATTTATAGATCTCATCTGGGGTTTTATAAATTGGGAATAATACAAACTTTCAAACAATGTTAAAGACTATTGTAATACTATTTGCACTTTCAATCATGTAATAAATGTAAGGATAATGTTTTATATGTTGCTCTATATTATGTCTGCTGTTGATCCACCTACGTGACACCCAAATATTATCTCCGCTGCGTTTGACTCAATTTGGGGGTGTCACAGAATGGTATCAGAGCGATAGTTATAGAGAATCAGAACAAAATTTAAAATAAATATAAAAATAAAATTTTTATATAATCTGAACTATAACTGCTTTAAAAATCTTTTGGGATTTTTGGGACTAGAATAGTTAAGCATATAGACTATAGAGCATACATCGATTGTGTGATTGCCTGTGCATTGATTATTAACATCCGGTTGATTAGTCTTATAAGTATTAACGTAACCTTTAGCATGACGAGTGTTAAATGGCATTATTATATAATTTTAAATTATATTTCTCAAAACTTTTAGCTTGAGTAAGTTTATACTTATATCAATTAAAACTATATTACTTTCAGATTTATCATGACTTCACCTACCATTACACCTGCTGCCGTATCTCTGACGACCGTCTTATGTGGATGGTTATCTGCTAGTGACTCCGGCGATAGTCACGCTTCTCTCGACGCCGCATCCATTGAGGCACTTATTTCTACTCCACCTGTTTCCCCCACTGGGGAAGAGGTCCAGCTTCCTACTGCTATACCACCTGTACCACTTGTGACTTCACTACGGGAGCATGCACCCGAGTCTCTGCCACCTCGTAAGAGGAGGTACGAGGCACCTCTCGATTCCACCTTTGAGATCGGTGAGGGTTCCCGGGCCAGACATGCTGACCCTGTCCAGGCCCAGATCACAGCACTGGCCGCACGCCAGGCCCAGGATGTAGCAGACATTCTTGCTCTGCTAGCGGCCGGACAAACTGTGCGCACTGTTCTACAACAGCGCCAGGACCTTTTATCATGGACTGTGAGTTCGGAGGCACACGCTGCCCGAGGGGTGTGGTCGACTACTTACCATTCTCTCCAGTGGTTGCTGGATGAGAATGAGTTCCTACGAGAGCATATCTACCTACTACAGAGTCAGCAGACAGAGACTCACACCGCTCTCATGAACATGGAGCAGACTCTTGCCATATTCTTCGACCTCCAGGATGTCCGTAATCAGGGGTTCACTTCAGAGACCACTCATCTCCGGGGAGTTCAGCAGACTCTCAAAGACCAGTTCCTTGAGGCACTCCGACTGCTCAAGGAGACTAGGACTGCTATGACCGCGATGTAGGATGCCATGCAGGCACCAGCTGTCTCATCTCCGCCCGTAGCACCAGCCGTATCCGAGGAGTTAGTTAGGCATCCGTAGATTAGATGTACTAGATCTCTTGTACATCATGATAAGCTATTAGGGTTGCATCCCGGCTATCATGATATAGGATCTCTTGTATTGTACTTTTCTTTAGTCAGTTGTATCCTTGTACTGTACTATTTAGATTGGGGATTCATAGATGATGTACTTTAGATTTCATGTACCACCATCCCAGACAGGCGGGTTGTGCTCTGTCTTGGATTAGGTTGTGCATTTTGTACTGTATTTCTATTCTAGACTTATAGCATGTACTCCTTAGCTTTTATTATATCCTGTACTGTATTATATTATGAACTTTAAACAGGTTATCAAATTTGTTGCGAAGTCTATGCATGAAATTCCTTTTCGTGTAATTATATAAAACTGTGCTAACAGCTTGAACTAATGATTTCATTTTTGTGTATAATTATAGAAAAATGGTAGTCACTAGAACGAACCCCAACAATGCCGAGAATACCCAAAACGTCACTGCTGCCCAACTAAGGGAAATGATTGACCAAGGCATCGCATCTGCGATGGCTGCCAGCAGGAACGTAGACGACAGTCAAAATTCCAACAACCGCTAGAATAAACAGACCACCAAGGGTTGCTCTTACCCCGACTTCTTGAAATGTAAACCTTCCTATTACAAGGGCAAAGAAGGAGTGGTGGAACTGATGCAGTGTTTTGAGAGGTTGGAAACGGTATTTCGTATCAGCGATTGTGCAGAAGAGAACAAAGTGAAGTTTTCCACCTGCACCCTACTTGAGAGTGCTCTTACTTGGTGGAACTCTGTTGTTGCTACTCTTGGACACGATGCTGCTTATGCTCTCAACTGGACTGAGTTGAAGGAAAGAATGACAGAGAAATACTGTCCAAGGGGAGAAATGAAGAAGCTGGAGATCGAGTTATGGGATCTCAAATGCAGGAACAACGACATCACTGCGTACAACCAACGGTTCCAAGAGTTGACCCTCATGTGCACCAGAATGTTTGTGGAGGAGCATGAAAAGATTGAGAAGTACGTGGGTGGACTCCCAGACGCCATTCACGACAGTGTGCTCGCATCTCGACCTACTACCGTCGAGAGTGCCATTGAGTTCGCTACTGAGTTGATAAACAAAAGAGTCCGTACCATATCCGAGAGGCATACTGACAACAAGCGAAAGGCTGACGAGTACTTCCGCAGCCAGCACCAGCAGCATCCTAAGAAGCAGAATGCTGGACAAGTTTACAGTGCTATCTCTGTAGGAGCTAACTCGTACGTGGGCGCCAAACCTTTGTGCCCAAAGTGCAACTATCATCATACTGTTGATAGCCCATGCCAGACCTGCTACAGATGTGGACAAGTTGGTCATTTTGCTAAAACCTGTCGAGTTAATGCTGTCACTCAGGCCCGACCCACTCAAAACACTGGGAAATACAACAACAGGGGTGGATACAATGCCTATGGGAACGGGAATGGACAGCAGGGGAACCGCAACGCTACTGGAGGAAACAACAACGGACCCAAGAAGGGAGTTGTGTGCTACGAGTGTGGAGCACCAGGACACACGAGACCAAGTTGCTCTAAGCGGGCCAACCAGAACAAGAACAGTGGGGGAGCTACATCCAGAGTGCACGTGGTCGGCAATGCAAAAGCCAACCCCGATTCAAATGTCGTTACTGGTACGTTTCTATTGAACAACCGTTATGCATATGTTTTGTTTGATACTGGAGCAGACCGAAGTTTTATATCCACTGAATTTAGTCAAGTGCTAGAAGTTATCCCTACCAGCTTAGATCACCATTACTCCGTAGAATTAGCTGACGGTAAAACTGTAGATACTGACACTATCATTAGAGGTTGCACCTTAAACCTTTCCAAACATCCGTTATTGACCTTATCCCCGTAGTTTTGATGTTATTGACCTTGGTAGTTTTGATGTTATTGTCGGCATGGAGTGGTTAGTGAGATACCGTGCAGTCATTGTTTGTGACAAAAAGCTAGTCCGTATTTCGTGGGGAAACGAAACTCTAATCATTCGAGGTGACGGTAACACTGACCTCACTGACACTAGACTTAGTTTTATCTCTTGTGCGAAAGCTCAGAAATATTTTTCGAGAGGATGTCCTATCTTCTTGGCCCATATTTCTCAAACAAATGAAGAAGTCAAGCCCGAGAAGAAGCAAATCAAGGACGTACCCATCGTCCGAGATTTTCCAGAAGTCTTTCCTGATGAGTTTCCAGGCTTACCACCGAACCGACAAGTGGAATTTCAAATTGATTTGGTTCCCGGAGTGGCACCTGTAGCTAAAGCTCCATACCGGTTGGCACCATCAGAGATGAAAGAATTAGCCGAACAACTTCAAGAACTGTCTGACAAAGGATTCATACGACCCAGTTCCTCACCATGGGGAGCTCCTGTGTTATTTGTCAAGAAGAAAGATGGTTCTTTCCGAATGTGCATCGATTACAGAGAGCTGAATAAGTTAACTGTGAAGAATCGATATCCTCTTCCTCGCATTGACGACCTATTTGACCAACTGCAAGGGTCAAGTGTGTATTCCAAAATTGACTTGAGATCTGGATACCATCAGCTACGAGTCAGGGAGGAAGATATTCCAAAGACAGCTTTTAGAACCCGTTACGGTCATTACGAATTCCAGGTTATGCCATTTGGGTTGACCAATGCACCAGCTATTTTCATGGACCTTATGAACCGTGTGTGTAGACCCTACCTGGATAAATTCGTGATAGTCTTCATTGACGACATACTAATTTATTCCAAGAACGAACAGGAACATGGAGAACATCTTGCACAAGTACTAAAGGTACTCAAGGAGGAGCAGCCCTATGCTAAGTTCTCTAAATGTGAATTTTGGATTCCTAGAGTGCAATTCCTTGGTCATGTCATCGATTGTGACGGTATTCACGTGGATCCATGATAGGTGTGTAAACACCCATCCTTTTACCACTTAATTCGGGCTAAAACGAGACCAAAACACGTATTTAATATCATTTGTTTGGAATTATGCGTGGTTTTTGTGTTTATTGTGTTTTCAGAGCCAACCGGATGAATATTGAAGAAAACATGGGATTGCACGGGTTTTACTGAAGAAAAAGACTCAAGATAAAGTCTATTGTCCAAGAGATGCAAAAGATTTGAAGTCACTGGGCCTATTCGAAGATTTATCGAAGAAAAGGACCAAAGATGGAAGATTTCTATAAGTCAAAGAAACTCAAGTCTATTAAACGAAGAAATTAAAAGACGAGTTGAATTTAATCGACGACAAATCCCGAATCAGAATCGAAAACGGAAACTTTTCTGAAAAGACGAAAAGACAAGAAGAACGGGAGAAAGCCCACTCACCAACCAAAGGACAAGACTATAAATAGCCTTTCCCTCACACATTTTAGACTAGTTTTTTCATTCTTTCTTCCTCCCCACTTTTCTTCCTGATTCGTAGCTTCACCATCACCACTAGGGTGATTGGTGATTTTCATCTTTAATTCTTTAAGCTTGTAATTTTAATCTTTGTTTTATCTTGTCAAAACATTAATCAATCAATACAAGTTCTTGTTTAATCTTTCATTTCATCTTGTTCATCATCATCTTTATCTTCAAGTTTCTAAGTTTTTATTTTCTTGATTTGATCTTCAAAAGTTGTTTGGATTTGTGTTTTTATTAGTGGGATTCGTTGCTTATGGTGTCTAAATGATTTGTGTTTAATTTGGTAAATCCTTTTTAAGTATTTGGTTTGATTTTGATTAAAGTTTGTGTTCCGTGTTCTTCGTTACATGCTGCTGTATCTGGGTTCCAAAACTTCCGAACCAACAAAAAAGTTCCGAATGAAGTCTTCATTCGGAAACTTCCGAACCAAGCATTAAGTTCCGGATCAGTGACTTCCGAGTCAGCAAGTTCCGAATCAAGTAAAATCTTCCGAATCAAGCTGAAAGTTCCGAACCAGTTATTTCCGAACCAGCAAGTTCCGAATCAACCTTCATTCGGAAGGTTCCGAATCAACAACCTTCATTCGGAAGGTTCCGAATCAGCCAGAAAGTTCCGGATGAGAAAGTTCCGGATGAATGAACAGTAAGTTCCGGATGAGTTGTCTTTCAAAAGTTCCGAATCAAAGGTTAAAGTTCCGAATCAAGCTTTCTTTTAGGTTACTGTTTGTTGCTTTACTGTTCCTTTATGCTTATTGAACTTTAATTCCAATTTTAATCTTGAATTTAATACAAGTCTTTGTTAATCATAATTAAAGTAATTGTCTTTGATTTAAATTTTCATTTCCACTTCTTATTAGACTAGAAAACCAAACGCCTTTTTTTAGTAACCAAGAACAATCATTCCACTTAAGACCTAGATCAATTCGAGAGGATATCGAGAGTAAAATTGAACCTAGCAAAAACCCGTGTATCAAATGGCGCCGCTGCCGGCTCTTCTCGTTAAGATCAAAAGTTTTTTGTGAGAACTTGGATTTTGGGATCCGTTCCCCGTGAACGTTACTTTTTCATAAACATATTCAAAAACACTAAAAAATATAAAATTTTCAAAAATCCTAAAAAGTAAAAAACAATAAAAACCAAAAATATTTGTGCTTTGCTTTTCTTTGTTCGTTCTTTTGCAGGTGTATGCGCACTCGATCCACGTCTTATCAAGATCCCGAGCCTCTCGATAACTTAGACATGGCTGGTGTACAAAATAACAATAACATACCACCTCCGAACAACAATAATAACAACAACAACCCGCCTTTCAACAACATGAACAATAACAACAACAATGAGCACCTTCCGGATAATCGCCCAATGATTGAATTGCTGCAAGCTCATGTCGATGGCAATACGGATCCAATTGTTATACCACCAATTGCCGCCAACAATTTCGAGCTCAAGTCAGGCTTTATCCAGATGGTCTCAGCTCAACCGTTCTTGGGACGAACCATTGATGATCCACACGACCACATCAAGAGATTTCTACAACTCACTAACACGGTCAAATTCAATGGAGTTTCCCAAGAAGTGATAAGGTTACAACTTTTTCCCTTTTCTCTAGAGGGACAAGCCCGGCATTGGCTTGCTAAGGAACCGCCACAGAGTATTCTCTCGTGGACGGATTTGGAAACAAAGTTTATCAACTACTTTTTTCCACCCTCTCGTACTACCGCTTTGCGGAATGAGATTATAAACTTTGAACAAAAGTACGATGAGTCATTCAGTGAATCTTGGGATCGCTTTAAAGATCTTTTAAGAAAATGCCCACAACATGGTTTTACCAAAGTACATCAAATTAATACTTTTTACAATGGTTTAAGCATGAGTGACCAAGATTCACTGAATAGTGCCTCAGGGGGTAATCTATTGGCTAAGACTTCCAATGCTGCTTGGGATATCATTGAGAACAAATCTCGTGTGCAAACCAAGAGTGTTCGGACCAATGTTGCTAGTGCTAGCACTAATGACAGCGACAAGCGACTTGACAAAATCACCACGCTTCTTGAATTTCTTGTTACCCATACCGTCAGCAACAACAACAGCAACAACGCCAAAAACGCACAAGTGAACGCTGTCAGCCAACCTTGTGAGATATGCGGTGGTCCCCACTCTTACACAACTTGTACCGCCACCCAAGATTACCCTGCTGAGAATGTGAATGCGGCATATGGCACCTACCAACAACCTGCTTATCAATTTGATACACGGGTTTTTGCTAGGTTCAATTTTACTCTCGATATCCTCTCGAATTGATCTAGGTCTTAAGTGGAATGATTGTTCTTGGTTACTAAAAAAAGGGGTTTGGTTTTCTAGTCTAATAAGAAGTGGAAATGAAAATTTAAATCAAAGACAATTACTTTAATTATGATTAACAAAGACTTGTATTAAATTCAAGATTAAAATTGGAATTAAAGTTCAATAAGCATAAAGGAACAGTAAAGCAACAAACAGTAACCTAAAAGAAAGCTTGATTCGGAACTTTAACCTTTGATTCGGAACTTTTGAAAGACAACTCATCCGGAACTTACTGTTCATTCATCCGGAACTTTCTCATCCAGAACTTTCTGGTTGATTCGGAACCTTCCGAATGAAGGTTGTTGATTCGGAACCTTCCGAATGAAGGTTGATTCAGAACTTGCTGGTTCGGAAATAACTGGTTCGGAACTTTCAGCTTGATTCGGAAGATTTTACTTGATTCGGAACTTGCTGACTCGGAAGTCACTGATCCGGAACTTAATGCTTGGTTCGGAAGTTTCCGAATGAAGACTTCATTCGGGACTTTTTTGTTGGTTCGGAAGTTTTGGAACCCAGATACAGCAGCAGGCAACGAAGAACATGGAACACAAACTTTAATCAAAATCAAACCAAATACTTAAAAAGGATTTACCAAATTAAACACAAATCATTTAGACACCATAAGCAACGAATCCCACTAATAAAAACACAAATCCAAACAACTTTTGAAGATCAAATCAAGAAAATAAAAACTTAGAAACTTGAAGATAAAGATGATGATGAACAAGATGAAATGAAAGATTAAACAAGAACTTGTATTGATTGATTAATGTTTTGACAAGATAAAACAAAGATTAAAATTACAAGCTTAAAGAATTAAAGATGAAAATCACCAATCACCCTAGTGGTGATGGTGAAGCTACGAATCAGGAAGAAAAGTGGGGAGGAAGAAAGAATGAAAAAACTAGTCTAAAATGTGTGAGGGAAAGGCTATTTATAGTCTTGTCCTTTGGTTGGTGAGTGGGCTTTCTCCCGTTCTTCTTGTCTTTTCGTCTTTTCAGAAAAGTTTCCGTTTTCGATTCTGATTCGGGATTTGTCGTCGATTAAATTCAACTCGTCTTTTAATTTCTTCGTTTAATAGACTTGAGTTTCTTTGACTTATATAAATCTTCCATCTTGGGTCCTTTTCTTCGATAAATCTTCGAATAGGCCCAGTGACTTCAAATCTTTTGCATCTCTTGGACAATAGACTTTATCTTGAGTCTTTTTCTTCAGTAAAACCCGTGCAATCCCATGTTTTCTTCAATATTCATCCGGTTGGCTCTGAAAACACAATAAACACAAAAACCACGCATAATTCCAAACAAATGATATTAAATACGTGTTTTGGTCTCGTTTTAGCCCGAATTAAGTGGTAAAAGGATGGGTGTTTACACACCTATCAAATCCCCTACACTTAACCATTGCCATGCCCTCATGCAATGCTTTAGTGATAAAGCAAATTTACACTTTTCTCATAATTAATCAACCTTGGCCTTATTTAAAATACTACTAAACAAAAATTAAAGTACTAAAGGGAATTAAGACTTTGAAGGAAACAAAAGGATAGAAAACCATTTTCACTTGAAAATAGCTATACGGAAATAACTTGCAAAGAAATCGATGACTTACATTAGGGCTTTGGTGCTGCGAAGATTTATCACCCTCAAGTTTCACGTTCCCCAAACTAAGCTTAAAAACGAGATCATTGTTATTATAAGTTAGCAATTCAAACACTTACACACATGGCTTAATTAAATGCTTAAACTCCCTTATTCCTAGGTGTATCTCTTATATTTTATTTTTGTCTTAGAATGATCATGAAGATGCATTTTTGGACTTATTTCGATAGTTTATTAGGGCTGAAAGCAAAGTAGGACGATTTGATCAATAGTTAGCTAAAGGACAAAATCTCTTAAAACTGCTTCTCGGGATATCAAAAAGTTCATATCTTGGCATAACTTGGTTCACGATTTGAGACCTTTCTCGGGCCGATATTTGGCATGTACTTCATACTTCATATCTTCGAGAGACGTTCTTGAGATAATGGTCTTCTCATCATAATAGAGTTTCTTCACTTGGAGACTTTTGAGGGGTTCTCCAACTTTGTTGACCACGACTTCATGATTATTTCTTCAATCTCTAATTGGGATTTTGAGATACAACGATCCGCCTCCTTTTCGGACTTGGATCTATTTATCCTCATACCTTGTTAGGGTCTTTTCGGATAGACTTCTCCATGATCTTTATGGGAGTTGATTGCTTTTCGTCGTGAGTCTTGATCCTTCATATTGACTTTAGGAATAATGCTTTTCACATCACTTTGGATCTTCAGCAATAAAATTGAATCCTCATGCCTTGTTAGGGCCTTTTCGGACTCGCCAATCTTCGCGCCCCGCTTCATAAGTTATGCCTTGGCTATGAACTCTTATCATTACCGAGCAACTTTTAAACGATCTTGGGCTAGAAGCTAAGTAACTTTTCAAATCGTACGACCTTACTTATTGCAGATAAATTATTAGCAAGTGATGGGAGAATAGGCAAATAATTACACCAAGTGAGCTTGCGAAAGAATACCGACTTATAATTGACTCTATCATTTCTCGTCCTCCACAATTTAAAATCTCAAGTAATGAGATTCGTGGACACTTAGCCTAATAAACCAATTAAGGTCTACATGGTTAAGGATACTAGCTAGAATAAACTTGGATAAGTCTATTCGGGTTGAGTCAAAATAAACGCAACGGGCCTAATATGTCAAAGACTTCTAAACTAGCTACACCACTTTATTAATATTTTTGACTTTATTGCGGGATATATACACATGAAAGCAAAGATAAAAATTTAAAAATTACGACTAAATGGCCAAAGTTAATAAAAAATTTGAAAAATGTTGAAAAATAGGATTTTCCAGTTAATTGAAGGCATTTTCATGGAAAAGTCCACTTAAAACTTCGATAGAAGTCTCCCCTACACTTAAGATAAACATTGTCCTCAATGTTTAAGCATGTGGGAAAAGTTTCCCCTACACTTGGGACATTGTGCACGTTGGTTAACTCAAGTTAAGGAAGAGACGACTAACGTGATCAATTTCAAATGTGAGTATGAAGAAAATTGAATCACGATAGGTGAGAGATAGAACCGGATTTCGGATAAATACGGGAGCACAGTTCTTCGAAGATTCCAAGAGTGCACTTATCCCTGTAATCACACCATACAAAGACAAACACATATATAGAAGTCCCCCCCTACACTTAGGGGATTAAAATATAAAAGGATAGATACTCGGGCTGCCTCCCGAGGAGCGCTTGTTTTTGATAACCGAGTCACGAGCCTGACTCGACCCAAAATTAGTTCATGGAGAACGTGGTGAGGGATGGAATCACCTCCTGAGAGGTGTCCTCACCAAAGTACAACTTCACTCGTTGGCCATTCACCTTAAAAATTGGTCCATCAGGTTGAGCGAGCTCGAGAGTACCATATGGAAAAATTTGGGCAATGGTGAATGGGCCGGACCAACGAGATTTGAGCTTTCCCGAGAAGATTTTCAACCGAGAGTTAAAAAGTAAGACTTTGTCTCCAACATGGAACTCTCGGTTTTTGATCTTGGAGTCGTGAATGAGCTTAGTTCTTTCCTTATAGATCAAAGAATTTTCATAAGCCTCATTACGGAGTTCATTCAGCTCATTGAGTTGGATCTTGCGTAGGTCACCGGCTTTGTTTATATCAAAATTAGCCCACTTCAAGGCCCAATAAGCCTTGTGCTCCAACTCAATGGGGAGGTGGCACGCTTTCCCGTACACAAGACGATAAGGCGTACAGCCGATTGGGGTCTTGTAAGCAGTACGGAAAGCCCACAAAGCATCATCCAGTTTATCAGCCCATGAGGCACGATGCTCTCCCACGGTCCTTTCAAGAATTCGCTTAAGACCTCGGTTGGATATTTCGGCCTGGCCATTAGTTTGTGGGTGGTAGGCTGTGGAAAGACGATGGTTTACACCGTACTTAGCCATGACTCGAGCAAATTGGTCATTGCAGAAATGAGTCCCACGATCACTAATAATGGCACGAGGCACACCGAATCTAGCGAAAAGAGCTTTCAAAAAGTTACAAACCACCCTTGCGTCATTAGTAGGCAAAGCTTTGGCTTCAACCCACTTTGAAACGTAGTCGACGGCTACAAGGATGTATTTGTTTCCTTTAGACGAAGGGAATGGCCCCATAAAGTCGATACCCCAAACATCAAAAATTTCACACTCTTGAATAAAATTCTGAGGCATCTCGTCTTTATGTGTGATTTTGCCTTGCTTTTGGCAAACATCACATCATTTGACCATATCGTGAGCGTCACGGTATATGGAGGGCCAATAAAATCCCGAATCAAACACTTTTTTAGCGGTGTAGTTGGGACCAAAGTGACCACCGGTGGGTCCTTTGTGGCAAGCATCAAGGATGTCCGACGCTGCCGGTCCATCAACACATCGGCGAATTATCAGATCAGCACATTGTTTGAATAGGTAAGGGTCGTCCCAAAAGTAAGTCTTGATGTCGGTAAAGAACTTCTTCTTTTGCTGGGACGTCAACCCTTCCTTAAGAATTCCACCCGCCAAGTAGTTTGCAAAGTCTGCAAACCACGGGGTTTCATTCGGCTTCGAGTTTATAGACATTAAGGTCTCCAAGGGAAAAGAATCATTGATTTCTTTGGTCGGATGATCCCCTTGGTAAGGATCCTCAAGTCTACTAAAATGGCGCCGCTGCCGGTTCGTGCTCGTTACGATTGACGATTTTTCGTGAGACGATTTGGATTTTGGGATCCGTTCGATTTTGAACGTTATTTTTATTGTTGAAAAAAATAAAATAAATAAATAAATAAATAAATAAATAAATTAAAAAAAAAAAAATATATATATATATATATATATATATAAAATTTATAAAAACCAAAAATATTTTCTTTCGACTTTATTTTTCTTTTAGCTATATATTATATATTATATTACTTTATTATTCTTTTATTATTAAAAAAAAAAAAAAGTTTTAAAAATATTCTTCTTTATCCTCTATTGTGTTTAATTCTTTTCTCTACCCCTCTTATTTATAATTCTTCATGGATTCGTCTTGCGTTCGGTGTGGGAGACCATGGCATGGTTTTCAAACATGTCAATGGTGTATTTGTGAGCGGTGTGGTTTTGATATCGACGATACACAATTTGGATTTTGTCCATTTTGCAATTCAACAAATTCGTACTTCTCCTCTTACAATACTTTCTCACCCCCTCCCGTCTATGACAATCCCTATCCGCAACATGAACCGGGTTTTTCCCAATACCCGTGTTGCAATCATTGTGGGGGCCCTCACGATACTTCGTATTGTCAGCCAATGAATTATAATGAGCCAAATTCGTGTCCTCATTTTTCCTCACCGATGGATTATTATGAACCAAATCCGTGTTCTACTTCTTCTCAACCGATGACTTCTTATGAGCCACATCCGTGCTATAATTCTGGTTTTCATAACTGTGAGCCCCCACATCCCACCCTCAATCATCAATCCTCTCATAGAATTCAAAAAATCAATGCTTTGAATGACGAAAGAAAAGCCCTTCTTTTGGAACTTCATGACGGCTTAATTCGACTGACCGAGACATTGGAGGAGCAACAACGACAACGACAAGAGCAAATATCTAATCTTAATGATTATACTCCGCCTCTTGTGCGTTCTTTCTATTATGATGATGATGACGATGAGAATACTATTTCTTGGAATGATCTTTGTGCTCAATGTCCTAGTGCAATTGTAATTCCTTCTCTCGACTTGCCGGCTCTCGAGCCTAAGGATTCTACCACTCCTATTCTCGATTCTTCCACTACGGAGACCGATGCCTCTCTTATCATGGGGGATGAGGGTCTTATCACTATTCCTTGTGATGAGATTCTTATTCCAATCCAAAGTGAGCCTACGGTTGCTTCCGATAGTGACGATGAGTGTGAATCTCTTTCTCGTGATGATTCATTACCTCCCACCGACATCTTGGGAGACGATTCTTTGGCTTTCTCTAATCCTCTCTTTGATCTCGATGATGATTTTACTTCTAGTGATGACGAGTCACTATCCGATGAAGACGTTCAGAAGGAAAATTTCAAGATTTATTCGAACCCTTTATTTGATTTTGATGACGCCTACATCTCTAGTGAGGTGAATCCTCTCTTTGAAGAGGGGATTGAGGACATTGGTAGCTCCGACTCTCCTGCTATTGATGAGCATTCGTTGTTAGCCATGCCACCTCTCATCGTAGAGGCGGTGGATAGATTTGACCCTACCTTCCGTTTGATTCGGTCTGGAGAGGTGACGCGGGTGGTCGATATTTCTTCTGCTATTTCTCATATTATGTTGCCACCCCGTCCTACTGCGTGCACACCCAAGCAGGTGATGTATCGCTTTTACTCGCCTCATTTCATACCGGGAAATGAGGATGAGTGTTTTGATCCCGGAGGAGACGTTGATGTTGCTATTTCTTGTGATGATTTACCGGTTATCCCATCAACTCTTGCTTTGAGTTTCTATCAAGTGTCCTCGGGTGACACTTTGATATCTTTTTCTCCCACCCTCCCGCCCTTGGCGAAGACGAGTATTCTTAAGGATCGCCTTTATACCTATTTCTCGTATGTTATAAGAATCCTTCTGCTTTTCTTCACTTATACTGTGGATTCTTCTTCTTTATTCTCATCCGGTAATGAGGATAAGATCTTTGACCCTGGCATATCTGTTTTGAGCCAGTGGTGATTCTCTTGCTTCCCCATGGACCATTTAATTCGGGGTCGAGTCAGGCTCGTGACTCGGTTAACAAAAACAAGCGCTTCTCAGGAGGCAACCCGATGATCTATCTTTTTTATTTATTTTCTAACATAAGTGTAGGGGCGTGTGCTTCTCTCCATGTGTGCTTGTTGGTCTTTGTTTTTGTGTGCAGGTTCCCTTGGATCGAGAAGACTTTCAGAGGGTTGATGTTGCTGTTTTCCATCATCTTCTTCATTCAGTCTCCGATCGATCTTCATGTCTATATCAGGGGAGTACTCAGTTCTCATTTTTATCCATACATATCTGATTGTGTTCTCCTTCTTACACTTGGAATTCTAGCATTAGCCTTTTGTGTTCTTAAGTGTAGGGGTAGCACCTTATCACTTTTGAACATTGAGGCCAATGTTCGGTTCTAAGTGTAGGGGGTTTTTATATCATATGGATCATATTCATGCCTACTTGTTTGCCCTCTAGCATCCTATTTTGATCAAATGTCTGTTTTTATTTTATTTTATTAAAAATAATAAAACGTTTTTGACCGTGCGTGATTGACTTGTCCCGTAGGCTAGAACAAAGGGGATCCCGACTCTGCCCGAGTGTTGATCTGGCTGCTCCCTTAACTTTTAGACTAAGCTTTTAGGAATTGTGCAAATAAAAATGCTAAACGTGGAGTAGTTGGTTCTCTTTAGAGCTTATATGAGTAACCTATGGCTTTTCCTCCTAGATTATAACTAGATTAAATAAGAGTGTTTTTTTTCAAGCCTTTGAACGTTAAAAATTGTGTTGTTATGCAAAAAAATAAATTCTTATGCAATTTTGATATAGAGTCCTAGTTCAACTTTTTATTTAAATTTGAGTGAAAGCATACTTTCTTAAATTTGAAATAATGTTGCGTGAATAAATATGTTGAAAAAAAAAAGAAAAAAAAAAGAAGAAGGAAAGTGAAAAAAAAAAAATATGAAAAAAAAAGGAAAAGAAAAAAAAAGAGAGAAGAAAGAAAAAAAAAAAAAAAAGAAAAAAAAAAAGAATAAGAGTTTTATGTTTTTGTTGCTTCAATTATAATTGTGAGAAACTTGCTTTTTCTTAAATTTAAATCCGAAGTTGAACTAGAATTCGTCAATTTTGTATAAAAGTTTAGACGGTAATTGAGAATGTAGAAGTCAAAGGTCCCGTGAGCTCCGATACTATTCTCGAGGGTGTAAAAACCTAGCCTCCTAAGCTTTGCTAAAGGACAAGCTGAGAAGAAAGTCGCTACATGGAGTGATCTCTCCTTTGAATCTTCATTCTCTAATTACCGTCGTTGTTTTTCATATAAGTGTCTTTTATTAGCTTAGCGGTGATTTCAAGATCTTTGATTTCAAAATCCCGCCAATCCCGGTACTATTCTCCGTGGCGTGTCAAAAGCCCGGGCACTTAACCGATTAGGTTGGGACGTTCCGAGAAGAAAGCCGCTACATGGGAAAGGCCATTTTTGAATCTTAAATCTCGTCATTTTCGGTGAGTCTAATATTCCACTTAGATGATTAGCAACCATAACAAATGTCGATTTGAACGATCAAAGCTTTGAAAATGAACACACTTGCCTAGTCTTTATAATTATAGGAGTGAAAAATTATATTTACATAGGTTATTAGTATAAGTAGTGTTAGCATTTTGCTATAACGTTTGCACAAGGAGTCTTAGCTTAGTTGGGAGTAATAAAAAGAGGATGACGATATTTATTCCCTGGAGACACCCAGTTTGCGTGTTTCCCGTTCTATGATCCTTATACCTTGAATAAAAAGTCGAGCATGGCGGGTCACTATGAATTTTTATTTTTCTTTTATTTAAAAAAAAAAAAATCGAATAAAATAGTCTTTAAATTGTTTTTGGATTTAACGTTTGTGATGATAGTTGCTTGGGGGCAAGCAACGTGTTTAAGTGTAGGGGTGTGTTAGACACGTAATTGTTCAAGTTTTTAGTGCTAATATCCCTTCATTTTTGGTATAATAAATAGCAAAACGTGTATTTATAGTGCATTTATTGTTTATTTGTGCTATTTATTATTGTAGGTACGAATAATAAAGAAAAGGAGCAAAAACGATGAAAAAGAGCTAAGACGAGCACGAGAATTGGAAAGAAGACGAAGAAATCAAGTCCAACGGTGCCTTCATATTTTATTGGGCCGCCCCGACACCATTTATATGGGTTGGACCGACCTATTAATATATAAATGGACTTATTATACAAGCAACCCAACACCATGAGCTCCAGCCCAAAACAAAGGCCCGTGAAGACAAAATAGAAAAAAAAGCCCAGCAAGGAAAAGATTACAGCCCACAAAGGCCTAAAATAGGAAAAGAAGGAAATCAGATCTCAGCTTAAAGTATACGCCGACTTCACATTTATATAATCATCCATCCGTTTTTTTTATTTGGTCTTTCTTTGGAGGTAGTTTAGCTTAGATATAGAATAGATGTAGGTCTAGTTTTATACAGTTTTACAAAAATGATCTTAGCTTCTATTTCCACTTTTAATTTGAAACTCTTGTGTCTTTGTAATTCGGTAATAGATAATGATATTTGATTTATGTCCATGTTTATTATCCAAGTTTAGTTGTGTTCTCTGTTTTGCAAGATAGGTTCGGTTTATGCCGATGATTTAATCCCAGGTTCCCTTTTCGATTCTCAAGTTTTCAGTTAGTTTTTATATTCAAAACGGTCGATCTCAGCTCTTGTCTTTCAATTCTTAATATTTGGTTAATGAAAAGTTAGATTCTGGTTGATTTAAGTTTCGGTTTATGAATAAAGTTTGAGTTTATTTTAGAAGATTTGGTTTCGAGTTATTCATATGGTTCAGTTTCTGATTCGATTGTTGATGTTATTGGCTTATTATTATTTTTTTTTCTATTTGGATAATGCTAGTCATAGATTCAGGTAGTGATGCTTTGATTCGGTTTATGTTGTCGATAAAGTTTAGTTCTCGCAGGTTAGGTTTGAAAGTGTCGATGTGAATCAGTAGTTTTTTTTATGTTCGATTAACATTTATTTTGTGGTTGTGTTTCGATTATTGATGGTTGGTTCTAGATTAGTTTCGGTTAGTATACGACTTATGTGTTTGTTGTTACTGTTCATCCGAGATTCAGTTTAGTATAGCATTTACGGTTGGTTCCGATAAAGGTTTAACAGTACAAGTCAGTTCGTCTTATATGCGATATTAGTTTAGGATGGTTTCGATATCGGTGCAACAGTTTCAATTTCAGTTTTTAGTTTTTGGTTCAAGCGTAGCTTCGATTTCAGTTTTGGGTTCAAGTTCGATCAGTTCATAGCTTGACATCAGCGGACTGGCCTCGGAAGCAGGAA
Organism: Glebionis coronaria; assembly: GCA_025667525.1. Classification (NCBI taxonomy): domain Eukaryota; kingdom Viridiplantae; phylum Streptophyta; class Magnoliopsida; order Asterales; family Asteraceae; genus Glebionis; species Glebionis coronaria. Next base: position 292,489,392 of record CM046875.1, read on the forward strand.
GTCTCCTCTTTATTTTTTTCTGCAAATTTTAAATCTGCTAGCTGTGCGTTTGTAGTGTAAGTTTGAAGTTCTGTTCATTTTAATTTTCTCATTGCACTTGAAATTTAGTTTGAGTATCTGTTAGTATATCTTAGTTTAAATCTCTGATTTTCGGCATAGTAGGTGCATTTAGATTGATAAATTTTCATATTGAATTTGAATTTTAGCTAATTAGTCTCTGTTATTCAGTTTTTTTTTGTCTAGTTATAAATTTTGTATTTGTTTCATATTGATTCGGTTCGTTCAGTTTTTGTCTAGTCCATAGCTGCGTACTTTTGATACCGATTTGTAGTTTTATATGCTTATTTGTATGATCTGCTGTTAGATTTTAGATTCCCCGCCTTGCATATCAATTTCTTGTTCATTACTGATAGGATTTAGTAGTATAAGGTTGTGGATTGCATTGATCTCAGCATACTATTGGTTAATAGATAGCACTTTAGAATTTAAGTCTTTTAGCTAGTTGGAAGAATATAGTTCTGTTTGATTTTTAGTAAATTAGTGATAGAATTAAGTTTGTTCATAGGTATTTTAGTTAATCAGTGTAGAAGTTTATAAGTATGCGTTCAGAATATCCTCGTTAGAAGTTATCAACGTTTCTTCCTTGGGCTGTTTTAAATTGTCATTAGTTCACGTTAGTTTGTTGGGCCAAATACAAATATTGGGCTGTTTTTAGTTGTTGGACTATTTGTATTAGAATATAGGCTAGACGTTTTATTCAAGTTGTCTTAGTTTTAAAACTAGAATTTAGGCTAGACATTTAGTTTTCATTTTTATACGAGTAGTATTTTTAGCTTTTAATAAATTTTATTTTTATTTTTTATATAAGTACTTTTCGCTTTTATATTTTGTTATTCGAATTAGTAGTATAAATTTGTATTTTACATTTTTATTTTTCGTGCATTTAATTGTCGTATTTGCAAATTGTTTTTTAGTGTAGTACGTATTACATAATATAGTCTATTTTTTTACTTTTTACATGCTTTGTTTGCCAATTAGAAATAGATACCAAATATCCTTTTATTAACCAAAAACGAATTAAGTCTTAACAAAAAAATTGGACATCAATTCGACACGAGTCGAGGAACGAAAAAAGATCTAAAAAGAGTTTGCAAAACTCCATATTAATCCAGCAAAGGTCGAATCTGTCAGGGATTGGGTATCTCCTAAATCACCGACGGAGATCCGCCAATTTCTAGGCCTTGCCGGATACTATCGTAGATTCATTGAAGATTTCTCCAAAATAGCCAAACCGATGACTAAACTCACACAGAAGGGAATAAAGTTCTATTGGGGAGAGAAGGAAGAATCAGCTTTCCAACTGATCAAGCAGAAGTTAAGCAGTGCACCTATATTAGCCTTGCCTGAAGGCAACAATGATTTCGTTGTATACTATGACGCTTCACATAAAGGTCTAGGAGCAGTATTGATGCAGAGGATGAAAGTGATCTCCTACGCTTCAAGACAATTGAAGAAGCATGAAAAGATTTACACCACTCACGATCTAGAACTTGGATCCATAGTTTTTGCTCTCAAAATCTGGAGACATTACCTATACGGAACAAAGTGCACAGTGCATACTGACCATAAAAGTTTGCAACACATATTGGATCAGAAGGAGTTGAACATGAGACAACGCTGTTGGATTGAGTTACTGAGTGACTACGACTGCGAGATCAAATACCACCCAGGTAAAGCAAATGTGGTTGCTGATGCTTTAAGTCGTAAGGAAACGGACCCTCCTATGAGAGTTCGGGCATTGGTGATGACTATCAGTTTGGATCTACCCAAACAGATTTTGGAAGCTCAGACTCAAGCCCAATTGCCGGAAAACCTCGTGAAGGAAGATGTCGGGGGAATGCTCAGAACTGATCATAGCAAGGAAAAGTTAGAACCTAGAGCAGACGGAACCCTATGCCTTCACGGACGAAGTTGGTTACCTTGTTATGGAGATTTGAGGAACGTGATCATGCACGAATCTCATAAGTCTAAATATTCTATACATCCCGGATCTGAAAAGATGTATTAGGATATGAAGAAGTTATATTGGTGGCCGAATATGAAAGCCAACATTGCCACCTACGTTCAGAAATGTTTAACCTGTGCTCGTGTCAAAACTGAACACCAGAGACCATCGGGTTTACTGGTACAACCCAAGATACTAGAATGGAAGTGGGAAAACATCACTATGGACTTTGTTACCAAACTCCCAAAGTCATCTCACGGTTACGATACTATCTGGGTAATCGTCGATCGACTCACCAAGTCCGCTCATTTCCTGCCAATTAGGGAGAACGATTCCCTTGCCAAACTTGCAAAGACGTAACTGAAGGAGATTGTGACCAAACATGGAATACCAGTGTCGATAATATGTGATCGAGATGGTAGGTTCATGTCAAACTTTTGGAGGGCTTTCCAACGAGCCTTAGGTACCAATTTGGATATGAGCACTGCTTATCATCCGCAAACTGATGGTCAAAGTGAACGAACCATCCAGACTCTAGAAGACATGTTACGAGCATGTGTGATTGATTTTGGAAATGGATGGGTTGACCATATTCCTTTAGTGGAATTCTCCTACAACAACAGTTATCATGCCAGTATTAAGGCTGCCCCTTTTGAAGCACTGTACGGTCGCAAATGTCGTTCGCCTGTGTGCTGGGCAGAAGTAGGTGAATTTCAGCTCACTGGACCAGAGTTAATCCAGGAGACTACTGACAAGATCGTCCTCATCAGGCAGAGAATTCAAGCTACTCGCAATCGACAAAAGAGCTACGCGGACCTGAAACACAAACCTATGCAATTTGAAGTAGGTGATCGTGTCATGCTCAAGGTATCACCTTGGAAGGGTGTTGTACGTTTTGGCAAACGTGGAAAACTGAATCAACGTTATGTTGGCCCTTTCAAAGTAATAGCCAGGATCGGGGAAGCAGCTTATCGTTTAGAGTTGCCCCAGAAACTGAGTCGGGTACACTCTACCTTTCATGTTTCTAACCTGAAGAAGTGCTATGCAGAAGAACCACTGGCTATGCCATTGGAGGGAGTTCAAATTGACGACAAACTCTAGTTCGTAGAAGAACCAGTAGAAATCATGGAGAGGACAATTAAGAAATTGAAACGCAGTCACATCCTGTTGGTCAAAGTACGTTGGAACTCTAGGAGAGGCCCTGAGTTCACTTGGGAACGAGAAGACTCGTTCAAGACCAAGTACCCACACTTGTTCACCTGACCAATAGCTTCATCTTAAGCTTTGAGGACAAAGCTAAAATAACGGGATGGTGCTATAAAACCTCTGATTTTACTTTATTGACTTTGTCAACTGTTGTACTATTTATATTTGGAATTTATATAATTTCGCTTTTGTATGACTTATTAATTATCATATACCTATTTTCATACTACCTTTCATATTTATTTTACATTTATATGAACCTTTAGTCATTTATTGACTACTCTGGCAACTGACTGGCCACTTGATTGAATAATGAAATTCATCACCTCAGTACATATTTTGAGATAAACTGTAACCTTACTTAATTTATTTATTAAGTACTTGAATTATTTTTATATGTACATATTTACATATATTACTTAAAATGAATAAATACCTAAACACTTTAAAAATAATGTATATTATCTTACATTGTCACTTATTTACCTTATTTAAGTAAATTAATTCTAGTGATGTATTTAATATACACTTTCATTAAGTTACCTAAAAACTTCAACAAAAATACCTACAACACAACAAGTACCTATAATAAAATACAAGGACTATTATTATCATACAACACTTGGCAAAATTCACCAAAAACCCTCCCCATGCATAAAATAAAACGTGTGTATGTATGCATGCATACACTACCATCATTTGATTAGCTAGCTTAAGTAATCTAGTGTAATCATATCACTTCACTAACACCCTATGCTAATGCATGCATAACCCTACCATACTTACACCCTCCATGCTTATACACTTACACACTCCATACATTTCACTATACATGTCATTTTTGTTCCCTATTGACTTCCAAAAACCCACGGATGGAACCAAAAGAAGGAAATGAAGAGACTTGCTAGTTTTTGCCACATGTGGAAATCAACCAACCAAAATCCAAGTGTATCCCATCAAGATACATGCTAGATATGAAGGACATGGTACATATATTTTCTTGATTCACTCTCTCTCTTTGATATTAGCCGAGACACACACTACCTACACACAACATAATTCATTTGAAAAACCAACACCATCATCTTCACTCTCTCTTTCTCAACCTACGGCTAAAACACCATCAACCACCATTTTCAAACCTTCAACTTTAACTACTACTCCTATACTATGTCTTATACTACATAAAGATTAAACATAAGCTCATCCTACAAGAAACCTTGATCCTTGAAGCAAGAACAAGTACCCTAGAAGCTTTGTGAAGCCCACGACTAACTTTTGATCTCCTAGACCTCCATTGTTGGAAGCTTGTCACTTGTTTCTACTCATTCTCATATCATTCCTAAACCTATCTAAACAAGTAAGTCCAAGTTAAAACCTATCTTTTCTAATACATTACCTTGATATATATTAATGTGTACATGATTATCTTTGGTAAAGGTAACATTTAAACAAATATTGAAACCCTAAAAACCTAAGTAAAACCCACGGCTTGATTTTAAATGTAACATAACATGATGTAAAAACTTGTCAACCTTGAAGAACACATCAACATGATCTTGTTTAACTTGAAAAACCATGAAAACCTAACCATGCAAGTAATTTTGGACGTGAGCTATTAAGCTCATAATATTATTTTGAGTAATCTTGTAATGTTTAGATATAACTAGAAACATTATAGTTATGTTTTTAGGTGCCTTAAAATGTTAGGGTCACTATTAGGCCTCATAAGGTTAGTTTAAGCTCACTATAATACTTTGCCTAGATAAATAATCATTTTCACTAAATAAATGTTTTTATAAAACTTTTAGTGTCATAAATATGATTTTATAAAGTTTCATGTTGAAAATATAAATCTATAATTATTTTGGATTTAAATAATAGATCTAAGAAGTCTTGGACTAAAATAGTAAATATATAATACTTTCGGGCTAAATTGTAATTTTATAAAGTAAAAGGGATCTAAATAAATAAGTGTGGAAACTTATATTTCAAAAACATAAACTTTTGGACCACTTTTGTAAATTGCCGAGAGTATAAGTGTGTATTTTGAACTTATCCGAAACTTTATAGGGTTAAAAAGGACTAAAAAGGGATTAATATAATATTAGGGTAAGTTATGTAAACTTTAGAAAACCTAAGGATTATTTTGGACTCTAGTCGTGACTTAATATAAACAATAGGGACCAAATGTGTCAAGATACTAAACTTAATAAAACCCTAAGTAACCCTAGGGACTAAACTTGCCAATTGCCGAAACCTATACAAGCCCTAGGGGGCAATAATGTAACTTGTAATAAACTTAATTATTAGCCGAAACTATAAGGACTAAAACTACCAATAGGTGAAACTTTAATAAGCCCTAAAATAGGCCGCATACTATAAGGACCAAAATTGACACTTTATGAAACTTTAAGAAACCCTAGTTACACGTGTAACTAGGGAGGGGCCAAAACTGTAACTATGAAAAGATTTAGAAACCCTAGGGGTATAAAAGTAATTTAACCGGGAGTAACTATTTAAAAGGACTAAAATGAATTTTTATACAAGTATTACGAACCTTAAAATCTTATATATTTTAAACCGTTATTTAAACGTAAAACTTAAATAAACGTAACAATTGTTATTTTTCCCAAACCTACAACTTAATAAATATAAATCTTACGTAAACATGGATTTTAAATAAAATGTTATACATTTATAAACCTTATTTATATATTAAATATAAATTGAAAATGAGTAACTTACAAAATAAATATAATAATTATATTTATTTCCTACCACTTTAACTATATATAAAAACTATCCTAAATAAATATTTAAGGTGTTTTATAAACAACGTAAGTACAAAATATTAATTAAATGGATTAATTAATTTAACCTTATTATTTATTTTATACTTAAAATAAATACTATTAGAACTGGTACTACGATGAACAAAATACAAGTATTGTAATTAAATGCTTAAAACCAGTTTAAGCATGTACAGATTTATTCTGGAAATTTTATGCATTATGTTATGCATTTACTGAGACCTTATAATTATTTAGGTCGTTGATTGTATCGTGAGCATCCTTATCAGATTTATTAACTGACTTATTGTTGTACTACTGAGGTGAGTTCATGGCCCCACTTTATATTTTGACAAACTTTTAAACCTTTTAATGGGGAAGAAAAAATGCAACATATTTGATTTTATGTACATGGATTGAACTGTGAAACTTTTGATTACATTGCCAACTGTAGATGAACCCGCATGACCCGTGCATCCGAAACTGCTAGAATTTTTGAATTGCCTGAATGTTATAAATAGATCTATTTGGGATTGACCGTCCTCATCTGGGTGAGTCATGCTCACTGTGCCTAGGCCAGGACAACAGATGTTTCACATTTGAGAACTTATTTTGTTATGGGTGCTTTGATAAAGATAAGGCGAAGGGTCCTTATTTGTTAAGGACTTAACTGTCAAGTTTCAGTTTCGGGCAATATGGAAATGTAATTACTTTTAAGTATTGATGCTTTGTGCATTACTACTTCTGGGAATATTTAATGTCCAAACTTATTTTAATTAAACCTGTGAATTCACCAACTTTATGTTTACTTTCTAAGCATGTTTTCTCAGGTAACTGAAGCAGGTAGTGGTGTGCATGAAGTCAAGCATCATGATAGGCTGCATTTATAGAGCTCATCTGGGGTTTTATAAATTGGGAATAATACAAACTTTCAAACAATGTTAAAGACTACTATAATACTATTTGCACTTTCAATCATGTAATAAATGTAAGGATAATCTTTTATCTGTTGCTCTATATTCTGTCTGCTGTTGATCCACCTACGTGACACCCAAATATTATCTCCGCTGCGTTTGACTCAATTTGGGGGTGTCACAGAATGGTATCAGAGCGATAGTTATAGAGAATCAGAACAAACTTTAAGATCAATATAAAAATAAAATTTTTATATAATCTGAACTATAACTGCTTTAAAAATATTTTGGGATTTTCGGAACTAGAATAGTTAAGCATATAGACTATAGAGCATACATCGATTGTGTGATTGCCTGTGCATTGATTATTAACATCCGGTTGATTAATCTTATAAGTATTAACGTAACTTTAGCATGACGAGTGTTAAATGACATTATTATATAATTTTAAATTATATTTCTCAAAACTTTTAACTTGAGTATGTTTATACTTATATCAATTAAAACTATATTACTTTCATATTTATCATGACTTCACCTACCGATACACCTGCTGCCGTATCTCCGACGACCGTCTTATGTGGATGGTTATCTGCTAGTGACTCTGGCGATAGTCACGCTTCTGTTGACGCCGCATCCATTGAGGCACTTATTTCTACTCCACCTGTTTCCCCCGCTGGGGTTTTATAAATTGGGAATAATACAAACTTTCAAACAATGTTAAAGACTACTATAATACTATTTGCACTTTCAATCATGTAATAAATGTAAGGATAAACTTTTATCTGTTGCTCTATATTCTGTCTGATGTTGATCCACCTAGGTGACACCCAAATATTATCTCCGCTGCGTTTGACTCAATTTGGGGGTGTCATACATACGTTCTAAATTGGCAAGGAAAGCAGAGAAAGAATCGCCATAAACCGAGAAATCATCCATGAATACTTCCATAGTTTCTTTAACCATGTCATGGAAGATAGCCATCATACACCTTTCGAACGTCCCAGGAGCATTGCATAAACCAAAAGGCATGCGTTTGTAAGCAAATGTTCCATAGGGACAAGTGAATGTGGTCTTCTCTTGGTCTTTGGGATCGATGGGAATTTGAAAATACCCGGAGAAACCGTCTAAGAAGCAGTAATAGTCATTAACAGCTAGACGCTCGAGCATTTGATCCATGAAAGGAAGAGGAAAATGATATTTTCTCATGGCATCATTGAGCTTGCGATAGTTGATACAAACTCTCCACCCAGTAACGAGACGAGTGGGAATCAACTCGTTGTGTTCATTGGGAACAACGGTTATTCCTCCCTTCTTGGGCACACAATGGATGGGACTTACCCATGGAGAATCCGAAATAGGGTAAATCAAGCCGGCGTCAAGAAGTTTGATAACCTCTTGTTTGATGACGTCATGAATGCGAGGATTAACCCTTCTTTGGCTCTGGATTGCGAGTTTAAAGTTATCTTCCATGAGAATCTTGTGAGTACAAAAGTTTGGATCAATTCCGCGGATATCGGAAATTTTCCAAGCAATTGCCTTCTTATGATCTTTAAGCACGGCGATGAGGCGAGATTTCTCTTCTTCTTTCAAGTCCTTAGCAATGATGACGGGTGACTTCTTCTTATCTTCAAGGAACACGTACTCGAGATGGGACGGAAACTCCTTAAGTTCTAAATCCGGAGGATTTTCGATGGGAGGCGTATTCAAAGTCGGTTCATCGATAGCAATAGCCGTGGGAGATGGTGGAGAAATATGGTCCTCTCTGTGAAGGTTCTCAATGAGACGAATGTCTTCATCCCAATTGGTGGGAGAATCGTCATTCTCTAAGTTCACATCTCCCATGGTGGCTTCAAAATCTTTCCAAAGGAAATCACTTTCTCCAAATAGAGATAGTGATGAATCAATAGAGGAAACGGTCTCAACATTGGGAGGAGAGGTAGGAATACTTTTACAAGCATCTTTAAAGTGCTCTTCACAAGCCTCATCAAGAACGTCAATACAATTAACACTCTCGTAGGAATAAGGCTGTTTAGAAAGCTTTCCCATGTTGAAGACGACTTTATCGTCACCCACTCTCATGATAAGCTCACCCGCTTCAACATTGATGAGAGTGCGACCGGTCCTCAAGAATGGACGACCAACGATCAATGGCACACGAGGGTCCATATCGTAGTCAACGACAACGAAATCGGCAGGAAAAGTGAATTTGTCGACTCCTACAAAAACGTCTTCGGCTATCCCCACTGGATAAGCAACCGTACGGTTAGCTAATTCCAAAGTCATTTTGGTGGGGACTAGCTCAGGGAGAGATAATTGCTTCCAAACGCTTAAAGGCATTAAATTAATACTGGCACCTAAATCGGCTAGGGCCATGCAATTCTCTACTCCCAGGAAGTTGCAAGGGATTAAGAAACGACCCGGATCACCAAGCTTGGTTGGCAATTTCCTTAAGAGCACTGCAGAGCAATTCTCATTAAGTTGGGTATTAGCAATATCAAGAAGCTTCTCCTTGTCGCTAAGAAGATCTTTGAACATTTTCGCATATTTGGGCATGTGAGCGAGAGCCTCAGCGAAGGAGATGTTGAAATTCAATTCTTTAAACATTTTGAGAAAGTTCGAAACTTGAATATCGTCCTTGTTTTTGAGCTTCTCTTTCCTCAACCTTGAGGGATAAGGTATATCGGAAGAAGAGGAAGGCTTTTGGAGAATAGGATCACTCACATCCTTGGGTGGAGGAGGGGTAGAAGTAAGAGGTGGAGGAATTGAGGAAGTCGAAGATTGAGGAATAGGAATATGGGAATCGTTTTCCTTAGTCACAATCACCGGTGGAGGTATAGGAAGATCAGGTTCCTTGGTACCTTTGCCACTACGAGTGGTGATTGCTTTCATCTCCCCTCTTGGATTCGCAACGGTGTTACTCGGAAGAGTACCCGAAGAAGAGGATTGATTACCTTGGAAGAAACCAGCCATCATGTTCCTTAAGTCATTCGTTTGACTAGCCAAAGTGTTTCGCATATCAGCTCGAAGATCGTTCCCTTGTTTCACCATGTCTGCTTTCAAGTTGAGAACTTCCCGCTGGAGATTTTCCACGATCACATCATTAGTCCTCATGTAGGTTCCAATATCTTGGTGTAATGCGGTGGGTTGGTTGGGAGGAGCATTGTAGGCGGGTGGTTGATAAGCAGGTTGTTGGTAAACTTGGTTGTTTCTTTGAGGTGGATATGGTTGTTTCTGAGGTGGTTGGTATGGTGCATGAGGTTGTTGTTGAGGAGGGCGATTGAGGTTTTGTTGTTGGTTTGGGTTGTTAGGAGGAAAACCGGGCGGGGAAAGAAAGTTGTTTGAGCGGTAGCTAAGCAAGTTGCGGTCTCCTTGAGGAAGAGCTTGATAAGCGGCCGGAGGATAGGTACCGTATGTTGCATTCACATTCTCAGAAGGGTAGTCTTGGGTGGTGGTACAAGTGGAATAAGAGTGAGGACCCCCGCATATTTCACATGGTTGGCTAACAACATTGACTTGAGCGTCTTGAGCGTTTTTAGCGTTGATGCTGTTGGTATTGTTAGCGGTGTGGGTAACAAGCGATTCAAGAAGCGTAGTAATTTTGTCAAGTCTCTTGTCGTTGTCACTAGTACTAGCACTAGCGGCATTGGTCCGAACACTCTTGGTTTGCACACGAGACTTATTTTCAATAATATCCCAAGTGGCATTAGAAGTCTTAACCAAAATATTACCCCCCGAGGCACTATTTAGTGAATCTTGGTCATTCATGCTTAAACCATTATAAAAAGTATTAATTTGGTGCACTTTGGTAAAACCATGTTGTGGGCACTTTCTTAAAAGATCTTTAAAACGGTCCCAAGATTCACTAAAAGACTCATCGTACTTTTGTTCAAAATTAATGATTTCATTCCGCAAAGCGGTAGTACGAGAGGGTGGGAAAAAGTAGTTTATAAACTTGGCCTCCAAATCCGTCCACGTAAGAATACTTTGTGGCGGTTCCTTTGCAAGCCAATGTCGGGCTTGTCCCTCTAAGGAGAAAGGAAAAAGTTGTAAACGGATTACCTCTTGTGGAACACCATTGAATTTGACCGTATTCGTGTGTTGTAGGAACCGTTTGATGTGGTCATGAGGATCATCAATGGTACGCCCCAAGAATGGTTGAGCTGAGACCATCTGAATAAAGCCGGATTTGAGCTCAAAGTTGTTGGCTGCAATCGCGGGTATGACAATTGGATCATTGTTGCCCTCCACATGTGCTTGCAAAATTTTAATCATCGGGCGATTGTCCAGTAGAGGTTCATTGTTGTTGTTATTATTGTTGTTGAGAGGTGGATTGTTATTGTTGTTATTGTTTTGAGGTGGGTTATTGTTGCTGTTTTGTACACCGGCCATGTCTAAGTTTTCGAGAGGCTCGGGCTCTTGATAAGACGTTGATCGTGTACGCATGCACCTTCAAAGAAACTAACAAAGCAAACAAGAAATATTTTTGGTTTTTATGATTTTTTTATTTTTTATTTTTTTTTTGTATTTTTGAAAATTTTATATTTTTTAGGATTTTTGAAAATTTTTGATGATGAAAAAGTAACGTTCACGGCGAACGTATCCCAAAATCCAAGTTCTCACAAAAAACTGTTAATCTTTACGAGAAGAGCCGGCAGCGGCGCCATTTGATACAATGATTTGCTATTGGTCAGATTAATTCTCTCGGAATCTTCTCGAATTTATCACAACTCAAAGTGGAATGATTGTTCTTGGTGACAAATAGAGGATTTGGTTTTCTATTCTACTAAAAGGTAAATGCGTGAAGTAATTAAAAGTAAACTAGAAGCAGTAAATCAATAAAAATAAAACTTGAATTAAATTTAAATAAACAGTAACAGTGAATACCCTTAAAAATGCTTGATTCGGAATGTAGCCTTTATTCGGAATAAATCAGACAAAACTTGTTCATGCGGAATAAACTACTCATGCGGAATATCTTTGCTTACTCGGAATAAATGGGGAAAGGCTTCATGCGGAATAATTGCTCATGCGGAATAATAGGCTTGATCCGGAATAAGTGCTTCATGCGGAATAACTAGTTCATACGGAATAAGTGCTTCATGCGGAATAAATAGCTTATGCGGAATAAGTGCTTCATGCGGAATAACTAGTTCATACGGAATAAGTGCTTCATGCTGAATAAATAGCTTATGCGGAATAACTGGTTCATTCGGAATAAAATGCTCATGCGGAATAAATGGTCATGCGGAATAAACTGTTGATCCGGAATAATGGTTATTCCGGATGAAGGACACTGATCCGGAATATTGGATATTCCGGATGAAGGAGTTTGATGCAGAATATGAAGGTTGATCCGGAATATTGGATATTCCGAATAAAGGAGCTTGATGCGGAATGTTACTTTGATTCAGAATACTGGGAATGAAGAACAGTTAACAGACGAAAAATAGGGTAATAGATTTTAAGCCAAAATCAACAAAGTATTTTAACCAAAACTTAAACAAAACTAATCACCAATCATCTACTAACCATAAACATCAAACCCCAACAATAAAAACACAAAACCCAATAACTTTTGAAGATTAAAATCAACCAAATAAGAACTTGAAACTTTAAATGAAAAAGATGAAGATGAACAAGATTGATGAAAGGATTATATTGAAAGATTCATGTAGAGTAAACAAAAGGAAAGATTAAACACTTACAAAATTAAAGATTTAACAAGAATGAAAAATAACCAACACCTTAATGGTGTTGGCTTCCTACGAAAGAAAAGAAAGAAACTGGGAAAATGAAAACTGGTCCCAAAAGTGTGAAGGGTTCTTCTATTTATAGGCTTAGTGATTGGTTGGTGAGTGGGCTTTCTTCCTCTCCTCTTGTCTTCTCGTCTTTTCAGAAAAGTGGACATTTTCGATTCTGATTCGGTATTTGTCGACGATTAAATTCAACTCGTCTTTTAATTTCTTCGTTTAATAGACTTGAGTTCCTTCGACATATGTAAATATTCCATCTTTGGTCCTTTTCTTCGATAAATCTTCAAATAGGCCCAATGACTTCAAATCTTTTGCATCTCTTGGACAATAGACTTCGTCTTGAGTCTTTTTCTTCGATAAAACCCGTGCAATCCCATGTTTTCTCCAATATCCATCCGGTTGGATCTGAAAACACAATAAACACAAAAACCACGCATAATTCCAAGCAAATGATATTAAATACGTGTTTTGGTCTCGTTTTAGCAAGAAATAAGTGGTAAAAGGATGGGTGTTTTCACACCTATCAGTTTCCTTAACGCTGACAAGTGTTATCGGGGCGTTGTCAGCAACAATGTTAGTTTTGTGGTTTTCATCTATATGTGCAGGTGGTGTTAGCATTATACCATTGGATACAGAGTTGCTTATGGATCATTGGAGAATCATTTGAGCATGCTTTTCTTTATGGATGATGGTTGGAATTTTCTATTCCTATCTTGACATAAATTTTTTTATGTTCATGCATATTTTTGGCAACATATGTATCACAGTTTAAGGGGAGGTTTTAGGAACCTTTAGGACTTTTGGGTATCCTTATGATACTCTTATCACAATTCTAGATTGTGTCCACAGGTGAGTATGAGTTAGTTTTACTAAATCATGAGGCACTGTAGCATGCAAAGTTGATATACTATGCATGCTGCCGAGACATTTTTGGCCTAGAATTGGTAGTTGTCTGTTGGGAGGCTTGGGAATGATTTTATCATGGGTTTTCCCTGGGAGTAACAAGGAATTTTAGGAGGTAACTTAGTTGTTAAGAGTTTTGGTTAGCAAGGGACACTAAAGGACTGTTATGTCTATCTTGCATAAGCAAGTATGCATAACTGGACAGTGCTTGCCGCCCTATAATAATTATCAACTTATAGGTTATCTTCTCTAGGATAAATTACTTTGTTAAGGTCGATTTTCATTTTTATAAATTTTTATTTTTGGACGCTGACAAGTATTTTTCCAAGCGTTGTTGTGACCAATTTAAACGCTGACATGGCTTTGGAAAACGTTGACAAGAATATAGCCGTTGGGCGTTGGTGGGTTATTTTTGACCGTTGACACTCAATGGGACCTACCCAGTTATTACTTTTTGACGAATTTTTGGGCCGTAATTTTGGAGCAGATAACTTTCATTTAATGCATGAGATAAACTTATTTCTTTTTAATATTTTCATGATTGTATTTTTGATAATAGTTGCCTAATTTTTGACCAATCACATGCATATTTCTCTCCTATATATTTGGCTCCTATTTTAAACAGGGTACCTATCATTCTTGTCTAACAATATTTTCTCCTATACTTCATCTTTATCAATCATTCAAATAGCTTTCAACAATGACACAAAAATTTAAACCAAGTGATTTGGAATTGGGATTCAGGAGTCAACACAACATGATAGAATATTTGGACGCTGATGATACTCTGTTTCCCCAATATACACAAATGGTGGCGTATTTGAATGCATCCCCCATTAGGTATGCTCTTTCTCATGCTCCACTCATTCCTGTCACACATATTAAGCAGTTTTGGAACAATGTTAGTTCCTCAACAGTTAATAGAGTGACTACGTTATCATCTATTGTTCATGGGCGCACATGGGTGGTTACTGAAGCTTTGGTTCGCCAAGCTTTGCATCTTGATGATGCAGATGGTATAACCACCCTCCCCATTCATGAAATAGAACAAGGACTAAGGGCTTTAGGTTATCCTTTCCCTAATGAGGGAACTTTAAAAAATATCATAAACATGAGTTTCCCCCAGCCTGGAAGTACCTAATACATGTCCTCTTGCAATGTTGAGTCCCAAGTGTACTACACACAATGAGATCAATAGATCTATTGCTAGTGCTATTGTGTGCATTGCTACTGGGCAAAAGTTTAATTATTCCAAAATGATTTTTGAGGGCATGTGTAAAAATAAAGGGAATAAAATGACTTTAGCTTATCCCAGATTTTTATAAATGGTTTTTGATGTCCAAAGTTACTGCACAAGGGATCATGATGATTTTTATGAGATCCCTATGCAAAAGAAAGCAATTTTTACAAAGATGAACTCACCCCCACACCGTGACTTACCCCTCACCCCAGCTATGATTGCTGTCATTGAAGCAGCACAACCCTAACCAGACCCTCAACCCCAACTTGACCCAATACCTGAACCTTTACCTTCACCACAACACATGCAACTTGACCAAGAACCCTTCGACGCTGACACATTAAATGTTGGCGTTGACATGCCTATGCCAAACGTTGACACCAATCCTTCACAGACCCAAACACCCCTTAACGAACCCACATCCACTGAATCCACATCATCTTCTCCCCCAACATAATATAGGTTGCAAAAACTCCAAAGGACTACTGGAGTGTTCTCCTCTAGTGGTCCTAGCCATGTAGCAGAGAGAACCACCACCACAAGTGTGGTTGGTGCTATGGATGAGGCTGGGACTATTGGTTCTGGCTTAGAAGCTGGCCAAGACAGTCCTAACATCTTTATGACCTCATCCATTCCCAATGAATCTAACTTGGGAGGTCAAATACCTATTTTGGAGGAGGGCAGATTGGAACCCATGACATTAATGCAATTGACGGCTGTCTGCATTAGCTTGCAAAAGCAAAATGCAGACTTGGTACAAATTGTCAGTACATAAGGCCTTGAACTCAAGTAATTGAGGGAGAGGATTGTTATTTTGGAAAATGCTAGCACAAGGCGTGGGATGGAGGAATCTTCCAAAGGGGAGGATGAGCAGATTAATGTGAGTGATAAGGGCTCACATGATGGTGAATCTTTGGGTGTTGCTGAGGCCCTAACTAGTTTGAAGAAACAGCCATGTTTTGATACGTCTCTAGTCACTCCTACAAACTTAAACTTGTCTTTTACAGCTATGTTGGAGGAAATTACAAGAGGCACTGAGACAGGTAATTTGGGCGTTGACAAGCAAGATTTAAACGCTGACATGAGTACCTTGGGCGCTAACAAAGCAAAATTGAGCGTTGACAGACCTGCAGATGAGGTTGATGTATTCCAGTCATCATCCATCATCAAAGAAGTTTCTTCACAGGTATTACCATCTACCTTACCTATAATTGATCCATTAGATAAGGGTAAGGGTATTATGGTAGAAGTAGATGTTCCAAAGAATGCAGCACAGATTGAGTGTGATAGAAGGTTGGATGCACAATATGTGGAACAATAAAGAAAGAAGGTGGGTGAATCACCTTTTGTTGTCACTTAAGAAGAACAAGAAGGAAGTGATGAAGCCAGTTCAAACTCAAGTGTAATGATTATAGAACAACCAGAAAGACTTGAGTATGGTGATGAGTTGGCAAAAGAGAAGTTGAATGAGTTGAAATTGCAAGTAGATTTTGACATGCCAGAAGTTGTTCAGATGTACCATGCTTGGGAAGATAGGTGTATGGAGAATCCACATTTGACTATTTCAGACCAGATATGGGGTTTGGAGATTCTTCTAAGAGTACAAAAGGATTGCAAGGTAATTCTAAAACACAGAGCTAGCAATATTCTCTCAATGTTGAAAAGGGATAGAAGGGAGTTGTAGTACATGCTACTCAGATGTCATGGAACAGGATAGACTTTTAAGAAATTGATTGGATTGACATTTGACGAGTTGGAGTTCAAAGCTTATCCCATTTGGGCAAGAGTGCAGGAAGAAAACACTCTAAGACTTCTTTCTGATGAAAGGAAAGAAGAACTTGTAGAAGAGATGGAGCTTAAGAAGGCAATGATTGTTCCCAGACCTGTGAAGAAAGGAGTCCTCCTTGAGTTTCCCAAAGATATGGATAGGTTGAATCCAAGTGAAGCTATTATAAGAAAGAGCCTTAAGCTCTCACCATTAGAAGCTTCAGATATGGTGCAAGTGTTACCTCTTGATTCCAGAAATCCTATTATAAGCTATGAAGAAGATGCATGTGGGTTTTGGAAGATTGGCAGGTATGGAAAAGAGGTTCACACTTTTACCACTCTTATATCTTTGTTTGCAAGTTTTGATAGAGAAGACTTGGTAGACCTTTTGAGGTTGTTAGAAGCCAATTATGAGACTGAAGCTCCTACTTCAGTCAATGCAATAAAACTGTGGTCAACATTCAAGAGAATGTGTGGACCAAGAGATGAAGATCCTTCTATTTAGAAGGATCTTTAAGATGACCTCAGTGGTCTTCAATGGCGTTTTTATTCAGCTTCTGGTGTATATTACTTGAGTTCTACAATGTTTGCTGAGTATCTTCTTGTAGATGCTCAGTATTCCATGTCCAAGGAAGTCTTGGAGAAGATGAAGACAACACAGCTGGAGATTGATTATTCAAGTGACGTGGCCAAATATTTGATCAGACATATTTATTACCAATATGATAAGTGTTGTAAGATTCCTCCTACTTCTTAATGTTTATTCAGAAACTTGATTACTAGAGTAGATATCAAGTTTAGGGGAGGATGGTTGGGAATAAAATATAGCCAGTCTACTTGAGCGCTGACAAGAGTAAAACAAGCGTTGATAGGAAAAAAACAAACGTTGACATATCAAGCGTTGACAACAAGAAGTCAAGCGTTGATACATTGAAGACAAGCCTTGATGGAAAGATTTAGTCTACGCGTATATTGTTTCTAGTTTGTATCTAGTAAGGATAAGTTCAACATTGTATTTTCTATAATTATCTTTACCTAGAATAGTTGATACGTAGACTCTTGTACAAGGCTTCTTATATCTATAAAAGAAGACCTTTAGGTTATTGTTTAATATATGTTTTCATACGTTAAACACTTTCATTGTAAGCAAGTTTGTTATCATTAATCAAGTGAAAGTTTGTTTACATCTTTGTGTGTTCTTGTAAGTGTTAATTCCGCATAACACTTAGATTATCATATACATATACAAAGGTTTCTCTACGTGTATAACTTGATCTAATCTCGTATACATAAAGCTAAATCGATCTAAGTTTGGGATCAACAAACCTGGTATAAACTGTCAGTACACAAGGCCTTGAATTCAAGCAATTGAGGGAGAGGATTGTTGTTTTGGAAACTGCTGAGTCTAGGAGAAGGTAGACAAGAGTCCTTTCATCAGGGGAGGATTATTACAAAGGGGAGGAAGCTGCTACAGAGCCTGTTAATTTGAGTGATAAAGGCTCACATGAAGCTACTACAGAGCCATTTTATTTGAGTGGCAAAGGCTCATATGATGGAGAATCTTTGGTTGTTGCTGAAGCCCTTACTGAATTGAAGAAGCAATCAGGTTTTGATACATCTCTGGTTACTCCTACAAACTTGAACTTGTCTTTTACAGCTATGATGGAGCAGTTTACAAGAGGCGCTGAGACAAGTAATTTGGGCGTTGACAAGCAAAATTTGAACGCTGACACACCAAGCGCTGACAAGAGTAAATTAGGCGCTGACACAAGGAATTTGAGCGTTCACAGACCTGAAGATATGGTTGATGTATTCCAATCATCAGCTATCATCAAAGAAGTGTCTTCACAGGTATTACCATCATTCTTACCCATCATTGATCCATTAGATAAGGGTAAAGGAATCATGGTAGAAGTAGAAGTTCCAAAGGATGCAGCACAAGTAGAGTTTGATTCAAGGTTTGCTGCACAACTTGTGGAACAAGAGATGAAGAAGGTTGGTGAATCATCATTTGTTGTCACTTCTAAGGAACAAGAAGGAAGTGATGAAGGAAGTTCAGATTCAAGTGTGATGATAATTGAACAACCAGAAAGACTTGAATATGGTGATGACTTGGCAAGAGAGAAGCTTAGAGAGTTAAAATTGCAAGTAGAGTATGATATGCCAGAAGTTGCTCAGATGTACCATGCTTGGGAGAATAGGATTATAGAGAATCCAGATTTGACTATTTCAGACCAAATTTAGGGATTGGAGATTCTTCTAAGAGTTCAAAGAGAATGCAAGGTAATTCTGAAGCATAAGGCTAGCAATGTTTTCTCACTGCTGAAGAGGGATAGAAGGGAGCTTTACTACATGTTACTCAGATGTCATGGAACTGGATGGACCTTCAAGAAATTGCAGGGATTATCCTTTGAAGAATTGGAGTACAAGGCTTATCCCATTTGGGCAAGAGTGCAGGAAATGAATACTCTTATACTTCTTTCAGATGAGAGGAAAGAAGATTTTGTGAAGAGATGGAGATTCAGAAGGCAATGATTGTTCCAAGGCCTTTGAAGAAGGGAGTTCCGCTTGAGTTTCCTAAAGATCTAAATAAAATGGTTCCCAGTGAAGTTGTTCTTAGGAGAAGCATTAAGCTCTCACCCATGGAAGCTTCAAATATGGTACAAGTGTTACCTCTTGATGCCAGAAACCCTATCATTAGCTATGAGGAAGATGCAAGTGGGTTTTGGAAGATTGGCATATATAGGAAAGAGGTACACAAATTTACAACTCTTATGTCTCTCTTTGCAAGTATGGACAGGGAAGACTTGGCAGACCTTTGGAGGTTGTTGATAGACAAGTATGAGACTGAAGCTCCTACTTCAGTCAATGGAATAAAGCTTTGGTCAACATTCAAGAGAATGTGTGCACCAGAAGAAGAAGATCCTGTTTGGAAGGATCTTAAGGATGATATCAGTGGTCTTCAATGGCGTTTGTATTCAGCTGCTGGTGTGTATTATTTGAGCTCTACAAAGTTTACTGAGTATCTACTTGTAGATGCTGAGTATCCCATGTCCAAAGAAGTTTTGGAAAAGATGAAGACAACACAGCTGGAGATTGACTATTCAAGTGACGTGGCCAAAGATTTTATTAGGCATGTTTATTACCAATATGATAAGATTTGTAAGACTCCTCCTAGTTCTTAATTTTTATTCAGAAACTTGATTACTAGAGTAGATATCAAGTTTAGGGGAGGATTGTTAGGAATAAAATGTAGCCAGTGCACTTGGACGCTGATAAGAAGAAAACAAGCGTTGATAAGAAAAAAACAAACGTTGACAGATCAAGCATTGACAGGAAGAAGTCAAGCGTTGATAGGTTGAAGACAAGCACTGATAGAAAGATATGGTCTACGCATATTATGTTTCTAGTTTGTTTCTAGTAAATATTGGATCAACAATGTATTTTCTATAATTATCTTTACCTAGAATAGCTGATACGTAGACTCTTGTACAAGGTTTCTTATGTCTATAAAAGAAGACCTTTAGGTTATGTTTCATATAAGTTTTTCATACGTTTAAACACATTCATTGTAAGCAAGTTCGATTCAATCAATCAAGTGAAAGTTTGTTTTACAACTGTTTGTGTGTTCTTGTTTAGGTATTAATTCAGCATAATACTTGAATTGTTTTATACACAACAAAGTTTCTCTACGTGTATAACTTGATCTAATCTCGTTTACACAAGCTAAATCGATCTAAGTTTGGGATCAACAGCTTCCCCCTAAACCGACAATCCTCATAAGCAACTTCAAAGCTTTCAATAAAGCTTAGAATGATTAAGTGCACAATGGAATTTAACAAGCAAACCCCATCATATGAAATGATAATATTACTATGAGAGATTGAAAGTAAGGGGCACACCAAGTAGATCAGCAACTTCTCTTCTCACACTTGAATAATTCTTCTGAATTTTTCTTCCCCCTGAAAATTCTAGTTATGCATACTAGAAAGAATGAAGACATTTCTTCCCCCACGTAGTTGAAGAAAGTAAACCAATCCCAAGTATGAAGCTCAAATACTGAATTAGACACTTTATCCCATTCATGAAGTTGACATCGTAACACCAGAGTCAATTAAATCCCGAAAATGCACATATCCTCTTCTGGAGATGCACCAGAGTCAATTAAGTCCCGGAAGTGCATATCTCTCCATATAGGGTAATGATGATGAATAACTGCAACATCTAAACAATTAAACATCGAATCAGTAGTGTACCGTTTAGAGATTGATAACGCGACGAGTTAAAACACTGATTTTCTCTGTGGTTATGACAAATGTCTTCCCGGAGTGTCTTCAAATCAAAAGAAGGTATGAAGTTCACCACGTGTACTAGTTGTGCATTCAATGTGTCTTCTTGTTCCCCCTTGATGGTTTCGAAACCTCAGAACCAGCAATAAATCGTACGCACATGTACCTGAAATCTCGTGAGAATAATAAATAAGATGAATTACATATTTTGTGAGAATCAACTGCTGATCGAAATTCTATACTCATAAACTCTCCATGGCCATCTTTACCAACCCCCTTGTAGGCAATTTGAAGTGACCACTGATAGAATGAATCGGATATACCAAACATGAAACTGAATAAGAATCCCTCGATCTTGTGACTTAAGCTTGCACAATTATTTAATGAGGAACGGTGGAGAAATCTCTAAGTACCCAATACATCACTGAGGAAGTATATAAGCACAACACCTCTTGAAATTATCCACGTCGACTAAGCGCGTGACAGTGAGTACAACAATGTAACCCCATTAAGTGATAGTTATCCGAGTCATCAACCAACCACCCCGAACCCGGAAACTGGATAAACAAGTCTTCATTCTAAGATTAAGCACGAGCAAGTTATCTTTCAAAGATAAAATAAGTACACGCTTTCGAAAAATCCGTCTTCAACTTCACATAATTTATACCCGATCAAACAAATCCGTAGCCACTAAAAATATACCCATTTTTCTTTGGTCTTGACAAAATAAATTTTGTCACATTGTCACATTTATTTGTCACCATCATTATTTCTCGTGACTTGGTCTCGTTTACAAGCCCATTTTATTACAACAAATGCAACGAATGCATTGTAGCAACATACGACCCATCATGGTATATCAAATCCAATACCAGCTCTAATATACGTAGTATATTTCACGATGTTTCTTAACAATCAGCCCAAATTTTGACTAATATCATACGGGCCCATGATAGGAGTTGATAAGTTAAGACCATGAAATTGGGTTATATAAGAATTGTTAATCCCTTAAGTCACACATATTAACCTAAACCTAATATCTTCATCAGCCGACACCAATCACATAGTAACCTCCGTCTCATCCTTTACCCCCATTTTCTCTCCATCAAACGCATCTACAACGCACATCTCACCTAAACTTCATCTAAATCCGAATCTCATCTACTCCACTTCCATCATCACTCGATACAAACAAATACACAACTATATTTTTATTTGACCGAAACAAATATAACTCTCCTTTATCCATCAATCACGAAACCCACATGTAATTATAATACTTTGAATCATCTCACCACGCACGTAATGACCCCTTTAATTCGTTTTTGGTAGTAAACAAGAGATCATAACAGATTTTTTTAGCCATAGGTGAAATCAAGTAAAGTCACGAAGTGAAAGCTCTACAAGATCCGTTAAGGGTCTCGGGTAAGATATGATTTCGTGACTGCATGTGGGTTTCTCATAAATCGAAACAATTATAGTTTGTAACATAATTGTTATGAAACTATAATTATATTCGAATATTAAATATGGTGAGAACCATTTACAGATCTATGATGCATGTTTTTCAAAGACAAAATCTGTAAAGATTTTGTTACATTGAACCAAACTGAGATCAAGTTAATTTTTTGTTTTTAATGTTTTGAGTCTAGATGCGATGAGGATTAGTTGACGATGGGATAGGTTAGTTTTGGTGTTGATTGGAAGTAATAAGGTTGGATTGATATGGTAAATTCGTGGTTCTGGTCAAGTCTTTTAAGGTCTCGGCAAGTTTAAAACAAGACATACTATTTTTGTTAAACAGTCACAATGTTTTTCTTTTAAACAGCATCGCAATTTCTAAAAATGAGTCCATCGCGGTCCTTTTAAATGCATGCCATCGCAGCCAAGAGTACACCATCGTAGCCTGATTCATCGCAACGAGTCATCGCAGCGAGTCGTCGCAGCGAGTCGTCGCAGCGAGTCGTCGCAGCGAGTCGTCGCAGCGAGTCGTCGCAGCGAGTCATCGCAGCGAGTCATCGTATTCATCCATCGCAATCAATGCGATCTTATCTAAGCGTTGTCCTTTTTCTGTTTTTCCAGGAACTTGTTTTTCTGGGCACAATCTTCATCTTCAAAGCTAAAAATACCAGAAAAACCCATAAAAACTTGTAACAACCATATCCGAATTCCCTGTAAAAGTATTATAACTTTTTAAACAGAAAAGTTTGGACAAATTTAGATATCAAAAACATTGACCATGAGAAAACTCAAACTTTGACCATAGATGATATACTTTTTGACCAGAGACCAGAGAAACCATGGACTTATGATACTTGGACTTATGATACCGTGACCAGAATAGACATAATGATAATACTATGATATGACAAATGATAAACCATGACAAATAAGAACTGTGACAAAAAAAATTATATCAGATTCAGACCATAAAAAGAATTTTGACCACCAAATCAAGAACAAAAACAACACGACGATCCAAGAATTGAATCGTGGCTCTGATGCCAATTGTGGGTTTGCTATATATGATTCAGTGGTCTTGGTGGGTGGTGGTAAGTGGTGGCTGCCATGGTGGAGAGAGAGATAGAGGGTTATGTGTGAAAAGAAAGAAAAATGTATTAAACACAAGTGAAGACACAAGCAACAACCCCTCCTTGGAAGCCTTGGAGGGGTATATATAGTCACAAACCACAACTAAACTATACAACATTTCATAGTCTAGTCTATGCGTGTGTGACTATGATAACTAATAAGAATTCTTAAATGTCGTCACATAAAGTGAATTTCCAACAGTATTCAACTCACCATGTTGATTCGTCAAATATGCATACGTTTTACCAACGACATCCTTCAACACATCATTGGACCCGAGATCATCCTTTGGTTCAAGTAATTTGAAACCCTTCACTGCTTGTTCGTACAAGATGACAACTAGCCACCGATGGCGATGTTTGTATGTTCGCACTCACCGTGAGTACAACTGAACCGAAACACATCAAAGAAGACATGGCTAATCATTCTTGGATTGAATCGATGACGGAAGAACTTCAACAATTTGAAAGACTTAAAGTCTAGGAACTTGTTAACAGACCATATGATGTGATTCCATTAAATCTTCGGTTGATCTGGAAAAACAAGATGGATGAAGAAAACACGATCATCAAGAACAAAGCTAGGCTAGTGGCTAAGGGGTATGGCCAGAAAGAGGGAATTGATTTTGACGAATCATTTGCACCAGTTGCTCGTATGGAAGCGGTCAGGATTTTCCTTGCTTATGCTGCACATAAGGGATTCACTGTTTATCAAATGGACGTGAAGACGACATTTCTGAACGGTCCTTTGAAGGAAGAAGTCTATGTTACGCAGTCGGAAGGATTCGTTAATCCTCATTATCCTAACAAGTTGTATCATCTCCACAAAGCACTTTATGGACTCAAGAAAGCTCCAAGGGCGTGGTACGATGAGCTCTCGAAATTTCTGGTATCCAAAGGTTTCTCAAAAGTTTCCATTGATCTAAGTCTGCTCACTTATAAATATGGGGATGACATTTTGCTCGTGCAGATTTATGTTGATGACATTATTTTCGGGTCTACAAACCTAAAACTTTCAAAATGGTTTGAAAAAAGTCATGCACAGCAAATTTGAAATGTCAATGATGGGCGAACTAAAATTCTTTCTAGGAATTCAAGTTCACCAATCGCCAAGTGGTTTCTTTATAAACCAAGCTAAGTATTGTCAAGAGATAATCAAAAAGCATGATATGACTTCATGTGACCCCGTTGGGACACCATTATCAACCACATCGCTAGATGCTGACTTAGAGGGAAATGCCATAGATCAAAGGAGATATCGTTCCATGATCGGTTCCCTCATGTACTTGACAGCAAGCAGACCTGATATTTCACATGCTACGTGTTATTGTGCATGATATCAAGCACGACCCACTGAAAACCACCTCAAGGAGGTTAAACGGATCTTTCGGTACCGCAAGAATACCATTCACTTGGGACTCTAGTATCCGAGGGAAACCGGTTTCTCTCTAACGGCCTATTGAGATTCTGATCATGCAGGGTGTCTTGATACACGAAAAAGTACTTATGGTTGTGCATAATTTCTAGGTCAAGATAAGCTTGTGGGATGGTCTTCCAAGAAGCAGGATTGCACGTCACTTTCATCAGCCGAAGCGGAGTATGTATCTCTATCTGCGTGTTGTGCTCAAGTTCTATGGATGAGAACACAACTCACGGATTATGGCTTCCACTTTGATAAAGTACCTATGTACTGTGACTCAAAGTCGGCCATAGTTGTAGAATATTGATAATCAATGAATCTATGAAGGGGTTTGTTGATTTCTAGAGAGAGAAAGTTAGAGAGAGAAAGTGAGAGAAACTATGTGTATTTTATTAATATAGAAAACATGAAATGACAACAACCAACCCCTTTCCATGGTGGAAAGGGGTATTTATAGTTCCAAGTCATAAGTGGACTTGGGCCGGTCCATGACAAGCCCATGGACCGGTTCTTACTTAAGTTAATAAGCAAATAATAACTAATTACTAACTACGAGCTATTACAACATAAATCATATTGTGGAGTGACCGATACTTCTAAAATACATTAAAACGTATTTCTAACAATCTCCCCCTAAGGGAGGTCACTCCACGTTACAAAGTTCTAAACCTAGCATACTATACTAAGTCTTCGTTCTTTAGCTCGTAGTCCTTTCTTCTTTTCTTTCTTTTGTTGTGAATATGTTGGTTTGATCTTTTTGGCTTTGACTTGAGAGCATTGTTCTTTGGCCTTTCATGTGCGATCTTTGCCTTTCTTGTGAACTTTGCCTCCTCGTGACTTCATGTTCCACACACTTACGTCTTTTTGTTGGATTCTTGAAAGCTTCAGAGTTTGATACAGCGGAAGACTTCATCTTGTACTTTCTTGAATTTTTGTTGCAAAAGACATAAGCATGTGGGAACGACTTTTACAGGTACACCGCAACACCACCGTCTTCACTGGTACACAGCAACGCCACCGTCTTCAACAGGTACTCAGCAACGCCACCGTCTTTAGCAGGTACACAGCAATGACACGAATAAAATGGCTTTGAACATTTTATTCTAATTCGGTAGCATTTTACCTCCGGTCGGTGAAGACCGTTGGACGATATTAGATATCGTACCCGTGACGGATAGTTTCAATTAAGTAACTTCCTGACAGGATTTCGCGGGTAAACCCGTTCTCTTTATTCGACCGTCCAAAGCTGACTGCGAACATAAAGAGTGAATCACTTGGATAAATTATCCTTGTGATTAAACGCCGTCAATTCATGAAACCTGGAACAAGTGAATTTCAATTAAGATTTTCACCATCGTTGCTTTCCAGTTGTCACGAGCTCGATTCATAAAGAATCTTGCACGTTACCTACCAAGTGCTGTTTGATGTTGACACTAGAAGGATTTCCACTCGTCACTGTGGTCAATAAAGAGTCACTCTGAGTGTTCTGGCAAGATCATATGATAATGCGAAGAGGCCTGGAACGAGTTTAAGTTCAATTAAGAATTAAACCACTGTTACCTTCCAGTTTTTCACAAGATTGGTTCTAAAAGAACCGCACGTGTAACCTACCATGAGCTTGTTTGATGTTGGCTCAAGCAGGATTTCCATCTTCATTGTAATACTTACGTATTACTCGGATGTTCTGGCAATATTACAGAAATATTGCGTAGGACTCATGAAAATCTCTTACTTTTCACAGTGTGTGAGAAAGCAAGGAATAAAGGAAAGTGTCCTAATGAGACTTTTGATGATCTCTTGGCTCTAGACTCGATTGTGCGTTTTGATTTAGTGAGCGATGGCTGGAGAGGAGTGCCACCTTTTCAATACCAGTTTATTCGCAGTGAATAAACCAATAGATAACGTGTTGATCTCCGTGTGATTAAAACAAATACCTTTTGAGAGATATTTGAGTTAGCTGGGGAAGGGTTGTGCATTGCATCACTGGGTCCATGATGTCTTTCTTCAATACCGAGAATCATTAGCAAAAATGACCTCAATAGCATATGTATTGACCCGGTTTCTGCCTAAAGTTGTAAGGAGGGCTTCTTTCTTTACACCCTTTATCTTTACATTTCTTTTTCATTCTTCAACCCCTTCAATGCTTACCAATACGTCATCACTAGCACCTTGTTGTGATTGTTCCAGTGCTAGCTTAAGTACTTGGTCGGCATTCAGCTACGTTCACATTCTTTCTCCATCTTTCCTAGGACTTCTAATTCTATCTAGGGAATTGTCCTTGGGAAGATTCCATCGGCTCTGATGAATCATTGGACTAAACCTATTCCTACCACCCTTTTGTCACCACATCCGTCGTGAATTAAGCGTGTTTGGGAAGGAATTGCCACCATGAAAAATCATTGAAAATCACCTAAAGTACTTGTGATATTGAAATCAAAAGTTTTGTACCTTAGGTGTTTTGTTCATCAAAAACGCTCCCCCTTAACACGTGCTTTACACATATTAAGTTGGATAATCTTTAAGTCTTTTTTCATCTTTTAGCCAAGTATCACTTACGTCTCCTTAATCCCATTTTCTCCCCTTATCCAAAATGTTAACCATTAATATTTGGGATATTGAATGGATTAACCGGTCTTTGGGTAAAAAATGAAACTGATGTTTGGCCGTAGAACAAGTTATTGCTCCCCCTTAAGTTAATAAGGGGTAGTTGTAGTGCTTTGGTATGACATATTTTGAAAGATTTAGAATCTCGTGTGAAATTCTTGAAAAATTATCATACCTTAACACTACACCAAGCCATTCAAGCACATTATTCACAAATTTACATATTCACAATTGAAAACCAATATAAAGTGACCTGAGATGTACGACCCATCAGATGGATCGTTGCAGTAGCTTGTGGTGCACTAAATACGGTCTTCCACCCACGAATCTTTCCAAGCTCCTCATCAATCTACGTTCACGGAGCTTTTGATCGATCTTTTTGATCACATACTTTGCCATCTGCCGGTAACCCGGATGCCAATCCTCCGTCATCTCTGGCAAAGTCCCACCCGAGTTCAGATGCTCCATCTTTTCTCTAACTTGTATAAGAGTTCCATCACTATACTTGTGGAGCTCCCCCACCCTCATAAACTTCATCAAACCTCGACTGTTCAAGTAGAAAATGCCGGAATTCGGGACAGAAATGCCGGTATAAGGACATCTTTCTACATGTTGAGGTAGCACTTGATTCACAGGACGGGTTAAATTGAGCTTCCTCTGATAGCTTTCGACTCCCAACTGAAGATCTTCAACTCGTGACTTGATGACAACGCTTCGTGTGAACATGCGAAGTGCTGTATTCAAAGCAATCAGGTCTTCACGAGGAATGTGTGTAAGTTGATCTCGGGTCATCAGAAGCAGCATATCTTCGATATCCTCAAGGCGAATGATGGAAAAATCTCCTTGCTGGATTTTGTATTCCCTGTCATCCTCCCTTTTCAAGCGAATCTCCGTCACATGATAATAGCCGTTCTTGGCTTCAGTTTTCAACCCTAAAATGCTGGAGATGCGGATATCTGATCTAACGATGCTTCCAGAATTGATCAAGCAGCAACCCCTGTACGCCCTTCGGATTCTTTCGTCCCAATGAGATGCACCTATGACAGCATACATATCATAATTACGATTCATTTTTGGGACCCAGAGTCGATTTACCTTTTCCTCGATGAAGGGTATTGTCCCCCAGTTGGCAGCTTTCAGCAAAGTCAGGGATGTTGCGTACTTTGATGACCCCTTTAGTAGATACACAAGATCATTGGTGACGAAGAAGTCAAGAGCGATCTGATTATCTTGAGCAGGATCCATTGGAGGTGGAGCTCGTTCTGATACATGAAGACCTGGCCGTTGAACGGTATTCAGAGCCTTCAGGATTTCATCGGCATAGTACTCGAGCTCCATTCGGGGTAATCGGGTTTTGGCACGCAGTCTATTATCTTTCAGTGCTTTCTTTACCAAGGATGGAGTAACCGAAGTCTTATACTCATGAGCAAGAAATGCACATAAGTCAATCGGACTTCGGATACGGAGATACAGCACATCTTTGTCAGCATCTGTGATCGGATCATATTGTGCTGCTGCCGTGATCCAAGCTTGTGGAGGTGCAGACTCGTCTATCTCCAACGTGTCTTCCCAGGCACGAATGCTTGGTTCAGGAACCGTAGATTGTTGTGCTTGTTGTAGAGGAGTGGAAGTGCGAACATCTACTGGTTCAGTTTCAGGCATTTCGGCAGTGTCACGAACTGGGGAGTGTTGTGCAGCTTCGGGTTCGGTCACTGATTCTGCAATCACAGGAGGAACAACAACAGAACTAATGGGGTTAGTGGTAATAGGTAAAGATACAGCGATAGAGATACCGGGAGCCGAAGACGCTGTAGTGGCATTCACATCGTGGCGCCACTTAGTTCGTCTCGATTCCGAGGATGTCGATTTGTCCTTCTGTGCTGCATCTTTTGTGGACTTGGTTCCAGTCTTAGCAGCAGTTTTCTTGGAGCTGGTAACCTTGTCTCCCTCTTTCGGCTGTTCACCCCCATCATCATCATCCTGATTGTCATCCCCGTTACTACCCCTAACACTCTCCTGATTCTCATCACCACCATCATCGCCATCATCATCATCCTCATCCTCGTCATCATCCTCATCATCATCATCACCACCCTCGTCATCGTCTTTATCCTTTTCTCCTTCTTCTTCTTCTTCTTCCTCTTCTTCACCCGTACCCTCTTCTTCACTCTCTTCCCTTTCTTCCTCAGGTAAGATGTGATATGGTACCACACTTCCAAACATTTTGAATAATCTATCATCCTCCATGATAGCATCATTCAGGGATTTATATAGAGCCCGTTGAATCCTCGACTTGTTAAATGACCCAAGTTCCACCATACGAGCCTTAAGGATCTTCTTCAATTCAAAATCCGTCAGGTCATAAGCAATCTTGTAGGCGGCTTCTGAAGGATTGGATGATTTGACCATCAAGTTGTCAGCAGCAAGTGTCTTCAACTCGTCACGAAGCTTAGGCATTAAGGATTCAACGGATTCTTGCACTCTTTCTTTCACAGATGCTTCAAGTGCTTCTTTTTGTTCCTTATATTTATCCCTCATCGCTTGAAGTCTGGTAATGCGTGCAGCATGCTTATCAGCCTCAGCCTGCTTAACCCGAGCAAGTTCTTCTGCATGTGCTTTTCTAGTCAACTCCATATCTGAAGCGAACCTAGCAATCATCTCCTCTTGGGCTTTCCTAGATTCTTATTCCCTCTGAGCTCGTCTTTGCAACTCTTGGCGAAGTTCATCCATTTCGTGTTTGTGATTGTCAAACATTTCGGCCATCACTAATGCAGCCATTGCAGAGGTTGCAGAGCTGCTCTGGGTTGATCGAATGGGCTCGGTTGTTACTGCTGTACTAAGGATTGGGATTATGGGTGGTGGAAGAAATGGTGTTGAAGCCGGTCTGGTTGTTAAGGGTTGTATGGGTGGAGGTTGAGTTGTTAAAGGTTGAGTTGTCACCATGATCATAGGAGCAACAGGTTCCTTTTCCACACTTGCTGAAATAGGGATTGATGGCTCCTTCGAAGTAGAATAGTGTTCAGGTGACCCAAACTCATCAACATCATCGGGTTCCACGTACTCATCCTCAATATCTACCCTTGCCCCTGAACCACTACCTCCTGTATCTTTCCTACTCCTTTTAATAGCAATCTTCATCATTTGTTGCTCGGATTTATCAAGAGTAGGATCAACAATATCTTCTTCATCACGTAGACGCATCAAATCCTTACCCTTTCCCTTCTTACCCTCTGTCTTCTTCTTCTTGGGTTCGGGTTCAGGTAACGCTGCTGGTTGTTTGCGTTTACCTTTACTCTTAACCGTTGTGCATGAGTCTTCTCCAGTTTGAAGGTTTGCTTTCAGCCTTTGGATTTCCATCTGCAGTAGCTTGTAATCAGCAGAACCTTTGATTTTGTCAGACAGAAGGTAATCAGGAACAGGACCCGGAATCACACCAATAGACGGTCCTTCATGCCTCAGATCTACAGTATCATCAGCTTCTTCAGTGTGATAGCGACCTCCTGCACGCCTATCAATAGTAGCATCAAGCTTCATAAAATAATTTATGATAAGCTTAATAAACCGAGGATAAGGAAAGAAGTTTGTCTTCAGCTTCTTGTTGTAGAAGAGTTGAAAGGTGAATTCTTCCCATATCAACAAAGCATAATCTGAATTTGCAGCTTTGTACATGCCATAGAAGAGATTTATTATTGGACTGCGTAAAGCATCATGGCCACTCGTTTTTGGTGTAAGACATTTACTGAGAATACCCATCAACGCTCTCCAAGGTTGTCCCACCTTAGCAGTGGTAAACTCAGATGCAACTCGTATTTCCGGACATCCAAGTGCGTCAAATAACTCCATGAGTTCATCTTTATTAGGATCCCTTGAGAAAGACATGCCCTTGGGTGTATCCCGTATACCAAGAATCTTACGGAAGTCTGAAACGGTGAGTGTCTGCTGCTTGTTGTCGATGGTGAAGGTGATCTTGTTCGAAGTGATTTCCTTGGTTTCCCAAAATTCAAACATATACTCATAAGGCACCGAGGCTGTACTCCTAAGGGCGTTCTTGAAATGAGAGTTATCAAGAATGGCTATGGCGACCTTAAAACCATGGTGAGTGGATTTAGAGACTTGCTTCAGCCTATAGTTGTTGGGTATAAACTTAAGGGTTCGGGCTTTAGCAATATCGGCTTCTCTAGATTCTTGGATTGCTTGTACCGTTGGATTAGTCATTGTATCTGCTTAAGATAAGACATGAAAGGTTGATGCACAAAAGCATATAGATATATATCATTCTTACTTCTAAGCATAACACATTTCATAAATCAACAAGTACATATATAGCATGCAAACAAGAATAATCAAACTCTTCATCCGGAACTTTTTCTCATTCAGAACTTCTCCTTATTCGGAACTTCTTCATCCGGAAGTTCTTCACTCGGAACTTCCTTCATTCGGAAGTTCTTCATTCGGAACTTCCTTCATCCGGAAGTTCTTCACTCGGAACTTCCTTCATCCGGAAGTTCTTCATTCGGAACTTCCTTCATCCGGAAGTTCTTCATTCGGAACTTCCTTCATCCGGAAGTTCTTCATTCGGAACTTCCTTCATCCGGAACATTCCTTCATTCGGAACTTCCTTCATCCGGAAGTTCTTCATTCGGAACTTCCTTCATCCGGAACATTCCTTCATTCGGAACTTCCTTCATCCGGAAGTTCTTCATTCGGAACTTCCTTCATTCGGAAGTTCTTCATTCGGAACTTCCTTCATTCGGAAGTTCTTCATTCGGAACTTCCTTCATTCGGAAGTTCTTCATTCGGAACTTCCTCATTCGGAAGTTTTTCAGAAGAAATCCTTCATTCGGAAGTTTTAAGCCATGTTCATCCGGAACTTTTACAAACAAAACTCAGATGTTTGATCTAGCGCGTTTGTGAGTTTCTAAGGCAATCTAAAGCAATTTACTCATCATTTAACCTATTCTGAGCAAAACCCACCATAAATCCCTTATCAATTAACCCTAATTAAGGAATAACCCTAAATCTGATAATTTGTTAATTATCTGAATCAATTAATAGGATATAGATGGCGATTTAGACGAATTCATAAGTTAAAATATGATGTAGATTACCTTATTATGTGAATGAACAGGATGGAGTGATTAGACGGGATGTTTGAATGCGTGTTTGTGTGAGTAACAATGGCGGCAAGTTATTAGATAAACAGTGAATCAGAAAAGTAAGGGGCGGGGGTGTTTTATTTGACTTAGGTCAAATTCTAACATCTTTCACACCATGTCACTTTAAGTCCTCCAATTTCACTCCGTTTTTCTTTTTGTTTCTAACTGTTTTCATTTTACTTAACCCTTGTTTAACTTACACACAACTTAGCACACATCTATTAGCATATCTCCAATATCTAAAAACAATGCCTATCACTTAGAACGAACACAAGTCATATTCTAAGGCAAAACCACTCAATTACCATGTAGCCCTTAATTTTCATAATCACTTTTGAAGATCAATTTTAATGACGAAGATGATTTTAATATTTTCTCCCCCTTAAACGATGACCCGTTTTCTATTTAAAGAGCTGTAGTCATTGTTTAAAGAGTCAAATATTGATGAAAGCATTTCCAATTTATCTCTTGAAAAAGTTTGATTCATGGTGTCAATAAGATTTCTCTTATTTAAACAAATTAATGCACTGAGACGTACACAAATTCGTGTTAGACCAAGTTGTAAAGTAAACTTGATCCCTTTGCATGATTTGGCTTGTAAATCACGCCCGAGAAAATTAATTCCCGTTCTGAGCCAACGTTTTCCAAGGAAATACGTGACTTTAATATGAAAACCGGGTTGCAGTCAGAAATAACTACAAGCCATGATGGGCATGTTTTAAAAATGTACAACTTTTATACGGACTCTATTTATGGCACCGTGTCAATATTGATCGACATTTCTAAGGCCGTAAATATTACCGTACTAAAAGACATGCCCGATTTAAAACGAAAAATATTTTTGGTTTTTCTTGATTTTATAATTTTTATGGTTTTTCTAGGTTTTATATATATATTTTTTTTTTTTTTATGGTTTTTCTTGGTTTTATATTTTTGTATTTTTCTTTTGTGGTTTATATATTTACGATAATATACATGATCACAACCAAAGGATACTCTGAATAGTTTACCACGACTATTCAGCTGATTCTTCTGCCAACTCTTTGAGAGTCGCTGGAGTGAATGATTTCATGCCAAGCTTGTCGATCAAAAACTCGATTCGTCCTCGATCTAAGGCTTTGGTGAACATATCCGCCAGCTGATACTCAGTAGTGACAAAATACAGCTCGATCACTCCGTTCTCCACCTGCTCCTTAATGAAATGGTAGCGAATGTCTATGTGCTTGGCCCGGGAGTGTTGAACATAGTTGCAGCAAAGGGCAATGGCGCTCTTGTTGTCACAATACATCGGGATTTTGTTAAATCCAAGACCGTAGTCAGTTAATTGTGATCTCATCCAAAGGACTTGAGCACAACAACCGGACATGGCGATGTATTCAGCCTCCGTGCTTGATATTGCAGCGCTTTTCTGCCTTTTTGAAGACCAACTGATCAATCTATCTCCTAGGAGTTGCACAGATCCAGAAGTGCTACGCCTCGTATCTTGACATCCAGCATGATCGGCATCTGCGTATGATATTAAAGCAATCGAGGAATATTTCGGATACCATAGACCACGATGAAGTTTTCCTTTTAGATACCGAAAGATCCTTTTAACAACATGTAAGTGCTTTTCGGTAGGCCGAGCCTGATACCGGGCACACATGCATACAGCAAATTGCAAATCAGGCCTGCTAGCAGTCAGATAGAGAAGGGTGCCAATCATTCCACGGTAAAGTTTCGGATCGACAATAATCCCATCCCTATCTTCATCTAACTTGGATTTCTCCACCATTGGAGTGTCTACGGGGTCACAATTCTCAAAGTTATATTTCTTAAGAGATTCTAGAGCATATTTGGATTGATTAATAAAGATGCCTCTGGGATTCTGAGAAATCTGTAATCCTAAGAAAAATGAAATTTTTCCCATCATCGACATCTGAAAGCGTGTGGACATTATCTTCTCAAATTGTTTAGACAATTCTATGTTAGTGGCAGCAAAAATTATATCATCAACATAAATTTGTACCAGAAGCATGTCGTTGCCGTCCTTGAGAGTGAATAGAGTGGGGTCCACTTTGCCTTTGGAGAAGCCTTCCGACATGAGATATGTTGACAGGAGATCATACCACGCGCGTGGAGCTTGTTTCAACCCATAGAGAGCTTTCTTAAGCTTGTACACATGGTTAGGAGACTCCGTACTGACGAACCCATCCGGTTGACTAACATAAACCTCTTCCCTTAGTTCACCGTTCAAAAATGCCGTCTTCACATCCATTTGATAGACGATCATGTTCATATGAGCAGCAAACGCAAGGAATAGTCTAATCGCCTCCAATCTAGCCACAGGAGCAAAAGATTCCTCAAAGTCTATACCCAAGGCTTGTTTATATCCTCTAGCGACCAATCTAGCTTTATTCTTCAATACCGCACCCATCTCATCAAGTTTAACCTTATAGACCCATAACAAAGTAAGGATGTTAACCTTGTCAGGGCGAGGAACCAATTCCCATACTTCAAGTCGTTTGAATTCATTGAGTTCCTCCTGCATAGCTTCGATCCAAGATGATTGGGTCATAGCCTGCTGCCAATTTTTGGGTTCAACTTCAGAGAGAAATGCATCAAAGTAACAATATAGTGCACTCTCTTGTAGTTGATGGCGTGTAGAGACTGGACGATCTAGATCTCCAATAACATTCCTAATTGGGTGATCTTTTGTCCATTTAGTGCTATGGTTTTCAATCCTAGGTGGTCTGGAGTGAACAATAGAAGGAGCTTCTTCTGAGGTAGACGCGGCTGAAGGGTTTTCAGGGATCGCTACGCCAAAGAAAGGAAGCTCTTGCAAGTGAGCATATTCCAAGTCGTGATCAGTAGAATCCTCTTCTACGTCATTAGGCACAAGTAGGGGTGATGATTCAGGTGTAGTTTGAGAATCACTTGGTGAAGGTGCATCCGGTTCAATGTGAATTGTAGATGCATTAGATAAAGGTTCATTAACTTGAGCAACCACTTCAGGTATTGGAGCAATTACTACAGGTGCTGGAACTTCATCTGTCGGGGGATCGAAGAATTCATCAAACAACGGTTGAAACAGTTTATCCCACTCGGGCCTTGATGGTGGTAAAAATGATGTAGAAGTAGGATTGTTGGGAACTAATCCGGAACTTATAGCACCGGGTCCCATCTCATGAAGCGCGGGTTCAGAGCTGTGTTGCTCAGAAGCCATTGCTGTCAGCTCGTCGAAATCAGCGTCCATAGTTTCTACAATCTTGCCAAGACGACGGTTATAGATTCGGTATGCTCTTTTGGACGGTGAGTAACCAATGAAAATACCTATGTCGGCTTTTGGTTGAAGCTTACCCAAGTTCTCACTATTGATGTTTGGATAACACAGAGCACCAAACACATGGAAAAATGAAACATCGGGTTTGCGGTCATGTAGAAGCTCATAAGGTGTTTTTCCATGGCGTTTCCGAATGATAGAACGGTTTTGGGTGAAACATGCAGTAGAAATAGCCTCTGCCCACAAGAACAATGGAGCGTTCGCATAAATAAGCATGGTCCTAGCAGCTTCCATAAGTGTACGATTCCGTCTTTCAACAACACCGTTTTGTTGTGGAGTGCGTGCAGCGGATGTTTCATGTGATATACCAACTCCTTCATAATAATCACGAAGAGTTTGGTTGACGAACTCTGTACCATTGTCTGTACGAATACGGCGGACAGTGGTATTCAAACGTACCTGAATGAACTTCAGAAAAGTGATGATAGCCTTCGGTGCTTCATCCTTTGTACGTAGAAATCTAACCCATGTAAACCTGGAAAAATCATCCACAATGACGAGAATGAATTTCTTACCGCTCACACTTTCAGTTCTCATCGGCCCACAAAGATCCATATGCAAAAGATGAAGTTTTTCTTGATTGGTGTCTTCAGCTTTGGGTTTGTAAGATTTCTTGGTGCTTTTCCCCCTTGAACACGCGGAACATAAATGGTCCTTGTGAAATTTAAGCTTTGGAAGACCACGAACTAACTCGTTTTTAGCCAGATGATTAATAGCATCAAAATTAAGATGAGATAATCTGCGATGCCATAACCATGACTTGGTCTTAGAAGCTTTAGAGAGAAGACATACTGGAGAAGCGGCCATCATGTCTTGTAAGGACAAGGTATATAGATTTGCACCACGAGATCCCTTCAACAAATCTTTTCCTTCCAAGTTGCGGATGAAACAAGTGTGTTGTCGGAAAGCAACCTCAAGGTTAGAATCACAAAACTGTCCTACTGAGAATAAGTTGTGACCAAGACCTTCTACATAGTATACCCTAGAAATCGTCACGTTTCCAATCTGATATTCACCGTACCCCATAATCTTTGCTATATGATCATTCCCAAATTTAACCGTACCAAGAAACTTGCTGACGAAATTTCGGAGCATCGAGCGATTTCCGGTCATATGTTTTGAACAACCGGAGTCCAAATACCACAGGATGATTTGGACCACCTGAAAATATCACCACACAAAGACAATGTAGAGGTATCGGAATCTGAGTGTTCCTTGTTATTAGCAGGTACAGATTTAATAATCTTAGATTTGCTAACTCTAGGTTTCTTAGATTTCCTAGCCTTCTTCTTCTTAATTGGTGGTGTAGATTCTAATTGGCTCAAATCCTGAGGTATTTCTTCACTGATAGGCACTACAGTGGGGGCAGACCTAATTAAAGGGCGCTGTTTCCATACTTGAGTGCGAGTGTTCCTAACTAAAGGACGCTCAGACCTAACCTCAATGGATGCATTCCTAGTTAAAGGGCACATTTTACCATCTAGTGTAAAGGTCCTACCAGTGGGACGCCATTGCCAGCCAACTTGGGCACGAGTTCTACCCGTTGGCTTCCATTCAAGACCATTCTTAATAGCATTCATTTCATTAACGTGATCAATCAGACACAAATCATGACGCTGTGAAAACATACATTCATTACAATTCCAACAAGTTAAATCAGAATTCACGAATGGTTTAGGCTGCTGCACAGGCGCAGAGCTTTTAGTCTTAACATGATTCGTTTTATTTAAAACTGAACTAGCATTCCTATTGTGGACTTCTACTTTCTTCTTTGTGGGACTACTAGTGGAGGGCTTGATCTTAGCTTTCTTGAGTGGCGATCCTTTAGCCTTAGTAGTCTCTTTTAATCCTGTAGAAGGCAAATTGGGAACATTAGCAGCAGATTTTAAAGGTGTCTTACTTGATTGTGCCAATGACGGTTTCGCTCCTGGAGTCTTATTAAATGGAGTGACAGCAATGGGCCTATTATTAAGTAGTGCAGAACCTGGTGTACCTATGTATTGCAAATAAGCCAAGCAATATTGAACTCGCTTAACATATTCATGAGCCGAATAATAGTCGCTACTTGAGGGATCTAAGGCATAAAGATCGTCTAAAATATCCCTAAGAAGATCGACATGCTTAATGGCATTCCTCATATAATCATCATAGGTAACCTGGTTTCTCTTATGAAGCGGATTCTTATAAAGCACTACTTTCTTGGTTGTTGGAGCACTAGTGGACGGTGCAGAGTCGGTAGCTAAGTTATCAACAACTTCTTGTCGGGTGAGAAGAAGTGTCTCCTTTAACTCAGCCAAAACCATATTTTTGTCTATGAGCAGGATGTTCAAGTCAGAGATTTCTTCGCACTTTTGGTTCAGTTGTTCAACATAATATTGTTGCTGTGCCGCATTAAAAGCGAAGCGTTCTTCTAGTGAACCATAAAGAGCGGATAGTCCCTGCCTTGTCCGATCCATCTCCCCTAGAACAGTTGATAGTCTAATTTCTAAGACTTGGTTTTTAGACTCTGCAGCCTCTAGTTCCATTCTTAATGTTTCCTTTGATGATATCTCTCTCTTCAATCTCATTATTTCTTCCTCTAATGTCTCAACAATTGCAATCATCTTGTCACTATTCTCAACACCGTTTTCACAAACATTTGATATCAAAAGATTTTCATTTTGATTTTGTTGTTTTAATTCTAAAGATATACAATGTTGTTCTAGTTGATTAAAGCGTTGTGAAAGTAAATTGTAAGAATCTTGTAGCTTTAAAAACTCAGCGTTAGATTCGTGACAAGAATGATTTTCTACCTCATTTACAGTATCAGCAACAT
Source organism: Glebionis coronaria (assembly GCA_025667525.1). Taxonomy (NCBI): domain Eukaryota; kingdom Viridiplantae; phylum Streptophyta; class Magnoliopsida; order Asterales; family Asteraceae; genus Glebionis; species Glebionis coronaria. Next base: position 292,528,172 of record CM046875.1, read on the forward strand.
TTACAGAAAGATTACAAACATCATCACAAATATCCTCACAAATATTCACAGCATCACAGTTAATCATAGTGGATGTAAGCTCATTCGAATAATTAACATTTACAGTAGTAAGCACATCACACGAGATAACTTCAGACAAGAATCGGTCATATTCGGTTAAAATCTTTTCCTTTTCAATTAGTTGCAGTTCGTAAGCGGTGTCCATTTCATAAAACACTTTTTGAACTTCCCCAATTTCAAACTGAAGATTTTCCTTAAGAGAAGCAAAACTTCCTTTTAGACTTTCGACAAACGGATTGATCTTAGTTTTAAACACCTCGTTCATGTGTTCGAAAGCCCATTCTCCGGCGTTTAAGCCATTTGAAGTCGTACATTCCAAAATGACCTTGTCAAAGTTAGTAAAGTATCGGTTAATCTCTTTCAAATTTAACCATACAGTGCTAACAGGTGGAAGATTCTTTGGAATTTCCTTAGGACCTTCCATGTTGACAAGTGTAGGAAATGTACTAGGGCGTTCTTCCTCTAACATGTAGGTCGGTGCTGTGATGAGATGAATTGGATGAATTGTAGCTTGTTGGCGAGAATTGGATGAATTCCTCAACTGATTGTTGGTAGGAGCTGATCCTCTGTATCCTCGTTTGCTTAAAGTTCGTGTGAGATAAGCAGACATAGTAGTTAGCACTTCAACTGGGTCAGCTCCTTGTTGGAAAACAGGAACGGGGACTTCTTCATCATCACAATACAGTGCTTGATCTGGATGAGCTGCATAATCAGTAGAAGGAATACTCATTTGATCAGGATAGCTTGTTGGAAATGCTGCATTCTCTTGATAAGAAGAATATGAAGGCTGAGCATAAGGTGCAACATTTGCTTGATGAAGTTGTGAAGCATACGGTGATGAAGGTGCATTGTACCGATATTGTTGCTGATGTGAGGTGGGTGGTTGTGGTAGAATCGAGTATTGGGGAAAGGCTGGTGTCATGTAAGGTGATTGATGATAGGCTTGATGTCCCAAAATATAAGGAGTGTTGTTGTGAGACAAGCTTGGTTGATTCGCCATCAAAGCTAAGGAATCTGGATACATACCGCGAGGAGAACGGTGCATAATCACATGCTTCTCATGCTGCTGAAGGAAGGCATATATTTGATCCAAATTGCACTTATGCAGATCCCTGGTTAACTTGACATCGGTAATATACTCACCCCATTCAGCTTGAGGTAGAGTATTCAAGAATTTGGTGTTAACCTGGAATGGAGCAATCTCAAGATTGTATACATTCAGATCATTCATGAGTGTGGTGAATCTGAAGTAATAATCGTGAAGTGTTTCCCCTGGGTTGTAGGTGAATCTATCAAACAGGTCATACAACTGACATTCCCTTTCCTGTTTTGTGAGAGAAGTACCTTGTAGCAACACCTTAAGACGTTCCCATAAGTCTTTTGCTACCGTATACTTGCTTACCATCCTATAAATATCATGGGGAAGAGCTTGAAGAATTGTTTGAAGAGCTTTTTCATCTGCATCTGCAACAAGTTGTTGAGCTGGAGTGAGTTCTTCAAATTCTCGTGGTCTAGTCACGTTGTCAACCGTAATGGTACCATAGTCGAGTGGACCATTCAAAATCGATTTGACCATAAGCCTTCCGTATGTCGGTTTCCCCTTTAGATATTGCATCATTCGACCTTGCCATGCCTCAAACACCTCTTTAATAAGCATCGATGGACGGCTATCAGTTCCCGTTATGATTGATATATCCGTAAGAGATGTCATCTGAGGCATTACTGAATTTGGATTCATTTTTTTTTCTTCAAAGAAACAGAGATTATCGGTTGATCGAACAGTGAAGTAAAGCTTGTGAATTGTGTTGTGTTTTTGTTGTAAGAAACCAAGATTAAATCCTCTAAAAAAATCGTCGAAAAACAAGCAAAATAACCCTTGATTCGGAACTTTTTGTTGATTCGGAAGTTTGATTCGGAAGATTACCTTGATTCGGAACTTTTTGTTGATTCGGAAGATTACCTTGATTCGGAACTTTTGGATTGATCCGGAACTTCTTGGTTCGGAAGTTCTTGGTTCGGAACTTTGGCTTGATCCGGAACTTCTTGACTCGGAAGTTCTTGGTTCGGAACTTTGGCTAGATCCGGAACTTCTTGACTCGGAAGTTCTTGGTTCGGAAGTTTGGCTTGATCCGGAACTTCTTGACTCGGAAGTTCTTGGTTCGGAAGTTTCTTGATCCGGAACTTCTTGACTCGGAAGTTCTTGGTTCGGAAGTTTCTTGACTCGGAACTTCTTGGTTCGGAAGTTTCTTGATTCGGAACTTCTTGACTCGGAACTCCTTGATCCGGAACTCCTTGATCCGGAACTTCTTAATCCGGAACTTCTTGATCCGGAAGTTTTGCTGAATGAACAGAAACTTTTGCCGATGAACAGTCGAACAGTAACAATGAAGATTAAGCCCAGATTTTGACCAAATAACCCAAAAAGTTTTGTGCTTTCGACTAAAATAAGTAACAACTAATACTTATCCACTAATCCCAATCACAAAAACACCAAAAACACCAAGAATCAAGATGATTTTTCTAAAAGAACACTAATACAATCAAAAACTAAAAAACCACACAAATCACCACCTTAAATCACCCCATAGCTCTCTGATACCAAATGTAGAATATTGATAATCAATGAATCTATGAAGGGGTTTGTTGATTTCTAGAGAGAGAAAGTTAGAGAGAGAAAGTGAGAGAAACTATGTGTATTTTATTAATATAGAAAACATGAAATGACAACAACCAACCCCTTTCCATGGTGGAAAGGGGTATTTATAGTTCCAAGTCATAAGTGGACTTGGGCCGGTCCATGACAAGCCCATGGACCGGTTCTTACTTAAGTTAATAAGCAAATAATAACTAATTACTAACTACGAGCTATTACAACATAAATCATATTGTGGAGTGACCGATACTTCTAAAATACGTTAAAACGTATTTCTAACAATAGTAATCACCTATAATCCGGTACAACATTCTCGCACGAAGCACATTGATGTCCGATATCACTTCATAAAGGAACAAGTTGAAAGAGGTATCGTTGAACTATACTTTGTTGGAACGGATTACCAATTAGACGACTTGTTTAAAAAAGCTCCGTCGAAAGATAGGTTTGAGTACCTCGTTAGGCAAATTGGTATGAGATGTTTAACTCCAATAGACCTGGAGATTATGGAAAAGGTGCCTGCTTGATTTATCTATCAAACATCAACCTGTAAATATCTTTGAAAAAGCAAAATACAAAAATATAAAACATACAAAAGCAAAACACAAAATAAAAATTCTTTGAAAATCCGAAAATATTCTTCTCGACATGTCTTTTAGTATCGATAATATGGACGCGCCTAGAAATGTCGCTCAATAACGACACGGGTGTGTACATAATGCTCGAATGAAAGTTGTAAATATTTTTCAAAACATGTCTGATAGGTGTGAAAACACCCAACCTTTTTACCACTTAATTACAATAATAACCGAGCCAAAACGTGTATTTTATGTCATTTATGTCGGAATTATGCGTGGTTTGTGTTTTTGTTGTGATTTAGGACGAAAAGGTGAAAAGTGGAGAAAACACGGCATTCACGGGCTTTTATAGAAGAAAAAGACGAAAGATGAAGTCGAAAGATCAAGAGTGGAAAAAGAACGGAAGTCCAAGACCAATTCTGAAGATTTATCGAAGAAAAAGTCAAAAGACGGAAGTTTACTAAAAGCCGAAGAACTCGAGTCTTATTTATGAAGAAAATTCAAGACGAGTTCAAAGAAATCCCGAGAAAAAGTCATTAAGTCCAAGATTAACAAACAATTAAGAAGAAAAGGACTTAAGTGTGCAAATAAGTAAAAGAGGAAAGAAGGAGGAAGCTTCCTAAGCTCCTCCCTAATCACCCCTATATATAGATTAGGCTTAGTTCATTTTCAAGTTGTTGGGTGGTTTGACAAACCACCACTTCCACCATTTTTATTTCTTGTTAATTACTTTCTTGCTTTTTAATTTCATGTTATGCACTTTTAATTCAAGTAAGTCTTTTAATTTTTGAATCTTTTCTTTTAATCAAGTTCTTATTTTTAATCATCTTCTTCTACCTTTCTTATCTTGCTTATCTTTGATTCATGTTCATCCTTGATTTGTTTTCATCTTAATGCTTATTTGATCTAAAGTTTTCTTAAAAAGTTCATCTTTTTATGGTTTAATTTAAAAGTTTGCTTATTTTAAGTTTGGATTAGTTGTTATTTGAGCTTATTTAGTCTTTTTCACATTAGATTCGTTTAAGTTTTGGTGTTAGCTTATTCCTATAGCTTATAGCCTAGCTTATTTTCTCGAATCCCACTTAAATCGGAAAAGGTATTAAACCCTTTTCCGATCAAGCATTCCGACCACCCCCTCATTCCGATCACATAGATCGGAAAAAGGTTTCTGATTTTCCGATTACACCCCCCTATTCCGATCACCTAATCGGAATAGGGTTTTAAGATATTCCGACAGCAAGTATTTTGCAATACATTCCGATTAGCCTTGTTTAGTACATTCCGATTGGTACTTTTTCCATTATCCCGATTGCCACTTTTTTGTGTATTCCGATCAGCCTTATTCCGATTGGACTTTCCTTTTGCATATTCCGATTATGTTCATGTCCCATCATTCCGATCACACTTTCCGATGGGGTACATTCCGATCGGATTCCGATTGGATTCCGATCGGGTGTATTCCGATTGGTTGTTTTGTTTTATTTTATTTTAATATTTTGTTTTAGTAAAAGTGACAATTTTTCTCGTTTTGTTTTTAGTCTATTTTAATTTCGTTTTGCATTTTTATTTGATTGTCAATTTACTTTTCGTTGAGTTTTAATTTTACGTCATTTAATTTCTTGTCACTTAATTTCAAAGTTTTAAATATTGCACCGTTTACGTTTCAACTAGTTTTAGTTTTAATTACTCGTCATTTATTTTAAAGTCTTGCACATTTATTTTACAACAACCAAAAATATTATCTTTACCAAAAAGAACTGAGTCACACTTTAAACCGGAAATCAATTCGAGAAGATACCAAGAAACGAACATTTTCAACAAGTAAAACCCATTCATTAAAATGGCGCCGCTGCCGGCTCTTTTCGTGAAGATAAACGGTTTTTTGTGAGAGACGCGTTGGCTTTTAGGACCCGTTCACTTGTGAACGTTATTTTTCGTGTCCAAAAAAAAAAAAATCCAAAAACATTTGAAAAATCTTAAAAAGCATTTCTTTTTCAAAGTTTTGCACCAAAAATATTCTTCTTGCTCATCTATCTTTCTTTATGGATTTTAATGTCCATTGCGTCCGGTGTGGGAAACAATTATCTGGGAACAACTCTTGTCAATGGTGTACATGTGAGCGGTGCGGAAACGATATCGACAACACACAATTCGGATTTTGTCCCTTGTGCAACTCGACTAATTCATTCTTTTTGAACCCACCTCCTGTTCCCCCGTGCATCTATTGTGGAAGCGATTCTCATTGGCATGTTTCGTGCCCGGTTTGATACCCGTATGGTCACGGGCAAGAACCGGGGTACAATTATGACAATGAAAATAGCTATCCACAAGACGCACCTGATTTTTCTCCTTACCCATTTTGCAACAACTGTGGGGGTCCTCACGATACCTATTATTGTCAACCAATGAATTATTATGAGCAAAATCCGTGTCCTCAGTTTTCTTCACCAATGGATTATTTTGAACCAAACACGGTTTCTAATTCTTCTCAACCGATGAACTACTATGAGCCACAACCATGCTATAATTAAGGTTTTCAACATTTTGAACCCCCACATCACACCCTCAATCATCAATCCTCTCAACAAACTAGTCTTGATCAACAACTCACTTCTTTGAATGACATTCTAGAAAGTATAGCTCAACTTCGAGCTGACTTACATCAGGAAAGGCAACCGTTGCTTGATGTGGACGAAACCTTGAAAACCACCGACACCTTTTTGAGCCAATTTAGTCGTTTTCCCTTCTTTTCTACACCAAAATGTTTAATTACAGCGTGGGATAGAATTGGTGAAATTGAACATACTCGGGGCGATGAACAACAAAAGTTGTTGCACGAGCTTCTTAAAGATGTGGAGGTTATCAAGGAAGAGTTAGCCGACTACGTCACTCCTAATTGGACTCGTCCCATCTATTATGATGATGACGACGACGATGATGTCTACACTTTCAACCAATCTTCTGAAGTTGATGCTCCTACTGTCGATGTTCCTACTGCATCTAAGGATCTAGATTCGTTGAATGAGCTTAGTGATGTTGGTCTCGACAAAGTATTGGATGATGAGGTTTGTGACTTACCTGCTATGGAGCATGAGGACGACGTTGCTCATACGGAAGAGGTCGATCCTAGTGATGACGATTTTTCTCCAAGCTATGAGAATTTCACTTTTGAAATTTCTCAATCTCCACCGGGAGATGCGGGCAATGACGATTTATTCTCTCCGGTTTACGAGAAGTTCACTGATGAACATGATCTTGTGGATGAGGTGGAAGACGTACTTCTTCGCGATAGATTACAGAAAGTGCACCTTCTTATTGCTCAAATCGAAGCGTTGACTTCTCCTCCTCTTTCCAAGTCTTTACCCCCATCTATTCCTCCCGTTGAAGATAATGACCCATTGCTGGAAGAAATCGACATCCACTCCATCCATCCAGGTATTTATGATTCTGACACGGAGGGGGACATTATTTTTGATAATTTGCTGCAGGAAGATATTGTCCCAAGTCCCCCTCCCGAGCACCTTTCATCCTCCCCTTTAGCCACTATCACGGAGGATGAGTGCTTTTACTCGGGAGGTGACATTGATTATGCTATGATTGATAACAATACGGCTTTGCCGCTTGCTCTGCATCTATTGTCTTTGGGGGAGGACAATGTGCGTACTTTACCCAACCCACCTCCCATGGACCTTGAATTCACATACTTTTCGTATGTCGAAAGGACCTTTCTCACTTTCAATACTTATCCCCCCGCCTCTCCTTTGTTGATGTCAACCGGGAACGAGGACAAGGTCTTTGATCCCGGTATCACATTCGAGGCTTCCCCATGGACCATTTAATTCGGGGACGAGTCAGGCTCGTGACTCGGTTAATATAAACAAGCGCTTTTTGGGAGGCAACCCAATTATCTATCTATTTTCACCATAAGTGTAGGGGGAGCCCCGTGGTATTTCTTGCTTTCTTTCTTATCATGTGCAGGGATTAGAGCTTCAAAAACACACTCTTGATGACTTTTGACGAACCGTGATTCCGTGTTCCCTTCTTCCCGGTTCTATCCTAAACTCTTTTTGATTCACTATTTTATATTTCTCAATATTAAAATAGGAATCTCTTTAGTTGTCTTTTCCTTAACGAGATTTAAACAAAGTGCACAATGTCCTAAGTGTAGGGGAGTTTACTCCCACATGCTTAAACATTGAGGACAATGTTTATATTAAGTGTAGGGGGGACTTCTATCGAACTTAAGTGGTCTTTTCCTTGTATTTGCCCTCATTTTAACCGGAAAATCAATTTTTCGACATTTTTCAAAATTTTTAATCTATTTTGGCCTAGTTGTAGTCTCCTTTATTTTTGTTACTTTCTAGCATTTTAATAAAATGGTTTTAGCAAGTTTAGATATCTTAGATATATTAGGCCCGTTGTGAATATTTTGACTCAACCCGAGTTTACTTATCCAAGTTCACTCTAGCTAGTATCCTTAACCATGTAGACCTTAATTGGTTTATTAGGCTAAGCATCCACGAGTCTCATTCCTTGAGATTTTAAATTGTGGAGAACGAGAAATGATAGAGTTGGTTACAAGTTTGGTATTCTCTCATTAACTTATGTGAGTTAATTATGATCTTTTTCTCCCATCACTTGCTAATAAATTATCTGCAATAAGTAAGGTCGTACGATTTGAAAAGTTACTTAGCTTCTAGCCCAAGATCGTTTAAAAGTTGCTCGGTAATGATAAGATTTCATAGCCAAGGCATAACTTATGAAGCGGGGCGCGAAGATTGGCGAGTCCGAAAAGGCCCTAACAAGGCATGAGGATTCCATTTTATTGCTGAAGATCCAAAGTGATGTGAAAAGCATTATTCCCAAAATCAATATGAAGGATCAAGACTCACGACGAAAAGCAATCAACTCCCATAAAGATCATGGAGAAGTCTATCCGAAAAGACCCTAACAAGGTATGAGGATAATAGATCCAAGTCTGAAAAGGAGGCGGATCGTTGTATCTCAAAATCCCAATTAGAGATTGAAGAAATAATCATGAAGTCGTGGTCAATAAAGCTGGAGTACCCCTCAAAAGTCTCCAAGTGAAGAAACTCTATAACGAAGAGAAGACCATTATCTCAAAAACGTCTCTCGAAGATATGAAGTATGAAGTGCATGCCAAATATCGGCCCGAGAAAGGTCTCAAATCGTGAACCAAGTTATGCCAAGATATGAACTTTTTGATATCCCGAGAAGCAGTTTTTAGAGATTTTGTCCTTTAGCTAACTATTGATCAAATCGTCCTACTTTGCTTTCAGCCTAAATAAATTATCGAAATAAGTCAACAATGCATCCTCGTGATCATTCAAGACATCAATAAAATATAAGAGATACTCGTAGGAATAAGGGAGTTTAAGTGATTAATTGAACCACATGAGTAAATGTTTGTTATGCTAACTTGTACTAACAATGATCTTGTTTTTAAGCTTGGCATGGGGAACGTGAAACTTGAGGGTGATGAACATTCATGACACACAAGCCCTAATGTAAGTCTTAGATTTCTTTACAAGTTTATTCCTTGTTGCATCTTGTTATTTTCTATCTTTTTGATTTTCCTTAGTTGTTTAATAAAGGCCAAGGTAGGTTGATTATGATGGAAAGTGTAAAACGTGCTTTGTAACTAATGCATTGCATGAGGACATTGCAATGGTTAAGTGTAGGGGATTTGATAGGTGTGAAAACACCCATCCTTTTTACCACTTAATTACAATAATAACCGAGCCAAAACGTGTATTTTATGTCATTTATGTCGGAATTATGTGTGGTTTGTGTTTTTGTTGTGATTTAGGACGAAAAGGTGAAAAGTGGATAAAACACGACATTCACGGGCTTTTATCGAAGAAAAAGACCAAAGATGAAGTCAAAAGATCAAGAGTGGAAAAAGAACGGAAGTCCAAGACCAATTCTGAAGATTTATCGAAGAAAAAGTCAAAAGACGGAAGTTTACTAAAAGCCGAAGAACTCGAGTCTTATATATGAAGAAAATTCAAGACGAGTTCAAAGAAATCCTGAGACAAAGTCATTAAGTCCAAGATTAACAAACAATTAAGAATAAAAGGACTTAAGTGTGCAAATAAGGAAAAGAGTAAAGAAGGAGGAAGCTTCCTAAGCTCCTACCTAATCACCCCTATATATAGATTAGGCTTAGTTCATTTTCAAGTTGTTGGGTGGTTTGACAAACCAGCACTTCCACCATTTTTATTTCTTGTTAATTACTTTCCTGCTTTTTAATTTCATGTTATGCACTTTTAATTCAAGTAAGTCTTTTAATTTTTGAATCTTTTCTTTTAATCAAGTTCTTATTTTTAATCATCTTCTTCTACCTTTCTTATCTTGCTTATCTTTGATTCATGTTCATCCTTGATTTGTTTTCATCTTAATGCTTATTTGATCTAAAGTTTTCTTAAAAAGTTCATATTTTTATGGTTTGATTTAAATGTTTGCTTATTTTAAGTTTGGATTAGTTGTTATTTGAGCTTATTTAGTCTTTTTCACATTAGATTCGTTTAAGTTTTGGTGTTAGCTTATTCCTATAGCTTATAGCCTAGCTTATTTTCTCGAATCCCACTTAAATCGGAAAAGGTATTAAACCCTTTTCCGATCAAGCATTCCGACCACCCCCTCATTCCGATCACATAGATCAGAAAAGGGTTTCTGATTTTCCGATTACACCCCCCCTATTCCGATCACCTAATCGGAATAGGGTTTTAAGATATTCCGACAGCAAGTATTTTGCAATACATTCCGATTAGCCTTGTTTAATACATTCCGATTGGTACTTTTTCCATTATCCCGATTGCCACTTTTTTGTGTATTCCGATCAGCCTTATTCCGATTGGACTTTCCTTTTGCATATTCCGATTATGTTCATGTCCCATCATTCCGATCACACTTTCCGATGGGGTACATTCCGATCGGATTCCGATTGGATTCCGATCGGGTGTATTCCGATTGGTTGTTTTGTTTTATTTTATTTTAATATTTTGTTTTAGTAAAAGTGACAATTTTTCTCGTTTTGTTTTTAGTCTATTTTAATTTCGTTTTGCATTTTTATTTGATTGTCAATTTACTTTTCGTTAAGTTTTAATTTTACGTCATTTAATTTCTTGTCATTTAATTTCAAAGTTTTAAATATTGCACCGTTTACGTTTCAACTAGTTTTAGTTTTAATTACTCGTCATTTATTTTAAAATCTTGCACATTTATTTTACAACAACCAAAAATATTATCTTTACCAAAAACAACTGAGTCACACTTTAAACCGGAAATCAATTCGAGAAGATACCGAGAAACGAACTTTTTCAACTAGTAAAACCCATTCATTAATGTCATTTCTTCTTTTAATAAAGGAAAATGTCTATTTTGGACAATTTTTCCAACAACGGGTAGAGCAATCTATCTTGGGTTGAGCATGTCACAAAACATTCAACGTATTGAGCTCAACACAATGGCTTGTAAACAATTTCGGATTGCAACCAAGATTTATATTCACGGGGGAGTGTACGATTTAGTGCCCTTACCCTCAGCAAAAGAAGAGAAATCTTCTTACACTTGAGTGGATCCGTCACGACATTCAAAGTCTATGAACTCAAGTTTATGCTTTAGAAAAACCTCTTCGCCAAAAAGAAATAGGATTTTTCAAAAAGCGTTGAACACAATGTTTTCAAGAATTTCTCAATGATTATTCAAAATCTTTCAAAAATTGTGTGTTCAACAACTCCCATCCTCAAAAAGCAAAATGTGGATCAAATCCTCACAATGACAATTCAATTAGATCAATTTTTGAGGGGGAGCATTTCAACTTCATACAAAAGATTAACACATCTTTCTCCCGGAGATTTTCAAGACTATTTTTCAAAATATATTTTAATAAAATTTGGTATCTCTACTATTAAAATATTTTATATATTAGAGATAGGGGGAGAAAATGTGATTAAAATGTGATCTTATATAAGACTCAAGCACTTTAACTCTTACCTACATGTGCGAAACACTTTCGATTATCGATACACAGGTGAAGGGGGAGCATTTCTGAAACGACAAAACTATCAAGGTGTTAAATGTTTTTCAAACACATTGTTAGACATTTAAAGTGGTTTTCATGGTTACGATCAAATACCCACAACATCTTTAATTCACGACGTTATTGGTTTCAAAAGGGTGGTTAGGTTTAAATACTATGATCCAGCCAGAACCGGAGGGATCTTCCTAGGGACAATCCAATAGATTATTAGAAGTCCTTAGGAAAGATGGAGTAGAATGTGAACGTAGTTGAATGCCGACTAAGTACTGATGATTGCACTGAAACAATCACAACAAGGTGCTAGTAATGATGTATTGGTAAGCATTGAAGGGGTTGAAGAATGAAAAAGAAATGTAAGGATAAAGCGTGTAAACAAAGAAGCCCTCCTTACAACTTAGGCAGAAACCAGGTCAACACATCATGAAGACAACTCATCATGGACCTAGTGATGTAATGCACAACCTCTCCCTAGCTACTCAGGCTTCTCTCAAAAGAAGTTTGTTTTATTGTCATGGAGATCAACATGACTTCTATTGACTTTCTCACTCCGAGATAGTTGATATTGAATAGGTGGAATCTGCTCCAGCCTCCGACCACTAAAAGTGCACAAATCGAGTCTAGAGCCTAGAGATCAATCAAATCTCATTAGGACACACAGAATGACGATGAAGAGAGTCCTACGCTATATCCTTGCGATATTGCTAGAACACTCAGATTGATACTACCTAGTATTCACAATGATGAGTGGAAATCATTCCAGTGTTAACATCAAACAGCACTGCGATAGATCATATGCAAGATTATTTATGAATTAAACATGTGTAAAACTGAAAACCAACAGTGGTTTGATTCTGAATTGACTCAAACTCGTTTCAGGTTTCTACGCAATATCTTTATGGTCTTGCCAGAAAATTTAGAGTGATATTTATTAATATTCACAGTGCCGAATGGAAACCCTTCTAGCGTCAACCTCAAACAGCGCTACGGTAGGTGACTTGTGAGATTCTTATGAATCAAGCTTGTGTCAACTGGAAAGAACAATGGTAAGATTATAGAAAATGGACTTTTTGACACAAGAGGCGCATCTCATGTTCCCATGGCGCTTACCTCTACCGATGAGAATCCTCTCCCCAAACCTCTCAAGCAGTGGACTCCAGCTGATAGGAAAATGGCAAACCAAGACAAACGTCTCAAGAGAATCATTATATCCTGTCTTCCAAAACACATCATGAAGTCTGTGATTCAATGTCCTACAGCCAAAAAAATGTGGACAGACCTTATCCTTGGTCATGAAGGACCCTCTGAAACTAGAGAAACCAAGATTCGGGCACTCAGGCTTCAATTCAATGCTTTCAAGGCACTTGAAGGTGAAAAGGTTCAACAAACATATACAAGGCTGAAAATTCTTATCAATTACCTTGCTATGAATGACGTCACCACTGCTCAAGATGAAGTAAATGCCACATTTATCAACAGCCTTCCAAGAAAATGGTTGAGTATGAATCACACTCAGAGAGCTAATAACTCCATCAAGAATGACACCTTGGCTCAGCTATATGGAAAGTACAATTATGAAGAAGGGATGATTGATACCATATACAAATCAGAGACTGAAAGATTTGTAGTTCAGGGAGCAACATCCAAACTTTGATTTCCACCCCACACCCTCATGATAGTGACTCTGATGTTGAAGAAGACACACGCAGCAGCCAAGAGTTCATGATAGACCTTAATGCTGAGTTTCATGAAAGAGCCTTTCTAGCTAATCAAAGGATATTCTAAAAAAGATCAGGGAGAGTAGGATCAGCAAGCAAACAAACCGACAAATCAAAAGAAACTTGCTTTCCTATGGAAAACTTGGACACTTTCAAAAAGACTGTCTTCCACAAAGACATCCTCACCTTCTTATCCATCATCTTCCACCAAACCATACAAGTTCAAATCACAACATAACAACTCATCCCACCAATTCAACTCCTCTGATAATGAGAAGAAGGATTACAAGAACAAGTACAAGGCACTTAAATCTGAGTTGGAACATATGAATTTGAAACTTAAAGCTCTGTCTAAGAAGAAAGGGGGTGATAAGAAGACAGAGAAAGGGTTGGTAGCTGAAGCTTATGACTGGAATGATGAGCCGCTGACTTCAGATGAGGAAGATACTACTAGAGTCAGGGCATTCATGGCAATAGCTGAGGATGAACCAGCTGTTGGGAAAGGAGATGCAAGATCAAGACAATGGGTTGACATCACAATGAAAAAGGTACACAAGCTTCTATCTATGTCTGAAAGTGATGAACAAAAACATGTCCTTGATTAAACCATTGTTGATTTACACTTCGTTGAGGAACAAAGAAAGAACTTGCTTGATAAGTTTCACTCTGTTAAACATGAACTGTTAATTGCTAGGGCTGAATGTGAAACTCTCAAACAGGTTAATTTATAGGTGTAGAAATACGTGTTTAGGAAAACAACGTATAATGAGCAGCAAGTATTAAACTCGACGATTTAGGAAAACCGACAAGTCGAATAAATGCGGGTTCGTTCTCGAAGGAGGTGTGTGGATTAAGTGTGCCAATTATATAAAATTAAAGTTTGGATTAGTGACGTTTTTGGTTTAGAAGAGAAAAATTAAAGACGAGCTACGATTACGATTACACTACAACGAATTAACGTAAAACGCGAACGTAAATACGTAAAACGTGACGAAATTAAAAATTAAACCTAAAAATTAATTAAAAGTTTAAACTAAGTCAAAAATAATATAAATAAGAATAAAAATCCAATAAATAAATTTTAAAACCTTTTATTAATTAAATATTCAATTTTAAATGCTAATTAAAGCCCTAAAATTAAATATAGTTAAGAAGAAGCCCAAAATATTATTTTATTGAACTAATAAATCACTTATATTATTTAAAGACTAAAAAGTATTTTTCCTAAATTTTAAAAACTATTTTTCTATTTTTAAAACACTAAAAACTATTTTTAAACTAAAACAATCATAACAGATAATAAAATAATGCAAAAAATAATTTTAAAATTTTAAAAATCCTAAATTATACTAAAGAACAGTAGAAAAATGAAAAAGTTTGAAAAAGTGAATATTTTTCACTAAAAGACAAACCAGATTATAATTTAACCTTAATTAAACTAAAAATAATTCTAAAAATTAATTTAAAAGGTGAACAATAAAATCTTTTTAAACTAAAAGTCTTAAAATCTTTTTCTAAATCTAGGAAAATTTGTAAAACTGAAAAATACTAATTTTTTACACTAAAAGACAAAAACAGTAAATTAAAAAGTAATTTAAAATGCAATTTAATCTAAAAAATAATAAATGAACAGTGACAGAAAAATAAATTAAACAGAAAAATCAGAAATAAAATGATAAAAATAATAAAACTAAAATCAGCTAAAAAGTCCTAAATTAGTCCACTAGAGACAAAAAAAAAACAAAATCTGATAGTGACATGTTGATGGATTTGTCTACTAGTGTAGCAGGGGTAACTTTAACACTGGAAGTGGGAACTTGGTTCCCACTGATTGAACAAAAAAACGGATCTGGTAACAGATTAGCTTGTAACTTGAGATTTACTTGGTTTTGGTTGAATCCAAAGACACCCCCACAACAAGTTGGGTTGTGGGGAGTCAAATAAATTATAAAAACAACAAGTCAAGTTGAAAAATAACACATAGGAAGCCAAAATCAGTTACTGGTTAAGCTAATATGGGGGGCTGTGGGACTTTGCTTATGCAAAGTGCAAATGGGTGAGTTTTGGTTGACCAAAACTCACTTACTTGACTCACAAACTTCTAGCAACCAAGTCCTAACCCTAGGTAACACCCAAATCTAACAGACTACAAAGTTTCAAGTCACAAATTTCACTAAATCAAGGCAGAAATAGGGTTATTGTTTTTAGACTATGTTTAACAAAAATTAAAGCATGCAAACTGATTTTTTTCTGCCAAGAATGAAACAAACTAACATTTATCACCTACCAAGAGCCTAAGTAGTGTATTTAACTGGTTTTTAAGACAAAAGCTTGTCAAACTACCTCCTTAAAACCCTAATCCAAACACTCCCTTAACTAACTGAAATCAATATTTTGCAAAGGCAAAGCAATCCAATTACCTACAAACCTAATAGAACCTGATCTAGCATGAACTAAACCAACTGATAAACATAAACCAACTATTAAACTAACATCAAAATCATTCATTCACCAATAATCACCTAGCATTCACTTAAAACCAAAAATGGTGGGTTCAAGCCAACTTACTTGGTTTTGTCCAAACCAAAGACTGAGCTGATGCCTTCACCTTTCAAGCTTAAAAGTGAAGAACTTATGTGGATGGTTTATGAGATTGCTGATGTAGAAAGTAGAGAGTGCTAGGTGGTGACTGCATAAGTCCAAACCACCCACATATATCTTTAAAGGAAATAAGATCTTGTGAACCTGCCAACAAAGAAAAAAACAAACAAGGGTGAACTGATACAAAAGCTAATAACCTATAAGTCTGGCTTATGGATTAAGCAGCTTATAGCTTATGAGCTTATAAATTATAAATCAGAAAAATGAGATGCAACTTTTTAAACCAATAAACTTTGAACTTCCTAAAGTTTTGACAAAAATCTTTGATATAAGCTGAAATCAAACCCCCATTCCACTTTCACTTCATGTGGGTTTGAAATCAAGCTATTGAAAAACTTTTTCAAAACTACACGAAAAAATGAACTTTTTCTGCAAATTCTTGAAACATAAACACTAATGAAACCTTTAACCAACTTGCATAAACAGTTAACCTTTACACTAAATTACACTAAAAAATCGTTTAATGGAACTCAGTTTGCACAATGAGAATAAAATTTCATTTTCATCAATTTCTTAAAAACTTTATACAAACTGGAACAAAAGGCCATTCACAGGTTGACGGCTCTTTTTATACTAGTCCTAAGTACATTCTAGAACTACAACTATGAAGAAAACCCTAGTCATTAAATTACCCAGATTACCCTTTGAATAATTCGAATCTTGGTCAAGCTTTGGCTCACATGTGATGAAAGTGATAGCCAGCTATTGATAATTGATCTCATTCGTCCATTCAACCATTGGGGAGCACGAAAATCACTTGAGCCGTGGATTTTCTGTGGAGATGCTAAGTTTGCCCAAAATGGAGGAGCAGGGGAACACAAGTGGGGTCCAAGGAGTCACGGGTTGGGTTTGATTGGCGTTGCGTTTTAGTTTACTCACCATCATTCATCATTCTGGAAAGAATTAACCCATAACCCTTTGATTTGGGTGTAATTAGGTTTTAGGGTTCGTGAGTTGAGTGTGTGTTAATATGTGTATGTTTGATTGGGTTTAGGGGTGAAAAGTGTGTTTCCCACCCAAAATTAATAATAATAAACAGGTTTAAAAATCTGTTTAAAATAATAATTCTGATTATCTAGTGGGAAGGTGACGTGGTGTGGGGTCATGAGGTGGTGGGAGGTCACTGGTGGAGAGGGGTGACATGGCGAGCTGATTGGTGGGGGTGATTTGTGTTGTCTGGCAATTTTACCCCCTAAACTCCCAAATTGTTGCTAAACCAAGTTATAACAGAATTCCTTCCATTTCCCTTTATATATAAGTTTTCTTTTTCATAGTTTGGCCACAAGAGTTTTGTCAAAGCTATTCCAAGGGTTTTATATGCACATTTTGCATTCTTCAAGGACCAATGATGTATAATCTTGACATTTTAGGGACCCACATGTAATATTTGAGTTTTACAAGGGTTTAAAATGACAAGTCTTCAAAAGATGAGGGACCAATCTTGCCAATCTTAAAAACTTTAAGGACTTCAATGAAAATTCATGATTCAGGTCCGGTTCTTTGTGCGGCTTCATTTCCCGTGTTCGTTTTTGCTTCATTCTTGTGATCTTTTGTTGATTTCATGACATCCGTACCTAAAATACACAATGAACAAACACAAGCATATATTTGGGTATTTTGATGATATTTTAAGCGTTTTAAGCCCGATTTGGACGATGAGACTATGTATAATTGCAGTCTCATCACTCCCCCATACCTAACCATTGTCGTGTCCCCACGCAATGCTAGAATTAAGTATCATAGCACTTCCAAAATTCATTTTATGATGACTTTTACTGAAGACATAAACTTAAATAAACCACTACACGTGTTTTAGACATAATGTATTGTTTTCATCACGATTAAGTGACTTTTGGGATCATAGAACAAGAAAACGTGAATGCTTCGTTAGAAATAATTTCGTCGTCCTCAATTTTCACCTAATTCCATGCTAAGCATGTAACGAGATCATTGTTATTATAAGTTAGCAACACAATCATATCTCATGAGTGTTAATTACGAACCTAAACTCCCTTATTCCTACTTGGTATCTCTTATATTTTGTTTTGTCTTAATGATCACGAGGATACATCATTGACTTATGCATGAATAGAGATTTAGTCTAAAAATAGAGTCTTAACGGTGTAACCAAAATCATTAAATTAATAATTCATCCTAATAGACAACGATGTCAAAAAATTAAGTCAACAAGAAGGATCGATAAACACGGTTCTATAACGGTTTTGAACATGAGACTTATTACCAAGACTTTTATACGCCCCCTAACGGAAGGGCCTTATTATCATAGGTTTACCTCCATCTTTTATTCAACTCCGCCATGGAGCTTTTATTATGACTTCGGTCATGCCTTGCCTTTTATTATCCGCCTCATCGGTGGTTTTATTAGCCAAAGACGTATATTCTCACGCTAAAGCAAATTTTGGATCTTTAAAGCTTCAAAGATCAAGGTTTGATTCACTTTCAATTTGGGCATAGATTTTTCGGCCTTGTGAGCTTTAAATTTTTGCTTAATTTAGGTGAGCACTTGAAATCTTATTATTAGGTGAAGCTTTCGATTATTCAGGTGCCAATACTGTAGAAACTAGAAGGGGGGTTGAATAGTTTCTTATATTTACTTGTTAAAATGTGGTTTCCAAAAATCCTTTTTCAAAAACTTAGGCTTGAGGAAATATGTGAAATCTTCTTATGCACAATATGAACAATGATAGTGTAACTAAGCTAATACTAACAAATATATATGCACAAAGAATAAAGAATGTAAAGAGTTAAGGGTAAAGAAAGATCAAACCGAACACCAAGGATTTATAGTGGTTCGGCAACGAAGCTCACTCCTCGTTCCTACTCCACTCCTCGAGTACTCCTTACTCGAGAGTTCACTACATAACAAGATGCTTATGGTGGAGAAAATCGTACACGTCGCTTAACCAATTTCCGACTCTAAGCTAAAAGTCGAGCCCTAATCGTAGCTAGGACCAATCTACACAACTATACTTAGTATATACACAACTTCCAAATAGACACAACTACTTGGATCTTCACAACTATGACACAACTACAAATGTATAAAATTAGATGTTCAATGGATCTTTGGTGGTGGACTCAACACTTCACAAAGATAGTGTTCTTCTCTTTGCACTTGGAGAGGAAGGGATGGAAGAACAAGATTCACTTCTTAAACAAGTAGTAATCAAACAAATGATCAAAGATTTGAGTGATTAAAGAAGGGGTTTTGAATCTGGAAATAAATGTGCAAAAGAGGTGAGTTGAAAAGCTGAGAACGGTCCACTATTTATAGCACAAGAAGGCCAACGGCTATATCTGCCCACGGTACCTTATCTTAGCCCGCGGTTCCTTATCGATAAGGAACCGCTTAGGGGCTAAGGTACCGCCAGACTAGACTCCGCTCCCTTTTTGTCCTTTAGTGGTGGAGGTCATATCTGGCTTAAAAAATATCTTGATAGAATATTCCTAACCAAATAAGAATATGCCATTTTCAAATTTTCAAATAATTAATTTAATAAAACATTTTCTTAAAAAGAAAGTTTAATAAAAACTTGTCACACTTAATAAAAAGTGAGTTTTAAGAAAAGATTAAATCACTTGATCACTTGATTAAGGTTAGTACTTGTTTATCTATTCCTTATGTAAAAATGGGTAAAATGAAAAATACTTGAACTCAAGAATTCGTTTTTCGTTGTTTTTCGTAAATGCTTGTTTTTACATATTGTCGTAATCAAAACAAAGCGAGACCGAAAAATGCAAGTAACGTTTTTAGGCATTATTGCATTAACAACCTCCCCCTTTTTGATTCTGAAAATACATAAACTCAATCACAAAAAAAAAATATTTTCGAAGACGAGTTATTCATTTCTCCCCCTTTGTCGAAGCAAAAAGGTTGCACAAGTCGGTGTTGAAGAAACAGACTTTGCAAAGACTCCCCCTTGGTGCTTACTCCCCCTAGCTTGGGGCACCGAGGAATCGAGATATGGTGACAAGCTACATAGAAGGGTTAGTTGAACAAAAGAAACAACCAACAATATATAGCAATAGGTCACAAAAAAATAAAAGAGAAGAAAACAAAAAGACAAAGATCCAAGATAGGTTACTAAAAAAAACATCATACAAAGAAGTATGGAAAAAGAAACAAGCCAAAAGAAAAAATCTAATCCTAGTTATTCTAGAATTCTAAGATTTGCTTGAATTTAGTGTCTTGTGGATAAGCAACCAATGCTTATATGAAAGACAAGGTAATGGCGGAGGGTGGTGGTGGTGGCTTGTTGGAGATCTCATAATCAAAGTGAAGAGGAGGCTTGATTAAGAGACTCTTGATGTAGCTCAACTCCTCATAGATGTGTGCCATAGCAAGGTGTTGATATTGACAACATTGACAATATGTTCCATGATGCATGACATTATCATGAGAAGGAGGAAGAACACTAAAGGGTGGTGGTGGAAGAAAAGATGTTCCACAATCAACATTCTTGGTAGGAGAGATGTGTTTAAGAGTGTTCTTGGGTGGGTTTGGATTGTAATGGTTTTTGGGTGAGTTGGGATTGAAAGCAATTGGAGAAAATGGAGGAGATCCAAGGCTTTCATTGGGAGAATAAGACATTTTGGATGTGAAGTAATGCAAAATGCTTATGGTTTAAATAGGAAAGGCTTAGGGTATTTTTGGGGTGGTCAAAGGGTTTGAAACAAAGATTCTCAAAACTGTTGGAGCAAATCTAGAGTTTTAGACAAAAACCCGAAAAAGGAAGGCACTGTAGGCGGTTCCTTATCTAGGCTGGCGGTACCTTATCAATAAGGTACCGCGGTTCACATATGGAACCGCCTGCAGAGGCACTGTTTGGTGTTTGGAGAAAGATTTTTCAGCAAATCTTATTTTTTTAGTCTAACTTATCATAGGGATATGATTAAAAGCAAAAATAGACAAAGAAAACATATGCAAACTTACCAAATAGATATTTGACCAAAATACATGGATTAAAAAAATCGATGTAGGAGGTGTGTAAGACAAGACCTTAAGTCATGACACAATGATCCTCCATGATTCTATCTTATTCTTGCTATGTTTGAGAGAATCATACATATGAATTATATAAGCTCTAGATGAATAGCGAGAATCTATGAAAATCGTTTTTAGATTGAATTAACAATGTCAAACGAATTTCTCAACCATTTTCGAAAGAGACTTTGAGAATTTTGAAAAAGAGAAGAGAAAGTTTTTCAAAAAGAGTTTGGAAGACTCAATGACTCAAAGTGGTACAAGAAGACACACAAAAATAAAAGAAATTAAGGTAGATGTTCCATTAATCCTAGACCTAGACGCAAGTAATTAAAAGGTTCCATCTTAAGTGGCTTAGTGAAGATGTCGGCTAAGTTGTCCTCGGAGGGCACCTTTTCAATAGAAATGTTCCCCTTTTGAACATTATCCCTAAGGAAATGGTGTCTAATTTCTATGTGTTTGGTTTGCGAATGTTGCACGGGATTTTTGCTTAGGTCTATAGCACCTTTATTATCGCACATGATGGGAACATCATCAAGAGAAATCCCGTAATCAACAAGCGCTTGCTTCATCCATAGAGCTTGTTGGCATGCTTTTCCGGTACTCACATACTCGGCTTCCGTGGTGGATATTGCAAGAGGGGTTTGTTTCTTGGAGAACCAAGAAGTTAAACAACAACCCATGAAGGTAGAAACTCCACTAGTGCTTTTCCGGTCCACATAGTCTCCCGCATGATCCGAGTCCGCGTAGACAATGGTATCTACGCCAGTCCCTTTAGGATACCATAATCCTAAATGTATAGTGCCTTTAATGTATCAGAAGATACGCTTAACCGCTTCAAGGTGAGAGGTTTTGGGAGCCTCTTGGAAGCGAGCACAAAGGAAAACACTAAACATGATATTCGATCGACTTGCCGTTAGGTACAACAAACTACCAATCATACCTCTATATTTGGTGTTGTCTACCGACTCACAATCATCATCTACGGTGAGTTTAGTATCCGAGGCCATAGGGGTCTTCATTGGTCTAGATTCTTCTAATCCAAATTTCTTTAGCATTTCTTTAGCGTACTTAGATTGACTAAAGAAAATACCATCGTCCATTTGTTTAATTTGGAGTCCTAAAAAGAAGTTAAGTTCTCCCATCATACTCATTTCAAACTCATCATGAATGATTTTGGCAAAGTCATCACACAATTCTCTACAAGTTGAGCCAAATATAATGTCATCAACATATATTTGTACGATTATGAGGTGAGGACCTTTCTTCTTTGTAAAGAGTGTATTGTCTACCATTCCCATGGTATACTCATGTTTAACAAGAAACGCTTTAAGTCTATCATACCAAGCTTTGGGTGCTTGTTTGAGTCCATAAAGTGCTTTATTAAGCTTGTAAACATGGTCCGGTTTCTCAAAAACAATGAAGCCGGGAGGTTGAGCCACATATACCTCCTCATTGATCAAACTGTTAAGAAATGCACTCTTTACATCCATTTGTTGAAGCTTAAAGTCTAAGGCATAAGCGTAGGGTAAAAGGATTCTAATTGATTCTAATCTAGCTACCGGTGCATATGTCTCGTCATAATCAATCCCTTCTTGTTGATTATAGCCTTGTGCTACAAGTCTAGCTTTGTTACGAGACACAACACCATTCTCATCTAACTCATTCCTACATACCCATTTGGTTCCTATAATGGTAGAACTTCTAGGTGGAGGAACAAGCTCCCAAACATCATTGGCAACGAATTGATTCAATTCTTCTTGCATCGCAATGACCCAACTCTCATCCGTCAAAGCTTCTTTAACATTCTTTGGTTCAATCAAGGAGACAAAACAAAAGAAGTTGCTTTGGTTTTGGACTTGAGATCTTAGGGTCCTTTGATTTAAGTCGCCAATGACATTATTGAGAGTATGATCCCTAGATTCCTTAATGTTTACTTCCTTTTCAACACTAAGGTCTTCAACTCCTATTTTTCTAACCTCTTTGGCTTTAACTACTTCTAATTCATCCAAGTCACCATCAACCAATGGTGGTGTCTTGGGTGAAGTAGGGGTTTCATCAAAGGTTACGTTGAGTGATTCTTCAATAACCCCCGAGGTTCTATTTATGACTATGTAGGCTTTGCTAGTTTGGGAATAACCTAAAAGGATAGGTCAAACTTGGTAAGGTAGTCTTTAGTGTTGAGGATAAAGCACTTGCTTCCAAACACCCTAAAGTATTACAATGAGGGTTTCTTGCCTTTAAGAATCTCATAGGGGGTCTTTCCTAGGAAAGGTCGAATAAGAATTCGGTTGAGAATATAAGTCGATGTGTCCACGGCATTGCACCAAAACTTTTGAGGCAAAGATTGCTCGTTTAACATCGTCCTACTCATCTCTTGGAGAGTCCTATTCTTCCTTTCAACTACCCCATTTGATTGTGAAGTGTGAGGAGCCGAGAAGTTATGGGTAATACCATGAGCTTCACAAAAGGCACCAAATTGCACTTCATTATCAAATTCCCTACCATGATCCGTACTAATAGAGACAATTGAACATCCTAGATGATTTTTAATTCTTCGACTAAATATTTCGAAGTGATCGAAAGCTTTATTCTTAGATGCCACAAATCTAGTCCAAGTGAATCTAGAATAGTCATCAACTATAACTAGGGTATAAAGGTTACCTCCATAACTCCGTATGGCGGAAGGTCCAAAAAGATCCATATGTAGGAGCTCTAAGCACCGAGAGGTCGAAACCAAATTCTTGGCTTTGTTACTTGAGTGAACTTGCTTTCCAACTTTGCAAGCATCACAAAAGTGACTATCAAACTTAATCTTGGGGATGTCTTACCAACTCCTTAGAGACTAAAGATTGAATTAAACGCATATTAGCGTGACCTAATCTTCTATGCCAAAGAGTAGAACTATCATCTATAGTAGCAAGACATATGTTGTCTTTTGACTTCTTATTAACCTTCATGACATAAAGCCCATGCTTTCTAATACCTTTTCCAATGACCTTTCCATCTTTTACGATTTCACTGTCATATTCCAAAAAGATGACCTTACACTTATTATCACAAATTTGACCTATACTTAAAAGGTTAAACCCTAAGTTATCTACGTGCTCAACATTTTCAATGGTCATGGAGTCAAGAGAAACCGTACCTTTGCCAATGATATTACCACGTAGACTACTAGCGAATGTGACGTTACCTCCATCATATGCTTTGTAATGCGAGAACAAACTTCGATTACCCGTCATGTGTTTAGAACATCCACTATCCTTAATCCACTCATCGGGCTCCAAATCAATTCCCAAGCATATCTAGGTAACAACACACAAGATCAAACATTTGGTCCCCAATATCTCATGGGTCCAAAATTGTTAGTTCCAAACATCCCTTGCAGTTGGTTGGGATGCATGAATGAAGGAGGGGTTCCCCATGGAGAACAAAATGGAGGAGGGTAGTAATTCATGTAACCATTTTGTTGTTCATTATTTCTCCTAGGTGTATTTGATCTAGGTTTAGAGTTATTATTATTCCTTTTAGGTGTTGGAGTTTTACTTCTAGATCGTGAATTGTTTTGATTATCTCTTCTAGGCGTTGTCGTTCTACTTCTAGGCTTAGACTCATTCCGTACTCTAGGTGGAGTAGAAGATGGTCTAGATAAACTTCTAGTTCCCATAAGAGGTTTACTCAATGCTTTGTAGAATTTATCAATAGCATTGTCGTCAAGTATGGGTAATTTTACCTTATTAACAATAAGATGCTTTGGTTTTTCATCTAACTTAGACTTTTCAGAAAGTTCAGGATTTTCACCAAAATCATCCTCTGGTCACGGTACCTTATCTATGGCGGCGATTCCATAGTGATAAGGAACCGCGCCATACAATTTGGAATCGCGTACAGTGGGCGTTTTTTGTGAAAACCTGACTTGTTTTGGTTCACTAGTTGAGGCTTCATTTGAGTTAAAACCTAGACCAAGTCTTTACTTAGAATGAACTTGTTTGTTTAACATATCATCAAGAGCACTAGTACCTTTCATGAACTTTTCCAATATAATGGAGGTGCTCTTGAGATCATCTAAGTTTCTCACAACTTAAGCAACCTAAATCTACCTCTTTATTTTTCTCAAGTTTAGCTAATTTCTCCCTAAGTTCATTGATCTCATTTTCGAGCTTAGTTTTGGTTGATTTTAAGGTTTTGTTCTTTTCTATGAATTTAAGACAAAGTTTGTGTAAACTATCATATTTTCCTTCAAATTCAATATCATCAAGAGTGGAACTATCATTGCTATAATATTCGGTTTCGGAATGTACCTCTTTAGAAGTGTGAGCCATAAGACATTTCTCCTCTTTGGGGTTGTCATCATCATCTTCACCGCTATCGCTCCAAGCGCCACTAATGAAGGCCGTGTGGTTCTTATCGCGAGCGGGCTTTGGACAATCACCAATGAAGTGATTTGGATCACCACATCTAAAGCAATTCCTATTACCTTTTTTTCTTGACAAACCGATTATTTGACAATGGTTTCTTGTCATAGTTGGGTTGCCTAACGTATTGACCTCGTCTCTTGAAGAACTTCTTGAAATCTCTCACCGCCAATGCATACTCCTCGTCATCGCTTTCCGAGGAACTATCATGGTCACTTTTACCTTCTTGGCTTTAAGTGCAAGAGATTTTCTTTCACTCTTGGTTTTCACTAATTCCGAGTCCTTCAAAATTATCATCTCATGAACCTTCAAGTTGCCAATGAGTTCATCGAGTGATAAAGTTGAGAGATTTTTCGATTCTTCAATCGCCGTGACTTTTGCTCTCCACTTTGGATGTAAAGCCCTTAGAAACTTCCTAACATTGTTCTTGCTAGAAAACCTTCATCAAGTGCTTTTAGACTAGTAATAATAGTGTTAAACCTAGCAAATGCACTATCAATAGTTTCATCTTCTAAGATGACAAATTGTTCATATTGTTGGACAAAAAGATCTATTTTGCTTTCTTTGACTTGGCTATTACCTTGGTGGGTTACTAAAAGAGTGTTCCAAATATCTTTAGCGGTTTCACACATAAAAATCCTTTCATACTCTTTCTTAGGTAAAGCATTATAAATCACCATTTTAGCCTCATTATTTTTTGAAAGTTTCTTTTTAGTATCGTCATTAGCTTTGTCAAAAGTGACCAATTCTTTTGTTTTAGAAACTTCATTAAATTGAAAGGGTAAAAAATCACCATTGGTAATAACATCCCAAAGATCTAAATCTTTTGATTTCACATAAGTTTCAAATCTATTTTCCAATAAATAAAACTATCGGTTTCAAAAAGTGGTGGTCTTTGCATAGATTTCCCTTCTAGGTATTTGTTAGAATCCATAGATCGATTCAAGTT
The DNA here is from genome assembly GCA_025667525.1 of Glebionis coronaria. NCBI lineage: Eukaryota > Viridiplantae > Streptophyta > Magnoliopsida > Asterales > Asteraceae > Glebionis > Glebionis coronaria. The sequence continues at coordinate 292,554,276 of CM046875.1, forward strand.
TTAAAATACAATATACTTTAAAAATTCTTGAGCAACCTGCTCTGATACCAATTGTAGAAACTAGAAGGGGGGGGGGGGTTGAATAGTTTCTTATATTTACTTGTTAAAATGTGGTTTCCAAAAATCCTTTTTCAAAAACTTAGGCTTGAGGAAATATGTGAAATCTTCTTATGCACAATATAAACAATGTTAGTGTAACTAAGCTAATACTAACAAATATATATACACAAAGAATAAAGAATGTAAAGAGTTAAGGGTAAAGAAAGATCAAACCGAACACCAAGGATTTATAGTGGTTCGGCAACGAAGCTCACTCCTCGTTCCTACTCCACTCCTCGAGTACTCCTTACTCGAGAGTTCACTACACAACAAGCTCCTTATGGTGGAGAAAACCGTACACGTCGCTTAACCAATTTTCGACTCTAAGCTAAAAGTCGAGCCCTAATCGTAGCTAGGACCAATCTACACAACTATACTTAGTACTGTTAGGACCATTGGTATGGTTAAATGTAATAGGTAGACTAGGAGGTATGTAGTTCCTCCTGGTCCTAGTAGTAGTAGGAGCAAGTCGTGCTCCTGGTCCTGGTCAAAGTGAAACTTTATTATTTGGTTATTATTCTGTTAGGATATGCATGAGATATGTTAGGAAAGGATATGCATATCAGTTTTACACGTTTTGTTTAATGTTGTATTAGGGTTTCCTTGTAGTATAAAAGGAACCTTAGGCAGAAGGGTTATACACATCTTCACCAAACGTAGTTCTAGTGATTATCAATATTAGAAATCCTTAGAAAGGATCAAGTCTTTATAGTTATTCTGTTCTTCTTTATTATATTTGTATTATGCATTCATATTGTGTATAGAGTATCTCTGTGGATTGACTTGTGATTACAGAAGTCATTCATCGTTCCTAACAGGATGCAAGATCTACATCTAGTAGACCCAACAAGTGGTATCAGAGCCTGGGAGGGTCTCTATACAAGAAGAATCAAGTTTTCTCATTTTCTGACATTTTTGTTTTATCATGTCTGCCTCAACTTCTACTCAAACAGGAGAAGACAGCACTCCTAAAATTGTGCAACATCAGCAGATCGTTGCTACGGTTTCCAACACGAATGGTAAATTCCCTCTTCTGAAAAAGGATGAATATGATAGTTGGGCAATAAAGATGGAATGGTGGATCACCAATACTGATCAAGACCTTTGGAAGATTATTCTGAATGGGAATAGCAGGAAGCTAACTGGAAGAGACAAGAATGGTAATATTACTCTTCTTGACCCTAAATATCATGAAGAAATCATAGCTATTCAGAAGGAGCTCAAAGCAAAAACGATTTTGCTTCAATCTCTTCCTGATGATCACATGGGTGACTTCTACCATTTGGATGATGCCAGAGAGATCTAGAATGGTATAAAAGCAAGGTTTGGTGGGAATGAGGAGTCAAAGAAAATGCGAAGATCCATGCTGAGAGATGAATTCACAGAATTCAAAATCTCAGAAACTGAAGGTTTACATCAAGGGTATGACAGGTTTCAGAAGATATTGATCCAATTGAATCAACTTCCCTCAAAACCTGATGATGGTGATATTAATGCAAGGTTTCTTAAAGCCTTACCCTACTCATGGAATCAGGTGGTGATCTCTCTCAAAGCCAAAGGTGGGCTTGACTATCTCAACTTTGATGATCTATTTCATAAGCTCAGAACTTTTGAACCTCATGTGAGAGGATATTCAAGTGACTCTTTTCCCACTCCTGCTAATTCTGCCTTTATGAGTTCTATGGCATCCAGTCCCATGTCATATGCTAGTAGCCCAAGCAATATTGTGTCCTCTCAACATACTTTTCAGCATACTTCTGCTCCTGATCCTACTGCCAAGTCTGGTAGTATGGTAGAAGCCGTTCTTCATTCTTTTGTGGCTGATGTTGATGCTCAACAACAACTTGCTTTTGATGACTTCAAACAGGTCAATAAACTTGACCTGGATGAAATGGATCTTAAATGGCAGATGGCCATGCTCACTCTTAGGGTTCACAAGTTTGAGAAGAAAGCAGGTCGAAAATTTAAGGTTCGATGTTATAACTGTCAGCAACAAGGTCACTTTGCAAGGGAGTGCCCTAGCAAGAATGACCAGGAGAAGAGCAGGTACTCAGCTTTTAAGGTTCAGGAGGTAAAAGATGACAAGAAGGCATTGGTATCAGTTGAGTCTATGGTCAACTGGAATGATCATCAGGCTTCCACTTTGGAATCAGCTGAATCCTCGACTGACGTATTTGCAATGATTGCTGGGAATCTCTCTGATTCAGAAGAAGCAGGCGAGTTTGCTCTAATGGGCATCTCACCTCAGGTACAACATTGTCCTCTTGGTTGTCATGATAAATTCTCAGAATTGTTGTCCCAATTTAATGAAGTAAATGATCAAGAAGGAGGTACAATATTAGAAATCCTTAGAAAGGATCAAGTCTTTATAGTTATTCTGTTCTTCTTTATTATATTTGTATTCTGCATTCATATTGTGTATAGAGTCTCTTTGTGGATTGACTTGTGATTACAGAAGTCATTCACCGTTCCTGACAGGCTACAAGATCTACATCTAGTAGACCCAACAAGTACATACACAACTTCCAATTTGACACAACTACTTGGATCTTCACAACTATGACACAACTACAAATGTATAAAGTTATATCTTCAATGGATCTTTGGTGGTGGACTCAACACTTCACAAGGATAGTGTTCTTCTCTTTGCACTTAGAGAGGAAGGGCTGGAAGAACAAGATTCACTTCTTAAACAAGTAATAATCAAACAAATGATCAAAGATTTGAGTGATTAAAGAAGGGGTTTTGAATCTAGAAATAAATGTGCAAAGGAGTGAGTTGAAAAGCTGAGAATGGTCCACTATTTATAGCACAAGAAGGTCAACGGCTATATCTGCCCGCGGTACCTTATCTTAGCCCGCGGTTCCTTATCGATAAGGAACCGCCTAGGGGCTAAGGTACCGCCGGACTAGACTCCGCTCCCTTTTTGTCCTTTAGTGGTGGAGGTCATATCTGGCTTAAAAAATATCCTGATAGAATATTCCTAACCAAATAAGAATATGCCATTTTCAAATTTTCAAATAATTAATTTAATAAAACATTTTCTTAAAAAGAAAGTTTAATAAAAACTTGTCACACTTAATAAAAAGTGAGTTTTAAGAAAAGATTAAATCACTTGATCACTTGATTAAGGTTAGTACTTGTTTATCCATAACTTAAGTGAAAATGGGTAAAATGAAAAATACTTGAACTCAAGAATTCGTTTTTTTGTTGTTTTCGTAAATGCTTGTTTTTACATATTGTCGTAATCAAAACAAAGCGAGACCGAAAAATGCAAGTAACGTTTTTACGCATTATTGCATTAACAAATACTTCAAAACCGTGATGCTGGCGATACCTTAATGTTTTCCCAATTTAATTACATGGAAGCTACTAAAACAAATTAGAAACCAAAAAGTGACTAAACCGCTAAATCAATATTTATTAACAATTTATTATACAAAAGCGTGGGGAGAATAAGCTAATAATTACTACACATGAGATCGTGACGATTACGAGACTTATAAATAACTCTATCATTTCTGGTCCTCATTTAAGAGACTTAGCCAAAAAAGTTAAGGAATCGAAGCTAAGTGCTCAACACGCACGGTCGAGTCAAAAATTACTCTTATTCTCACCATCGGAAAACCTACATTCGTGTCTTAAACACTTATGAGAAATAAGAAATTTTTTAAAATTTGGCCATTTTTAGCCTTATTTGCAACAAAACGATAACAAAATGATGAATATTGGATTGCGTGGTGACGTAAGCAAGGTGAAGTATCTACTCACCCCCATACTAAAACTAAACATTGTCCTCAATGTTTCGAGTCTAGGGGTGAAAACACCCCCATACTAGAGACGAAGTCGAATGCTTAATCTCAAGCATGGAAAGGGTAAAACGAATAACCTAAAAGTCGTTTATGAATTATGCTAATAAGATAAACGTTAGAACATAAAAGGATATCATCGGATATAGGAATCTCCAAAGGCAACGATCGAAGCTCGAGTGATCCGTAAAATGAACACGAGAGGCTTCAATGATGACGATGAACCTAATAAATCACAATCACAAACAACCACGGAACAAAGGTTGGAAGAGCACAAGTCCCCTCGTTACATTAAACTAAGAAAGCGATAATATTTACAAGGATAAGCATGATAATCCACCACGAGGCACCTTATTTTTGATAACCGAGTCAAAAGCTCGACTCGAATCCCCATAAATGTGATCATTTAGGGATAATCATGGTATGGTCATTTTTAGTAGGGCTTACATGATAAACAATACTCAAAAGCAACCGGTATAAAGGACTAAGGCCTTTGATGATGCAAAATACCGGGATCGAAGATGGCGTCCTCGTTCTCATGGGATAAACGAACCAACGCCACTTAAACGCATGCTAAAACCCCAAAGGGGTAGACGAAAAGAGATGAGAAGTAGAAGGGTGGGGCAATTGGTAAGTCAAACTCATGAGCTACTCGAGGTAGACTCACACGAAGCAATAGATAAGTTTTCCATTTATTGCATCGGTGGAAGACCGAGATTTCTCTTTCCAAGCAATTCTGGGATCGTAAATCTCATCCTCGGTGGAGAAATGTGAGGGAACATAAGGGGCTTCCCCCACACTAGATCCATACCAACCATCGTCAAAAGGAGTAGACGAGGTGTTAGCACTCATAAAACGCGGTGATGACGGAGTTAAACTTGTAGAAAAATATTTTAAAACATTTTTAAAATCTTTTACCTTTTCATCGTTTAAAAACTATTTATGAAAACCCGATTTGATAATGTCGAAAATATTTGGCGTGTCAAATTCAAAATTAGTCGCGCTAAAAATGCTCACATTTAAGTCTTTGGTGGGAAGGGGTGGCAGATTATATAAGTTCTCAAAACGTTTGTTAATAAAGAACACCGCCCCCTCGGGGTCTACATGATCGTCATCCTCATGAACGTCGATCGCATCAATTTCTTCATCAAAGATAGGCTTGTCAAACCAAGGTTTGTCATTCCCCTCCTTGAGTATCTTAGAAACTCTCTCGAAGAGATCACGATCAAGCACGAAACCATCATCCATTTTTGGGGATTGTTGATAAGTTAAATCCTCACGAATGTGGTAAACGTAATTCTCATTTGAGGAGTGTTGATTAGGTAACTCCTCGAGAATTGGATTTTGGGTAGTCACATGAGTTGGTTCGTCATCGAAAATTAGACGTTCCAACTCATTTAGTTTATCCTCGATTTTGGAAAGATCGACCTCACTCGTAGGTGGGAGTGGAGGCAAAAGAGCTAGCTCTCGTTCAATGATTTCCTCAATCTCGGGATCAAACTCGTAATCATCGTACTTCACATGAGAAGAGGTATTTTTAGGAGAATCCTCAAAAATGGCATGTGGATTTCGAAGTACGTGATCATTTTCGGCAAAATCGCCATCGTCGTCGTCAAAGAAAGAGTCGATGTGAGCACTCACAACCATGGTCTTACAAGCCGAATGACTATTCTTAGGTGACTTTTTTATGACGAGAGGATCGATGTTGATGAAACCTTTAGCCTCAACGGGTGTTGGGCTAGCAAAAAGGAGGCACTTTAGAAGTTGAAGCCTCAAAGACGTGGTCCTTCGAAGGTGGTGAAGACGAGTCCATTTTGGTCATTGTCGTGATGGCACTAGCGTCGCCCTTCGGATTTGGTATTTCACTTGTTTCATCGAATTCATCCCAAAGTGAATTTTCATTCATAAATTTACACATACCCTTTTGAATTAGGTACACGTATTCTTTATCATTAAAATCCTCATCTTTAAAACCGTTCTTAATTTTTTCAAAACATGCATTAAGCCTCATTCTTTCCGCTAAAGTGTACATTTTGAAATCATTAGGTTTAGAAACATTAGGTTTTGAAACCTCGGTTTTTTCATTGTCATTAAACACTTGGGATTTACTCGTGAAAAAGTCCATTTTATCATCCCCATATCTCATAGTAAGTCTCCCCTCGTGAACGTCGATTATGGTTTGAGTCGTCGATAAAAATGGTCGGCCTAAAATAATGGGACATTTAGGGTCACACTCGTAATCGGATATAACGAAATCCGCGGGAAAAACAAACTTTCCAACTTTGACATAGACATCCTCGGCTATTCCAGTTGGTATTAATGGAGTACAATTTACATGCTCGATTGTCATGTTTGTGGGGGTAAGATTAGGCAATCTCATCAATTTCCAAAGAGAATGAGGCATAAGATTGATGCTAGCACCTAAATCGGCAAGGGCTAAACATCCCTCAATCTCGGAAAAATCACAAGGTAAGAGTAATTGGCCCGGATCCTCTTCCTTTCTCGGCATATGCCTTTCAGGTTTTTTAAGAAGGATCGATGCAAAAGTTTCTTCAAGGGTTACTTTGGTTAGGTCGGTAAAGCTCTCTTTTTGAACCGTGGATGGAATTTGATGTACACGAGGGTGTGCACTCTTTTCCTTTGTCGCAACGTTTACCCCATTGACTTTAGAACAATAAGACGTCTTAGAAGTCGAGGGTTGAGAAGAATGAACAACTCGATATCCATCAAGGTTAGGGGTAATCACACGATCTTTCTCACGAGACGAGGCGGCTTTACATTGTTCCTTCGGATTTGCAACGGTGTCACTAGATAACGTGGTTGACGAAGCACCCGAGGGGTTGTTCATAATGGCCGAAAACATCTTTTTAATGTCAATTTGTCCTTGCTCAATCTTCGTGTTTTGCAATTTCAAAGTATTTGTAAAGTCGTTTTTCAAAGTACCAATTTCTCCCTCTAATCGTCTCATATTAGCCTCATTCGTTTTCATGTAATTTTGAAAATCGTTTGACGAACTATTTTGATTTAATTAAAGTTCCATTGGTTTTGATTACTTCTTTGAAAATTGTTTTGATTCCCACTTGAAAAATTGTTACCTTGATTGTTGTTGTTTGAAAAATTCGAGTTTTGGTTATTGTCTCGATTTTTCCAATTCAAATTACGACCTTGATTATAACCTTGATTTTGAGTATTCCCTTGTTGATTGTTTCCTTGAAAATTGTTACGATTTTGATTCGAAAAATTGTTGCCTTGGTTATAATTGCCTTGTTGTGATGGACCCGCGTTATTTTGATTTTGAAAATTGTTGTTTCCATTTATCGCACTCACATTCGACGTTTGGCCATCCGTAGCCGCACACTCATAATAACTACGAGGTCCACCATAAAACGTACACGATGTCTCAACCGCTTTCACCGTAGCGGGAGCGTTTTTCTTTTGCATCTCAACGAGAAAAGACGTAAACACATTCGTTAGCTTGTCGACTTTTGCATCAACTCTCTCAATGTCGTGATTAGAACTACTAACATTGGCGACATTGGCAACACTCGGTGCGTTGCGGAGTTGGTAAACCTTGGATCGATTTTCGATAATTATCAATGCATATTTCGGAGTCTTACACAAAAAGTTGCCACCCGCGGCGGAATTCAACGAATCTTGTTCTTGAAAATTAAGACCGTTGTAAAACGTATCGATTTGGTGCAACTCAGAAAAACCATGGTGAGAACATTGCCTAAGCAATTCCTTAAAACGATCCCACGCGTCTCTAAAAGATTCATTCGGTTTTTGCTCAAATTTCTTAATTTCATTTTTGAAAAACATCGTCTTAGACGGTGGGAAAAAATAATTAACGAACTTGGAGACGAGATCCTTCCACGTAGTTATGGAATTAGGTGGCTCTTTCTCGTACCAATCCTTGGCGGCACCATCGAGCGAGTACGGAAAAAATATAAGCTTGACGACATCGGTGTCGACGTTCTTAAACTTGCTCGTGGCTAAAAGACGATCAAAATTCCGAGTATGGTCGTGAGGATTATCGGCTTCACGACCTCGAAACTTTGTAGCTTGGATTAATGAAAGCATTCCGCTCTTAATCTCAAATTCTCCGCTTCGATAGCGGGAATTACGATCGCGTCTCCATAACCCTCGGTGGGCGCTTGGAGCAATTCCATCATCGAACGATTGTCGGCCATCTCGTCTAAGGTTTCTTCAACAACGATATTAGGAACGTCGGTTTTTAATTCTCGTCTACGTCGTCGGTTCCTTCGATTACGATTGCGTCGATTCGAAGCGTCGCTAGAATTAGAATAATCCTTCGATCGAGTGCGCATGCACTAAGCGTAGAATGGGTGGTAGCAAAGAAGATTCTTTTTGCGTTTTTTTTTTTTTCAATTTTTTTGGTTTTTGATTGTTTTTTAATTTTTTTGGATTTTTGAATGTATTACGTAGACACAAATCTACAAATCCCCCCCCCCCCCCCCCGAATCGATTTCTCGATTAAAGGAGCCTCAAAGAATGAAAACGATCACGTGGAGTGAACGTTCTCGATGACTTTAGAACGTTGGTGGAACACCAAAACGTTCAAGAGGGTTTAATCTTGAAAACAAGCAAATATAGTATACATAGATAATACTTGGGCGGCAAACCCTCGATTAGCCCTCTTTCTCAAAACACGCACAAGCAAGCGGGGGAAACGAGGCGGCGCTAAGCACTTAAGAGCCTTTTTCCCTTAGGTCGTGAAATAAAACCGCCTTATACCCACCTTATAGTTTCTATTAATCGAAATTAAGCCTCACGAAAGTATTTATCTATTTGCCTTTAAACTTTTGCTTTAGATTCGAATACAATGATCGAGTGATGAAATCCCGAATCAAGGTTGCGTTTTCACGCTTTTGGAGTACTTGTATATTTATTGTTCTACGTAAGTACAATATAGTAATATATTCACAAGAAAAACGAAAACGATAATGGGATATTTACAATATAGTAAAATGATTGGTTTGTGTTTAATATATTATAGAAAAATAACAAAAATGAGTATGTACATTATATACGCTTTCCAAAAATTGAAAAGCAAAAATGCACTACTCACACAAACACGATAATAATAATGGCAACTCAAAACACCTCCCCGGCAGCGGCGCCAAATATAGGTGTAGAAATACGTGTTTAGGAAAACAACGTATAATGAGCAGCAAGTATTAAACTCGATGATTTAGGAAAACCGGCAAGTCGAATAAATGTGGGTTCGTTCTCGAAGGAGGTGTGTGGATTAAGTGTGCCAATTATATATAATCAAAGTTTGGATTAGTGATGTTTTTGGTTTAGAAGAGAAAAATTAAAGACGAGCTACGATTACGATTACACTACGACGAATTAACGTAAAACACGAACGTAAATACGTAAAACGTGACGAAATTAAAAATTAAACCTAAAAGTTAATTAAAAGTTTAAACTAAGTAAAAACTAATATAAATAAGAATAAAAATCCATTAAATAAATTTTAAAACCTTTTATTAATTAAATATTCAATTTTAAATGCTAATTAAAGCCCTAAAATTAAATATAGTTAAGAAAAAGCCCAAAATATTATTTTATTGAACTAATAAACCATTTATATTATTTAAAGACTAAAAAGTATTTTTCCTAAATTTTAAAAACAATTTTTCTATTTTTAAAACACTAAAAACTATTTTTAAACTAAAGTAATCATAAAAAATAATTAAATAATGCTAAAAATAATTTGACAATTTTAAAAATCCTAAATTATACTAATGAACAGTAGAAAAATGAAAAAGTTTGAGAAAGTGAATACTTTTCACTAAAAGACAAAATAGATTATAATTTAACCCTAATTAAACTAAAATTAATTCTAAAAATTAATTTTAAAAATGAACAGTAAAATCTTTTTAAACTAAAAGTTTTAAAATCTTTTTCTAAATCTAGAAAAATTTGTAAAACTGAAAAATAATAATTTTTGTCACTAAAAGACAAAAACAGTAAATTAAAAAGTAATTTAAAATGTAATTTAATCTAAAAAACAATAAATGAATAGTGACAGAAAAATAAATTAAACAGAAAAATCAAAAATAAAATGATAAAAATAATAAAAGTAAAATCAGCTAAAAAGTCCTAAATTAGTCCACTAGAGACAAAAAACAAAATCTGATAGTGACATGTTGATGGATTTGTCTGCTAGTGTAGCAGGGGTAACTTTAACACTGGCAGTGGGAACTTGGTTCCCAATGATAGAACAAAAAAAAAACGGATCTGGTAACAGATTAGCTTGTAACTTGAGATTTACTTGGTTTTGGTTGAATCCAAAGGCACCCCCACAACCAGTTGGGTTGTGGGGAGTCAAATAAATTATAAAAACAACAAGTCAAGTTCAACAATAACACATAGGAAGCCAAAATCAGTTACTGGTTAAGCTAATATGGGGGGTTGTGGGACTTTCCTGATGCAAAGTGCAAATGGGTGAGTTTTTGTTGACCAAAACTCACTCACTTGACTCACAAACTTCTAACAACCAAGTCCTAACCCTAGGTAACACCCAAATCTAACAGACTACAAAGTTTCAAGTCACAAATTTCACTAAATCAAGGCAGAAATAGGGTTACTGATTTTAGACTATGTTTAACAAAAATTAAAGCATGCAAACTGATTTTATTTCTACCAAGAATGAAACAAACTAACATTTATCACCTACCAAGAGCCTAAGTAGTGTATTTAACTGGTTTTTAAGACAAAAGCTTGTCAAACTACCTCCTGAAAACCCTAATCCAAACACTCCCTTAACTAACTGAAATCAATATTTTGCAAAGGCATAGTAATACACGGCTTTTGACACCCCGTAAAAAATTAGTTCGTTTAAGTATGTCTAATCGAATTGATCTAGGTTCTATGTGTGACTCAGTCGTTCTTTGGTGGAAACAAATAGTTGTCGTTGTAGTATATTAAAAAGTGCGAAGACGTAAATGTAAATGACGTTAAATTAAATGGGCGTTAAAATAAATCTAAGTCTAATTAAAAATAAATGGTGCAATATTAAAAACTTTGAAAAGTAAATAACTAAATGACGGGAATTTAAAAGCGTGACGAGAATTAAAATTTGACAAAGTCTTAAAATGAGAAGTTAAAAATAAAATAAGACGAAATAGAAAAAAAACAATCCTGATCGGAATGTATTCTGATCGAATGTGATCGGAATAATACACCTACCTTCTGATCGGAATGCTGATCGGAAACACCGGATCGGAATGCTGTCACCACCAGACCTATCAGAATAACCAAACACAACCACTGATCGGAATGTGGAGTGGACTCAGATCGGAATAACCTTACCTTCCTGATTGGAATAATGATCTCGTCGGAATAAGGAATGGACCCTGGTCGGAATGCTGTCACTAAACATGATCGGAATACCAAACTTACCCTAATCGGAATGTCACAAACCTTGATCGGAATATGGGAAGAATACCCTCGATCGGAATACCAATGCCCTTTTCCGACCAAGCAAATGAAGCTATGGTCGGAATAATAAACCTTTTTCCGATCAAGCAGATCGGAATACAGTAAAGGAAAACGAAATAAGCTAGTTTAAATAAGCTAAGAACCAAATAAGCACACACTTAAAATCCTACTCAAAACTTGTATAAGTAAAACTAATAAGCTACAATCTAAAGACTTTTGAAAACACAAAATGAAACAAAGTTTACGAAAACAAACTTTAAATAAAAATAACTTTTATAAAAACTTAAGAAACTTGAAGATAAACACAAATAAGCTATAAAAATCAATGATCCAAAACAATCAAAAGCCAAAAAACATAACCTTTAATCAAATAAGCAACACAATAAGCATATAAACATAAGATTAAAGCATAAAAGAAAGGAAGAATGAGAGATTAAAACAAGAAAATTAAAGAACACTTACTTGGAATTAAAAGGTATTAAAAGTACAAGACAAGTATTTAAAATGACATGAATTTAAAAAGCAAATAATTAAAAGGTGGAAGACTAATTGTCACCTTAGCCAACAAAATGAAATTGATTTATCTAATGACTATTTATAAGGGAAGATTAAGGTGTGCTTAGGAAGCTTCCTCCCCTCCTTCATTTCTTCTTAATTACACCATTAAGTCCTTCCCTTCTTAATCTTTTGTTAATCTTGGACTTTAATGACTTTTAGCTCGTGATTTCTTTAAACTCGTCTTTTAATTCTTCAATAAATAAGACTTGAGTTCTTCGACCTTTAGTAAACTTCCGTCTTTTGACTTTTTCTTCGATAAATCTTTAGAATTAGTCTTGGACTTCCGTTCTTTTTGCACTCTTGACTTCTTGACTTCGTCTTTCGTCTTTTTCTTCAATTAAAGCCCGTGAATTCCCGTGTTTTCTCCACTTTTCACCTTTTCGTCCTAAATCACAACAAAAACACAAACCACGCATAATTCTGACATAAAAGACAAATAATACACGTTTTGGCTCGGTTATTATTGTAATTAAGTGGTAAAAAGGATGGGTGTTTACACACCTATCAAATCCCCTACACTTGGCCATTGCAATGTCCTCATGCAATGCATTAGTTACAAAGCATGTTTACATTTTTCATCAAAATCAATCCACCTTGGCCTTTATTTAAGAGATAGAATATTATAAACATTCAAAGTAAAGAAATCAAAAACATACCTTCGGGTTTTGGAAATGTCATGAATAATCATCATCCTCAAGTTTTCACTTTCTCCAAACCAAGCTTAAAAACGAGATCATTGTTATTATAAGTTAGCAAACTAACACGAACTCATGTGGGCCAATTATTCACTTAGACTCCCTTATTCCTAGGGGTATCTCTTATATTTTATTGTTGTCTTGAATGATCACGAGGATGCATTGTTGAATTATTTTGATAGTTATTCAGTCCGAAAATAAAGTGAACGATTTAATCAATAGTTAGCTAAAGGACAAAATCCTTTAAAACTGCTTCTCGGGACCTCATAAAGTTCATATCTTGGCATAACTCGCTTCGCGATTTGAGACCTTTCTCGGACCGATATTTGGCAGCGACTTCATTCTTCAAACCTTGAGAGACGTTGATGAAATAATGGTCTTCTCTTCATATAGGAATTTCTTCACTTGAAGTTTTAAGAGATTCTTCATATTTGTACCACGACTTCTTCATTTTTCTCCAATCTTTATTTTGGACTTTGATATACAACGATCTGCCTCCTTTTATGACTTGGATCTATTTATCCTCATACCTTGCTAGGGTCTTTTCGGATACACTTCTCCATGACTTTTGGGGAGTTTTTGCTTTTCGTCGTGTGTCTCGATCCTTCATATTGATTTTCGATAAATGATTCTTCACATCACTTGGGATCTTTAGCAACAAAATATAGCCCTCATGTCTTGTTAGGACCTTTTTGGACTCGCCAATCTTCGCATCCCGCTTCAATAAGTTATGCCTTGGCTATGAACTCTAATCCATACCGAGCAACATTTAAACGATCTTGGGCTAGAAGCTAAGTAACTTTTCAAATCGTAAAACCTTATTTATTGCAGATAAATTTATTAGCAAGCGATGGGAGAATAGGCTCATAATTAACTCACATAAATTCACGAAAGAATACCAAACTTATAATTGGGTCTATCATCTCTCGTTCTCTACAGTTTAAAATCTTAAGGAATGAGACTCGTGGATGCTTAGCTTATTAAATCAAAGTTTTGGGTTTTCGAGTCGCCTATAGGATCTTGCAAACTCTTAGACTTTTTCAAGTTTAGAAATCGCATTTTAAAGTTCCCTTGATAAACGACTCTCTAGGATCAATTATAGGAACTTGCGAAAAGTTCTTGTTCTTTACCCGTGAGAGTTAAGACTTTCGCGTTTTATAGCTCCCTATATAAAAGCCTAGCAAAACTTGACTTAAACACGTTAAGGATACTAGCTAGAGTAAACTCGGGTTGAGTCAAAAGATTCACAACGTTTGAAAATTAAAACCAGTTTATTAAAGATTTATTCTAGCAAAGAAAGAAAATAATTATACAAATGGAAAAACTAATAGGCCAAAATAGATCAAAAATTTTGAAAAATGTCGAAAAATTTATTTTTCGGTTAAAATGAGGACAAATACAAGGAAAAGGCCACTTAACTTCGATAGAAGTCCCCCCCTACACTTAATATAATCATTGTCCTCAATGTTTAAGCATGTGGGAGTAAACTCCCCTACACTTAGGACATTGTGCACTTTGTTTAAATCTCGCTAAGGAAGAGACAACTAAAGAGATTCCTATTTTAATATTGAGAAAATATAAAATAGTGAATCGAAAAGAGTTTAGGATAGAACCAGGAAAAGGGAACACGGAAGCACGGGTCGTCAAGTATCATCAAGAGTGGATCATTGAGCGCGCGAATCCCTGATTAAGAGAGGAGAGGAAATAGCAAACCAACGGGTCTCCCCCTACACTTATGGTAGAGAAAGCGAAAAGATAGATGCATGGGTTGCCTCCCAAGAAGCGCTTGATTTTTGATTACCGAGTCGTGAGCCTGACTCGACCTTGATCATCATAGGAAGAAGCAAGAAATATATCCACCAGGTTCAAAGACATAATTTTCGTCCATCAAATAGCACATGCTTAAGGCGAACAAGGAAAGCCAAAGAAGAGTAGGCAAGGTTCCCTTAAGCAAAGATGGAGCACGGTGGAAGCAAGGGTGAAGTGGTGCAAGCATGTGTTCAATAATTCCAAAGATTTTTCCTTTTATTTCATCAGGTGGATATTGAGATGGCTGAAGAATATCAATACCGGGATCGAACACCTTTTCCTTTAAGGGAAAATAGCACTCAGGCTCAGCAGAATGTGAAGAAGATCCGTGAAGAAGATGCACAACCTCGTCCACAGAAGGTGTATAAAGAGGTGTTAAATCATATGTGCTGCGGATGTCGGTGTCGAACGGTTTCTTCTCCTTTGAAAGAATTTTCTTCAAATCCAAAGTAGGATCAAGACGATAATCTTCAAAATCATAAGGAGGAGCATCACTCTCATGAGGGAAGTAAGTGTTGAGAAATGTAGAGAAGTCTTCCTCAAAAGAGTAATCATCCAAAGTAGGATTAAGCATGGATGACGGAGGATCTTCATCATGTGAAGAATCACTCGAAAGAGTATCGGCCTCATCAAAATCATCGTATGTGGGCAGGTCGGGATACTCGGAAGTACAATCATCAAAATCATCTGAATCTAAGCTAGAATCATCATCATAAGCATCAAAGATCGGTGGAGAATCATAAATGGGAGAAGGTTCCACATTGGAAAGAGAATCATCCACATCATCTTCAAAAAGTGGATTAGCAATGCACGAATCGAATAGAGGATTGTTGTAGACGACAAAATCATCAAGCACATTAATCATATTCGCAGATTCTCGTCCAAATGCTTTGCTTGTAAGCTTTCCCATTTTAAAAACTTGTGAATCATTCTCGACTCTTAAGATTAACTCACCTTCGGCAACATCAACTAGAGCTCGTCCGGTTCTCAAGAATGGCCGACCAAGTATTAAAGGAATACGAGGGTCCATTTCATAATCAACAACGACAAAATCGACCGGCAAAGTAAATGTGCCAACTTTGATGAACACATCTTTGGCAATACCAACGGGGTAAGCGAGAGTGCGATTAGCAAGTTCAAGAGTCATCTTTGTTGGAGTAAGGTCGGGTAATGATAGTGTTTTCCAAACACTAAAAGGCATAAGATTAATACTGGCCCCGAGATCAGCTAGGGCAGTAAATTCTTCAGTTTTGTTAAAAATGCAAGGCAACACAAAACGACCAGGATCTCCAAGCTTTTCTGGAAGTTCTTTAAGAATAACTGCAGAGCAGTTTTCATTTAAGCGTGTGTTGGCGAGCTCAATCAGCTTCTTCTTCTTGTTAAGCAATTCCTTAAATGCTTTAACAAATTTCGGCATGTGGACAAGTGCTTCAACAAGGCTCATGTTGATGTTCATTTGAGAGAGCATCTTCACATAGCTTTGCACTTGACAGTCATTCTTGGTTAGCTCGTTGGTCTTGCCTAAGCGAGAAGGATATGGGATATTGGGTTTGGGTGGTGAAGGTGAAGGTGGTAAAGGTTGAGATGTTGAAGGGTTCTTCTTGGGAACATCGTCATGACGAGGCGGAGACGGTAATGGTGCACTAATACTAGGTGTAGGAGGAGTAGGGATAAATGGTGGTGGAGGAGGTGTAGATGATGGGGGCGGGATTGGTGGATCGATAATGGTAATTCCACTACGGGTAGTAATAGCACTCACATTTGCTCGCGGATTGGTGACGGTGTTTGAAGGTAGAGAACTCGAGGAAGAAGGTTGAGCGGCGGGCAAGAAACTAGCAAGCATATTCTTCAAATCATTTGTTTGATTGCTGAAGGAGGATTGGATATTATGTCGAAGCTCAGATCTTATCTCATTCCATTGCTTGGTAATATCTCCTTTTAGATTGATAATTTGGCTCTGCAGATTCTTGATTTGCTCACCTTAGGTTCTCATTATGGCTTCAACATCAGGGTTAATGGGTGGGGTTTGTTGAGTGGGTTGGTGATAAGGATTAGAAGCTCTTGGTGGGATTTGGTTGCTTCTATTGTAGTTGTTGGCGGGGTTTTGGTTTTGAGGAGAAAAACCGGGTGAAATGTAGTTGTTGGATCGGTAACTCAGCAAATTTCGATCCCCTTGAGGTCGAGCTTGGTAATTTTCCGGTGAATAATTACCATAAGCTGCATACACATTTTCCGGATTTCCTTGTGTAGAAGGACAATCGGTGTATGAGTGAGGACCCTCGCATGTTTCACAAGAAGGTGTTACCGCTTTAACTTGTTGTTGTTGGTTTGAAGCGACCAGCAAGATACTTTTGCTCATTTCAGTCATCATGCGGGTGAGTTCGGTCATATCCGGGTTTGCTGAAGTAGAAGAAACATTGACTCTCGGGTTGTTCCTTGAAGAAGCGGAGGAATCCCAGTTTTTGTGGTGAGTAGTCATGTTCTCAATAAGCTCTCTACACTCCTCGGGTCTCCTTTTCATAAATGTGCCACCGGCGGCTGCATTAATCGTATCACGATCTCGAAAAGTCAAACCGTTGTAGAAAGTATCAATCAATGTGACAGGGAGCATGTTGTGGTTTGGACAACGATCAATCAAGACATTATATCTTTCCCAAGCATCAAAAAGAGATTCATCGGGTTCTTGCATAAACCGCTGATTTGATTGCGAAGGCTCGTAACCATGGATGGTGGAAAGTAGCGCGACAAAAAGCGTTGAGTCATGTCATCCCAAGTATGAATAGAATTCTTCGGGAGATGATCAAACCATTTCTCGGCGTGATGTGATAAAGTATGTGGAAAGAGTTTTAGGCGTAGAACATCCATTGTGGCACCAGGCAACTTCATGCTTTGAGTGATTGTAATGAACTTATCGAGGTGTTTGTTGGCATCATCATCAGGCATTCCGGCGAATGGATTAGTTTGCACTTGCTGAATCATGTGGTGCTTCAACGAAAACTCGGGAGCCGTGATTTGCATCGGCGCAATCGGTCCTCCTCGTCCAAACATAGTAGGTTGACAAAGCTCCTCCATTGTCCGAAGATCGGGCTGTGGAAGAACATTGTTGTTATTGTTGAGGTGCGGTGGATTATTGTTGTTGTTAACACCTGACATACTTAAATCTTCTCGAGTCTCGGGCTCTTGATAATTAGAAGATCTAGTACGCATACACCTACAAAGGCAAAAGAAAACAATACCAAACGCAAAGACAATATATATACACAATAAAAATAAAATCTTTTTGGATTTTTGAAATTTTTAATTTTTATGGATTTTTATAAATTCTTAATTTTTATGTTTTTTTGGATTTTTTAAGCAAGAAAATAACGCTCACAAGTGAACAGATCCCAAAAAGCAACGCGTCTCTCACAGAAAACCGTTAATCTTTACGAAAAGAGCCGACAGCGGCGCCATTTAATACACGGCTTTTGACACCCCGTAAAAAATTAGTTCGTTTAAGTATGTCTAATCGAATTGATCTAGGTTCTATGTGTGACTCAGTCGTTCTTTGGTGGAAACAAATAGTTGTCGTTGTAGTATATTAAAAAGTGCGAAGACGTAAATGTAAATGACGTTAAATTAAATGGGCGTTAAAATAAATCCAAGTCTAATTAAAAATAAATGGTGCAATATTAAAAACTTTGAAAAGTAAATAACTAAAGGACGGGAATTTAAAAGCGTGACGAGAATTAAAATTTGACAAAGTATTAAAATGAGAACTTAAAAATAAAATAAGACGAAATAGAAAAAAAAAACAATCCTGATCGGAATGTATTCCGATCGAATGTGATCGGAATAATAAACCTACCTTCTGATCGGAATGCTGATCGGAAACACCGGATCAGAATGCTGTCACCACCTGACCTATCGGAATAACCAAACACAACCACTGATCGGAATGTGGAGTGGACTGATTGTAGTGTTTTACCACACCTTTAGGAAAAGGAGGGTAAATAGTGAAAAGTATCAAACAAATGACTTTAGGAAAAATCAAGTGTTAATGACCCTTAATGGAATGAAAGTTCGTTTCCCAAGGAGGTATATGTGTGTGACTAAAATGTACAAGATTTGAGATTAATATTTGGTTTAGAAGGGGATGAGAAAAGAAGATGACGAAGACAAAAAAAATAAAAATAAACACTACTAGAAAGTTAAAACGTAGAACCTTAAAAACCACAAAAATAAAAATAAATTCTAAAAATTACCAAAAATTCACCAAAAATCAAAATAAATAAACTAAGAGTTTACCAATGATCAAAACTTTTTCAAACCTTTTAAATAATTAAATATTCAATTTTTAAATGCTAATTAAAGCCCTAAAAATCAAATAAAATATCAAAAAGCCCAAATAAAGATTTTTCAATTGCTAAACCTCCAAAATGACCTAAAAAGATTAAAAACTATTTTTAGAAATTTTTAAACTAGTAAAAACTATTTAAAAGGATTTAAAAACTATTAAAAATTAAAATAATTATAAAAATTAATCTAAAAGAGATAAAATTATTCTAAAAGTTGCTAAATTCCTATTTTAATGTTTTAAACCTAAGAAAAATGTAAAAAGTTGGAAAAAGTGATATTAAAAATAATAATAAAATAATAATAAAATAATATTAAAAATCCAAAAATTTTAAAAAATTCTAAAAACTTGCAAACTAGTTTATTTTAACCTAAATAATCAGAAAATCACAGTGAAATTACCAAAATACCCCTATTGGGCCCTCAAATGGGCCAAAACCAAAAACAGTCAACCAAATTGGGCTTTTGGGCCCAAAAAGTCAAACTTGGCCCAATTGACTTGGAAAAGCCCTATCTGACTTAAAATTCAATTCTAAGAACAAAACTCTAAAGGCCCAAAAGCTGAATATGAGCTTATCACAGCTTATTTAACACTCAGCTTATTCTTACTGGGCTTTTCAGCCCATTAAGCCATAAGCTAATGCCATAAGCTCTAAATTGACACACAACCTTCTTTTGGGATGCTTATGAGATCTGTTAAAAGAATTTTTGAAAAAGCTCACTCAATAAGCCAGAAATAAGAAAAGAAAAATTTCACTAAAAGACAAAATAGTCGTTTTAGAGATTTAGGGCACCTCAGGACTTAATTCAACTTACAAAAGCTTTCAAATGGAGTCAATAAGCAAAATCAATCAACACAAATCCAATAAGCACAACCAATAAGCCAGAATAAGCACAAATGAACTTATGAAAAGGTCAATGGAGTTGTTTTCTAGTCAAACCCTAAAGTCAAACATCCAAATGCTCCAGTATGAACAATTGGGTCAAAATATGAGCACCTATTACAAAAACAAAGTTGTTGCAGGTTGGAATAAGCTATTATAGCTTATTGATAAGCTGACACCAGTTTTACACTATCAGTGGTAACTAGCAGGGGAAAGGAGTTCCCACTGCTTTGACTATTTGACCAAGCTTATTTGAGAGTTCTGGTTTGGTTCAATGGGAAACAAAGGCACCATTGTGATCAGTGAATCAAAAGGAGTCAATAGCAACAATAAAATCACAAATTGGTTCACACAATAAGCCACAATAAGCCAAACAGTCACCAGATATGCACCAGATATGGAAATAAGCAGTTAAGCACTTAATAAGCAGATTTAGCCACAATAAGCCAACCAAACTTAACAGGATGCATACACAAGCTATATAAACTAAGAACAAACACAAAGCAACAAGAATCAAACACTGAATCAAAGTAAATAACAAGATCAAAGCACTAGAAGTTACTGATGAACAATGAACATATGCAGAAACAAGTTTGCTGATATACTTGACACTTGATCCAATTTCAAGCCTCAAATCCTTCTTCCCTGATGTGATTAACTATGATTTAGCACTTGTTAGCCCTAGCCTAAGCTTAGATCTAGGTGTCCTCAAAATCCTAGCCAATTTTACCAAGTTTTTAAGATTTTATATCCAAATTATGAATCAATGTGTTCCAAACCTTCAAACCTGCAAACAGATGAACACTAGCACCTAAATAACAGATGCAAACACTTAGCAAACCACAATCCCAATTCAAGCAGTAGACCCAAACACTCCTTAATCTACCACTTAACAAAGAAACTTGTGATTTTAACTAATAACCTACTGATTTTAATGATCAAAAACACTTAAACAATAGCAACTAACACAATCAAACTCAAAAATCACCAGCACAAACACCAATACTCAAAATCAAAGCACCAAATCAAAAATCAGTCATAAACATGAAATTTTGATAGGAATCTTAATCAAGGGATTATACCTGCCTTCCACAACATCCTAGGAAGGCCAGCAATGCTCCTTGGACCTTGTTCAACAACTAGAACAAGACTAAGGTACTTCAATGAAGATGATGCAAACTGCCTTGGTTGATGGTTCAAAGTAGAACCTCAAGGACTTTATATCTTCAACACAAGCAGCAAACAACTCAACCAAGGGCTCTAATCCATTCACAAGCTTGGTGTCAACAAGCTTGTAAGAGCTTATAGCAAATGGTCAAGGGTTAGTACGCAAAATAAGCCAAAACAGAACCTAGGATTTCAAGGTATTCAAACCTTAAAAACCTTATGAAACAAGACGTGCCTTAACCACAAGATTAAGGTAGGCCTTAACAATCAAATGGAACTCAGAATTAGGCTACTCAAACACCAAACTTTTAATTAAATCAAAAAGAGATTTCACAATTTCAGAAATTTAAATTTTATTTAAACTTAAAAAGGAATTACAAAGATAATAGCCTAAAACTGGAACAAAGGGACTCTCACATGTTGAGGTCTCCTTTTATAGGAAAATGCCTGGCTAAACACTATTCACAAACCCTAGAAGTGAAATTCCCTAAATGCCCTAAGTCCTTCTAGACGTTTTCTTGGTGTGAGCTGTCCAAATGCATCCAAACCGTTTATAGTAGCTTTGATATGAAGCAAATGATGTGGGCTGTTGATCTTGACACGTGGCAAGCCTTGGTGAGGAAGTTGTCACATGATGGTGAAACGGTTTTGGTGGTGGGGCCTCTTGGTGAGTAGGAGTGAGTGTTTTAAGGTTGGGATGAGATTATAGGCGTGTGAATCAAGTGTGGGAAAGGGTAATTTCATTTTACCCTTTGTTTTAATGAAGATAGTTACTGGGTTCTTGGGGTGAACAGTAGTAACTTTTGATCCGATTTTGGGGGATTGGTTTTGTTTGGCGCGTGTTTGTGTGTTTGAAAGTTTCAATGCACACCTTTAGTCCTTATATTTCCTTTCTTTTTTCATTTGTGTTTAAAAGTCTATCAGCGCCCATTTATACTTGTAACAACTTTCACAACTTGACATTTTTTTGCACAAAACTTTCCAAAAGGTGTATCAACGGTTATTTTTGGAACTTTTGCATATTTGAAGGACTGATCTTGGACATTTTTGATCTTCAAAGGTCTTCAATGTATCTTTGGCTTGATGAGGGACCATATTTGACAATTTGAAATTGTTGAGGGACTAATCTTGCCATTTCTTCAAAGTTGAGGGACCTTTTGTGTAATTTTGACAAACTTAAGGGACCAAACTTGTAATTATTAATATACAAGGGTTTTAAGTGTCATTTCTTTAATAATTGAGGATCAATCTTGTTTGTCTTCAAGTCTTCAAGGGTATTTGTTGAGTATTACATGATCAGGGCCCGGTTCTTTGTACGGCTTCGTTTCTCGTGTCCGTTTTTCCTTGTATCTTGTGATCTTTTGTCTTTTTCACGATATCCATACCTAAAATACACAAGTAAACAAACACAAGCATATATATGGTATTTTATGACATTTTTATGCATTAAAAGCCCGAAAAGAACGATGAGATCATGTATAAATGCCATCTCATCACTCCCCCATACTAAGCCATTGTCGTGCCCTCACGCAATGCTAGAATAAAGTATCTTAGCATCACCAAAGTTCAATTTTATTAACCTTTATTGAAGAGTAAAAGACTTGCAACATACTACGAAGATGTGTAAAGACATAATATATGATTTTCATCACAAAAAGTGACTTTTAGGGTCAAAGAATAGAAACAAGTAAATGTCCCTTAGAGTAAACTTCGTCATCCTTGATTGTCATACATTCCATGCTAAGTGCAAAAACGAGATCATTGTTGGTACAAGTCACAATGCTAACACTACTCATACATCCAAATTGTGTAATACTTTTTCTCCCCGCAATCCTAGTTATTATAAAAGAAAATGGGTTACTAGCATTTTTTATCTATTTGTCATGGATCACAAGTGATTCATATTGACTTATTTGAGTAGTTATTAGTCCGAAAGCAAAGTAGCACGATTTGATCAATAGTTAGCCGAAGGACAAAATCTTTTAAAACGGCTTCTCGTGTATCTCCTTAAGTTCATATCTTGGCATAACTCGTTTCACGATTTGAGACCTTTCTCGGATCGATATTTGGCATGTACTTCATACTTCAAATCTTGGGAAGACGTTCTCGAAATTATGGTCTTCTCTTCATATATTTGGAATTTCTTCACTTGACGTTTTTGATAGATTCTTCACATTGGACCACGACTTCATCATTTTTCTTCAATCTTTACTTTGGATTTTGATATACAACGATCCGTCTCCTTTTCGGACTTGGATTTATTTATCCTCATACCTTGTTAGGTTCTTTTTGGATAGACTTTCTCCATGATCTTTAGGGGAGTAATTGCTTCTCGTCGTGTGTCTCGATCCTTCATATTGATTTAGGAATAATGATACTTCACATCATCTTTGGATCTTTAGCAAAAATAGAGCTCCTCATGCCTTGTTAGGTCCTTTTTGGATAATCGCCAATCTTCGCGTCCCGCTTCAATAAGTTATGCCTTGGCTATGAACTCTATTCAACCCTGAGCAACTTTTAAACGATCTTGCGCTAGAGGCTAAGTAACCTTTCAAATCGTACGACCTTACTTATTGCAATTATGATTTATTCCTAATGTATTGATCTTATGGGAAGAAAAAGCCACAATTAAAAACATATGAGTTTTTGAAAGAACACTTTCGTGTTCTACGTTTAGCATGATCACTTGTCTAACTCTACCGTTTCTCGTTCTTCACTATATAAAGACCTCTAATTAAAGAGACTCGTGAATACTTAGCCATGCAAGTCAAAATTAAGCCAAATTTGGATTAGCTTTCATTAAGACTATATCAAATCAAAGTTTTGGGTTTTCATGCCACCTATAGGATCTTGCACTTTCTTGGACTTTTTCAAGTTTAGAGAATGCGTTTTAAAGTTCCCTTGATATGTGACTTTCTAGGATCATTTATAGGAACTTGCGAAAAGTTCTTGTTCTTAACTCGAATGAGTTAAGACTTTCGAGTTTTAAAGCTCCCTATATAAAAGTCTAGCAAAACTTGAATTGAGCGGGTTAAGGAATGTAAATGGCTCCAAATGCCCATCAAGTCAAAAATTAACTCTTATTCTACCCAACGGAAAATATACATTCGTGCCTTAAAACACTTATGAAAACTAAGAAAAATTTAAAATTTTGCCATTTTTAGCCTTATTAGCAAAACAAAACATTGAAAATTGGGAAAGCGTGAGGGCGTAGCAAAGCAAGTACCTATTCACCCCCCATACTAAAAGTAAACATTGTCCTCAATGTTTCGAGTCTAAAGGTGGAGCACCCCCATACTAGAGACGAAGAGTCGAATGCTTAGGATCTAGCATGGAAAGGGTGATCAACAATATATCTAAAGCCGTTTATTAGGTATGCTAAAAGATAATTGTTAGAACAATAAAGGATATGTCATGGATTCGTGAAAAACTTTTTCAAGCAAACGATGGAGGCTCACGTAAACGAACACGAGAGTCTTCAATCGTAGATGATGATGATCTAGATAACACAATCACAAACAACCACGAGACAACGAGTTGAAAGGGTACAAGTCCCCTTATTAGTGAATAGTGAGCATAAAGGATAAGCATAGGATCTCCCCCACGAGGCACCTCGTTTTCGATTACCGAGTCATGACCTCGACTCGATACCCTCAATATGTGAACATTTAGGGAAAATCATGGTATAGTCAATTTTTGATGGGGCTTACATGATAAACAAGGCCCAAAAAGCAACCGGTAATAAGGACTAAGTCCTTTAATGATGCAAAATACCGGGGTCGAAGATGGCGTTCTCGTTTTCATTGGAAAAACAATTCAACGCCACTTCAACATGTGCCATAAACTCAAAGAGTTTGAAGAAAAGAGATGAGAAGTAGAAGGGTGGGACAATTGGTAAGACAAACTTTCGAGCTACTTGAGGTAGACTCGCACCAAGCAAATAGAAAGATTTTCCATTTATTTCATCGGTGGAAGACCGAGATTTCCCTTTACATGAAATTCCGGGATCGAATATCTCGTCCTCGGTGGACAAGGATGAGGGAACATAAGGGGCTTCCCCCACACTAAGACCACACAAAGCATCGTTAAAAGGAGTAGACGAGCTTGTAGCACTTAAAATACGTGGTGATGACGGAGTTAGATTTGTAGAAAAATCAATTAAATCACATTTAAAATCTTGTCTTTTCTTATCTTTTGAACTCTCCTTATGAAAACCCTTTTTGATTAGGTCGAAAATATTTGGTGTTTCTAAGACGATGTTAGTCACACTAAAAATTCTCACATTTGTAAACCGTTTTGTTTTTGGTGGTGGCAAGTTCTCAAAACGTTTATCGACGAAGAAAACTTCCCCATCGGGGTCAACATATTCATCATCCGAAAGATCTTCCGTAGAAACCGGCAACTTATCAACACTTTTCAAGAATGAATGTTCGAGGTGAGGCGAAGGATTTTTCGATTCAAGTATTGACGGTTTCTTCTTTGTAGGCTTTACACTCATAACCTCCACCGGCGAAGGAAATGGTAAATTGTTTTTGGCGACATTTCCTAAAACTCTTGGTGAAAATTCTTTGCAAACGACATTGGTCGAATCACCATGATTTAAAGTTGCAATAGAATAGACATGAGAAAGATTGGAGTTTTGTGTTGCATTGATGACAAGTTCTTCCTCATTGAAACGAAGGGTGATTTTTCGAGCATGAACATCGATAAGTGCTCTTGATGTATCCAAAAATGAACGACCCAAAATGAGAGGAACTTTTCGATCGATAGGAATGTCTACAACGATAAAGTCAACGGGATAGTAAAACTTTCCGACTTTAACGAAAACGTCCTCGGCTACTCCACATGCTAAAATCGTAGAATGATCGGCCATCTCGATAGACATGTTCGAAGGAGTAAGAGCCGGAAGCGAAAGCGATTTGAAAATATCAAGAGGCATTAAATTAATACTAGCACCAAGATCGGCCAAGGCGTAGCATTCCTCCATATCTTGAATGGCACACGGAATCAAAAATTTACCGGGATCACCGACTTTTTGTGATATGCGGCTAAGAAAAACCGATGAACAACTAGACGATTGTTGTAACTTCTCTTTGTTGTTTAGCATACTTTTGAAGTTTGCGGCGAATCGAGGCATCATGATAAGAGCGTCGGCAAAACTTATGTTAAAATGCATATCACGAAACATTTTCATAAATAGCTCAAATTGATAATTGTTCCGTTCTTGTGCCTTCTCTTTGTTTCGTCTTGAAGGGTAGGGTAAAGGTGGTGTGGGTTGGTCATTAGGCAACGGCCTTGGAAACTCGGGTTCCACAATTGGTATTGGTTCAACCGTAGGTGTTGTATGAGCGGTACTTCGTGGGATTGTAATGTGCTCCTTTTCGACCATCACCTCGGGTTCTTTCTCGATTTCCTTCTCCATAGAAGTACTTGAACGAGAGATTGGTTCCTTGAAAGTTTTACCACTTCGTGTAGTAATAACCTTCATTTCTCCCCTCGGGTTGTTAATGGTATCACTAGGAAGACCACCCGAGGAAGAGGGTTTACACATGATTGCTTCAAACATCTTAGCCATTCGGTCCTCAAATTTTGATTGCCTAGCATCCGCTTTTAATAACTCTTGAATAATCTCATGTTGTCCTAATTCCATCTTTTGTTGATTTTGTTGAAGACGTTGGACATTTCCTTCCATTTTGTTTGCATGAGTTTTAAGTTCATTAGCAAGTTCATTTTTTAGCTCGTTTTTCAACTCGAATCTTAAGCTAATCATCTCACGTTGCATGTTATCAAATTTAGCATCATTTGCTTTAGCATAATCCAAAACTTCTCCTTGCAAATTTTTAGTGTGAGCATTTTGAAAACCTTGTGTAGTGTTTTGAAAATCACGGTTTTGGTTTTGATTAGAGATTTGTCCATTCCCATTTTGATAATTCCCTTTGTTGTAATTGCGTGAATTGCCTTGGTAATTACCTTGGTTGTTGTTTTGATAATTGTTAACATTTTGATTTGGTGGAGCTTGATTTGGGCGGGAACCTTGACTATTTTGGTTGTAAGTTCCCGTTGCTACATAAGCACTCGAAGTGTTACCATCCGCGGTAATACACTCGGAAAGATAATGAGCTCCACCACAAGATAAACAACTCTTAGCAACCGCTTTAACCGAAGAGGAATTGGAAGCTTCTTGAGCCTTCCAATGGGACATAAGATTAGCAAATCTATCAAAAAACCGATTTTCCTCATTAGCTTCATCATGTAAGGCATTAATGCTACGAGACGATTGTGACGAAGATGACGAACCCAAATTGGCAACACTCGGTGTGTTACGAGGGCTATAAACCTTAGATCTATTCTCGATGATTTGTAAAGCCTCATTTGTCGTCTTGCACAAAAAATTACCACCTGCGGCGGCATTCAAATAATATCGTTCATGATCATTAAGCCCATTATAAAAAGTATCAACTTGATGCAATTCCGTAAAATCATGGTGTGGACATTCATGTAACATTTCTTTAAATCGTTCCCATGCCCTTGAAAAACTTTCATTATTTCTTTGCACAAATCGTGAAATCTCATTTTTCAAGTGTGTTGTTTTAGATGGTGGAAAAAACTTGTTCACAAACTTAGAAACGAGATCGGCCCATGTCAAAATCGAATTTGCCGGTTCTTTCTCGAGCCAAATTTTTGCGGGTCCATCTAACGAGTATGGAAACAACATCATCTTAATGGCGTCATGTGGAACATCCTTAAATTTGCTAGTGGCGGTGAGACGGTTAAAATTCCTAATGTGGTAATGCGGGTTGTCTTTCTCGTGACCTCTAAACTTATTTGCTTGCAACATTGACATTAAACCCGTCTTAATCTCGAAATTCTCCGCAAGGATGGCGGGAATCACAATAGCCTCTCCAAAACCCTCGGTGGGTGCTTGTAGCAACTCCATCATAATACGATTAGCCATGACGACTTCTTGTTCTACAATAGGTTCAACAATTGGAGGTTGTTCAACAATCAACGTCTCTTGATTGGCTTGCTTTTGAAGTCGTTTACGAGCTCGTTTTGCTTGATTACGAGTGATCATAAACTTCACGAAGAATGGGAGGTGAGCAAAGAATATTCTTTTTGGATGTTTTGTGAATTTTCAATTTTTTTGTGTTTTTGATGATATTTAATTTTTTTGGATTTTGGTGTATCTTCGTAGACAACAATCTACAAAATCTCTCCTCGAATCAAACTCTTGATTAAAGAAGCCTCAAAGGAATGAAAACGATCACGTGGAGTGAACGCCTTCGAATGACTTTAGAACTTTGGTGAAAACCAAATTGTTCAAGAGGTTTTAATCACAAAGAAAACAAGCAAATATATTATACGTAATAATACTTTGGGCGGCAAAACCCTATTAGCCTTTAATCTCAAAATACTCACAAGCAAGCGGGGAAACGAGGCGGCGCGAAGCACTTAAGAGCCTTTTTCCTTAGGGTATATTTTATAATACCCGCCTTATACCCACCTTATAGTTTGTATCTTTCAAAATCGAGCTTCACGAAAGTATTTATTTATTTTTGCCTTTTTCTTTTTGTTTGAGATTCGAATACAATAATTGAGTGATGAAATCCCAATTAAGGTTGTGTTTTCACACTTTTGGAGATATTGTGAATTTATTGTGATACTTAATACAATATAGTAATAATATTTGTACAAGAAAAACCAAGAAAATCGATAATACGTATTAGTAGAGTTCTACTAATACAAATACTATTTTGGTTAATATTAAAAACAACAATGCAAATTAATCACGACACACCTCCCCGGCAGCGGCGCCAAAATGATTGTAGTGTTTTACCACACCTTTAGGAAAAGGAGGGTAAATAGTGAAAAGTATCAAACAAATGACTTTAGGAAAAATCAAGTGTTAATGATCCTTATTGTCGTGAAAGTTCGTTTCCCAAGGAGGTATATGTGTGTGAGAAATTTGTTAAATGTTTGTGATTAATGATTGGTTTAGAAGGGGATGAGAAAAGAAGATGACGAAGACGAAAAAAAAAATAAAAATAAACACTACTAGAAAGTTAAAACTTTTTCAAACCTTTTAAATAATTAAATATTCAATTTTTAAATGCTAATTAAAGCCCTAAAAATCAAATAAATTATCATAAAGCCCAAATAAAGATTTTTCAATTGGTAAACCTCTAAAATGACCTAAAAAGATTAAAAACTATTTTTAGAAATTTTTAAACTAAGAAAAACTATTTAAAATGATTTAAAAACTATTAAAACTTAAAATAATTATAAAAAATAATCTAAAAGAGATAAAATTATTCTAAAAGTTGCTAAATTCCTATTTTAATGTTTTAAACCTAAGAAAAATGTAAAAAGTTGGAAAAAGTGAAATTTTAAAAATAATAATAAAATAATATTAAAAATCCAAAAATTATAAAAAAATTCTAAAAACTTGCAAACTAGTTTATTTTAACCTAAATAATCAAAACATCACAGTGAAATTACCAAAATACCCCTATTGGGCCCTCAAATGGGCCAAAACCAAAAACAGTCAACCAAATTGGGCTTTTGGGCCCAAGAAGTCAAACTTGGCCCAATTGACTTGGAAAAGCCCTATCTGACTCAAAATTCAATTCTAAGAACAAAACTCTAAAGGCCCAAAAGCTGAATATGAGCTTATCACAGCTTATTTAACACTCAGCTTATTCTTATTGGGCTTTTCAGCCCATTAAGCCATAAGCTAATGCCATAAGCTCTAATTTGACACACAACCTTCTTTTGGGATGCTTATGAGATCTGTAAAAAGAATTTTTGAAAAAGCTCACTCAATAAGCCAGAAATAAGCAAAGAAAAATTTCACTAAAAGACAAAATAGTCGTTTTAGAGATTTAGGGCACCTCAGGACTTGATTCAACTTGCAAAAGCTTTCAAATGGAGTCAATAAGCAAAATCAATCAACAAAAATCCAATAAGCACAACCAATAAGCCAGAATAAGCACAAATGAACTTATGAAAAAGTCAATGGAGTTGGTTTTCTAGTCAAACCCTAAAGTCAAACATCCAAATGCTCCAGTATGAACAATTGGGTCAAAATATGAGCACCTATTACAAAAACAAAGTTGTTGCAGGTTGGAATAAGCTATTATAGCTTATTGATAAGCTGACACCAGTTTTACACTATCAGTGGTAACTAGCAGGGGAAAGGAGTTCCCACTGCTTTGACTATTTGACCAAGCTTATTTGAGAGTTCTGGTTTGATTCAATTGGAAACAAAGGCACCCTTGTGATCAGTGAATCAAAAGGAGTCAATAGCAACAATAAAATCACAAATTGGTTCACACAATAAGCCACAATAAGCCAAACAATCACCATATATGCACCAGATATGGAAATAAACAGTTAAGCACTTAATAAGCAGATTTAGCCACAATAAGCCAACCAAACTTAACAGGATGCATACACAAGCTATATAAACTAAGAACAAACACAAAGCAACAAGAATCAAACACTGAATCAAAGTAAATAACAAGATCAAAGCACTAGAAGTTACTGATGAACAATGAACATATGCAGAAACAAGTTTGCTGATATACTTGACACTTGATCCAATTTCAAGCCTCAAATCCTTCTTCCCTGATGTGATTAACTATGATTTAGAACTTGTTAGCCCCTAGCCTAAGCTTAGATCTAGGTGTCCTCAAAATCCTAGCCAATTTTACCAAGTTTTTAAGATTTTATATCCAAATTATGAATCAATGTGTTCCAAACCTTCAAACCTGCAAACGGATGAACACTAGCACCTAAATAACAGATACAAACACTTAGCAAACCACAATCCCAATTCAAGCATTAGACCCAAACACTCCTTAATCTACCACTTAACAAAGAAACTTGTGATTTTAACTAATAACCTACTGATTTTAATGATCAAAAACACTTAAACAATAGCAACTAACACAATGAAACTCAAAAATCACCAACACAAACACCAATACTCAAAATCAAAGCACCAAATCAAAAATCAGTCATAAACATGAAATTTTGAGAGGAATCTTAATCAAGGGATTATACCTGCCTTCCACAACATCCTAGGAAGGCCAGCAATGCTCCTTGGACCTTGTTCAACAACTAGAACAAGACCAAGGTACTTCAATGAAGATGATGCAAACTACCTTGGCTGATGGTTCAAAGTAGAACCTCAAGGACTTTATATCTTCAACACAAGCAGCAAACAACTCAACCAAGGGCTCTAATCCCTTCACAAGCTTGGTGTCAACAAGCTTGTAAGAGCTTATAGCAAATGGTCAAGGGTTAGTACACAAAATAAGCCAAAACAGAACCTAGGATTTCAAGGTATTCAAACCTTAAAAACCTTATGAAACAAGACGTGCCTTAACCACAAGATTAAGGTAGGCCTTAACAATCAAATGGAACTCAGAATTAGGCTACTCAAACACCAAACTTTTAATTATATCAAAAAGAGATTTCACAATTTCAGAAATTCAAATTTTATTTAAACTTAAAAAGGAAATACAAAGATAATAGCCTAAAATTGGAACAAAGGGACTCTCACATGTTGAGGTCTCCTTTTATAGGCAAATGCCTGGCTAAACACTATTCACAAACCCTAGAAGTGAAATTCCCTAAATGCCCTAAGTCCTTCTAGACGTTTTCTTGGTGTGAGCTGTCCAAATGCATCCAAACCGTTTATAGTAGCTTTGATATGAAGCAAATGATGTTGGCTGTTGATCTTGACACGTGGCAAGCCTTGGTGAGGAAGTTGTCACATGATGGTGAAACAGTTTTGGTGGTGGGGCCTCTTGGTGAGTGGGAGTGAGTGTTTTAAGGTTGGGATGAGATTATAGGCGTGTGAATCAAGTGTGGGAAAGGGTAATTTCATTTTACCCTTTGTTTTAATGAAGATAGTTACTGGGTTCTTGGGGTGAACAGTAGTAACTTTTGATCCGATTTTAGGGGATTGGTTTTGTTTGGCGCGTGTTTGTGTGTTTGAATGTTTCAATGCACACCTTTAGTCCTTATTTTTCCTTTCTTTTTGCATTTATGTTTAAAAGTCTATCAGCGCCCATTTATACTTGTAACAACTTTCACAACTTGACATTTTTTGCACAAAACTTTCCAAAAGGTGTATCAAGGGTTATTTTTGGAACTTTTGCATATTTGAAGGACTGATCTTGGACATTTTTTATCTTCAAAGGTCTTCAATGTATCTTTGGCTTGATGAGGGACCATATTTGACAATTTGAAATTGTTAAGGGACTAATCTTGCCATTTCTTCAAAGTTGAGGGACCTTTTGTGTAATTTTGACAAACTTAAGGGACCAAACTTGTAATTATTAATATACAAGGGTTTTAAGTGTCATTTCTTTGATAATTGAGGATCAATCTTGTTTGTCTTCAAGTCTTCAAGGGTATTTGTTGAGTATTCTATGATCAGGGCCCGGTTCTTTGTACGGCTTCATTTCTCGTGTCCGTTTTTCCTTGTATCTTGTGATCTTTTGTCTTTTTCACGATATCCATACCTAAAATACACAAGTAAACAAACACAAGCATATATATGGTATTTTATGACATTTTTATGCATTAAAAGCCCGAAAAGAACGATGAGATCATGTATAAATGCCATCTCATCATGGACTCAGATCGGAATAACCTTACCTTCCTGATCGGAATAATGATCTCGTCGGAATAAGGAATGGACCCTGGTCGGAATGCTGTCACTAAACCTGATCGGAATACCAAACTTACCCTAATCGGAATGTCACAAACCTTGATCGTAATATGGGAAGAATACCCTCGATCGGAATACCAATGCCCTTTTCCGACCAAGCAAATGAAGCTATGTTCGGAATAATAAACCCTTTTCCGATCAAGCAGATCGGAATACAGTAAAGGAAAACGAAATAAGCTAGTTTAAATAACCTAAGAACCAAATAAGCACACACTTAAAATCCTACTCAAAACTCGTATAAGTAAAACTAATAAGCTACAATCTAAAGACTTTTGAAAACACAAAATGAAACAAAGTTTACGAAAACAAACTTTAAATAAAAATAACTTTTATAAAAACTTAAGAAACTTGAAGATAAACACAAATAAGCTATAAAAATCAATGATCTAAAACAATCAAAAGCATAAAAACATAACCTTTAATCAAATAAGCAACACAATAAGCATATAAACATAATATTAAAGCATAAAAAGAAAGGAAGAATGAGAGATTAAAACAAGAAAATTAAAGAACACTTACTTGGAATTAAAAGGTATTAAAAGTGCAAGACAAGTATTTAAAATGACATGAATTTAAAGAGCAAGTAATTAAAAGGTGGAAGACTAATTGTCACCTTAGCCAACAAAATGAAATTGATTTATCTAATGACTATTAATAGGGGAAGATTAAGGTGTGCTTAGGAAGCTTCCTCCCCTCCTTCATTTCTTCTTAATTGCACCATTAAGTCCTTCCCTTCTTAATCTTTTGTTAATCTTGGACTTTAATGACTTTTGGCTCGGGATTTCTTTAAACTCGTCTTTTAATTCTTCAATAAATAAGACTTGAGTTCTTCGACCTTTAGTAAACTTCCGTCTTTTAACTTTTTCTTCGATAAATCTTTAGAATTAGTCTTGGACTTCCGTTCTTTTTGCACTCTTGACTTCTTGACTTCGTCTTTCGTCTTTTTCTTCAATAAAAGCCCGTGAATGCCCGTGTTTTCTCCACTTTTCACCTTTTCGTCCTAAATCACAACAAAAACACAAACCACGCATAATACCGACATAAAAAACATAAAATACACGTTTTGGCTCGGTTATTATTGTAATTAAGTGGTAAAAAGGATGGGTGTTTACACACCTATCACAAAGCAATCAAATTACCTACAAACCTAATGGAACCTGATCTAGCATGCACTAAACCAACTGATACACATAAACCAACTATTAAACTAACATCAAAATCATTCATTCACCAATAATCACTAGCATTCACTTAAAACCAAAAATGGTGGGTTCAAGCCAACTTACTTGGTTTTGTCCAAACCAAAGACTGAGGTGATGCCTTCATCTTTCAAGCTTAAAAGTGAAGAACTTATGTGGATGGTTTATGAGATCACTGATGTAGAAAGTAGAGAGTGCTAGGTGGTGACTGCTTAAGTCCAAACCACCCCCATTTATCTTTAAAGGAAATAAGATCGTGTGAACCTGCCAAGAAAGAAAAAACA
Source organism: Glebionis coronaria (assembly GCA_025667525.1). Lineage (NCBI taxonomy): Eukaryota > Viridiplantae > Streptophyta > Magnoliopsida > Asterales > Asteraceae > Glebionis > Glebionis coronaria. The sequence goes on from CM046875.1 coordinate 292,588,328, forward strand.
AACAGGGGTGAACTGATACAAAAGCTAATAAGCTATAAGTCTGGCTTATGGTTTAAGTAGCTTATAGCTTATGAGCTTATAAATTATAAATTAGAAAAATGCGATGCAACTTTACAAACCAATAAACTTTGAACTTCCTAAAGTTTTGACAAAAATCTTTGATATAAGCTGAAATCAAGCCCCCATTCCACTTTCACTTCATGTGGGTTTGAAATCAAGCTATTGAAAAACTTATTCAAAACTACATGAAAAAATGAACTTTTTCTGAAAATTCTTGAAACATGAACACTAATGAAACCTTTAACCAACTTGCATAAACAGTGAACCTTTACACTAAATTACACTAAAAAAATCGTTTAAATGGAACTCAGTTTGCATAATGAGAATAAAATTTAATTTTCATTAATTTCTTAAAAACTTTATACAAACTAGAAAAAGGCCATTCACAGGTTGAAGGCTCTTTTTATACTAGTCCTAAGTACATTCTAGAACTACAACTATGAAGGAAACCCTAGTCATTAAATTACCTAGATTGCCCTTTGAATAATTCGAATCTTGGTCAAGCTTTGGCTCACATGTGATGAAAGTGATAGCCAACTATTAATAATTGATCTCATTCGTCCATTCAACCATTAGGGAGCATGAAAACAACTTGAGCCGTAGATTTTCTATGGAAATGCTAAGTTTGCCCAAAATGAAGGAGCAGGGGGGAACACAAGTGGGGTCCAAGGAGTCACGGGTTGGGTTTGTTTGGTGTTGGGTTTTGGTTTACTCACCATCAATCATCATTCTGGAAAGAATTAACCCATAACCCTTTGATTTGGGTGTAATTAGGTTTTAGGGTTCGTGAGTTGAGTGTGTGTTAATATGTGTGTGTTTGATTGGGTTTAGGGGTGAAAAGTGTGTTTCCCACCCAAAATTAATAATAATAAACAGGTTTAAAAATATGTTTAAAATAATAATTCTTATTATTTAGTGGGAAGGTGACGTGGTGTGGGGTCATGAGGTGGTGGGAGGTCATTGGTGGAGAGGGGTGACATGGCGAGCTGATTGGTGGGGGTGAGTTGTGTTGTCTGGCAATTTTACCCCCTAGACTCCCAAGTTGTTGCTAAACCAAGTTATAACAGAATTCCTTCCATTTCCCTTTATATATAAGTTTTCTTTTTCATAGTTTGGCCACAAGAGTTTTGTCAAAGCTATTTCATGGGTTTTATATGCATATTTTCATTCTTCAAGGACCAATGATGTATAATTTGACATTTTAGGGACCCACATGTAATATTTGAGTTTTACAAGGGTTTAAATGACACGTCTTCAAAAGATGAGGGACCAATCTTACCAATCTTCAAAACTTCAAGGACTTCAATGAAAATTCATGATTCGGGTCCGGTTCTTTGTGCGGCTTTGTTTCCCGTGTTCGTTTTTGCTTCATTCTTGTGATCTTTTGTTGATTTCACGACATCCGTACCTAAAATACACAATGAACAAACACAAGCATATATTTGGGTATTTTGATGATATTTTAAGCGTTTTAAGCCCGATTTGGACGATGAGACTATGTATAATTGCAGTCTCATCATTAATTCTGAAAAGATATCTCTTCAAAACGAAGTTAATAGGTTAACCTTAAAGAACAGTGCCTTAAATGATCAAGTATCTGAATTAAATAAGGTTATAGAAAAATGGCTGTGTAGTAGGTTCACTATAGATGAATTGCTTAATGATGAACTACCTGCTGACATAAAAAGGTATATCTCTGCTAAGAAAAACAATTTGAAAATTCTCACAAAACCCAAAGAGATTGTTTTCAAATATACAGAGACTATACATATGTCAGATCCCCTCTTGACAGATGTACCTGTCTCTAAAGATGTGGTTGATTTACCACCCTTACCTAAACTCTCAGGAGTTGTACCCAACAGCTCTTCTAGAGGAGCTAAGGATGAACCCAACACAGATGTTGAGAAACCACCATCTAAGGTATTTGATGTACCAGATAATCAATCTGTTAAGCAAGTTGCCTTTAAGCCTGTCTTAACAAAATCTGTGAACAATGTTGATTCCTCAACTATAGAACGCCTGTTGTCATTAATGAAAGAAGTAGAACTCTTGAAACTTCATATTAAGCCTTCCGCTGAATGCTCTACTTCCTATGACCCTAAGTATATTCTAGGAGAACCCAAAGGTGAAAGGATAGTCAAACCTTACTGAAATGTTTGTAAAAACACTCATCACATGACCATAGATCATCATAGACAAATGGCTGTTAAGAGATCTCAGTCACCTTCTAGGGATAGACAACAGGCTTCTAAGAGACAGTTAGGTATCTACAAACCTTATCCTCCTTGTAAATTTTGTGGATTCACAGACCATCACTCAGATGAGTGCAGTGACTTTCCAAGATGTGATATATGTGTAAGGTTCACACATGAGACAGCTAATTGTCCTTCTCATTGTCAAAAGTTCTACAGGAACTCAAGAGTTTCTAATCAGCAATTCAGGGAACCCATTGGAAAGTAGGTTCACCATAGGAACAAACTTGTTTCTATGTAACTATGTAGAAACATCTTAAGGAATCGGTATGGTATCTAGACAATGGCTGTTCTAGACACATGACAGGGATTCGACTATACCTGCACAGATACTCAAAGGAGCCAGGTCCTAAAGTGGTGTTTTGGGATAATTCTTCAGGCGATACATAGGATACGGCTCAGTGAACTGTAATGGGATAACGTTTACAAGGGTTGCATATGTGAATGGTCTTAAGCACAATCTTATTAGCATCAGCCAATTGTGTGATGCTGACTACAAGGTTTTGTTTACTAAGACTCAGGGAACCATATTCAACCAGAACAATGATGTGGTGCTTATTGCACCAAGAAGACGAGAGTGTATGTCATCAACATGGCTACTTTCTCTGAAGACAGCTCCAACTGTTTTCTAGCCAAAGACTCTGAAAGTGTCAATTGGTTGTGGCACAAAAGACTGTCTTATCTCAACTTTAATAACATCAACAAGATAGCCACATAAAACCTGGTTTCTGGTCTACCTTCAATGATTTTTTCTATAGACGAGACTTGTTCAGCTTGTATCAAGGGAAAGCATCACATGTCTTTTTTTAAGACCAGGCAATCATTCTCTATTGACAAGTTCTTACATCTCTTTCACATGGATCTGTTTGGGCCTGTAAAACCTCAGACCATTAATCACAACAAATATACCTTGGTCATAGTTGATGAATTTTCAAGGTATACATGGGTCTTCTTCCTCAGAAGGAAAAGTGATGCAGCTGATACTATCATGTCCTTCATCAGTCAGGTTGAAAATATGAATGATGTTAGAGTCAAAGCTTTAAGAAGTGATAATGGTACTGAATTCAAGAATCAACAACTTGAATTTTTTTGTGATGAAAAAGGAATATCACAAAAATTCTCTTCAGCTGGAACCCCTGAACTAAATGGTGTGGCTGAAAGAAGAAACAGGACTCTGATTGAAGCAGCCATAACTATGTTAAATGGTGAAGCTTTACCAAAGCAATTTTGGGGAGAAGCTGTTCACACTACGTGCTACACTAAAAATAGGTCAATCATTTTCAAGAGACATGGCAAAACATCCTATGAAGTTTTCAGAAATAAAGCTCCAGATGTGAGCTATTTCCATGTTTTTGGATGCCCTGTGTTTATTTATAACTACAGGGATAAACTTGGAAAATTTGATGAAAAGGCTGATGATGGTTTCTTCTTAGGATACTCTACAACTGCCAAGGCCTTCGGAGTATTCAATACTAGAAGATAAGAAGTAGAAGAAACCTTTCATGTTAGATTCAATGAAGATGATGACGTCATACAGAGATCAGGAACAGAGGGTGATGAAATATATTTTAATGAAAACAGGTCTTTCCCAAGTGATGAATTCTCAGAACCAAGACCTCCTTATCATCACCATCATCACTCCAATACTCTCACTCCGTATGTTCCTGCATTTGACCCTCTGTCAACACACAACATTGAAGTTACCTCTTCTTAGGGACTTAATGAAGAAGAACCACAGCCTTCTTGTAGTCCTTGTTCCACAACTACTGAAGATGACTCACCTATTCTTCAAATTCATGAAGACTCTCCTGCTGAAAATGAATCTGTGCCCCTTAATACAGTTGAAGTTGACACAGATACTGAGGTCATCTTTGAAGAGAGTCCTCCTATTCAGCAGGATGAAACTCAAATAGTGCTAGCTACCTCCACAGATGTCCCTGTCTATGATTCCCCAGCTCCCTAAACTAAATGGTCAAGAGATCAACACATTCTTCTTGTCAACATCATTGGGGAACCTAATGCAGGGATTACTACTAGACAGCTAATTCATGACTCAGAGTCAGCCTCAGCCAACGAATGTCTTTTCGCTGAATTTCTCTCTCAAATTGAACCTAAGAGAGTTGTCGAGGCTCTTATGGAAGATGGGTCGGTAGCTGCTATGTAAGAAGAAATTAATCAGTTCAAAAGGAACAAGGTATGGACTCTAGTTCCACGTCCACCTGGTAAGAACATCACAGGCACTAGATGGATTTATAGAAACAAGATGGATGAAATTGGAAACATCATCAGAAACAAGGCTAGGCTGGTTGCACAAGGGTATACTCAGACTGAAGGGAATGATTATGATGAAACTTTTGCACCTGTGGAAAGACTTGAAGCTATTAGAATCTATCTTGCTTATGCTGCATACATGAACTTCACTGTGTATCGGATGGATGTTAAGAGTGCCTTCCTCAATGGAGATTTGGCTGAGGAAGTATATGTTGAACAGCTTGAAGGATTCGAGAAAAACGAGTTTCCTAATCATGTGTAAAGACTACACAAAGCCATGTATGGGCTGAAATAAGCTCCAAGAGCATGGTATGAAACTCTATCTAATTTTTTAACTGATAATAAATTTGTCAGGGGTTCCATTGATAAAACACTCTTTACCTTCAAGGATAAGAGTGATTTCATCATTTTGCAGATTTATGTGGATGATATCATCTTTGGGTCAACTAATGTTAATCTTAGTAAACGTTTTGCTAAATTGATGACCAAGAAATATGAGATGAGTATGATGGATGAATTAAATTACTTTTTGGGTTTTCAAATTAAACAATGTCCTAAGGTAATTTCAATTTGTCAAGAAAAGTATGTTAAAGATTTACTTAAAAAATATGACTTAGTTGATTGTGCATCAGTGAAATACCCCATGCTTCCACCCAACAACTTAGGTCCTGATGAGTCAGGGGTCTCTGTTAATGAGACTATATACATAGGCATGATTGGTTCACTCATTTATTTAACAGCCAGTCGTCCTGATATCCAATTCTCCACATGTCTCTGTGCAAGGTACCAAGCTAACCCAAAAGAATCCCATCTAGTGGCTGTTAAGAAAATTTTCAGGTATCTCAGAGGAACTGTAACACCCCACTTGGATAAGTGGACCGTTACGTGTATTTATGGCGTGTCATCAAAGCATAAGGTAAATGTCCTAAAACATTAACTGACCATAAAGGAAATACCGGAATCAAACATCGGCAATCCAAACATAAGCCCAAAACATGAAAAATAAAATACTGAATGAAAGGACTAAACAATGTCCAAAAAGCAGGATAATGAAAGAAATGCATAAAGTAAGAAGTCCGGATACCTTCCATCCAATGCACATACCCTTAGAATCCTAAAAGTGTCCTGGTGTACCTGCCGTTAGAACATGAAAAGAACTACGGCTGAACATAACACTCAGTGAACGGATATAACGCATGATAAGGAATTACTGAAATGAAGTAGATGATAAATACTGAAGCTGTAAGACTGATAAGTAAAGTTGTAGCGGAAATCTGTGTAAAATCTGTAAGGTCTGATTAATAAATAATAAAATTGAACTGATATCTGTTAAAACCAAAAACATGCATTTACTGTATTTTAATTGCCAAGAGCTTATATAGGTCATGTGCTGTAACAACTGCTGCATGAATACATAGAGGGGTGACCTCGTCATGCTGTAGAGGGGTGACCTCTAAATAACTGTGCTGGGTGGAGGGATCAGCTCCAATGTGAAGGATGTAGAGCACACACCACATTCACCTGCTAAACTGTAACTGTAGCCTAGGATGCATCCATACGCCCCACTAATAATAATAATACTGATAAAATGGCCAAGCTGAGCTGAGTGGGACGATGCAGGATATCACTCTCCTGCATGTGAGTCACGACACCGGTGCCTCTAGTGTCGTGGTTACGGTACCTCCGTAACTAGTACCTAAACTAATCATGCTTGTATATAATGCTCAGGCAATTTGTTCTATTATTAATATGATTACTGATAAGTTTAAACATATACTGGGGAAAACATTTGGCTGCAGACGGGGAGTCCTAATCATGCATAGGAAAGGAAATCCTTACTGAAAGGACGGAAATCCGTACCTCGTGCCCAGTATTGAAATAAGACTGAAAGCTGACGGATCGAATCTGACTTCACGGATACTACATAAAAAAATGGACGCGAAAATAAGTTGACTGATATCCATTTATTTTATTGATCTTAATTGTTCTCAGTTTGATTCAAAACTGTCTTGGTATTATAATACTATATAATCTGATAAATCTGAATGTTCTGTATTATTTCTGGTAAGTGTATTCTTGTAATTCTGATTACCGTGTGATATGTATTTCTGATATTTACGATCCTACTAAAAATAGTAATCTGCCATATATAGAAAGTTTTCTGATTTAGAAATATTCCCAATTTAATATCTTTAAAATTAAATCGTAAATAAATAAGATAAACGATCAAGCGAGAATCAGTTTGTTTTTTTATTATTATTTTTTTAATTAAATTACATAAATCATACACTATAATTAGCTGATTTATAAAACTCGTTTTAAAAGGGATTAATTAGTTTACTACTCCCATGGTTCCCACTATTTTGTTTATTTTGCCACTGTTACTGTATAGTTCCCACTGTTAATAATAATTTCCCACTGCCTGTTAACTTTTCCCCCTACCTGTGCAGTGGTTCCCACTGCTTTTGCAGTGGTTCCCGCTGCTAGTTATAGGGTTTCCCCCGCTAGTACAAGACCCACTGTTTTTGTAATCCCAAACGCCCCCTGTTTGTGTTTTTCTGCTGTACGAAACGCCAAACACCCCCTTATTGCCCAGTATTTCCTCTGCTTTTGTTTATACCCCTACGGCTGGTCACCAAAAGCATCACCAAGACCTCAATGGTCTCGGTTTTCCTGAATCCACCCGACCCAACGCCCCTGTTTGGGGTTGTCTGTCCTTGGTCGGCCAAAACCAGCCCCACCGAGACACTAGGTCTCGGCTGCACACCAAGAAGACCCCACCGAACCCCTGTTTGGGATTGGTGGCTCACGGCAGGCACAGAACCACCACACCGAGAGCTTTATGCTCTCGGTTTTTCCTGGATTCACCCGAAACACGACCCCCTGTTTTTGGTTCGTGATACAACAAACAGAAAAAGGAAAAAGCAAATGGGGTTTACCTGTTGTTGTTCGTCGCAGGAAGAAAGAAGAGAAGACATGGCGGTTTTCTTCTTTTTTTTTTTTTTTTTTTTTTTTTTTAATCTGTCGGCAGGAGCCAACAACCCTAATTTCTATTCTTTTTTTTTACCCGCTTGAATGAGAAGGAGGGTTAAGTCCCGTCTTGTTTTTGTCTCTATGGCAATGGATCGGGCTCAGGCCCAGTCTTTCTTTTCCCAGCCTGTGGGTCGCGGCCCAACACAAACCCACTCAATCTCTTCCTTTTTTTTTTCTTTTTTTTTTCGTGCTAATATAAAAGGTTCCGTATTCGTGTTATTACATTCGTCTTCTAATTTTCTGAACACGTAAGACAAATCTTTTTTGTAACTAAACTAATACATTTGTAGTGTTCGTCTGAATTTTTGTAATTATTTTCTAAATAATTTTCTTTTGTAATATTTAAATAAACTGAGTGAATAATTTCTGTTAACGATTAAATATATCTGTATAATACATACGCCACATCTTCTGAGACTGAAAATTATTTTCTAAATAATTATCCGTTGTAATATATAAATAGACTGAGACTGCGTATTTCCTGATACTGTTTAATTGTTTCTGTAAAATAATAATTCTGCCGTAATATTTTCTGAGACTAAATACTTATTATCTGGATAAATATTAACTGTAGTATTTGAAGAAACTGGGATAGCGTATTTAATTTTCTGCTTTTATATTTCTGTCTAATAATTAATACATATATAGTTTATTAAATTAAACTGCGTATTTAAATATTCTGATTTTTAAATACGGGTTTTACAATTCTTCCCCTCTAAAAACAATAATTCGTCCCCGAATTAAAGATACGACTATACTGGGTTTTACAATTCTTCCCCTCTAAAAAGGAGAAATTCGTCCTCGAATTAAAGATAATAAGCTGAGGAGGTTATAAGAACTGAAAGAACAAGTAAACTGAAAAGACAATCAAGCTGAAGGATGAATTGTCTTCTAATTAAGACATAATGCTGCTGATAGGTATAAACCTGACATGACTGAAATTATCATGTAACGTGACATGGTTAAAGAGAACATGGAACGTGACATGACTGAAAGAACTTAACTGGCTTATAGAAGGAATGGATGAGAGGTCCGGATGGACTCCTCCGTTTCGAGTGGCCTCCCTCTCGAAACGATTCCTTCAAAGGTCTAAACATACTAAACAAAATCTTGGTCCTGGTGACCCTGTCCTGAAGATGCTGAAAGCTTCTGGTTCCATATTTAAGATGGATTTCTAAATTTGATAGACTGAATAACTATAACATGCATGAAACATGAAACGATACGTGTAAATATTCTGAAAAGATAATATTTATATCTCTGAGAAAGCTGCTGAAATATAAATAGGGAAGAACTACGTGAACAATTGTGAACATGCTAAGTGAGCAATTGTGAACGTGGTTCATAATTATATGAGGAGCGCTGGCATGGAATTAGAATATGATAAGTGAATTATACTGTGAACGTGATACTAGAACATATCCTGAACGCATGCTGACTGAGGAATGAATGCCAAACAATACGGCCTGAGATGTGAAACGTCTGCCTGGTTGTGGAATAGTTGTGCTAAACTTGAGTCTGGTTTCTCAAGCTTTCTGTAACCGTATTCGGTAGTACACTGAGAAACGTGTATCGTGAAATGGCACACGAACTTTAACGTGAACAACGTTATGAACGCTAACGTGAGCTTAAATCATGAGATAGCATAAAAGATGAACTGAAACAGCATCATACTGCGAATGAGACGTAAACGTAACAGTGGAAATAACCATGAATTTAAAGTGGGCGTAAACATACACTTGATCGTGAACATGAATTCTGTCTGATATGATGGTCAATGGAATGCCTTGAATTCGTACGATTTACTGCTGAATTTCAAAACTTTCTGCAGATCTGCTACTGCGTGATCCTTTCGGACGAAAGAAACGCGCAGGCTGATTACATGGTTGATGATAACTTAGGTAGTATCATACTTTCTCTGAGCCTGTGGTAGCTGATAACAATTTCATGGAATTCCGTCTCATTTCTGTACAGAATTTCTAAGGGTTGTAGTACTTACTAACATGACGGCGTTCTATCTTGAACCTGTAGTAGGTCAGGCATCTAGATATAGCTGCATCAATGTGTAATACGGTTTCTATCAAAATTCTACCCAGGCTTATGGGACACTCTGGTGTGAATCTGGTTGAATCGTCATAGCAGAATTTATGCGTTAGCCTAGGTTTAAGTGATGATTGTCAGCAATTTCTGCGGTAGTAGTCAATTGAGTTCTAGAAAATTGTACTTCGTTCACAGGCGTCAGTCGGGACCATCAGGTGATGGCCCTCACCTGCGCAGGATTGTCTAAAATTTCTTCCTGTTGAAATGTGGTGGCTAAGAACTGCCACTTTGTTCAAGTGAGATTTATATCTGGAAAGTTGTGTACAAAAATAACTCCTATCGGAGATTCTGTTCAACTATGAAAAGATGGTTCTCTTGTACTTCTCTTAGAACTAGCAGATCAGAATGTTACCAATGAATATACTGACGATTTTGTCTGAGGAGCCATGGAAAAATTTTCATTCATAAATTTCATACTATAGCTGGGGCATTAGGGAGCCCAAACGTATACGTCAAAATTTTATAGAGATTTTAACATGTTCAGCAGCAATCTAGAAAACATCATGTTCTTCTCTCACCACTTCTGGTGGCATGGTCGCAATTATTCTGGAAAATATGCTTTAGACATTGTAGAAGATCATATAAACTTTCTATACGTGGAAGGAAACATTGGTTAAGAATGGTGATTTATATAAAAAGAAATATCTGGTGGTTGATACATGATGTCATGATATCGGCCTACTTCCTGGTAGACAGAAACGGTGTACTTCCTGCTGGTGCGATAGGACGAACAAAACTTCGTTTCGGTAATTCTTGCAGCAATTGCTGCAACTCTTTTAACTTAGCTGAAGCCCTGTGATCAAGAGTTCTGAACACAGGTTCTGTTCTTGAGACTAGCTCGGTGTTAAACTCTTGCTCGTGGTTAGGAAGAAATTTCTTGAAAAACTTTCTAGAGTGACATCTGGAAACTCTAGTATAATCTGCTGATCATGAATTTAAAGAATTTAAGAAGTGGATTATAACTGGTGGCTGGAGAATCTTCGTAACTATGGACTGATAAGTCACGCGCTTGTAAGGCAAACAACTTGTACTGATTTTTCTGGCAGAAAATATAATGAATATACTCGTTATTTAGTAATATGGATCTCATCGTTAACTGAAAAGAAACCTTAATAAGTATAGGTGATTCCAGGGAGTCCCTTCGGCTGAGAGGTAGGTAAATACCTGATTTGCATAAAGCTGACATAGGAATACGTGGAGTAACGTGGCGACTTCCACTGAGTGGTTTCGTCTGTAACCTCACGGAATGATTACCGTGTGTTTAATCTGAATAATACTCTAGTGGTGGTGATTGAATTTTAATGATCTGATTCATGCGTGCATAATAGAACGGGTATACCCCTTTCTGAAAGGTACCCTGAATTACTAAGGGTCTCGCTTGGAAACATACTAGAGTTAGGAGTTCTGACTCGTATTTTGAGGAAAGATTCGTATGACGTGTACCATGACTGGTGTCCTGATATGTGTCTTCTGAAACGATTTCTGAGACCTATGTCTTGACTGATGTCTTGACACGTGTTTTAGTAGATGAATCTGAACAAGGCTGAATTTTCTTTCTTTGGTAACTGCTAAGATTGACGGACCGGTTAGACTACTGACCTCTTGTATTTCTGGTAACGTCCGTGCCGGAGTTCCGATGGTTACTGACTGATTAATTATAAGTACGATGGTTGTCACTACTGCTTTGTCTGTCAATCTCCTGACGGTCGTTATCATGACCCTGATTCATGTAACTATTCTGCTGAGTGGCCGGCTGAGTTCCGGTTCTCACTCTTTGAATATAGGGTTAGCTGAGTGGAGTGTGACATCTAACTGAGAAGGTAAAAGTATGTAATGGAATGGTAGTGTCTGATGGTTGAAATTTATTTTTGACATAAAGTTCAAATTTATAGTTTTCGTCCTTGCTCTGCGGTGTCTTTATAGTATAACAGCATCAGCATCAGTATCTTGAGAAATCTCCAAAGTATCAGCAGCATCAGAAATTTTGAGGTCTTCAAAGTGTTCGCAACATCAGCATCTGGTAAAATCTTCAACTCACGAGCAGCATCAGCACCTGGTAAAATATCGACAAGTAGAAACGCCCGAGATGATTGAGGATCGATTAGCAATATCCATGGAGTAGGGTACCTGGTGTACACTTGGACTACTGTACATGAAGTACAAAATGAATATTGCACATGAAGCATATCGAGACATTGTACGTGGAGTACACATGTATCACTGTACCAGGAGTATAACTGAGACACTATACAGAGGGTACATATAGACTACTGTTCATGGCACTGGTGGAAATTTTATTGGATGGTCGATACTGGTGTCGCTTGTCTGACGTGATCTAGGAAATAGATTGATTTAAACGGTAGTAAACTGGTCTGAAATAAGTAACATGATAGCCTGTAATTCCTGCGTCGACTTACTACTAGTTATATCAAGACTGAAAGTATGATATAATTGAAGTCCCAACAGTGGTCAGGATGAAGCATGATTAATGAAGGCCAATCATGATTTATCATGAAGATGGGTTTTACTGAAATTCTTGTGTATCTTAACATGAGAACATCTTTACTTTGCTGAAACATAATCCTCGTAAGGAGACATGAACTGAATCAACCTGAAGACGACATCAACGTGAGGATATGAAAATTTTACTGTTACTAGAACATAAAAGAAAATCAACTGAGGTTTAACATCAACTCGTGTGGATGGCTATGGTTCAATCCACAGAATTCAAGGAACAAAACATATGACTAAGTATGGGCGATTTTGGTTCGATCCATGCTTGTCAAAAATTTCTGAGAACTGTCATGTATAGAAATTCATAATCTGGGACTAAATATGGTTGGCTATAGTCCAGCCCATACTTGTCTAAATTTATTAAATGTCCTGATATGACAAGGTGAACATCTATGAATCGGTTCACAAAACAACCTTCGACTGAATAGCATGAAATTTGACCTGAACAATGGTGAACGTTTATGGCTGGTTCACCAAGAATTACTTGACTGACAACATGAATCTGACATGAATAAGGATGAATGCCTAGGTTCAGTTCATCAATACAAAATCTGAACGGGCAAGGGTGAACGCCTATGGGTCGGTTCACCAAAACAAAATTCGGAGAAAAGCACATGCGACTAAGTATGGCCAGTCCTGTACCAACCTTTTACTTAGTCAAAATTTAAGAAAACCGACTGATAACTGAAGAAAAATGACTGATACATGCACGAGAAACAAGAAAGATAACAACGCCAAAATCTGGGAAGTTCTTGGTGACTACTCACTAGTCACAGGTCAAGTTTTAGAGCCTACAGGTCGAACCTTGCGCTCTGATACCATAATTGTAACACCCCACTTGGATAAGTGGACCGTTACGTGTATTTATGGCGTGTCATCAAAGCATAAGGTAAATGTCCTAAAACATTAACTGACCATAAAGGAAATACCGGAATCAAACATCGGCAATCCAAACATAAGCCCAAAACATGAAAAATAAAATACTGAATGAAAGGACTAAACAATGTCCAAAAAGCAGGATAATGAAAGAAATGCATAAAGTAAGAAGTCCGGATAGCTTCCATCCAATGCACATACCCTTAGAATCCTAAAAGTGTCCTGGTGTACCTGCCGTTAGAACATGAAAAGAACTACGGCTGAGCATAACGCTCAGTGAACGGATATAACGCATGATAAGGAATTACTGAAATGAAGTAGATGATAAATACTGAAGCTGTAAGACTGATAAGTAAAGTTGTAGCGGAAATCTGTGTAAAATCTGTAAGGTCTGATTAATAAATAATAAAATTGAACTGATATCTGTTAAAACCGAAAACATGCATTTACTGTATTTTAATTGCCAAGAGCTTATATAGGTCATGTGCTGTAACAACTGCTGCATGAATACATAGAGGGGTGACCTCGTCATGCTGTAGAGGGGTGACCTCTAAATAACTGTGCTGGGTGGAGGGATCAGCTCCAATGTGAAGGATGTAGAGCACACACCACATTCACCTGCTAAACTGTAACTGTAGCCTAGGATGCATCCATACGCCCCACTAATAATAATAATACTGATAAAATGGCCAAGCTGAGCTGAGTGGGACGATGCAGGATATCACTCTCCTGCATGTGAGTCACGACACCGGTGCCTCTAGTGTCGTGGTTACGGTACCTCCGTAACTAGTACATAAACTAATCAGGCTTGTATATAATGCTCAGGCAATTTGTTCTATTATTAATATGATTACTGATAAGTTTAAACATATACTGGGGAAAACATTTGGCTGCAGACGGGGAGTCCTAATCATGCATAGGAAAGGAAATCCTTACTGAAAGGACGGAAATCCGTACCTCGTGCCCAATATTGAAATAAGACTGAAAGCTGACGGATCGAATCTGACTTCACGGATACTACATAAAAAAATGGACGCGAAAATAAGTTGACTGATATCCATTTATTTTATTGATCTTAATTGTTCTCAGTTTGATTCAAAACTGTCTTGGTATTATAATACTATATAATCTGATAAATCTGAATGTTCTGTATTATTTCTGGTAAGTGTATTCTTGTAATTCTAATTACCGTGTGATATGTATTTCTAATATTTACGATCCTACTAAAAATAGTAATCTGCCATATATAGAAAGTTTTCTGATTTAGAAATATTCCCAATTTAATATCTTTAAAATTAAATCGTAAATAAATAAGATAAACGATCAAGCGAGAATCAGTTTGTTTTTTTATTATTTTTTTTTAATTAAATTACATAAATCATACAATATAATTAGTTGATTTATAAAACTCGTTTTAAAAGGGATTAATTAGTTTCCTACTCCCATGGTTCCCACTATTTTGTTTATTTTGCCACTGTTACTGTATAGTTCCCACTGTTAATAATAATTTCCCACTGCCTGTTAACTTTTCCCCCTGCCTGTGCAGTGGTTCCCACTGCTTTTGCAGTGGTTCCCGCTGCTAGTTATAGGGTTTCCCCCGCTAGTACAAGACCCACTGTTTTTGTAATCCCAAACGCCCCCTGTTTGTGTTTTTCTGCTGTACGAAACGCCAAACACCCCCTTATTGCCCAGTATTTCCCCTGCTTTTGTTTATACCCCTGCGGCTGGTCACCAAAAGCATCACCGAGACCTCAATGGTCTCGTTTTTCCTGAATCCACCCGACCCAACGCCCCTGTTTGGGGTTGTCTGTCCTTGGTCGGCCAAAACCAGCCCCACCGAGACACTAGGTCTCGGCTGCACACCAAGAAGACCCCACCGAACCCCTGTTTGGGATTGGTGGCTCACGGCTGGCACAGAACCACCACACCGAGAGCTTTATGCTCTCGGTTTTTCCTGGATTCACCCGAAACACGACCCCCTGTTTTTGGTTCGTGATACAACAAACAGAAAAAGGAAAAAGCAAATGGGGTTTACCTGTTGTTGTTCGTCGCTGGAAGAAAGAAGAGAAGACATGGCGGTTTTCTTTTTTTTTTTTTTTTTTTTTTTTTTTTTTAATCTGTCGGCAGGAGCCAACAACCCTAATTTCTATTCTTTTTTTTTTACCCGCTTGAATGAGAAGGAGGGTTAAGTCCCGTCTTGTTTTTGTCTCTATGGCAATGGATCGGGCTCAGGCCCAGTCTTTCTTTTCCCAGCCTGTGGGTCGCGGCCCAACACAAACCCACTCAATCTCTTCCTTTTTTTTTTCTTTTTTTTTTCGTGCTAATATAAAAGGTTCCGTATTCGTATTATTACATTCGTCTTCTAATTTTTTGAACACGTAAGACAAATCTTTTTTGTAACTAAACTAATACATTTGTAGTGTTCGTCAGAATTTTTGTAATTATTTTCTGAATAATTTTCTATTGTAATATTTAAATAAACTGAGTGAATAATTTCTGTTAACGATTAAATATATCTGTATAATACATACGCCACATCTTCTGAGACTGAAAATTATTTTCTAAATAATTATCCGTTGTAATATATAAATAGACTGAGACTGCGTATTTCCTGATACTGTTAAATTGTTTCTGTAAAATAATAATTCTGCCGTAATATTTTCTGAGACTAAATACTTATTATCTGGATAAATATTAACTGTAGTATTTGAATAAACTGGGATAGCGTATTTAATTTTCTGCTTTTATATTTCTGTCTAATAATTAATACTTATATAGTTTATTAAATTAAACTGCGTATTTGAATATTCTGATTTTTAAATACGGGTTTTACAAGAACAACCTCCCTAGGTCTATGGTATCCCAAGGAATCAAGCTTTGATCTCAAGGCCTATTCAGATTCAGACTATGTTGGTTGGATGGAGTGCAAAGAAGCAAAACTCTGTGGCCATGTCATCAGCTAAAGCTGAATATGTTGTTGCTGCGAGCTGTTGTGCTCAGGTGCTCTGGATGAAGAGTCAATTAGCTGACTATGATATTCTATATGACAAAGTGCCAATCTTCTGTGACAACACCAGTGCTATTTCCATTTCCAACAACCCTGTTCTTCACTCTCGAACCAAACACATTGATATCAGGTATCTTTTTATCAGGGATCATATAATGAAGGCATATATTGAGTTGCATTTCCTACCCACTGAGCTGCAACTAGCTGAAATCTTCACCAAGCCTTTGGCTGAACCTTCGTTCAACAGGCTAGTTGCTAAGTTAGGGATGCTTAATATCTCCAAGCATGTGGCTTGATATTTAATGTGTTCATTAATGTCTGATTAAATATTAAATGTTTTTCACATGAAACTATGTAGTTACTTTCCAAGTAAATTTTAAAAACATTCCCTATATTTAATTACTTCTTTTCCGAATAACGAGGAGACAAATGGTTTTGAAAGGTCAAAGGACCCACTTGTGTGCAGTATTTTTCCCACTACGCATTAAATGCGTTTGAATAACTGTTTCAATTTTTTGAATATAAATATTGTCTCAAGATCTTTCTCACCTACCACTATTCTCATTTCTCACAACTCGTTTGTCTCTAACCTTTCTCTCTCTAAACCCTCTCACCATCTTCATCTTTCTCAACCTCGAATCCTTGGTGTTCCCAGTACCTAAGGCTTCCAATGTTACCTTCAAACTTAATGAGAGCATCCGTGCGTCTTATAACTCGGTTGGATGGCTCAAGGCTCCTAACAACTCCTACACAGATCTGGTCATTTTCATGAAGAATTGTGATGTAAGTGAAGCACTCACAAAATCCCCATCCGCTTTCTACCATGAATACCTTAGGTATTTCTGGTATTCTACTGAAGTCATTGATGACACCATCACCATTAGCCTCTCTTGCAATGAACACCCCTTCGCCTTCTCTCTCAAATATTTTTCTAATGTGGCTGGGCTAAGGCATGGAGATGAATGCCTGAAAGTTGTTGACAAAAAGGTTGTAAAGGATGCCCTTGCCACTCTTAAACCCATATTTGATGTTAACCCAACCCTTACTCCTATTGAAGTCATTGCCAAGTCTCCTCTGAAGATCAAATATTTCTCCCCTATGTGGCGTGTCCTCTTCACACACATAGTCAAATCCCTAGGTGGTATGCAGGGATCTCAAGACCAAATGGCATTTAATCACCAAACCATTGCTTTTGGGCTGATATGGGGCACATACGTAGATGTTGGAAGCATACTTTTCTCAAACCTTATGAAAAAACTTAAGGGAACAAATCAGGTCAGGGAAAAAAATATTCGCTATGTTCGCTTTCTTTCTCTTCTCTTTGAAAGCCTGTTGGGTGACAACTACCACAACTCTACTCTCACAACCTTGAAGCCGTATCGTATTACTGGAGCCATCTACAAAGAGATTCGACCTGAGGATGTACCTGCTACTTCTCATATGCTGAACATTGCTAATAAACAACATTTAGTTGTGAATTCCTTGCTCCCTTCCTCTGAGAAGGTGAATACAGCTGGTGTGTCTGGCAAGTCTGCGTCTTTGACCTCTGGGCAACACACCACGTCGTCCAAGGCAACAACTGGCCAACAGTCAAAGAAGAAGAAAAACCCATCTTCTTCCCAAACCAAAATTGTTACTAAGTCCAGGGTAAAGAAGACTGTGAACCTCTCATCCTCCTCTGTTCTAGAGACTTCTGTGGACACAGAGACCTCAGCTAAGCAACAACAGGAGTCTAACGTCTCGATCTCAGCCGAGACAACAGGGAACCAACCCAATTCTGTTGATATCACACATGTAATCAGTCTTATCATTTTTAGAGGTCCACAAGCAGCCACTCTCAAATGTCTGTAAGTGAGAGTGGTGAAGTTAGGGTTATCCTCTACCCATAGGAGTCTTTGTATGCACTTAGAAATCCTTTAAGATTTCTGTACACCCTGTCTCTGCACCAGGGAGTGATTCATTTGTGTTTATAAAGCACCTCGATGACCTTGCACCCTATAGACAGTATTTAGGCAAACAACAACCTGAATACGTATATGTCTCAACCTAGAATAGCTGTACCTCACACAGCCTCTTGGTTCCTTCAGAAAAATAATCCCAAAAGTTTTACTTTTAGGGGAGATGAATAATCACCTTACCTTACATCTTTTTCACAATTAAAAGAATCCCAAAGGATTTATCCTTTCAGGGGGAGCTGAATCATCACCGTCAGCTTTCCTAGGGGCAACATAACAAGCAATCCTTAACTACATATGTTTCACATAAAAGAGTCCCAAAGATTTCTTAATCTTTTTTTTTTTGGGGGGGGGGGGGGCTGAATAATCACCCTCAGCCTTCCTAGGGGTAGCGAATGGCGATCCTTAACAACATATGTTTCACAAATAAAAGAGTCCTAAAGGTTTCAACCTTTCGTGGGGGGGGGGGGGGGGGGCTGAATAATCACACTCATCTTTCCTAGGGGCAGCGAATGGCGACCATTAACCTCATACTCTTCACTCTTAAAAGAATACCAAGGATTTATCCTTTGGAGTGGCTGAATAATCATCCTCAGCTTCTCTGGGACAGTGAACTGGCGACCATTCCCTTTATTTATTTGATTATTACTAATTTAAAACAACTTGCAGGCTGCTGTTGTACAGCCAAACATAGAATCTCTGGAGCAGCCAGATAAAGGAGCTGAGAAATTGATTCAAGATTAGCCAAATGAGGATGTGCCCATGCATGATGTTGAAGAGATTTTGCTTGCCTTAATAGACAACTTCTCTGAACCTGAATCCATGCCAGATGATGAAATTCTCCCTGAGGGGATTATTGAGGAGGAGGATGATGAAGAGGATGATGCCCAACCGTCTCTGTCTCCTCCAAAGGATATCGATGTGTCCACACCAGCTGTTGACACCACTCCTCCTCCCAAGGAAGCTGTAGTGACTCCTACTTCTGCTACCTCTGTCACCACAGTGTTCCAAAGGCCTGCATATGATCCGACAGTCGAATTTTTGTTGTTTGATCATCCTACACATAAAAACTTTGACATATTGCCAAGAGAGGATGATTATGCACGCCAAAGTCTGAACATCCGTGAACTAAAGCCTGAACATCATGCCTCAGACATGGAACGCCTTTCAAGAAAGTTGGACATAATAAAATCTGAAATGCATTCTTTCACTGTCAACTTTCCTCGAATCATCACACAGGCGGTTAAGGATGCTGCCACTGAACCAATCAAGGATGGTACAAGAAAATGAGTGTTCCAAGGACTTAGTCATTTGTCCACTCGTATCAAAGATGCCATCGCCACAGAGGTCCCTGCACTTTTCTCTGCTCATGAGTTGACTATGCATAGAGAGTTTGAGGTTGTACGAGACACGCAAATTCGTCACACCAATTTCATAGTTGATCGTGTTCATCGCAACACAAATGGTAACTACAACCAACTGTTGAAAATTGCCATGGCTTCAAGAACAAGGCAAAGAGAAATGGCTGCCTCTGTTTAGCAGATTGCTAAATACATTTAGGCACGTTCATCCAAACGTCTGAAGAGACAGCCTGATCGTGAGGGGGAGAAGGAAAATATACTTAACCTTAAATCAGCTAAGCAAAGCTCAGGATAAGCTGACAACACTATCCCTTCCCCCATCCCTCTCCAAGTCATCACTCCAATAACTATACCTGATGATGAGGATGAAGTTAAGGGGGAGCAACAAACAAAGGATGGAGTTGATTCATCAAAATCCCTGACTCTGGTTAACACCAACGAGCCGTGGATGATGGTCAACCAGCTACCAAAAACTTAAGTTTACTGTTAGCTCCCTACCTAAAGCTATACAAAACAAAGCTCATATGGCTTTCCCAAACAAGTAGAAGAGTTGAAAAATGCAAGTGTATTATCCTCTGTCTCGAAGAAAGGAAAGGAAATAGCTGTGGTAGACTCAGAGGCCAAGCTAAAGAAAATAGTTGCGATGCTAGAGACAGGAGCATCCACCACTGAACTATCCCAATTCACAACCTTTAAAGCAACCAATGAGAACACTCTAATGGCTGAAGAAATTAAGAAACATGCCATTGAATTCAAAAACTTAAATGAAATCAAGAAATCCAAGGAGCTTAATGAGGCAACTCTGAGAAAAATGACTCTACAACAAAGGGAGGAGCAAAGACAAAGGTTGAAAGAAATGGAAGTCAAACACAGAAAGGCACTGAAAAAGGTAAAAGCTGACTATGATGCATGCGTTAACAACAGGTTTGTACCTAGAAAAATCACCAAGTTCAAGTATACTATTCACAAGTCTACTCATACACCACAAATGATTTTGTGGAGAGATAATCAACAGGCTAATATGGATCTCTTTGAAGACTTTATGTTAAACAAACTTGGCTTGTATGAATGGTTTGAACTTGAGGCTTTAGCTGCTAAGAGGACTGGACATGCAAATTTTTTACTCTTCTTAGGACTCTTAAAGCTAAGTTTAATTGGGTTAAAGAAACTGTAGCCAAACTCAAGATAGATCCCCCACCACAACTGTTTGAACAAGATCTTACAAAGTCTGTAAAGAAAAGAAGAAGGATGACTCAATTCATTAAGGAAACCTTCGTAACTGATGATGTTCAAGTGGATGGAATGCAAAGGGATTTGGTTTTACCAAATGGGATTGTAGGCCCTATTGATGGTCAGACATATACTGAGCCTGAGAAAGGTATGGCCTTCATGAACAGGGCATGTCAATATGTGTTCCAAAGGGAAGATGAGCTGGGATTAGCATCAACTATTCATCTTATTTGTCTTAAAAATAAACTTAAAATCAAAACAGAGTATTCTAAGGTATTTGCACAAGCTTTGCAGGCCGAATTGGGTGCTAGGACAGACTTAGCTGAAGCTGAAGAAAGAATAAAAAATGATGATTATTAAAGTGTTTCACAGCTGAATATTACTTTCATATTTTGTTTCACTTATGTTTTGTACTTGTAATTTCTTTTTAGTCGTAATAAAATCATGAGGTATGTTTGTTAAAATCTGTTATGAGTAAGAAGAAGTTGTCAACTCACTTACTGTAACTTATGTAGATCTAGCTGTATTTATGTTTAAATAGGGGGAGATTGTTGGGAATCTAAGTTTATTAGATTCCATGTATCATAGATTTAAACATAAATCAAGCTGTTTGATATTAACTTGCCTGTTTCTAGGAGGCAGGCAAGTATCGCAAGACTCACAGAGATCTAAGTCTCTGTGAGCAACCTTAGAGGAGTCCATGTCAGAGACATTGTCAAGGAAGTCGAAGATGACTTGAAGACATACTCATTGGCTATGATAGATAACAACCAAGATGTATCAGGTACTCTAAGGGGTTGAGGGTTAACAGGGGTGGCAATACCCTGTTAACACTCAGTACACTTTTGACATACCTTAGTGTGTACGAGACTATGAAGAAAAGGGAAATTGTGTCAGCTCTGCTTCCCTAAAGCATTGTGGCAGACTACCAAGAATAGAAGAGCATCTTGTGACAGATGTCTGACAAGTGTCTGTTTAGTGTAGTCACCATCAACCAGTACTTGGAATCAACCTCGTACCACTATAAACGGGTTATGTAGCCTAGAGTTAATGTTTAACACTTTGACACATTTCACACATTAACTCTTAGAACTTGTTGAACCAAACAACTGCGACTGTGTTCATAAGTTAGGTTTTAGTTTGTCCAAATTATGCACAACACATTGTCATCAAACGGTGTGACACCCTGGGTAGGGTCAAAATATGTGGAATTATCAACGGAGATGTCACAAGGGTGGATCGATAGCATATAGTCCGTAGAGCATAAGATAAAGAGTTCTTCAAATCAGGTTACATGTTTATTAAAAAAAAAATTGTCTTTAACATGTCATAAGAAGATTGTTCATTTTTCCCAAATGGAACCCTTGACGATTCCTACAATGCAGATCACATAGATGCTTGATTCCATGCACATATCTCGTTCTAACTTCATTTCCCTGAGATAAACATGCTTAAAAGGGTCAACATAAAGTTGGTGAATTTACAGGTTTTAACATTAATTAGTTTGGACATACATTAATCATAGAAGTAACAATGCACAAAGCATTCTTACTAAAAATTAGATTACATTTGCTATTACTCGAAACTGAAGCTTAACCTTCCACAGTCCTCAACAGATGAGGACGTAGTGTCTTACAAAAAGACACCCAAACCCAGTTCCAACATGGTATACATCTGTTGTCCCACCCAAGGCACAGTGAGCCTGACTCACCCAGATTGGGATGGTCAATCCCTAATAGATCTATTTAAAAAATTCGGGCGATTTATAACAATTTAACAATTTCTATAATAGTCAATCATAGTTAAGTTTATACAATTTAGTTATGTCTATTTTAAAATAGTTGCATGTTTTCTTCCCCGTAGAGGAAAAGTTTATCAATAGTTTTTATGGGGCTGTAAACTCACCTGGGAGTTGGCAATAGCTGTATAACACGAATATCCAAATAATGCTCACGCCAAAAGTTATGCCTAATCAAATAGTACAGTCTTAATAGATAGTACAAAGAACATATGTGTATGCTTATACAGATTTTTAGTCAGTTCATTTATGCTACGACATTTATCTAAATAACCGTAGTTTAAGTATCAACAATATTCATTTAAACTTATCTATATAAGTTTCATTTCTAAGTAAACATAAAATGTTTAACTTTTAATATCAGATTGCATTCGTAATACATGTATTAATAATAACCATTCAAATTACAATTAAGTTTCTTATTTAAGTAGACATAAAATGTCTTACTTAAAATATTAGTTCACGTTCACAGTTCATGTATTATAATCATCTATCTAAACTTATTATTAAGTTCCATAATTAAGTAAACATAAAACGTTCTACTTAAAATATTAGTAATTCAATTTATTCAACGTTCATACAATTTTAATTCCTAAAAGTATATGAGTTTATGTATTAGTAATATATGTCCATATTGTCTATACAATTTATTTTATAAATCATAAATATAAATATTTTATCTTTGATAAATAAAATATATTATTTTATTTTACTTAAAAGTTCCTATAAATTATTTAACATTTATAAAATAATTTATAATATTACAAGTTTAAGAACTTATATTATAAATTCTTATAGTTTAGGGTTTGTTTAAGTTTTACTAGGTTTGAAAATAGAATTAGGGTTAGGGTTTGTTAAAGTTTCGGAACATGGTAAAACTAGTCCCTCCATATTTTTAAACCAAGTAAACTTTTGGATTGTTACACATTTGGTACCTAGGGCTTGTTTATGTTTTGGCTTATGGCAGATTTAGTCCCCTTAGTTAAATCTAGGTTTTACAACTTTTATAAAATGACCAAAACAGCCCCTGGGGCTTCTTTAAGTTTCGGATTAATACAACAATGGTCCCTAGGGTTTTAAAATGACAAAATAACTTTTAGAAACTTCCCAAAATGGTCCCTAGGGTTTAATATGCCACGGGTGGTATTTATTAAACCCTAGACTTTTGGATAATTACATTTTCAGTCCTTGTGTTTACTAATTTATCACAACAAGTCTCCTAAGTCACGGTTTTTGTCCTTATGTTTCATAAATTGTCATTTTACTCCAAATGTTTTTATAAGTTACGTTTTATTATAAAACTTTTATTTAACATTCAATAACATTATATGGGCTCATTAAATGGGCTAAACATCTAATCGGTCATTTAGTGGGCCTAAATACATTTTTAAGTTTACTAACTTGTTAAATGGGCCTTTAACACATTTTTTGGGCTTAAATACATTTTAAGTCCATTAATCATTTTAAATGGGTTCAAGTATAAACTTATGTCCATTAGGTTACTAAGATTTATTAAATGGGCTTATTAGGTCCATTAAGTCTTGGACTAATGTTGCATGGGCTTAAATAGTCCATTAACACTACTTTACATTTTATGTAAGTATAACTTAGGATTTTCTTATAAGCTCATTATTAGCTTATTCATATTTAGTTTTAAATCTTAATTAAAGAATAAAACTTCTAGTTTATTTTATGTGATGTACCAAATAAGATCTAGATGTGTTACAAGGTTGCATGCAAGTCATAAGCCCTAATATGAGCTTATAGCTCACGGCTATAATTAATTATAGCTTATTAAGTTGAGTCAAATCTTATTTTAAGGTTTCATGTACTTATAAGTATCCCCAAATAGATCTAGCTATGTACAAATTAAGAAATCAAGTCATAAGCCCATACATATACACATATAGCCCACGGCTATGATTTTATATCTTGGTATTTCTAAAATGAACATTTTAGCTAGTTTTAAGTCTTGTAAATATTTACAAAAATACATGATTATCTAGGTTACATGCATGTTCCCAAGGTTACCATTATTCCATAAAAACTACATATAGCCCACGGCTATATTGTTTTCTCCCAAGGTTCCCATATGGTTTTATAAGCTTGTTTTATGTTAATCATTCTAGGTCATATAGGCATGCATGTACATTTTAAACCATTCTAGGTCATATATAACCCACGGCTACATATGTTCATATAATTCATTTTAGTGATTTTTAGTATTCCATTTAACATGTAACATTACATATTATATCATTAAAACTTAGTAGAAAAATCATATATTCATCATTCATTTTAGCCGTGACCTTTAAGGTCATGGTCTTCATGATTTTCAAGTTACACAAGTTTATTTTATGAGATCTATGATTATTAGTTAACCAAAATCCCATAAAAAAGATTTGTAACCCATGCTACATTTAGATTCTTTAAATGTTTCATATGGTTTTCAATAGAGTTTAAAACATAGAATACAAGCCACGGGTTTCTTTATTAAAATGTTTTAACCATGACTATGGTGTTCATAAATATGCCGTGACCTATAATGGCCATGGCTTTACCAAATCTTGATTTTTAACAAGTTATTTACTTGTGTTTATAGGTGTATGATGATGCATGCATGAAGATATGAAAGAGCATGAGGAGTATACCTTTCTTTCTTAAAAGTACCAAGGATGATCTAGATGAACAAGGAGATTAGAGATCTAATCTATTTGATGAAGAAAACCTAAATGTAAACCAAGTCGTGGCCTTATAGATTCGGCTAGGGCTTGTTCTAGTGATTCCAATGATGATGATGATGCTACTAAATGATTAGTGATTACTATGGGACAAGGATCTAGTAGATTAAATGAACAAACATTGGATTGTTGTGGCTTAATGCCGAATGATTTGAGAGAGAAACAAGGAGTGTGAGATTGGATGCATGTGAAATGAGAATGTGTATGTGATGTATGTGTGTGTTTCGGCTTATAGAAGAGAGAGGAAGGGAATGACAAAAGGTATGATTCACCTTGGTAAGACATATTGTGCCAAGTGTCCTCCCTTGCCTTTCCAAGGAAACTCTTCTCCTTCCACACAAGTCTATGTGCCGTTTCTAGCTAGCCAAAAGGGGTAATGGGCCTTAGACATGGGCTTTGTGTTGGGCTTGCACACAAATGGAATATATTCTTGGGCTAGTCCAAGAGTTAAGTAAACTCCTAGTCTACTTACACACATATACACGGCTACAATACCTAATCTAGTATATTTCCAAATTTTGTTAAGTGTTGTATATTTCAAATATTGATTATACATTTAACTACTTGTTATCCCTAGTTTCAAGTACAAGGTTTAAGCTATGTAACTTATCTACAACCAATATGAATGTAAAGGTATAAGTACATAATGGACAAGTTCACCCACAACTTATAGGAACATAACACATGAGTATGTGTTCTAGGATTAATGGGTGAAACTTCATTACATAAAATCATGGTAAAATGATGGATTTTACAGCACCACCCCGTTATTTTAGCTTTGTCCTCAAAGCTACTAAAAACATAGTTATCTTTTAAGTGAAAGATGTTCTAAGTATATGGTTCATTTCAGACTATCTCTCAGGTACGAATGGTGGCATAAACATGAAGTGGTCTTCACCTAGGTTATCCTTATACATCCGATTGGGCAGTAAAGAAGGCTTCTGTTACTACGGGTGGACAGAAAAGAACGCAAAGAAATCTTTATCCGGGTTGCACTATTCATCCGATTGAGTAGTAAAAGAGACCGCTACTATGGATGGATAGGAAACAATGCAAAGAGATCTTTATCTGGGTCGCACTATACATCCGATTGAGCAGTAAAGGAGACTGCTGCTATGGATGGATAGAAAGAAATGCAAAGAGATCTTTATCCGGGTCGCACTATACATCCGATTGAGCAGTAAAGGAGACTGATGCTATGGATGGATAGGAAGCAATGCAAAGAGATCTTTATCCGGGTTGCACTATTCATCCGATTGAGCAGTAAAAGAGACCGCTGCTATGGATGGATAGGAAACAATGCAAAGAGATCTTTATCTGGGTCGCACTATACATCCGATTGAGCAGTAAAGGAGACTGATGCTATGGATGGATAGAAAGAAATGCAAAGAGAGCTTCATCTGGGTCGTACTATACATCCGATTCGGCACCGTTATAGTGATTTTTAGACATTTTGTGAAAAATGTTTATAGTTAAAAGATTTTGAAATGTTTTATTCAAAATCTTGGTTTTAAAAATCTTTCGTTCTCTATAACGAGAGCTCTGGTACCAAACTGTAACACCCCCAAATTTATACAACTCAGTTCAGCGGAAGACTAGTTGGTGTTACGGGATAGCACATTACTCACATCATAGACAACGCTTAAAAATCACGTCATTTAATAGTAAAGCATTTCCATTCATAAATATCAAAGTTACATAGGTCCGAAGTCATATTATTTCATACAAAGTTTTACAAAGTATTTGAATGGAAATTATTGTTTAAGTGCGGGCCATGAATTCTTGTCGTCTTCCCGAGAATTACATTCAAGTACCTGAGATAAAACATGTTAAAAGAAAAGGTCAGTGATAACGCCGAGTGAATTCATAGAGTTTAATAAAATCCATCAATATAACATCGGTATAAAATTATTACCGAAAATCATTTTGTACAAATCCATGTAGTAGGCCATAAAATAGCCGAAATCATTTTATACAAATCCTTGTCAAAATCATAATATAGGCTTTCGCCTTCAAAATCATTATACGAACCAATGTCGTAAAAATATCATACAATACGTTTTATAACGTTGTATGGAGTTAAATAAAAACCGTTATATGATTATGGTTATGTAAAACCAAAACACGAACATAAAATCAATAATAAGACCCCGTATTGCTAGCCAGGTAATATATCATAATTCGGTGCGTATAGCAGTATTTCGTTAATTGGATTATTATAAGCCGCATGACATTGTTACCTTACTATACCAAAAAACGGGTAGCTAGCCCGAAACTCAATTTGCCCATCTAATTTAGCGTTTCATCACAATAATCACGCTTGTGTAAATCTTCTCATACATAAATTCGCTTACCAATCAATGTGGAACGACGGGGATCAACCGTCAAGGCGCGAACTGAGGTGATCGTCCCCAAATAGTACTATTATATGCATAAGTGTCTACCAAATCCCGGTAGTTCACAATTCATGCTAATGGGACTTTTAGTGACATTACCTAACTTTAGTAATCCATTTTATTTCATCTGTCGGGCCATTTAATCATTCATAGGGTCATACAATCATTCGGGTCCAAATCAATAAATAGACAATTGGGACAACTAGTGTCTTATTTTATAAAAACTAACATGTTATCTCCCTCGCGGGTTCATAAATCATTTCATAAAAACATTTAAAAGAGTGCGAGGCTATGAACTCACGTTGATGTGGGAAGGCGGATTATCAGCAATTCGGACGTACGGTACGTGCTTCAATCACGGAAACCTAGACAAATAATACTCGTCTTAGACACTTGTCCAATGACTTTATAAAAATAATAATTATGTATACATATGATGATTTTATATATATGATGGTCAAGTGGGTTTACACATTCTCTTTTACTCATTTTAGTGTCTACGTATTGGTAACTTCTTACTAGTTTACTAGTTTTACCTATCTACGTGTTTTAGGTCCAATAAACTTATTATAAGTTCTTCATACTTGTATTATCAGTATTTATACTTTACATGTTGGGCCCAAATGGTGTAAGCCCAATAAATAAGTTTATAAGTGTTTTAGCCCATTTTGTTGTTTTATTAGTCCAATAACGTTAACTTAGCCCGTTAATGTCTGCATGTTATATAGTTCGGGTTTTATCGGTTTTTACTTGTTATATATGTTTATATATCAGTATATATGTTTTAAAAACTTTACATTAGACGGGTTTGATCGTCTAAGTTTTAATTGGCGAAAAACGTTATTTTTACGGTAATAGCCGAAAAAGTCATAAAAATCATGTTTATAGTTTTATAACTTATAAAACTTATCAAACTACCATTTTTATAAAATGTCCATTTATTTATCCTTATACATATTTATATAAATGTATTATATGAGTTAGTGGGTTTTAATTCATATTTTATACTATTTTTATTTGAGTGCTTATATAATACTATTATACTTTAATTTCCAAAATCTGATTTTTAGCTTCTTGTTCACCAAAACAGCCATATCTAGAGTTCTATATGGAGATAGAAGCTCAAATTTTTATTACATAAGCTACATGATATGTGATCCATTTAACTCTTCTATCGCTACTGTTGAATCAGTTTCTAAGTATTTTCTAAAAATCGTCCAAAACAGTGAACTCAGATTTGTACTCTAAACTTGTTTTGATTATATCTCACTCATCCTAATGATTCCATTGCATGGTCAACTCTCACATGTGTACAAGACATATTACTTACTGTATATCCATTAATCTATGCCATTTTATCAGTTCATGACATGGTTATTTACTTTTTTTATACAGCCTACTATTTAGACAAGATTTAACCATGTTACATGTAGTTTGTCCATCTTTTTACCCATGTTTATCCAATCTATCAACACCAAATCCCCACATAATATTTTTAATCATCATATATCATCATACATATATACATTTAAGAAGAAAATACATGATTACAAAATCCAAATTAACAAAAGGATGGGGAGGACATTCTTTATACCACCATGATGATGTAGGTTATGATCAAGACATGGATTTTGATGGAGAAACTTGTGATAAACCAAGACCATCTTCAAGACCATCATTCTTCAAGAACTCCTTGTGGAAAATCATCCCTAATACTCCATAGAAACTCCTCTTTGGATGTTATAACTTGCACCAATCAATAGGGCTTCAAAAGGGCATCATCATATATGTAAATAACATAGGATTTGTGGTTGAATCAAGATCAAAGGGTGGTGTTGGATGGTGAAGTGGAACGGCATAATGAGAGGGTGAGAGAGAAGTGTGAGTTTTTGCATGGATGGAAATGGAAGCAAATGGTTTGGTTGCTAGTTTTGATGTGTTGGTGGGAAGGTTGGCTTAACTTGTAAGCTTAGCTTACAAGTGTAAGCACTTAGCTTTATTTTGCCACATCTTGTGATGTGGTGGCATATCTTGGCGTCCCATGTTAGTGGGGTGGGGCAAGATTTATCTTGTCTCATCCCACTAATTTACGGGTATTCCTCGATTCTAGTTTCCTCGATTTGCGTGCCCTCGGGTCGTTTTACGAAAAACGTTTTTATAAATTATGAATCAATGGCACAAAACGAATCTAATAAAAATTGTCTCATCAAAAACGGAGTTCGAAACGTGAATACGTAATCCTAAGGTTTCCGGTTCAGTCGTAAAGGACGCTAAATCAAAATCGTAAGTCCTAATCTCTTCTCGTAAATTTGTGAGTTTATGAACCAACACAAATTTGAAATCTCAAAATAATATTCACGGATAAATTTATTTTCTGAAATGTCGGACTGTCACCAAAGACGGTGTATGTAAACGTAAGCACGTAACGTTGAATCCTCCGGTTTAGACGTAGTCGACGCTACTTCAAGACGTAAATCCAAATTACTTCCCAAAAATAAGTGAGTTCATATTATAACATTAAAATAATATTTTTAAATAATATTTGAGAATAAAATATCAACCATAAATTGACGGATTGTCACATCGTTGGTTTAGTAAAAGCGTACCAGGGGCGACGTTGGAGTCTGGATTAGCTGGGGCATTGCCGGCCATGTACACTTGCGAAGAAGCTCCCTTGTTGTCCTTCTTCTGGTTCGCCAACTTGGGACAGTCAGGTCTCAAATGCCCATGGGTTCCACACTCGTAACATACCACATCTTTCTTTGGTCCACTACTGCTTCCATTTGTGGGGTTTCGGTTTCCCTTGGTTACTATCTATTGTATATAAAGATACAAGTCGATGCAATTTGAATAAACGATCATGTTGAGTTAGGTTACTTCATTGGGAAAAGGCTGCCATTCCCATTGGTGGAGAACTACGTGAAGAATACTTGGGCTAAGTACGGACTTAAACGTGTTCAATTTCATGAAGACTTCTTATTGTTTCAATTGATACAAGCGAAGGTATGGATAGAGTACTTGAGAATGGACCATGGCTGGTGCGTTTGGTTCCTTTGTTTCTAAACGAATGGACTCCTAATACTATTTTAAAGAGGGAAGAGATCAAGTTGGCTCCTTTATGGGTTAAGTTAAATCACGTCCCTATTGTGGCGTGTTCAAAAATTGGCTTGAGTTTAATTATAACGCAAATTGGTAAACTGATAGTTGTAAATTCACACTTGTTTAGGAAAAAGAGCGTAATTAGGGTAAGTATTAAACAAGTGATTTAGGAAAACCACAAGTAAATGACCCAAAGTAGTTGAGAGTTCGCTCTCAAGGAGGCTAGTGTGTTGTGTGAGAAATGATTAACTTTTGTGATTATAATTATCCGAAAAGAATAAGAAAAGGATGAAGGTTACGATTATGAATTAAACTAAGACGAAAAGTCATACACGTAAAAACGTAAAAAGTGACGAAATTTAAAACTAAAAATTCCTAGCAAATTGCAATAAATCCTAAAAAATGTAATTAGAGTTTACAAAAATCAATCACTCAAACCTTTTATTTAATTAAATAATAATTTTTTAATGCTAATTAAACCCCAAAAAATCAATTTAATTAAAAAAAAGCCCAAAATGAGATTTTTCACTTTCTAAACCTCTAAAATGACTTAACAAAATTAAAAACTATTTTTGAAAAATTTAATATTAATTAAAACCATTTAAAAATGATTAAAAACTTAAAATAATTCTAACAAATAATTGAAAGACAATAAAGTTAATCTAAAAGTTTTAAAGTTCCTAACTTAATGTATTTAATCTATGAAACATGAAAAACTTGCAAAAAACTTAAATTTAATTTTTAATAATAAAATAATATTAAAAATTCCAAAATTTATAAAAGATTCTAAAAAGTTTCAAACTAGTTTATTTTAACCTAATAAACACATAAATGAACTTGAATTACCAAAATACCTCTAATGGGCCTCCAAATGGGCTGAAATGAAAAACAGTCCACTAAATTGGGCTTTTTGGCCCAATAAGAAAAACGTTGTCCAAATAAGCCCAAAATCACCTACTTGACTCAAAATTTGATTTTAAGCACAAAAGTCTAAAGGCCCAAAAGCTGAAAGTGAGCTTATCACAGCTTAAAAGTCAACAGCTTATTCTTAATGGGCTTTTTGGCCCATTAAGCCATAAGCTAATGCCATAATCTCTAATTTGACACACAAGCTTCTTTTGGGATACTAAAGAGATCGGTGAAAAGAAATTTTGAAAAAGCTTAAGAAATAAGCCTTAAATAAGCAAAAGCTCTCTATAGAAAACGACAAAATAGTCGCTTTTGAGTTCTAGGCTACACAAGTGCTGATTCAACTTGCAAAAGGTTTTAAATGGCAAAACTAAGATTAATAATCAAAAAGATTTTAAATAAGCACAAATAATAAGCTGGAAAAAGCAATAAGCACTTATGTTAAAAGTCAACTTGTTTGGTTTTCTAGTCAAACACTAAAAAGCTCTAGATTAGTCAAATGGGTCAAATGATGATGATTGATCACAAAAAATAAGTTCTTGCAAGTCCAGATAAGCTAGAATAGCTTATGAATAAGTTGATGACCAATTTACACTAGCAGTGGCTAGCAACAGGGGAAAGGAGTTCCCACTGCTTGACTATTTTGACTTTTTGTCTTATATGTATTTTTTTGGATTCAAGCCACACAAAGGTCCCCTTATAAGCAGTGGGTTATAAGGAGTCAATATCAATCAGAAAATCACAGAAACAACAAGCCAAATGATATAGTTAATTCAAAAGATCACCAGATATCACACAAACATGAACAATAAGCAGATTTCAACAAATAAGCAGTTTTAGCAAGAATAAGCCAACCAAATTGAACCAAATGCACACAACAGCTTAGATAAATTCAAATGAACATAAGTAAACTAGTTTCATGCAATGATTCAAAGTTTAGAACAAGATTTAAGCTTAAAAAGTTACTGATGAACAAAGAATAAGCAGATTATGAACTTTTCTGATATACTTGACCACATATCTAATTTCAAACACTCAAATATCATTAACAGGTTATACAAACTTGAATTAAACACTTGTTAGCCCTAAGCATGCCTACAATCTATGTGTTTCCAAAATCTTAGGTCAAAACAGGCACAATCAAACAAGTTATAGCACAATCAAGAAAATGATGTTTAAAGGCTCAAGACTTGCATATATCAGCACAATATCACTTGTATAGCGGATACCAACACTTAACAAGCACAAACCCTGACTCTAAATCAAACAAGCACCTTAAATCAGTAAACCCAAACACCCTTTTTCACTTTTTAAATCCAAATTTAACAAAGCAAATGTGTGATTCAGTTTTACCCAAGCCTAATCTAGCATCATAACATCAATATCATGCAGTATCAAGCAAATTTAAGCCACAAGAATAACACTCATAACAGCAGAACACAAAAATCACAAAATCAAGTACTTTTAACAGATTTTGGGAAATGAGACTCAAACCTCATGAATGTACATCCACACTCACGAATTTTTGAGCTGATGTGTCTAGCTAAACAAGACACAAGCTTCTAATAACACCTGCTAAGATTCAACAAGGTTAAAGGCACAATTTATATAAAATAGAAAGATGAAAAATAAAAGCTTGATTAATGCAACCTTGTTCCCACTCCTTGATTATCCCCAAACCACAAGCTTACAACACCTTGATAATCTTCTTATCAAGGTGCTATAATCACTTGCAATCCAAAAATTCCAAGGGTTTGGGAAAAATATGCAATTTCTTGCACAATGTTTAAAAACAGGTTTTAGAACTTAACAATCACAAACATATAACATAAACAAGCAAAGATTAAGAGTGACACTTGGATTTCATCAACAATATCAAAAACTTTTTCATAAACTGAAAGAAGGATTTACAGATTTCTGAATAAAGGAAAAACCAAGAGCAAATGTAAATGTTGCAGCCCTATGCCTTTATATAGGCTACAATGATTCTAAGAAACCTGAAAATAAAGTGTAAACCCTAATGGTGAATTCCAAAAAATCCCTTTGCAGTTTGAATTTTGGAAGATCATGTGAAGTATCTTGGCAGCTTGTGAGGGTGTAAAGTTGGTTGGAATTTGATCAATGGCTCATAACATGCTTAGGATTACAGCAGCTTTGTCGGGCGTTGAATGGCTGTCACCTTTTGGCATCTTTCTCACAAACGTATGCATGGGGTTTATCATGTGACTTGTGTGTTGGTGATGTGGCAAGTTTAGAGGTTGGGTTATGATTAGAACAACCCTAATCACAATTCTAGACAAGATGATGGCTTAATTTTGGTGTAAAACAAAAGTGCCCAATTCGTGTCCATAAGTGAATAGTTGAGGTTTTAATCTGGTTTAGGATTTAAATTGTTGTTAGGCGCGTTTATTTAACTAATCAGTTAAATTAGTTAATAAAAGCTGAGTGGGATTGTGTCTTGGAACTTTGGTGGGCTGTGATTGGCTAGGAAGTGTGAGTGTGGCACGTGTCATCATGACACTGGTCTAGGTAAGTATTAATGTTTGACAACTTTTCCCCCTCTACTTTCTTCTTCTCTTCATTTGTTGTTTAAGTATAGAAAACTGAATTCCCTTTGAAAATTAACTTACAGTTTTCACACTTTGGCCACAAAAACTTTTCCAAAAGTTTATCAAGGGTATTTCTTGCCATTTCTTGATACTTGAAGGGCTATTTTGTCATTTTCTTCAAACTTTATGGTTTTGACTTGTATTGTTGACTTATTGGAGGACTAAAATGACAAGTCCTCAAATTTGAGGGACCATTCTTGCCAATTCTTCAAAGTGGAGGGTCCTTTTTGTAATTTGACAAACTTTAAGGACCAAACTTGTAGTTATGAATAAATAAGGGTTTAAAGAGTCAATTATTCAATATTGGAGGACCCGTCTTGTACAATCTTCAATTCTTCAAGGGTTATTCTTGGAAAATCCACATTAGGGCTTGGTTCATTGTGCGACTTCGTTTCCCGTGTTCGTTTTTTGCTTGTTTCTTGTGATCTTTTTCCATTTTCTCAATATCCGTACCTAAAATACACATGTAACAAACACAATCATATATTTGGCATATTTCATGATATTTTATGCATTTTAAGCCTATTTTTGATGATGAGACTGTATAAAAGTAGTCTCATCACTCCCCATACTAAACCATTATCGTGCCCTCACGCAATGCTAGAATAAAGTATCATAGCACCTCCAAAATTCATTTTTATACACTTTTATTAAATGATAAACTTACTACACTACTACTATTACTACTACTTGCGTTTTAGACATAATGTATGATTTTCATCGCAAAATAGGACGTTTAGGTTCATAGAATAGGAACACGTGAATGCTTCGTTAGAAATAATTTCGTCGTCCTCGATTTTCACCCCAATTCCATGCCAAGCGTGCAACGAGATCATTGTCATTATAAGTTAGTAATGCTAACACTACTCATATGCCCTAATCACGTACGTATTCTCCCATTTTCCTAAGTGGTATCTCTTATATTTTATTTTTGTCTTGAATGTTCATGAGGATACATTTTTTACTTATGCGATGATAGAGATTTAGGTCTAAAAATAGAGTCATAACGCTGTAACCAAGACCATCGAATTAATAACCCCCCCAATAGACAATGATGTCAAAAAATTAAGTCAACAAGAAGGATCGATAAACATGGTTTTATAACGGTTTTGAACATGAGACTTATTACCAAGACTTTTATACGCCCCCTAACGGATGGGCCTTATTATCATAGGTTTACCTCCATCTTTTATTCAACATCGCCATGAAGCTTTTATAATGACTTCGGTCTTGCCTTGCCTTTTATTTAACCTCGCCATGAGGTGTTTATTATGGCCAAAGACGTATATCCTCACGCTAAAAGCGAATTTTGGATCTTTAAAGCTTCAAAGATTAAGGCATAATTCACTTTCAATTTCGCATAGATTTTTCGGCCTTGTGAGCTTCAAATTGTTTGCTTGATTTAGGTGAGCACTTGAAATCTTATTATTGGGTGAAGCTTTCGATTATTCGGGTTGCCAATACTTTAAAACCGTGATGCTGGCGATACCTTAATATTTTCCTAATTTAATTACATGGAAGCTACTAGAAAGACTAGAAACCAACAATCAAGACTAAACCGCTAATTCAATACTTATTAAGCAAAATATATACAAGCGAAGGGAGAATAAGAAAACAACGAGAACACATGAGTTTTTGAAAGAATACGAGTACTCTACGTTTAGCATAGTAACTTATAATTTACTCTATCATTTCTCATCCTCATTTAAGAGACTTAGCCTAATATAAAGTTAAGGAATCGAAGCTAAGTGCTCAACACGCACGGTCGAGTAAAAAATTACTCTTATTCTCGCCATCGGAAAATATACATTCGTGTCTTCAAACACTTATAAAACATGAGAAAATTTTAAAATTTGGCCATTTTTAGCCTTATTTTGCAACAAAACGATAAACAAACAGATAAACTTTAGAAAGCGTGATGATTTGGCAATGCAAGTATCTATTCACCCCCCCCCCCCCATACTAAAGGTAACCATTGTCCTCAATGATTCGAGTCTAGGGGTAGGATACCCCCATACAAGAGACGTAGTCGAATGCTTAATCTAGCATGGAAAGGGTGTAACCATTAAATTTAAAGTCGTTTATGAAGTGTGCTATAAACCTAAGGTTAGAACATATAAGGATATATCATGTGTGGATATCGAGAAATTCTTCAAAGCAACCGATCGAGTGTTCCCATAAAACGAACACGAGAGGCTCCAATCGTGAAGATCATGATCATCTAAAAACCAAAATGTACAAACAACCACGGAGCAAAGGTTGAAAGGGCACAAATCCCCTCACGTTACTACATTAGAAAGCGATAATATGTACATGGATAAGCACGAGGCACCTCGTTTTTTATTATCGAGTCATGAGCTCGACTCGATCCCCTCAATACTAATTATCATTTGGGGAAGGTGACTTGGTCGAGGTAGTTCAAAGAGGGAACTTCCCCGCCAAAGTAGTGCTTTAACCTATGTCCATTCACCTTGAAATTGGGGCCATCATTTTGAGCTAGCTCGATGGTCCCATAAGGAAAAACTTGGGTAACGGTGAATGGACCCGACCAAAGGGATTTCAACTTGCCGGAAAAGATTTTCAAACGTGAGTTAAAGAGCAACACTTGATCTCCATTGTTAAAAACCCAGTTTTTAATTTTTGAGTCATGAAACTTTTTAGTTTTTTCTTTGTAAATCAATGAATTTTCATAAACAATATCCCTCAATTCATCTAATTCATTCAATTGCATTTTACAGTGTTTTCCCGCGGTCTCAATATCATCATTACAATGCTTAAGGGCCCAATAATCTTTGTGTTCAAGTTCAATTTGCAAGTGACAATTCTCCCCATACACAAGCTTATAAGGAGTGCACCCGATGGGCGTCTTATGAGCGGTACGAAAGGCCAATAAAGCATCATCTAACTTATCCGACCAAGATTGCTGGTTCTCTCCAATCGATCTCTCCAAGATCCTCTTCAACGCTCGGTTTGAAACCTCGACTTGCCCACTCGTTTGTGGGTGATAAGCCGTAGAAAGCTGATGTGTAACCCCATATTTCCTTAGGACTCTTTCGAATTGGTCATTACAAAAATGGGTTGCACGATCGCTTATGATTGTACGAGGGGTTCCAAACCAGGAAAACAAGCTCTTCAAAAACTTTACTACCACACGAGCATCGTTCATGGGCAAAGCCTTAGCTTCCACCCACTTGGATAGGTTGTCAACGGCGACAAGGATGTACTTATTACCACGAGATGATGGGAACGACCCCATAAAATCAATTACCCAAACGTCAAAGATCTCACACACTTGGATGATGTTTTGTGGCATTTCATCGTTTTGTGAGGCTTTTCCTTGTCGTTGGCATGAGTCACATGACTTCACAAGTGCATGTGCATCTCGATAAATAGTAGTCCAAAAGAAACCGACATCAAAGACCTTCTTAGCCGTGAGATTAGCACCATGGTGACCACCCGTGGGTCCCTCGTGACAAGCTCTAAGGATATTAGAATCTTCGGTGCCAAAAACACAACGTCGAATAATTTGATCAGCATAAGTCCAAAAGAGGTAAGGGTCGTTGCAAAAGTAGAACTTGATGTCACGAAAGAATTTTCATTTTTGTTGAGTCGTCATACCCTTGATGATGAAGTTGCCCGCATGGTAATTTGCGATGTCCGCAAACCATAGGGTGGATGAATCAAGCTTAGAATTCACTACAGCAAGTGTCTCAAGAGGAAATGTGTCGGTAATTTCCTTTGGCTCGTAAACACTTTGGTGAGGATGTTCCAAACGAGAAAGATGATTGGTCGCTAGATTCTCGGCTCCTTTTTTGTCAAGGATTTCGACATCAAATTCTTGTAGGAGGAGAATCCAACGAAGTAATCTTGGCTTTGCATCTTGTTTAGCCATGAGATACTTGATAGCCGAATGATCCGTATACACTATGCATCGAGTCAAGACCAGGTAAGGTCGAAATTTCTCAAATGCATACACCACGGCAAGGAATTCCTTTTCCGTTGTGGTGTATTTTAGTTGATCCTCGGTCATCGTCTTGCTAGCATAGTGAATAGGCAAGAAGTTTTTTTCATGACGTTGCCTTGATACGGCCCCAATAGCGTAGTCACTAGCATCACACATGAGCTCAAAGGGGATGTTCCAAATGGGAGCAACAAGAATGGGGGTTTCGGTAAGTTTCCTCTTTAGGATTTCAAAGGCTCGTACACAATCTTCATTAAAGACAAAAGGAGCATCTTTTTCGAGGAGATGGGTAATAGGTCCAGAAATCTTCGAAAAATCCTTGATGAATCGACGATAAAAGCCCGCGTGGCCTAGGAAATTCCTAATTCCCTTGACAGTTTTGGGATGAGGTAATTTGGCGATGACGTCTACCTTAGCTTTATCTACCTCAATCCCCACTTTCGAAACCTTGTGCCCTAAGACGATTCCTTCCTTAACCATGAAATGACATTTTTCCCAATTGAGCACAAGGTTGGTTTCTTCACAACGTTTTAACATTCTCTCAAGATTCAACAAACACGAAGTGAACGAACAACCAAACATGGAAAAATCATCCATAAAGACTTCCATCGTCTTCTCGATCATGTCATGAAAAATAGCCATCATGCACCTTTGAAAGGTTCCCGGTGCATTGCAAAGTCCGAATGGCATTCTACGATAGGAAAAGGTTCCATATGGACACGTAAACGTAGTTTTTTCTTGATCACGAGGATCGATGGGGATTTGGAAGTAACCGGAAAAACCATCTAAAAAGCAATAGAAATCGTTTCCCACAAGATGCTCCCTCATTTGGTCCATGAAAGGCAAGGGAAAATGGTCTTTGCGAGTGGTGTCATTCAACTTACGATAGTCGATACACACCCTCCAACCGGTTACGAGTCGAGTTGGAAATAACTCGTTGGCATCGTTTGGCACAACGGTCATTCCTCCCTTCTTAGGGACACAATGAATAGGACTCACCCAAGGGCTATCGGAAATAGGGGAAATCATTCCCGCGTCAAGGAGTTTGAGGACCTCCTTTTTATGACATCGTGAATTTTGCGGTTCATCCTCCTTTGACATTGGATTGCGGGTTTGTAGTCCTCCTCCATTAATATTTTTTGGATACAAAATTTGGGATCGATCCCCTTAATGTCGGATAATTTCCACGCAATTTCCCCTTTGTGGTCCTTTAGAACATCGATAAGTGTGGTTTCTTCATCATTCGAAAGATTTTTCGCAATAATAACCGGCAACTTATCGTCCTCCTCCAAGAAAACTTACTCAAGATGAGGAGGTAAATCTTTTAACTCGAGGATTGGTGGTTCCTCAATTGAGCTCGATACTCATAACCTCCTCGGGTGGAGGAAATGGGAAATTATTAAGAAAATCCTTGATAATCGAGAAGTCCTCATCGTTGTCGAGGTCTTCGTCACAAGTACCTGGAACATCAAATTCTTCCAACGTAAAACCACCACCTTCAAATGGAGTGAAGGATGGTGTCGAATTATCAAGAATGGGATCAAGCATAGTGGGATTGACACTATTTTCATCGTCACCAAAACCTAAAACTTCTTGTGAAAATTCCTCGCAAACAACTTCAGTCACACCCACCATGGCGGAATATGGGGCGCGACGTATGGATATCATCACAACAACAGCGTGTCTATATAGAGAACTATATGAATTAAAAATGTCATAAAAGGTGACACAAATATCATGCCCAATATCTCATCAATGCAGGAGTCTAGGTAAGTAGGTAACAGTCCTACCTCTTACCCAAGACAAACAAATAACACAAACAAGCAACATATAGGTTCATAGTATCACTTATTGAAACAAACAGAAAAATAAACTAAGAAGGAACAGGGATCTCCTTCTAAATGAATTCCTACGCGACTCCAATCCTAGCCACATATGTTCTCACGCTTAACCACTTTATCACCTGAAAGAGACACTAAAACACGTCAACATAATGTTGGTGTGAGTCATAGGTTTAGACTCCAACCGAAAACAGATTAAAATAAGCTGTGAACCACCATAAACCACTAAACATATGGGCAATGTGCTACAAATATGCATTAACAACTAACATTCAAGATCAATCATTCCAAACAAAATCCAAGGCTCCCAGCCTTACCAAACACCATGGTACCATAGGCATCCATACAACTATGTACCAATCCCAAGGCCCCGCCTTGTCATTATCCATTGGTCCCATAGATGCTCACACATCTATGTACCTCCCCAAGGCCCCGCCTTGTCCACATCCCATTGGTACCAAGTCAAACCACAATAACTGAGACGGTACATGTCCCCCGATCCAAATCATAAACACAATCAAGAATCACATAGCAATTAATCACATAAGTGTACACACAAGTCCATTACCAATCATAAAACATTCACAACATAAGTTATAAAACCAAACAGTGTCTCTTCAATCCCATTTGGAAGTCAAAATCATTAAAAGACATGGGACTATGAAACTCACCTGATTGAGCTTCTCCAAAAGTCCGCGCACTATCAAAAAGCTAACAAACAAAAGCACACAATCAAAACATGAACCAAACACTATGATGGCTCATCAACCTATGATAGACATGTAACCTTATCCCCTATATATACCTCATTTATATGCTCTAAGCATCTCATTACACCCCTTTATAAAGCCCTTAACTTAGTTTACTTCATAACCCGTCCCGTTAACATTTTACCCAAAACAGTCCCGGTTTTTAGGTCTCCAAACTATAAGCCAAACGCCCACCTAACCATACCCATGATCTCTGTAAATGAAACCCTATGCCCTTACATATGTCAGCTAACTCCTCCCTTTTTCCCCAACCTTAAAGCTACTGCTAAGGCCCTGATATATATATATATATATATATATATATATATATATATATATATATATATATATATATATATATATATATATATATATATATATATATATATATATATATATATACTTTTGTCTATCCGGATTTTACTGATTTTGAACATACAAAAAGTTTGTTATGATTAGGGGGTCTTACCCTAACCCATTTGCTTAGCCACCTTTCAGGTCTCTTATTTAAAATATAAACCAACACCCATGCTCATTAGAGGGCCCAAGTGTACTCCTAAGTACCCCAATCACCTTAAAACGTTAAATTAAACCCGACTGATTTCAAAACTATTTTGACCTCCGGCTGTT
The DNA here is from genome assembly GCA_025667525.1 of Glebionis coronaria. NCBI lineage: Eukaryota > Viridiplantae > Streptophyta > Magnoliopsida > Asterales > Asteraceae > Glebionis > Glebionis coronaria. Next base: position 292,629,720 of record CM046875.1, read on the forward strand.
GTAACCTGTTTTTGACCCACCTCCCACCTCCAATTTAGTTCTAGTTTCTTGTATTTAAAATTCACTTCAATTACCTATTCAGGGATTCTTGGATCGCAAAATAAGAGTTTGTAGAACTCTAGATATGATCAAAACAAGTGACTCAAAAATCTGCCCAGTTTTTTTAAAAACGAATTTAAACATGATTAAACCCTAATTAACATCACTAATAATCACCAATCATTATCCTAATCATGTTAATTGTTATAAAACCCCTAATTACAGATCTATTAATAACTCTAATCCATCATATAAATTGATTACATAAAACTTGAAGCCTTAATGCTATAAAACAAGAAAACTATAAGAATTAAATCATGATTTTTACCTCAAATCTTCAAGAAAATTATTTTTGATGAATCCCTAAATTAGGGCTTGTAAAAATTTGGCCAAAAGGGGAGAAAATTAATGAAAAACTGATTTTTGTGATATAAACATGGTATTTAAATGTTTTATTAAAAAGGCTTTTCCAAATTGGGCTCAAGTTGAGTCTTTTGGCCCATTATCCTTTCTTTTTCTTTTCTAGTCGGTTTAAAACCCGATTCATATATATTTTTTTTTATTTTTTTTTTCTTTTTAAGACTTATTAATATATTATTAGTAATATCTTAAGTTACCTTAATTTATTTCAGCTCCTAAAACCTCAAAACCGTAAAACTTGTCAATTTACGCGTATACCGTAAAAAAACGTAAAATATACAATTTTAAAAAAACTCTTGAATTTTGAAAAGAAATTTTAAACAAAGTCCTAAATGACTTAAAACCATCCCGAAAAATACTCCGATGACTAAACACCTTACCCGAGACCTCTAAATGCTAAACCCCAAATCGTAAAAAAATACGATTTACTATTATACCTATACGTATACGTAAACACCAAAATAACACCATTTCATTTCACAGTCACCAATTTGTGACCTCATGAACACGAAATAACCGTTCCTCGATTTACTTATGAGTACCATATACCCATAAACGATGTCCACACCAACTTCGTTCACGCAAAATAAAAACGTAAACACACAAAACACATAGTCACACATAAAATAACCTAAAAATAACACCGAGTGACGAACCTAAAAACCACGGTTGTCACATCACTCCCTCCTAATAGAAATCTCGTCCTGAGATTTACTCCTTAGGATCGTCATTATCAAATAGCTGAGGATACTTGCTCCTCATAAATCCTTCCCGTTCCTACGTGAACTCTAGTCCACGTTCCAAATTCCATCTTACCATAACTACGGTATATTACCCTTTTTTCCAACGTCTTAGCTTCACGACCCAAAATCTCTACCGGCTCTTCGATGAAACTAAGACTCGTATCGATACTAATATCATCTAACGGTACTTGCAAGTCGGTTCTTGCTAAGCATTTCCTCAAGTTTGATACATGAAATACATCATGCACACTACTAAATTCCTATGGTAATCTCAACCTATACGCCACTAGCCCAATCCTTTCAAGGAATTTAAATGGACCCACAAATCTTGGTGTTAACTTCCCTTTCTTTCCAAACCACATCACCCCTTTCCATGGTGAAACCTTTAGCATAACTTTATCTCAAATCTCAACGGCTAACGCCTCTTGTCCGCATAGCTCTCTTGTCGGTTCTTTGCTATTTTCAACCTCTACTTAGTCACTGCCACCACCTCCATAATTTTCCGATCCACCTCCGGTCCAATACGTTGGCCGCTTCTAACTTCATCCCACTATAACGGTGATCCACCTCATCTCCTATGAATTAACTCCAACAGTTTCTACTACAATTCCTATCACCAGACCTAACGGCTTCTATCCTCTACGGATTTTCCATCATTCAGAAGTTCTCCCAACCTTTATCACATCCAATGGTATATGCAGGATTGCATAACCAAAAGCTTCCCATAATATTCAGAAGAAACATGTCATAACCACCACCTCATCATTGCTTTCCCATGCTCGACACCAAGTAACTAACCATCCTTCATACTAACATGTGTTACACCTTTTCTCTAGGTGAACGTTCCATTGTTCGTGACTACTAACCTCTTGCTATAACGGTTTTCCCTTAAATATCACCCCACCATCTTGACAACCTCTTGCTCCCTCTAATCATTCTTCCTCCATACTACTTTTCTCTTGTATTTCCACAATCTTAATTTCCATACCATCTTATATCCCGTCTTCAGCCTATAATTTAGGCGTTTCCTCCTTTATTCCCTACATCCTCATCAATGGGGAACATGCCCCTATCACCGGTGACTCTCTCTTTGTAGGAGAATTCTTCCTAATATAACGCGTTCTCCAACTGTCTCCAAATCTCACGCCAATGCTCTAGGCGTCTTTCTCAATTACCTCTATAGTATGCTCATACCAACCATTAGTCTATCAACGATATACTACACTTACTTCCCATCATTTATTCCCTTGTCATAATACTGCATAAAGCATTCCATACTTCTTAGGCTAATTTTTATGTAGAAACTCCTATTCCATCACATCCGTACGCAATCCTTCCAACTTCTCAACTACTTTACTTCTCATTCCTCTTAGAATATGAGATGAATTAGTCAGTCTATCGACTATCACCCAACTCTCGTCGTACTTATTCCTCCACCCCATTATGTATCCCTTTCACCAACTTCGTCCTTACATCGCCCTTTCTAAGCTACTCCTATCTATGTAGGAAGTATAGTCTACATCCCTTTTCTCCATATGATTGTCCAAGCCACGCAACATACATGGTGACGCGTTCTCTGCTTTAGACAACTCAACTCGTGCTACCTACATCCTGCATCCAAACCACCCTAATACGTCATCCATATAGTTCAAGTTCGTCTCAGCTTCACTTCATTCTTTTTATTCCATGTCTCATCAACCATGCTTGCCTTTCCCAGATGGTACTTAGCCTTGCAATTGTCTTTCATCACTTAACTCCACCCATCACCTTTGCCAAATGTTCAATCAAGATGATTGAATATGTGTTAGAGACATTCATGATCCGTATAGATCATTCTCTATGTCTAGTACCCCAAATGCCTCTAGCATTCTAGGCAGATATAACAGTCCAACTCCACTGACTAAGTCTTATCTAGTTCTTCCAAATCTTCAGTTCCTGCATCGTATAAGCAATCGCCTTTCTTTGTCGTTCTCGTACACCTCCAAAGCCTTGCTCCATGTATCGTCATGCTTCACGAATTCATCCAGTCCTTCCAACAATGCCAAGGCCGGATCAATATCTAATCACCTCTTCAGCCTCTAAAACGATTCCTCATCCCTCTTTACTTCGCCCCTTGATGGTTCCATGATATACCATCATCTCTAACTACTCATCCTGGTCAACTTAATCCTAAAACTCACACTTGAAAATCTCACGTATAATTCCCTTTCTTAACAACTCCAAAACCAACTCATAATTCGCCTCACTCTCTTTTTTAGACTTTGAGTAGATCAAGATGTCGTCGATACTCCCGATGACAACTCGTTTATATATGTTCATGCACACTCGATTCATTGACTCCATGAAAACCGCTAGTGTTCTGGCGAAGCTAAATGCATAACCGTAACCCAAAGAATTCATACAACATTCTTAGCAGTTTTCAACTACGTCCTACTTGCACCCTCTCTTAGTGGGAATACGAATAAATTCCTACCTCGTTCTACTCGCAAAATTTTACACGCATTCTAAAAGACCAATACTTCCTCTTATCAAACTATTCAACCGCTTTCCACATCCAATCTACTACTAAGAAACTCAACTTTTATCTTGCATTCCTTGCAATTTCTAACAACTCATGTTTTTAAATCATTCCATCAACAATTGCCTTGGAAAGGCACTAACTACAACTCCTCTCACTTCTCCTACTTGCTCTATTCATGGTTCCACCTCAAAGTAATAGGCAAACCTACTAAATCTCAGGAAATTTTCAGAAAACTTACATGCCTTATGAACAATCATAAATACCTTTGAGGTATTATATCCCCTTCCAACACTCTCTATGGCGCGTTACTTGTGCCAATATCGATACATTATACAAATCTCTATTCATCTCCCTTGGAACTCCTAATAGACCTCATGACCACATTAGTTCGTCTACGAACTTCTAACTCTTTCCTTCCCACTAAGGGCATTCCGACCATTCTCTCATGGTCACGTACTTAATCGTGTCGGCGCGACCAAGTCTTTGATATGACTACCTCAACGCTCCCAATCAATACGCAACCAAAACAACATCCTGAATCCACTAGATACGATCGGCGAATCAAACCCACGGATAACTAACGACATTTCACGTGCACGAGTTAAAACATACCAAAACCACGAAAACTCAAAAGGAAAACTCAAACATGTACCAATTCAAATGACTCATGACAAAGAAAAATGATCCAAGAAACACTTAATGGCAACTAAAACATCTTACGCCCCGTGACATATTATTTAAACCGTGCACAAGATCGACTTTTCCAAAAGAATATTTTTTTTCTTTACCTCCCCACATCTATGTGACTCAAACAATCTACAAACAACCCTCTTGACGAACTCAAAACTCAACTCAAAGACTAGGTATCCCGTGCATCCCAAATCATAAAAATAAATTACTATTCAAAACTCAACCTTTAACCCAACACTTGTACAATAATTTCGACCAGGATACTGACCTCCCATGACTATACATTCTGAATATTTGAAAAGTACGTTCCGAGTACATAATTTTAGGCTTTTGAATCACCCAAAGAGCTTTAAAAACGAACAAGTTACGACCAAAACAATTTTATACTAGTTGTTTTAAAAACTAAATAATAAACTTAGTGATTAACGCAATCCTCTTAAATGAAAGAAATAATTGTATGTGTAATTTTCATGAACTCAATTGAACCTTGTATAAATAATTATAATTGACATAAATCAGTTAAACTCAATTATATAAACTATGTAAGTAGAAAGAAATTTTATTTCGCTTTATTTTAAAAAAAAAGTCTTTTAGAATTTTGAAATAAATAATTGTTGATTAAGAATTCTTATGTTACATCTTGTTTTAAACACGATTCCAACACCTTACCCTTATGTTACCGTATACAACAAACTATCCAACCCTATAGTAGATTTCCAAGTCTATTCAATATATACCGACAAAAAGGAATGTAAGACTCAACACAAAAGATTTCATTATCCCAAAAGAAATCTCAATTTATTTCAATATACTTAACACCAAGGACACCATTTTAAAACGGACACGTGAAATAGGAAACTCGAAGAATACGCCACAACGGAGGTTGAATATCTAAAAAGAAGCGAGCTAGCCACCCTCCTAAGGATACAATCGATAATTATAGGGGATCATACATATATAGGCATATCGGGATACATATACTTAAATCCGTCTAACATCTACTATACAAGCATGTATTAACCCTCTTTCATGCAATCATACTTAGGAATCCATTGGAGTTATGGTACTTGTATAACTATGTTGGCCACCATACTTATACAATTACCCTTTCTCCAATGCACTCCCTCCTATGATGACACTTATAAGAATTAATACAACACATAACACATATATCCATCTACTCACATAAGCTCATAACCACATAAACAATAAAGTCCAAAATCCATCCATTAAAAAAAATATAATCAAACTATTGGAATACATAAATCCATAGTCTAGCTAAAACAGCATGGACTAAATCCAAAACTAAAACATAATCAGTTATAAGTCATGTCGCCCATAAGAGTGGAAACAGCTTAAAATCCTTCATATCCACCTACTCCTAATAACTCGAACCCCCACATGATTCTTAGGGACATGACTTAAACATCAAAAGAAAAATACTATACCTTAGGTACATAAAATAACTCAACAAAAGACAGAAACTACCATGTACCAAATTATGTACTATAATGTACAATTTAAGCAAAATACAACAATGACTAGCGTGGATGATTATGGTTCAACCTTCACTAGTCACAACCCGTAAAGAAAATAACATGTGGCTAAGTATGAACTACTATGTTTCAACCCATACTAGTCAAAACTTAACAAACATCGCAAGTAAAAACCAATAACATCCAGAAAACTTTAATTAATATAAAATGCACACATACTCCTATGTCGCCTATATACAGGGACCCTTAAGTTATAGACTAGGCTGCTAGACTAGGCAACCTAATTCTCTATAACCTGGCTCTGATACCATTCTGTCACACCTCACCATGGCGGAATACAGGGCGCGAAGTATGGATATCATCACAACAACAACGTGTCTATAGAGAGAACTATATGAATTAAAAATGTCATAAAAGGTGACACAAATGTCATGACAATATCTCATCAATGCAGGAGTCTAGGTAAGTAGGTAACAGTCCTACCTCTTACCCAAGACAAACAAATAACACAAACAAGCAACATATAGGTTCATAGTATCACTTATTGAAACAAACAGAAAAATAAACTAAGAAGGAACGGGGATCTCCTTCTAAATGCATTCCTACGCGACTCCAATCCTAGCCACATATGTTCTCACGCTTAACCACTTTATCACCTGAAAGAGACACTAAAACACGTCAACATAATGTTGGTCAGAGTCATAGGTTTAGACTCCAATCGAAAACAGATTAAAATAAGCTCTAAACCACCATAAACAACTAAACATATGGACAATGTGCTACAAATATGCATTAACAACTAACATTCAAGATCAATCATTCCAAACAAAATCCAAGGCTCCCAGCCTTACCAAACACCATGGTACCATAGGCGCCCATACACCTATGTGCCAATCCCAAGGCCCCGCCTTGTCATTATCCATTGGTCCCATAGATGCTCACACATCTATGTACCTCCCCAAGGCCCCGCCTTGTCAACATCCCCTTGGTACCAAGTCAAACCACAATAACTGAGACGATACGTGTCCCCCGATCCAAATCATAATCACAATCAAGAATCACATAGTAATTAATCACACAAGTGTACACACAAGTCCATTACCAATCATAAAACATTCACAACATAAGTTATAAAACCAAACAGTGTCTCTTCCGTCCCATTTGGAAGTCAAAATTATTAAAAGAAATGGGACTATGAAACTCACCTGATTGAGCTTCTCCAAAAGTCCGCGCACTAGCAAAAAGCTAACAAACAAAAGCACACAATCAAAACATGAACCAAACACTATGATGACTCATCAACCTATGATGGACATATAACCTTCTCCCATATATATACCTCATTTATATGCTCTAAGCATCTCATTACACCCCTCTATAAAGCCCTTAACTTAATTTACTTCATAACCCGTCCCGTTAACATTTTACCCAAACAAAGTCCCGGTTTTTAGGTCTCCAAACTAAAAGCCAAACGAACACCTAACCATACTCATGATCTCTGTAAATGAAACCCTATTCCCTTACATATGTCAGATAACTCCCCCTTTTTCTCCAACCTTAAAGCTACTGTTAAGGCCCCGATATATATATATATATATATATATATATATATATATATATATATATATATATATATATATATATATATATATATATATATATATATATATATATATATATATATATATATATATATATATATATATATATATATATATATATATATATATATATATATATATATATATATATATATATATATATATATATATATATATACTTTTGTCTATCCGGATTTTACTGATTATGAACATAGAAAAAGTTTGTTATGATTAGGGGGTCTTACCCTAACCTATTTGCTTAGCCACCCTTCAAGTCTCTTATCTAATATATAAACCAACACCCATGCTCATTAGAGGGCTCAAGTGTACTCCTAAGTACCCCAATCACATTAAAACGTTAAATTAAACCCGATTGATTTTAAAACTGTTTTGACCTGCGGCTGTTGTAACCTGTTTTTGACCCACCTCCCGACCTCCAATTTAGTTCTCGTTTCTTGAATTTGAAAGCCACTTCAATTACCTATTCAGTGATGCTTTGATAGCAAAATAAGAGTTTGTAGAACTCAAGATATGACCAAAACAAGTGACTCAAAAATCTGCCCAGTTTTTTTAAAAACGAATTTAAACATGATTAAACCCTAATTAACATCACTAATAATCACCAATCATTATCCTAATCATGTTAATTGTTATAAAACCCCTAATTACAGATCTATTAAGAAATCTAATACATCATATAAATTGATTACATAAAACTTGAAGCCTTAATGCTATAAAACAAGAAAACTATAAGAATTAAATCAAGATTTTTACCTCAAATCTTCAAGAAAATTATTTTTGATGAATCCCTAAATTAGGGCTTGTAAAAATTCGGCCAAAAGGGGAGAAAATTAATGAAAAACTGATTTTTGTGATATAAACATGGTATTTATATGTTTTATTAAAAAGGCTTTTCCAAATTGGGCCCAAGTTGGGTCTTTTGGCCCATTATCCTTTCTTTTTCTTTTCTGGTCGGTTTAAAACCCGATTCATATATTTTTTTTTATTTTTTTTCTTTTTAAGACTTATTTATATATTATAATAATACCTTAAGTTATCTTAATTTATTTCAGCTCCTAAAACCTCAAAACCGTAAAACTAGTCAATTTACGCGTATACTGTAAAAAACGTAAAATATACAGTTTTAAAAAAACTTTTGAATTTTGAAATAAACTTTTAAACTAAGTCCTAAATGACTTAAAACCATCCCTAAAAATACTCCCATGACTAAACACTTTACCCGAGACCTCTAAATGCTAAACCCCAAATCGTAAAAAAAAATACGATTTACTATAATACTTATACGTATACGCAAACACCAAAATAACACCATTTCATTTCATAGTCACCAATTTGTGACCTCATGAACATGAAATAACCGTTCCTCGATTTACTTATGAGTACCATATACCTATAAACGATGTCCACACCAACTTCGTTCACACAAAATAAACATGTAAACACACAAAACACATAGTCACACATAAAATAAACTAAAAATAAGACCGAGTGACGAACCTCAAAACCACGGTTTTCACAACTTCGATCACATCAACGAGGTTTATGGTCGCAACGGAATAAACATGAGAAATTGGAGAATTTTGAGTTGCGTTTATAACATGTTCCTCGTCGTTGAAACGTAAGGTCATTTTTCTAGCATGCACATCAATCAACGCCATCAAAGTGTCTAAAAAAGAAGGACCTAATATAAGAGGAACTTGAGGATCCGTGGGAATACCGACCACGATAAAGTCTACCGGATAATAGAACTTTCTCACTTTCACAAAAACGTCTTCGGCCAATCCACATGCGGGAATAGTGGAATGATCGGCCAGTTCGATAGACATTAGTGAAGGAGTAAGATTAGGAAGATTGAGCGTCTTAAAGATTGCAAGAGGCATCAAGTTAATAATAGCACCAAGATCGGCCAAGGCATAACATTCTTCCATATCTTGAATTGCACATGGAATCAAGAATTTACCAGGATCACCGACTTTTTGAGGTATCCGGTTAAGATAAACTGATGAACAACTAGACAATTGTTGCAATTTCTCCTTGTTGTTCAACATACTATTAAAGTTAGCGGCAAATCGAGGCATCATGACCAAAGCGTCGGGAAAACATACATTGAAATGCTCATCATGAAACATCTTCATAAAAAGCTCAAATTGGTAATTGTCGCGCTCTTGACGTTTCTCCTTTCTAAGTCTCGATGGGTAGGGCAAGGGTGGTTTGGGTTGAGCCATAGGCATAGCCTTTGGAATCTCGGGTTCCAATGATGGTAATGGGTCATTCGTAGGTGTGGCATGAGCGGTACTTCGTAGGATTGGGATATGCTCCTTTTCGACCACCACCTCTGATTCTTCCTCAATTTCCTCCACCGTTGGAGTAATTGGTTGAGGAGTCGGTTCCTCAAGTGTCGTAACACTTCGTGTGGTAATCACTTTCATCTCTCCCTTAGGGTTCGATATGGTGTTCCTAGGAAGACTACACGAAGACGGTTTACACATTATAGCCTCGAACATGGATAAAATTTTATCCTCAAACATAGATTGCCTCTTATCTGCCTTAAGCATCTCTTGTTTTATTTCATGTTGCCCTTGTTCAATCTTTTTTTGGTTTTGTTGTAACCTAGTTACATTACCCTCCATTTTGTTGGTGTGGATCTTAAGCTCATTTGCTAACTCATTTTTCAACTCCTTTTTCAAGTCATTCTTAAACTCGGATCTTAGGCAAATGATCTCTCTTTGAATATTATCAAACCTAGCATCATTTCCATTTGCGTATTCAACAAATTCATTTGGAAGATCTGTCAAGTTTTGCAAACTCTTGTTGTTGTTTTGAAAATCATTGTTTTGATTTTTGTTTGAAACTTGATTGTTATTAGCCCCTTGATTCCCATAGTTGTTACCTTTGTAATTGTTTTTATAACCAACTTGGTTGTTTTGATAGTTGTTGTTAGCATTTTGATTGGGAGCTAAACCAGGTGGAGTCATTTGATTAGAGCGGGTAACTTGACCGTTTTGGTTGTTAGTTCATGTGGCCGCGAAGGCACTAGAAGTGTTACCACCATTGGTAATGCACTCGGAGAAATCATGACATTCACCACAATACATGCAAGAAACCTCAACCGCTTTAGCCGTAGCGAGAACACTTTGTTCACCAACTTTAAATTCAATTAAAAGACCCTTAAGCTTATTAAAGATTTTGTTCTCCAAATTTGACTCAATTTGGCAAGCATCGATGGTACTGGACAATAAAGGTGAAGCCGAAGACGAAGCCTTACGAACACTCGATGTGCTACGAGGACAATAGACTTTAGACATATTTAATCAACAACGCTTCCTCAACCGTTTTACACAAAAAATTACCACCCGCGGCGGAATTAAGATAATCTCTCTCATGATCATTCAATCCATTGTAAAACGTGTCAATTTGATGCAAGTCGGAAAAACCATGAGGTGGACACACATGCGACATTTTCTTAAACCGATTCCAAGCCGTAGAAAAACTTTCATTAAATTCTTGTAAAAATTTTGAAATCTCATTTTTCAAATGCGTAGTCTTAGAGGGCGAGAAAATTTGGTTCACAAACTTTGAAACGAGATCCTTCCACGTAAATATAGAATTGGGTGGCTCTTTCTCTAACCGAATTTTAGCAGGCCCCGCTATGGAATACGGAAAAAGTATCAACTTAATCGAGTTATTAGCAACGTCCTTAAATTTGCAAGTGGCGGTAAGACGATTGAATTGGCGGATATGGTTGTGCGGGTTATCCTTTTCATCACCACAGAAATTTGTTGTTTTGGATCATCGATAAAAAACCCGTCTTAACTTCAAAATTCTACGCAAGGATGGCGGGAATCACAATAGCCTCTCCATAACCCTCGGTGGGTGCTTGAAGTAACTCCATCATAGTTCGATTAGCCATGGTAGCTTCTTGTTCTACGATAGGTTCGGCAATAGGAGACTCCTCACTTGAAAGGTTAGGTGTGGTTTCCTTTCGGTTTCTTCATTTACGTGCACATCTTGCTTGGTTGCGAGTTTGCATAAACTCACGTACAACGTGAGGATGAGCAAAGAAAATTCTTTTTGGTGTGGTTGCGAGTTTGCATAAACTCACGTACAACGTGAGGATGAGCAAAGAAAATTCTTTTTGGTGTTTTTAATTTTTCCAATTCTTTTGTGGTTTTTGATTGTTGTTACTTTTTTGGATTTTAGTGATGTATTAAGTAGACAAAAATCTACAAATCTCTCCCTTAAATCAAATCTCTTGATTAAAGGAGCCTCAAGGAATGAAAACGATCACGTGAAGTGAACGCCTTCGATGACTTTAGAACGTTGGTGGAACACCAAAACGTTCAAAAGGGTTTAATCAATTGAAACCAAGAAAATATATATGATACTTAGATAATACTTTGGTTGGCAAAACCTCGATTAGCCCTTTTTATCTAAACTCAGACAAGCAAGCGGGGAAACGAGACGGCGCGAAACACTTAAGAGACTTTTTCCTTAGGGTATATTTTATAATACCCGCGTTATACCCACCTTATAGTTTGTGTTTGTCAAAATTAAGCTTCACGAAAGTAATTCTCTATTTTGCCTTTTTCTTTGTTTGAGATTCGAATATAATGATCGAGTGATGAAATCCCGAATCAAGGTTGTGTTTTCACACTTTTGGGGTACTTGTGAATTTATTGTTCTACGTATACAATATAGTAATATTTACATAAAAACGAAAAATCAATAATACGTATTAGTATAGTGCTACTAATACAAATAGATATTATAGCTAATATAAAAACAACAATTGTTCAAATCAAAACACAACACGCCTCCCCGGCAGCGGCGCCAAAATGATAGTTGTAAATTCACACTCGTTTAGGAAAAAGAGCGTAATTAAGGTTAGTATTAAACAAGTGATTTAGAAAAACCACAAGTAAATGACCCAAAGTAGTTGAGAGTTCGTTCTCAAGGAGGCTAGTGTGTTGTTGGAAATACGTTTTACGTATTAAGAAGGATCGGTTACTACAACGATAGTCCATGTAATAGCTCGTAGTTTAGTTACATGTCTTTACTTAACAAGCAACACCAAGCCTAGCCTACAACAAGTGTAGGCCGGCCCAAATGTAAGACCAAGCCCATGACAAGGGCTTGGGTATATAAACCCTCTCCTTTGATGGAGAGGGTGTGGTTTTCATTTTTTACACATAGTTCTTTCTTAGTTTCTCTCTCTAAAGTGTGAAATCCACCATCTTTCTATCTCTTTCTCTCTCTAAAAACATAAGCATAGATTTACAAATCTACAAATGGTATCAAGAGCTTGGGATGAAATATAGGTTTGTTTTTGTGTTCTAAACATTTCGTAGATTGTTGGTTTGTTTTTAGCCGAATCTTCAAATTTTTTTTTTGTATTGGATCGAAGTTTCAAGTAGTGTAACATAGGGATTCGTGTTAAACTGTTCTTGGTATCTTGGTTTTCGCTAAAACATCATCTTTCTTGGATCAAAAGTGCAAAAAAGTTTGTGTGTTCTTCATTCCGAAATTTAAGCAGAAACATCCATCGGAAAGTACAAATTGTACTTGGGCTTCCATCGCAATAACCTTACCATCGGAAAGAGTTTGGTTCTACTTTGCGATCGTGGGTTTTATTACTTATTCCGATCTGGACATTCCGATCGTGCTTTGCGATCTGGGATTCTGACGGGTATAAGGAAGTATTTTAAGTCGTTACTCTGCTTGAATTTTGTCAGCTACTTTGCGATCTGAACATTGCGATCTGAGTATTCCGATAGGTTTTGCGATCTGAGTATTACGATAGCTCTTTGCGATCTGGACATTTCGACCGCTCTGCATTGCGATCTAGGCATTCCGATACCATCATCATTCCGACAGTGTTACATTACGATCTGGTATTCCGATCTGGTATTACGATCTGACATTCCGATCTGGCATTCCGATCTAGACATTCCGACAATCCAAAAATTATTCCATAAAAAATTTCGAGAACATATTTTAAGGGATTTTAACATTGTTTTTCGACTTCAACACAAAAACACTTAACCTTATTTCATTGTTCGATCAACTTTGTAAATCTTAACTTATTGAAATGGAGTACACATCTCTTACGGATAAGTCCATCCTCTCGGGTACGGATAATCGTCCACCAATGTTGGTGAAGACTATGTATGAGGAATGGGCTTCCCGAATGGAACTTTATATGTTGAACAAGGAGAATGGACATCTAATTTGGGCATCGGTGCTCAATGGACCATTAGATTATGGTACTGTGACGGAAGGTACGACCACTCGTCCTCGCACAACGGGTGAGTTGACTAGAGATATGAAGATTCAAGATAAATGTGATAAGTATGCTACAAACATCATTCTCCAAGCCCTTCCTCCAGATGTCTACAAACTCGTCAGCAAACATAAAGTTGCCAAAGAGTTATGGGATAGAATTCGTGTTCTCATGCAAGGCACCTCGTTAACTAAACAAGAACGAGAGTGTAAGCTTTATGATACTTTTGATAAGTTTGCCTATGTGCCAGGGGAGACTCTCAATGACTACTATCTGAGATTTACCCTATTGTTGAATGAGCTAAATATCTATGGCATGGCAATTCCTACCTTTCAATTGAACACCAAGTATTTGAACACTCTTCCTCCAGAATGGAAAAAATACGTGACGGATGTTAAATTGGCTAAGGACTTGCATAACACCAATGTGGATCAACTTCAAGCTTTTCTTCAACAACACGAATGCCATGTGATCGAGGCTCGGTTGTCTACACCTCAAGTTCATGATCCACTTGCTATGTATGCTTCTCAACAAAACATGGCTTATACTTATCAACAACCATCATACTTGCAGCAGCCACCACCACACATCTATCAGCAACCACAACAACCATCTTATCAACCACCAATGATGCCACAGCAAGAATATCAACAAAGTGTTCATCAACAATCTTTTCAACAGCAACCACCATATCAAACATCACCATCACAAGCCAACACTTCTCCATTAGGCTATACTCCTCAGCAAGGATATTTTCCAATAGAAGCACAACCAGCACAAGCTTTCTACTCTAATGAACTTCCACCAATCCAAGCACCAGTCTTTACCCCAAATGATACGCCAGCTGATGTTCTAAACCATCTCACCGCCTACTTGTCAAAACTTGTTGCTACTAGAGGATTTCCACCAACAAACAATCAGCTCCGCACCTCATCAAATCCTCGACAACAAGCCACTGTTCAAGATGGTCAAGTGACGGTGCAAACTATTCAGGGAAGGCAAAATTCATATGGACCTCCTACAAGGACTGGGAATAATCAAGCTGTGAATGCTCAAGCTAGTGGAAATGGGAGTCCTATTGGTCCTAAGAAGGTTGTGACTTGATACAATTTCCGAGGACAAGGTCATATGGCTAGGGAATGCACTCAGCCGAAAAGGAGAAGGGATGATGCATGGTTTCGTGAGAAGATGTATTTGGTTGATGCTCAGTCTAAGGGGAAGATTTTGGATTCGGAGGAGTTAGCATTTCTTGCAGACCCAGGGGCAGCAGATACTGAAGGCATTGCAGTCGTTTCCACTTCTAATGCAGCTTATCAAGCAGACGATCTTGATGCATACGATTCGGATTGTGATGACATTCACTCTGCCCAAGCTGCTCTCGTTGCTAATCTCTCTCACTACGGTTCTGATGTCATCAGTGAGGTACCAACTACATCTAATAATATTGATGATAACCAACATCAAGTTGGTCATGAAAATGACAACCTCGAACAGCATTCGGGAACTAGTAACTCAAATGATGTGGTACCCAATTCTACACATTTGAGTGAACCTCAACCAAATGCTACGATGGGTATGGAATCTTATGCTCCACATGATTTGGTCATGGTACCTAAACATATTATTGATCAAATGCATATGGCCCTCAGACAATCCGCAGATTCGAATTCCATCCTAACTGTTGAGCTTGCGTTGCATAAAGAAAAGGTCAAAACTTTTGAAATGGTCCCTCAAGAAGAGAAAATAACATGTTCTGAATTTGACCAATTTCGTTTTGAAAAGATTGAAAACTTGAAAGAAATAGAATCATTAAAAGCTAATCTTTCCAATGAATTAAAAGAAAAAGAGTCGGTTGTCAATGATTTTCAGAAACTTAAAATGGATTTCGAAACTCTCGAGTCTAAAAAGGTTGAATCGGAAATTAATGCTACCAAACTTCTTAAATTCAAAGAACAACAGCTTTTAAAACAATACGCTTCCACAGAAAAGGTTCATCTTTTAACTAAATCATTTAAAGAATTCGAACTTAAGCGTCTTCAAGATTTACCACCTAATCCCGGTTATGCAAAACAAGCTCAGGAATATATTCCCGGTCTTTATGACGTGACCATAATTGGAAAATCGAAAGAAGCACCTTTTGTTCGTAGTACTGAGGAGACACAATCACTTGGGGATGAAACTCATTCTAAAATGCTTTTAAAATTCCATACAATTGATTATGATCAACATAACAAAGATCAATTTTCAAAAAAGACACGCATTCGCTTACAAAAGGAATTAGCAGAATTAACAGTTCTTGTGCCCCAAAGTTTGTCAAATGAAAACCTTCCTAGTACGTCTCCTACACTCGTCAAAAAGGATTTAACGAAGTTAATTCCACCGGTAAGTAAGGCGTCCGTTAACTTAAATACGGTTCACCAACACTTAGCCGATTTTGACAAGGTCATTTTGGAACGTACGACGGCCACGGCCATAACGGAAGGTGAATGGAACTTTGAGCACACTAGAGCTGCGTTTCGAGATGAAATTGTTCCGTTTGTAAACAATGTTAAAGCTTGTCTTCGTAATATTGATCAAGATTTGTTTTTGGAAATAGAAGAAGTTAGACGTGTTTTCAATGAAATGGAAGATGCTTATGAAAACCGTTTACTTGAAATAGAATGGGTTTCACGCCATAATGATCTGCTTCTGAATCAAGTGATGTCTCATGATATAGTTTCTGTCTGTGTGAATACAAGTGTTGATAATGATTCTATTGTGCATAATGTTGAATCTGTGGATACTGTGGTAGATAGTACTTGTCACGAATCTGACGCTGAATTTTTAAAGCTTCAAGATTCATATTCTTCGCTTTCAAAACGTTTTGATGAGATTCAAACACATTGTATTTCGCTTGAATGCAAGCAACAATTTATTCAAGAAATCTTTGAAACGTCATTCGAAGGTGTTAATATCGATGATGCAAATTTTGAAATGAATTTTCGATTGAATTTACAAGCAAAACAGCGTCAGCCAAGTGACAAGGTTGCTCAATCTTTGCCGATAGACATAGAGAAATCTAAGGAGCTTAACTGTGTGAACGTACTTGAGGCCGCTGAGAATTTTAGACTTGATCTAGATAATCGAGTTTCCAAGATTTTGTCCAAAGTTGATAACTTAAAAAGGAAAAATACACGACTATTCGATTCAGTACAGCCCGCATGTGTTGATACCACTGCACAGAATCAATCATTGATTGAACAATTGAATCGAAAGTCAATGGAAATATCTGATTTGAGGGAACAAATTTGTGATAAGAACCTGGTCTTGGCTGAGTTAAAGGAAACACTTCGTACTCTCAAAGGTAAGAATGTTGTGGATAACGCAGCCACTATCTCAGCATCGTCCTCTAGTGCAATCAAAAGAACCCTTATTGCCGTCACACCACTTAACAAGGGCCCTAGGACTAAACCATCTCAAACTTTGGTCACTAAAGATAAGGCGGAATCAAAACCAGCTTCTAATATTCCCGTGTTGCCTTCTACAGGAGTAAGCACCACTACTAAGGCTCAAAGATCTAATCTTAAAAGAAACAAGAAGAATGATAGGATCTTGCCCCCATCTAGTTGTCAAGTGAAGAAGAAAGTAGAAGCCCATCCTAGGAATGTTATTTCTGTTTTGAATAAAAAGAATCATGTAGCTAAACCGAAAGGCTCTGCGGTTGTGCAGCGTTCTAAGCCTACTGTGAATTCTAATTTAAAATGTTGGAAGTGCAATGAATGTATGTTTTCTAGTCGTCATGATTCTTGCCTTATTAACCATGTGAATGAGATGTATGCCCGGAAAAATGGATTAGAATGTAGACCGACTGGGAAAGTGTTTACCCAAGTTGGCTGGATGTGGCGCCCCACTGGTAGAACTTTCACTATAGTAGGAAATATGTGCCCTTTGACTAGGATCACTCCCACTACAGCGAAGAAAGCGTGCCCTTTAACTAGGAGTACCAAGGCTACCAAAACACAAGCGTGTCCTTTAACTAGGAACACCGATACTACTGTAGGAACAAAGTGCCCTTTAAATAGGTCTACTCCCACTGTAGTGCCCGCGAATAATCCAAAACCTAAGAAAGTTGGAACAGTAAAACCTGTTAGTGCTAAAACTATCATTAGAAAACGCAGGAAATCTAAGGGTCTCAAAAATGTTAGCAATTCCGATAATTCTATATCTGTATCTGCTAACACTCCGGAACCAATAGTTTCCAATGCATTGTCTACTGTTGTTGTTGAAAACAGGTGGTCCAAATTGTTCTCTGGTATTTGGACTCTGGTTGCTCCAAGCATATGACCGGAGATCGCTCTCAGCTCAGAAATTTCGTCAGCAAGTTTCTTGGTACGGTTAGATTTGGAAATGATCATATTGCAAAGATAATGGGTTATGGTGAATATCATATTGGGAATGTTATAATTTCAAGAGTGTATTACGTGGAAGGTCTCGGTCACAACTTATTTTCTGTAGGACAATTTTGTGATGCAAACCTAGAAGTTGCTTTTCGAGAGCACACCTGCTTCATTCGTAATTTGGAAGGGGTTGATTTATTGAAAGGTACTCGAGGGAATAATTTGTATACTTTGTCTCTACAAGACATGATGGCCGCTTCTCCCGTATGTCTTCTCTCCAAAGCATCGAAGACTAAGTCATGGTTATGGCATCGACGGTTATCTCATCTTAACTTTGACGCTATTAATCACTTGGCGAAAAACGAACTTGTTCGTGGTCTTCCTAAACTATCATTTCACAAGGATCATTTGTGTTCCGCGTGTACAATGGGGAAAAGCACTAAGAAGTCTTACAAACCAAAGACTGAAGACACCAACCAAGAGAAACTTTATCTGTTGCATATGGATCTTTGTGGGCCAATGCGTGTTGAAAGTCTTAGTGGCAAAAAGTACATCCTCGTCATTGTAGATGATTACTCTCGGTTTACATGGGTGAAATTTCTTAAAACAAAAAATGAGGCACCTAAATTCATCATCAGATTTCTCAAGATGATTCAAGTGCGTCTCAACACTACTGTCCGACGCATTCGTACAGATAATGGAACCGAATTTGTGAATCAAATTCTGCATGATTATTATGAAGAAGTTGGCATATCTCATGAAACATCCGTTGCACGCACTCCACAACAAAACGGTGTCGTTGAAAGGCGAAATCGCACACTTATGGAAGCTGCTAGAACGATGTTAATTTACGCAAAGGCTCCATTGTTTTTATGGGCAGAAGCAGTATCTACAGCAGTGTACACCCAAAACCGGTCACTAATTCGTAAACACCATGGTAAAACACCTTATGAGCTTCTCCATGGAAAAGTACCAGATTTATCATATCTTCATGTATTTGGTTCTCTTTGCTATCCAAATAATGATGGTGACAATTTGGGAAAACTTCAACCAAAGGCTGATATTGGTATTTTCATTGGTTACGCACCCGCAAAGAAGGCAAACCGAATCTACAACCGTAACTCTCGCAAGATCCTCGAAACTATGAATGTTGATTTTGATGAGCTGACAGCAATGGCTTCTGAGCAAAGCAGCTCTGAACCCGCACTTCATGAAATGGGACCCAGTAACATTAGCTCTGGTCTTGTCCCAAACAACCCTACTTCATCATCATTTACACCACCTACCAGGAAGGAATGGGATACGTTGTTTCAACCGTTCTTTGATGAATTCTTTACTCCTCCAAGTATTGTTGCTCCAGAACCTGAAGTAATAGCTCCGGTAACCGAAGTTGTCGCTCCAGCAACCGTTGCACAATCAGATACATCTGCACCAACAATTGGTCAAGATATACCTTCAGCAAGTAACTCTCAACCAACACATGTTTCAACTACCCATGTCATGCCTATTGATGATGAAGAGGATGATGATGATCACGATTTGGAATTCGCTCAAATGCGTGAACTTTCATTCTTTGGTGTATCTATTCCCGACCCTAATCAAGCCGGGTCGTCCACCTTAGAGGAAGCTCCTTCTACAGTTTACTCTAATCCACGGATTCGTGAACATGACAGCAAGTGGACAAAGGATCATCCTATAGATTCTATTATTGGTGACCCTAATCGTCCGGTATCCACACGAAGTCAGTTACAAGAAAGTGCAATGTTTTGTCACTTTGATGCTTTTCTCACTGAAGTTGAACCTAAGACATGGAAAGAAGCTTTTACTCAATCCTGTTGGATAGAAGCTATGCAAGAAGAACTTAATGAGTTTATACGTCTTGAAGTATGGGAACTTGTCCCATGCCCGGATCAAGTGCAGTTACTCACTTTGAAATGGGTTTACAAGGTGAAACTCGATGAGTTAGGCGGAATATTGAAAAACAAAGCTCGACTAGTAGCTCGTGGATACAAGAAATTATTGGGCGTCGACTTTATGGAATCCTTTGCACCTGTTGCCCGTTTGGAAGCTATTAGACTATTCCTCGCTTATGCAGCCCATATGAATATGATCGTCTATCAGATGGATGTGAAGACGGCATTTCTTAATGGTGAAATCAAGGAAGAAGTCTATGTTCAACAGCCGGATGGTTTTGTGAATCCTATTTTTCCTAATCATGTTTACAAGCTTAAGAAGGCTCTTTATGGGTTGAAGCAAGCTCCTCGCGCATGGTATGATCTTTTGTCACAATTCCTCATTACGCAAGGCTTCGCTAAAGGCAAGGTGGATCCTACGCTGTTCATTCAAAAACGAGGTAAAGATATGATTATGGTACAAATATATGTTGATGATATTATATTTGCAGCCTCGACCCAAACATTATCAGATGAGTTTGGGACACTCATGTCTTCCAAGTTTAAGATGTCAATGATGGGCAAGGTATCATTCTTCTTAGGTCTGAAGATATCTCAGAGTCCCAGAGGCATCTTTATCAATCAATCCAAGTATGCCCTTGAATCGCTTAAGAAATATAAGATGGAATCTTGCGACCCCGTAGACACTCCAATGGTGGAGAAATCTAAGCTTGATGCAGATCCACATGGAGTTGCCGTTGATCCGACACTTTATCGTGGAATGATCGGTACTCTTCTGTATATCACAGCCAGTCGACCTGATCTTCAGTTTGCTATATGTATGTGTGCCAGGTATCAAACTAGGCCTACTGAGTTACACTTAGCTACTGTTAAAAGGATCTTTCGATATCTTAAAGGAACCATTAATCGGGGACTTTGGTATTCGAAGGACTCTTCTATTGCACTAATGGCATATGCAGATGCGGATCATGCGGGTTGTCAAGATACAAGGCGTATCACGAGTGGAACTTTGCAACTATTAGGAGATCGACTAATCAGTTGGGCATCGAAAAGGCAGAAAAGCGCTGCAATTTCAAGTACGGAAGCAGAATACATAGCTATGTCTGGTTGCTGTGCTCAAATTCTTTGGATGAGATCGCAATTAACCGACTATGGTCTAGGTTTCAACAAGATTCCGATGTACTGTGACAACAAGAGTGCAATTGCCTTATGCTGCAACAACGTTCAATTCTCCCGGTCGAAGCATATTGACATTCGCTACCACTTCATCAAGGAGCAAGTGGAAAATGGAGTAATAGAGCTTTACTTTGTCCGATCTGAGTATCAATTGGCGGATATTTTCACGAAGGCTTTAGATCGCGCTCGAATTGAATTTTTGGCCGACAAGCTAGGTATGAGAACCTTCTCGCCCGAGACTCTAAAGGAACTAGCAGATGAAGCGAAGGAATAGTCTTGGTAAAACTATTCTCCGTATCCTTGGTGATCATTTGTATATATTGTTTATATTTTTATCCTCAAAAGCAAAATACAAAAATATAAAACCATATAAAAACCATAAAAATTGAAAAATTCAGAAAAATCCAAAAATATTTTTACTTTATTTTTCAAAGGCATGTCTTTTGGTACGATAATATTTACGGCCTTAGAAATGTTGATTAATATCGACACGGCGCCATAAATAGAGTTCGTACAAAAGTTGTAAATATTTCATAAAACATGCCTATATGGCTTGTAGTTATTTCTGACTGCAATCCGGTTTTCACATTAAAGTCAAGTATTTCTTATGAAAGCTTTGACTAACAACGGGAATTAATTTTCTCGGGCAAGGTTTACTTTAAAACCTTGTAAGGGATCAAGTTTACTTTATAACTTGGTCTAACACAAATATATGTACGTTTCAGTGCATTTATTTGTTAAAACAAGAGAAGTCTTGTTTTTATGAAGCTATCATCTCTACAACCATTGCTATCTACAATTGGTATCTACATACTAGACGATGCGACTACTCAACCGACGACTACAGCTCTTTCAATAGAACACGGGTCAACAATTGAGGGGGAGCAATTGTCAAGCATTCATAATCTTCGATGCCGAACGTGCCAAGCTCACTAACTGGTGTCAAGACAACAATACCAATCGTACATGTGGTGTCACGAGATGACTTCAGACATGACGAGGCGACCAACATATGCTGACAAGAACCATTTGATCTTATCATATGATGTTCTCATCTATCAGGTCCAACCTTGTCAATTCTTTTCTAATATGGTGCATATGTGATCATGCTACAAATCGATATCATATCTCATACATTTGATATCATGAAGATAAAACAGACTTGCATTTTTCTTCCCAACACCTTTGTTAAAACTTCATTAAATCAATTGATATTAAAAACATCGATTGGGTTAATATTTTTAATATGGGGGAGAAAATGTGATTTAATATGGGATATTATCACAAATGGTTTGACTTAATGTGCTGGCTCATCCCGACATGTGTGAAATGTTTTTGAATATCGTGGCATATGTTAAGGGGGAGCAAAATGGATTTGCATATCAAAAATGGTTTTCATGGTGACATATACTTACCCAAAACCCATTTGTTTCACGACGATGAAGATTGTGGTGACATAAGGATGGTAGGATAGGTTAAGTCCTATGATTCTTCCAGAACCGGAGGAATCTTCCCAAGGACATTCCATAGCTAGAAATAGTAGTCCTTAGGAAAGTTGGAGAAAGATTGTGAACGTAGCTGAATGCCGACCAAGTACTTAAGTTAGCACTGGAACAATCACAACAAGGTGCTAGTTATGACGTATTGGTAAGCATTGAAGGGGTTGAAGAATGAAAAAGAATTGTAAAGATAAAGGGTGTAAAGAAAGAAGCCCTCCTTACAACTTTAGGTAGAAACCGGGTCAACACATATGCTATTGAGATCATTTTAATGATTCTCGATATTGAAGACAGACATCATGGACCCAGTGATGCAATGCACAACCCATCCCAGCTAACTCAGATATCTCTCAAAAGGTATTTGTTTTAATCACACGGAGACAACACATTATCTATTGATTTATTCACTCCGAATAAATTGGTATTGAAATGGTGGCACTCCTCTCCAGCCTCCGATCACTAAAACCCAAAGTGCACGATCGAGTCTAGAGCCATTTGAGATCATCAAATATCTCACTAGGACACACTTTCATATTTCCTTGCTTATTCACACACTGTGAAAAGTAAGAAAGATTTTAAGAGTCCTACGCAAAATCTTCATGATCTTGCCTGAACATCCGAGTAATAAGAAAGTATTTACAATGAAGATGGAAATCCTTCTTGAGCGAATATCAAAATGCTCATGGTAGGTGACTTGTGCGATTCTTTATGAATCAAACTTGTGATAACTGGAAAGCAACAACTGTTTAATTCTTAACTGAATTTAAACACGTTCCAGGCCTCTACACAATATCTTAGTGATCTTGCCAGAACACTCAGAGTGATACCTTAGTGTTCACAGTGATGAGTGGAAATCCTTCTAGTGTTAACCTCAAACAGCACTTGGTAGGTAACTTACAAGATTCTATACGAATCAAGCTCGTGACAACTGGAAAACAACGATGGTGCGGTTCTTAATTGAATTTCACTTGTTCCAGGAACATGAATTGACGGCTTCAAATCATGCGGATATTATTATCCAAATGATTCACTCTTTATGCTCGCAGTCAGCTTTGGACGGTCGAATAAAGAGAACGGGTTTACCCGCGAAATCCTGTCAGGAAGTTACTTAATTGAAACTATCCGTCACGGGTACGATATCTAATATCGTCCAACGGTCTTCACCGACCGGAGGTAAAATGCTACCGAATTAGAATGAAATGTTCAAAGCCATTTCGTTCGTGTCTACTTATGTTGCGGCATTTGAATACGGTGGCGTTGCGGGATCCAAGAAGAAGTCGTCCCCGCATGCTTATACTTTATGCACTTAATATCTCATCTAATTCAAGAAAGCCTAAAAGTTAAGTCTTCCGCTGTTTCAAACTCTGAAGCTTTCAAGAATTACGAAGGTATAAGTATGTGGGACGTGAGGTCACGAAGAGGCGAAGATCACAAGTGATGGATGCACGAGATCAAGGCAAGAGATTGATGCTCAAAGATTGATATCAAAGATCACATCAGCATGTTCACCAGAAAAGAAAAAGAAAAAGAAAGACGAAGACTACGAGCTCAAGACAAGCATAGTATGCTAGGTTTATTTCATTATTTTAACTTGGGTAACACCCTTGTTTGGAGTGACCTCCCTTAGGGGGAGATTGTTGGAAATACGTTTTACGTATTAAGAAGGATCGGTCACTACAACGATAGTCCATGTAATAGCTCGTAGTTTAGTTACATGTCTTTACTTAACAAGCAACACCAAGCCTAGCCTACAACATGTGTAGGCCGGCCCAAATGTAAGCCCAAGCCCATGACAAGGGCTTGGGTATATAAACCCTCTCCTTTGATGGAGAGGGTGTGGTTTTCATTTTTTACACATAGTTCTTTCTTAGTTTCTCTCTCTAAAGTGTGAAATCCACCATCTTTCTATCTCTTTCTCTCTCTAAAAACATAAGCATAGATTTACAAATCTACAGTGTAAGAAATGATTAACTTTTGTGATTATAATTATGAGAAAAGAAATAAGAAAATGATGACGGTTACGATTATGAATTAAACTAAGACGAAAAGTCGTACACGTAAAACTGAAAAAAGTGACGAAATTTAAAAATTAACCTAAAAATTCCTAGCAAATTGCAATAAATCCTAAAAAATGTAATTAGAGTTTACAAAAAATCGCAAATCACAAATCACTCAAACCTTTTATTTAATTAAATAATAATTTTTTAATGGTAATTAAAGCCCAAAAAATCAATTTAATTAACATAAAGCCCAAAATGAGATTTTTCACTTTGTAAACCTCTAAAATGACTTAATTAAATTAAAAACTATTTTTGAAAAATTTAAAATTAATTAAAACCATTTACAAATGATTCAAAACTATAAAAACTTAAAATAATTCTAAAAATTAATTGAAAGACAATAAAATTAATCTAAAAGTTTTAAAATTCCTAACTTAATGTATTTAAGCTATGTAAAATGAAAAACTTGCAAAAAACTTAAATTTAATTTTTAATAATAAAATAATATTAAAAATCCAAAATTTATAAATAATTATAAAAAGTTGTAAACTAGTTTATTTTAACCTAATAAACACATAAATGAACTTGAGATTACCAAAATACCCCTAATGGGCCTCCAAATGGGCTGAAATGAAAAACAGTCCACTAAATTGGGCTTTTTGGCCCAATAAGCAAAACGTTGTCCAAATAAGCCCAAAATCACCTACTTGACTCAAAAAATAATTTTAAGCACAAAAGTCTAAAGGCCCAAAAGCTGAAAGTGAGCTTATCACAGCTTAAAAGTCAACAACTTATTCTTAATGGGCTTTTTGGGCCATTAAGCCATAAGCTAATGCCATAAGCTATAATTTGACACACAAGTTTATTTTGGGATACTAAAGAGATCTGTGAAAAGAAATTTTGAAAAAGCCCAAGAAATAAGCCTGAAATAAGCAAAAGCTCTCTACAGAAAACGACAAAATAGTCGTTTTTGAGTTCTAGGCTACCTCAAGTGCTGATTCAACTTGAAAAAGGTTTTAAATGACAAAATTAAGCTTAATAATAAAAAATATTTAAAATGAGCCCAAAGAATAAGCTTGAAAAATCAATAAGCACTTATGATAAAAGTCAACTTGTTTGGTTTTCTAGTCAAACCTAAAAGTCAAACCCTAAAAAGTTCCAGATTAGTCAAATGGGTCAAATGATGAAGATTGATCACAAAAAATAAGTTGTTGCAAGTCAAATAAGCTTGAATAGCTTATGAATAAGCTGATGAGCAATTTACACTAGCAGTGGCTAGCAACAGGGGAAAGGAGTTCCCACTGCTTGACTATTTTGACTTTTTGTCTTATATGGATTTTTGTTAAATTCAAACCACACAAAGGCACCCTTATAACCAGTGGGTTATAAGGAGTCAATATCAATCACAAAATCACAAAAACAACAAGCCAAATGATACAGTAAATTCAAAAGATCACCAGATATCACACAGACATGAACAATAAGCAGATTTCAACAAATAAGCAGTTTTAGCAAGAATAAGCCAACCAAATTGAACCAAATGCACACAACAACTTAGATAAATTCAAATGAACATAAATCAACTAGTTTCATGCAATGATTCAAAGTTTAGAACAAGACTCGAGCTTAAAAAGTTACTAAAGAACAAAGAACAAGCATATTATGAACTTTGTTGATATACTTGACCACATATCCAATTTGAAACACAAAATATCTTTAACAGGTTATAAAAACTTGATTTAAACACTTGTTATCCCTAAGCATCCATACAGTCTATGTGTTTCCAAAATCTTAGGTCAAAACAGGCACAATCAAACAAGTTATAGCACAATCAAGAAATTGATGTTTAAAGGCTCAAGACTTGCATATATCAGCACAATATCACTTGTATAGCAGATACCAACACTTAACAAGCACAAATCCTGTCTCAAAATCAAACAAGCACCTTAAATCAGTAAACCCAAACACCCCTTTCACTTTTTAAATCCAAATTTAATAAAGGAATTGTGTGATTTTGTTTTACCCACGCCTAATCTAGCATCATAACATTAATATCATGCAGTATCAAGCAGATTTAAGCCACAAGAACAACACTCATAACAGTAGAACACAAAAATCACAAAATCAAGTACTTTTAACAGATTTTAGGAAATGAGACTCAAACCTCATGAATGTACATCCACACTCACGAATTTTTTAGTTGATGCGTCTAGCTAAACAAGACACAAGCTTCCAATAACACCTGCTAAGATTCAACAAGGTTAAAGCCACAATTTATATAAAACAGAAAGATGAAAAACAAAAGCTTGATTAATGCAACCTTGTTCCCACTCCTTGATTATCCCCAAACCACAAGCTTAGAACACCTTGATAATCTTCTTATCAGGGTGCTATAATCACTTGCAATCCAAAAATTCCAAGGGTTTAAACCAAGAACTTAGCAAAATATTAAGTTTTTGAAAATTATCTAATTTATGCACAATGTTTAAAAACAGGTTTTAGAACTTAACAATCACAAACATATAACATAAACAAGCAAAGATTAAAAGTGGCACTTCAATTTCATCAACAATATCAAACACTTTTTCATAAACTGAAAGAAGGATCTACAGATTTGTGAATAAAGGAAAAACCAAGAGCAAATGTAAATGTTGCAGCCCTATGCCTTTATATAGGCTACAACGATTCTAAGAAAGCTAAAAATAAAGTGTAAACCCTAATGGGGAAGTCCCAAAATTGCCCTTGCAGTTTGAATTTTGGAAGATCATTTAAAGTATCTTGGCAGCTTGTGAGGGTGTAAAGCTGGTTGGAATTAGATCAATGGCTAATAACATGCTTAGGATTAAAGCAGCTTTGTTGGGCGTTGGATGACTGTCACCTTTTGGCATCTTTCTCACAAACGTATGCATGGGTTTTATCATGTGACTTGTATGTTGGTGATGTGGCAAGTTTAGAGGTTGGGTTATGATTAGAACCACCCTAATCACAATTCAGGACAAGATGATGGCTTAATTTTGGTTTAAACAAAAGTGCCCAATTCGTGTTCATAAGTGAATAGTTGAGGTTTTAATCTAGTTTAGGATTTAAATTGTTGTTAGGCGCGTTTATTTAACTAATCAATTAAATTAGTTAATAAAAGCTGTGTGGGATTTTGACTTGGAACTTTGGTGGGCTGTGATTGGCTAGGAAGTGTGAGTGGGGCACGTGTCATCATGACACTGGTCTAGGTAAATATTAATGTTTGACAGCTTTCCCCCCTCTTCTTTCTTCTTCTCTTCATTTGTTGTTTAAGTATAGAAAACTGAATTCCCTTTGTAAATTAACTTTCAGTTTTCACACTTTGGCCACAAAAACTTTTCCAAAAGTTTATCAAGGGTTTTTCTTGCCATTTCTTGATACTTGAAGGGCTGTTTTGGCATTTTCTTCAAACTTTATGGTGTTGACTTGTACTGTTGACTTCTTGGAGGGCTAATAATGACATGTCTTCAAATTTAAGGGACCATTCTTTCCAATTCTTCATAGTAAAGGGTCCTTTTTGTAATTTGACAAACTTTAAGGACCAAACTTGTAATTATGAATAAACAAGGGTTTAAAGTGTCAATTCTTCAATATTGGAGGAACCTTCTTGTACAATCTTCAAATATTCAAGGGTTATTCTTGGAAAATCCACATTAGGGCTTGGTTCATTGTGCGGCTTCGTTTCCCTTGTTTGTTTTTTGCTTGCTTCTTGTGATCTTTTGCCATTTTCTCAATATCCGTACCTAAAATACACATGTAACAAACACAAGCATATATTTGGCATATTTCATGATATTTTATGCATTTTAAGCCCATTTTGGACGATGAGACTATGTATAAAAGCAGTCTCATCATAAACCAATTATGATAGACTCATATACAAGTAATATGTGTGTGAGTTCTTGGGGATGGAATATGTATGCTAGGCCACTGGTAGAGGTATCTACGGAGGTTGAGTTAGAGAAATCGGTGGTAATTGCCATACCACTTGGGGATGGTTCTGGACATTCTCTAGCAACTGTGGATGTGAAATATGAATGGACCCGCCTCGTTGTGATATATGTAAGGTTTTTGACCATAAGAGTTATGTTTGTCCTATAATTCCTAAACAGGTGGTTCAAGAAAAATCTACTATGAAAACGGGTACAGATGATGATGGGTTTATTGAGGTTAAGATGAGAAGGAATCATACCAGTCAGAAGACTTCCCCGGTTTGTTATATTAATGGGTTAAGAATGAGCAAACCGGTACCTAACTTTCATTATCGACGTATTGAGAAAGTTGAACCATCTAAAAGTATTCGTATGAATAATACGGTTACTGTGACACCCCGGGTAGGGTCAAAATATGCAGAGTTATTAACGGAGATGTCACAAGGGTGGATCGATAGCACATAGTTCATAGAGCATAAGATAAGAGATTATTCAAAACAAATTACATGATTGTTATACAAATTTATAAAAATTGTCTTTAACATGACATAAGTAAATTATTTATGTTTACCAAATAGAACCCTTGACGAGTCCTACAATGCATATTACAATGATGCTTGAGTCCATGCACATACCACGTACTAACTTCGTTTTACTAAGAAAAACATGCTTAAAGGGTCAACAAAAAGTTGGTGAATTTACATGTTTAATAATAATTATTTTGGACATACATTAATCATAGGAGTAACAATGCACAAAGAATTTTTACTAATAAGTAGATTACATTTTCTATTACTCGAAACTGAAGCTTAACCTTCAATAGTCCTCAACAGATGAGAACGTAGTGTCATACAAAAAGACACCCAAACCCAGTTCCAACATGGTATACATCTGTTGTCCCGGGCAAGGCACAGTGAGCATGACTCACCCATATAGGGATGGTCAATCCCTAATAGATCTATTTATAACATTCGGTCAATTTCCAACAATTTAACAGTTTCTATAATAGTCAATCGTAGTCAAGTTTATACAATTCCGTTATGTCCAATAAAATAGTTGCATGTTTTCTCCCCCGTAGAGGAAACGTTTATCAATAGTTTATATAGGGCTGTAAACTCACCTGGGAGTTGGCAATATCTGTATAATACACATATCCAAATAATGCTCACGCCAAATGCTATGCCTAATCAAATAGTACAGTCTTAATAGATAGTATAAGAAACGTATGTGTATGCTTATACAGATTTTTAATCAGTTTATTAATGCTATAATATTTATCTAAATAACTATAGTACAAGTATTAACAATATCCATTCAAACTTGTATTTAAGTTTCATATTTAAGTAAACACAACATTTTTTACTTAAAGTATTAGTTTACGTTCATAGTACATAGATTAATAATAACCAATTAAATTTACAATTAAGTTCCATATTTAAGTAAACATAAAGTGTTCTACTTATAATATTTGTTTACGTATTAGCATTCAATTTATTTAACGTTCATATAATTTTATTTCCTAAAAGTATATGAGTACATGTATTAATAATACATATCCATATTGTTTATACAATTTATTCCATAAAGCAAAATATAAATATTTTATTTTTGTAAAGTAAAAATATAAATATTTTATTTAACTTTAAAGTTCCCATAAATTATTTAACATTTATAAAATAATTTATAAATTACAGGTTTAAGAATTTATACTTTAAATCCTTATGGATTTAAGGTTTATCTAAGTTTTACTAAATTTAAAATAGAATTACGGTTAGGGCTAGTTTAAGTTTTGGATTATGGCAAAACTAGTCCCTCCATATTTTAAACAAAGTAAAACTTTCGGATTTTACACATTTAGTGCCTAGGGCTTGTTAAACTTCCGGGTTATGGCAATTTTAGTCCTCCTAGTTATATTTATGTTTTCTAACTTTCCTAAAATGACAAAAACAGTCCCTATGGCTTCTTTAAGTTTCGGATTATTACAAAAATGGTCCTTAGGGTTATTAAATGACAAAATAACTTTTAGAAACATTCCAAAATGCTCCCTAGGGTTTAATATGCCATGGATGGTATGTATTAAACCCTAGACTTTCGGATAATTACATTTTTAGTCCTTGTGTTTAATAATTTATCAAAACAAGTTTCATATGTCATAATTTTAGTCCTTAAGTTTCATAAATTGTCATTTTAGTCCAAAAGTTTTTATAAGTTATATTTTATTATAAAAACTTTTATTTAAATATCTAAAACATTAAAGGGCTCATTAAATGGGCTAAAATATCTAATGGGCTATCTAGTGGGCCTAATACATTTTAAGTCCACTAACTTGTTAGATAGGCATTTAAAACATTTATTGGGCTTAAATACATTTTTAGGTCCATTAATTATTTAAAGGGGGCTAAGCATATTCTTAAGTCTATTAAGATACTAAGATTTGTTAAATGGGCTTATTGGGTCCATTAAGTCTTGGACTAATGTTGCATGGGCTTGATTAGTCCATCAATACTACTTTTTCATTTTATGTAAGTAATAATCTAGGATTTTCTCATAAGCTTATTATTAGCTTATCCATATTTAATTATAAACCTTAATAAAAGAATAAAACTCATAGTTTGTTTTATTTGATGTACCAAATGAGATCTAGATGTGTTACAAGGTTGCATGCAAGTCATAAGCTATAATATGAGCTTATAGCTCACGGCTATATTTAATTATAGCTTATTAAGATGTGTCAAAACTTGTTTTAAGGTTGCATGTACTTATAAGTATCCCAAAATAAGATCTAGCTATGTACAAACCAAGAAACCAAATCAAAAGTCCATGTATACATATATATAGCCCACAACTATAATTTAATCTTGGTGTTTCCAAGATGAGATTTTTAGCTAGTTGTGTGTCTTATAAATATTTATAAAATCCAACATAATTGTCTAGGCTTATTGCATGTTTCCAAGGTTACCATGTATCCAAGAAAAAACAACATATAGCCCACGGCTATATTGTTTTTCCCCAAAAGTTCCCATAAGATCTTTAAGCTAGTTTTATGTTTATTATTTTAAGTTAAACTCTTAACACTAGATCTAGGTTTTACATAGATATGTATGTACATTTAAAATCCATTCAAGAACATATATAACCTACGGCTATATTTGTACACATAAAGTGTTTTAGTGATTTTTAGTAGTCC
Organism: Glebionis coronaria; assembly: GCA_025667525.1. Lineage (NCBI taxonomy): Eukaryota > Viridiplantae > Streptophyta > Magnoliopsida > Asterales > Asteraceae > Glebionis > Glebionis coronaria. Next base: position 292,661,632 of record CM046875.1, read on the forward strand.
ATTTTATATGTATAAATACATATTCCATTATTTAAAACTTGGTACATAAATCATAGGTGTCCATTTAATTATGTCGTGACCTTTAAGGTCATGGTTTTGCATGGTTTTGAGTTACACAAGTTCACTTATGAGATTTATGATTATTAGTTAACCAAAATCCCAAAAAAGTGAGATTTGTAACCCACGGCTACATTTAAATTCATAAAATGGTTCATATGACTTTTAATGAAGTTTAAACATAGAATACTAGTCATAGGTTTCTTTATTAAAAGTTTTTAACCCTGACTAATGGTATTCATAAATATGCCGTGACCTAGATGGTCATGGTTTTATCAAATCTTGATTTTTAACAAGTTTGTTACGTGTGTTTATAGGTGTATGTTGATGCATGCAAGTAAAAATGAAGAAGCATAATGAGTAATAACTTTCTTGCTAAAGTTACCAAGGAAGATCTAGAGGACAAAGGATATTAGAGATCTAATCTTGATGATGATGAAAACCCTAACTATAACCAAACCGTGACCCTTAAGGATTCGGCTAGGGCTTGTTATAATGATTTTAAAGGTGATGATACTACTAAATGATTAGTAGTTAAGATTAGACAAAGATCTAGTGGATTTAATGTATATTCTTTGGATGTATCTGCATGATTTGAGAGAGAAAGGAGATGAGAGAAATGAGATTGGATTGCATGTGAGAATGAGAAGTGTGTGTGTTTTCGGCTTAAAGAAAGAAAGAGAAAAGGAAAGGCAAAAGGTATGATTGCCTTGGTAAGAGTCATTGTGCCAAGTGTAACACTTATCATTTCCTAGGCAACCCTTCTTCTCCACATAATGCATGTGTGTGCCATGTAAGGCTAACCAAAGAAAGGTGGGCTTGTTGTGGGCTTGTGTTAGGCTAGAACACACAAGATAAAGGATCTTGGGCTAGTCCAAGATGTGTATGTATGCCTATGATGTATACACATGTATACACGACATAGATACTTAATACAACATATTTCCCAAGTTTTGTTAAGTGTTGTGTATACATAGTTAGTTGTGCATTTCATTACTTGGCCTCCTAGTTTTTATGTACATGGTTTAAGTTATGTAACTTATTAGAATAGAAAAGGATTGTATAAGTATAAGTATACAATGGACAAGTTCACACACATATTATGGAAATAAAACATATGAGAGAGTGTTCTTAGGATCATTGGGTGACATTTTATTACATTAAATCATGGTAAAATCATGGATTTTACAGCACCACCCTGTTATTTCAGCTTTGTCCTCAAAGCTACTAAAAACGTAGTTATCTTTTAAGTTAAAAGATGTTCTAAGTAAATCGTTCATCTCGGACACTCTCAAAAACGAATGGTGACATTAATGCGAAGTGATCTACATTTGGGTCGCACCATACGTCCGCTTGAGCAGTAATGGAGGCTGCTGCTACTACGGTTGGACAGAAAATGATGCAAAGAGATCTTTATCCGGGTCGCACTATACATTCGATTGAGCACTAATGGATGTTGCTACTACTGTGGATGGAGAAAGCAATGCAAAATAGATCTTTATTCGGGTCACACTATACATCCAATTGAGCAGTAATGAATGCTGCTACTACTATGGATGGGTAGAAAGCAATGCAAAGAGATCTTTATCTGGGTCGCACTATACATCTGATTGAGCAGTAATGGATGCTGCTACTACTATGGATAGATAGAAAGCAATACAAAGAGATCTTTATCCGGGATGCACTATACATCCGATTGAGCAGTAATGGATGTTGTTTCTACCATTGATGAACAGACGAGGGCTTCTAAACGGGGGTCGCGATTACATCCTTCCAAGAGCTGGGAGAGGACCCATGGCATTGTGGATTTGGTTAGGAGGGCAAATCCACTGCAAATGGTTTCTGGTATGAGGAGGACACACCAACATGCTTTATATGCTGGGAAAGCTGGGGATGCACTACTTCTGCATCCTTTTCACTAGTGAGATATGTGTTATATCTCCATACCTGATGGTGAAAATTGGGGGTTGAAGGTAAAATAAAATAAGAAAAAATTTATTTTAACTAGAACCCCTCCTGTGTCAATAACTATACGCGGAAGACTTGCTGCTATACCTCAAGCTTGTGGGATACATACATTAGTTGATAGCACTAAAACTTCTACCCAGCAGAGAGGTTAAGATTATTGTTGATGGCGATTGGGTAGGAAGTTGCAAAGAATCTGCTTCATTCGCAACGGGGTTGGGCGAAAGGGGCACAGAAAAGAAGTACCTCAAATGATGGAAATAAAAAAAGATACCAAGAATAAAGAAGCGCGCATCTTGCATCCACTATTAATGGTTCAAAATTTGCACAAATTTTGACTTCTAGAGAGAGGAAGTTATACTTCCCAGGGTTTGGTGGATGATGGTATTGTCGAACTAACTGGACCCGAAGAGGGAAAAAGGTATGTCAAAAAGCATGGGGCATTCAACATCTCTTTACGAGAGATGTTGATAGGTGTGAAAAAACCCATCCTTTTACCACTTAACTATAATAATAACCAGGCCAAAACGTGTATTTTATGTCGTAAATGTCGGACTTATGCGTAGTTTGTGTTTTTATTCTATTTTAGGACCAAAAGATGAAAAAGGAAGAATACACGGGCTTTCACGTGCTTTTATCGATGAAAACAAGAAAAGACGAAGTCAAAAGATCAAGAGTACAAAAGAACGGAAGCCCAAGGCCTATTCTGAAGATTTATCGAAGAAAAAGTCTAAAGACGGAAGTTTAATGAAGTCGAAGAACTCAAGTCTAATTATTGAAGAAATTATAAGACAAGTTCAATTTATATCAACAAATCCCTAGACGACGTCGAGAAAGACAAAGAATTTAAATCGAGTCGAGACAAGAAGAAATAAAGAAGAAAGCATCATCACATGTACTCCTCCTATAAATACCCTCCTAATATGTCATTAGGAGGGTGGTTAGCTAGTAGTAGATTGTAGTTTTATTTTGTAGGGTAAGTAGGAGTAGATTAAAAATACTTTCTCTCTCTAGTTTTTATTAATGTTCTTCAAGCTTTTTCTTTAATCTTGTGTTAAATCTTTAATCTTTAATCTTTTTAATTCAAGTTTTTAATCATCTTCTTCTACCTTTCTTATTTTGTTTATCTTTGATTCATGTTAATCTTTGATTTTATTTCATCTTAATGTTTATTTTATTAAAAAGTTTATCTTTTTGTTCATCTATAAGTTTAATACAAATTGATCTTTGAGCTTGACATGCTTATTGGCTTATTTTGTATTTAGCTTATTTACTTTTTAAGTTTTCTTAAAAGTTTTGTCTTTTTAAAGTTTGATTTAAAAGTTTTGCTTATTTAAAGTTTTGAAAAGTTCTATTTCGTGCCTATTTAGTTATTTTCATCAAATAGTTAGTTAAATTTCGGTTTTAGCAAATTGAAAAACAACTTATTTGCTTGCTTATTTCAAGTTCTTTCCATCGGAATAGGGTTTCCATATTCCGACCAGCTATCCGACAAGCAACCCTTTTATTCCGATCAAAGGATCAGAAAGGGGTTTTGTTTTTCCGATTGGGATTCCAATATGGATTCCGATGGTAAGATTTCATTTGATATTCCGATTGTGCTAGTTTTCTTGTATTCCGATTACATTCCGACTTTAGTTATTCCGACAGGATTTAGTTTACTACATTTCAACAGCTTTGTTTTTAGTTTATTCCGATAGGATTAGTAGCTTATTCCGATTGCTTTCCGACTACAACATTCCGATTAGGATTCCGATTAGATATTCCGATGGGTTTAAGTTTTTGCATTAAAGTTTTCAAGTTTTAAATTCATTAAGTTTTAATTTCCAAAAATTGCACGCTTCCTGAAATCTCTGTTTTTACAAAGTGTTTTTCTAGTTTTTATTTTTAGAGAGAAAAAGTGACAGTTTTTCTATAATTGCTTTTAGCCTATTTTAATTGTCTTTATTTAGATTTTTTTTTGAACTTTTCATTTTTATTAAGTTTTCAAAATTTACCTTTTCGTCATTTATTTTTAAGTATTAATTTTTAGTTTTAAATTTCAATCTTCCGCTTTTACTTAAAGACATTTACATTTGCATTTTCATTTTACTTATAGTTTCAAATAGATAACATTTCCCTTTATATTCCACCAAGAACGACTGAGTCGCACTCTTAACTAGTAATCAGTTCGAAAAGACTGGATCAACGAACTTTCATAACTAAGTAAAATCTAGTTATTAAATGGCGCCGTAGCCGGCTCTTTTCGTTAAGATTAACGGTTTTCTGTGAGAGACGCGTTGGATTTTTGGATCCGTTCACTCTTGAACGTTATTTTTCTTGTCTACTTTTTAAACATTTTCAAAAATCCATAAAAATAAAAAAAATTTAAAAAATCCAAAAAAATAGAAAAACCAAAAATATTGCTTGTCTATTTTTCTTTTCCTTTTGTAGGTGTGTATGCGTACCTGTGCTCGTTAGAAGAAAGCAATTCAAGCCGACGTCGAAACTCAACCTAGTGTCACCATGGACAATCGACCAATGATCGAGCTTTTGCAATCGCACGTAGAGGGCAACATCGATGCTATTGTCATACCTGAGATTGGAGCCAACAACTTTGAGCTCAAATACAGCTTCATTCAAATGGTCTCTGCTCAACCATTCTTGGGGCGTACACTTGATGATCCTCATGACCATATCAAAAGGTTTCTTCATCTCACTAATACGGTCAAGTTTAATGGGGTTTCAGAAGAGGTAATTCGCTTGCAACTTTTTCCTTTCTCCTTAGAGGGACAAGCCCGGCATTGGCTTGATAAGGAACCGCCACAAAGTATTCTTACGTGGTCGGATTTAGAGATTAAATTCATCAACTACTTTTTCCCACCCTCACGTACTACTGCTTTGCGGAATGAAATCATTAATTTTGAACAAAAGTACGGTGAGACATTTAGTGAATCTTGGGACCGTTTTAAGGTACTTATAAGAAAGTGTCCACAACATGGTTTTCAAAAAAGTGCATCAAATTAACACTTTTTACAATGGTTTAAGCATGAATGACCAAGATTCACTAAATAGTGCCTCGGGGGGTAATATTTTGGTTAACTCTTCTAATGCCGCATGGGATATTATTGAGAATAAATCTAAAGTGCAAACCAAAAGTGTTCAGGCTAATGTGGCTAGTGCTAGCACTAGTGACACCGAAAGGAGACTTGATAAGCATACTACGGTTGTTGAAGCACTAGCTTTACAAGCCGTTAATAATGCCAAAAACACCAATGCTATTAATATAACTTGTGTAACTTGTGGTGGGCGACACTCTTATGCTAATTGTGATAAAGCTTATGATCAATCTCAAGGGGAAGTTATGCTTACAACAACACCGAGAGAGTTCGTTTCAAGCCTAATGTCGATGTTAATCACTTGTCTTACAACTCGACAAATTACTTGGCTCCACCCGATTTTCAACAAAGACTACCACAACCTAACCAAAACAACCAAGGGCCGCCAAGAGCTAATTTTCAAGGTAATGCCAATGTGAGGGGCTCCAATGCAAACCAGGGAAACTATCACATGTAAAACCAAGGTTTTCAACATCAAGGTTTCAATCCTCAAGGTTTTCCACCTTATAACCAATACCCAAACCAAGGTATTCAACAACAAGGTTTAAATTGACCTCATCCGCCAATGGACTTGGTTTTGCAAAAATTTAGCGAACATGAGAAAATCATGCAAGAAATGCAAGAATCTACTAGACAAATTCAAGAGTCCACGGATAGGAAATTCGTTTAGATATTACAAACCCTTCGCCCCCAAGGTGCTCTTCCTTCTACGACCGAAACAAATCCTCGAGCGAATGTGAGTGCTATTACTACTCGAAGTGGGGCAACTCTAGTAGGACCTTCTATCCCTCCTCCCGTTACTCCATCTACACCTCCTCCACCTCCATTTATCCCTCCTACTCCCACACCCAGTACTAGTCCTCCATTACCGTCTCCACCTCTTAATGAGAAGTACCCAAGCAAAACCCTCCACCAACCCCACCTACCACCTCTAAACCTTCTACATCTCAACCTTTACCTGCTACACCCACACCACCTAAACCCAACATCCCTTATCCTTCTCGGTTAGACAAATGCAAACTGCTCACTAAAGAGGATGCTCAAGTCACTTCTTTTATGAAGATGATCTCTCAAATGAATTTCAACATTAGCCTCGTCGAATCACTTGTCCAAATGCCGAAATTTGTCAAAGCATTCAAGGAATTGCTTAGCAAGAAAGAAAAGATGGTTGAGTTTTTCAACAAACGCCTAAATGAAAATTGTTTTGCAGTTATTCTTAAAGAACTTCCAGAAAAACTTGGAGATCCCGGTCGTTTTGTGTTGCCATTCATTTTTAACAAAGATGAAGATATTACTGCCTTAGCCGATCTCGGGGCAAGTATTAATTTGATGCCATTAAGTGTGTGGAAAAAGCTATCATTACCCGACCTTACACCGACAAAGATGACTCTTGAGCTAGCAAATCGCACTCTCGCTTACCCCGTTGGTATTACCGAAGATGTGTTTATTAAAGTTGGTACATTCACTTTTCCGGTCGATTTTGTTGTTGTTGATTATGACATGGACACTCGTATTCGGTTAATACTTGGACGGCCATCTTTGAGAACCGGAAAATATCTAGTCGATGTTGCTGAAGGTGAATTAATCTTAAGGGTCGGGAATGATGCTCAAGTTTTTAAGATGGGGAAGATTACAAGTAAGACAAATGGAAAGGAATCCGTGAAAATGATTAATGTGCTTCAAGAAGAGATTACTTCTACTTTGGAAAGTGTTAAGCTTGATGATTTTGTTGTATATGATAAGTCTCTTTTCGAGTCTTCCCATGATAATCCACTTTTCCAAGACGATGTGGATGATTTTGATGATTCTCTCGCCAATTTTGATCCCCCACCAATTCATGAGTCTCCACCAATCTATGATGACTATGATGATGATTCTAGTTCCGATGGGGATGATTCTGTTGCTTTTGTTTCAGAGTATATAGACATGCCCACTTATGATGATTTTGATGATGTTGATACTCTCTCGAGTGATTCTTCTCATGATGACCTTACTCCTACTTTTGATGAAGATTCTCCACCAAACACACTTGATACTTTGGACAATTACTCATTTGAGGAAGATTTTGCCACTTTCCTTAATACTTACTTCCCCAATGAGAATGATTCTCCTCCTTTGGACTTTGATTATGGTCTTTATCCTCCTTCGGATATTAAGAAACCCGTTCCAAAGGAGAAGAAGCCAGACGACACCAACATCCGCAGTACCTATGTTTTGACACATCTCTATCCACCTTTTGAGGATGAGATTGTGCGATTTATGAGCGGATCTTCTTCAAGGTCTACTGAGCCTGAGTGTTATTTTGCCTTAAAGGAAAAGGTGTTCGATCCCAGTATTGCATATTTTAAGCCATCTCAGTATCCATCTGATGAAATAAAAGGAAAGATTTTTGGAACTTTTGGAGATATGCTTGCACCTCATCACACTTGCTACCACCGTGCTCAACAACTTCTTAAGGGAACCTTGCCTACTCTTCTTTGGCTTGCCTTGTTCGCCTTAAGCTTGTGTTACTTGATGGATGAAAACCATGTATTTGATCCCGGTGGATATGTTTCAAGCTTCTTCCTATGCTAATCAAGGTCGAGTCAGGCTCACGACTCGGTTAACAAAAACAAGCGCTTCTCGAGAGGCAACCCGAGTATCTATCCTTTTTCTTTTGATTTTATAATAAGTGTAGGGGGATACCCTTGTATGTGTTTGTTGTTTTCTTTCTCATCATGTGCAGGGATTCGAGCTTTCAAAGATCCATTCTTGATGACTTTTGATGACCCGTGATTCCGTGTACCCATCTTCCTGGTTCTATCCTAAACACTTTTGATTCTCTATTTTTTTTTTTTTCAATATTAAAATAGGAATCACTTTAGTTGTGTCTTCCTTAGCAAGATTTAAACAAAGTGCACAATGTCCTAAGTGTAGGGTAGTTTAGTCCCACATGCTTAAACATTAAGGACAATATTTATATTAAGTGTAGGGGGACTTCTATAGAAGTTAAGTGGACTTTTCCTTCTATTTATCCTCATTTTAACCGGAAAATTGATTTTTCTACATTTTTCAAAATTTTTGATCTATTTTGGCCTTGTAGTTTTTCCTTTGTTATAGTTAATTTATTTCGTTGCTAGAATAAATTTTAATAAAGTGGTTTTAATTTTTTAACGTTGTGAATCTTTTGACTGATCCCGAGTTTACTTATCCAAGTTTACTCTAGCTAGTATCCTTAACATGTTTAAGTCAATTTTTGCTAGGCTTTTATATAGGGAACTTTAAAACACAAAAGTCTTAACTCTACGGGTTAAGAACAAGAACTTTTCACAAGTTCCTATAATTGATCCTAGAAAGTCGTTTATCAAGGGAACTTTAAAATGCGAATTCTAAACTTGAAAAAGTCTAAGAATTTGCAAGATCCTATAGATGACTTGAAAACCCAAAACTTTAATTTAATTGGCTAAGCATCCACGAGTCTCATTCCTTGAGATTTTAAATTATGGAGAACGAGAGATGATAGAGTCAATTATAAGTTTGGTATTCTTTCATGAATTTATGTGAGTTAATTATGAGATTTTTTTCCCATCGCTTGTTAATAAATATATTTGCAATAAATAAGGTTGTACGATTTGAAAAGTTACTTAGCTTCTAGCACAAGATCGTTTAAAAGTTGCTCGATATTAATTAGAGTTCATAGCCAAGGCATAACTTATTGAAGCGGGATGCAAAGATTGGCGAGTCCGAAAAGGTCCTAACAAAACAGGAGGGCTACTTTTTGTTGCTAAAGATCCCAAATGATGTGAAGAATCATTTATCAAAAATCAATATGAAGGATCGAGACACACGACAAAAAGCAAATACTCCCGTAAAGATCATGGAGAAGTCTATCCAAAAAGGCCCTAACAAGGTATGAGGATAAATAGATCCAAGTCCAAAAAGGAGGCGGATCGTTGCATATCAAAATCCCAAATAAAGATTGGAGAAAAACGAAGAAGTTGTGGTCCAAATATGAAGAATCTCTCAAAACTTCAAGTGAAAAAATTCCTATTATGAAGAGAAGACCATTATTTCATGAACGTCTCTCAAGATTTGAAGTATGAAGTCGGTGCCAAATATCGGTCCGAGAAAGGTCTCAAATCGTGAAGCGAGTTATGCCAAGATATGAACTTTAAGAGGTCCCGAGAAGCAGTTTTAAGAGGTCCCGTGAAACTTGAGGGTGATAAACATTCATGACATTCCAAAACCCCAAGGTAAGTTTTTGATATTTTTACTAGTTTTCTTCTTTTGAATATTTTATAATTTTCTATCTCTTTAATAAAGGCCAAGGTGGATTGATTATGATGGTAAATGTAAAACTTGCTTTGTGATTAATGCATTGCACGAGGGCATTACAATTGTCAAGTGTAGGGGATTTGATAGGTGTGAAAACACCCATCCTTTTACCACTTAACTATAATAATAACCAAGCCAAAACGTGTATTTTATGTCGTAAATTTTGGAATTATGTGTGGTTTGTATTTTTATTATGTTTTAGGACCAAAAGATGAAAAAGGAAGAATACACGGGCTTTCATGGGCTTTTATCGATGAAAACAAGAAAAGACGAAGTCAAAAGATCAAGAGTGCAAAAAGAACGGAAGTCCAAGGCCTATTCTGAAGATTTATCGAAGAAAAAGTCTAAAGACGGAAGTTTAATGAAGTCGAAGAACTCAAGTCTAATTATTGAAGAAATTATAAGACAAGTTCAATTTATATCGACAAATCTCGAGACGACGTCGAAAAAGACAAAGAATTTAAATCGAGTCGAGACAAGAAGAAAGAAAGAAGAAAGCATCATCACATGTACTCCTCCTATAAATACCCTCCTAATGTGTCATTAGGAGGATGGTTAACTAGTAGTAGATTTTAGTTTTATTTTTGTAAGGTAAGTAGGAGTAGATTAAAAATACTTTCTCTCTCTAGTTTTTCTTAATGTTCTTCAAGCTTTTTCTTTAATCTTGTGATAAATCTTTAATCTTTAATCTTTTTAATTCAAGTTTTTAATCATCTTCTTCTACCTTTCTTATTTTGTTTATCTTTGATTCATGTTAATCTTTGATTTAATTTCATCTTAATGTTTATTTTATTAAAAAGTTTATCTTTTTGTTCATCTATAAGTTTAATACAAATTGAGCTTTGAGCTTGACATGCTTATTGGCTTATTTTGTATTTAGCTTATTTAGTTTTTATGTTTTCTTAAAAGTTTTGTCTTTTTAAAGTTTGATTTAAAAGTTTTGCTTATTTAAAGTTTTGAAAAGTTCTATTTCGTGCCTATTTAGTTATTTTCATCAAATAGTTAGTTAAATTTCGGTTTTAGCTTATTGAAAAACAGCTTATTTGCTTGCTTATTTCAAGTTCTTTCCATCGGAATGGGGTTTCCCTATTCCGACCAGCTTTCCGACAAGCAACCCTTTTATTACGATCAAAGGAACAGAAAGGGGTTTTGTTATTCCGATTGGGATTCCAATCTGGATTCCGATGGTAAGCTTTCATTTGATTTTCCGATAGTGCTAGTTTTCTTGTATTCTGATTACATTCAGACTTTAGTTATTCCGACAGGATTTTGTTTACTACATTCCGACAGCTTTGTTTTTAGTTTATTCCTATAGGATTAGTAGCTTATTCCGATTGCTTTCCGACTACAACATTCCGACCAGGATTCTGATTAGACATTCCGATGGGTTTAAGTTTTTTCATTAAAGTTTTCAAGTTTTAAATTCATTACGTTTTAATTTCCAAAAATAGCACGCTTCCTGAAATCTCTGTTTTTACCAAGTGTTTTTTCTAGAGAGAAAAAGTGATAGTTTTTCTATAATTGCTTTTAGCCTATTTTAATTGTCTTTATTTAGATTTTTTTTTGAAGTTTTCATTTTTATTAAGTTTTCAAAATTTACCTTTTCGTCATTTATTTTTAAGTATTAATTTTTAGTTTTAAATTTCAGTCTTCCGCTTTTACTTAATGACATTTACATTTTCATTTTCATTTTACTTGTAGTTTAAAATAGATAACATTTCCCTTTATATTCCACCAAGAACGAATGAGTTGCACTCTTAACTAGTAATCAATTCGAAAAGACTGGATCAACGAACTTTCATAACTAAGTAAAATCTAGTTATTAAATGGCGCCGCTGCCGGCTCTTTTCGTTAAGATTAACGATTTTCTGTGAGAGACGCTTTGGATTTTGGGATCCGTTCACTCTTGAACGTTATTTTTCTTGTCTACTTTTCAAACATTTTCAAAAATCCATAAAAATTAAAAAAATTTAAAAATCCAAAAAATAGAAAAACATAAAAAACCAAAAATATTGCTTGTCTATTTTTCTTTTCCTTTTGTAGGTGTGTATGCGTACCCGTGCTCGTAAGAAGAAAGCAATTCAAGCCGACATCGAAACTCAACCGATTGTCACCATGGACAATCGACCAATGATCGAGCTTTTGTAATCGCACCTAGAGGGCAACACCGATGCTATTGTCATACCCGAGATTGGAGCCAACAACTTTGAGCTTAAATCCGGCTTCATTCAAATGGTCTCTTCTCAACCAGTCTAGGGGCGTACACTTGATGATCCTCATGACCATATCAAAAGGTTTCTTCAACTAACTAATACGGTCAAGTTTAATAGGGTTTCACAAGAGGTAATTCGCTTGCAACTTTTTCCTTTCTCCTTAGAGGGACAAGCCCGTCTTGGCTTGATAAGGAACCGTCACAAAGTATTCTTACGTGGTCGGATTTAAAGACCAAATTCATCAACTACTTTTTCCCACCCTCACGTACTACCGCTTTGTGGAATGAAATCATTAATTTTGAACAAAAGTACGGTGAGACATTTAGTGAATCTTGGGACCGTTTTAAGGAACTTTTAAGAAAGTGTCCACAACATGGTTTCACAAAAGTGCATCAAATTAACACTTTTTACAATGGTTTAAGCATGAATGACCAAGATTCACTAAATAGTGCCTCGGGGGGTAATATTTTGGTTAAGTCTTCTGATGCCGCATGGGATATTATTGAGAATAAATCTGAAGTGCAAACCAAAAGTGTTCGGGCTAATGTGGCTAGTGCTAGCACTAGTGACACCGAAAGGAGACTTGATAAGCTTACTACGGTTGTTGAAGCACTTGCTTTACAAGCCGTTAACAATGCCAAAAACACCAATGCTAATTGTGATAAAGCTTATGATCAATCTCACGGGGAAGTGTATGCTTACAACAACACCGAGAGAGTTCATTTCAAGCCTAATGTCGATGTTAATCACTTGTCTTACAACTCGAGAAATTTCTTGGCTCCACCTAGTTTCCAACAAAGACCACCAAAACAATCAAGGGTCGCCAAGAGCTAATTTTCAAGGTAATGCCAATGTGAGGGGCTCTAATGCAAACCTGGGAAACTATCACTTGTAAAACCAAGGTTTTCAACACCAAGGTTTCAATCCTCAAGGTTTTCCACCTTATAACCAATACCCAAACCAAGGTTTTCAACAACAAGGGTTGAATTTACCTCATCTGCCAATGGACTTGGTTTTGCAAAAATTGAGTGAACATGAGAAAATCATGCAAGAAATGCAAGAATCTACTAGACAAATTCAAGAGTCCACGGATAGTAAATTCGTTCAAATATTACAAACCCTTCGCCCCCAAGGTGCTCTTCATTCTACGACCGAAACAAACCCTCGAGCGAATGTACGTGCTATTACTACTCGAAGTGGAGAAAATCTAGTAGGACCTTCTATCCCTCCTCCCGTTACTCCATCTACACCTCCTCCACCCCCATTTATCCCTCCTGCTCCCACACCCGGTACTAGTCCTTCATTACCATCTCCACCTCTTAATGAAGAAGTACCCAAGCAAAACCCTCCACCAACCCCACCTACCACCTCTAAACCTTCTACATCTCAACCTTTACCTGCTACACCCACACCACCTAAACCCAACATCCCTTATCCTTCTCGGTTAGACAAATGCAAACTGCTCACTAAAGAGAATGCTCAAGTCACTTCTTTTATGAAGATGATCTCTCAAATGAATTTCAACATTAGCCTCGTTGAATCAATTGTTCAAATGCCGAATTTTGTCAAAGCATTCAAGGAATTGCTTAGCAAGAAAGAAAAGATGGTTGAGTTTTTCAACACACGCCTAAATGAAAATTGGTCTGCAGTTATTCTTAAAGAACTTCCGAAAAACTTGGAGATCCCGTTCGTTTTGTGTTGCCATGCATTTTTAACAAAGATGAAGAATTTACTGCATTAGCCGATCTCGGGGCAAGTATTAATTTGATGCCATTAAGTGTGTGGAAAAAGCTATCATTACCAGACCTTACACCGACAAAGATGACTCTTGAGCTAGCAAATCACACTCTCGCTTACCCCGTTGGTATTGCCGAAGATGTGTTTATTAAAGTTGGTACCTTCACTTTTCCGGTGGCTTTTGTTTTTGTTGATTATGACATGGACCCTCGTATTCTGTTAATACTTGGACGGCCATTTTTGAGAACCAGAAAAGCTCTAGTCGATGTTGCCGAAGGTGAATTAATCTTAAGGGTCGGGAATGATGCTCAAGTTTTTAAGATGGGGAAGATTACAAGTAAGACAAATGGAAAAGAATCCGCGAAAATGATTAATGTGCTTCAAGAAGAGCTTACTTCTACTTTGGAAAGTGTTAAGCTTGATGATTTTGTTGTATATGATAATTCTCTTTTCGAGTCTTCCCATGATAATCCACTTTTCCAAGACGATGTGGATGATTTTGATGATTCTCTCCCCAATTTGGATCCCCCACAAATTCATGAGTCTCCACCAATCTATGATGAGTATGATGATGATTCTAGTTCCGATGGGGATGATTCTGCTGCTTTTGTTTCAGAGTATCCAGACATGCCTACTTATGATGATTTTGATGACGTTGATACTCTCTTGAGAGATTCTTCTCATGATGACCTTACTCCTACTTTTGATGAAGATTCTCCACCAAACACACTTGATACTTTGGACAATTACTCATTTGAGGAAGATTTTTCCACTTTCCTTAATACTTACTTCCCCAATGAGAATGATTCTCCTCCTTTGGACTTTGATTATGGTCTTTATCCTCCTTCGGATATTAAGAAACCCGTTCTAAAGGAGAAGAAGCCAGACGACACCAACATCCGTAGTACCTATGTTTTGACACATCTCTATCCACCTTTTGAGGATGAGATTGTGCGATTTATGAGCGGATCTTCTTCAAGGTCTACTGAGCCTGAGTGTTATTTTCCCTTAAAGGAAAAGGTGTTCGATCCCAGTATTGCAATTTTTAAGCCATCTCAGTATGCATCTGATGAAATAAAAGGAAAGATTTTTGGAACTTTTGGAGATATGCTTGCACCTCATCACACTTGCTACCACCGTGCTCAACAACTGCTTAAGGGAACCTTGCCTACTCTTCTTTGGCTTGCCTTGTTCGACTTAAGCTTGTGTTACTTGATGGATGAAAACCATGTATTTGATCCCGGTGGATATGTTTCAAGCTTCTTCCTATGCTAATCAAGGTCGAGTCAGGCTCACGACTCGGTTAACAAAAACAAGCGCTTCTTGGGAGGCAACCCGAGTATCTATCCTTTTTCTTTTGTTTTTATAATAAGTGTAGGGGGAGACCCTAGTAGGTGTTTGTTGTTTTCTTTCTTATCATGTGCAGGGATTCGAGCTTTCAAAGATCCATTCTTGATGACTTTTGACGACCCGTGATTCCGTGTACCCGTCTTCCAGGTTCTACTAAACTCTTTTGATTCTCTATTTTTTATTTTTTTATTTTTTTTTCAATATTAAAATCGGAATCACTTTAGTTGTCTCTTCCTTAGCAAGATTTAAACAAAGTGCACAATGTCCTAAGTGTAGGGGAGTTTACTCCCACATGCTTAAACATTGAGGATAATGTTTATATTAAGTGTAGGGGGACTTCTATCGAAGTTAAGTGGACTTTTCCTTGTATTTGTCCTCATTTTAACCAGAAAATTGATTTTTCAACATTTTTCAAAATTTTTGATCTATTTTGGCCTTGTAGTTTTTCCTTTGTTATAGTTATTTTATTTCGTTGCTAGAATAAATTTTAATAAAGTGGTTTTAATTTTTAAACGTTGTGAATCTTTTGACTGAACCCGAGTTTACTTATCCAAGTTTACTCTAGCTAGTATCCTTAACGGGTTTAAATCAAGTTTTGCTAGGCTTTTATATAGGGAACTTTAAAACACAAAAGTCTTAACTCTACGGGTTAAGAACAAGAACTTTTTGCAAGTTCCTATAATTGATCCTAGAAAGTCGTTTATCAAGGGAACTTTAAAATGCGAATTCTAAACTCGAAAAAGTCTAAGAAGTTGCAAGATCCTATAGATGACTTGAAAAGCCATGATACACGGCTTTTGGCCCGTATAAAAATTAAAGTTCAAGTCTCGGTATCTTAACGAATTGATTTCCGGCTTAAAGTACGACTCAGTTGATTTTGGTAAAACAAAATTTTTTGGTTGTTTATAAATAAAATGTGCAAGACAATTAAAGTAAATGACTTTAAAGTAAATCTAAAACTAAATTAAAGTAAATGGTGCAAGTATTTAAAAGCGAGATGGAAATTAAAAGGCGCTAAATAAAAATAACGCAAACTTAAATCTAACTAAGGCAAACATAAACGCAACTAAAACTAAAACTTAAACTAAGGCAAAACTAAATTAAATCTAAGGCAATTAAACTTAAAGTGCGACTAAGTAAAAAGGCGGGAAAAATAAAGCTTGAAATAAAAAGGCAGAAAATTAAAAACTAAAATTGAAAATACAGAACCTGAAAATTACCTTTATTCGGAATATATTCCTATGCGGAATAAATTCCTCAATGCGGAATATGATCCCTACTCGGAATATCCTGCCTATTCGGAATAAAGTCCCCTATGCGGAATGCTGTCACCTTTCCGGATAAAGTCCCTATGCGGAATAACAGTCTACTCGGAATAATAGCCTTACCCGGAATAATCTTGCTCTATTCGGAATAGTCAGCCTATTCGGAATAAGTCCCTTATGCGGAATATTGTCACCTATCCGGAATAAGTTCTCTATGCGGAATAAACCTTCTATGCGGAATATCAGACTATGCGGAATAACCTATTCAGAGTAAAAGGTCTGCGCGGAATAACTTGCTATTCGGAATGTTGAAAATTCCGAATAAGCCTCGCTGTTAAACCCTTATTCGGAATATACTGGCTATACTGAGTAATCTTGGGAAAGATCAGTAACATAGATCCGAAGAACAAGGAAATAGAAAACAAACGCGGATCTAATAAAAACTAAAACGAATCAACGAAAAGATTAAATCACACAAGTAACAAATCAAGTATAAATCATAAACAAGCAATCACAAACAATCAAACTCACAAAACTAATCAAAATAATCAAATCAACTTAAATAAAGCACAAAAATCAAGAACATGAACATAAACAAATCAACATAAAGATTAAAGAAAGGTAGAATGAGATTAACAAGATAAAGATAAAGATTAACAAGAATTAAAAGAAAAACTTACTTGAAATTAAATGATAATTAAGGTGCAAGACAAGGTAATTAAATGGACAAGTATTTAAATGACAAGGTAATTAAAAGTGGAAGAACTAATTGTCACTATTAGCCAACAAAAATGAAAGTAATTAAGATCTAATCTATATATAGGGGAGGATTAGGAAGCTTCCTCCCCTCCTTCATTTCTTCTTAATTGCGTCATTAGGTCCTTAAGCCTTTAATCTTCATTAATTGCACCATTAGTCCTTTTTCCTTCTAATCTTCTTTAAACATGGACTCTAATGACTTGTGGTTCGGGATTTCTTTTGAACTCGTCTTTTAATTTTTCAATAATATAGACTTGAGTTCTTCGGCTTTTGATAAACTTCCGTCTTTTGACTTTTTCTTCGATAAATCTTCAGAATTGGTCTTGGACTTCCGTTCTTTTTGCACTCTTGATTTCTTGACTTCGTCTTTTCATCTTTTTCTTCAATAAAAGTCCGTAAATGCCCGTGTTTTCTCCACTTTTCACCTTTTCGTCCTAAATCACAACAAAAACACAAATAACGCATAATTCCGACATAAAAGACATAAAATACACGTTTTGGCTCGGTTATTATTGTAATTAAGTGGTAAAAAGGATGGGTGTTTACACACCTATCAAATCCCCTACACTTGACCATTGCCATGTCCTCATGCAATGCATTAGTTACAAAGCACATTTACATTTTTCATCATAATCAATCCATAGTGGCCTTTATTAAAGAGATAGAAAACTATAAACATTCAAACTAAAGAAATCAAAAGCATACCTTGGGTTTTGGAAATGTCATGAATAATCATCAACCTCAAGTTTTCACTTTCTCCAAACCAAGCTTAAAAACGAGATCATTGTTATTATAAGTTATCAAACTAACACGAACTCATGTGGGCCAATTATTCACTTAGACTCCCTTATTCCTAAGTGTATCTCTTATATTTTATTGTTGTCTTGAATGATCACGAGGATACATTGTTGACTTATTTCGATAGTTTATTAGGCCGAAAATAAAGTGAATGATTTAATCAATAGTTAGCTAAAGGACAAAATCTTTTAAAACTGCTTCTCGGGACCTCATAAAGTTCATATCTTGGCATAACTTGCTTCGCGATTTGAGACCTTTCTCGGAGCGATATTTGGCAGCGACTTCATACTTCAAACCTTGAGAGACGTTCATGAAATAATGGTCTTCTCTTCATAATGGAATTTCTTCACTTGAAGTTTTGAGAGATTCATACTTGGACCACGACTCTTCATTTTTCTCCAATCTTTATTTTGGATTTTGATATACAACGATCCGCCTCCTTTTATGACTTGGATCTATTTATCCTCATACCTTGTTAGGGTCTTTTCGGATAAACTTCTCCATGACTTTTGGGGAGTTTTTGCTTTTCGTCGTGTGTCTCGATCCTTCATATTGATTTTCGATAAATGATTCTTCACATCACTTTGGATCTTTAGCAACAAAATATAGCCCTCATGCCTTGTTAGGGCCTTTTTGGACTCGCCAATCTTCGCGTCCCGCTTCAATAAGTTATGCCTTGGCTATGAACTCTAATCCATACCGAGCAACTTTTAAACGATCTTGGGCTAGAAGCTAAGTAAATTTTCAAATCGTACAACCTTATTTGTTGCAGATAAATTTATTAGCAAGCGATGGGAGAATAGGCTTATAATAACTCACATAAATTCACGAAAGAATACTGAACTTATAATTGGCTCTATCATCTCTCGTTCTCCATAGTTTAAAATCTCAAGGAATGAGACTCGTGGATGCTTAGCCTATTAAATCAAAGTTTTGGGTTTTCGAGTTGCCTATAGGATCTTGCAAATTCTTAGACTTTTTTCAAGCTTAGAAATCGCATTTTAAATTTCCCTTGATAAACGACTCTCTAGGATCAATTATAGGAACTTGCGAAAAGTTCTTGTTCTTAACCTGTGAGAGTTAAGACTTTCGCGTTTTATAGCTCCCTATATAAAAGCCTAGCAAAACTTGACTTAAACACGTTAAGGATACTAGCTAGAGTAACTTAGATAAGTAAACCTGGGTTGAGTCAAAAGATTCACAACGTTTGAAAATTAAAACCACTTTATTAAAGATTTATTCTAATAAGGCAAGAAAATAACTATATAAAAGAAAAAACTAATAGGCCAAAATAGATCAAAAATTTTGAAAAATGTCGAAAAAAATGATTTTCCGGTTAAAATGAGGACAAATACAAGGAAAAGACCACTTAACTTCGATAGAAGTCCCCCCTACACTTAAGATAAACATTGTCCTCAATGTTTAAGCATGTGGGAGTAAACTCCCCTACACTTAGGACATTGTGCACGTTGTTTAAATCTCGTTAAGGAAGAGACAACTAAAGAGATTCCTATTTTAATATTGAGAAAATATAAAATAGAGAATTGAAAAGAGTTTAGGATAGAACTGGGATGAAGTAGAACACGGAATCACGGGTCGTCAAGAATCATCAAGAGTGGATCATTGAAGCTCGAATCCCTGATTAGTAGAAGAGAGGAGAGAGCAAACACCAACGGGTCTCCCCTACACTTATGATAAAGAAAGCGAAAAGATAGATGCATGGGTTGCCTCCCAAGAAGCGCTTGATTTTTGATTACCGAGTCTTGAGCCTGACTCGACCTTGATCATCATAGGAAGAAGCATGAAACGTATCCACCAGGATCAAAGACATAGTTTTTGTCCATCAAATAGCACAAGCTTAAGGCGAACAAGGCAAGCCAAAGAAGAGTAGGCAAGGTTCCCTTAAGCAACGATGGAGCATGTTGGAAGCAAGGGTGAAATGGTGCAAGCAGATTTCCATAAATTCCAAAGATATTTCCTTTTATTTCATCAGGTGGATACTGAGATGGCTGCAGAATATTGATACCAGGGTCGAACACCTTTTCCTTTAAGGGAAAATAGCACTCAGGCTCAGCAGAATGGGAAGAAGATCCGTGAAGAAGCACAACCTCGTCCTCAGAAGAGGGACAAAGAGGTGTTAACTCATATGTGCTGCGTATATTGGTGTCGACCGATTTCTTCTCCTTAGAAAGAATGTGCTTCAAATCCAAAGTAGGATCAAGACGATAATCTTCAAAGTCATAAGGAGGAGCATCACTCTCATGAGGGAAGTAAGTGTTGAGAAATTCAGAGAAGTCTTCCTCAAATGAGTAATCGTCCAAAGTAGGATCGAGTGATGGCGGAGGATCTTCATCATGTGAAGAATCGCTCGAAAGAGTATCGGCCTCATCAAAATCATCATATGTGGGCAGCTCGGGATACTCAGAAGTAAGGTCATCAAAATCATCCGAATCTGAGCTAGAATCATCATCATCATAAGCATCAAAGACCGATGGAGAATCATAAATGGGAGAAGGTTCCAAAGTAGAGGGAGAATCATCCACATCTTCTTGAAAAAGTGGATTATCAGTGGAAGAATCGAATAGCGGATTGTTGTAGACAACAAAGTCATCATGCACATTAATCATATTCACTGATTCTCGGCCTCCAAAGGATTTGCCTGTAAGCTTCCCCATTTTGAAAACTTGTGCATCATCCCCGACTCTTAAGATTAACTCGCCTTCGGCCACATCCACTAAAGCTCGTCCGGTTCTCAAGAATGGCCGACCAGGTATTAAAGGAATACGAGGGTCCATTTCATAATCAACTACGACAAAGTCGACCGGGAAAGTAAAGGTGCCAACTTTAATAAACACGTCTTCGGCTATACCAACGGGGTAAGCGAGAGTGCGATTTGCAAGTTCAAGAGTCATCTTTGTTGGAGTGAGGTCGGGCAATGATAGGGTTTTCCAAACACTCAATGGCATCAAATTAATACTAGCCCCGAGATCAGCAAGGGCAGTAAATTCTTCAGTTTTGTTGAACACGCAAGGCAACACAAAACGACCGGGATCTCCAAGCTTTTCCGGAAGTTCTTTAAGAATAACTGCAGAGCAGTTTTCATTTAAGCGTGTGTTGGCGAGTTCAATCAGCTTCTCTTTCTTGTTAAGCAATTCCTTAAATGCTTTAACAAATTTGGGCATGTGGACAAGTGCTTCAAGAAAGCTAATGTTGAAGTTCATTTGAGAAATCATCTTGATATAGCTCGTCACTTGAGAGTCCTCTTTGGTTAGCATTTTGTTCTTCCCTAAACGAGAAGGATAAGGGATATTGGGTTTGGGTGGTGAGGGTGCAGGTGTAGGTAAAGGTTGGGATGTTGAAGGGTCCTTCCTGGAAACATCGTCATGACAAGGCGGAGATGGTAATGGGGCACTAATACTAGGTGTAGGAGGAGTAGGGATAAATGGTGGTGGAGGAGGTGTAGATGATGGGGGTGGGATTGGTGGTCCTACGATGGTAACTCCACTACGAGTAGTAATACCACTCACATTAGCTCGCGGATTAGTGACGGTGGTTGAAGGTAGAGAACTTGAAGTAGAGGGTTGAGTGGAGGGCAAGAAACTAGCAAGCATATTCTTCAAATAATTGGTTAGATTACTGAAGGAGGATTGAATATTATCTCGAAGCTCGGATCTTATCTCATTTCCTTGCTTGGTAATATCTCCTTTAAGATTGATAATATGGCTCTGCAGGTTCTTAATTTTCTCACCTTGGGTTCTCATGATGGCCTCAACATCCGGATTACTGGGTGGGTTTTGTTGGGTGGGTTGGTGATAAGGATTAGAAGCTTTAGGTGGGATTTGGTTGCTTTTATTGTAGTTGTTGGCGGGGTTTTGGTTTTGAGGAGAAAAACCGGGGGAAAGGTAGTTGTTTGACCGGTAACTCAGCAAATTTCTATCCCCTTGTGGTCAAGCTTGGTAATTTTCCGATGAATAATTACCGTAAGCTGCATACACATTTTCCGGATTTCCTTGTGTCGAAGGACAATCGGTGTATGAGTGAGGACCGCCGCATGTTTCACAAGGAGTAGCAACAGCTTTAACTTGTTGGTGTTGTTGGTTTGAAGCCAAGAGTTGCATACTTCTGCTCATTTAAGTCAGCACACGGGTGAGTTCGGTCATATCAGGGTTTGCTGAGGTGGAGGAAACATTGACTCTCGGATTGTTCCTTGAAGAAGAAAAGGAATCCCAGTTTTTGTGGTGAGTAGTCATGTTCTCAATAAGCTCTCTACACTCCTCGGGTCTCCTTTTCATGAATGTGCCACCGGCGGCTGCATTGATCGTATCACGATCTCGAAAAGTCAAACCGTTGTAGAAAGTGTCTATTAAGGTCACAGGGAGCATGTTGTGGTTTGGACATCTATCGATCAAGACATTATATCTCTCCCAAGCATCAAAAAGAGATTCGTCAGGGTCTTGCATGAAACCGCTGATTTGATTGCGAAGGCTTGTGACCATGGATGGTGGAAAGTAGCGCGACAAAAAGCGTTAAGTCATGTCATCCCAAGTGTGAATAGAATTCTTCGGGAGACGATCAAACCATTTCTCGGCATGATGTAATAAAGTATGTGGAAAGAGTTGTAGGCGAAGTTCATCCATTGTTGCACCATCCAACTTCATGCTTTGGGTGATTGTAATGAACTTGTCGAGGTGTTTGTTGGCATCATCATCAGGCAATCCACGAAATGGGTTTGTTTGTACTTGCTGAATCATGTGGTGCTTCAACGAAAACTCAAGAGCGTTGATTTGCATCGGCGCAATCGGTCCTCCTCGTCCAAACATTGTAGGTTGACAAAGCTCCTCCATGGTCCGAATATCGGGCTGTGGAATAACATTGTTGTTATTATTAGGGTGCGGTGGATTATTGTTGTTTACACCTGACATAGCTAAATCTTCTTGAGTCTCGGGCTCTTGATAATTAGAAGATCTAGTACGCATACACCTGAAAATGCAAAAGAAAAAGAAACCAAACACAAAGACAATATATATACACAATAAAGATAAAATCTTTTTGGATTTTTGAAATTTTTTATTTTTATGTATTTTTATTAATTTTTAATTTTTATGATTTTTTGAATTTTTTTAAGCAGGAAAAATAACGCTCACAAGTGAACGGATCCCAAAAAGCAACGCGTCTCTCACAGAAAACCGTTAATCTTTACGAAAAGAGCCGGCAGCGGCGCCATTTGATACACGGCTTTTGGCCCGTATAAAAATTAAAGTTCAAGTCTCGGTATCTTAACGAATTGATTTCCGGCTTAAAGTACGACTCAGTTGATTTTGGTAAAACAAATTTTTGGTTGTTTATAAATAAAATGTGCAAGACAATTAAAGTAAATGACTTTAAAGTAAATCTAAAACTAAATTAAAGTAAATGGTGCAAGTATTTAAAAGCGAGATGGAAATTAAAAGGCGCTAAATGAAAATAACGCAAACTTAAATCTAACTAAGGCAAACTTAAACGCAACTAAAACTAAAACTAAAACTAAGGCAAAACTAAATTAAATCTAAGGCAATTAAACTTAAAGTGCGACTAAGTAAAAAGGCGGGAAAAATAAAGCTTGAAATAAAAAGGTAGAAAATTAAAAACTAAATTTGAAAATACAGAACCTGAAAATTACCTTTATTCGGAATATATTCCTATGCGGAATAAATTCCCGTATGCGGAATGCTGTCACCTTTCCGGATAAAGTCCCTATGCGGAATAACAGTCTACTCGGAATAGTAGCCTTACCCGGAATAATCTTGCTCTATTCGGAATAGTCAGCCTATTCAGAATAAGTCCCTTATGCGGAATATTGTCACCTATCCGGAATAAGTTCTCTATGCGGAATAAACCTTCTATGCGGAATATCAGACTATGCGGAATAACCTATTCGGAATAAAAGGTCTGCGTGGAATAACTTGCTATTCGGAATGTTGAAAATTCCGAATAAGCCTCGCTGTTAAACCCTTATTCGGAATATACTGGCTATACTGAGTAATCTTGGGAAAGATCAGTAATAGAGATCCGAAGAACAAGGAAATAGAAAACAAACGCGGATCTAATAAAAACTAAAACGAATCAACTAAAAGATTAAATCACACAAGTAACAAATCAAGTATAAATCATAAACAAGCAATCACAAACAATCAAACTCACAAAACTAATCAAAATAATCAAATCAACTTAAATAAAACACAAAAATCAAGAACATGAACATAAACAAATCAACATAAAGATTAAAGAAAGGTAGAATGAGATTAACATGATAAAGATAAAGATTAACAAGAATTAAAAGAAAAACATACTTGAAATTAAATGATAATTAAGGTGCAAGACAAGGTAATTAAATGGACAAGTATTTAAATGACAAGGTAATTAAAAGTGGAAGAACTAATTGTCACTATTAGCCAACAAAAATGGAAGTAATTAAGATCTAATCTATATATAGGGGAGGATTAAGAAGCTTCCTCCCCTCCTTCATTTCTTCTTAATTGCGTCATTAGGTCCTTAAGCCTTTAATCTTCATTAATTGCACCATTAGTCCTTTTTCCTTCTAATCTTCTTTAAACTTGGACTCTAATGACTTGTGGCTCGGGATTTCTTTTGAACTCGTCTTTTAATTCTTCAATAATATAGACTTGAGTTCTTCGGCTTTTGATAAACTTCCGTCTTTTGACTTTTTCTTCGATAAATCTTCAGAATTGGTCTTTGACTTCCGTTCTTTTTGCACTCTTGATTTCTTGACTTCGTATTTTCATCTTTTTCTTCAATAAAAGTCCGTAAATGCCCGTGTTTTCTCCACTTTTCACCTTTTCGTCCTAAAGCACAACAAAAACACAAACCACGCATAATTCCGACATAAAAGACATAAAATACACGTTTTGGCTCGGTTATTATTGTAATTAAGTGGTAAAAAGGATGGGTGTTTACACACCTATCAACCCAAAACTTTGATTTTATTGGCCAAGCATCCACGAGTCTCATACCTTGAGATTTTAAATTGTGGAGAACGAGAGATGATACAGTCAGTTATAAGTTTGGTATTCTTTCATGAATTTATGTGAGTCAATTATGAGCTTTTTCTCCCATCGCTTGTTAATAAATATATTTGCAATAAATAAGGTTGTACGATTTGAAAAGTTACTTAGCTTCTAGCACAAGATCGTTTAAAAGTTGCTCGATATTAATTAGAATTCATAGCCAAGGCAAAACTTATTGAAGCGGGATGGGAAGATTGGCGAGTCCGAAAAGGTCCTAACAAGACATGAGGGATACATTTTGTTGCTAAAGATCCCAAATGATCTGAAGAATCATTTATCAAAAATCAATATGAAGGATCAAGACACACGACGAAATGAAAATACTCCCGTAAAGATCATGGAGAAGTCTATCCAAAAAGGCCCTAACAAGGTATGAGGATAAATAGATCCAAGTCCAAAAAGGAGGCGGATCGTTGTATATCAAAATCCCAAATAAATATTGGAGAAAAATGAAGAAGTCGTGGTCCAATTATGAAGAATCTCTCAAAACTTCAAATGAAAAAATTCCTATTATGAAGAGAAGACCATTATTTCATGAACGTCTCTCAAGATTTGAAGTATGAAGTCGCTGCCAAATATCAGTCCGAGAAAGGTCTCAAATCGTGAAGCGAGTTATGCCAAGATATGAACTTTAAGAGGTCCCGAGAAGCAGTTTTAAAAGATTTTGTCCTTTAGCTAACTATTGATTAAATCGTCCTACTTTATTTTCGGCCTAAATAACTATCGAAATAAGTCAAAAATGCATCCTCGTGATCATTCAAGACAACAATAAAATACAAGAGATACACCTAGGAATAAGAGATTCTAAGTAAATAATTGGCCCACATGAGTTTTTGATAGTTTGCTAACTTATAATAACAATGATCTCATTTTTAAGCTTGGTTTGGGAAACGTGAAACTTGAGGGTGATAGTATAATGGTAAGTATTCCCGCCTGTCACGCGGGTGACCCGGGGATCTTGTGTACGATTCGATTTTGTGGAGATTTATTTATCGTTGATTTGAAGACCCTTTTCGTCCTCGGAAAGTTTTGTTATTTTCTTATTATATAGTATGTATCGTTTTTATGAAAAATACCAAAAATAATCTTCTTAATCCTCTATCATGTTTAATTCTTTTTCTCCTAACCCTCTAAATTTTAATTCTTCCTTCGTCGATTGTGTTGGGTGTGGAGAACCGTTATATGGTTTTTTGCCATGTCGGTGGTGCACGTGTGAGCGTTGTGGAAATGAATTACGTCACGATATACGTGTTGGATTTTGTCCTTATTGTAATGAGATTACTTCATGTGGAAATCCGAATTTTTCGAATAATTCTCTCGATTTCAATCCACCTCCGCACCCTACATACGAGACACCCTCGAGTGAGTTTTGTGGAAACGATTCTCATTTTGGTGATGATTGTTCGCATCGATTCTCGCTTAATTACGAGCAAGAACCGAGCTACAATCAAAATTTAATGATAATTGTTATTCACAAGATTTACCGAGTTTATCACAACAATATCTTTGTTGTGAGTATTGTGGAGGTCCTCACGAGAGTTTTTGTTGTCAACCGAGAGATCAAAATTTTTATGAGCCTAATCCTTGCTATAATTCGATTCCTTTCGGTTTTGACCAATCTCCACAATATTCTTTCGAAATTGAACAATTTGAAACAATGAATCAAAGAAATGTTGAAGTTGAAAAGAGCATTGAAGATTTATTGCTTGAAAAGAGACAAATTAATCAAGAGATAAATGACATTACAAATGAATTAGGAAGTCGACGATTTCATGGAGAAATAATTGATGAGGGATTTAGACGAGATTGTGAGCTTAAGATTAGACAACTTTCGCAAGATTATAATGGATTAAGCATTGAAATTCGAGAGAAAGAAAAAATTCAAGAGGAAGCAAAATCTCTTGCTAATCGTGAACTCGAGCGTTCTCTTCTTTTGGATGATGACGAGGATAGTTCTATTTCTTTGAGAGATCTTATTGCTCTACATCCTTCGTCTAGTGCTATCGTGTGTCCTATTCGTATCTTGCCGGCTATTGAGTCCGAGGATTCTCCCATCCTAGATGATGAGGAAATATCTCATGACATCACCATTCCTATTCATGATTCTTCCACCGTGGAATTCGAAAATTCTCTAAGCAAGGGGGACGAGCATATTAGCACTATTCTTGTCCAAAACCCGAGAGAGTTTGACGGTATTTCCAATGAGATGTGTGATTTGCCACATTGTGATTACTCGACTTCTTCTATTCACTTTGAGATTTTATCCAAATCTAATGATGAAAATTGTGATGGCAATGAAGATTTTGAGAATGATTCTACTTCTAGTGAATTTTCTAATGAGGAGTTCTCCGATGAACTTTCTTATAAAGATGATATTCACGACTCGGATTTTGAGGGGTTTACCGATGAACCTACTCTTCTTCACCCATTTCCACCGGGAAATGAGGATGATAGTGATCCGTTTTATGAGAGGTTCACTTTTGAAATTTCTCCTTTAGACCCATTTCCACCGGGAAATGAGGTTGATTTGACTATTCCGATCCTTGAGAAGTTCTCCGATGAACTTACTCATTTAGATGTGGAAGACGTGATTCTTCGTGAGAAGTTATCCAACGTCTATCTTCTCATTTCTAGGATCGAGGCTTTGAATTCTAAGCCTAGTGCCGAGTCTTTCTCTCCATCTCCTATTCCCGTTGAGGATAGTGATCCGATTATGGAGGAGATTGACACTTTTCTTGCTTCTCATGATTCGATACCACCGGGTGTTGATGATATCGACCCGGAGGGGGACTCTCTCTTTTTAGAGAATTTACTTGATGATGATTTCGTCCCAAGTTCTCCTCCCACCCACTTTGACCTTAATGTGCGGGTTTTTCATGTGTCTCATATTGAGTACCATGACCCAATTGATCACATTTCTAAGGGTTAAATGGTCGTTAAAGCTAAGAATGTTGATTCCACTATGGATGAGATTTTAATCCCACCATTACCATGTGCTTTATATGATTTAGGATTAGCATGGGGGGACGACACCGTGTTATCCTTTCCTTTCTCCACCGAGGACGAGGTATTCGATCCCGGAATCATTGATTTAGGGAAATCTCGGCCTTTCACCGATGTAATAATTGAAAGACTTTTCTATCATCTTGGTGCGAGTTTACCTCGGGGAGCATGCTTCGTCCATTCCATTATTTGTGACTACTATCTCTTTTTAGAGATTTGTGTTGGAGTTCTATCTTTTCGTTTGTCATCCGACAACGAGGATGAGATCTTTGACCCCGGTATCGTGCTTTATGTTGGATTTTATCCTAATATGCCGATTTTTACCACTTTCCCTAAGGACCAATGAATGCGGGGATCGAGTCGAGCTCATGACCCGGTGAACAAAAACGAGTTTTTCTATCTTCTTTCTATTTTCTAACACTAATAAGGCTTGATCTTTCAAGCTCGTGCTCGTGTTTTGTTGTGTTGTGATCTTAGGTACGACCCTAATTGTTGAAGACTCTCGTGTTAGGTTTTTGCCGGTCCACTTGATCTTCCATTCTTTGAATACCAAAAAGGGGCACACTTTCTATCCCTTGATTTTTATTGACTAACGTTTTATCTTGAGGCATAATTAATAAACGGCTTATAGATTTGCGTGCTCTTTCCATGCTAGGATTTTGCATTAGACTCTTCGTGTCTTAGCAAGGGGGTGTTACTCTTGAGCTAAGAAACATTGAGGACAATGTTTGGTTTTAGCATGGGGGAGTCAATCGATATAATCGCTTGCAATAGCTTTTGTCGTGTCCAAACGTGTTGTTTTTCTCATTTTTCAATAAAATTTTAAATTTTTTGTGTACTTTTTAAGTTTTAATAAATAAAATAAGTGTTTTTGACACGAATGTAGGCTTTCAATAAGAATAGTTTTTGACTCGACTCGGTTTTTAACCTTAGCTTTTCCTTAACGTATTTGAATTAAGTTTTGCTAGGCTATTATATAGGGAGCTTTAAAACGCGAAGGTCTTAATTCATACGAGTTAAGGACAAGAACTTTTCGCAAGCTCCTATAATTGATCCTAGAAAGTCGTTTATCAAGGGAACTTTAAAACGCAAATTCTAAAACTTGAATGAGTCTAAGAAGATGCAAGATCCTATAGATGACTTGAAAACCCAAAACTTTGATTTAATAGGCTAAGTATCCATTGATGGAGAACAAGAGATGATAGAGCCAATTATAAGTTCGGTATTCTTTCGGGAATTTATGTGAGTTAATTATAAGCCTATTCTCCCATCGCTTGTTAATAAAATTAATTGCAATAAATAATGTTGAACGATTTAAAAAGTTACTTAGCTTCTAGCCCAAAATCGTTTAAAAGTTGCTCGGTATGGATTAGAGTTCATAGTCAAGGCATAACTTATTGAAGCGGGATGCGAAGATTGGTGAGTCCAAAAAGGTCCTAACAAGACATGAGGGCTATGTTTTATTGCTAAAGATCTCAAGTGACGTGAAGACTCATTTATCAAAAAGACCAAAATAAGGTATGAGATAAATGACGCCAAGTCCAAAAAGGAGGCGGATCGTTGTTAAACAAAATCCCAAATAAAGATTGGATAAAAATGAAGAAGTCGTGGTCCAAGTATGAATCTCTCAAAACTTCAAGTGAACAAATATTATGAAGAGAAGACCATTATTTCGTGAACGTCTCTCAAGGTTGGAAGTATTAAGTCACTGCCAAATACCGGTCCGAGAAAGGTCTCAAATCGCGAAGCAAGTTATGCCAAGATATGAACTTTATGAGAGCCCGAGAAGCAGTTTTAAAAGATTTTGTCCTTTAGCTAACTATTGATTAAATCGTTCACTTTATTTTCGGCCTAATAAATTATCGAAATAAGTCAACAATGCATCCTCGTGATCATTAAAGACAACAATAAAATATAAGAGATACACCTAGGAATAAGGGAGTCTAAGTGAATAATTAGCCCACATGAGTTCGTGTTAGTTTACCAACTTATTATAACAATGATCTTGTTTTTGCACTTGGCATGGAGAAGTGAAAAGTCGAGGACAATGAATCTATTTGAGATTTTATCCTTAAGGTTATTTTAAGTCTTTGCAAAATAAAATGTCAAAAGTTGAATAATTGTGTAGCTATAGTTTTAATTGCGTGAGGACACGGCAATTGCTTAGCATGGGGGAATTTGATATGAGTGTATTTACTCATATCATTAGTAGCTAAAAACAATGAAATATTGCATGAATTATATCAAATATTCCTTAGAAATGCTTGTTTCTTGTTTGAATGTGTGTAGGTACCAAGTTCGCGAAAACCGACGAAAACCGACACGAGAATGAAGAAAAAGATCATAGAAGCCAAAATCAAGCTCGACTTTAGAGGATTTAATCATTTGTCGAATAAACGGGCCAAGTGTGTCCCACAATGGGGTAAATGGGCTCAAAAGCCCATTTAATATTCAAGTATAAATAGGAGATTTTTGATAAAGCCCACAAAGGCCCATAAAAAGTTTAAACTTTGGGACGGTTTTAAAATGAATTGGGCTCAAGCCCAAAGTGATTGAAATGAACGAATGTAAGATTGTAATGGGCCTTAGGGTCTTATATTTTCAGAGTTATTTACCCACTTTTTCATCAAACGTGTATTTACACATATATAACCTTCTCACCACACAAATAAATAAAATCAATCCTCTCAACCACTCATTTTTACATTCGATAATAACAAAGTTTTCCCCACTCGTCTCTTTCACCCACACAAACCAGGCGTAATTAACACTATTCATCCGAAACCCTAGCTACTAAATCACTTGAAATAAAATAGGGCTTTTGGTTCACTCGTGTGATTCACACGAGTGGTAATTAATTCCCTTTGAATTCGGAACTAGAAGATGGAAGAAATAGGTGACGTGTTTCCTTTTCATTGGTTGAGACAGATCACTCCCCTCAATCCATCCAATAAGAACCTTCCACATCATCAAGATGGGCTGATACATTGAATCAAGACCAAATCAAGTGAAGAAAGAGAAGGAGGAAGATTCGAATATGCCAAGGAAAATGCTATCGGGTTCAACTATAAAAAACCCCCAAATTCTGTAATTTTATTCATTCCAGTTTTTCTTTAATATAATAATGTTAGATTAGATTTAGGTAAAACTTGTATTTTAGTTTTTATAAGCTTTGTAATGTTTTATTGAAATTAATGAAAAGCTATTCGCAATTACTGTTCTTCGTGTTTTATGTTTAATCTTATTAAATTGATTTCAGTTTTAATCTACTTTCTTATTTAATATTATTAATATTAAAGTTAAAATTGTGAACACATTCAAACCCCACTGGTTTGATCTCAAAAAGTTACTGTAACGTTACTGTGGGTATCAAGTTATTGTTTATGGAGGTGGTTCGATTGATGGTGATGTTTGGTTCGTTAATGGCGTAATGGTGTCAATTTAGATCTAAGGGAGCTCAACGCTTTCCTTCTACTCAAAGGATCCCCATATCAGGTTCAACTTAATATTTATAATTTTAGGCTTATTTGTTTACCAGTTTTCATGATTTATTTAACTTGCTATAATGATTTATTTTAGATCTGTGAGTTTACCAGTTTTCTGTTGAATAATTGATAATATACTTGCTGTTAGGTCGAATGAATATGGGTATAAGTATGATAAGAATGTTGAAATGGATTTGAGATTTAAGTTTTAAGATGCTAGATCGAATCTGGTAAATTTTGATATGATTTATTTGTTACTGATATATATGAGCAAAGTTGTCGACTGGTATTATAATTGTTTACTCATTCGTGCTTTTATCTGCTTATTTGTGGATCTATTCAGTTTTAGCGTATTGATTGATTGTTCAGTTTATTCATGAATGAGTCTGCTGATATAGATGTTAAAGCTGTTCATTGATTATGTTATATGTTATATGTTATATGATATAGAAGTTAAATTGGTAGAATGTTGAATTTGGTTATGTTATATGTGCAAGTCTGCTGAGCATCATGTTATGTTAGGAATTTGGACGTTACTGATTTACTGCTGCCATAAGCCTTGAAAGAAAATGTTGCATTTTAGTTGAGTTGTTTTTAAGTTGTGCGTTGTTTCGTTTTTAGGATTTTGGACTAAGTTTTGATACTATTCATTTGCCGTATGTTTTCAGATTTATTAAGTCCTAGTTAGATTTTAGGCTCGATTTTATTATAGCGTTTGATTTATTATTTAGTAGCCTGCTGATAACTGGTTCGTGTGAATACTTGCATGGTTTAGTATCTGTTAGTTAATTTGACAATACTGCTTAATATGACTACTGAAATGTTAGATTTTGGTTGGGTTTCTGTGTGATTTTCTTGGTTATTTAGATCGCTGATTACTTCTGAATGTTTGCTGCATGATTTCTTCTGAATGTTTATGATTTGTGATTTGTGAATGATGTTTCATATTTGCACTGTGCATTTTTGATTTGTACACTATTAGTTTCTATATCTGCTGAGTGTTTTGATTTTGAGATTATTGCAATAATTTCTGCTGATATTATTTTATATATTTCCTTACCTGCTGGTTAATAAAATCGGAATTCATGTACTGTTCGAAAGATAATAATATCATAAAAAATGTGCCACCAGCAGGTCTCGAACTCGAGACCTGCCCTTCATAGGCCTTACGCACTAACCAACTGAGCTGAGAGCTTTCTTGTGTTTTACTTTCTGTTAATTAATTAATGTAGTAAGAATTTATTTGGCAGATTTTGTTTAAGTAACATTTAATTTACTTTAAATCCGTTTGTTTTTATATAACTTTTAATTTTTACTAAAGTAAATTCTAAATAAAAAGTAGTTTTAAAAAAATAATAATAAAAATAAAATAAATAAAAAAAATAAAAAAAAAATATCTTTTAATAAGTTTAGTTAGTTTAAATTTTAATTAGTTTAAATTTCATAACTTTAGATTTAAATAAATATAGTTTTTAAATAGCTTTGTTTAAAGTATTTTTAAATAAGGTAAATTAGTTTTAAAAAAAAGATTAATTAGATCTTTAAATAGATTAAAAGTTTTAAGTTTTAGATTTTTAAAATAGGCTGGTTTACGATTCATGCACTTTAGGTTAATTTTAATTAGCTTAAAATTTGTAGATTTTTATTGTAGCGTAAAAACCGAAAACCAATTCAAATCTATTGTCCAAATCAAAACAAAACGTCTCAAATTCATAAGATCTTCGTGTACAACGAACTCGACTCACTCACGTGTTTAATTGAATTCGTCATTGGTATTATTAGACTATTACTTTTTCCTAAAGGTAATTTTCTAATTTACCCTATAACGTATCTAATTAACACATATACTATCCACGATACATCAGTGATAAACATTCATGACATTCCAAACCACAAGGTAAGTTTTTGATATTTTTACTTGTTTTCTTCTTTTGAATATTTTATAATTTTCTATCTCTTTAATAAAGGCCAAGGTGGAATGATTATGATGGAAAATATAAAACTTGCTTTGTGATTAATGCATTGCATGAGGGCATTACAATGGTCAAGTATAGGGGATTTGATAGGTGTGAAAACACCCATCCTTTTACCACTTAACTATAATAATAACCAAGCCATAACGTGTATTTTATGTCGTAAATTTTGGAATTATGTGTGGTTTGTGTTTTTATTATCTTTTAGGACCAAAAAGATGAAACAGGAAGAATACACGGGCTTTCACGGGCTTTTATCGATGAAAACGAGAAAAGACGAAGTCAAAAGATCAAGAGTGCAAAAAGAACGGAAGTCCAAGGCCTATTCTGAAGATTTATCCAAGAAAAAGTCTAAAGACGGAAGTTTAATGAAGTCGAAGAACTCAAGTCTAATTATTGAAGAAATTATAAGACAAGTTCAATTTATATCGACAAATCCCGAGACAACGTCGAGAAAGACAAAGAATTTAAATCGAGTCGAGACAAGGAGAAAGAAAGAAGAAAGCATCATCACATGTACTCCTCCTATAAATACCCTCATAATGTGTCATTAGGAGGATGGTTAGCTAGTAGTAGATTGTAGTTTTATTTTTGT
This sequence comes from Glebionis coronaria, assembly GCA_025667525.1. Classification (NCBI taxonomy): domain Eukaryota; kingdom Viridiplantae; phylum Streptophyta; class Magnoliopsida; order Asterales; family Asteraceae; genus Glebionis; species Glebionis coronaria. The sequence continues at coordinate 292,695,308 of CM046875.1, forward strand.
AAGGTATGTAGGAGTAGATTAAAAATACTTTCTCTCTCTATTTTTTCTTAATGTTCTTCAAGCTTTTTCTTTAATCTTATGTTAAATCTTTAATCTTTAATCTTTTTAATTCAAGTTTTTAATCATCTTCTTCTACCTTTCTTATTTTGTTTATCTTTGATTCATGTTAATCTTTGATTTAATTTCATCTTAATGTTTATTTTATTAAAAAGTTTATCTTTTTGTTCATCTATAAGTTTAATACAAATTGAGCTTTGAGCTTGACATGCTTATTGGCTTATTTTGTATTTAGCTTATTTACTTTTTATGTTTTCTTAAAAGTTTTGTCTTTTTAAAGTTTGATTTAAAAGTTTTGCTTATTTAAAGTTTTGAAAAGTTCTATTTCGTGCCTATTTAGTTATTTTCATCAAATAGTTAGTTAAATTTCGGTTTTAGCTTATTGAAAAACAGCTTATTTGCTTGCTTATTTCAAGTTCTTTCCATCGGAATGGGGTTTCCCTATTCCGACCAGCTTTCCGACAAGCAACCCTTTTATTCCGATCAAAGGATCAGAAAGGGGTTTTGTTATTCCGATTGGGATTCCAATCTGGATTCCGATGGTAAGCTTTCATTTGATATTCCGATAGTGGTAGTTTTCTTGTATTCCGATTACATTCCGACTTTAGTTATTCCGACAGGATTTAGTTTACTACATTTCGACAGCTTTGTTTTTAGTTTATTCTGATAGGATTAGTAGCTTATTCCGATTGCTTTCCGACTACAACATTCCGAACAGGATTCTGATTAGACATTCCGATGGGTTTAAGTTTTTGCATTAAAGTTTTCAAGTTTTAAATTCATTACGTTTTAATTTCCAAAAATTGCACGCTTCCTGAAATCTCTGTTTTTACCAAGTGTTTTTCTTGTTTTTTTCTACAGATAAAAAGTGACAGTTTTTCTATAATTGCTTTTAGCCTATTTTAATTGGCTTTATTTAGATTTTTTTTTAAGTTTTCATTTTTATTAAGTTTTCAAAATTTACCTTTTAGTCATTTATTTTTAAGTATTATTTTTTAGTTTTAAATTTCAATCTTCCGCTTTTACTTAATGACATTTACATTTGCATTTTCATTTTACTTGTAGTTTAAAATAGATAACATTTCCCTTTATATTCCACCAAGAACGACTGAGTTGCACTCTTAACTAGTAATCAATTCGAAAAGACTGGATCAACGAACTTTCATAACTAAGTAAAATCTAGTTATTAAATGGCGCCGCTGCCGGCTCTTTTCGTTAAGATTAACGATTTTCTGTGAGAGACGCTTTGGATTTTGGGATCCGTTCACTCTTGAACGTTATTTTTCTTGTCTACTTTTCAAACATTTTCAAAAATCCATAAAAATTTAAAAAATTTAAAAATCCAAAAAATAGAAAAACATAAAATACCAAAAATATTGCTTGTCTATTTTTCTTTTCCTTTTGTAGGTGTGTATGCGTACCCGTGCTCGTAAGAAGAAAGAAATTCAAGCCGACGTCCAAACTCAACCGATTGTCACCATGGAAAATCGACCAATGATCGAGATTTTGCAATCGCACATAAAGGGAAACACCGATGCTATTGTCATACCCGAGATTTGAGCCAACAACTTTGATCTTAAATCCAGCTTCATTCAAATGGTCTCTTCTCAACCATTCTTGGGGCGTACACTTGATGATCCTCATGACCATATAAAAAGGATTCTTCAACTCACTAATACGGTCAAGTTTAATGGGGTTTCACAAGAGGTAATTCTCTTGCAACTTTTTCCTTTCTCCTTAGAGGGACAAGGCCGGCATTGGCTTGATAAGGAACCGCCATAAAGTATTCTTACGTGGTCGGATTTAAAGACCAAATTCATCAACTACTTTTTCCGACCCTCACGTACAACCGCTTTGCAGAATGAAATCATTAATTTTGAACAAAAGTACGGTGAGACATTTAGTGAATCTTGGGACCGTTTTAAGGAACTTTTAATAAAGTGTCCACAACATGGTTTCACAAAAGTGCATCAAATTAACACTTTTTACAATGGTTTAAGCATGAATGACCAAGATTCACTAAATAGTGCCTCGGGGGGTAATATTTTGGTTAAGTCTTCTAACGCCGCATGGGATATTATTGAGAATAAATCTAAAGTGCAAACCAAAATTGTTCGAGCTAATGTGGCTAGTGCTAGCACTAGTTACACCGAAAGGACATTTGATAATCTTACTACGGTTGTTGAAGCACTTGCTTTACAAGCCGTTAACAATGCCAAAAACACCAGTGCTATTAATATAACTTGTGAAACTTGTGGTGGGTCACACTCTTATGCTAATTGTGATAAAACTTATGATCAATCTCACGGGGAAGTGTATGCTTACAACAACACCGAGAGAGTTCATTTCAAGCCTAATGTCGATGTTAATCACTTGTGTTACAACTCGACAAATTACTTGGCTCCACCCAGTTTCCAACAAAGACCACCAAAACAATCAAGGGCCGCCAAGTGCTAATTTTCAAGGTAATGCCAATGTGAGGGGCTCTAATGCAAACCAGGGAAACTATCACATGCAAAACCAAGGTTTTCAACACCAAGATTTCAATCCTCAAGGTTTTCCACCTTATAACCAATACCCAAACCAAGGTTTTCAACAACAAGGGTTCAATTTACCTCATCCGCCAATGGACTTGGTTTTGCAAAAATTGAGTGAACATGAGAAAATCATGCAAGCAATGCAAGATTCTACTAGACAAATTCAAGAGTCCACGGATAGGAAATTCGTTCAAATATTACAAACCCTTCGCCCCCAAGGTGCTCTTCATTCTACGATCGAAACAAACCCTCGAGCGAATGTGAGTGCTATTACTACTCGAAGTGGAGAAAATCTAGTAGGACCTTCTATCCCTCCTCCCGTTACTCCATCTACACATCCTCCACCACCATTTATCCCTCCTGCTCCCACACCCAGCACTAGTCCTCCATTACCGTCTCCACCTCTTAATGAAGAAGTACCGAAGAAAAACCCTCCACCAACCCCACCTACCACCTCTAAACCTTCTACATCTCAACCTTTACCTGCTACACCCACACCACCTAAACCTAACATCCCTTATCCTTCTCGATTAGACAAATGCAAAATGCTCACTAAAGAGGATGCTCAAGTCACTTCTTTTATGAAGATGATCTCTCAAATGAATTTCAACATTAGCCTCGTTGAAGTACTTGTCCAAATGCCAAAATTTGTCAAAGCATTCGAGGAATTGCTTAGCAAGAAGGCAAAGATGGTTGAGTTTGTCAACACACGCCTAAATGAAATCTGTTCTGCAGTTATTCTTAAATAACTTTCGGAAAAACTTGGAGATCCCGGTCGTTTTGTGTTGCCATGCATTTTTAACAAAGATGAAGAATTTACTGCCTTAGTCGATCTCGGGGCAAGTATTAATTTGACGCCATTAAGTGTGTGGAAAAAGCTATCATTACCCGACCTTACACTGACAAAGATGACTTTTGAGCTAGCAAATCGCACTCTCGCTTACCCCGTTGGTATTGCCATAGATGTGTTTATTAAAGTTGGTACCTTCACTTTTCCGGTCGATTTTGTTGTTGTTGATTATGACATGGACCCTCGTATTCTGTTAATACTTGGACGGCCATTTTTAAGAACCAGAAAAGCTCTAGTCGATGTTGCCGAAGGTGAATTAATCTTAAGGGTCGTGAATGATGCTTAAGTTTTTAAGATGGGGAAGATTACAAGTAAGACAAATGGAAAAGAATCCGCGAAAATGATTAATGTGCTTCAAGAAGAGCTTACTTCTACTTTTGAAAGTGTTAAGCTTGATGATTTTGTTGTATATGATAATCCTCTTTTCGAGTCTTCCCATGATAATCCACTTTTCCAAGACGATGTGGATGATTTTGATGATTCTCTCCCCAATTTGGATCCCCCACCAATTCATGAGTTTCCACCAATCTATGATGACTATGATGATGATTCTAGTTCCGATGGGGATGATTCTGCTGCTTTTGTTTCAGTGTATCCAGAAATGCCCACTTATGATGATTTTTATGATGTTGATACTCTCTCGAGTGATTCTTCTCATGATGACCTTACTCCTACTTTTGATGAAGATTCTCCACCAAACACACTTGATACTTTGGACTATTACTCATTTGAGGAAGATTTTGCCACTTTCCTTAATACTTACTTCCCTAATGAGAATGATTCTCCTCCTTTGCACTTTGATTATGGTCTTTATCCTCCTTCGGATATTAAGAAACCCGTTCCAAAGGAGAAGAATCTAGACGACACCAACATCCGCAGTACCTATGTTTTGACACCTCTCTATCCACCTTCTGAGGATGAGATTGTGCGATTTATGAGCGGATCTTCTTCAAGGTCTACTGAGCCTGAGTGTTATTTTCCCTTAAAGGAAAAGGTGTTCGATCCTGGTATTGCAATTTTTAAGCCATCTTAATATCCATCTGATGAAATAAAAGGAAAGATTTTTGGAACTTTGGATAGATGCTTGCACCTCATCACACTTGCTACCACCATGCTCAACAACTGCTTAAGGGAACCTTGCCTACTCTTGTTTGGCTTGCCTTGTTCGCCTTAAGCTTGTGTTACTTGATGGATGAAAACCATGTATTTGATCCCGGTGGATATGTTTCAAGCTTCTTCCTATGCTAATGAAGGTCGAGTAAGGCTCACGACTCGGTTAACAAATACAAGCGCTTCTCGGGAGGCAACCCGAGTATTTATCCTTTTTCTTTTGTTTTTATAATAAGTGGAGGGGAGACCCTAGTATGTGTTTGTTGTTTTCTTTCTTATCATGTGTAGGTATTCGAGCTTTCAAATATCCATTCTTGATGACTTTTGACGATCCGTGATTCCGTGTACCCTTCTTCCCGGTTCTATCCTAAACTCTTTTGATTCTATATTTTATATTTATTATTTTTTTTCAATATTAAAATAGGAATCACTTTAGTTTTCTCTTCCTTAGCAAGATTTAAACAAAGTGAACAATGTCCTAAGTGTAGCGGAGTTTACTCCCACATGCTTAAACATTGAGGACAATGCTTATATTAAGTGTAGGGGGACTTCTATCGAAGTTAAGTGGACTTTTCCTTGTATTTGTCCTCATTTTAACCGGAAAATTGATTTTTCGACATTTTTCAAAATTTTTGATCTATTTTGGCCTTGTAGTTTTTCCTTTGTTATAGTTATTTTATTTCGTTGCTAGAATAAATTTTAATAAAGTGGTTTTAATTTTTAAACGTTGTGAATCTTTTGACTCAACCCGAGTTTACTTATCCAAGTTTACTCTAGCTAGTATCCTAATAAGTGTGTAAACACTTATCCTTTTGCCACTAAAATTAAGGAAAAACAAGACCTAATCATGTGTTTAATATCGTAAAAGTCGGAATTACGCGTGGTTTTGTGTTTTTGTGTTAAAATAGGTACAAATGATCAAAAGGAAAGAAAACACTGGATTTCACGGTCAAATGTTGAAGAAAAATCCAAAAAGAGACGAAGACAAAGTCAAAAGATCAAAAGTGTGCCAATGATCACGAAAACCAGCAATTCGACACGGTTTTGAAGAAATAAACAAGAAAGCCGAAATCGAGCTCGTTTTAGTGGATTTAATCTTTATGAAGATTTTTAAGCTTTGTGGGTCCCACATTCGGATTAATGGGCTCAAAGGCCCATTTATGGGATATTAAATCAAAAGCCCAAAATGTTTGAAGACATAAGGAAGTATTGAGCCCAAGCCCAAACTGCCAATATTGAGATGGTGAAGTAGAATCAATGGGGTAAAAGCCCATTAGGGTAAAATGTGTGGACGAATGCTATAAAGTGAAAACAAGTTTTCACAAACCGGTCAAACACCATAGTCAACATCACACACGTGTCTACTTACTTCCTACCCCACTCACGTTTAATAAATTACCACCCATCCCACTCCCATTTGGACGTTACAAACAAGAAACATTCATCCCTCATCTCTCTCTCAACCCTAAATAAACGCAGACAAGTTTTTACTATTCCCAAACCCTAATCACCAATTTTACCCATAAAAATTGGGGGTTTTACCCTTATTGGTTAATTCACATAATGAGGAAATAAATCCCCATATGAATCGGAGATGACACCAAGGAGTGGTCCTCATCTCTAAATCCGACGTGGCCTAAATCCCTTTGTTTTGATTGGCTCACACACCTCTCCACCACTACCTCATCCAATAAGAATGATCCACATCACCCTCAAACTAGCACAACAAACAAAAAAGTGCCATGCTGGCAATCCAAGTGAAAGAAAAAGTATCTTCAGCCGTTAGATGGAGAAGAGAAGAGAGAGAAAGAAGGAAAAAAACGTGTTTGACGGCTAGGATTTAATTGCTTACTCAAGAAGAATCAGAAGAGGGTTTCCAGGGTTTCTCCTATAAAAACCCCTCATAACTGTAATTTTGAAATGCCTTTCTTTTTAGTTTAATTTTTATTTTATAAAAAAATAGAATTAGGGTTTATTGTAATTTCCTTTTTAAAAGTATTGTAATCAAATTTTTATTATTAATAAAATTATTATTCAGTTAAATTTTTGTCTCGTTTGATTATTATTGCAATTTAATCTTGCTTCTGTTTTTTTATTAAATAATTATTTAAGTAAAAAGTTGGTAGTAATTTACCCTACTTGGAAATGATTAAAATAAATATATCTTGGTTCGGGTTACTGTTCATAATACGAAGGTGATGATGATGGAGTTTGGGTAAAACGGTGGTGTTTGTTCGTTGTTTCGGTTCATAGGGGGTTCAGCGCCACCCTACTGCCCAACGGAAATCGTCAATAGGTTTGTTCTTCTTTTTATTTTATTGTCAAGTTGATGTTTATTTAGTTTATCTGTTTAAGATTTGATGTTGATTTGGATCTGCTAGGTTTGATTGCTGTCTGCTTATGCTTAGTAATATTTGCTTTATCTGCTTTTGTTTTGAGTTATATTAGATCTGCTAGGTTTGATTTATCTGTTTAAGTTTGGTAGGATTTTGAGTAGTTACTGTTTAGTTTCTGTTGGATTATAGTTTATTTGGATCTGCTTATGTTGTTTTAATCTGCTTGTGTTGGTGCGAATTACCGTTTGAATCAGCTTATGTTTATTTTCGGATTAATATTAGTTGATTGGTTTTGAGTTTTGTTTGGTTTTACTCATAGTTTGATTTTCTTATTTTAAATTGCTTATTTAGCTTATATGATCATTTGGTTTGCTTATTGTTTTATTTTAGTTAAGTTTGTTTAGCTTATTTAGTCTATTTCTTATTTGCTTGGTTGCTTAACTGATTTATGCTTATTATTGTTAGTTATTTTTAAGTTTTAGTTTTAACTGCTTATTTGGCTAATTCGTTTAAACTGCTTATTTGGTAACTGTCATACCTTATTTGGTTTGTTCGTTTTTGCTTATATTACTGCTTAAATAACAGACTCTTTTGGTCTGTTATTTTGATTTTAATGTCCAAAAAAAATAAAGTCCAAAAACGTCCCTAACCGGACTCGAACCCTGGACCTCCTGTCCAGCAGTCATACGACATAACCAATTGAGCTAGCACCTTTCTTGTGTTTTATTCTGTTTAGTTTAATTAATATAGGGTTTTAATGAGCTGGCAGTTTTAATCAAATATAGTTTAATACAAGTTTTAAGTTTTGTTAAATTTTAATTAAAAGTATTTTAATAGTTTTTATTATATTCAGTTTTGAAATTAAAAATAATAAAAACACAAAAAATATATTTTATTTAAATTTAGTTTAAATTTTATTTAATATAGATTAGTTTTGTTTAAAAAAGTTTTAGTTTAAAATTAAGTTAGTTTTATTTGAAAATATTTTAAAGTAGATTTTATTTAAATTTCAAAATAGTTAAAAATAGTTTTTAAATATTTAAATAGTAAGCTTTTAGTTAATTAAATTAGATTCAATTTTAAAATAGATTAAATAGTGTTTTATTATATAGTCTTTTAGTTTAAAAATAACAAAAAAGGTTTTAGTTACCAAAAACAAGTTAATCCACGTTAATTTGAGATCAAATTCGAGTGAGTCGAGGAAAACGAACATTAATTGCTTAATTGGACTAAAAATCCTTATATTAAATTGGCGCCGCTGCCGCTTCGCTCGTTACGATTGACGATTTCGTGAGACGTTTGGATTTTGGGATCCGTTCATTTTGAACGTTAATTTTCTTGCAATAAAAATCAAAAACACAAAAAAATCAAAACCTTAAAAATACAAAAAAATTAAAAATCACAAAAAGCAAATTCTTTACTAAGATTTGCACCAAAAAAATTAAAAAAAATCCAAAAGTAATACTTTTTCCTAAAAGTATTACACCAAAAATATTACGTATTATTTTTATTTTTCTTATTTCGATTTCTTTCGTTTTTATTGTGAATATATATTTTTTTTAAAAATACAAAAAGATTTTTCATTTATTATATTATATTACGTAAAACATTAATTTACCTACTTTTCAAATAAGCCTTAGTTGGGATTTCATCACCTAACTATTGTATTCGCTTTGTGCCACCTCGTTTCCCCGCTTGCATGTGCGTATATTGAGAGGGACGACCGATTATTGGGTTTCCAACTCAAGTAGTAATTAAGTATATATTTTTGTAGATTTTTCATATTGCACCTCGAGAGGGAGAAGCCTTTTCCTCTCAAAGTCGACCGAAGTCACCTACCTCATTCTAAGTTTTAATTGTATGCGCACTCGCGCGCGTACATACATACCGATTGGTGTACCAAATACTTCTAATTCTTCTAAAAAGAAGAAGAAGAAAAACAAAAAGACCGTCATTAAAGCCGATCCCGAGAATCGAGCTTTGAACAACACGATGGCAACGGATAATCGACCAATGATTGATATTCTCCGATCTCACGTTGAAGGAAACGATGAAGCGATTGTGGTGCCGGATATTGGAGCTAATAACTTTGAACTTAAAACGGGTTTTATTCAAATGGTTTCCGCTACACCATTTTTAGGCCGTACTAATGATGACCCGCACGCTCATATCAAACGTTTCATACAATTAGCCAACACCGTCAAATACAATGGGGTGCCACAAGAGGCCATTCGTTTACAACACTTTCCTTTTTCCCTCGAGGGACAAGCCCAGATTTGGCTTGATAAGGAACCACCCCAAAGTATTACCACATGGATTGACTTAGAGACCAAGTTCATAAACTACTTTTTCCCACCATCACGGACCACTTCTTTAAGGAATGAGATCATCACCTTTGAACAACAATATGGGGAAACGTTTAGTGAGTCTTGGGATCGATTTAAAGAGCTTTTAAGAAAATGTCCACAACACGGTTTCACTAAAGTGCATCAAATTAATACATTTTACAATGGTTTAACTCTAAATGACCAAGACTCACTTAATAGTGCCACGGGGGGCAATATTCTTATGAAATCAATGAACGAGGCTTGGGCCATAATTGAAAACAAGGCTAAAGTGCAAACCAAGAGTGGTAGGGCCACTATGGTAAGTGCTAGTTCTAGTGAGAATGATAAGAGAATTGTTAAGCTTACGTCGCTTATTGAATCAATTGCTCTAAAAACCGAAGCCCTCACTACACATGTGAATGCCGTGAAAGAAACTTGTGAAACGTGTGAGACTTGTGGTGGACCACATTCGTACTATAATTGTGACAAGGTTTACAATAATCAACAAGAAGTTTACGCTTATAACAACAATGAAAATGAGCGGATTCATTTTAAACCAAATGTTGATGTTAACCATTTGTCTTACAAGTCTAATAACTATTTGGCTCCCCCGGGTTTTGTAGCACCACAAAGACCACCCCCACCCGCCCAAAATAGGAACCAAGGTCCTAACGGGGTAATTTTCAAGGAAATTCTAATCAACGGGGTTTTAATCAAAATCAAGGGAATTTTCAATGGCAAAACCAAGGGTTCAATAATCAAAATCAAGGATTTAATAACCAAGGTTTTCAAAATCAAGGATTTAATCAAGGTTATAATCAATATCAAAACCAAGGTTTTCCTAATCAAGGTTTTAACAATCAAGGGTATAATCAAATGAACATGCATAATCCTCAAATGGACTTGGTTCTACAAAAATTGATCGACCATGAACGAATTATGAGAGAGATGCAAGAATCAACCGATAAGAATTTTTTGACTATGATTCAAACCCTTCGTCCCCAAGGTGCCCTCCCTTCGAACACCGTGACCAATCCTAGGGCTAATGTTAATGCTATCACTACTAGGAGCGGTAAGACCACCGTAGAACCTTCCTATCCCCCATCTAACCAAGGACCCGAGATACCTTCTTCTTCTACCCAAACTCCTTCTTCTTCTTCTTGTGACATACCACCCGTTATGCCTTCGTCTACACCTTATGTTCCACCGATACCTAAATTTTCTACTACACCTTTGGTTCCCAAACCGGTTCTTTCACCTTCCATTTCTACTCCTCCTCCACCAAAGGATGTGAGTGAGCAATCCACTCCAAAGCCTTCATCTCAACCCAATATACCTTATCCCTCAAGGTTGCGGAAAGAGAAATTGAAGAATAAGGATGATATTCAAGTTTCGAACTTCCTAAAAATGTTCAAACAATTGAATTTTAATATCACCTTTGCCGAGGCACTCGCTCACATGCCTAAGTACGCAAAGATGTTTAAGGATCTTTTAAGTGATAAGGAAAATTTGCTCGATATTGCCAATACCCAATTGAATGAAAATTGTTCTGCGGTTCTTTTGAGAAAATTACCGGTTAAGTTAGGAGATCCCGGTCGATTCCTTATTCCTTGTAATTTTCCGGGTGTTGAGAATTGTATGGCATTGGAGGATCTCGGAGCAAGTATCAATAAACAATTATCTTTACCCGAGCTAGTCCCCACTAGTATGACATTGGAATTAGCTAACTGTACGGTTTCTTATCCGGTGGGGATAGCCGAGGATGTTTTTGTAGGAGTCGACAAATTCACTTTTCCCGTCGATTTCGTCTTAGTCGACTATGAGATGGATCCCCGTGTTCCTTTAATTTTGGGACGACCCTTCTTGAGAATCGGGCGTACATTAATTGATGTAGCCGCGGGTGAACTTATCATGAGGGTCGGGGATGAAAAAATCGTCTTTAACATGAGTAAACTTTCCAAACTTCCCGATGAGCCCGAATCCATGAATTATATCGATGTGCTCGACGAAGCATGCGAAGAACATTTTCACGATGCTTGTAAGAGCAGGATTTCTCCTTTACCTCATGTTGAGATCGTAGCTTCTATTGTTGGGAATAAAATTAGCTAAGTCACTGGAACGCTGACAAGAGGAAATTGGACGCTGACAAGGGTAAACGGGGCGCTGACAGGTGAGACGCTGATAAGAATTATCAAGGCGTTGACAAGAAGAATTTTAAGACGAAGACAAGGACTAAATCTGCCAATGATGACTTCTTCAAGCTGGTGGAAAAAATATGAAGATAAGAATTCAGAATATATTCTTAATGTTTAAAAAGATTTAGTCAGTAAGTTATGTTTATCTTATGTCTTTTCCTAAAATAGTTGATCTTATCTTTTTGTACAAGGCTCCTTAAGCCTATAAAAGGAGGCCTTAGGGTTAGACATAAAACACATCTTTTTCACACACCTCTTCCACATATCTCATAACACTTTCATTGTAATCATTCATTGATATAATTAATCAAACTAAAAGTTTTGTTTACTTTGTTTTGTTCTTTGTTCTAAGTGTTAAATACCGCATAACACTTAGTTTGTTCAATACAACAAAGTTTCTCTACATGTATTACTTGATCTAATCTCGTATACATAAAGCTAAATCGATCTAAGTTTGGGATCAACAAGTGGTATTAGAGCTTGTTGAGAAACTTTGATTTGAATAACGAAATCCAATATCATGAGGTGAACCAGGCTAAGGAAGAAGGTGAAGAAGAATCTGATGATGTTTTCAGTAAAGGCCACGTCTACTTCAAATTCCACAAGTTCCAATTCATCTTCATGTTCTGATAGTGAGGTATGTGATAACTCTTCGTGTAGGTTAAATACTGAAAGACTTAACAAAGAGGTTTTAAGATTGTTAGAAGATGTGAGTACGGAGAGATGCAAGTTATCTAACTATCAAATTGCTCTCACTCAAACTGAAAAGACAGTTTCTGAGTACAAGAAAATGGAGTTTGACCTAAAAGATAAAATTAATATCTTAAAACATGATTTAAACTCTATTATGGATATTAGAAACATCATGGAGAGAGTCAATGTTGAATTACAGGCTAAGTTAGATGAGGCTATCAAAAATAAGGATAATGTAGACCTTAAAATTCAGAGATTTGATAAGGCCTCACAAACCCTAGGAGAATGTGTTGGTAAACAGAGGGATCCTAAGGACATGACTAGGATTGGGATGAAAGACTATACTGTTGTTCCACCACCAGCTGGGGACTTCTATGGTGTCCATAGAAAGGATCTCTCTTGGACTGGTATTCCAGAACTCCAAGAAGAGGAATTTATTCCTCCACCTAGAGTTCTTTCCCCAGTTTAGGAATATCAACAAAAGGTTATTGACCTAGAAGAGTGGAAAAAGGCCAACCCCACTTTATTTGTTAAAGGTGGGATACTTAGTGAGAGTCCATTTGTGCCTACACCCATTGAGAGTCCTGTTGTATCTACACCTATAACTGTGACAAATCCCATCACTGGAAAAGCTGTTAATCTTGGCTCCCCAATTAAGAAACAACTTAGTGTTAAATACGCTGAAATGAATAGGAAACCTAGGTCATTCAGAAGCCAAGAAAGTGTTAATGGGACAGGGTTTTATCAGTTTAAGCCTAAGTTTGTATCCAAAAAGGCTTGTTACTCATGTGGGAGCTTCTCACATTTGGCCTATAATTGTGTGAGTGAATACAATTCATTCGCTGACAATAGGTCATCCAATGTCAACCATAGACCTTTTGTCCACACTAGACCACAGGCTACTAGACCAGCTCCTTTCTTCTCTAAGGCAGCTAACACCCATGGACAAAGGCCCTTTCAAAAGACCAACACTTGGTCAAACAGACAGTATGTTCCTGTAGCAAACCCTAATTTGGGCGCTGATAGAAACAAATTCAGCGCTGACAAGAAAAAATTCAGCGCTGACAGGAACAAATTCAACGCTGACAGGCACAAATGCAGCGCTGACAGCTCCATGTTTGGTATGAGACCTTATTTTAGACCATATAAACAAAGATACTTGGTTAATAAGGGTCAATGGTCTACAGCATCATCCCATTTAACATGGAAACCTAAACAAGAGCAAAACTATAAATTTAATGGTATTTCAATGACTTGCAATAGATTTAAATATCTTGAGAAGGTCATTACTAGTATCATTGGAACAAATTGGGTGTTTAGGTCACAAATGGATGAACAGGGATTCGTGGCAAAGAATAAGACCACTCTAGTTGAACAACTAGACAGATCCAAGTCTGACAAGGCTTGGATCTCCAAAGAAAACTAATTTGTTTTCTTTTTGAGCAGACTATTCAAAAGCAGGTTAATGATCAATGATATTGGGATAGTGGATGCTCAAGGAACATTCATTTTTGGTCTTTCCACTGTTATTATTTTTATCCACTAACATGTTATCTCTACCCATTGTTGTGGGAAAGGGTAGCCTCTGTTGGTGTGCTTTTGTGGTTTTTGTCTAACTATGAAGGAATGTGGAGCTACATTTGGATGGATACAGAATTGCAAACTTTTATTTATGATGGTTGGAGTGTTTACATTCCTATCTTGAGATAAAATTTTGCTTCTTTACATATAATGATTTGTATGCTTCTGTTAAGGGGAGGTAAACCTCTATGTTTTTGGGTACTCTTAGAGCACTCTTGCACAATTCTAGATTGTGTCCACTGGTGAGTGGGGGTTAGAAATAAAGTAGGCTCTTTCCTTATGAAATTGTTGGAATTTCTAAACCTCAAGGCACTGTACGTAGTTTATTTTGCATGCATGTTGCCAGGACTTTTGACCTAGAATTGGGTGTGGTCGTATGGGTGACTTGGGGTAGTTATTATTTTTGGGTTACTTGGGGAGTTGCAAAGGTTTTATATGAGTTATCTTTCACTTTGGGGCATTTGTGAACAAAGGACTCTAGAGTTCATGTGTGTCTATCATGCTTTTGCATGAGTGTATGCATGAACAGTGTTTGTCACTCTTGCTTATTAGAGACTAGTTAATTTCCTTAGGATTATTACCTTTGTTTATGTTATAACTAAAGTTTTCCATTCTCAAGTCCATTTTATGCTATGACATCTTAGCTGGTGTGATTTATAAACTTCTTTATAGTCCCAAAATGTTTCATCACCCTTTCATTTTTCAAATTTTTGGATATCTGGAAGCCTAATGATCATTGAGATGTTTTTCCTAGTGATCGACATCTAGTAGCAGGAGAGATCACTTTCACACGGGTGTATAGTGTTATGGAGATGGCTAAGACTATTGGCACTAGCTTTAATGCAGGTCAAGTCAGTCTTATCATCAGTAAGTCCATCCCCATATCCTATGAATCAACATTGAGGATTCATTTCCCGAATGTGGATGAGGACAGTATGAAACCTTTGACATTAATGGAATTGACGAAAATCTGTATTAGCTTGTAAAAGCATAATACAGAAATGGTACAAATTGTCAAGGATCACAGTTTTGAACTGATAGACTTGTTGTTTCGGAAGCTGATGCAAGGAGGATGTTCTTGGTTCCGTCCTTGTATATTAATCTTGGAGAGGAGTCATAAAAAGGGAAGGAGCAATCGAATTTGAGTGACAAAAGTAATAAAGAAAGCTCCAAAGACTCTACATGTGCTGAAGATGATTAAGACCAATTGAAGGCTGACTATACAAGTGATTTGAGTGATTGACTTTTCGAGATTTATTATTACTCAAATTCAGGGATAAGTATATTTGTAAGAATCCTCTCTGTATGTTTTGTTTCATTCAGTAACTTGATTACTAGAGTAGATATCAAGTTTAGGGGAGGATTGTTGGGAATAAAATTAGCTAAGTCACTGGAACGCTGACAAGAGGAAATTGGATGCTGACAAGGGTAAACGGGGCGCGGACATGTGAGACGCTGATAAGAATTATCAAGGCGTTGACAAGAAGAATTTTAAGACAAAGACAAGGACTAAATCTGCCAATGATGAATTCTTTAAGCTGGTGGACAAAATATGAAGATAAGAATTCAGAATATATTCTTAATGTTTAAAAAGATTTAGTCAGTAAGTTATGTTTATCTTATGTCTTTTCCTAAAATAGTTGATCTTATCTTTTTGTACAAGGCTCCTTAAACCTATAAAAGGAGGCCTTAGGGTTAGACATAAAACATATCTTTTTCACACACCTCTTCCACATCTCTCATAACACTTTCATTGTAATCATTCATTGATATAATTAATCAAAGTGAAAGTTTTGTTTACTTTGTTTTGTTCTTTGTTCTAAGTGTTAAATTCCGCATAACACTTAGTTTGTTCAATACAACAAAGTTTCTCTACGTGTATTACTTGATCTAATCTCGTATACATAAAGCTAAATCGATCCAAGTTTGGGATCAACATCTATTGCTCCTTCATTGACTCCATTGGGAGAAAGTGACTTTCTTTTACAAGAATTTGAAGCGAGTTTAGGGGATGTGGATTCAAAATATGACGATTCTCCCATCGATTTGGAAGAAGACATTCGTACCATTGAGAGACTTCTCAATGAGGACCATATTTCTCCACCTACTCCTAAGGAAGTTACAAAAGATGATCCAAATTTGACTAAGCCTTCCACCGACAATCCACCGGATTTAGAGCTTAAGGATTTACCGTCTCATTTAGAGTACGTTTTCGTAGAAGAGGATAATAAGTTACCCGTCATTATTGCTAAGGACTTAAAAGAAGATGAAAAATCCCGACTTATCGATGTGCTTAAGAATCATAAGAAAGCAATTGCTTGGAAAATCTCCGACATCCGCGGAATTGATCCTAATTTTGTACTCATAAAATTCTTATGGAAGATGGCTTTAAACCCGCAATCCAAAATCAAAGAAGGGTTAATCCAAAAATTCATGAAGTCATTAAGAAATAAGTTATCAAAATTCTAGATGCCGGAATGATTTACCCTATCTCGAATTCGCCATGGGTTAGTCCCGTCCATTGTGTGCCTAAGAAAGGCGGAATCACCGTTGTTCCCAATGAAAACAACGAGTTGATTCCTACTCGACTCTTAACGGGTTGACGAGTTTGGATCGACTATCGTAAGCTCAATGATGCCACTCGTAAGGATCATTTCACTCTTCCTTTCATGGACCAAATGCTCGAGCGTTTAGCGGGTAATGATTTCTATTGCTTCTTAGATGGTTTTTCCGGATATTTTCAAATCCCTATCGATCCAAAAGACTAAGAGAAAACCACATTCACTTGTCCATATGGAACATTTGCTTACAAAAGAATGCCTTTCGGCTTACGCAATGCTCCCGGTACTTTCCAAAGGTGTATGATGGCGATATTTCATGACATGGTTGAAGAAACTATGGAAGTCTTTATGGACGATTTCTCGGTCTATGGTGATTCTTTCTCTTCTTGCCTTGCTAATTTAGAACGTATGCTTAAACGGTGTGAAGACACTCGTCTCGTTCTTAATTGGGAAAAATGTCATTTCATGGTAAAAGAAGGCATCGTCCTCGGTCATAAAATTTCCAAAGCCGGTATCAAAGTCGACCGTGCTAAAGTTGACGTCATTGCTAAGTTACCTCCACCTACCACCATCAAAGGAGTTAGAAGTTTTTTAGGCCATGCGGGATTTTATCGTCGTTTCATCCAAGATTTCTCGAAAATAGCTCGTCCAATGACTCATCTTTTAAAAAAAAAATGCTCCTTTAATCTTCTCTCAAGAATGTCTCGACTCTTTCGAGCTTCTTAAAGGTAAATTAACTAAGGCACCGGTCTTAGTCTCTCCAAATTGGGAGTTACCTTTCGAGCTCATGGGCGATGCTAGTGATTTCGCGGTAGGAGCGGTTTTAGGTCAACGAGTTAATAAACATTTCCAACCCATTCATTATGCTAGTAAGACAATGACGGGGGCTCAATTGCATTATACCAATATCGAAAAAGAGCTTTTAGCCGTAGTGTATGCTTTTGAGAAATTTCGCCCCTATCTTGTGCTTTCCACCACCATCGTTTACACCGACCATTCCGCCTTGAAATACTTGTTGACCAAGAAAGATGCTAAACCGAGACTCCTCCGTTGCGGTTTGCTCCTACAAGAATTTAAAATCGAAATTCGTGATAAAAAGGGAGCGGAAAACCTAGCCGCGGATCATCTTAGTAGACTTGAGGATCCTTATCAAGGGGAATCTCCAAATCAAGAGATTAATGAATCCTTTCCCCTTGAAAACTTAATGTCTATTAATTCCAATCTTGATGATACCCCATGGTTTGTGGACATTGCAAACTATTTGGCGGGTGGTGTTCTTATCGAAGGGTTATCATCCCAACAAAAGAAAAAATTCTTCAAGGACGTTAAAACATACTATTGGGACGACCCTTATCTTTTCAAGCAATGTGCGGATTTAATCATTCGTAGATGTGTTGATGGGCCGGCGGCTTTACAAATCCTTGAAGCTTGCCATGAAGGACCCACCGGTGGTCACTTTGGTCCTAATTACACCGCTAAAAAAGTTTTTGACTCCGGATTCTATTGACCCACAATTTATCATGATGCACATGAAATGGTTAAGCATTGTGATGCTTGCCAAACACAAGGCAAGATCACACATAAAGATGAGATGCCTCAAAATTCATCCAAGAGTGTGAAATCTTTGACGTATGGGGCATCGACTTTATGGGGCCATTTCCATCATCCAAAGGAAACAAATACATCCTCGTAGCCGTTGACTACGTATGAAAATGGGTTGAAGCAAAAGCTTTACCGACTAACGATGCGAGGGTGGTTGTTAACTTCTTGAAACAATTGTTTGCTCGATTCGGTGTGCCTCGTGCTATTATTAGTGATCGCGGGACTCATTTTTGCAATGATCAATTCGCACGAGTCATGGCTAAGTATGGTGTCAAACACCGACTTTCCACCGCGTATCATCCACAAACTAATGGACAGGCCGAGGTTTTTAACCGTGGTCTTAAGCGAATCTTAGAGCGAACCGTGGGAGAGCATCGTGCCTCATGGGCCGATAAATTAGATGATGCTTTGTGGGCTTTCCGTACCGCTTATAAGACACATATAGGTTGTACCCCTTATCGCCTTGTGTATGGAAAGGTGTGCCACCTCCACATTGAGTTGGATCATAAGGCTTATTGGGCCTTGAAATGGACTAATTTTGATATAAACAAAGCCGGTGATCATAGGAAAATCCAACTCAATAAACTCAATGAACTTAGGAATGAGGCTTATGAAAATTCATTGAGGCTTATAAAAACCGAGAGTTCCATGTTGGTGATCAAGTTTTACTCTTTAACTCTCGGTTGAAAATATTTTCGGGTAAACTTAAGAGCCGTTGGTCCGGTCCATTCACCATGGCCCAAGTCTTCCCTTATGGCACCATTGAGTTATCCCAACCAAATGGGCCCAATTTTAAGGTGAATGGCCAACGGGTTAAGTTGTACTATGGAGAGGACATCTCTCATGAGATGGTTCCATCCATCTCCACATTTCCCTTGAATTAATTCGGGAAATCGAGTCGAGCTAGAGACTCGTGATAAATAAATCAAGCATCGTATAACTAGGTTAGATTTTTACCTTTACCATACTTTCCACCCTTTTTCACCTTCATCCATTTCCACCAATAAGTGTAGGGGGAGCCAAGTAGGTTGTTTGTGTGTTGTGATGTTGTGCAGGGACATGTGCTTTGATGATTCACTTTTAGTGCTTTTGACGCGACCCGTGATCCCGTGTTTCCAGTGAACCCGGTTCTCTCAAAACTATTGTGATTCATACATGTATATAAATAAGACAAATAAATGTAATCACTTTAGTTGTCCCTTCCTTAGCTCGATTTTAAACAACGTACTCAATGTCCTAAGTGTAGGGGAGTTCATTCTCCCACATGCCTAAACATTGAGGACAATGTTTATATTAAGTGTAGGGGGGACTTCTATCGAATTTTAGTGGGCTTTTCCATGAATTTGACCCCATTTAACCGGAAAAATTAAATAAAAATTTCAACGTTTTTCAAATTTTTGATCTATTTTGGCCTAGTAGTATTTTTCATTTATGTCTTTCCTTTTATCATCGCATCTTATTTATATTTTCCATTTCAAGAATAAAGTCAAAAATAAATAAATAAATAAAATGGTTTTAACAAGTTCAGATATCTTTGATAAATTAGGCCCGTCGTGAATATTTTGACTCAACCCAAGTTTACTTATCCAAGTTTACTCTAGCTAGTATCCTTAACCATATGGACCTTAATTGGTTTATTAGGCTAAGCATCCATGAGTCTCATTCCTTGAGATTTTAAATTGTGGAGAACGAGAGTTGATAGAGTTGATAATAAGTTTAAGGGTTAATTTTTGCTTATATGAGTTTTTGTGGCTCTTTCTTCCCGCTTGTATATTTAATTGCTTAATAAATGAGGATCTTTGCGGTGTCGATTCGATATCTTAACTTTTAGCCAAATATTTAATCTCCTTGTAATTAAAGCATGAACACATTGAGGGTGACAGCGTTGTGGACTTCCGACTAAGGTGGCTCATAACCACTAAGTAGGACGTATTCAGACCATGGGACCGCGGAATTTGGCCTACTATATATATCATAAATAAGAAAGAATAAGATTAAAACATGACCTCAAGGAGCCTTAGGGTGTGGGGCATGTAGCACGAACCTTGTCATTAGAGCCTTAGGGTGTATGGCATGGTAAGTGTTGAATAAAAATTGATCAAAAAATCAATTCCCTCATTTATCGTTCAAGGAGCCTTAGGGTGTGGACAATAGACGGGGAGCATTTTTACATCTTAAAGAGCCTAAGGGTATATGATGTGAACTTGCTAAAATCTTCATAAAGTCAACATGACTTTGGAGGAATAATTAATAAGTAATACTATTTGGCCAAATTTTGGGTCCGGGAATTTATTCCCCAAATCGTGTTAAATCATCCTTGATGTGGGCTTACTTTAGTAACAACGTTTTTGAGGATGAGGGTAGGTTTTGAGTGTCGGGTTTGCACCGTTTGGCCTTCATTTTTAGGATAATAATTATCAAATAAGTCAAATGAGCCTACGGGTGAATGACAATCCATAAAATCTAGAGATACAACATAGGAATTGGAGAAAGAGTATTACACACTTGTCTTATATAATTGGTTTTAACCTAAGGACTTATGGTAAACAATGATCTCGTTTTTAAGCTTGGTATGGGGAACGTGAAACTTGAGGGTGATTAATATTCATGACACCAAAGCCCTAATTCAAGTCTTTGACGTCTTTATGAGTTTCTTCCATCAAATAATTTCCAAGTTAATAAATCATTATAACTTTTGTCTCCTTTTAGTTATTTTTTATCTTTTCATCGTAGTAGTAGTAGTAATAGTAATAAAGGCCGAGATGGATTAATTATGAGAAAAATGTAACTTAATGCTTTAAAACTATGCATTGCATGGGGTCATTGCAATGGTCAAGTGTAGCGGATTTAATAAGTGTGTAAACACTTATCTTTTTGCCACTAAAATCAAGGAAAAAAAGACCTAATCATGTGTTTAATAACGTAAAAGTCGGAATTACGCTTGGTTTTGTGTTTTTGTGTTAAAATAGGTACAAATGGTCAAAAGGAAAGAAAACACGGGATTTCACGGTCAAATGTTGAACAAAAGTCCAAAAAGAGACGAAGACAAAGTCAAAAGATCAAAAGTGTGCCAATGATCACGAAAACCAGCAATTCGACACGGTTTTGAATAAATAAACAAGAAAGCCGAAATCGAGCTCGTTTTAGTGGATTTAATCTTTATGAAGATTTTTAAGCTTTGTGGGTCCCACATTCGGATTAATGGGCTCAAAGGCCCATTTATAGGATATAAAGTTCATATTAAATCAAAAGCCCAAAATCTTTGAAGACATAAGGAAGTATTGAGCCCAAGCCCAAACTACCAATATTGAGATGGTGAAGTAGAATCAATGGGGTAAAAGCCCATTAGGGTAAAATGTGTGGACGAATGCTATAAAGTGAAAACTAGTTTTCACAAACCGGTCAAACACCATAGTCAACATCACATACGTGTCTACTTACTTCTTACCCCACTCACGTTTAATAAATTACCACCCATCCCACTCCCATTTGGACGTTACAAACAAGAAACATTCATCCCTCATCTCTCTTTCAACCCTAAATAAACGCAGACAAGTTTTTACCATTCCCAAACCCTAATCACCAATGTTACCCATAAAAATTGGGGGTTTTACCCTTATTGGTAATTCACATAATGAGGAAATAAATCCCCATATGAATCGGAGATGACACCAAGGAGTGGTCCTCATCTCCAAATTCGACGTGGCCTAAATCCCTTTGTTTTGATTGGCTCACACACCTCTCCACCACTACCTCATCCAATAAGAATGATCCACATCACCCTCAAACTAGCACAACAAACACAAAAGTGCCATGCTGGCAATCCAAGTGAAAGAAAAAGTATCTTCAGCCGTTAGATGAAGAAGAGAAGAGAGAGAAATAAGAAAAAAACGTGTTTGACGGCTAGGATTTAATTTCTTACTCAAGAATAATCAGAAGAGGGTATCCAGGGTTTCTCTTATAAAAACCCCTCATATCTGTAATTTTGAAATGCCCTTTTTTTAGTTTAATTTTTATTTTCTAAAAAAAATAGAATTAGGGTTTATTGTAATTTCCTTTTTAAAAGTATTGTAATCAAATTTTTATTATTAACGAAATTATTATTCAGTTAAATTTTTGTCTCGTTTGATTATTATTGCAATTTAATCTTGCTTCTGTTTTTTATTAAATAATTATGAAAGTAAAAAGTTGGTAGTAATTTCCCCTACTGGGAAATTATTAAAATAAATATATCTTAGTTCAGGTTACTGTTCATAATACGAAGGTGATGATGATGGAGTTTGGGTAAAACGGTGGTGTTTGTTCGTTGTTTCGGTTCATAGGGGGTTTAGCGCCACCCTACTGCCCAACGGAAATCGTCAATAGGTTTGTTCTTCTTTTTATTTTATTGTCAAGTTGATGTTTATTTAGTTTATCTGTTTAAGATTTGATGTTGATTTGGATCTGCTAGGTTTGATTGCTGTCTGCTTATGCTTAGTAATATTTGCTTTATATGCTTTTGTTTTGAGTTATATTAGATCTGCTAGGTTTGATTTATCTGTTTAAGTTTGGTAGGATTTTGAGTAGTTACTGTTTAGTTTCTGTTGGATTATAGTTTATTTGGATCTACTTATGTTGTTTTAATCTGCTTGTGTTGGTGCGAATTACCGTTTGAATTAGCTTATGTTTATTTCGGATTAATATTAGTTGATTGGTTTTGAGTTTTGTTTGGTTTTACTCATAGTTTGATTTGCTTATTTTAAATTGCTTATTTAGCTTATAGGATAATTTGGTTTGCATATTGTTTTATTTTAGTAAAGTTTGTTAGCTTATTTAGTCTATTTCTTATTTGATTGGCTGCTTAACTGATTTATGCTTATTATTGTTAGTTATTTTTAAGTTTTAGTTTTAACTGCTTATTTGACTAATTCATTTAAACTGCTTATTTGGTAACTGTCATAGCTTATTTGGTTTGTTTGTTTTTGCTTATATTACTGCTTAAATAACATAATCTTTTGATCTGTTATTTTGACCTTTAAAGTCCAAAAAAAATTAAAGTCCAAAAACGTCCCTCACCGGACTCGAACCCTGGACCTCCTGTCCAACAGTCATACGACATAACCAATTGAGCTAGCACCTTTCTTGTGTTTTATTCTGTTTAGTTTAATTAATATAGGGTTTTAATGAGCTGGCAGTTTTAATCAAATATAGTTTAATACAAGTTTTAAGTTTTGTTAAATTTTAATTAAAAGTATTTTAATAGTTTTTATTATATTCAGTTTTGAAATTAATAATAATAAAAAGAAAAAAATATATATTTTATTTAAATTTAGTTTAAATTTTATTTAATATAGATTAGTTTTGTTTAAAAAAGTTTTTGTTTAAAATTAAGTTAGTTTTATTTGAAAATATTTTAAAGTAGATTTTATTTAAATTTCAAAATAGTAAAAAATAGTTTTTAAATATTTAAATAGTAAGCTTTTGGTTAATTAAATTAGATTCAATTTTAAAATTGATTAAATAGTGTTTTATTATATAGTCTTTTAGTCTAAAAATAACCAAAAAAAGGTTTTAGTTACCAAAAACAAGTTAATCCACGTTAATTTGAGATCAATTTGAGTGAGTCGAGGAAAACGAACATTAATTGCTTAATTGGACTAAAAATCCTTATATTATATCCTTAACGTGTTTAAGTCAAGTTTTGCTAGGCTTTTATATAGGGAACTTTAAAACGCGAAAGTCTTAACTCTACGGGTTAAGAACAAGAACTTTTCGCAAGTTCCTATAATTGATCTTAGAAAGTCGTTTATCAAGGGAACTTTAAAATACGAATTCTAAACTTGAAAAAGTCTAAGAAGTTGCAAGATCCTATAGTTGACTTGAAAACCCAAAACATTGATTGAATTGGCTAAGCATCCACGAGTCTCATTCCTTGAGATTTTAAATTGTGGAGAACGAGAGATGATAGAGTCAATTATAAGTTTGGTATTCTTTCATGAATTTATGTGAGTTAATTATGAGCTTTTTCTCCCATCGCTTGTTAATAAATATATTTGCAATAAATAAGGTTGTACGATTTGAAAAGTTACTTAGCTTCTAGCATAAGATCGTTTAAAAGTCGCTCGGTATTAATTAGAGTTCATAGCCAAGGCATAACTTATTGAAGCGGGATGCGAAGATTGGCGAGTCTGAAAAGGTCCTAACAAGACATGAGGGCTACATTTTGTTGCTAAAGATCCCAAGTGATGTGAAGAATCATTTATCAAAAATCAATATGAAGGATCGAGACACACGACGAAAAGCAAATACTCCCGTAAAGATCATGGAGAAGTCTATCCAAAAAGGACCTAACAAGGTATGAGGATAAATAGATCCAAGTCCAAAAAGGAGGAGGATCGTTGTATATCAAAATCCCAAATAAAGATTGGAGAAAAATGAAGAAGTCGTGGTCCAAATATGAAGAATCTCTCAAAACTTCAAGTGAAGAAATTCCTATTATGAAGAGAAGACCATTATTTCATGAACGTCTCTCAAGATTTGAAGTATGAAGTCGCTGCCAAATATTGGTCCGAGAAAGGTCGAAAATTGTGAAGCGAGTTATGCCAAGATATGAACTTTAAGAGGTCCCGAGAAGCAGTTTTAAAAGATTTTGTCCTTTAGCTAACTATTGATTAAATCGTCCTACTTTATTTTTGGCCTAAATAACTATCGAAATAAGTAAAAAATGCATCCTCGTGATCATTCAAGACAAAAAAAAAAATATAAGAGATACACCAAGGAATAAGGGAGTCTAAGTAAATAATTGGCCCACATGAGTTTGTGATAGTTTGCTAACTTACAATAACAATGAACTCGTTTTTAAGCTTAGTTTGGGGAACATGAAACTTGAGGGTGAAAATATTCATGACATTCCAAAACCCCAAGGTAAGTTTTTGATCTTTTTACTTGTTTTCTTCTTTTGAATATTTTATAATTTTCTATCTCTTTTGAATAAAGGCCAAGGTGGATTGATTATGATGGAAAATATAAAACTTGCATTGTGATTAATGCATTGCATGAGGGCATTGCAATGGTCAAGTGTAGGGGATTTGATAGATGTGAAAACACCCATCCTTTTACCACTTAACTATAATAATAACCAAGCCAAAACGTGTATTTTATGTCGTAAATGTCGGAATTATGCGTCGTTTGTGTTTTTATTGTGTTTTAGGACCAAAAGATGAAAAAGGAAGAATACACGGGCTTTCACGGGCTTTTATCGATGAAAACGAGAAAAGACGATGTCAAAAGATCAAGAGTGCAAAAAGAAAGGAAGTCCAAGGCCTATTCTAAAGATTTATCGAAGAAAAAGTCTAAAGACGGAAGTTTAATGAAGTCGAAGAACTCAAGTCTAATTATTGAAGAAATTATAAGACAAGTTCAATTTATATCGACAAATCCCGAGACGACATTGAGAAAGACAAAGAATTTAAATCGAGTCGAGACAAGAAGAAAGAAAGAAGAAATCATCATCACATGTACTCCTCCTATAAATACCCTCTTAATGTGTCATAAGGAGGATGGTTAGCTAGTAGTAGACTGTAGTTTTATTTTTGTAAGGTAAGTAGGAGTAGATTAACAATACTTTCTCTCTCTAGTTTTTCTTAATGTTCTTCAAGCTTTTTCTTTAATCTTGTGTTAAATCTTTAATATTTAATCTTTTTAATTCAAGTTTTTAATCATCGTCTTCTACCTTTCTTATTTTGTTTATATTTGATTCTTGTTAATCTTTGATTTTATTTCATCTTAATGTTTATTTTATTAAAAGGTTTATCTTTTTGTTCATCTATAAGTTTAATACAAATTGAGCTTTGAGCTTGACATGCTTATTGGCTTATTTTGTATTTAGCTTATTTACTTTTTAAGTTTTCTTAAAAGTTTTGTCTTTTTAAAGTTTGATTTAAAATTTTTGCTTATTTAAAGTTTTGAAAAGTTCTATTTCGTACCTATTTAGTTATTTTCATCAAATAGTTAGTTAGATTTCGGTTTTAGCTTATTGAAAAACAGCTTATTTGCTTGCTTATTTCAAGTTCTTTCCATCAGAATAGGGTTCCCCTATTCCGACCAGCTTTCCGACAAGCAACCCTTTTATTCCGATCAAAGGATCGGAAAGGTGTTTTGTTATTCCGATTGGGATTCCAATCTGGATTCCGATGGTAAGCTTTCATTTGATATTCCGATAGTGCTAGTTTTCTTGTATTCTGATTACATTCCGACTTTAGTTATTCCGACAGGATTTAGTTTACTACATTCCGACAGTTTTGTTTTTAGTTTATTCCGATAGGATTTGTAGCTTATTCCGATTGCTTTCCGACTACAACATTCTGACCAGGATTCCGATTAGACATTCCGATGGGTTTAAGTTTTTGCATTAAATTTTTCAAGTTTATAATTCATTACGTTTTAATTTCCAAAAATTGCACGCTTCCTGAAATCTCTGTTTTTACCAAGTGTTTTTCTAGTTTTTATTTTTAGAGAGAAAAAGTGACAGTTTTTCTATAATTGCTTTTAGCCTATTTTAATTGTCTTTATTTAGATTTTTTTTTGAAGTTTTCATTTTTATTAAGTTTTCAAAATTTACTTTTTCGTCATTTATTTTTAAGTATTAATTTTTAGTTTTAAATTTCAATCTTCCGCTTTTACTTAACGACATTTAAATTTGCATTTTCATTTTAATTGTAGTTTAAAATAGATAACATTTCCCTTTATATTCTACCAAGAACGACTGAGTCGCACTCTTAAATAGTAATCAATTCGAAAAGACTGGATCAACGAACTTTAATAACTAAGTAAAATCTAGTTATTAGATGTCGAACACAGCCCTACAAAATACACCCATTGTGAGCTAGATATGTCCTTTGGGTTTAAGGTTGCCTAAAATGGCAAACGTAACCCCACAAAATATAACCCATTGTGAGTTGGACATGTCTTCTAGGTTTAGAGTTGCCTACCTAGTCACGTAGGGAGAAACATGTTAGGAAGATGGGGCATCCTTTGACCAAGTATTTCTGGACTTTGGTGCAAGAAATGACACTAAGTCTAGTGTTGATTATATCGGGTTTACCATCCCCTCGTATAATCAAGATTTCATCTCCCGAAGGTATACGAACCAGTTTTTGATGGCATATGATAATGGCACGATATTTTGCTAGCCAATCCATGCCAATAATGACATCAAAGATACAAAGACTTAGCGGAATCAGGTCGATGTTAAATGGGTGATTTGAAAGGTTTAATGTACAACCTCGAACGATGGTGTTTACCGTCACAACTTTTCCGTCGGCTAGTTCTACAGTATAGTAGGGGTCTAAAACTGATTGAGTGTGTGACAATCTAACATTTTCAGGTAGTGAATTATTTTCTCGTATAATATTTTGAAACTTATTTTTGTGTTGGTTGATGAACTCACAATTTACGGATTTAAATTTGGGCTTACGTGCATAATTTAGCGTCCTTTACGACTAAACCGGAAACCTTAGGATTACGTATTTATGTTTTTGAACTCCGTTTTTTATGAGACAATTTTTATTAGATTCGTTTTGTGCCATTGATTCATAATTTATAAAAACGTTTTTCGTGAAACGACCCGAGGGCACGCAAATCGAGGAAACTAGAATCGAGGAATACCCGTAAATTAGTAAGGTGGGACAAAATAAATCATCCCACCCCACTAAACAAAAGGGACGGCCAAACATGACACCACATCAAAGATGTGGCATCATGTAAACACTTAGCTTAACAAGTGTAAGTTAGCCTTACACTTAAGCTACCACTAACACAAAAACCATCAACCTTCTCACATACTACCATTCACTCATGCAAAAACAACTCAAACTCTCTCAACTCCATCACCATTGCCGTCCCACTTAAAGAACAAACACCCCTTTTGATCTTTTCTAGCCATAAAATACTTGTTATCTAGCTATATTATGGAGTTACCTTGAAGCCTTGATTACTTGGTGGCTATTTTAACAACAAAGGAGGTGATTTGCTTGTGTCCTAGGGCTGATTTCTCAACCTACTTTCTTGGTGTTTGATGATCTTGGGGATACATTTGGTGTTCATCAAGTTCTTGTCTTCCAAAAACAAGATATACTCTTGGTTGGTAAAGAAGATCATCCTTTCCATTTTCTCTTGTTATTTTTGTAAAGATCAAATGTATTTTCTTTCTTGTTGTATATGTACATGATGAATATATGATGAAAAAAATGTTGTGTGGGGATCAAGTGTTGATAAATATGCTTAAAAAGATTAATAACCATAAGAAACAAGGCTAAAATCATGCTTAATTTGTTGGCTGGATAAAAACAGTATGTAACCAAAACATAAACTGATAAATTTGCATGGTGGAATCCATTTACAGTAAGTACAAGATGTCATACACATGTGAGAGTTGGCCATGCAATGGAATCATTAAAATGAGTGAGACATGATCAAAACAAGATGAGTGTGCTAATCTGGATAGACTGTTTTGTAGGGACTGTTAAGGATAGTTAAACTTAAAATGAGCAGTAGCTATAACTAAGTTAATTGTAGCACATAATATTAAGTTCATGCCATCCAAAAATGAAATTTTAAGTAATCTTCCATCTAAATTTGATCCAACCTTTGGATCATTGATTTTATTTTTGTTTTTGATTCTACTATTCTTGATCTATCTATACATATAAAAATCATCCACTAAACTTATCATTTGATATTTTAAATAATTAGTTATTACTGTTCTGGGTATCCGTTACACATACTTAAAAACTCACACTGTTCAATATGTTTCTCCTCTTTTATTGTTCCGTTTGATTCGTATCTTGTTAACATGGTCAAACATGATCCACCCAATCCTGTTTCATCCCAAATCCCACCTAGGGGTTCGGATGAGGTGATCCGTAACAAGAGAATCTCTAGAAATCGTAACAAGGAAACTGGGTTACTTGCTGGAAATACGCAGTCTCAACAGGTATCGAAACCCTCTCATGTTAATTTTAAGAAGGGGGTTAAGAAAAGTTATGGGGGTAAGGATATAGAGGGGTTGGATTTTGAGGGTGATAGTGATGTTGGGGAGGGTAGGGATGGTGGTTCTGTGGCTTGCTCTGAAACTCATAGTCAGGATTCTAGGAGTGTGAGTGAGTCGTTGACAGAAAGCGAGGTTTTAGCAGGGTTAGAGAATGAGATGGTGAATGAGATTTTCAATGATCCTAATAGGAAGAAAGGTAGTGTGGTTTTTAATGCTGTGGCTAGTAATGTTAATGGTAGTGATAGTAGGGGAGTGTTGGGTCCTATGCCTGTACCTGTGGCTGAGAATCCAGTGTTGAATAAGATTAGAGTGGATGATAGCCCTCGGATTCTTAAAAGGGGTGATGTGTTAATTGATGGGGGTAATAAGGAAGGTGTTAATGTAGATGCTATTAATAAGGAGAATTAGCCTAGCTTAAATGATGCTAATGGCAAGGTGAATGCAGTAGAGGAAGTGGTTGTGGTGAATGATACTGTTATGGAAGAAAGGACTAATACGGTGTTGAGCAAAGCTTTTAAGCATGTTGTCCAAGGATTTGTAGAGAGTAATAGTTATATGCTTAGGTCATATCCAGTTAGTTTGAATGAAAAAGGGGTTGCGAGTGCTAACTTGGATCCTGTTGTTGAAGAGGGAAGTAAGAAGTGGGACTTGACGCTTGTGGGATATTTTGTTGGGTTGAAATTGAGTTATAGGGATATTATGGGACAGTTGCGTAGGATGTGGAGAAGTTATAATTTTGCTGAAGTTATTACGAATGAATGTGGGCTGTATTTTTTAAAGTTTAAAGATGTGGAGGGTATGCAATTTGTTTTAGAGAATGGGCCGTGGCTAGTTGATGGGTGTCCGCTGTTCGTTCAAAAATGGGAGCCGGGATTGTGTATGGTTAGGCCTGAGCCTACTAGGGTTCCGTTGTGGGTGAAGATTATGAGTGTTCCTCTTGAGGCGTGGAGTAATGAGGGTATTAGTAGGATAGCGAGTTGTGTGGGTACGCCTGTTATGATGGACAGGATAACTACATCTATGTGTGATAGGGCATATGGTAGGGCTAGTTTCGCAAGGGTGCTTATTGAAGTGGATGCTGATAGAGGTCTACCGGAAGTTGTAGAAGTTACCTATGAAAAGTTGGGAAAGAAAATGGAGTTGAGGGTTGAGTATCCATGGAGTCCTCCTGTGTGCTCGCATTGTAAAGTGTTTGGTCATTATCATGAATTATGTACTAAATGGGTTAGGAGTGTTCCTGAGAAGAGTAAGGATGCGGAAGTTAAGGGCAAGGCTAAAGTAAGTAATAGTTTTCCTAATGGTGAGGAAGAATGGAAGACTGTTGGGAATAAAAGGAGTAGTATTAATGCTGGAGTGATGAATAATGGTCTGCGTAACAATTTTGGTTATGGAACAAGTAGAGGTGGTTTTAATATGAGAGGAAGAGGTGGAATGGGTAGGGGTGGTATGGGTAGAGGAGGTAGAGGTTTTGGAGATCAAAGGTTCAGCAGGGAGGTGGTTGAGCAAAGATTTCAAGTTAAGAAGAGCGGAAATGCAGGTGCTAATAAAGTCAGTGTGGATTCGGTGTCAAAAGGTGTTAGTCAAATGGATATAGATAGTGGTGACAATGGAAAAGTTAATGGAAGTAATATGAAAGTGAATGCTGCGAAAGATACTAAGAAGGTTGGTAATGGTGATGCGCCGAATAGTTCTCAGAATAGGTTTGTTATGTTAGAGGATGAGGAGGGAGTTGAGAAGACTTTGGAATGGGAGAATATGAGGAAGAAAATCGATATGTGTTGTGAGAGGGGTGTTCTTATTATGGTCACAGAAAAGAGCTGTTGGGATGATAAGTTAAAGGAGTATTTCATTAAGAAGATGTAAGAGGTTATTAAAAAGGCTTCGGTGAGTGAGTTAAAATCTAAGATAGACATTTTCAATAAGCAGATTATTTACAGTAATAAGATGATAGCCATTGAGAGCAAGAATATAGCGGATCAAAAGTATAGGGCTGTTATGGTGGAGAAGAATTTGTCTGAAAATGAGGCATATCAAGAAGTCTATGAAGAAGTTTATAACGATGAGGAAGATAGAATTCGTGTGCTTGGTCTAAGGAAACAACTCGCTGAGGTTGAGTTATTTTTTAAAACTGGGCAAGTCTTTACTGTTGCTGAGCTCAATTCATGGACGAATGAAAAGCTTGAATTTTATAAATCTTCAATTGGTGAAAAAGCTTTCAATAATGCTTTGGAATGTATAAATGGTAATAATGGTGGTGTAATGGATGAGGATGTTGTTGAAGATACAAGTGTGAGTGCCAAATTTATAGCGAGTAATGTAGTATCAAATGTGATGGATCCGGAGTTGAGCTATTTGCAGGGTATGTCTGCACCAACCCCACCGGTTTAGCCATGAGTACATCTATTGCTACATGGAATGTCAAAGGGTTATGTAATACCCTGCGACAGAATGAAGTTAAAAATTTTATGAAGGATAATGGTATTGTGTTAATGGGAATCATTGAAACTCAGCTTCGTAAGAAATGGGTCGAGAAGGTTTGTAATGATGTTTTTGGGGGCTGGTCCTGGTGTTCTAATTCTATAGATAGTCCAAAAGGTTGCAGGATTGTCGTAGGGTGGGATACGAATGTGGTTATTGCTAACCTCATGTCTCAGATTGGTCAAGTCATGCATTTTGAGGTTACGTTTATTAGGGAAAATAGGAAAATTTTTATTTCTGTTGTTTATGGTGAAAATTATCCAACCCTGAGGAAGAGTCTTTGGCAGAATCTTAGTGGTCATGCTAATGTGATTGGGGAAAATCCTTGGGTTCTTATGGGTGACTTTAATGTCATTCTTAATACTAACGAAAACTCTAGCGGGAGGTTTAATAGGTTTGAAGAGAGAAGAGATTTTGTAGAATGCTCTGAGCGGATTGGTATTGAGGATGTTACTAGTAGGGGATGTTTTATACTTGGATTCAAAGGATGAGGAACCCTGAATTGGGTATATTTAAAAAGTTTGATAGGGTCAGGGGGAATGAGAGTTTTATTGATAAATATCCGGCAAGCTATGCTAATTTTAAACCTTTCTTATCTTCGGATCATTGTCCGGCTATCTTATGCTTAAAAGAGATTGAAGTGTTTAAACCTAAAGCTTTTAGGTTTATGAACTATGTGACGGAGAAAAAGGAGTTTAGGGAGGTGGTAGGAAAGGAATGGGGAGTTGCTGTTAGAGGTTGTGCTATGTTTAGGTTAGTTAAACGTCTTAAAGCCATGAAAAGATATATGAGGAAGTTAAACAAGGAAAACGGGAATGTGTTTGAGAAGGTAAAGGTTGTGAAAGCTGAGTTAGAAAGAATTCAGATGGAGCTTGAGAAGGACCCAAAGAGTAGTGTTTTAAGAGGAGAGGAAAGTGTCTATGCTGATGCTTATAGACAAGCTATGATGGGCGAAGAGAAAGTACTCATGCAGAAGACCAAGATTCAGTGGCTTAAGGATGGGGATACTAACAGTAAATATTTCCACAATGTGATCAAACGCCGCATCAGTAGAAACAGAATCCAAGTCATTTATGATGATGAGGGTAATGCTCTTTATGGGGAAAAAGTGGTGGAAAGTTTTGTTAAACATTTTAGTTCCTTCTTGGGAACTTGTGATGAGGTGTACGCCATTGAAGATCCGGAAAGTCTTTTTGTGAAGAAGCTGTCTACTGAGAAATCAGTGGACCTTATTAAACCTATTTCGGATGGAGAGATCAAGACTGCTCTCTATAGTATTGATGATAATAAAGCATCTGGTCCAGATGGTTACACGTCTAAATTCTTCAAAGCTGCTTGGGATATCGTGAAGATAGATGTTTGTGTTGTTGTAAGAGAGTTTTTTAGCAGTGGTAAAATGCTTGGTCAGGTTAACACTACGCTTATATCTCTTATTCCTAAGATTGCTGTCCCTGCTAAGGTTACAGATTTTAGGCCTATCTCTTGTTGCAATATAGTTTATAAAATCATTAGTAAAATCATTACCAATAGGATTAAGCTGGTTCTTAATGAATTAGTTGATGTTAACCAGAGTGCGTTTATTCCGGGTAGGCTTATAAGTGATAATATCCTTCTTGCTCAGGAATTTATGAAGGGTTATGGATGGGAATGTGGGATTAGGAATTGTGCCTTTAAGATAGACATACAGAAAGCTTATGACACGGTGAGTTGGAGTTTTTTGAAGTTCTGTCTTAAAGAGTTTGGTTTCTACCCAGTGATGACTCATTGGATTATGGTTTGTTTGGAATCTGCTTCATTTTCAGTGTGTGTTAATGGGGAGACTCATGGCTTTTTCAAAGCTAAGAGAGGGTTAAGACAGGGTGACCCGATCTCTCCATACCTTTTCACCCTTGTGATGGAGGTGCTTAATCTTATGGTTAAAAGGCATATTAGGTTGGATAGAAGATTTAGATATCACTCGGGTTGTCAGAAGCTTAGGATTAGCAGTCTTTGTTTTGCTGATGACTTATTAATGTTGTGCCATGGGGATTTAGTGTCTGCGTCTATTTTAAGGAGGGGATTGGATGAGTTTACTTTGTCATCAGGTTTGTATCCTAGTATGTCTCAGAGTAATGTTTTTTTCTATAATGTCCCGAAGGAGCTTAGAAGTGACATCTTAATGGTGATGCCGTTTTCTGTGGGTAAATTACCTATAAAATATTTAGGTGTGCCATTAGTATCTAAGATGATAACTAATCGGGATTGTAGCTTTTTGCTTGAGGTTGTTCAAAATAAGCTTAACAGTTGGAAGAACAAGTGTCTTTCTTTTGCGGTAGGCTTCAGTTAATCGCTTCGGTTCTTTCGTCCATGCAAGTATATTGGGGATCTCTGTTCATCCTTCCTATTTCTGTTTGTGATGAGATTGACAATACGCTTTCCAATTTTCTTTGGGGTAACAACAGGAAAACGGGTGCTTTAGTTAGTGTGAAATGGGAGGACGTCTGTAAACCAAAGGACCAAGGTGGGCTCGGTTTAAAATCTATGCATAGTTGGAACAATGCTCTTATGATTAAACATCTATGGCATATCTTGTGTGATAAAAAGTCTATATGGGTTAATTGGGTTAAACTTCATAAGCTTAAAGGTCAAAATATTTGGAATGTTAAAACCGTGAGGGGTATGTCTTGGTGCTGGAAGCACATCCTTTCCCTTAGGGATATGATCAAAGACTTTGTCTTTGTTAAGTTAGGAAATGGGAGTAAATGTAATGTATGGTTTGATAAATGGCACCCTATGGGACCTCTTAGTAAGTTTATTGATAATAACACCATTAAGCTTGCAGGTTTATCTATTAATGCTAGAGTGTGTGATATGATTAGTAATGGTATGTGGAATTGGCCGATTCAATGGCTTGGGGAATTTAATGGTGTTTTAGAGGTCCCGGTTCCTGATCTTGTAGAAGGAAGAAGAGACGTCACTGTTTGGAAGGATAAAAAAGGGAATGAACAAAGATTTAGTGCCACGGAGGTGTGGAAAGGCCTTAGGTCTGAGTGCCCAGTTGTGGGTTGGAATAGGCATATATGGTTCTCCCAATGTATACCCAGACATGCGTTTATTTCTTGGTTAGATATTAAAGAAAGGCTTAAGACAGGTGATAGATTAGCTAAGTGGTTCAATGCTACTAACACTGGATGCTTTTTATGTGGTGGGCCTAGTGAGTCGCACAGCCATTTATTTTTCTCTTGTACTTTTTTGAAACGGCTATGGGAGAGACTTAAGCATATGGCTAAGATGGAGAATGTTAGTTATGTCTGGCCTTGTGCTATAGCTGGACTGATGAGTTATCCACCCAGAAATAATATATGGAGCGTTATTTAAAGGCTTGTTTTTTGTGCTTCTATATATTACTTATGGCAGGAAAGAAATAATAGAAGGGTTGGGTTGACACATAGAGATGTTGATGCTCTTGTCAATATTGTTATTAGTACCATTAGACTTAAACTCCTTACTCTCACAGTTAAACCATCTGCTAGTATTACTATGGCTGCTGATATATGGAATGTGAACATTTGTAAGGATAGGTATTTGAATAGCAGGGTAGGATTTGAGAATGGTAAGCAGATGGTTTACTGATGTTTCGGGTTTATTCTGTGATGTGGGTTAACTGGTCCTTTGGTGGGACTGGCTTTTGGAGTTGCAACAGGAATTGGGTGCATTTGTGTTTAATCTATGATGTTGTATGTTACTTGTTTTGAGTATTGCAGATGGATGGTAATATCTTGATTAGTATGGATCTTCGCTGGTTCAATGTTTTGGTATTCCATTACTTCTGCTGCTGTATGGGATGCTGAGTTCTGTGATGTTGTCTTTTAGCATCTGCTGGATTCAGGTATGGGATTGGTTTTTCTCTCATTTGGTGGGAGTTTGGGGAGGACGGTTTGTAGGGTTTGAGTTGATTTGACGTGCTAATAGTGGACATTGAGTTGTTGCGACTCTTTGTACAATATGTTAGTTTCCAAATCGGGTTTGTGATGCTTTGTCCTCCCTATTATTTTTCTAACCTGATATCTGTTTAGTGTTGTGATGATGGATATTTAGGTTAGTAGCATCGTGTGAGAGGATTCTTGATTAGTTGTACTCTTTCCCCCTTCTATGGTTTCCCACTGGGTTTTCCATAGTTGGGGGTTTTGAGGAGGCAATAATCAAGATGTGCTACTCTGGCACCTTTCCGTTATCCTGCATTGTGTTCTGATGGAGATTATGAGTAAGTCTCTATGCTTACTTTCTTGTATCATAGTTTTGAGTGTGGATAGTTCCATGGGGGATGGATTGGTAGTGGAGATTGCTTCCCTTGTGGTTGAATCAAAACTACCATGTATTCTGAAGTGGTCTTCTACGTCAAGCTATTTTGAACAAGTATTTTTTAGAGTGCCTTGGAAATGCAGGAGCTTGATCTTGTCAACTGGGATCAAGTAGTTTGAGTTTTGGGAAGCAGCTAGTTTTCTTTGTCTAGTTGTTTAGTTGTTTATTTGTTTAGTATATGTATTGAGCATGGGTTTTGTCCATTGCCTTTACGGGTAGTGTTTTTGTTTTGGTTGTTTCATGATATTGACTATTGGAATGTTGTCCATGCCAATGGTTTGTTTTGCTCAAGCTGTTAGAAAGGGTGTTTGTCCCTTTCTAATTTATGGTAGCTTGTTGCTTTTTGTACTCTGCCTTTGTGGCTCTTTCTTAATAGATTTACCGTTAAGAAAAAAAAAGAACTCTAGATATGATAAAAATGGTTAAAATGAAACTAAAAATCAGATTTTGGAGAATTAATGTTTAATACTATTATATAAGCACTCAAATTATATAGTATAAAATGTGAAATTAAAACCCACTAACTTATGAATTTCATTTATATAAATATGTATAAGGTTAAACAAATGGACAATTTATAAAAAATGGTAGCTGAATAATATTTATAAGTTATAAAAACTATGAACATGATTTTTACGACTTTTCGGCTATTACCATAGAATTAACGTTTTTCGCCAATTAAAACTTAGACGATAAAACCCGTCTAATGTAAAGTTTTTAAAAGTCATATACTGATATATAAGTTGACAATTAAAAATCGATATCCTTTACCTAGGATTGTTGATTTGTTTGATCAACTACAAGGATCTAGTGTGTATTCTAAGATAGATTTGCGGTCAGGATATTACCAACTTCGCGTCCGTGAAGAAGATATTCCTATAACTGCATTTAGAACTCGTTATGGACACTATGAATTTCAAGTAATGCCATTTGGGTTAACTAACGCACCTGCGGTTTTCATGGATTTAATGGATCGAGTGTGCAAGCCCTACTTGGATAAATTTGTGATTGTGTTTATTGACGATATTCTAATCTATTCTAAGAATGAAGATGAACATAGAGTACATTTAAGGATTGTTTTGAATTTGTTGAAGGATGAAAGGTTGTATGCTAAGTTTTCGAAATGTGATTTTTGGTTAGATTCTGTGCAATTTCTTGGTCATGTGATTAACAAAGATGGAATTCATGTTGATCCTGCAAAGGTTGAAGCCATTAAGAATTGGTCTGCACCGACAACGCCAACGGAAGTGCGACAGTTCTTAGGATTGGCTGGCTATTATAGGCGATTCATTAAAGAATTTTCTTTGATAGCTAAACCCTTGACTAAGCTTACCCATAAGAATAAACCTTTCGTTTGGGGAAGTGATGAAGATGGAGCATTTCAGACATTGAAGCAAAAATTATGTAGTGCGCCAATCTTATCATTACCGGACGGGAGTGAAGATTTTGTAGTGTATTGTGATGCATCTCTTAGAGGCTATGGAGCTGTTTTGATGCAGCGAGAGAAAGTGATAGCTTATGCTTCTAGGCAATTAAGGAAGAATGAGCAGAATTATACTACTCATGATCTTGAGTTAGGAGCTGTAGTCTTTGCTCTTAGGTTGTGGAGACATTATCTGTATGGCACCAAGTGTACGGTATTCACCGATCACAAAAGCCTACAGTATATTCTCGACAAGAAGGAATTGAACATGAGGCAACGAAGATGGATAGAGTTGTTAAGTGATTATGATTGTGATATAAAATATCACCAAGGAAAAGCCAATGTTGTTGCCGATGCGTTAAGCAGGAAAGATAGAGAGCCTATCAGGGTACGTTCTCTAGTCTTGACCGTGCACAATAATTTGCCTGAGCAAATTAGAAATGCGCAAATAGAAGCTTGTAAGAAAGAAAATTTTTTTTAATGAAGGGTTCCGAGGAGAAGGAGATCCTTTAGAGGTCAGAGCCGATGGAGTGAAATGCTTAAGAGGTCGTATGTGGATACCTAAGTTTGGAGGCTTAGAGATCTGATTATGTTAGAATCCCATAAATTTAAGTATTCCATTCATCCGGGATCTGATAAAATGTACCATGATTTGAAGAAGTTGTACTAGTGGCCGAATATGAAAGCTGATATTGCTATGTATGTTCTTCAATGCTTGACTTGTGCTAGAGTTAAAGCAGAACATCAAAAGCCATCAGGACTACTTTAACAACCAAAGATTCCTGAATGGAAGTGGGAGCGAATTACGATGGACTTTATCACCAAGCTTCCTAGAACATCATCTGGAAACAACTCGATTTGGGTTATTGTCTATAGACTGACCAAATCATCACACTTCATTCCGGTTAAAGAGCAGTTCTCACTGGAGAAGCTGACTCGTATATATCTTGAGAATGTTGTATGCAAGCATAGAGTGCCTGTATCGATCATTTCAGATCGAGATCCTAGATTCGCATCAAATTTTTGGAAATCTCTCCAAAGATCTTTGGGAACGAATCTCGACATGAGCACTGCTTATCACCCCCAGACTGATGGGCAGAGTGAAAGGACGATACAAACACTAGAAAATATGTTGAGAGCTTGTGTGTTAGATTTTGGTAAGAATTGGGATAAACATTTTCCGTTAGCAGAGTTTTCGTATAACAATAGTTACCATTCTAGTATCAAGGTTGCACCGTTTGAAGCTTTGTATGGTAGGAAGTGTAGATCTCATGTATGTTGAAGTGAAGTTGGGGATACCCAGCTCACGGGACCGGAATTGATCCGGGAGACTACGGAGATGATAGTTCAGATTAAGAATAGGTTGTTGACTGCCCGTAGTAGACAGAAAAGTTACGCGGATGTGCGGCGGAAGCCGATGGAGTTTAAAGTGGGTGACCGAGTAATGTTGAAAGTATCGCCATGGAAAGGCGTTATAAGATTTGGAAAGCGAGGAAAATTAAATCCCCGTTATATTGAACCCTTTAAGATTTTATCTAGAGTAGGTCCGGTGGCTTACAAACTAGAGTTACCCCCAGAACTTCATGGTGTTCACAACACATTCCATGTATCTAATCTAAAGAAATGTCTAGCAGTGAGTGATGAGAAAATTTGGTTAGATAAGGTTCGAATAGATGGGAAGATTCATTTTATCGAAGAACCCGTAGAGGTTATGGATCGTGAGGTAAAGCAACTGAAACAAAGTCGGATACCTATTGTCAAGATCCGATGGAATTCAAAGCATGGACCGGAATATACTTGGGAACGAGAGGATGAAATGTGGAAGAAATATCCGCACCTCTTCAATTTCAATAAGAAACGGACATCAAAATGAAATGGATCACGAGGACGTTGATCCCTTTTAGGAGGAAAAGCTGTGACAATCTAACATTTTCAAGTAGTGAATTATTTTCTCGTATAATATTTTGAAACTTAATTTTGCGTTGGTTGATGAACTCACAATTTACGGAGTTAAATTTGGGCTTACGTGCATAATTTAACGTCCTTTACGACTAAACCGGAAACCTTAGGATTACCTATTAAAGTTTTTGAACTCCGTTTTTGATGAGACAATTTTTATTAGATTCGTTTTGTGCCATTGATTCATAATTTATAAAAACATTTTTCGTGAAACGACCCGAGGGCACGCAAATCGAGGAAACTAGAATCGAGGAATACTCGTAAATTAGTGAGGTGGAACAAAATAAATCATCCCACCCCACTACACAAAAGGGACGTCCAAACGTGACACCACATCAAAGATGTGGCATCATGTAAACACTTAGCTTAACAAGTGTAAGTTAGCCTTACACTTAAGCTACCACTAACACAAAAACCATCAACCTTCTCACATACTACCATTCACTCATACAAAAACAACTCAAACTCTCTCAACTCCATCACCATTGCCGTCCCACTTCAAGAACAAACACCCCTTTTGATCTTTTCTATCCACAAAATACTTGTTATCTAGCTCTGTTATGGAGTTACCTTGAAGTCTTGATTACTTGGTGGCCATTTTAACAACAAAGGAGGTGATTTTCTTGTGTCCTAGGGTTGATTTCTCAACTTACTTTCTTGGTGTTTGATGATCTTGGGGATACATTTGGTGCTCATCAAGTTCTTGTCTTCCAAAAATAAGATATACTCTTGGTTGGTAAAGAAGATCATCCTTTCTATTTTCTCTTGTTATTTTTGTAAAGATCAAATGTATTTTCTTTCTTGTTGTATATGTACATGATGAATATATGATGAAAAAAATGTTGTGTGGGGATCAAGTGTTGATAAATATGCTTAAAAAGATTAATAACCATAAGAAACAAGGCTAAAATCATGCTTAATTTGTTGGTTGTATAAAAACAGTATGTAACCAAAACATAAACTGATAAATTTGCATGGTGGAATCCATTTACAGTAAGTACAAGATGTCATACACATGTGAGAGTTGGCCATGAAATGGAATCATTAAAATGAGTGAGATATGATCAAAACAAGATGAGTGTGCTAATCTGGATAGACTTTTTTGTAGGGACTGTTAAGGATAGTTAAACTTAAAATGAGCAGTAGCTATAACTAAGTTAATTGTAGCACATAATATGAAGTTCATGCCATCCAAAAATGAGCTTCTAATTCATTGTAGAACACTAGATATGATAAAAATGGTGAAGATGAAACTAAAAATCAGATTTTGGAGAATTAATGTTTAATACTATTATATAAGCACTCAAATTATATAGTATAAAATGTGAAATTAAAACCCACTAACTTATGAATTTCATTTATATAAATATGTATAAGGTTAAATAAATGGACAATTTATAAAAATGGTAGTTGAATAATATTTATAAGTTATAAAAACTATAAACATGATTTTTACGACTTTTTCGGCTATTACCGTAAAATTAAAGTTTTTCGCCAATTAAAACTTAGACGATCAAACCCGTCTAATGTAAAGTTTTTAAAAGTCATATACTGATATATAAGTATCCAATACAAGTAAAAACCGATAAAACCCGAACTATAGGACATACGGACATTAACGAGCTAAGTAAGCATATTGGACTAATAATTAGACTAAATAAGTTAAACACTTACAAAAAGTACTTATTGGGCTTAACCCATTTGGGCCCAACATGTAAAGTGTGAATACTGATAATATAAGTATAAAATGAACTAATACAAGTTAAAGAACTTATAATAAGCTTATTGGACTTAAAACGTGTAAATAAGTAAAACTAGTAAACTAGTAAAAAGTTACCAATACATGAACGCTAAAATGAGTAAACAAGGATATATAAACCCACTTGATCGTCATCATATGTACAAAATCATCATATGTATATTGTTATTTTGATAAAAGTCATTGGACAAGAGTCTAAGACCGATTATTATTTATATAGGTTTCCGTGACCGAAGCACGCCCGTAATCGATAATCCGCCTTTAATTATCAACGTGAGTTCATAGCCTCGCACTATTTTAAATGTTTTATAAAATGATTTGTAAACCTGCGAGGGAGATAACATGCTAGTTTTTGATAAAAATAGAACACAAGTAGTCCCGATGGTATGCTTAATGATATGGACCCGAATAATGCTATGACCCTATAAACGAGATAAAAAGGATTATTAGTAGTTAGGTTATGTCACTTAAAGTCTTATTAGTATGAATTGTGAACTACCGGGATTTGGTAGACGCTTATGCATATGATAGTACTATTTGGGGACGATCACCCCAGTTCGCGCCTTGACGGTTGATCCCCGTCGTACCACATTGATTGGTAAGCGAATTTATGTATGAGAAGATTTACATAGCGTGATTTTTGTGACGACACGCTAACTTAGATGGGCAAATTGTTTGTCGGGTTTGTGGCCCGTTGTTTTCATAGTAAGGTAACAATGTCATGCGGCTAATAATAATCTATATACAATACAATAACGATGCTAATAACGATAATAATATTACCTATAATGGTAATATTGAGGCTACGGTCTCATGGACGGTTTAAGATGTATGCTTGATTTATATATTGCCTGACTAGCAATACGAGGACTTACTTCTGATATTATACTTGTGTTCTGATTTTAAGGATTGTTTTATATAACGGTTTTTATTAAACTCTATGAATTCACTCGGCATTCGCTGATATGATTTTTGCATGTTTTTATCTCAGGTGCTTGAAGGTAATCCGGATGGAGATCGACTCTGATGGCCCACATAATATTAAAAATGTTCATTCGATCTATGTTTTGTAAACTTAATGACCTGTATAATTTGGGACCTGTTGTACAATTTAAAACTTTTTATCGAATGAATGTATGTTGAACCTTGTACAACCATTTTTATGTGTTGTCTATGATTGGAATTATTGTGCTATCCCGTAACACTCTAAAAGACCCTTCCGCTGTACCGATACGAAAATTGAGAGTGTTACAGAGTGACTTCCAATATTTTACTAAAATCAGTAGATATAAAGCTTCGGTCTGCCCCGGTGTCAAACAAGACAGATGCATATCGTTGGTTTAGTAAAAAAATGTACCGGTAACAATGTTGGAATCTGGATTGGCTTGGACATTGCCAACCATGTACACTTGTGATGAAGTTCCCTTGTTGTCCTTCTTCTTCTTGGCCAACTTGGGACAGTCAGGTCTCACGTGTCCAGGGGTTCCACATTCGTAACATACTACAGCTCTCTTTGGTCCACTGTTGCTTCCACCTGTGGGGTTTCGGTTCCCCTGTTGCCCACTTCCGCTCCCACGAGCATTGGACTTGCCTTTGTTGATGTTTCCGGGGTTGTTATTGGGTCGAACCAAGGTAACAGCACTTGCTTGACATTCACGAGAAAAATGTCCTTGCTGGCCGCACTTGTAGCATCCATGGCATTGTCCTCCAGCAACCTAGTGATAGTTGCACTTTGGACACTTAGGCTTGGATCCTGAGTAGTTCTTGATGCGGGTTGTGGGAGTAGTATCATAGGTTTTCCCAACGTCTTGCCTTTTGGAAGGTTGCTGGTGCTGGCTACGAGAACTTTCATCCGACTTTCTCTTGTTATCCGTTTGCTTTTCAGACAAATTGCGAGCTCGCTTGTTGATCAGCTCAGTCGTGAATTCCATAGCACTTTCAACGGTAGTGGGTCGTGATGCTAGTACACTGTCATGAATGTTGTCAGGGAGTCCGCTGACATACTTCTCAATCTTGTCGCTCCTTTGAGGAAACATGCGGGTACACATCAAGCTTAACTATTGAAATCTTTGGTTGTATCAAAGGATGTCATTGTTCTTGCATTTTAGATCCCACAGTTTGATTTCCAACTTCTTCATTTCTCCTCTAGGATAGTACTTCTCAGTCATCCTCTCTTTGAGTTTGGCCCATTTGAGAGTATAAGCAGTGTCATGTCCAAGGGTAGCGACCACAGAGTTCCACCAAGTAAGGGCGCTCTCGAGTAGTGTTCATGTGGCAAACGTAACTATGTTCTCGTCAGCACAACCGCTGATGCGGAAAATTGTCTCTAGTCTTTCAAACCATTGCATTAATTCAACAACTCCTTCTTTTACTCGGTAGTATGAGGGTTTCCACTTCAAGAAGTCGGGGTAAGAACAACCCCTATTAGTGTTGTTTCTGCGCATATTGAGGTTTGAATCATTGTTCACATTTGGATCAGCTTCTCTGGATGCCATAGCTGCTGTAATGCCTTCACTTATCATTTCCCTGAGTTGTGCAACGGTGACATTTTGAGTAGCTTCTGGAAGTTCGGTATTAGCTGCGTTTGAAGTGGTTGCATTACTGGGATTTGATCGCGTAATCACCATTTGTCTATAATCATACACAAAATGAGATTATTAGTTCAAATGTTAGTACAGTTTTTATATTATTTGCACGGGGAAAGTTCATGCATTTATT
This sequence comes from Glebionis coronaria, assembly GCA_025667525.1. Taxonomy (NCBI): domain Eukaryota; kingdom Viridiplantae; phylum Streptophyta; class Magnoliopsida; order Asterales; family Asteraceae; genus Glebionis; species Glebionis coronaria. The sequence goes on from CM046875.1 coordinate 292,738,864, forward strand.
TCATAACAAATTGGATAACCTGTCAAGATTTCATAATATAATACATTTCACAACAGATATAACATAAGAAAATGATTACATGAAAATTTCTGTAGGGAATTAAACATTCATCGAGCATAGCAAATCCGAGACAAAGGCTTAGCTAGCCTTGTCCTGGGTAGTGGTACACATTGTCTTAAGTACATCATATCCAAAAATACATGTCCGAAAATAAAAGGTACAGTACAGGATTACATCACAAAAGCTGAAAAGAAATATAAGTACAAAATTCCTATACCATGATAGCTAGTGTACAACCCATAAGCTGATCATGATGTACAAGAAATCTAGTACATCTACTCTACTCCTGCCTAGATGGTCTGCTAGATGAGGCTGGTGCTGGTGGGGCTGGCGAAGCTGCAGATGCTCTCCTGGTACTCTATAATGTCCGAACTGTCGCTCGGGCCTCCTTAAGCATGTGGAATGCTGCCAGCAGCTGGGTCCTAAGTCTGTCGACGACCCCTCGAAGATAAGTCATCTCTGCAGTAACCCCATCTTGTCGGACGGTGGCAAGGTCAAAGAAAATGGACAGGGACTGCTCCTGAGCAGATAGAGCAGCATGGGTCTGATTCTAGAGACTCTCCATGACCTGGATACGCTGGTGGAGACGATAGTTCTCCTCCCATAGACACTGTAATGCCTCGTTAGTCTTAGCCTGAACACCTTTGGCTGCCTGTGCCTCTCCCCTCATAGTGTGAGTGAGAGAGTCGATACGCTCATGGATGGTAGTGTAGCCTAGTTGACCAGCTGTTAACAGGCTGCGATGGTCAGATATCTCCCGCTCCTGGCGTGCGGCCAGTGCGGCGATCTGGGCCTGGACAGAATCGGCATGTCCCGCCCCGGAGCCCTCCCCGATCTCGAAAGTGGAGTCAGGTATAGACTCTGGAAAATAGCCCGGTGGTAATGAGGAAGGTACAGAAGATGGTAGGTCAGGAGATACCTAGTCCTCCTCCATAGAGGTGGGGACCAGTATAGCTGATGCCGGAGTAGAAAAAGGGTCCTCGGGAAGTACAGCTTCGATAGTCTGATCATCCTCTGAATCTAAGGCTGATAACCATCCACACTGTACTGATCGTGGAGATGAACGGATAGCTGGAGCAGGGGCTACCACTGGTAGGAGAGTCGAAGGTGCAGTAGGCGGAGTCATGATGCTCTAAAAATAATATTATTTTAAAATTGAAGTCAGCATACGCTTACAAACAAAGGAAAAAAAAATATTTTTGGCTACAAGTCTTATGAAATATACCCCGTTTAAACAATAACGCAATGTTTTAAGGTTATATATATATATATATATATATATATATATATATATATATATATATATATATATATATATATATATATATATATATATATATATATATATATATATATATATATATATATATATAGAGTGAGGTTATTCTAAAACAAAACTTATAATAAAACAAATGAGGTGGAACCACAGGCTGCCATGTGTCCCCCCCTCTTTTCCAAAAAAAATGGTGTCTTTTTTGTAAACTCTCAAAGTTTAAGGTATCTTTTATAAAATATGAATGTATTTTACAAAAAATTCTTCCCCGTCATTTACTTCAACACCCTGTATTTCACTTTCTCTCACTAAAACCATTTTATCTAACTAAAAATTCACACACATCTTAATTCACAAAAATCATCGAGTCATAACTAATCTTTAGGGTTTGAATAATAAAATCACGATCGATTCATCATAAAGAAATCATGATTGATGACCGAATCAAGACTCATCTTTAATCGAAAGTCATAGCGATTCCAATCAAAATCGAAACTTTAAAAGTAAGTAATTGTTGTTTTTTTTTTGTGTTTCAATCGATTTAAATATATTGTATTCAATGTTTTGTTCTAGTTTGGAAAACGGTTGAGAAAAGGTTTGATACAAACTATGTTTAAAAAAGTTGCATACAAAATGTTTGATAAAATGTCTCAACTAGAATTTTGTTACTATAATGCACTAAATTTATATTCTGATGCAGTTGTTCTGAACTACATGCGTTACTGTAATGTCTCAACTAGAATTTGTTAATGCAATGTGACAAGTAAAATTAATTAATGTATTGCACTAAAATGTCTGTAATGTGATAAAAATGAACTGAGATGTAGTAGGTTTTCTACTACGTTGTAGTCTTTCATTTTACTACATTATGGTGTTATTCTACTACATTATAGATATAATCTATATAATGAAGTAGGTTTTGTACAATAATGGAGTAGGTTTTCTATTATATTATTGTACTAAACCTAATGCATTATTGTACAAAAGCTACTACAATGAGTACAAAACCTACTGCATTGATTAATGTACTAGAATAGGAACTGATATGTAGATAGATTGTGTATGATGTACTAAAATGTGAACTGCATGTAGTAGGATTGTATGTGATGTACTAGAAAATGGACTGGATGTAGTAGGCTTTATACTTATAGTTTCCAATGCATTAAAGTAGTGATGAAGTAGGTGGTTTACATTTTCATAACTTTGATGAAGTAGGATTAACACTATGATTGAGTAGAATTAATAATATGATGGATTAATACTAATACTATGCATGTGATTTGGTAAAATTACAACTGTAATGGAGTAGGATATTTTTAATATGAATATGCTTTAGTAGGATAAAGTTGTGTTTGAGGTTTTGTCGAAATTAAGTATTTGTATGTAATATAGAAAAGATTTGGTAAACTTATAACTGTAATTGAGTAGGATTAACACTATGATTGAGTAGGATTAACACAATGATTGAGTAGGTTTTGTCGAAATTAAGTAGCATTACAACTTTATATCTACCATCTTACATTTTTACTACATTGCATGCTAGTTTATATTTTAATGCATCACATAATCTTAATGTAGTAGAATAAAGTTTTAGTGCAGTAAATCATGCATGTGAACAATGGAAGTAACCTATTGCATTACAATATTTTAAAATTAAACTATAATGCAATAGAAAGAACAATGCAAGTAACCAACTGCATAACAGTTCATTAAAATTTAAATTGTAATGCTGTAGAAGAACAATGCAAGTAACATACTACATTACAGTGCATTAAAATTAAACTTTAATGTAGTAGAAAGAACAATGCAAGTGACCTACTGTATTACAGTGCATTAAAATTTGAACTGTAATGCAGTAGATATAACTGTAATTCATCTTAGTCTTCTACTACATTACAGTTTAATTTTAATGCATTGTAATGAAGTAGGTTACTTACATTCTTCATATGCATGATTTAATGCATTAAAACTTTATTTCTACTACATTAAGGTTTAAATTCTAATGCATTTAATGCAGTAGGTTACTCGTGTTGTTCATATGCATGATATACTACATTGCAGCTTTATTTCTACTACATTATAGTTTAATTATGCATTGTAATGAAGTAGGTTATGTACATTCTTCATATGCATGATTTAATACATTAAAACTTTATTTCTACTACATTAAGGTTTAAATTCTAATGCATTTAATGCAGTAGGTTACTCGTGTTATTCATATGCATGATTTACTACATTGTATCTTTATTTGTACTACATTACAGTTTAATTTTAATGCATTGTAATGAAGTAGGTTACATACATTTTTCATATGCATGATTTAATGCATTAAAACTTCATTTCTACTACATAAAGGTTTAAGTTCTAATGCATTTAATAAAGTAGGTTACTCGTGTTGTTCATATGCATGATTTACAACATTGCAGCTTTATTTCTACTACATTACACTTTAATTTTAATGCATTGTAATGAAGTAGGTTACGTATATTCTTCATATGCATGATTTAATGCATTAAAACTTTATTTCTACTACATTAAGGTTTAAATTCTAATGCACTTAATGCAGTAGGTTACTCGTGTTGTTCATATGCATGATTTACTACATTGCAGCTTTATTTCTACTACATTACAGTTTAATTTTAATGTATTGTTATGAAGTAGGTTACGTACATTCTTGATATGCATGATTTAATACATTAAAAATTTATTTCTACTACATTAAGGTTTAAATTCTAATGCATTTAATCCAGTAGGTTACTCGTGTTGTTCATATGCATAATTTACTACATCGCAACTTTATTTCTACTACATTACAGTTTAATTTTAATGCATTGTAATGAAGTAGGTTACGTACATTCTTCATATGCATGATTTAATGCATTAAAACTTTATTTCTACTACATTAAGGTTTAAATTCTAATGCATTTAATGTAGTAGGTTACTCGTGTTGTTCATATGCATGATTTACTACATTGCAGCTTTATTTCTACTACATTACAGTTTAATTTAATGCATTGTAATAGGTTACGTACATTCTTTATATGCATGATTTAATACATTAAAACTTTATTTCTACTACATTAAGGTTTAAATTCTAATGCATTTAATGCAGTAGGTTACTCGTGTTGTACATATGCATGATTTACTACATTGAAGCTTTATTTCTACTACATTACAGTTTAATTTTAATGCATTGTAATGGAATAGGTTACTTACATTATTCATATGCATGATTTACCGAATTAAAACTTTATTTTTACTACATTAATGTTTAAATTCTAATGCATTTAATGCAGTAGGTTACTCGTGTTGTTCATATGCATGATTTACTACATTGCAACTTTATTTCTACTACATTACAACTTTATTTCAACTGCATGCTAGTTTTAAATTCTAATGCATCACATAATATATATTGATACTTTCATATATAATTCTTGAACTATTCTATAGGTAAAAAGACACAGGAAAAAAACCCAGGGGACAAAGGAAGATGCATTTAACAAGCTGCAAACAGTATATAGCTTCCTCTAATACCAAATGATATACTCTATTTGAAAGATGAAATGGTACAAGGATGCATTGGGCGCGCAACAGGATTCTTGGAAGATACTTGTGCATCATTTAAAATTATGTTTAAATTTTATTAGATGTAATACTTTGAATGTCTAATACGATGTAGTGTATATTTTAATGATGACATTGTTCGTTTGTAATCATATTTTATATTCTACTACATTATTATCGTTTATTTTACTGCATTACCATATTTCATTCTACTACATTATAGTTATATTTTAAGATATTACAATTATGTTTTACCGCATTGTATTCTTATAATTTACATATAACTGAGATGCAGTATAATATAAATTGAATGAGTAAAAATAAACACTAATGTAGTAGGATATAATCCTATAATGCAGTAAAATTAAACAATAATTTATACAACTCGTAGAACTGGAATTGTGGCCTCATTTATCTTTATATGCCGAACAACCCCTTCTCTTGGTTAGTCCTTCAACAGTTACTCCATTTCTTCGCTTTATCATTTCGTACCCTAGATTATTGATTCTAACCTTCATCTGAAACTTATAAAAGATATAATTCAATTGAAGATAAACTATAATTCAGTAGAAAGATAAACTACAATTCGGTAGAACATAAACTATAATTCAGTAGAACATAAACTATTATTCAGTAGAAGATTATAAATTGGTAGAACATAAACTATAATTCAGTAGAACATAAATATAATTCAATAGAAGATAAACTATAATTCAGTAAACGATAAACTATAGCTCGGTAGAACATAACTATAATTCAGTAGAACATAAATGATAATTCAGTCAAAGATAAACTATAATTCGGTAAAACATAAACTACAATTCAGTAGAACATAAACTATAATTCAGTAAAAAAGTTATGAAACTGATCTTCAACAAAACATAATACTGTAACAACCATCTAACTTAATACCGCAATCACTATTTTATATCTAGCGCATTACAGTTATAAACTATCATGTAGGAATTTTATCAAATCACATGCATATGAACAATAGCAAAGATCCTATAACATCATAGAAAGTTCTACCAAATCACATGCATACTTTATCACTAATTACTCAATTTCAGAAATATGTCAAACAAAATTATGGCCTAACTCATACCCGTGAACATCAACATACATCCTGCAACATCATAGATCAACTTCTACCAAATCACATGCATACTCCATCACTTTATTAATTTTTTGACAAACAACAAACACTAATAAAAAAACTTATGCATATGAAAATCACCAAAAGACCTTAGAGCATCACAATACAACTTTTACCAAATCACATGCATATTCAGTCACTTTTACTCAATTTCAAAAAAACAGTAAACGTTAATAATGCCTAACTCATGAATATGAACATCAATAAATATCTTAGAGCATCACCGTTCAACTTTTCCAAATTAAATGAAAAATCAATCACATTACAATGCATTAAAATTCAACAGTAATGTAGTAGAAAAAACAATGCAAGTGACCGACTACATTATAGTGCATTAAAATTTAACTGTAATGCAGTAGAATAAAATTTGCTTATTATTATTAAAATTTTACCAAATCACATGCATAGTATTAGTTTTACTCCATCATAATATTAATTCAACTCAATCATAGTGTTAATCCTACTCTATCACAGTTATAATTTTACCAAATCGCTTTTATATTTCATACAAATACTTAACTTTGACAAAACCTCAAAATACAACTTTATCCTACTCAAGCATATTCACATTATTCACATTAAAAATAATTCTACTCCATTACAATTCTAATTTACCAAATCACATGCATATTATTAGTTTTACTCCATCATAATATTAATTCTACTCAATCATAGTGTTAATCCTACTCCATCACAGTTATGATTTTACCAAATCACTTCTATATCAAAGAGAACTTTATAATTCTCACAGAGACATTATATCAAACACATTTTATACATCAATCATAAACACACACTTGCATAAAACCTTATATATTTTTGATATTCTATTTCTTTCTAGAGCATTATAGTGCATTTTTAACACATTTTCTACCTATGAACAATGAAAGTAACCAACTTCATTACACTATAATTTCTACCACATCAAACCCGTAAGTAACTTACTGCATTACGGTCTCATTCCTAGTACATTAGAATGTTAAAGTAGTGCATCACAATTATGATGTCTTATTGAGACATTATATCAAACACATTGTATGCATAAATCATAACCACACACTTACCCATTAAATGCATTAATTTCATTAGAATTTAAACCTTAATATAGTAGAAATAAAGTTTTAATGCAGTAAATCATGCATATGAACAATGGAAGTAACCTATTGCATTATACTGTATTAAAATTAAACTGTAGTGCGGTAGAAAGAACAATGAAAGTAACCTACTGCATTACAGTGCATTAAAATTTAAACCGTAATGCAGTAGAAAGAACAATACAAGTAACTTACTACAGTACATTAAAAATAAAAAACACTAATAAATCGTAACTCATTCATATGAACAATAGCAAATATCCTACCACATCACAGTGCAAGTTCTATCAAATCACAGGCATACTTTATCACTTTTACAAATAACTTTTACTGCATTACTATTACGTTCTACTACATTACTTTATATCCTACTGCGTCACATATATGTTTCTACCGCATTGCAATTACAATCTACTACATTACTGTATATCTTACTGCATCACATTTTGAATTAAAGCATCACAGTTAGAACTAACGCATCACAGTTATAGAAAATAATATAGACATTTTTTCAAACACCTGGTATGCAGGTTTCATATATACTGACAATTTCATATCCAAAAGGAAACAATATGAATCTGAACTAAACTCCTAACATATCATGTCTATATCAATAACAATAACAAAAAATCCAAATCCTATTGACAATTTCGAATTACAAATAAAAATATAATTAAAAACAAAATTGACTTACCTTCACTTTTAAATGATGAATCTACAGAGATCTTTCATTTTGGAATGAACACAAGCAAATATGATGTATAATTAGGGTTATGATATCAAAGAACTTAATCTTAAATGAATAAGGTGGATTAGGTGGTGGTTCACGACTTGGAAGGTGGGGAAGATGGTGGACAAGGTGGGGAAGGTGGCGGTTTGCGATGGAGAAGATGGTTATTAGTCCAGAGATTAGAGAGGATATAAAAGTATCGATCCAGAGATTGATATGTGTGTGAAAAATAAATATTCTAAAACTGCCCCTGAAGTTTCTAAAATTACAAATGAACACCTTTTTTTTTGAAAAGGGGGGGACACATGGCAGCATGTGGTTCCACCTCATTTATTTTATTATAAAAAATGTTTTATTTTACCCCAACTCTCTCTCTCTCTCTCTATATATATATATATATATATATATATATATATATATATATATATATATATATATATATATATATATATATATATATATATATATATATATATATATATATATATATATATTCATTTAACCAGTTTATTTAACAATCAATACACACTTAGTTCACATAGCACAAAATGCCCTACGATCTATATGCTTAATTAATACGGTCCCAAAAAAATCCCAAAAGATTTTTATAAAGTTATAGTCCAGTTTTAAATAAAAGAAAAATCACTTTATTTTTATTTTTTTTTAAATTTATCTGGTTCTCTATAACTTATGCGCTGATACCATTCTTTGTGACACCCCGGGTAGGGTCCAAATATGCGGAATTATCAACAGAGATGTCACAAGGGTGGATCGATAGCACATAGTTCATAGAGCATAAGATAAGAGATTATTCAAAACATATTACATGATTGTTATACGAATTTATAAAAATTCTCTTTAACATGACATAAGTAAATTGTTTATGTTTCCCATATAGAACCCTTGACGAGTCCTATAACACAGTTTACAATGATGCTTGAGTCCATGCACATACCACGTACTAACTTCATTTTCCTGAGAAAATCATGCTTAAAGGGTCAACATAAAGTTGGTGAATTTACAGGTTTAATAATAATTAGTTTGGACATACATTAATCATAGGAGTAACAATGCCCAAAGCATTTTTACTAAAAATTAGATTACATTTTTATTACTCGAAACTGAAGCTTAACCTTCCAAAGTCCTCAACAGATGAGAACGTAGTGTCTTACAAAAAGACACCCAAACCCAGTTCCAACATGGTATACATATGTTGTCCCGGCCAAGGCACAGTAAGCATGACTCACCCAGATGGGGATGGTCAATCCCTAATAGATCTATTTATAACATTCGGGCAATTTACAACAATTTAACAGTTTCTATAATAGTCCATCGTAGTCAAGTTTATACAATTCCGTTATGTCCAATAAAATAGTTGCATTGATAGGTGTGTAAACACCCATCCTTTTACCACTTAATTCGGGCTAAAACAAGACCAAAACACGTATTTAATATCATTTGTTTGGAATTATGCGTGGTTTTTGTGTTTATTGTGTTTTCAGAGCCAACCGGATAAATATCAAAGAAAACATGGGATTGCACGGGATTTATCAAGGAAAAAGACTCAAGATAAAGTCTACTGTCCAAGAGATGCAAAAGATTTGAAGTCATTGGGCCTATTCGAAGATTTATTGAAGAAAAGGAGTAAAGACGGAAGATTTTCATAAGTCGAAGAAACTCGAGTCTATTTAATGAAGAAATTAAAAGACGAGTTGGATTTAATCAACGACAAATCCCGAATCAGAACCGAAAACGTCAACTTTTCTGAAAAGACGAGAAGACAAGAAGAAAGGGAGAAAGCCCACTCACCAACCAACCACTAGGAGTATAAATAGTTTTTCCCTTCACACAATTAGGGAGAGAGCTTCATTTTTCCTTTTTTCCAGTAACTTAGGTTCGTTCTTCACCAACTCCATTAGGGAGTTTGGTGATTTTCATCTTTTTCTTTCAATCTTGTAATCCTTAATCATTAACCTTGTTACTTTTACATTAATCAATCTATTCCATCTTTTCATTCATCTTGTTCTTCATCATCATCTATTTCAAGTTCTTAAGTTTCTTATTTGATTCAAGTTTGATTTCAAAAAGTTGTTGATTTAGTGTTTTTATTGGTGGGATTTGTTTCTTATCGTATTTAAATGATTTATGTTCGATTTGGTTAAATCTTTTTACTTAATTAGTTTAATTTTGAATTGATTCGATTTGCTGTTACTGCTACTGTTCGTGATTCCCATTATTTTCCGAACCAAGCAATTATTCCGAATAGGTGAGTTTCAATTTGCCTTATTCGGAATCTTTCCAATATTCCGAATAGGGGTGTTTTCATTTCTGTTACTCGGAATATTTCATATATTCCGCATAGTCCTAATTTTCCGCATAAGAGCAATATTCCGAATGGTTCTTACTTTCCGAATAGAGCAATATTTTCCGAATGGAGGATTTTCCGCATAGGGAGACTTTCCGCATAGACTGGTTTTTCCGAGTAGCACCATTTTTCCGCATAGAGCATTTTTATTCCGCATAAGCTTGTTTTTCCGCATAGAACTTTATTTTCCGAATAGAAGTTATTTTCCGCATAGGATTCTACTTTCCGCATAGCCTTACATTCCGCATAGGATTATTTTCCGAATAGGGATTCATTCCGAGTAGAGCATCTTTCCGCATAAGGCTTACTTTCCGAATGGTGTTACATTCCGCATAGACTCATTCTCAGTAAGAGTTATTTTTCTGCTTTGTCATTTAGTTGTTTTTATCTACTGTTTCTGGCTTTAATCTTTATTCACTTCAATTATTTAGAATAGAAAACCAAATCCACTTTTTGTCACCAAGAACAAATCATTCCACTTTTAACTGAGATCAATTCGAGAGGATTCCGTGATTCGAACTTTTCACCATTGAAAATCAATGTATCAAATGGCGCCGCTGCCGGCTCTTCTCGTTAAGATCAAAAGTTTTTTGTGAGAATTTGGATTTTGGGATCCGTTCCCCGTGAACGTTACTTTTTCCTAAAAATTTTCAAAAACACTAAAAAATATAAAATTTTCAAAAAATCCTAAAAAGTAAAAAACAATAAAAACCAAAAATATTTTTGCTTTGTTTTTCTTTGTTCGTTCTTTTGCAGGTGATGCGCACTCGATCCACGTCTTATCAAGAGCCCGAGCCTCTCGATAACTTAGACATGGCTGGTGTACAAAACAACAATAACATACCACCTCCGAACAACAATAATAACAACAACAACCCGCCTTTCAACAACATGAACAATAATAACAACAATGAGCATCTTCCGGATAATCGCCCAATGATTGAATTGCTGCAAGCTCATGTTGATGGCAACACGGATCCAATTGTCATCCCTCCAATTGCCGCCAACAATTTCGAGCTCAAGTCAGGCTTTATCCAGATGGTCTCCGCTCAGCCATTCTTGGGACGCATCATTGATGATCCACACGACCACATCAAGAGATTTCTTCAACTCACTAACACGGTCAAGTTCAATGGAGTTCCACAAGAAGTGATAAGGTTACAACTTTTTCCCTTTTCTTTAGAGGGACAAGCCCGGCATTGGCTTGCTAAGGAACCACCACAGAGTATTCTCTCGTGGACGGATTTGGAAACAAAGTTTATCAATTACTTTTTTCCACCCTCTCGTACTACCGCTTTGCGGAATGAGATTATAAACTTTGAACAAAAGTACGATGAGTCATTCAGTGAATCTTGGGATCGTTTTAAAGATCTTTTAAGAAAATGCCCACAACATGGTTTTACCAAAGTACATCAAATAAATACTTTTTACAATGGTTTACGCATGAGTGACCAAGATTCACTGAATAGTGCCTCAGGGGGTAATTTATTGGCTAAGACTTCCAATGCTGCTTGGGATATCATTGAGAATAAATCTCGTGTGCAAACCAAGAGCGTTAGGACCAATGTTGCTAGTGCTAGCACTAATGACAGCGACAAGCGACTTGACAAAATCACCACGCTTCTTGAATCGCTTGTCACCCACACTGTCAGCAACAACAACAGCAACAACGCCATAAATGCACAAGTGAACGCTGTCAGCCAACCTTGTGAGATATGCGGTGGTCCCCACTCCTACACAACTTGTACCGCCACCCAAGATGACCCTGCTGAGAATGTGAATGCGGCATATGGCACCTACCAACAACCTGCTTACCAAGCTAAACCTCAAGGTGACCGTAACTTGCTTAGCTACCGCAACAACAACTATCTTTCACCACCTGGCTTTCCTCCTGCCAACCAAAACCAACAACAAAACCTTAATCGCCCTCCTCAACAACAACAACAACCTCGACAACCATATATCCCACCTCACAAGCAGCAACAACCGCCTCCACGTAACAATCAAGTCTACCAACAACCTGCTTACCAACCACCTGCATACAATGCTCCTCCCAACCAAGCCACCACTGCATTACACCAAGAGGTCGCCACCTACATGAGAACCAATGATGTGATAGTGGGAAATCTCCAAGAGGAAGTGCGCAATTTGAAGGCAGATTTGGTAAAGCAAGGAAATGATTTGAGAGCCGATATGCGAAACACGTTGGATAGTCAGACGAATGATTTGAGGAACATGATGGCTAGTTTCTTCCAAAGTAGTCAACCCTCTTCTTCGGGTACTCTTCCGAGTAACACCGTTGCCAACCCAAGAGGGGAGATGAAAGCAATCACCACTAGAAGTGGTAAAGGTACCAACGAACCCGAGCTTCCTATACCCCCACCGGTGGTTGTGACTAAGGAGAACGAGTCACCTGCTCCTATTCCTTCTCCTTCCCCAATTTCTCCACCTCTTCTTTCTACCCCTCCTCCACCCGTGGTTGTGAGTGATCCTATACTCCCAAAGCCTTCATCTTCTTCCAATATACCTTATCCTTCTAGGTTGAGGAAAGAGAAGCAAAAGAGCAAGGATGATATTCAGGTTTCTAACTTTCTTAAAATGTTTAAACAACTGAATTTCAATATCTCCTTCGCTGAGGCTCTCGCTCACATGCCCAAGTATGCTAAAATGTTTAAAGATCTTTTGAGCGACAAGGAAAAGCTCCTCGACATTGCCAACACCCAACTTAATGAGAACTGCTCTGCAGTGCTCTTAAGGAAATTGCCAACTAAGCTTGGTGATCCGGGTCGTTTTCTTATCCCTTGCAATTTACCGGGAGTAGAGAATTGCATGGCCCTAGCCGATCTAGGTGCCAGTATTAATCTCATGCCTCTAAGTGTTTGGAAGCAATTATCTCTCCCAGAGCTAGTCCCCACTAAAATGACTTTGGAATTGGCCAACCGTACGGTTGCTTATCCAGTGGGGATAGCCGAAGACGTTATTGTAGGAGTCGACAAATTCACCTTCCCTGCTGATTTTGTTGTCGTCGACTACGAGATGGACCCCCGTGTGCCACTTATTGTTGGTCGTCCATTCCTTAGGACCGGTCGCACTCTTATTGATGTTGAAGCCGGTGAGCTTATTATGAGAGTGGGTGACGACAAAGTAGTCTTCAACATGGGAAAGTTGTCTAAACAGCCTTATTCATATGAGAGCGTTAATTGTATTGACGTTCTCGATGAGGCTTGTGAAGAACACTTTAATGATGCTTGCAAAAGTATTCCTACCTCTCTTCCCACTGTTGAGACCGTGTCCTCTATTGATTCATCGTTGTCTCTATTTGGAGATAGTGATTTATTCTGGAACAATCTTGAAGCTACCATGGGAGATGCGAATTTAGCTACTAATGATTCTCCCACCGAGGGGGATGAAGACATGAGTTTCTTTGACAATCTTCTCACCGAAGACAATCCTTCGCCTCCATCTCACACGGTTATTGCTATCGATTCCACGACTTTGAAAACGCCTCCCGTCGAAAATCCTCCGGATTTGGAACTTAAGGAGTTGCCGCCTCATCTCGAGTACGTGTTCCTTGACGACAACAAGAAGTCGCCCGTCATTATTGCGAAGGATTTGAAAGATGAAGAGAAGACTCGCCTCGTTGCTGTGTTGAAAGATCATAAGAAGGCTATTGCTTGGAAAATCTCGGATATTCGTGGAATTGATCCTCACTTCTGCACGCACAAAATTCTCATGGAGGACGACTTCAAGCCCACTATTCAAAGCCAACGAAGGGTGAATCCAAAAATTCATGAAGTCATCAAAACAGAGGTTATCAAACTTCTTGATGCGGGTATGATTTACCCTATTTCGGATTCACCGTGGGTTAGTCCAATCCATTGTGTGCCCAAGAAGGGCGGAATAACCGTTGTTCCCAATGAACACAACGAGTTGATTCCCACTCGTCTCGTTACTGGGTGGAGAGTTTGTATAGACTACCACAAACTCAATGATGCCACGAGAAAGGATCATTTCCCTCTACCTTTCATGGACCAAATGCTTGAACGATTAGCCGGTAATGAATATTACTGCTTTCTAGATGGTTTCTCGGGTTATTTTCAAATACCCATCGATCCCCAAGATCAAGAGAAGACTACATTCACTTGTCCCTATGGCACTTTCGCTTACAAAAGAATGCCTTTTGGCTTATGTAATGCGCCAGGGACTTTCCAAAGGTGTATGTTAGCTATCTTCCATGACATGGTTGAACAAACCATGGAAGTCTTCATGGATGATTTCTCGGTCTTCGGGGATTCCTTCTCTGCTTGCCTTGCCAATTTAGAACGTATGCTAAAGCGGTGCGAAGACACTCGCCTCGTTCTAAATTGGGAAAAATGCCATTTTATGGTAAAAGAAGGCGTCGTGCTTGGACATAAGATCTCGAAAGCCGGTCTTGAAGTTGACCGTGCTAAAGTCGATGTTATAGCTAAGTTGCCTCCACCTTCAACCGTGAAGGGTGTGAGAAGTTTCCTGGGTCATGCGGGCTTCTATCGTCGATTCATCAAAGATTTTTCTCAAATCGCTCGCCCGATGACCCACCTCTTGGAAAAAGATACTCCTTTTATCTTTTCCAAAGAGTGCCTTGAAGCCTTCAACTCGCTTAAGGATAAGCTAACTAAGGCACCCGTCTTGGTTACCCCTAATTGGGAGCTGCCCTTTGAGTTGATGTGCGATGCTAGCGATTTTGCTATTGGAGCGGTTCTTGGACAAAGAGTGAACAAACACTTCCAACCGATCCATTACGCTAGCAAGACAATGACTGGGGCACAATTGCATTATACGACAACTGAAAAAGAGCTTTTAGCTGTTGTCTATGCTTTTGAAAAATTTCGCCCCTATCTTGTCCTTTCTACCACCATTGTGTACACCGATCATTCCGCACTGAAGTACTTGTTGACAAAGCAAGATTCCAAACCAAGACTTCTTCGCTGGGTTTTGCTGCTCCAGGAATTTAAAATCGAAATTTGTGATAAAAAAGGAGCAGAAAACTTAGCCGCGGATCATCTCAGCAGACTTGAGGATCCATACCAAGGGGATCATCCGACCAAAGAAATCAATGATTCTTTTCCCTTGGAGACCTTAATGTCTATAAACTCGAAGCCGAATGAAACCCCGTGGTTTGCGGACTTTGCAAACTACTTGGCGGGTGGAATTCTCAAGGAAGGGTTGACGTCCCAGCAAAAGAAGAAGTTCTTTACCGACATCAAGACTTACTTTTGGGACGACCCTTACCTATTCAAACAATGTGCTGATCTGATAATTCGCCGATGTGTTGATGGACCGGCAGCGTCGAACATCCTTCATGCTTGCCACAAAGGACCCACGGGTGGTCACTTTGGTCCTAACTACACCGCAAAGAAAGTGTTTGATTCGGGATTTTATTGGCCCTCCATATACCGTGACGCTCACGATATGGTCAAACGATGTGATGTTTGCCAAAAGCAAGGCAAAATCACACATAAAGACGAGATGCCTCAGAATTTCATTCAAGAGTGTGAAATTTTTGATGTTTGGGGTATCGACTTTATGGGGCCATTCCCTTCATCTAAAGGAAACAAATACATCCTTGTAGCCGTTGACTACGTTTCAAAATGGGTGGAAGCCAAAGCTTTACCTACTAATGACGCAAGGGTGGTTTGTAACTTTTTGAAAGCTCTATTCGCTCGCTTCGGTGTGCCTCGCGCCATTATTAGTGATCGTGGGACTCATTTCTGCAATGACCAATTTGCTAGAGTCATGGCTAAGTACGGTGTAAATCATCGTCTTTCCACAGCCTACCACCCACAAACTAATGGCCAGGCTGAAATATCAAACCGAGGTCTGAAGCGAATTCTGGAAAGAACCGTGGGAGAGCATCGTGCCGCATGGGCTGATAAACTCGATGATGCTTTGTGGGCTTTCCGTACTGCTTACAAGACCCCGATCGGCTGTACGCCTTATCGTCTTGTGTACGGGAAAGCGTGCCACCTCCCCATTGAGTTGGAGCACAAGGCTTATTGGGCCTTGAAGTGGGCTAATTTTGATATCAACAAAGCCGGTGACCTACGCAAGATCCAACTCAATGAGCTGAATGAACTCCGTAATGAGGCTTATGAAAATTCTTTGATCTATAAGGAAAGAACTAAGCTCATTCACGACTCCAAGATCAAAAACCGAGAGTTCCATGTTGGAGACAAAGTCTTACTTTTTAACTCTCGGTTGAAAATCTTCTCGGGAAAGCTCAAATCTCGTTGGTCCGGCCCATTCACCATTACCCAAATTTTTCCATATGGTACTCTCGCGCTCGCTCAACCTAATGGACCGAATTTTAAGGTGAATGGCCAACGAGTGAAGTTGTACTTTGGTGAGGACACCTCCAAGGAGGTGATTCCATCCCTCACCACGTTCCCCATGAACTAATTTGGGTCGAGTCAGGCTCGTGACTCGGTTATCAAAAACAAGCGCTCCTCGGGAGGCAGCCCGAGTATCTATCCCTTTAACCCCCTAAGTGTAGGGGAGGACCTATTTTGGTCGTTTGTGTTTGTGTGGTGATGTGATTACAGGGATAACTACAATCTTGTAAATCTTTGAAAGAACCGTGCTCCCGTGTTACCCGAAATCCGGTTCTATCTCTCAACTATCGTGATTCAATTTTCTTCATACTCACATTTGAAATTGATCACTTTAGTCGTCTCTTCCTTAACTCGAGTTAACCAACGTGCACAATGTCATAAGTGTAGGGGAGACTTTTCCCACATGCTTAAACATTGAGGACCATGTTTATCTTAAGTGTAGGGGAGACTTCTATCGAAGTTTTAAGTGGACTTTTCCATGAAAATGCCTTCATTTAACCGGAAAATCCTATTTTTCAACATTTTTCAAAGTTTTTATTAACTTTGGCCATTTAGTTGTAATTTTTAAATTTTTATCGTTGCTTTCATATGTATATATCCCGCAATAAAGTCAAAATATTAATAAAGTGGTGTAGCTAGTTTTGAAATCTTTGACATATTAGGCCCGTTGCGTTTATTTTGACTCAACCCGAATAGACTTATCCTAGTTTATTCTAGCTAGTATCCTTAACCATGTAGACCTTAATTGGTTTATTAGGCTAAGTATCCACGAGTCTCATTACTTGAGATTTTAAATTGTGGAGGACGAGAAATGATAGAGTCAATTATAAGTCGGTATTCTTGCGCAAGCTCACTTGGTGTAATTATTTGCCTATTCTCCCATCACTTGCTAATAATTTATCTGCAATAAGTAAGGTCTTACGATTTGAAAAGTTACTTAGCTTCTAGCCCAAGATCGTTTAAAATTTGCTCGGTAATGATAAGAGTTCATAGCTAAGGCATAACTTATGAAGCGGGGCGCGAAGATTGGCGAGTCCGAAAAGGCCCTAACAAGGCATGAGGATTCAATTTTATTGCTGAAGATCCAAAGTGATGTGAAAAGCATTATTCCTAAAGTCAATATGAAGGATCAAGACTCACGACGAAAAGCAATCAACTCCCGTAAAGATCATGGAGAAGTCTATCCGAAAAGACCCTAACAAGGTATGAGGATAAATAGATCCAAGTCCGAAAAGGAGGCGGATCGTTGTATCTCAAAATCCCAATTAGAGATTGAAGAAATAATCATGAAGTCGTGGTCAACAAAGTTGGAGTACCCCTCAAAAGTCTCCAAGTGAAGAAACTCTATTATGATGAGAAGACCATTATCTCAAGAACGTCTCTCGAAGATATGAAGTATGAAGTACATGCCAAATATCGGCCCGAGAAAGGTCTCAAATCGTGAACCAAGTTATGCCAAGATATGAACTTTTTGATATCCCGAGAAACAGTTTTAAGAGATTTTGTCCTTTAGCTAACTATTGATCAAATCGTCCTACTTTGCTTTCAGCCTTAATAAACTATCGAAATAAGTCCAAAAATGCATCTTCATGATCATTCTAAGACAAAAATAAAATATAAGAGATACAACTAGGAATAAGGGAGTTTAAGCATTTAATTAAGCCATGTGTGTAAGTGTTTGATTTACTAACTTATAATAACAATGATCTCGTTTTCAAGCTTAGTTTGGGGAACGTGAAACTTGAGGGTGATAAATTTTCGCAACACCAAAGCCCTAATGTAAGTCCTTGATCTCTTTACAAGTTATTTCCATCCTTTTGTTTATTTCAAAGTTTTAAGTTCTCTTAGTATTTTAATTATTGTTTAGTAGAATTTAAATAAGGCCAAGGTTGATTGATTATGAGAAAAATGTAAAATTGCTTTATCACTAAGCATTGCATGAGGGCATGGCAATGGTTAAGTGTAGGGGATTTGATAGGTGTGTAAACACCCATCCTTTTACCACTTAATTCGGGCTAAAACAAGACCAAAACACGTACTTAATATCATTTGTTTGGAATTATGCGTGGTTTTTGTGTTTATTGTGTTTTCAGAGCCAACCGGATAAATATTAAAGAAAACATGGGATTGCACGGGATTTATCAAGGAAAAAGACTCAAGATAAAGTCTACTGTCCAAGAGATGCAAAAGATTTGAAGTCATTGGGCCTATTCGAAGATTTATTGAAGAAAAGGACTAAAGACGGAAGATTTTCATAAGTCAAAGAAACTCGAGTCTATTTAATGAAGAAATTAAAAGACGAGTTGGATTTAATCAACGACAAATCCCGAATCAGAATCGAAAACGTCAACTTTTCTGAAAAGACGAGAAGACAAGAAGAAAGGGAGAAAGCCCACTCATCAACCAACCACTAGGAGTATAAATAGTTTTTCCCTTCACACAATTAGGGAGAGAGCTTCATTTTTCCTTTTTTCCAGTAACTTAGGTTCGTTCTTCACCAACTCCATTAGGGAGTTTGGTGATTTTCATCTTTTTCTTTCAATCTTGTAATCCTTAATCATTAACCTTGTTACTTTTACATTAATCAATCTATTCCATCTTTTCATTCATCTTGTTCTTCATCATCATCTATTTCAAGTTCTTAAGTTTCTTATTTGATTCAAGTTTGATTTCAAAAAGTTGTTGATTTAGTGTTTTTATTGGTGGGATTTGTTTCTTATCGTATTTAAATGATTTATGTTCGATTTGGTTAAATCTTTTTACTTAATTAGTTTAATTTTGAATTGATTCGATTTGCTGTTACTGCTACTGTTCGTGATTCCCATTATTTTCCGAACCAAGCAATTATTCCGAATAGGTGAGTTTCAATTTGCCTTATTCGGAATCTTTCCAATATTCCGAATAGGGGTGTTTTCATTTCTGTTACTCGGAATATTTCATATATTCCGCATAGTCCTAATTTTCCGCATAAGAGCAATATTCCGAATGGTTCTTACTTTCCGAATAGAGCAATATTTTCCGAATGGAGGATTTTCCGCATAGGGAGACTTTCCGCATAGACTGGTTTTTCCGAGTAGCACCATTTTTCCGCATAGAGCATTTTTATTCCGCATAAGCTTGTTTTTCCGCATAGAACTTTATTTTCCGAATAGAAGTTATTTTCCGCATAGGATTCTACTTTCCGCATAGCCTTACATTCCGCATAGGATTATTTTCCGAATAGGGATTCATTCCGAGTAGAGCATCTTTCCGCATAAGGCTTACTTTCCGAATGGTGTTACATTCCGCATAGACTCATTCTCAGTAAGAGTTATTTTTCTGCTTTGTCATTTAGTTGTTTTTATCTACTGTTTCTGGCTTTAATCTTTATTCACTTCAATTATTTAGAATAGAAAACCAAATCCACTTTTTGTCACCAAGAACAAATCATTCCACTTTTAACTGAGATCAATTCGAGAGGATTCCGTGAATCGAACTTTTCACCATTGAAAATCAATGTATCATGCATGTTTTCTCCCCCGTAGAGGAAAAGTTTATCAATAGTTTATATGGGGCTGTAAACTCACCTGGCAGTTGGCAATAGCTGTATAATACGAATATCCAAATAATGCTCATGCCAAAAGCTATGCCTAATCAAATAGTATAGTCTTAATAGATAGTACAGGAAACGTATGTGTATGCTTATACAGATTTTTAATCAGTTTATTAATGCTACAGTATTTATCTAAATAACTGTAGTACAAGTATTAACAATATCCATTTAAACTTGTATTTAAGTTTCATATTTAAGTAAACAAAAAATGTTTTACTTAAAATATTAGTTTACGTTCATAGTACATGTATTAATAATAACCAATTAAATTTACAATTAAGTTCCATATTTAAGTAAACATAAAGTGTTCTACTTATAATATTTGTTTACGTATTAGAATTCAATTTATTTACCGTTCATATAATTTTATTTCCTAAAAGTATATGAGTATGATGGTTGTAGTAATACGTCTTTTAAAAAAAAGAGCGTAATTAGGGCAAGCGTTAACAAGTGATTTAGGAAAACCACAAGTAAAAAACTCATGCTATTTCTCTCCCACCTTTTCTCTCTCTAAAAAACCTTGAAATTTTATTAAGTAATCTATCATCTAAATTTGATCCAACCAATGGATCATTGATTTTATTTTTGTTTTTGATTCTATTATTCTTGATCTATCAATACATATTAAAATCATCCACTATACTTTTCATTTGATATTTTAAATAATTAGTTATCACTGTTTCTGGGTTTCCGTTACACATACTTAAAAACACACACTGTTCATCCTTAACCTCGTACATCAAATTCATTCATTAATCCATCTCTGTTTGCCATGTTTCTCCAATTCTATCACGATTATTGATCATTTCTATCTTCTACCATGGTGAAACAAGATACTACTGTCAATGAATCTCCCCAAATGCCTCCTAGGGCTACGGATGAGATTGTTCGCACTAAGAGGGGTAATAAGTTTAGGAACAAGGAGACGGGTTTGTTTGTAGGGAATACGCAGTCTAAACAGGTGTCTAAACCCTCGCATGCTAGTTTTAAAAAGGGGGTTAACAAGAATTATGGGGGAAAAGATATTAGGGTTGATGTTGAGGGTGACAATGATAATGGTGAAGCTAGGGATGGAGGTTCTGTAGCATGTTCTGAAGCTCTAAGTCAAAGTGAATCTTTGACTGAGAGTAAAATGTTGGCTAGTATGGAGAATGATATGGTTGATGCTATCCTAAGTGATCCTCTTAGGAAGGAAGGTAATATTACTTTTTTCTCTGTAACTAGAAATGATTTACCTTGTCCTAGTGAGGGTATTTTAGGTGCTAGGCCAGTTAGTGGAATTGAGAGTTCTGCTTTGAACAGGAGTGACAATAGTGGTAGCCCTAGGTTGCTTAGGAGGGGTGAAGCCATGGTGGATGGTGGGAACGAGGCTGAGGCTAACTTCTCTTTTAATAATAAGGAAAAGTGGCCAAGCTTGAATGGTGAGAGTAATAAGGGAAGTGGTGAAAAGTTATCTGTTGTTAAGGGAGATGTTGTTATGGAGGAAAGATCTAATACTAGGATATCGGAGGCTTTCAAGAAAGCTGTCCAAGACTTTGTTGAAGGTAATAGTAATATGCTTAAGGTTTTACCTATTAGTGTCAATGTGAAAGGTGTTGTTATTGCTGATTTGGACCCTATTGTGGAAAATGGTAGTAAGAAATGGGCGCTGACATTGGTTGGATATTTTATGGGAATGAAATGAGTTATAGGAACATTATGGGGCATTTGAGAAGGATGTGGATGAAAATTATGGTTAAGCCTGAGCCTACGAAAGTTCCGTTGTGGGTGAAAATTATGGATGTACCATTAGAGGCTTGGACCACCGAAGGAATAGGTAGAATCTCTAGTTGCATTGGTACACCAATTATGATGGATAGTATTATGACATCTATGTGTGATAAGGCATATGACAGGGCGAGTTTTGCTAGAGTCCTTATTGAGGTTGATGTTGTTAGAGGTTTACCAGAAACAGTGGAAGTAACGTATCAAAGTTTGGATAAAGCTATGGAGCTTAGGGTGGACTATCCTTGGAGACCACCTTGTTGTTCCCATTGCAAGGTTTTTGGGCACTATTATGACATGTGCCCGAAGAGGAGTGTTATCGAAGCGGAGAAGAGTAAATTAGAAGCAGATAAGGGAAAAGCTAAGGAAAACATTGGTGGTCAAAATGATGAGAGTGGATGGAAGACTGTGGGAAATAGAAAGGGTAATAATGGTGATAGTACGAATAATGCTGGTTATCGTGGTAATTTTGGGGAAGGTACAAGTAGGGGTGGATATAATGCTAGGGGTAGAGGTGGAAATGGTAGGGGTGCTATGGGTAGAGGTGGTAGAGGACTGGGTGATCAGAGATTTAATCGAGAGGGTGTGGAACAAAGGTTTCAGATCAAGAAGAATACTAATGGGGACATGAACAATTATAATGTGGAATCGATTGCTAAAGGTGTTAGTCATATGGAAATTGATAGTGGATCAAATGTGAAAAGTAATGGTAAGGGTAAGAGTAAAGCTACTAATGAAAAACCTGTGAATGCTAAAGTGAATGTGAATAATTCAGTTAATCTAGCTAATTATCAAAATAGTTTTTCCACCTTGGAGGATGAAGAGGAAGTCGAGGAAGTTTTAGTTTGGGAGACTATGAGGAAGAAGATTGATATGTGTTGTGAGAAAGGTGTTCTAATCCCGGTTGTTGAGAAAAACTGTTGGGATGATAAATTGAAGGAACATTTTAAAAAGAAATTGCAAGAGGTAACCAAAAAATTGTTTGTTTCTGAGTTGAAGTCTAAGATTGATATCAGCAATAGGTAGATTATTCATTGGAACAAGATGATTGCGATTGAATGCAAAAACATAGCTGATCAGTTATGTAGGTCTGTTATGGTTAAGAAGCATTTATCGGAAAATGAGGCATTTCAGGAAGTTTTTGAAGAAGTGTATAATGATGAGGTTGATAGGATTAAGGTGCTTGGGCTTAGGAAACAGTATGCTGAGGTTGAGTTGTTTTTTAAGACAGGTCAAGTCTTGACTAATGTGGAACTAAGTACATGGACTGAAGAGAGTTTAGATTTCTATGAATCATCAATGGGAAGGGAGGCGTATGATGCTGCGCTTGAAGCTATCAGAAAAGATAATGGTGGGGTTATGGAAGAAGATGTGGCTGAGGACCAAAGTGTTAATGCAAAGTTCATGGTGAGCAATGTTGTTAGTAATGTTATGGATTCAGATTTAAGCCAGTCGCAGAGCATGTCTACACCGCCCCCACAGGTTTTAAAATGAGTACAAAAATTGCATCGTGGAATGTCAAACGGATATGTAATACCCATAGACAAGATGAAGTTAGAAATTTCATTAGGGAGAATGGTATTGCTTTTATGGGATTAATTAAAACTCAATTAAGGAAGAAAATGGTGAATAAGGTTTGTAATGATGTGTTTGGTAACTGGTTATGGTTATCTAATTCTATGGATAGTCCTAAGGGGTGTAGGATTTCTGTTGGGTGGAAGAGGAATGTAGTTGATGCTCAACTTGTTTCTCAAATTGGCCAAGTTATGCATTTTAAAGTAATTTTTCTTAGAGATAATAGGAGTATCTTTGTTTCAGTTGTTTATGGAGAAAATTACCTCACTCTAAGAACTAAGCTGTGGAAGAATCTCTTAGATCATGCTGGTGTAGTGAATGATAATTCGTGGGTTCTTATGGGTGACTTTAATGTCATATTAAGAACTAATGAAAACTCTAGTGGTAGGTTTATTCGATTTGATGAAAGAAGGGATT
This sequence comes from Glebionis coronaria, assembly GCA_025667525.1. Taxonomy (NCBI): domain Eukaryota; kingdom Viridiplantae; phylum Streptophyta; class Magnoliopsida; order Asterales; family Asteraceae; genus Glebionis; species Glebionis coronaria. Next base: position 292,762,828 of record CM046875.1, read on the forward strand.
TTGTTGAGTGTGTTGAGCAACTAGGTGTTGAGGATATCTATGACAATCCGTCAATTTATGATTGATATTTTATTCTCAATATTTATTTGAAAACATTATTTTAATGTTATAATATGAACTCACTTATTTTTGGGAAGAAATTTGGATTTACGTCTTGGAGTAGCATCGACTACGTCTAAACTGGAGGATTCAACGTTACGTGCTTACGTTTACATACACCGTCTTTGGTGACAGTCCGACATTTCAGAAAATAAATTTATCCGTGAATATTATTTTGGGATTTTAATTTTGAGTTGGTTCATAAACTCACAAATTTACGAGAAGAGATTAGGACTTACGATTTTAATTTAACGTCCTTTACGACTAAACCGGAAGCCTTAGGATTACGTATTTACGTTTTTGAACTCCGTTTTTGATGAGACAATTTTTATTAGATTCGTTTTGTGCCGTTGATTCATAATTTATAAAAACGTTTTTCGTAAAACGACCCGAGGCACGTAAATCGAGGAAACTAGAATCGAGGAATACCCGTAAATTAGTGGGATGAGACAAGTTTACACTTGCCCCACCCCACTATATGGACGGCAAGTGCAAGCTACCAACACCAAAGAGGTGTCAAGTTGTAAGTAACTTAGTTACTTACACTTGTCCCAAGCTTAGAAAGTAAGCATACTTTCCACCAAAACCACTAGCCATTACCATTTCCATTCATTTCCTCCATGCAAAACAACTCAACTCTCCTCCCTCTCTCTATGTGTGACGTCCCATCCTCACCATAAACACTTCCCTTTGATCAAATTTAACCACAAACATTTGTTATAATTAACATATGTTAATCTTCCTTCCAAGAGATGAAGATTGGTGCAAGTTTTAACATCTAAGGAGGAGTTTCTATGGAGTCTTGGGGCTGATTTTCCACAAGGAGTTCATGAAGATAGGTGGTCTTGAAGATGGTCTTGATTTATCACAAGTTTCTCCATCAAAATCCATGTCTTGATCATAACCTACATCATCATGGTGGTATAAAGATTGTTCTCCTCATCCTCTTGTTATTTTTGATTATGTAATCTTGTATTTTCTTTTACTTATGTATATGTATATGATTATGAATGAGGATTAAAAATATTGTGTGCGGATTTGGTGTTGATAAACATGGTTAAAAAGATGAAAAACTATAAGAAACAAGGCTAAAATCATGCTTAAAAATGATGGCTGTATAAAACAGTAAAGAACCATGTCATGAACTGATAAAATGGAATAAATTAATGGATATACATTAAGTAATATATCTTGTACACATGTGAGAGTTGGCCATGCAATGGAATCATTAGGATGAGTGAGATATGATCAAAACAAGTTTAGAGTATAAATCTGAGTTCACTATTTTGGACGATTTTTAGAAACTACTTAGAGGCTGATTCAACAGTAGCTATAGGAGAGTTAAATGGAGCACATATAATTTAGTTTATGTCATAAAAATTTGAGCTTCTATCTCCATATAGAACTCTAGATATGGCTGTTTTGGTGAACATGAAAGTAAAAATAAGATTTTGGAAAATTAAAGTATAATAGTATTATATAAGCACTCAAATAAAAATAGTATAAAATGTGAATTAAAACCCACTAACTCATATAATACATTTATATAAATATGTATAAGGATAAATAAATGGACATTTTACAAAAATGGTAGTTTGATAAGTTTTATAAGTTATAAAACTATAAACATGATTTTTACGACTTTTTCGGCTATTACCGTAAAATTAACGTTTTTGTTAAATAAAACTTAGACGGTTGGACCCGTCTAATGTAAACTTTTATAAACTCATATACTGATATATAAACATATATAACAAGTAAAAACCGATAAAACCCGAACTATATAACATACGGACATGAACGGGCTAAGTTAACGTTATTGGACTAATAATACACCAAAATGGGCTAAAACACTTATAAAAAGTACTTATTGGGCTTAACCCATTTGGGCCCAACATGTAAAGTATAAATACTGATAATACAAGTATGAAATGGATTAATACAAGTTAAGGAACTTATAATAAGGTTATTGGACCTAAAACACGTAAATAGGTAAAACTAGTAAACTAGTAAGAAGTTACCAATACGTAGACACTAAAATGAGTAAAAGAGAATGTGTAAACCCACTTGATCATCATATATATAAAATCATCATATGTATACATAATTGATATATTTATAAAGTCATTGGACATGAGTCTAAGACGAGTATTATTTTTCTAGGTTTCCGTGATTAAAGCACGTACCGTACATCCAAATCGCCGATAATCGCCTTCCCACATCAACGTGAGTTCATAGCCTCACACTCTTTTAAATGTTTTTATGAAATGTTTTATAAACCCACGAGGGAGATAACATGTTAGTTTTTATGAATTAGGACACTATTTGTCCCGATTTATTGTTTATGATTTGGACCTGAATGATTGTATGACCTGATGAATGATTATATGACCCGATAATGAGACAAAATGGATTATTAAAGTTAGGTTATGTCACTAAATGTCCCATTAGCATGAATTTTGAACTACCGGGATTTGGTAGACGCTTATGCATATAATAGTACTATTTGGGGACGATCACCCCAGTTCGCGCCTTGACGGTTGATCCCCGTCGTGCCACATTGATTGGTAAGCGAATTTATGTATGAGAAGATTTACATAGCGTGACCTTTGTGACGACACGCTAATTTAGATGGGAAAATGAGTTTCGGGCTAGCTACCCGTTGTTTGTTGTAGTAAGGTAACAATGTCATGCGGCTTATAATAATCTAAATTAACGAAATACTGCTATATGCACCGACTTACGATATATTTCCTGACTAGCAATATGGGGTCATACTATTGATATTATGTTCATGTTTTGGTTTTCATAACCATAATCATATAACAATTTTTATTTAACTCCATACAAGGTTATAAAACGTATTGTATGATATTTTTACGACATTGGTTCGTATAACGATTTTGAAGGCGAAAGCCTACATTATGATTTTGATAAGGAATTGTATAAAATGACTTTGGCTATTTTATGGCCCATTAAAATGATTTGTACAAAATGGTTTTCGGTAATAATTTTATACCGATGATATATTGATGGTTTATTAAACTCTATAAATTCACTCGGCGTTATCGCTGACCTTTTCTTTTAACATGTTTTATCTCAGGTACTTGAAGGTAATTCTAGGGAAGACAACAACAATTCATGGCCCGCACCTAAACAATAATTTCCATTCAAATTCTTTGTAAAACTTGTATGAAATACAATGACTTGGGACCTATGTAAATTTGATATTTATGAATGGAAATGCTTTTATTATTAAACGACGCGATTTTTATGCGTTGTCTATGATGTGAGTAATGTGCTATCCCGTAACACCAACGAGTCTTCCGCTGTATTGAGTTGTATAAATTTGGGGGTGTTACAATATCACTAGTCGTGGTATGTTTTATACCTGGATTCAGAGGATGAGGAATCCAGAGACTGGGGTGTTTAAGAAGTTGGACAGGGTTATGGGCAATGAAGGTTTTTTTTATCACTATCCGGCTAGCTTTGCTAATTTCAAACCTTTTTTGTCTTCGGACCATTGTCCTGCTATTTTATGTCTTCCTGAGATTGGTGTTTTTAAACCAAGGTCATTTAGGTTTAAGAACTTTTTGGCGGATAAGAAAGAGTTTAAGGAGGTGCTAAGTAAGAATTAGAATGTTAATGTTAGAGGCTGTGCTATGTTTAGACTTGTGAAAAGGCTGAAAGCCATGAATGGTTTTATGAGGCAGTTAAATAAGGATAATGGGAATGTTTTTGATAAAGTGAAACCTTTGAAGTTGGAGTTAGAAAGAGTTCAGATTAGTTTGGAAAAAGACCCGTCAAATAGTGTTTTAAGAGAAGAGGAGAGTATTTATGATGTGCGTATAAACAGGCTATGGAAGATGAAGAGAAGGTCCTTTTGTAGAAGACTAAGATTGAATGGCTCAAAGATGGTGACACTAATAGCAAGTACTTTCATAATGTGATCAAAGGGAGAGTGAGCAAAAATAGGATTCAAGTCATTTATGATGATGAGGGTAAAGCGTTTTATAGGGATGAAGTGGCAGGCAAATTTGTCAAACATTTTAGCTCCTTCCTTGGTACATGTGATGAGGTGTTCGAAATTGAAGACCCGGGCAGTTTGTTTATGAAGAAGCTTAACATTGAAAAAGCTGTGGATCTGATCAAGCCCGTTTATGTGGATGAAACTAAGTCTGCACTTTCTAGTATTGATGATAACAGAGCTTCTGGTCCTGACGGCTATACATCCAAGTTCTTTAAAGCTTCTTGGGAGATTGTTAAGGATGATTTGTGTTATGCTGTTAGAGAATTTTTTAGCAGTGGTAAAATGCTCAAACAGGTCAACACTACTCTTATATCTCTTATTCCTAAGACGTTTGTTCCTGCTAAGGTTACGGATTTTAGACCTATCTCGTGTTGTAATGTTGTGTATAAAATCATTAGTAAAGTTATCACCAATAAGCTTAAACTGGTACTTAGTGAGCTTGTTGATGTTAATCAGAGCGCATTTATCCCTGGTAGGCTTATTAGTGACAATATTTTGTTATCCCAGGAGTTTATTAAGGGTTATGGATGGGAATGTGGGATTAGAAATTGTGCCTTTAAGATTGATATTCAGAAAGCTTATGACACGGTTAGTTGGAGTTTTTTGAATAATTGTCTTAAGGAATTTGGATTCTATCCAGTTATGATTTACTGGATTATGACATGCTTAGAAACTGCTTCTTTTTCTATTTGTGTTAATGGGGAGACTCATGGATTCTTTAAAGCTAAAAGGGGTCTTAGGCAGGGTGACCCAATATCGCCATATTTATTCACTCTTGTTATGGAAGTTCTAAACTTAATGGTCAAGAGACAGATTAGGCTGGATAGAAGATTTAGATATCACTCGGGTTGTCAAAAACTTAAAATCAATAGCTTATGTTTTGCTGATGACCTGTTAATGGTATGTCATGGTGATATGGTGTCTGTCACACCCTCAATTTGGCCCACGTGTAAAATTACACGAGGATGTGACTATCATGACAACCAAGAGATATAGATACAAGAATAACTAAGAAAAGTCGTTTTTCATTCATAAGACATAAAAATAGAATTGGTCCCAAGGAAAATTGTTTTACAACTCATGATAACATAATTTGAGTTTCCTAATATTATACATCCAAAGCAAGTCTCAAAGTTAAATCATGATAATTTTTATTAATCTCCATAACACAACCACGTCACTCCTCTGCCTTGACACCTAAGAAAAACATTGCGAAAACATCAACACAAAGGTCGGTGAGTTTATAGGTTTAAGTAGAAGTAGTGTGTTGAACCATAAGATTTTAGTTAGGCAACCGTCAAATAATCTTATAACAAATAGAAGATTATTATCAAAATAGCATACGTTCATGATATCCTACGTCTAAGCTCATGACATCGAAGCGTTAACCGTACAAACCAGTTTATATAAGAATGTGCCCAAGAAAATACTACCCCAAAGTATTCGTAGCAACCTTAAATGTATTTGTATCTAATTTGGTCACACAACCAACAATAGATAGGGAGGCCAATCCCAATAGTTCTATCCATAACATTCGCGCTTACACAAGGTAATTAACGGTTCCTGATAGTGGGCTAAAGCATCTAGGGGTATCGCTACTTAGACATCATGTAGGCACGTATGAGTTTTTGGCACTTATGTTCATCCGTTTAAAACAAGCAATGTTCTCACCCCAAAGTGATAAAACAAGTAAAAGTGGGGCTATAAACTCACCTCGTTAAATGTGAAAAGTGATGGAAGTACGAATGTAGCTCGAGAATACGACCACGTTATTCACAACCTAGTTAAATGTAATGACCGTGTTACGACGTCTATGATTATACCAAAATAAATGCACGACATCCTAGTTGTGCTTGACGTTAAATTTCGTTTAGTGAAAACACGAAAATTATACACGGTTAAATAATAGTTGGGCCTTTAGTCCATTTTATAGCTAGAATTCGTATGGGCTTATACTAGTCCGATTATACAAACAGCCCAAACTATCAAATGAGAAAGGGCTCGGCCCATTTGGTTTATTTATCATACCCGACCCAACTAAAGGGCGATACAAACAAGGTAGGGGTTTTATATCTGTTTTATCTTTCCCAAAACACTCAGTCGACACACACATTACCCAGATTCACATTCCAACCGACCCAACTCTCTCTCTATCTAGAAACATAAATCCTACAGGTTTCTGATAACTAGATTTTACTCAGTTAAAAAAGTTCGTTTAAGAATGTCTCTTCGAATTGATCTTGGTTTAACTATGTGACTCAGTCGTTCTTTGGTGAAACAAAAGTTGTGTCGTTGTAGTAATTAAAAGTGCAAAACAATTAAAGTAAAATGACGTTAACGTAAATCTAATTCTAATTTAAAATAAAAGGCGAGTATTTAAAAACGTGACGAAAATTAAAAGGCATTAAAAGTAAATAACACAAACTTAAAACTATCTAAGGAAAACTTAAAACGCAACTAAAACTTAAAACTAAGGCAAGGCTAAAAATAAATCTAAGGCAAGTAATCTTAAAGTGCGACTAAGGAAAAAGGCGGGAAAAATAAAGCTCGAAAATTAAAAACAGAAAGTTAAGGAAACTGAAATTAAAAGAACCTGAAAATTAGCTCATCCGGAATAAACCTTCGTTCGGAATAATCACTCATCCGGAATGTCACCTTTGTTCGGAATGATTCTTCTTCACTCGGAATATTTACCCAAAACTTTGATCCGGAATAAAATGCTTACTCGAAATATGTCACCTGTCCGGAATAAACTTCTTTATTCGGAATGTAGCTTTGATTCGGAATGTTGCTCTTGATCCGGAATATCTCTTGATCCGGAATGTCTCTTGATCCGGAATGTCTTGCTGATCCAGAATGTCGAAGATTCCGGATGAAGACTTTGATTCGGAATAATTAATTATTCTGAATAAAACTCTTTGATCCGGAATAACTTCCTTGATCCGGAATATTGGATATTCCGGATGAACCTTTTGCTAATCCCTTGATCCGGAATGTCTTAATATTCCGAATAAAACACTTTGATCCGGAATAATGAATTATTCCGGATGAACTTGCTTGATCCGGAATCTCTTGAACAAAAACCTTCACTCGGAATTTCTTGGCTTGATCCGGAATGTTTCCTGGGAAAAATAAGCAGACAAGCGAAGAACAAGGAGAACCAAGATATACACGGATCTAATAAAAAATAAACAAAATCAACCACAAGATTAAATCAAACTAATCAAATAACATCTACTAATCATAAACAATCAATGCAAATCAATCAAACTAACAAATATAACCAAAATAATCAAAACCCACTTTAATCAAAATAAAAACACAAGAACATGAACATGAACATAAACATAAAGATCAAAGATTAAGAAAGGTAGATAAGAGATTAACAATAAAAATAAAGATTGACAAGAATTAAATGTAAACTTACTTGAAATTAAAGGAATTTAAGGTGCAAGACAAGTATTTAAATTGGACAAGAAATTAAATGACATGTATTTAAATGTGCAAGGTAATTAAAATGGAAGAAATAGTTTGTCAAGCTATCCAACAAAATGAAAATGAATCTAGTCTAATATATATATAGGGGAGATTAAGGAGTGCTTCCTCCCTCTTTCATCTTTTCCTTAATTGCACACTTAAGTCCTTCTCTTCTTAATCTTTTGTTAATCTTCTTAATTCTTTGAACTTTAACGACTTTGTCTCGGGATTTCTACTATCGTCTTGTGATATCTTCAATAAATAAGACTTTACTTCTTCGGCTTTTATTAAACTTCCGTCTTTTGACTTTTTCTTCGATAAATCTTCAGAATTGGTCTTGGACTTCCGTTCTTTTTGCACTCTTGACTTCTTGACTTCGTCTTTCGTCTTTTTTTTCGATAAAAGCCCGTGAATGCCCGTGTTTTCTCCCCTTTTCATATTTTTATCCTAAATCACAACAAAAACACAAACCACGCATAATTCCGACATAAATGACATAAAATACACGTTTTGGCTCGGTTATTATTGTAATTAAGTGGTAAAAAGGATGGGTGTTTACACACCTATCAAATCCCCTACACTTGACCATTGCAATTTCCTCATGCAATGCATTAGTTACAAAGCAAGATTACATTTTTCATCATAATCAATCCAAGTTGGCCTTTATTAAAGAGATACAAAATTATAAACATTCAAAGTAAAGAAATCAAAAACATACCTTGGGTTTTGGAAATGTCATGAATAATCATCATCCTCAAGTTTTCACTTTCTCCAAACCAAGCTTAAAAATGAGATCATTGTTATTATAAGTTAGCAAACTAACACGAACTCATGTGGGCCAATTATTCACTTAGACTCCGTTATTCCTAGGTGTATCTCTTATATTTTATTATTGTCTTGAATGATCACGAGGATGCATTGTTGACTTATTTCGATAGTTATTTAGGCCGAAAATAAAGTGAACGATTTAATCAATAGTTAGCTAAAGGACAAAATCTTTTAAAACTGCTTCTCGGGACCTCATAAAGTTCATATCTTGGCATAACTCGCTTCGCGATTTGAGACCTTTCTCGGACCGATATTTGACAGCGACTTCATACCTCAAACCTTGAGAGACGTTCATGAAATAATGGTCTTCTCTTCATAATAGGAATTTCTTCACTTGAAGTTTTGAAAGATTCTTCATACTTGGACCACGACTTCTTTCATTTTTCTCCAATCTTTATTTTGGACTTTGATATACAACGATCCGCCTCCTTTTTGGACTTAGATCTATTTATCCTCATACCTTGTTAGGGCCTTTTTGGATAGACTTCTCCATGATCTTTTGGGGAGTATTTGCTTTTCGTCGTGTGTCTCGATCCTTCATATTGATTTTCGATAAACGATTCTTCACATCACTTTGGATCTTTAGCAACAAAATTTAGCCCTCATGCCTTGTTAGGACCTTTTCGGACTCGCCAATCTTTGCATCCCGCTTCAATAAGTTATGCCTTGGCTATGAACTCTAATCCATACCGAGCAACTTTTAAACGATCTTGGGCTAGAAGCTAAGTAACTTTTCAAATCGTACAACCTTATTTATTGCAGATAAATTTATTAGCAGGCGATGGGAGAATAGGCTTATAATTAAATCACATAAATTCACGAAAGAATACCAAACTTATAATTGACTCTATCATCTCTCGTTCTCCATAGTTTAAAATCTCAAGGAATGAGACTCGTGGATGCTTAGCCTATTAAATCAAAGTTTTGGGTTTTCGAGTCGCCTATAGGATCTTGCAAACTCTTAGACTTTTTCAAGTTTAGAAATCGTGTTTTAAAGTTCCCTTGATAAACGACTCTCTAGGATCAATTATAGGAAATTGCGAAAAGTTCTTCTTCTTAACCCGTGAGAGTTAAGACTTTCGCGTTTTATAGCTCCCTATATAAAAGCCTAGCAAAACTTGACTTAAACACGTTAAGGATACTAGCTAGAGTAAACTTAGATAAGTAAACTTGGGTTGAGTCAAAAGATTCACAACGTTTGAAAATTAAAACCACTTTATTAAAAATTTATTCTAATAAGGAAAGAAAATAACTATACAAAGGAAAAACTAATGGGCCAAAATAGATCAAAAATTTTGAAAAATGTCAAAAAATTGATTTTCCGGTTAAAATGAGGACAAATACAAGGAAAAGAGCCACTTAACTTCGATAGAAGTCCCCCCTACACTTAATATAAACATTGTCCTCAATGTTTAAGCATGTGGGAGTAAACTCCCCTACACTTAGGACATTGTGCACGTTGGTTAAATCTTGCTAAGGAAAGGACAACTAAAGAGATTCCTATTTTAATATTGGAAAATATAAAATAGTGAATCGAAAGGAGTTTAGGATAGAACCGGGAAGAAGGGAACACGGAATCACGGGTCGTCAAAAGTCATCAAGAGTGGATCATTGAGCGCTCGAATCCCTGAATAGTAGAAGAGAGGAAATAGCAAAAACCAACGGGTCTCCCCTACACTTAGGATAAAGAAAGCTAAAAGATAGATACATGGGTTGCCTCCCAAGAAGCGCTTTATTTTTGTTAACCGAGTCGTGAGCCTGACTCGACCTTGATTACCATAGGAAGAAGCATGAAATATATCCACCGGGATCAAAGACATAGTTTTCGTCCATCAAATAGCACAAGCTTAAGGCGAACAAGGCAAGCCAAAGAAGAGTAGGCAAGGTTCCCTTAAGCAAAGATGGAGCACGGTGGGAGCAAGTAGTTCCAAAAATTTTTCCTTTTATTTCATCAGGTGGATACTGAGATGGCTGAAGAGTATCGATACCGGGGTCGAACACCTTTTCCTTTAAGGGAGAATAGCACTCAGGCTCAGTAGAATGTGAAGAAGATCCGCGAAGAAAATGCACAACCTCGTCCTCAGAAGGTGGACAAAGAGGTGTTAACTCATACGTGTTGTGGATGTTGGTTTCGACCGGTTGTTTCTCCTTTGAAATAATTTTCTTCAAATCCAAAGTAGGATCAAGACGATAATCATCAAAGTATAAAGGAGGAGCATCACTCTCATGAGGGAAGTATGTATTGAGAAATGTAGAGAAGTCTTCCTCAAAAGAGTAATCATCCAAAGTAGGATTAAGCATGGATGACGGAGGATCTTCATCATGAGAAGAATCGCTCGAAAGAGTATCGGCCTCATCAAAATCATCATATGTGGGCATGTCGGGATACTCAGAAGTAAGGTCATCATAATCATCCGAATCTGAGCTAGAATCATCATCATAAGCATCAAAGATCAGTGGAGAATCATAAATGGGAGAAGGTTCCAAATTGGAGAAAGAATCATCCACATCATCTTCAAAAAGTGGATTATCAATGCAAGACTCGAATAGAGGATTGTTGTAGATGACAAAATCATCGAGCACATTAATCATATTCGCAGATTCTCGTCCAAAGGAATTGCTTGTAAGCTTCCCCATTTTAAAAACTTGTGCATCATCCCCGACTCTTAAGATTAACTCACCTTCGGCAACGTCAACTAGAGCTCGTCCGGTTCTCAAGAATGGCCGACCAAGTATTAAAGGAATACGAGGGTCCATTTCATAATCAACAACGACAAAGTCGACCGGGAAAGTAAATGTGCCAACTTTAATGAACACGTCTTCGGCAATACCAACGGGGTAAGCGAGAGTGCGATTTGCTAGCTCGAGAGTTATCTTTGTTGGAGTGAGGTCAGGTAATGATAGTGTTTTCCAAAAACTCAAAGGCATAAGATTAATACTGGCCCCGAGATCAGCTAGGGCAGTAAATTCTTCAGTTTTGTTAAAAATGTAAGGCAACACAAAACGACCAGGATCTCCAAGTTTTTTCGGAAGTTCTTTAAGAATAATTGCAGAACAGTTTTCATTTAAGCGTGTGTTGGCGAGCTCAATCAACTTCTCCTTCTTGTTAAGCAATTCCTTGAATGCTTTGACAAATTTTGGCATGTGGACAAGTGGTTCAACAAGGCTAATGTTGAAATTCATTTGAGAGATCATCTTCAAATAATTTGACATTTGACAGTAATCCTTGGTGAGCATTGTGGTCTTGCCTAGAAGTGAAGGATAAGGGATATTGGGTGGTGAAGGTGTAGGTGTAACAGGTAAAGGTTGAGATGTTGACGGGTTCTTGTTGGGAACATCGTCATGACGAGGCGGAGACGGTAATGGTGTACTAATACTAGGTGTAGGAGGAGTAGGGATAAATGGTGGTGGAGGAGGTGTAGATGATGGGGTGGGATAGGTGGTCCTACTATGGTAACTCCACTACGGGTAGTAATAGCACTCACATTCGCTCGCGGATTGGTGACGGTGTTTGAAGGTAGAGAACTTGAGGGAGAGGGTTGAGTAGTGGGCAAGAAACTAGCCAACATATTCTTTATATCATTCGTTTGATTGTTGAAGGAGGATTGGATATTATCTCGAAGCTCGGATCTTATGTCATTTCCTTGCTTGGTGATATCTCCTTTCAAGTTAATAATTTGGCTTTACAGATTCTTGATTTGCTCACCTTGGGTTCTCATTATAGCTTCAACATCTTGATTCATGGGTGGGGCTTGTTGAGCGGGTGGGTGATAAGGATTAGAAGCTCTTGGTGGGATTTGGTTGCTTCTATTGTAGTTGTTGGCGGGGTTTTGGTTTTGAGGAGAAAAACCGGGTGAAAGGTAATTGTTTGATCGGTAACTCAACAAATTTCTATCCCCTTGAGGTCGAGCTTGGTAATTTTCCGGTGAATAATTACCATAAGCTTCATACATATTTTCCGGATTTCCTTGAGTAGAAGGACAATCAGTGTATGAGTGTGGACCGCCGCATGTCTCACAAGAAGGTGCAACCGCTTTAACTTGATGTTGTTGGTTTGTAGCGAGAAGAAAGATATTTTTGTTTATTTCGGTCATCATGCGGGTGAATTTGGTCATGTCGGGGTTTGCTGAGGTAGAAGAAACATTGACTCTCGGGTTGTTCCTTGAAGAAGCGGAGGAATCCCAATTTTTGTGGTGAGTAGTCATGTTCTCAATAAGCTCTCTAAACTCCTCGGGTCTCCTTTTCATAAATGTGCCACCGGTGGCTGCATTAATCGTATCACGATCTTGAAAAGTCAAACCGTTGTAGAAAGTATCAATTAAGGTTACAGGGATCATGTTGTGGTTTGGACAACGATCGATCAAAACATTATATCTTTCCCAAGCATCAAAGAGAGATTCATGGGGATATTGCATGAAACCGCTGATTTGATTGCGAAGGCTCGTGACCATGGATGGTGGAAAGTAGCACGACAAAAAGAGTTGAGTCATGTCATCACAAGTATGAATTGAATTCTTCGAGAGACGATCAAACCATTTCTCGACGTGGTGTGATAAAGTATGTGGAAAGAGTTGAAGGCGTATAACATCCATTGTGGCACCAGGCAACTTCATGCTTTGGGTGATTGTAATGAATTTGTCGAGGTGTTTGTTGGCATCATCATCAGGCATTCCGGCGAATGGATTAGTTTGCACTTGCTGAATCATGTGGTGCTTCAACGAAAACTCTGGAGCCGTGATTTGCATCGGCGCAATCGGTCCTCCTCGTCCAAACATGGTAGGTTGACAAAGTTCCTCCATTGTCCGAAGATCGGGCTGTAGATGAACATTGTTGTTATTATTATTGAGGTGTGGTGGATTATTGTTGTTGTTATCACCTGCCATACTTAAATCTTCTCGAGTCTCGGGCTCTTGATAAGTAGAAGATCTAGTACGCATACACCTGCGAAATCAAAAGAAAACAATACCAAACACAAAGAGAATATATATACACAATAAAAATAAAATCTTTTTGGATTTTTTGAAATTTTTATGGATTTTTAACAATTTTTAATTTTTATGGTTTTTTGAAAATTTTTGTGCAAGAAAATAACGCTCACAAGTGAACGGATCCCAAAAAGCAACGCGTCTCTCACAGAAAACCGTTAATCTTTACGAAAAGAGCCGGCAGCGGCGCCATTTGATAACTAGATTTTACTCAGTTAAAAATGTTCGTTTAAGTATGTCTTCGAATTGATCTTGGTTTAACTATGCGACTCAGTCGTTCTTTGGTGAAGCAAAAGTTGTTTCGTTGTAGTAATTAAAAGTGCAAAACAATTAAAGTAAAATGACGTTAACGTAAATCTAATTCTAATTTAAAATAAAAGGCGAGTATTTAAAAGCGTGACAAAAATTAAAAGGCATTAAAAGTAAATAACGCAAACTTAAAACTATCTAAGGCAAACTTAAAACGCAACTAAAACTTAAAACTAAGGCAAGGCTAAAAATAAATCTAAGGCAAGTAATCTTAAAGTGCGACTAAGGAAAAAGGCGAGAAAAATAAAGCTTGAAAATTAAAAACAGAAAGTTAAGGAAACTGAAATTAAAAGAACCTGAAAATTAGCTCATCTAGAATAAACCTTCTTTCCGAATAATCACTCATCCGGAATGTCACCTTCGTTCGGAATGATTCTTCTTCACTCGAAATATTTACCCAAAACTTTGATCCGGAATAAAATGCTTACTCGGAATATGTCACCTATCCGGAATAAACTTCTTTATTCGGAATGTAGCTTTGATCCGGAATGTTGCTCTTGATCCGGAATATCTCTTGATCCGGAATGTCTCTTGATCCGGAATGTCTTGTTGATCCGGAATGTCAAAGATTCCGGATGAAGACTTTGATTCAGAATAATTAATTATTCCGAATAAAACTCTTTGATCCGGAATAACTTCCTTGATCCGGAATATTGGATATTCCGGATGAACCTTTTGCTAATCCCTTGATCCGGAATGTCTCAATATACCGAATAAAACACTTTGATCCGGAATAATGAATTATTCCGGATGAACTTGCCTGATCCGGAATCTCTTGAACAAAAACCTTCACTCGGAATTTCTTGGCTTGATCCGGAATGTTTCCTGGGAAAAATAAGCAGACAAGCGAAGAACAAGGAGAACCAAGATATACACGGATCTAATAAAAACTAAACAAAATCAACCATAAGATTAAATCAAACTAATCAAATAACATCTACTAATCATAAACAATCAATGCAAATCAATCAAACTAACAAATATAACCAAAATAATCAAAACTCACTGTAATCAAAATAAAAACACAAGAACATGAACATGAACATAAACATAAAGATCAAAGATTAAGAAAGGTAGATAAGAGATTAACAATAAAAATAAAGATTGACAAGAATTAAATGGAAACTTACTTGAAATTAAAGGAATTTAAGGTGCATCACAAGTATTTAAATTGGACAAGAAATTAAATGACATGTATTTAAATGTGCAATGTAATTAAAATGGAAGAAATAGTTTGTCAAACTATCCAACAAAATGAAACTGAAGCTAGTCTAATCTATATATAGGGGAGATTAAGGAGTGCTTAGGAAGCTTCCTCCCTCTTTCATCTTTTCCTTAATTGCACACTTAAGTCCTTCTGTTCTTAATCTTTTGTTAATCTTCTTAATTTTTTGAACTTTAACGACTTTGTCTCGGGATTTCTACTCTCGTCTTGTGATATCTTCAATAAATAAGACTTGAGTTCTTCGGCTTTTATTAAACTTCCGTCTTTTGACTTTTTCTTCGATAAATCTTCAGAATTGGTCTTGGACTTCCATTCTTTTTGCACTCTTGACTTCTTGACTTCGTCTTTCGTCTTTTTCTTCGATAAAAGCCCGTGAATGCCCGTGTTTTCTCCCCTTTTCACATTTTCATCCTAAATCACAACAGAAACACAAACCACGCATAATTCTGACATAAATGACATAAAATACACGTTTTGGCTTGGTTATTATTGTAATTAAGTGGTAAAAAGGATGGGTGTTTACACACCTATCAGTTTCCATGGCTAAATCATCTAAATTGATTTATTACTATAAAAAATATGTTACATATGTCTGTAAATCGATGTGGGATGTGGGTTTTCATCCTCACATCAAATCTATTCGTTTTCGAGGCTTTCCAGAGATGATTCGATGATGGTTTATATTCAAAGATAAGTTTTATTCTTTTCTCCTTAAAAGATTTTAAAAAGATAACTTGGTTTATGATTTTTTTTGAAAACAAAAGGTTTTGCTATTCTAATAATCATTTAATTAAATAAAACTTATCCTTGAGATGTCTCGATTGAAATATAAGATTTCTAGGGTTTCGTCCGATTTGGGGCTTTTCATAATTGGGTGTTTAACTACTATTAATTAGTGTTTTTGAAGGTCAATTCGAGTTATTTTCATATTAATTCGGTTTATAGAAAATTAGGGTTTTTATATAAATTTGGGGTTTTCACATCCGAATATTTCATTGAAATTTATTAGCGTTTTTGAAAACTAATTTGTATTAATTTCGTTATAAAATTGATTTAGGCATATTAGGGTTTCGCCAGGTTGGGCGAGTGATTCAAATGTGGATTTGTTTGTTATTTACAATATTCGATACCCTATATTTGTCTTAACAAATGTGGAAAATAATAAAAGAAATGTATGAAAGAGGGGGTCTCAGGTCGAAGTAAGTCTCGGCCATAAGGGTTACGGGTCTAAGGCCTAAGTTAATGTCATTCATATTTATTCTTAAGAATCTAGTGTTTAGTCATAGTGGGTCCGAAAATGGCTAACATGACTGTTTGTTTTCGCAGGTGGTTTTCAAATTGACAAGCACAACTAGGTAAATCCAATAGTAAAGAGAAATGTGGATAGTAGACTCACAATGGAGGGTATTTGGGGTTTCTGCTTGTGTGATTCGGGCGTGTTTGGATCGGCTGGAATTGGTGATTCGATTGTGGTTCAAGGGTCTTGCTCAACTCTCTTTGTTAGCCCAGATTTGATGTAATGTGTTTTGTTTTTGTGTTTAAGACTTGTGAACCTGGACTATATTTAACTTAGTATTCTCGGCATAGGGTTAATCCCTATCCAAGTTTGGAGGTCTTGTGACATACCCAAATATGGTATTTTGGCATGTGTGTTGTCCTGAGGTGTTGAGTGGGTTTGTAAAATATTGTTTCTAGGCTGTGTTGTTGACTGTAGTTGACCGAAGGTTATGTTCCAGGATTTGAAATGGAAGTTTGAATTTCTTAAGTTTTACTCATTGTGGTTATTGGTGAACCCATACATATTTGTCCCAACAAGGGTAAATCAAATCAATATGATGTTTTAGACACGTACGAATTCTAGAAACGTGAATCACAACACGAAAAACTCAATCACGCGACTTAAACAAGAGTGGAAACGTGTATTCTCGACAATTTGATAAGTATTCATAACCGGCACAAACCGTTAATAAGCAAAACGTTTAATAACAAGCACGTCTCTATTATAATAATAAGACGCGAAAATTCAAGTTGTTACATTCGCCCTCCCTAAAGAGGGCTTTGTCCGCAAAGCAAAACAAACGATAGATTTTAATTCGACACTTCATTAGTAAACAAATTAGGATACTTCGCTTTGAATTGATCCTCGCGTTCCCAAGTAAATTCGGGTCCTCGGCGTGCATTCCAACGTACTTTAACAATAGGTATACGACTTTGTTTAAGACGTTTGACTTCTCGTTCCATAATTTCGACAGGTTCTTCAACGAACACGAGTTTGTCGTTGACTTGGATTTCGTCCATAGGTATAACAAGCGTTTCGTCGGATAAGCATTTCTTCAAGTTGCAAATGTGAAACACATTATCTACACGATTTAGTTCTTGTGGTAAATCTAAACGATAGGCAACGTCACCTATGCGTTGAATAATTTCGAATGGTCCAATCGAGGGTTTAGCTTTCCTCGTTTACCAAAACGAAATACACCTTTCCATGGTGCAACTTTGAACATCACCCGATCTCTGACTTTAAATTCCAACGGTTTTCTTCTCTTGTCGGCGTAACATTTTTGTCGATCACGAGCTGCTTGCATACGAATTTTGATTTGTACGATTTTCTTCGTTGTTTCGTGAATAATTTCCAGACCGGTAAGTTGTGCATCACCAACTTCCGCCCAACAAACGGGTGAATGACACTTTCGACCGTAAAGTGCTTCAAACGGTGCCTCTTTAATGCTAGTGTGGTAGCTATTGTTGTACGAAAATTCTACTAACGGTAAGTGTCGATCCCATCCGTTTCCAAAGTCGATTACGCATGCGCGAAGCATGTCTTCTAGCGTTTGGATGGTTCTTTCACTTTGGCCGTCCGTTTGAGGATGGTAAGCCTTACTCATGTCCAATTGCGTTCCTAACGCTTCTTGGAGAGATTGCAAAAATCATGAGCAATATCGACCGTCTCGGTCCGATATGATAGAAATTGGCACTCCGTGCTTAGCAACGATCTCCTTTAAGTACGTTCGTGCTAATTGATCCATTTTATCGTTTTCCTTTATGGGAAGAAATTGCGCGGATTTCGTCAAACGATCGACAATGACCCAAATCGTGTCATAACCCGCGTATGTTCTTGGGAGTTTGGTAATGAAGTCCATAGTAATTCGTTCCCATTTCCATTCAGGGATCCTAGGTTGGACTAGTAATCCGGAAGGCTTTTGGTGTTCAACCTTAACTTTGGCGCAAGTTAGGCATTTACAAACATAAGTCGCTGTTGATCCCAAACTTAGATCGATTAAGCTTTGTGTAAACGAGATTAGATCAAGTACTACACGTAGAGAAACCTTTGCTTATGAATAAAGTAACAAAGTGTTATGCGGAATTAACACTTGATCTAAAACACAATGATGTTAAACAAACTTTCACTTGTATTAGAATAATCGTACTTGGTTACAATGAAAGAGTTTAACTTGCGAATACTTATGAAAACTTATATTAACTTTAACCTAAAAGATCTTCTTTTATAGAACAAGAAGTCTTGTACAATAAGCTACGAATCAACTATTCTAGGTAAAGATAAACATAGAAAATACATTGTCGTCTCTATCCTTACTAGAAGTAATCTAGAATATAATAAACGTGTAGCTCACATCTTCCATCAGTGCTTGTCTTCAATCTGTCAACGCTTGACTTTAACTTGTCAACGCTTATGCTGTCAGCGCTCACTTTGCTCTTGTCAACGCTTAAGTTGTTCTTGTCAGCGTTCAAGTGTTCTGGCCTAAATTTATTCCCAACAATCCTCCCCTAAACTTGATATCCACTCTTATGATCAAGTTTCTGAATAAACATTAAGAACTTGGAGGAGTCTGACAAACCTTATCATATTGGTAATAAATAAATCTGATCAAATTCTTTGCCACGTCACTTGTATAGTCTATCTCCAACTGGGTGTCCTTCATCTTCTCCAAAACAGCCTTGGATATGAAATACTGAGCATCTACAAGTAAATACTCAGCAAACTTTGTAGAACTCAAATGATATACACATGCAGCTGAATACAACCTCCATTGAAGACCACTGAGGTCATCTTCAAGATCCTTCCATATTTCAGGATCTTCTTCTTTTGTCCCACACATTCTTTTGAATGTGGTCCAAAGTTTTATTCCATTGGCTGAAGTTGGTGCTTCAGCCTCATACTTGGTCTCTAGCAACCTCCAAAGGTCTACCAAGTCTTCTCTGTCACAACTTGCAAATAAAGATATGAGAGTGGTAAAAGTGTGTACCTCCTTGCCAAATCTTCCAATTTTCCAGAATCCACATTCATCTTCCTCATAACTTACAATTGGATTCCTGGAATCTAGTGGTAACACATGCACCATATCTGAAGCTTCTAATGGGGAGAGCTTGAGGCTCTTTCTAATGATTGCTTCACTTGGATATAGTTGATTCATATCTTTTGGAAACTCAAGAATAAATCCCTTCTTTACTGGTCTAGGAACTATCATAGCTTTCTTGATTGCCATCTCTTCTGCAAGTTGCTCCTTTCTTTCATCTGAAAGAAGTCTGAAAGTGTTTTCTTCTTGCACTTTCACCCAAATAGGATAAGCCCTATGTTCCAACTCATCAAATGTCAAAGCCTTCAGCTTCTGATGTGTCCATCCAACTCCATGACATTTGAGCAACATAAAGTAGAGCTTCCTTCTATCCCTTTTCAATTCAGAGAGAATGTTGCTTGCCTTGTACTTCAACATCACCTTACAATCCTTCTGAACTCTAAGAAGAATTTCCAAACCCCATATCTGGTCTGAAATGGTCAGGTCTGGATTATCCATACAGCTTTCTTCCCAAGAATTGTACATCTGAACTACCTCTGGCATATCAAAATCAATTTGCAACTTCAAATCTCTCAGCTTTTCCCTAGCAAGCTCATCACCATACTCAAGTCTTTCTGGTTCAACAATCATCACACTTGAATCTGAGCTAGCTCCATCACTTTCTTCTTCAGAAGTCACAACAAATGGTGACTTCTCCTTTTCACCTTGTTCCATCATTTGCTCAGCCAATCTTCTATCAAATTCAACCAGAGCTGCATTCTTTGGAACAATTTCTTCTACCAACTTACCCTTACCCTTATCTGTTGGTTCAATTGTTGGTAGGGTAGATGATAATACCTGAGTAGGAACATCCTTGATGATAGATGATGACTGGAATACATCACCTCCATATGCAGATCTGTCAACGCCCAAATTTCCTCTATCAGCGCCCAAAATACTTCTGTCAGCGTCCAAACTTGTCTTGTCAACGCTCAAATATTTTCCCTCAGCGCCTTGTGTAACCTCCCTCAACATATCTGTAAATGATAAATTTAAATTGGTTGGAGAGATTAAGGACGTATCAAAACCTTTTTGTTCCTTCAAAGTAGTAAGAGCTTCAGCAATATCCAATGATTGACCATCTTGACTGCTCTTATCACTCAGATTTCTTTGATCTTCCTCCCCTTTGGAAGACTCCTCCATACCTCCCCTTGAATGAGCACTCTCTAAAACAACAATCCTCTCCCTCAATTCTTTGAGTTCAAGGCCTTGGTTACTGACAATTTGTACTAAGTCTGCATTTTGCTTTTGCAAGCTAACGCAGACAGCCGTCAATTCTAAAAGCGTCATTGGTTCCAGTCTGCCCTCTTCCAAAATGGGGATTTGACCTCCCAAGTCAGGTTCATTGGGCATGGATGAGGACTTAATTATGGTGGGACTGTCTTGGCCAGCTTCTAAGCCAGAACCAATAGTCCCAGCCTCATCCAGGTCACCAGCCACACTTGTGGTGATGGTTCTCTCTGCTTCATGGCTAGGACCACCAGAGGAGAACACTCCAACAGTCCTTTGGCGTTTAATCAACCTATATTCAGGTGGTGTGGAAGATGGTGTAGAAGAAGGGGTAGATGTGGGTTGGTTAAGGGGTGTTTGGGATTGTGATGGTTGGGTGTCAACGTTGGAAATAGGCACATCAACGCCCACATTAGATGTGTCAGCGTCAAAGGGATTTTGGTCTATTTGCATTTGGTCAGGTGAGGGTAAAGGTTCAGGGATAGGCTCAAGTTATGGGTGAGGGTCAATATGAGGTTGGGGGTCTGGTTGGGGTTGTGCTGCTGCAATAACAGCAAGCATGGCTGGGGTTAATGGTAGGTCTCTATTAGGTGGTGAATTCATCTTGGTAAAAATAGCCTTCTTTTGTTCAGGGATCTTATAAAAATCATTGTGATCCCTTGAACAATATCTTTGAGCATCAAAAACCATTTGCAGAAAACGGGGATAAGCTAAAGTCATTTTTGTCCCCTTGTTTTTACACATTCCTTCAAAAATCATTTTAGACCAGTTATAATTTTGCCCTGTTGCAATACACACAATAGCAGTTGCAATGGATCTATTGATCTCATTGTGTGCAGTACATTTGGGACTCAAACATTGAAGGAGAATGTGAATTAGGTACTTCCAGGCTGGGGGAAATTCCTGCTTATGGTACTTATTAAGAGTACCTTCATCAGGAATAGGGTATCCCAAAGCCCTAAGTCCTTGTTCTATTTCAGATATGGGAAGCATGGTTATACCATCAGCATCATTAAGATGCAAGGCCTGGCGTACCAAGGCCTCAGTAACCACCCAAGGTCTCCCATGTACAATAGAAGTCAATGTTGTCACTCCATTAACTGTTGAGGAACTGACAGTGTTCCAAAACTGTTTAATGTGTGTGACTGGAATGAGTGGTGCATGAGAAAGAGCATACCTTAATGGGGATGCATTCAAATACTCCACCATCTGTGTGTATTGAGGGAACAAAGTATTATCAGCAACAAGATAAGCAATCATGTTGTGTTGAGACTTGAACCCCAAATCCAATTCTGTTAAGTTAAATCTTGGTGCCATTGATGAAAGCTGTTAATTTGAAGTATAAAAGATGAAGGTTGATAAGAGAAAAATTGTTAGACAAGAATTATAGATACCCTGTTTAAAATAGGAGCCAAATTTATAGGAGTGGATGAATGCACGTGATTGGCCCAAAAATAGGCAAAGATTTTCAAAAATCAATCATGAAAATATTGAAAAAGTTTATAAGTTATCTCATGCATTTAATGAAAGTAACAACTCCTAAAATTACGGCTTGAAAATATGTCAAAAAGTAACAACTGGGTAGGTCCCATTGTTTGTCAACGGTCAAATATAACCCATCAACGCCCAACGGCTATAATCTTGTCAACGTTCGCCTAAAGCCATGTCAGCGTCCATTTTGGTCACAACAACGCTTGGAAAAATCTTGTCAGCGTCCAAAAATAAAATTGTTTTAAAAAGTGAAAAATGACCTTAACAAGTAATTTATCCTAGAGAAGATAACCAAAAGCTGATAATTATCATAGGGCGGCAAGCACTGTCCAGTTATGCACACTTGCATAAGCAAGATAGACATAACAGTCCTCTAGTGTCCCTTGCTAACCAAAATTCTTAACAACCAAGTTACCTTATAAAATCCTTGTTACTCCCAGGTAAAACCCATATCAAAAGGATTCCCAAGCCTCCCAACAGACCACAACCAATTCTAGGCCAAAAATGTCTTGGCAGCATGCAAAGTTGATATACTATGCATGCTACAGTGCCTCATGGTTTAGTAAAACTAACCCATACTCACCTGTGGACACAATCTAGAATTGTGATGAGAGTATTCTAAGAATACCCAAGAGTCCTAAAGGTTCCTTAAACCTCCCCTTAAACTATGATACATGAGTTCTCAATAAAATATATGAACATTAAAAATTTATGTCAAGATAGGAATATAAATATTCCAACCATCATCCATAAACAAAACATGTCCAAATAGCTCTTCAAAGATCCATAAGCAACTCTGTATCCAATGGCATAAAGCTACCATTACCTGCACATTTAGATGAAAACCACAAAACTAACATTTGTTGCTGACAGTGTCCCGACAACACTTATCAGCGTTGAAGAAACTCTTGTCAGCGTTAGACAATAATATCTCTCACAACGGCAAAATAACACTTGACAGCGTTACATTTACCTTTGTCAGTGTTAGAAAAATAATGTGGAAAATCTAAATCATCACAAAGACCAATAACAATGCATTATCCTGTACATACTTTTACAAAAAGGTTCCAGAACACATATTAAGTGAGATTAACCATTCCAATATTTGTTACCAAATATTGAAATCTTCCAGCATCAAAAGGTTTAGTTAATAAATCAGCCACATTATCTTCTGTGTCTACCCTATCTGGCTGTATTAAACCTTTCTCAAAGCAATCTCTTATAAAATGATGTCTAATTTCTATGTGTTTGGTTTTAGAATGATGTACAGGATTTTTAATAATGCATAAAGTACTGTTATTGTCTACAAAAATCTTGGTATGCATAAAATTATACCCATAATCCAACAGCTGGTTCTGAATCCATAAGACTTGTCCACAACAAGCAGCTGCAGCAACATATTCTCCTTCAGTTGTAGAGTTTGCCACCACTGTTTGTTTCTTGCATTGCCAAGATATCAATATACTCCCAAGAAATTGGCATCCACCAGTTGTGGATTTCCTATCAAACTTGTCACCACCATAGTCACTGTCTGAATATGCAATAAGGTCCAATGGAGAATCTTTTGGGTACCATAATCCAAGATCTGGATAACACCTTAGGTACCTAAAAATTCTCTTCACAGCAAAAAGGTGACATTCTTTGGGAGTCACTTGATGGCGTGCACATGCACACACAGCAAACATGATGTCAGGTCTTGAGGTTGTAAGATACATCAATGA
The DNA here is from genome assembly GCA_025667525.1 of Glebionis coronaria. NCBI lineage: Eukaryota > Viridiplantae > Streptophyta > Magnoliopsida > Asterales > Asteraceae > Glebionis > Glebionis coronaria. Next base: position 292,786,578 of record CM046875.1, read on the forward strand.
TCCAATCATTGATCTATAGTGCCTAACATCCACATCCTTTCCAGCTCCAATTTTTCCCCAAGGGTGTTGCCTATCCATAGGAGTGGAAGCCTCCTTCTCATGTGGAGAAAAACCATATTTCTTCAAGATTTCAGCTACATACTTGTCTTGGGAGATGAAGATACCATCTTCTTTCTGCTGAACTTGTAAACCTAGAAAGAAGTTCATCTCACCCATTGCACTCATCTTGAATTTATCTGTCATGAGCTTGGAAAAGTCCTCACTCATTTTTGGATCAGTAGACCCAAAAATGATATCATCAACATAGACCTGCACAAGCAACACATGTTTTCCTTTCTTCTTTGTAAACAAGGTCTGATCTATGGTGCCCCTCTTGAAACCATTTTCCACCAAGTAGGTGGACAATGTACCATACCATGCTCTTGGGGCTTGATGAAGTCCATACATTGCCTTCTTTACTCTATAAACCTTGTCTGGATTCTCAGGATCTTCAAAACCAGGAGGTTGCATTACATAAACCTCCTCAACAATTGTGCCATAGAGGAAAGCACTCTTCACATCCATTTGATAAACAATAAAGTTCATGCAAGAAGCATAAGCTAAGAAAATTCTGATAGCTTCAATTCTTGCAACTGGAGCAAAGACTTCTTCATAATCTATGCCTTCCTCTTGTGTATATCCCTGAGCTACCAAACGTGCCTTGTTTCTGACCACAATGCCTCTTTCATCTTTCTTGTTCCTTAGAACCCATCTTGTCCCAATTGGTCTCACATATCTAGGACAATCAACCAGCTCCCAAACATCCTGTATAGCAAATTGGTGAAGCTCATCCTGCATTGCTTCCACCCAACTTGGTTCTTTGAGAGCATCAAAAATTTTCTTGGGTTCTTCCTGTGACAGAAAACAGGCAAACAAACATGCTTGTACAAGAGGGGTATCAACCTTCTTGTGTATATTGGCAATAAATCCACCAAGACCTTGATGGGATCTTCTTGTCTGAACTGGAGCCATAACATCACCAATGATCTGAGATGTGGGGTGATCCTTTGCTATGGAAGTGAGAACTCCTCCTTCAAAAAGTCTGGTGTCCTCAATTTCACGCTCCATGTTGCCAATATCTTCTTCAGATTCTTCTTGATCAACAGAAATCTCTTCATGGACATTAGAAGGTCCACCCTGTTCAAAATGAGAAGAGAAAAGATGTGCAAAGGTGTCATCAAACTCTGAACCTTGCTTGTCAGCGTTTGGGCTAACAACGCTTGAACTGTTGTTGTCAGCGTTGGAGCCATCAGCGTCTGAATTGGTCGTGTCAGCGCTTGATTTCCCTTTGTCAGCGCCTGAAGAATCATGCATGTTTGTATTTGGTGGTGTTTGAACACCACCATTATCTTTCCTTGCAGCAGTAGCAGCAGCATAATACTCATCTGTCCATATAGGAAGTGTAACAAATTCTTGTGTGGGAGATGATTTAACTGCTGGTGGTCCATCCTCCTTAGCAACCTGTATACCTGAAACATTACCAATTCTCTTTTCCAAAACACTTGAAGTTACCCTCACAATGTCTGGATCAGTAACAGGCATATAATTTAAAGCTCTAGATAAAGGTTCTAAGTCAAACAACCAATTTGGACCACTCTCAGGATCACTAGGTTTACCTTCTAAAAACCTAACATGTACCTTTTCAAGTATACGTTTTTCCTTTTTAATGTAAACCCTATATCCTTTACTCTGCACTGAATAACCCATGAAGTAGCCTTCATCACCTTTTGAATCAAATTTACCTAGGGCCTCACTAGTTTCTAAAACAACTACATGACAACCAAAAGGCTTGAGAAAGCCAATATTGGGCTTCCTTCCCCAAAGTAATTCATAAGGTGTCTTATTATGTATCTTGTTGACCAATGCCCTATTCTGAACATAACAAGCTGTGTTAACAGCTTCAGCCCAAAAGGCTATAGGAAAGTGGGCATCAGCCAACATGGTTCTGGCTGCTTCAATAAGGGTCCTATTCTTTCTTTCAGCAACCCCATTTTGCTGTGGGGTTCTAGCTATGCTAAACTGCCTAGTAATCCCTTTCTTGGCACAAAAATCATCTAACAACTGATTTCTAAACTCACCCCCATTGTCACTTCTAATAATTTTGACCTCATTACCATTCTTCTTCTCAATTTGGGTAATGAAATTAATCAGACTTAGGGCAGTTTCACTTTTCTTGGCTAAAAAGAAAGTCCATGTAAACCTGGAGTAATCATCAGTAATAACAAAAAAATATGATTTACCCTTCAAACTTTCTATATTAGTTGGACCAAAGAGGTCCATATGCAATAAGTGAAGTGGTTTAGAACTAGAGTGCACATGTTTAGACCTGAATGAGACCTTGTGCTGCTTGCCCTTAAGGCATGCAACACAAGAATGGTCATTGTGGAAAGCCTTTTCAGGCAAACCATCAACTAAACCAAGCCTCACAAGTCTATTGATATTCTTAAAGTTTATGTGCCCTAATCTCCTGTGCCAAATATTACTTTCATCTACTGAGGCTTTAGCATACAGACATGACATTTTATTATTTACCTTAATTCCATTAAGATTCACATTATATATGTCTTTATGCCTTGGTGTTCTAAAATCTATGTATTTTTCTTCAGGTAGCTTATAATCTTTGCTTAACACCAAGCACTCAGTATCTGTGAAAAGAACCTTATTTTTGTTATCACACACTTGTGATACACTAAACAAATTATAATCCAGTTCTTTTACCAGGAAGACATTCTCAAATCTTAGATTGTTGGTGACAAGGGTTCCTTTTCCTGTGATTGTTCCATAGCCCCCTCCAAAGTATACCTTATCACCATCTTGAATAGGAGAGAAATTGGTCAGATAGTCTTCCTTTCCTGTCATGTGCCTTGAGCATCCACTATCCCAGTATCCATAATCATTGATCTTCTTCTGAATGCCCTGCACATAAAGAAAACACATTAGTTTTCTTTGGGAACCCAAGCCTTGGAAGACTTGGATTCATTTGGTTGTTCCACAAGAACAGACTTGGTTCTCATAACAACCCCATTTTCATCCCTGTTTGAATGAAATTCCCAGTTAACCCCAATTGATGTTGACAATGCCTTTGAAATATAATGAAACCTGTTGCATGTCATAGAAATACCAGTAGAATTAGGGTTTTGGTCTTGTTTTGGTCTCCATGTTAAGCTAGTAGAAGCTTTAGACCTATTTCCATGTGGTTGCAAATACCTAGGTTTAGCAGTGTGTCTGTCAGCGCTGAAATTTCTCTTGTCAGCGCCCCGATTGCTCTTATCAGCGTTGAACCTAGGGTTTGCTACAGGAACCCATTGCCTATTTGACCAAGTGTTTGACTTTTGAAAAGGTCTTAGGCCTTGTGTGTTAGACCCTCTAGAAAAGAATGGGGCTGGTCTAACAACTTGTGAACTTTTGTTCACAAAGGTATTGGGTCTGACAGTGTTTGACCTATGTTGACTTTTGTCAGCGCTGAAATGGTTCCTATCAGCGTTGACATTGGAAGCGTTGACACATTTGTAGGCCAAATGTGAGAAGCTACCACATGTGTAACAACCTTTTCTAGACATAGTCTTAGGTCTAGAAGCAAAGAAGCCTGTTCCATGGTTACTAACTTGGCTTTTTGGTGACCTAGTATTTCTATACATCTCAGCATACTTAACACTAGGTTTTCTAACAGTTTGTGGGCCAAGGTCAACAGCTTTGCCAGTGGTAGGGTGTGTGATCTTAATAGGTTTACGATCAATGGACTCATCAATTGGTATCATGTTTGGTGTGGGCTCATTTGGACTATCACACAACAACCCTCCCTTAACAAACAAGGTGTGGTTAGCTTTCTTCCACTCATCTAGGTCAGTCAGCTTTTGCTTGTATTCCTCAACTGGGGAAGTCACTCTAGGTGGAGGAATGAATTCCTCCTCTTGGCATTCTGGCAAGCCAGTCCAAGATAAGTCCTTTGATTGGACACCATAGAAATCCCCAGCTGGTGGTGGAACAACAGTATAGTTATTCATCCCAATCCCACTCATATCCTTAGAGTCTCTTTGTTTACTAACACACTCTCCTAGGGATTGTGTGGCCTTATCAAATCTCTGGATTTTAAGACTCACATTATCTTTATTTTTGTTAGCCTCCTCTAACTGAGCTATCAAATCAAGATTAACCCTATTTACTATATCTTGAACATCTTTACTCTGAAATAACTCATGTTTTAAGATGTTTATTTGATCCTTTAAATCAAACTCCATTTTCTTATACTCAGCTACTGTCTTTTCTGTTTGGGTAAGAGCAATTTGATAATTAGATACTTTGCATCTTTCAGTACTTGCCTCATCTAATAATTTAACTATCTCTTGTTTTAGTTTTTCAGTATTTAAACGACAACCCTTAGAACAGAAAGCATCATCATATACCTCATTATCTGATGAAGAGGAGGAGTGTGCCATGAGAGCATATTCAGCATGCTCTTCTTTAACTTCAGCAACCAAAGCTCTGTCCTCTTCCTCATTCTTAGCCATCCAGCTCCAATCCCATTCTCCAACACCATCAATTTGTTGAACAGCAACCATGGCCTTGGGATCTGGGCTCTTAATCATTTGGCTTGAAGGCTTCCCAGCATCAGATCTTCTTGGAGATATACATTCCCTCATAAAGTTCCCCATCCTATGACAGTTGTAGCACTCAACCTTGGACTTGTCAAATCCAGCAACATCCTTAGCATTAAAGGTCATCTTCTTCTTGAACCTTTTATTGAACCTGTTTGCTCTTAAACTTACAAGAGCCATTGTCCACTTGATGTCCATCTCTTCCAATTGTTCATCACTTATCTGCTCAAGATCTTCATATGTAATCCTTGAATCACTGGGCAAAGAAGCAATGAATGCACACACAGTATCAAGATCAAAACCAGCAGGTTTAATTCTATCAGCGCCATGATTGTGTGTGTCAGCGCTTGAGTACAAAGCGTTGACAGGATATGATCCAGCGCTGACAGACTGACATCCAGCGCTGACACCTTGAGATCCAGTGGCTGAATGTCCATAGAAGTTCATGGAATCAAATTGTCCTTCACTTTGTGAAAAGAAGGCCATGTTGCTGCTGGAAGATTTGTTATCACTCTCCAATTGCCATTCATTCTCCAACAGTCTTAGTTTGTTGAAGATGTCATCAAACCTGGATGTCTTGTGGGTGTTATTGACAAGAATGGATCTTGTCTCAATCTTCCATACATCACCAAGGCTTTTGAGAAAAGTAGCATTCAATTCAGGGTCATCAATCTGTTTTCCCATGAAGGAAAGTTGACTTGTGATGTCAAGAAGTCTACTTCTCACACTGCTGAGATTCTCATTAGGTTGAGCTTTAAAAACAGCATACTCATGCAATAGTTGCTTCTTCTTTTCTTCTTTTGTATCAGCATTGCCACCATGTGCTACTTCAAGAGCTTCCCAAAGCTCTTTTGCAGACTCAAAACGTTTGTACTTGTGCTGATTCTCATGACCTAGGGCATGTTTCAAGATGTTCAAGATTTTCATGTCCACCCTCTTCTTGGCTATGTCTTCAACAGCTACAGCTCTCCCATCTTCAGGCTTTTCCACCTTATCAGATTCAGGACAATTAGGAACAGCTGTCCTTGTGGCAATTGCAGCAGTAATCTTTGCTGCTTTATCGAATGTGTTCCCATATTCGATAATCTCCCAAAGAGTGTAGTCATGAATAGCTATATATTGCTCAAAATTGGACTTCCAAAGCTCAAAGTTCCTGGCATCAAACATGGGAATTTTGATACTAGGGTTTGAGAAGTTGTTTTGTAGCAAAGCAGGAGGTTGATTTGTGCCAGACATGATGTTTTTAGGGTTTTGAGAATTTTAGGGTTTTTAGGGTTTTTGGTGTTTTAGGGTTCTTGCGTTACTTAAAGATCAAAGGTTTCTCAACAAGCTCTGATACCACTTGTTGATCCCAAACTTAGATCGATTAAGCTTTGTGTAAACGAGATTAGATCAAGTACTACACGTAGAGAAACCTTTGCTTATGAATAAAGTAACAAAGTGTTATGCGGAATTAACACTTGATCTAAAACACAATGATGTTAAACAAACTTTCACTTGTATTAGAATAATCGTACTTGGTTACAATGAAAGAGTTTAACTTGGGAATACTTATGAAAACTTATATTAACTTTAACCTAAAAGATCTTCTTTTATAGAAAAAGAAGTCTTGTACAATAAGCTACGAATCAACTATTCTAGGTAAAGATAAACATAGAAAATACATTGTCGTCTCTATCCTTACTAGAAGTAATCTAGAATATAATAAACGTGTAGCTCACATCTTCCATCAGTGCTTGTCTTCAATCTGTCAACGCTTGACTTTAACTTGTCAACGCTTATGCTGTCAGCGCTCACTTTGCTCTTGTCAACGCTTAAGTTGTTCTTGTCAGCGTTCAAGTGTTCTGGCCTAAATTTATTCCCAACAGTCGCGATGTCGGCTTTCATGTTTGGCCACCAATAGAACATTTTCATGTCATGGTACATTTTGTCCGATCCGGGATGGATCGAGTACTTAGACTTGTGTGATTCATGCATGATTAGTTCTCGGACATTACCGTAACGAGGTAACCAACTTCTATTGTCAAGACACAATGTGCCATCGGTACGTGCAACGAGATTTTTGGTGATCATTCCACCGGCTTCTTCCTTATCGATGTTTTCTATCATAATCGCTTCTCGTTGGGCTTCTAAGATTTTTGCAGGTATGTTTAAGCCAATAGTCATCACTAAGGCTTGAACCCTTAGAGGTCGCTCACGGGGTTTTCTACTCAAAGCATCGGCTACAACGTTAGCTTTTCCCGGGGGATCGTAGTCTCCAAGTAGTTCCAACCAACGTCGTTGTCTCATGTTGAGTTCTTTTTGGTCTAAGATATGTTCAAGACTTTTGTGACCGGTGTAAACTACACACTTAGTTCCGTAGAGGTAGTGTCTCCAAATTTTGAGAGCAAAGACAACCGCGCCTAGCTCCAAATCGTGAGTAGTGTAGTTTTCTTCGTTCGGCTTTAGTTGTCGAGAGACATAAGCTATGACCTTTTTCCTTTGCATGAGAACTGCGCCTAGACCTTTAATTGAAGCATCACAATATACTTCAAAGTCTTCACTACCCTCGGGTAATGCGAGAAAGGGCGCGCCGCAAAGTTTTTGTTTTAAAGTTTGGAAAGAAGTTTCTTAGTCGTCTCCCCAAATAAACTTCTTGTTTTTTTGAGTCAATTACGTCATAGACTTAGCGATTTTCGAGAATCCTTCGATAAATCATCTATAATAGCCGGCAAGACCAAGGAATTGGCGAATCTCCGTAGGTGTGGTAGGAGTCGCCCAATCCTTTACCGCTTCGATTTTAGCGGGATCCACATGAATACCATTACTATCGATTACGTGACCAAGGAATTGTACCGTGTGAATCCAAAATTCACACTTTGAAAATTTAGCGTATAATTGTTCTTGTTTCAACAATTCCAAAATTTTCTTTAGGTGTTCCTCGTGTTCTTCCTTACTACGAGAGTAGATAAGGATGTCGTCAATAAACACGATCACGAACTTGTCCAAATAAGGTTTACACACACGGTTCATAAGGTCCATGAATACCACGGGTGCATTGGTTAACCCAAATGGCATGACTTGGAATTCAAAGTGACCATATCGGGTTCGAAATGCCGTCTTGGAGATGTCTTCCTCTCGAACTCTAAGTTGGTGGTAACCCGACCTAAGACCAATCTTTGAATAAATGCTTGAACCTTGAAGTTGATCAAACAAATCATCGATCCTTGGTAAAGGGTAACGATTCCTTATAGTAAGTTTGTTCAATTCGCGATAATCGATGCACATACGGAATGATCCGTCTTTCTTTTTCACGAATAAAACCGGGGCTCCCAAGGTGAGGAACTCGGTCTTATGAATCCTTTGTCGGTAAGCTCTTTTAGTTAATCGTCTAACTCCTTCATTTCGGCGGGCGCTAGTCGATAGGGTGCCCTCGCGACGGGTGCGGCTCCGGGAGTTAATTCGATGTGAAATTCCACTTGGCGAAGTGGAGGTAACCCGGGTAGGTCTTCGGGAAAAACTTTGGGAAAGTCGCAAACAATTGGTACGTCTCCAATTTTCTTCTCCTTTGGTTCGGGTTCGTTTTTACTAGTGACTTGGATAAGAAAAATAGGATGACCTTCTTCGATGTACTTTTGAGTTTTAGTACATGAGATGACGTCTAAACTAGCCGGCTTTTCACACCGTTCTTCTCACCGAGGATGGTTAGGGTTCGGATTTCGTAGGGCATACGGACTTGTTTCTCGTGGCAAATTATCTCCGCATGGTACTTGGATAGCCAATCCATACCAAAGATAACGTCAAAACTTCAAGTTCGATAGGTAAGAGATCGATGATGAAAGGAATATTTTGGAGGCTTAGGGTACAACCCTTAAGTACGGTGTTTGTAGTGATCGATTTACCATCGGCTAGTTCTACATTATAGTCGACATCTAATGGAGTGGGGTTCACATTTAATAGTTCACTAAAGGCAATGGAGGCAAAACTTCTATCGGCACCGGAATCAAATAATACGGAAGCATAGATGTTATTGATGAGGAACGTACCGGTGACCACGTTGTTGTCTTGAATGGCCACTTCGGCACATAGAGCGTACACACGTCCCGGTGCTCCCGTTTGATTCCCATTGTTCCGCCCATTCGGATTATCGTGGTTTTGACGAGGTTGTCGACGAGCTTGGTAGTTGTTGTCGCCTCGGATTTGGTTTCCTCGACCTTGAGTGGTAGCTTTAGGACACCTATTCTTAAAGTGACCTTTTTCGCCACAACCATAGCAAGTGACATCCGCGTATTGAGCATTTGGAGTGATAGGAGTCCGTTGATTCGTGGGCTTTGGTGCACTTCGACAATCCTTGGCGAAGTGACCGGTTTTCCCACAGTTGTGACATGTGCCTCCACACGCACCATTGTGGTGTTTGCCACACTTACCACAAAACGGTATTTTTCCTTGGTAACCGGATCCACCGTTCACATTGAACACCTTTACCACATCTTGGCGTTTGTTAGGGTGGTCACCATGATTGGGGTCATGGTTTCCTTCCCATTTTCGTTTGTTATCACCACTTTCCAAGGTGACGGAGTCCATCAAACCGTCCGCCATTTCAATGACTTCGTTAAAATCATTGGGTTTTGAAGAGATGACGTCTCCTCGGATTGAAGGCGGTAGTCCAACGATGTACCTTTCCACGGCTCGTGTCTCATTTGGTATCATTTTGGGACACATCAACCTCAACTCTTGGAAGCGTTGAGTGTAAGCCATCAAGTTAACTCCATGTAGACGGAGGTTCCACAACTCGGCTTCCAACCTTTTCATCTCATTTCTAGGGCAATACTTTTTGAGAAGAATTCCCTTGAAATGCGCCCAAGGAGTAGCATTGGCCGCTTCCAAACTTACGGCCTTCACATGGATGTTCCACCAAGTTAGTGCACCATCAACCAAGGTGTTAGAGCTAAACTTCACCTTATCACCTTCGGCGACATTGCTTACGCTAAATTGAGATTTAAGTCTCTCAATCCATCGTGCAAGTCCCACGGCACCTTTGGTGCCATTGAAAGTACTTGTGAAGCATGAATGAAACTCCTTGTATGAGCATGCACGCGTAGGAGGTGCCGGAATTGGCACTCGATTAGTCTCCTCTTGCGTGCTTGGATTTGTTTCGTTGGCGGCAAGAGCGGCGGCAACTCCATCGGTGATCATTTGAATCAAAACCGATGGGTCGACGGTGATCAGTGTGGCCGGAGTTGGATCGACTCTATTCTTGCGGGTTTTTGGTGCCATGGTCCTAAATTCATAACAAATTTTATGGCAAGGTTAGCATTACGAGTTTATGTCTAGAGAGTACAAGCATGTCACAAAACATGATATAGCATCAATGAAGTAAAAATCAACAAGTTATGTAGTGCACAAATAATTCATTCCATGATTAGAAAAAGAAATACAAAGAGTTAACACATTGTTTTAGAATTCTTAGGGATTACAACACATGGAGGGAAAATTTGGAATGAAAGTGTACACAAATAAGCTAATCATAAATCTAATAGAAACGGTGCTCAAGGGCGGCAATCCTCTCGGATAAATCAATCAATGCCCTATGGAGAAGAGTGTGTAAAGCTCCTATCTCGTAATGTTGGTCCTCGACTCTTCTAGCTAGTCCCGCGAAGTGGTCGGGTGGGGGTGGGGAATTCCTACCCAAACCCGCGATGACCGCCTCGTAACAAGTCTCGAGTCGAACCAATGACTCATGAGACAAACCACCCAAATTACGAAGCACGTGGATCACCTTGCCTCGTAAGGTAGCAAGCCTAGTAAAAAGATAAGGGGGCATTCCACGAGCCTCGGTGGCCGCGGAGCATTCGGCTCCATTATAGCCGCAAGGTGGGGGTGGCATGGGCATAGTAGGTCAAAGAGGGGCATCGTGCCTTGAGGGCACTCTCACGGACGGTGGCTTCGAATACTTGCGGGTAGTGCGGGTAGAGCTCACACGTCTTGAGGCCAACTTCTTCGCAATCATAGAACCTCTCACTGACATCCTCGCGGTGCGGTATTGGCGAGTGGCCTTAGGGGCATGAGATGAGGATGTGGAGGGAGGAACCATCGGTGCCTTGCTACGCCTTTGGTAGCAAATGAGTGATGGTGGTGACATGCGAGTAGGTGCATGAGCACTTGGCTCTCCTAGAGTAGATGATAGTGGCGAAGCACCACTAGTAGTGGACTCGCGTCGTGCTCCATCCGTAGATGAGCTCAAGTAGTAAAACGAATCTTCGCACGAGATAGACATGTCACTGCCAAATCAAGAAAGGCATGTGTAAGAATAAATCAATTTTGCAATATGTTGAAGTTTTAGTTTGTCATGGCACACTCCATTTAGCACAAAAATTTTAAGACACGTTGATACAAGATCAATATTGTATTCGCATAGCATGGCACAAACCATTTAACGTAGGGTTTTCAAGAAATATAACCGCAACAATTTTGCATTCACGTAACATAGCACAAACCATTTAGCAGAGTCTCACGTAGTGTCGAAATAAACATCGATTTTGTATTCATATAGCATGGCACAAACCATTTAGCATAGAATTTCACGTAGTGTCGAAATAAACATCGATTTTGTATTCATATAGCATGGCACAAACCATTTAGCATAGAGTTTCACGTAGTGTCGAAATAAACATCGATTTTGTATTCTCGTAGCATGGCACAAACCATTTAGCATATAATCATAAATTACGTTACTTGATACTTTTAGCAATTTACTTAGTATAGTACTAAGAGCAATGAAGTGATACAACTTAAAGGTACAACTTAAAGGTACAACTTACTTGTCGAAGGCGCGAAGTGATGTGGTCTATGGAGATGGAGGTAGTTATAGTCTAGTATTACTCTTTTTCCAAAATTTCATTTTTGACCAAAACCTTGTAAAAATGATTTTTATAAAATTAACCTAGTTCTCTATAACCATGTCTTTGATACCAATCTGTCACACCCTCAATTTGGCCCACGTGTACATTTACACGAGGATGTGACTATCATGACAACCAAGAGACATAGATACAAGAATAACTAAGAAAAGTCGTTTTTCATTCATAAGACATAAAAATAGAATTGGTCCCAAGGAAAATTGTTTTACAACTCATGATAACATAATTTGAGTTTCCAAATATTATACATCCAAAAAAAGTCTCAAAGTTAAATCATGATAATTTTTATTAATCTCCATAGCACAACCACGTCACTCCTCTGCCTTGACACCTGAGAGAAAAACTGCTAAACCGTCAACACAAAGGTCGGTGAGTTTATAGGTTTAAGTAGAAGTAGTGTGATGAACCATAAGATTTTAGTTAGGCAACCGTCAAATAATCTTATAACAAATACAAGATTATTATCAAAATAGCATACGTTCATGATATCCTATGTCTAAGCTCATGACACCGAAGCGTTAACCGTACAAACCAGTTTATATAAGAATGTGCCCAAGCAAATACTACCCGAAAGTATTCGTAACAACCTCAAATGTATTTGTATCTAATTTGGTCACACAACCAACAATAGATATGGAGGCCAATCCCAATAGATCTATCCATAACATTCGTGCTTACACAAGGTAATTAACGGTTCATGATAGTGGGCTAACGCTTCTAGGGGTATCGCTACTTAGACATCATGTAGGCACGTATGAGTTTTAGGCATTTATGTTCATCCGTTTAAAACAAGCAATGTTCTCACCCCAAAGTGATAAAACAAGTAAAAGTGGGGCTAGAAACTCACCTCGTTAAATGAGCAAAGTGATGGAAGTACGAATGTAGCTCCAGAATACGACCACGTTATTCAGAACCTAGTTAAATGTAATGACCGTGTTACGAAGTCTATGATTATACCAAAATAAATGCATGACATCCTAGTTGTGCTTGACGTTAAATTTCTTTTAGTGAAAACACGAAAATTATACACGGTTAAATAATAGTTGGGCCTTTAGTCCATTTTATAGCTAGAATTCGTATGGGCTTATAATAGTTCGATTATACAAACAACCCAAACTATCAAATGAGAAAGGGCTCGGCCCATTTGGTTTATTTAGCATACCCGACCCAACTAAAGGGCGATACAAACAAGGTAGGGGTTTTATATCTGTTTTATCTTTCCCAAAACACTCAGTCGACACACACATTACCCAGATTCACATTCCAACCGACCCATCTCTCTCTCTATCTAGAAACATAAATCCTACAGGTTTCCATGGCTAAATTATCTAAATTGATTTATTACTACCAAAAATATGTTACATATGTATATAAATCGATGTGGGATGTGGGTTTTATTCCTCACATCAAATCTATTCGTTTTCGAGGCTTTCCAGAGATGATTCGATGATGGTTTATATTCAAAGATAAGTTTTATTCTTTTCTCCTTAAAATATATTAAAAAGATAACTTGTTTTATGATTTTTTTTGAAAACAAAAGGTTTTCCTATTCTAATAATCATTTAATTAAATAAAACTTGTCCTTGAGATGTCTCGATTGAAATATAAGGTTTCTAGGGTTTCGTCTGATTTGGGGCTTTTCATAATTGGGTGTTTAACTAATATTAATTAGTGTTTTTGAAGGTCAATTCGAGTTAATTTCATATTAATTCGGTTTATAGAAAATTAGGGTTTTATATAAATTGGGGGTTTTCACATCCGAATATTTCATTGAAATTAATTAGCGTTTTTGAAAACTAATTTGTATTAATTTCGTTATAAATTTGATTTAGGCATATTAGGCTTTCGGCAGGTTGGGCGAGTGATTCAAATGTGGATTTGTTTGTTACTGTTATTTACAATATTCGATACCCTATATTTGTCTTAACAAATGTGGAAAATAATAAAAGAAATGTATGAAAGAGGGGGTCTCAGGTCGAAGGTAGTCTCGGCCATAAGGGTTACGGGTCTAAGGCCTAAGTTAATGTCATTCATATTTATTCTTAAGAATCTAGTGTTTAGTCATAGTGGGTCCGAAAATGGCTAACACAACTTTTTGTTTTCGCATGTGGTTTTCAAATTGACAAGCACAACTAGGTAAATGCAATAGTAAAGAGAAATGTGGATAGTAGACTCACAATGGAGGGTATTTGGGGTTTCTGCTTGTGTGATTCGGACAGGATGGACAAGAATGTTGGAGCGTGTTTGGCTCGGCTGGAATTGGTGCTTCGATTGTGGTTCTAGGGTCTTGCTCAACTCTCTTTGTTAGCCCAGATTTGATGTAATGTGTTTTGTTTTTGTGTTTAAGACTTGTGAACCTGGACTATATTTAACTTAGTATTCTCGGCATAGGGTTAATCCCTATCCGAGTTTGGAGGTCTTGTGACATACCCAAATATGGTATTTTTGGCATGTGTGTTGTCCTGAGGTGTTGAGTGGGTTTGTAAAATATTTTTTCCAGGTTGTGTTGTTGACTGTGGTTGACCGAAGGTTATGTTCCAGGATTTGAAATGGAAGTTTGAATTTCTTAAGTTTTACTCATTGTGGTTATTGCTTAATCCATACATATTTGGCCCAACAAGGGTAAATCAAATGAATATGATGTTTTAGACACGTACGAATTCTAGAAACGTGAATCACAACACGAAAAACTCAATCACGTGACTTAAACAAGAGTGGAAACGTGTATTCTCGACAATTTGATAAGTATTCATAACCGGCACAAACCGTTAATAAGCAAAACGTTTAATAACGAGCACGTCTCTATTATAATAATAAGACGCGAAAATTCAAGTTGTTACAGTGTCGGCTTCTATTTTAAGAAGAGGTTTAGATGAGTTCACTTTGGCTTCTGGTTTGTATCCTAGTATGACCAAAAGTAATGCTTTCTTTTGTAATTTGCCTGATAATGTCAAAGAGGAAATTCTGATGGTTATGCCTTTTGCTATTGGTGAGCTGCCAATTAGGTATTTAGGTCTGCCTTTAGTTTCTAAGATGATCACTAAGAAAGATTGCATTTATCTCCTTGAAGTGATTCAAAACAAGCTCAATAGTTGGAAAAATGAATGTCTTTCTTTCGCTGGTACGCTTCAACTTTTGCTGCTGTTTTATCTTCTATGCAAGTTTATTGGGGATCGTTGTTTATTCTCCCATTAGCGATGTGTGATGATATTGACAACCTGCTTAGTAACTTTCTATGGGGTAATAATAGGAAAACGGGAGCTTTAGTCAGTGTTAAATGGGATGATGTTTGTAAGCCTAAAAGCCAAGGTGGTCTTGGCTTAAATTCGATGCATAGTTGGAATGATGCTTTAATGATTAAACATCTATGGCACTTCCTGTGTGATAAGGATTCAATTTGGGTGAAATGGATTAAAATTCATAAGCTTAAGGGTCAAAAATTTTGGGATATTAAGGTTGTTAGAGGAATGTCTTGGTGTTGGAAACACATCCTTAGCCTGCGTGATAGGATTAGGGAGTTTGTGTTTACTAAATTAGGGAATGGAAGGAGGTGCAATATCTCGTTTGACAAATGGCATCCTAGGGGTCCTCTTAGCAACTCTATTGATAATAGTACTATTGATCATGCTGGGTTTTCTGTCAATGCTAAAGTGAAGGATATGATTAGTGATAATACTTGGAACTGGCCTATTAATTGGATAGGGGAGTTCAATGGTGCTTTAGATATTTTGGTACCTGAATTAGTAGAAGGTAGAAGAGATATTATTCTATGTATGGATAAAAATGGGAAGGAGCAAAGGTTTAGTGCCACGGAGGTGTGGAAGAATCTTAGGAATGAATGCTCTGAGGTGAGTTGGTATAAGCATGTTTGGTTCTCTCAATGCATCCCAAGACATGCTTTTATTACTTGGTTAGCGATTAAGGGAAGGCTTAAGACTGGGGATAGGCTGTCTAAATGGTTCAATGCTAGTAACACTGGATGTTTTCTATGTGATGGTAGTATGGAGTCCCATAGTCATCTCTTTTTTGCTTGTAGCTATTCTAAGCGTCTTTGGGAAAGACTGAAACCTATGGCTTTGATGGATAATATCAGTAATATATGGCCAAGTGCTATTTCTGGTCTTGTTAATTACCCCCCTAGGAACAATATTTTGAGTATTATCCAGAGACTTGTTTTTTGCTCTTGTATTTACTATATTTGGCAGGAGAGAAATAATAGGAGGATGGGCATGACCCATAGAGATGTGGTGGCGTTATTCAATATGATTACTAGCACGATTAGACTTAAGTTGTTAACTCTCAGGGTTAGACCTTCTGCTAATGTTTCTAAGGCTGCTAAAATTTGGAATGTGAACATGAGTATGGGTAGTAATGACGGTCTCATTATGGGGCTTAAGGGTAATGATAATATTGTTTTCTAATGTGTATCTTATGTTGTGAGGTTTGGATTAGTTGGTCTTGTGGTGGGACTGGCTTGTGGAATTGCAACAGGAATTGGGTGCACATATGTCTAATCTATGACTACGAGAGATATCTACACAAATGCAGGTTGCTGTGGCTTCCTTGGCGTATACCAGTTATGAAGATTGGTTACTGCTTATTTGCTGGTAATCATTTTTGGTCAAGATATATTTTATTCTCTTTTTATGAGGATTTTCGGAGGACATTTTGGATGTTTTGGGTATGCTTGATGTGCTACTAGTGGACTCTGGTTTTACCTCTTGGGAAGGTGTGCTATGTTTTTTAGAGAGTGCTGAAAGATGTGCCGTCTAGCTAGGCATGGTATTATCTTTCCTTGACTTAATTCATTGTACAATATTTTAGTTTCCAAGCTTTTGTTTAATGATGCTTTGTCCTCCTTTTACTAACATGTTATCTGTTTAGTGTCGTGATGATAGATAATCTGGGTTAGGCATCATGTGAGAGGATTCATGGTTAGTTGTACTCTTTCCTCCTTCTATGGTTTCCCACTGGGTTTTACATAGTTGGAGGTTTTGAGGAGGCAATAACCATGATGTGCTACTCTGGCACCTCTCCCTTTATTCCTGCTGAATGGTCTGATGACGTTTATATGTAGGTTGTAATTTGCCTGCATTACTGGTGTTATAGTTTATTTGTGAGGTTTTCCATGGGGGATGGATTGGTAGTTTCTGGTTGCTTCCCTTTGTGGTTGAACTAGAACTGCCATGTATTCTGAAGTGGTTCTCACTTATAACTATAATCCAGCCTTATTATGGAGTGCCATGGATTTGTAGGTTTCTTGGTCTTATCATTGTGATCAAGTGTGTGGTATGGGAAGCAGCTATAATTATCTCTTGTAGTTGCTAGGTTACTGAGCATGGGAATTTGTTCATTGCCTGTTTTTGTTGTCTTAGAATTGGTTCTATTATGTGTGGTAGGTTATATGAACTCTCTGCTTTTGTTTTTTGCTGCTTAAAGCTTTTAGTTGGGGGTTTGTCCCAATTATTTTTGTTAAGATTTGAAGCTTTGTACTCTGCCTTTGTGGCTCATTTTCTTAATAAAATTACCGTTAAGAAAAAAAGGAAAACCACAAGTAAATGACCCAAAGTTGGGATCGTTCTCAAGGAGGCTTGTGTATTGTGTTAAGAAATGATTAATGATTGTGATTATGTTTATGAAGAAAAGAAAATAGAAAACAGAATAGAAAAGGATGACGGTTACGATTATGAATTAAACTAAAACGAAAAGTCGTGCACGTAAAACCGTAAAAAGTGAATAAATTTAAAAATTAAGCTAAAAATACCTAGAAAATTGCAATAAATCCTAAAAATTGTAATTAGAGTTTAAAAAAAATCAAAAATCACTCAAACCTGTTATTTAATAGAATATTAATTTTTAATGCTAACTAAAGCCCAAAAAATCAATTTATATAACAAAAAGCCAAAATGAGATTTTTTAACTTGTAAACCTCTAAAATGACTTAACCTAATTAAAAACTACTTTTTGAAATTTTAAAATTAATTAAAACTATTTAAAAATGATTAAAAACTAATAAAACATAAAATAATTCTAAAAATTAATCTAATGACAATAAATTAATCTAAAAATTTTAAAATTCCTAACTTAATGTATTTAAACTAAGAAAAATGAAAAAGTTGCAAAAATCTAAAATTTAATTTTTAATAATAAAATAATAATAAACTATTAATAAATATCCAAAATTTATAAAAAAATTCTAAAAAGTTGCAAACTAGTTTATTTTAACCTAAACAAAACAGAAATGAACTTGAAATTACAAAAATACCCCTATTGGGCCTTAAAATGGGCTTAAATAAAAAACAGTCCTTTAATGGGCTTAAATTAGGCCCAATAAGCAGAAGTGATCCAATTAAGCCCAAAACTTCCTATCTGATTCAAAATTTGATTTTAAGAACAAAACTCTAAAGACCCAAATGCTGAAAATGTGCTTATCATAGCTTATCAAGTCAACAGCTTTTTCTTAATGGGCTTTTGGGCCCATTAAGCCATAAGCTAATGCCATAAGCTCTAATTTGACACACAAGCTTCTTTTGAGTTACCAAAGAGATCTGTGAAAAGAAATTTTGAAAAAGAAAAAGAAATAAGCCTGAAATAAGCCAAAACTCTCTTCACAAAACGACAAAATAGTCGTTTTTGAGTTCTAGACCACCTCAAGTGCTGATTCAAGTTGCAAAAGGTTTTAAATGACTTAATTAAGGAAAATACCATCAAAAAGTTTTCCAATAAGCACAAGCAATAAGCTAGAATAAGCAATAAACACTTATGTTAAAAGTTAAACTGTTTGGTTTTCTAGTCAAACTTAAAAGTCAAACCCTAATAAGCTCCAGTTCAAATCAATGGGTCAAATAAGGAAGATCTATCACAAAAAATAAGTTGTTGCAAGTACCAATAAGCTAGAATGGCTTATGAATAAGTTATTTGATAATTAACACTAGCAGTGGCTAGCAATAGGGGAAAGGAGTTCCCACTACTTGACCAATTTGACTTTTTGTCCTTAGTGACTTTTTATTGGATTCAGGTTAAGTAGAGGAACCCAAGTGATCAGTTAATCACAAGGAGTCAATAACAACAACAAAAACACAAATTCACCAAGCCAATTAATACAGTTTAATCAAAACATCCACAAATATGCACCAGACTTGAACAATAAGCAGTTTTCAATCAACAAGCACTTTTAGCAAGAATAAGCCAGCCAAACTTCACAAAATGCATACACAAGCTATAAATAAATCAAATGAACATAAATCAACAGGTTTCATGCAATGGTTCAAGGTCTAGATCAAGATTCAAGATCAAAAATGTTACTAATGAACAAAGAACAAGCAGATTTTATACTTTGTTGATATACTTGACCACAAATCCAATTTCAAGCACTCAAATCTTCTTAACAGGTTATTATAACTTGTTTTAGCCACTTGTTATCCCTAAGCATGCATACAAACAAACTAAGTTTTAAAAAAGTCTTATGTCAAAACAAGCAGATTTCTAATTTTTATAGCATAATCAAGATTATGATGTTTAAAAGCCAAGAACTTGCAGCAATTAGCACTCAACCAAGCATATATCAGATACCAACACAAATAACCAACAAACAATAACTCAAATCCAATTTTCGATCTTAAACAGGTTAACACAAACACCCCTTAACTTTTTTCAATCCAATATTAACAAAGTAAAAGTGTGATTCAGTTTATCCCAAGCCCAATCTAACACAATAACATCATCATTATGATGTATCAAGCAATATTAAGCCACAATATCAACAAGAACAACAGCAGAACACAATTCACAAAAATCAAGTATTTTATTAGATTTTTGAGAAAATGACTTAAACCTCCTGAATGTACATCCACACTCACGAATTTTTGAGCTTATGTGCCTAGCAAAACAAGGCACAAGCTTCCACAAAGCTGCTAAGAGTAACAAGGTTAGAACAAGTGATATTCAAAAAAGAAAAATGAAAAAGATGAACAAAAGGCTTGATTAATGCAAACTTGTTCCCACTTCCTTGAATATCCCCAAACTATAAGCTTACCACACCTTGATAAGCTCCTTATCACGGTGATATAACTACTTATAGCCCAAAGATTTCAGGGTTTGAACCAAGATTTAGCAAAATATCAAGTTTTGAACACTTGCACAATTTCTTGCACAAGGTAGAAAACAGGTTTTATGATTTCAGAAACACAAACATATATCAATAACAAGCAAATAATAAGATTGGCACTTGGATTTCATCAACAATATCAAACACTTCTCATTAAACATGAACAAGGCTTTACAGATTTGTGATAAAGGAAAAACCAAGAGAAGGGCTTAAAGTGAAACCCTAATGCCTTTATATAGGCTACAAAGATTATCTAGAAAGCATAAAAACATAACCCTAATGCTGGTGAAGTCCCAAAATTGCCCCTTGTGAAGTTTGAATAACTTGAGCTCATGTGAAGTTTCTTTGGCTGTTTGTGTGAGTTGTAAAGGTTGTAATTTGATCTAAGGCTCACAATGAGCTTAAGTTTGAAGCAAGAATATTGGGCGTTGGATGGCTGGCCAATTTTGGCATCTTCTTCATAAAACGTGTGTGGGAGGTCCAACATGTGAGCTTGGAGATGATGAGGTGGCAAAGTTAGAGGTTGGGCTTTGATTATGGCCACCTTAATCTTAAATCTGAACAAAATGGGAGCCTAATTACAAGTAATTTAAGAAAATCCAAATTTGTTCATACGGTGAATAGTATAAGTTTTGATCTTTATTTAGGTTTAAACATGGTGTTTAGCGCCAGTTTTAACTAATTAATATAATTAGTTTAAAAACGGTGAGTGGGATTGTGACGTGGTGGAATGGTGGGTTTTGATTGGTTGAGGAGATTTAATGGGTGAGGTGTCAAAAGCTGGTTGGTTAAGGTTTCTTTGGTTGTCTGCCAAGTTTGGCCCTCATTTCTCTTCTTCCTTTCATTTCAAGTTTAATCAAGCAAAACTGAATTTCCATTATAATCCAAGTTTTAGTTTTTAGACTTTTGCCCCAAATACTTTTCCAAAGTATTTTCAGTGGTATTTCTTGCCAATTCATGATTCTTGAAGGGCTGTTTTGGGATTTTCTTCAAAGTTTATGGTCTTTACTTGTATTGTTGACTTCGTGGAGGACTAATATTGACAAGTCTTCATTTTTGAGGGACCATTCTTTCCAATTCTTCAAAGTGGAGGGCCCTTTTGTAAATTTGACAAACTTGAAGGACCAAACTTGTAATTATGAATAAACAAGGGTTTAAAGTGTCAATTCTTCAATATTTGGGGACCCTTCTTATACAATCTTCAAATCTTCAAGGGTTATTCTTGGAAAATCATCATTAGGGCTTGGTTCATTGTGCGGCTTGGTTTCCCGTGTTCGTTTTTGCTTGTTTCTTGTGATCTTTTGTCATTTTCTCAATATAGGTACCTAAAATACACATGTAACAAACACAAGCATATATTTGGCATTTTTCATGATATTTAATGCATTTTAAGCCCGTTTTGGACGATGAGACTATGTATAAAAGAAGTCTCATCACTCCCCTATACTAAACCATTGTCGTGCCCTCACGCAATGCTAGAATAAAGTATCGTAGCACCTCCAAAATTCATTTTTATGCACTTTTATTGAATAATAAACTAGATACACTACTACTATTACTACTACTTACGTTTTAGACATAATGTATGACTTTCATCGCAAAATGGGACGTTTAGGTTTATAGAACAAGAACACGTGAATGCTTCGTTAGAAATAATTTCGTCGTCCTCGATTTTCACCCTAATTTCATGCTAAGCGTGCAACGAGATCATTGTCATTATAAGTTAGTGATGCTAACACTACTCATATGCCCTAATCACGTACTTATCCTCCCATTTTCCTAAGTTTTATCTCTTATATTTTCTTTTTGTCTTGAATGTTCACGAGGATACATTTTTTACTTATGCGATGATAGAGATTTAGGTCTAAAAATAGAGTCGTAACAGTGTAACCAAGACCATCAAATTAATAACCCCTTCTAATAGATAACGATGTCAAAAAATTAAGTCAACAAGAAGGATCGATAAACACGGTTTTATAACGGTTTTGAACATGAGACTTATTACCAAGACTTTTATACGCCCCTATCGGATGGGCCTTATTATCATAGGTTTACCTCCATCTTTTATTCAACTTCGCCATGAAGTTTTTATTATGACTTCGGTCTTGCCTTACCTTTTATTTAACCTCGCCATGAGGTGTTTATTATGGCCAAAGAAATATATATCCTCACGCTAAAAGTGAATTTTGGATCTTTAAAGCTTCAAAGATTAAGGCTTGATTCACTTTCAATTTCGCATAGATTTTTCGGCCTTGTGAGCTTCAAATTGTTTGCTTGATTTGGGTGAGCACTTGAAATCTTATTATTAGGTGAAGCTTTCGATTATTCGGGTTTCCAATACTTCAAAACCGTGACGCTGGCGATACCTTAATGTCTTCCCAATTTAATCACATGGAAGCTACTAGAAAAGACTAGAAACCAATAATCAAGACTAAACCACTAAGCCAATACTTATTAAGCAAAATATATTTACAAGCGAAGGGATAATAAGCAAACAACGACAACACATGAGTTCTTGAAAGAATACGAATATTCTACGTTTAGCATAGTAACTTGTAATTAACACTATCATTTCTCGTCCTCATTTAAGAGACTTAGCCTAATATAAAGTTAAGGAATCGAAGCTAAGTGCTCAACACGCACGTTCGGGTCAAAAATTACTCTTATTCTCGCCATCGGAAAACCTAGATTCGTGTCTTCAAACACTTATAAAACATGAGAAAAAAAATTTAAAATTTGGCCATTTTTAGCCTTATTTTGCAACAAAATGATAAAAAAAAATATAAACTTTGGAAGGAGTGAAGGTTTGGCAAGGTAAGTATCTATTCACCCCCCCCCCCCCCCCCCCCCCCCGCCCCCTCATACTAAAGTTATACATTGTCCTCAATGTTTCAAGTCTAAGGGTTGGAAACCCCCATACTAGAGACGTAGTCGAATGCATAATCTAGCATGGAAAGGGTGTAACCGTTAAAATAATAGCCGTTTATGAAGTGTGCTATAAACCTAAGGTTAGAACAAATAAGGATATATCATGGATATTGAGAAATTATTCAAATGTAAACGATCGAGTGCTCCCATAAAACGAACACGAGAGGCTCCAATCGTGAAGATCATAAACGACATATCACAAACAACCACGGAACAAAGGTTGGAAGGGGACAAATACCCTCACGTTACTACATTAGAAAGCGATAATATGTACATAGGATAAGCATGGGACTCCCCCACGAGGCACCTCGTTTTTTATTAGCGATCCCCTCAATAATAACTATCATTGGGGAAGGTGATTTGGTCGAGGTAGTTCAAGGAAAGTAGTTGTTGGGAATAAAATATAGCCAGTCTACTTGAGCGCTGACAAGAGTAAAACAAGCGTTGATAGGAAGAAAACAAACGCTGACAGATCAAGCGTTGATAAGAAGAAGTCAAGCGTTGATACATTGAAGACAAGCACTGATGGAAAGATTTAGTCTACGCGTATATTGTTTCTAGTTTGTTTCTAGTAAAGATAAGTTCAACATTGTATTTTCTATAATTATCTTTACCTAGAATAGTTTATACGTAGACTCTTGTACAAGGCTTCTTATGTCTATAAAATAAGACCTTTAGGTTATTGTTCAATATAAGTTTTCATAGGTTAAACACTTTCATTGTAAGCAAGTTTGTTATCATTAATCAAGTGAAAGTTTGTTTACATCTTTGTGTGTTCTTGTTTAAGTGTTAATTCTGCATAACACTTAGATTACTTTATACATATATAAAGGTTTCTCTACGTGTATAACTTGATCTAATCTCGTATACATAAAGCTAAATCGATCTAAGTTTGGGATCAACAAGTGGTATCAGAGCTTGTTGAGAAAATTTTGATCTTAAAGAACACAAGAACCCTAAAATTAACAAAACCCTAAAAACATCATGTCAAATCCAGAAGTAACCTCCTCCTCCTCACCTTTACCAAACATCAAGATTCCCATGCTTGATGCAACCAACTTCGAGTTGTGGAAATTCAACTTTGAGCAATATCTGGGGATCTATGACTACACTCTCCGGGAGATAATTGAATATGGAAACACATACAATAAAGCTGAAAAGGTTGCTGCTGCCATTGCTACAAGAACTGCTGTTGCTGGATGTCCTGAAGTAGATAAGAAAGAAAAACCTGGTGATGGTAGAGCTGTGTCTGCTGAAGACATAGCAAAGAGAAGGGTTGATATGAAAACCCTAAACATTCTGAAACTCTCTTTAGGACAAGAGAACCAACATAAATACAGAGGTTATGATTCTGCAAAAGACCTTTGGGCAGCTTTTGAAGTTGCATATGGTGGCAATGATGATACTAGGGAAGAGAAGAAGAAGCAACTCATGCATGAGTATGCTGTTTTCAAGGCTCAACCTAATGAGAAGCTTAGCAGTGTGAGAAGCAGACTGCTTGACATTACAAGCAAGCTGTCCTTCATGGGGACACAACTTGGTGATGTTGACATTAATGCCACTTTTCTTAAAAGTCTTGGTGATGCGTGGAAGATTGAGGCAAGATCTATACTTGCCAATAACACTCACAAAAGTTCCACTTTTGATGATATCTACAACAAACTAAGGCTGTTGGAGAATGAAACTCTTTTGGAGCATGGAAGTAAGTCTACCAATAGTAACATGGCCTTCTTCTCAGGTAGTGAAGGTCAATTTGATCAGAAGGACTCTTACATGCACCCAGTTACTGGATCATCATGTGTCAACGTTGGAATATGTCCTGTCAACGCCTCATATTCAGACGCTGACACATACAAAAGTGACTCACCAAGAGTTAAACCTGTTGGTTTGCATTTGAATACTGTATGTGCTTACATTGCTTCTTTGCCCAATGGTTCATTGATTACATATGAGGACCTTGAGCAAATAAGTGATGAGCACTTGGAGGAAATGGATATTAAGTGGAACATGGCTCTTGCTAGAATAAGAGCAAACAGGTGGAATAGAAGGTTTAAGAAGAAGATGACCTTTAATGCAAAGGACACGGCTGGATTTGATAAATCCAAGGTTGAATGCAACAATTGTCATCGTATGGGGCACTTCATGAGGGAATGCAGATCTCCTAGAAGATCTGATGCTGGCAAACCCTCAAGCCAAATTGTTAAGGCTCAGGATCCTAAGGCCATGGTTACAGTGCAAGAAATTGATGGTATGGGATGGGATTGGAGCTATTTAGCTAAGGATGGGGAAGAGGATAAAGCTTTGGTTGCTGAGATAGAAGAAGAAGAGCATGTTCAATATGCTCTCATGGCACACTCCTCCTCTTCATCAGATAATGAGGTATACGATGATGCTTTTTGTAGTAAGGGTTGTAGGTTAAATACTGAGAAACTTAACAAAGAGGTGTTAAGATTGTTAGATGATGTGAGTACTGATAGATGCAAACTGTCTAACTATCAAATTGCTCTCACTCAAACTAAGAAGACAGTTTCTGAGTACAAGAAAATGGAATTTGACTTAAAAGATAAAATAAATATCTTAAAACATGTGTTAAATGCTTGTAATGATGTTAGGAACATCATGGAAAGGGTTAATAGTGAGTTACAGGCTAAGTTAGACGAGGTCATTAAGAATAAGGATAATGTTAACCTTAAAATTCAGAGATTTGATAAGGCCACACAAACCCTCGGAGAATGTGTTAATAAACAAAGGGATCCTAAGGACATGACTGGGATTGGGATGAAAGACTATACTGTGGTTCCACCACCAGCTGGGGATTTCTATGGTGTCCAAAGAAAGGACCTATCTTGGACTAGTCTACCAGAACTCCAAGAGGAGGAATTTATTCCTCCACCAAGAGTCATTACCCCAGTTGAAGAGTATCAACAGAAGTTGACTGACTTGAATGAATGGAAGAAAGCCAACCCAACCTTGTTTGTTAAGGGTGGCTTGTTATGTGAAAGTCCAAATGAGTCAACCCCTATTAAGGTAACAAACCTAATCACTGGCAAGACTGTTGACCTTGGCTCAAACACTGTTAGAAAACCTAGCATCAAGTATGCAGAAATATATAGGAATACTAGGTCACCTAAAAGCCAAGTTAGTAATGATGGAACAGGCTTCTTCTCTTCTAGACCTAGGGTTGTGTCTATAAAATCCTGTTACACTTGTGGTAGCTTTTCACATTTAGCATATAAGTGTGTCAACGCTTCCAAGGTCAATGCTGTTAAAAAGTCAAACGTTGTCAGACCCAAAACTTTTGTGGAGAAAAGTCCACAAGTGGTTAGACCAGCCCCATTCTTCACTAGAGGGTCTAACACTCATGGACAAAGACCATTTCAAAAGACCAATACTTGGTCTAATAGGCAATGGGTTTCTGTAGCAAACCCTAGGTTCAACGCTGACAAGGGTAATTTCAGCGTTGACAAGACCAAATCCAACGCTGACAGAAACGTGACCAGACCTAAATATTTGCAACCACAGGGTAAGGGGTCTAAAGCTTCTTCAAGCATGACATGGAGACCTAAGCAAGATCAAAACCCTAATGATAATAGGATTTCTGTGACCTGCAATAGATTTAATTATATTTCAAAGGTCATTACAAAACCTATTTGGGTTAACTTGGTATTTCCTCCAAAGAGGGATGAACAAGGGGTTGTTATGAGAACTAAGTCTGTTCTTGTTGAACAACCAGATGAATCCAAGTCTGCTAAGGCTTTGGTTCCCAAAGAAAACTAACTTGTTTTCTTTATGTGCAGGGCATTCAAAAACAGGTCAATGATTATGGATATTGGGACAGTGGATGCTCAAGGCACATGACAGGGAAGGAAGATTATCTTACTAACTTCACTCCCATTAAGGATGGTGATAAGGTTTACTTTGGAGGCGGATATGGAACTATCTCGGGCAAAGGAACACTTCTCACTAAGAACTTACGTTTTGAGAACGTATTTCTGGTAAAGGAACTTGATTACAATCTTTTTAGTGTATCACAAGTTTGTGATAACAAAAATAAAGTTATGTTTGTTGATACTGAATGCTTGGTGTTAAGCAAGGATTATAAGATCCCAGATGAAAAATATATTGACTATAGAACACCTAGACATAAAGACATATATAATGTGAATCTTAATGGAATTAGGATGAATAATAATATGTCATGTTTTTATGCTAAAGCTTTAGTAGATGAGAGTAATCTATGGCATAGGAGACTAGGGCACATAAACTTTAAGAATATAAACAGGCTTGTGAGACTTGGCTTGGTTGATGGTTTGCCTGAAAAGGCTTTCCACAATGACCATTCTTGTGTTGCATGCCTTAAAGGCAAGCAGCACAAGGTCTCATTTAAGTCTAAATAGGTACACTCTAGTTCTAAACCACTCCACTTGCTACATATGGATCTGTTTGGTCCAACTAATATAGAGAGTTTGAATGGTAAAACATACTGCTTTGTCATCACTGATGACTTTTCTAGGTTTACTTGGACTTTCTTTTTAGCTATGAAAAGTGACACTGCTGACACTTTAATTGACTTTATTACCCAGATTGAAAAGAAAACAGGTAATGAAGTTAAAATGCTTAGAATTGACAATGGTGGTGAGTTTAGAAATAAGCTTTTGGATGATTTTTGTGCCGAGAAAGGGATTACTAGGCAGTTTAGTGTTGCCAGAACCCCATAGCAAAATGGGGTTGCTGAGAGAAAGAATATAACCCTAATTGAAGCAGCCAGAACTATGTTGGTTGATGCTCACTTCCCCATAGCTTTTTGGGCTGAGGCTGTGAATACAACATGCTATGTTCAAAATAGAGCATTGGTCAACAAGATACATAACAAAACACCTTATGAATTACTTTGGGGAAGGAAACCTAATATTGGTTTTCTTAAACCTTTTGGTTGTCATGTAGTTGTACTTGATACTAGTGATGCCTTAGGTAAATTTAGTGCAAAAGGTGATGAAGGCTATTTCATGGGTTATTCAGTGCAGAGCAAGGGATATAGGGTTTACCTTAAGAAGGAAAAACGTATACTTGAAAGAGTACATGTTAGGTTTTTAGAGTAAACCTAGTGATCCTGAAAGTGGTCCAAATTGGTTGCTTGACTTTGAACCTCTATCTAGGACTTTAAATTATATGCCTGTCACTAATCCAGACATTGTGAAGATAACTTCAAATGTTGTGGAAGAACAAGTTGTTGATGTTTCAGGTACACAGGTTAATGAAGAGGTTGGATCACAAGCAGAAAAGTCATCTCCCATACAAGAGTATGTCACAATTCCCATATGGACAGATGCTTTTGCTGCTGCTGCTGGTGGAAAGGATAATGGTGGTCCCCAAGTACCACTAGTCAACAACATGCATGGTCCTTTAGGCGCTGAAAAAGGCAAATCTAGCGCGGATAGGACAAATTCAGACGTTGATGGCTCAAACGTTGACAACAACATTTCAAGCGTTGATAGTCCAAACGCTGACAACCAAGGTTCAGGCGTTGACAACACTTTTGAGCATCTTTTCTCTTCTAATTTTGAATAAGGTGAACCTTCCAATTTATATGAAGAGGTTCATCCTAATATTGATGAAAGAGAGTCTGAAGAAGAAGATATTGGCAACTTGGATAATGAGATTGAAGACAACAGACTTTTTGAAGGAGGAGTTCTCACTTCTACTATGAAGAATCATCCTCCATCACAGATTATTGGGGATGTTATGACTCCTGTTCAGACTAGAAGATCTCATCAAAATCTTGGTGGATTCATTGCCAATATACAAAAGAAGGTTGATACCCCTCTTGTTCAATCATGATTGTTTGCCTGTTTTCTGTCACAACAAGAACCCAAGAAGATATTTGATGCTCTCAAAGAACCAAGTTGGCTGGAAGAAATGCAGGATGAGCTTCACCAATTTGAAATTCAGGATGTTTGAGAGCTGGTTGATTGTCCTAGATATGTCAGACCTATAGGGATAAGATGGGTTCTAAGAAACAAGAGAGATGAAAGAGGCATTATGGTCAGAAACAAGGCACGTTTAGTGGCTCAGGGATATACACAAGAGGAAGGGATATACTATGAGGAGGTCTTTGCACCAGTTGCAAGGATTGAAGCTATAAGGATATTTCTAGCCTATGCATCCTGCATCGGCTTCACTGTCTATCAAATGCATGTGAAGAGTGCCTTCCTCTATGGAACAATTGTTGAGGAGGTGTATGTGATGTAGCCTCCTGGTTTTGAGGATCCAGAGAATCCAGACAAGGTGTATAGAGTCAAGAAGGCTATGTATGGACTTCATCAAGCCCCAAGAGCATGGTATGGTACATTGTCTACTTATGTGGTGGAAAATGGATTCAAAAGGGGCACCATAGACAAGACATTGTTTACAAAGAAGGCTGGTAAGGATGTTCTACTTGTTCAGGTCTATGTTGATGATATCATCTTTGGATCCACCAATCCAAAGATGAGTGGAGACTTTTCCAAGCTTATGACAAACAAATTCACGATGAGTGCAATGGGGGAGATGAATTTCTTTCTAGGTTTACAAGTTCAGCAGAAAGAAGATGGTATCTTCATCTCCTAGGATAAGTATGTGGCAGAAATCTTGAAGAAATTTGGCTTTTCTCCACATGAAAAGAGGGCTACTACTCCTATGGATAGAGAACACCCTTGGGGAAAGATTGGAGATGGAAACGATGTGGATGTCAGGCACTATAGATCAATGATTGGTTCATTGATGTATCTCACAGCCTCCAGACCTGACATCATGTTTGTTGTGTGTGCATGTGCACACCATCAAGTGACTCCCAAAGAATGTCATCTTTATGCTGTCAAGAGAATCTTTAGGTACCTAAGATGTTATCCCAGTCTTGGCTTATGGTACCCAAAAGATTCACCTTTGGAGCTTATTGCATATTCAGACAGTGATTATGGAGGTGATAAGTTTGATAGAAAATCCACAACTGGTGGATGTCAGTTTCTTGGGAGCAGGTTGATATCTTGGCAATGCAAGAAACAAACAGTGGTGACTAATTCTACAACTGAAGCAGAGTACGTGGCTGCAGCTGCTTGTTGTGGACAAGTTTTATGGATTCAGAACCAGCTGTTGGATTATGGGTATAATTTCATGCATACCAAGATATTTGTTGACAATAACAGCACTTTATGCATTATTAAGAATCCTGTACATCATTCTAAAACTAAACACATAGAAATTAGACATCATTTTATAAGAGATTGTTTTGAAAAGGGTTTAATACAACCATATAGGGTTAACATAGAAGAAAATGTGTTTGATTTACTAACTAAACCTTTTGATGCAGGAAGATTTCAATACTTGGTAACAAGTATTGGAATGATCAATCTCACATAATATGTGTTTTGGGGTCTTTTTGTAAAAGTATGTACAGGATAATGCATTGGTATTGGTCTTTTTGAGGATTTAGATTTTCCACTATATTTTTCTAACACTGACAAAGGTTACTTTAACGTTGATAAGTGTTATTGTGACGCTGTTAGCAATATATTTGTCTAACGCTAACAAATGTTTCCTTAACGCTGACAAGTGTTATCGGGGCGTTGTTAACAACAATGTTAGTTTTGTGGTTTTAATCTAAATGTGCAGGTGGTGTTAGAATTATACCATTGGATACAGAGTTGCTTATGGATCCTTGGAGAATCATTTGAGCATGTTTTTATTTATGGATGATGGTTGGAATTTTCTATTCCTATCTTGACATAAATTTTTTATGTTCATGCATATTTTTAGCAACATATGTATCACAGTTTAAGGGGAGGTTTTAGGAACCTTTAGGACTTTTGGGTATCCTTATGATACTCTTATCACAATCCTAGATTGTGTCCACAGGTGAGTATGAGTTAGTTTTACTAAATCATGAGGCACTCTAGCATGCAAAGTTGATATACTATGCATGCTGCCAAGACATTTTTGGCCTAGAATTGGTTGTGGTCTGTTAGGAGACTTGGGAATGATTTTATCATGGGTTTTACCTGGGAGTAACAAGGAATTTTATGAGGTAACTTAGTTGCTAAGAGTTTTGGTTAGCAAGGGACACTAGAGGACTGTTATGTCTATCTTGCATAAGCAAGTGTGCATAATTGGACAGTGCTTGCCGCCCTATAATAATTATCAACTTATTAGTTATCTTCTCTAGGATAAATTACTTTGTTAAGGTCATTTTTTTCATTTTTATAAATTTTTATTTTTGGACGCTGACAAGTATTTTTCCAAGCGTTGTTGTGACCAATTTAGACGCTGACATGGCTTTGGCAAACTCATAGGTGTGTAAACACCCATCCTTTTTACCACTTAATTACAATAATAACCGATCCAAAACGTGTATTTTATGTCTTTTATGTCGGAATTATGCGTGGTTTGTGTTTTTGTTGTGATTTAGGACGAAATCGTGAAAAGTGGAGAAAACACGGGCATTCACGGGCTTTTATTGAAGAAAAAGATGAAAGACGAAGTCAAGAAGTCAAGAGTGCAAAAAGAACGGAAGTCCAAGACCAATTCTGAAGATCTATCGAAGAAAAAGTCAAAAGACGGAAGTTTACTAAAAGCCGAAGAACTCAAGTCTAATTTATTGAAGAATTAAAAGACGAGTTCAAAGAAATCCCGAGCCAAAAGTCATTAAAGTCCAATTAAATGAAGATTAAAGGCTTGAGGGACTTAATCATGCAATTAAGAAGAAATGGAGGGGAGGAAGCTTCCTAAGCATTCCTTAATCCTCCCCTATAAATAGTCATTAGATAAATCATTTTCATTTTGTTGGCTAGAGTGACACTAGTTCTTCGATTTTATTTACTTGCACATTTACTTAATTGCACTTTAATTACCTTGTCTTGCACCTTATTTTCCAAGTAAGTTACTTTTATTTTTATTGCACCTTTACTTTTCTTGTTTAAATCTCTCATTCTACCTTTCTTTCTTTGCTTGATCTTTATGTTTATGTGTTTATTATCATGCTTATTTGATTAAAGGTTATGTTCTTATGCTTTTTATTGTTTTGGATTATTGATTCTTATAGCTTATTTGTGTTTATCTTTAAGTTTCTAAAGTTTTTATAAAAGTTATTTTTATATAAAATTTGTTTTCGTAAACCTTTTTCATTTTGTGTTTTCAAAAGTCTTTAATTTTAGCTTATTAGCTTTTTCTCATACAGTTTTCATTAAGTTTTTCGTTGTGTGCTTATTTGATTAATAGCTTATTAGTTGTGCTTATTTGGTGTTATCTTTACTATATTCCGATTACTACCCGTCGGAAAAGGGTTTTGTATTCCGACGGGGATTCCGATCTACCATCAGAAAAGGGTTTCAAGATTCAACAAGAATTCCGATTTGCATTCCGACATGGGTGTTTTTGAGTGATATTCCGACGGGACCTAGTACCACATTCCGATGAGATCTCCTTAGGTTACATTTCGATTAGGGTGTTAATTGGTATTCCGATTAGGGGTTAGTGACAAGGATTCCGATCCTTATTCCGATCTGGGGTTCCGATAAGCATTCCGATTGGCGCGTCTTTGACTTCATTCCGATTGGAAGGTAAGGGTGTTTTCCGATAAGGTATTCCGACCACATTTCGATTTGGGGTATTGTTTGGTTATTCCGATTAGGCAATTGGTGACAGCATTCCGATCAGTCTTTCAGACCAATATTCCGATCAGAAAGGTAAGGGTGTATTCCGATCAACATTCTGATTGGAAGGTAGGTTAAACATTCCGATCACATTCCGATCGGAATGTATTCCATTTAGGTTTGTTTCATGTTTTGTCTTGTTTAATTTTTAAGTTTACATTTTAATATTCGTCAAGTTTTAAGTACCCGTCATTTAATTTCTCGTTATTTACTTTTCAAAGTTTTAAATATTGCACCTTTTACTTTTAATTAGACTTAGATTTATTTTAACGCCCTTTTACTTTTACGTCATTTACATTTAAGTCTTTGCGCGTTATTTTCTTGTGAGCGTTATTTTATTTTTATTGTGTATATATATTGTCTTTGTGTTTGGTATTGTTTTCTTTTGTCTTTGTAGGTGTATGCGTACTAGATCTTCTAATTATCAAGAGCCCGAGACTCGAGAAGATTTAAGTATGTCAGGTGTTAACAACAACAATAATCCACCGCACCTCAACAATAACAACAATGTTCTTTCACAGCCCGATCTTCGGACAATGGAGGAGCTTTGTCAACCTACCATGTTTGGACGAGGAGGACCGATTGCGCCGATGCAAATCACGGCTCCGGAGTTTTCGTTAAAGCACCACATGATTCAGCAAGTGCAAACAAATCCTTTTCGTGGATTGCCCGATGATGATGCCAACAAACACCTCGACAAGTTCATTACAATCACTCAAAGCATGAAGTGCACCGGTGCCACAATGGATGTTCTTCGCCTACAACTCTTCCCACATACTTTATCACATCATGCCGAGAAATGGTTTGATCGTCTCCCGAAGAATTCTATTCATACATGGGATGACATGACTCAACGCTTTTTGTCGCGCTACTTTCCACCATCCATGATCACGAGCCTTCGCAATCAAATCAGCGGTTTCATGCAAGATCCCGATGAATCTCTCTTTGATGCTTGGGAAAGATATAATGTCTTGATCGATCATTGTCCAAACCACAACATGCTCCCTGTCACATTGATTGATACGTTCTACAACGGTTTGACTTTTCGAGATCGTGATACGATTAATGCAGCCGCCAGTGGCACATTTATGAAAAGGAGACCCGAGGAGTGTAGAGAGCTAATTGAGAACATGACTACTCACCATAAAAACTGGGATTCCTCCGCTTCTTCAAGGAACAACCCGAGAGTCAATGTTTCTTCCACCTCAGCAAGCCCTGATATGACCGAACTCACCCGCATGATGACTGAAATGAGCAAAAGTATCTTGCTTCTCGCTTCAAACCAACAACAACAAGTTAAAGCGGTTGCACCTTCTTGTGAAACATGCGG
Source organism: Glebionis coronaria (assembly GCA_025667525.1). Taxonomy (NCBI): domain Eukaryota; kingdom Viridiplantae; phylum Streptophyta; class Magnoliopsida; order Asterales; family Asteraceae; genus Glebionis; species Glebionis coronaria. The sequence goes on from CM046875.1 coordinate 292,820,159, forward strand.
CGGTCCTCACTCATACACCGATTGTCCTTCTACACAAGGAAATCCGGAAAATGTGTATGCAACTTATGGTAATTATTCACCGGAAAATTACCAAGCTCTACCTCGAGGGGATAGAAATTTGCTGAGTTACCGGTCCAACAATTACCTTTCACCCGGTTTTTCTCCTCAAAACCAAAACCCCGCCAACAACTACAATAGAAGCAACCAAATCCCACCAAGAGCTTCTAATCCTTATCACCCACCCGCTCAACAAGCCCCACCCATTAACCCCGATGTTGAAGCCATCATGAGAACCCAAGGTGAGAAAATCAAGAATCTACAGAGCCAAATTATCAATCTGAAAGGAGATATTACCAAGCAAGGAAATGACCTTAGATCCGAGCTTCGCGATAATATCCAATCCTCCTTCAGCAATCAAACAAATGATTTGAAGAATATGCTTGCTATTTTCTTGCCCGCAACTCAACCCTCTTCTTCGAGTTCTCTACCTTCAAACACCGTCACCAATCCGCGAGCAAATGTGAGTGCTATTACTACCCGTAGTGGAGTCACCATAGTAGGACCACCGATCCCACCCCCATCATCTACACCTCCTCCACCACCATTTATCCCTACTCCTCCTACACCTAGTATTAGTGCACCATTACCGTCTACGCCTCGTCATGAAGATGTTCCCAAGAAGAACCCTTCAACATCTCACCCTTTACCTGCTACGCCTACACCTTCACCACCCAAACCCAATATCCCATATCCTTCTCGCTTAGGCAAGACCAACGAGCTAACCAAGAATGACTGTCAAGTGTCAAGCTATGTGAAGATGCTCTCTCAAATGAACATCAACATGAGCCTTGTTGAAGCACTTGTCCACATGCCGAAATTTGTTAAAGCATTTAAGGAATTGCTTAACAAGAAGGAGAAGCTGATTGAGCTCGCCAACATACTCTTAAATGAAAACTTCTCTGCAGTTATTCTTAAAGAACTTCCGGAAAATCTTGGAGATCCCGGTCGTTTTGTGTTGCCTTGCATTTTCAACAAAACCGAAGAATTTACTGCCCTAGCTGATCTCGGGGCCAGTATTAATCTTATGCCTTTGAGTGTTTGGAAAACACTATCATTACCCGACCTTACTCCAACAAAGATGACTCTTGAAGTTGCAAATCGTACTCTCGCTTACCCCGTTGGTATAGCCGAAGACGTGTTCATTAAAGTTGGCACATTTACTTTCCCGGTCGACTTTGTCGTTGTTGATTATGAAATGGACCCTCGTATTCCTTTAATACTTGGTCGGCCATTCTTGAGAACCGGACGAGCTTTAGTTGATGTGGCCGAAGGTGAGTTAATCTTAAGAGTCGGGAATGATTCACAAGTGTTCAAAATGGGGAAGCTTACAAGCAAATCCTTTGGACGAGAATCAAAGAATATGATTAATGTGCTTGATGATTTTGTCGTCTATAACAATCCCCTATTCGATTCTTGCATTGATAATCCACTTTTTCAAGATGATGTGGATGATTCTCTATCCAATTTGGACCCTTCACCCATTTATGATTCTCCACCGATCTTCGATGCTTATGATGATGATTCTAGCTCAGATTCGGATGATTATGATGACCTTACTTCTGAGTATCCCGATCTGCCCACATATGATGATTTTGATGAGGCCGATACTCTTTCGAGTGATTCTTCACATGATGAAGATCCTCCGTCATCCATGCTTAATCCTACTTTGGACGATTACTCATTTGAGGAAGACTTCTCTACGTTTCTCAACACTTACTTCCCTCATGAGAGTGATGCTCCTCCTTTAGATTTTGAAGATTATCGTCTTGATCCTACTTTGGATTTGAAGAACATTCTTTCAAAGGAGAAGAAACCGGTCGACACCGACATCCGCAGCACATATGATTTAACACCTCTTTGTCCACCTTCTGAGGACGAGGTTGTGCATCTTCTTCGCGGATCATCTTCACATTCTGCTGAGCCTGAGTGCTATTTTCCCCTAAAGGAAAAGGTGTTCGACCCCGGTATCGATATTCTGCAGCCATCTCAGTATCCACCTGATGAAATAACAGGAAATATTTTTGGAACTTATGGAAATCGTCTTGCACCACTTCACCCTTGCTCCCACCGTGCTCCATCGCTGCTTAAGGGAACCTTGCCTACTCTTCTTTGGCTTGCCTTGTTCGCCTTAAGCTTGTGCTATTTGATGGACGAAAACTATGTCTTTGATCCCGGTGGATATGTTTCATGCTGCTTCCTATGATGATCAAGGTCGAGTCAGGCTCACGACTCGGTTAACAAAGGCAACCCATGCATCTATCTTTTCGCTTTCTTTATCCTAAGTGTAGGGGAGACCCGTTGGTGTTTGCTATTTTCTCTCCTCTCTTAATCAGGGATTCGAGCGCTCAATGATCCATCTTGATGATTCTTGACGACCCGTGATTCCGTGTTCCCTTCTTCCCGGTTCTATCCTAAACTCTTTTCGATTCACTATTTTATATTTTCCAATATTAAAATAGGAATCTCGTTAGTTGTCTTTTACTTTGCGAGATTTAAACAAAGTGCACAATGTCCTAAGCGTAGGGAAGTTTACTCCCACATGCTTAAACATTGAGGACAATGTTTATGTTAAGTGTAGGGGGGACTTCTATCGAAGTTAAGTGGCCTTTTCCTTGTATTTGTCCTCATTTTAACCGGAAAATCAGTTTTTCGACATTTTTGATCTATTTTGGCCCATTAGTTTTTCCTTTTGTATAGTTATTTTTCTTTCCTTGCTAGAATAAATGTTTAATAAAGTGGTTTTAATTTTAAAACGTTGTGAATCTTTTGACTCAACCCGAGTTTACTTATCTAAGTTTACTCTAGCTAGTATCCTTAACGTGTTTAAGTCAAGTTTTGCTAGGCTTTTATATAGGGAGCTATAAAACGCGAAAGTCTTAACCCTCACGGGTTAAGAACAAGAACTTTTTGCAAGCTCCTATAATTGATCTTAGAGAGTCGTTTATCAAGGGAACTTTAAAATGCGATTTCTAAACTTGAAAAAGTCTAAGAATTTGCAAGATCCTATAGATGACTCGAAAACACAAAACTTTTATTTAATAGGCTAAGCATCCACGAGTCTCATTCCTTGAGATTTTAATCTGTGGAGGACGAGAGATGATAGAGCCAATTATAAGTTTGGTATTCTTTCGTGAATTTATGTGAGTTAATTATGAGCCTATTCTCCCATCGCTTGTTAATAAATTTATCTGCAATAAATAAGGTTGTACGATTTGAAAAGTTACTTAGCTTCTAGCCCAAGATCGTTTAAAAGTTGCTCGGTATGGATTAGAGTTCATAGCCAAGGCATAACTTATTGAAGCGGGATCTGAAGATTGGCGAGTCTGAAAAGGTCCTAACAAGACATGAGGGCTACATTTTGTTGCTAAAGATCCCAAATGATGTGAAGAATCATTTATCAAAAATCAATATGAAGGATCGAGACACACGACGAAAAGCAAAAACTCCCCAAAAGTCATGGAGAAGTCTATCCGAAAAGACCCTAGCAAGGTATGAGGATAAGAAGATCCAAGTCAAAAAGGAGGCGGATCGTTGTATATCAAAATCCAAAATAAATATTGGAGAAAAATGAAGAAGTCGTGGTCCAAGTATGAATCTCTCAAAAACTTCAGGTGAAGAAATTCCATTATGAAAAGAAGACCATAATTTCATGAACGTCTCTCAAGGTTTGAAGTATGAAGTCGCTGCCAAATATCGGTCCGAGAAAGGTCTCAAATCGCGAAGCGAGTTATGCCAAGATATGAACTTTATGAGGTCCCGAGAAGCAGTTTTAAAATATTTTGTCCTTTAGCTAACTATTGATTAAATCTTTCACTTTATTTTCGGACTAAATAACTATCGAAATAAGTCAAAAATGCATCCTCGTGATCATTCAAGACAACAATAAAATATAAGAGATACACCTAGGAATAAGGGAGTCTAAGTGAGTAATTGGCCCACATGAGTTCGTGTTAGTTTGCTAACTTATAATAACAATGATCTCGTTTTTAAGCTTGGTTTGGAGAAAGTGAAAACTTGAGGAGGATGATTATTCACAACATTTCCAAACCCAAGGTATGTTTTTTATTTCTTTACTTTGAATGTTTATAATTTTCTATCTCTTTAATAAAGGCCAACGTGGATTGATTATGATAAAAAATGTAAACGTGCTTTGTAACTAATGCATTGCATGAGGACATTCCAATGGTCAAGTGTATGGGATTTGATAGGTGTGTAAACAACCATCCTTTTTACCACTTAATTACAATAATAACCGAGCCAAAACGTGTATTTTATGTCTTTTATGTCGGAATTATGCGTGGTTTGTGTTTTTGTTGTGATTTAGGACGAAATTGTGAAAAGTGGAGAAAACACGGGCATTCACGGGCTTTTATTGAAGAAAAAGATGAAAGAAGAAGTCAAGAAGTCAAGAGTGCAAAAAGAACGGAAGTCCAAGACCAATTCTAAAGATTTATCGAAGAAAAAGTCAAAAGACAGAAGTTTACTAAAAGCCGAAGAACTCAAGTCTAATTTATTGAAGAATTAAAAGACGAGTTCAAAGAAATCCCGAGCCAAAATTCATTAAAGTCTGATTAAATGAATATTAAAGGCTTGAGGGACTTAATCATGCAATTAAGAACAAATGAAGGAGGGGAGGAAGCTTCCTAAGCATTTCTTAATCCTCCCCTATAAATAGTCATTAGATAAATCATTTTAATTTTGTTGGCTAGAGTGACACTAGTTCTTCCATTTTATTTACTTGCACATTTACTTAATTGCACTTTAATTACCTTGTCTTGCACCTTATTTTCCAAGTAAGTTACTTTTATTTTTATTGCACCTTTACTTTTCTTGTTTAAATCTCTCATTCTACCTTTCTTTCTTTGCTTGATCTTTATGTTTATGTGTTTATTATCATGCTTATTTGATTAAAGGTTATGTTTTTATGCTTTTGATTGTTTTGGATTATTGTTTCTTATAGCTTTGTGTTTATCTTTAAGTTTGTAAAGTTTTTATAAAAGTTATTTTTATATAAAATTTGTTTTCGTAAACCTTTGATACTTTGATTTTCTATGGGTTCAATTTTACTCTCGATATCCTCTCGAATTGATCTCGGCCTTAAGTGGAATGATTGTTCTTGGTTACTAAAAAGGGGGTTTAGTTGTCTAGTCTACTAAAAAGTTTAAATGTACTAAAATGAAAACTTATATCAAAGACAATTAATTTAATGACAATTAATAAAAACTTGAATTAAAATTAAAATTAAAATTGAAAGTAAAATATGAAGTAAAAATGAAGAAACAAAAACAGTAACAATTAAAATGCTCAAAAGAAACTTGATTCGGAAGTATAACCTTGATTCGGAACTTTGTTCATCCGGAACTTTTCACTCGGAATCCCTTGATTCGGAACTTTGTTCGGAAGTTTATCCGGAAGATTGATCCGGAACTTTACTCGGAACTTCACCCGGAAATTGGTTCGGAAGATTGGTTCGGAAGTTGGTTCGGAACTTCGTTCGGAAGTTTGGCTCGGAAGTTATACCCGGAACTTTACTCGGAACTTTGGTTCATCCGGAACTTTTGGTTCATTCGGAAGTTTTGCTCATTCGGAACTTTAGGTTCATCCGGAACTTTAGACTGACTCGGAACTTTTGAAAAGGAAACTCATTCGGAACTTTTTGGAAAACAAATTCATCCGGAACTTCTTAAACTCATACGGAACTTTTGTTCATCCGGAAGTTTAAGTTCATTCGGAACTTTTTGGAAAACAAATTTATTCGGAACTTAAGCTGTTCATCCGGAACTTAATGTTCATCCGGAACTTTTTGGTTCACTCGGAACCTGGGAAATGCGCAAGAACAGTAACAGTCCCGAAGAACACGGAAATCAATTTTAATGCCAAAAATCACCAAGTTTTTCACCAAATCTTAAATAAAGCTAAACACAAAGCATCTGCTTCCCATAAACTACAAATCCCATCAATAAAAACACAAAACCCAACAACTTTTAAAGATCAAATCAATAAAATAAGAACTTAAGAACTTAAAGAGAAAGATGATGATGAACAAGATGAAATGGAAAGATTAATCAAGAACTTGTATTGATGATTTAATGTATTCAACAATAACAAAACAAGGATTAAAATTACAAGATTGAAAATAACAAAGATCAAGATCACCAAACACCCTAGTGGTGTTGGTGATGCTACGAAGAAGAGAGAAAAAAGTGGAGAAAAGAAAAACTAAAAACTAACTGCCTAAATGTGTGAGGGGTGGGCTTTATATAGGTGTTCCCCTTGGTTGGTGAGTGGGCTTTCTCCCGTTCTTCTTGTCTTCTCGACTTTTCAGAAAAGTTGACGTTTTCGATTCTGATTCGGGATTTGTCGTCGATTAAATTCAACTCGTCTTTTAATTTCTTCGTTTAATAGACTTGAGTTTCTTCGACTTATGTAAATCTTCCATATTTGGTCCTTTTCTTCGATAAATCTTCAAATAGGCCCAGTGACTTCAAATCTTTTGCATCTCTTGGACAATAGACTTTATCTTGAGTCTTTTTCTTCGGTAAAACCCGTGAAATCCCATGTTTTCTCCATTATCCATCCGGTTAGCTCTGAAAACACAATAAACACAAAAACCACGCATAATTCCAAACAAATGATATTAAATACGCGTTTTGGTCTCGTTTTAGCCAGAATTAAGTGGTAAAAGGATGGGTGTTTACACACCTATCAAATCCCCTACACTTAACCATTGCCATGCCCTCATGCAATGCTTAGTGATAAAGCAATTTTACACTTTTCTCATAATTAATCAACCTTGGCCTTATTCAAATACTACTAAACAAAAATTAAAATACTTAAGAGAAACTAAAACTTTAAAGTAAACAAAAGGATGGAAATAACTTGTAAAGAAACCAATGACTTACATTAGGGCTTTGGTGCTGCGAAGATTTATCACCCTCAAGTTTCACGTTCCCTAAACTAAGCTTAAAAACGAGATCATTGTTATTATAAGTTAGCAATTCAAACACTTACACACATGGCTTAATTAAATGCTTAAACTCCCTTATTCCTATGTGTGTCTCTTATATTTTATTTTTGTCTTAGAATGATCATGAAGATGCATTTTTGGACTTATTTCGATAGTTTATTTAGGCTGAAAGCAAAGTAGGACGATTTGATCAATAGTTAGCTAAAGGACAAAATCTCTTAAAACTGCTTCTCGGGATATCAAAAAGTTCATATCTTGGCATAACTCGGTTCACGATTTGAGACCTTTCTCGGGCCGATATTTGGCATGTACTTCATACTTCATATCTTGAGAGACGTGCTTGATATAATGGTCTTCTCATCGTTCATAGAGTTTCTTCACTTGGAGACTTTTGAGGGGTACTCCAACTTTGTTGACCACGACTTCATGATTATTCTTCAATCTCTAATTGGGATTTTGAGATACAACGATCCGCCTCCTTTTCGGACTTGGATCTATTTATCCTCATACCTTGTTAGGGTCTTTTCGGATAGACTTCTCCATCATCTTTATGGGAGTTGATTGCTTTTTCGTCGTGAGTCTTGATCCTTCATATCGATTTTGGGAATAATGCTTTTCACATCACTTTGGATCTTTAGCAATAAAATGGAATCCTCATGCCTTGTTAGGGCCTTTTCGGACTCGCCAATCTTCGCGCCCCGTTTCATAAGTTATGCCTTGGCTATGAACTCTTATCATTACCGAGCAACTTTTAAACGATCTTGGGCTAGAAGCTAAGTAACCTTTCAAATCGTACGACCTTACTTATTGCAGATAAATTATTAGCAAGTGATGGGAGAATAGGCAAATAATTACACCAAGTGAGCTTGGGCAAGAATACCGACTTATAATTGACTCTATCATTTCTCGTCCTCCACAATTTAAAATCTCAAGTAATGAGACTCGTAGATACTTAGCCTAATAAACCAATTAAGTTCTACATGGTTAAGGATACTAGCTAGAATATACTTGGATAAGTCTATTCGGGTTGAGTCAAAATAAACGCAACGGGCCTAATATGTCAAAGATTTCTAAACCAGCTACACCACTTTATTAATATTTTCGACTTTATTGCGGGATATATACATATGAAAGCAACGATAAAAATTTAAAAATTACTACTAAGTGGCCAAAGTTAATTAAAAATTTGAAAAATGTTGAAAAATATGATTTTCCGGTTAAATGAAGGCATTTTCATGGAAAAGTCCACTTAAAACTTCGATAGAAGTCCCCCCTACACTTAAGATAAACATTGTCCTCAATGTTTAAGCATGTGGGAAAAGTTTCCCCTACACTTATGACATTTTGCACGTTGGTTAACTCAAGTTAAGGAAAAGACGACTAAAGTGATCAATTTCAAATGTGAATATGAAGAAAATTGAACCACGATAGTTGAGAGATAGAACCGGATTTCGGATAACACGAGAGCAAGGTTCTTCAAAGTTTCCAAGAGTGCATTCGTCCCTGTAATCACATCACCACACAAAGACAAACACCCTATAGAGGTCCCCTACACTTAGGGGATTAAAACATAAAAAGATAGATACTCGGGCTGCCTCCCGAGGAGCGCTTGTTTTTTATAACCGAGTCACGAGCCTGACTCGACCCAAAATTAGTTCATGGGGAACGTGGTGAGGGATGGAATCACCTCCTGAGAGGTGTCCTCACCAAAGTACAACTTCACTCGTTGGCCATTCACCTTGAAGTTGGGCCCATTTGGCTGAGAAAGCTCAATGGTGCCATAGGGAAAAACATTGGCGATGGTGAATGGACCAGACCAGCGGCTCTTCAACTTGCCTGAGAAGATCTTCAACCAAGAGTTAAAGAGTAAGACTTGATCACCAACGTGGAACTCTCGGTTCTTGATTTTAGCATCGTGGATCATCTTGGTCTTCTCCTTGTAGATCAATGAGTTCTCGTAAGATTGATTTCTCAATTCTTGTAGCTCGTTGAGTTGAATCTTGCGAAAATCACCGGCTTTGTTGATGTCGAAGTTAGCCCACTTCAAGGCCCAGTATGCCTTATGTTCCAGCTCGATAGGGAGGTGGCAAGCTTTCCCGTACACAAGACGATAGGGCGTACAGCCGATCGGGGTCTTGTAAGCAGTACGGAAAGCCCACAAAGCATCATCAAGTTTATCAGCCCATGAGGCACGATGCTCTCCCACGGTCCTTTCCAGAATTCGCTTAAGTCCTCGGTTGGATATTTCAGCCTGGCCATTAGTTTGTGGGTGGTAGGCTGTGGAAAGACGATGGTTTACACCGTACTTAGCCATGACTCTAGCAAATTGGTCATTGCAAAAATGAGTCCCACGATCACTAATAATGGCACGAGGCACACCAAATCTAGCGAAAAGAGCTTTCAAAAAGTTACAAACCACCCTTGCGTCATTAGTAGGTAAAGCTTTGGCTTCAACCCACTTTGAAACGTAGTCAACGGCTACAAGGATGTATTTGTTTCCTTTAGAAGAAGGAAATGGCCCCATAAAGTCGATACCCCAAACATCAAAGATTTCACACTCTTGAATGAAATTCTGAGGCATCTCGTCTTTATGTGTGATCGTGCCTTGTTTTTGGCAAACATCACATCGTTTAACCATATCGTGAGCGTCACGATATATGGAGGGCCAATAAAATCCCGAGTCAAACACTTTTTTGGCGGTGTAGTTGGGACCAAAGTGACCACCGGTGGGTCCTTTGTGGCAAGCATCAAGGTTGTCTGAAGCTGCCGGTCCGTCAACACATCGGCGGATAATCAGGTCGGCACATTGTTTGAATAGGTAAGGGTCGTCCCAAAAGTAAGTCTTAATGTCGGTGAAGAACTTTTTCTTTTGTTGAGACGTCAACCCTTCCTTGAGAATTCCACCCGCCAAGTAGTTTGCAAAGTCCGCAAACCACGGGGTTTCATCAGAATTCGAATTTATAGACATTAAGGTCTCCAAGGGAAAAGAATCATTGATTTCTTTATTCGGATGATCCCCTTGGTAAGGATCCTCAAGTCTGCTGAGATGATCCGCGGCTAGGTTTTCTGCTCCTTTTTTATCGCGAATTTCGATTTTAAATTCCTGGAGCAGCAAAAACCAGCGAAGAAGTCTTGGTTTGGAATCTTGCTTTGTCAACAAGTACTTCAACGCGGAATGATCGGTATACACGATTGTGGTGGAAAGGACAAGATAGGGGCGAAATTTTTCAAAGGCATAGACAACAGCTAAAAGCTCTTTTTCGGTTGTCGTGTAATGCAATTGTGCCCCTGTCATTGTCTTGCTAGCGTAATGGATTGGTTGGAAGTGTTTGTTCACTCTTTGTCCCAGAACCGCTCCAATAGCAAAATCACTAGCATCGCACATCAACTCAAAGGGAAGCTCCCAATTAGGGGTAACCAAGACAGGTGCCTTAGTTAGCTTATCCTTCAGCGAGTTGAAGGCTTCAAGACACTCTTTGGAAAAGATAAAAGGAGTATCTTTTTCCAAGAGGTGGGTCATCGGGCGAGCGATTTGAGAAAAATCTTTGATGAATCGACGGTAGAAGCCCGCATGACCCAGAAAACTTCTCACACCCTTCACGGTTGAAGATGGAGAAAACTTAGCGATAACATTGAGTTTAGCACGGTCTACTTCAAGACCGGCTTTGGAAATCTTGTGTCCCAGCACGATGCCTTCTTTTACCATAAAATGGCATTTTTCCCAATTTAGAACAAGGCGAGTGTCTTCGCACCGCTTAAGCATACGTTCAAAATTGGCAAGGCAAGAAGAGAAGGAATCCCCAAAGACCGAGAAATCAGCCATGAAGACTTCCATGGTTTGTTCAACCATGTCATGGAAGATAGCCAACATGCACCTTTGGAAAGTCCCGGGGGCATTACATAAACCAAAAGGCATTCTTTTGTAAGCAAATGTGCCATAGGGACAAGTGAATGTTGTCTTCTCTTGATCTTGGGGATCGATGGGTATTTGGAAATAACCCGAGAAACTATCAAGAAAGCAGTAATATTCATTACCCGCTAAACGTTCAAGCATTTGGTCCATAAAAGGTAGAGGGAAATGATCCTTTCTTGTGGCATCATTGAGTTTGCGGTAGTCTATACAAACTCTCCACCCAGTAACGAGACGAGTGGAAATCAACTCGTTGTGTTCATTGGGAACAACGGTTATTCCGCCCTTCTTGGGCACACAATGGGTTGGACTAACCCATGGTGAATCCGAAATAGGGTAAATCATACCCGCATCAAGAAGTTTGATAACCTCTGTTTTGATGACTTCATGGATTTTTGGATTCACCCTTCGTTGGCTTTGAATTGTGGGCTTAAAGTCGTCCTCCATGAGAATTTTGTGTGTGCAGAAGTGAGGATTAATTCCACGAATGTCGGAGATTTTCCAAGCGATAGCTGTTTTATGCTTCTTCAACACGGCGACAAGTCGGGCTTTTTCTTCTTCTTTTAGGTCCTTTGCGATGATGACGGGAGACTTCTCGTTATCTTCAAGGAAAACGTACTCAAGATGAGGAGGTAGGTCCTTAAGCTCAAGAGCGGGAGGATCCTCAATAGATGGTGAAACTAACGATGGATCATCATTAGTCACCTCTTTAGGAGAAGGAGGATCAATAGCAGTAACCGTCGGAGATAGAGGAGAAAGATTGTCTTCTTTGAGAAGGTTTTCAATGAGGCGGAGATCTTCATCCCAATTGGTAGTAGAATCGTCATTTTCTAAATTCACATCTCCCATGGTGGCTTCCAAATCTTTCCAAAGGAAATCACTTTCTCCAAATAGAGATAGTGATGAGTCGATAGAGGAAATGGTCTCAACATTGGGAAGAGAGGTAGGAATACTTTTACAAACATCTTTGAAGTTTTCTTCACAAGCCTCATCAAGAACGTCAATACAATTAATACTCTCGTATGAATAAGGCTGTTTAGAAAGCTTTCACATGTTGAAGACGATCTTATCGTCACCCACTCTCATGATAAGCTCACCGGCTTCAACATCGATTAGAGTGCGACCGGTCCTAAGGAATGGACGACCAATGATCAATGGCACACGAGGGTCCATGTCGTAGTCAACAACGACGAAATCAGCAGGAAAAGTGAATTTGTCGACTCCTACAAAGACGTCTTCGGCTATCCCCACTGGATAAGCAACCGTACGGTTAGCTAATTCCAAAGTCATTTTGGTGGGGACTAGCTCAGGGAGAGATAATTGCTTCCAAACGCTTAGAGGCATTAAATTAATACTGGCACCTAGATCGGCAAGGGTCACGCAATTCTCTACTCCCGGGAAGTTACAAGGGATAAGGAAACGACCCGGATCACCAAGCTTGGTTGGCAATTTCTTTAAGAGCACTGCAGATCAATTCTCATTAAGTTGGGTGTTGGAAATATCAAGAAGCTTCTCCTTGTCGTTTAGAAGATCTTTGAACATCTTAGCGTATTTGGGCATGTGAGCGAGAGCCTCGGCAAAGGAGATGTTAAAATTCAATTGTTTAAACATTTTGAGAAAGTTTGAAACTTGAATATCATCCTTGCTCTTTTGCTTCTCTTTCCTCAACCTTGAAGGATAAGGTATATTGGATGAAGAAGAAGGCTTTAGGTGAATAGGATCACTCACAACCACGGGTGGTGGGGAAATGGGGGTAGAAGGGGAAGGAGGCGGAGAAATTGGGGAAGTAGAAGGATGATGAATAGGAGCAGGTGACTCGTTCTCCTTAGTCACAACCACCGTGGAGGTATAGGAAGCTCGGGTTCCTTGGTACCTTTGCCACTGCGAGTGGTGATTTCTTTCATCTCCCCTCTTGGATTTGCAACGGTGTTACTCGGAAGAGTACCCGAAGAAGAGGGTTGATTACCTTGGAAGAAACTAGCCATCATGTTTTTCAAGTCATTTGTTTGGCTATCCAATGTGTTTCTCATGTCGGCTCTCAAATCGTTCCCTTGTTTGACCAAGTCTGCTTTCAGGTTGAGCACTTCTCTCTGAAGATTTCCCACTATCACATCGTTAGTCCTCATATAAGTTTCCACTTCTTGGTGAAGAGCGGTGGGTTGGTTGGGAGGAGCATTGTATGCGGGTGGTTGGTAAGCAGGTTGTTGGTAGACTTGGTTGTTTCGTTGAGGTGGTTGTTGCTGCTTGTGAGGAGGGATGTATGGTGTACGAGGTTGTTGTTGTTGTTGAGGAGGGCGATTGAGGTTTTGTTGTTGGTTAGGGTTGGTAGGAGGAAAACCGGGTGGTGAGAGGTAGTTGTTGGAGCGGTAGCTAAGCAAATTACGGTCACCTTGAGGTCTAGCTTGATAAGCAGGTTGAGGATAGGTGCCATATGCCGCATTCACATTCTCAGCAGGGTAGTCTTGGGTGGCAGTACAAGTAGTGTAAGAGTGAGGACCACCGTATATCTCACAAGGTTGGCTGACAGCGTTAACTTGAGCGTTTTTAGCGTTGTTGCTGTTGTTGTTGCTGTTGTTGTTGCTGACGGTGTGGGTAACAAGCGATTCAAGAAGCACAGTGATTTTGTCCAATCGCTTGTCGCTGTCACTAGTGCTAGCACTAGCGACATTGGTCCGAACACTCTTGGTTTGCACACGAGACTTATTCTCAATGATATCCCAAGCAGCATTGGAAGTCTTAGCCAAAAGATTACCCCCCGAGGCACTGTTTAGTGAATCTTGGTCACTCATGCTTAAACCATTGTAAAAAGTATTAATTTGATGTACTTTGGTAAAACCATGTTGTGGGCATTTTCTTAAAAGATCTTTAAAACGATCCCAAGATTCACTAAACGACTCATCGTACTTTTGTTCAAAATTTATGATTTCATTCCGCAAACGGTAGTACGAGAGGGTGGGAAAAAGTAATTCATAAACTTGGTTTCCAAATCCGTCCACGAGAGAATACTCTGTGGCGGTTCCTTAGCAAGCCAATGTCGGGCTTGTCCCTCTAAAGAAAAGGGAAAAAGTAGTAACCTGATAACCTCTTGTGGAACACCATTGAATTTGACCGTGTTAGTGAGTTGCAAGAATCTCTTGATGTGGTCATGTGGATCATCAATGGTACGTCCCAAGAATGGTTGAGCGGAGACCATCTGGATAAAGCCTGACTTGAGCTCGAAATTGTTGGCTGCAATTGCTGGTATAACAATTGGATCAGTGTTGCCATCTACATGAGCTTGCAGCAGTTCAATCATCGGGCGATTATCCGGAAGGGGCTCATTGTTGTTGTTATTGTTCATGTTGTTGAAAGGCGGGTTGTTGTTGTTATTATTATTGTTTGGAGGTGGTATGTTGTTGTTGTTGTGTACACCGGCCATGTCTAAGTTATCGAGAGGCTCGGGCTCTTGATAAGACGTGGATCGAGTGCGCATACACCTGCAAAAGAACTAACAAAAGAAAAACAAAGCAAAAATATTTTTGGTTTTTATGTTTTTTTATTTTTTTTGTATTTTTGAAAATTTAATATTTTTTAGTGTTTTTGAAAGTTTTTATGAAAAAGTAACGTGCACGGGGAACGGATCCCAAAATCCAAGTTCTCACAAAAAACTTTTGATCTTAACGAGAAGAGCCGGCAGCGGCGCCATTTGATACTTTGATTTTCTATGGGTTCAATTTTACTCTCGATATCCTCTCGAATTGATCTCGGCCTTAAGTGGAATGATTGTTCTTGGTTACTAAAAAGGGGGTTTAGTTATCTAGTCTACTAAAAAGTTTAAACGTACTAAAATGAAAACTTATATCAAAGACAATTAATTTAATGACAATTAATAAAAACTTGAATTAAAATTAAAATTAAAATTGAAAGTAAAATATGAAGTAAAAATGAAGAAACAGAAACAGTAACAATTAAAATGCTCAAAAGAAACTTGATTCGGAAGTATAACCTTGATTCAGAACTTTGTTCATCCGGAACTTTTCACTCGGAATCTCTTGATTCGGAACTTTGTTCGGAAGTTTATCCGGAAGATTGATCCAGAACTTTACTCGGAACTTCACCAGGAAATTGGTTCGGAAGATTGGTTCGGAAGTTGGTTCGGAACTTCGTTCGGAAGTTTGGCTCAGAAGTTTCACCCGGAACTTTACTCGGAACTTTGGTTCATCCGGAACTTTTGGTTCATTCGGAAGTTTTGCTCATTCGGAACTTTAGGTTCATCCGGAACTTTAGACTGACTCGGAACTTTTGAAAAGGAAACTCATTCGGAACTTTTTGGAAAACAAATTCATCCGGAACTTCTTAAACTCATACGGAACTTTTGTTCATCCGGAAGTTTAAGTTCATTCGGAACTTTTTGGAAAACAAATTTATTCGGAACTTAAGCTGTTCATCCGGAACTTAATGTTCAACCGGAACTTTTTGGTTCACTCGGAACCTGGGAAATGCGCAAGAACAGTAACAGTCCCGAAGAACACGGAAATCAATTTTAATGCCAAAAATCACCAAGTTTTTCACCAAATCTTAAATAAAGATAAACACAAAGCATCTGCTACCCATAAACTACAAATCCCATCAATAAAAACACAAAACCCAACAACTTTTAAAGATCAAATCAATAAAATAAGAACTTAAGAACTTAAAGATAAAGATGATGATGAACAAGATGAAATGGAAAGATTAATCAAGAACTTGTATTGATGATTTAATGTATTCAACAATAACAAAACAAGGATTAAAATTACAAGATTGAAAATAACAAAGATCAAGATCACCAAACACCCTAGTGGTGTTGGTGATGCTACGAAGAAGAGAGAAAAAAGTGGGGAAAAGAAAAACTAAAAACTAACTGCCTAAATGTGTGAGGAGTGGGCTTTATATAGGTGTTCCCCTTGGTTGGTGAGTCGGCTTTCTCCCGTTCTTCTTGTCTTCTCGACTTTTCAGAAAAGTTGACGTTTTCAATTCTGATTCGGGATTTGTCGTCGATTAAATTCAACTCGTCTTTTAATTTCTTTGTTTAATAGACTTGAGTTTCT
Source organism: Glebionis coronaria (assembly GCA_025667525.1). Classification (NCBI taxonomy): domain Eukaryota; kingdom Viridiplantae; phylum Streptophyta; class Magnoliopsida; order Asterales; family Asteraceae; genus Glebionis; species Glebionis coronaria. The sequence continues at coordinate 292,836,165 of CM046875.1, forward strand.
TCGACTTATGTAAATCTTCCATCTTTGGTCCTTTTCTTCGATAAATCTTCGAATAGGCCCAGTGACTTCAAATCTTTTGCATCTCTTGGACAATAGACTTTATCTTGAGTCTTTTTCTTTGGTAAAACCCGTGAAATCCCATGTTTTCTCCATTATCCATCCGGTTAGCTCTGAAAACACAATAAACACAAAAACCACGCATAATTCCAAACAAATGATATTAAATACGCGTTTTGGTCTCGTTTTAGCCAGAATTAAGTGGTAAAAGGATGGGTGTTTACACACCTATCACCTTTTTCATTTTGTGTTTTCAAAAGTCTTTAAATTTTAGCTTATTAGCTTTTTCTCATACAATTTTCATTAAGTTTTTCGTTGTGTGCTTATTTGATTAGTAGCTTATTAGTTGTGCTTATTTCGTGTTATCTTTACTATATTCCGATTACTACCCGTCGGAAAAGGGTTTTGTATTCCGACGGGGATTCCGATCTACCATCGGAAAAGGGTTTCAAGATTCAACAAGAATTCCGATTTGCATTCCGACAGGGGTGTTTTTGAGTGATATTCCGATGGGACATAGTACCACATTCCGATGAGATCTCCTTAGGTTACATTCCGATTAGGGTGTTAATTGGTATTCCGATTAGGGGTTAGTGACAAGGATTCCGATCCTTATTCCGATCTGGGGTTCCGATAAGCATTCCGATTAGCGCGTCTTTGACTTCATTCCGATTGGAAGGTAAGGGTGTTTTCCGATAAGGTATTCCGACCACATTCCGATTTGGGGTATTGTTTGGTTATTCCGATTAGGCAATTGGTGACAGCATTCCGATCAGTCTTTCAGACCAATATTCCGATCAGAAAGGTAAGGGTGTATTCCGATCAACATTCCGATTGGAAGGTAGGTTAAACATTCCGATCACATTCCGATCGGAATGTATTCCGTTTAGGTTTGTTTCATGTTTTGTCTTGTTTAATTTTTAAGTTTACATTTTAATTTTCGTCAAGTTTTAAGTACCCGTCATTTAATTTCTCGTTATTTACTTTTCAAAGTTTTAAGTATTGCACCTTTTACTTTTAATTAGACTTAGATTTATTTTAACGCCCTTTTACTTTTACGTCATTTACATTTAAGTCTTTGCACTTTTAATATACTACAACGACATAACTATTTGTTTCAACCAAAGAACGACTGAGTCACACATAAACTCATTTTTCAATTCGAAGACACATACTTAAACGAATCTTTTTACCTGGCCAAAAGCCTTGTATTACAAACGTTGACAAGAATATAGCCGTTGGGCGTTGATGGGTTATTTTTGACCGTTGACACTCAATGGGACCTACCCAGTTGTTACTTTTTGACGAATTTTTGGGCCGTAATTTTGGGAGCAGATAACTTTCATTTAATGCATGAGATAAACTTATTTCTTTTCAATATTTTCATGATTGTATTTTTGAAAATAGTTGCCTAATTTTTGACCAATCACATGCATATTTCTCTCCTATATATTTGGCTCCTATTTTAAACAAGGTACCTATCATTCTTGTCTAACAATATTTTCTCCTATACTTCATCTTTATCAATCATTCAAACAGCTTTCAACAATGGCACCAAAATTTAAACCAAGTGATTTGGAATTGGGATTCAGGAGTCAACACAACATGATAGCATATTTGGACGCTGATGATACTCTGTTTCCCCAATATAAACAAATGGTGGCGTATTTGAATGCATCCCCAATTAGGTATGCTCTTTCTCATGCTCCACTCATTCCTGTCACACATATTAAGCAGTTTTGGAACAATGTTAGTTCCTCAACAGTTAATAGAGTGACTACATTATCATCTATTGTTCATGGGCGCACATGGGTGGTTACTGAAGCTTTGGTTCACCAAGCTTTGCATCTTGATGATGTAGATGGTATAACCACCCTCCCCATTCATGAAACAGAACAAGGACTAAGGGCTTTGGGTCATCCTTTCCCTGATGAGGGAACTTTAAACAAATATCATAAACAGGAGTTTCCCCCAGCCTAGAAGTACCTAATACATGTCCTCTTGCAATGTTTGAGTCCCAAGTGTACTGCACACAATGAGATCAATAGATCTATTGCTAGTGCTATTGTGTGCATTGCTACTGGGCAAAAGTTTAATTATTCCAAAATGATTTTTGAGGGCATGTGTAAAAATAAAGGGAATAAAATGACTTTAGCTTATCCCAGATTTTTACAAATGGTTTTTGATGTCCAAAATTACTGCACAAGGGATCATGATTATTTTTATGAGATCCCTGTGCAAAAGAAAGCAATTTTTACAAAGATGAACTCACCCCCTCACCATGACTTACCCCTAACCCCATCTATGATTGATGTCATTGAAGCAGCACAACCACAACCAGACCCTCAACCACAACTTGACCCAATCCCTGAACCTTTACCTTCACCACAACACTTGCAAATTGACCAAAAACCCTTCGACGCTGACACTTTAAATGTTGGCGTTGACATGCCTAATCCAAACGTTGACACCAATCCTTCACAGACCCAAACACCCCTTAACCAACCCACATCCACCCAATCCACATCATCTTCTCCCCCAACATAATATAGGTTGCAAAAACGCCAAAGGACTACTGGAGTGTTCTCCTCTAGTGGTCCTAGCCATGTAGCAGAGAGAACCACCACCACAAGTATGGTTGGTGCTATGGATGAGGCTGGGACTATTGGTTCTGGCTTAGAAGCTGGCCAAGACAGTCCTAACATCTTTAAGACCTCATCCATGCCCAATGAATCTACCTTGGGAGGTCAAATACCTATTTTAGAGGAGGGCAGACTGGAACCAATGACATTAATGGAATTGACGGCTGTCTGCATTAGCTTGCAAAAGCAAAATGCAGACTTGGTACAAATTGGCAGTACACAAGGCCTTAAACTCAAGCAATTGAGGGAGAGGATTGTTATTTTGGAAAATGCTAGAACAAGGCGTGGGATGGAGGAATCTTCCAAAGGGGAGGATGAACAGATAAATGTGAGTGATAAGGGCTCACATGATGGTGAGTGTAACACCCCCAAATTTATACAACTCAATACAGCGGAAGACTCGTTGGTGTTACGGGATAGCACATTACTCACATCATAGACAATGCGTAAAAATCGCGTCGTTTAATAATAAAGCATTTCCATTCATAAATATCAACTTTACATAGGTCCCAAGTCATTGTATTTTATACAAGTTTTACAAAGCATTTGAATAGAAATTATAATTTAAGTGCGGGCCATGAATTCTTGTTGTCTTCTCGAGAATTACCTTCAAGTACCTGAGATAAAACATGTTAAAAGAAAAGGTCAGCGATAACGCCGAGTGAAATCATAGAGTTTAATAAAATCCATCAATATAACATCGGTATAAAATTATTACCGAAAATCACTTTGTACAAATCCATGTAGTAGGCCATAAAATAGCCAAAATCATTTTATACAAATCCTTGTCAAAATCATAATATAGGCTTTCGCCTTCAAAATAATTATACGAACCAATGTTGTAAAAATATCATACAATACGTTTTATAACTTTGTATGGAGTTAAATAAAAACCGTTATATGTTTATGGTTATGAAAACCAAAACACGAACATAATATCAATAGTAAGACCCCATATTGCTAGTCAGGCAATATATCGGAATTTAATGCTTAAAGCAGTATTTCGTTAATTGGATTATTATAAGCCGCATGACATTGTTACCTTACTACAACAAACAACGGGTAGCTACCCCGAAACTCATTTGCCCATCTAAATTAGCGTGTCGTCACAAAGGTCACGCTATGTAAATCTTCTCATACATAAATTCGCTTACCAATCAATGTGGCACGACGGGGATCAACCGTCAAGGCGCGAACTAGGGTGATCGTCCCCAAATAGTTATATGCATAAGTGTCTACCAAATCCCGGTAGTTCACAATTCATGCTAATGGGACTTTTAGTGACATAACATAACTTTAATAATCCATTTCATTTCATCTATCGGGTCATAAAATCATTCATCAGGTCATACAATCATTCGGGTCCAAATCAATAAACGAGCAATCGGGACAAATGGTGTCCTATTTTAGTAAAACTAACATGTTATCTCCCTCGCGGGTTTATAAAACATCTCATAAAAACATTTAAAAGAGTGCGAGGCTATGAACTCACGTTGATGTGGGAAGGCGATTATCGGCGATTTGAATGTACGGTACGTGCTTCAATCACGGAAACCTAGACAAATAATACTCATCTTAGACTCTTGTCCAATAACTTTATAAAAATAACAATTATGTATACATATGATGATTTTATATATATATGATGATCAAGTGGGTTTACATATTCTCATTTGCTCATTTTAGTGTTATGTGTTGATACTTTTATACTAGTTTACTAGTTTTACCTATTTACGTGTTTTAGGTCCAATAAGCCTATTATAAGTTTATTAACTTGTATTAATCCATTTCATACTTGTATTATCAGTATTTATACTTTACATGTTTTGACCAAATGGGTTAAGCCCAATAAATAAGTTTATAAGTGTTTTAGCCCATTTTGTTGTAATGTTAGTCCAAATAACGTTAACTTAGCTCGTTAATGTCCGTATGTTTTATAGTTCGGATTTTATCGGTTTTTACTTGTTATATATGTTTATATATCAGTAGATGAGTTTATAAAAGTTTACATTAGACGGGTTTGATCGTCTAAGTTTTAACTGGCGAAAAACGTTAATTTTACGGTAATAGCCGAAAAAGTCGTAAAAACCATGTTTATAGTTTTATAACTTATAAAACTTATCAAACTACCATTTTTATAAAATGTACCATTTATTTATCCTTATACATATTTATATAAATGTATTGTAAGTTAGTGGATTTTAATTCACATTTTATACTATTTTTATTTGAGTGCTTATATAATACTATTATACTTTAATTTCCCAAAATCTGATTTTTATTTTCATGTTCAACAAAACAGCCATATCTAGAGTTCTATATGGAGATATAAGCTCAATTTTTTATGACATAAACTACTTGATATGTGCTTCATTTAACTCTTCTATAGCTACTATTGAATCAACCTCTAAGTATTTTCTAAAGATCGTCCAAAACAGTGAACACAGATTTGTACTCTAAACTTGTTTTGATCATATCTCACTCATCCTAATGATTCCATTGCATGGCCAACTCTCACATGTGTACAAGACATATTACTTACTGTATATCCATTAATCTATGCCATTTTATCAGTTCATCACATGGTTCTTTACTGTTTTATACAGCCATCATTTTAAGCATGATTTTAACCTTTTTACATATAGTTTTTCATCTTTTTACCCATGATTATCAACACCAAATCCCTACACAATATTTTTATCATCATATATAATTATACATATATAAATTTAAGAAGAAAATACATGATTACATAATCAAAATTAACAAAAGGATGGGGAGAACAATCTTTATACCACCATGATGATGTAGGTTATGATCAAGACATGGATTTTGATGGAGAAACTTGTGATAAACCAAGACCATCTTCAAGACCACCATTCTTCAAGAACTCCTTGTGGAAAATCAGCCCCAAGACTCCATAGAAACTCCTCCTTGGTTGTTATAATCACCACCAATCAATAGGGCTTCAAAAGGGCTTCATCATGTGTGCAAATAACATAAGATTTCATGGTTAATTTTGATCAAAATGGGTGTTTGATGGGTGAGATGGGACGGCACACATAGAGAGTAGAGAGAAAATGTGTGGTTTTGCATGAGAGAAATGAGAGAGTGGTTTGAGTGTTAGTTGTTTTGAGGTTTGGTTAAGCTTACAAGTTAAGCTTGTATGACAAGTGTAAACTTGTTTTGTGCAAGTTTTACACCTAAGGGTGTTGTGTTGCTTACTCTTGCCATCCAAGAGTGGGGGTGGGGCAAGTTTATTCTTGTCTCATCCCCATTTAATTACGGGTTAGTTTCCTCGATTTGCGTGCCCTCGGGTCGTTTTACGAAAAATGTTTTTATAAATTATGAATCAACGGCACAAAACGAATCTAATAAAAATTGTCTCATCAAAAACGGAGTTCGAAAACGTAAATACGTAATCCTAAGGTTTCCGGTTTAGTCGTAAAGGACATTAAATTAAAATCGTAAGTCCTAATCTCTTCTCGTAAATTTGTGAGATTATGAACCAACACAAATTTAAAATCTCAAAATAATATTCACGGACAAATTTATTTTCTGAAATGTCGGACTGTCACCAAAGACGGTGTATGCAAACGTGAGCACGTAACGTAGAATCCTCCGGTTTAGACGTAGTCAATGCTACTTCAAGACGTAAACCCAAATTTCTTCCCAAAAATAAGTGAGTTCATATTATAACATTAAAATAATGTTTTTAATTAGATATTGAGAATAAAATATTAACCATAAATTGACGGATTGTCACAATATTTACCCCTAAACAGGATCTTTGTCCTCAAAGATCATCTTACTACTCGCTTCTCATAGAGTTAAAGCCATGTGGGTATTTTCTCCACATTCGGTCTTTTCTCACAAGTGTAATTCATTACAATACGCGAGTTTCATCAAACATAACTACGGGAATAAGATCAGGCTTAATGTTGACTTACTTTCTATATCCATGATGTTCACGGGTTTTTGATGAATGCAACTTTTCGCCGATCTAAACTTCATTAAGGAATAGTCAGATTTTCACTTGATAGGCATTTTATCAAGTTCGATATACGAAACATAATTCACGCAGCTCTTGAAGTCCTAGGGTAGATCCAGCTTATATGCCTTTCAAACCAACTTTTACATCATCTCAATGATCCCATACAACGGGGACTTATATCCCATGATCTTCCAGATCATCAATTCATTTTTCCATGGTTAAAATTTTTGGCATAACTTCGCTACCCATCTGGCACTTCAAGATCTACATTTCATATTCACATAACCTCCTGCCCTCTACCGGCAGTCAATAATCAGATCCTAATTTCAACAATCATTTCAGGTCTCGCGGGTCGAGTAATTTGTAAGGTTAGGTTCGCCATCATAGGAAACCTTAACCTAAAAGACATGTCCAACTCACAATAGGTGTATGTCGGGTGTCTTAATCCCAACTCCTGCTTACTGATGCTCTAATATTTAAATCTTAACAAGATTCGATCTCGATCCTAACACGATAATTATCAATGATAATCTCTCCAAAGGAAAACAATTTTTACCGTTTATTACCAAAGGTCAATCATTCAAACATAAAACAACACTTATAGTATTTTGTATCGCTACTTTACCTCGTCCCTTCGATTGGGGTGGTACACAGTACTCTCATCAAGATTCGTTCTCAATGCATTCTGAGCAAACCTCTAGAAATTCGATGCAAAGCGAGGATCTTGATAGAGATGATTGATACAAGCACACCATGTTTACACAACTCCTTTAAATATAAAAGAGTCAATTTCTTCATCAAGAATCTATCATTAACAGGAATGATATTATCATATTTGGTCAGTCTGTCGACGATGACCCAAATCAAATCAAATTCAGATGATGATCTTTGCAATAGTTAGACGTTTACTAATGTATGAGGCGGTGTCTGCCTTCATAATTTGCCATCAGTACAACTTCTTCTGATAATGATACATTAAATCAGAAATGTCATGAATAAAATACTTAATCTTATGAGATTTCAACATGACTAAATCTCGAAATCCTCCATATTTAGGCAACCACAAGCGGCCTTTTATACATTTAACGCAATCGGCTTCTCAATTCTAATGGTTCACATTAGCTGCGAACCCCTTTTATTATCTATATTATCCTTTTTACAAACATCGTTTATTTTTAAATTGTTCGGCAATTTATTTTGCACCTTCATTATTAAGGAACGTGTCCTAATTGGTTCTTTATCTTTTATACATAATGTCTCGGTAATTACGTTCACTTTCCTAGATGGAATAATTATCATGACCGTATTTATTCGAAAATTCTTTCTTCACATTTTCTAAGTCTTAGTTCAATCTCAACTATTATTTTTATCAGTTTTGCTCAATCCGACGTTTAAAGCGTCGATAATTACTACAAGTAATTAAATAATAATTATTTAATTTTTATGAAGCGTAAACGTAAAAATTTTAAATTTCTTAGTTCAACCAATTATATAAAATGTTCAAAAATAAATTTGAATTTAATTAACAAGATTTTTGTTGATTTATCGAAAATATTTAATAAGATCTGTAAATGTTCGAAAAACCTTTGTTTATACTTTGGTCAAAGTTTTCAAAGTTGAAAATCAAAAATTATCGTTTCAAATTTCAAGTCATGGTTTAAATGGTCTTCTCAATCCCTCTTAGGTTGTCTTGAGGTATACACGAACATTTACCCCTAGACAGGAGTTTAGTTAAATGTTCTGGGTATAAGGGAATAATCCCTTAAAAACCCTTTGTCAAAACACATTTGCACTTTCTTTTTGGAAAAACCCAAAATCATAAAAGGGCTCTTAATTTTTGAAGAGTAAATATAGATTCCATTATCTTTTAATCACACGGTCAAATAATGTAAAGGATTAAGTCTTTAATCTCATGTTAATTATTCAAGGTACATGTTTTTATTGTTCGGCCAATTTAGGGCAATCTATAAATAATTATTAACTCATTCTTATTCTTATAAACAAACAAATGGTCCTTAATGATCACAAGCATGAATTTATCAAATTACAGCCTACACACGTGATTCACCAAATTTATGAATACTACATGTGCATTGGTCAATCCAAACGACATAACATGAAACTCATAATGTTCATTACAAGTTCTGGATGTAGAGATTGGAATAGATATTCTTCTTTGCGGACGCGAAGTTGATGATAACCATACCGTGGATCAAATCTTTAGAACATACGCTAGAACCTTGTCAATGATCGAACAAATCTATCATCTTAGGTAGTGGATATAGATTTTAATCGTCAAATTACTTAGTTCACGGTAATCAATAAACACAAGGAATGATAACACTATATCTATTCATCATGACGAGCTCGGTAGAATAAAAGCTTTCTCCGACAACTCTCACAGTTGTAAGGTAATTCCTTTAATTTAGATGGTGCTGACGTACAGTGCACAAGCCACAGGTGCAGCAGCGGGAATATATTTCAATCTTCCTTAATGGCAAAAGTCTAGGTAATTCACCAATAAATACCTCCTAAAGTTTCAGATAACAGAAACATCTTTTAATAAATTCATATTTGGTTCTTCTAGATTACAATATCTATAACTAGTTCACAATCATTCATGGTATAACTTCAAGTCTAAATGCAGAATATGGTCATCATCGCTTTTGATAATCAACATCTTATTATTTTGGGGAATTCTATTCGAGTTCCTATCAATTAAGACAATGTCGTCATGTCATAATCAATCAATCTAATCTACTGGCACTATCAACTTTTCAGTTTTATTGTCGTCGATGAGATGTGAACTTCTCAAAAGACTAATAATAACTCATAATCCTTCACAATTCAAGGATATATGGAGACACAACTACTATTAAAACAGTAAGGTCAACGCATAATCTATGCGAGAGAATTTCAAATCAGATACAGACGAAAACATTTAACGAATATGAATATATCCCATGTTTTCATAATTTGAGTACGCATTCGAAAGCTCCTCGGATCGTTACCCAGGTCATTCAAATGAAATCAAATTAACAGAAATGATAGGAACGTAGATACATCCAGTCGGGTATCAACAATCGGTAATCAGATATTTTTCCTAAGAATCTCACTACGGGAGAATTGGACAAGAAAGAATTGTCAATGGTCAAATAAGACAATTTCCACAGATGAGTAAATTCGACTCAGAAGAATAGATGCTACAGGCACATATGTAGGTGTCCCTAACACTATGTCCTTATTTTTCACTTCTTGCAGATCTCATAAAATTTATTCTTTCACAATATTCAAAGAAAATTTTGTGTTTATTAATCAGTTTTATGGTGACTACTAATCAGCCTTGCATGGTCCATTCCAAATTGTATGTAGGCGCGCAACTATATACAATTTCAAGATTAACGATGCAATACTCAGTTCATCAAAATTTTATCATCATGTTTATAATAAAAACATTTTCATGCTTGATTCTTAAATAAGAATCAAAAATAAATTTACAAAGATTTTCTTTGTTATGAAAACAATTAAGTTTTCCAAGGTGTTTTAGAAACAACTTCAATTTGATAACAATCACTTATAAATCTCACTTTGAATAATCCTTATAGTGATGAAAATTCAATTTTTCTCAAGGGATGCTGTTTTATCTTATAAAAACAATGAGTGATCTGCAAAAGAGTGATGAAAAGTTGTTCTCCAAGAACTAACTACAATATGATAGGAAATGAGCTTTAGCCAAATAATCATGAGGTTCATGATCTCGATGGCACTCAAAAGAATAATCCACAACGTAACTCAATTCAAGATGAGTACTTGTTCAATGGTTGCATCACTAATGCGAACATTAGGATGAAGCAATAAAAGATAGATAACATCGATACATGTAGGATTTAGCAATCAAAGGTAGTCTTTCCATTAATCACAAACAAGTCAAAATTTTACCGTAACACATTACGTGTCACTATGTCATACAATTCCAAGAAATCATCCTACCAACTGATGTCTCAGATAAGTTAGGGATTTTTAAAAGATACCACAATGAATACGAATCTACAAGAGTCATTAGGTGTTCCACATGTCCTGAAAGATCCATCGGTCTCATTTCAGAAGAAGATTTCTTCAATTTATTTCTTGGACACTGGGCATCCTCGTTAGTGGATAATGGCCTAGGAACAACACTTTACACGAATCAACAATCAATTAAAACCTTATAATTCAATCACAGGGATTAATGACTTCCTCTTATCAATCTCATATTCCATATAAGTTAAATTTTTACTTCATTCGACTTTCAACCATCTTATACTCAATTCGATATACCACCTCATTTTCCAATACTTTCAACCTTATTCATAAACCTTAAAAGGGTAATAAAAGCTCGATATGATCAACACTTAATTTCCAATACTATAGCTCTTACAACAATAGTTATCAAATGAGTCACTAGCATGAGATGTCTCACACATTCAATTAGATTTCTCGGAAAGGTACTAGTGGCATGAGGCTTTTGGGTAATGGTTCCAATGACAGCCTCAAGTGCAACATTCACCCTTTCGATTTCAATTTAAGAATTGGGTGACAACGAATCAGATGACACCTTTCCAGGTGGTAACGTTTTGTCAAACTCCACTCTATAAGGAAAGATCGTCATGACATCGATATCAGATTTAATCTCGCCAATTCTTCTTTAATATCGTAATCAACTAATATCAACATTTCTACGAATATCAACCATTTGTTGGGATCATAAATATCCACAACTTGGTTTAGATCTAGGATAGCTAGAATTCCTATGAGAATAGCTTCGATTAATTTACTAGGGGATTTAGGGTTCCTTGTGACAATCTACGTCGTATAAATACCTCGTATAAATATCAAAATAATCATCAAACAATCGTGTAATAAAATTACATTATAAATATATATAATCCAAGTTATATATATATATATATATATATATATATATATATATATATATATATATATATATATATATATATATATATATATATATATATATATATATATATATATATATATATATATATATATATATATATATATATATATATTAAAATAACACTTCTCGGTCTGGCCTTGTCGGTAACTCGGGAATTCTTCGGCACCGTTATAGTCAAAAGATTTTTAGACATTTTTAGAAAAATGTTTATAGTTAAAAGATTTTGAAATGTTTTATTCAAAACCTTGGTTTTAAAAATCTTTCGTTCTCTATAACGAGAGCTCTGGTACCAAACTGTAACACCCCCAAATTTATACAACTCAATACAGCGGAAGACTCGTTGGTGTTACGGGATAGCACATTACTCACATCATAGACAACGCGTAAAATTAACGTCGTTTAATAATAAAGAATTTCCATTCATAAATATCAACTTTACATAGGTCCCAAGTCATTGTATTTTATACAAGTTTTACAAAGCATTTGAATAGAAATTATAATTTAAGTGCGGGCCATGAATTCTTGTTGTCTTCCCGAGAATTACCTTCAAGTACCTGAGATAAAACATGTTAAAAGAAAAGGTCAGCGATAACGCCGAGTGAACTCATAGAGTTTAATAAAATCCATCAATATAACATCGGTATAAAATTATTACCGAAAATCATTTTGTACAAATCCATTTAGTAGGCCATAAAATAGCCAAAATCATTTTATACAAATCCTTGTCAAAATCATAATATAGGCTTTCGCCTTCAAAATCATTATACGAACCAATGTCGTAAAAATATCATACAATACGTTTTATAACGTTGTATGGAGTTAAATAAAAACCGTTATATGATTATGGTTATGAAAACCATAACACGAACATAATATCAATAGTAAGACCCCGTATTGCTAGTCAGGCAATATATCGTAATTTAATGCTTAAAGCAGTATTTCGTTAATTGGATTATTATAAGCCGCATGACATTGTTACCTAACTATAACAAACAACGGGTAGATAGCCCGAAACTCATTTGCCCATCTAAATTAGCGTGTCGTCACAAAGGTCACACTATGTAAATCTTCTCATACATAAATTCGCTTACCAATCAATGTGGCACGACGGGGATCAACCGTCAAGGCGCGAACTGGGGTGATCGTCCCCAAATAGTACTATTATATGCATAAGCGTCTACCAAATCCCGGTAGTTCACAATTCATGCTAATGGGACTTTTAGTGACATAACCTAACTTTAATAATCCATTTCATTTCATCTATCGGGTCATAAAATCATTCAACGGGTCATACAATCATTCGGGGCCAAATCAATAAACGAGCAATCGGGACAAATGGTGTCCTATTTTAGTAAAACTAACATTTTATCTCCCTCGCCGGTTTATAAAACATCTCATAAAAACATCTAAAAGAGTGCAAGGCTATGAACTCACGTTGATGTGGGAAGGCGATTATCGGCGATTTGGATGTACGGTACGTGCTTCAATCACGGAAACCTAGACAAATAATCTCGTCTTAGACTCTTGTCCAATGACTTTATAAAAATAACAATTATGTATACATATGATGATTTTATATATATATGATGATCAAGTGGGTTTACATATTCTTATTTGCTCATTTTAGTGTTATGTGTTGATACTTTTATACTAGTTTACTAGTTTTACCTATTTACGTGTTTTAGGTCCAATAAGCCTATTATAAGTTTATTAACTTGTATTAATCCATTTCATACTTGTATTATCAGTATTTATACTTTACATGTTGGGACCAAATGGGTTAAGCCCAATAAATAAGTTTATAAGTGTTTTAGCCCATTTTGTTGTATTGTTAGTCCAAATAACGTTAACTTAGCTCGTTAATGTCCGTATGTTTTATAGTTCGGGTTTTATCGGTTTTTACTTCTTATATATGTTTATATATCAGTATATGAGTTAATAAAAGTTTACATTAGACGGGTTTGATCGTCTAAGTTTTAATTGGCGAAAAACGTTAATTTTACGGTAATAGCCGAAAAAGTCGTAAAAACCATGTTTATAGTTTTATAACTTATAAAACTTATCAAACTACCATTTATTAAAATGTACCATTTATTTATCCTTATACATATTTATATAAATGTATTATATAAGTTAGTGGGTTTTAATTCACATTTTATACTATTTTTATTTGAGTGCTTATATAATACTATTATACTTTAATTTCCCAAAATCTGATTTTTATTTTCATGTTCACCAAAACAGCCATATCTAGAGTTGTATATGGAGATAGAAGCTCAAATGTTTATGACATAAACTACATGATATGTTCTCCATTTAACTCTCCTATAGCTACTGTTGAATCAGCCTCTAAGTATTTTCTAAAAACGTCCAAAACAGTGAACTCAGATTTGTACTCTAAACTTGTTTTGATCATATCTCACTCATCCTAATGATTCCATTGCATGGCCAACTCTCACATGTGTACAAGACATATTACTTACTTTATATCCATTAATCTATGCCATTTTATCAGTTCATCACATGTTTCTTTACTCTTTTATACAGCCATCATTTTAAGCATGATTTTAACCTTTTTACATATAGTTTTTCATCTTTTTACCCATGATTATCAACACCAAATCCCCACACAATATTTTTATCATCATATATCATCATACATATATACATTTAAGAAGAAAATACATGATTACATAATCAAAATTAACAAAAGGATGGGGAGAACAATCTTTATACCACCATGATGATGTAGGTTATGATCAAGACATGGATTTTGATGGAGAAACTTGTGATAAACCAAGACCATCTTCAAGACCACCATTCTTCAAGAAATCCTTGTGGAAAATCAGCCCCAAGACTCCATAGAAACTCCTCCTTGGTTGTTATAATCACCACCAATCAATAGGGATTCAAAAGGGCTTCATCATGTGTGGAAATAACATAAGATTTCATGGTTAATTTTGATCAAAATGGGTGTTTGATGGGTGAGATAGGACGGCACACATAGAGAGTAGAGAGAAAATGTGTGGTTTTGCATGAGAGAAATGAGAGAGTGGTTTGAGTGTTAGTTGTTTTGAGGTTTGGTTAAGCTTACAAGTTAAGCTTGTATGACAAGTGTAAACTTGTTTTGTGCAAGTTTGACACCTAAGGGTGTTGTGTTGCTTACTCTTGCCGTCCAAGAGTGGGGGTGGGGCAAGTTTATTCTTGTCTCATCCCCATTTAATTACGGGTACTCCTCGATTCTAGTTTCCTCGATTTGCGTGCCCTCGGGTCGTTTTACGAAAACGTTTTTATAAATTATGAATCAACGGCGCAAAATGAATCTAATAAAAATTGTCTCATCAAAAACGAAGTTCGAAAACGTAAATACGTAATCATAAGGTTTCCGGTTTAGTCGTAAAGGACGTTAAATTAAAATCGTAAGTCCTAATCTCTTCTCGTAAATTTGTGAGTTTATGAACCAACACAAATTTAAAATCTCAAAATAATATTCATGGACAAATTTATTTTCTGAAATGTCGGACTGTCACCAAAGACGGTGTATGCAAACGTGAGCACGTAATGTAGAATCCTCCGGTTTAGACGTAGTCAATGCTACTTCAAGACGTAAACCCAAATTTCTTCCCAAAAATAAGTGAGTTCATATTATAGCATTAAAATAATGTTTTTAAATAGATATTGAGAATAAAATATTAACCATAAATTGACGGATTGTCACAGTGAATCTTTGGGTGTTGCTGAGGCCCTAACGAGTTTAAAGAAACAACCAGGTTTTGATACGTCTCTAGTCACTCCTACAAACTTAAACTTGTCTTTTACAGCTATGTTGGAGGAAAGTACAAGAGGCGCTGAGACAGGTAACTTGGGCGTTGACAAGCAAGATTTGAACGCTGACATGAGTAACTTGGACGCTGACAAAGTAAAATTAAGCGTTGACAGACCTGTAGATGAGGTTGATGTATTCCAGTCATCATCCATCATCAAATAAGTTTCTTCACAGGTATTACCATCTACCTTACCCATAATTGATCCATTAGATAAGGGTAAGGGTATTATGGTAGAAGTAGATGTTCCAAAGAATGTAGCATAGATTGAGTTTGATAGAAGGTTGGCTGCACAAATTGTGGAACAAGAAAGAAAGAAGGTGGGTGAATCACCTTTTGTTGTCACTTTAGAAGAACAAGAAGGAAGTGATGAAGCCAGTTCAGACTCAAGTGTAATGATTATAGAACAACCAGAAAGACTAGAGTATGGTGATGAGTTGGCTAGAGAGAAGCTGAATGAGTTGAAGTTGCAAGTTGATTTTGATATGCCAGAAGTTGTTCAGATGTACCATGCTTGGGAAGATAGGTGTATGGAGAATCCACATTTGACTATTTCAGACCAGATATGGGGTTTGGAGATTCTTCTAAGAGTACAAAAGGATTGCAAGGTAATTCTGAAACACAGAGCTAGCAATATTCTCTCAATGTTGAGAAGGGATAGAAGGGAGTTGTACTACATGCTACTCAGATGTCATGGAACATGATGGAGTTATAGGAAATTGATTGGATTGACATTTGAAGAGTTGGAGTTCAAAGCTTATCCCATTTGGGCAAGAGTGCAGGAAGAAAACACTCTAAGACTTCTTTCTGATGAAAGGAAAGAAGAACTTGCAGAAGAGATGGAGCTTAAGAAGGCAATGATTGTTCCCAGACCTGTGAAGAAGGGAGTCCCTCTTGAGTTTCCCAAAGATATGGATAGGTTGAATCCAAGTGAAGCTGTTATAAGAAAGAGCCTTAAGCTCTCACTATTGGAAGCTTCAGATATGGTGCAAGTGTTACCTCTTGATTCTAGAAACCCTATTATAAGCTATGAAGAAGATGAATGTGGTTTTTGGAAGATTGGCAGGTATGGGAAAGAGGTCCACACTTTTACCACTCTTATATCTTTGTTTGCAAGTTTTGATAGAGAAGACTTGGTAGACCTATGGAGGTTGTTAGAAGCCAAGTATGAGACTGAAGCTCCTACTTCAGTCAATGCAATAAAACTTTGGTCAACATTCAAGAGAATGTGTGGACCAAGATGAAGATCCTGCTATTTGGAAGGATCTTGAAGATGACCTCAGTGGTCTTCAATGGCGTTTGTATTCAGCTGCTGGTGTATATTACTTGAGTTCTACAAAGTTTGTTGAGTATCTTCTTGTAGATGCTCAGTATTCCATGTCCAAGGAAGTCTTGGAGAAGATGAAGACAACACAATTGTAGATTGATTATTCAAGTGATGTGGCCAAAGATTTGATCAGACATATTTATTACCAATATGAGCAAGTTTGTAAGATTCCTCCTAGTTCTTAATGTTTATTCAGAAACTTGATTATTATAGTAGATATCAAGTTTAGGGGAGGATTGTTGGGAATAAAATATAGCCAGTCTACTTGAGCGCTGACAAGAGTAAAACAAGCGATGATAGGAAGAAAACAAACGCTGACAGATAAAGCGTTGACAAGAAGATGTCAAGCGTTGATACATTGAAGACAAGCACTGATGGAAAGATTTAGTCTACGCGTATATTGTTTCTAGTTTGTTTCTAGTAAAGATAAGTTCAACATTGTATTTTCTATAATTATCTTTACCTAGAATAGTTGATACGTAGACTCTTGTACAAGGCTTCTTATGTCTATAAAAGAAGACCGTTAGGTTATTGTTCAATATAAGTTTTCATACGTTAAACACTTTCATTGTAAGCAAGTTTGTTATCATTAATCAAGTGAAAGTTTGTTTACATCTTTGTGTGTTCTTGTTTAAGTGTTAATTCCGCATAACACTTAGATTACTTTATACATATACAAAGGTTTCTCTACGTGTATAACTTGATTTAATCTCGTATACATAAAGCTAAATCGATCTAAGTTTGGGATCAACAGTAGTGCTTCAACCTATATCCATTCACCTTAAAATTGGGGCCATCATTTTGAGCTAGCTCGATGGTCCCATAAGGAAAAACTTGGGTAACCGTGAATGAACCGGACCAACGGGGTTTCAACTTGCCGGAAAATATTTTAAAACGTGAGTTAAAAAGCAACACTTGATCTCCAATGTTAAAAACCCGGTTTTTAATTTTTGAGTCATGAAACTTTTTAGTTTTTTCTTTGTAAATCAATGAATTTTCATAAGAAATGTCTCTCAATTCATCTAATTCATTCAATAGCATTTTCCGGTGTTTTCCCGCGGTCTCAATATCATCATTACAATGCTTAAGGGCCCAATAAGCTTTGTGTTCAAGTTCAATTGGTAAGTGGCAATTCTTCCCATACACAAGCTTATAAGGAGTGCACCTGATGGGCGTCTTATGAGCGGTCCAAAAGGCCCATAAAGCATCGTCTAACTTACCCGACCAAGATTGTCGGCTCTCTCCAATCGATCTCTCCAAGATCCTCTTCAACGCTCGGTTTGAAACCTCGATTTGCCCACTCGTTTGTGGGTGATAAGTCGTAGAAAGCCGATGTGTAACCCCATATTTCCATAGGACCCTTTCGAATTGGTCGTTACAAAAATGGGTTCCACGATCGCTTATGATCACACGAGGGGTTCCAAACCGAGAAAACAAGCTTTTAAAAAATTGACTACCACGTGAGCATCGTTCGTAGGCAAAACCTTAGCTTCCACCCACTTAGATAGGTAGTCAACGGCGACAAGGATGTACTTATTACCACGAGATGATGGGAAAGGCCCCATAAAGTCAATACCCCAAACGTCAAAGATCTCACACATTTGGATGATATTTTGTGGCATTTCATCGCATTGTGAGGCTTTTCCTTGTCGTCGGCATGAGTCACACGACTTCACAAGAGCATGTGCATCTCGGTAAATAGTAGGCCAAAGAAACCGGCATTAAAGACCTTCTTAGCCGTGAGATTAGCACCGTGGTGACCACCCGTGGGTCCCTCGTGACAAGATATAAGGATTTAGAAGCTTTGGTACCAAAGACACAACGTCAAATGATTTGATCCGCACAAGTCCGAAATAGATAAGGGTCGTTCCAAAAATAGAACTTGACGTCACGAAAGAATTTTCGTTTTGGTTGAGTCGTCATACCCTTGATGATGAAGTTTCCCGCATGGTAATTTGCGATGTCCGCAAACCATGGGATGGATGAATCAAGCTTAGAATTCACTAAACCAAGTGTCTCGAGAGGAAATGTTTTGGTAATTTCCTTTGGCTCGAAAACACTTTGTTGAGGATTTTCCAAACGAGAAAGATGATCGGCCGCTAGATTCTCGGCTCGTTTTTTGTCAAGGATTTCGACATCAAATTCTTGTAGGAGGAGAATCGAACGAAGTAATCTCGGCTTTTCATCTTGTTTAGCCATGAGATACTTAATAGCCGAATGATCCGTGTACACTATGAATCGAGTTAAGACGAGGTAAGATCGGAATTTCTCAAAAGCATACACCACGTCAAGGAATTCCTTTTCCGTTGTAGTGTACTTAAGTTGAGCCTAGGTCATCGTCTTGCTAGCATAGTGAATAGGCAAGAAATGCTTTACATGACGTTGCCCCAATACGACCCCAATAGCGTAGTCACTAGCATCACACATGAGCTCAAAGGGGAGGTTCCAATTGGGAGCAAGAAGAATGGGAGCTTCGGTAAGTTTCCTCTTAAGGATTTCAAAGGCTCGTACATAATCTTCGTGAAAGACAAAAGGAGCATATTTTTCGAGGAGATGTGTAATAGGTCGAGAAATATTTGAAAACTCCTTGATGAATGGACGATAAAAGCCCGCGTGGCCTAGGAAACTCCTAACTCCCTTAACGGTTTTGGGATGAGGTAATTTGGCGATGACGTCTACCTTAGCTTTATCTACCTCAATCCCCGCTTTCGAAACCTTGTGCCCGAAGACGATTCCTTCCTTAACCATAAAATGACATTTTTCCCAATTAAGCACAAGGTTGGTTTCCTCACAAAGTTTCAACATTCTCTCAAGATTCGACAAACACGAAGTGAACGAACAACCAAACACGGAAAAATCATCCATAAAGACTTCCATCGTCTTCTCGATCATGTCATGAAAAATAGCCATCATGCACCTTTGAAAGGTTCCCGGTGCATTGCAAAGTCCGAATGGCATTCTATGATAGGCAAACATTCCATACGGATACGTAAACGTAGTTTTTTCTTGATCACGAGGATCGATGGGGATTTAGAAGTAACCGGAAAAACCATCTAAAAAGCAATAGAAATCGTTTCCCGCAAGAAGCTCCAACATTTGGTCCATGAAGGGCAAGGGAAAATGGTCTTTACGAGTGGCGTCATTCAACTTACGATAGTCGATACACACCCTCCAACCAGTCACGAGTAGAGTTGGAATTAACTCGTTGACATCGTTTGGCACAACGGTCATTCCTCCCTTCTTAGGGACACAATGAATAGGACTCACCCAAGGGCTATCGGAAATAGGGTAAATCATTTCCGCGTCAAGGAGTTTAAGGACTTCCTTTTTTATGACGTCGTGAATTTTGGGGTTCACCCTCCTTTGACATTGTATTGCGGGTTTGTAGTCTTCTTCCATTAAGATTTTGTGGGTACAAACTTTGGGATCGATCCCCTTAATCTCGGATAATTTCCACGCAATCGTCCCTTTGTGATCCTTTAGAACATCGACAAGTGCGGTTTTTTCATCATTCGAAAGATCTTTCGAAAGAATAACCGGCAATTCTTGTCCTCCTCCAAAAATACATATTCAAGATGAGGAGGTAAATCTTTCAACTCGAGGATTGGTGGATCCTCAATTGAAGATTTGGGCTCGATACTCATAACCTCCTCGGGTGGAGGAAATGGGAAATCGTTAAGAAAATCCTTGATAATCGAGAAGTCCTCATCGTTGTCGAGGTCTTCGTCACAAGTACGTGGAACATCGAATTCTTCCAACGTAAAACCACCACCTTCAAATGGATTGAAGGTTGGTGTCGAGTTATCAAGAATGGGATCAAGCATAGTGGGATTTCCACTATTTTCATCGTCACCAAAACCTAAAACTTCTTGTGAATATTCCTCGCAAACAACGTCGATCATGTCAACGAGGTTTATGGTTGCTATGGAATAAACATGAGAAATTGGAGAATTTTGAGTTGCGTTTATAACAAGTTCCTCGTCGTTGAAACGTAAGGTGATCTTTCTAGCATACACATCAGTTAAAGCCATAGACGTATCTAAAAACGAACGACCTAAAATGAGAGGAACTTGAGATCCGTGGAAATATCGACAATGATAAAGTCTACCAAATAATAGAACTTTCCCACTTTCACAAAAACGTCTTCGGCCAATCCACATGCTGGAATCGTGGAATGATCGGCCAATTCGATAGACATTAGTGAAGGAGTAAGATCGGGAAGATTGAGCGACTTGAATATTGCAAGTGGCATCAACTTAATACTAGCACCAAGATCGGCCAAGGCATAGCATTCTTCCATATCTTGGATTGCACATGGAATCAAGAATTTACCGGGATCACCGACTTTTTGAGGTATGCGGTTAAGATAAACTGATGAACAACTAGACAATTGTTGTCCTTGTTGTTTAACATACTCTTAAAGTTAGCGGCAAATCGAGGCATCATGACCAAA
The DNA here is from genome assembly GCA_025667525.1 of Glebionis coronaria. NCBI lineage: Eukaryota > Viridiplantae > Streptophyta > Magnoliopsida > Asterales > Asteraceae > Glebionis > Glebionis coronaria. The sequence continues at coordinate 292,857,419 of CM046875.1, forward strand.
GCATCGACAAAACTCACATTAAAATGCACGTCACAAAACATTTTCATAAAAATCTCAAATTGGTAATTGTCGTGCTCTTGACTTTTCTCCTTTCTAAGTGTAGATGGATAGGGCAAAGGTGGTGTGGGTTGAGGCATAGGCATAACCTTTGGAATCTCGGGTTCCAAATGTGGTAATGGGTCAATCGTAGGTGTGGCATGAGCGGTACTTCGTGGGATTACGACATGCTCCTTTTCGACCACCATCTCGGGTTCTTCCTCAACTTCCTCCACCGTTGGAGTAATTGGTTGAGGAGTCAGCTCCTTAAGTGTCTTACCACTTCGTGTGGTAATCACTTTCATCTCTCCCTTAGGGTTGGATATGGTGTTGCTAGGAAGACTACTCGAAGACGGTTTACACATTATAGCCTCAAACATAGATGAAATTTTATCCTCAAACATAGATTGCCTCTTCCCGGCCTTAATCATATCTTGTTTTATTTCATGTTTCCCTTGTTCCATTTTTTGTTGGTTTTGTTTTAACCTAGTTACATTTCCCTCCATTTTGTTTGTATGGATCTTAAGATCATTTGCTAACTCATTTTTCAACTCCTTTTACAAGTCATTCTTAAACTCGGATCTTAGGCTAATGATCTCTCTTTGAATATTAATCAAACCTAGCATCGTTTCCATTTGCGTATTCAACAAATTCATTTGGAAGATCTTTCAAAGTTTGCAAACCCTTGTTGTTGTTTTGAAAATCATTGTTTTGATTTTTGTTTGAAACTTGATTGTTATTAGCCCCTTGATTCCCATAGTTGTTCCATTTGTAATTGTTTTTGAAACCAACTTGATTGTTTCGATAGTTGTTGTTAGCATATTTATTGGGAGCAAAACTCGGTGGAGTCATTTGATTAGAGCGGGTAACTTGACCATTTTGGTAGTAAGTTCATGTGGCCGCGTAGGCACTCGAAGTGTTACCACCATTGGTAATGCACTCAGAGAAATCATGACCTCCACCACAATACATAGATGAAACCTCAACCGCTTTAGCCGTAGCGGGAGCACTTTGTTCACCAACTTTGAATTCAATTAAAAGACCTTTAAGCTTATCAAAGATTTTGTTTTCCATGTTCGCCTCAATTTGGCAAGCATCGATGGTATTGGACAATGAAGGTAAATCCGAAGACGAAGCTTTACGAACACTCGATGTGTTACGAGGACTATACACCTTAGATCTATTCTCAATTATCAACAACGCTTCCTCAACCGTTTTACACAAAAAAATTACCACCCGCGGCGGCATTAAGATAATCCCTCTCATGATCATTAAATCCATTGTAAAACGTGTCAATTTGATGCAAGTCGCAAAAACCGTGATGAGGAAACTCGTGTATCATTTCCTTAAACCGATTCCAAGCCGTAGAAAAACTCTCATTAAATTCTTGTGAAAATTTTGAAATCTCGTTTTTCAAATGCGTAGTCTTAGAGGGCGAGAAAAATTGGTTCACAAACTTTGAAACGAGATTCTTCCACGTCAATATCTAATTGGGAGGCTCTTTCTCTAACCAAATTTTAGCGGGCCCCGCTAAGGAATACGGAAAAAGCATCATCTTAATCGAATCATTAGCAACGTCCTTAAACTTGCAAGTGGCGGTAAGACGATTGAAATGGCGGATATGGTTGTGTGGGTTGTCCTTTTCATCACCACGGAATTTGTTGTTTTGGATCATCGACAACAAACCCGTTTTCACTTCAATATTCTCCGCAAGGATGGCGGGGATCACAATAGCCTCTCCATAACCCTCGGTGGGTGCTTGAAGTAACTCCATCATAGTTTGATTCGCCATGGTTGGTTCTTCTTCTACGATAGGTTCGTCAATAGCAGACTCCTCACTAGAAAGGTTAGGTGTGGTCTCCTTTCAGTTTTTTCGTTTACGTGCACGTCTTGCTTGATTACGAGTAAGCATAAACGTCACATACAACGTGAGGATGAGCAAAGAAGATTCTTTTTGGTGTTTTTAATTTTTCCAATTTTTTTGTGATTTTTGATTGTTTTTACATTTTTTTGGATTTTGGTGATTGTATTAAGTAGACAAAAATCTACAAATCTCTCCCTTAACCAAATCTCTTGATTAAAGAAGCCTCAAGGAATGAAAACGATCACGTGAAGTGAACGCCTTCGATGACCTTAGAACTTTGTTGGAACACCAAAATGCTCAAGAGGGTTTAATCAAATGAAACCAAGAAAATATATATGATACTTAGATAATACTGTGGTTGGCAAACCCACGATTAGCTCTTTTTATCTAAACACACACAAGCAAGCGGGGAAACAGGCGACGCGAAGCACTTAAGAGCCTTTTTCCTTAGGGTATATTTTATAATACCCGCCTTATACCCACCTTATAGTTTGTGTTTGTCAAAATTAAGCTTCACGAAAGTAATTATCTATTTTGCCTTTTCTTTCTTGTTTGAGATTCGAATACAATGATCGGGTGATGAATCCCGAATCAAGGTTGTGTTTTCACACTTTTGGAGTACTTGTGAATTTATTGTTCTACGTATACAATATAGTAATATTCACACAAAAAAACGAAAACCGATAATACGTATTAGTAGAGTGCTACTAATACAAATAGATATTATGGCTAATATAAAAACAACAATTGTTCAAATCAAAACACAACACGCCTCCCCGGTAGCGGCGCCAAAATGATGGTTGTAGTTAACAAGTGATTTAGGAAAACCACAAGTAAATGACCCAAAGTGGGGATCGTTCTCAAGGAGGCTTGTGTATTGTGTTAAGAAATGATTAATGATTGTGTTTATGTTTATGAAGAAAAGAAAATAGAAAAGAGAATAGAAAAGGATGACGGTTACGATTATGAATTAAACTAAGACGAAAAGTCGTGCACGTAAAACCATAAAAAGGGACTAAATTTAAAAATTAACCTAAAAATTCCTAAAATTGAAATAAATCCTAAAAATGTAATTAGAGTTTACAAAAAATCAAAAATCACTCAAACCTTTTATTTAATTAAATATTAATCTTTTAATGTAATTAAAGCCCAAAAAATCAATTTAATTAACAAAAAGCCCAAAATGAGATTTTTTAACTTGTAAACCTCTAAAATGACTTAACTAAATTAAAAACTATTTTTGAAAATTTTAAAATTAATTATAACTATTTAAAAATGATTAAAAACTAATAAAACTTAAAATAATTCTAAAAATTAATCTAATGACAATAAAAGTAATCTTAAAATTTTAAAATTCCTAACTTAATGTATTTAAACTAAGAAAAATGAAAAAGTTGCAAAAATCTAAAATCTAGTTTTTAATAATAAAATAATAATAAAATATTAATAAAATTACAAAATTTATAAAAAATTCTAAAAAGTTGCAAACTAGTTTATTTTAACCTAAATAAAACAGAAATGAACTTGAAATTACAAAAATACCCCTATTGGGCCTTAAAATGGGCTTAAATAAAAAACAGTCCCTTAATGGGCTTAAATTAGGCCCAATAAGCAAAAGTGATCCAATTAAGCCCAAAACTTCCTATCTGACTCAAAATTTTATTTTAAGGACAAAACTTTAAAGGCCCAAAAGCTGAAAATATACTTATCACAGCTTATCAAGTCAACAGCTTATTCTTAATGGGCTTTTGGGCCCATTAAGCCATAAGCTAATGCCATAAGCTCTAATTTGACACACAAGCTTCTTTTGAGTTAAAAAAGAGATCTGTGAAAAGAAATTTTTAAAAAGCACAAGAAATAAGCCTGAAATAAGCCAAGCTCTCTTCACAAAATGACAAAATAGTCATTTTTGAGTTCTAAACCACCTCAAGTGCTGATTCAAGTTGCAAAAGGTTTTAAATGACTTAATTAAGCAAAATAATCAAAAAGTTTTCCAATAAGCACAAGCAATAAGCTAGAATAAGCAATAAGCACTTATGTTAATAGTCAAACTGTTTGGTTTTCTAGTCAAACTTAAAAGTCAAACCCTAATAAGATCCAGTTCAAAATCAATGGGTCAAATAAGGAAGATCTATCACAAAAAATAAATTTTTGCAAGTCCCAATAAGCTAGAATGGCTTATGATTAAGCTGTTTGATAATTAACACTAGTAGTGACTAGCAACAGGGGAAAGGAGTTCCCACTGCTTGACCAATTTGACTTTTTGTCCTTAGTGACTTTTTGTTGGATTCAGGTTAAGCAAAGGCACCCAAGTGATCAGTTATCACAAGGAGTCAATAACAACAACAAAAACACAAATTCACCAAGCCAATTAATACAGTTTAATCAAAACATCCACAGATATGTACCAGACTTGAACAATAAGCAGTTTTCAATCAATAAGCACTTTTAGCAAGAATAAGCCAGCCAAACTTCACCAAATGCATACACAAGCTATAAATAATACAAATGAACATAAATCAACAGGTTTCATGCAATGGTTCAAGGTCTAGATCAAGATTCAAGCTCAAAAATGTTACTGATGAACAAAGAACAAGCAGATTTTATACTTTGCTGATATACTTGACCATAAATCCAGTTTCAAACACTCAAATCTTCTTAACAGGTTATAATAACTTGTTTTAATCACTTGTTATCCCTAAGCATGCATACAAACTAAGTGTTACCAAAGTCTTAGGTCAAAACAAGCATATTTCCAATTTTTATAGCACAATCAAGATTATGATGTTTAAAAGCCAAGAACTTGTAGCAATTAGCACTCAACCAAGCATATATCAGATACCAACACAAATAACTAACAAACAATAACTCAAATCCAATTTGTGATCTTAAACAGGTTAACCCAAACCCCCCTTAACTTTTTTCAATCCAAGATTAACAAATTAAAAGTGTGATTCAGTGTATCCCAAGCCCAATCTAACATAATAACATCATCATCATGCAGTATCAAGCAATTTTAAGCCACAATATCAACAAGAACAACAGCGGAACACAAATTCACAAAAAATCAAGTATTTTATCAATTTTTTTATAAAAGGACTCAAACCTCATGAATGTACATCCACACTCACGAATTTTTGAGCTTATGTGCCTAGAAAAACAAGGCACAAGCTTCCACAAAGCTGCTAAGAGTAACAAGGTTAGAACAAGTGATATTCAAAACAGAAAAATGAAAAAGATGAACAAAAGGCTTGATTAATGCAAACTTGTTCCCACTTCCTTGAATATCCCCAAACTATATACTTACCACACCTTGATAAGCTCCTTATCAGGGTGCTATAACCACTTATAGCCCAAAAATTTCAGGGTTTGAACCAAGATTTAGCAAAATATCAAGTTTTGAACACTTGTACAATTTCTTGCACAAGGTTTGAAAACAGGTTTTAATATTTCAGAAACACACACATATATAAGTAACAAGCAAATAATAAGATTGGCACTTGGATTTCATCAACAATATCAAACACTTTTCATTAAACATGAATAAGGCTTTACAGATTTGTGATAAAGGAAAAACCAAGAGCAGGGCTCAAAGTGAAACCCTAATGCCTTTATATAGGCTACAAAGATTATCTAGAAAGCATAAAAATGTAACCCTAATGCTGGTGACGTCCCAAAATTACCCCTTGTGAAGTTTGAATAACTTGAGCTCATGTGAAGTTTCTTTGGCTGTTTGTGTGATTTGTAAAGGTTGCAATTTGATCTAAGGCTCACAATGAGCTTAAGTTTGAAGCAAGAATATTGGGCGTTGGATGGCTGGCCTATTTTGGCATCTTCTTCATAAAACGTGTGTGGGAGGTCCAACATGTGAGCTTGGAGATGATGAGTTGGCAAAGTTAGAGGTTGGGTTTTGATTATAGTCACCTTAATCTTAAATATGGACAAAATGGGAGCCTAATTACAAGTAATTTAAGAAAACCCAAATTTGTTCATATGGTGAATAGTATAGGTTTTGATCTTTGTTTAGATTTAAACATGGTGTTTAGCGCCAGTTTTAACTAATTAATATAATTAGTTTAAAAACGGTGAGTGGGATTGTGACGTGGTGGGATGGTGGGTTTTGATTGGTTGAGAAGATTTAGTGGGTGAGGTGTCAAAAGCTGGTTGGTTAAGGTTTCTTTGGATGTCTACCAAGTTTGGCCCTTCATTTCTCTTCTTCCTTTCATTTCAAGTTTAATCAAGCAAAACTGAATTTTTTTTATAATCTAAGTTTCAGTTTTTAGACTTTTGCCCCAAATACTTTTCCAAAGTATTTTCAGGGGTATTTCTTGCCAGTTCATGATTCTTGAAGGGTTGTTTTGGGATTTTCTTCACAGTTTAAGGTCTTGACTTGTATTGTTGACTTTGTGGAGGACTAATATTGACAAGTCTTCATTTTTGAGGGAACATTCTTGCCAATTCTTCAAAGTGGAGGGCCCTTTTTGTAAATTTGACAAACTTTAAGGACCAAACTTGTAATTATGAATAAACAAGGGTTTAAAGTATCAATTCTTCAATATTGGGGAACCCTTCTTGTACAATCTTCAAATCTTCAAGGGTTATTCTTGGAAAATCATCATTGGGGTTTGGTTCATTGTGCGGCTTCGTTTCCCGTGTTTGTTTTTGCTTGTTTCTTGTGATCTTTTGTCATTTTCTCAATATCCGTACCTAAAATACACATGTAACAAACACAAGCATATATTTGGTATTTTTCATGATATTTAATGCATTTTAAGCCCGTTTTGGACGATAAGACTATGTATAAAATAGTCTCATCAGAGTACATGTATTAATAATACGTATCCATTTTGTTTATATAATTTATTTCATAAAGAAAAATACAAATATTTTATTTTTGTAAAGTAAAAATATAAATATTTTATTTAACTTTAAAGTTCCCATAAATTATTTAACATTTATAAAATAATTTATAAATTACAAGTTTAAGAATATATACATTAAATCCTTATGGATTTAAGGTTTATCTATTTTTTACTAAATTTAAAAAAGAATTAGGGTTAGGGCTAGTTTAAGTTTTGGATTATGGCAAAACTAGTCCCTCCATATTTTAAACAAAGTAAACTTTTGTATTTTACACATTTAGTACCTAGGGCTTGTTAAACTTTCGAGTTATGGCAGTTTTAGTCCACCTAGTTATATTTAGGTTTTCTAACTTTCATAAAATGACAAAAACAGTCCCTAGGGCTTCTTTAAGTTTTGGATTATTACAAAAATGGTCCTTAGGGTTATGAAATGACAAAATAACATTTAGAAACTTTCCAAAATGGTCCCTAGGGTTTAATATGCCACATATGGTATTTATTAAACCCTAGACTTTCGGATAATTACATTTTTAGTCCTTGTGTTTAATAATTTATCAAAACAAGTTTCATATGTCACAGTTTTAGTCCTTAAGTTTCATAAATTGTCATTTTAGTCCAAAAGTTTTTATAAGTTATATTTTATAATAAAAACTTTTATTTAAATATCCAAAACATTAAATGGGCTCATTAAATGGGCTAAAATATCTAATGGGCCATCTAGTGGGCCTAAATACATTTAAGTCCACTAACTTGTTAAATGGGCCTTTAAAACATTTATTGGTCTTAAATACATTTTTAGGTCCATTAATTATTTAAATGGGCCTAAGCATATTCTTAAGTCCATTAAGATACTAAGATTTGTTAAATGGGCTTATTCGGTCCATTAAGTCTTAGACTAATGTTTCATGGGCTTGATTAGTCTATCGATACTACTTTTTCATTTTATGTAAGTAATAATCTAGGATTTTCTCATAACCTTATTATTAACTTATCCATATTTAGTTATAAACCTTAATAAAAGAATAAAACTCATTGTTTGTTTTATTAGATGTACCAAATGAGATCTAGATGTGTTACAAGGTTGCATGCAAGTAATAAGCTCTAATATGAGCTTATAGCTCACGGTTATATTTAATTATAGATTATTAAGATGAGTCAAAACTTGTTTTAAGGTTGCATGTACTTATAAGTATTCCAAAATAAGATCTAGCTATGTACAAACCAAGAAACCAAATCAAAAGTCCATGTATACGTATATATAGCCCACGGCTATAATTTAATCTTGGTGTTTCCAAGATGAGATTTTTAGCAAATTGCGTGTCTTATAAATATTTATAAAATCCAACATAATTGTCTAGGCTTATTGCATGTTTCCAACGTTACCATGTATCCAAAAAAACAAAATATAGCCCACGGCTATATTGTTTTTCCCCAAAAGTTCCCATAAGATCTTTAAGCTAGTTTTATATTTATTATGTTAAGTTAAACTCTTAACACTAGATCTAGGTTTTTCATAGACATGCATGTACATTTAAAATCCATTCAAGAACATATATAGCCCACGGCTATATTTGTACACATAAAGTATTTTAGTGATTTTAAGTAGTCCATTTTACATGTATAAATACATGTTCCATTATTTAAAACTTAGTACATAAATCATAGGTGTCCATTTAATTATGCCGTGACCTTTAAGGTCATGGTTTTGCATGGTTTTGAGTTACACAAGTTCACTTATGAGATTTATGATTATTAGTTAACCAAAATCCCAAAAAAGTGAGATTTGTAACCCACGGCTACATTTAAATTCATAAAATGGTTCATATGACTTTTAATCAAGTTTAAACATAGAATACTAGTCGTAGGTTTCTTTATTAAAAGTTTTTAACCATGACTAATGGTATTCATAAATATGTCGTGACCTAGATGGTCATGGTTTTATCAAATCTTGATTTTTAACAAGTTTGTTACATGTGTTTATAGGTGAATGTTGATGCATGCAAGTAAAAATGAAGAAGCATAATGAGTAATACCTTTCTTGCTAAAGTTACCAAGGAAGATCTAGAGGACAAAGGAGATTAGAGATCTAATCTTGATGATGATGAAAACCCTAACTATAACCAAGCCGTGACCCTTAAGGATTCGGCCAGGGCTTGTTATAATGATTCCAAAGGTGATGATACTACTAAATGATTAGTAGTTAAGATGAGACAAAGATCTAGTGGATTTAATGTATATTCTTTGGATGTATCCGAATGATTTGAGATAGAAAGGAGAACAGAGAAATGAGATTGGATTGCATGTGAGAATGAGAAGTGTGTGTGTTTTCGACTTAAAGAAGAAAGAGAAAAGGCAAGACAAAAGGTATGATTGCCTTGGTAAGAGTCATTGTGCCAAGTGTAACACTTTTCATTTCCTAGGCAACCCTTCTTATTCCACATAATGCATGTCTGTGTCGTGTAAGGCTAACCAAAGAAAGGTGGGCTTTTTGTGGGCTTGTGTTGGGCTAGAACACACAAGATAAAGGATCTTTGGCTAGTCCAAGATGTGTATATATGCCTATGTTGTATACACATGTATACACGGCATAGATACTTAATACAACATATTTCCCAAGTTTTGTTAAGTGTTGTGTATACATAGATAGTTATGCATTTCATTACTTTCCCTCCTAGTTTTTATGTACATGGTTTAAGTTATGTAACTTACTACAATAGAAAAGGATTGTAAAAGTATAAGTATACAATGGACAAGTTCACACACATCTTATGGAAATAAAACATATGAGAGAGTGTTCTTAGGATCATTGGGTGACATTTTATTACATTAAATCATGATAAAATCATGGATTTTACAGTTACTGCCAATACTAATGTCCTGCCTCTGGAGAAGGATAAAGGTGTGGTTGTGAGCATTAGTTTTCAACTTTGGATAAAGAGGGGGAGACGGATTGGGAAGACGGTGATGCAAAAGCGGATGTTGTGAATTTAAGTGCTAGTGAAGTGGATAAGGAACTATTCATGAAGGGTCTTAACGCTGTGAATACTACTACTTCGGTACCTACAGGTGAAAGTTTATGGACTTATATTTAATAGTCGTGTGATAGGATCGAACTCAAGATTACGGATTGCACACAATACGTAAAGAGTTCATTTATTTAATAAATATATTTGATATATTTATTAAATTAAACAAAGCTTTAACTTTTGCGATAACCCGAAACTGGGGTCATTGCTTAATCTTATTTTACGATTATTTTTGAAATTTTTGGGATGAGTTTGAATAATATTTATTTTTGGAGGTTTAAGTTTAAACCGATGTTGGAAGGTTTATATTTTATATTTAATAAGTATAAGGAGTATTAGCAAGCGTGATGTCGATGGATGCCAAATATTTTACATTTTATTGTCGGTTGTTCGATTTTTCTCATTTTTGATGTTTTGTTTTAAATGGCGTGTTAAGTCGATTCGGGAGTCGATATTATTATATTTGAGGTACGTTTTAAATTTTTAAAAGTATCTTTATGAAACCCGAGCCCCGTAAGTACTTTCAAAATTGACTAATAGTTATTTCCCGCTTTTTAGCTAACTATTTTCATTCTTAGCCATAACTATTGCAAAATAACAACATTGGTCCCTCAACCACCATATATAAGCCAAGATTTTTCACACACTCAACATAATTCCACTAACTCAAAAATTGTTTTTCTCTCTCTCTTCTCCTCTCATCTTGCCATGAACCCCTCCCACCAAAACACACCCTTTGATAATATTTAACTCAATTTTGAGGATGATCTAAGTAAAAACAACACAAGACACATTATTATAATTGTGAGTAGATCATTTTGGTATAAAAATTATGTACATGCAAGAGTTTTCATCTTTTTCAAGTTGGTAGGTGGGAGCTATGATCATGCATGGCATTTTTATGATGATCCATGGTGTTCTTGCTAAAGGTTTTGTTAAAAACTTGATTTCGATTTGAAAGTTTTGCTTTTTATGATGATTCTAATGTTATATTTGATATATGATAATGTTAGGGATATGGGATGATCATATCTATGGTTGGTTTTTACTAAAAATGTGATTTTGTACAAGATTTTGAAAGGCATTTTAAAACAGTAGGTAAACTGTAATTTCGGGAATTTTATGTTGTGATAATGGCTTAACTTATAGCTTAGGGCTGTTGAACATTCTATTAGCTTCGATTTGATATAAAGTAGAGCTTCTAGCTTCAAATGAGCGCGAAGTTATGATGTTTTGTTTATTCGTGTACCGGGAGACGAGTATCGGCACTACATATAGTTGTTGTCGATATTTGGATCGAATTTCGGGGACTACAAATTGAAGTTTTGAAATGCGTCACCTATGTTAATGAAGTGTAAACCTTAGAGGGTGAGTTTATTTTAAAACCCATGTGTCGGTTTTATAAAGGGAGTCGTTTAAAGAAGTTAAAACGGTTGTATGAATTATTAACGTAGACCTGTCCGGATTTTGTAGTTTGAAAATGAGTCGGGTAAAGGACTTTAAAAGTGATTTAAATTGATAAACTTGTTAGAGAACTTTCTATATATAGTAAGTTAGTTTCTCGAGTCGTTTCATAAACGTTTGACGAGTCTAAAAGGGGTAAATAAGCTAGTACATGTAGTATGTGTCGGCGGACTTTGTTAAAAGGGTAAAATGGTAAAGTAAATATATAGAAGAGTGTAATAGAGTTATTTGTATCGTTTTCTCTCGAGTTTATCGTGATTTTATGGGTTTGAGTTTGATATTTTTATGTATGATTTATTTCTCGAGTCATTATTAATGAACGTGCCTTATTCGATAGGTAGCGGTTCTCGTGTTTGAAAGGCATCCTCTATCATCGATGATCATCTCGCTAGATCTCTTATACTAAGGTGAGTCTGTAGCCTCGTTTTTCATGATAGCTACTAAATGTTTTATTACCCGCGAGGGGGATACATTCTATTTGAAAATAAATGAACACAAGTCATGAGTAATTGTTGGACCCGGATGTTGCCTAAGTTTTTTACATTGTATTGAGTACCTTGTTGCTAAAGACCCTAAATTCACGAGCCGTTAACTATCTTCTGACTTGATGTTGTGAGTCGGGAATAGCCGATTATTCTAATGATAGTACTATTGGGTTGACCACCCTATCTGAGACCAGGTCATTACGTTGAGTAACCTCTGGGAAGGATAATTTACGGGAATAAGAATGTGGTATTCTAGCAACAGATACCCTAGAGGAGCAATAGATTTTATTCTAGTCATGTCAGCATTTGGCGTGGGTGACTATTTGGTTAAGGGGTCGGTGTCATGAGCTTAAATACAGTGTTTTGCCTTGAATGTAGATTGTGTGTACGACAATTCTATAAATGATTATGATTTATTTTCTTCTTGTGTTCAAATATGATTTGATAAACCTATAGACTCACTCAACATTATTGTTGACTCATTTTAGCATGTGTTTCAGGTAATAGGAAGTGATGGAATACGGAGCTTTGTTATGGAGGTTGTGGTCTGGCTTTTGGAAGAATGTTGGTCTAAAAACTATTTCTATCCTTTTACTATTGAACAACTTGTCATATGTTTGGTTACTGTACTAACCTTATGTTGGTTGTTGGTCGAGATCCATGGGGACTAAACGCTTTACTCTGTTGTCGTTTTAGTAAAATCTGGGATGAAATTATGTTTTAGACCTATTATGAAAATCTTGTTTATACTTTATGTGTAGACGTCTCTCTTTTGAGTCGTTCAATATACCTTGTGTGATGATGCTTGTGTCTAGCACCCAATTGTGTATCTCCGCTGTGCAATGTAAATTGGGGGTGTTAGAGATTGGTATCAGAGCTACAAGTTATAGAGAACTGGGTCTATTTTGAAAATTGTCCTAAATTATAACTTTGGTGTCGAAAGTATTTATTCTTCAAAAGCACACAACTCCTCTGCAACGCTCCGGTAAGATCACTTTTAGTTTTGTTTTATATTATAGATGTATCCCTCATAACTGAAATGATTTCCCGAGTATTTATTAAGTAAATACTATAATATTGTATTGGAATTATTGAAAGTACGCTGAGTGCTTGTCAGTATCATTTTTTTTGCGAGCATTGCATAAACATAATTTGCATTGTGTTGCATAGCATGGATTACGTATAACATTTGCATAAGCATTGCATACTAATTTTTGTTTTATTAACAATGACCTTAAGTATCCTTGAACCCTTATAATTATAGAAAATGGTTGGTTTACCTCGTGAGGATGGATGGATTGATATGACTAATGTATTGGACGGTGAGGAAGTAGATAACTTTGGTGCTAGTAACGATGAGGAGCCTTATGAGTATTTAGATGATGTAATTTCACCTACTACAATTGGACAGACCGAGTCTGAAGTGATTCAAGGTAGTTATGTTTCTAGGGTTAATATTGTGCCACAGACTGTTCCGGACTGTCAGCGACCTGTTGTACGTTCTTCGAAGCCTAATTGTGATGCTTATATGAGCAGTTTGCATGGGATCACATTTGCTAGGGGTGATGTTCTTGTTGAGTTGAGTAGTGCTGCTAGTGCTCGATCTATTCATGATGGCATAACTATGGTTTATTGTACACGTCCTAGGTCTTATGATGATATTTTCGGGTTTCTCAAGAAGTTTGATAGGTCGTTGTTTCAAAGGTATTTAGTTGAAACCCGTGTGATTAGAAGGTTTGAGAAGAATGAGAAGAGGTTTGTCAGGTTTGTTAGTAGTGTGAAGAGATCAGAGTTTGTTAGAGCAAGGGAAATGGATGAAGTTGTTAGGTTAAGATCTATGGTGTTGAATTTTAGTGGGAAAATTGAAAGGTTACATGAGGAGCAAGAAAGGAATGCAAGGTTGAATGCGTGGGGTTTGCCTATGAGATCTTTTCCTAGTCGAGGTTTAGTGATTCGTGATGTGCCAAGTCAGGTTGAAGCTCAAGTGTTGGTGAAGCCAAGTGAAGGAGGAAGTCGAAAGGGAAAGGAAAAAGTGGAGGAAGATTCTGAGGAAGATGATAGCAGCAGTGATGATGAGACGATGTACAAGAAGCTGCGGGGATCAGATGTTTAGTTCGTTTATGTTGTTTTTATTAGCCTTGTTGTAATAGAACTTATGTAGACTGGTACTGTAGTTTATGATGAAACTTAATGACTTTAAGTTTGTTGTGATGAAGGGTTGTAGTGACATTACTTGTTACAATTTTGTGGAAATTTTCCAATGCAATCCAAATTACCTTCATGACTTATGATTTGTCTTATTAGTTCTTTTGTGAATTGGTTAATGATTCATTGTGGACTGTGTTGTTGGTGCATGTAGTATCCATGTTACATCTTGATAGAGAAATCCTTATTCTTATCTTGATATGAATACTTACTTGTTCTTTTTCTTTTATGGTGACACATGAAGGAGTTGGGAGGCATTTTTCTGACTTTACTAAATTGTTGTTTGGTTAGTTTCCTAAAAACATGCCGCCTAAATTGACGACTGCTACTGTTAATACCATGATTGAGCAAGCTATCGCTAGAGCACTGGAAGCTGAACGTGCTGCGAGGAACCAAGAGGCTGAGAATAGGAATGTTGTTGGTCAGGTTGGAGGGAATGTTGAAAATCTAGTTGCAGGTAATACTGATGAACCAGCGGGAGGAAATGTTGTCGGACAAGTTGGAGGTAATGTTGCTGTTCAGCAAATTCTAAAGGAATGTTCTTATGCTAGTTTCATGAAATGTGGACCTACCCAATTTCGTGGTACTGTTTGTGCTTTGGAATTAAGGAGGTGGATTGAGAAGATTGAAAGTACTTTTGAAATCAGTGGATGTTCAGAAGCCAGTAAGGTGAAATTTGATGCAGCTACTTTTCAGGATGATGCATTAAGCTGGTGGAATAGTCATGTAGCTACTGTGGGATTGGTTGAAACTAATGCTAGAACATGGACTGTGACCAAGGGATCGTTAACTGCTAAGTTTTGTCCTGAGGAAGAGTTAGGTCAGTTGGAGGATGAGTTGAGGCATTTAGTGCTGAGAAACAATGATATTGTGGCTTATACAAGGAGATTCTCTGATTTATGTTTGTTGTGTCCTGATGCTTTTGTTGATGACCGTAAGAAGATGAAACAGTATATCAGAGGTTTATCTAGCAATATCAAGGGAGAGACTACTTCGTCGAAACCCAAGTCATTTGATGAAGTTGTTCAGATGGCTCATGCTTTAATGGATGTAAAGTTGCAGGATCGAAAGGATAGTATTGCTGAAGGGAATAAGAGAAAGTGGGAAGCTGCACACTCAAATCAAGGACAAAACCGTGGTGGTTATCATAACAACAATAACCAAGGACCAAATAGGAATCAGCAATACAATTTGAGGAGGAAAGATGGTGTTCGTGCTGCCATTGGAACTCAAGGTAACAAGGTGAATCCGATGTGTGGTCGGTGTAATCTGTGTCATGTTGGAAATTATCCACCTGCTTGCAACAAGTGTGGGAAGGCCAGACATAAGATGGCAGATTGTAGAAACAAGGGTGTGGCCACTGGATCCAATGCTGTCAAGGTAGTAAATTGTTCTGGATGTGGAGGCCGTAGACATAAGCAAGGGAACTGTCCGAGGGTTGGCATACGACAGGGAGGCAATTTTGTTGCTATTGCTGTTGGGATTGCTGATCCCGCCTATGTCGTGGGAAATGCTAACAAACCTCAAGGGTCGAATGTGGTGACTTGTACGTTCTTACTTGATGCTTGTTATGCTAGTGTGTTATTTGATTCTAGATCTGATAGAATTTTCGTAGATGTTAGATTCAGTCAGCTATTGGATAGAGAACCAGTGAGATTAACAACTAGTTATAAGGTGGAGTTAGCTGATGGTAAGGTTGTAAGCACTAGTTCTATACTAAATGGTTGTTCCTTGAAGTTAGGTAATTATGTGTTTAGTATTGATTTGATGCCCATAGAATTAGAATCTTTTGACATGATTGTTGGAATGGACTGGTTAGTTGGAAATGGTATAGTAATTGTTTATGGAGAAAGATAGTCCAGATACCACTAAGGAATAGGGTATTGACTGTGAAAGGTGATGAATGTACTTCTTGTTTGAGAGTTGTTTCTTGTTTGAAGATGATGAGGTATATAGAAGCAGGTTGTGATGTGTTTCGTGCACAGATAAGTAATGATGGTGTGAATGAAAGGAAATTGGAGGATGTGCCTGTGATTAGAGTGTATCTTGGGTTTTCCCTAAAGATTTCCCAGGATTACCGCCGCATCGTGAAGTGGAGTTTCGTATTGATTTAGTGACGGGAGCTGTGCCTATTACTCGTGCACCATATCGTTTAGCTCCATCTGAGATGAAAGAATTATCTGATCAATTGAAGGAATTGATGGATAAGGGATTTATTAGACCGAGTTTGTCGTCGTGGGGTGCTCCTGTTTTGTTTGTTAGGAAGAAAGATGGTTCTTTTAGAATGTGTATTGATTATCGAGAGCTTAACAAATTGACTGTCAATAATCGATATCCATTGCCGAGGATTGATGATTTGTTTCATCAGTTGCAAGGATCAAGTGTATACTCGAAGATCGATTTGAGGTCTGGGTATCATCAACTGAGGGTTAGGGAAGAAGATATTCCTATAACAACTTTCTGTACTCGATATGGACATTTTGAATTTCAAGTGATGCCTTTTGGGTTAACGAATGCGCCTGATGTATTCATGGATCTGATGAATCGTGTATGCAAGCCGTATTTGGATGAGTTTGTTATCCTATTCATTGATGATATTCTCATTTACTCCAAGAGTGAAGAAGAACATGAGAAGCATTTGAGAACAATTTTGGAATTGTTGAAGAAAGAGAAGTTGTATGCAAAATTCTCTAAGTGTGAATTTTGGTTGAAATCAGTGCAATTTCTGGGGCACGTGATTGATAGTGAAGGTGTTAGTGTGGATCCTGCTAAGAATGAGGCAATTAAAGATTGGTCAGTGCCGACGACGCCGACTGAAGTTCGCCAATTTCTTGGTTTAGCTGGGTATTATAGAAGGTTTATTGAGAAGTTTTCACTAATTTCTAAGCCATTGTCCAAGCTTACTGAAAAGAATAGAGTGTTTGAATGGGGATTGGAAGAGGAATCTGCCTTTAGTACGTTAAAGGATAAGTTGTGTTTTGCGCCGATATTGTCTTTGCCAGAAGGATTTGAGGATTTTGTAGTGTATTGTGACGCGTCTCATAAAGGATTTGGAGTTGTGTTGATGCAAAGGGAGAAAGTAATAGCATATGCATCGAGACAATTGAGGAAGCATGAAGAGAATGACACTACTCATGATTTAGAACTTGGGGCTGTGATTTTTGCTTTGAAGTTGTGGAGACACTACTTGTATGGAACAAAGTGTGTGGTTTTCACTGATCATAAGAGTTTGCAATATATTTTGGATCAAAAGGAATTGAATATGAGGCAAAGAAGATGGGTTGAGTTGCTGAGTGATTATGACTGCGAGATTCGTTACCATCCTGGTAAAGCGAATGTGGTAGCTGATGCACTTAGTAAAAAGGAAAGAGATAAGTCTTTAAGAGTTATAGATTTGGCAATGATGGAAAGTGTTGATTTGACAGAAGCGATATTGAAAGCACAAGCTAATGGTTTGAAGGAAGAGAATGTTGAGGCAGAAAATTTGGGTAGAATGTTGAACCATTGTTTGAAGTAAGGTCGAATGGATTGAGGTATTTTGAGAATAGGATTTGGTTACCATTGTGTTCGTCTGAGAAAGGTTCTTTAGGAGTGCGAGATTTGGTGATGAATGAATCTCATAAGTCGAAGTATTCAATACATCCTGGATCGGACAAGATGTATCAAGATCTTAAGAAAGTTTATTGGTGGCCGAATATGAAGGCAGATATAGCACAGTATGTTAATAAGTGCTTAACTTGTGCGAAGGTGAAGGCTGAACATAAGAAATCGTCTGGATTATTAGTGCAACCTGAAATTCCCGGAGTGGAAATAGGAGAAGATTACTATGGATTTTGTGACAGGTTTACCAAGGACTGCTATTGGTTGTGACATGATATGGGTGATTGTAGATAGATTGACTAAGTCTGCTCACTTTTTGCCAATGAAGAAGACGGATAGTATAGAGAGGTTAACAACAGTGTACGTGAAGGAGATTGTTTGTCGACATGGTGTACCTTTGTCGATAATTTCTGATCGTGATAGTAGGTTTACTTCAGAATTTTGGAAGTCTTTGCAGAAAGCGATGGGAACGGAGTTACGTTTGAGTACAGCATATCATCCGGAAACTGATGGACAAAGTGAAAGAACGATTCAAATGTTAGAGGATATGCTTCGTGCGTGTGTGATTGACTTTGGAAATGGTCGGGATAAGCATTTGCCATTGGTTGAATTTTCGTACAATAACAGTTATCATGCTAGTATTAAAGCCGCTCCATTTAAAGCTTTGTAGGGACGTAAGTGTAGATCTCCAGTGTGTTGGAGTGAGGTAGGAGAAAGTCAATTGACTGGGCCTGAAATGATATTTGAGACGACTGAAAAGATTGTGCAAATTAAGAAGCGTTTGTTATCTGTAGGAAGTAGACAAAAGAGTTATGCTGATAACCAAAAGAAACCGTTGGAATTTGAAGTAGGAGACATGGTTATGCTAAAGGTATCTCCATGGAAAGGAGTGATTCGTTTTAGAAAGGGAGGAAAGTTGATCCCGAGATATATTGGACCATTTAAGATTATCCAAAGGATTGGATTGGTGGCTTATAAGTTAGAGTTGCCTGATGAACTTAAGGCTATTCATAATACTTTTCATGTGTCTAATCTGAAGAAGTGTTTAGCAGAAAGGGATGTGGTGATTCCATTGGAGGAAATTCAACTTGATGATAAGTTGCATTTTATAGAGGAACATGTAGAGATTACGGATAGGGAAGTTAAGAAATTGAAGTAAAGTAGGATTCTAAATGTGGAGGTGAGATGGAACTCTAGACGTGGACCAGAGTTTACCTGGGAACGTGAGGATTTCTTTAAGGACAAGTATCCTCATTTGTTTAGGAAAGATTAAGCGCCGCGGACGTCGCTTCTTTTAAGAAGGAGGGGATGTGATAACCCGAAACCGAGGTCATTGCTTAATCTTATTTTACGATTATTTTTGAAATTTTTGGGATGAGTTTGAATAATATTTATTTTTGGAGGTTTAAGTTTAAACCGATGTTGGAAGGTTTATATTTTATATTTAATAAGTATAAGGAGTATTAGCAAGCGTGATGTCGATGGATGCCAAATATTTTACGTTTTATTGTCGGTTGTTCGATTTTTGTCATTTTTGATGTTTTCTTTTAAATGACGTGTTAAGTCGAATCGGGAGTCGATATTATTATATTTGAGGTACGTTTTAAATTTTTAAAAGTATCTTTATGAAACCCGAGCCCCGTAAGTATTTTCAAATTTGACTAATAGTTATTTCCCGCTTTTTAGCTAACTATTTTCATTTTTAGCCATAACTATTGCAAAATTACAACATTAGTCCCTCAACCACCATATATAAGCTAAGATTTTTCACACACACAACATAATTCCACTAACTCAAAAATTGTTTTCTCTCTCTCTTCTCCTCTCATCTTGCCGTGAACCTCTCCCACCAAAACACACCCTTTGATAAATTTTAACTCAATTTTGAGGATGATCTAAGTAAAAAAAAACAAGACCCATTCTTATAATTGTGAGTAGATCATTTTGGTATAAAAATTATGTACATATAAGAGTTTTCATTTTTTCAAGTTGGTAGGTGGGAGCTATGATCATGCATGGCATTTTTATGAGGATCCATTGTGTTCTTGCTAAAAGTTTTGTTAAAAACTTGATTTCGATTTGAAAGTTTTGCTTTTTATGATTATTATAATGTTATATTTGATATATGTTAATGTTAGGGATATGGGATGATCATATCTATGGTTGGTTTTTACTAAAAATGTGATTTTGTACAAGATTTTGAAAGGCATTTTACAACAGTAGGTAAACTGTAATTTCGGGAATTTTATGTTGTGATAATGGCTTAACTAATATCTTAGGGTTGTATATCATTCAATTAGCTTCGATTTGATATAAAGTAGAGCTTCTAGCTTCAAATGAGCGCGAAGTTATGATGTTTTGATTATTCGTGTACCGGGAGACGAGTATCGGCACTACATATAGTTGTTGTCGATATTTGGATCGAATCTCGGGGACTATAAATAGAAGTTTTGAAATGAGTCACGTACTGATAATTAAGTTTAAATCCTTTATTTTAAAACACATGTGTCGGTTTTGTAAACGGAGTCGTTTAAAGAAGTTAAAAAGGTTGTATGAATTATTAACGTAAATCTGTCCGGATTTTGTGCTTTAAAAATGAGTCGGGTAAAGGACTTTAAAAGTGATTTCAATTGATAAACTTGTTAGAGGATTTTCTATATATAGTAAGTTAGTTTCTCGAGTCGTTTCATAAACGTTTGACGAGTCTAAAAGGGGTAAATAAGCTAGTACATGTAGTATTTGCCGGCGGACTTTGTTAAAAGTGTAAAATGGTAAACTAAATATATAGAAGAGTGTAATAGAGTTATTTGTATCATTTTCTCTCGAGTTTATCGTGATTTATGAGTTTGATTTTGATATTGTTATGTATCATTTATTTCTCGAGTCATTATCAATGAACGCGCCTTATTTGATAGGTAGCGGTTCTCATGTTCGAAAGGCATCCTCTATCATCGATGATCATCTCGCTAGATCTCTTATACTAAGGTGAGTATGTAGCTGTAAAATCCATGATTTTATGTAATGGATTTCCACCCAATAATCCTAGAACACAAACTCATATGTTACACTTCTATGGGTCATGTGTGAACTTGTCTAACATGTACATATACTTGCACATACACACTAGTTGAGATAAGACTCATAATGTAAACCTTGTACATACAACTAGGAATAACAAGTGGTAAGATGTATACTTAATAATGGAAATATTCAACACTTAACAAAAACTTGAAAAACATACCACACCATTTACATGTAGCCGTATATATGTATGTATGCTTATTATAGGCATCTCTAAACTTCCTTGAACTAGCCCAAGACTATACTCCTTAGGTACTAGCCCAACATGAGCCCAAGCCAAAGCCCATTACCCCCCCCCCCCTTTTGGCTAGCGAGACACGGCACCCCATATGTGGAAGAAGAAGGGTTGTCTTGGTTTTGGAAAAGCCAACACATGGCACAATGGTTCTTACCAAGGCAATCATGCCTTTTTCACTCACCCTTCTCTCTCCCCTTTAAGCCGAAACACACACATACATTCTCTCAACCTCTCATGCAAACCAAATCTCATTCTCTCTTCATCTCTCTCTCTCAAATCATTCGGCATTAAGCCACAACAATCCAAAGTTGTTCATTAAATCAACTAAATACTTGTCCCATATTAACTATTAATCATTTGGTAGCATCATCATCTTTGGAATCACTATAACAAGCCCTAGCCGAATCCTTAAAGGTCACGACTAGGTTATAGTTAGGGTTTCCATCATCCTCTTTATTAGATCTCTAATCTTCTTGTTCATCTAGATCTTCATTGGTAACTTTTAAGAAAGAAAGGTATACACTACTTGTTCTTCCATTTCTTCATACATGCATCATCATACATCTATAAACACAAGTAAATAACATGTTAAAGATCAAAGTTTGATAAAGCTATGACCATTATAGGTCACGGCATATTTATAAAAATCATGTTCATGATTTAAAAATCTTTAGTAAGAAACACATGCTTTATATTCCATATTTTGAACTAGATTTAAAAACCATATGAGACGTTTTGTAAATTTAAAGGTTGCATGAGTTACAAATCTTGTTTTATGGGACTATGGTTAAAACAATAGTCATAGATCTCATAAAATGGATGTGTGTAACCTAAAAGTCTTGAAGACCATGACCTTAAAGGTCACGGCATAAATGGTTAATGTGTATGTGATTTATGAGTTAAGTTTAAATGATGGAATATGAAATGATACATGTTAAGATGACTATTAAAAATCACAAATACAACTTATGTGTATAAATGTAGCCGTGGGTTACATAGGATTTAAAATGGATTAAATGTACATGCATGTTATTATAAACCATATATCTAATGACAAAGATTAACTTGAGTATGTTGAACATAAAATAAGATTATAGGAACCTTGGGAAGGGACAATATAGCCGTGGGCTATATGTAGTCTCCTTGGAAAAATAGTAACCTTGGAAACATGCATGTAAACTAGATAATCATGATTGTATTTTTTTAAATAATTACAAGACTTAGAAACTAGATATAGTGTTCATCTTGGAAGTACCAATATCTAAAAATATAGCCGTGAGCTATAGATGAATATACATGGATCTATGTTTGATTTTTAGGTCTAGACATAGTTTAGATCTTATTTTGGACTTGTAACTTATTTTTTTTATATGTACATAGTTAGATCTATTGTTGTAACACTTATAAATGTACATGCAACTTAAAAAGGATACTTGACTTATGTTAATAAGCTATAACTAATTATAGCCGTAGGTTATAAGCTCCTACTAGAGCTTATGACTTACTTGTAACCTTATGACACACCTAGATCTAATTTGGTATAAGGTAAGTTTTATTCATTTAGATTGGAAAACTAAATATTAATAAGCTCATAATAAGCTTATAAGAATATCCTAAGTAAAAATATACATAAAATGTAAATTAATGTTAATGGACTAATTAAGTTCATGAAATGTTAATTCAAAACTTAAATGGACCCAATAAGCCCATTTTATAAATTATAGTAACTTAAATGGACCTAGGATCACAATTAGGCCCATTTAACTAATTAAAGGACTTAAAATGTATTAAGCCCAATAGATAATTTAAAGGTCCATTTAAATAAATTAGTGGACTTAAGATATATTTAAGCCCACTAAAATAGCCCATTAGAAGTTTAGCCCATTTAATGAGCCCATATAAAGTTTAAATGTTAAAATGAAAGTTTTTATAGTAAAATATAACTTATAAAAACTTTTTGGATGAAAATGACAATTCACAAAGCTTAAGGACTAAAACCGTGACTTATGAAACTTATTTTGATAAACTAGTAAACACAAGGACTGAAAATGTAAATATACAAAAGTCTAGGGTTTAAATAAAGACTACGCATGGCAAATTAAACCCTAGGGACCATTTTGGGAAGTTATTAAAAGTTATTTTGTCATTCTAAAACCCTAGGGATCATTTTGGCAAAAGTCCGAAACTTAAAGAAGCCCTAGGGGCTGTTTTGTCATTTTAGTAAAGTTACAAAACCTAGATAATACTAGAGGGACCAAATCTGCCATAAGTCGAAACTATAACAAGCCCTAGGTACTAAATATGAAAAATCCGAACGTTTACTTGTTTTAAAATATGGAGGGACTAGTTTGCCATATTCTGAAACATTTCCAAGCCCTAACCCTAAAATCTATTTTTAATTATAATAAAACATAATTAAAATACTTAGACCATAAGAATTGAAGTATAAATTCTTAAGTTTAAATTATTTTATAGATTTTAAAATGATTTGTGGGAACTTTAAAGTTAAAAAAATATTTTATATATATAAATATTTATATTTACTTTAGGAAATAATTGTGTAAACAATTATGAATATGTGTTGTTAATACATGTACTCATATACTTTTAAGAAATAAAATTATGTGAACGCTAATTAAATTAAATATTACTACGTAAATATATTATAAGTAAAACCCCTTATGTTTACTTAAATATAGAATGTGGTTATAAAATTTAACGGGATGTTATTGATACCAGTACTATAAACACAGATTAATATTTTAAGTGAAACATATTTATGTTTACTTAAATGTAAAACTTAATTGTAAAATTGAATGATTACTATAAATACATGTATGTTAACTAATATTAATAGTTAAACATGTGATGTGAACTTAGAAATGAAACTTATATAAATAAGTTAAATGCATATTGATGCTACTTGAACTATGGTTATTTAGATAAATACCATAGTATGAATAAACTGAATAAAATCCGTATAAGCATACATATATGTTATTTGTACTATCTATTAAGAGTGTACTATCTGATTAGGCATAACTTTGGTGTGAGCTTTAATTGTATACCCGTGTTAAACAAGCAACTGCCTACTCCCAGGTGAGTTTACAGCCCCCTATAAACTTTGATAAAACTTTCCCTTTTGGGAAAGAAAATATGCAAACATATATTGGACATGATTGGATTGTATACACTGGATTATGACTGCTTACTATTGAAACTGTTAAATTGTTGTAAATCGCCCAAATGTTATAAATAGATCTATTAGGGATTGACCATTCCCGTCTGGGTGAGTCATGCTCACTATGCCTTGGCCGGGATAACAGACGTATACCATGTTGGAACTAGAATGGGTGTCTTTTTGTAAGACACTACGTCCTCATCTGTTGAGGACTACGGGGTTAAGCTTCAGTTTCTAATAATAAACAAATGTTATTTACATTTTAGTAAGAATGCTTTGTGCATTATTACTTTTATGATTATTGTATGTCCAAACTAATTAATAGTTAAAATCTGTAAATTAACCAACTATATGTTGACCCGCTAGTATGTTTTTCATAGGAATATGAAGTTAGTACGTGGTGTGGGCATGGTCTCCAGCATCTTAGAAATATGCATCATAGGACTCGTCAGGGGTTCTATTTGGGAAACTCAAAGAAACACTCATCACCATGTTTAAGACAATTTTTATTTATTTGTTTAAATAAACATGTAATATGTTTTGACTAACTCTTTATCTTATGCTCTATGGACTATATGCTATCGATCCACCCTTGTGACATCTCCGTGGATATTTCCGCATATTTTGACCCTACCCGGGGTGTCACAGATAATGGTATCAGAGCATTAGTTATAGAGAACCAGATAAATTTTTAAATAAAATAAAAATAGAAATGATTTTTCTTTTAATTAAAACTGGACTAGAACTTATAAAAATCTTTTTGGGATTTTATTTTGGGACCGTATTAGTTAAGCATATAGATCTTAGGGCATGTTATGCTATGTGAACTAATTGTATATATATATATATATATATATATATATATATATATATATATATATATATATATATATATATATATATATATATATATATATATGTTTACTAAACTTGATTGTTAATATTGTTTAATGAGATATTGCTATATGTTAGATGTGCTAAACTTGGAAAATTTTGCACTATATAATAAAGTACTGAAATGAGAATATTAGCAATATTGAACTAAACTTCACACTTACAAATTGATAATGGGCTACTTACATGATAATACATATATATGTATAAGTATGAATATTTGTGACCTCAAAACATTTTAATAATTGTTTAAAAGGGATATATTTCCTAAAGCATGTAATCTAAATAATATTGTTCTTTGTTGTAAGCTCATACTCACTTCAAACTTAAAATGATATTATTTCAGAGCATCATGACCCCGCCTATCGCATCTACGACTCATCTACCCAGAGTACCTCCTACTCCAGTTATTTGTTCATCCCCACTATCGACGTAGTGTGGATGGTTGTCAGCCTCGGATTCAGAGGATGACCCAGCCACCGAAACTGTACTCCCAAAGGACCCATTTTCTATCTCAGCATCAGCCACACCGGCCCCAACCTCTATGGAGGAGGACCGGGTCCCTTCTAGCATACCATCTTCCATGCCTCCGTCCTTTTCATCAGGCTATTTCTCTGGACCCGCGCCCGTCTACACTTATGAGACCGGGGAAGGCTCTGGGGTAGGACGTGTCGATTTGGTCCAGGCCCAGATCTCCGCATTGGCTGCACGCCATGAACGGGAAATATCCGACCTCTGCAGCCAGTTGACAGTTAGTCAACAGAGCCATGTCGTTATCTATGAGCGTATAGACACCCTTTTCCGCACTAGGAGGGAAGACTTCCAGACTGCTAAGGGCATCCAGGCTAAGACGGACGAGGCACTGAAGTGGTTATTGGATGAGAACTACCGCCTCTACCAGCGCATTCAGGTCATGAAGGGTCTGCAGCATCAGGCCCATGCTGCTCTAGCTGCACAGGAGCAGTTATTGTCCATCTTATTTGATCTCGCTACTGTCCGACATGATGGGGTTACTAGGGAGATGGATTATCGCCGAGGAGTCGTCGATAGGCTCCGAAACCAGCTACTGTCTGCACTCCGTACGCTCAAGGAGACCCGAACGACAGTTCGGACTTTGTGGAACACCAGGAGGAATTCTGCAGCCCTACCAGCTCCATCTGCACCTTCAGCCCCGGCATCATCTAGTGGACCATCCAGGCAGGATTGGCATAGACGTACTAGACTTCTTGTATTTCATGATAAGCTCACGGGTTGCATCCCGGCTATCATGACATAGGGCCTTTGTACTTTTATCTCTTGTTCAGCTTTTGTGATGTAATCCTGTACTTTATGTTTTCTTTCTTTTGGGACATGTAACTTTGGGATGTGATGTTTTTAAAGACTGTGTGTATCATTATTTTGGATTAGTCTTGACCGGCCTATGACTTAGATTGTGTTATGCTAAGATGACTGTTAAATTTCTCATGGTAATAACATGTAATCACTCTCTTTATTATATCTGCGGTGCAATAAATTATATTATGAGATCTTAACAGGTTGTCCAAATTTTTTATGAAATCAGTCATAAGTTTCTCCGTGCAAATAATATAAAAACTATACTAATGCTTGAACTAATATTTTCATTTTGTATATGATTATAAACAAATGGTGATTACAAGGTCAAATCCCAATAATGCAACCACTTCCAATGCCGACAATGTTGAATCCCCAGAAGCTACACAAAATGTCATTGCCGCATAATTGCGGGAAATGATAAGTGAAGGCATCATAGCAGTTATGGCAGCCAGAGGAGCTAACCCAAATACAAACAATGATCCAAACTCTGGCGCTCGCAGAAACAACACCAACAGGGGTTGCTCTTACCCTGACTTCTTGAAATGTAAACCCTCATACTACTGAGGTAAAGAAGGAGTTGTTGAATTGATGTAATGGTTTGAAAGACTAGAGACAGTCTTCCGCATCAGTGGTTGTGCTGACGAGAACAGAGTTAAGTTTGCCACGTGCACCCTACTTGAGAGTGCCCTCACCTGGTGGAACTCTGTGGTCGCTATCCTTGGATATGACGCCGCTTATACTCTCACTTGGGCAAACCTCAAGGAAAGAATGAGTGAGAAGTACTGTCCCAGATGTGAAATGAAGAAGTTAGAAGTCGAGCTATGGGATCTCAAGTGTAAGAACAATGATATCATTTGGTACAACCAAAGATTTCAAGAGTTAAGCTTAATGTGAACCAGGATGTTTCCTTTAAGGAGTGACAAGATTGAAAAGTATGTCAGTGGACTCCCTGACAACATTCATGACAGTGTGCTAGCTTCACGACCCACCACTGTGGAAGGTGCCATGGAAATTGCGACTGAGCTGATCAACAAACGAACCCGCAATCTGTCTGAGGGACAAGTAGACAACAAGAGGAAATCCGAAGAGAACACTCGTAGCCAGCACCATCAGCCTTTCAAAAAGCAAAACGTTGGGCATGAAAATGACACTACTCCCACAACCCGCGCCAAGAACTACTCAGGGACAAAGCCTAAGTGTTTAAAGTGCAACTACAATCATGTTGCTGGAGGACATTGTCAAGGGTGCTACAAGTGCGGCCAACAAGGCCATTTTGCTCGCGATTGTCCAACCAATGTTGCCACCCCAGGTCAACCCAACCCCAATCCTGGAAACCACAACAAGGGCAAGTCCAACGCACGAGGGAGTGGAAGTGGGAAACCGGGAAACCGAAACCCCACTGGTGGGAGCGGTAGCTGGCCGAAGAAAGCTGTGGTATGTTACGAGTGTGGAACCCCTGGGCACGTGAGACCTGATTGTCCCAAGAGGTCCAACCAGAAGAAGGACGACAAGGGAGCTCCTTCGCAAGTGTACATGGCCGGCAATGCCTCAACAAACCCAGGCTCCAGCATCGTACCTGGTACGTTCTTACTAAACTAGTGATATACATCTATCTTGTCTAATACATGTGTAGACCAAAGTACTACAAATGTTAAATTTAGGAAGGTAATGGAAATCCCTCCGATAGTTCTAGGCTCCTATTATACTGCGGTATAGTTGACGGAAAAGTTATGATAGTTAAACACCCTCATCCGAGGTTGTTCCTTAAAAACTTTCTGAATCAGCCGTTTTACACCAATCAGATCCTAGAAACCTTGATAACTTTAATATCGTTCTTAGCACAAATTGGCTAGCAAGTAGCATGCAATTATCCCTTATAGCCAAAAATGGGTTTGTGTACCTTGGTGAGATGAAACCTTGATTATACTAGGGAGGCATAACCTCGGTATAGTTAACACTAGATTTAGTGTCATCTCTAGCACCAACGGGCTAAAGAATATTTGGTCCAAGAGTGCCCCGTTTCCCTAAACTGTTTCCTTCCCTGCCTAACCCTGAAGGACACACCCAACCCATAATGGGTGTATTTTGTAGGGTTACTTCCGCCACCTAGACAACCCTAAAACCTGAAAGGCACACCTAACTCACAATGGGTGTACTTTGTAGGGCTACGTTCGGCATCCCCCGTAAGGAGATGATGAATGTCCTATGCTTTTGGACATTCCTCTTTTCTCTTCGGGTCCAATTAGTTCGACAACACCATCACCCACTAGATGCTGGGAGAAGAGAATTCCACTCTTTTGAAGTCAAAATTTATACAAAATTTTGAACCAGTAATAATGAATGCATGACCCTTGTTGCGACACCCTACAAGGCGCATACTTCTTTATTCATGGTATCTTCTTTTATTTCCACCATTTGAGGTACTTCTTTTCTGCGCCCCTCCTACTCAGCCTCACGACAAAGGAAGTAGATTCCTTGCAACCTCATACGCAAAGGCCATCGACAACAGTCTTAACCTCCTTGGTGGGTAGAAAATTTAGTACCATTAACTAATGTTTGTACCTCGCTGCCTAGAGGTAAAGATCGTGAGTCTTTTCTTAAAGCTGCTAATATAGGAAGGGTTAAAGTTAAACATGTTTGTTTTACCTTCAACCCCTAATTTTACATCCGTGGGTATGGAGATATAACTTGTATCTCACCCATGAACAGGATGTAGAATTAGTGCGTCCCCGGATTCCCTAGCGGATGAAACAAGCTGACACGTCCTCCTCATATCAGAAACCATTTGCAATGGGTTTGCCCTCCTAACCAAATCCACAGCGCTAATGGTCCCCTCACAGATTCGGGAAAAGTATGACTACAACACCCCTTGAGAAGCCTGCGCCTATCCATCCACAGCAGCAGTCTCCTTTACTGCTCAATCGGATGTATAGTGCGATCTGGATAAAGATCTCTTTGCTTTCCTCGCCTACCCATCCACAGAAGCAGTCTCCTTTACTGCTCAATCGGATGTATAGTGCGATCTGGATAAAGATCTCTTTGCATTCCTCGCCTACCCATCCACAGTAGCAGTCTCCTTTACTGCTCAATCGGATATATAGTGCAATCTGGATAAAGATCTCTTTGCATTCCTCGCCTACCCATCCCCGGCAGCAGTCTCCTTGACTGCTCAATCGGATGTATAGTACGATCCGGATAAAGATCTCTTTGCATTCCTCGCCTACCCATCTATAGCAGCAGTCTCCTTTACTGATCAATCGGATGTATAGTGCGATCTGGATAAAGATCTCTTTGCATTCCTCGCCTACCCATCCCCAGCAGCAGTCTCCTTTATTGCTCAATCGGATGTATAGTGCGATTCGGATAAAGATCTCTTTGCATTCACTTATGTTCACCTATAATGACAGAAGCTTCCATAAATGCCAGATCAGGCGTATAAGAATAACCTAGGTGTAGACCACTTCGCGTTCATACCGCTATTCGTGCCTGAGAAAGAACCTGAAACAAATCATGTACTTAGAACATCTCTTACTTAAAAGATAACTAGGTTTTTAGTAGCTTTGAGGACAAAGCTAAAATAACGGGGTGGTGCTGTAAAATCCATGATTTTACCATGATTTTATGTAATGGATTTCCACCCAACAATCCTAGAACACAAACTCATATGTTACACTTCTATGGGTCATGTGTGAACTTGTCTAACATGTACATATACTTGCACATACACACTAGTTGAGATAAGACTCATAATGTAAACCTTGTACATACAACTAGGGATAACAAGTGGTAAGATGTATACTTAATATTGGAAATATTCAACACTTAACAAAAACTTGAAAAACATACCACACCATGTACACGTAGCCGTATATATGTATCTATGCTTATTATAGGCATCCCTAAACTTCCTTGAACTAGCCCAAGACTATACTCCTTAGGTACTAGCCCAACATGAGCCCAAGCCAAAGCCCATTACCCCCCTTTTGGATAGCTAGACACGGCACCCCATATGTGGAAGAAGAAGGGTTGTCTTGGTTTTGGAAAAGCCAACACATGACACAATGGTTCTTACCAAGGCAATCATGCCTTTTGCCCTCACCCTTCTCTCTCCCCTTTAAACCGAAACACACACATACATTCTATCAACCTCTCATGCAAACCAAATCTCATTCTCTCTTCATCTCTCTCTCTCAAATCATTCGGCATTAAGCCACAACAATCCAAAGTTGTTCATTAAATCTACTAAATACTTGTCCCATATTAACTATTAATCATTTGGTAGCATCATCATCTTTGGAATCACTATAACAAGCCCTAGCCGAAACCTTAAAGGTCACGGCTTAGTTATAGTTACGGTTTCCATCATCCTCTTGATTGGATCTCTAATCTTCTTGTTCATCTAGATCTTCATTGGTAACTTTTAAGAAAGAAAGGTATACACTACTTGTTCTTCCATTTCTTCATGCATGCATCATCATACATCTATAAACACAACTAAATAACATGTTAAAGATCAAAGTTTGATAAAGCTATGACCATTATAGGTCACGGCATATTTATAAAAATCATGTTCATGAATTAAAAATCTTTAGTAAGAAACACATGCTTTATATTCCATATTTTGAACTAGATTTAAAAACCATATGAGACGTTTTGTAAATCTAAAGGTTGCATGAGTTACAAATCTTGTTTTATGGGACTATGGTTAAACCAATAGTCATAGATCTCATAAAATAGATGTGTGTAACCTAAAAGTCTTGAAGACCATGACCTTAAAGGTCACGGCATAAATGGTTAATGTGTATGTGATTTATGTGTTAAGTTTAAATGATGGAATATGAAATGGTACATGTTAAGATGACTATTAAAAATCACAAATACAAC
The DNA here is from genome assembly GCA_025667525.1 of Glebionis coronaria. Classification (NCBI taxonomy): domain Eukaryota; kingdom Viridiplantae; phylum Streptophyta; class Magnoliopsida; order Asterales; family Asteraceae; genus Glebionis; species Glebionis coronaria. The sequence goes on from CM046875.1 coordinate 292,888,574, forward strand.
TTCTATGTATAAATGTAGCCGTGGGTTACATAGGATTTAAAATGGATTAAATGTACATGCATGCTATTATAAACCATAGATCTAATGACAAAGATTAACTTGATTATGTTGAACATAAAACAAGATTATAGGAACCTTGGGAAGGGACAATATAGCCGTGGGCTATATGTAGTCTCCTTGGAAAAATAGTAACCTTGGAAACATGCATGTAAACTAGATAATCATGATTGTATTTTTTTAGAATAATTACAAGACTTAGAAACTAGATATAGTGTTCATCTTGGAAGTACCAAGATCTAAAAATATAGCCGTGAGCTATAGATGAATATACATGGATCTATGTTTGATTTTTAGGTCTAGACATAGTTTAGATCTTATTTTGGACTTGTAACTTAATTTTTTATATGTACATAGTTAGATCTATTGTTGTAACACTTATAAATGTACATGCAACTTAAAAAGGAGACTTGACTTATGTTAATAAGCTATAACTAATTATAGTTGTAGGTTATAAGCTCCTACTAGAGCTTATGACTTACTTGTAACCTTATGACACACCTTGATCTAATTTGGTATAACACATAAAACAAAAGGTAAGTTTTATTCATTTAGATTGGAAAACTAAATATTAATAAGCTCATAATAAGCTTATAAGAATATCCTAAGTAAAAATATACATAAAATGTAAATTAATGTTAATGGACTAATTAAGTTCATGAAATGTTAATTCAAAACTTAAATGGACCCAATAAGCCCATTTTATAAATTATAGTAACTTAAATATACTTAGGATCACAATTAGGCCCATTTAACTAATTAAAGGACTTAAAAATGTACTAAGCCCAATAGATGATTTAAAGGCCCATTTAAATAAATTAGTGGACTTGAAATATATTTAAGCCCACTAAAATAGCCCATTAGATGTTTAGCCCATTTAATGAGCCCATATAAAGTTTAAATTTTAAAATGAAAGTTTTTATAGTAAAATATAACTTATAAAAACTTTTTGGATGAAAATGACAATTCATAAAGCTTAAGGACTAAAACTGTGACTTATGAAACTTATTTTGATAAACTAGTAAACACAAGGACTGAAAATGTAAATATACAAAAGTCTAGGGTTTAAATAAAGACTACCCGTGGCAAATTAAACCCTAGGGACCATTTTGGGAAGTTATTAAAAGTTATTTTGTCATTCTAAAACCCTAAGGATCATTTTGGCAAAAGTCCAAAACTTAAAGAAGCCCTAGGGGTTGTTTTGTCATTTTAGTAAAGTTACAAAACCTAGATAATACTAGAGGGACCAAATCTGCCATAAGCCGAAACTATAACAAGCCCTAGGTACTAAATATGAAAAATCCGAAAGTTTACTTGTTTTAAAATATGGAGGGACTAGTTTTGCCATATTCCAAAACATTTCCAAGCCCTAACCCTAAAATCTATTTTTAATTATAATAAAACATAATTAAAATACTTAGACCATAAGAATTGAAGTATAAATTCTTAAGTTTAAATTATTTTATAAATTTTAAAATGATTTATGGGAACTTTAAAGTTAAACAAAATATTTTATATATATAATATTTATATTTACTTTAGGAAATAATTGTGTAAACAATTATGAATATGTGTTGTTAATACATGTACTCATATACTTTTAAGAAATAAAATTATGTGAACGCTAATTAAATTAAATATTACTACGTAAATATATTATAAGTAAAACCCCTTATGTTTACTTAAATATAGAACGTGGTTATAAAATTTAACGGGATGTTATTGATACCAGTACTATAAACACAGATTAATATTTTAAGTGAAACATTTTTATGTTTACTTAAATGTAAAACTTAATTGTAAAATTGAATGATTACTATAAATACATGTATGCTAACTAATATTAATAGTTAAACATGTGATGTGAACAAACTTATATAAATAAGTTAAATGAATATGATGCTACTCTAACTATGGTTATTTAGATAAATACCATAGTATGAATAAACTGAATAAAATCCGTATAAGCATACATATATGTTATTTGTACTATCTATTAAGACTGTACTATCTGATTAGGCATAACTTTGGTGTGAGCTTTAAGTGGATACCCGTGTTAAACAAGTAATTGCCTACTCCCAGGTGAGTTTACAGCCCCCTATAAACTTTGATAAAACTTTCCCTTTTTGGGAAAGAAAATATGCAAACGTATATTGGACATGACTGGATTGTATAAACTGGATTATGAATGCTTACTATTGAAACTGTTAAATTGTTGTAAATCGCCCAAATGTTATAAATAGATCTATTAGGGATTGACCATCCCCGTCTGGGTGAGTCATGCTCACTGTGCCTTGGCCGGGACAACAGACGTATACCATGTTGGAACTGGAATTGGTATCTTTTTGTAAGACACTACGTCCTCATCTGTTGAGGACTACGGGGTTAAGCTTCAGTTTCTAATAATAAACAAATGTTATTTACATTTTAGTAAGAATGCTTTGTGCATTATTACTTTTATGATTATTGTATGTCCAAACTAATTAATTGTTAAAATCTGTAAATTCACTAACTATATGTTGACCCGCAAGTATGTTTTGCACAGGAATATGAAGTTAGTACGTGGTGTGTGCATGGTCTCCAGCATCTTAGAAATCTGCATCATAGGACTCGTCAGGGGTTCTATTTGGGAAACTCAAACAAACACTCATCACCATGTTTAAGAAAATTTTTATTTATTTGTTTAAATAAACTATATGTTTTGACTAACTCTTTATCTTATGCTCTATGGACTATATGCTATCGGTCCACCCTTGTGACATCTTCGTGGATATTTCCGCATATTTTGACCCTACCCGGGGTGTCACAGTAGCCTCGTTTTTCATGCTAGCTACTAAATGTTTTATTACCCGCGAGGGGGATACATGCTATTTGAAAATAAATGAACACAAGTCATGAGTAATTGTTGGACCCGAATGTTGCCTAAGTTGTTTACATTGTATTGAGTACCTTGTTGCTAAAGACTCTAAATTCATGAGTCGTTAACTATCTTCTGACTTGATGTTGTGAGTCGGAAATAGTTGTTTATTTTAATGATAGTACTATTGGGTTGACCACCCTATCTGAGACCAGGGCATTACGTTGAGTAACCTCTGGGAAGGATAATTTACGGGAATAAGAATGTGGTATTCTAGCAACTGGTACCCTAGAGGAGCAATGGATTTTATTCTAGTCATGCCAGCATTTGGCGTGGGTGACTATTTGGTTAAGGGGTCGGTGTCATGAGATAAAATACAATGTTTTGCCTTGAATATAGATTCTGTGTACGACAATTCTATAAATGATAATGATTGATTTTCTTCTTGTGTTCTAATATGATTTGATAAACCTTTAGAATCGCTCAACATTATTGTTGACTTGTTTTAGCATGTGTTTCAGGTAATAGGAAGTGATGGAAGATGGAGCTTTGCTGTGGAGGTTGTGGTCTGGCTTTTGGAAGAATGTTGGTCTAAAAACTATTTCTATCCTTTTACTGTTGAACAATTTGTCATATGTTTGTGTACTGTACTAAACTTGTGTTGGTTGTTGGTCGAGATCCTTGGGGACTAAACGCTTTACTCTGGTGTCGTTTTAGTACAATCTAAGATGAAATTATGTTTTAGGCCTATTATGAAAATCTTGTTTATATTTTATAAACGTCTCTCTTTTGAGACGTTCAATATACCTTGTGTGATGATGCTTTTGTCTAGCGCCCAATTGTGTATTTCCGCTGCACAATGTAAATTGGGGGTGTTAGAACTTTAACGACCGTTAAATTAAGAGATAATTACAAACGATCGTTTTGAACTAAAAAGAAAGGAAAAGAAGATTCCAGAACATCCCATGGTGGGGGTGTCGAAGGTCAGTGGAGAGGGTCAAGGGGAAAGGAAAATTTTCTTATTATTTGTTTTTACTTGGGCTACAAGTTTTTTTTTCAAGGCCTATATAAACATCCCCTCATCCTCATTATTCCATACACCTCAATCTCTTTCTCTCCCTCTCTCTTGGCCGATCGCAACACACACCCATAAAGGGTTTGGTGTGGTTTTTTCTTGGTGCTCGGTTTTAGTTCAAATCTAGTCTTAGCCCCTCTCTAGGGTTTTTGGGTAGATTTTCTACAAGCGTTAAAGCTCGGTTTACACATGCTAGAATCAGGGTTAGCTCGTTGTATTACGTGTGTACAAGAACGTAATATAGTCTTACTTTAGACTATATCTTGGTGGTGATCATTATAAACCCAAATTGGTGATTTGTTCTTTATCTTGTGGATTTGCTTTAGCGTAAAGGTATGTAACCCTAATTCAATTAATTATAATTGTTTCATTATTATGATCTTGTTAAATTGCTTCCGCTATGTGTGCTTTGATCTCGTTTAGGGTTTTGTGTAATTGTTATGAACTATATAAAACTTTAGTGGCATCGAGAGCCGTTTTAACATGTTATAATTATCGAAAATCTAAATATTTTTTGACTAATAATTGTTTTGAGTTAACACTACATGTTTTTTAGGTTTTCTTAAAAATTAGGGTTTTGATTTTTAAAATTAGGGTTTTACCGAATTTTATAAAAAAAAGGAATTGTTTTTTAAACCCTAAATTACATGTGAGGTAGTTTTAGATTAAATTGCATGATTAATTGTTATGTCACGTAAATTAAAGTTTACGATCCAAAGAGATTTAATTGTTAAGATTTGAGGGTGGATTCATGATGAACGTGCATGTTTTCATGGATCGCAAAATCGTATGTTTATATGATTTTATGTGCTACTTGCTTTATTTGATTCAATAAATCTTGAATTAAGGAAAACTTGTATATGAATATAAAAACCTAGATTTGATAATTATTGAATAAATTGTATGCATGTAGCTATTTGATTTATTTATTTCACATATAAATTGTTATTATGTGTTTATGATTTAGATCTAAATTACATAAGATTACGTTGATTGGTAAATTGCAATAATAATCTAACGGCCTACTCCTTTTGACAAACTATAAAGTGGGTATAACGCACCGCTGGTCATGTACCCGGTTAAGAAAGGAGGTGTTAAGCCATTAGTCGCTGACCAAATTCCCGGCTCGCCTGTACGTCAAATTGAAATTACCTATGATTATTACTTGCAATTATACCTTAAGGTTGATTTACCACAAATTCGCATCCGAATTCACAATGAATAAGGTTATTGCTTTGTGCTTTAGCCATTAGTATGTTGTGAATAGTTGTGGGTAAATTATTTGATTGGTTGAACCAATACCTCAACATAATTTATGTAGAAATTTAGTCTCGTGAAAAAGTTTACTAAATGTTTTATTAAACTTATGCTATGGAGTTGTATGCATGATTCTCCATACATTGATTTTGACATCAAATTTATACACTTAAAATTTAAGTCGAATGCTACTAATTGACGAACACTTGAAATTACTACGTCATCAAATGAGATTTTTAGAGGATGTTGTAATGGAGAGAAAACTTTCATAGAATGAGAATTCGTATGATGGTTTTATGTTACTCAGATTAGACGACTTAATTAAGTTACTCAGTGAGATCTGGAAACTTAAGGCATTCAGAAAGGATGGAACATGTTTATAATGCAAAACGTTTTTTGGCAATGTAAATCCCTTAAAAATCTAGAAATTAAAAATTGTTTGTCAATTGAATTGTTCGACAAGTCGCTATGTTGAGTACATTCATTACTAGCATATCAACTGATGTAATGGGTCTATGTCAATATAGTTCTAGGATTCAAGGAAAATACTATGGTTTATATACCGGGGTAATTTTATTTTCTTGAAAGTATTTTATTATCGAAAATACTAATATTTCAACTTATTTCTATTGAAATGGCTCAACCTGAAAGTAACACCATAAGTTCTACGTTCAAAACGTTTTTTGATTGTCCTGAACTTACTGGCCCAAACTTCAATGATTGGTACCGCTCACTAAGAATTGTCTTGAGAGTAGCGGGTACTATTGATATATTGACTACTCCCTATCCGGAGGATCTTACTGAAGGAGCTTCTGAAGCGCAAAGGCTTGAACACGCTGCTAATGTTAAGAATCACTCGGAGGTGGCTTGCTTAATGCTAGGAAAAATGGCTCCTCCACTTCAGAAGAAGTATGAGCTATTTTTGCCTAAGCGAATGCTTGATGGGCTCAAGGCTATGTTCGAATAGTCATAAGTTGTGGAGATCTACGACTTAATAGATGCTTTGCATAGCTACAAGCAAACTCCTGGAAAGTCTGTTAGTACCCATTACATAGAGATGAGGGTTTATATGGAACAACTCATTTCACTAGGACAACCCTATGATCATAATATGGCTATCAACTTGATTAATAGGTCCCTTAACAAGGACTTCAATGATTTTGTTCGTAACTATAATATGCATTGCACAGGGAAGACATTTAATGATTTGCATGCAATGCTCATTGACTACGAAAAGGGTTTAAAGGACAAGGCATCTACTTCTACTCCTCCTGTACTAACAATACAAAAGGGTAGAGTAAGTAAGCCAAAACCGCAAGCGAACAAGAAGAAAGGAAAAGGCAAGGGTGATAAGGGCAAGCAAGTTGCGACTTATTCGAAACCTAAGCAGAACTTTGTCAAGAAGAATCAATCTCAGAAGGATGAGACTTGTCACCATTGCAAGGCAAGTGGTCACTGGAAGAGTAATTGCCCTCTTTACCTCGAAGAGTTACGAGAAATAAAGAAGAAGTCTGAGCAGAGCGTTGCAGCTTTAGGTACTTTATTTATGATTGAATTATTCAATTTGACATACAAATTAAATTCCTGGGTATATGATACGGGATGCGGTATTAACATTTGTAATACGCTGCAGGGATTTAATCTGGAAAGGAAGCTATCCTATGGGGAACAATTTTTGCAAGTGGGCAATGGCGCACAAGCGGCGGTTGAAGCTATATGAACATTTAATTTAGTTTTACCTTCGGTTTTAGTACTGATTTTAAATGATTGTCATTATGTACCTACAATTGTTAGGGGTGTTATTTCCTTTTCTTGTTTGTTGAATAATGGATTAGTTCACATTATTGATAATAATGGAATTTCTGTTTGGAAAGATGGTATTTTCTATTCTAATGCAATTTCTATGAATGGTTTGTTTCAAATAGACATGCATGAAAATCAGTCCAAGAATAATAATAAGCTTGTTTTTAGCATGATTAAGAAGAGAAAGTTTGACAATAAATCTTCTTATCTTTGGCATTGTAGACTTGCCCGTATTGGAATGACTTGTATACAAAAGCTTCAACGTGAAGGTCTTTTGGAAAATATTAGTGATGAATCATTTGATAAATGTGTGTCTTGTATCTCTGGAAAGATGACCAAGAAACCTTTTAATATCAATATTGAAAGAGTTACTGATCTACTTGGTTTAATACATACTAATGTGTACGGGCCGCTTACACATTTGTCAAGGAAAGGTGCTAGCCACTTGCTAACATTTACGGATGATTATAGCCGTTATGGTTATGTTTATTTGCTTAAACATAAACATGAGGTATGTGAAACATTCGAAGTGTTTAAAGCAGAAGCAGAACTGCAACTAGGGAAGAAGATTAAAGCTCTTTGTTCTGATAGAGGTGGTGAATATTTAAGTCAAGAGTTTATAGATTATCTAAGTGAGAATGAAATTGTTTAGCATCTTACTTCTCCCTAAAATCCACAACAAAATGGTGTATCTGAAAGGAGAAATCGTACATTATTAGATATGGTGCGATCTATGTTTAATCTTACAACTTTACCTTTATCCTTTTGGGATTATGCCTTAGAATCTGTTGTTCGTATTTTAAATATGGTTCCCACAAAGAAGGTTGATAATACACCATATGAACTATGGCATGGCAAGAAGCCATATTTGTCTTATTCAAAGGTCTGGGGTTGTGAGGCGTATGTGAAACGTGACTCGAGCGATAAACTCCAACAACGATCTATAAAATGTATCTTTGTAGGATACCCTCAGGAAACTATGGGCTACTACTTTTATTATCCACCTGAGAACAAAGTAATTGTTGCTAGGTATGGATACTTCCTAGAAAGTGATCTTGTAAATCAAGAATTCAGTGGGAGAAATTATGATCCTAGAGAGACTCATATAGATACATTACCTTCTAAAAACACTAGCGAAATAATTCCTGTAGAACCAGAAAGTCTGGCGGTTCCACTGGAATTAGTTCCTCTGCGTAGATATGAAAGGATTAAAAACGCTAATAGAAATATATGTCTTAATATAGAGTATGATGATGAAGTAGGGGATCTTGGAGAACCTGCTAATTATAAATCCGCCATGCTTGATCCTGAAAGGGATAAGTGGATGGTTGCTATGGATGAGGAAATGAAATCCATGAAAGTTAATGATGTTTAGATTCTTGTAGATCCACCACCAAATGCTAAAGTAGTGAGACATAAGTGGATACACAAGAAGAAAACCGACATGGACGGTAGAATACAATCCTATAAAGCTCGTTTAGTAGCTAAAGGTTTTACTCAAACTTTTGGCGTAGACTACGAGGAGACATTTTCTCCTGTAGCAGACTTAAGAGCTATTAGGATTCTCATAGCTATAGCAACATACTATGACTATGAGATATGGAAAATGGATGTTAAAACTATCTTCTTGAACGGTAGCTTAGATGAAGACATCTACATGCAACAACCGGAAGGGTATGTTGATCCTAAAAATCCAAAACACGTGTGCAAAATTCAAAGATCTATTTATGGTTTGAAGCAAGCATCACGCCAATGAAATAAACGATTTGATTAATAAATCAAAAAGTTTGGATTTATTCAAAATCGTGATGAGCCATATGTATATCGTAAAGCTAGTGGGAGTGATGTAGTATTTCTAGTCCTATATGTTGGTGACATATTAATCATGGGAAGTAACCTTCCAAGACTTAAAGCTGTTAAGGATTATCTTGGTAAATGTTTTTCTATTAGGATTTAGGAGAAGCTGCATACATTATAAGAATTAAGATCTGTCGAGTTAGGAAAAGACGGTTAATTGGTCTTAGTCAAGATGCTTATATAGATAAGATATTGAAGAAATATAATATGCATAATTCCAAGAAAGGTTTTCAACCTATGGAAGTTAAGCACAATCTCAGTCATGAAATGGACGCATCAACTCCTGAAGAGGAGGCATACATGCAGAAGGTGCCTTACGCTTCGGCTGTAGGATCTATTACGTATGTTGTAAGATACACAATGCCTGATGTGGCGTTTGCTCAAAACTTGGTCAGTAGATACCAACAGAATCCAGGGAAGCTCCACTGGACTGCTGTTAAACATATTCTAAAGTATTTGAGGAGTACGAAAGATATGTTTTTGGTATTTGAAGGGAAACCAAACACAGAACTGAATGTGACAAGTTTTTGTGATGCGTCCTAGGAATGTGATAAAGACGATACGAAGTCTCAGATGGGTTACGTGTTTGTTATCAATGGAGGAGCAGTTGACTGGAAGAGCAAGAAACAGACAACGATTGCAATGCATGCTACTCAATGTAAGTACATGGCTGCATCAGAAGCTGCAATGGAAGCTGTTTGGATTAGAAAGTTTATCGGAGATCTTGGAGTGATGCCTTCAATTAAAGAACCTATTGATATATATTGTGACAATTCTTCTGTAATTATATTCGCCAATGATTATTGAGTCATGAAAGGTGCCAGACACTTTAAGCGTAGACATCACTACATCTGAGAACAAGTTGAAGCTCATGAAATCAAATTAATAAAAGTTCACACAGATGATAACGTAGCATATCCTTTTACTAAGGCTTTGCCTAGACCAAAGGTAGTTAAGCATGCCAAGGCTATTGGGCTGCAACTAGCTAGCGAACTCGTGCAATAAATCTGTGATTAGTATTTGGATAGAGGATGTTAAGACATTATTATTTAGTAAAATAAATATTATATTTCGTTTATTCTTATTTTGTATTATATTTTACATGTTTTAATCCATGAATAAATTGTTATGCTAAATGTGCGTTGTCGATTAATAATATGGGAATATTATTAACTTAAGACAAATCAGAATAGCGATAGAGTATACTTGAAAGTATATTGATCGATTTTGGATGATATTCGATGAATAGAATATTGGACTTATCCCAACTATATTATTTTACTTAGTGGATCTTTGTCATCAAGTAAATCATAAATAGTTATCCTTAGACTTGAGATACCAGGAAACTATTATGAATCTAGTGCATCTCTGTGAAATAATCTAATGCTAAAGTAACTGGCTATAAGGATTATTTTCGAAAGTGTTGCAAAATTCATAAGTTCTGCTTGTAGTCAATATGGAATTTATTTCCTCCAATTTCGTTTTGGAGTTTAATACAACTGGACCCCTCGTGGGATTAGTAAGATGTTTGTGCGGCCGCACCCAAATTTGTTTTGGTAATCTTGCTGAATTTGTGAACGAGAAACAGAATGGTTAATGAAAGGAATGACTGAGATCCATATCCTTATTAACGTTGTATTAGAAATAAAAGGATAATAATAATGATGAATCGTTAAAAGGTTTTATCCAGGAGACCTTACTCAAGTTGTACTAGAGACATTGCTAGTGTAACTAGATGCTCGTCAATGTAATCACGATATTCGAAATATGTCCAAGTGGGAGCTGAAAGTTTATGGACTTATATTTAATAGTCGTGTGATAGGATCGAACTCGAGATTACGGAATTGCACACAATACGTAAAGAGTTAATTTATTTAATAAATATATTTATTAATTTATTTAATAAATATATTTATTATATTTATTAAATTAAACAAAGCTTTAACTTTAACGACCGTTAAATATTAAGAATTAAGTACAAACGATCATTGTGAACTAAAAAGGAAGGAAAAGAAGATTCTGGAACCCCCCATGGTGGGGGTGTCAACGTTCGGTGGAGAGGGACAAGGGGAAAGGAAAATTATCTTTTTATTTGTTTTTACTTGGGATACAAGTTTTTTTTCTAGGCCTATATAAACATCCCCTCATCCTAATTATTCTATACACCTCAATTCTATCTCTCCCTCTCTCTCTTGGCCGATCGCAAGACAAACCCACAAAGGGTTTAGTGTGGTTTTTTCTTGGTGCTCGGTTTTAGTTTAAATCTAGTCATAGCCCTCTCTAGGGTTGTTGGGTAGATTTTCTACAAGCGTTAAAGCTCGGTTTACACGTGCTAGAATCACGGTTAGCTCGTTGTACTACGTGTGTACAAGAACATAATATAGTCTTACTTTAGACTATATCTTGGTGGTGATCGTTATAAACCGGAATTGGTGATTCGTTCTTTATCTTATGGATTTGCTTTAGCGTAAAGGTATGTAACCCTAATTTGATTAATTATAATTGTTTTATTATTATGATCTTGTTAAATCGCTTCCGGTATGTGTGCTTTGATCTCGTTTAGGGGTTTGTGTAATTGGTATGAACTATATAAACCTTCAACAGGGGCAAGCACTCCTACTGCTGAGGTTCCTCATGATTAATATCGCACCATGGAATATTAGAGGTTTGAACTTCTCCCCTAAACAAAATGAGGTTCGGCATGTGATTTTATAAAATTCATTATCTGTATTTGGTATACTAGAGTCGCATGTGGTTGATTCTAATCTGGTGTCTTTATGTGGTCGGGTGTTTAGACATTGGGATTGGACTTTGTTGAAGCATAGTTTGGCTGGGCCGGTTTAACGAATCTCCTGGGCCGTTCGTCATGCTTCCCGGTCCTGAGTGATGCTGCAAACAATAGAAGAACCGGTTAGACGTGAACCCGAGGCCGGAGCCCCAGTGTAAAACCTACATGCTTTTACCATGAATAGTACCCTTAAGATCGTACGTACTAGATTAAAACTTTCCTTTTATAGTATGATTACGTTCACGTATAAGAATTGTAAGTATTACGTACGTGTTAGAACACGATAAGTATTTATTACGTATGAACACACAATAATTATTTTAAACAATAATTAATCACGAACATGCGATCATGAAATCATGAACGTAATTTAATCATGAGCTAATATTATTTACGTATATATGTTTATTACGAACACGAATAAATATATTAAGTCACGGTTAATATTTAACGAGAACACATAAAACACGAACACGACTAAAACTCAGACGAACACTTAAATAATTAGACTCGGAAAAGGTACGGGTACCCCATGTGGGGCCCCCTACTCGCGGCTACACCAAGGAGATGGGCCAAGCCCATCTAATTTTTACTGACAAGGGTTAAGGTGAAATCTTTTGTCATTTTTTTTCACATTACAGTAAAATTACAAAAACCCTAAAAAGATTTTTCTCCTTCTCCTTGCTCTCTCTTTGGCCGCCGCATATACAAGACACAAAGGGGGTGTTCGTTTGATTTTGATCTTGAATTTTGTGCAAGTATTCGTGTGTGTTCATCCTCGTTTGATCCACGCATTCGGTATACCTTTTTAATCCTTTTCTTTTATGTTTTGATTTAATAAATTAAATAAGATCATGATGTTTTTAAAAAGCTAATTAAAAACATTAATTAAACATGTAAATGGTTATGGGGTAAATCAAAACATGGGATTTAGGGGTGTTTGATGTGGCGGGTGCATAAACCGAACCCCCAAGGGGTCTCGGTTTGGCTTATGACCACCACCGAGACCTCATGGTCTCGGTTTGGTGGTGTGGGTCCCACGGCAGCAGCAAACAGGGGAGAACCCCGAAGTCGTTCGGGGTATGGTGTTGATGACGGGTTCGGTTCATGGTTTCTAGTCACGATCCGGTTCATTGTTTATGTTAAGGTTTATGATTTTAATAGTTTTATTTTAAAGATTAAATTAATAAAACATGACATAATTAATTTAATAAACATGACTTAGGTTATAATTTAATTATTAGATCATGGATTTTTAACCTAAGTATTTATATTTTCTAGACCTTATAATTAATTAATTATTAAAAACCATGGTTATAATTAATTAATTAACATGACTTAGGTTATATTATTAATAGTTAATGATACACGTTTTAACCTAAGTATTTAACTTTATTTAATTAAAAACATGATATATTTAATTAAATACTTTTAACCTATTGTTTATTTAAATTACATGTAATAATTAATAAACTATACCTTATATCATTATGACTTAGAAAAATAATCAGAAAACACTTAAGCTTATATAATTAGCTTATTTAACCAGCTTATATCTAATTATGGAAACTTTCTATTTTTAGAAGCTTATTTAATTAAGGCAGCTAATCTATTTATGGAAACTTTCTATTTTTAGAAACTTATCTTTTTAAGCAGTAATTCTATTTTTGGAAACATTTTATTTTTGGAAACTTTCTATTTTTGGAAACTTTCTATTTTTGGAAACTTTCTATTTTTGGTAACTTTCTATTTTTGGAAACTTTCTATTTTAGGAAACCTGTTATTTTTAGAAAGTTACTTATTATTACACAGTAAGTATAATAATACATGAAATACAAGTAATACTTAATCAGAATAGACAGAATATAAGATAAACACAGTTTAAAGCTTAAAACGGTAAAACATGACATGAACGTATAAAATAAGCTAAGACATGACATAAAACCAGTTACGTATTTAGTAATCAGATACTTATACACGTATGTATTTATGTAGCATTAGTGATACCGAAGTAGGACTCTCCTCAGTTCGTCTTCTTCGTTCACTGGACATAAGGTATGGATTCATGTCCTTTCAGTATGGACATTCTTTCCTTATTAGGATTCCCCGTATGCAGCCAACTGTTTTCCCATAGTATAAGTTTATATGTTTGATTGCTTATGTTTAATTAAGAATACCTATAGCTATATACATGCATGACCAGTTTCACCTAGTTATGGAGGTACCATAACCGTAACACTAGACGCATTGGTGTTATGACTTCCCACGGCGAAGTGATTGCTCGTGGCGTCCCTTCAGCTTTTGGCCATATTAATATATTTATCATGTGGGGCGTATGGGTGCATCCTAGTTACATGTTTTCTGCAGATTACTCAGTGTGAATATGGTGTGTGCCTTGCATCCTTCACAAGGAGCTGATCCCTCCTACCCAAACCAGTATATTAAATTAGAGGCAGCCCCTCTAATTTGCATGATGAGGTCACCCCTCCAAGTATTCATGCACGGTGGATTTTCATGACCTATATTTGCTAATGGTAGAATATGTTAAACAGTTTTTATAAGATAAACATAAGGTTTTTCAAACTATAAAACCAGTTTTACCAAGACTTAACCGGGTTATTCAGGACTTAGTTTCTTCCGCTGTTATATGCTTATATGCTTATACTATTCATGCTTTATTGTACATCCGTGCACTGAGCGTATTGCTCAGCCGTTTTCCTTTTCTATGTTCCCAAAACGGCATGTACTCAGGGACGCTCGTAGACTTTAAGCGTACATGCATATGGACTGGAAGCTTTCTAGCCTTTCTTTACTTTATGCATTATCTTTACTTTGATACTCTTGCCATGGACTTAGTCTTTCTTTACTTTGATACTCTTGCCATGGACTGGAAGCTTTCTAGCCTTTCTTTACTTTATGCATATGGACTTAGTCCTTTCATTTACAGTACTTATGTTTGTGTGTGATGAGCTTTACTTTTGGACTACCGATGTTTGATTCCGGTATTTTCCTTTTATGGTCATGTAATGTTTAGACATTTATCATTGTATGCTTTGATGACACGCCATAATTATGCGTGACATTCCATTATCAAAATGGGGTGTTACAATTATGGTATCAGAGCCAAGGCTTCGACCTGTAGGCTCTCAAAATATGACCTGTGATTAGTGGGTAGTCACTATGGTCTTCCTAGAACTGACAGTCGTTTTTCATGCATTCATCATTTTTATGCATACATATATATGTCATTGTCGCAATTTTATGACTAAGTAATGGTTGGTACAGGACTGGCCCTATTTAGTCGCATGTGTTTTATCGAAACTTTTAAATTTGGGACCGACCCATAGGCGTCCCCTCGCCATGTCTTTTATTTTGGGTGAACTGACCATAGGCGTTCACTCTCGAGCATACAAAAGTTTTCATAAAACTGCATCATGCATTCATACACAAATTTTCTTGCATAAATTTTTTCTCTGGATTTATTGGTATAAAAAAAATATTCATGTATATATATTTTACGTTTTGATCTGTTAAGCATATGTTTTATGTTATACTGTCAAATGGTTCTCACACGCAAACAGGAACAACTCAATGCTGCAATGCAAGCTTTGCTTCCTCAACTGAGGAACGACATCAGGGCTGAGGTTCAAGCTGCCAACAATCAGCAGCATAACCAAGCACCTCATCCTCCTCCTCCAGTGAAATTGGCAGTATGGCTGGAGAGATTCAACAAGCTCCGTCCTCGAGCTTTTGAGAAAAAAGATAGCCCCAGTGATGCTGAAAGCTGGTTGGCTCGCATCGAGAAGATTTTCAATGCTATGGGTTGTGACCCCGTGTTCAAGGCGAGGTTGGCATGCTATCGGTTCGAAGGCGGTGTGTTAAATTGGTGGTTAGCGTTGATGCAGTCTGAGGGAGGTGACGATTAGGTGGCTGGTTTGACATAGGCTCAGTTCAAAGATAGGGTGATGGAGCAGTTGTTTCCCAAGGCTGAGCAAGACAAGCTCAAGAGGGAGTACCATGGGATCTGACAAAGAGCTGGGGAGAATAGCAATGAGTTTATGTAGCGCTTTCTTCGCTTAGTTGGTTTCCTTGGTGCAGCAGCAGGTACTCCTGAAGAGCAGGCACACCACTTTAGGTGGGCTCTTCGCACATCGGTCGCAAACAATCTAGTGTGTGCTACGTTTAACACTGTAGCACAAGTGGCCGATGCGGCACGTAAGCTGGAGATGTTGCATGAGAGAGATGAGTTCGGGGAAGCTGAGAGGCCCGACAAGAGGTAAACATTCGAATCCAAGTGGTGACCAATCCGTATTCTTTCCATATATGTCAATTATTCATCTCTTTAAAATGTATCTTCCAGGCAGAAAACTGGGGACCGGTCTCAGCCGGCTACTCAGCAGCAGCCTCATCAGCCCAAGGGAAACGGTCAGACTAACGACCGCTCTGCTATAGATAGGCGTGGCGGTAATGATAATTACCGTAACAACGTCGGACACTCCAACAACAGAAGCTCCTAATACTTACGCAATTTTTTCTTATGATTTCATGTTATAACTCATATTTTGACACTTTAGCAAAACTTCTACCGGGAATCATGGAAACGGTAGGGACCAGAACCAAAGAGGTCCACAGCCTACCCGTCCAGCTATCACTGGTATTCGATCTTACGATTATCCGCATTGTCCTTTATACCCTATTATCATGTCTTATGTAAATGTTTTATCAGGTCCTCAGCCAGCCAGAGCACCTGCTGGAGGATATACTCATCCTCTTTGCTCTACTTGCCACTGTGGGCACCTAGGGCCATGTCGTCGTAACATTGATGCATGCTTCAAGTGTGGTCTTCTTGGCCATATCATGAAGGATTGCCGTAAGGGCGAGATGGAGGGCACATCAGCACATGCTGATACCAAGCCGCCTCCGACCACTGGGCGTGTCTACACGACATCTCGAGACCAGGCTAACAAGTCTGCAGGTACCATCACTGGAATCTTGTATATGTATGGTCAAGCTGCGTGTGTTCTTTTCGATACGGGTGCTACTCACTCGGTCATTTCTACTGCTTATGCTAAGAACATTAGGATGCTCCCCATGCCACTAGAGAATAGACTTACTATTTCCACGCCTTTGAGGGACTCTGTATTAATCACCCATGTATACAAGAGTCTTCCCCTAGAATTTGACGATAAGGTTCGTCCTGTTGACGCACTTCCGCTAGACATGAATGACTTTGACATGATTTTGGGCATGGATTGGCTATCCAAGCATCATGCTACCATAAACTGCCATTCATATCGAGTTATCTTCGGTGATGTTAATGCACCAGAGTACATTCATAACGGGTTCGTACCTGGACGGTCTGTACAAATCATATCTACCCTGCAAACGCGTGCACTACTGTCACATGGCTGCGAGGGTTATCTAGCTATGGTTCAAGACATGGATGCTGAATCTCCATCAATTCAGAATCAACCAATAGTGTCGGAATTCCAAGATGTATTTCCAGAAGAACTTCCGGGCATACCACCTGCACGAGAAGTGGAATTCAATATCGAGCTTATTCCAGGAGCTGAACCAATCTCCAAGGCTCCTTATCGCATGGCTCCCATAGATCTGAAGGAGCTGAAGGATCAACTGCAAGAACTTCTAGAACGAGGTTTCATTCGACCGAGTGCATCTCCATGGGGCACACCGGCCTTATTCGTTAAGAAGAAGGACGGCAGTATGCGTCTTTGCATAGACTATCGCGAGCTCAACAAGATTACTATCTGGAATAGGTATCCACTGCCGCGTATAGACGATCTGTTTGACCAACTCCAAGGGGCCAAACACTTCTCCAAGATTGATCTTAGGTCAGGCTACCATCAGCTACGGGATAAGGAGCAGGACATCGCCAAGACTGCTTTTTGTACCCGCTATGGCCACTACGAGTTCGTAGTTATGCCATTTGGCCTGACAAATGCTCCAGTAGTGTTCATGGACTTGATGAACAGAATCTTCCATGAATTTCTGGACAAGTTCGTCATTGTCTTCATCGATGACATCTTGATTTTCTCAAAGTCAAAGGAGGAACACGAAGACCATCTTCGTACTGTACTACAGATTCTTCGCCAGAAGCAGTTGTATGCTAAATTCTCCAAATGTGAGTTCTGGTTAAACAAGGTGGCATTCCTAGGTCACATTGTATCAGCAGAAGGAATCACTATGGATCCAGCAAAGGTTGAGGCCATTACTAAGTGGCCGAGGCCGACATCAGCAACTGAAGTCCGTAGTTTTTTAGGCTTAGTTGGCTATTACCGTAGGTTCGTGGAGAACTTTTCCCGCTTAGCACTACCATTGACCAAACTGATACGGAAAGGGGAGAAATTCGTCTGGACTAAAGAACGAGAGAAGAGCTTTGAAGACCTGAAGCAGAAGCTAGTATCTGCACCTATTCTTACTCTCCCATCTGGTACGGGTGGATTTCAAATCTATAGTGATGCATCAGGGAACGGACTTGTTTGTGTTCTCATGCAACATGGGAAAGTGATTGCGTACGCTTCACGGCAGCTTAAGCCTTATGAAGAAAATTACCCTACGCATGACTTGGAACTTGCTGCAGTCGTGTTTGCATTGAAGATATGGAGACACTACCTATATGGAGAATCATGAGACATTTTCACGGACCACAAGAGCTTGAAGTATATCTTCACTCAACGTGAATTGAACATGAGGCAAAGAAGATGGTTAGAGTTGTTGAAGGATTATCACATTAATATACAGTATCATACCGGAAAGGCAAATGTAGTAGCAGATGCTCTTAGCAGGAAGTCCGGAATGATCGACGGCATTAATATTGAGGAGGAAATCATAAGAGACTTTGAGCGAATAGACATCGAGATCATGGTACGTAGACAGCACGGTTACTGGGCTAATCTTAGAGTAGAACCCGAGTTACTCTCTAAGATCAAGGAAGCTCAGAAAGATGATGAGAAATCTGGGCGATAGTACAGAATTTGGAGAAACAGACGGAATTCAGAGTAGATGCAGATGGTATCGTATGGCAGGGCACGAGACTTTGTATTCCTGATGACCAAGCACTCCGGGAAGCCTTGTTAGCTGAAGCTCATAGCTCCCCATTCTCTATACATCCTGGTTCGACTAAGATGTACCATGACATCAAGCAATAATTTTGGTGGAGTGGTATGAAATAGGATGTGGCCACTTACGTCTCCAAATGTCTTACCTGCCAGCAGGTTAAGATCGAGCATCAGCGATCTGGCGGTCTCCTTCAACCGTTAGATATTCCAGAGTGGAAGTGGGACAAAATCACCATGGATCTTGTTACTGGTCTTCCGCCTACCAAGAGGAAGCATTATGCAATTTGGGTTATCGTTGATCGACTTACCAAATCAGCTCATTTCTTACCGATCCGCAAGGAAGATCTGGTAAGTAAACTCGCCGATACGTATAGAAGAGAGATCATGAGACTCCACGGTGCTCCATCCAGCATCGTCTCAGACAGAGATCCTCGTTTCACTTCACGATTTTGGAAGAGTCTGCAGAAAGCTTGGGGTATACAACTTAAGCTTAGCACGGCTTTTCATCCTCAGACGGACGGACAGTCGGAGCGAACGATTCAGACATTAGAAGACATGTTGAGGTCATGTGCGTTGGAATGGACGGGTGATTGGGACGATTACATCTGTTTGGTGGAGTTTGCATACAACAACAGTTGGCACGCAAGTATCAAGTGTGCTCCTTTTGAGATGTTGTATGGCAGAAAGTGTCGCGCCCCAATCTGCTGGGATCAGGTTGGCAAGCAAACACTTGAAGGACCAGAAATCATAGAGATGACCAACGAAAAGATCGCAGTAGCTAAGCAGAAACTTCAGGAAGCACGGTCACGTCAGAAGAGTTACGCCGATAAGCATCGTAGGGACATACATTTTAACGTAGGAGATCACGTTTTCCTTAAGGTTTCGCCGGCACGTGGTGTTAGACGCTTCGGGATTAAAGGGAAGCTCAGTCCTCGTTTCATCGGACCGTTTGATATCATTGAACGAGTCGGTGAAGTATCTTACCGGTTAGCGTTACCTCCGCAGCTTTCGCATGTACACAATGTATTTCATGTGTCCTTACTTAGAGGGTACCAGTATCATCCCCTTTACATGGTTCATTATCCACTGGAACAGATACGTGAAGATCTCACCTTCATAGAAGAACCCGAACGAGTTCTTGACAGACTAGAACGAGTCATGAGAAGGAAGACGATTCCATTCGTCAAAATCCTTTGGAGGGATCATACCGAGCGGGAAGCCACTTGGGAAACAGAGGAGTCTATCCGGGCTTCTTACCCTCATTTCATATTTTGAATTCGGGTATGTTCTTCTTCTTCAGTTTACTTTATCTATAATTCGGGGAAGAATTATTCTTTTTAGGGGGGAAGAGTTGTAAAACCCGCATGCTTTTACCATGAATAGTACCCTTAAGATCGTACGTACTAGATTAAAACTTTCCTTTTATAGTATGATTACGTTCACGTATAAGAATTGTAAGTATTACGTACGTGTTAGAACACGATAAGTATTTATTACGTATGAACACACAATAATTATTTTAAACAATAATTAATCACGAACATGCGATCATGAAATCATGAACGTAATTTAATCACGAGCTAATATTAATTACGTATATATATGTTTATTACAAACAAGAATAAATATAATAAGTCACGGTTAATATTTAACGAGAACACATAAAACACGAACACGACTAAAACTCGGACGAACACTTAAATAATTAGACTCGAAAAAGGTACGGGTACCCCATGTGGGGCCCCCTACCCGCGGCTACACCAAGGAGATGGGCCAAGCCCATCTAATTTTTACTAACAAGGGTTAAGGTGAAATCTTTTATCATTTTTTTCACATTACAGTAAAATTACAAAAACCCTAAAAAGATTTTTCTCCTTCTCCTTGCTCTCTCTTTGGCCGCCACATATATAAGACACAAAGGGGGTGTTCGTTTGATTTTGATCTTGAACTTTTTGCAAGTATTCGTGTGTGTTCATCCTCGTTTGGTCCACGCATTTGGTATACCTTTTTAATCCTTTTCTTTTATGTTTTGATTTAATAAATTAAATAAGATCATGATGTTTTTAAAAAGCTAGTTAAAAACATTAATTAAACATGTAAATGGTTATGGGGTAAATCAAAACATGGGATTTAGGGGTCTTTGATGTGGCCGGCGCCTAAACCGAACCCCCAAGGGGTCTTGGTTTGGCTTATGGACCACCACCGAGACCTCATGGTCTTCGGTTTGGTGGTGTGGGTCCACGGCAGCAGCAAACAGGGGAGAACCCCGAAGTGGTTCGAAGTATGGTGTTGATTACGGGTCTGGTTCATGGTTTCTAGTCATGATCCGGTTCATTGTTTATGTTAAGGTATATGATTTTAATAGTTTTATGTTAAATATTAAATTAATAAAACATGACATAATTAATTTAATAAACATGACTTAGGTTATAATTTAATTATTAGATCATGGATTTTTAACCTAAGTATTTATATTTTCTAGACCTTATAATTAATTAATTATTAAAAACCATGGTTATAATTAATTAATTAACATGACTTAGGTTATATTATTAAAAGTTAATAATACATGTTTTAACCCAATTATTTAACTTTATTTAATTAAAAACATGATATATTTAATTAAATACTTTTAACCTATAGTTTATTTAAATTACATGTAATAACTAATAAACTATACCTTATATCATTATGACTTAGAAAAATAATCAGAAAACACTTAAGCGTATATAATTATCTTATTTAACCAGCTTATATCTAATTATGGAAACTTTCTATTTTTAGAAACTTATTTAATTAAGGCAGCTAATCTATTTATAGAAACTTTCTATTTTTAGAAACTTATCTATTTTAAGCAGTAATTCTATTTTTGGAAACTTTCTATTTTTGGAAACTTTCTATTTTTGGAAACTTTCTATTTTTGGAAACTTTCTATTTTTGGTAACTTTCTATTTTTAGAAACTTTCTATTTTAGGAAACCTTTTATTTTTAGAAAGTTACTTATTATTACACAGTAAGTATAATAATACATGAAATACTAGTAATACTTAATCAGAATAGACAGAATATAAGATAAACACAGTTTAAGCTTAAAACGGTAAAACATGACATGAACGTATAAAATAAGCTAAGACATGACATAAAACCAGTTACGTATTTAGTAATCAGATACTTATACACGTATGTATTTATGTAGCATTAGTGATACCGAAGTAGGACTCTCCTCAGTTCGTCTTCTTCGTTCACTGGATATAAGGTACGGATTCTCGTCCTTTCAGTATGGACATTCTTTCCTTATTAGGATTCCCCGTATGCAGCCAACTGTTTTCCCGTAGTATAAGTTTATATGTTTGATTGCTTATGTTTAATTAAGAATACCTATAGCCATATACATGCATGACCAGTTTCACCTAGTTATGGAGGTACCATAACCATAACACTAGAGGCATTGGTGTTATGACTTCCCCACGGTGGAGTGATTGCACGTGGCTTCCCTTCAGCTTTTAGCCATATTATTATATTTATCATGTGGGGCGTATGGGTACATCCTAGCTACATGTTTTTAGCAGATTACTCAGTGTGAATGTGGTGTGTGCCTTGCATCCTTCACAAGGAGCTGATCCCTCCTACCTAAACCAGTATATTAAATTAGAGGCAGCCCCTCTAATTTGCATGATGAGGTCACCCCTCCAAGTATTCATGCACGGTGGATTTTCATGACCTATATTGGCTAATGGTAGAATATGTTAAACAGTTTTTATAAGATAAACATAAGGCTTTTCAAACTATAAAACCAGTTTTACCAAGACTTAACCGGGTTATTCGGGACTTAGTTTCTTCCGCTGTTATGTGCTTATATGCTTATACTATTCATGCTTTATTGTACATCCGTGCACAGAGCGTATTGCTCAGCCATTTTCCTTTTCTATATTCCCAAAACGGCAGGTACTCAGGGACGCTCGTAGACTTTAAGCGTACGTGCATATGGACTGGAAGCTTTCTAGCCTTTCTTTACTTTATGCATTATCTTTACTTTGATACTCTTGCGATGGACATTGTTTAGTCCTTTCATTTACAGTACTTATGTTTGTGTGTGATGAGCTTTACTTTTGGACTACCGATGTTTGATTCCGGTATTTTCCTTTTATGGTCATGTGATGTTTAGACATTTATCCTTGTATGCTTTGATGACACGCCATAATTTTGTGTGACATTCCATTATCAAAATAGGGTGTTACACCCAGAGTCCACCTCCGACAGTCAAGTCAGTATCGGTGCGATAAATAGTAAAAGTGTGTGGTTAAGAGAGATAACATGATGATGGAATGAGCCCCCTACCCTTGTATTTATAGGAGTAGGGTTTCTTGAAGAATAAGTAAGGTCTATGGGTCGCGGGCATGTTGGGTCGCGGGCCTCCTGGGTCGCGCGTATGTTAGTTCGGGCTTATACCGACTATACGTCGACATGTCCCCGAATTTAGTACGATATGGTTCCTGACCATGTTATGCGACTCATTCATATGTCACGCTCACCAAATAAACGCGTATGGCTTGCTGCTAGCACATCCACGTGGTGGGCTACCTTTAGCAAAAATATGATGAGAAAACTATGCGAATAGTGAGTGCAGCCACTATACGTCATCATGTCCCCTAGTCTAGTATGCGAGGTTTTCACCAAGGTTACTAGACTCTACACCGTATCTGCTACCTGTAAGCGTATCCACGTCAAAAGAAATGGGGAACCTGTATTCGTAAGACGGATGGTTGTGCTAGAATGATTGGTTTCCCGTAATTAAATGGTAAGGACCCCGCAAGAAGAAACCTGTTCTATAGCCCGGGTAACACTGGCATCAGCAAGGTATAATTCTTATTCCTCTCGAATGTGAGGATGATAAGAAGGTTTTGTGAAAGTGTAGGTGGAACCCGTATATTGCATCGTGAATACTTCGAAGGCGTACTTCTTATATCCACTAATGATGCAGCATATTGCGAATATTGCATTCGGCTTAAGGCCAACAGAAGGCGTATATCTATGGCAAGGTGATGCGGAATTTTACATCCGTCTCATGGCCACAACAAAGATATGGACCAACGGAAGACGTACTTCTGTGGCAAAAAGTATGAGCCAGTAGAGGACCTGCTTCCATGGCAAACAATGAGACAGCGGAAGACGTACTTCCGCGGTGAAGATAATAAAATAGTGCGCGGAAGAGCACTTCCACGGCGAAAATAATGTGCACGTGGAAGAATTACTTCCACGGCGAAGATAATGCGTACGTGGAAGAGATGCTTCCACGGCGAAGGGTAATGAGCCCGTGGAAGAATACTTCCACGGCGAAAAATAATCAGCTCGTGGAAGAATACTTCCATGGCAAAAAGTAATCAGCCCGTGGAAGAATGCTTCCACGGCAAATATAATGAGCCAGCGAGAGAGGTATTTCCGTGGCGCACAAATAAGCGTGCATAAGGTGTACTTATGCGTCGAAGGAATAAACCAACAGAAGGTAGACTTCTGCGTCAAATAAATATATCCAAAGAATTCGCGTGACCTGCACGGAATAGCGGTATAGTCATACCCCGGTAGCCCCCCAAGTTTGATAGTGCTACACTCGATTTAGCAGTATTGAACTTAATCAAGTCCTGCTTTGTGTCGCATTAAATTTACAACACGACATGTTTTTTATGAATAATGTAATATCATAAAGTGTCCTTATGGGCGAGGCAGAACTCATTATGTGTGGGCATGCCGCTACTACCATAAGGACGGCCAGGTGACGCTGACCAGTTGTTAGGTGTGCACAAGTGTGTCTTAACAGTCTCAGAGTTTACTGGCTGCATAACTTGCTATTGACGTCTTGATGAGCAAGGGACCTAAAAAGGATACGCGATCCATGGTCGATGGGGTTGCATCCCACTTACTCGACGAGTCTAATTAGTAGGGTAGGCTCGTTCCTCTTATTCCGCCAGGGAACGATAGGTACATGTACAGCCCGTCAGGCTTAAGGTGTCCGGATGTATGGACTAGCATATATATATATATATATATATATATATATATATATACGTATCATAAACAGTCACTTAATATTAGACGTGCACATATTTATCTAGGTATATATTGAAAGATGCAAATATTTACACTGCATAAAATAGTATTCTACATGCTTCAAAATATAAATGTTAAATTACAATCAAATAAGATCATGTCAATGGTATTGTGATACCCCTGTAGCCCCCCAAGTTTAATGGTGCTATATTTACTAGTAATATTAAACTTATATGTAAAGTATCCGAAAAATTTTGAACAAATTTTAACGCTTACCCCTATGGGATATGGCCCACATCGCTTAGGCACCCTAGAAAGGTGGTGGATCCTACCTCAATATAGTGTAGATTTATAAAAGAAAACACAAGGCATGTGTTTATTATAAGATTTAAACTGCGCAGATAAATATGGTGAATATGTATAAAATTCGGTTTAAACTATAATAGGCATAACATGTTGTCAACAAATGGAGAAATGCGTAAGGCATAATCATGACCGAGGTACGGTGATGTTTAGAAAATGCCCAGACGGCAATCCAAAATAATTCGTTTCAACGCGCAGATTACTTGCGACGAAATTTAAACAAAGCAATACACTTGATCGCGCGGATTGCCACGACCAAACTAAATAATACATCCGACGGGCGGACCGCCACGAACGAATTAATAAAATAATATGTATGCTCGTGCGGATCGCAACGACCAAATTAAAATATTATGTTTGATCGCGCGGATCGCAATGACCAAATTAAAATATTATAATACGTTTGGCGCGCACCTCGCAGCGACTAAACAAATAAAATAATACGTTTGGCGTGCGGCTCGCAGCGACTAAACTAAATAAAATAATACGCTTGGCGCGTGGCTTACAGCGACCAAACTAAATAAAATAATATGTTTGGCGCGCGGCTCGCAGCGACCAAACCAAATAAAACGTCCGGACAGGCGAATAACCGCGACCGAACTAAAAAAAATAATATGTTTGGTCGCGCAGATTGCAACAACCAAATTAAAATATTATTTTAATAGGGCGGACTAACGTGAAAGGACGCGACTCACAACTCCAGTTTTTTTTTTTAATAAAATATTCTAAAAACGTGCGGATGCGTGCGGCTGGACGTACATGACCGCGGATAAAGAGGTCGGGTCGTGACATATGCGAAAAATTAAATTAAAAGATATATATAATATCTTTTGCCAATTTTTAAAAGATATGTAATATCTTGTATTGATAAACAAAAAATATTGATAGTATATTTTTTCGGAATATACCTTTTACCCAATTTAAAAGATAACAAATATTTTATTAATAGATAATATCTTTTATTAGTTTGAAATTATAGGTAATATTGTACTACCTATTAAAAAAAATATGCGTAATATATTTATAAAGGTGTATATACCGTAATATACGTTTACCAAATTAAAAGATAAATAATATATTTCAATTAATTTAAAATATATATGCGATGTCTTTTATAAATATATAAAAAATATGACCGGATAGGCGGACTAATGCGAAAGAACGCGGCTTATGACCGAAGTGAAAAAATAAAATATTCTCCAACATGCGGACGGGCGCGGGTGGTCATACCATGACCGCGGTTAAAAAATAAAACAATTTTCGAATGTGTAGACGAGTGCGGATGGACGAACCATGACCGCGAATCACGATATTACCACGTCGGGTCATAACATATACGAAAATATATTTATCAAATCAAAAGATATATGTGTAATATCTCCCTCCCATGTGTAATATCTTTTATAAATATAAAGAATGTTGATAATATTTTAAAATACAAAAGATATAAATAATATCTCTTATTATTTTAAAAAAATAAAAAAATATTGATATATTCTTTTTAATATGTCGTGCGTACTTTTAATACACAAAATGTATGCTAATATTCATCATCATCTATATATATGAGCTATGTGGTAACATCTTTGATCCCTATAAAGATGGATGGCAAGTCGTTTTATGCGCACATGATGCAGTTTAATATATAAAATCAATATATTGTTACTAAAAGTAAGACTTCGTAATCTTAGTACCGCTTTTGTAAACCAATTTTATTCGGTAAATCAAATTTTCCTAAGTTTGACCAAAGGTCACAAGACGTGAAAAAGAACAAGCTCATTTACTAATATAGAATAGGTTTACCAATTAACTGGTGGTTATCTTGTTCATCGCAGTATGAATCAATTTAGTAAATCAAGTCCCTTTTTTTACGCATGTTTTTCTCAATAAATGGTATAAGTGTTTTACATGGCATATATGATTTTTCCAATGACGTAAATTGGGTCTTGCGCATTGATTTTCTCAATAATATGTTATAAGTGCTTTACTCATTCTTTTCTCAATGACGTAAATTGGGCCACCATATATGATTTATACATCAGGTTATACTCATGGCAGGAACAATTGAATGATAAAAAAATAGAAAATATTCAAGATTACCGATTTTGTGCATTGATTTTGCTTTTCGGTGGTATGAAAACACGAAGCAGTATAGTCATGGTCCCACGGATGGCGCCAACTTGTTGAAGCATAGTTTGGCTGGGCCGGTTTAACGACACTCCTGAGCCGTTCATCATGCTTCCCAGTCCTGAGTGATGCTGCAAACAATAGAAGAACCGGTTAGACGTGAACCCGAGGCCGGAGCCCCGTAGTCCACCTCCGACGGTCAAGTCAGTATCGGTGCGATAAATAGTAAAAGTGTGTGGTTAAGAGAGATAACCTGATGATAGAATGAGCTCCCTACCCTTGTATTTATAGGAGTAGGGTTTCTTGAAGAATAAGTAAGGTCTATGGGCCGCGGGCCTGTTGGGTCGCGCGCATGTTAGGTCGGGCTTATACCGACTATACGTCGACAGACTTCTAATGGTAGTGTTTGTTCAAAGGGTGCTCATATAATTCTTGGTTGGAATCATAATGATGTTGATGTGATGGTGATTAATCAGGACGATCAAACAATTCATACTCGGATATGGCTCAAACTTGAAAGAAAGGAGTTGTTTTGCTTCTTTGTTTATGCTCACAATAAGTATATTCAAAGGCGTAGTCTCTGGAATAATCTTGAGATCCATAAGCATTATGTTTATGATAGATCTTGGTGTCTTTTTGGGGATTTTAATGCTACGCTTCAGCTTGGTGACTCGTCGACCGGTTCATCAAGGGTGGATATTGCTATGTGTGAATTTCGGGAATGTGTTGAGAATATTGAGTTGTCGGATATTCATCATGCTGGATTACATTTTACGTCGAATCAGAAGTCGAGGGCCAGTGATGGATTACTTAGAAAGATTGATCGGGTTATAGCTAATTTAGAGTTTGGGTCGTCTTTTGTGGGGGCTCATGTGATATTTAAGCCATATCGTATTTCTGACCATTCCCCGGCTGTCCTTACTATTCCTACAATTAACAAACCGAAACCCAGGCCGTTTAAATTCTTTAATATTTTGGCGCAGCATGTTCGGTTTAAAGAAGTTGTAATGGAGGGCTGGTCTCATCAGGTTTAGCGGGTTTGAAATTTTTAAGGTGACTCAAAAACATAAGCAGTTGAAGAAACCACTTCGAAAGCTTCTTATTGAGAAGGACAATATTCATGAGAATGTTACTAGGCTGCGTTATGAGATTGATAAAATACAGATTGATTTGGATAAAGATCTTAATAATGGTGATTTACGTGAGAAGGAAGCTACGGTGGTGGGGGCGATTAATGAGGCAGTTTTGGTTGAGGAAAGGTTTTTGAAGCAGAAAGCCAAGATTGCTTGATTAAAAGAGGGAGATACTAATTCTGCTTATTTCAGAAAGCTGTTAAGAGTCACATTAGCCGTAGTCGCATTGATATGATGACTTAAGGGGATGGGTGATATGAGTAAAATCTCATATCAATTATATCTATAAAATCCCTAAAACAAAAAGAAAATACCAAACTTTATTGTGATAAAATGGAATTACGGGGTATTCTTTGTTGTTTGTGAAATGTGCAGGTAAAATGATAATATTTTGTGCAATCATGGTTTTCAAGGCTAATTAATGAAGAAAAAGACAAAAGGAGGACCATTTATGTCAAGGCTTCAAAGTTCAAGGGCCTTATTTGTTGATCTCAGAAGATGGAGGGCTAAAGTTGGCATGTGTACAAAGTTATTATGTGATTACAAGAATCTGCCAAAGTTCAAGGAATAATGTTGTCAAGACTTAAAGATTAGTGATCCAATTGAATGAGTTGGAAACCAATCAGAATGCAATATTGGTGGTCACACGGATCAAGCAATCAAAGGCATTTATGGTTGATCTATCATTGGTAGTAGCGTGGGCCATTAATACACTAATCATCAGATTTATAGCGAAGTTCTTATCATTGCAGCAATAAATGGAATAAAGGAGTTATTGCAGCAATTTAATGGGCAAGAGGACAAATGATTAATTGAGCCGAGAAGAGTCAACATCCATTTATGAGACACAACAACATAGGACGCATTTAATGGCTAAGTAGCAATCACCAGGCGTTAATAAAGACCAAGGTTCTAAATAGCGCGCTATAGCGCGCCTTATAGCGTGCTATAGCGTGAAGCGTGGCCTCCACGTTACGAAACAGACTAAAACGTCACCTCTAGGCGTTGCGTGCTAAAAAGCGCCATAAAGCGCGATGTAGCGCGCTATATCGCGTAGCGTGGCACTTTTTTTTAACCGTTTTATAAAATTACAAGAATTGGGCTTATTTACTAGTTTTGACTATTTAGTAGACTTGGGTTTAGTAGTTTTACTATGAGGAAAAATACTTAGGTAACCATTAGCCGATTTTGTTTTATATTTGAATTAAAGTATTGCTCCATTTGTAAAATCGCTATATAATTATTAATTTATAAATATTTTGTGCCGCTATATATCACGCTTCGGAAAATGCCATAGCTTCGCTATAACTTGTGTAGCTTGAAGCTTGACAATGCCGCTACGTTACGCTTCACGCTATTTACAACCTTGATAAAGACTAAATCTCCATAAATACAGTCAATCATTTATGAAATGATGGGTATTTAAAACCCGTTACCCCACCCCCATATAACAACTGAATCCCAATCAACCACCACAACCAGTCACACTCTATAATTTCTTTGATCCAGATCAACAATTACATACTCCAACCAACGTTTGCCACGTGGCAACATTTCATTTGCTGAAACACCTCACCCATGCATCTTCTCACCTATATAAGGATGTTATTTCTTTCATTTTGTACGTAGAAAATTAGTGTGTAAATTTACACACATAATTAGTTAGAAATATAGATAGCAGTTCATATCTTTTCAATAATCATTCCCTCTCATTTTGTGTGTGTGTTTACACACAGTAACGCACACTAGATAGCTTCGAGTTGTTACAATTCAGTTTCAAGTTAGTTGTAAACAGTTACTATCCTCGTGTACTCAAATTCAAAGGTAATAAAATCTCATTCATTTTACTCAAATACCGTTCCAATCCTTATTTCATTCAGAGATTAGTAGAGTTCTTGTTACCGTTGAGTTTCGATTCGAGTTCTTATGATCTCTGTTGGAGACGTGTTCTTGTTAATCGAAGCTTGTGGAAGTGTTTGTTACTGGTGATAGTTAAGCTCTTTATTGGAGTTTTGAAGAAGATGCAAGACTTGGATCTTAACTTTGTGAATTTGAGTTTGATCGAGTGAACTGACATCGATTTCAGCTGTAGCAGTTGGCGTTCCTGTTGGAGATTCATAATAAGTTCGAGTTCGTTTTCAGTCCGAGTAGGAGCGTTTTAAGATTGTTGATAAAGATAGTCGTGATGGATGATTCTTGATCAGATTGATATCGTAGTTAGAATAGATGCAGTTTTAGTTCAAGTTCACGAAGATGTCAAAGTTCGGAAATTAGTTCACATTAGCCTTCAATCGATTGTTAGTTTGGTTCGAGATTAGTTTGTAGAAGTCGATATTGAATCGAGATCTTTAGTTAACGGTGATTGATAATGATGACGTATAGTCCCCAGCCGGGTCATTAACCCGGCCCACGGGTACTGCCCGTATCCGGCCCATCACGGATGGGTGGGAATAATGTTATTTGAGCTTATGGGCTTGGATGAACAGTAACCGCACACACGTGTGCGGCCCATGGCCCGGCATACCCGGTGCAGGGTTAGACAGAATCATACTCCTACTATAATTAGGATTTATCCCAAAGGAGAGGATATTCACTCACCATAATTAGAAGATAACAATCAATCTAAATCTGGTGATTATCCTTGCCTTGGGGCCGAAGCATCAATGACAGCCCATTAGGGTTTCACTGCCTATATAAGGAACCCCCAAGGGTTCCACAAAGGTATTACATTCTACACTCTCAAACTCTCATCCGATTCCTATAACCCTAACCCATTACTTACTCTCACGCCGGAGTCTAATCGTGGGAAACATTCCCACGGTAAGCCTAACGCGTGTTGTTTAGTGTGCAGGATCCCAACCATACGATTCACTTGGTGCAGGAGCCGGAGTCCAGCCAACCCGAATTAAGCCTAACTCGGGTTTAGCAAGGATCACCCAACTTTTGTATCAACAAGTTGGCGCCATCCGTGGGACCATTACACTAAGCTAGAGCAAAAATCTCATCTTGAATCTTCAATGACGAAGGGGCACCCGCAGGGAAATCCCAGGAACACAAATCCTGGAAATCGGAAGTCCCAAGGGGAAGGGATACTAATTCCCAATCAATCCCCTAGCCATCAAGCTGCCGGACCAAACAGCCGGAGTGGTCTTCAGTCCATGGGGGTAACGAGCATGTTCTCCATGACCCCACCACCTACTTCGACCTTGGATAATCCTGATCCAGGGAGTGCGCCCAATCCCCCTAACAAGGAGCCGCGCAGACCATCGACCGAGGAAGAAGTAGAGGTCGAACCACTCAGCGAGGAGGATCTCACTCGAATTCTCACGCAGAAATTTGATAGGATCGTCCCAGGAATTGCATCAACGTTGAATCTAGGGAGGGACCTCCAATCTAGACTCAACTTTGGCAATGCCGGACCAAGCACCTCTTCTCAAACTCAGAGGAAAAGAAGGACACGACCTCAGGAGCGGAGCCTCTTTGAGGAAACTCCCCAACCTAGGAATGTGTTCGAATGCATAGGGGATCGTCTCATTCAGGAACTAATACAGTCCAAAGAAGAGGGAGAGAAGTCCGACGGTTCACCCGAACGACTAGATTTGGAACTGACTAGAACCAACCGCCGCACAAGCGTGTGGGATAGGATGAATACCAGGAAGAAGGCTCCTGGCTCTTTTCATAAGAGCGCCCCTCACCCAAAAGATGGGGCACCACCTCCTTCTCCTGGTCCATCAGGAGAGGACTCGGATGACCATCCACCTAAGCGTCGCCGACCTAGGCGCACTCCTCCACCACCACTAGACAATGAGGAGTACTATGGCGGTCCCTATTACCGAGAGACGGAAGCAGAAGATCTTTCCCAACCGTGGTGTGAACCTAGTCTCACCCGTCCATGGGCAGACCCCAGGGAAGATCCTTTTACTCTCCGCATACGGAATTACTCCGAGGACACGAAACGTCGCATGCCGGCGTGTGTCAAGACTTATGATGGAACTGGTGATCCGGATGATCACCTCAAGATATTTGATACGCAGGCTAAAATTGAGCGATGGCCCATGCCTATATGGTTCCGAATGTTCAATTCAACCTTGATCGGCAATGCTCGTGACTGGTTTGAAGGACTTCCTCCGTGAAGCATTGATAGCTTCACTGAATTACGCACTGCGTTCAAGAATAGTTATACTCGGCGGAAGAAGTATAATAGGGACCCGGTCTCATTGGCAACCGTCAAGCAACGGCCGGGTGAGTCTACGGAAGCCTTCACTGAACGCTTCAATGACGAGTGCACACGCACAAAGACAATGCCAGAACTCCTGAAAATTTCCGACAATATGCATGCCATAACAGACAAGGAATTAATCAGACGTCTCAATGACAAGCGTCCGGAGAGGTATGACGACCTCATGGAAAGGTTCAGAAACTTCATAGAGGGAGAAACCGCGGTTGCCACGACCTATCCTTCAAAAGGAAACAGCTACCGATCGAACGACCAGTCTAGGAGACAGTCGGGCGGTCAAAGCAACCAAAACAATGGTAGGGGCTCATATTACAAGAGCCAAAACAAGGGAGGACGGTCGGACGATAAGTTTACCCCTCTAAAGATGTCCTACCGGGAGATCTTGCTGATGGAAGGGGCTAATTTTCCGAGGCCTCCCCCAATGACGACTCCGCTGGACCGTCGCCAAGGAAATCGTTTCTGTGAATTCCATAACGACAAGGGCCTTGGTACGGAGGAGTGTATCCATCTCAAGAAGCACATTGAGTCACTGATCAAGTCAGGTAAACTCAAGCATTTGGTTATGGATTGGAAGGATGCAAAAGACAACAAGAAGTATGACAAGAAGGATCCCCAAAAGGACAAACCTTCAACTATATACATGATCCAATCCAGATAGCGTCGCACGAGGCAAAAAATTAGTCAAAAATTTTCACGCGGCATGGAAATCTCATTCCCTCCCATCATAGCAAGCGATGTGATTGATGCGCCTCTCACTATTGAGATAAGCATTGGAACACACAATGTTCGTCGCATGTATGTGGATGGAGGGTCATCAGCAGAAGTACTGTACGAACACTGTTTTGTACAGTTACGACCAGAAATAAGAAGCCAATTGGTACCGTCCACGGCGCCGCTCATTGGTTTTAGTGGAGACACCATCTGGCCAATAGGGCAACTGCGTCTGCTTGTAACCATTGGGAACGAAGAGCACTCCACCACGGCATGGATGAACTTTATGGTGATACGCTCACACTCTCCATACAATGGGATCATAGGCAGACCGGGTATCCTGGCCATGTGAGCGGTGCCTTCCACGGCACACGGAATGATCAAATTCCCTGTGGAAGGGGGAATTGTCACCATCTATAACAAAATCGTACCAGCATCCGAGTGTCATGCCGTGACAACAACGGTTCCACCTGTTCCCCCCAAGGACGGATCACCACCTCCCAATTGAAAGGTGGAATCCATCCCGATTACCCGGAACAAGAGGTGTCGATAGGGGGGACACTCTCGGATAATGGCAAGAGGGCCATGTGCTCTCTCTTGAAGGCAAACTTAGATGTATTCGCATGGGAGCCCAAGCATATGACGGGCGTACCGCGCGCGATAGCAGAACATAGGCTCCAGATCCGCCAGGGATACCCACCCGTCAAGCAAAAGAAGCGCGGTCAGGCACCTGAGCGCAACCAAGTGATATTGGATGAGGTATGTAAACTGGTGGATGCGGGTATCATGCGCGAGGTATACTACCATGAGTGGTTATCCAACCCAGTCATGGTCAAAAAGCACGACGGAAGCTGGCGCATGTGCGTGGATTTCATGGATCTGAACAAAGCCTGTCCGCAGGATTGTTACCCGCTGCCAGAGATTGACTGGAAGGTGGAATCTCTATGTGGATATCCCTTTAAGTGCTTCTTAGACGCATATAAAGGATACCACCAGATCCAGATGGCAGAGGAGGACGCAGAGAAGACGGTGTTCCATACTAGTCAGGGGGTATATTGTTATACAAAAATGTCGTTCGGACTAAATAACGCCGGGGCAACATACCAGCGACTTGTTGACAAAGCCTTTGACTCACAGATAGGCCGCAATCTGGAGGTCTATGTGGATGACTTAGTCATCAAAAGTCATACGGAGGATGCACTTCTCCGAGACGTCCAAGAGACGTTTGACACGTTGAGGAGGATTAATATGAAGCTAAATCCAAAGAAATGCACGTTTGGGGCAACAGAAGGAATGTTCCTTGGATATATGATTGATCCAAATGGCATTAAGCCTTGCCCAGAAAAAACAGACGCAGTAATACAGCTACC
Source organism: Glebionis coronaria (assembly GCA_025667525.1). Classification (NCBI taxonomy): domain Eukaryota; kingdom Viridiplantae; phylum Streptophyta; class Magnoliopsida; order Asterales; family Asteraceae; genus Glebionis; species Glebionis coronaria. The sequence continues at coordinate 292,923,333 of CM046875.1, forward strand.
ATCCCTTCAGACACGGAAAGAGGTACAGTCCTTAAATGGGAAGCTGGACGGGCTAAACAGGTTCTTATCAAAGTCCGCAGAGAAGTCACTCCCCCTATTCAAAACACTCAAGAAGTGCATTAAGAAAGGAGACTTCCGGTGGACAAAGGAAGCAGAGGAAGCCTTTGGTCAACTCAAGCAACACCTCGCATCTCTCCCCATGCTAGTATCTCCCCGGCCAAAGGAGGAGCTCGTTATGTATCTATCAGCCACACATGGAGCAATAAGTGCGGTACTCATGACGGATAGGTACACGGTACAAACTCCGGTCTACTTCATAAGTAGAACATTACAAGGGCCGGAGTTGAATTACTCCTCTATGGAAAAATTGGTTTTGGCACTAGTGTTTGCTACAAAACGGTTGCGCCGATACTTTCAGGCGCACTCAATTGTAGCCATTACTGACCAACCAATAAAACAAGTCATCTCTAGACCGGATGTGGCAGGTAGGCTACAAAAGTGGAGCATTCTATTGGGAAAACACAACATATCTTATAGACCAAGGACGGCTGTTAAAGGCCAAATCTTGGCGGATTTCTTGATAGAGAAGCCGGATGAAGAAGGACCAATCGTAAAACAAGACGAAACTCCAGCAGAACCATGGGTGTTATTCACGGAAGGATCCTCGTGTACGGATGGGTCAGGAGCTAGTCTCATCCTTACGAATCCGGAAGGAATGGAGTTTACGTACGCCCTTCGCTTTGAGTTCACAGCCACCAATAATGAGGCAGAATATGAAGCATTGATTGCGGGTTTAAAAATCGCCGCTAGAATGGGAGTCCGCAACCTTGAGGCCTACGTGGACTCACGGCTTGTCGCGAACCACATTCTGGGAGGATATATAGCTAAGGAGGATAACATGTTCCGATACTTGGAGAAAGTGAAGTCACTCATCGCGGCTTTCAGCAAGTTTTCTATCAAGCAGGTACCAAGAGGTGAGAACAAGAAGGCGGACGCTCTTAGCAAGATCGCATCTACTAGTTTCGCCTACTTATCCAAGCAAGTCTTGGTGGAAATACTCAAGGAAAATTCCATAATAGAAGGGGAGGTCGCTGCTATAGTTGAGGAGGACGGACCTACATGGATGACCCCGATCGTCAACTATTTGACTAATGAAACCCTTCCGGATGAGGAAAAAGTGGCACGGCGCATCAGAAGGAAGTCGCAGCACTTCGAGCTTCGAGAAGGTATCCTTTATAAGCGCTCTTTCTTGCAGCCGTGGCTGCGGTGTGTGGGACCACGTCAGGCCACTTACGTGATCAGTGAGATACATGAAGGGTTATGCGGCATGCACGCGGGCCCCCGATCCGTGGTGGCTCGAGCCCTACGCACAGGATATTATTGGCCTACCATGCATAGGGACGCACGCGACATGATTCGCAAGTGCAGTGATTGCCAGGTGCACAGACCAGTGCCGCGACATCCGCAGCAGGAACTTACACCTATTACATCCCCATGGCCATTCTACAAGTGGGGGATCGACATTGCAGGATCATTTCCTGTAGCTGCGGGGGGGAGTCAAGTTCTTGATTGTCGCAATGGACTACTTTACACGTTGGATAGAGGCCAAGGCAGTCAAATCCATCACAGGCAAACAAGTTAAAAAATCTGTTTGGGAGAACATCGTGTGCCGCTTTGGCTTACCAGGAGAAATCATCTCGGACAACGGGAAGCAGTTCGCGGATAATCCATTCAAGGACTGGTGCGCAGCATTGAATATCAAACGGCGCTTCGCGTCTGTTAAGCACCCGCAGACAATGGTCTTGTGGAACGGGCAAATAGAAGCTTGGGAAATGACATCAAGGCACGCTTGGAGGAACGAAGTGCCAAATGGGTGGACGAACTACCACATGTTCTATGGGCGCATAGGACTATGATCAAAACAGCCAACGGGGACACTCATACGCATTGGCCTACGGCACTGAAGCTGTTATACCAGCAGAAATAGGAATGCCTACCATCCGCACGGCGGAGGTTAATGTCGTCACGAACGACGAGCAACTCCGGATCAGTCTGGATTTGTTGGCGGAAAAAAGGGAGATAGCAGCTATCAATGAGGCCAAGTCCAAGGCTAAAATGAAGGCTTATTATGACGCCAAGGTTAAAGGTGTTTCTTTTCGACCGGGAGATTATGTTTTTCGTGCTAACGAAGCAAGTCGAGCGGAGAATACAGGAAAGTTGGGTCCTAAGTGGGAAGACCGTATGAGGTCACGGAAGCCTTAGGACGGGGTGCGTACAAGTTATGTGACATGGATGGCCGCGATCTGGAACGCACATGGAACATCTCCAATCTAAAAAGGTGCTATCTTTGAAAGCTACGGCTTCCGCATGGATACTTCGCTATATCTGGCTTTAATGAAGATCCATGTGCTCCCTCTGTTTTGTTTCTTATGTTTTTTTTCTAGGTTCTTTTTTGTTTTTAGGACTTCCCATTCTTGTTAAAACAAAAAATGTAAACGTTCTAATAAAATGCCGTGGTGCCTAGCTAGCTCCACGACTTGTTTTGTGCAAATTGTTTTTCTTTAGATTTCGTTATAGTCATATGGATTTAATTGTTATTATAATGTGCCATGTCTTATTCATATGCATTCATTCAATACCGTACATGTACAATGTGAAGAACAATGATAATCTTTATGAATCAAGAGGGTTGATATTTTTCTAGAGAGAGAAACTTAGAGAGAGAAGTGAAAGAAACTTGTATTATGAAAAGTAAGAAATGAACAACCAACACCTCTTTCCATGGTGGAAAGAGGTTTAAATACCCCAAGTCCTTAATGGACTTGGGCCTCCGGCCCATGAACATGCTCATGGGTCGGGTTATTTAATAAATGAAACTAAACACTACTACGAGCCTATAACTACACTGTTGGAGTGACCGAGACTTTTTATATACGTAAAACGTATTTCCAACAATCTCCCCCAAAGGGAGGTCACTCCAAATTTACAAAGTCCTAATCTAGCATGTTAGATCTTGTTCTTGAGCTCGTAGTCTTCTTTTATTTCTTTTTCTTCCTTTTGTGAATATGTGTTGAATAATATCAGCCTTTTGCTTGGAACATGTTCTTTTGGCCTTTCACGTGCATTCTTTATTTTCTTGTGATGTTCGCCTCTTTGTGACTTCATGTCCCACACACTTATCCTTTGTTGAAATCTTGAAAGTTTCAGAGTCGATACAACGGAAGACTTTTAGGTCATACTTTCTTAAATTTTCAGGAGTATTTGATGCAAAAGGAATAAGCATGTGAGGACGTCTTCAACAGGTACACCGCAACGCCATCGTCTTCAACAGGTACACAGCAACGCCACCGTCTTCAACAGGTACACAGCAACGCCACCGTCTTCGAATGCAGCAACATAATAAGACACGAATAAAATGGCTTTGACATTTTATTCTAATTCGGTATCATTTTACCTCTGGTCGGTGAAGACCGTTGGACGATATTAGATATCATACCCGTGACGGATAGTTTCAATTAAGTAACTTCCTGACAGGATTTCGCGGGTAAACCCGTTCTCTTTATTCGACCGTCCAAAGCTGACTGCGAACATAAAGAGTGAATCATTTGGATTATAAATCCTTATGATTGAAGCCGTCAATTCATGAAACCTGGAACAAGTGAATTTCAATTAATATATTCACCATCATTGCTTTCCAGTTGTCACAAACTTAATTCAAATTGAATCTTGCTTGTCACCTACCAAGTGCTGTTTGATGTTAACACTAGAAGGATTTCCACTCGTCACTGTGAACACTAAAGAGTGTCACTCTGGTTGTGTTCTGGCAAGATCATACGATAATGCGTAGAGGTATGGAACGAGTTTAAGTTCAATTAAGAATTAAACTACTGTTTCTTTCCAGTTGTCACAAGATTAGTTCTTAAAGAACCGCACGTGTCACCTACCATGAGCTTGTTTGATGTTGGCTCAAGCAGGATTTCCATCTTCACTGTAATACTTGCGTATCACTCGGATGTTCTAGCAATATTACAAGAATACTGCGTAGGACCCATAAAGATCTCTTACTTTTCACAGTGTGTGAAGAAGCAAGGAATAAATGGAAAGTGTCCTAATGAGACTTTTGATGATCTCGTGGCTCTAGACTCGATAGTGCGTTTTGATTTAGTGATCGATGGCTGGAGAGGAGTGCCACCTATTCAATATCAGTCTATTCGGAGTGAATAAACCAATAGATAACGTGTTGATCTCCGTGTGATTAAAACAAATACCTTTTGAGAGATATTTGAGTTAGCTGGGGAGGGTTGTGCATTGCATCACTGGGTCCATGATGGCTTTCTTCAATATCGAGAATCATTAACAAATGATCTCAATAGCATATGTATTGACCCGGTTTCTGCCTAAAGTTGTAAGGAGGGCTTCTTTCTTTACACCCTTATCTTTACAATTCTTTTTCATTCTTCAACCCCTTCAATGCTTACCAATACGTCATTACTAGCACCTTGTTGTGATTGTTCCAGTGCTAGCTTAAGTACTTGGTCGGCATTCAGCTACGTTCACATTCATTCTCCATCTTTCGTAGGACTTCTAGTTCTATCTAGGGAATTGTCCTTGGGAAGATTCCATCGGTTCTGATGAATCATTGGACTAATTCCTATACCTACCACCCTTTTGTCACCATATCCGTCGTGAGTTAAGTGTGTTTTGGGTTGATATAGTCACCATGAAAAATCCTTGAAAATCACTTAAAGCACTTGTGATATTGTAATCAAAGTTTTTGTGCCTTAAGTGTTTTGATCATCAAAAACGCTCCCCCTTAACTTGTGCATTACACATGTTAAGTTGGTTTATCGTTTAAGCCTTTTTCATTGTTTTAGCCAAATATCATTTAGTCTCCTTAATCCCATTTTCTCCCCTTTCCAAAATGTTAACCATCAATATTTTGGATGTTAATGGATTAACCGGTCTTTGGGTAATAAAATGAAATTAGATGTTGGCCAAAGAAAATATTAATGCTCCCCCTCAAGTTAATGAGGGTAAGTTGTAGTGCTTGAGTATGATTTGTTTGAAAGATTTAGAATTTCGAGAGAAATTCTTGAAAAATATCATACTTTTACACTACAACAAGCCACAAAAGCTGATAAAGCCAAAAAGTAACATATTCACAATTATAGACATATGGAGTTGACCTGTTATAAGACGAACCATAATTAATTGGTTCGTTCCGTGAACCGATAGTGAGCTCCATATGGTCGTCCACCGACGAATCATTCTATACTTCGTATCAACTGGCGCTTCCTTAGGAGTTCCTCGATCTTCTTAATCGCGTATGTTGCTCCTCTTTTGCATTGGCTTGTCCAGGTGTACTGGACTGCTGGAAGCGGTAGGTTGACATTGAGAACCGTCAGATCATCTCGAACATGCTTGAGCGTACCATCGTTGAATTTGTGCAGTTCGGAGAATCGCATGTATTGCATGACGCCAGTCTCATTTGGATAAAAGATCCCTGCTTCCGGCGTTGTGGTCCCCATATAAACCTTCTTGTTCTTATGGAAATTACTGAGTGGAGTTGTATGGGGACGTTCCAAGTTTAACTGCTTCTGATAACTCTCCACTCCAAGTTGAAAGTCTTCCACACGATTTTGAATGACGATTTTTCTAGCATATTGTCGAAAGTTGGAACTCAATGCAATGACTATCTCAGATGGTAAATGGTCAACTTTCTCCTGAGCCAATAACAACAGAAGATCTTCGATGTCTTCAAGTTGAAGATACTGGAGATCACTTTCGTCAATTCGGTATTCTTTCTCATCAGTACGTTTGATCACGATTACATTCAAGTAATCATAGCCGAATACAGTCTGAGTGGTTGCTCCTTGAATGCTTTTGATCCTGTGAGTCGAGACAATAAAAGCATGATAGTAGTAATTTTACTACTCTTTAGGAAAAGAGAGCAAAAGTGGCAAGTATTAAGTGTTGGTTTAGGAAAACCAAGCACTAATGACCAAATAAGTTCAAGTTTGTTTCCCAAGGAGGCAAGTGCGTTGTGTAATGAAATGATTATCTCTGTGATTTTATTGTTATGAGAAAAGAAAATAGAAATGGGGTAAGAAGAGAATGACGGTTACGAAGAAGGATTAAGCTAAGACGAAAAAGTCGTTCACGTAAAACCGTAAAAAGCACCAAATTAAAAATTTTAAACCTAAAAATTAATTAAAAGTTAAAACTAAGTCTAAAATAATATAAATAAGAATAAAAATCCAACAAAAATATTTTAAAACCTTTTATTAATTAAATATTCAATTTTAAATGCTAATTAAAGCCCTAAAATTAAATATAACTAACAGAATGTCCAAAATATTATTTTATTGAACTAATAAGTTACTTATATTATTTAAAGACTAAAAAGTATTTTTCCTAAATTTTTAAAACTATTTTTCTATTTTTAAAACACTTAAAACTATTTTTAAACTAAAATAATTATAAAAAATAATAAAATAATGCTAAAAATAATTTGACAATTTTAAAAATCAGGAAATTTCTCTAAAGAACAGTAGAAAAATGAAAAAGTTTGAAAAATATAAAATTTTGCACTAAAAGACAAAAACAGTTTGAAATTAAACCCTAATTAAACTAAATTAATTCTAAAAATTAAATAAAAAGTAAACAGTAAAAACTTTTTGAGCTAAAAATCTTAAAACATTTTTCTAAGTCTATGAAAATTTATGAAACTGAAAAATAATAATTTTTGTCACTAAACGACAAAAACAGAAATTAAAAAGTTAATTAAAATAGCTATTTAATCTAAAAAATATTAAATGAACAGTAAATGAAAAACTAATTAAACTGAAAAATCACAAATAAAATAAGAAAAATAATAAAACTAATTTCAAGACCTAATTCCTAAATTAACCCACAAAAGACAAAAAATCAAAAACCTGATAGTGACATGTGACAAGGTTTTGTCTGGTAGCAAAGCAGTGGTAACAATTGTGCAAGCAGGGGGAACTTTGTTCCCACTGTTAGTGCAAATATTTGGTCAATTGACCAATAAGCTTAGGGAAGCTTATGTGAGAGCTTATCTTGGGCAATAAGGCACCCCCACAACCAGTTGGGTTGTGAGGAGTCAATAAGAACAATAAAAACGCCAAGCACTAAACAAAAAATCACACAAACAAGCCTAATCAAGTGACTGTTGGGGCTAAGATGTTTTTGATGAACAGTAACTCTTGTTTACATACACATGAATGATTTTCAAAGCTTCAAATCTAGCACATAATCCAACCCAATCACATAAAACTGATAGCAAACTCTAGATTATCCTATCATCTAACAATGAACAAGATTTAATGGCAAAAATTACACTAAAGCATGCACAAAAAGGTCTAACTGATTTTTAGCCAGTTTTACCAAACTTGAACATGCAAACTTGTTTTAAACTCTACCAAACTGAAATCCAAATACTGATATTACCTAATAACAACCTAATGAGTGTGTGAAACAGGTTTTTAAACAAGATTTATGTCATTTAACCCAATTTAAACCCTAATCCAAACACCCTCTTAATTTTCAGAAATCACTTTTTTCAAACCAAATGCATAAGAATCTAAACCAAACTCAACTAAACCTATATAAACATGCATAACAATCAATATAAGGCCTAAACAAGCAGATAAAACAAACTCATAAACAGATTCTCACAAATTCATGCAAAATCACATCACAACTTCAAAAACTTCATCCATGGGGTTCAAGGACCATACCTGGCTGAATGCCTTCCAAGGGTTGATTTGGGAGCTTATGAAAGCTTATGAAACTGTAGAGAATGGCTTGTTGTGGGAATCCAAAGTAGGACCCCAAGCCCTAAAAATATCTTCAAACAAAGTGAATGAAATGAAAATGGTGAGACTTGTTTCTTCTTGCCTGCACAAGCACCACAAGAACAAAGACCAAACTTCAAGTTTGGATAAGCTCAAACCACAAGCTTGTCAGGCTTAATGGTTTAGCTTATTCAAACAGTAAGATATGAGGAAAAATAAGATTTTGAGAAAAATATTTGAAAACGGGATTTTTAATTCAAACCAAACTTTGGAAACCTGAAACAACTAGAAATAGCTTATACAAACTTATGTAGCTTATTTGGTTGTCCACCAAATAAGCTGATAAGCCCCTATAACTATCACAGAAAATCAAAATTTTGGTTTAAGTATCCTCTCACCAAAATCTTTATTTTCTTGATAAAACTTAACAAATTCAAAAGTGATAATGGAACTCAGATTGCTTCAATAATAACACCAACTTTTAAAAATAAAAAGGAATTACTTTTAAAATCAAAATACCAACTTTTATAACTTAAAATGGAATTACAATATTTTTTAAAGCAAAATCTGGAACAAGCCCTACTCACATGTTGAGAGGTGCTTAAATACTACTCTAGGAACTATCTAGAATGCCATAAACCCTAGTTACTGAAATTCCACAAAAGCCCTTGGTTTCAAACTTAAAAATCAGTCAACAAGCTCCCATGTGATGGAAAGTGATGGCCAGCTGTATCTTTTGATCTTTGGACGTTAAAATGGTCTTGGGGACCAAGGAAAACGCTTGAACACGTTGATTCTCTGAGGGATTCGTATTTTGCTATTTTTGGTGCAGCAGGGGAACACGGGGGACCCACTTGGAGGTCACGGGGTGGGGATTTTGTTGGTGGGTTTTGGCTAGGGATGGTTAATTATTGATCTGGATAAATTGGGGTAAAACCCCTTTGATTTAAGGTTAATTGGGTCTGGGTTATTCTAGGGTTTATGTGGGATTAAGGATGGGGTTTAATCTGATTTTGGGGGTTAACTTTTTAAGTAAGTGTTTGGGTGGGAAATTAAGGAGGGGTTGACAGGTTTGACCAGTCTAATAAATAAACTGGTGATGGGTTCGGGTAATGGGTTTTTGGACGGGTATTGGGTTGGTTTAAAGGGTAGGGTCGGGTTTAGGTGACGTGTAGGGAGTGTATTGGTGGGGAAAGTTTTGTTGTCTGGCCAGTTTGGCCCCCCAAGTTTCTTGTTTTGTTCAACTTGTAATAAATAGCAAAAACCTTGAATCCCTTTGTTAATAACTTTGCACAAGTTGCTGAATTTGGCCCATCCTAGTTTCAAACTTTTTCCAAGGACCACTCATGTAATTTAATCATTCTTCAAGGGCTAGATATGCATACTCTTGGTAATTTAGGGACCCCAATGTAATTTATGAGTTTTACAAGGGTATAAATTGCCAAGTCTTCCAAAGTTGAGGGACCATTCTTGCCAAATCTTCAAACTTCAAGGACTTGATAGGAAAATCATGATTCGGGTCCGGTTCATTGTGCGGCTTCGTTTCCCGTGTTCGTTTTTTATTGATTCTTGTGATCTTTTTGCCATTTCCTCAATATCCGTACCTAAAATACACAAGCAACAAATACGAGCATATATTTGGCAGTTTTAATGATATTTAATGCATTTTAAGCCCAATTTGGACGATGAGACTATGTATAAAAGCAGTCTCATCACTCCCCCATACTAAACCATTGTCGTGCCCTCACGCAATGCTAGAATAAAGTATCGTAGCATCTCCAAAATTCATTTTTATTCACTTTTATTGAACGATAAACTAGCTACACTACTACTATTACTACTACTTGTGTTTTAGACATAATGTATGATTTTCATCGCAAAATGGGACGTTTAGGTTCATAGAATAAGAACACGTGAATGCTTCGTTAGAAATAATTTCATCGTCCTCGATTTTCACCCCAATTCCATGCCAAGCGTGCAACGAGATCATTGTCATTATAAGTTAGTAATGCTAACACTACTCATATGTCCTAATCACGTACTTATCCTCCCATTATTCCTAAGTTGTATCTCTTATATTTTATTTTGTCTTGAATGTTTCACGAGGATACATTGTTTGACTTATGCGATAATAGAGATTTAGGTCTAAAAATAGAGTCCTAACGGTGTAACCAAGACCATCAAATCAATAACCCCTCCCAATAGACAACGATGTCAAAAAATTAAGTTGACAAGAAGAATCGATAAACACGGTTTTATAACGGTTTTGAACATGAGACTTATTACCAAGACTTTTATACGCCCCCTAACGGAAGGGCCTTATTATCTTTGGTTTACCTCCATCTTTTATTCAACTTTGCCATGAAGCTTTTATTATGACTTCGGTCTTGCCTTGCCTTTTATTATCCGCCTCATCGGTGGTTTTATTAGCCAAAGACGTATATCCTCACGCTAAGGCGAATTTTGGATCTTTAAAGCTTCGAAGATTAAGGCTTGATTCACTTTCAATTTTGCATAGATTTTTCGGCCTTGTGAGCTTCAAATTTTTGCTTAATTTAGGTGAGCACTTGAAATCTTATTATTGGGTGAAGCTTTTGATTATTGGGGTGCCAATACTTCAAAACCGTGACGCTGGCGATACCTTAATGTCTTCCCAATTTAATTACACGGAAGCTACTAGAAAAGACTAGAAACCCAACAATCCCAACTAAACCGCTAAGTCAATATTTATTAAGCAAAAAATATTTACATGCGAAGGGAGAATAAGCAAACAACAAGAACACATGAGTTTTTGAAAGAATACGAGTACTCTACGTTTAGCATAGTAACTTATAATTAACCCTATCATTTCTCGTCCTCATTTAAGAGACTTAGCCTAGTGTGTAGTTAAGGAATCAAAGCTAAGTGCTCAACACGCACGGTCGAGTCAAAAATTACTCTTATTCTCACCATCAGAAAACCTACATTCGTGTCTTCAAACACTTATAAAACATGAGAAAAATTTTAAAATTTGGCCATTTTTAGCCTTATTTTGCAACAAAAACGATAAAAAAAAAGATAAACTTTGGAAAGCGTGAAGGTTTAGCAAGGCAAGTATCTATTCACACCCCCCCCCATACTAAATTTAAACATTGTCCTCAATGTTTCGAGTCTAGGGGTGCGAACACCCCCATACTAGAGACGTAGTCGAATGCCTAATCTAGCATGGAAAGGGTGTAACCTATAAATTAATAGCCGTTTATGAAGTGTGCTAAAAACCTAAGGTTAGAACATCAAAGGATATATCATTTGGATATTGAGAAAGTCTTCAAAGCAAACGATCGAGTGCTCTCATAAAACGAACACGAGACGCTCCAATCGTGAAGATCATGATCTAAGAACCACAATTCATAAACAACCACGGAACAAAGGTTGGAAGGGCACAAATCCCCTCACATTAAACTAATTAGAAAGAAATAATATGTACATGGATAAGCATGGGTTTCCCCCACGAGGCACCTTGTTTTTGATAACCGAGTCAAAAGCTCGACTCGAATCCCCATAAATGTGATCATTTAGGGATAATCATGGTATGGTCAATTTTTAGTGGGGCTTACATAATAAACAAGGACCAAAAACAACCGGTATTAAGGACTAAGTCCTTTGATGGTTCAAAATACCGGGATCGAAGATGGCGTTCTCGTTTTCATTGGAAAAACAAATCGACGCCACTTCATCATGTGCCAAAACAAACCCAAAGGGTTTAAAGAAAATAGATGAGAAGAAATAGAAGGGTGGTACAATGGGTAAGTCATAAAAACCATGAGCTACTCGAGGTAGACTCGCACCAATCAAATAGAAAGATTTTCCATTTATTGCATCGGTGGAAGACCGAGATTTCCCTTTATAAGCAATTACGGGATCAAATATCTCGTCCTCGGTAGAGAAAGGGGAGGGAACATAAGGGGCTTCCCCCACACTAGGTCCACACAAAGCATCGTCAAAAGGTGAAGATGAGCTTGTAGCACTCAAAAACACGAGGTGATGACGGAGTTAGCATTGTAGAAAAATCTTTTAAATCCAATTTATAATCTTTCCCTTTTTCATCTTTTAAACTCTCCTTATGAAAACCCGACTTAATTATGTCAAAAATATTTGGTGTTTCTAAAGCAATGTTAGTCACACTAAAGATTCTCACATTTGAAAACCATTTTGGTTTAGGTGGTGGCAAGTTCTCAAAACGTTTGTCAACAAAGAAAACTTCCCCATCAGGATCAACACATTCATCATCTGAAGTATCATTCGTGATTGGAATCGTCGGCTTAACACTCTTAACCTCCACCGGCGGAGGGTACGGAAAATCGTTTTTATCATCAACTTCTAAAACTCTTTTTGAAATCCTTTTACAAATGTTTTTGATGGGACTAACATTGTTCAAAGACGTGATAGAATACACATGAGAAAGTGTGGAGTTTTGAGTTGCATTTATGACGAGTTCTTCCTCATTGAAACGAAGAGTGATTTTCCTAGCATGCACATCGATAAGTGCTCTCGAGGTATCCAAAAATGATCGACCTAAAATTAGAGGAACTTTAGGATCGATGGGGATGTCAACAACAATAAAGTCTACGGGATAGTAGAACTTTCCAACTTTCACGAAGACGTCCTCGGCTACTCCACAAGCTAGAATCGTAGAATGATCGGCCATCTCGATTGACATTCTTGAAGGAGTGAGATTAGGAAGATTGAGCGACTTAAAAATCTCAAGAGGCATCAAATTAATACTAGCACCAAAATCGTCCAAGGCGTAGCATTCTTCCATATCTTGTATAGCATATGGGATTAAAAACTTGCCGGGATCACCGACTTTTTGAGGTATGCGGCTAAGAAAAACCGATGAACAACTAGACGATTTTTGCAATTTTTCTTTGTTATTCAACATACTTTTAAAGTTCGCGGCAAATCGAGGCATCATGACCAAAGCGTCGGCAAAACTTATATTAAAATGCAAGTCACGAAACATTTTCATAAAGAGTTCAAATTGATAATTATTTCGTTCTTGTGCCTTTTCCTTGTTTCGTCTTGAAGGGTAAGGTAAGGGTAGTGTGGGTTGGGGCATAGGCAAAGGCCTTGGAATCTCGGGTTCCACTATTAGTATTGGTTCAACCGTAGGTGTGGTTTGAGTGGTACTTCGTGGGCTTGGAATTTGCTCCTTTTCTACCACCACCTCGGGTTCTTTCTCTTTTTCCTTCTCCGTAGAAGTACTTGGACGAGAAATGGGTTCTTCGAAAGTTTTACCACTACGAGTAGTAATAACCTTCAATTCTCCTTTCGGGTTAACGATGGTATCACTAGGAAGACCACCCCAAGAAGAAGGTTTACACATGATAGCTTCAAACATTTTTCCCATTCGTTCTTCAAACTTAGATTGCCTAGCATCCACTTTTAACAACTCTTGCTTAATCTCATGTTGACCTTGCTCCATTTTTTGTTGATTTTGTTGGAGTCGTTGAACATTTCCTTCCATTTTATTAGCATGAGTCTTAAGTTCATTAGCAAGTTCGTTTTTAAGCTCGTTTTTCAACTCGGATCTTAAGCTAACCATTTCACGTTGCATATTATCAAACTTAGCATCGTTTGCTTTAGCATAATTCAAAAATTCTCCTTGAAGATTTTTGGTGTGATCATTTTGAAAACCTTGTGTGGTAGTTTGAAAATCACGGTTTTGGTTTTGGTTTGAAATTTGCCCATTTCCACTTTGATAATTACCCTTGTTGTAGTTACGTTGATTGCCTTGATAATTACCACCTTGATTGTTGTTTCGGTAGTTATTGGCATTTTGATTTGGTAGAGCTTGATTTTGGCGGGAACCTTGACCATTTTGGTTATAAGTTCTCGTGGCTACATAAGCACTCGAAGTGTTACCATCCGCGGTAATGCACTCGGAAAGATCATGATCTCCACCACAAGACAAACAACTCTTAGCAACCGCTTTAACCGAATCGGAATTCGAAGCTTCTTGAGCTTTCCAATGGGACATAAGATTAGCAAATCTATCAAAAAACCGATTTTCCTCATTATCTTCATCTTGTAAGGCATTAATGCTACAAGACGATGAGGACGATGACGAACCCAATTTGGCAACACTCGGTGTGTTACGAGGGCTATAAACCTTAGACCTATTCTCAATTATCACCAAAGCTTCCTCAACCGTTTTACACAAAAAATTACCACCCGCGGCGGCATTTAAATAATCCCTTTCATGATCATTAAGTCCATTGTAAAACGTGTCAATTTGATGCAAGTCGGAAAAACCGTGATGAGGACATTCATGTAACATCTCCTTAAACCTATTCCAAGCCGTTGAAAAACTTTCATTAAATTCTTGTGAAAACTTTGAAATCTCGTTTTTCAAGTGCGTAGTCTTAGAGGGCGGAAAAAATTGGTTCACAAACTTAGACACGAGATCCTTCCACGTCAATATAGAATTGGGTGGCTCTTTCTCTAACCAAATTTTAGCGGGCCCCGCTAAGGAATACGGAAAAAGCATCATCTTAATCGAGTCATTCGAGACATCCTTAAACTTGCAAGTGGCGGTAAGACGATTGAATTGGCGGATATGGTTGTGTGGATTGTCCTTCTCATCACCACGGAATTTGTTGTTTTGGATCATCGACAACAAACCCGTTTTCACCTCAAAATTCTCCGCAAGGATAGCTGGAATCACAATAGCCTCTCCATAACCCTTGGTGGGTGCTTGAAGTAACTCCATCATAGTTTGATTCGCCATGGTTGGTGCTTCTCTTACAATGGGTTCGTCAATAGGAGACTCCTCACTAGAAAGATTTGGAGTGGGAGTTTTGTTCTTTCGTTTACGTGCACGTCTTGCTTGATTACGAGTTAGCATAAACGTCACGTACAACGAGGGGACGAGCAAAGAAGATTCTTTTTGGTGTTTTGTATTTTTCAATTTTTTTTTGTGGTTTTTGATTGTTTTTACTTTTTTGGATTTTGGAATTGTATTAGGTAGACAATAATCTACAAATCTCCTCCTTAATCAAATCTCTTGATTAAAGAAGCCTCAAGGAATGAAAACGATCACGTGAAGTGAACGCCTTCGATGACTTTAGAACGTTGGTGGAACGCCAAAACGTTCAGGAGGGTTTAATCAATGGAAACCAAGAAAATATATATGATACTTAGTAATACTTTGGGCGGCAAAACCCTCGATTAGCTCTCAAAATCAAATACTCACAAGCAAGCGGGGAAACTAGGCGGCGCGAAGCACTTAAGAGCCTTTTTCCTTAGGATATATTTTATAATATCCGCCTTATACCCACCTTATAGTTTGTATTTTTCAAGATTAAGCTTCACAAAAGTATTTATCTATTTTTGCCTTTTTCTTTGGTTTGAGATTCGAATACAATGATTGGGTAATGACCTCCCAAGTCAAGGTTGCGATTTCTCACGTATTTGGAGTACTTGTGAATTTATTGTTCTACGTATACACTATAGTAATAGTATTCACACAAAAACCGAAAACCGATAATACGTATTAGTAGAGTGCTACTAATACAAATACTATTTATGGTTAGTATATAAAAACAACAATTCCAATCAAAACACAACATGCCTCCCCGACAGCGGCGCCAAAATGATAGTAGTGATTTTACTACTCTTTAGGAAAAGAGAGCAAAAGTGGCAAGTATTAAGTGTCGGTTTAGGAAAACCAAGCACTAATGACCAAATAAGTTCAAGTTCGTTTCCCAAGGAGGAAAGTGCGTTGTGTAATGAAATGATTATATTTGTGATTTTATTGTTATGAGAAAAGAAAATAGAAATGGGGTAAGAAGAGAATGACGGTTACGAAGACGGATTAAGCTAAGACGAAAAAGTCGTTCACGTAAAACCGTAAAAAGCACCAAATTAAAAATTTTAAACCTAAAAATTAATTAAAAGTTAAAACTAAGTCTAAAATAATATAAATAAGAATAAAAATCCAACAAAAATATTTTAAAACCTTTTATTAATTAAATATTCAATTTTAAATGCTAATTAAAGCCCTAAAATTAAATATAATTAACAGAATGTCCAAAATATTATTTTATTGAACTAATAAGTTACTTATATTATTTAAAGACTAAAAAGTATTTTTCCTAAATTTTCAAAACTATTTTTCTATTTTAAAAACACTTAAAACTATTTTTAAACTAAAATAATTATAAAAAATAATAAAATAATGCTAAAAATAATTTGACAATTTTAAAAATCCTAAATTACTCTAAAGAATAGTAGAAAAATGAAAAAGTTTGAAAAATATAAAATTTTGCACTAAAAGACAAAAATAGTTTGAAATTAAACCCTAATTAAACTAAATTAATTCTAAAAATTAAATAAAAAGTGAACAGTAAAAACTTTTTGAGCTAAAAATCTTAAAACATTTTTCTAAGTCTATGAAAATTTTTGAAACTGAAAAATAATAATTTTTGTCACTAAAAGACAAAAACAGAAATTAAAAAGTTAATTAAAATAGTTATTTAATCTAAAAAATATTAAATGAACAGTAAATGAAAAACTAACTAAACTGAAAAATCACAAATAAAATAAGAAAAATAATAAAACTAATTTCAAGACCTAATGCCTAAATTAACCCACAAAAGACAAAAAATCAAAAACCTGATAGTGACATGTGACAAGGTTTTGTCTGGTAGCAAAGCAGTGGTAACAATTGTGAAAGTAGGGGGAACTTTGTTCCCACTGTTAGTGCAAATATTTGGTCAATTGACCAATAAGCTTAGGGAAGATTATGTGAGAGCTTATCATGGGCAATAAGGCACCCCCACAACCAGTTGGGTTGTGGGGAGTCAATAAGAACAATAAAAACGCCAAGCACTAAACAAAAAATCACACAAACAAGCCTAATCAAGTGACTGTTGGGGCTAAGATGTTTCTGATGAACAGTAACTCTTGTTTACATGCACAAGAATGATTTTCGAAGCTTCAAATCTAGCACATAATCCAACCCAATCACATAAAACTGATAACAAACCCTAGATTATCCTATCATCTAACAATGAACAAGATTTAATGGCAAAAATTACACTAAAGCATGCACAAAAAGGTCTTACTGATTTTTAGCCAGTTTTACCAAACTTGAACATGCAAACTTGTTTTAAACTCTACCAAACTGAAATCGAAATACTGATATTACCTAATAACAGCCTAATGAGTGTGTGAAACAGGTTTTTAAACAAGATTTATGTCATTTAACCCAATTTAAACCCTAATCCAAACACCCTCTTAATTTTTAGAAATCACTTTTTTCAAACCAAATGCATAAGAATCTAAACCAAACTCAACTAAACCTATATAAACATGCATAACAATCAATATAAGGCCTAAACAAGCAGATAAAACAAACTCATAAACAGATTCTCACAAATTCATGCAAAATCACATCACAACTTCAAAAACTTCACCCATGGGGTTCAAGGACCATACCTGGCTGAATGCCTTCCAAGGGTTGATTTGGGAGCTTATGAAAGCTTATGAAACTGTAGAGAATGGCTTGTTGTGGGAATCCAAAGAAGGACCCCAAGCCCTAAAAATATCTTCAAACAAAGTGAATGAAATGAAAATGGTGTGACTTGTTTCTTCTTGCCTGTACAAGCACCACAAGAACAAAGACCAAACTTCAAGTTTGGATAAGCTCAAACCACAAGCTTGTCAGGCTTAATGGTTTAGCTTATTCAAACAGTAAGATATGAGCAAAAATAAGATTTTGAGAAAAATCTTTGAAAACGGGATTTTTAATTCAAACCAAACTTTGGAAACCTAAAACAACTAGAAATAGCTTATACAAGCTTATGTAGCTTATTTGGTTGTCCACCAAATAAGCTGATAAGCCCCTATAACTATCACAGAAAGTCAAGATTTTGGTTTAAGTATCCTCTCACCAAAATCTTTATTTTCTTGATAAAACTTAACAAATTCAAAAGTGATAATGGAACTCAGATTGCTTCAATAATAACACCAACTTTTAAAAATAAAAAGGAATTACTTTTAAAATCAAAATACCAACTTTTATAACTTAAAAAGGAATTACAATATTTTATAAAGCAAAATCTGGAACAAGCCCTACTCACATGTTGAGAGGTGCTTAAATACTACTCTAGGAACTATCTAGAATGCCATAAACCCTAGTTACTGAAATTCCATAAAAGCCCTTGGTTTCAAACTTAAAAATCAGTCAACAAGCTCCCATGTGATGGAAAGTGATGGCCAGCTGTATCTTTTGATCTTTGGACGTTAAAATGGTCTTGGGGACCAAGGAAAACGCTTGGAGACGTTGATTTTCTGAGGGATTCGTATTTTGATATTTTTGGTGCAGCAGGGGAACACGGGGGACCCACTTGGAGGTCACGGGGTGGGGATTTTGTTGGTGGGTTTTGGCTAGGGGATGGTTAATTATTGATCTGGATAAATTGGGGTAAAACCCCTTTGATTTAAGGTTAATTGGATCTGGGTTATTCGAGGGTTTATGTGGGATTAAGGATGGGGTTTAATCTGATTTTGGGGGTTAACTTTTTAAATAAGTGTTTGGGTGGGAAATTAAGGAGGGGTTGACTGGGTTTGACCAGTTTAATAAATAAACTGGTGATGGGTTCGGGTAATGGGTTTTTGGACGGGTCATTGGGTTGGGTTAAAGGGTAGGGTCGGGTTTAGGTGACGTGTAGGGAGTGTATTGGTGGGGAAAGTTTTGTTGCCTGGCCAGTTTGGCCCCCCAAGTTTCTTGTTTTGTTCAACTTGTAATAAATAGCAAAAACCTTGAATCCCTTTGTTAATAACTTTGCACAAGTTGCTGAATTTGGCCCATCCTAGTTTCAAACTTTTTCCAAGGACCACTCATGTAATTTAATCATTCTTCAAGGGCTAGATATGCATACTCTTGGTAATTTAGGGACCCCAATGTAATTTATGAGTTTTACAAGGGTATAAATTGCCAAGTCTTCCAAAGTTGAGGGACCATTCTTGCCAAATCTTCAAACTTCAAGGACTTGATAGGAAAATCATGATTCGGGTCCGGTTCATTGTGCGGCTTCGTTTCCCGTGTTCGTTTTTGATTGATTCTTATGATCTTTTTGCCATTTCCTCAATATCCGTACGTAAAATATACAAGCAACAAACACGAGCATATATTTGGCAGTTTTAATGATATTTAATGCATTTTAAGCCCAGTTTGGACGATGAGACTATGTATAAAAGCAGTCTCATCAAAGCACCTCTCTTAGGACGATGGAAGTGATTGTAAGCTAACTTTTTCTTTTGATTCCAGTGAGATATGCCAAGTGATGCATAAGTGTCATAAAACTTGAGCAATTTCTTTCTCCATATTGCATCAGGTACTTTATCCTCTATCCATGGAACATTCTCCAAGTTAACAGCCTTGACCATAGTGAGTGACGTGGCATATTTTTGTGCTCCATTTTCAAGGTATTCAAGATCGTGAGTAACAAAGTGCTCTAATGGGATTGTTGCAGAACCGACAATGACCGTTGGTGTAAGAGGTCGTAATACAGGAGTCTGAATTCCTGTAGTTGTCGCTCTCATTGCCTTGTTAAGCTCATTCAAATGATATTCTGCTTCATTATGGCTGATCTTCAAAGTATCAAAGAAGTCCACGTTTTCAGCTGCCATTTTGATCAGATCCGGAGTCATTGTCGGTTTCCCATGAGAATACCGTAGAAAGGCCGAGAAATCGATAGGGTTGTTGAGGAATTGAGTCAGATCCATGTCAGTTGTAGTGTCAAAAGGATGCTGTGGTGCTGCATTTGTTAGCCAAAGTTGCTCCTGTACCGTGTCATCGATGATTAAAGATTCAGCAAACGTTGGTTCTGGTACATTTAAGTCTTCAACTTCCATATCAATGTTGTGCTGAACGTCAGCTGTTGTTGAAGGTTGATCTTGCATCACTGGTATATCATCTCGAGGTTCGTCTTCTAGGATTGGCCTTGTTGATTCTTCTGCTTGCATATATTCTACCGATTCATTGAAAGAATCAGTGGTAATAGCTGGTGCAGTAGATATACCTGTGTCAAGTTGCTGGGATTCTGGTACGGTAGACTCTATTGTCTTTTCAGCGGTTTCAGCAATGTTTTCTACAGCTTCCTCTAAACCCTTCTCAGTAGCTTTGTCACTGTCATCCTTATTAAGCTCTTCGGCATTAGTACCCGTTTCGTCATTCTGATCACCCTTGTTGGTTTCATTACCATCGTCATTATCATCATCGTCATCCTCATCGTCAACTGTATCCTCGTCCTCATCTTCATCGACATCCTTATCCGTTTCTTCCTCATCCTTTTCTTCCTCCTCATCTCCTTCCTTATCCTCTTCCTCATTTTGCTCATTGTCACCATCATCCTCCTCATCGTTACCCTCATCTTCTTCCTCCTCTAATTCGTCTTCATCGTCAGACTCAGAGTTGGTAGTGTCTGCAGGTGTCTCTTCAATGATTACTTTGTTGATATATTGCATAACTTTTCGTTTGTGTTTGGATTTATGAGCTTTCATATCTAGCAGACGTGTCTGTAACATTGTCATTAGTTGAAGTGTAGATAAACCATTACCGAGAAGATTTGGTAGCTGTTGATCAACATAGGACTTGACTTCTCGTCGAATGATCGTGGTCATCTTCTCGTCAATTGTCCCAAGAAAAGCAGCATTTTCTTTGTCACGGGTTTTCTTCTCTTTAAGAAATGATTTGTGTTTTGCTTTAAGTCTAGACACTCTGTCTGTTAGTTTCTGAAGTGTAGGCTCACCAGGTTGTGGTTCCTTGGGAGGATTGGTGATCCTTTCAGTCAATGTAGCTATTTGGGTAGCTTGAGCCTCTAGCTGTTGTTGAAGAGACTAGATCAGTGGATCATTGACTGTGAGGAAGGGATTGGATGTAGATGAGACTTGTGGTTCTGCTAGTGGAGGTGTAACCATAACTGTTAAAGTGGTGGTGGATGATACTGGTTGTTGAAGGATAGGTGTTGATGTAGATACAATGATTGGGGCGGTGGTTGATACAGGTTGTTCAGCTGTGGATGACGGTGTAGATTCAGTGGTTATGATGGTGGTTGATACTGGTTGTGCAGCAAGTGCTGGGGTGATAACTGGTGTAATAACCTCACTAATGACCGGGGTGGACAATGGTGGAGTGGTGGTGGATGTAACAGTAGTTATGGGAACATCCACCATTGCTTCGTTGTTGACGGATCAGTGTTTGTGACCTCAACACCCTCCCCTTCTAAATTAAGATATTTTAAAACGTCATCAGAGCCCGAAGTAGACTTACTTTGAAGTTGAGTCTCTGGTATGAGAGTTACATGAGCATCATCGTTTAACACCATGTGAGTTGGTTCTGGTAAAGAAGTGGTAATATTGGCGTCTCGATACATCATACTTGTATCTGTGTCTGCACTGCTCTCACATTCTTCACTCTGCTCACGACTTTCAAAGTGGTAGTTATCAGCATCTTCCTCGATAGGATCTTCATAAAATGCCATGTCAGCATCAGGATTGCCGAATTCTGCTAAGTCCTCAAACATTCTTGAACCTGATCCTGTGGAAAAAGCTTCCTGTCTGCTTTGTTGAAGAACGATACGCAGTCGTTTGGCTTCAGAAATTTGTTGTTGAGCAGGTTCTTCTGAAGCAACACTTGCTTCTTTACCCTTAGTCTGCTTTGCTTTCTTTGGCTTTCGAAGTGGTATTTCTTCCTGTTCTTCCTATGTTTGGGTCATCTCAGCATCTTCAGCATCTTCATCAACTAAATGCTCTTTCGCTGTGCCTTTGTCTTTTGATGAAACAGTCGATTGGCGCTTGGAAATTCTTTTCTTTCGTTTACCTTTTTGCGTCTCTGATTGTTTTTCGGAAGGATCTGCATTTGCTCGTTTAAACTGTGCTTCAATATCTTTAAGCATCTCTCTGTAATGATCACTTTCCCTTATACCTTCATTCATCATAATTGCTGGCACGGGAGCTGGTCTGAGTTTATATTTTGTGAATTGATTATCCGCGGTCATAGTGCCTAACACATCGTCATCATCTTGAGTATGATAGAAGAAGTTCCCACGAGGATCAACATCTGGGTCACTCTTCATGAAGTAATTGATAATGAGTTTTGTGAACCTTGGAAATGGGAGATGCACCGCTTTCCTCTTGGAACTTGTGAATTGATGACAAAATTCTTCCCAAAGTTGTAAAGCATAATCCACTTTAGATCCGGTGTAGAGACCCTAAAAGATAACTGCCTGAGCTGGTCGCATTGCATCTGATCCACGAATCTTGGAAGTAAGACATTTTACTAACGTGGTGATAGTAGCTTTCCAAGGTTGCCCAATATATGATGTGTTGAACTGAGAAAGAAAACCAATTTCACCCTCATAATTCAATTCTCGGATTACTCTAAGCAGTTCTTCTGAATCTGGGTCAGGCACAAAGTGTTCCCCTTTTGCTAGCTTAGGGAGCTTAAAGAGTTGCCTAAACTGACGCATGTCAAATGTCAAGTCTTTCTTGTTCAGAGTAAAGGAGATTATCTTCTTTCACAATTGTTTTGCTAGTGTAATTGAGGCAGTTGCCCAAAATTCGTGCATGTAGACTTCAGGGACTGATGCAGTGACACATAATGCATCCTTTATCGGTGAACAATCTAGGATGTCTGTTGCGATTTTGAATGCCGCCAAAGAAGGATCGAAATCATCTCTCAGACGAAAGTTATTTAGTGCATGTTGCATTCTAGCCTTAAGTGGAACAAGGATAAGATCTAGTCGTTTTTGTTCTTCTTCGGTCATCGACATTTTCCTGCTTTGAGATAAACACAAGCACATTTGATATATACACATATATATCTCATAAACATGTAAATCCTAAGCATTGGATATAATTCACAACAAATGTCACCACATATTTTTGAGTTGCACCAAACAAGCATAGTTCATATGGACAAAGTACATATGGAATCACATCTAGAATAAAGAGATAATTAAGGCAAAGGCATGGCAAAACTAAGTCCACTATAGTGCTTAATCATATCTTAAACAACTAGCAAATATTGTCCATCGTAACAATGCATCGTGTTATACCCATCGAAGTGAACTCATTGTAGTGTATCCATCGTACTAGAGCCATCGTGCTAACCCATCTTACTCTACCCATCACATTGGTGCAGTTGTGCTAACCCATCGTACCCTACCCATCGCACTGGAGTGATCGTACTAACCCATCGTATCCTACCCATCGCACTGGAGCGATCGTACTAACCCATCGTATCCTACCCATCGCACTGGAGCGATCCTACTGAACCATCGCATGGTGCCATCGTAACGGACCCATCGCATTGGTGCCATCGCAACGGACCCATCGCATCGATCCATCGCAACGGACCATCGCAACGATCCATCGCAACGGACCATCGCAACGATCCATCGCAATGAACCATCGCAACGATCCATCGCAATGGACCATCGCAACGATCCATCGTAATGAGGCATCACAGCGAAGGGAACATAGAAAGGCCATCGCAGTCAATGCGATGAGAATCGATCGTAGCCATAGATCGCATTCTTGGTGATAAAACCGAGGTAAATCTTAAGTGAGCGATTACGGGACAAGGACGATGTTATAAGCCAACCTGTTAATAACCAATGTATATCTAGGCACGATGAACAAATCCCAGCTCTAAAAACTCATTTTTATCAATAATCAAGAAACCCTAAATTGGTTCAGATTCGTATGGATATTTGTTTGAGTTAATAATATGAGCATGATATATAAACATCTAAAAAACATAAGCACAGATGAACATAGTTATACCTAGATCAGATACAAACAAGAGGCACGATTAGACGGGGTATGAAGCTTTTAACAATGGCGGAAGGAGTGATAGTATGTGTTTTGAGTTTTTATGAAGACAGACAAATGGGGGGTGTATTTGACATTGGTCAAACCATGTTGCAAGAAATTGCAACTTGGTCCCCCTTTGTTGCAAGTGTGCAATTGTTTTCCCCCAAGGTTTAATATATTTAAACAACACATGTAAAAACACGTGAAGTAGCTAATACATAAACCCGTATCGTCTTATCTTAGAAAACAAACACGACAACAAACTCCTAAAGCTTAATTTCAAACAGGCTATACCTCAAACCACATAAGATTACAAAGCATATAGTGATGAGAGTGGTCGGTTTATAATTTCTGAAAATCCTTTGTGAAGATGAATTTTAATTCCAAAAGCAATATAATATTTGCTCCCCCTTAAACATAGACCCGTTTTCTATTTAAAGAGCTGTAGTCATTGTTTTTTTAAAAGAACAAATATCCAAGAAGACTTTTTCCGGTTTAGTGTTTTAAAGAACGATTCTGGTGGAAATAAGATTTCTCTTATTTTGACAAAATAAGTGCACTGATACGTACACAAATTTGTGTTAGACCAAGTTATAAAGTAAACTTGGTCCCTTACAAGGTTTTAAAGTAAACCTTTCCCGAGAAAATTAATTCCCGTTGTGAGCCAACGTTTTCAAAAGAAATACGTGACTTTAATGCGAAAAGCGGGTTGCAGTCTGAAATAACTACAAGCCATAATGGGCATGTTTTAAAAATGTACAACTTATATACGGACTCTATTTATGGCGCCGTGTCAATATTGATCGACATTTCTAAGGCCGTAAATATTACCGTACTAAAAGACATGCCCGTTTTAAAAAGACGAAAATATTTTTGGGTTTTCTTGATTTTATATTTTTTTATGGTTTTTAAATGTTTTATAATTTTTATGGTTTTTCTATGTTTTATATTTTTGTATTTTTCTTTTGTTGGTTTAAATATATACGATAATATACAAGATCACGATCAAAGGAAACTTGAGAATAGTTTACCACTACTATTCTTCAGATTCTTCTGCCAACGCCTTAAGTGTCGCTGGTGAGAATGATTTCATGCCTAGCTTTTCGATCAAAAACTCGATACGTCCTCGATCTAAGGCCTTTGTGAATATATCTTCCAGCTGATACTCACTGTTGACGAAGTACAGTTCGATCACTCCATTTTCCACTTGCTCCTTGATGAAGTGGTAGCGGATGTCAATGTGCTTTGCTCGAGAATGTTGAACGTAGTTGCAGCACAGAGCGATTGCACTTTTGTTATCACAGTACATCGGGATTTTGTTGAATCCAAGACCGTAGTCAGTCAATTGTGATCTCATCCAAAGAACTTGAGCACAACAACCGGACATAGCAATGTATTCAGCCTCCGTACTTGATATCGCAGCGCTTTTCTTCCTTTTTGATGCCCAACTAACAAGTCTATCTCCAAGAAGTTGCACACTGCCAGAAGTGCTACGTCTGGTATCTTGACACCCGGCATAATCCGCATCTGCATATGAAATTAGTGCAATAGAGGAATCTTTTGGATACCACAGACCACGATGAAGTGTTCCTTTTAGATACCGAAAGATCCTTTTCACAACATGTAAGTGCTTTTTGGTAGGCCGAGCCTGATACCGGGCACACATGCCTATAGCAAATTGCAAATCAGGCCTGCTAGCAGTCAGATAGAGAAAGGTGCCGATCATTCCACGGTAAAGTTTAGGATCGACAGTTATCCCTTCCTTATCTTCATCTAACTTGGATCTCTCCACCATTGGAGTATCCACGGTGTCACAGTTTTCAAAATGATATTTCTTTAATGATTCAAGAGCAAATTTGGATTGATTAATAAAGATGTCCCTGGGATTCTGAGAAATTTGCAATCCTAAGAAAAATGAGATTTTTCCCATCATCTACATCTTAAAGCGTGTGGACATAATTTTCTCAAATTGGTCAGACAAACGTTGATTAGTAGCAGCAAATATTATATCATCAACATAAATTTGTACCAGTATCATGTCGTTGTCCTCCTTGAGAATGAATAGCGTTGGGTCCACTTTGCCTTTGGAGAAGCCGTTCGAGATGAGATACGACGATCAGAGATCGTAACACGCGCGTGGAGCTTGTTTCAACCCGTAGAGAGCCTTCTTGAGCTTGTACACGTGATTGGGATACTCTGAATTGACGAATCCATTCGGCTGGCTTACATAGACATCTTCCCTTAATTCACCATTGAGAAATGCCGTCTTAACATCCATTTGGTAGACGATCATATTCATGTGAGCAGCATAAGCAAGGAATAGTCTAATTTCCTCCAATCGTGCAACAGGAGCAAAGGATTCTTCAAAATCAATACCCAAAGCTTATTTGTAACCTCTAGCAACCAATCTAGCTTTGTTTTTCAGCACACTACCTAACTCATCGAGTTTAACCTTGTATACCCACAACAATGTCAAGATTTCAACGTTGCTGGGTAACGGAACTAATTCCCACACTTCAAGACATTGGAATTCATTAAGTTCTTCTTGCATGGCTTCAATCCATGATGATTTGGTCATGGCTTGTTGCCAGTTTTTAGGTTCAATGTCTGAAAGAAATGCATCAAAATAGCAATATAATGCATGTTCTTGGAGTTGATGGCGTGTTAAGACTGGTCGATCGATGTCACCAATAATATTGCGGATTGGGTAATCCTTTGTCCATTTAGTGTTGTGAGTTTCAATCCGTGGTGGTCAGGAGTGAACGATTGCAGGAGCTTCCTCTGAGGTAGACGCACCGGTAGGGTCTTCAGGTATATGTGAACCAAAGAAGGGAAGCTCTTGTAAGTGAGCATATTCTAAATCGTGATCATAAAGATCCTCTTCAACATCATTAGGAACGAGTGGGGGTGAAGATTCAGGTGTTGTTTGTGAATTGGTGGGGGATGGGACATCTGGTTCAAGAGTAACAGTAGATGCCTCGGATAGATTTCCATTATCTTGAGCAACAACTTCGGGAATCGGAGCTACTGCTAAAGGTGTTGGAGAATCATTACTCGGTGGATCAAATAATTCATCAAACATAGGTTGAAATAACTTATCCCACTCGGACCTTGTAGGTGGTATAAATGATGGAGAAGTAGGATTGTTGGGAATTAATCCGGAACTGATTGTACCGGTTCCCATCTCGTGTAATGCGGGTTCAGAGCTGTGTTGCTCAGAAGCCATCGCTGTCAGCTCATCAAAATCGACATCCAAAGTTTCTACTATCTTGCCAAGATGACGGTTATAAATTCGGTAAGCTTTCTTTGCAGGCGAGTAACCAATAAAAATTCCAATATCAGCCTTCGGTTGAAGTTTTCCCAAATTCTCACTATTTGTATTTGGATAAAACAGTGCACCAAATACAAGAAGATAGGAAATATCGGGTTTGTGTCCATGAAGTAGCTCATATGGAGTTTTACCATGACGTTTACGAATGATGGAGCGGTTTTGGGTATAACATGCGGTTGCCACTGCTTCAGCCCATAAGAATAAAGGAGCATTCGCATAAATCAACATAGTTCTAGCAGCTTTCATAAGTGTACGGTTACGTCTTTCAACGACACCATTTTGTTGTGGAGTGCGAGCCATAGATGTTTCATGAGAGATACCAACCTTTTCGTAATAATTTCGAAGAGTCTGATTAACGAACTCAGTACCGTTATCAGTCCGAATGCGGCGAACAGTAGCATTACGACGTACTTGGATCATCTTTAAGAAAGTAATGATATACTCTGGTGCTTGATCCTTGGATGCTAAAAAATTTACCCATGTAAACCTTGAGAAATCATCCACTATGACGAGGATGTATTTTCTACCACTCACACTAGCCGTACGCATTGGCCCGCAAAGATCCATGTGCAAAAGATATAGTGGTTCTTGGTTGGTGTCTTCTGCTTTAGGTTTGTAAGATTTCTTGGTGCTTTTCCCCAAAGAACACGCGGAACATAAATGATCCTTGTCGAACTTAAGTTTTGGAAGACCACGAACAAGTTCGTTTCTAGCCAAATGGTTAATAGCATCAAAGTTAAGATGAGATAACCGTCTATGCCACAACCATGACTTGGTCTTAGATGCTTTGGAGAGAAGGCAAACAGGAGAGGCGGCCATCATGTTTTGAATAGACAGTGTGTAGAGATTATCCCCTCGAGAACCTTTTAACAAATCATTTCCTGCAAGATCGCGAATGAAGCAAGTATGTTGTCGAAAGGCCACTTCAAAGTTTGAATCGCAAAATTGTCCTACTGAGAATAGATTGTGACCAAGTCCCTCCACATAATAAACCCTTGAAATCGTAACATTCCCAATTTGGTATTCACCATAACCCATAATCTTTGCAATATGGTCGTTGCCGAATTTAACCTTTCCTAGAAACTTGCTGACGAAATTTCTGAGCATCGAGTGGTCTCCAGTCATATGTTTGGAGCACCCCGAGTCCAAATACCAAAGAATAATTTGGACGACCTGAAAATATTACCAAACACAGACGATGTATCGGATTCTAATTGTTCCTCGAGCAGGTACAGATATAATTATCTTAGATTTGCTATCAGACGAAACTTTAGGCTTCCATATTTTCTTACTAGTGGTTGGCTTAGATTCTAGTTGTCTAGTATTCTGAGGTACTTTTTGACTGGGGACATTACCACTGGTAGGCACAATAGTGGGGGTAGACCTAGTTAAAGGGCGCTTTTTCCATTTCTTAGTGCTAGTGTTCCTATTTAAAGGACGCTTAGACCTAACTTCCGTGGATGTGATCCTAGTTAAAGGGCACTTAGTTCCATTAGCAGTGAAGGTCCTACCAGTGGGTTTCCATTGCCAACCAACTTGGGTGAATTTCTTCCCCGTTGGAATCCATTCAAGATTGTTCTTAATAGCATACATTTCATTCACATGATCAACAAGTCATAAATCATGACGCTGAGAAAACATGCATTCATTACAATTCCAACATTTCGCATTAGAATTCACATTTTGCTTAGGTTTCCGCTCATAAAGAGAACCTTTTGTCTTAGCTACATGATTCTTTTTATTTAAAACTGAAATAACATTCCTAGGGTGCACTTCTACTTTCTTCTTCTCAGACCTATTAGTGGAAGGCTTGATCCTATCTTTCTTGTCTTGAGATCCTTTAGCCTTAGTGGACACAGTTACTCCTGTAGAAGCCAAGGGAACATTAGTGACAGATTTTAACTTAGCCATGATAGGTGTGTTTAAAACAGGCTTAGCTCTTGGGGTCTTATTGAATGGAGTAATGGCAATAGTGGTTTGTTGTTTAGATGGTACAGATATCGGTTGCCCAATGTACTCTAAGTTTGCTAAACAATCCTGAACGCGATCCACATATAATAAAAGCTCATATACACTATGACTTGTGGGATCACGTTCACGCATTTCATCAACAATCTCTCTAGCTAGATCAACGTGTTCTAAGGAATTTTTCATATATGTGGCAAACTTAGTGGGACTTTTCTTAAATTTTGGATCCCGATATAGCACACGTGGGTTGGGTTTGGGAGCACTAGAGGTCGAGGCAGAGACAGTAGCTGGATTATCAACACTTTCTCGTCCTTTGAGTTGAAGTGTCTCCTTTAATTCTTCTATAACCATGTTTTTGTCTATGAGCTGAATTTTTAGGTCAGAGGATTCCTCACATTTCCTGTTCAGTTTGTCAATTAATGACTTTTGTTCTGTCGCATTAAAAGTGAGGCGTTCTTCTATAAAACAAGAATTTTGTGAGTCACCCTGCCTTACTTGTTCACGCTCTCCTAGCATAGAATTAATTCTTTTCCAGGACATGATTCTTAGTCTCTGCAGCCTCTAGTTTCGTTTTTGTTTCTAGTAATTCTCTCTTAATTCTCATCATCTCTTCCTCTAAATCCTGAACCATCTGAATCATCTTGTCACTTATCTCAACGGAGTTTTCACCATCATATAGTTTTGAAAGAGTTTCATTTTTAGATTGATTCTCAAATTCAAGAGATATAGAATGTTGTTGAAGCTCATTAAAACTTTTTGAGAGTGTATTATACGAATCTTGAAGCTTTAAAAATTCAGCGTTGGATTCATGACAAGAATGATTATCTACAGTATTCACATGTTCACCGGTATTCACAAATTAATGCACATCATCACAAATATTCATAGTAGAAATTTCATGAGTATATTTAACAGTAACAACTTGCATCACTTCGAGAGACACCATATGTTCTAAAAATCGGTCATATTCGGATAAAATCTTTTCCTTTTCAATTAAATGTTGTTCATAAGCATCATCTATTTCATTGAAAACTTTTTGAACTTCACCAATTTCAAAACTTAGATTGCACGCTAGATCATAGACTCCTTGTTTAATATGGTCCACAAACAGAACGATCTCTTTCTCAAACATCATTTTCATGTGTTCGAACGCCCATTCTCCAGCGGTTTGAGCCGTTGAAGTCGTACATTCCAGGATGACCTTGTCAAAATCGGTAAGGTATTGCCCAATCTCTTCCAAGCTGAGCTTTACCGTACTAACCGGTGGAAGATTCTTAGGAATTTCCTTCGGTTGGTCCGAGTTAACGAGTGTAGGAATTATACTAAGGCATTCTCTAGTAGGCATGAAAGTGGATGTTTGGATAGTTATCTTTTGCATATTAAAACGAATTCTAAGATCTATTGTGGCATTTTTTGCATTCATTTGAGCATAATCATATTCAGGGTATGTAGAAAGTAATTTTAACCGCTTCTCATCATATGGTGTCATACTCTCAGAAACATTCAAGAACACAATCGGATCTAATACCAATCTTAACTTGGTTGCATCATAAAGTCGTGGGTTGTGGTGAAGCGCTTGCTTTGCATATCCCGGGTTAGGTGGTAACTCTATGAGACGCGATAGATTGAACTCTTTAAATGATGCATGAAACAAGTGTATTAGATGTGAAGCAGCATATTGTTTTAAAAGCTTAAGTTCCGTTTCTTTTATTCTTTCAGACGTCTTAATTTCCATTTCAATCTGTTTGGACTCAAGAATTTCAAAATCCGTTTGAAGTTGTTGAAAATTAGTAACGACTGACTCTTTTTCTTTAAGTTCATTCGAAAGATTTGCTCTTAAACTCTCAATTTCTAGCAGATTGTCCATTTGAACTTTCCTAAACCTATCAAATTCAGGATTGGTTAAGGTAGTGGACACAGGAGTCATTTCCAAGGTTTTAACCTTGTCCTTATGCAAAGCAAGCTCGGCCGATAAAGTCTGATTAGCATTAAGAGTTTCAAGGACCGCATTATTCATTTGGCTAAGCAAAGATGCCGGGACCATAACCAAATCAGGTTGAGCAGACGAATTGGTAGTCGTAATAGCTCCCGGTTGTGGTTCACTCAAAGTCTGAGGACTTGCACTGATATTGCTATCATTGTTTGTCTCGTCGATTGAGTTACTAACCACCGGAGGCTATTCTGAATACTCAGACATTTGCTCAACTTGATAAGGTACAATACTAGTATCTGTAGCAGTATGTGGTACCTCAGAAATAGTATCAGCTCCATATAGTGAAAGATTTTCCATGAGAGCTGCTTTGGCGGTGTTAAGATCATCACAATCAGAGTCATATGCATCCAAATCATCACATTGATATGCAGCATTGTTGGTGATGACTGTTGTGAGACCATCAGTTTCTGCTACTCCCGGATCTGCAAGGAATGCCAATTCTTCTTCATCAAGCTCACAACCTTGGGCTTGAGCATTCACCAGGTAGATCTTCTCCTGAAACCATGTGCCGTCTCTTTTCCTCTTAGGCTGCTTGCACTCTCGGGCCATGTGCCCTTCCCCTTTGCAGTTGTAGCAAATAACCACCTTCATTTTACCAGTGTTGTTTGCTCTTGTAGCAGTAGTAGTGGATGAACGTGCACCAGCAGTAGACGAATTAGATCTCCCTTGAATTGGTTGCACCATGACTCTTCCGTCCTGAATTGTTGCCTGTTGTCGAGAGTTAGACGAGTTCCTTAACTGATTGTTAGTTGTTGCTGGACCTCTGTAACCTCGTTTGTTCAATGTTTGACTTAAATAAGCAGACATTTGAGCAAGTATATCAGTGGGGCTATCTCCCTATCTAAATTCAGGGACAGGGATGTCATCTTCACAGTAGAATGTTGGTGCTGCTGGAGCTACAATTTGATTGGATGGAGCACTGACTTGTTGTGAGTAATGAGGTTGAGGAGCCTCAAGTTGTGGATAGGTACAAGCAAGGTTTGTTGGAGGTTGATACGGTGAGTACTGGTGTGAAGCATAAGGTAATGGGTGTGAATCTCCTTGTGATGATGATGTTGCTGGTTGGTGATAAGATGTAGGCGGCGGTGGCAGAATCGAGTATTGTGGGAAGCTCGGTGTTTGATACACAGGTTGATATGAAGATTTGTGTCCTAAAGCAAGCTGAGAGTTGTGGTATGACAGTGTATGATGGTTTGCCAATAATGCCATTGGTTCATGATAAGATCCCTGAGAGATTCGGTTTTGGATCACATGCTTCTCGTGTTGTTGTAAGAAAGCATAGAGTTGATCTAAATTGGACTTGTGTAGATCGCGAATCATCTTGACATCAGTGACATATTGACTCCATTCAGGGGGTAATGTGTTCAAAAACTTGGTGTTTAACTGAAACTGTTCAATCCTAAGATTATAGACGTTCATGTCATTCATCAAAGTGGTAAAGCACCAGTAAAAATCATGAAGAGTCTCCCCTGGAATGTATTTGAACCTATCAAACAAATCATACAGTTGACACTCTCGTTCTTTCTTAGTGATAGATGTCCCTTGTAGAAAAACCGCAAGTCGATCCCAAAGATCCTTGGCCACTTTATGTTCACTCACCATTCTAAAGATATCGGGTGGAAGGGCTTGAAGAATTGTCTGAACAGCCCTTTCATCGGCATCTGCAATGATTTTGTTGGCATCGGTTAACTCATGATACTCCCTTGCCCTTGTCACATTATTGACGGTAACCTCTCCCCAATCTAATGGACCTTTGTCAATTGATTGTAGCATAATTCGACCAGATTTGCCCATGATGTACGTTCTCATGCGACTTTGCCATGATTCAAATAAATCTTTGATGAGCAAAGGTGGGCGAGTATCGGTACCCGAAATGATTGAGATATCCGTAAGAGAAGTCATTGTCGGCATATGTGAATGTGAATTCATTTTATGATCCCTTGAAAAAAAAGGTTAAGTGTTTTAATGTTGTTGAAACAAAGATGTTGTGTGTTTTTGTGAAAGATTACAATCTTGAAAAAATCCTCTAAGTTGTGCAAATACTATCTCATTACCCAAACTTCTTAATCTCAATGTAAAATCTCAAAATCTCGTAAGTCTCAAAATTAATCCGTCGAAATACCAAAAAAAAAAAATCCTGTCGGAATATATAAGAACCAATCGGAATGCTATCGGAAAACCAGTCGGAATGGTATCGGAAACCCAGTCGGAATGTTATCGGAAACCCAGTCAGAATGTTATCCAATCGGAATGTTATCGGAAACCCAGTCGGAATGTTATAGGATAAGTCCTTTGTCGGAATGTAGAAAGACACCCTAGTAGGAATACCTAAATAACCTCCTGTCGGAATGTTGATGTAAAGCCCTTAATCGGAATGTAGAAAGACACCCTAGTCGGAGAGTATTGAGATAAACCCTTGTCGGAAAGTGTAATCGGAATACTGATAGGAATGTGTAAACCCTTTTCCGATGTGACTGATCGGAATCACTAAACCCTTTTCCGATTGCTCTGATCGGAATAATGGTACTATTACGAAATTTTGAGGTAAAAAGATGAGATTTTCGACAAGAAAACCATGATTTGAACCAACCCAAAACACCCAAAACACTACCAAAAGTATTTAGAAGATATATGGATCACTTGGAGAGTCAAAAACACTAAAAAAAATTAAAACTTGGGTAAAGATCAATCAAAAACACATGAACACACAAAAGTGAACATGAACAACACAAAACCACCTTTATTTCATCCCATGCTCTTGATACCAATTGAAGAACAATGATAATCTTTATGAATCAAGAGGGTTAATGTTTTTCTAGAGAGAGAAAATTAGAGAGAGAAGTGAAAGAAACTTGTATTATGGAAAGTAAGAAATGAACAACCAACACCTCTTTCCATGGTGGAAAGAGGTTTAAATACCCCAAGTCCTTAATGGACTTAGGCCTCCGGCCCATGAACATGCTCATGGGTCGGGCTATTTAATAAATGAAACTAAACACTACTACGAGCCTATAACTACATTGTTGGAGTGACCGAGACTTTCTATATACGTAAAACGTATTTCCAACACAATGCGCCTCCAGGTGGGGTAAGAGGATTAAGTGAACCTAATAATTCAACTTGTCACATAAGAGGGATGTAACCCCAGTGGCGCGGATCATGTATCCTTACTAGACACCTTATTCACGAGACGTTGTGATAAGTTTCCATATGTCGCGCTCACGTAGTGCTTTGCATAGTAAAGACGCACGCCGCACGTCTAGTAAAGTATAGACTTAGTTTTATTCTGGGTATGACGTGACATGTCATGCGACACAGATACATGATATCTAAAAGAATATAAACAAGTTTCCAAATCATCAAAATTGCCGTGCCTACCACGGACTTATATATAGCATAACAAGTGTTTACAATCATGAGGTACCGTGGACATCCACAGACAAATGTTTAAGGTTACAAACCAGACTGTCAAAATAGATAACAAATTAAGGGCACCCTACATGGGGGGAGAAATCTACCTATCTCCCATCGCTCCTCAGCCAGACAAGATGACATCTTACCACGTTCCTTCCGCCCCAAAGCTTGAGCCGCATTCCTCTCCAGCACCTCGCTCAATGGTTGTTCACCAACCACGATTCTGGTTACATCTTCATGAATAGGAAGCGTGAGGTGGCTGGGGGAGGGGATGAAGGGAGCCCGGGAAGGTCCCTCATCTTGAGAGAATGCACCAAGACTTAGTTTTTCCATGACCTCCATGTTCGATGCATCCTTTGTGGCTTCCAGCTCGGCCAAGAATGGGTAGTGTAGATCTCGCATTGCGGCCATGGAAGCAGTCATCTTGTTAGCAGCTCCGGTGTTGAAGAAGGCATGCTTTGTGAAGTTTTGCTTCTTCCTGATTAGCTTTGCGGCCATGACCATTCCTTCATGTCGGCCGTGATCAATGCCATCTGACACAAGGTTGGCAAACTGCTGAACAAATTTGGGGGCCTCCAACACCTTGGTAACGGCTAGACGTGCCCCGTGACCCACCATCCACCTACGGCCGGCAATGGATGCTAGTAGTTGGGGGCATAGCACGTCGTCACGTTCGGTGATAAGGGCATTTATTAGCACATCTTTTTGGTCGGACGCCTCCCTCAGCTGTTCGGTCGTGGCCCTCTCATGAGCAAGCTCCTCTTTTACTTTTTCCCCGCCCTGGATCATCGCATGGGCATCCTCAAGCTTCTTGGTGAGCATGGACACTTGGTTGGAGGAGGACTTGGCTGACGCTTCTGCCGCGGTCACATGTATGAGATACATTACTTATTAGAATGGTGGTTATTATGGCATAGGAGTGATACAGCGCGGATACATACCTTGGTTGTTGCAGCCTCAAGTTTTGTCTCAAGTTCGGCTACATGCTGGTCATGAGCATTGGCGTGGACCGATTGTTCTTTCACAGTCGCCTCGGCGGTAGCAAGCTAGGATTGGAGGGTAGCAATTTGGGCTTCATTGTCTTTGATCATCCTCTCTTTGCGGCCAACCTTCCTCTTGAGGGACTCCACATGCCCTAAAGCAGCTTCAAATCTTACCCTCATCGAAGTACCCATCGCCATTTGATGCACCAAGGCGCCATTGTACTCATCCACCAGGTCCGCATGGCTTAGTACATTTACATCTCATACCAAACCAGGGGGATGCAGTTGTTAAGGTACTCACGGCACTCCTCGGCCTCTCTCATCCGCGACGCAGTAGTGATATTCCAGACAGGATTGAACGGTTGAGGAGGGCCGGACATTGGGATCTCTTGGGAAGCTGTGGGGGTACCTTCTTCAAAGGCAGGGCCGGATCTGGTTGCGGCTGTATGCAGCGCAGGTTCTCTCTCCACTTCCTTCTCTTTCCCCTTCTCTTTCTGTGCATCAAGGGGAGGCGCGGCACCAGCTTGTTCATCTCTACAAAACACACATTTGAAATAAATATCAAGTATTGTTTAAGGAAATTCGTGGCTCTTACTTAAAAAAAAGAGGTAGACTGATGTGTCGTGGATAGTATAGTGATAATTTGAGATTACGTTATAGGGTAAATTAGAAAATTACCTTTAGGAAAAAGTAATAGACTAATATTACCAATGACGAATTCAATTAAACACGTGAGTGAATCAAGTTTGTTGTACACGAAGATCGAGTGAATTTGAGACGTTTCGTTTTGATTTGGACAATCGATTTGAATTGGTTTTCGGTTTTTAAACTACAATTAAAATCTAAAAATTTTAAACTAATAAAGTGCATGAATCGTAAACCCCGCTATATTTAAATCTAAAAACACAATTAATTACTTAAAAATTAAAACTATTAAATAAAATAAACTTTTAAACAATCTATAAAAATTAATTCTATTTAATAAAAGTAACTTTTAAACTATTTTAAAAAAAATCTAATTAACTTTTGTAAAACTAATTAACTTTATTTGAAAATTACTTGTAAACCTAATCTATTTTAAAACTATATTTTATTTAAATCTAAAATTATAAAAATCTAATTATAAAAATAAACTAATTAAACTTTTTAAATTAATAAAAACATTATTTTATTATTTATATTTTTATTTTATATTATTTTATTTTATTATTATTTGTTTTTATCTATTTATTATCTATTTAGAAACTTAATAAAAGTAAAACTTTTATGTAAAACTATTTATACAAATGACAATCAGAGTTAAAAGTACTATATTAATTAAATAAGCTAAATGTAAACATAAGTAAGGTGCTAGGTGAGATGGTAAACACCTTTGGCCCATGACCAGGAGGTCATGGGTTCGAGACCCGTTGTGGACATTTTTGGATGATTTTTATTATTTAATTTTGGAATTGATAAATATGCAGTTCAGATAAAACAAATCAATATTACAGCTAAACACTCGTGACAGATTAAGATTGCAACTTAAAATAAAACGCATACTAAAGGAAAGAAAAAGATAACAGTTGAAATAAGGAACTAAAAAAAATCAGTAAATAAAACAGATAGTTACCAAACAGTCAAAATTAAACTAGAAGCAAATATATCAGATTAAGCAGTAATCATGTTCCAAACTAAATACACAGACTAAAAAAAATTACCATTCAGCTATCCTTTCATTACAAAATCAGTAAAATGAATAAAACTCAAATTTAATCAATGATCAAACACCCTATTCGTATCCCATCAGACAGACTCACGAATACAAAAACAGGACACTTAAAATACAATTTATCCAAAAAAACTCTTTCAGAGCAATGACGATCAAATCATTCAACCAAATGCAGAACATAGCAATTCAGACTCACAATTAACGCACACCTTCAGCAACTTAATTCAGTTATGCAGGCAATTATGGAATGAAATTAACGACAGTTTCGTAATTCAAATATAAGGATTATCTAATCAACACACATAAAATAAGCGCACGAGCAAAATCGATCAAGCAAAACAGCAAACATCAAATAAACTGAACCAAACATTCCCATTAATATTGATGACAATCAGGATTACAGCAAGGACCAGCCGACTTAAATTAAAACTCAGACTAAAGCACACATTAAGTGATGAAAAGATTATAGAGGCAAACAGAAAACGCATCAATCACAAATCTTAGACTCAGATCTCGATCTAAATCAGAAACTAACATTTAACTATATCATTTCAGAATCAACAGCAAATGAACAAAACAACCCTAAATCTGTATGATAAATCCACAACATAGTATATAAGACTACTAGCAACTTAACTCGACTATACTTGCTATACTTAGATAATACACTAACACTGATTCAGCAGACTAGTTAACTGATGTAACAACTATAACCTAACAGCTACGACAGACTAACTCATACAAAAATCTTTAACAGAAGACTATTCACTTCAGCTGACATAACAGATCTAAATCACCAAATCAAAGCAACAATATACAAAATATCAAAATAAGGAAAATCACAACTCAGTCACAAAATAATAAACTTAGATAAATAACGATATGAAGCAGCTTTAAATAAAAACAT
Organism: Glebionis coronaria; assembly: GCA_025667525.1. NCBI lineage: Eukaryota > Viridiplantae > Streptophyta > Magnoliopsida > Asterales > Asteraceae > Glebionis > Glebionis coronaria. The sequence continues at coordinate 292,961,321 of CM046875.1, forward strand.
TAAACGAAAAATAAAATTGAGCTTGACCGTAGATTGATGAAACCCGTTGAGAAGAAGTATGGCGCTGAGCCTACTTATAACAAAAACGACGCCACCATCATCATCTCACACTATATCGAACCTTGAACGTGAATAAAACTAGCAGTATATTTTTTTTAATTTATTTATCCAGTAGGGATAAATATTAATCCCTTAATCACTTTTAATCAATCACAAAAACTATAATCAAAGCTAATATGATTGATTCACCGCATATAATGATAAAAATAGAATAATATTGCAAGTGGACTTTATAAAATAATAAACAGATCAAGATTGATTAAACTAAGAACCGAATTTTATTACTTCAATTTAAAATATTACAAACTTTATAAAAGTAAAAAGTACAATATCTAACTATTTCTAAACATTATAACCTTACGAGAAAAATGAAAAAAGGATGCATAATACTGATATTCTACCCGTTTATATAGATGAACAAATGGGGTAGTTTGTTGATGAGAGGTGACAATCTCAACCCTTGATTTTTTCTCTCTCCTTTCTGTTTTGATCAGATGGCTGTAAAAGGATCTTTGTGCACACGGATTGCCAACGTGGCAATCCGTTGTGCTTCTTGTGCTACTTTGGAGTTGAGCTGGCCTCCTCTAATTGGTGGATTGGAAGATATGTGTTGTTTCAGCCAATTACATGATGCCACGTTGCCTTGCTCTTCCACTCTCTCTTCCGAAATCAAAGGGTGTTATTTACCCACTCGTGTGAATCACACGAGTACACCAAAAGCCCTAATTTATTTTGTTGATTTCTTGAACTAGGGTTTGTGGGAATAGTAAGATTTTCGTCTGGTTATTTGTTGAAGGAGAAAGATGATGGACATAGGTTTCATCGAGAGTTTTAAACTTTATTTTATGTGTGTGAAACGTGTGGATAAAAACAATGAGTGGGTGAGGTCAAAGTTTTATTTGTTTTGTGGTGGAAAGTGATTGTGACATATGAGTTAAATAATATCACCATTTGTGCGTTTAAAACTACAAACCCTAAGGCCCATTCCCTCATTCCATTCGTTCCTTCACCATGTTGTTGGGCTTTTGGCCCAAATATTGAAAACTTACAATCCGTGTATTAAAACTCCCATTTTGGGCTTCAAATGGACTTTGTAACCAATACTTATCAATATTAATCCCCTTATTGGGCTTTTGAGCCCAATAACCAAAAGTGGAGCCCACATAGTGCAAATAGACTTCAAAAGAGTTAAATCCACTAAATCGAATTCATTTTTGGCTTCGTCGATCTTTTTCATCAATCTCGTGTCGGTTTTCGTCGGTTTTCGCGATCTTGGTACCTACACACATCAAAACAAGAAACAAGCATATACAAGGCATTTTTTATACATTAATAGCATTATTTCATTGTTTTATGATATACTTGATATGACTATAATAGCTCATATCAAACTCCCCCTTGCTAAGCAATTGCCGTGTCCTCACGCAATAAATCATTAACTACACCATTATTAAACTTATGACACTTTATTTTGTAAAGACATAATGTATTATTTGAAAAATAACTTTAAGGATCATTAAAATCAAATAGATTCATCATCCCCGAGTTTTCACTTTTCTATGCGAAGTGCAAAAACAAGATCATTGTTATTATAAGTTAGCAAACTAACACGAACTCATGTGGGCCAATTATTCACTTAGACTCCCTTATTCCTAGGTGTATCTCTTATATTTTATTGTTGTCTTGAATGATCACGAGGATGCATTGTTGACTTATTTTGATAATTTATTAGGCCGAAAATAAAGTGAACGATTTAATCAATAGTTAGCTAAAGGACAAAATCTTTTAAAACTGCTTCTCGGGACCTCATAAAGTTCATATCTTGGCATAACTTGTTTCGCGATTTAAGACCTTTCTCGGACCGATATTTGGTAGAGACTTTATACTTCAAATGTAACACCCCCACAATTGTTATGCGCAGCGGAACTACAACAATGGGTGCTACACAGTATTCATTGCACACAAGAGATATCAAACGACGCTAAAAAGACGTCATATTAAAATTCAACATTTAAAATTGTTAAATAATACATGTCCACAGTTTTCCCAACCCCAAATAGTGCACAGAGTTTAGCGTTTCGGTCCCCATGAATCTCAACCCCAAAAACTTCAGTTTTACAACCACATGACATTAAACATAAAAATTGTTTAAGTAGAAAAGGAGGGAAAAACAAGCGGACACCAAGCCGATCACACAACCTCCATCCCATGCATGCTCCATCCTACTGCTCAGCGGTTACCTGAAATACATGCCAAAAATTTGGTCAACGAAAACGTTGAGTGGAATTCATAGGTTTTTCAATCCATTTGAACGTATATATAATAAAAACCATTCGTGATCATTTATAGTCTTGTCGATCAAACAAACTATAATCAGGATACTGACAATTGTGTTTAAGCTCATGACACTAATCCGTTAACTCAATCACCCGCGTAAATATACCGGCATGATTCAGATGAAACCAGTGCCCCTCTAAAGGCATCAGTTGCAATTATACCTTATTTCTCATACAAAATAATCTACCGCAGAACTTACTATAAGTACAGCTTCTCGGCTAGCATTGGGTCGTCAACCCCGTAGTACTACAAATTGCATAAGCGGCTATTTCCCCCTTCGCAAGGGCAAGACAATAGTTAATAGTTCATGAATTTAGGGACTTTTGCAACTTTGGTACTCAACACAATTTCTAAGGCAACTTTCGGGTCTAACAATCATTCATGATATACGTTCCTTTTAAAAACTAGCATGCATTTCCCTCGCGGGTAAAACAATTTGAAATAATATAAGCGAGGCTATAAATTCACACCTTAGATATTAAGTAGTCGGTAGTTCGAGGAGTGTTCACTGACGATGTTACGGATGCCCGGGTAATTCAACACCTATCACAAATAACGCGTAATGAGTAATCTCATTTAAATACTTACGGTACTGTATAAAATACATATATATAAGTCACTTAAGACAAATATAACTCACGCCAAAAACAAAAACAACAAGTATCATTCATTTTATACCATCCATTCTTATAACCTACGTTGTCCATTTTTACACGTTCTCGCCGGTACTTGACTAAAGTACGGGCTGTTTTACCTTATTAAACCATGCTTATAAAATTTGACAAAATTTCCAAAAATCCTATATGACCTGTAGATAATATGTTTTTAAGTCCAACAAAAGTTTTCACTTTTACGACCCGTCACGCAACTCATTTCCACGACTACATTTTACGGGCTGAAATTGCGCTTCGACCAATTTTGACCACTTTGACCTATATGAAAAATACCTTTGACTTCCTTGACTCATAAGTCAACATATAGACTCATTTGTACAGGTTAGGGACCAAGTTTTGACCCTTGATCATTCACCAAATTATACTTGTGACCCTCGGGATTTGACTAAAACTTTGCACAAATCCGGATTGTGAAAGTCCTCGTCTCCCGGTACCCGATCTTTAAAATGTCATAACTTTTAGCTCGTTTTGAGTCACGGGCTCTACCTTATACCAAATTAAAGCTAGAAAAACCCTCTATCACTATATTTAGTTTTCAAGACCTGGAACAAAAATCATTTTTCCAAAATAGACCAAATGTTTCTGCCTAAAAATGACCATACCAAAAACATGCTTAGACTCGATTCCAAGACTTCTAACCAACACTAAACATCATCCTAAGACTTCCCAAACATATCCTAACATCAAACTTCCATCCTACCCCTATTGATCAACCAATCTCAATATCAAAATCAAAGAAAAATACACATGCAAGTAGTATAACCTATATGAATCTTTCTAAAACAACAAACCAAACACAAATATAACATGCAAATTCAACAACCACCATGGCTCCCCCAAACACCCCTTTGCCGTGGGGTTTGGGTGACCAAATCACCACAACCAAATTAATTTTGGTGGGTTTTCATGGTGTTTATACTTCCATAACACTTAAAATTAACATGCATTAGCTCAAAAAGCCACAAAAACGAATTTTGGATCATATGAAAAATCTTGAAAAATTTTTATCAATGCATGTTGGATTTGATTACATGAATAGGTGGGTAATGACCAAACTAAGCGTGGTCTAACCTTAGATTTTTGAAAAATCAAGTAGAAAAGATTTTTGGTGGATTTTTGTGTGTTCTTGGGTGTGCCGTGAGTTTAGAGAGAGACAAGGGAGGGAGTGTTTGATTTTTCTTGTAAATTTTTGTATGTGTTTGTGTGTTTGTCCACTTAGGCCCTTTTTGATGGTTAGGAGGGACCTTAGTGCAATATTGGGTTTCTTTTGTCCTTAAATAGAAAACGACCTCAAAACTTGCGGGTTTGACTCATTTGTCAATTTTGAAAATTTTACGGGAGTCGGAAATCTTCCCGAATGCTCCAAAATATTTTTGGGATACTTTAAATGTACTTGGAAGGCTATAAAACTCACACGACTCAACTTAACACGTACCGTAAATAAAATTCTCGAAAAATTACATTATCGATAAATCGTCAAAAATTATATAAAATTGGGCATCCCTCGGGATCGTAATCGTCATCGTCCTTCTCAAAACGTCAACCGTAAAAATTATAACCTCGAACATCGGCTCTAACCAAAATACTTATAATTATAGAAATTAAAATTTATCAAAAATTTCAAAAATTAGCGTAATTTAGGGTATCGTTAATGACCTCGATTCTAGGGTGTCACATCCACCCCTCCTTAAAGAGAGCGACGTCCCGGCGCTCGCCTCTTCTTGGGCTCACATTTCGTCTTACTGGAACAGATGAGGATACCTTTCCTTGAAAAAGTCCTCACGTTCCCAGGTGTATTCCGGTCCACGCTTAGAATTCCATCGGACCTTCACAATGGGAATCCTACTATGCTTCAACCGCTTGACCTCCCGGTCCATGATTTCCACAGGTTCTTCCACAAAATGCATTTTGTCGTCTAGTCGAATCTCGTCCAAAGGAATCACCAATTCCTTGTCCGCCAAACTCTTCTTCAGGTTCGATACGTGAAACGTGTCATGAATAGCACTAAGCTCGGTCGGCAATTCTAACTTGTACGCTACTGGTCCAATTCGTTCAACGATCTTAAACGGTCCAATATACCTCGGACTCAACTTTCCTTTCTTTCCAAAACGAATTACACCCTTCCATGGCGATACCTTGAGCATAACCATATCTCCAACTTCAAACTCCAACGGTTTCCTTCGGTTATCAGCATAACTTTTCTGTCGGCTTCTCGCAGCAAGTAGTCGGTTCTTGATCTGCACGATCTTCTCTGTCGTTTCTAACACCATTTCGGGTCCAGTCAATTGACTTTCCCCTACTTCACTCCAACACACGGGCGATCTACACTTCCTTCCATACAATGCTTCGAACGGTGCTGCTTTGATACTAGCATGATAACTATTATTGTACGAAAATTCCACCAGAGGCAAGTGGCGTTCCCAACTTCCTCCAAAATCAATCACGCATGCTCGGAGCATGTCCTCCATCGTTTGAATCGTTCGTTCACTCTGGCCGTCAGTTTCCGGGTGATAAGCCGTGCTTAAACTCAGTTCAGTGCCCATCGCACGTTGAAGCGATCTCCAAAATTCCGACGTAAATCTACTATCGCGATCCGAAATGATCGATAACGGCACTCCATGTCTACAGACGATCTCTTTCACGTACACGCTGGCGAGTCTTTCCATGCTGTCCGTCTTCTTCATAGGTAAGAAATGAGCAGACTTCGTCAACCTGTCCACAATTACCCATATCATATCGCTTCCACTAGGAGTCCTAGGTAAACCCGTCACAAAATCCATTGCGATTTTCTCCCATTTCCATTCTGGGATTTCCGGTTGTACCAACAATCCAGATGGTTTCTTATGTTCTGCCTGAACCTTCGCGCAAGTCAAACACTTACTGACGTAACGAGCAATATCTGCCTTCATATTCGGCCACCAATAAACTTTCTTCAGGTCGTGGTACATCTTATCCGATCCAGGATGTATCGAATACTTCGACTTATGCGACTCATTCATAACCAATTCTCGAACTCCAGGCTTTCCTTCCTCAGATGGACACAATGGTAACCAAATTCGATTCTCAAAATATCTTAGTCCGTCAGATCTAATCACAAAAAGAGGTTTCAACATTCGTCCCAAGTTCTCGGCTTCGACATTCCCTTTCATCAATCCTCTCTCCTGAGCCTTCAGTATGGTTTCGGTTAAGTCAACGCTCTCACTCATCACTAAAGCTCTAACCCTCAAAGGTTTCTCCCGCTCCTTCCTACTCAATGCATCCGCTACAACATTCGCCTTCCCAGGGTGATAGCGAATTTCGCAGTCATAATCACTCAATAGTTCAACCCATCGTCTTTGTCGCATATTCAACTCCTTTTGATCTAAAATGTGCTGCAAACTCTTGTGATCAGTGAATACAACACACTTTGTCCCATACAGATAGTGTCTCCACAGCTTCAACGCAAAAACTACCGCTCCTAATTCCAAATCGTGCGTCGTGTAGTTCTCCTCGTTCTTCCTTAATTGCCTCGACGCGTAAGCTATCACCTTTTCACGTTGCATTAATACTGCTCCATAACCTTTACGAGACGCATCACAATACACCACGAAATCTTCGGTTCCCTCAGGCAATGATAAAATCGGCGCGGAACATAACTTATCCTTGAGCGTTTCGAAAGCAAGCTCTTCCTCATTTCCCCATTCATACACCCTATTCTTCTCGGTAAGCCGCGTCAATGGTTTCGCAATCAACGAAAATCCTTCAATAAACCTTCTATAGTACCCAGCTAAACCCAAAAATTGTCGAACTTCAGTCGGCGTTGTCGGTGCTGACCATTCCCTGATTGCTACGATCTTAGCAGGATCTACACGAACTCCTTCCTTATCAATCACATGACCTAGAAACTGCACTGATTCCAACCAAAACTCACACTTAGAGAATTTTGCATACAGCTTCTCCTTCCTTAACAACTCCAAAATCTTTCTCAGGTGCTTCTCGTGCTCCTCCTTACTCTTAGAGTAAATAAGTATGTCGTCGATGAAAACAATAACAAACTTATCTAGATACGGCTTGCACACGCGATTCATAAGATCCATGAATACAGCAGGCGCGTTAGTCAACCCAAACGGCATCACTCGAAATTCAAAGTGTCCATACCGCGTACGAAAGGCAGTTACAGGAATATCCTCCTCTCTTACACGCAGTTGATGATACCCTGATCTTAAATCGATCTTTGAGTATACACTGGAACCTTGCAATTGATCGAACAAATCATCAATCCTCGGTAATGGGTACCGATTCTTAACCGTCAGCTTATTGAGTTCTCTATAGTCAATACACATTCTAAACGAACCATCCTTCTTCTTTACGAACAACACTGGCGCTCCCCAAGGTGATGAGCTCGGCCTAATAAATCCTTTGTCCATCAATTCCTTCAATTGATCCGATAACTCCTTTAACTCAGATGGTGCTAAGCGATAAGGTGCACGTGCAACCGGTGCAGCTCCTGGCACTAAATCAATTCGAAACTCGACCTCACGATTAGGCGGTAAACCTGGCAACTCGTCTGGAAAAACGTCCGGATACTCGCGAATAATTGGTACCTCTTCAATCCTCGCCTCTACATCACCATCGCTCGAAACTTGTGCCAAAAACACATCGCATCCGCTCTCTACGTACTTCATCATCTTCAAACACGAAATCACCTTCAAACGAGAAGTGCATTCGTCTCCCTTTACCGTCAAAACCCTATTCCTCAGCGGAATCTGCACCAATCTCTCACCACAGACGATTGTAGCACTATGCGCCATTAGCCAATCCATTCCCACAATCACGTCAAACGATCCTAGCTCTATAGGCATCAAGTCGATTTTAAAAGCGTAGTTTCCTAACTTCAAGGTACACCCTTTCAGTATAGAATTCGTACTAACAATTTTTCCATCGGCTAATTCAACATTATAACTAGTCGTTAACAACATCGGTTCTCTATCGATATTACGACTAAATCTAACGTCTACAAAACTCTTGTCGGAGCCAGAATCAAATAAAATACTAGCATAACAAGCGTCTAGCAAAAACGTACCGGTAACCACATTTGGACCCTGTGGTTTATCAGCAGTTCCCACTTGATACACAGCTGCCGCATTATTTCCTCCCCGTCTGTTCCCTGCTTTCGGGCAATTTGCTTGCACATGCCCTCTTTCTCCACAGCTATAACATCCTCTCATCCTGATAGCATTAGCCCCAGTGGCTACTCCTCCCGTTCGACAACTAGCAGTCCTATGACCTGCCTTTCCACACTTGCCGCATGCCTGCGGGCAGTTTCCAACATGATACAAGTTGCACTTTCCACAATGAGGATTCACTTTCACACCTCTAGGGTTTGTCACGGCCCTCATTCCTTCGTTCCTTCTCTGATTAAACTGCTGATTACGGTTCGGCCCTTGGTTGTTTCGGTTTCCTCCTCGGTTCTGGCCTTGGGATTGATTACCTTGTGCTGCCTCCCATTTTCTTTTGTTACCCTCAGCAATGTAGTTCTGCTTATCCTGAAGCTTAACGTCCATCAAAGCGTGTGCCATTTGAACCGCTTCGTCAAACGTTCCAGGTTTCGACGAAGTTGTTTCACCCTTGATGTTGCTAGATAAACCCTTAATATACTGCTTCATTTTCTTGGCGTCATTGGCAAATATGTCCGGACACAAAAGACTTAACTCATTGAATCTCCTGGTGTAAGCAGCTATATCGTTGTTCCTTAAGGTCAAGTGTCTCAATTCGTCCTCCAATTGCCCCAATTCCTCCTCTGGGCAGAACTTCTTTGTCAACAAAGCTTTGGTCGCATTCCACGTTCTCGCATTTGCCACAGCCAATCCCACCGTAGCTACCTGAGTGTTCCACCAGCTTAACGCATCATCCAGAAATGTAGCTGCTGCAAACTTGACTTTATCCGCCTCTGCACAACCACTGATTTCAAACGTACTCTCAACTTTTTCCAACCATCGCCTAAGTTCTAGTGCTCCACCCGATCCACGGAACTGCGTAGGACCGCACTTCATAAAGCTGGAATAGGTACACACTCTCGGGGCTGGTTGTCTCCCCGCATTCCTTCCTGGATCCTGATTTCTCCCAGCTCGGTCTGCTTCCAACGCATTAGCTATCGCTTCCTGAATCATGTTGTTAACACGATCGGCAGTCAACTTTGGAGGCATTGTTTTATCGAATATCTCTTTCTGCAAGACAAGAAAAAAATAGAAAAACAATGTAAGTATTCATATCAAGTTTCCCAGACATAAAATACATACAACGACACATCACTACGGAGTTACTAATATTCATCAATTCACATCACAAAAGATCAAATTTAAGACATATCACAGATCATGAAAGGTAACATAGATTGTATTGATAATTAACCAAAATCGTGACAAGTAATGCCACTACAATCATTCACCACAAAACATCAAGTACTTGAGTTTCTCGTCATAATACCATCATACAAAGGTCTAAAATAGTTCTATTACAATGATCAAAGAAAAATACAAAACAAGTAACTAGGCATGTGGTGATCCACACGGCCTCTTGGATGGCGGCTCGTCGTCGTCCTCGGTTTCCTCATCACTCACGTCCTCGTCCACATCATCCACTTTTCCCTTTCCTTTCTCATCTGGCCCACATTCTGTTTCCTTTTTCGTCCCTGATGTGGATCCATGCTCAATCGCTCCTTGACTTCCCACCGAAATACAAGCACCTCCAGTAGGCGGCTGAACCATGAAGTCATTCGCCTCCATCTCCACATCGTCCACGAATCTCCAATCCGGGGGCAATGAATCCCTCACACGATGCTCCCAACTCTGCATCCTCGACAACCTCATCTGATCTTCCCTCACACGATCAAGACTAGCACTCAAATTCGCAACCATTGATTTCAAACTGTTGATGGCACTTGTGTTCATCATCCCATCATACGCAATCCTTGAAGTCCTTTCCAACAATCTTTCGTCCGCCTTGTCATTCTCGTCGAATCTACTAACTACTCTTGATTCCACTACATACCTCATGCACATCGATCCTTCCAAACCTCTCACAGTCCGTCGCACGTCATGATAATTCCTCGGTCCGGGACAGCAAATTCTTGGGATGCCTTGATGAAGAGAATTTGCGCTCATTGCACCTTCGGCTCTTCTGGGAATATCTGGTACACCAACCAGATGGGAAGTACGCATAGGCGTGGGACAAGTAGTTCTCCTTGAGTCGGGGTCCTGGGCTCGTACATCGTTACCGTTATCGTTGGGCGGTACCTCGGCCATTCCTGCAATAACAGCGAATTTCGGAGGGTACATAAGTAATTATACAATAATTATAAATATATGCATGCAAATGCAATGCAAAGGTGGTACATATGCCCGAAATGCAATAATATGATGCTCATGCATGATAAATATGAAAATTACGATGTCGGATATTTCACGAAAAATTTAACGTCTACATATAGTAATTCCATACTTATATAATAATTACCCACATATATACTTTACTCAAAAGTATACGTCAAATGCCATAAATACAACAACAAATCTTACCGGAGCCATGCAGGATAGTTGTGTGTGCTTGGACCCTTTTCTTACGACACCAAAAGTTATAGTTTAGGATTTTCAAAAACGACCTAGTTCTCTATAACTCGTGGCTCTGATTACCAATCTGTAACACCCCCACAATTGTTATGCGCAGCGGAACTACAACAATGGGTGCTACACAGTATTCATTGCACACAAGAGATATCAAACGACGCTAAAAAGACGTCATATTAAAATTCAACATTTAAAATTGTTAAATAATACATGTCCACAGTTTTCCCAACCCCAAATAGTGCACAGAGTTTAGCGTTTCGGTCCCCATGAATCTCAACCCCAAAAACTTCAGTTTTACAACCACATGACATTAAACATAAAAATTGTTTAAGTAGAAAAGGAGGGAAAAACAAGCGGACACCAAGCCGATCACACAACCTCCATCCCATGCATGCTCCATCCTACTGCTCAGCGGTTACCTGAAATACATGCCAAAAATTTGGTCAACGAAAACGTTGAGTGGAATTCATAGGTTTTTCAATCCATTTGAACGTATATATAATAAAAACCATTCGTGATCATTTATAGTCTTGTCGATCAAACAAACTATAATCAGGATACTGACAATTGTGTTTAAGCTCATGACACTAATCCGTTAACTCAATCACCCGCGTAAATATACCGGCATGATTCAGATGAAACCAGTGCCCCTCTAAAGGCATCAGTTGCAATTATACCTTATTTCTCATACAAAATAATCTACCGCAGAACTTACTATAAGTACAGCTTCTCGGCTAGCATTGGGTCGTCAACCCCGTAGTACTACAAATTGCATAAGCGGCTATTTCCCCCTTCGCAAGGGCAAGACAATAGTTAATAGTTCATGAATTTAGGGACTTTTGCAACTTTGGTACTCAACACAATTTCTAAGGCAACTTTCGGGTCTAACAATCATTCATGATATACGTTCCTTTTAAAAACTAGCATGCATTTCCCTCGCGGGTAAAACAATTTGAAATAATATAAGCGAGGCTATAAATTCACACCTTAGATATTAAGTAGTCGGTAGTTCGAGGAGTGTTCACTGACGATGTTACGGATGCCCGGGTAATTCAACACCTATCACAAATAACGCGTAATGAGTAATCTCATTTAAATACTTACGGTACTGTATAAAATACATATATATAAGTCACTTAAGACAAATATAACTCACGCCAAAAACAAAAACAACAAGTATCATTCATTTTATACCATCCATTCTTATAACCTACGTTGTCCATTTTTACACGTTCTCGCCGGTACTTGACTAAAGTACGGGCTGTTTTACCTTATTAAACCATGCTTATAAAATTTGACAAAATTTCCAAAAATCCTATATGACCTGTAGATAATATGTTTTTAAGTCCAACAAAAGTTTTCACTTTTACGACCCGTCACGCAACTCATTTCCACGACTACATTTTACGGGCTGAAATTGCGCTTCGACCAATTTTGACCACTTTGACCTATATGAAAAATACCTTTGACTTCCTTGACTCATAAGTCAACATATAGACTCATTTGTACAGGTTAGGGACCAAGTTTTGACCCTTGATCATTCACCAAATTATACTTGTGACCCTCGGGATTTGACTAAAACTTTGCACAAATCCGGATTGTGAAAGTCCTCGTCTCCCGGTACCCGATCTTTAAAATGTCATAACTTTTAGCTCGTTTTGAGTCACGGGCTCTACCTTATACCAAATTAAAGCTAGAAAAACCCTCTATCACTATATTTAGTTTTCAAGACCTGGAACAAAAATCATTTTTCCAAAATAGACCAAATGTTTCTGCCTAAAAATGACCATACCAAAAACATGCTTAGACTCGATTCCAAGACTTCTAACCAACACTAAACATCATCCTAAGACTTCCCAAACATATCCTAACATCAAACTTCCATCCTACCCCTATTGATCAACCAATCTCAATATCAAAATCAAAGAAAAATACACATGCAAGTAGTATAACCTATATGAATCTTTCTAAAACAACAAACCAAACACAAATATAACATGCAAATTCAACAACCACCATGGCTCCCCCAAACACCCCTTTGCCGTGGGGTTTGGGTGACCAAATCACCACAACCAAATTAATTTTGGTGGGTTTTCATGGTGTTTATACTTCCATAACACTTAAAATTAACATGCATTAGCTCAAAAAGCCACAAAAACGAATTTTGGATCATATGAAAAATCTTGAAAAATTTTTATCAATGCATGTTGGATTTGATTACATGAATAGGTGGGTAATGACCAAACTAAGCGTGGTCTAACCTTAGATTTTTGAAAAATCAAGTAGAAAAGATTTTTGGTGGATTTTTGTGTGTTCTTGGGTGTGCCGTGAGTTTAGAGAGAGACAAGGGAGGGAGTGTTTGATTTTTCTTGTAAATTTTTGTATGTGTTTGTGTGTTTGTCCACTTAGGCCCTTTTTGATGGTTAGGAGGGACCTTAGTGCAATATTGGGTTTCTTTTGTCCTTAAATAGAAAACGACCTCAAAACTTGCGGGTTTGACTCATTTGTCAATTTTGAAAATTTTACGGGAGTCGGAAATCTTCCCGAATGCTCCAAAATATTTTTGGGATACTTTAAATGTACTTGGAAGGCTATAAAACTCACACGACTCAACTTAACACGTACCGTAAATAAAATTCTCGAAAAATTACATTATCGATAAATCGTCAAAAATTATATAAAATTGGGCATCCCTCGGGATCGTAATCGTCATCGTCCTTCTCAAAACGTCAACCGTAAAAATTATAACCTCGAACATCGGCTCTAACCAAAATACTTATAATTATAGAAATTAAAATTTATCAAAAATTTCATAAATTAGCGTAATTTAGGGTATCGTTAATGACCTCGATTCTAGGGTGTCACATCAAACCTTGAGAGACGTTCATGAAATAATGGTCTTCTCTTCATATAGGAATTTCTTCACTTGAAGTTTTGAGAGATTCATACTTGGACCACGACTTCTTCATTTTTCTCCAATCTTTATTTGGGATTTTGATATACAACGATCCGCCTCCTTTTTGGACTTGGCTTCATTTATCCTCATACCTTGTTAAGGCCTTTTTGGATAGACTTCTCCATGACTTTTGGGGAGTATTTGCTTTTCGTCGTGTGTCTCGATCCTTCATATTGATTTTTGATAAATGATTCTTCACATCACTTGAGATCTTTAGCAATAAAATATAGCCCTCATGTCTTGTTAGGACCTTTTTGGACTCGCCAATCTTCGCATCCCGCTTCAATAAGTTATGCCTTGGCTATGAACTCTAATCCATACCGAGCAACTTTTAAATGATCTTGGGCTAGAAGCTAAGTAACTTTTCAAATCGTTCAACCTTATTTATTGCAGATAAATTTATTATCAAGCGATGGGAGAATAGGCTTATAATTAACTCACATAAATTCCCGAAAGAATACCAAACTTATAATTGGCTCTATCATCTCTTGTTCTCCATATTGTAAAATTTCAAGAATGTGAAATCAATGGATACTTAGCCTATTAAATCAAAGTTTTGGGTTTTCAAGTCATCTATAGGATCTTGCATCTTCTTATACTTTTTCAAGTTTTAGAATTTGCGTTTTAAAGTTCCCTTGAGAGACGACTTTCTAGGATCAATTATAGGAGCTTGCGAAAAGTTCTTGTTCTTAAATCGTATGAATTAAGACTTTCGCGTTTTAAAGCTCCCTATATAATAGCCTAGCAAAACATAATTCAAATACGTTAAGGAAAAGCTAAGGTTAAAAACCAAGTCGAGCCAAAAACTATTCTTATTTTCACCAACGGAAAGCCTACATTAGTGTCAAAAGCACTTATTTTATTTATTAAAACTTAAAAATAACACTAAAAATTTAAAATTTTATTGAAAAATGAGAAAAACAATACGTTTGGACACGACAAAAGCAATTGCAAGCGATTATATCGATTGACTCCCCCATGCTAAAACCAAACATTGTCCTCAATGTTTCTTAGCTCAAGAGTAACACCCCCTTGCTCAAATACGAAGAGTCTAATGCAAAATCCTAGCATGGAAAGAGCACGCAAATCTATAAGCCGTTTATTAATTATGCCAAACGTTAGTCAATAAAAATCAAGGGATAAAGAGTGTGCCCCTTTTTGGCATTCAAAGAATGGAAGATCAAGTGGACCGGCAAAAACCGAACACGAGAGTCTTCAAATATTAGGGTCATACCTAAGATCACAACACAACAAAACACGAGCACGAGCTTGAAAGATCAAGCCTTATTAGATGTTAGAAAATAGAAAGAAGATAGAATGTATGGGACTCCCCCAGAAGGCACCTCGTTTTTGTTCACCGAGTCATGAGCTCGACTCGATCCCCGCATTCATTGGTCCTTAGGGAAAGTGGTGAAAACCGGCATAATAGGATAAAATCCAACATAAAGCACGATGTCGGGGTCAAAGATTACATCCTCGTTGTCGGATGACAAACGAAAGGATAAAACTCCAACACAAATCTCTAAAAAGAGATGGTAGTCACAAAAAATGGTATGGATAAAGCATGCTCCCCAAGATAAACTCGCACCAAGATGATAGAAAAATCTTTCATTTATTGCATCGGTGAAAGGCCGAGATTTCCCTAAATAAACGATTCCGGGATCGAATACCTCGTCCTCGGTGGAGAAAGGAAAAGATAACACGGTGTCATCCCCCCATGCTAATCCAAGATCATATAAAGCACATGGTAATGGTGGAATAAAAGTTTCATCCAAAGTGGAATCAACATTCTTAGCTTTAACGACCATTTCACCCTTAGAAATGTGATCAATAGGGTCATGGTACTCAATATGAGACACATGGAAAACCCGCACATTAAGGTCAAAGAGGGTGGGAGGAGGACTTGGGACGAAATAATCATCAAGTAAATTCTCTAAAAAGAGAGCGTCCCCCTCCGGGTCGATATCATCAACACCCGGTGGTATCGAATCATGAGAAGCAAGAAAAGTGTCAATCTCCTCCATAAGTGGATCACTATCCTCAACGGAAATAGGAGATGGAGAGAAAGACTTGGCATTAGGATTAGAATTCAAAGCCTCGATCCTAGAAATGAGAAGATAGACGTTTGATAACTTCTAACGAAGAATCACGTCTTCCACATCTAAATGAGTAAGTTCATCGGAGAACTTCTCAAGGATCGGAATAGTCAAATCAACCTCATTTCCCGGTGGAAATGGGTCTAAAGGAGCAAGTTCAAAAGTGAACCTCTTAAAAATCGGATCATCATCATCCTCATTTCCCGGTGGAAATGGGTGAAGAAGAGTAGGTTCTTCGGCGAACCCCTCAAAATCCGAGTCGTGAATATCATCTTTATAAGAAAGTTCATCGGAGAACTCCTCATTAGAAAATTCACTTGAAGTAGAATCATTCTCAAAATCTTCATTTCCATCACAATTTTCATCATTAGATTTGGAGAAAATATCAAAGTGAATGGAAGAAGTCGAGTCATCACAATGTGGCAAATCACACATCTCATTGGAAATACCGTCAAACTCTCTTGGGTTTTGGACAAGAATAGTGCTAATATGCTCGTCCCCCTTGCTTAGAGAATTTTCGAGTTCCACGGTGGAAGAATCATGAATAGGAGTTGTGATGTCATGAGAGATTTCATCATCATCTAGGATGGGAGAATACTCGGGCTCAATAGCCGGCAAGATATGAAAAGGAAGCACGATAGCACTAGACGAAGGATGTAGAGCAATAAGATCTCTCAAAGAAATACCACTATCCTCGTCATCATCCAAAAGTAGAGAACGCTTGAGTTCACGATTAGCAAGATATCTTTCTTCCTCTTGAATTTTTTCTTTCTTTCGAAATTCAATGCTTAATCCATTATAATCTTGCGAAAGTTGTCGAATCTTAAGTTCACAATCTCTTCTAAATCCCTCATCAATTATTTCTCCATGAAATCGAGGACTTCCTAATTCATTAGTTATATCATTAATCTCTTGATTGATTTGTCTCTTTTCAAGCAACATATCTTTAATGCTCTTTTCAACAATTTCAACATTTCTTTGATTCATTGTTTCAAATCGTTCAATATCGAAAGAATATTGTGGAGATTGATCAAAACCGGAAGGAATCAAATTATAGCAGGATTAGGCTCATAAAAATTTTGATCCATCGGTCGACAAGAAAAACTCTCATGAGGACCTCCACAATACTCACAACAAAGATGTTGTTGTGATAAACTCGGTAAATCTTGTGGATAACAATTATCATTAAAGTTTTTATTGTAGCTCGGTTCTTGCTCGTAATTAAGCGAGAATCGATGCGAACAATCATCACCAAAATGAGAATCGTTTCCACAAAACTCACACGAGGGTGTCTCATATGTAGGGTGTGGAGGTGGATTGAAATCGAGAGAATTATTCGAAAAATTCGGATTTTCACATGAAGTAATCTCATTACAATAAGGACAAAATCCAACTCGTACATCGTTTCGTAAGTCATTTCCACAACGCTCACACGTGCACCACCGACATGGCAAAAAACCATATAACGGTTCTCCACACCCAACACAATCGACGAAGGAATTCATGGAAGAATTAAAATTTAGAGGGTGAGGAGAAAAAGAATTAAACATGATAGAGGATTAAGAAGATTATTTTACGTATTTTACATAAAAACGATACATACTATATAATAAGAAAATAACAAAACTTTCTGAGGACGGAAAGGGTCTTCAAATCAACGATCAACAAATCTCCACAAAAGCGAATCGTACACAAGATCCCCGGCAGCGGCGCCAAAATTTTTGATGTGTCGTGGATAGTATAGTGATAATTTGAGATTACGTTATAGGGTAAATTAGAAAATTACCTTTAGGAAAAAGTAATAGACTAATATTACCAATGACGAATTCAATTAAACACGTGAGTGAATCAAGTTCGTTGTACACGAAGATCGAGTGAATTTGAGACGTTTCGTTTTGATTTGGACAATCGATTTGAATTGGTTTTCGGTTTTTAAACTACAATTAAAATCTACAAATTTTAAACTAATTAGTTTTAGCCTAAAGTGCATGAATCGTAAACCCCGCTATATTTAAATCTAAAAACACAATTAATTACTTAAAAATTAAAACTATTAAATTAAATTAAACTTTTAAACAATCTATAAAAATTAATTCTTTTTAATAAAAGTAACTTTTAAACTATTTTAAAAAAAATCTAATTAACTTTTGTAAAACTAATTAACTTTATTTGAAAATTACTTTTAAACCTAATCTATTTTAAAACTATATTTTATTTAAATCTAAAATTATAAAAATCTAATTATAAAAATAAACTAATTAAACTTTTTACATTAATAAAAACATTTTTTTATTATTTATATTTTTATTTATATTATTTTATTTTATTATTATTTGTTTTTATCTATTTATTTTCTATTTATAAACTTAATAAAAGTAAAACTTTTATGTAAAACTATTTATACAAATGACAGTGAGAGTTAAAAGTACTATAGTAATTAAAGAAGCTAAATGTAAACATAAGTAAGGTGCTATGTGAGATGGTAAACACCTTTGGCCCATGACTAGGAGGTCATGGGTTCGAGACCCGTTGTGGACATTTTTGGATGATTTTTATTATTTAATTTTGGAATTGATAAATATGCAATTCAGATAAAACAAATCAATATTACAGCTAAAAACTCGTGATAGATTAAGAAATTCAGCTATCCTTTCATTACAAAATCAGTAAAATGAATAAAACTCAAATTTAATCAATGATCAAACACCCTATTCGTATCCCATCAGACAGACTCACGAATACAAAAACAGGACACTTAAAATACAATTTATCCAAAACAAACTCTTTCACAGCAATGACGATCAAATCATTCAACCAAATGCAGAACATAGCAATTCAGACTCACAATTAACGCACACCTTCAGCAACTTAATTCAGTTATGCAGGCAATTATGGAATGAAATTAACGACAGTTTCATAATTCAAATATAAGGATTATCTAATCAACACACATAAAATAAGCGCACGAGCAAAATCGATCAAGCAAAACAGCAAACATCAAATAAACTGAACCAAACATTCCCATTAATATTGATGACAATCGGGATTACAGCAAGGACCAGCCGACTTAAATTAAAACTCAGACTAAAGCACACATTAAGTGATGAAAAGATTATAGAGGCAAACAGAAAATGCATCAATCACAAATCTTAGACTCAGATCTCGATCTAAATCAGAAACTAACATTTAACTATATCATTTAAGAATCAACAGCAAATGAACAAAACAATCCTAAATCTGTATGATAAATCCACAACATAGTATATAAGACTACTAGCAACTTAACTCGACTATACTTGCTATACTTAGATAATAAACTAACACTGATTCAGCAGACTAGTTAACTGATGTAACAACTATAACCTAACAGCTACGACAGACTAACTCATACAAAAATCTTTAACAGAATACTATTCAATTCAGCTAACATAACAGATCTAAATCACCAAATCAAAGCAACAATATACAAAATATCAAAATAAGGAAAATTCACAACTCAGTCACAAAATAATAAACTTAGATAAATAACGATACGAAGCAGCTTTAAATAAAAACATTAAACGAAAAATAAAATTGAGCTTGACCGTAGATTGATGAAACCCGTTGAGAAGAAGTATGGCGCTGAGCCTACTTATAACAAAAACGACGCCACCATCATCATCTCACACTATATCGAACCTCCAACGTGAATAAAACTAGCAGCATATTTTTTTTTTTATCCAGTAGGGATAAATATTAATCCCTTAATCACTTTTAATCAATCACAAAAACTATAATCAAAGCTAATATGATTGATTCACCGCATATAATGATAAAAATAGAATAATATTGCAAGTGGACTTTATAAAATAATAAACAGATCAAGATTGATTAAACTAAGAACCGAATTTTATTACTTCAATTTAAAATATTACAAACTTTATAAAAGTAAAAATTACAATATCTAACTATTTCTAAACATTATAACCTTACGAGAAAAATGAAAAAAGGATGCATAATACCGATATTCTACCCGTTTATATAGATGAACAAATGGGGTAGTTTGTTGATGAGAGGCGACAATCTCAACCCTTGATTTTTTCTCTCTCCTTTCTGTTTTGATCAGATGGCTGTAAAAGGATCTTTGTGCACACGGATTGCCAACGTGGCAATCTGTTGTGCTTCTTGTGCTACATTGGAGTTGAGCTGGCCTCCTCTAATTGGTGGATTGGAAGATATGTGCTGTTTCAGCCAATTACATGATGCCACGTTGCCTTGCTCTTCCACTCTCTCTTCCGAAATCAAAGGGTATTATTTACCCACTCGTGTGAATCACACGAGTACACCAAAAGCCCTAATTTATTTTGTTGATTTCTTGAACTAGGGTTTGTGGGAATAGTAAGATTTTCGTCTGGTTATTTGTTGAAGGAGAAAGATGATGGACATAGGTTTCATCGAGAGTTTTAAACTTTATTTTATGTGTGTGAAATGTGTGGATAAAAACAATGAGTGGGTGAGGTCAAAGTTTTATTTGTTTTGTGGTGGAAAGTGATTGTGACATATGAGTTAAATAATATCACCATTTGTGCGTTTAAAACTGCAAACCCTAAGGCCCATTCCCTCATTCCATTCGTTCCTTCACCATGTTGTTGGGCTTTTGGCCCAAATATTGAAAACTTACAATCCGTGTATTAAAACTCCCATTTTGGGCTTCAAATGGACTTTGTAACCAAGACTTATCAATATTAATCCCCTTATTGGGCTTTTGAGCCCAATAACCAAAAGTGGAGCCCGCATAGTGCAAATAGACTTCAAAATAGTTAAATCCACTAAATCGAATTCATTTTTGGCTTCGTCGATCTTTTTCATCAGTCTCGTGTCGGTTTTCGTCGGTTTTCGCGATCTTGGTACCTACACACATCAAAACAAGAAACAAGCATATACAAAGCATTTTTGATACATTAATAGCATTATTTCATTGTTTTATGATATACTTGATATGACTAAAATAGCTCATATCATAGACTTACATGTTATTCCCTGCTAGTTCTAATGTAGTCGGGGGAACTTGAGTGACTGGATCCACATGTGCGGCCCGCACCGTTTCGGAGGCCTGGGTGGTGCTCCCAACAGATTGATAGAGGGGGTGGTCCTCGTGAAGTTTTTTTTGGGGGGGGGGGCATTGTGTTCACCAACCTCGGCCTGGGCGACTCTTCTCACCCGCTTGTTTTTTCTGCGGGTACGCTTAGGGGCGGGCTGGGCTTCTTCTTCTTCAACTTCCTCTTCAAGTTCTTTTTCTGCTCCTTCATCTTCTTCTTCATTAACTTGTTGCATTTCCTCCTCGTCATCGCCCAACATTTGGCGGAGACTGGAGGTGGTTCTCTCAATATTGTCTCCTTGCTCTTCCCCGTATGCGGGGGTAGCAGTCTTAGGTGGCGAGGAGGGCCCGGCTTCATCTTCAAGCATCATGTTATCACCATCCTCGTTGTCAAAGTCCACAGGGGTTCTCAGGAGCGTTGTTTCCTCTTCGTCTGAATGGGGGTCCGGCACGGCCTCCAGGGCAACTATCACGTTTCGGGTATGCTCGAGGAGAGGTAGCTCGTTCTCACGTCTGGGACGTGATCCCTCTGGTACAAGCTTTGGATCGCCTTGACGTAGGATCCCAAAGAAGTTCATTTCTGCCACAATAAACGAAGTATGTTAGGCATTAACAGATAAATGTATGCGTCTTTGATATACGGATGTTAAACCTACCTTCACCATGCCTTCTCCAAAACACAGGATATCTGTTGGACGAGCCGAAATAGTTGCGGCTAATCCCTAGCAAACAGAGGAATGATTCGGGAAGGTTTCTATGGAACCCTGTTCTATTCCTATCTATTTCTTGGGAATGTTGGGGATTGTATGTACTGGCGTACGGAGGAGGGTCATGAGGTAATCTATGTTTGAAGACATAATCGGCCGGCCACACTATTGAGTCAATGAAAAAATAATGGTCGTACCAGTTTTTCAAGGGTCCATGGGCTTATTATGGGATTGGGGGCTATTGGGAGATCGTTTCTTAAAGGATAACCAAACATTTACTAAACTAGGGGTGTAAAATAGCCGGAAAATCTCTACGGTTGGTGGGATTCTTCTAGCGCGACAAAGGATTTCAAACTGACTAACCTTACATGCGCCTATACAGTGAAGCTGGCTAATATGTACATCATAATATCCTAAGAGATATATGAGGAAACGAGTGAAAGGAATGCGGTAGTTGGCCGCATCAAAAAGACGAGTATATAGGCCAATCTTTCCTTGCGGAGCCTCAGTTATGAGATCTCCGGCACCAGGGAGTGAAGGGTGTAGATTGGTAGGAATGAAGTAATTGGTGCAAAAGTGATCTAACTGCTCCTGGGTCATTACATTGAGCACGGATCCAATGGAGGGGTTGTTTCTTTGGGTCATTACTAAATAAAAAGTTAAGGAGGTGGTATTCTAACCTGCGATGGAAGGGATCCGTGCGTGAGAAAGTGGTGCTAAGAAGAAAAGCTTTAATGGCAGGAATGGAGGAACAGACTGTGTGTTTCACACATCCGTAGGGGTGGCTTATTTATACGGTTGCCTTGTGAGTCATAGTCTGTTGGATGCATGACACGTGTTTGCCACTATCCTTAATCGTGTGGCTAGGGTGTGAGTGGCAAGTGAAAAGTCAGGTGGGACCCACGGGTCACTTCTGACTCAGTAGTTTACGCCGCTCGAGGTTCTGACTGTTTGCACTTTGTTAGTCAAGTGGCAGGTGAACAATCAAATATGTCGGGATATGCGGTCTTACGTAAGACCAAATTCAATGCTACATTTAATTTGTCTCGGTCGTCACGTGCGGCTGAGGTACCATTGGAATTAATTCCTAAAGTTAGGCAGCCATGTGTGCGGCCAAAACAAATTTTTGATAAATTATTATTCCCTCAAAAGATCTTTTCTTGGTACGCCCAGGGAGCATCTTGATAGTCTAGGGTTACGCCTACGGCTGTAACAACTAGACTGGGGGGACATGATGACGTATAGTCCCCAGCCGGGTCATTAACCCGGCCCACGGGTACTACCCGTATCCGGCCCATCACAGATGGGTGGGAATAATGTTATTTGAGCTTATGGGCTTGGATGAACAGTAACCGCACACACGTGTGCGGCCCACGGCCCGGCATGCCCGGTGCAGGGTTAGACAGAATCATACTCCTACTATGATTAGGATTTATCCCAAAGGAGAGGATATTCACTCACCATAATTAGAAGATAACAATCAATCTAAATCTGGTGATTATCCTTGCCTTGGGGCCGAAGCATTAGTGACAGCCCATTAGGGTTTCGCTGCCTATATAAGGAACCCCCAAGGGTTCCACAAAGGTGTTACATTCTACACTCTCAAACTCCCATCCGATTCCTATAACCCTAACCGATTACTTACTCTCACGCCGGAGTCTAATCGTGGGAAACATTCCCACGGTAAGCCTAACGCGTGTTGTTTAGTGTGCAGGATCTCAACCATACGATTCACTTGGTGCAGGAGTCGGAGTCCAGCCAACCCGAATTAAGCCTAATTCGGGTTTAGCAAGGATCACCCAACTTTTATATCAACAGATAAGCTAGCTCAGTGCTACGCTTCGTCGACAACGGAGCCTTCAAAATTCTATGGTTAAGCACGTTTCAAAACTTTCTGAATATCTTTAGCTAAACATTGTTTCGAAGTCGTTTGTAGATTCGATTTGTTAAACTGAAGTGTTGATATAAGATTGGATACTGTTTAGTTTAAAAAGTTATTTCACATGCATGCATGATTGTATTTCCGAGGATAGTTAAGTGAAATTGAGTTTTGATAGTTGATGCACATGATACTGTTTTAGTTTTATTTAATATTGTTCTAAACTTGTTTTGAAAGTAGAAAACTTAATGAGAGGTGGACAATTTGCTGTTACAATTTGTTATACTGTTATGTAAAATGTGGATAGTTGGTTAGTGTTTTGAGTTGGGCTATTATGTTTCATTTTGGGCCAGCAAGTTAAACATTGGAACACATAATACGAATTTCAAAACAACGAGACATCAAAAATTGAGTTTTACTTTGAATTTAGATTTTATAAAAAATTACATTTTTTACTTTTATAAAAATTAAATTTTGTCATTTTGAAATTGTACTTTTATAAAAAATAGTTAGTTAAGATTTGTCTAAAAAATTAGTTACAATTTTATAAAAAGTTTGTTAAATTTTGGTTAAAAAGTTAGTTGTAAAGTTTGTTAGGAAATTAGTTGCATTTTTCTTGTTGCTCAATTAGTTAAATTTGTTAATTTTGTTGAGTAGCTTTATTCTTGTTATTTTTGTTAAAAAGTTTTTAGTTGGTCACTTGATTGACTTACTTGTACTTTTGGCTTTAATTGTTGTAATTGCAATATGTTTTAGAATAGTACGGTTACATAGTTACTAATATCTTTACGAATTTTTACGTGCTTTCTTGAATTAGACCTAGATTACCAAAAAATTTATAAAATCTAAAACCAAAAACAATTTGTGAACTTGAAATCTTTTGGACAATCAATTCGTTTTAAGTTGGGAATTACGAACTAAAAAGTGAAATATTAATGGGTCTATTTGTGTTAATGAACAGGTAGCTGAAGCTTTCGTTCAACATTATGGATCATTCGCCACTACCGGGAGTTGGTCGAGAGGGTTCAAGCTAGAGTACAAGATTGTAAAAATAAGGCTCTTTTGGCTGCTGGGCGATTACAACTTGTTCAGTCTGTTATCGGTTCTATGCATGTTTATTGGGCGTCGGTGTTCGTTCTTTCGTCTCGTGTTCTTCTCGATATTAAACAAATTATGAGGGGGTTTTTTATGGTGTCTGGGTAGTTTGAAGAAGGGTAAAGCTAAGGTTGCATGCGAAGTTGTATGTCTTCCTAAGGATGAAGGTGGCCTTGGTATTAGACGTCTTGATATTTTTAATAAAGTGCTTATGATATCGCACATTTGGAAACTGTAAACCTTGAAGGAATCCCTGTGGGTTAAATGGATTCACGAGTATAAACTTAAAGGTAAAAGTTTTTGGGAGATTCGTGCTCGAGGGAACATGACATGAGGTTCGAGAAAAATTCTACAGTTACGACCCGTTATACGGGAGTTTGTTTGGCATAAAATCGGAGAAGGTGCTAATGTCTCGGTATGGTTGGACGTATAGTGTTCTCATAGTCCGTTGTCCAATGTCATCACGCCACGGGATATCCGCGGGGCTTTCGTTTAAGACTATGATCAATGACGTGATCCGTGATGGGCAGTGGATTTGGCCGCATCATCTTCGGGGTAAATATTCTTTTCTTGATAACTTAAATATTCCGAACTTACAGGATGAGGTACGGTATCAAGTGTTATGAAAATGTGATGCTATTGTCTTCAAGACCTTCACTGTGGCTTCTGCGTGGGCTTCACTTAGGCTACGTGACACTAAGGTGACATGGTTCGATTTGGTCTGGTACTCAGGATGTATTCCGCGTCATGCTTTTAATTTATGGTTGGTTATTAAACAAAAATTGAAGACGCAGGACAAAATTTTCCCATGGGATGTATCAAGTGTTGTGCTTAATGTGTGTCCGCTTTGTGAAGGGCAACCGGACTCCCATGAGCACCTATTCCCTATTCTTTGAGTCTACGTTTTCTAAGCAGGTGTGGGAACAGGTACGTACCGTGACGAAAAATATTAACTGTTCCAGCCCAGTTTTTGCTCAAATTGTCCTATTTATGCACCCATGGTCCAAGCGCGGAACTACTAAGTGTCTTATTTCCAAACTTATGTTGGCTGCAGCGGTGTATTTGTGTGGCAGGAGCACAATTGGCGTCTTTTCAAATTGGTGAAGAGGACTACTTCTCAAGTAAGTGAGTGTATTATCTCTACGGTTCGGTTGAAGCTTTTGACATGCCGGTTTAAGCAGTCAAGGGAGGGTTATCGTCTTCTGCGATTATGGAGCCTTCCGAATTCGTTACTCACTTGATGTTTGTCTTTTTTTTGTTGGCGTTTGTGCCATTAGATGGTTTTTTCCTATTGGTGTAATAAGGTTTGTATTCTAGAAATTGATATCATATGGCATGTCATATGATCTAGTGGTTGTTAAGCTGAGGCTTGAGGTTAATGTGACACTCAGTCACATTCCATTGTACTTATTGGTTTTTGGGATTTAATATACGTATCTTAGACAATAAACGTAATGCCTATAAGAATTATTATTTAAACATAAAAAGCGTTGCAACATTCTAATAATGATCCGATATAAACCTGCCAAAATCTGCAAACATAGAAAATCTAAATACACATCGTTTGTGAAATTCGGTTAAAAAACCTGGTATTAGTAAAGTTCTACTCTTAACTTTAAACTTATGCTAGATTGTGTATGGTCTTTCCTAAACAACTAAAAAACTTGAATGTTACAGCCATAAGAATACACATGCTAAACACAAATATTAAAGTGATGAAGTAAGATATCTCATCTTTACCTCGTTTTTTGCTTATGGGTAGAAAATCTGTGTCGTGACGAAAGTGGATAAATTATCTCACAAAGATTTTGGAAGAAGCCTCGATCATATATGTTGGTCTTGATGATCTCAACTTCTTCGAGATGTGATCTTTTGAAGAAGGATTTCCATTTGCTCTGTGGAGGCTTAGTCTCTTGGCTTAGATCACCTAAACTAGCTTTTAGTGCTTCTGCACTTGCCTTCGCTTCATTCACCTTCCTTTGCCAGCTTAGATAATCTTGCCATTTGAATGTCTACACATTATCAAGGAAACAAATATGTCCAACATTAATTCAACACATGCAAATTTGAATGTGTTTGCTTCAAGAGTATCAGTTCTAACAAGCCTGTAGGTACATCTTCCAGGGTAAAAATGATTGGATTAGTTTCGCCCTATGTTATACCTTTCTCAATTCTCAATTTTTGTTTGTCTAAAACTAAAACGTGGTACACAGAAGAAGTACTGAAACTAGAAAAATAAACCAATATTACACACACAGGTACAGTCAATGAACAAAATTAAATAGTAATAATGGCCAAACTAATATAACACAGTGATCTCGTTGGTTGGGTATGTAGAAAAACGGTCTACGTTGAGTACAGAAGTGCATATTTAGAATGTCAAATTATGTAGTCTCCAAGCTGAGAAGAATTATTCTCAAATTCATGATCAGATATAACCATATACAAAGTATTAATATTTGAAAGTTGAAACATCTTGCGAATAAATAAATAAATAAATATAAGTGTTAAGAGATCATTATACATGAAATCTATGAAAATGCAAGGTATTAATCTCCAAAACATATGGACGGACTTTTTTCTTATTGTGGGGCGGAGGTGGTATAATTTTGGAAGATGTGGCACTGGTTGTAATTCACTAATTATAGACGTTTTTGTTTACAAGCGGCTAGATGACACTCCTAATTGTGTAACGAAACCCATTACCCATATACAGACGTGTACATGATTATAACCCACAAATTGTCAGATTCTCAGATTGTCTCCTAATGATAATTATTCACACGAAAAAGTACAATATTTTGTTGCTGGTAAATGCTAATCCAAAAACTGGATGCATTTTAGCAAAAATCTTAAGAGGTTGGTAAAATACAATTTTGCTTTAAGTTCATTGTCTCCTAATAATAATTATTCACACGAAAAAGTACAATATTTTGTTGCTGGTAAATGCTAATCCACAAACTGGATGCATTTTAGCAAACATCTCAAGAGGAATACAATTTTGCTCTAGTTTCCTATGTATTATCCACACGAGGGTGTACGGGATATCTTATCTTAACCTGTTTAGCTGCTAAAAGAATAAGCAGGTTGGTATCTTCTTAACCTAAGTGCCTATTTACTAAATTTTGTACAATTCTATCAAAAGATAAGCAGATAAGCACATGAATCCCAAACATCCTTTAAGCTATTTATCATAGGTGATAGGTCTATGTTTATAAAACAAAGAAAGGAATAAACTTGAAGCGGAAAAATAGGCAGGTCAGGTTTATATTGGTTAATTGTGTAAGGGTCAAAATACATTGGGTTTTCTGAAAAAGTTTCTTGTCAAAAAATTAAATTCAAAATAAAATAGTGTGTTATATATTACTGTATTGCCAAAACTCATGTAACAAAAATAACCATAATTTCTTGAATAAAATGGTTACAGAAAGATGTGTATGCATTAAAAATACATCTCATGCGACTTTCATAATTTCTTGAATAAAATGGTTACAGAAAGATGTGTATGCATTAAAAATACATCTCATGCGACTTTCGACCCATTTTACCTGTTTCTTTTTAAGCTAAATTCGTCAGTTTATCCATTTGACCCGTTGGAAACATTAGGATTACTGAAATCAACCCATTTATATATTAGTGGAACAAAAGTTGCCACTTCGATATAGATCAAGTTGAGGGTAACGACGGTACCTCATTAGTTGTAGTATTGCTGATACAAAGGCTCAAATGATATCCAAAGAAACCAGATAGAAGCAGAGAAACTATAGCCAGAAACACCATCAGAAGTATCTGAGTGTTGTAAGAGCCTATCAACCACTGTTGCAACAAACTGAAAGTTGTTAGAAAAATTAATTAATTTTTTTAGTCATTCACTTAGATTTTGTTCAAGCATCCTCCTTTAGGCAACAAAGAAAAAGTTGTTAAGTAGCTCGTTAACCTTAGCATTCATATTTGCAGAACTAACCTGTACAACATGTGGAGCCAAACTCCGGAATGAATTTTCGACGCCATAATATGCTGCCATGAGAGTAAATATTGTTTTATTACAAAATTTCAGTCAACAACTAACTAAAGATATTATGAACAATAATGGCACCTGTTAAAATATATACAACTTCTAGTTCTTTCAATCGACCAGCAAGAACTAAGCCGATTGCAATTGTTCCATATACACAAAGAAAGAAATGCCTGCAAATATCAATGTGATCACTCATTTCTATCAAAAAAAAATTATTCACTACAGTGGCAGCGTTATTAGCTGAGAATATATAAAAGGAAACACAAGCACACTAACAAAGAGCATTTGAACATCTATTTACTAAATTTAAGCCAGTTTAACTCACCAGAGAAGAAACATTACGAAGTACAACGTGTTTTTCTCCCCTATGCAATTATTCTGAAATTATAAAATTAAGATATTCAGTTCACATTATTTTTTAATTTACTGGAAGAGTTTCTCTTTATAACAAATGAAATCATGTTAAAGAGAAAAATCAAACCATCCATCCACAATGATGGTCGAACCGAGCAACACAATGATCACATATGCTGCAATGCTTGGACCGAGCAGGTCTGAGTAACAATGGAAAAAAATATATAAAATTGTAAATAAGTGATCAGCATCTATCTGACGAAAGGAAATAATAATTCCAAGAAAGTAACGAACATACTTTAGGATTTTGCAGGTCGAACATTCTTTTTCTGAATAAATTAAGTTGTCGTATGGATATGCAGAGACATATTGAGTTACGTTGTCAGCGTTGATAGTTCCTGGATCAGAGAAACTAGTCAAAAGAAAAAGTATAATGCCCATACCAACACCCAACAAGCTTGTATATCTGCAGCGAATATATAGAGTCCACAAAAAAAAAATGTCATCTATAATGTTAAGATGGAAACGCAAAGGCAACAAAATCAACTTTATACCTATGATATCCACCCATATAATGACCAGGAATATAATTGAATGTGGAGTTCACAACCAAGTAATAAGTAGTGCCAATTATTGCGAAGTATATCACCTGCAAAAAAAGGGAAAGGTTGAATGTCTCACATGACATAGGATAAAAATAGAACACTTGTCGTAAATGTGTTTGTTAAATGAATAATAACACTCAAATCAGGTTACTATGATAGACTAAAAGTTGAGAAATTAAGTGTAGGGTTAAGATGAAAAGCTACGAGTGATTCAGAAGTTATTAATTTGGGTTTTGTAATACAAACGTTAGATATAATGGTTACTCAATGTTCAATATTTGAATAAACATGACAGCAGTGTAGTTAAAAACCAAAGACAAGTGATATAGAGGTAGACGAACTATAAATAACCACAAAATTTTGGTGTGACAGATAGTAGTTGTAAATTTGACATAAAACTGTCCTTGCTATTCTCTTTAGGCGAAATTATACTCGAAAGTGTCTTGTATTTTAGTCTGGGTTGATATGAGCAACTTGTATATCTGTGGATGTAGTTGTAAGAGTAAGGTCTCCGCCCATAATGCAAATTGTTTCCAATCCAGAATTTGAAGTGATTTAAAGCCTTAACGGGAATGGAATTGGAATTGGAATTGGAATTGGAATTGGAGAGTTAATAGTATTTATTTCACCTATGGTAGACCTATAAATCCGAAACACTTGCGTCTAACTTCCAAATAGCACAAGTCTACGAATGTAATATAGTTGAAGGAAAGAAAAACCTGTAAAATGGGGTTAGGTCGATCGCAGCAGTAATACTGGGTAAGATGGAGAGCATTTGTACCTCTAGAGCCGAAGAAAAATTCAACAAATCGGCTGTACATAAACAATTTTATATGTGTTACAAAAAACATCGATTTAGAAAAGTAGTACAGTAATACACAATACCTGAAGTAATGAAAAGCACCAAATGTAAGAAAGTGATGAATGCGTTGAATCAAAGTGCCTTGAAATATTGGCCGTTGACCGCAGAGAAAAGATACAACGACTAATAGTGTTACAAGTCCATGACATACAACAACCCACTCTACGCCCATTCTCTTCTCTCTTTTTCTTTTTTTTTTCTTTTCTTTTCTTTTTAGGGGATGGAAGGAAGGAAGGAAGTATGTTGTTGGTTCAATGAATTAATCTGAATCTCAATCAATTACTGTGTCGTTAGTTGACTTTAAAACCCATGTTTTATAAATCCATTTCGCCGTTCAACCGGACGCCTCAATTGAGGTTAAATTAATAGATGATTTTTTTCTCAATATATGCCGTGTTTGCCTGTTTAGGCCACTTGCTTGGACTTTTCATCCATCATTACGGATATAGTGCACCGTGAAGTGGAAAGAATTTGATGAATTTGATCATCATCGTATAAAATACGGACGGTGCTCAAATCTCAAATACTCAACTTGTAAGTGTATTTTTTAATTGAAAATTAAAAAAAAAATACTACAAAAGTTGAGCATTTACAAGTTGAGTTGAGCATTTGCTAACATAATAAGACAAATATTGTCATTGCAAGTGGGACATATGTGGGTTCGGTCAAGTGGTCAAAAAGTGTACTAGGATGGACACATGGCAACCATTTGGTGGAGTTGCGCATTTGTACAATTGTGTATGACCAAATCTGTCAAATTCTTTCCACTTGACTTACTTTTGACTAGAGGGGTAAGATTATGACCATATCCGTCTTTTTCCCTTTACAATATTGGAAAACAAAAACGATTCAGGTCTTATGTATGATTTTTGTATCCTTAATATCTTATAGGATGTCGATTTTGATCATAAGATCTTAGGATCTACCACGATCCGATCTTACTTTTTCTCGAGAGACAAACTAAAAAACTACAAATTTATAGGTTCTATTTTGTATAGTCAAAAAAACAATATGTATATTTTCTTATCCATTTCATAATCATAATTTAGGATCACATTTTTATGAAATATTCGTATAATTTTGTGTCTACGATGTATATTAATTTTTAAATATGTAAAATATTGCAAATAGTACTAAGAAAATTACATTATAGTAGGATCTTACGATCCGATCTTACTTTACGATCTCGATCTTACTTTACGATCTCGATCTTACGAAAACGATCATAAGTAAGATCCCGATCTTGAAAATCTTGGTTTTGCGCGCTATTGCAGCCCTATGGTGGCGTTACATCGTCAGATGTCGTATTCACGTTACGAAATAGACATCGGTGTTAGCGCTTAGCGTGGCGTTTATATGTAAAAGGCGAGGAAAAGCACAAAGCGTAACGAGTTTTTTTAAGGTTCAAGGCTATCTAATAATATTTAGTTTTTTCTCTTGCATTTATTAGTATTTTCAATTTGGATTTAAATTTACTACTATTTATAACTAATATAATTATATAATATACGGAATAATGTAAATTTATAAATATATTGTTATCATATAAGATTCAAGCTAACAAGGTATAGATCCGGATGTCGGAGAGGATAAAATACATGGTTAGACATTTGAGAGAGAGAAAGTGAAACTTGAAATGAGTGTGTGTATTTTAGATAGACAATGAAAATACAGCAAATGGGAATCCTCACCCCTCCATGGAAGTATGGAGGGGTATATATAGGCCCGACAAAGAGTGATTTTGACAACTTAACAATAATAGTCCCTCCGTGTCTTGCCTATTTAAATCTAATGTAATTCCATAAATGGCGCTCACATTTTAGGGCTAACAATCTTCCCCCAATGTGGAGACATACGGAATTACTTACAATGTTCCTAACAAGTACAAATACAACAAAATAAAGTCTTCCAAGGCGCTTCCAATGCTGAGGATGTCTTTTAATTCTTCTGGTCTTCATAACTTGTACCTCATCTTGAATCCTCTTTGTCTTTGCTTGTTGTGGAACAATTGTAATATGCATGATTTGGATTAACTTCCCCCAATTCATGCAGCATGTCTTAAAAAACTTTCTTCATGGACTTATTTTTGACGAAGTTTCTGAATCAGCTTCCCCCCAAAACAATATGTGTATCTTAAGCAGATTCTGACACTTTGATGTAGTTTGAACAATCTTCTAGCTCATCGATTTAAGTGCACAGCAAAAATTTGTAGAAGAACCACACCAAATAACACTGCTTCTATAATGTTTCATGACGTTTAGTTTTTTGGTGATAATCCGTTTGGGGTAACATGTAGGAAATCAACAACAATTCTTCCCACGCCTACAAGATACTTCATAAAAATCATACAAAGTGAAGTAGATACCATTCCATGTACACTACTTCCCCCTGGAAGTTGATCCGATTACTTCAAAGTACACGATCTTCCCCCATGATGATTTCGAACTCTCGGAAGCATCATTATCGTGGACGTCTATATACTCGAGAAGTTATTAGTCTTAAGAAAATGTCTTGAAAGGTTTTGAAATTCGTTGAGAAATTTTGAATTTTTTTTGCTTAGACTATGAAGTACCATTGTCGTTATGTAGCTCAAAAATACCTCGTGAGAATTGATTGCTGATTCCATCTCTCTCTGTCTGACTTACCAACCTCGAATTCATTCGGCTATTTGTCGTGACCATTTGTGAAGTAAACCCGATATTCAAAACTTGAAACTGAAGTACAATCCCCCAAATTTGTTACTTAAGCTTGCACTTATGTCGACTAAAGAACGGTGCAGAAACAAGTCTCTAAACACCTCTTGAAGTTATCCACACGAGCAACTGCGTGTGACACTGAGAACTGCAACAAAGCTCCCAAAAATGATAGTTATCCATGTCGTCGACCATCCACCCCTTGACAGTGGAAACTAGATAATTCAAGTCTCAATCATAAATTTTATCGCCCAAGCAAGTCATCAATCGATAGACTAGGTTTAAAGAAAATGGTTAGAAAATAGAAGAAAGGCTCGATGATGAAATAAGTAGACGCCTTCATGAAATCCCACTTCAACTTCAAATAAAGAATACCAAATCCACTTCGTGATCACTTGTCTTTGTAGAATCAAAACTAGCCGTTGTCGTTTAAGTGAATCTTATATCGGATCGTTTTAACGTTAAGTGTTTTGTTTGCTTTGGTGTTGTGTTTGTGAATGTCGTTAACTAGAACAAATAATGAAATGAATTTGTCATTAAGGGATAAAATTTGTCTAGATAACTTTTCCTTTAAGCCCTACGTTAGTCAAATGCCCAACTGATGCGCGAATCGACCTCCGCGGTGAGGTCGTCAAAATTTTTTCAGAAATATTAGGTTTAAAACCTAAAATTTTCTGTGTCGTTTAAGCACTTTCGATCGAAACATACCGAATACCCGCATCGAAAATCATGTAATCATAGCCCCAAAATACGTGTGTGGTCCACTATCAATATCTCGATCCAACCGGTATAACCAAATTCAGTTACCAGCCTACTAGAATAGATAGCAAATGATTTTGGGTCCTTGGTTAACTTTCGTTTAGCGAAACCCAAAAATATTGTTTGCTTACCCATCATAGATGGTCCAACCCAAAAGAAATAAAAGAGGAGACGAAGTCCATTAGATCAACTCGGGTATGTCTTAATACAAAGATCAGCCCAACACCCTTAGGTTATAGCTGACCTGATGTAAGCATGATATAAAAGACCATTAACCTTAAAGTTTAGGTCAGTTAACCCTAATCCCACACATAGTATACTCCACCTCTTTTTACTCTCTCCCATCTACACTCGATCCCTTTCTTGATATCAGTCTAACACATATTGAAACGAATTTAATTAACCAAAGAATGGATCAATCTCATATCTTTTCACCAAACCGACACCACATATCAATCTCGATACTACCATTTCGATTCAACCATCTCAATCATCAATCTAAATCGCAATCCGTTGTATCCCAATCTCTCAAACCAATCTTGAATCAATGAGTCATTCATCATAAGAGATCTCTGTCTTCAAGATCCATAGGGATCTCGGGTAGGTTCTGTGACAATTTTCTATTTGGGTTTGATTTTCATTTCAATTCGAAATAAAAATGGATTTTGATAATCTTGTCATAGCTTCGCTTTTTTTTCGAAAATCAACGAAAGCATTTTATCATTTACATGCATGACCAATGATGAGTTATTGTGTTTAGAATCTATTAAAGATTTCACCGATTGTTAGAAAACACAATTCTGAGGTCGTGTTTGATGTTTAAGTCGTGTGTCTAAGATGGGATGGAGTAGGTGATTTGTGGCGAAAGGATAGGTTACTGTAAGTCCCTAATCAATGCTAGAAACCCTAAACTTAACTAATCAACACAAGGTATTACTTTTCAAACGTAATCTTATTATTGTATAATAAAGAATTACAAGTGTTATGGATAACACCGTTTGATGACAATGTGTTATGCACACTTTGAACAACTATAAACCCTAACTTATGAATACAGTCGCAGCTGTTTGATTCTATAAGTTCTAAGCAATAATGTTATGAATATACTCAAAGTGTTGAACATTAATGCATGGATACACATCCTATTTATAGTGATACGAGGTTGACCTAAATAGTACTTGATGGTGACTACACAAGACTTTCACTTTTCAGACATCAGTCACATGATGCTCTTCTATTCTTGGCAGTCTGCCATTATGCTTTAAGGAAACAGTTGTCGAAACAGTTTCCTTTTTCTTCATAGTCTCGAACACACAAATGGCATGTCCAAAGTGTGCTGAGTGTTAACAGAGTATTTCCACCCCTGTTAACCCTCAACCCCTCAGAGTCCCTGATACATCTTGGCTGTTATCCATCACAGCCAATGAGTGTGTCTTCAAGTAATCTTTGACTTCCTTGACAATGTCTCTGACATGGACTCCTCTGAGGTTGCTCACAGAGATTTGGATCTCTGTAAGTCTTGCGATACTTGCCTGCCTCCTAGGCACAGGCAAGGGACTATCTAACAGCTTAATTATGTTTAAACCTATGATCAGAGAATCTAACAAGCTTATATTCCCAACAATCTCCCCCTATTTAAACATAAATATTGCTAGATCTATCTAAGTTAAGGTAAGTGAGTTAACAGCTTCTTCTTACTCATAACAGATCTAAACAAACATACCTCATGATTTTATTAATACTTAAAGAAAATTACAAGTACATTACAAAAGTGAAATAAAATGTGAAGGTAAAATTGGGCTGTGAATTTCTTCAATAGTCATCATTTTTAATCTTTTCTTCAGCTTCAGCTAAGTCTAATCTGTTATCCAACTCTTCCTGTAAAGTCTTTGCAAACCTTTTGGAATACTCTGTGTTGATCTTGAGTGCCTTCTTGTGACAAAGCAGCTGAATTGTTGATGCCAAGCACAGCTCATCTTCTCTTTGAAATGTATACTGGCAAGCTCTGTTCATGAATTCCATTCCTCTTTCAGGCTCTGTGTATGTCTGACCATCAACAAGTCCAACTATACCATTTGGTAGGATCAAATCCCTGTGCATACCATCCACTTGAACATCATCTGTGACAAAAGTTTCCTTAACAAGTTGAGAAACTCTTCTTCTTTTCTTACCAGTCTTTGGGGGTTCTTGTTCAAAAAGCTGTGGTGGGGGATCTATCTTGAGTTTGGCAGCCGTTTCTTTGATCCAGGTAAATTTGGCCTTAAGAGTCTTAAGTAGAAGAAAATTAGCCTGTCTAGTTCTTTTGGCTGCTAAGGCTTCAAGTTCGAACCATTCAGATAACCCAAGTGTTTTTAGCCTGAAGTCGTCAAACACATTCATATTTCCCTGTTGGTTTTCTCTCCACCAGATCATATGTGGGGTGTTGGTGGATTTGTGACTAGTGTATTTGAACTTGGTTATCTTGCCAGGTGCATACCTGTTGTTAACGCAGGCATCATAATCAGCTTTGACTTTTCTTAGTGCCTTAGCGCGTTTAGCTTCCATTTCCCTCAACCTTTGTTTTTGCTTCTCTCTTTCAGGTGGAGTCATCTTCCTTAGAGTAGCTTCATTCAATTCTTTGGCTGTCTTGAGTTCATTTAATCTCTTGAATTCCTCAGCCTGTTTCTCTATTTTTTCAGGGGTTAAAGGATTCTCATTGGAAGGTGTAAAGGTTGAAAATTGGGAAAGGTCTGTAGTGGATCCTCCTGTCTCTAGCATCACAGCTATCTTCTTTAGTTTGGTGTCTGTGTCAACCAAAACTATTTCCTTTCCTTTCTTCGAGACAGAGGATTCCACACTAATGTTTATCAAAACTTCAGCTCTTCTAATAAATGCTGTCTGAGCCTGAGTTTGTATTGCTTTGGGGAGGGAGCTAACAGTGAACTTTAGCTTCTTGGCAGCTGGTTCACCATCATCCCCAGACTCGCTAGAGTTAACCAAAGTCAGGGACTTTGATGAATCAGTTCCATCTTGATTCTGTTGCTCCCCCTGAGTGTTATCCTCATCATCAGATATGTTAATAGGTGTGATGACTTGTAGGGGGACAGGGAAAATGGTGTTGTCAGCTGATGATGAGCCTTGTTTAGCAGATTCAAGGTTAAGTGTTGTTTCCTTCTCCCCCTCACGTTCATCCTTTTTACACAGACGTTTGGATGAACGTGTTTGAAAATGCCTTTCAATCTGTTCAACAGAGGCAGCCATAGCACGTTGCCTTTTCCTTGAAGCCCTGGCAATCTTCAGCAAAAGGTTGTTGTTTCCATCAGTGTTGGCCTGAACTCGAGTAACAATGAAGTTTGCATGACGGTATTGCCTGTTGCGAATAGCTTAAAATTATCTGTGCATAGTTTGTTCATGTTCATGGAATAAGGCAGGGACCTCTGAGTCAATTACATCCTTCATTCTTGTGGATAGGTGACTAAGTCCCTGTGCGACACCTTTTCGTGCACCATCCTTGATAGGTTCAGTAACCGCCTCAGCAACAGCCTTTTGTATGATCCTTGGAAATGTGATAGTGAAGTTATGCATTTCAGACTTGATCACATCCAGCTTCCTTGATAAGCGTTCAATGTCAGATTGATGATGAACAAGCTGAAGATTATGTATGTTGAGGCTTTGTTGAGCATAATCATCCCCCCTTGGTAAAAGATCAAAGTTGGTTTGGGCAGGATGATCAAACATAAGAAACTCAGCTGTTGGATCATAGGTTGGGCGTTGGAAGACTGTTGTTGTAGAGGTAGCAGAGTTTGGAGTAACAACATCGTCCTTGGGAGGAGGAGTATTATTTCCAGCTGGGGTGGACACAGCTATTTCCTTGGGAGGAGAGACAGATTGTTGATCTTCCTCATCTTCTTCATCCTCCTCCTTAAACATCCCCTCAGGGATTTCATCTTCAGGCATTGATTCAAGATCAGAGACATCATCCACTAATGACAGCATTTCTTCTTCAATATTCAGCAGAGGCTCTTGGTCATTAGTTTGGTCTTGAATAATTGTATCAGCCTCTTTCTCCTGTTGGACCTGGGATTCAGTGACTGACTGTACAATTTCAGCCTGCAAATTGTTATAATTAGTAACAAGGAAAAAATAAGGGGAATGGTCGCCATTTCGCTGTCCTAGAGAGGCTGAGGGTGATTACTCAGCTACTCCAAAGGATAAATCCTTGGGATTCTTTTAATTTTGAAAAGTATATGGTTAATTATCGCCATTCGCTGCCCCTAGGAAAGCTGAGTGTGATTATTCAGCCCCCCCAAAAGGTTAAAACCTTTGGGACTCTTTTGATTGTGAAACATATGTTGTTTATAGATCGCTATTCGCTGCCCCTAGGAAGGCTGAGGGTGATCATTCAGCCCCCCCAAAAGGTTAAGAAACCTTTGGGACTCTTTTAAGAGTGAAACATATGTGGGTTAAGGTCGCCTGTTACGCTGCCCCTAGGAAAGCTGAGGGTGATGATTCAGCTCCCCCTGAAAAGGATAAATCCTTTGGGATTCTTTTAAGGTGAAAAAGTTAAGGGTTAAGATCGTCTTATTACGCTGTCCCTAGAAGAGCTGAGGATGATGATTCAGCTCCCCTAAAAGTAAAACTTTTGGGATTCTTTTTCTGAGGGAACCAAGAGGCTGTGTGAAGTACAGCTGATCAAGGTTGAGACATATGTATATCCAGGTTGTTGTTAGCCTGAATACTGTCTAGAGGGTGCAGGGTCATCGGGGTGCTTTATAAACACAAATGAATCATTCCCTGGTGCAAAGACAGGGTGTACAGAAGTCTTAAAGAGTTCTAAGTGCATAGACAGACTTCTAAGGGTCGAGGATTACCCTAACTTCACCACTCTCTCCTACAGATAATATGAGAGTGGCTACTTGTGAACCTCTAAAAATGTACACTGATTACCTGTGAGATATCAGCTGGATTAGGCTGGTTTCCTATTGTCTCAGCTGACTTTGAGACACTAGACCCCTGTTGTTGGTCAGCAGAAGTATCTGATTCCACATGAGTATCTGGAACAGAGGAGGTGTCTTGGTTCACAGTCTTCTTTCCCTTGGCCTTAGCAACATATTTGGTGTGGGAAGAAGATGGGATTTTCTTCTTCTTAGGCTGTTGGCCAGAAGAAGCCTTGGACGTCGTAGTGTGCTGCCCAGAGGTCAAAGACTTAGACTTGCCAGACACACTAGAGGTAATCACCTTCTCAGAAGAAGGGAGCAAGGACTTCTCAACTGTTGGTTGTTGGTTGGCAACGTTCATCATATGAGAGGTGACAGGGACATCTTCAGCTCCTATTTCTTTGTAGATGGCACCTGTGATGCGGTAGGGCTTCAGAGCAGTCAACGCAAAGTTATGGTAGTTGTCTCCCAACAGGCTTTCAAAGATCAGCGACAAGAAGCGAACATAGCAAATATTCTTTTCCCTGACTTGATTTCTTCCCTTCAGCGGTTCAACAAGGTTGGAGAAGAGAATGCTTCCAACATCAACATCAGCTCCCCAAATCAGCCCATAAGCTATAGATTGATGGTTAAAGGACATCTGATCTTGGGATCCCTGCATTCCTCCCAGGGATTTAACAATGTGGGTGAAGAGGACACGCCACATAGGTGTAAAGTACTTAATCTTCAGAGGAGATTTTGAGAGGACCTCAACGGGTGTAAGAGCATGGTTTACATCATGGAAGGGTTTGAGTGTGGCCAGGGCATCTTTAACAGCCTTTTTATCAACAACCTTAAGGCATTCATCACCATGTTTCAATCCAGCCACACTCGAGAAACCTTTAAGGGAGAAAGCAAATGGGTGTTCATTGCATGAAAGGCTAAAGGTTATTGTGTCATCTACTACTTCAACAGAGTACCAGAATTCCCTAAGGTATTCTTGGTAGAAGGTGGTTGGGGATTTGGTGAAGGTTTCACTTAAATCACAGTTTTGCATGAAGTTTACCAGATCTGAGTAGGTGTCATTTGGAGCTTTGATCCATCCAATGGAGTTGTTTGAGGCGAAGATGCTTTCGTTGAGTTCGAAGTTAACGTTTGCTGCCTTGGGAACGGAAAAAGCCATGGATTCAAGATCGAAGGTGAAAGAAAATGGAGGATGGTTTAAGAGAGAGAAGAACTTAGAGAGAGAAATAGATTTGTGAAATGAGAATAGTGGTGGGTGAGGAGAGACGAGAGACAATATATATTCAAAATAAGTAAACAGTTATTCAACCGCATTTAATGCAAAGTGAGAAAATGACTGCTCATGTGGGTCCCTTGACCTTTCAAAACTTATTTGTCTCCTTGTTATTCGAAAAATAAATGATTAAATATTTGAGAATATTTTTTGCATTTACTTGGAAAGTAACTACCTAGTTTCATGTGAAAAACATTTAATATAGAATCAATCATTTAATGAACACACTTAATATCAAGCCACAGGCTTTGAGATATTGAGCATCCCTAGCTCAGCAACTAGCCTGTTGAACGAAGGTTCAGCCAAAGGC
Organism: Glebionis coronaria; assembly: GCA_025667525.1. Lineage (NCBI taxonomy): Eukaryota > Viridiplantae > Streptophyta > Magnoliopsida > Asterales > Asteraceae > Glebionis > Glebionis coronaria. Next base: position 293,001,599 of record CM046875.1, read on the forward strand.
TTTGTGAAAATATCAGCTAGTTGCAGCTCTGTGGGAACAAAGTACAGCTCAATATCTCCCTTCATTATATGATCCCTGATAAAATGATACCTGATATCAATGTGTTTGATATGAGAGTGAAGAACAGGGTTGTTGGAGATGGCAATGGCGCTGGTGTTGTCACAAAAGATTGGTACTTTGTCATATAAAATATCATAGTCAGCCAATTGACTTTTCATCCAGAGCACCTGAGCACAACAGCTGGCTGCAGCGACATATTCTACTTCAGCTGAAGACATAGCCACAGAGTTTTGCTTCTTAGCACTCCATCCAACCAGATTTCCTCCTAGGATTTGACAGCTGCCTGAAGTGCTTTTCCTGTCAATACAGCATCCAACATAGTCTGAATCTGAATAGGCCTTGAGATCAAAGCCTGATTCCTTAGGATACCATAGACCTAGGGATGGTGTTCCTTTGAGATACCTGAAAATTTTCTTAACAGCCACTAGATGGGATTATTTTGGGTTAGCTTGGTACCTTGCACAGAGACATGTGGAGAATTGGTGTAGATTTGCTATTATAGATCCGGTGGTCTAACATGGTGGAATATGGTGGTGGTAGCCATTGTTGAAAGAGAGAGAGAAGAGAGGTTGTGTGAAAGAAGGAAAAATATAATAAAAGTGAAAATGGAACACAAGCAACACCCCTCCTTGGAAGCTAAGGAGGGGTATATATAGTCACACACGCACCTTAAACTATACATTGAACCTAGTCTAGTCTAAGCGTGTGTGACTATGATAACTAATGGGAATTCTTAAATGTCGTCACATGAAGTGAGTTTCCAACAATCTTCCCCCATGGGACGACGTGTAGAATTCCTTACAATATTCTTCCTAACAAGTACAAAATGATTAAGAACAAGAGCTTTCATGAAGCGTCCAATGCTTATGAAGTCTTCTAAGGCCTTCTTCAAAACGACTCATCTTTAAAGTAACTTGTAGAAGAAATACTATAACGGCATGAGCTAAGTAACCCATACACTTCTGGTTAAGGAGAAGCTTCTGAATTAGCTTCCCCCTAATTCATGCAACATAACCTTGATGTAGAAGCTTTTAAATAGCTTCCCCCTAAATCGACAATCCTCGTAAGCAACTTCAAAGCTTTCAATAAAGCTTAGAATGATTAAGCACACAACGGAATCTAACAAGCAAATCCCATCATATAACATGATAACGTTGCTAAGAGGGATTGAAAGTGAGGGGTACACCAAGTAGATCAACAACTTCTCTTCTCACGCTTGAATAATTCTTCTGAATTTTTCTTCCCCCTGAGAGTTCAAGTTATGCATACCAGAAAGAATCAAGACATTTCTTCCCCCACATATTTGAAGAAAGTAAATCAATCCCAATTATGAAGCTCAACTACTGAAGTGGACACTTTATCCCATTCATGAAGTTGACATCGTAACACCAGAGTCAATTAAGTCCCGGAAATGCACATATCTTCTTTCGGAGATGCACCATAGTCAATTAAGTCCCGGGAATGCATATAGGATAATGATGATGTTTAATTGCAACAATAAAATAATTAAACATCAAATCAGTAGTGTACCGTTTAGAGATTGATAACGCCACGAGTTAAAACACTGATTTCCTCTGCGGCTATGACAAATGTCATCCCGGAATGTCTTCAAATCAAAAGAAGGTATGAAGTTCATCACGTGTACTCGTTGTGCGTTCGATGTGTCTTCTTCTTCCCCCTTGATGGTTTCGAAACTCGGAACCATCAATAAATCGTAAGCACATAAACCTGAAAATCTCGAGAGAATAATAAATAAGCTGAATTATATATTTTTGTGAGAATCAGCTGTTGATCGAAAATCTCTTCTCATAAACTCTCCATGGCCACCTTTACCAACCCACGTGAAAGCAATTTGAAGTGACCACTGATTGAATGAACCAGATACATCAAACGTGAAACTGAATAAGAATCCTTCGATCTTGTGACTTAAGCTTGCACAATTGTTGAATGAAGAACGGTGGAGAAATCTCTAAGTACTCAATGCATCACTGAAGAAGTCTATAAGCACAACACCTCTTGAAATTATCCACGTCGACTAAGCGTGTGACACTGAGTACAACAATGTAACCCCTTTAAGTGATAGTTATCCGAGTCATCAACCATCCACCCCGAACCCGGAAACCAGATAACCAAGTCTTCATTCTAATATGAAGCACGAGCAAGTTATCTTTGAAAGATAAAACAAGTTCACGCCTTCGAAAAATCCATCTTCAACGTCACGTAATTAATACCCGATCAAACAAAATCTGTAGCCACTAAAAAATCGCCCATTTTTTCTTGGTCTCGTCAAAATAAATTCTCGTCACATTTGTCGCGTCACTTTGTTGTCTCGTCGCGATGATGACCAAAGTAAAACTTAATACACACAAAATTTATTTAAAAAAAATGTTTTTAAAAAAATTGTGTATATGAATAAAGTTTAACAAATCAAATTGTGTATTAAAACTTAATACACACGGCCCATAATAAACTTAACATACGGTCCATTTTCCAATCTTGTTAAATAGACGTGTGTCATGGTCCATGGCCCATCAATTTTCTCATAACCCGGTCCATCACATAAGTGTTATAACACACTCCAACCCCTAATTTCACTCATAGATTTGACTTAACCCTAAACATACATCCTCGTTTAATCCGCCCTTTTCTCTCCACCCATATCTCATCTCAAACAACGAGTCACAATCCCAATCTGCTACACCAAAAATCGATCAAATCTAATCCATCTTACCAAATTGATCGAACCTTGAAACCCCAAACAAACACACTGGTCATCACACAATCATATGAGTCCTTCCATTTTTGACGAACGGCATCAAGATCAATTTAAATTGATCTCGGGTAGGTGATAGTTTGAGGTTGCATGTAGTTTGACTTGTGTATCAACGAGACCATGATTAATTATAACATACTTGTTGTTAATCTTGATTCTCGAAAAGTAATTACAGATCGATGATGAATTTTGTTTTCATGTTTAGATCTTAACGGATCTTACACATGCATGACCAAAATCTGAGATCAAGTTAATTTGTCCGAGTCTAAATTAGTTGTTTTTAGTCCGAGTCTAGATTGGATGGGGGATTAGGAGACGATGGGAATAAATAGGTATGGTGTTGTGGAGGTATAAGGTTGGCTGTTGAGTCGACTCAGTGAGTTAACTGAGTCAACTCGGTAATTACCGAGTTGACTCGGTTGAGATGGTTTTGTAATTTATGCTTAAACTTAGACTCCATGGTCATGAATTTTGAAACTGCATCGTATTCAAATATTCAACCATCGCAGTCAAACATTATAACCCATCGCAGTCAAAGTAAAACAAGTCCATCGCAGTCTAAGATGTCCCATCGCAGTCAAAGCAAAAAGGAGTCCATCGCAGTCTTAGATGTCCCATCGCAGTCAAAGCAAAAAAGGAGTCCATCACAGTCTTAGATGTCCCATCGCAGTCAAAGCAAAAAGGAGTCCATCGCAGTCTTAGATGTCCCATCGCAGTCAAAGCAAAAAAGGAGTCCATCGCAGTCTTAGATGTCCCATCATAGTCAAAGCAAAAAAGGAGTCCATCGCAGTCTATCGTGATGATGTCCCATCGTATCATGATGTCCCATCGCGATGGTACCCATCGCGATGGTACCCATCGCAATGGAGCCATCGTAATGGTACCATCGTAGTCAACCCATCGCACTCAATGCGATGTACTAGGAAGCTGAAATCTTATCCAAATCTGTCCTTGTTCCTGAAAATCCGGGAATGTGAATCTGACAATTTTCCTGGGTAACTTCATCATCCTAAACAACAAAATAAGCCCAGAAAAAATGATACCAGATACGAAAAATTTAGACCAGAAACAGTAGATATCCAGATATGAATACCAGATTACCACTTTTGACCACTTTTTGACTATCAAAAGCAACAAGACAACTTTTGACAAGGGGTTTCTGAAAATCAGATGTGGACAGTAAGACAACAATTTGACCAGGATAAAGAAGTTTTAATGAAACCGTGAAACTGTGGACAAAAAAATAATAGGACGTGACAAAAAAAAACTTGTGAATATGATAAAAAACATAACAAACCGTGACAAAAATGATATAGATTCGGACCAAAAAAAATTTTTAGACCACCTAAATCGAAAACAAGAACGATCCAAGGATGGAACCGAGGCTCTGATGCCAAATGTAGATTTGCTATTATAGATCCGGTGGTCTAACATGGTGGAATATGGTGGTGGTAGCCATTGTTGAAAGAGAGAGAGAAGAGAGGTTGTGTGAAAGAAGGAAAAATATAATAAAAGTGAAAATGGAACACAAGTAACACCCCTCCTTGGAAGCTAAGGAGGGGTATATATAGTCACACACGCACCTTAAACTATACATTGAACCTAGTCTAGTCTAAGCGTGTGTGACTATGATAACTAATGGGAATTCTTAAATGTCGTCACATAAAGTGAGTTTCCAACAATCTTCCCCCATGGGACGACGTGTAGAATTCCTTACAATATTCTTCCTAACAAGTACAAAATGATTAAGAACAAGAGCTTTCATGAAGCGTCCAATGCTGATGAAGTCTTCTGAGGCCTTCTTCAAAACGACTCATCTTTAAAGTAACTTGTAGAAGAAATACTGTAACGGCACGAGCTAAGTAACCCATACACTTCTGTTTAAGGAGAAGCTTCTGAATTAGCTTCCCCCTAATACATGCCACATAACCTTGATGTAGAAGCTTTTAAATAGCTTCCCCCTAAATCGACAATCCTCGTAAGCAACTTCAAAGCTTTTAATAAAGCTTAGAATGATTAAGCGCACAGCGGAATCTAACAAGCAAATCCCATCATATAACATGATAACGTTGCTAAGAGGGATTGAATAATTCTTAAGATTGATATCAAAGATCACATCAGCATGTTCACCAGAAAAGAAAAAGGAAAAGAAAGACGAAGACTACGAGCTCAAGACAAGCATAGTATGCTAGGTTTATTTTATTATTATAACTTGGGTAACGCCCTTGTTTGGAGTGACCTCCCTTAGGGGGAGATTGGTGGAAATATGTTTTACGTATTAAGAAGGATCGGTCACTCCAACGATAGTCCATGTAATAGCTCGTAGTTTAGTTAACTTTCTTTATTTATCAAACAAGTCCAAGCCTAGCCTACAACATGTGTAGGCCGGCCCAAACGTGTAAGCCCAAGCCCATTACAAGGCTTGGGTATATAAACCCTCTCTTTTGATGGAGAGGGTGTGTGGTTTCATAATTTACACATAGTTCTCTTAACTTTCTCTCTCTAAAAGTGTGAAATCCACCATCTCTTTCTCTCTCTAAAAACATAAGCAAGATTTACATTTCTACAAATGGTATCAAGAGCTTGGGATGAAATATAGGTTGGTTTTCGTGTTGTGTATGCTTTCTTAAGCATATCGTAGGATTTTAAGTTTTCTTTGCCGAATCATCAAAATTTTTCGTGTTTGTTGGTGTTCTAAAGTCGAAGACAGTCTTTAATCGTGTCGTAGTATCTTGGGTATCTTGGTTTTTGGCTAAAACTCAAGTTTTTTTGGATCAAAAGTTGCAAAATTTCTTGTTTCTCATCATTCCGAAAGTCTTGCAAGGTTTCCATCGGAAAGTACAACGTGAGGGTGGTCTAATCGCAATAACCTATTGGTTCCACTTTGCGATCATTGGAGTTAAACACCTTATTCCGACGTGACATTCCGATCTGACATTACGATCTGGGATTCCGACGGCTTTAAGGATTCTTGTGACGTCACTCTGTCCATTTTATTTTAGCAACATTCCGATCTGGACATTCCAATCTGGATATTATGATCTGGACATTCCGATCTGGACATTAAGATAGTGTGACATTCCAATCTGGACATTCCGATAGTGACATTCCGATAGTGACATTCCGATAGAGACATTCCGATCTGGACATTAAGATTGTGTGACATTCCGATCTGGCATTCCGATCTAGACATTCTGATCTGGCATTCCGATCAAGACATTCCGACAATCCAAAATATATTCCTTAAAAAATTTCGAACAATCGTGTGTAATTTTGACTTGGAATTTTTTGTTTATCGAGAACATATTTTAGGGGGTTTTAACATTGTTTCTTGATTTTAACTCACAACAACACAAAAATACTTAACCATATTTCATTGTTCGATCAAATTTGTAAATCTTAACTTATTGAAATGGAGTACACATCTCTTACGGATAAGTCCATCCTCTCGGGTATGGATAATCGTCCACCAATGTTGGTGAAGACTATGTATGAGGAATGGGCTTCCCGAATGGAACTTTATATGTTGAACAAGGAAAATGGACATCTAATTTGGGCATCGGTGCTCAATGGACCATTAGATTATGGTATAGTGACGGAAGGTACGACTACTCGTCCTCGCAGAACGGGTGAGTTGACTGGAGAGATATGAAGATTCAAGATAAATGTGATAAGTATGCTACAAACATCATTCTCCAAGCCCTTCCTCCAGATGTCTACAAACTCGTCAGCAAACATAAAGTTGCCAAAGAGTTATGGGATAGAATTCGTGTTCTCATGCAAGGCACCTCGTTAACTAAACAAGAACGAGAGTGTAAGCTTTATGATACTTTTGATAAGTTTGCCTATGTGCCAGGGGAGACTCTCAATGATTACTATCTGAGATTTACCCTATTGTTGAATGAGCTTAATATCTATGGCATGGCAATTCCTACCTTTCAATTGAACACCAAGTATTTGAACACTCTTCCTCCAGAATGGAAAAAATACGTGACGGATGTTAAATTGGCTAAGGACTTGCATAACACCAATGTGGATCAAATTCAAGCTTTTCTTCAACAACACGAATGCCATGTGATCGTGGCTCGGTTGTCTACACCTCAAGTTCATGATCCACTTGCTATGTATGCTTCTCAACAAAACATGGCTTATACTTATCAACAACCATCATACTTGCAGCAGCCACCACCACACATCTATCAGCAACCACAACAACCATCTTATCAACCACCAATGATGCCACAACAAGAATATCAACACAGTGTTCATCAACAATCTTTTCCACATCAACCACAATATCAGACATCACCATCACAAGCCAACACTTCTCCAATGGGCTATACTCCTCAGCAAGGATATTTTCCCATCGAAGCACAACCAGCACAAGCTTTCTACTCTAATGAACTTCCACCAATCTAAGCACCGGTCTTTACTCCAAATGATACGCCAGCTGATGTTCTAAACCATCTTACTGCCTACTTGTCAAAACTTGTTGCAACTAGAGGATTTCCACCAACAAACAATCAGCTCCGCACCTCTTCAAATCCTCGACAACAAGCTACTGTTCAAGATGGTCAAGTAACAGTGCAACCTATTCAGGGAAGGCAAAATTCATATGGACCTCCTACAAGGACTGGGAACAATCAAGGTGTGAATTCTCATGCTAGTGGAATTGGGAGTCCTATTGGTCCTAAGAAGGTTGTGACTTGCTACAATTGCCGAGGACAAGGTCATATGGCTAGGGAATGCACTCAGCCGAAAAGGAGAAGGGATGATGCATGGTTTCGTGAGAAGATGTATTTGGTTGATGCTCAGTCTAAGGGGAAGATTTTGGATTTAGAGGAGTTAGCATTTCTTGTAGACCCAGGGGCAGCAGATATTGAAGGCATTGCAGTTGTTTCCACGTCTAATGCAGCTTATCAAGCGGAAGATCTTGATGCATACGATTCGGATTGTGATGACATTCACTCTGCCCAAGCTGCTCTCGTTGCTAATCTCTCTCACTACGGTTCTGATGTCATCAGTAAGGTACCAACCACATCTAATAATATTGATGATAACCAACATCAATTTGGGCATGAAAATGACAACCTCGAACAGCATTCGGGAACTAGTAACTTAAATGAAGTGGTACCCAGTCCAACACATTTGAGTGAACCTCAACCAAATGCTACAACGGGTATGGAATCTTATGCTCAACATTATTTGGTCATGGTGCCTAAACATATTATTGATCAAATGCATATGGCACTCAGACAATCTGTAGATACGAATTCTACCCTAACTACTGAGCTTGCGTTGCATAAAGAAAAGGTCAAAGCTTTTGAAATGGTCCCTCAAGCAGAGAAAATAACATGTTCTGAATTTGACCAATTTCGTTTTGAAAAGATTGAACACTTGAAAGAAATAGAATTATTAAAAGCTAATCTTTCTAATGAATTAAAAGAAAAGGAGTCGGTTGTCAATAATTTTCAGAAACTTAAAATGGATTTCGAAACTCTCGAGTCTAAAAAGGTTGAATCAGAAATTAATGCTACCAAACTTCTTAAATTCAAAGAACAACGGCTTTTAAAACAATTCGCTTCCACAGAAAAGGTTCATCTTTTAACTAAATCATTTAAAGAACTCGAACTTAAACGTCTTCAAGATTTACCACCTAATCCCGGTTATGCAAAACAAGCTTAGGAATATATTCCCGCTCTTTATGATATGACCATAATTGGCAAATCTAAAGAAGCACCTTTTGTTCGTAGTACTGAGGAGACACAATCACTTGCGGATGAAACTTATTCTAAAATGCTTTCAAAATTCCATACAATTGATTATGATCAACATAACAAAGATCAATTTTCGAAAAAGACACGCATTCGCTTACAAAAGGAATTAGCAGAATTAACAGTTCTTGTGCCCCAAAGTTTGTCAAATGAAAACCTTCCCAGTACGTCTCCTACACTTGTCAAAAAGGATTTAACGAAGTTAATTCCACCGGTAAGCAAGGCGTCCGTTAACTTAAATGCGGTTCACCAACACTTAGCCAATTTTGACAAGGTCATTTTGGAACGTACGACGGCTTCGGCCATAACGGAAGGTGAATGGAACTTTGAGCACACTAGAGCTGCGTTCCGAAATGAAATTGTTCCGTTTGTAGACAATGTTAAGGCTTGTCTTAGTAATCTTGATCAAGATTTGCTTTTGGAAATAGAAGAAGTTAGACGTGTTTTCAATGAAATGAATGATGCTTATGAAAACAGTTTACTTGAAATAGAACGGGTTTCACGCCATAATGATATGCTTCTGAATCAAGTGATGTCTCATGATATAGTTTCTGTCTGTGTAAATACAAGTGTTGATAATGATTCTATTGTGCATAATGTTGAATATGTGGATAATGTGGTAGATAGTACTTGTCACGAATCTGACGCTGAATTTTTAAAGCTTCAAGATTCATATTCTTCGCTTTCAAAACGTTTTGATGAGATTCAAACACATTGTATTTCGCTTGAATGCAAGCAACAATTTATTCAAGAAATCTTTGAAACGTCATTCGAAGGTGTTAATATCGATGATGCAAATTTTGAAAAGAATTTTCGATTGAATTTACAATCAAAACAGCGTCAGCCAAGTGACAAAGTTGCTAAATCTTTGCCGATAGAAATAGAGAAATCTAAAGAGCTTAACTGTGTGAACGTACTTGAGGCCGCTGAGAATTTTAAACTTGATCTAGATAATCGAGTTTCCAAGATTTTGTCCAAAGTTGATAACTTAAAACAGAAAAATACACGACTCTTCGATTCAGTAAAGCCCGCATGTGTTGATACCACTGCACAGACTCAATCATTGATTGAACAATTGAATCGAAAGTCGATGGAAATATCTGATTTGAGGGAACAAATCTGTGATAAGAATCTGGTCTTGGCTGAGTTAAAGGAAACACTTCGTACTCTAAAAGGTAAGAATGTTGTGGATAACGCAGCCACTATCTCAGCATCGTCCTCTAGTGCAATCAAAAGAACCCTTATAGCCGTCACACCACTTAACAAGGGCCCTAGGACTAAACCATCTCAAACTTTGGTCACTAAAGATAAGGCGGAATCAAAACCAGCTTCTAATATTCCCGTGTTGCCTTCTACAGGAGTAAGCACCACTACTAAGGCTCAAAGATCTAAGCTTAAAAGAAACAAGAAGAATGATAGGATCTTGCCCCCATCTAGTAGTCAAGTGAAGAAGAAAGTAGAAGCCCATCCTAGGAATGTTATTTCTGTTTTGAATAAAAAGAATCATGTAGCTAAACCTAAAGGCTCTGCGGTTGTGCGGCGTTCTAAGCCTAGTGTGAATTCTAATTTGAAATGTTGGAATTGCAATGAATGTATGTTTTCTAGTCGTCATGATTCTTGCCTTATTGACCATGTGAATGAGATGTATGCCCGGAAAAATGGATTAGAATGGAAACCGACTGGGAAAGTGTTAACCCAAGTTGGTTGGATGTGGCGCCCCACTGGTAGAACTTTCACTATAGTAGGAAATACGTGCCCTTTAACTAGGATCACTCCCACTGAAGCGAAGAAAGCGTGCCCTTTAACTAGGAGTACTAAGGCTACCAAAACACAAGCGTGTCCTTTAACTAGGAACACCGACACTACTGTAGGAACCAAGTGCCCTTTAAATAGGTCTACTCCCACCGTAGTGCCCACGAATAATCCAAAACCTAAGAAAGTTGGAACAGTAAAACCTGTTAGTGCTAAAACTCACATTAGAAAACGCAGGAAATCTAAGGGTCTCAAAAATGTTAGCAAATCTGATAATTCTATATCTGTATCTGCTAACACTCTGGAACCAATAGTTTCCAATGCATTGTCTACTGTTGTTATTGAAAACAGGTGGTCCAAATTGTTCTCTAGTATTTGGACTCTGGTTGCTCCAAGCATATGACCGGAGATCGCTCTCAGCTCAGAAATTTCGTCAGCAAGTTTCTTGGTACGGTTCGATTTGGAAATGATCATATTGCAAAGATAATGGGTTATGGTGAATATCATATTGGGAATGTTATTATTTCAAGAGTGTATTACGTGGAAGGTCTTGGTCACAACTTATTTTCTGTGGGACAATTTTGTGATGCAAACCTAGAAGTTTCTTTTCGAGAGCATACCTGCTTCATTCGTAATTTGGAAGGGGTTGATTTATTGAAAGGTACTCGAGGAAATAATTTGTACACTTTGTCTCTACAAGACATGATGGCCGCCTCTCCCGTATGTCTTCTCTCCAAAGCATCGAAGACTAAGTCATGGTTATGGCATAGACGATTATCTCATCTTAACTTTGACGCTATCAATCACTTGGCGAAAAACGAACTTGTTCGTGGTCTTCCTAAACTATCATTTCACAAGGATCATTTGTGTTCCGCGTGTACAATGGGGAAAAGCACTAAGAAATCATACAAACCCAAGACGGAAGACACCAACCAAGAGAAACTTTATCTTTTGCATATGGATCTTTGTGGGCTGATGCGTGTTGAAAGTCTTAGTGGCAAAAAGTACATCCTCGTCATTGTCGATGATTACTCTCGGTTTACATGGGTGAAATTTCTTAAAGCAAAAAATGAGGCACCTAAATTCATCATCGGATTTCTCAAGATGATTCAAGTGCGTCTCAACACTACTGTCCGACGCATTCGTACAGATAATGGAACCGAATTTGTGAATCAAATTTTGCGTGATTATTATGAAGAAGTTGGCATATCTCATGAAACATCCATTGCTCGCACTCCACAACAAAACGGTATCGTTGAAAGGCGAAATCGCACACTTATGGAAGCTGCTCGAACGATGTTAATTTACACAAAGGCTCCATTGTTTTTATGGGCAGAAGCAGTATCTACAGCAGTGTACACCCAAAACCGGTCACTAATTCGTAAACGCCATGGTAAAACACCTTAATTGAGCTTCTCCATGGAAAAGTACCAGATTTATCATATCTTCATGTATTTGGTTCTCTTTGCTATCCAAATAATGATGGTGACAGTTTGGGAAAACTTCAACCAAAGGCTGATGTTGGTATTTTCATTGGTTACGCACCCGCAAAGAAGGCATACCGAATCTACAACCGTAACTCTCGCAAGATCCTCGAAACTATGAATGTTGATTTTGATGAGCTGACAGCAATGGCTTCTGAGCAATGCAGCTCTGAACCCGCACTTCATGAAATGGGACCCAGTAACATTAGTTCTGGTCTTGTCCCAAACAACCCTACTTCATCATCATTTACACCACCTTCTTGGATTGAATAGGATACGTTGTTTCAACCGTTCTTTGATGAATTCTTTACTCCTCCAACTATTGTTGCTCCAGAACCTGAGGTAATAGCTCCGGTAACCGAAGTTGTCGCTCCAGCAACCGAAGCACAATCAGATACGTCTGCACCTACAATTGGTCAAGATATACCATCAACGAGTAATTCTCAACCAACACCCGAACCAACTACCCATGTCATGCCTACTGATGATGAAGAGGACGATGATGATCACGATTTGGAATTCGCTCAAATGCGTGAACTTCCATTCTTTGGTGTACCTATTCCCGCCTCTAATCAAGCCGATTCGTCCACCTCAGAAGATGCTCCAACTACGGTTTACTCCAATCTACGGATTCTTGAACATGACAGCAAGTGGACAAAGGATCATCCTATAGATTATTGGTGACCCTAATCGTCTGATATCCACACGAAGTAAGCTACAAGAAAATGCAATGTTTTGTCATTTTGATGCGTTTCTCACTGAAGTTGAACCTAAGACATGGCAACAAGCTTTTACTCAATCCTGTTGGATAGAAGCTATGCAAGAAGAACTTAACGAATTCATACGTCTTGAAGTTTGGGAACTTGTCCCATGCCCGGATCAAGTGCAGTTACTCACTTTGAAATGGGTTTACAAGGTGAAAATCGATGAGTTAGGTGGAATACTGAAGAACAAAGCTCGACTAGTAGCTCGTGGATACAAGCAATTATTGGGCATCGACTTTATGGAATCCTTTGCACCTGTTGCCCGTTTGGAAGCTATTAGACTATTCCTCGCTTATGCAGCCCACATGAATATGATCGTCTATCAGATGGATGTGAAGACGGCATTTCTGAATGGTGAAATCAAGGAAGAGGTCTATGTTCAACAACCGGATGGTTTTGTGAATCCTAAATATCCTAATCATGTGTACAAGCTTAAAAAGGCTCTCTATGGGTTGAAGCAAGCTCCTCGCGCATGGTATGATCTTTTGTCACAATTCCGCATTACGCAAGGCTTCGCTAAAGGCAAGGTGGATCCCACGCTGTTCATTCAGAAACGAGGTAAAGATATGATTATGGTACAAATATATGTTGATGATATTATATTTGCAGCCTCGACCCAAACCTTATCGGATGAATTTGGGACACTCATGTCTTCCAAGTTTAAGATGTCAATGATGGGCAAGGTATCATTCTTCTTAGGTCTTCAGATATCTCAGAGTCCCAGAGGCATTTTTATCAATCAATCCAAGTATGCCCTTGAATCGCTTAAGAAGTATAAGATGGAATCTTGTGACCCCGTGGATACTCCAATGGTGGAAAAATCTAAGCTTGATGCAGATCCACATGGAGTTGCCGTTGATCCGACACTTTATCGTGGAATGATCGGTACTCTTCTGTATATTACAGCTAGTCGACCTGATCTTCAGTTTGCTATATGTATGTGTGCTCGGTATCAAACTCGACCTACTGAGTTACACTTGGCCACTGTGAAACGAATCTTTCGATATCTTAAAGGAACCATTAATCGGGGACTTTGGTATTCGAAGGACTCTTCTATTGCACTAATGGCATATGCAGATGCGGATCACGCGGGTTGTCAAGATACAAGGCATAGCACGAGTGGAACTTTGCAACTACTAGGAGATCGACTAATCAGTTGGGCATCGAAAAGGCAGAAAAGCGCTGCAATTTCAAGTACGGAAGCAGAATACATAGCTATGTCCGGTCGCTGTGCTCAAATTCTTTGGATGAGATCGCAATTAACCGACTATGGTCTAGGTTTCAACAAAATTCTGATGTACTGTGACAACAAGAGTGCAATTGCCTTATGCTGCAACAATGTTCAATTCTCCCGGTCGAAACATATTGACATTCACTACCATTTCATCAAGGAGCAAGTGGAAAATGGAGTAATCGAGCTTTACTTTGTCCGATCTGAGTATCAATTGGAAGATATTTTCACGAAGGCTTTAGATCGCGCTCGAATTGAATTTTTGGCCGACAAGCTAGGAATGAGAACCTTCTCGCCTGAGACTCTAAAGGAACTAGCAGATGAAGCGAAAGAATAGTCTTGGTAAAACTATTCTCCGTATCCTTGGTGATCATTTGTATATATTGTTTATATTTTTATCCACAAAAGCAAAATACAAAAATATAAAACCATATAAAAACCATAAAAATTGAAAAATCTAGAAAAATCCAAAAATATTTTTACTTTATTCTTCAAAGGCATGTCTTTTGGTACGATAATATTTACGGCCTTAGAAATGTTGATTAATATCGACACGGCGCCATAAATAGAGTTCGTACAAAAGTTGTAAATATTTCATAAAACATGCCAATATGGCTTGTAGTTATTTCTGACTGCAACCCGGTTTTCACATTAAAGTCAAGTATTTCTTATGAAAGCTTTGGCTCACAACGGGAATTAATTTTCTCGGGCAAGGTTTACTTTAAAACCTTGTAAGGGATCAAGTTTACTTTATAACTTGGTCTAACACAAATCTATATACGTTTCAGTGCATTTATTTGTTAAAACAAGAGAAGTCTTGTTTTTATGAAGCTATCATCTCTACAACCATAGCAATCTCCTATTGGTATCTATATACTCGACGATGCGACCACTCAACCGACGACTACAACTCTTTCAATAGAACACAGGTCAACAATTGAGGGGGAGCAATTGTCAAGCATTCAGAATCTTCGATGCCGAACATGCCAAGCTCACAAGTTGGTGTCAAGACAACAATACCAATCGTACACGTGGTGTCGAGAGATGACTTCAGACGTGACGAGGCGACCAACATATGCTGACAAGAACCATTTGATCTTATCATATGACGTTCTCATCTATCAGGTCCAACCTTGTCAATTCTTTTCTAATATGGTGAATATGTGATCATGTTACAAATCGGTATCATATCTCATACGTTTGGTATCATGAAGATACACCAGACTCGCATTTCTTCCTAAAACCTTTGTTAAAACTACATTAAATCAATTGATATTAAAAACATCGATTGGGTTAATATTTTTAATATGGGGGAGAAAATGTGATTTAATATGGGATATTATCACAAATGGTTTGACTTAATGTGCTGGCTCATCCCGACATGTGCGAAATGTTTTCGAATATCGTGGCATATGTTAAGGGGGAGCAAAATGGATTTGCTATATCAAAATGGATTTTCATGGTGACATATACTTACCCAAAACCTATTTATTTCACGACGATGAAGATTGTGGTGACATAAGGATGGTAGGATAGGTTAAGTCCTATGATTCTTCCAGAACCGGAGGAATCTTCCCAAGGACATTCCATAGCTAGAAATAGTCGTCCTTAGGAAAGTTGGAGAAAGATTGTGAATGTAGCTGAATGCCGACCAAGTACTTAAGTTAGCACTGGAACAATCACAACAAGGAGCTAGTTATGACGTATTGGTAAGCATTGAAGGGGTTGAAGAATGAAAAGGAATTGTAAAGATAAAGGGTGTAAAGAAAGAAGCCCTCCTTACAACTTTAGGCAGAAACCGGGTCAATACATATGCAATTGAGATCATTTTTAATGATGCTTGATATTAAAGATAAGACATCATGGACCCAGTGATGCAATGCACAACCCATCCCAGCTAACTCAGATATCTCTCAAAAGATATTTGTTTTAATCACACGAAGATCAACACTTTATCTATTGATTTATTCACTCCGAATAAATTGGTATTGAAAAGGTGGAACTCCTCTCCAGCCTCCGATCACTAAAATCCCAAATGCACGATCGAGTCTAGAGCCATTTGAGATCATCAAATATCTCATTAGGACACACTTTCATATTTCCTTGCTTCTTTACGCACTGTGAAAAGTAAGAAAGATTTTAAGAGTCCTACGCCAAATCTTCATGATCTTGCCTGAACATCCGAGTAATACGAAAGTATTTACAATGAAGATGGAAATCCTTCTTGAGCGAATATCAAAAAGCTCATGGTAGGTGACTTGTGCGATTCTTTACGAATCAAACTTGTGATAACTGGAAAGCAACAGCTGTTTAATTCTTAACTGAACTTAAACACGTTCCAGGCCTCTACGCAATATCTTAGTGATCTTGCCAGAACACTCAGAGTGATACCTTAGTGTTCACGGTGATGAGTGGAAATCCTTCTAGTGTTAACCTCAAACAGCACTTGGTAGGTAACTTGCAAGATTCTATACGAATCAAGCTCGTGACAACTGGAAAGCAACGATGGTGTGGTTCTTAATTGAATTTCACTTGTTCCAGGAACATGAATTGACGACTTCAAATCATGCGGATATTTTTATCCAAATGATTCCCTCTTTATGTTCGCAGTCAGCTTTGGACGGTCGAATAAAGAGAACGGGTTTACCCGCGAAATCCTGTCAGGAAGTTACTTAATTGAAACTATCCGTCACGGGTACGATATCTAATATCGTCCAACGGTCTTCACCGACCGGAGGTAAAATGCTACCGATTTAGAATGAAATGTTCAAAGCCATTTCGTTCGTGTCTACTTATGTTGCGGCATTTGAAGACGTTGGCGTTGCGGGATCCAAGAAGAAGTCGTCCCCGCATGCTTATACTTTATGCACTTAATATCTCATTTAATTCAGGAAAGCCTAAAAGTTAAGTCTTCCGCTGTATCGAACTCTGAAGCTTTCAAGAATTACGAAGGTATAAGTATGTGGGACTTGGCGTCACGAAGAGGCGAAGATCACAAGTGATGGATGCACAAGATCAAGGCAAAAGATTAATTCTTAAGATTGATATCAAAGATCACATCAGCATGTTCACCAGAAAAGAAAAAGGAAAAGAAAGACGAAGACTACGAGCTCAAGACAAGCATAGTATGCTAGGTTTATTTTATTATTATAACTTGGGTAACGCCCTTGTTTGGAGTGACCTCCCTTAGGGGGAGATTGTTGGAAATACGTTTTACGTATTAAGAAGGATCGGTCACTCCAACGATAGTCCATGTAATAGCTCGTAGTTTAGTTAACTTTCTTTATTTATCAAACAAGTCCAAGCCTAGCCTACAACATGTGTAGGCCGGCCCAAACGTGTAAGCTCAAGCCCATTACAAGGTTTGGGTATATAAACCCTCTCTTTTGATGGATAGGGTGTGTGGTTTCATAATTTACACATAGTTCTCTTAACTTTCTCTCTCTAAAAGTGTGAAATCCACCATCTCTTTCTCTCTCTAAAAATATAAGCAAGATTTACATTTCTACAAATGGATATCAGGACGACTAGCTGTCAGATACATGAGTGACCCAATCATGCCTCTATATAAAGTCTCATTAACAGAGACCCCTAACTCATCAGGGCCCAAGTTGTTGGGTGGAAGCATGGGGCATTTCACTGATGCACAATCAGCTAAGTCATATTTTTTAAGTAAATCCTTAACATACTTTTCTTGACAAATTGAAATTCCCTTAGGACATTGTTTAATTTGAAAACCCAAAAAGTAAGTTAATTCACCCATCATACTCATCTCATATTTCTTGGTCATTAATTTAGCAAAACGTTTACTAAGATTTACATTTGTTGACCCAAAGATGATATCATCCACATAAATCTGCACAATGATGAAATCACTCTTATCCTTGAAGGTAAAGAGTGTTTTATCAATAGAACCCCTGAAAAATTTATTTTCAGTTAAGAAAATAGAAAGAGTTTCATACCATGCTCTTGGAGCTTGTTTCAGCCCATACATGGCTTTGTGTAGTCTGTACACATGGTTGGGAAATTCGTTGTTCTCAAATCCTTCAAGTTGTTCAACATACACTTCCTCAGCCAAATCATCATTGAGGAATGCACTCTTTACATCCATCTGATACACAGTGAAGTTCATATAGGCAGCATAAGCCAGGAAGATTCTGATGGCTTCAAGTCTTGCAACTGGAGCAAATGTTTCATCATAATCAATTCCTTCAGTCTGAGTATACCCCTGTGCCACCAGCCTGGCCTTGTTTCTGATGATGTTCCTAATTTCATCCATCTAATTTATATAGATCCATCTAGTGCCTGTGATATTCTTTCCAGGTGGAGCTGGCACTAGTGTCCATACTTTGTTCCTTTTGAACTGATTGATTTCTTCTTGCATAGCAGCTACCCACCCTTCTTCTACCAGAGCCTCAGCTACTCTCTTAGGTTCAATTTATGAGAGAAATTTAGCAAAGAGACATTCATTGGCTGAGGCAGAATCTGAGTCATGAATTCGCTGTCTAATAGTAAACCCTGCATTAGGTTCCCCAATAATGTTGACAAGAAGAATGTGTTGATCTCTTGACCACTTATTTTGAGGAGCTGGGGACTCAAGGACATGAACACTTGTGGGCACAGCTGGTACAATTTGAGTTTCATCCTGCTGACTAGGAGGGATTTCTTCAAAGACAACTTCAGTGTCAGAGTCTTCTTCAGCCATATCAAGAGGTACAACTTCATTAACAGCAGGAGATTCTTCAGGGATTTGAAGAATTGGTGAGTCATCAATAGCAGTAGAAGAAGAGGGACTACCAGAGGTCTGTAGTTCTTCTTCATCAAGTTCCTGAGAGGTAGGAACTTCTATGTTGTGAGTAGACAGAGGGTCAAAGGCAGGAACATAAGGAGTGAGAGTGTTGGAGTGATGATGGTGATGACTGGTAGGTCTTGGTTCTGAGAATTCATCACTTGGGAAAGACACATTTTCATTAAAATCAATTTCATCACCCTCTGTTCCTGTTCTCTGAATGACTTCATCATCTTCATTGAATCTGACATGAAAGGTTTCTTCTACTTCTTGTCTTCTGATGTTAAATACTTTGAAGGCTTTGGCTGTTGGAGAGTATCCCAAGAAGAAGCCATCATCAGCTTTTTCATCAAACTTTCCAAGTTTATCCCTGTAGTTGTAAATGAACACAGGGCATCCAAACACATGAAAATAGCTGACATCTGGAGATCTTTTTCTGAAAACTTCATAGGAAGTTTTACCATGTCTTTTGATAATGATTGATCTATTTTGTGTGTAGCAGGCAGTGTGAACAGCTTCTCCCCAAAATTGCTTTGGTAAGGCTGCACCATTCAACATAGTTCTGGCTGCTTCAATCAAAGTCCTGTTTCTTCTTTCAGCAACACCATTTTGTTCATGTGACATTCGTCAAATTTCCATCTTAATTTATTCATGTAGTACGAGTATTTTAACTGTTTACCGACGAGTTGTCGACAGGAACGTGTTAATTATCTTGCTTTGCGGACAAAGCCCTTTTTAGGGAGAGCATATGTAACATCTCGAGTATTCGCGATTATTAAGATTGAATGCAATACACGAAGTTGGTGGGCGTTTTATGTTTTGCCGTACGTTTATTTGGTATACTTACTAGATTACGTGAAGTCTCGCACAATTGCTTTGTTTTGGGATCGTATGTCAAACGGTTTTAGTGTCGTGTTATTTCAATTCGCGTCTAAACTTAACATCGTGAACCCGAGTCGAGTTGTATAAACTGTCACAGCATGTACATATATTGGGTATAAACTTTCATTTATAATTATTGCAAAACTTGCTATACAAGAGTCTCAAATTCAGTCACATGTCCAGCTACAAATAAACTTCATAGTTTATTTCCCCACTAACCACTACAAGACAGGGCACACATGCCTAGTTTACCCCATTTGGGTATATCACAAGTTACCATTTTCAGTTTGAAGGTAACCCTAGACTAACAATACATGTTTATATACAAACCCAAAGTTTATCCAATGTCCAAATACAAGTTTATCACTGTCCAAATTACAAACACAAAAATCTGTACAAGTCTTTCAAAATACAACTCCTGGGAAGGTGAAGATTAGTGTCCAGCCGACCCACACGTCGCGTCCAACCTGCAAAACCGAAAGAGTCTTCCATCCCGTCCGAACCTGCAAACCGAACATAGCATCCCATTGTGAGTCTTTTCGCCTTTTCGTCTTTCCTCTATGAAGTCCTAGTTGTGCTCGTTTTGTACAAACCTGCGAATAAACAAACCAATGTGTTAGTCATTGTAACGGCCTTATTTTTAACTAAAAACTGAAATTTGTTAAACTTTATTACTAGTACTTGAAGCATGTCTACAACTTTACTATTCTGTCAACCAAACCGAGACCCGACTTAGACCAAACCGAGACCCGACTTAGACCAAGCCGATGACCCCGACTTAGACCAAACCGTGACCCAACCAAGACCACAATCAAGACCACAATCAAGAACCAAACCGAGACCCAAGTCAAACCAAACCGAGACCCAATTAAAGGCCAAACCGAGAACCAAACCAAGCCAACCAAGTTTCTTACTTTCTGCCAAAACTATCAGCAATCAATACCAACTAATCTAAATGTCTTAACCAATTTTTATTTTACAGAAACACCCTAAAACCCTTAATCATGCCGCGGGCATAAAAACCCCCAATTTTATAAAAACCCTAGATTGACTATTTATTAATTAAAACATTAATTAAACCTAATCTAAACCCAAACCCCATAGTTAATTTAATTAAAAACGAGTTATGCAAAAACCCCCAATTAACCGAAACCCTAATTTTTATAAACTGATTATATATTGAAATTAGTTTGATTTTATAATAGAAAACATCAATTAATTGCATTTAAACCCGAGTTTGATAAAACCCCCAAATATTTCAAAACCCTAAATTCGTTTATTTCAATCCGAGAACCATATGATTCACAACAACTTTATACAAATCAATCAAACCCACTGATCATTATAAATCGAAAATAAATTAATCTTGTTAAAAGAAATAAAGGAAAAACAAACTTATCTTTGATTTTGACTGGAGATTTACGTGACCACAAGGATGAACACATCAGAAAACCAAATCGGTTTGATGTGGGGATGAAACCCCACATCTCACGCGATCTAAACATCTCAGACCACCCACGCATGATTGTTATGTTCAAACTGATAAGATATTAAGCCATTGAAGGGGATGAACCGATCTAGATTTAAGAGAGAGAAGAGATTGGGGCGGTGGAGTTATTATCGAGGGAAGAGAGAGAGTATAACTCTCTGTTATGGAGAGTTGTGTGTGTAAAACACGCATATCTACTCTTTCGTTCCTTGTTTATTCCGCCCATGGACCGGGCCGGGTCTAATGACCCTTGGGCCGATTGGGAGTGAGGGTATTGGACCCATTTTGGGCCTTGTGTATTTATTTAGTTTGGTTAAAGCCCACAAAACGAATTTTGTAAATTTAGGATATAATTTGACCCGTAAAACCCGACCGTTTAATAACCGACTTTTATTTGTCGTACTTTTTTTTGTAAACGTATGGTTTCGTCAAGCACAACTAGGGTGTCGTGTCTTTATTAATATAATTTTTCGTATCGTAACTCGATTCTCATAATTAAATAGGTCGCGGCTAGCGTAACCATACTCTCGAGCTATTTTATCTTCGTTCTCTTTGCTGAATTAACGAGGTGAGTTTATAGCCCCATACTTTACTATTTTTCACTGCTTTTTGGGGTGAGACATTGCTTGATTTTAACGTGTGAACACAAGTGCATTTACTGATTTATATATTAGTCTAAGTCCCACTAAAAACCCAGTTGCTTTGGCCCGTGAATCGTGAACCGTTAATTACTTTGTGTAAGCGCGAATGTTATGGATAGATCTATCGGGATTGACGTCCCTGTCTGTCTTGTCCAACAAGGGGACAAGCGGGCACAGTTTCATTTGAGTCTAAGATAGGATGTCGTGGGTTTAGGCATCTAGTTTGTGCTACATTTATATGATTATACTGCCGGTGTTGTTAACGCTTCGGTGTCACGAGCTTAGACTATAATAAATACTTTTGGGATGACTTTGTATCTGTTATATTGTCATCACATTTGGGAAAATCTTGTGGTTCATTAAACATTTCCACTTAACTAAACCTATGAACTCACCAACTTTATGTTGACACATTAGCAATGTTTTTCTCAGGTATTAAGAAGGAAGATGCTAAATGAGGTCTCATGCATTGCCGTCATTTCTTTGAAACAACGATCATTTGTACCATTTGAGAAAACTATGTTTTGTAACCGTATTCAGTTTATGCTTCCGCACTTTGTTAAAACTATCTATTTTATTAATTACAAGTGATCTATTTTCCGAACGTCTCATTTAGAGGTCGTTCTTTGTGACTATGTGCGTATGATAATCATGACGTCACCACTCCCGTGTCGCCATTATACTCTGATATTTTGGGAGTGTGACAGATTGGCATCAGAGCCATAGTTATAGAGAACTAGGTTGCATTTAGTAACTCTAGACTATAACTGCTCTATGTTTAATCGATTATCATACGGATTGTAAGTATTAAGTATATGTAGATACATAAGTAATAAATGGGATACATGTGATTTAACAATTACGAGGTATATTTACATGGGGTACATGTGCAACAACGAAATCTGAATTATGTTATATGGGATACATGTGGATTCAACAATGATTGCTATGTTATGTTAATGTCCTTTTTTACGGACTAATTTTATAAGATATTTACACACATTTATTTTGTTCATGATTACAGCGATGTCTTCATCTGATGATTCCACGTCTACAGGAGCATACTACAACCGTAGTTCACAGTCGACCATCAGTTCATCAGTAGGACTACCTAGAGGATCGCCGTCAGGATATCCGTGGTACCGGATGGTTTCAGATGATGATACAGAGAGAGAGACTGAGGAGGTTCGTCATTCACCGATCCGTATTCCTGATGCATCAGCTGACGATGTACTTAGCCTAGAAGGCGGAGGAGAGGATGACTTAGACACTGACGTGGTGCAGTCACCAGGTCAGACATCAGTGACTGGAGATGAGACGGTAGAGGAGACAGAGGATGATGAGATGGAGTTTACATGGGGAAGGAGAGCCTATGGAGGTCACAGACACTGAGGACCCTCCTACTGCATATGCTGCTACTCCTGAGGTTTCCCTAGCACGCATCTCCTTATCTTCATCTGAAGACGAAGGAGAAAGGACTGCTATTCCTGCTCCAGCACCTGGTACTCTACCTTTCTTCTATGTGAGACGGCGTCTTCGGGGGAGAGCTGCTCGACCACCACTTTCACCTTACCGACCCCTCATACCTTTCACTGCCACTGACAGGCATGCAGCCCGCACACCTGCCAGTCCTGTCCCAGAGACACCATTACTACTACCACCACCAGAGACTGTACCTGCAGTGTACCAGGAGATGCTTACTGACGCTGGTATCTCTACAGGACCGAGAGCTACGACTCCTCTTCCTAGGAGAGCTACATCGACGGTGGTGATGCTTGGGGCGGCAGATGGATGTGTGACGACACGATTGAACAGGTTGGAGGATGCTGTAGAGGCTCTAGGTGAAGAGTATAATGAAGTGCAGGATAAGTTGGAGGCACTGGCGAAGAAGAGTCCAGTTAGGGATGAGACAGTGTTGACAGTATGTGTGACCCGTCTACGAGGACAGCTTCTTACTGTTCTTGATCAGATGGAATCCATGCCGAACGCTCGTCTTGAGGAGATTGGGAGCCTGATGACCCGTTGGGGAGTAGAGCCATTGGTGGAGACAGGCGGACTAGAGGCACCAGTGGAGGACCCTGTTGCAGACTTGGATAAGAGGTTTAGAGCCGCTTGTCATGATACCGATGTTAGACTGAGAGATTCCCAGGCTCGTGAGCTCGTGGTTGAGAGGAGGTTAGCAGAGTTGGAGAAGGAGCTTCATCAGCGCCGTGAGGGCACTAGTTAGATTTATCTTGTACCATCGACCTATCCTTGTATGACCACTAAGCTTTGAAGTTTATCTTAGCTAGTTGGTATTTTATTTTCTTTTATTATGTTATGACAAACTATGATGTACTATCAAACGATTCTATGAATGATATTATGGGTTACAAAAATTGTGAGATCATTATATATTGTGTATTATATCCTGGAGCATTTCATAATTGTGTTGTGTGTGCCATGCATGTTATGTCTGGCAAAACTCATTATCCTATTACCTTGTTAGATTATGGCGCCAGTTAGAAGATCCGAAACGCAGAATCCGCCAGCCGCTACCGGTGGAATTGACACCGTCATGTTAAGCCAAATGATAGCCGAACGAGTGGCCGAGGCACTCGCGACCGCTGAAGCAAATCGTACAGCTAGCACACAGGAGGAGACCAACCAAGGAGCTACTAATGCTATTGCACGGACTTGTACCTACAAGGAATTTCGTGCAGTTACGCAAGTAAGTTTCCGCGGTACTGAAGGAGCAGTAGGATTAACCAGATGGTTTGAGAAGCTAGAATCCCAATTTGGGATTAGCAATGTCGCTGAAGCCGACAAGGTGAAGTTTGCGTCAAGCACGTTACTGGATGGTGCTTTGACTTGGTGGAACGTCTATGCTCGTGCAGTGACCATTAACGTTGCCCAAGCGACGCCCTGGAGTGAATTTAAGGCTATGTTTGTGAGGAAATACTGCCCACGAAATGAAGTCAAGCAGATGGAAGTTGAGCTGTGGAACCTGAAGGTCAAGGGTACTGCTCTTACTGCTTACAATCAGCGCTTTCAAGAGCTGATCTTGTTATGTCCTGAAATGGTGCCCAACGACGACCGATTGTTGGAGCGATACATTGAAGGACTACCTTTGAGCATCAAAGGGAATGTGACTTCATCCAAGCCAACTGATTTGCACGAGGCAATCGACATGGCTCAGAGTCTGATGTACCAAGTGGTACAGGAGTTGGGAGAAAATACTGGGGATAAAAGAAAGTGGTCTGGCAACCACTACAACAACAATACCAACAACAGCAACAACCCAAACAACTACAACCAGAACAAGCGACAAGAAGTAGCAAGAGTGTTTACTGCTGGACAAGGAAATACTGGGAACTACGCTGGAAGACTACCTTTCTGCGGAAAATGTGGCCGACACCACGAAGGAGCATGTCCCCCTACGTGCTAAAATTGTGGGAAGGCGGGACATAAGGCAAAGGAATGTCGAGCACCACCTCGTTCTACTAATCAAAGAGGACCTGGAACGCAAGGTGGCCAAGGAGCAAATGTCACTTGCTTTGGATGTGGAGAGAAAGGTCACTACAAGAACAAATGTCCAAGCAGTGGGAACCAAGGTCGTAGTAACCATATTCGAGGGAATCAAAATCATAACCAAGGGAACCAGAAGCAGAATCAAGGGAACCGATGAGGGAATAACCGAGCCACAACTAGTACTCCTGGAGGATTCACGACACCTAGCAAAGTGTATCATCTCTGTGCTGAAGCTGCTGTGCAAGACAACAATGTTGTGACTGGTACGTTTCTAGTCAATAACAACTATGCTTCAGTACTATTTGATTCTGGTGCGGATAGGAGTTTTGTGTCGTCTATATTTAGTGAACGCCTAAATGTTACCCCTACTGCGTTAGACGTTAAGTATAATGTAGAATTAGCCGATGGGAAGTCAGTAACCACCGACGTTATTCTGAAAGGATGTAGTGTAAGGCTACAAGGTCGTTCGTTTAGTATCGACCTACTCCCTATAGAATTGGGAAGTTTTGACGTCATCATTGGAATGGATTGGATGTCGAAGCATCACGCGGAGATTGTATGTCATGAGAAGTGTGTCCGTGTTCCTTATGGAAACGACGTACTCATCATACAAGGCGAAAGAAGTGGAGTGAAGAATGGATCAAGATTGGAAGTCATCTCATGTATCAGGACCCAAAGATACATTGAGAAGGGATGTCCGGTATTCTTGGTTCAAGTAACACAAAAGGAAGGAGAAGAAGATCACGAGAAGAAGGTGGAAGATGTACCGATCGTTAGAGACTTTCCGGACGTATTCCCAGAGGACTTACCCGGACTACCACCAGCACGGCAAGTGGAGTTTCACATCGAGCTTACACCAGGAGCCGCGCCTGTTGCTAGAGCCCCATACCGTCTAGCACCGGCCGAGATGACAGAGTTAGCTGAACAGATAAAGGAACTTTCTGACAAAGGTTTCATTAGACCAAGTTCCTCACCTTGGGGAGCGCCGGTCTTATTTGTCAAAAAGAAAGATGGATCCTTTAGAATGTGTATCGATTACCGAGAATTGAATAAGCTGACGATAAAGAACCGCTACCCATTGCCGAGGATTGACGATCTTTTCGACCAATTGCAAGGATCTAGCATATACTCGAAGATCGATTTAAGGTCAGGATATCATCAACTAAGGGTTAGAGAGGAAGACGTTCATAAAATGGCTTTTAGAACCCGGTACGGACACTACGAGTTCCAAGTTATGCCTTTTGGTTTGACAAACGCGCCTGCGGTATTCATGGATCTCATGAACCGAGTTTGCAAACCATACTTGGACAAGTTTGTGATTGTGTTTATCGATGACATTCTCATCTATTCTCGTAATGAAGAAGAGCACAAGGAACATTTGAAGACCATATTAGAGCTGCTAAGGAAGGAGAAGTTATATGCAAAGTTTTCCAAATGTGAGTTTTGGATAAACACAGTGCAATTCCTTGGGCATGTGATCGACAGCAGTGGTATTCACGTTGATCCTGCTAAGATCGAGGCCGTAAAGGATTGGGCGACTCCAACAACACCCACGGAGGTCCGCCAATTTTTAGGTCTTGCTGGTTACTATAGGAGATTCATTGAAGGTTTCTCCAAGATAGCTAAACCAATGACGGAATTGACTCAAAAGGATAAGAAGTTTGAGTGGAAGGAAGATCAAGATTTGGCATTCCAGACATTGAAGCAGATGTTGTGTGAAGCACCTATACTAGCCCTACCCGAGGGTAATGAAGACTTTGTGGTGTATTGTGATGCATCCATAAAAGGGTTGGGTGCAGTACTGATGCAAAGGACTAAGGTCATAGCTTACGCATCAAGACAACTAAAAGTGCACGAGAAGAACTACACAACTCATGACCTAGAGTTGGGAGCAGTGGTGTTTGCCTTGAAGATTTGGAGACACTACCTTTATGGTACTAAGTGTGTTGTATTCACTGATCATAAGAGTCTACAACATATTTTGAATCAAAAGGAACTTAACATGAGACAACGACGTTGGCTAGAGTTGCTCAGTGATTACGATTGCGAGATCCGTTATCACCCGGGCAAGGCAAATGTCGTGGCCGACGCTTTGAGTCGAAAGGAGAGAGTTCTTAGGGTGAAGGCTTTAATGATGACCATTGACTTAGACCTTCCATCCTTAATTCTCAAGGCTCAGAAAGAAGCAGTCGAGGAAGAAATTCTCAAGACTGAAGATGTTGGAGGAATGATAAAGAAGTTGGAAGCACGTTCGGATGGAACGTTATGCCTTGATAATAGGAGTTGGTTACCATGCCATGGTGACCTACGATCCTTGATTATGCATGAGTCGCATAAGTCAAAGTACTCCATACATCCGGGATCTGATAAAATGTATCACGATCTGAAGATGTTGTATTGGTGGCCGAACATGAAGGCGGATATTGCTACATACGTTAGCAAGTGTTTGACTTGTGCCAAGGTCAAAGCCGAACATATGAAACCATCAGGATTATTGGTCCAACCCGAACTGCCAGAATGGAAGTGGGAAAGGATCACTATGGATTTCATTACCAAGCTACCAAAGACCGCAGCCGGATTCGACACGATTTGGGTAATCGTCGACCGACTCACCAAATCGGCTCATTTCCTACCCATCAAGGAGACTGATGGAATGGATAAATTAGCAAGGACGTACTTGGAGGAAGTAGTCACGAAGCACGGTGTGCCTGTGTCTATAATCTCTGACCGAGACAGCCGATTTACTTCGCAGTTTTGGAAGTCACTGCAGAAGGCATTGGGAACGCAGTTGGATATGAGCACTGCGTACCATCCCCAAACTGACGGTCAAAGTGAACGGACCATTCAAACCTTAGAAGATATGCTGAGAGCTTGTGTGATTGACTTTGGAAATAGATGGGATAGACACCTACCTCTGGTGGAATTCTCATACAACAATAGTTATCACACTAGCATTAAGGCAGCGCCGTTCGAAGCACTGTATGGTAGGAAGTGCCGTTCACCCGTGTGTTGGGCAGAAGTCGGTGAAGCACAACTCACTGGACCCGAGATCATACACGAGACTACTGAGAAGATCTTTAAGATTAAGAGCCGTATGCAAGCCGCAAGGGATCGACAGAAGAGTTATGCTGATATGAGACGCAAACCTCTTGAGTTTGAAGTTGGTGATAAAGTCATGTTAAAGGTCTCACCTTGGAAGGGTGTGATTCGCTTTGGAAAGCGTGGAAAGTTAAACCCTCGTTACATTGGACCCTTCAAGATTATAGAGAGGATTGGTCCCGTAGCCTATCGTTTGGAATTACCCCAAGAACTTAGCCGAGTGCATAATGTGTTCCACATTTGCAATCTGAAGAAATGCTTAGCTGACGAAACACTCGTTATCCCTTTGGAGGAGATTCAACTCGACGACAAACTCAACTTTGTAGAAGAACCCGTGGAAGTTATGGACCGTCAAGTCAAACAACTCAAGCAAAGCCGTATACCTATTGTGAAGATCCGATGGAACGCGCGTAGAGGTCCAGAATACACGTGGGAACGTGAAGATCAATTCAAGAGCAAGTATCCTCATCTTTTCGCTAACCATCCTACTACAACAACGTCTTGATTTCGTGACGAAATCTCTAAAACATGGGAATACTGTGACATTCGTCAAATTTCCATCTTAATTTATTCATGTAGTACGAGTATTTTAACTGTTTACCGACGAGTTGTCGACAGGAACGTGTTAATTATCTTGCTTTGCGGACAAAGCCCTTTTTAGGGAGAGCATATGTAACATCTCGAGTATTAGCGATTATTAAGATTGAATGCAATACACGAAGTTGGTGGGCGTTTTATGTTTTGCCGTACGTTTATTTGGTATACTTACTAGATTACGTGAAGTCTCGCACAATTGCTTTGTTTTGGGATCGTATGTCAAACGGTTTTAGTGTCGTGTTATTTCAGTTCGCGTCTAAACTTAACATCGTGAACCCGAGTCGAGTTGTATAAACTGTCACAGCATGTACATATATTGGGTATAAACTTTCATTTATAATTATTGCAAAACTTGCTATACAAGAGTCTCAAATTCAGTCACATGTCCAGCTACAAATAAACTTCATAGTTTATTTCCCCACTAACCACTACAAGACAGCACACATGCCTAGTTTACCCCATTTGGGTATATCACAAGTTACCATTTTCAGTTTGAAGGTAACCCTAGACTAACAATACATGTTTATATACAAACCCAAAGTTTATCCAATGTCCAAATACAAGTTTATCACTGTCCAAATTACAAACACAAAAATCTGTACAAGTCTTTCAAAATACAACTCCTGGGAAGGTGAAGATTAGTGTCCAGCCGACCCACACGTGGCGTCCAACCTGCAAAACCGAAAGAGTCTTCCATCCCGTCCGAACCTGCAAACCGAACATAGCATCCCATTGTGAGTCTTTTCGCCTTTTCGTCTTTCCTCTATGAAGTCCTAGTTGTGCTCGTTTTGTACAAACCTGCGAATAAACAAACCAATGTGTTAGTCATTGTAACGGCCTTATTTTTAACTAAAAACTGAAATTTGTTAAACTTTATTACTAGTACTTGAAGCATGTCTACAACTTCACTATTCTGTCAACCAAACCGAGACCCGACTTAGACCAAACCGAGACCCGACTTAGACCAAGCCGATGACTCCGACTTAGACCAAACCGTGACCCAACCAAGACCACAATCAAGACCACAATCAAGAACCAAACCGAGACCCAAGTCAAACCAAACCGAGACCCAATTAAAGGCCAAACCGAGAACCAAACCAAGCCAACCAAGTTTCTTACTTTCTGCCAAAACTATCAGCAATCAATACCAACTAATCTAAATGTCTTAACCAATTTTTATTTTACAGAAACACCCTAAAACCCTTAATCATGCCGCGGGCATAAAAACCCCCAATTTTATAAAAACCCTAGATTGACTATTTATTAATTAAAACATTAATTAAACCTAATCTAAACCCAAACCCCATAGTTAATTTAATTAAAAACGAGTTATGCAAAAACCCCCAATTAACCGAAACCCTAATTTTTATAAACTGATTATATATTGAAATTAGTTTGATTTTATAATAGAAAACATCAATTAATTGCATTTAAACCCGAGTTTGATAAAAACCCCCAAATATTTCAAAACCCTAAATTCGTTTATTTCAATCCGAGAACCATATGATTCACAACAACTTTATACAAATCAATCAAACCCACTGATCATTATAAATCGAAAATAAATTAATCTTGTAAAAAGAAATAAAGGAAAAACAAACTTATCTTTGATTTTGACTGGAGATTTACGTGACCACAAGGATGAACACATCAGAAAACCAAATCGGTTTGATGTGGGGATGAAACCCCACATCTCACGCGATCTAAACATCTCAGACCACCCACGCATGATTGTTATGTTCAAACTGATAAGATATTAAGCCATTGAAGGGGATGAACCGATCTAGATTTAAGAGAGAGAAGAGATTGGGGCGGTGGAGTTATTATCGAGGGAAGAGAGAGAGTATAACTCTCTGTTATGGAGAGTTGTGTGTGTAAAACACACATATCTACTCTTTCGTTCCTTGTTTATTCCGCCCATGGACCGGGCCGGGTCTAATGACCCTTGGGCCGGTTGGGAGTGAGGGTATTGGACCCATTTTGGGCCTTGTGTATTTATTTAGTTTGGTTAAAGCCCACAAAACGAATTTTGTAAATTTAGGATATAATTTGACCCGTAAAACCCGACCGTTTAATAACCGACTTTTATTTGTCGTACTTTTTTTTGTAAACGTATAGTTTCGTCAAGCACAACTAGGGTGTCGTGTCTTTATTAATATAATTTTTCGTATCATAACTCGATTCTCATAATTAAATAGGTCGCGGCTAGCGTAACCATACTCTCGAGCTATTTTATCTTCGTTCTCTTTGCTGAATTAACGAGGTGAGTTTATAGCCCCATACTTTACTATTTTTCACTGCTTTTTGGGGTGAGACATTGCTTGATTTTAACGTGTGAACACAAGTGCATTTACTGATTTATATATTAGTCTAAGTCCCACTAAAAACCCAGTTGCTTTGGCCCGTGAATCGTGAACCGTTAATTACTTTGTGTAAGCGCGAATGTTATGGATAGATCTATCGGGATTGACGTCCCTGTCTGTCTTGTCCAACAAGGGGACAAGCGGGCACAGTTTCATTTGAGTCTAAGATAGGATGTCGTGGGTTTAGGCATCTAGTTTGGGCTACATTTATATGATTATACTGCCGGTGTTGTTAACGCTTCGGTGTCACGAGCTTAGACTGTAATAAATACTTTTGGGATGACTTTGTATCTGTTATATTGTCATCACATTTGGGAAAATCTTGTGGTTCATTAAACATTTCCACTTAACTAAACCTATGAACTCACCAACTTTATGTTGACACTTTAGCAATGTTTTTCTCAGGTATTAAGAAGGAAGATGCTAAATGAGGTCTCATGCATTGCCGTCATTTCTTTGAAACAACGATCATTTGTACCATTTGAGAAAACTATGTTTTGTAACCGTATTCAGTTTATGCTTCCGCACTTTGTTAAAACTATCTATTTTATTAATTACAAGTGATCTATTTTCCGAACGTCTCATTTAGAGGTCGTTCTTTGTGACTATGTGCGTATGATAATCATGACGTCACCACTCCCGTGTCGCCATTATACTCTGATATTTTGGGAGTGTGACAGTTCAGGGGTGCCAGCTGAAGAGAAGTTCTGTGAAATACCTTTTTCATCACAAAAAGATTCAAGTTGATGATTCTTGAATTCAGTACCATTATCACTTCTTAGATCTTTGACTCTAACATCATTCATATTTTCAACCTGTCTGATGAAGGACATGATGGTATCAGCTGCATCACTTTTCCTTCTGAGGAAGAACACCCACGTGTATCTTGAAAATTCATCAACTATGACCAAGGTGTATTTGTTGTGATTAATGGTCTGAGGTTTGACAGGCCCAAACAAATCCATGTGAAGGAGATGTAAGCACTTGTCAATGGAGAATGATTGCCTAGTCTTGAATGAAGACCTGTGATGCTTTCCTTTGACACAGGCAGAACAAGTCTTGTCTTTAGAAAACATCACAGAAGGTAGACCAGCAACCAGGTTTTGTGTGGCTATCTTGTTGATGTTCTTGAAGTTAAGATGAGACAGTCTTTTGTGCCACAGCCAGTTGACACTTTCAGAGGCTTTAGCAAGAAAACAATTTGAGCTGTCTTCAGAGCAAACAGCTATGTTGATGACATAGACATCTCTCCTTCTAGGTGCAATAAGCACAACATCATTGTTTTTGTTGAATATGGTTCCCTGAGTCTTAGTAAACAAAACCTTATAATCGGCATCACATAATTGGCTGATGCTAATAAGATTGTGTTTAAGACCATTCACATATGCAACCCTGGTAAACGTAATCCCATTGCAGTTCACTGAGCCATATCCTTCTGTGTCACCTGAAGAGTTATCTCCAAACACCACTTTAGGACCTGGCTCTTTTGAGTATCTTTGCAGGTATTGTTGAATCCATGTCATGTGTCTAGAACAACCACTGTCTAGATACCATACCGATTCCTTGAGATATTTCTGCATAGATACATAGAAACATGTTAGTTCCTATGGTGAACCCACTTTCCAGTGGGTTCCCTGAATTGCTGATTAGCAACTCTTGTGTTCCTGTAGAACTTTTGGCGTTGGGAGGGACAATTCACTATTTCATGGGTATAACTTCCATAGATATCACACCCAGGGAAGTCACCACACTCGTCTGAGTGATGGTCTGTGAATCCACAGAATTTACAGGGAGGATAAGGTCTGTAGTTTCCCTGTTGTCTTTTGGAGCCATGTGGTCTATTCCTAGAGGGTGTCTGATCTCTCTTAACTGCCATATGTCTATCATGATCTAAGGTCATGTGGTGAGAGTTTTTACATATATTGCAATAAGGTTTGATTAACCTTTCCCCTTTGGGTTCACCTAGGACAGACTTAGGTTCATGAGAAGTAGAGCATTCAACGGAAGGCTTAATGTGTTGTTTCAAGAGTTCTACTTCTTTCATTAGATACAACAAGCGTTCTTCAGTGGTAGTGTCAACCATATTCACAGTTTTAGTAGAGACAGGCTTAAAAGCAACTTGTTTACCAGATTGTTTAGTAGGAAATGAAAAACTTTAGCTGGAGGTTTCTTAATATCTGTTCTAAGTTCACCCTTAGCAGCTCGTGAGGAACTGCTAGGTTCAACTCCAGAGAGTTTGGGCAAAGGTGGTAAATCAGCCACATCTTCAGAGACAGGGTCATTAGTCAAAGTGGTATCTGACATATGAATAGTCTCTGTAGATTTGAAGACAATGTCTTTGGGTTTGGTGAGAATTCTCAACTTATTTTTCTTAGTAGATATATCCCTTTTAATGTCAGAAGGCAATTCATCATTAAGCAATTGATCTATTGTGAACATAGCACACAGCCATTTTTCAATAACCTTGTTTAATTCAGAAACTTGATCATTTAAGGCAATGTTTTTCAAGGTTAACCTAGTAACTTCATTTTGCAGGGATATTTTCTCTAAATTAACCCGTCTGAGAGTTTCACATTCAGATTTAGCATTTAGCAGTTCAGTTTTAACAGAGTGAAACTTATCAAGTAGGTTCTTTCTTTGTTCCTCAACATAGTGTAAATCAACAATGGTGTAATCAAGGACATGCTTGCGATCATCACTATCAGACATAGATAAAAGCCTGTGTACCTTTTTCATTGTGATGTCAACCCATTGTCCTGATCTTGCATCACCTTTTCCAACAGCTGGTTCATCCTCAGCTATAGCCATGAAGGCCCTGACTCTAGTAGTATCTTCCTCATCTGAAGTCAGTGGCTCATCATTCCAATCATAAGCTTCAGCTACCAACCCTTTCTCTGTCTTTTTATCACCTCCCTTCTTCTTAGACAGAGCTTCAAGCTTCAAATTCATCTGTTCTAACTCAACTTTAAGAGCCTTGTACTTCTTCTCAGTGTCTGATGAATTGGATTGGTGAGATGAGTTGTTGTGTTGTTTGAATTTATATTGTTTGGATGAAGATGATGGATAGGAGGGTGAGGATGTCTTGGTGGAAGGACAGTCTTTTTGGAAGTGTCCAAGATTTCCACAGGCAAAGCAAGTTTCTTTTGACCTGTCAGTTTGTTTACTAGCTGATCCTATTCTCCCTGATCTTTTGAAGAATCTTCTTTGGTTGGCTAGTAAGGCTCTTTCATGAAACTCTGCATTAAGGTCTGTCAAGAACTCTTGGCTGCTGCGGGTGTCTTCTTCAACATCAGAGTCGCTGTCATGAGGATGTGGTACAGAGATCAGGGCTTTGGAAGATGCTCCTTGAACTACAAATCTTTCAGTCTCTGACTTGTAAATAGTATCAATCAACCCTTCTTCATAATTATACTTTCCATAAAGCTGAGCTAAGGTGTCATTCTTGATTGATTTATTAGCTCTCTGAGTCTGATTCATACTCAGCCACTTTCTTGGAAGGCTGTTGACAAATGTGGCATTAATCTCAGCTTGACCAATGGTGACATCATTCATTGCTAGGTCACTGAGAAGAATCTTCAGCCTTGTATAGGTTTGTTGAACCTTTTCACCTTCAAGTGACTTGAAGGCATTGAACTGAAGTCTGAGTGCCTGAATCTTTGTCTCTCTTGTTTCAGAGGGTCCTTCATGGCCAAGGATGAGGTCTGTCCACATTTGCTTGGCTGTGGGACACTGAATGACAGACTTCATGATATGTTTGGGAAGACAGGATATGATGATGCTTTTGAGACGTTTATCTTGGTTTGCCAATTTTCTATCAGCTGGAGTCCATTGTTTGAGAGGTTTGGGAAGAGGGTTTTCTTCAGTGGAGGTAAGCGTCATGGGAATATAAGGACCATTTTCTAAAATTTCTAGAAGAAAAGGTTCAAGTCCATCGAGATACACAAGAAATTGACTCTTCCAACTGGCAAAATCTTCTTCATCAAAGACTGGTACACTTATGACATGTGATCCACCTCTTGAGTCAAGAAGTTAGGGTAGATCATCGTCATTGGCAGGAGGGTTGAGTCTTGGTGAAGATGGTGTTGTAGAAGGTGAATGTGGTGGGTTAGAAGTTTCTGGCATGGTGGATCTTGATTATAAAACTGAGAACGATGTTTCTTGAAGGTTTTAATATCAAACACTGCTCTGATACCAATTGTAAGTCCCTAATCAATGCTAGAAACCCTAAACTTAACTAATCAACACAAGGTATTACTTTTCAAACGTAATCTTATTATTATATAATAAAGAATTACAAGTGTTATGGATAACACCGTTTGATGACAATGTGTTGTGCACACTTTGAACAACTATAAACCCTAACTTATGAATATAGTCGCAGCTGTTTGATTCTATAAGTTCTAAGCAATAATGTTATGAATATACTCAAAGTGTTGAACATTAATGCATGGATACACATCCTATTTATAGTGATACGAGGTTGACCTAAATAGTACTTGATGGTGACTACACAAGACTTTCACTTTTCAGACATCAGTCACATGATGCTCTTCTATTCTTGGTAGTCTGTCATTATGCTTTAAGGAAACAGTTGTCGAAACAATTTCCTTTTTCTTCATAGTCTCGAACACACAAATGGCATGTCCAAAGTGTACTGAGTGTCAACAGGGTATTGCCACCCCTGTTAACCCTCAACCCCTCAGAGTCCCTGATACATCTTGGCTGTTATCCATCACAGCCAATGAGTATGTCTTCAAGTAATCTTTGACTTCCTTGACAATGTCTCTGACATGGACTCCTCTGAGGTTGCTCATAGAGACTTGGATCTCTGTAAGTCTTGCGATACTTGCTTGCCTCCTAGGCACAGGCAAGGGACTATCTAACAGCTTAATTATGTTTAAATCTATGATCAGGGAATCTAACAAGCTTAGATTCCCAACAGTTACAGATCTGGATTTGTTGGTTATTGCAAGTCTCGGGTTTTTTTGTCTCAAGATGATTTCAGAATGTTTTTAGAAGATGATTTTAGAATGTTTGCTCACATTTTTCGCAATGGCTTCATACTCACATTTTCGCAATGTTTTCAGTGTCACATCTTCGCAATGTTTTCACATCTTCGCAATGTTTTCACATCTTTGCAATGTTTTCAATCCAAATCTTCGGAAAAAAATGAACTTCAGAATGCACTTCGCAAAACAGAAACCCCTAGGCACGACTTCGCAATATCACAAATTTTTTTTCTTTATCCCGAAAATGGTGGATCTGGTGATTTTTTCAGATCTGCTGTTTTTTTTATATCTTCATCTTAAAAAATTAGTCAAAATCATCAGAAAGATACCCAAAAATCCCGAAACAGAAAAATCAGCTTTATAATAAGCTTAAAGAATTTGTGGAAATAATCAAAATAAGATGTGACGAGGACTTTTGGACATAAAAGATCTGACTATTAGACTATGGATTGAACAGATCTAGACACATCAAGACATGTACTGGACAGATAAACACAAGACTAATATCACGTGACCCAACAACTTAAAAAATAAGCATAATAAGCTGCTATAAGCCACGAACACCATAAAATAAGCAAACAAGAACACAAAACACCCCCGGTTAGCTCTAATACCAATTATTAACATACATGATTCAAAGTTATAAGAGGGTGATCCATAGGTCGGGGAGGATAAAATAGATGGTTAGACATTTTAGAGAGAGAAAGTGAAACTTGAAAGGAGTGTGTGTATTTTAAAGAGAGAATGAAAATACAACAAATGGGAATCCTCACCCCTCCATGGAAGTATGAAGGGGTATATATAGGCCCGACAAAGAGTGACTTTGACAACTTAACAATAATAGTCCATCCGTGTCTTGCCTATTTAAATCTAATGTAAGTCCGTAAATGGCGCTCACATTTTAGGGCTAACATATATATTACCGCTTTAAATCACGCTTTTATAAAACATTGTGCCCCTATGTCTCACGCATAAACTCAAGATTTAATCATGCCGTCGTGCCACGCTTTTCTATAACCTTGGATTAAATGCACCCCTATCTCCATGACACTATGTTTATAAGGCTGGAAGGCATGGTGCACAAAAAACTCACTTTCACCTCAGTATCACATCGGATTTCTTTCACCTCTTAATAACTCAGCCAAAACTCACCATACCAAGTTTATAAGAAAAAAAACTCACTTTCATTTCACCTCCACCTCACCTTTTCACTACCACATTTATTTTTTTATTCATGATTTTAAACTAAAAAAATAAAAAATTAATTTTATTACATAAATACTCTAAATGTAAAAACATAAATAAACTTATTCAAATGTATTAAAAGTTTTACAAACTTAATAAAAACATAAACTAAGTGGACTATTAATTAAAAATGGACTTTACCTCACAAAAACCCTTTACCAAAAAAACTCATAAAGGATTTATATTCCATTTATAACAAAAACTGATGGCCTTTCGATTAATGCTAAGGTTAGTTAAGTTATTGCAAATAATTTTCTTAAATGGCCTTTGATGTTGACGTCTAAATACCATGCACTTGGGTCTATTGAGTTCGATGTGAATCTTAATAATGATGATAAGCTGATTTGGAGGTCTCGTGCGGGTACTAGTCATGTGTTTTCAGTTAGTCATGTGTGGCAGGAAATTAGACCATGTGATACTCAGGTTCCCTGGTACTGATGTGTGTGGTTCTTGTTGGGTCAAAAAGTTGATGTGGCATAAACTCAAAAACGAAGAAAACATGAAGGCATTTGTCTAAGCGTTGACAAGTGTAATCCAAGCATTGTCAAGAGTAGATTAGGCGTTGACAGAAGTCAACAAAAGTCAAACGCTGTTGGAAGCTTCTATTTAGGATACGTATGCTGAATATTATTCTGTATTAGTTATTTATATAGAAGATTTACATGTTTATTCATAATTATCTCTTGTAAACCCTATTCCTTACACTATAAAAGGAACCAAGGGTATTAGGTTTTATTCATATCTTTCATTCACAATGTAAACCTAAAGCGTGTGTTGCACTAGACGTGGGATTAATGTATACACGTCTAGTGGTTGTTGATTGTTAATATAATTAGCAACCCAATTTTTTAATTCATGTGTTATTGTGCCTAAACACCTTGTTAATGGTTGTTGTTCTAATTCCGCTTTGATTATGTTAATCATATGAACAATGATCGTTCCTAGTAGCTAAAAGATCGAGGAAACCAAGGTTTGCACAGTTGGTATCAGAGCCTCGTGGCTCGTGATGCTAGGACCAACAAGGTGTTCGTGTTTTGAGAAGAGAAGAAAAATTCGTATAGGATTTTTCTGGACGTTTTTGTGTGCGAACCAGTATTCAGAAGGCCATAACTTTTTATTGAACCGTTAGATCACCACGAAATCTTTTGTGTGTTTTCTACACACATATATCTAGATATCCACCGGACGGATTGTCGAGATCTATCACCAAGAAAAAGTTATTAAGCGTTGAAGTCAGCAGTGGTCATATGTTGTTTTCTGTGAACAGTAATAGTAAAAACGCAATTTCTCCTTCGTTAACCGTTGGATCGTCGTGAAATGCGTGTTGTAGGTTCTTGAAACTTGTGTCTAGGATCTCACCGAAGGGATCTTCGATCTAAGCTCTCATGAAGAAGATATTCGATGTCAAAGTTCAATGCAGTTTATGGTTTTTCACATAAAATCATGATTTAGGGTTTATAAAAGCCTAGATCAATTAGCCGCTGATGGATGTTGGTGTGACGCTGATAGATGTTGGTGTGACGTGACAAGGCATGGATGAGACGCTGATGGCCAGACGCTGACAGGTTAAAAGTTGGCGCTGACAGGAATAAAGTTGACGCTGACAAGAGGCGTTGACACTTGTTGTCTGATATACATTTTCAAACGCTGACAAGTGTTGTCCAATATTGGACAACACACAGTTTTGACATCTTGGACAAAGGAAGATATTGGACAACAAAAGGAATAGATGCTGTTTGAGAAAATTGATACGATTTTAGCACACAAAAAGAGGTATTTACACGCAAAGGTACATGGAATCTTCATTTTTATTAAGAATATCAAGTTGATATTTATGGCTCGGATATTTTTACAAGGAGTCAATGATTTTTAAGTAAGTTAGCAACAATTCATGAAGAATTGGATGGATATTTTAGATTATGTAATCGGGATAGCCTTGAGAAAGAGTTATCCAGTCCAACACTTTTACATATGGTATGAAGATGTTATTTCATTAAAATTCGTCATGAAGAGGTGTTGGCTTAAGGGGAAGAACTCTTATGGTAAGTTTGATGTTCGAAGTAGATTTTCGCGAGTTTGTGTTTTATCATATCTTTAAATCGTGGATAGCATCCCATTGGTTTGAAGATAACTCGTTCGTGCTTTAAATGTTTGGTGACGAAGACTTGTCATAACACTTGAAGGAGTTACATTATCGTGCTCAGTGTCTCACAAAGGATGAGAATATTGACAAGGGATCGAGGTCTACTTATAGTTTGCAATGGGTATAAGTTCTTCATCACATGGATAGTACAAGACATGGAACATAAGGTTGGGTTACTCTACTTCTACATCAAGAATATTATAGTTATTTTTCTTCAAAATCATTACATAGAGCCTACATTTGGAGGATCTTCAAGATTGCATACATTGTTTACTTCCCTGTTGATGTGACAAAAAGGGGGAAACATACATGCTACAATTGAGGGGAAGCAATTTGAAGATGATGTACAACTTACAAGAGATACACAAAAGAGTTTTGCCGACATCAACTAGGGGAAGATTGTTGGGTCAAAAAGTTGATGTGGCAGAAACTCAAAAACGAAGAAAACATGAAGGCATTTGTCTAAGTGTTGACAAGTATAATCCAAGAATTGTCAAGGGTAAATTAGGCGTTGACAGAAGTCAACAAAAGTCAAACGATGTTGGAAGCTTCTATTTAGGATAAGTATGCAGAATATTATTCTGTATTAGTTATTTAAATAGAAGATTTACATGTTTATTCATTAATTATCACTTGTAAACCCTATTCCTTACACTATAAAAGGAACCAAGGGTATTAGGTTTAACTCATATCTTTCATTCACAATGTAAACCTAAAGCGTGTGTTGCACTAGACGTGAGATTAATGTATACACGTCTAGTGGTTGTTGATTATTAATATAATTAGCAACCCAATTGTTTAATTCATGTGTTATTGTGCCAAAACACCTTGTTAATGGTTGTTGTTCTAATTCCGCTTTGATTATGTTAATCAATATGAACAATGATCATTCCTAGTAGCTAAAAGATCGAGGAAACCAAGGTTCCCACAGTTCTCTAAATGCATTCCTAGGTATGCATTTCACTTGTGGCTTGTTATTAAACATAAATTAAAGACTCAAGATATGCTCATGAGCTGGGATGTGTCGGCGTCTTTGGTGACGGTTTACCTGTGTTGTAAGCTGTAGAGTGATTCGCATGAGCACTTGTTCTTCTCTTGTGTGTTTTTCTCGCATGTATGACACGTGATGAAAGATAAAGCTGGTCTTACTAATGTGCCACTGATATGAGTGAAATCTCATATCAATTATATCATAATTAACCCTAAAACACAAAGCAAAATACTTAATTTTGATTTATAAAAGCAGTATTATGGGTATACTTTGTTGTTTGTGCTTGTGTAGGTAAAAGATACAAATATGAAGCAAACAAGGAAATCAAGCCATTACTGATGAAGAAAAGACAAAAGGAGGATAAAAAGTGAAAAGTCAAACAAAGTCAAAGGACCTTTCTTGACAACTTTCAAAGTAGAAGGACTAAAAGTGCAAATTTGGAAAAGTCAAGAACAAAGTCAAACATGGTCAAAAGTCAAGTCAACAAGTCAAGGGATCATTTGTGTTCAAGTTCAAAGTTTAAAGGGCCAGAATTGTAAAGTTTATGAAGATTCTAGCTTAAAACATAAATCTGCCAAGAACAAGGACTGAAATTGCCAAAATGGAATGAAGTTTCAAGTGAATCCATGTGTTATGAGTATCAGCCAATGAGAGAGCTCTATTTTGATAACCAGGATCACCAGCTCACCGTTAATTAATATAGAGAGAGAACAAGTGGGCATATCACAATAGTGTAGCCATCAACCAAGCATTAATTTGATGCCATTATCGGTTTGGAAAAGACTCTCCCTTCCCGAGCTCACACCTAAAAAAATGACACTTGAATTAGCAAACCGTTCAATAGCTTATCCGGTGGGAATTGCGGAAGATGTTTTTGTTAGAGTTGATAAATTCACATTCCCCGCGGATTTTGTAGTTGTTGACTATGACATGGACCCGAGAGTTCCTCTTATTGTTGGAAGACCCTTTTTGAGAATGGGTCGTACTCTTATTGATGTGGCAGAAGGTGAACTCACAGTGCGGGTAGGAGATGAAAGAGTTGTGTTTAACATGGGGAAGTTGTCTAAGAAATCCAATGAGCCTGAGACGGTGAAGCATATTGATGTTCTTGATAAGGAGTTGAATCAAGTTGATATCCTTGATGAAGTTTGTGGTGAATATTTTCACGAAGCTTGCACAAGTGGGAATTATGATCCTCCCTCTGTTGAGACTATAGCCTCCATTACTTCCTCATTGAATATTCATGAACCTCATGAGCTTAACTTTGGTGATTTTGTGATACATTCAAATCCTCTTTTTAAAACATCATTTGATAACCTATTTTTCTACCACAATGAAGAAGCCAATAAGGATTCTAGTGATGATGAAACACCTCTTTTTGATACACCAACTTATGATGAATATAGTGATGATGAGTTCTCCATTTTTTAGCCTCCATTCTTTGATGATCACACTAGTTTGGGTTTTGAGGAGATACATGTTGAGTCACCAATCTTTGACATACCAATCTATGATGATTATGGTGATAATGAGGGTTCTATCATTTATGAGAGTGATGAGTTTCTTGAGGTTGAAACACCTCTTGAGTACATTCTTGGATATTTTGATAAGGAGGGAGACATACTCTTTCTAGATTCTTTATTACATGAAGATACTTTACCTTATCTCCTTCCCACCTCAACCTTTCAAAGTGACAAAGAAAAACAAGACATGGTGGTTTCTTCCAAGAGTTTGTTGACACCTATTGTTCCACAACCTTTCTCTTAAGTTATGACATATAGGGGGAATCTTCTAAGGCTACCACCACTTTTTGTTTTCCCATCAAGGAAAGGATTTTTGATCCTGGTATAGAGATTGATGAACCAACTCAGTATCCGCCTAATGCAATAAAAGGAAAACTTGTGGGAGATTTTAGAGTATCACCTCATCATCCTTTGGAAAATTTATAGACAACACGTATGGAGAAGGACACCTCACCTACCTCACCATTGCTTGGGATGTTTCCTTTTGGATTCTTTTATAAGTGGGATGGCAATTATGTATTTGATCCGGGTGGATATTTATGGAGTTTTGTATATTTGAAAACCTTTTTTACCTTATCATGGAGATTTTTCTTAAAAAGGGTAAATCTTTTACTCTCCATGATAGGTTTTCCATAGACATTTTAAGTGTGGGATGAGTCGAGCTAGAGACTCTATAAATCAAGCTTGAATAACTAGGCTTAGATATTTTAGACTAGAGTGTGGTAGGATAGGAATTAAGGGTATGTAGATGAGAATAAGTGTAGGGGTAATACCTCTCTTTTGTCTTCTTGATGTTTATAGGGTTGATCTCTCATTGCATGCATTAGAGCTTATGGAGGAGGCCCTTGTATCGGGTTCACTTCGTTACTATTGTGATTTTCAAAACCACATTATGCTTAAAATGAACTTAC
Source organism: Glebionis coronaria (assembly GCA_025667525.1). NCBI lineage: Eukaryota > Viridiplantae > Streptophyta > Magnoliopsida > Asterales > Asteraceae > Glebionis > Glebionis coronaria. The sequence continues at coordinate 293,044,629 of CM046875.1, forward strand.
TATAGTAGACCTTTCCTTAGCTTGGGTTAAGCAAAGTTATCAATGTCATAAGTGTAGGGGAGTTTACTCCAATACTCTTAAACATTGAGGACAATGTTTATCTTAAATGTAGGGGGGGTCTTCTATCGAAGTGACCTTACCTAGAACATTCTCATTACCTTCATGATAACTTGGAAATTAATTTTTCAAACATTTTTCAAATTTTTAATCTACTTTGGCCACCAAAGATATGCATTCATAATTTTTACATTAATCATTTTTTGCATAACACATTTGCATTGTATATATTTCTTCTTTTATTTTTCACTAAAAATATATAAAAAGGAAAAAATATAATAAAGGATATGGTTTAACAAGTTTAGGAGTCTTTGACATATTAGGCTCGCCATGTGATGACGTATAGTCCCCAGCCGGGTCAGGAACCCGGCCCACGGGTACTACCCGTATCCGGCCCATCATAGATGGGTGGGATAATGTCATTCAGGCTTATGGGCTTGGATGAACAGTGACCGCACACATGTGTGCGGCCCACGGCCCGGGGCGGCCGACATAGGGTTAGACATAATCATATTCTGTCTAGGAATAGGTTTACCCCAAAAGAGGAGGATATTCACTACTATAATTAGAAGATAACGATCATTCTAATTCTGATAGTTATCCTTTCCTTGGGGCCAAAGTATCAGTGGCAGCCCACTAGGGTTCTACTGCCTATAAAAGGAACCCCCAAGGGTTCCACAAAGGTATTACGCTCTATACTCTCAACTCACATAAACCCTAACCGATTACTTACTCTCACGCCGGAGTCTAATCGTGGGAAACATTCCCACGGTAAGCCTAACGCGTGTTGTTTAGTGTGCAGGATCCCAACCAAACGATTCACTTGGTGCAGGAGCCGGAGCCCAGCCAACCCGAATTAAGCCTAATTCGGGTCTAGCAAGGATCACCCAACTTTTGCATCAACAAGTTGGCGCCATCCGTGGGACCCATTACACTAAGCTAGAACAAAACCTCATTCTGAAGTTCCAATGACGAAGGGGCATCCGCAAGCTAACCCCAGTAACACGAATCCTGGGAACCGAAAGTCCCAAGGGGAAGGGGTACTCATCCCCAATCAATCACCTAGCCGCCTTGCAGGCGGACCTGGTAACCGTGGCAGTTTTCAGCCCTTGGGGGTGACGAGCACTATCTCCATGACACCCCCACCTACTTCAACCCTGAACAACCCTGACCCAGGGAGTGCGCCCAACCCTCCTAACAAGGAGCAGCGCAGACCATCGGCGGAGGAGGAAGTAGAGGTCCTACCACTCAGCGAGGAGGATCTTACTCGAGTTCTCACGCAAAACTTCGGTAGGATCGTCCCGGGGATCGCATCAAGGTTGAATCTGGGGAGGAACCTCCAATCCGGACTCAACTTTGGTGATACCGGACCAATCACCTCTTCCCAAAATCAGAGGAAAATGAGAGCTCGGCCTCAGGAGCAGAGCATCTTTGAGGAAACCCCTCAACCCAGGAATGTGTTTGAGCGCATAGGAGATCGCCTCATACAGGAACTAATGCAGTCTCGAGAAGGAGGGGATAAGTCTGATGGTTCACCCGAGCGGCCAGATCGAGAGCTGGCCAGAACCGCTCGTCGCACGAGCGTGTGGGACAGGATGAACACTGGGAAAAAGGCTCCTGGTTCATCCCAAAAAAGTGGTCCCTACCCAAAGGATGGGGCACCACCACTGTCTCCAGACCCGTCAGGAGAGGACTCAGATGACCATCCGCCTAAGCGTCGCCGACCTAGGCGCACCCCTCCACCACCACCAAACAATGATGAGTATTATGGTGGCCCTTATTATCGAGATACAGAAGCGGAGGATCTTTCGCGCCCATGGTGTGAACCATGGGATGACCCTAGGCTCACCCGGCCATGGGCGGATCCCAGGGAAGACCCGTTCACCCTCCGCATATGGAACTATTCTGAGGACACTAAACGTCGCATGCCGGCGTGTGTCAAGACCTATAATGGGACTGGTGATCCGAATGATCACCTTAAAATATTTGATACGCAGGCTAAAATTGAGCGATGGCCCATGCCTATATGGTGCCAAATGTTCAATTCAACTTTGATCGGAAATGCCCGTGACTGGTTGGAGGGACTCCCTCCACGGAGCATTGATAGTTTCACGGAACTACGCACTGCGTTCAAGAACAATTATACTCAGAGGAAGAAGTATAATAGGGATCCGGTCTCATTGGCAACTGTCAAACAACGGCCGGGGGAGTCCACAGAAGCCTTCACTGAACGCTTCAATGATGAGTGCACGCGCACAAAAACAATGCCGGAGCTCCTGAAAATCTCTGACTACATGCACGCCATAACAGACATGGAGTTGATCAGGCGCCTCAATGACAAGCGTCCAGAGAGATATGATGACCTCATGGAAAGGGTCAGAAATTTCATTGAAGGAGAAACAGCTGTTGCCGCGGCCTACCCATCCAGAGGAAATGGGTACCGGTCAAATGACCAGTCTCGGAGACAGTCGGGCGGTCAAGGCAATCAGAACAATAGCAAGGGCTCAGACTATAAGAGCCAGAACAAAGGAGGACGGCCGGACGATAAGTTTACCCCCCTAAAGATGTCCTACCGGGAGATCTTGCTGACGAAAGGGGAAAATTTTCCAAGGCCTCCCCCAATGACAACTCCACCGGAACGTCGACAAGGAAATCGCTTCTACGAGTTCCATAATGACAAGGGCCATGGTACGGAGGAATATATCCAGCTCAAGAAGCACATCGAGTCACTGATCAAATCAGGTAAACCCAAGCACTTAGTTAAGGATTGGAAAGATTGAAAAGACAACAAGAAGTATGATAAGAAGGATCCCCAAAAAGACAAACCTTCAACCATATACATGATCCAATCCAGACAGCGCCGCACGAGGCAGAAAGTTGGCCAAAAATTTTCACGCGGCAGGGAAATTTCATTCCCTCCCATCACAGCAAGCGATGTGATTGATGCGCCCCTCACTATTGAGATAAGCATTGGAACACACAATGTTCGTCGCATGTATGTGGATGGAGGGTCGTCAGCAGAGGTACTGTATGAACACTATTTCGTGCAGTTATGCCCAGAAATAAGAAGCCAATTAGTACCGGCCACGTCGCCGCTCACTGGCTTTAGTGGAGACACTATCTGGCCGATAGGGCAACTACGTCTGCTTGTAACCATTGGGAATGAGGAACACTCCACTACGGCGTGGATGAACTTCATGGTGATACGCTCACATTCTCCGTACAATGGGATCATAGGCAGACCAGGTATTTTGGCTATACGGGCGGTACCCTCCACGGCACACGGCATGATCAAATTCCCTATGGAGGGAGGAATCGTCACCATTTACAACACAATTGTACCAGCATCCAAATGTCATACCGTGACAACACCGGCTCCACCTGTTCCACCCAAGGATGGATCACCACCTCCCAATTGGAAGGTGGCAATTCATCCTGACTATCCAGAACAGGAGGTATCTATAGGAGGGGCATTCTCGGATAACGGCAAGAGGGCCATGTGCTCGCTGTTAAGTGCAAACCTAGATATATTCGCATGGGAGCCAAAGCATATGACAGGCGTGCCAAGGGCGATAGCAGAACAAAAGCTCCAGATCCGCCAGGGGTACCAACCTGTCAAGCAAAAGAAGCGCGGCCAGGCGCCTGAGCGTTGTCAAGTAATATTGGAGGAAGTACGAAAACTAGTGGACGCAGGTATCATGCGCGAGGTATACTACCACGAGTGGTAATCCAATCCGGTCATGGTCAAAAAACATGACGGAAGTTGGCGCATGTGTGTGGATTTTACGGATTTAAACAAGGCCTGTCCACAGGATTGTTACCTGTTACCGGAAATCGACTGGAAGGTGGAATCCCTATGTGGGTATCCTTTTAAATGCTTCTTGGACGCATATAAAGGATATCACCAGATCCAGATGGCGGAGGAGGATGCAGAAAAAACGGCGTTCCATACGAGCCAGGGCGTATATTGCTATACGATAATGCCGTTTGGACTGAAGAACGCCGGTGCTACATATCAACGGCTTGTGGATAAAGCTTTTGAATCACAGATAGGCCGCAACTTGGAAGTCTATGTGGATGACTTGGTTATAAAAAGTCATACGGAGGAGGCACTTCTCCGGGATGTCCAAGAGACATTTGACACACTGAGAAGGATTAACATGAAGCTAAATCCAAAGAAATGTACGTTTGGGGCAACGGAGGGAATGTTCCTTGGATATTTGATTGATCCAAACGACATCAAACCTTGCCCAGAGAAGACGGACGCAGTGATACAACTGCCATCCCCTCAGACACGGAAGGAGGTGCAATCCTTAAATGGGAAACTAGCCGGGCTGAATAGGTTCCTAGCTAAATCCGCAGAGAAGTCATTACCCCTATTTAGGACACTCAAGAAGTGCATTAGGAAGGGAGACTTCCGGTGGACGAAGGAAGCCGAGGAAGCTTTCAGCCAACTCAAGCAGCATCTTGCATCTCTCCCTATGCTAGTAGCTCCCCGGCCAAAGGAGGAACTAATTATGTATCTCTCAGCTACTCATGGCGCAATAAGCGCGGTACTCATGACAGATAGAGATACAGTGCAAACTACGGTCTACTTTATAAGTAGAACACTACAAGGGCCGGAGCTGAATTACTCCTCTATGGAAAAATTGGTGTTAGCACTAGTGTTTGCTACAAAGCGGCTGCGCCGGTACTTTCAGGCGCACCCAATTGTAGTCATTACGGATCAGCCAATCAAGCAGGTTATTTCTAGACCGGACGTGGCAGGGAGGCTACAAAAATGGAGCATCTTATTGGGGGAGCACAATATATCTTATAGGCCAAGGACGGCTGTGAAAGGCCAAATCTTGGCAGATTTCCTGATCGAGAAGCCGGATGAGGAAGGGTTAATCGTTAAACAAGACGAGACTCCAACAGAACCATGGGTGTTATTCACGGACGGATCTTCGTGTACGGACGGGTCCGGAGCTGGTCTCATCCTCACAAATCCGGAAGGAATGGAATTCACGTACGCCCTCTGTTTTGAGTTCACGGCCACCAACAACGAAGCGGAATATGAAGCATTAATTGCGGGTTTAAAAATCGCCGCTAGAATGGGAGTCCGCAACCTTGAGACCTACGTGGACTCACGACTTGTCGCGAACCATATTCTAGGTGGATATGTGGCTAAGGAGGACAACATGGTGAGGTACTTGGAAAAAGTCAAGTCACTAATCGCGGCTTTCAGTAAGTTTTCCATCAAACAGGTGCCAAGAGGCGAGAACAAGAAGGCGGACGCTCTTAGCAAGATCACATCCACAAGCTTCGCTCACTTGTCCAAACAAGTCTTGGTGGAAATACTCAAGGAGAAATCTATCACAGAAAGGGAGGTCGCTATTATAGTTGAGGAGGATGGACCTACATGGATGACCCCGATCATCAACTATTTGACTAGTGAGACCCTTCCAGACGATGAAAAAGCGGCACGACGCGTCAAGAGGAAGTCGCAACACTTCGAACTCCGAGAAGGCATCCTTTATAAGCGCTCTTTCTTGCAGCCGTGGTTACGGTGTGTTGGACCACGGCAGGCCGCTTACGTAATCAGTGACATACATGAAGGGTTATGCGGCATGCACGCAGGTCCACGATCCGTGGTAGCTAGAGCCTTACGAACAGGATACTATTGGCCTACCATGCATAGAGACGCGCGCGACATGATTCACAAGTGTAGTAATTGCCAAGTGCATAGACCAGTGCCTCGACATCCGCAGCAGGAGCTTACACCTATTACATCTCCATGGCCATTATATAAGTGGGGAATTGACATCGCAGGGCTGTTTCCGGTAGCTGCAGGGGGAGTGAAGTTCTTGATTGTCGCAATGGATTACTTCACACGATGGATTGAGGCCAAGGCAGTCAAATCCATCATAGGCAAGCAAGTTAAAAAGTTTGTTTGGGAGCATATTGTGTGCCGTTTTGGCCTACCAGGAGAAATCATCTCGGATAACGACAAACAGTTCACAGACAATCCTTTCAAAGACTGGTGTGCATCATTAAACATCAAGCGGCGCTTCGCATCTGTTAAGCATCCGCAGACAAATGGCCTCGTGGAGCGAGCAAATAGAAGCTTGGGAAATGGTATCAAGGCGCGTTTGGATGAACGAAGTGCCAAATGGGTCGATGAGTTACCACATGTTCTATGGGCGCATAGAACTATGATCAAAACAGCCAACGGAGATACTCCATTTGCATTGGCCTACGGCACTGAAGCTGTTATACCAGCAGAAGTAGGAATGCCTACCATCCGCACGACGGAGGTCAACGTCGTCACAAACGACGAGCAGCTGCGAATCAACCTAGATCTGTTGGAAGAAAAAAGGGAGATAGCAGCCATCAATGAGGCTAAGTCCAAGGCTAAAATGAAGGCTTATTATGACGCCAAAGTCAAAGGTGTTTCTTTTCGACCGGGAGATTATGTCTATCGTGCCAACGAAGCAAGTCGAGCGGAGAATACAGGAAAGCTGGGCCCTAAGTGGGAAGGACCGTACGAAGTCACGGAAGCCTTGGGACGAGGCGCGTACAAGTTGCGTGATATGGATGGCCGCGACCTCGAACGCACATGGAACATCTCCAATCTGAAAAGGTGCTATATTTGAAAGCTACGGCTTCCGCATGGGTGCTTCGCTATATTTGGCTTTAATGAAGAACCATGTGTCTATCTGTTTTTTCTTCTTATGTTTGTTTAGTTTCCTTTCTTATTTTCTAGGACTTGTCACTATTGTTCAAACAAAAAAATGTAAACGTTCTAATAAAATGCCGTGGGGCCTAGCTAGCTCCACGGCTTGTTTCGTGCAAATCATTTTTTAGATTTTTTTGTCAATCGTATGAATTTTACTTGTATTATAATATTCCATGTTTCATTCATATGCATTCATTCAAACTACTGTACATGTACTATACGCCTCCAGGCGGCGTAAGAGGATTAAGTGAACCTACTAATTCAACTTGCCGCGTAAGAGGGATGCAACCCCAGCCGCACGGATCATGTATCCTTACTAGACACCTTACTCACAAGACGTTGTGGTAAGTTTCGTATGCCGTACTCACGCAGTGCTCCGCATAGTAAAGACGCACGTCGCATGTCTAGTAAATTATAGGCTTGTAGGTATTTTCCTTTTTTATGTAAGACGTGCCATGTCATGCGGTGTTGGCATACAATGTTCAAGTAAAATGAAAATACACAAGTTTCAAAAATAAATAACAAAATGGCCGTGGTCATCACGGACTTCTATATAAGAGGCAGTCATTTCACATATGTCTTAGCCGTGTACATACACGGACGAATAAAAATTACAAGTGTTTACAACTGATAAATTACAAGGGGGCAGGAATTCTCCTATGTCCTTCTTCCCTTCTTCAATTAGAGCACGGAGGACCTCCCCGCGAGCATCCTTCCTATCCTGTGCTTTGACCGCAATAGCATCCAATGCTTCTACAAGCAGTTTTTCCCCTTTCATTGTTTTGGATACGAAATCATAAGTGGCCAGGGTCAAAGGAGTAGGATCTGTAGTCAGCCGGGACATTATTGCCTCGTTTGGAGCGTCCCTAAGTGTCTCAAGCTCATCCAGAAGAGGGTTTTGGATTTCCGCCAAAACATTCATGGACGCGGTCATATTATTCGCGGCTGAGGGGTTGTGGTAGGGGTGCTGCATGATGTCTTCATTTTTCCATGTCAGTTCTGCAGCTTTGATCAAGCCCTCATGTCTACCACAGTCAATTCCATCGGATACGACCCCGGCGAATACCTGCAACAGGTGTGGAGCCTCCAGCGCCCTGCTCACAGCAAGTCGCAGTCCTTGCCCCATTATCCACCTACGTCCAACTATAGCGGATAGTAGGTGAGGACATAGTCTCTCAGCACAACTTATGGCCATCTGGCTTAGCTTCTCATCCGCTGAGGCAGCCTGCTCTTCCAGGTTGGTCTGCGCCCGTGTTAACTCATCCTTCAGCGCATCACGCTCCTGGGCGATGTTGAAGGATTGCACGGTCACGGCCTTGGTAGCAGCTTCGGCCGCAGACACCTGCATATGAAATTTTGAGTTATTACAAGGACATATATTTTTCTTGGGTCGAATGAATATCCAAAGTTTGAGTATATGTACAAAAATTTCGAAAGTATACCTTATCATTTGATGCGGCTACAAGGGCTTCGAGCTCAGCGATGCGCTTTTCTCGCGTGTCAGCATGATGATCTTGCTCTTTTACCGTCGCCTCGGCTGTCGTCAGCGCTGCCTGCAATGACGCGATGGTCTTCTCGTTCTTCATGACCATCGCCTCACGACGGGCTATCTTCTTATCTGCCCGTTTCACATTGGCAAGGGCCTTGATCAGACGGCATCTCAAAGCAGCTCCTACCGTCACTTGATGAGCGGACGACACGTCAAATTGCTCAAGAAGGGCCTCATGATCCAACTCGTCCAAATCTTGGGCGAGGACTGGTGGGGTAATATGCTCAATAAATTCTGAACACTCGGACTCAGCTTCCAACCTTGTCAGTCTTGACAGGTTCCATGCTAGGCGCAAGCTTTCTTCCGGCCCTTCGGGGTGCGGCTCCTTGGCGTGTGTCGCAGCAGGGGATGTCGGTCTGTTAGTTGGGGCGGGGGATGGATTCCTCTCCACTTCTTCCTCCTGTGCTACGGCCGACGGATTGGCCCTGTTATTGGCATGGCAAAATTAGTCTACAGTATTGTATATTTCACATAGTATAGTTACACGACTTAATATTCGAAGGATACTTACGTGGTATCAATGGCAGGGTCTGGGCCGGGAGAAGCTACGGCGCTCACGGGTGTGACCCGTAAGATTGGCCCTCCCATGTTCGCGGTGGGGTCGGCCTGAGTGGTCGCAGTACTACTTCCCTCTTGGTACTGCGGATGATCCTTCCTCAGTTTCTTTGGGGGAGCATTCGCGGCTCCGGCCTCGTCCCCTATCTTCTTTGCCACCCTTCTGGTGGTCTTTCTCTTCCTAGAGGTGAGCGGGGCGGATCCGGATGCCTGAGTAGTGTCTTCATTAGGGTTATTCCCCTCTTCCTGGTGGATGGTGCCCCCCTCCAGCAGTGGTTCTTCACCATCTTCATTAAGGAAATCCAATGGGGATTTCTCAATGGTGGGTTCCTCTTCATCTGATCTGGGCTCGGATGTCTCCTCGAGAGGCATGGTGCGGTCCGCGGTCGCCTCCAACAGGGGGAGCTCCTTCTCTTTCAGAGGGCGGAACCCTTCGGCCACCTTCATTGGGTCGCCCTGGCGGATTAGCCCGTGTAGGTTCATTTCTGCCGACATTTATAAGTATATGGTTAGTAAAGTCCTAATATAAGTGACAATTCAGAGCTACAATAGACCTACCCTCTCCCTGTTCCGTCAGGAAGCACGGATATAAGTCATCCCTCCCAAAATAGTAGCGGCTTATTCCTACTAAGCACAGAAAGTGTTCCGGTAGTCCCTTATGGAACTCTGTGCGGTGGGTATCTAGTATTTGCAAGTCTCTGCTGCTATAATCTTTGGATTTGGGTGGGAAATCTTTGGGTGCTCTGGTTTTTAGTACGAAGGGGGTGGGGAATACCTTCTCATTGACAAAGAAGTAGTGGTCGTACCAGTTTTTAAGGGAGTCTAAGGGCTTCCTATATGTCATGGGGGCATTCCCAGATCGTTTTTTAAACGACAGCCACCCATTCACTAGCTGGGGGGCGTAGAAAGCCCTAAAAAGATTTACGGTGGGGGTTACATTACATGTACGACACGTAATTTCAAATTGATTGATTTTACATGCCCCAATGCAGTGCAGTTGGGTTATATGGAAATCATAGTATAACAGCAAGTCTACAAGGAATTGAGAGAGGGGTATGCGGTAGTTGGCCGAGTCAAAGAGGCGCGTGTACACGCCTATTTTCCCCGCCGGTGCATCCGTAATTGCATCACCTTCACCTGGATAGGTGGGATGTACGCTTTCGGGAATATAATACTTCGACAGGAAGTCGATGTATTTTTCCGCCGACATCACATTCAGGACATCCGTGATAATTGGGTTGTCCCTTACCATATTTTATACAAAGGTTTTAAAGGGCGTGATGATCTAACCTGCGGCGAAGGGAATCCATGGAAAAGAAGGTAAGTTTTTTGGAAGAAGAAGCTTGTTAAATAACAATGGCGGAAGGGAGGTTAAGTTGTGTGTGTAACAAACACACAACAAATCTTATATAGGGTTGCCTCGGTTTCCGTGGTAACCTGGATGTTTGACACGTGTAGGCCACCACGCCTATCCAACGGATAGGATTTCTGACATTCCTGCAAAATCAGAGGGGGACCCACGGGTCACTTCTTGGCAGTTTTACGTGGCTCAAAGGGTGGGCATTAATGGTGCACTTTTGCAGGCGTGCGACTGGAAAGTTGACTACCATTAATGTTTTTATTCTTGTGTTGGGATATGCGGCTCTTACGTAAGACCGTATTTAATGCTCCATTTAAATTGTCTCGGCTGTTACGGGCGGCTGAAGTACTATTCAAAATATATTCCTAAGGCGGGTCGCCACGTGCGGCCAGAACACAATTTTCAATCTTTCTCATTTCCTAGGTCTTTCTTGGTATGTCCGGGGAGCACCTTGATAGTCTAGATGTTACGCCTACGGCTGTAACAACTAGACTGGGGGGACATGATGACGTATAGTCCCCAGCCGGGTCAGGAACCCGGCCCACGGGTACTACCCGTATCCGGCCCATCATAGATGGGTGGGATAATGTCATTCAGGCTTATGGGCTTGGATGAACAGTGACCGCACACATGTGTGTGGCCCACGGCCCGGGGCGGCCGACATAGGGTTAGACAGAATCATATTCTGTCTAGGAATAGGTTTACCCCAAAAGAGGAGGATATTCACTACTATAATTAGAAGATAACAATCATTCTAATTCTGATAGTTATCCTTTCCTTGGGGCCGAAGTATCAGTGGCAGCCCACTAGGGTTCTACTGCCTATAAAAGGAACCCCCAAGGGTTCCACAAAGGTATTACGCTCTACACTCTCAACTCACATAAACCCTAACCGATTACTTACTCTCACGCCGGAGTCTAATCGTGGAAAACATTCCCACGGTAAGCCTAACGCGTTTTTTTAGTGTGCAGGATCCCAACCAAACGATTCACTTGGTGCAGGAGCCAGAGCCCAGCCAACCCGAATTAAGCCTAATTCGGGTCTAGCAAGGATCACCTAACTTTTGCATCAACACCATGAATACTTTGACTCAACCCGAGTTTGTTTATCTAAGCTTACTCTAGCTAGTATCTTTAACCATGTAGACCTTTATTGGCTTATTAGGCTAAGCATCCACTAATCTCATTATTTGAGATTTTAAATTGTGGAGAACAAGAGATGATAGAATTTGAAGTAAGTGTAAGGCCTAGATAAACCTCATATTAATCAATTGTGGCTTTTATATCCTCTTTCGTAACCTTTACTTTCTTGTCAACGCATGTATATATGTTAATAAATAATCAAGAACGTTTTTAATTGGTTTGTAGTCTCTTATGCATTTTTTACTAATCATTCGTGGTTGGTATAAGTACGTCTTAAGATTCTAAGTTAGAACGTTTTATGTGTACTAGACTTATGTCATGCTTAATACTTAGCGGGTGTTTTTTCTTTTATTCTTTTCAACTTTCTTTGTGAGTAATATAGAAAAATAAGAGCGGCTTATGAAAAAAATGAGTGGCTAGCAAAAAAAAGAAAAAAAAATTATACAAGACTCCCAAGAGGGTCAGTGAAGTGTTAATTATAGTAGCTATTGAATTCCAACATTACTCTCACAAGGGTTGCGGGGATTTAATAGTTGCTCCAATCTAATATTACCTTGACGGGTTACGGGATTGAAGACCCAAGGTCTCAAAAAGGCGCCAGATATAAATTATTGCGTGAGTTTTATTTTTCTTTCCTTAGCGAGTGTGTAGCTACTTATTAATACATGACATAAGGATCTTACACATAAAACGAATGAATTATTATTTTGAGTCAGACTTATATCAATTGTGGGCGGTTTTTCGAGTAATGGATAAGATGGTTACTTAGGATTAAAACCATGCTTCCTTATTTTGAGATTTTACACTTCTTATATTTCATGCTTTAAATAATGACAAATTTTCTCAAAAGCAATTTGCTCAAATAATAAACGGTCTTAGAGGCATAATAAGTGGGGGGGGGTATAATAGTAACACAATTAATCTTTATGAATAAGTCGATGCACTTTCACTTATGGATACCAATGATCTTGTTTTTAATCTTGGTATGGTGAAAGTGAAACTTGAGGAGGATAAGTGTTCATGGTACCAAAGCCCTAATTAAAGTCTTTGATTTCTTTATAAGTTATTTCCATTAAAACAATTTCAAGAAAAATCCAAAAATATAAAAATAGAATTGTTTTCCTTTGCATTGCATTGTATAAATCAAAATCATGCATCATATAGTGTAGAGTAACGTAAATGCATTCCATACTGGCCAAGGTGGATCAATTATGAGAAAACTATAAACTGGTGCTTTAAAATATGGCATTGCATGAGGTCATGGAAATGATCAAGTGTAGAGGATTTGATATGAGTGAAATCTCATATCAATTATATCATAATTAACCCTAAAGCACAAAGCAAAATACCTAATTTTGATTTATAAAAGTAGTATTATGGGTATACTTTGTTGTTTGTGCTTGTGTAGGTAAAAAGATACAAATATGAAGCAAACAAGGAAATCAAGCCATTATTGATAAAGAAAAGACAAAAGGAGGATGAAAACTGACAAGTCAAACAAAGTCAAAGGACCTTTCTTGACAACTTTCAAAGTAGAAGGACCAAAAGTGCAAATTTGGAAAAGTCAAGAACAAAGTCAAACATGGTCAAAAGTCAAGTCAACAAGTCAAGGGATCATTTGTGTTCAAGTTTAATGTTTAAAGGGCCAGAATTGTCAAGTTTATGAAGATTCTAGCTTAAAACATAAATCTGCCAAGAACAAGGACTAAAATTGCCAAAATGGAATGAAGTTTCAAGTGAATCCATGTGTTATGAGTATCAGCCCATGAGAGAGCTCTATTTTGATAACCAGGATCACCAGCTCACTGTTGATCCCAAACTTAGATCGATTTAGCTTTATGTATACGAGATTAGATCAAGTAATACACTTAGAGAAACCTTTGTATATGCTTATAATAATCTAAGTGTTATGCGGAATTAACACTTAAACAAGAACACACAATGATATAAACAAACTTTCACTTTGATTAATGATATCAAACTTGCTTACAATGAAAGTAGTTTACGAATGAAAACTTGTATGAAACATTAACCTAAAGGTCTTCTTTTATAGACATAAGAAGCCTTGTACAATAATCTACGTATCAGCTATTCTAGGTAAAGATAAATATAGAAAATACATTGTTGTTCCTATCTTTACTAGAAGTAATCTAGAATACAATAAACGCGTAGAGTATATCTTCCCATCAGTGCTTGTCTTCAATGTATCAACGCTTGACTTTATCTTGTCAACGCTTGAGCTGTCAGCGCTTGTTTTGCTCTTGTCAACGCTTGTTTTGCTCTTGTCAGCGCTCAAGTGGTCTGGCCTTAATTTATTCCCAACAATCCTCCCCTAAACTTGATATCCACTCTTATGATCAAGTTTCTGAATAAGCATTAAGGACTAGGAGGAATCTTACAAACTTTCTCATATTGGTAATGAATAAATCTGATCAAATCTTTTGCCACGTCACTTGAATAATCAATCTCCAGCTGAGTGTCCTTCATCTTCTCCAAAATAGCCTTGGATATGAAATACTGACCATCCACAAGTAGATACTCAACAAACTTTGTAGAACTCAAATGGTAAATACCAGCAGCTGAATATAATCTCCATTGAAGACCACTGAGGTCATCTTCAAGATCCTTCAAAATAGCAGGATCCTCATCTTTTGGTCCACACATTCTTTTGAATGTGGACCACAGTTTTATTCCATTAGCTAAAGTTGGTGCTTCAGCCTCATACTTGGTCTCTAGCAACCTCCATAGATCAACCAAGTCTTCTCTATCACAACTTGCAAACAAAGATATGAGAGTGGTAAAAGTGTGTACCTCTTTACCATATCTGCCAATCTTCCAAAACCCACATTCATCTTCTTCATAGCTCACAATTGGGTTTCTGGAATCTAATGGTAACACTTGCACCATATCTGAAGCTTCCAATGGTGAGAGCTTGAGACTCTTTCTTATGACAACTTCACTTGGATATAGTGGATCCATATCTTTGGGAAACTCAAGAGAAATTCCCTTTTTCACTGGTCTGGGAACAAACATAGCTTTCCTGAGCTCCATTTCTTCTGCAAGTTCTTCCTTTCTTTCATCAGAAAGAATTCTAAGAGTGTTTGCTTCCTGCAATCTCACCCAAATGGGATAAGCCTTGCATTCCAACTCATCAAATGTCAATGCCCTCAATTTCTGGTAAGTCCATCCAACTCCATGACATCTGAGCAACATGCAGTATAGCTCCCTTCTATCGCTTTTCAACTCTGAGAGAATATTGCTTGCCTTGTGTTTCAAAATTACCTGGCAATCCTTTTGAACTCTGAGGAGAATCTCCAAACCCCAAATCTGATCTGAAGTAGTCAAGTGTGGATTCTCCATACATCTTTCTTCCCAAGCATTATACATTTGAACCACCTCTGGCATGTCAAAGTCAACCTGCAATTTCAATTCTCTCAATTTCTCCTCAGCCAACTCATCTCCATACTCAAGTCTTTCTGGTTCTATAATCATCACACTTGAGTCTGTGCTAGCTCCATCACTTCCTTCTTCTGAAGTAACAACAAATGGTGACTCTTTCACCTTCTTTATATCTTGTTCCATGATTTGTGCAGCCAATCTTCTATCAAACTCAACTTGAGCTGCATCCTTTGGAACAATCTCTTCTACCATAATACCCTTACCCTTATCTGATGAAGCAATTGTTGGTAAGGTAGATGGTGATACCTGTGCAGAAACCTCCTTGATGATGGATGATGACTGGGATACATCACCCTCATGTGCAGGTCTATCAACGCCCAATTTTGTTGTGTCAGCGCCCAAAATTCTGCTGTCAGCGTCCAAATTCTCCTTGTCAACGCCCAAATTTCCTGTCTCAGCGCCTTTTGCAATCTCCTCCATCATAGCTGTAAATGATAAATTCAAGTTGGTAGGAGAGACTAAGGACGTATCAAAACCTGTTTGTTTCTTCAATGTTGTAAGGGCCTCAGCAACATCCAAAGATTGACCATCATGGCTGCCCTTATCACTCAGATTTATTGGATCTTCCTCCCCTTTGGAAGATTCCTCCATACCCCTCCTTGCACTAGCACTCTCCAAAACAACAATCCTCTCCCTCAATTGCTTGAGTTCAAGGCCTTGTGAGCTGACAACTTGTACTAAGTCTGCATTTTGCTTTTGTAAGCTCATGCAGACTGCCGTCAATTCCATAAGAGTCATTGGTTCCAGTCTGCCCTCTTCTAAAATGGGGATTTGACCTCCCAAGTCAGGTTCATTGGGCATGGATGAGGACTTAATGATGGTGGGACTGCCTTGGCCAGCTTCTAAGCCAGAACCAATAGTCCCAGCCTCATCCATAGCACCAACCACACTTGTGGTGGTAGTTCTCTCTGCTACATGGCTAGGACCACCAGAGGAGAACACTCCAGTAGTCCTTTGGCGTTTCATCAACCTATATTCAGGGGGTGTGGAAGATGGTGTGGAAGAATGGGTGGATGTGGGTTGGTTAAGGGATGTTTGGGTTTGTGAAGGTTGTGTGTCAACGTTGGAAATAGGCACATCAACGCCAACATTTAATGTGTCAGCGTTGAAGGGATCTTGGTCAATTTGCATATGTTCAGGTGAAGGTAATGGTTCAGGTATTGGGTCAATTTGTGGTTGGGGGTCTGGTTGGGGTTGAGCTGCTGCTATGACAGCAAGCATAGCTTGGGTTAAGGGTAGGTCACGATGGGGTGGTGAGTTCATCTTCATAAAAATAGCTTTCTTTTGCACAGGGATCTCATAAAAATCATTATGATCCCTTGTGCAGTATCCTTGAACATCAAAAACCATTTGCAAAAATCGGGGATAAGCTAAAGTCATTTTGTTCCCCTTATTTTTACACATGCCCTCAAAAATCATTTTAGAATAATTAAATTTTTGCCCAGTTGCAATACACACAATAGCACTAGCAATAGATCTACTGATCTCATTGTGTGCAGTGCATTTGGGACTCAAACATTGAAGGAGGACATGTATGAGGTACTTCCAGGCTGGGGGAAATTCCTGCTTATGATACTTGTTTAGAGTACCTTCATCAGGAAAAGGATATCCCAAAACCCTAAGTCCTTGTTCTATTTCATTTATGGGAAGGGTGGCTATACCATCAGCATCATCAAGATGCAAGGCTTGGCGTACCAAAGCCTCAGTAACCACCCAAGGTCTCCCATGAACAATAGAAGTCAATGTAGTCACTCTATTAACTGTTGAGGAACTAACAGTGTTCCAAAACTGTTTAATATGTGTGACTGGAATGAGTGGTGCATGAGAAAGAGCATACCTTAAGGGGGATGCGTTCAAATACGCCACCATTTGTGTGTATTGGTGAAACAGAGTATCATCAGCTTCAAGATACGCGATCATGTTGTGTTGAGTTCTGAACCCCAATTCCAATTCTGATGGTTTAAACTTTGGTGCCATTATTGAAGCGGTTAAAATTGATTGATGAAGATGAAGTTGATAAGAGAAAATTGTGTTAGACAAGAAGTATAGATACCCTGTTTAAAAATAGGAGCCAAATTTATAGGAGAAGAAAATGCATGTGACTGGCCAAAAAATAGGCAAGTATTTTCAAAATGTAATCATGAAAATATTGAAAAATTATAAGTTTATCTCATGCATTAAATGAAAAGTAACAACTCCCAAAATTACGGCCTAAAAATATGTCAAAAAGCAACAACTGGGTAGGACCCATTGAGTGTCAACGGTAAAAAATAACCTATCAACGCCCAACGGCTATAATCTTGTCAACGTTTGCCTATAGCCATGTCAGCGTTTAAATTGGTCACAACAACGCTTGGAAATATACTTGTCAGCGTCCAAAAATAAAAATGTTTAAAAATGAAAAATGACCTTAACAAAGTAATTTATCCTAGAGAAGATAACCAAAAAGCTGATAATTATTATAGGGCGGCAAGCACTATCCAGTTATGCACACTTGCTTAAGCAAGATAGACATAACAGTCCTCTAGTGTCCCTTGCTAACCAAAACTCTTAACAACCAAGTTACCATATAAAATTCCTTGTTACTCCCAGGTAAATCCCATAACAAAATTATTCCCAAGTCTCCCAACAGACCACAACCAATTCTAGGCCAAAAATGTCTTGGCAGCATGCATAGTATATCAACTTTGCATGCTACAGTGCCTCATGATTTAGTAAAACTAACTCATACTCACCTGTGGACACAATCTATAATTGTGATAAGAGTATCATATGGATACCCAAACATCCTAAAGGTTCCTAAAACCTCCCCTTAAACTATGATACATAAGTTGCCAAAAATATGCATGAACATAAAAATTTATGTCAAGATAGGAATTAAAAATTCCAACCATCATCCATAAATAAAAACTTGTCCAAATGCTTCTCCATTGATCCATAAGCAACTCTGTATCCAATGGTATACTGCTAACACCATCTGCACATTGAGATTGAAAACCACAAAACTAACATTGTTGCTGACAACGCCCCGATAACACATGACAGCGTTGAGGGAAGCTTTGTCAGCGTTAGACAATTATATTGCTGACAACGTTACAAAAACACTTATCAGCGTTCAAGCAACCTTTGTCAGTGTTAGAAAAATATAGTGGAAAATCTAAATCATCATAAGACCAATAACAATGCATCATCCTGTACATACTTTAACAAAAAGACTCCAAAACACATATTATGTGAGATTGACCATTTCAATACTTGTTACCAAGTATTGAAATCTCCCAGCATCAAAAGGTTTAGTTAGTAAATCTGACACATTTTCCTCAGTGTCAACCCTATCTGGTTGTATTAAACCTTTCTCAAAGCAATCTCTAATAAAATGGTGTCTAATTTCTATGTGTTTAGTTTTAGAATGATGTACAGGATTTTTAATGATGCATAAAGTGCTGTTATTGTCAACAAATATCTTGGTATGCATGAAATTATACCCATAGTCTAACAGCTGGTTCTGAATCCACAAAACTTGTCCACAACAAGCAGCTGCAGCAACATACTCAGCTTCAGTTGTAGAATTAGCCACCACTGTTTGTTTCTTGCATTGCCAAGATATCAACCTGCTCCCAAGAAACTGACATCCACCAGTTGTGGATTTCCTATCAAATTTATCACCTCCATAATCACTATCTGAATAAGCAATCAGTTCCAATGGTGAATCCTTTGGGTACCACAAACCAAGACCAGGATAGCATCGTAGGTACCTAAAGATCATCTTCACAGCATAAAGGTGACATTCTTTGGGAGTCACTTGATGGCGTGCATAAGCACACACAGCAAACATGATGTCAGGTCTGGAGGCAGTAAGATACATCAAGGACCCAATCATGGATCTATAGTGCCTGACATCAACATCTTTCCCATCTCCAATCTTTCCCCAAGGGTGTTCTCTATCCATAGGAGTAGTAGCCCTCTTTTTATGTGGAGAAAAGCCAAACTTCTTCAAGATCTCAACCACATATTTATCCTGGGAGATGAAGATACCATCTTCTTTCTGCTGAACTTGTAAACCAAGAAAGAAGTTCATCTCCCCCATAGCACTCATCTTGAATTTGTCTGTCATAAGCTTGGAGAAATCCTCACTCATCTTTGGATCAGTAGACCCAAAAATGATATCATCAACATAGACCTGGACAAGCAACACATCTTTGCCTTTCTTCTTTGTAAATAGTGTCTGATATATGGTGACCCTCTTGAATCCATTGTCCACCAAATAGGTAGACAAAGTACCATACCATGCTCTAGGGGCTTGATGAAGGCCATACATAGCCTTTTTGACTCTATACACTTTATCTGGATTCTCTGGATCCTTAAAACCTGGAGGTTGCATCACATATACCTCCTCAACAATAGTTCCATAGAGGAAGGCACTCTTGACATCCATTTGATAGACAGTGAAGCCCATGCAGGATGCTTAGGCTAGAAAGATCCTTATAGCTTCAATCCTTGCAACTGGTGCAAAGACTTCCTCATAGTCTATCCCCTCCTCTTGTGTATATCCCTGAGCCACTAACCTTGCCTTGTTTATGACCACAATGCCTCTTTCATCTCTCTTGTTCCTTAGAACCTATCTTGTCCCTATAGGTCTGACATATCTGAGACAATCAACCAGCTCTCAAACATCCTGAATTGCAAATTGGTGAAGCTCATCCTTCATTGCTTCCACCCAACTTGGTTCTTTGAGAGCATCAAATATTTTCTTGGGTTCCTGTTGTGACAGAAAACAAGCAAACAAACATGCTTGCACAAGAGGGGTATCAACCTTCTTGTGTATATTGGCAATAAACCCACCAAGACCTTGATGAGATCTTCTAGTCTGAACTGGAGTCATAATATCACCAATGATTTGAGAAGTGGGGTGATTCTTCATAGTTGAAGTGAGAACTCCTCCTTCAAAAAATCTGGTGTCCTCAACCTCATTCTCCATGTTGCCAATATCTTCTTCATCAGACTCTCTTACATCAACATGAGGATGAACCTCTTCATAAATATTAGAAGGTTCACCTTGTTCAAAAATGGAAGAGAAAAGATGTGCAGAAGTGTTGTCAACGCCTGAACCTTGTTTGTCAGCGCTTGGGCTGACAACGCTTGAACTGTTGTTGTCAACGTCTGAACCATCAACGTCTGAATTAGTCTTGTCAGCGCTAGATTTGCCTATGTCAGCGCCTGAAGAACCATGCATGTTTGTATCTGGTGGTGCTTGGAAACCACCATTATCTTTACCAGTAGCAACAGCAGAAGCAAAAGCATCTGTCCAAATGGGAATTGTAACATATTCTTGTATAGGAGATGTCTTTTCTGCTTGTGATCCAATCTTTTCATGAACCTGTGTACCTGAAACACCAAAAACTTGTTCTTCCACAACATTTGAAGCTACCTTCACAATGTCTGGATTAGTGACAGGCATATAATTTAAAGTTCTAGACAAAGGTTCCAAGTCAAACAACCAATTAGGACTACTTCTAGGATCACTAGGTTTATTTTCCAAAAACCTAACATGTACTCTTTCAAGTATACATTTTTCTTCTTTAAGATAAACCCTATAACCCTTGCTCTGCACTGAATACCCCATGAAGTAGCCCTCATCACCTTTTGCACTAAATTTCCCTAAGGCATCACTAGTATCTAAAACTACTACATGACAACCAAAAGGTCTGAGGAAACCAATATTAGGTTTTCTTCCCCAAAGTATCTCATAAGGTGTTTTGTTCTGAATTTTGTTAACTAATGCTCTATTTTGAACATAACAAGTTGTATTAACAGCCTCAGCCCAAAAGGCTATAGGAAAATGAGCATCAGCCAACATTGTTCTGGCTGCTTCAATTAGGGTTCTATTTTTCCTCTCAGCAACTCCATTTTGCTGTGGGGTTCTAGCAATACTAAATTGCCTAGTAATTCCTTTCCTGGCACAGAAATCATCTAGCTTCTTATTCCTAAATTCTCCACCATTATCACTCCTAAGCATTTTAACTTCATTGCCAGACCTCTTCTCAATCTGAGTGATAAAATCAATTAGAATATCAACTGTGTCACTCTTCATAGCTAGAAAGAATGTCCAAGTAAACCTAGAAAAGTCATCTGTGATGACAAAGCAATATGACTTACCATTCAAACTTTCTATATTGGTTGGACCAAAGAGGTCCATGTGTAGCATATGAAGAGGTCTAGAACTAGTATGCACCTGTTTGGACTTGAATGAGACCTTGTGCTGCTTGCCTTTAAGACATGCAACACAAGAGTGGTCATTGTGGAAGGCCTTCTCAGGCAAACCATCAACCAAGCCAAGTCTCACAAGCCTATTTATATTTTTAAAATTTATGTGCCCTAGTCTTCTGTGCCACAAATTACTCTCATCTACTGAGGCTTTAGCATAAAAACAAGACATATTATTATTCATTCTAATCCCATTTAGATTCACATTATATATGTCTTTATGCCTAGGTGTTCTATACTCAATATATTTCTCATCAGGGATCTTATAATCCTTGCTTAACACCAAACACTCAGTATCAGTAAACAGAACTTTATTTTTGTTATCACACACTTGTGATACACTAAAAAGATTGTAATCAAGTTCTTTTACCAGAAATACGTTTTCAAAACGCAAATTCTTGGTGAGAAGGGTTCCTTTGCCAATGATAGTACCATATCCGCCTCCAAAGTAAACCTTATCACCATCTTTAATGGGAGTGAAGTTCGTCAAATAGTCTTCCTTCCCTGTCATGTGCCTTGAGCATCCACTATCCCAATATCCATAATCATTGACCTGTTTTTGAATGCCCTGCACATAAAGAAAACAAATTAGTTTTCTTTGGGAACCCAAGTCTTAAAAGACTTGGATTCATCTGGTTGTTCAATAAGAACAGACTTAGTTCTCACAACAACCCTATTCTCATCCTTCTTAGGATGAAATAGCCAGTTAACCCCAATAGGTTTTGTAATGACCTTTGAAATGTAATTAAATCTGTTGCAGGTCATTGAAATCCCATTTTCATTAGGGTTTTGATCTTTCTTGGGTCTCCATGTTAAGCTTGAAGAAGCTTTGGACCCCTTACCCTGTGGTTGCAAATATTTAGGTCTGGTCACGTTTCTATCAGCGTTGGAATTGGTCTTGTCAACGCTGAGATTACCCTTGTCAGCGTTGAACCTAGGGTTTGCTACAGAAACCCATTGCCTATTTGACCAGGTGTTTGTCTTTTGAAATGGTCTTTGTCCATGAGTGTTAGACCCTCTAGTGAAGAATGGGGCAGGTCTAATCACTTGTGGACTTTGCTGCACACAAGGTTTGGGTCTGACAACGTTTGACTTCCTAACAACGTTGACTTTGTTCCTGTCAGCGCTGAATTTGTTCCTGTCAGCGCTGGCTTTGGGAGCGTTGACACACTTGTATGCCAAGTGTGAAAAGCTACCACAAGTGTAACAAGCTTTTCTAGACACAACTTTAGGTCTAGAAGAGAAGAAGCCTGTTCCAGTGTTGCTAACTTGGCTCTTGGTGACCTAGTATTCCTATACATCTCTGCATATTTAATGCTAGGTTTTCTATCAGTGTTTGAGCCTAGGTCAACAACTTTACCAATGATTGGGTTGGTAACCATAATAGGAGTTGACTCACTGGGACTTTCACATAGCAAGCCACCCTTAACAAATAAAGTAGGGTTAGCTTTCTTCCATTCATTCAGGTCAGTCAACTTTTGTTGATACTCTTCAACTGGAGTGACAACTCTTGGTGGAGGAATGAATTCCTCCTCTTGGAATTCTGGCAAACCAGTCCAAGATAAGTCCTTTTGTTGGACACCATAGAAGTCACCAGCTGGTGGTGGAACCAAAGAGTAATCATTCATCCCAATTCCAGTCATATCCTTAGGATCCCTTTGTTTACCCACACAGTCTCCTAGGGTTTGAGTGGCTCTATCAAATCTTTGAATTTTAAGGCCAACATTGTCTTTATTCTTAATGGCCTCATCTAATTTAGCTTGTAACTCACCATTAACCCTTTCCATGATGTTTCTAATATCCATACTAGCATTTAACTCATGTTTTAAGATATTTATTTTATCTTTTAAGTCAAATTCCATTTTCTTGTATTCAGAAACGGTTTTCTCAGTTTGAGTGAGAGCTACTTGGTAATTAGACAGTTTGCACTTTTTAGTACTCACATCACTTAATAATCTTAACACCTCTTTGTTAAGTTTCTCAGTGTTTAACCTACAACCTTTACTACAAAAAGCATCATTGTATACATCATTATCAGATGAAGAGGAGGAGTGTGCCATGAGAGCATATTCAACATGCTCTTCCTCTTCAACCTCAGCAACCAAAGCTTTATCCTCTTCAACATTCTTAACCAGATAGCTCCAATCCCATCCCATACCATCAATTCCTTGAAATGCAACCATGGCTTTGGAATCCTGAGTTTTACAACCTGACTTGAGGGTTTACCAGCATCAGATCTTCTAGGAGATCTGCATTCCCTCATGAAGTGCCCCATACGATGACAGTTGTAGCATTCAACTTTGGATTTATCAAATCCAGCTGTGTCTTTTGCATTGAAGGTCATCTTCTTCTTAAACCTTCTGTTCCACCTGTTTGCTCTTATACTAGCAAGAGCCATGTTCCACTTAATGTCCATCTCTTCCAAGTGCTCATCACTTATCTGCTCAAGGTCCTCATATGTAATCACTGAACCATTGGGCAAAGAAGCAATATAAGCACATACAGTATCCAAATCTAAACCAGCAGGTTTAACTCTTGGGGAGTCACTCTTGAATGTGTCAGCGTCTGAAAAGGAGACGTTGACAGGACTTGTTCCAGCGCTGATATATGATGATCTAGTAACTGGATGCATGTAAGAGTCCTTCTGATTGAATTGACCTTCACTATGAGAGAAGAAGGCCATGTTACTGGTGGTAGACTTGCTTCCATGCTCTAAAAGAGTTTCATCTTCCAACAGCCTTAGTTTGTTGTAGATGTCATCAAACGTGGAACTTTTGTAGGTATTATTGGCAAGAATAGATCTTGCCTCAATCTTCCATGCCTCACCAAGACTTTTAAGAAAGGTAGCATTAATGTCAACATCACCAAGTTGTGTCCCCATGAAGGACAACTTGCTTGTAATGTCAAGCAATCTGCTTCTTACACTACTCAGTTTCTCATTGGGTTGAGCCTTGAAGACAGCATAATCATGCATGAGTTGCTTTTTCTTTTCTTCCTTAGTGTCTGCATTGCCACCATATGCAACTTCAAGAGCTTCCCAAAGGTTTTTAGCAGATTCATAGCCTCTATATTTATGCTGGTTCTCTTGTCCCAAAGAGACTTTCAGAATATTTAGGGCTTTCATGTCGACCCTTTTCTTTGCTATGTCATCAACAGACACAGCTCTACCATCTCCAGGTTTTTCTTTCTTATCTTCTTTAGAACATCCAGCAACAGCTGATCTTTGAGTGATAGCATCAGCAATCTTTTGGGCTTTATCGAATGTGTTTCCATATTCAATGATCTCCCAGAGTGTGTAGTCATAGATCCCCAGATATTGCTCAAAGTTGAATTTCCACAAATCAAAGTTGGTTGCATCAAGCATGGGAATCTTAATGTTTGGTAAAGATGAGGGGGAGGAGGTTATTGCTTCAGACATGATGTTGTTAGGGTTTTTGAGAAAATTAGGGTTTTGGTGATTTTTAGGGTTCTTGTGTTCTTTAAGATCAAAAGTTCCTCAACAAGCTCTGATACCACTTGTTGATCCCAAACTTAGATCGATTTAGCTTTATGTATACGAGATTAGATCAAGTAATACACTTAGAGAAACCTTTGTATATGCTTATAATAATCTAAGTGTTATGCGGAATTAACACTTAAACAAGAACACACAATGATATAAACAAACTTTCACTTTGATTAATGATATCAAACTTGCTTACAATGAAAGTAGTTTATGAATGAAAACTGGTATGAAACATTAACCTAAAGGTCTTCTTTTATAGACATAAGATGCCTTCTACAATAATCTACGTATCAGCTATTCTAGGTAAAGATAAATATAGAAAATACATTGTTGTTCCTATCTTTACTAGAAGTAATCTAGAATACAATAAACGCGTAGAGTATATCTTCCCATCAGTGCTTGTCTTCAATGTATCAACGCTTGAGCTGTCAGCGCTTGTTTTGCTCTTGTCAACGCTTGTTTTGCTCTTGTCAGCGCTCAAGTGATCTGGCCTTAATTTATTCCCAACACTCACCCATAATTAATATGGAGAGAGAACAAGTGGGCGTATCACAACAGTGCAGCCATCAACCAATCAAAATTCACATAACGGATAACGATCCATGTGTTACTCTCTCACAAAATAAACACATGCCACGTGTCTTACTCAAGCCCAGATCGTGTATAATGACAGAGACAATTTCATGAGAAGCTCTCAACATGAAAAGTGTTCGCAAGAGGAAGACGAAGCCATTCCAAGCAACCAATTAAACTGAAATCCATTCGAAAAGAAATCCCCAATTGTGTTCTTCAACTGCAGATTTCAATTAACAAATTCAGGCCATGTGGAAGATGGGGATTGGTTGCTACACGTCATTCATCCTCACCAACACTCAAATGCACTCTATAAATACCCCCAGATGTATTCATTTCTTGTAAATGTCGAAAAGTGTGAAAATACACACACTTTTAATCTCTCTCTCTTTTCAGTTAGAATTTCAGTTAGAAACTTCTCTCAAGTGTCTAACAAACACTTGAGAGAGTTAGTTAGCATTTGTAACCGTTTTGTAACAGAATTCACCATTAATGCAAGTTCACTTTTCCTAAATCTACCTTTCACTCTCATTCTTACTACAATTTACTACTCTACTGTTCCTATGATTGAATGTGTTGTTCTTATTGAACAATGAGATGATTTGAGTTCTGTTTGGAAGATAGTTTATGATCCGACTTGTTCTAAGCTCACAGCCATAGCCAGTACCTTGATCAGACACTTGTAGAAGGGTGATTAGATGATGATGATGGTGATTTATGATGAGTAGCTGTCGTAGATGATAGAATTGGTGGTGGTTAGAGGTTAAGTGAGCTCAGCGCTCCACTTCATCCCCAAAGTAGCCTACAAACTTTCCAATAAGTTTCTCTTTGATAAATTCCTCTCAAAAGTATACTGCATGCCTAATTTTGTTTCTTTAGTGTAAAGAACTTGATGATGCCTGTTACTTTCTTATTTTCAGCTATTTGATTTGTTGTGAGTACCAGTTTTCATTATCTGCTAGCTTTTCTTAATTCTCATAGCTTAATCATAGTTCTTTTCTGTTAAGTGGTGTTTGGATTAGTATTGAATTGTTGATTCAGTTGTTGGAAGTTGTTTTTTAGAGTATACATTCACTCACCAGACCAGTACAAGTAAACTTGTAAGCTTTTGAAGTCAATCAAATAGTCAAAGAGGCAAATTGCCATAAAACACTTTGGGTTAACTCTCTCAGTCAAAACATGCTAGAGTCAAACAAGTGCCATTACTTTGTTAAATTGATTCAGACATTGATTCAAGTTGCTGAGTGTAGCTGAACATATGAGCTTTCCATACAACTAAGGTAGACAATACAGTTTTCTAAAATAAGCTAGAAATAAGCACTTGAATAAGTCTTAGAGCAAATGTCAGTTTTTGTAAAGAGACCTATACTGTTTAGCATTTCCCACTAATCCACTTCATTAATCTTGTGATTTTATTGCAAATTCTTGTTGCCCAAGTGTTTCTAAGTAGATTTGGAACTTTTCAGATTTTTGTCAAAAATTGGTCAACGAAAGTCAAATAAGCCCATTTTGCTTAATTCAACATTCCAGCTTATTCACTTGATGAAATTTGATAATTCTTGACATTCCATGCTTCTTTAAACTTGTTCTATCATTTTCATTAAAAAATCAAAGTGTGCTTGTCTAGATAAGCTGGTAGCTTATTTTGAGCTTATTCTAATAAGCCAACTTGAGTTCTAGGATGTTTTAGCTTATTTCCTTAGAACTGACTAAGTAAAATCTGATTTTAAGACTTTTGAAACAAATTAGAGCTTTTAAGACATAGAAATAAGCCAGAACGAGCCTATTGAACTTGCTAGCCCGTTTTTACTTAAATATTTAGTTTAATTGCATTTAAGTCCCTAAACTTTAGGAAATTGGTTAATCAGCTTTTAATAGATACTTTTCTAGGGTTTGCTTAATTAGGTCCCTAGAATTTGAGATTTGTTACAATTCATTTTGACAGTTTTACAAATTTGTTACAAGTTTGTTTTAGTTGGTTAATATTTTCATTTTCAGTCCTTCTAGTTTGTAAATTTACATTTTTAGTCCTTGCACTTTACATATGTTACATTTTGATCAATTTTACCATTTGTGCATTAGAAACTTGTACAATTTGCTTTAATTGTGGTAAATGCACTTTGTTTTAGATTAGTATGGATACATAGTTATAATATTTATACCATTTTTACGTGCTTTGTTGAAATAGAACTAGATTACCAAAAATTTTATGAAATCTAAAACCAAAAACAATTTGTGAGCTTGAAATCTTTTGGACAATCGTTTCGTTTTGAGTTGGGAATTACGAACTAAAAAGTGAAATATTAGCCACCGTCCATTGATCTCATTATAGAGGTTATGCAACCTTTTGCGAATCAAAGGATGTCGAAGGGAGTTATTGCTAAACTAGTGGTGGTTGCTTATACTTACTATATTTGGCAGGAACAGAATGGAAGATTGTTCAAGGCTTCTAAACGTTTGGTGGACCAAGTTGTGGTGCATTACTTCTTCTATCTGGCTTAAGCTTATGTAATTCCGGTTTAAGAGATCTATTGCTGGTATTTTGCTCCTTCGCCAATGGAGTATATTCGAAAGTGTGTGCATTGATTGATCATGGTTTTCATTTTCTATCTTTGTAATTGTCGTTGGTTATTTCCTATTGGTGTCTATTGGTGTCATAGGGTATGTAACGTATGTAATTTGAAATAGTCGTATGGCATGTCATATGACGTAGGTAGTTCAAGTTAATGCTTGAGGTTAATGTGGTACTTCAGCCACATTCTGTTTTACTTAACGTTTCTTATGTAATATATTTTACCAAAGTCTGTTTCCCCTTTACCCAAAAAAATTAGCCATCATTTTTTTCGTTCCCAACTCTCTAGCAAGTATGTAAACTTTTTTATATAAAACATGCAATTAGCTCAGTTGGGGCCTAAGACATTTGTGTTTACCGAGAGGTGAGAAACTCACCGTTTGTGGCTTTTATTTTTCCTAGGAAACTTAACCTTCCCGTGGGGTGGTGGTAGGGTTAATGGCAACCCGCGTGTGGCTTTTAGCCACATGGGAAGCCACTCAAGGGTTTCCCCCCCTCTCCTTCCAGCCTAATGTCGTTGTTTATCCATTTCTTTTCTCATGTATCAAAATTCAAATAAAACAACATATATTTTCATTAACAAAAATAAACAATACATCGAGTATACCTACTTTCATACACACCACACTTCTCATTTACGTCGTATGTATGTCTAGTATGACGATCCGAACTAGGACCCTAACTTTCGGCTTCTTGATTCTCTAAAGCTGGACACTGTTTAAAATATTCAAAATATTGAGTATACTATTCTAAGTATTGTTGACTTTATAAATGTAGAAGTGTGTGAAGATTAATAAAGTATTTATACGATTTGTTAAGTGTAAAACTTTGAAAAAACATAAGTATTTATTAGACTCAAACGACTGTACTCGCTCCCCTTTTAAACTCCAACCGTTATATAGCTTCAAAAAGAAAATATATTAATTATAAGACGGGAGCATATCGGCTATCAACGACGGCGTGAGCTACGATACGCTAGTGGCATTGCGTCTGGTAGTGTACGCAACAAACTAGCGAACAATGTTTAAAATACGTATATGCGGATTAAAAGGCATGTTGGTTTCCTCGTTTAAATATAAAAGGTAAGTAAGACTAAGAAAAAAATACGAATAGCAAGCTTAGATTCTTTATTGTTAGACAATCCAGCTTTACATAAAAATTGAATACCTAAATAGACTTAACTTCGATATTTAGTAAGAGTCAGGAAGACTCGTAACCAACAGATCATAAATTGTTACATCTATGTTAAACAAATGTTATTGAGTTTGGTTTTGCTAAACATTATGAAGCGTTTCTTGGTCAATCTGGTCCTATGAGTATTTTTAATATGGATGGCATTTTCCTTAATACTTTATGTGATGAGGCTGCTTTGCATATGGTGCGGGCTGTCTCGGCTCAAGAGGTTAAGGAGGTCATTTTCTCAATGGGAAATGATAAGTTTTCGGGTCTCGATGGATACACGGCTTCATTTTATAAAGAGGCGTGAGATGTTAATGCTAAATTGCTAATGATGTTACTAAAGTTGTCCAAGAATTAATACTTATTACTCTTTAAGGAAGTGATTTGGTTTTTTTATTATTTCCTGTGATTTTTGGCGGGAAAAAAATAACGCCACGTGCCTCTTACGTGGATAGAAAAAGATAGCTTAGGTTTCATCGTTCATTTTTATCCATCTCACATCTCATTCTCCATCTCATATCCACACATCCTTTTCTCTCTAAAAAATCCAGCGACCCATACAGAAGTGAATCATCCCCTGAGCTCTTCCAACCACAAGGTCACGTTTTTAACTCTTCCTGTATGAGTTGTTGAAAAAAAAAATTCATGGATTTAATTGATTAAATATGATGTGTGTGTTTTTTCTAATTTTCAGTATTTGTTTTCTTTCGATTAGGGGTTCGATTGAACTTTAGGTTAATAAAAATTTTGGGGTTTTTTTCGGTTGGTTTTATTTGATGTACGCACTGTGGTAGCTTTAAGATGAATTTAATCTGTTCTTTTTGATATTATTTCACTAGGTTGATGAGGAGGAGCATTTTGTTCATGTAATCACGAACGAAACTTCAAGGCTTTGAGGATATCTCAGAAATCATCAGGTATGTTTTGTTTTCTTTACCCAATTTATTTGTTTGAGATTTATGCGGCCTAGAGATTGTGGTTTGTTAATGCTTATGTTTATTATGTGATAGGTGTGTATAATTATATTGTACATTTATCTATTTTTTTAGTATTTTTTTCTTTTATATAGTATCAACACGATGACATCAGGAAAAAAGACGGGGAAGATTGGTTTTAAGTGGTGATTCAGTTCTCTTAATCAAGAAAGATAAGAAATTACAAAAAGGTAAAATTCGGGTCTTGCTTTCATTTGGGTTTCTATGTTAATAAAATGTAAGGTAAACTGTGGTTTTAGAGTATGCATATAATGTGTTTGATGAAATGTTAGAACTTACAAATTTTTTTTTGTTTTCTTTTTAGGCGCTGAAATTGTTATAGAAGATATAACAACAATAAGAGGTAAGTAATAAAAAGATTTTTCTAGTTGAAAGAGTTCGTTTTCTCGGTGTCTAATCGAATTGATTTCCGGTTAATTGTGTGAGATTAGTTGTTCTTGGTGAAACAAATATTTTTGGATTTGGTAAAATAAATGTGCAAGACTTAATAATAAAGGACGGGAAATTAAAACTAAAACTAGTTGAAACGTAAACGGTGCAATATTTATAACGTTAAAAGTAAATGACGTGAAATTAAATGACGTAAAATTAAAACTAAAATCAACTCTAATCGGAAAGTGCAAATAATGAAGCTGATAGGAATGCTGATTGGAATGTTGATTGGAATGCTGATTGGAATGTTGATTGGAATGTTGATTGGAATGCTGATTGGAATGTTGATTGGAATGCTGATTGGAATGTTGATTGGAATGCTGATTGGAATGTTGATTGGAATGTTGATTGGAATGCTGATTGGAATGTTGATTGGAATGCTGATTGGAATGTTGATTGGAATGCTGATTGAAATGTTGATTGGAATGCTGATTGGAATGTTGATTGGAATGTAAAACCCTTTTCCAATCAAGGTGATTGGAATACGTGATTGGAAAGGGGTTTACCCTTTCCGATCTAACTTTTTGATCCGAAAATTAAGCAAAAGCAATAAGCTATGGTTAATAAGCTCAAACTAAAACTTGCACGAATCTAAATCGAAATTGACTTAATAAGCATGAATAACAACTTATCAAACTAAAAATAAGCAAACTTTCAAATCAAACTTTTAAAAAGATGAACTTTTTAAGAAACCTTTAAATCAAATAAGCATTAAGATGAAAATAAGATCAAAGATGAACATGAATCAAAGATAAGCAAGATAAGAAAGGTAGAAGAAGATGATTAAAAATAAGAACTTGATTAAAAGAAAAGATTAAAAAATTAAAAGACTTACTTGAATTAAAAGTGCATAACATGAAATTAAAAAGCAAGAAAGTAATTAACAAGAAATAAAAATGGTGGAAGTGGTGGTTTGTCAAACCACCCAACAACATGAAAATGAACTAGGCCTAATCTATTTATAGGGGTGATTAGGGAGGAGCTTAGGAAGCTTCCTCCCTCTTTCCTCTTTGCCTTAATTGCACACTTAAGTCCTTTTCTTCTTTATCTTTTGTTAATCTTGGACTTTGTCTTGGGATTTCTTTAACTCGTCTTGATTTTTCTTTATAAATAAGACTCGAGTTCTTCGGCTTTTTAGTAAACTTCCATCCTTTGACTTTTTCTTCAATAAATCTTCAGAATTGGTCTTGGACTTCCGTTCTTTTTCCACTCTTGATCTTTCGACTTCATCTTTCGTCTTTTTCTTCGATAAAAGCCCTTGAATGCCGTGTTTTCTCCACTTTTCACTTTTCCGTCCTAAATCACAACAAAAACACAAACCACGCATAATTCCGACATAAATGACTTAAAATACACGTTTTGGCTCGGTTATTATTGTAATTAAGTGGTAAAAAGGATGGGTGTTTTCACACCTATCAAATCCCCTACACTTAACCATTGCAATGTCCTCATGCAATGCATTAGTTACAAAGCACGTTTTACATTTTCCATCATAATCAACCTACCTTGGCCTTTATTAAACAACTAAGGAAAAATCAAAAAGATAGAAAATAAGAAGATGCAACAAGGAAGAAACTTGTAAAGAAATCTAAGACTTACATAAGGGCTTGTGTGTCATGAATGTTCATCACCCTCAAGTTTCACGTTCCCCATGCCAAGCTTAAAAACAAGATCATTGTTAGTACAAGTTAGCATAACAAACATTTACTCATGTGGTTCAATTAATCACTTAAACTCCCTTATTCCTACGAGTATCTCTTATATTTTATTGATGTCTTGAATGATCACGAGGATGCATTGTTGACTTATTTTGATAATTTATTTAGGCTGAAAGCAAAGTAGGACGATTTGATCAATAGTTAGCTAAAGGACAAAATCTCTTAAAACTGCTTCTCGGGATATCAAAAAGTTCATATCTTGGCATAACTTGGTTCACGATTTGAGACCTTTCTCGGGCCGATATTTGGCATGTACTTCATACTTCATATCTTCGAGAGACATTTTTGAGATAATGGTCTTCTCTTCGTTATAGAGTTTCTTCACTTGGAGACTTTTGAGGGGTACTCCAGCTTTGTTGACCACGACTTCATGATTATTTCTTCAATCTCTAATTGGGATTTTGAGATACAACGATCCGCCTCCTTATCGGACTTGGATCTATTTATCCTCATACCTTGTTAGGGTCTTTTCGGATAGACTTCTCCATGATCTTTATGGGAGTTGATTGCTTTTCGTCGTGAGTCTTGATCCTTCATATTGATTTTGGGAATAATGCTTTTCACATCACTTTGGATCTTCAGCAATAAAATGTAATCCTCATGCCTTGTTAGGGCCTTTTCGGATACGCCAATCTTCGCGCCCCGCTTCATAAGTTATGCCTTGGCTATGAACTCTTATCATTACCGAGCAACTTTTAAACGATCTTGGGCTAGAAGCCAAGTAACTTTTCAAATCGTACGACCTTACTTATTGCATTTATTTATTTACAAGCAAGGGGAGAAAAAGATCATAATTAACTCACATAAGTTAATGAAAGAATACCAAACTTGTAACCAACTCATTCATTTCTCGTTCTCCACAATTTAAAATCTCAAGGAATGAGACTGGTGGATGCTTAGCCCAATAAACCAATTAAGGTCTGCACGGTTAAGGATACTAGCTAGAGTGAACTTGGATAAGTAAACTCGGGTTGAGTCAAAAAATTCACAACGGGCCTAATATATCTAAGATAACTAAACTTGTTAAAACCATTTTATTAAAATAAGAGAAAAATAGCAAAAATTAAGGGAACTACAACTAGGCCAAAATAGATTAAAAATTTTGAAAAATGTCGAAAAATCGATTTTCCAGTTAAAATGAGGACAAATACAAGGAAAAGGCCACTTAACTTCGATAGAAGTTCGTCTCCCACACCCGACGCAATGGACATAAAAATCCATAAGGAAAGATAGATAAGCAAGAAGAATATTTTTGGTGCAAAACTTTGAAAAAGAAATGCTTTTTAAGATTTTTCAAATGTTTCTGGATTTTTTTTTTTTGAAAATTTTTGACTCGTAAAAATAACGTTCACAAGTGAACGGATCCCAAAAGCCAACGCGTCTCTCACAAAAAACCGTTAATCTTCACGAAAAGAGCCGGCAGCGGCGCCATTTTAATAAAAAGATTTTTCTAGTTGAAAGAGTTCGTTTTCTCGGTGTCTAATAGAATTGATTTCCGGTTAATTGTGTGAGATTAGTTGTTCTTGGTGAAACAAATATTTTTGGATTTGGTAAAATAAATGTGCAAGACTTAATAATAAAGGACGGGAAATTAAAACTAAAACTAGTTGAAACGTAAACGGTGCAATATTTATAACGTTAAAAGTAAATGACGTGAAATTAAATGACGTAAAATTAAAACTAAAATCAACTCTAATCAGAAAGTGCAAATAATGAAGCTGATAGGAATGCTGATTGGAATGTTGATTGGAATGCTGATTGGAATGTTGATTGGAATGTTGATTGGAATGCTGATTGGAATGTTGATTGGAATGCTGACTGGAATGTTGATTGGAATGCTGATTGGAATGTTGATTGGAATGTTGATTGGAATGCTGATTGGAATGTTGATTGGAATGCTGATTGGAATGTTGATTGGAATGCTGATTGGAATGTTGATT
Organism: Glebionis coronaria; assembly: GCA_025667525.1. Taxonomy (NCBI): domain Eukaryota; kingdom Viridiplantae; phylum Streptophyta; class Magnoliopsida; order Asterales; family Asteraceae; genus Glebionis; species Glebionis coronaria. Next base: position 293,078,647 of record CM046875.1, read on the forward strand.
GGAATGCTGATTGGAATGTTGATTGGAATGTAAAACCCTTTTCCAATCAAGGTGATTGGAATACGTGATTGGAAAGGGGTTTACCCTTTCCGATCTAACTTTTTGATCCGAAAATTAAGCAAAAGCAATAAGCTATGGTTAATAAGCTCAAACTAAAACTTGCACGAATCTAAATCGAAATTGACTTAATAAGCATGAATAACAACTTATCAAACTAAAAATAAGCAAACTTTCAAATCAAACTTTTAAAAAGATGAACTTTTTAAGAAACCTTTAAATCAAATAAGCATTAAGATGAAAATAAGATCAAAGATGAACATGAATCAAAGATAAGCAAGATAAGAAAGGTAGAAGAAGATGATTAAAAATAAGAACTTGATTAAAAGAAAAGATTAAAAAATTAAAAGACTTACTTGAATTAAAAGTGCATAACATGAAATTAAAAAGCAAGAAAGTAATTAACAAGAAATAAAAATGGTGGAAGTGGTGGTTTGTCAAACCACCCAACAACATGAAAATGAACTAGGCCTAATCTATTTATAGGGGTGATTAGGGAGGAGCTTAGGAAGCTTCCTCCCTCTTTCCTCTTTGCCTTAATTGCACACTTAAGTCCTTTTCTTCTTTATCTTTTGTTAATCTTGGACTTTGTCTTGGGATTTCTTTAACTCGTCTTGATTTTTCTTTATAAATAAGACTCGAGTTCTTCGGCTTTTTAGTAAACTTTCATCCTTTGACTTTTTCTTCAATAAATCTTCAGAATTGGTCTTGGACTTCCGTTCTTTTTCCACTCTTGATCTTTCGACTTCATCTTTCGTCTTTTTCTTCGATAAAAGCCCTTGAATGCCGTGTTTTCTCCACTTTTCACTTTTCCGTCCTAAATCACAACAAAAACACAAACCACGCATAATTCCGACATAAATGACTTAAAATACACGTTTTGGCTCGGTTATTATTGTAATTAAGTGGTAAAAAGGATGGGTGTTTTCACACCTATCAGTAAGTAGTTTTGTTTTAGATTTCGATTTTTTTAACTATAAAGGATGTATACAATGGTCTTAGGAAGATTGAGCTTGACTTACAACGCTATAGCTGAGATTTTGAATTAAGTAGTCGTCTTCCCACTTTATTACTAAATATGTGATGTTTAAAATCTTTAATCTGGGGCTCAAAAGTGACACCAGATAGTATGTTGATGTTCTATTTTTTGTTTTGCAACGTAACAAAGGGTTCATGGTTGGTTAGGACAGTAATGTAGTTTCATTTAAAATGTGCGGCTTGAAATAAGGTTGGTTGTCGAAAAATGCGCGCTTTACCCCCGAATGAGTACTAGGTCTACAGAGTAATTGTCGCACCTGTCTTAGGCTTTAAAAGGGATTACTTAGCGTGGTGAATTGCTTTATCAAAATAGCTCAGTCGGCTCACAAGTTAGAGTATAGGTTGTCTGATTAAGCAATCTGAAACACCCTCGGACCAGCTTATTTGTAGGCTTAAAGTTTATAAGTAAGCGTGTTATTGGGTCGGGATATTGGGTTTAAACCATGTACAATAGCGTAACAACATCGTTTGAGAAGGTTACTTTTACTTTAAGCTTATGATGATGATGATGATGATAAATGCAATGTACATATTATAACTTTATTCTGTTTACCGTAACTTTTGCTACAGTACTGAAATTAGTATTATATTGCTTTGGCGGGAAAATGTTTTTACATACGTGTCATGGAAATCGATCTTCTTAAACATGTGTTTACACTCTTTGATTGATTATAAACACACATAGATGGCCCTCCACACCACCGCCTATCACACACAGAACACCCACAACGTACACTTTAATCCCGCACCAGATCTGAAACTCACATCCCCACCACCGACACAACAAAAATTATGGGCGGCGGTGAAAGAAGATAGAGATCATGATCTACAAATAAAGCTTTGTTTTTGACCTTTCATCTACAAAAATAATAAAGTTATAATAGCATTCATCATAGGCATTTTGTTTGTAGAAATTAACTAAATATTGCTTCTGCTATCATGGATAGAGTTTCTTTTTCCTTTCTTAACTATTTGGTTTTATTGATATTTTTCAGATTGACGCCAACCATGTGTTTATTGAAATGTCAAGTACAAGAGAGCCGAAGGTCGAGTCATGGTAAGGTTAGATCAGATGTACATTTTATTTAATTAAAAAATAGATTAATTTATGTATGTTTTGTTTATATGTTTGCCTTGGAGTTGTGTAATTCTCAACTCTGTTTGTATGAAGTAGAGTATTAAGGGGAAACCAAATAAGTTTGTCTCAGTGTTCAGTTTTTAAGGTATAAATGTAGCATTTTTATGTTTAAAATAGGCAATTAATAAGATGTAATAATACAATTAACCGCCTATGAAATTGTGGCGCAATGGTCTGCTAAGTAGCACATTAGTGGTCGACGTAGTTTCACACTTATTTGTTTTGCTCTCATTTTCAAATGGTTCACACATTTGAAGATGAAAAATGACTATTATTACAAGGCGCATATTTCTTGATAGCTTGCTTCACATTGGTTGTGGTTATGTTGCAGGAAGAATTCAACTTCATCATGTTGCATTTTCTGTTATTTCAGTCGTAACTGACCAAATGCCAATTTCCCGAATCAACGACATTAAAGTTAATTAGTCACGAGGTACATACTAAATTTCTGCGTGTAACGTGAATGGACACTGAAATAGGCCTGTTTTCACAGCTGAAATCGGGCATTTTGAACATCAGGAATATGCTACAAACATGGCTATTTGGAACAGTTGAAATATGGAACTTTTGTGTGGTTTTTTTACATCTTTTAGGTTAATCTTATTCTACACCTTTTGAGTGCCATTTTCTACAGAGCTTCTGCTATCTTTGGTGTATGGAAACTACCTCATATATAGGCATAAAACTCAAGCCAAATCACAAATTAGCTAAAAAAAGTCAACGTCCAGGCCCATGGCTAACAGTAACAGAAATAGGTCTAAAGTTCTATATTATAAGTGGGCTACCAAATTGGCAATGTGCATGCCCAACACATAAATGACATGTAGATTTTTCCTTATTCACTCTCAGTTTGAGTAAGAACTTCAAGTGCACATAGGAAGCCAAACGTCTTTAAAACAAAACACTTTGGAAGAGCCTATGTGGTGTCATAATACATTGATACTTCCATAATCGCACAAACACCATGATGCAACATAAATAAACAAGTAACGAAAACCCCCCGCAGCAAAGCGCGGGTTCTTCATACTTGTTGTTTCAGAATGGTAATCTTCTTAAAGAATTAAGTCGCACCATTACTACTCTAATTTTAAAGGATAGCAATCCTACTCAGATTAATGACTACTGACTGTAGTGATTTTACACACCTTTAGGAAAAGGAGGTAAATAGGGAAAGTATAAAACACGACGGTTTAGGAAAACCGTGTATTAATGACCCAAACGTGAAAGTTCGTTTCCCAAGGAGGTATACGTGTGTGAATAATTCGTAATTGATTTGAGATTAATATTTGAAAGAAGGGGATGAGAAATTAGAATGACGAATACGTGAAATTAATTACTACGACGACTAAACGTAAAACCGTAAAAAGAGCAAAAATAAAAATTAATTCTAAAAATTCCCAAAACATTCCCAAAAATCAAATTAAATAAGCTAAGAGTTTACAAATGATCAAAACTTTTTCAAACCTTTTAATTAATTAAATATTAATTTTTAGATACTAATTAATGTCCTAAAAATCAAATTAATTATCAAAAAGCCAAAATAAAGATTTTTCACTTTGTATACCTCTTAAATGACCTAAAAGGATTAAAAACTATTTTTATAAAATTTTAAACTAATTAAAACTATTTAAAATGATTTAAAAAACTATTTAAACTTAAAATAATTATAAAATTTAATCTAATGATGATAAAATTAATCTAAGAGTTGCAAAAATCCTATTTTAATGTATTAAACCTAAGAAAAATATAAAAAGTGCAAAAATGTGAAATTTGAAATTTAATAGTAAAATAATATTAAAATAATATTAAAAATCCAAAAATTATAAAAATTCTAAAAACTTGCAAACTAGTTTATTTTAACCTAAATAATCAGAAAATGAAAGTGAAATTACCAAATTACCCCTAATGGGCCCCCAAATAGTCTAAAAGCAAAAACAGTCAACCTTAATGGGCTTTTGGGCCCAAAAAGTCAAACTAGGCCCAAATGACCTGAAAAAGCCCTATCTGACTCAAAATTCAATTCTAAACACGAAAGTCTGAAGGCCCAAAAGTTGATTTTGAGCTTATCACAGCTTAAATAGTCAACAGTTTATTCTTATTGGGCCAATAAGCCCATTAAACAATAAGCCATTGCCATAAGCTCTGCTTAAACACACAACCTTCTTTTGAGATGCCTAAGAGATCTGTGAAAAGAAATTTTGAAAAAGCACACTCAATAAGCCATAAATAAGCAAAGTAAAAATCCACAAAACGACAAAATAGTCGGGATAGAGTTCTAGGACGTTTCAAAAGCTCTGGTTTATTACAAAAGCTCACAAATAGCTTAACTAAGAGTAATCAACAAAGAAAATCCCAATAAGCCAAGTACAATAAGCTGTGTGAACCAATAAGCACTCTTTTAAAATAAGAAAAGTTAATTTCCTAGTGAAAAGCTCTTATTAAGTTCTAATTTCTTCCAGTTTAGCTTATAAGGTGAGATAAAAGGTGAAAAGTACAAAAACTAAGTTGTGGCACGTTTAAATAAGCTAATCTAACTGATAAGCACTTTTTGCCTTGGTCAACGAAAGTCAACGTGCTCCAAGAATCACCAAACTTGCAGGACTTGGTTATGAGATGTACATAAGCTTGTTTGAAGCTATTTTGGATCAAGTCTAGAGGTCTAGACCAATGAACCTAGCAAGACAGTTGTCTTACTATGCTTGATTTTTGGTAGATTAAGCACTATAAGCCAGTGGGCTTATAATCTTATGAAATAAGCAGCAAACAATAAGCACACACCAAGTAGGTATAAGGAACCAGTTAAAAGCATAAAACAACACAAATCAGTCCAAGTGCATCAAAATCACATAGCATGCATTTGCTGATCTACTTGACCAAAAGCTGAAATTCAATAAGCTATAAACTACACAATAAGCCACCAAACTCCAAAACCAGATATTGCAAAGTTATACACCCAACAAAACTATAAGCATGCCAAGTTTCAGACCTTAATTCATACAATCAAGCAAATCAAACCTACTGATGTGTTTGATTGAAAATTGTGTTCAAAACCTACCAACCTACGTTTTTAGTTTTACTATGTTTAAGACTTAACCAATACTTAAAACATCTTTCAAATCAACAAAAAAACAACTACAACCAAAAGGAACCAAGTTCCAAGGCCCTAAGGCCTTTGAACCAGCAGACACAAACAACCCTTTATCAAACCTTTTTTCACTCAAATCTGATTTTAAACCCTACAATCCACAAGATCTAGGTGACAATAGGTCTAATATATCCTATGAGACAGATTAGAACCAAATAAACAACAATCAAAACATCAAATCCACAAATCACACATTCATCAAATATTTGACAAAATATTAAAAAGGGATTTAGAGAACAAACCTCCAAGACTTACAATCCAAGCCTTGGATTGTTTGAGCTTAGGTGCTAGCTAAACAAGCACCAGCTTCCACTTTTGTACCTGCAAAATCACAAGAACCGAAACAAGCAAAATATCCAATGATTTCTTTACTTTTTCACAAACACTTCACAAATCCTTTTGAAAACTTTTCCAAAACGGATTTATGAACAGATAAACAATGGAACTCAGACTTGCTATGCTTAATACCAACTTTTAACAATTAAAAAGGAATTATATTTTTTAAAAATACCAACTTTTATTTGACTAAAAAGGGATTACAAAGGAGTAATAGCAAGCCTAGAACAAGGGGTTCTCCACATACTGGACCTCCTTTTATAGGAAAATGCTTACAACCACTATTCATAAACCCTACTAAACTGAATTCCCTAAACTAGCCTTGCAGAATCTTCTAGGCTTGTTGCCAGCTTGCTTTGATGAATCAGGGACGTTCATTGAGTGCTTAGTGACCAAGGAATAACTCTAGACCATTGATTTTGTCATGTCATAATTCTCTGCCATGTGTCGTCATGTGAGAGGTACTTGTGGGGTCTTTCTGGTAGTGGAAGTTAAGGTATTTGTTGTGGGATATGATTGAAGTGAGGTGAATCACACGTGAGATGAGTCAATTTCCTTTTCCTCTTTGTTTTCCTCATTTTAAAACCTGGGTAAAAGGGTGTTCTTGGGTGGTAAAAATTGCTACAGTAAGTGTTACCCGCTTTTTTAGGGATTTAAACTTTGGGCTTTGGCAGTTTTGGTCCTTGGTTTTTTAAAAAGAGTGAATAGCAAGTTATTTCAGCCTTTAAAGCGTATTCCTTTGTTAAATAAGTTTCCAAATTCACACATTGGCCACTAAACTTTATGATAAGGGTTTCAAAGGTTGTTTTTGCCAATTTTTAATATTTGAAGGACTGATCTTGGACATTCTTGATCTTCCAAGGTCTTCACGAGGGACCATTATTGACAATTTATAATTGATGAGGGACTAAACTTGCCAATTCTTCAAAGTTGAAGGACCATTTTGTAATGTTGACAAACGTAAGTGACCAAACTTGTAATTATGAATATACAAGGGTTTTAAGTGTCATTTCTTCATAAATTGAGGATCAGTCTTGTACATCAAGTCTTCAAGGGTATCTTGGATAATTCCATAACTAGGGCCCGGTTCTTTGTACGACTTCGTTTCTCGTGTCCGTTTTTCCTTGTTTCTTGTGATCTTTTGTCTTTTTCACGATATCCATACTTAAAACACACAAGTAAACAAATACAAGCATATATACGGTATATTGATGACGTTTTATGCATTTAAAGCCCGAAAAGAACGATGATATCATGTATAAAAGCCATCTCATCACTCCCCCATACTAAGCCATTGTCGTGCCCTCACGCAATGCTAGAATAAAGTATCTAAGCATCACCAAAATTTCAATTTTATTACCCTTTATTGAAAAGTAAAAGACTTGCAATAATACGACGAAGATGTGTAAAGACATAATGTATGATTTTCATCACGAATGTGACTTTTAGGGTCAATGAATAGAAACAAGTAAATGTCCCTTAGAGTAAATTTCATCATCCTTGATTGTCATACATTCCAAGCTAAGTGCAAAAACGAGATCATTGTTGGTACAAGTCACAATGCTAACACTACTCATACGTCTAAATTGTGTAATACTTTTTCTACCCGTAATCCTAGTTATTATAAAAAGAAATGGGTTTCTTGAATTTTTTAACTATTTTTCATGGATCACAAGTGATTCATATTGACTTATTTGAGTATTTATTAGTCGGAAAGTAAAGTAGCACGATTTAATCGATAGTTAGCCGAAGGACAAAATCTTTTAAAACGGCTTCTCGTGTATCTCCTTAAGTTCATATCTTGGCATAACTCGTTTCATGATTTGAGACCTTTCTCGGACCGATATTTGGCATGTACTTCATTCTTCAAATCTTGGGAAGACGTTCTTGAAATTATGGTCTTCTCTTCATACTTTGGAATTTCTTCACTTGACGTTTTTGAGAGATTCTTCATACTTGGACCACGACTTCATCTTTTTTCTTTAATCTTTATTCTAGACTTTGATATACAACGATCCGCCTCCTTTTCGGACTTGGATATATTTATCCTCATACCTTGTAAGGGTCTTTTTGGATAGACTTTCTCCATGATCTTTAGGGGAGTAATTGCTTTTCGTCGTGTGTCTCGATCCTTCATATTGATTTAGGAACAATGATACTTCACATCATCTTGGATCTTTAGCAACAAAATAGAGCTCCTCATGCCTTGTTAAGGCCTTTTTGGATCTTCACCAATCTTCACGTCCCGCTTCAATAAGTTATGCCTTGGCTATGAACTCTATTCAACCCCGAGCAACTTTTAAACGATCTTGTGCTAGAAGCTAAGTAACCTTTCAAATCGTACGACCTTACTTATTTCAATTATTTTTATTCCTAATGCATTGATCTTATGGGAGAAAAAGCCACAATTAAAAACATATGAGTTTTTGAAAGAACATTTTCATGTTCTACGTTTAGCATGATCACTTGTCTAACTCTATCATCTCCCATTCTTCACTATTTAAAGACCTCTAATTAAAGAGACTCGTGAATACTTAGCCATGCAAGTCAAAATTAAGCCAAATTTGGATTAGCTTTCATTAAGACTATATCAAATCAAAGTTTTGGGTTTTCAAGCCACCTATAGGATCTTGCACTTTCTTGGACTTTTCAAGTTTACAGAATGCATTTTATAGTTCCCTTGATAAGTGACTTTCTAGGATCAATTATAGGAACTTGCGAAAAGTTTTTGTTCTTAACCCGAATGAGCTAAGACTTTCGCGTTTTAAAGTTCCCTATATAAAAGTCTAGCAAAACTTGAATTGAGCGGGTTAAGGAATGTAAATGGCTCCAAATGCCCATCAAGTCAAAAATTATCTCTTATTCTACCCATCGGAAAATATACATCCGTGTCTTAAAAACACTTATTAAAACTAAAATTTTAAATTTGGCCATTTTTAGCCTTATTAGCAACAAAACAAAACAAAACGTTGAAAGTTGGAAAACGTGAGGGCGTAGCAAAGCAAGTATCTATTTACCCCCATACTAAAATTAAACATTGTCCTCAATGTTTCGAGTCTAAAGGTGGAGCACCCCCATACTAGAGACGAAGAGTCGAATGCTTAGGATCTAGCATGGAAAGGGTGATCAACAATATATCTAAAGCCGTTTATTAATTATGCTAAAAGATAATTGTTAGAACAATAAAGGATATGTCATGGATTCGTGAAAAACTTCTTCAAGCAAACGATGGAGGCTCACGTAAACGAACACGAGAGTCTTCAATCGTAGATGATGATGATCTAGATAATACAATCACAAACAACCACGAGACAACGAGTTGGAAGGGCACAAATCCCCTCACATTATTTATTAGAACGCATAAAAAGATAAGCATGGGATCTCCCCCACGAGGCACCTCGTTTTTGATTACCGAGTCATGAGCTCGACTCGATCCCCTCAATGCTAATTATCATTGGGGAATGTGACTTGGTCGAGGTTATCCAATGAAGGAATTTCCCCACCAAAGTAGTGCTTAAGCCTATGTCCATTCACCTTGAAGTTAGGACCATCATTTTGAGCTAGCTCGATGGTCCCATAAGGAAACACTTGTGTAATGGTGAAAGGGCCCGACCAACGAGATTTCAATTTCCCGGAAAATATCTTTAATCTAGAGTTTAAAAGTAACACTTGATCACCAACATTAAAAACCCGGTTTTTAATCTTTGCATCATGAAACTTTTTAGTCTTTTCTTTGAAAATCAATGAATTTTCATAAGCATTATCTCTTAGTTCATCCAATTCATTCAATTGTATTTTCCGGTCATCTCCCGCGGTCTTCAAGTCAAAGTTTGCATGCTTAAGGGCCCAATATTCCTTATGCTCCAATTCAATGGGCAAATGACAATTCTTCCCATAGACTAACTTATAAGGAGTACAACCGATAGATGTCTTATAAGCGGTTCTAAAGGCCCATAAAGCGTCATCGAGTTTGTCGGACCATGAAGCACGGTTTTCTCCAATCGACCTCTCTAAAATCCTCTACAAAGATCGGTTCGAAACCTCGACTTGCCCACTCGTTTGCGGGTGATAAGCCGTAGAAAGACGATGAGTAACTCCATATTTCTTTAAGACCTTCTCGAATTGGTCATTACAAAAATGGGTTCCACGATCGCTTATAATAGCACGAGGGGTTCCGAACCGAGAGAATAGTTGTTTCAAAAACTTCACTACCACACGAGCATCATTAGTAGGTAAAGCCTTAGCTTCCACCCACTTAGAAAGGTAGTCGACGGCAACGAGGATATACTTGTTACCATGAGACGGTGGGAACGGCCCCATAAAGTCTATGCCCAATTTTGTCGAAAATCTCACACACTTGAATTATGTTTTGTGGCATTTCATCACGTTGAGACGATTTTCCTTGACGTTGGCACGAATCACACGACTTCACAAGTGCGTGTGCATCACGATAGATAGAAAGCAAAAAGAAGCCGGCATCGAACACTTTCTTAGCCATGAGATTAGCACCGTGGTGACCACCCGTGGGTCCCTCGTGACAAGCTCTAAGGATGTTAGAAGCTTCGACACCAAAAACACAACGTCGAACGAGTTGATCCGCACAAACCCGAAAGAGATAAGGGTCGTCCCAAAAATAGAACTTGACGTCACGAAAGAATTTTTGCTTTTGTTGTGTCGTCATACCCTTGATTATGAAATTGCCCGCATGGTAATTTGCAATGTCGGCAAACCATGGGGTGGTGTCTTTAGAATTCATTACACCGAGAGTCTCGAGGGGAAATGTTTCGGTGATTTCTTTGTTCTCGAAAAAATCTTTGCGAGGATCTTCTAGACGAGAGAGATGATCGGCTGCTAGATTCTCGGCTCCTTTTTTGTCAAGCACGGTGACATCAAATTCTTGGAGGAGGAGCATCCAACGAAACAATCTCGACTTAGAATCTTGCTTAGCTAAGAGATACTTGATAGCCGAATGGTCGGTATACACAATGCTTTTAGTTAAGAAGAGATAAGGTCGGAATTTCTCAAAATCATAGACCACGGCAAGGAATTCCTTTTCCGTTGTGGTGTACTTTAATTGAGCCTCGGTCATCGTCTTACTAGCATAATGGATAGGACGGAAATGCTTTTCATAACTTTGCCCTAAGACGGACCCTATAGCATAATCACTTGCATCGCACATGATTTCAAAGGGTAATTCCCAATTAGGAGCAACAAGAATGAGAGCTTCGGTAAGTTTCCTTTTAAGAGTATCGAAAGCTATAACACAATCCTCATTGAAGTTAAAAGGAGCATCCTTCTCGAGAAGGTGTGTCATAGGTCGAGAGATTTTCGAAAAGTCTTTGATAAAACGACGATAAAAGCCCGCGTGGCCTAGGAAACTCCTAACTCCCTTAACGGTTTGGGGATGAGGTAACTTGGCGATGACGTTTACCTTAGCTTTATCGACCTCAATCCCCGCTTTCGAGACCTTATGTCCTAAGACGATTCCTTGTTTACACATAAAATGACATTTTTCCCAATTAAGCACAAGATTGGTTTCATCACAACGTTTTAACATTTGCTCGAGATTAGATAAACACGACGTGAACGAATTGCCAAACACCGAAAAGTCATCCATAAACACTTCCATCGACTTCTCGATCATATCGTGAAAAATAGCCATCATACACCGTTTAAACATACCCGGTGCATTACAAAGTCCGAAAGGCATCCTACGATAAGCAAACGTTCCATAAGGACACGTAAACGTAGTCTTCTCTTGATCATGAGGGTCGATAGGGATTTGAAAGTAACCGGAAAAACCATCTAAAAAGAAATAGAATTCATTTCCCGCGAGTCGCTCCAACATTTGATCCATGAAGGGCAAAGGAAAGTGGTCATTACGAGTGGCGTCATTTAACTTTCGGTAGTCAATACACACCCTCCAACCGGTCACAACACGAGTAGGAATTAGCTCGTTGTTTTCATTAGGCACAACGGTCATTCCTCCCTTTTTAGGGACACAATGGATTGGGCTCACCCATGGGCTATCGGAGATAGGATAAATCATTCCCGCGTCAAGGAGTTTTAGAACTTCCTTTTTAATGACATCGTGAATTTTGGGGTTTACCCTTCTTTGACTTTGAATTGCGGGTTTGTAGTCCTCCCCTATTAAAATCTTGTGAGTACAAAATTTTGGGTCAATACCCTTAATGTCGGAAATTTTCCACGCAATTGCCCCTTTATGAGCTTTAAGAACTTTCAAGAGCTCGGATTTTTCATCATTAGCAAGTCCTTTTGCAATAATAACCGGCAACTTGTCATCACCTTCCAAGAATGCGTATTCAAGGTGAGATGGAAGATCTTTCAATTCAAGGATAGGCGGTTCCTCGATTGAAGATTTTTGCTCAACACTCATAACTTCCATCGGCGGAAGAAATGGTGGAATAGAAGTATCATCACTAATAATCACCTCATATTCATTGTTGATTTCATTTGAAGTAAAATCGCCTCCTTGGAATGGAGTGAGATTTGGTGTAGAATTAGCAAGAATCGGATCCAAAATAGTGGGATTGCCACTTGACGAGCTATCGGAAAAACCTAACACTTCTTGTGAAAACTCATCGCAAACCACATCAACTAAGTCAATGTGATTGATGGTAACGATTGCATAAACATGAGAAGGTGTCGAGTTTTGAGTAGCGTTTATAACAAGTTCCTCTTCGTTGAATCTCAAAGTAATAGTTCTTGCATGAACGTCGATAAGCGATCTCGATGTGTCTAAAAATGGACGACCTAAAATTAGAGGAACTTGAGGATCCGCGGGGATGTCAACTACTATAAAATCAACGGGATAGTAGAACTTCCCCACTTTCACGAAAATATCCTCGGCTACTCAACATGCTAAAATCGTAGAATGATCGGCCATCTCGATAGACATGTTCGAAGGAGTAAGAGCCGGAAGTGAAAGAGATTTCCAAATGCAAAATGGCATCAAATTAATGCTTGCACCAAGATCGGCCAAGGCGAGGCATTCTTTCATATCTTGTATATCACGAGGAATGAGAAAATTTCCGGGGTCACCAACTTTTTTCGGTATGCGGTTAAGATAAACCGAAGAACAATTAACAAGATTTGAAAGCTTTTCCTTATCATTCATCATACTTTTAAAAGTGGAAGCGAAACGAGGCATATATAACAACGCGTCGGCTAAACTTACATCAAAATGAACTTGTTGAAACATTTTTATAAAAAGCTTGATTTGTTATTTGTTACGTTCTTGCAATTTCTCTTTGTTTCGTCTCGAAGGGTAAGGTAAGGGTGGTGTGGGTTGGACATTAGGCAACGGCCTTGGAATCTCGGGTTCCATGATTGGTATTGGTTCAACCGTAGGTGTGGTTTGAGCGGTACTTCGTGGGCTTGTGATATGCTCCTTTTCGACCATCACCTCGGGCTCTTTCTCGATTTCCTTCTCCGTAGAAGTACTTGGACGAGAGATTGGTTCCTTGAAAGTTTTACAACTTCGTGTAGTAATAACCTTTATTTCTCCATTCGGGTTTGCAATGGTATCACTAGGAAGACCACCCGAGGAAGAGGGTTTACACATGATTGCATCAAACATTTTTGCCATTCGGTCTTCAAATTTTGATTGCCTTAAATCCGCTTTTAACAATTCTTGCTTAATCTCATGTTGTCCTTGTTCCATATTTTGTTGATTTTGTTTAAGACGTTGAACGTTTCCTTCCATTTTATTAGCATGAGTCTTAAGTTCATTAGCAAGTTCGTTTTTAAGCTCGTTTTTCAACTTGGATCTTAAGCTAATCATCTTACGTTGCATGTTATCAAACTTAGCATCATTTGCTTTAGCATAATCCAAAAGTTCTCCTTAAAGATTTTTAGTGTGAGCCTTTTGAAAACCTTGTACAGTGTTTTGAAAATCACGGTTTTGGTTTTGATTTGCAACTTTTCCATTCCCACTTTGATAATTCCCTTTGTTGTAGTTACGTGAATTGCCTTGATAACCACCATTTTGATTGTTTTTTCGATAGTTATTAACATTATGATTTGGTAGAGCTTGATTTGGGCGGGAACCTTGGCCATTTTGGTTGTAAGTTCCCGTTGCTACGTAAGCACTCGAAGTGTTACCACCGGCGGTAATGCACTCGGAAAGATCATGAGCTCCACCACAAGACAAACAACTCTTTTCAACCGCTTTAACCGATGCGGAGTTCAAAGCATCTTGTGCTTTCCAATGAGTCATTGATAGGTGTGAAAACACCCATCCTTTTACCACTTAATTACAATAATAACCAAGCCAAAACGTGTATTTTGTGTCGTAAATGTCGGAATTATGCGTGGTTTGTGTTTTTAATGTGATTTTAGTATCAAAATGTTAAAAGGGGAGAAAACACGGCTTTCACGGGCTTTTATCGAAGAAAAAGATAAAAGACGAAGTCGAAAGATCAAGAGTGCAAAAAGAACAGAAGTCCAAGACCAGTTTTGAAGATTTATCGAAGAAAAAGTCAAAAGACGGAAGTTTACTAAAAGCCGAAGAACTCAAGTCTAATCTATTGAAGAAATTACAAGACGAGTTTATTAATCCCGAGACAAAAGTCGAAGACTTAAGAAGATTAAGGACTAAACAAGTAATTAAAGAAAGAAGAAAGAGGGGAGGAAGCTTCCTTCCACTAATCCTCCTCCTCCCCTATATATAGATGATTAGTGTACATTTTTATTGTTGTTGGGTGGATTGACAACCCACTTCTTCCACCATTTTCATTTTGCACCTTAAATTCTTGCACTTTAATTTCTTGTATCGCACCTTTTAATTCCTTTTAATTCCAAGTAAGTTTTATTTAATTGTTGTTGAATCTTTACTTTTCTTGTTTAATCTCTCATCTACCTTTCTTATTTGTGTTTAATCTTTGTGTTCATGTTCTTGAGTGTTATGGTTTTCAATCAAGTGGGTTTTGATTGATTTGGCTTTATTGTTAGTTTTATTGATTTGGTTTGTTTGATTATCATTAGTTGATCATTGTTGGTTAGTTTGATTTAATCTCTTGGTTTGATTTTGATTATTTTGTCCAAATTCGTTTCTTTTTTGTTCCCCGTGTTCTTCGTGGTTTCTGTTTCCCCAGGAGTTCCGAATCAAGGGAGTTCTGAATCAAGGGAGTTCCAAATCAAGGGAGTTCTGAATCAAGGAAGTTCTGAATCAAGGAAGTTCCGAATCAAGGAAGTTCCGAATCAAGGAAGTTCTGAATCAAGGAAGTTCCAAATCAAGGAAGTTCTGAATCAAGGAAGTTCTGAATCAAGGGAGTTCCGAATCAAGGGAGTTCTGAATCAAGGGAGTTCCGAATCAAGGGAGTTCCGAATCAAGGGAGCTCATTCGGAACATTCCGAATCAAGGAGTGATTATTCCAAATCAGTGACACATTCCGAGTGAAGAAGAAATTATTCCGAACGAAGGTGACATTCCGGACGAGTGATTTATTTCGAACGAAGGATTATTCCGAATGAGCTGTTTTGAGGTTATTTTAAGTTTCTGTTTTTAATTTTTAATTTTCAATCTTTACTTTTCCCGCCTTCTTACTTAGTCGCACTTTTAATTTACTTGCATTTAATTTTAGTTTACCTTATTTACTTTTAAGTTTGCCTTTTTATTTCTCGTCACGTTTTTAATTTCTCGTCATTAATTTCCCGTCAAGTTTTTATTTTTCAGTATTTCTTTTTACCATCTTTACTTTATTTTTATTTGTTTCAAGTCTTTATTTTAAATTAGTTTACGACACCCACTCTATTTCTTTTCTACCAAGAACAACTGAGTCGCACTTTGAACCAGAAATCAATTCGAGAAGATACCGAGAAAAGAACTTTCAACCAAGCAAAATCTTAACATTAAAATGGCGCCGCTGCCGGCTCTTTTCGTGAAGATTAACGGTTTTTTGTGAGAGACGCGTTGGCTTTTGGGATCTGTTCACTCGTGAACGTTCTTTTTCGTGTCAAAAATTTTCAAAAATCCCAAAAACATTTGAAAAATCATAAAAAGCATTTCTTTTTCAAAGTTTTGCACCAAAAATATTCTTCTTTCTTATCTATTTTTCTTTATGGATTCTTATGTCCATTACGTCGGGTGTGGGAGACGATTATACGGGAACGACTCATGTCAATGGTGTACATGTGAGCAGTGCGGAAATGATATCGACAATACATAATTCGGATTTTGTCCATCGTGCAACTCGACTAATTCGTCCTTTTCTAATCCACCTCCTGTTCCCCCTTGCATATATTGTGGAATCGATTCTCATTGGCATGTTTCTTGTCCAATTCGATACCCGCCTCATGGCGAGCAAGAACTGGGTTACAATGATGACAATGGTAATAGCTATCTACAAGAAGCACCGGATTTTTCTCCATACCCATGTTGCCAAAATTGTGGGGGCCCTCACGATACTTCTTATTGTCAGCCAATGAATTATTATGAGCAAAATCCGTGTCCTCAGTTTTCTTCACCAATGGATTATTATGAACCAAATCCGTGTTCTAATTCTTCTCAACCGATGAACTACTATGAGCCACACCCATGCTATAATTCAGGTTTTCAACATTTTGAGCCCCCACAACACTTCATCGATCATCAACCCTGTTGTGCATTTCCTCCTGAGCAAATGGCCGCACTTTTTGACAGCTTTCAAAAAGTTCAAGAAGCTTGCAACAAGATCATCGAAAAATGTCAAGAGGATCAACGGCCTGAGCAAATATCGAATATCGAGACTTATACTCCTCCTCCGGTGCATCCATACTACTATGATGATGATGACGATGAGCCTACTATTTCTTGGAATGATCTTGTTGCTCAATGTCCTAGTGCAATTGTCATCCCTTCTCTTGTTATCCCAAACGTGTCTAAGGATTGTGATACATTGAGTGAGCTTAGTGATTTTGGTCTTGATAAATTCCTTAATGAGGTTTGTGATGCATCGAATTTTGTGGAGCCTACGGACGGGGTTGCTCTTCCTGATGATACCGATTTTTCTCCGCGCTATGAGAATTTCACTTTTGAAATTTCTCAATCTCCACCGGGAGATGCGGGCGATGACGATTTATTCTCTCCGGCTTACGAGAAGTTCACCAATGAACTTGCTCTTGAAGATGAGGTGGAAGACGTGATTCTCCGCGATAGATTACGGAAAGTGCATCTTCTTATTGCTCAAATCGAAGAGTTGACTTCTCCTCCTCTTTCCGAGTCTTTACCTCAATCTATTCCTCCCGTTGAAGATAATGACCCATTGCTGGAAGAAATCAACATTCACTCAATACCTCTGGGTATTGATGATGATGACACAGAGGGGGATATTATTTTTGATAATTTGCTGCAGGAAGGTATTGTCCCAAGTCCCCTCCCGAGCACCTTTCATCCTCCCCTTTAGCCACTATTACGGAGGATGAATGCTTTGACCCGGGAGGTGACATTCACTATTTCATGATTGATAACATTACGGCTTTGCCGAGTGCTCAGCATCCATTGTCTTTGGGGGATGACAATGTGCTTACTTTACCCACCCCACCTCCCGTGGATCTTGATTTCACATACTTTTCGTATGTTGAAAGGACTTTTCTCCCATTTAAGACTTATCCCCCGCCTCTCCTTTGTTGATGTCCTCCGGGAACAAGGACAAGGTCTTTGATCCCGGTATTACATTCGAGGCTTCCCCATGGACCATTTAATTCGGGGACGAGTCAGGCTCGTGACTCGGTTAATCTAAACAAGCGCTCTTCGGGAGGCAACCCGATTATCTATCTTTATCTGTTTTCACCATAAGTGTAGGGGGAGCCCCGTGGTGTTTCTTGTTTTCTTTCTTATCATGTGCAGGGATTAGAGCTTCAAAGACACATTCTTGATGACTTTTGACGAACCGTGATTCCGTGTTCCCGTCTTCCCGGTTCTATCCTAAACTCTTTTCGATTCACTATTTTATATTTTCAAATATTAAACTAGGAATCTCTTTAGTTGTCTTTTCCTTAGCGAGATTTAAATAACGTGCACAATGTCATAAGTGTAGGGGAGTTTACTCCCACATGCTTAAACATTGAGGACAATGTTTATATTAAGTGTAGGGGGACTTCTATCGAAGTTAAGTGGTCTTTTCCTTGTTTTGTCCTCATTTTAACCGGAAAATCAATTTTTCGACATTTTTCAAAATTTTTGATCTATTTTGGCCTATTAGTTTTTCCCTTTGTATAGTTATTTTCTTTCGTTGCTAGAATAAATTTTAATAAAGTGGTTTTAATTTTCAACGTTGTGAATCTTTTGACTCAACCCGAGTTTACTTTCTAAGTTTACTCTAGCTAGTATCCTTAACGTGTTTAAGTCAAGTTTTGCTATGCTTTTATATAGGGAGCTTTAAAACGCGAAAGTCTTAACTCTCACGGGTTAAGAGCAAGAACTTTCCGCAAGTTCCTATAATTGATCATAGAGAGTTGTTTATCAAGGGAACTTTAAAATGCGATTTCTAAGCTTGAAAAAGTCTAAGAATTTGCAAGATCCTATAGACGACTCGAAAACCCGAAACTTTGATTTAATTGGCTAAGCATCTACGAGTCTCATTCCTTGAGATTTTAAACTGTGGAGAACGAGAGATGATAAAGTCATTTATAAGTTTGGTATTCTTTCGTGAATTTATGTGAGTTAATTATAAGCCTATTCTCCCATCGCTTGCTAATAAATTTATCTGCAATAAATAAGGTTGTACGATTTGAAAAGTTACTTAGCTTCTAGCCCAATATCGTTTAAAAGTTGCTCGGTAATGATTAGAGTTCATAGCCAAGGCATAACTTATTGAAGCGGGGCGCGAAGATTGGCGAGTCCGAAAAGGCCCTAACAAGGCACTAGTGCTACATTTTGTTGCTAAAGATCCCAAGTGATGTGAAGAATCATTTATCGAAAATCAATATGAAGGATCGAGACACACGACGAAAAGCAAATACTCTCGTAAAGATCATGGAGAAGTCTATCCAAAAAGGCCCTAACAAGGTATGAGGATAAATAGATCCAAGTCCAAAAAGGAGGCGGATCGTTGTATATCAAAATCCCAAATAAAGATTGGAGAAAAATGAAGAAGTCGTGGTCCAAATATGAAGAATCTCTCGAAACTTCAAGTGAAGAAATTCCTATTATGAAGAGAAGACCATTATTTCATGAACGTCTCTCAAGATTCGAAGTATGAAGTCGCTGCCAAATATCGGTCCGAGAAAGGTCTCAAATCGCGAAGCGAGTTATGCCAAGATATGAACTTTATGAGGTCCCGAGAAGCAGTTTTAAAAGATTTTGTCCTTTAGCTAACTATTGATTAAATCGTCCCACTTTATTTTCAGACTTAATAACTATCGAAATAAGTCAAACAATGCATCCTCGTGATCATTCAAAACAATAATAAAATATAAGAGATACACCTAGGAATAAGGGAGTCTGAGTGAATAATTGGCCCACATGAGTTCGTGTTAGTTTGCTAACTTATAATAACAATGATCTCGTTTTTAAGCTTGGTTTGGAGAATGTGAAAACTTGAGGATGATGATTATTCATGACATTTTCAAAACCCTAAGGTATGTTTTTGATTTCTTTACTTGTTTTGTTATTTTCTATTTCTTTAATAAAGGCCAATATGGATTGATTATGATGGAGAATGTAAACGTGCTTTGTAACTAATGCATTGCATGAGGACATTGCAATGGTCAAGTGTAGGGGATTTGATAGGTGTGAAAACACCCATCCTTTTACCACTTAATTACAATAATAACCAAGCCAAAACGTGTATTTTGTGTCGTAAATGTCGGAATTATGCGTGGTTTGTGTTTTTGTTGTGATTTTAGGATCAAAATGTTAAGAGGGGAGAAAACACGGCTTTCACAGGCTTTTATCGAAGAAAAAGACAAAAGACGAAGTCGAAAGATCAAGAGTGCAAAAAGAACGGAAGTCCAAGACCAATTCTGAAGATTTATCGAAGAAAAAGTCAAAAGACGGAAGTTTACTAAAAGCTGAAGAACTCAAGTCTAATCTATTGAAGTAATTACAAGACGAGTTTATTAATCCCGAGACAAAAGTCGAATACTTAAGAAGATTAAGGACTAAACAAGTAATTAAAGAAAGAAGAAAGAGGGGAGGAAGCTTCCTTCCACTAATCCTCCTCCTCCCCTATATATAGATGATTAGTGTACATTTTTAATTTTGTTGGGTGGATTGACAACCCACTTCTTCCACCATTTTCATTTTGCACCTTAAATTCTTGCTCTTTAATTTCTTGTATCGCACCTTTTAATTCCTTTTAATTCCAAGTAAGTTTTATTTAATTGTTGTTGAATCTTTACTTTTCTTGTTTAATCTCTCATCTACCTTTCTTATTTGTGTTTAATCTTTGTGTTCATGTTCTTGAGTGTTATGGTTTTCAATCAAGTGGGTTTTGATTGATTTGGCTTTATTGTTAATTTTATTGATTTGGTTTGTTTGATTATCATTAGTTGATCATTGTTGGTTAGTTTGATTTAATCTGTTGGTTTGATTTTGATTATTTTGTCCAAATTCGTTTCTTTTTTGTTCCCCTTGTTCTTTGTGGTTTTTGTTTCCCCAGGAGTTCCGAATCAAGGGAGTTCCGAATCAAGGGAGTTCCGAATCAAGGGATTTCTGAATCAAGGGAGTTCCGAATCAAGGGAGTTCTGAATCAAGGAAGTTCTGAATCAAGGAAGTTCCGAATCAAGGAAGTTCCGAATCAAGGAAGTTCTGAATCAAGGAAGTTCCGAATCAAAGAAGTTATGAATCAAGGAAGTTCCGAATCAAGGGAGTTCCGAATCAAGGGAGTTCTGAATCAAGGGAGTTCCGAATCAAGGTAGTTCCGAATCAAGGGAGTTCATTCGGAACATTCCGAATCAAGGAGTGATTATTCCGAATCAGTGACACATTCCGAGTGAAGAAGAAATTATTCCGAACGAAGGTGACATTCCGGACGAGTGATTTATTCCGAACGAAGGATTATTCTGAATGAGCTGTTTTGAGGTTATTTTAAGTTTATGTTTTTAATTTTTAATTTTCAATCTTTACTTTTCCCGCCTTCTTACTTAGTCGCACTTTTAATTTACTTGCATTTAATTTTAGTTTACCTTATTTACTTTTAAGTTTGCCTTTTTATTTCTCGTCACGTTTTTAATTTCTCGTCATTAATTTCCCGTCAAGTTTTTATTTTTCAGTATTTCTTTTTACCATCTTTACTTTATTTTTATTTGTTTCAGGTCTTTATTTTAAATTAGTTTACGACACCCACTCTATTTCTTTTCTACCAAGAACAACTGAGTCGCACTTTGAACCAGAAATCAATTCGAGAAGATACCGAGAAAAGAACTTTCAACCAAGCAAAATCTTAATATTAGTCATAAGATTTGAAAACCTATCGAAAAAACGATTTTCCTCATTAGCTTCATCATGTAAGGCATTAATGTTTCTAGACGATGACGAACCCATATTGGCAACACTCGGTGTGTTACGAGGGTTATAAACCTTAGATCTATTCTCGATAATCTTTAAAGCTTCATTGGTCGTTTTGCACAAAAAATTACCACCCGCGGCGGCATTCAAATAATCTCGTTCATGATCATTAAGCCCATTATAGAAAGTATCTGATGCAATTCCGAAAAATCATGGTGTGGACATTCATGTAACATTTCCTTAAATCGTTCCCATGCCATTGAAAAACTCTCATTATTACGTTGTGTAAACCTTGAAATCTCATTTTTCAAATGTGTTGTTTTAGATGGTAGAAAAAATTGGTTCCCAAACTTAAAAACGAGATCACCCCATGTCAAAATCGAATTTGGCGGTTCTTTCTCAAGCCAAGTTTTAGCGGGTCCATCTAATGAGTATGGAAAGAACATCATCTTAATGGCGTCATGTGAAACATCCTTAAACTTGCTAGTTGCGGTGAGACGATTAAAATTCCTTATGTGGTAATGCGGGTTGTCTTTCTCATGACCTCTAAACTTATTTGCTTGCAACATCGACATTTAACCCGTCTTAATCTCAAAATTCTCCGCAAGGATAGCGGGAATCACAATAGCTTCTCCAAAACCCTCGGTGGGTGCTTGAAGCAACTCCATCATAGTACGATTAGCCATGACGACTTCTTGTTCTACAATAGGTTCAACAATTGGAGTTTGTTTTTCAATCAACGTCTCTTGATTTCCTTGACTTTGACGACGTTTACGAGCTCGTTTTGCTTGATTACGAGTTTGCATAAACTTCACGAAGAATGGGAGGTGAGCAAAGAAGATTCTTTTTGGGTGTTTTGTGAATTTTCAATTTTTTTGTGTTTTTGATTGTTTTTAATTTTTTCGGATTTTGTGTATCTTCGTAGATAACAATCTACCAAATCTCTCCTCGAATCAAACTCTTGATTAAAGAAGCCTCAAAAGATTGAAAAAGATCACGTGGAGTGAACGCCTTCGAATGACTTTAGAACTTTGGTGAAAACCAAATTGTTCAAGAGGGTTTAATCACAAAGAAAACCAAGCAAATATATATGATCCGTAATAATACTTTGGGCGGCAAAACCCTCGATTAGCCTTCAATCTCAAAATACTCACAAGCAAGCGGGGAAACGAGGCGGCGCGGAGCACTTAAGAGCCTTTTTCCTTAGGGTATATTTTATAATACCCGCCTTATACCCACCTTATAGTTTGTATTTTTTAAAATCGAGCTTCACGAAAGTATTTATCTATTTTTGCCATTTTCTTTTTGTTTGAGATTCGAATACAATAATTAGTAGATCAAATCCCAATTAAGGTTGTGTTTTCACACTTTTGGAGATAATTTGTATGGATTGTGATACTTAATACAATATAGTAATAATAATTTCACAAGAAAAACGAAAAAAAACCGATAATACATATTAATAGATTTCTACTAATACAAATACTATTTATGGTTAATATTAAAAACAACAAGACAAATTAATCACGACACACCTCCCCGGCAGCGGCGCCAAAATGATTGTAGTGATTTTACACACCTTTAGGAAAAGGAGGTAAATAGGGAAAGTATAAAACACGACGGTTTAGGAAAACCGTGTATTAATGACCCAAAGGTGAAAGTTCGTTTCCCAAGGAGGTATATGTGTGTGAATAATTCGTAATTGATTTGAGATTAATATTTGAAAGAAGGGGATGAGAAATTAGAATGACGAAGACGTGAAATTAATTACTACGACGACTAAACGTAAAACCGTAAAAAGAGCTAAAATAAAAATTAATTCTAAAAATTCCCAAAAAATTACCGAAAATCAAATTAAATAAGCTAAGAGTTTACAAATGATCAAAACTTTTTAAAACCTTTTAATTAATTAAATATTAATTTTTAAATGCTAATTAAAGCCCTAAAAATCAAATTAATTATCAAAAAGCCCAAATAAATATTTTTCACTTTGTAAACATCTTAAATGACCTAAAAGGATTAAAAACTATTTTTATAAAATTTTAAACTAATTAAAACTATTTAAAATGATTTAAAAACTATTTAAACTTAAAATAATTATAAAATTTAATCTAATGATGATAAGAGTTGCAAAAATCCTATTTTAATGTATTAAACCTAAGAAAAATAATTTCATAATAAAATAATATTAAAATAATATTAAAAATCCAAAAATTATAAAAATTCTAAAAACTTGCAAAGTAGTTTATTTTAACCTAAATAATCAGAAAATGAAAGTGAAATTACAAAATTACCCCTAATGGCCCCCCAAATGGGCTAAAAGCAAAAACAGTAAACCTTAATGGGCTTTTGGGCCCAAAAAGTCAAACTAGGACCAAATGACCTAAAAAAGCCCTATCTGACTCAAAATTCAATTCTAAACACAAAAGTCTGAAGGCCCAAAAGCTGATTTTGAGCTTATCACAGCTTAAATAGTCAACAGCTTATTCTTATTGGGCCAATAAGCCCATTAAGAAATAAGCCAATGCCATAAGCTCTGCTTAGACACACAACCTTCTTTTGAGATGCCTAAGAGATCTGTGAAAAGAAATTTTGAAAAAGCACACTCAATAAGCCAGAAATAAGCAAAGTAAAAATCCACAAAACGACAAAATAGTCGGGATAGAGTTCTAGGACGTTTCAGAAGCTCTGGTTTGTTGCAAAAGCTCACAAATAGCTTAACTAAGACTAATCAACAAAGAAAATCCCAATAAGCCAAGTACATTAAGCTATGTGAACCAATAAGCACTCTTTTAAAATAAGAAAAGTTAATTTCCTAGTGAAAAGCTCTTATTAAGTTCTGATTTCTTCCAGTTTAGCTTATAAGGTGAGATAAATGGTGAAAAGTACAAAAACTAAGTTGTGTCACGTTTCAATAAGCTATTCTAACTGATAATCACTTTGTAAAACCCGCATGCTTTTACCATGAATAGTGCCCTTAAGATCGTACGTCCTAGATTAAAACTTACCTTATTTAGTATTGATCACATTCATGTGCTAATAATCAAGCAAGTGCATACGTGTATGACAGGATAAGTATCGATTACGTACGAACTCATGATAAACAGTTAATAAATATGTCAAGTGAACATAATTAAATCATGATCACCATTTAAAATACGAACTAGAATAATTACGTAAATACTTATAATATAATTACGAGCGTTAAGATTACGATAACTACATGATAAAATAAACAGAAACGCTTCAGACACGAACACGTTTAACCACGAACGAACACGAAACATCGGGACACGAGAAAAGGTACGGGTACCCCATGTGGGGCCCCCATACCCACGGCACAACAACCATAATGGGCTTAGCCCATGGACTTTTTACAAGAAAAGGGGGGTTATGTAACTTTTCATTTCATTTTCACTTTTTCAAGAAAATAAACAAAAACCCTAAAAGAGTTTTCTCTCCTCCTCTTTGGCTTCTTTTGTGCCGCCACCCATATCAACACCATAGGAGGGTGTTGATTGATTTTTGACATTAAAACAAGTGATAGAAACCGTGTTTGTTCATCATTCTTCAATCCACGTGTTTGGTATATCATTTCTTAACCTTTCTTTTTCATTTCTTTTAATCTTTGATTTTATTATGAACATGTCATTATTTTTATTTAAACATGATAATTAAACATTGATCTAACATGTTTTGGTATAAATTAAAATCAAAGGATGTTATAAAAGGGGTGTTTGTTTTGGCCGCATAGGGTAACCAACCCGAGGGGGGTTCGGTTTGCTTATTGCCGCCACCACCAAGACCATTTTTGGTCTTGGTTGGCTCATGTGGGACCCACGGCAGCAAGGGGGCACACGTACCCCGAGTTTGGCTCGGGGTACGGTGTCGAGTTCATGCCCGATTCATGGTTCGTTGGTTAAATCAGGATTTTTGCTACATGTTAATTTTTATGAATTATGAACTTAGGATATAATTAATTAATAACTTGAGATATTAATTAAATCATGACTTAGGTTATTTTAATTATTAGTTTAACATGACATTAATTTAACCTAAGTATTTTTATGTTATAAGTTATAATTAATTAATTATTTAAAACATGCCTATAATTAATTAATTTAGACATGACTTAGGTTATGTTATTAATACATAATGATACACATTTTAACCTAAGTATTTTAATCCATTTTAATTAATACATGTTATACTTTAATTAAAATGCTTAACCTATAGTTTAATTAAAATACATGAAATAATAATTAAACTATACACTATACCATATGACTTAAGAGATAAGCTTATAAACACTTAGACTTATATGTTAGCTTATGTAACCAGCTTAATTCTAATTATGGAAACCTTCTATATATGGAAACTTATTTAATTAAGGCAGCTGATCTATTTTTGGAAACTTTCTATTTTTAGAAACTAATCTATTTTAAGCAGTAAATTCTATTTTAGGAAACTTTCTATTTTTGGAAACTTTCTATTTTTGGAAACTTTCTATTTTTGGAAACTTTCTATTTTTGGTAACTTTCTATTTTTGGAAACCTGCTTTTTTTGGAAAGTTACTTATTATTACACAGTAAGTATAATAATACATGAAACACCAGTAATACTTAGTCAGATTAATCAGAATACTAGATAAACACAGTTTAAGGCTTTAAACAGTAAACCATGACCTAAAACATACAAAGTAAGCTAAGATGAGACATAAAACCCAGTACGTAATCAGTGAATCGATACTTATACATGTGTGTATTCATGTAGCTTTAGTGATCCAGAAGTAGGAGTCTTTCTTCCGTTCATTCACTGGACTTGAGGTACGGATTCCCGTCCTTTCAGTATGGACATTCTTTCCTTATCAGGATTTCCCCGTATGCAGCCAACTGTTTTCCCCAGTATTTGTTTTATTGTTTTGAACTGCTTATGTTTAATTAGCATAATCTATAGCCATATACAAGCATGACCAGTTTCACCTAGTTATGGAGGTACCATAACCATAACATTGGAGGCACCAATGTTATGACTTCCCCACGGCGGAGTGATTGCTCGTGGCGCCCCTTTTAGTTTTGGCCATATTATTATATCATGTGGGGCGTATGGGTGCATCCTAGTTACATGTTTTATTCAGTATTTCATGGTGAATGTGGTGTGTGCCTTGCATCCTTCACAAGGAGTTGATCCCTCCTACCCAGACCAGTATATTAATTAGAGGCATCCCCTCTAATCAGCATGATGAGGTCACCCCTCCAAGTATTCATGCACGTGACCTTTTCATGACCTATATGGGCTATGGTATATTTATGTTAAAACAGTTTTCATAAGATAAACATAAGGCTTTTCAAACTATAAAATCAGTTTTCTCAATACTTAACCAGTCTACTCAGAACTTAGTCTTCCGCTGTTATATGTTACATGCTTATCCTATTTCATGCTATATTGTATATCCGTGCACTGAGCGTTTTGCTCAGCCGTTACTTTCCTTTCCATGTCCCAAAACGGCAGGTACCCAAGACTCGAGCATTTGGAGGACATGCATAGGATGGAAGCTGCCATAGACTTCTTCTCCTGTTTCCTTCATATATTTATGCTTGTTTAGTCTTTCATTCAGTTCATTTACTTTCTTATGTTTTGGGCTTATGTTTGGGAACCGATGTTTGATTCCGGTTTTCCCTGGTCATGTATGTTTTACTACATATTACCTTGCATGCTTTGATGACACGCCATAATTACGCGTGACATTCCATTTATCAAAATGGGGTGTTACAATTATGGTATCAGAGCCAAGGCTTCGACCTGTAGGCTCTAAAACTCGACCTGTGACTAGTGGGTAGTCACCAGGAGCTTCCTAAGTCAACGCTTGTTATTCCACGTATTGACGTTTTCAGCACCTTTCTGTTTAACCATGACGTTTTCAGCACCTTGTTGTTTTCACCATGATGTTTTCACCAGTATCGTCTTACTAATATGGAATGAACAACCGTCATCCATACTTAGTTATGTGTCATTGTCTATGCATGATGTTCCTCGTGAACTGTGACGATGTGGACTGACCCCAGTAGTTCATAATTTTCACATAAAATTTTTTTCTGTTAAGTTTTGATAATGACTTTTAATTATTATGTTTCATGCATTCATGCATTTATACCATATGTCATCTGTTGCAGGAATTTTGACTAAGTAATGGTTGGTACAGGACTGGCCCTATTTAGTCGCATGTGCTTTTATCGAAACTTTTAACTTTGGGACCGACCCATAGGCGTCCCCTCGCCATGTCTTTTGTTTGGAACCGACCCATAGGCGTTCCCTCGCACATATAAAGGTTTTATAAACTACATTACGCATTCATGCACTGTTTTCTTGCATAAAATTTTTCTCATGATTTAAATTGGCATAAAATTTTTTTTCATGTCCCATCATAAGTTATTATGTTTTTATGTCAAGTATGCCTTCATACTATCATGGTTAACTTCAGTTTCATGCTGATTTTGTTATACACGTCTTCGTAATAGATGGTTTCATGTTTCCTCATGATAATTCCGTCTTCATGTTGATTATGTTTCACGCCTCTTTTGTTATTTACGTTGTCCTGCAAGACATTGTTAGATTTCTTAAATCATGCTTTCATGATAGTCATGGTTGGTTTTCATTGATCATGTTGTCAGGCAAATCATCGTTGAATTTTGTGTAACCACACTTTAGCGTTTCTCTATGCAACTAGAATGATGTCTATGCTAATACTGCCAGGTTATCATGATGGTTTTTCTAACTGTTCAACCGTTATACCTTCCTTAAATCATGATAAATGACCGACCCCATACCGATCATTTCATGTGTATTCCATGTGTACTCCACGTACCGTATTTCATGTGTATTACATGTACCTTAATCCATGTGTATTCCACTTGCAATAATTCACGAGTATTCGCTAGTCGATTTTAAATCATGTCAGGCGTAGGTTCACTTGCTGATATTCTACAAGATTGTCGATGCCGCTCATAGCTTGGAGATGTTACTGAAGGTTGACGCTGCTGATGTTGGGAGACGCTACGAGATGCTGATGCTGATGCTGTTCACAACCTGGAGATCCTAAAAGACGAAGACAAAGGCGTCGGAGCAAAGCAATTGGACGAGAAGATGCTTCACCATCAGATGATTCCCATCAATCATTGTCCCTAATTCATAGTTACATGTCACACGTCATTCGGCTGTTATGTCAGCCATATGAGTGCAAACCGGTACCAGCCGGCCACTCAGCTGAATAGTTACATGAATCACGGTCATGAGAATGGCCGTCACGGAACTGACAGACAGGACTATAGTAACCACTACCATGACAGAAAATATCCTAGAAATTGCAACCGAGGCTCTGGCCGCAGACGTGAACAGACATACAAATGATCAGTAGTCCAACCGATCCGCCAATTCTGGCATATTAACCTAATATTTGTAGTTCTAATTGTTTCACATCTCGAGACACATGTCAAGACATCAGTCAAGACACATGTCTCACGTATACTTTCTGAGGACACATGTCAAGATACCAATCAAGACATATGTCACGCTTACATTTCTCAAGACACGAGTCAAGACACATGACTCACGTCTATTTATGGAACATTTCTAAGAAATTCAGGGTACCCTCCAAGGGTACATCTATTTGTTGTGCCATGTATTAATCAGGCCACAAGAATTTCAATACCATTATCAGCGCATCAGTGAGAACTGTCATGTTGCCGATGTCACTTTCATTTCTTTCACCATAGTTCAGATATTCCTAACCATGAAGGACGCCTTTCGTATTCCCACGTAACGCATTTTCCTTGGACAGACATGAGATGAATTTTTTTATCCTAATTATGGACTATGAACAGCACACCATGCTACGATTCATAGTTATGTACAGTAATGTTCAGGCTCCTGAATACTTCAGCTTGATTTTCCATCGAAATATCTGTGCAAATTTTCTACGCTTACAAGCATGTGCATTGTTAGCCATGGTCGCTAAAATTTTCTAGCTGTCAGTAAGACACAACCACTTAACTCTTTTACGCACAGCCAGTTGATTATTCCAAAGTCTTCCTATACATTCCAGCAGAACCTACAAGGAGAAGGATGGTACCATGAGATTATGTGTCGACTACCGTTGACTTAAACAAATCACCATTCATGACCGTTATTCTCCTCCACGTATTGACGACATGTCCAATCAACCGTATAGTGTTAATCACTTTTCCAAGATCGAACTCACGATCATGCTGCCAACAGTGACGAGTGAAAAAGCAGGACATGTCCATGACTGCTATTCGTACACGACTCGGTCATGCTAAATTTATGATTTTGAATTAGTCTCATCAATGCTCCAACCGCATTATGGACTTAATAAATTGAGTTTCCATGAACTCCTAAACAAATTCATCAGCGTTTTCATTGAGGATAACCTGATTTCCTCTAAGCCTAGAGAAGAACAGGAAGACCATATCTGCACTATGTTGCAAATTCTATGACAAGAGAAATTCTACCCTGGAAAATTTTTTCCTATATCAATTCTGTTTGATTACCGTGACACGCTGAATCACATGGCATTCTACGGTTAATCTTACCATGACTCAGCTTATGCGTAAAGGAGATAACCCTACACTGCATTAGGTGTTCTAGAAAATCCTACGCTGGGAGAAGTCTGATTCAAAGACTAAGAGTTTCGCAACCTTCTATGTATCAAGTTTCTTCGAAGCAGGATACAGTTACGTTCATATCTTCATACCTGTTATACAAACAGGCTAAGATAGGACACCAACAGACGGGTATGTTTTCATCTTATGATATTGTGAATCGAAAAGGGACAAGATCTCCATGGATTTTAGTACCAGATTTCAGCAAACTCAGAGGAAGCATGATGCTATCTGGGTTATTGCCAACAGTTTGATCAAGTCTGCAGAATCCTTACATCCGTACGGATTTCAGAACCAACAGATTGAACGAACATGTTCCAGCCAAGGCTCATCCGATCACTTGGCAATCCCTCAGCTATCGGGTCAGACAAAGATTCGTAATTGTACTCCTAACTTACTTCACGTCCTTTTTCTAATTCCCCGACTTGCTTTCGCGCTCACGTTCATGACACTATTCACGTTCATGATCGTATTTTGGCTTACGATTTTACGTTCACTCTTTTCTCATTCTGGGAAGTTTGCAAGAACTTGTGAGACCAGACCCAAGTTTAGTATAACTCTCCATCATCAGATAGACGTTTCACGTCATATTCCATGTCTCACCTTGTAGCGTTTGGCATTACCGCCATTATATTCTATGATCACGATATGTCTCACATGTCATGTTCATTCCACGTTCCTCATATCATGATCAAAATAGGTTACACGTATCATGGATCACGATATGTTTACTCTTACTACACTCGCCATATCTCCACGTAGCACGTTCAAAATTTTTCACGTATCACGTTCAAAATTTTTCACGTACTACGTTTCTTTATGTCTCGCGCATCGTTTCTAATTATCAGTTAAGTCAGATTGTCTTGCATCGTAACGTTTCAGTTACCCTTGCACGTTAACTCTTTTTCCTCGATCGAATTTAGGGGATCTACCTTCCGCTGATAACCAATAATTTCTTCTTATTCCAAGTCAAGGTCAGGAGGACCAGGATTTATCATTAGTGTCAGGATCTTCTGAATGAACCGTTCCAAGAGGGAGGCCACTTGGAAACGGACAAGTTCATCCGGACTTCTTATCCATTTTTTCTCTTATCGATTAGATATGTCCTTTCAGTCACGTCACGTTCCATGTCTTTTCAGGACATGTCACGTTCCACGTTCCCTTCTACCATGTCACCTTCATTTCCGTTATTTTGCATACCTTTCCAGTTTGATTCGGGTATGTTTCGCTTCCAGTTACTTTATCTATAATTCGGGGACGAATTATTCTTTTTAGGGGGGAAGAATTGTAAAACCCGCATGCTTTTACCATGAATAGTGCCCTTAAGATCGTACGTCCTAGATTAAAACTTACCTTATTTAGTATTGATCACATTCATGTGCTAATAATCAAGCAAGTGCATACGTGTATGACAGGATAAGTATCGATTACGTACGAACTCATGATAAACAGTTAATAAATATGTCAAGTGAACATAATTAAATCATGATCACCATTTAAAATACGAACTAGAATAATTACGTAAATACTTATAATATAATTACGAGCGTTAAGATTACGATAACTACATGATAAAATAAACAGAAACGCTTCAGACACGAACACGTTTAACCACGAACGAACACGAAACATCGGGACACGAGAAAAGGTACGGGTACCCCATGTGGGGCCCCCATACCCACGGCACAACAACCATAATGGGCTTAGCCCATGGACTTTTTACAAGAAAAGGGGGGTTATGTAACTTTTCATTTCATTTTCACTTTTTCAAGAAAATAAACAAAAACCCTAAAAGAGTTTTCTCTCCTCCTCTTTGGCTTCTTTTGTGCCGCCACCCATATCAACACCATAGGAGGGTGTTGATTGATTTTTGACATTAAAACAAGTGATAGAAACCGTGTTTGTTCATCATTCTTCAATCCACGTGTTTGGTATATCATTTCTTAACCTTTCTTTTTCATTTCTTTTAATCTTTGATTTTATTATGAACATGTCATTATTTTTATTTAAACATGATAATTAAACATTGATCTAACATGTTTTGGTATAAATTAAAATCAAAGGATGTTATAAAAGGGGTGTTTGTTTTGGCCGCATAGGGTAACCAACCCGAGGGGGGTTCGGTTTGCTTATTGCCGCCACCACCAAGACCATTTTTGGTCTTGGTTGGCTCATGTGGGACCCACGGCAGCAAGGGGGCACACGTACCCCGAGTTTGGCTCGGGGTACGGTGTCGAGTTCATGCCCGATTCATGGTTCGTTGGTTAAATCAGGATTTTTGCTACATGTTAATTTTTATGAATTATGAACTTAGGATATAATTAATTAATAACTTGAGATATTAATTAAATCATGACTTAGGTTATTTTAATTATTAGTTTAACATGACATTAATTTAACCTAAGTATTTTTATGTTATAAGTTATAATTAATTAATTATTTAAAACATGCCTATAATTAATTAATTTAGACATGACTTAGGTTATGTTATTAATACATAATGATACACATTTTAACCTAAGTATTTTATTCCATTTTAATTAATACATGTTATACTTTAATTAAAATGCTTAACCTATAGTTTAATTAAAATACATGAAATAATAATTAAACTATACACTATACCATATGACTTAAGAGATAAGCTTATAAACACTTAGACTTATATGTTAGCTTATGTAACCAGCTTAATTCTAATTATGGAAACCTTCTATATATGGAAACTTATTTAATTAAGGCAGCTGATCTATTTTTGGAAACTTTCTATTTTTAGAAACTAATCTATTTTAAGCAGTAAATTCTATTTTAGGAAACTTTCTATTTTTGGAAACTTTCTATTTTTTGAAACTTTCTATTTTTGGAAACTTTCTATTTTTGGTAACTTTCTATTTTTGGAAACCTGCTTTTTTTGGAAAGTTACTTATTATTACACAGTAAGTATAATAATACATGAAACACCAGTAATACTTAATCAGATTAATCAGAATACTAGATAAACACAGTTTAAGGCTTTAAATAGTAAACCATGACCTAAAACATACAAAGTAAGCTAAGATGAGACATAAAACCCAGTACGTAATCAGTGAATCGATACTTATACACGTGTGTATTCATGTAGCTTTAGTGATCCAGAAGTAGGAGTCTTTCTTCCGTTCATTCACTGGACTTGAGGTACGGATTCCCGTCCTTTCAGTATGGACATTCTTTCCTTATCAGGATTTCCCCGTATGCAGCCAACTGTTTTCCCCAGTATTTGTTTTATTGTTTTGAACTGCTTATGTTTAATTAGCATAATCTATAGCCATATACAAGCGTGACCAGTTTCACCTAGTTATGGAGGTACCATAACCATAACATTGGAGGCACCAATGTTATGACTTCCCCACGGCGGAGTGATTGCTCGTGGCGTCCCTTTCAGTTTTGGCCATATTATTATATCATGTGGGGCGTATGGGTGCATCCTAGTTACATGTTTTATTCAGTATTTCATGGTGAATGTGGTGTGTGCCTTGCATCCTTCACAAGGAGTTGATCCCTCCTACCCAGACCAGTATATTAATTAGAGGCATCCCCTCTAATCAGCATGATGAGGTCACCCCTCCAAGTATTCATGCACGTGACCTTTTCATGACCTATATGGGCTATGGTATATTTATGTTAAAACAGTTTTCATAAGATAAACATAAGGCTTTTCAAACTATAAAATCAGTTTTCTCAATACTTAACCAGTCTACTCAGAACTTAGTCTTCTGCTGTTATATGTTACATGCTTATCCTATTTCATGCTATATTGTATATCCGTGCACTGAGCGTTTTGCTCAGCCGTTACTTTCCTTTCCATGTCCCAAAACGGCAGGTACCCAAGACTCGAGCATTTGGAGGACATGCATAGGATGGAAGCTGCCATAGACTTCTTCTCCTGTTTCCTTCATATATTTATGCTTGTTTAGTCTTTCATTCAGTTCATTTACTTTCTTATGTTTTGGGCTTATGTTTGGGAACCGATGTTTGATTCCGGTTTTCCCTATGGTCATGTATGTTTTACTACATATTACCTTGCATGCTTTGATGACACGCCATAATTACGCGTGACATTCCATTTATCAAAATGGGGTGTTACACACTTTTTGCCTTGGTCAACGAAAGTCAACGTGCTCCAAAAATCACCAAACTTGCAGGACTTGGTTATGAGATGTAAATAAGCTTGTTTGAAGCTATTTTGGATCAAGTCTAGAGGTCTTGACCAATGAACCTAGCAAGACAGTTGTCTTACTATGCTTGATTTTTGGCAGATTAAGCACTATAAGCCAGTGGGCTTATAAGCTTATGAATAAGCAGCAAACAATAAGCACACACCAAGTAGGTATAAGGAACCATTTAAAAGCATAAAACAACACAAATCAGTCCAAGTGCATCAAAATCACATATCATGCATTTGCTGATCTACTTGACCAAAAGCTGAAATTCAATAAGCTATAAACTACACAATAAGCCACCAAACTCAAAAACCAGATATTGCAGAGTTATACACCCAACAAAACTATAAGCATGCCAAGTTTCAGACCTTAATTCATACAATCAAGCAAATCAAACCTACTGATGTGTTTGACTGAAAATTGTGTTCAAAACCTACCAACCTACGTTTTTTAGTTTTACTATGTTTAAGACTTAAACAATACTTAAAACATCTTTCATATCAACAAACAAACAACTACAAACCAAAAGGAACCAAGTTCCAAGGCCCTAAGGCCTTTGAACCAGCAGACACAAACAACCATTTATCAAACTTTTTTTTACTCAAATCTGATTTTAAACCCTACAATCAACAAGATCTAGGTGGCAATAGGTCTAATATATCCTATGAGACAGATTAGAACCAAATAAACATCAATCAAAACATCAAATCCATAAATCACATATTCATCAAATATTTGACAAAATATTAAAAAGGGATTTAGAGAACAAACCTCCAAGACTTACGATCTAAGCCTTGGATTCTTTGAGCTTAGGTGGTAGCTAAACAAGCACCAGCTTCTACTTTTGTACCTGCAAAATCACAAGAACAGAAACAAGCAAAATATCCAATGATTTTTTTACTTTTTCACAAACACTTCACAAATCCTTTTGAAAACTTCTCCAAAACGGATTTATGAACAGATAAACAATGGAACTCAGACTTGCTATGCTTAATACCAACTTTTAACATTAAAAAGGAATTATATTTTTTAAAAATACCAACTTTTATTTGACTAAAAAGGGATTACAAAATAGTAATAGCAAGCCTGGAACAAGGGGTTCTCCACATACTGGACCTACTTTTATAGGCAAATGCTTACAACCACTATTCATAAACCCTAATGAACTGAATTCCCTAAACTAGCCTTGCAGAATCTTCTAGGCTTGTTGCCAGCTTGCTTTGATGAATCAGGGACGTTCATTGAGTGCTTAGTGACCAAGGAATAACTCTAGACCATTGATTTTGCCATGTCATAATTCTCTACCATGTGTCGTCATGTGAGAGGTACTTGTGGGGTCTTTCTGGTAGTGGAAGTTAAGGTATTTGTTGTGGGATATGATTGAAGTGAGGTGAATCACACGTCAGATGAGTCAATTTCCTTTTCCCCTTTGTTTTCCACATTTTTAAACCTGGGCAAAAGGGTGTTCTTGGGTGGTAAAAATTGCTACAGTAAGTGTTACCCGCTTTTTTAGGGATTTAAACTTTGGGCTTTGGTAGTTTTGGTCCTTGGTTTTTGAAAAAGAGTGAATAGCAAGTTATTTCAGCCTTTAAAACGTATTCCTTTGTTAAATAAGTTTCTAAATTCACACATTGGCTACTAAACTTTATGATAAGGGTTTCAAAGGTTGTTTTTGCCAATTTTGAATATTTGAAGGACTGATCTTGGACATTCTTGATCTTCAAAGGTCTTCATTGTATCTTTGAATTCATGAGGGACCATTATTGACAATTTAGAATTGACGAGGGACTAAACTTGCCAATTCTTCAAAGTTGAAGGACCATTTTGTAATTTTGACAAACTTAAGGGACCAAACTTGTAATTATGAATATACAAGGGTTTTAAGTGTCATTTCTTCATAAATTGAGGATCAATCTTGTACATCTTCAAGTCTTCAAGGGTATCTTGGATAATTCCATAACTAGGGCCCGGTTCTTTGTACGGCTTCGTTTCTCGTGTCCGTTTTTCCTTGTTTCTTGTGATCTTTTGTCTTTTTTACGATATCCATACCTAAAACACACAAGTATACAAATACAAGCATATATATGGTATATTGATGACATTTTATGTATTTAAAGCACGAAAAGAACGATGAGATCATGTATAAAAGCCATCTCATCAACTACCGTCTGATATATTATTGCAATGTTCTCTTTAAGTACATAAGCAAGATAATTTCGAACCGTATTAATGGTTGCTTGAATGATTTGTTTTTTTGGTAAAAGGGACGACACCTCGGTAAAATGCATTACACAAAAAAACAGTTAAGTACAACAGATGAGGGTGAATCCCTCAACTCAGCCTGTTACATAGGCAAAACAAAAGCAAATAAAATTGCTACCACCCTACCACTAGATAAGACCGACATGACGGTTTTATCATGTAACATCCGGTAATTTTCCTGACTTGTTAAATGAGTATTTTGCCCTTTTACTTTTATTTAGTCAACTATGTGCTTGAA
Source organism: Glebionis coronaria (assembly GCA_025667525.1). Classification (NCBI taxonomy): domain Eukaryota; kingdom Viridiplantae; phylum Streptophyta; class Magnoliopsida; order Asterales; family Asteraceae; genus Glebionis; species Glebionis coronaria. The sequence goes on from CM046875.1 coordinate 293,115,186, forward strand.
CTGTGTTTGAAGCGAGAAGTTATCTCGCGTTTTCTAAAAAATTGTCTGACGACGTGTAATAACTTGACATCATGCTCAGTCATCGTTCTGGAAATATTATGTGAATTTGACCTAATTTTTGTAATGGTCAATGAATTGACGATAATTCATGAGATTATTCGTAACTGTGAATTACGTGCTTAACTGTTTAGTTTTAACTGCGTAATCGTTCTTTATGTAATCTCAGTGTTTATTAGCTGCTGTATATGTTTCTATGTACGTATTTTTAGATTTTTGCCATTTGTGGTAATGAATCGTATTTTTTGTGAATAATTAATTTACGTAACATATTTTCCTATTTTACGTTGTTTTTACGTTTAACTGTCGCTAATATTCATAACACGCCTTAAAAATAATAAAAAAAAAATCATTTTTCATCGAAAAAGTCTAAAATTAATATATTTCGTCAAATTTTAAGTTTTATGCATTTTTAAACCTAATTGTATACTTTTTGATAATTACCTAAAACTAAGTAACCTTTTTTTAACTTAAACCTTTTAACTAATTACCATTAGTAAAATTTTCAAATTTTTACCCTTATGGGACCCCCCAAAACTGGCCACACACACTACACATCGCATGTCTTTGGTTAAAATCTTGGTTTTGCTTAACATAAGGTCACTATCATCTTACCTCACCATGTTTTTAACTTACTACTAATCTAACTTTACACTCATTATTTTCACTAGAATAAAACACACATATCTCTCTCTTGCTCTCTCTCTCTATCCGTGGCACAAAAACAAAACACCAAAACCTCCATTTTTTTCTTGAAGCTTCAATTTAAGAATTTATCACTAATCGAACATAACCTAGGGTTTATACAAGCATAAAGAAGAATGAGTTTTCTTGGTTTGGTTGGTTGAGTTGATTTGGTATAGATTTTGAAGAAGTTGATTTCTTGTTGTTATTTAGTTTATTAGTGTGTAGATCGGGTTATTGTGAGTTCATACATACGCTAATCAAGGTTATTTATTAAACCTTTTTTAGTTCATTCATTTTCATGTGCATGCATGTTACTTAAAATATGTTTCTTGAAAATATAAAGATAAAAATTATTTTTGTTTATGATAAACTTTTAGATCTATGAAATCTATGAATGGATCTAATAGATCCATGTATTTTAAACCTAATTTGAAGATTTTACAAAATATATGTAAGTATATTTACATCTATGAACTCGAAGATATTTTAACTATATTATCTATGTTTATGAAGATTTGAGTAAAACTAATAGAATTACTACTAGTGGTTTTATTTGAAAATGGTCGAAAATGATTTTTACAAAAATATACTATTCTGTCCGAGATTTATACAAGGCATAAAGGGTTATAAAAATTGTTTTAATACTAGATTAGTTCAATATTATGAAATATAAGTTAATACCTTCGTTTTGATATATTATACGCTAAAATCGGAGTTGAAATAAGCAAGATATGGTATTTTGAAATTTGTTGTCAGAAATCTTAATTTTTGAGGAAAACACTATAATTAACTTGCTGTCTAGATTTTTAAAACGGATGAAATAATGTTTTCGAGTTAAACCGAGCTATTTTAAGTGTCGAAATGAGTACTAAATATTTTATGTGGTTAACTGAAGTGTTTTAAAAAGGGTAAAAGCGCGAAATGGAGTTACTTGAATTGTTGATGAAATTGGACGTTGGAAAGTGGAACTTGGATTTTCGGGAATTAAATTGTTGGTTGATTTTGGTTGAGAAAATGTTGAAATTAGGGTATTTAGGTCGAGATTTGAGTATTTACTAAAAATGGCAAGTTTTGAAATGACCCCGAAAGGCTGTCGAATTTTCTATAGAAATTGTGTCGAGAAATTTACTAAATTAAATTTGGGTAAATTAAAATTTACGCCTAAAGGCTGTCGAAATTCCGTCAAGTCAAAAATAAATATTTTTGCCTAAGTATGCTATAATACTTATAACGATATAATTTCAATAAGTCATGATTTAACTATGAAACAATGCATATGATCGATAAGTAACATACGTGACGAACTTATGTGGTATATTTGCTAGCGCTAAAACTATAGTATTATATATAGGTTGTTGCTAGAGGTGCTCACTGTTATTTGACCATACTTGTGTGGTTTAATTAATTGTTTAAGGTGAGTTTATAGTTCCCTATTAAATTGCTTTCTATGTTTAATGTTTTGGGATTTGATAAATGCTTACTTGCCTCCGGACGCAATAAATCTGTTTTCTAAGAACGCTCTGTGAGCATTGTTTATGATATAGCTTAAGTTGCTTTAGCCATAGTTCCCACTATCATGAATCGTTAATTACTCTGCTGGAGTAAGCTCTTGTGTTATGGATAGATCTATTAAGGTTTGACAACCTCCACTCGGGCATTCTGACATAGGACGAGTGTATATCATTTGTGTGAACTGAGTTATCTTAGCTAGATACTCTATTAGGACAATTTACATGTGCAACTATTGCATGTACTAGATCATTAGTCTCGATGTCATGAGCTTAGCTGTCATAAATATTATGAACACCCAATTTATCCTACACTTGGCACTATATCTCCCAGAGTTGCATGTGTACATGAAATGAACTTTTGTGGTCCAACTTGATATGATTTGATTTGAAACATATATTCTCACAAACTTTATGTTGACCCATTTTAGCATTTACCTCAGGTAATTGATGATGATGTGTATCTGCTGTATGAAGTACTTGGAGTCCGTATGTATTTCATGGCTATCTTCGGATATTTATCTATTTATGTTTTTGAACTATTATCTCGTCGTTGTCTAAATCGAGACCTTTGAACTTTATTGTTTTAATTCAATTCAACGAGGTATTTTTGTAAAACGTCTCATTTAGAGTCGTTCTCTTGTACCTTGAACTACGATACAACGACGTAACAGCCCTCGAGCATTATCGCTTCCGCATACCACATTTTGGGGTGTTACAAAGTTGGTATCAGAGACTTGGTTATTGAGAATTAGGTTTCCTTCTTAGGCCTAGACTATAACCGATGTGTTATACGTGTTTATACTCGGTGTACTACGGAATGTACTATGTAAGATAATATTATATGTAATATGTAATATATATTATGTAATACGTAATATGTATTATATACATATGTATTTCGCTTGATTTACTTGCTTTAATTTCCATACATGTTTATTTCATGCATACCCTACAACCATTCGCGCTGTTATCTTACATTTGGTTGTTTCAGGTTATGTCGTCGTTTACTTTTACTTCCCAGTCCGACTCTACTGATTGGAAAAGGAAGAAGAGGAGATTGAGTTGATATGAGGATTGACTGCACCAGAAGAGGAGCCGGAAGTTGACCTGAAGGAGTATGATTCTAACGAGGAACCAGAGGAAGATGACGAGATTGAGCCTGCTGAGTTTTCGGATACTTCTGATGTTGTTGAGGGGATGCCACCTTGATGGAAATACGTTTTACATATTTAGGAAGATTCAGTCACTCTGACAATATATTAAGTAGTAGCTCGTAGTCTAGTTACTTTACATTAATTAAACAAGGAAAAGCCTGGTCCATGTCATATATGGTCGGCCCAACTTGTAAGCCCAAGCCAATCTCATGGGCTTGGTATATAAACCCTCTTCTTAATTGGAGAGGGTGTGGTTCACATTGTTTTTTCACATAGTAAAGTGTGTTTGACACAACTTTCTCTCTCTAAGTATGTGTGTGTTCTCACCATCTTTCTATCTCTTTCTCTCTCTAGAATATAAGCAAGATTTACATAATCCTACAAATGATATCAAGAGCCATGTGATGATTGTATTGTTTTTGTGTTTTTTATGGTTTAATCTTGATACAAATCATCTACATAGTTGTGGTAGAGATTCGGTATATTTACTTTGGCTAAAAACACAAAAAGTTTGGGTGTTTGGATCTTTTTTGGCTTAAAATCTCGTATTGGGTGAGTTTTATCCGAGAAAAGTGGAAGTCGGAATATTTTTTATTATTGCGAAATCTCAACTTTTGCAATATGTAAGGGTTTTTATATTGCGAAGTGTGAATTGTGATATTGCGAAGTGTGAATTGTGATATTGCGAAGAGTGAATTGTAATATTGCGAAGAGTGAATTGTGATATTGCGAAGAGTGACTTGTGATATTGCGAAGTTTGCATTGGTTCAGTATTGTGAAGATTGGTCTTTTGAGAATTATTGCGAAGATTCACTTTTCTAGTATTGCGAAGTTATATTTGTCCAGTATTGTGAAGTCTGGCTTTTGAAGTATTGCGAAGAGTGTGCTTTTCAACATTTTGAAGTTTGTAATACTTCAACATTGCGAAGTTTAGTTTTTGATATTCCGAAGTTCAAAAATCCAATATTCCGAAGATCACTTGCAGAATTATTCCGAAAATAATTTGAAAAAAAATAAATTATTCCGTAAAAAATTATCGAACTGGATTCGTGAGTTTTTGTTTGCATTGGAATTTTTTGGTTTATCGAGAACATACTTTAGGGGATTTAAACATTGTTTCTCAACTTCTACACACAATAACAAACACATTTACTTTCTCTCATTGTTCGATCAACCTTTTATAAATCTTAACTTATCGAAATGGTGTTTACTTCACTTACGGATAAGTCCATCCTCTCGGGTACAAATATTTGTCCACCAATGTTGGTGAAGACTATGTACGGGGATTGGGCTTCCCGAATGGAACTTTATATGTTGAATAAAGAGAACGGACATCTAATTTCGGCATCAGTGCTCAATGGACCATTGGTATATGGTATTGTGACGGAATGTGCAGTTACTTGTCCTCGCACAACGGGTGAATAAACTGGAGATGCTAAGATTCAAGATAAGTGTGATAAACAAGCTATAAACATCATTCTCCAAGCCCTTCCTCCTGATGTCTACAAACTCGTCAGTAAACATAAAGTTGCCAAAGAGTTATGGGATAGAATTCGTGTTCTAATGCAAGGCACCTCGTTAACTAAACAAGAACGAGAGTGTAAGCTATATTATACGTTTGGTAAGTCTTCCTATGTCCCCGGGGAGACTCTCAATGATTACTATTTGAGATTCACTCTATTGATGAATGAGCTCAACATCTATGGCCTGGCAATTCCTACGTTTCAATTAAACACCAAGTATTTGAACACTCTTCCTTCCGAATGGAGCAAGTACGTGACGGCTGTTAAATTGGCTAAGGATTTGCATCAAACCAACGTGGATCAACTTAAAGCTTTTCTTCAACAACATGAATGCCACGTAATCGAGGCTAGGTTGTCAACACCTCAAGTTCATGATCCGCTTTCAATGATTGCTACTCATCAAATGACTACTCCAAACTTGGCATATTCTTATCAACAACCATCATACTTGCAGCAACCACCACACACCTATCAGCAACCACATCAATCATTTTATCAACTATCAATGATGCCATAGCAAGCATTTCAACAAAGTGTTCTTCAACAGCCTTATCCACAACAACCAACACATCAAGCATCACCATCACAAGCTATCACTTCTCCAATGGGCTATACTCCTCATCAAGGATATTTTCCAATTGAAGCACCACAAGCACAAGCCTTCTACTCCAATGAACTTCCACCAATTCAAGCACCAGTCTTTACTCCAAATGATACGCCAACAGATGTTTTAGACCATCTCACTGCCTACTTGTCAAAACTTGTTGCTACTAGAGGTTTCCACCAACAAACAATCAGCTCCGCATTTCTTCAAATCCTCAACAACAAACCACTATTCAAGATGGTCAAGTGACGGTTCAATCCATTCAGGGAAGGTAAAATTCATATTGACCCAATACAAGGACCATGAACGCTCAAGCTGTGAATTCTCAAGCTAGTGGAAGTGGAAGCCCTATTGGTCCTCAAAAGGTTGTAACTTGCTACAATTGTCGAGGACAAGGTCATATGGCTAGGGAATGCACTCAGCCAAAAAGGAGAAGGGATGCAACGTGGTTTCGGGAGAAGATGTACTTGGTCGATGCTCAATGTAAGGGAAAGATTTTAGACTTAGAGGAATTAGCATTTCTTGCAGACCCAGGGGCAGCAGATAATGAAGGCATTGCAGTCGTCTCTACATCTAATGCAACATATCAAGCTGATGTTCTTGATGCATATGATTTGGATTGTGATGACATTCACTCTACCCAAGCTGCACTCGTTGCTAATCTCTCTCACTACGGTTCTGATGTCGTCAGTGAGGTACCAACCACAACTAATATTGTTCATGATAATCCACATCAAATTGAGCATGAAAATGACAACTTCGAACAACATTTGGGAACTAGTAACTCAAATTATGTGGTATCCAATCCAACACATTTGAGTGAACCTCAACCAAATGCTACGACGGATATGGAATCTTATGATCAACATGATTTGGTAATGGTGCCTAAACATATTATTGATAACATGAATGTGGCCGTCCAACAAACCTTAGATTTGAATGCCAATCTAACCGCTGAGCTTGCGCTGTATAAGGAAAATGTCAAAACTTTTGAAATGGTTCTCAAGCAGAGAAAATAACTTATTCTGAATTCGACCCATTTTGTTTTGAAAGGATAGAACGCTTAAATGAAATAGATTCATTAAGAGCTAATCTTTCCAATGAATCAAAAGAAAAATAGTCGGTTGTAAATGATTTTCAAAATATTAAAACAGATTTCGAAACTCTTGAGTCTAAAAAGTTTGAATTGGAAATTAATGCTACCAAACTTCTTAAACTCAAGGAACAACAGCTTTTAAAACAATACGCTTCCACAGAAAAGGTTCACCTCTTAACCAAGTGATTTAAGGAACTAGAACTCAAGCGTCTTCAAGATTTACCACCTAATCCAGGTTATGCAAAACAAGCTTAGGAATATATTCCTTGTCTTTATGATGTGACCCTAATTGGCAAATCGAAAGAAGCACCTTATGTTCGTGATAATGAGGAGACAATGTCACTTGCGGAAGAAACTCGATCCAAAATTCTTTTAACATTCCATAAGCTTGATTATGTTAAGCATAATAAAGATCAATTTGATAAAAAGACGCGTTTTCGACTACAAAAGGAATTAACTCATTATCAGCTTGTGTGCCCTAAAGTTTGTCAAATGAAAACCTTTCTAGTACGTCTCCTAGACTTGTCTAAAAGGATTTAACGAAGTTAATTCCACAGGTAAGTAAGGTGTCTAATAGCTTAAATGCGTTGCACCAACACTTTGCCGATTTCGACAAGGTCATTAAGGAACGTATGACGGATTCAGCCATAACGGAAGGTGAATGGAATTTTAAACACACAAGAGCTGCGTTTCGAGACGAAATTGTTCCCTTTGTAGACAATATTAAAGCATGTTTTAGCAATATTGATCAAGATTTGGTTTTGGAATTAGATGAATTTAAACGTGTTTTCACTGAAATGGATGATGCTTATGAAAACGGTTTAGTTGAAATAGAACGAATTTTACGCCAAAATGATCAGCTTCTGAAGCAAGTGATGTCGCATGATATTGTTTTCATCTGTGTGAATAATAGTGTTGATAATTATTCTATTGTGCATAATGTTGAATCTGTGGATAATGTGGTAGATAGTACTTGTCACAAATCTGACGCTGAATTTTTAAAGCTTCAAGATTCTTATTCTTCGCTCTTAAAACGTTTTGATGAGATTAAAAAACATTGTATTTCGCTTGAATGTAAACAACAATTTATTCAAGAGCTTTTTGAAACGTCATTCGAAGGTGTTAATATAGATGATTCAAATTTTAAAAAGAATTTTCGATTGAATTTACAATCAAAGCAACGTCAGCCAAGTGACAAGGTTGCTAAATCATTGCCAATAGACATAGAGAAATCTAAGGAGATTAACAGTGTGAACGTACTTGAGGCTGCTGATAATTTTAAACTTGATTTAGATAATCGAGTTTCCAAGATTTTGTCCAAAGTTGATAACTTAAAACAGAAAAATACACAACTTTTCGATTCAGTAAAGCCCACATGTGCTAATACCACTGTACAGAATCAATCATTGATTGAACGATTGAATCAAAAGTCGGTGGAAATATCTGATTTGAGGGAACAAATTTGTGATAAAAATTTGGCTTTGGCTGAGTAAAAGGACACACTTCGTACCCTAAAAGGTAAGAATTTATGGATAATGCAACCACCATCTCAGCATCGTCCTTTAGTGCAATCAAAAGGAACCTCATAACCGTCACACTACTTAACAAGGGCCCTAGGACTAAACCTGTAGGATATTGTAAATCTTGCTTATGTTTAGAGAGAGAGAGAGAGAGATAGAAAGATAGATGATTTCACACACACTCTAGAGAGAGAAAGAGATTAACTATCTGTAAAAAATGAATGAAACCACACCCTCTCCAACTAAGGAGAGGGTTTATATACCCAAGCCCATGAGATGGGCTTGGGCTTACAATGGACCGTCGACCTACACATGTTGAAGGCTTGGCTTGGCCTTGTTTGCTTAATATTAAGTTAACTAAACTACGAGCTACCACTTAGACTATTGTTGGAGTGACCGATCCTTTCTAATACGTAAAACGTATTTCCAACAATCTCCCCCTAAGGGAGGTCACTCTAAACAAGGGCGTTACCCAAGTTACAATAATAAAATAAACCTAGCATACTATGCTTGTCTTGAGCTCGTAGTCTTCGTCTTTCTTTTCTTTTTCTTTTCTGGTGAATATACTGATGTGATCTTTGATATCAATCTTTAGCGTTAATCTTGTGCATCCATCACTTGTAATTTTCGCCTCCTCGTGACCGCATGTCCCACATACTTATACCTTCGTAATTCTTGAAAGCTTCAGAGTTCGATACAGCAGAAGGCCTGACTTTTAGGCTTTCTAGAATTAGATGAAGTATTAAGTGCATAAAGTATAAGCATACGGGGACGACTTCTTCTCGGATTCCGCAACGCCACCGTCTTTAAATGCCGCAACATAAGTAGACACGGACAAAATGGCTTTGAACATTTCATTCTAATTCGGTAGCATTTTACCTCTGGTCGGTGAAGACCGTTGGACGATATAAAATATCGTACTTGTGGCAGGTAGATTTAATTAAGAATCTCCTTGACAAGATTTCGCGGGTAAACCCGTTCTCTTTAATCAACCGTCCAAAGCTGACTACGAACGTAAAGAGTGAATCATTTGGATAAAGTTATCCGCATGATTGAAGCCGTCAATTCCGATTCCTGGAACAAGTTTGATTCATTAAAGAATCGCACCATCGTTGCTTTCCAGTTGTCACGAGCTTGATTCATATTGAATCTTGCAAGTTACCTACCAAGTGCTGTTTGAGGTTAACACTAGAAGGATTTCCACTCATCACTGTGAACACTAAGGTATCACTCTAAGTGTTCTGGCAAGATCACTGAGATATTGCGTAGAAGCCTGGAACGTGTTTAAATTCAATTAAGAATTAAACAACTGTTGCTTTCCAGTTATCACAAGTTTGATTCATAAAGAATCGCACAAGTCACCTACCATGAGCTTTTGAATGTTCGCTCAAGAAGTATTTCCATCTTCATTGTAAATACTTTCGTATTACTCGGATGTTCAGGAAAGATCATGAAGATCTTGCGTAGGACTCTTAAGATCTTTCTTAATTTTCACAGTGTGTGAAGAAGCAAGGAAATATGGAAGTGTGTCCTAATGAGTTATTTTATGATCTCAAATGGCTCTAGACTCGATCGTGCAATTTGGATTTAAGTGATCGGAGGCTGGAGAGGAGTGCCACCATTTCAATACCAATTTATTCAGAGTGAATAAATCAATAGATAATGCGTTGTCTCCGTGTGATTAAAACAAATACCTTTTAAGAGATATCTGAGTTAGCTGGGATGGGTTGTGCATTGCATCACTAGGTCTATGATGTCTATCTTCAATATCGAGCATCATTAAAAATGATCTCAATAGCATATGTGTTGACCCGGTTTCTGCCTAAGGTTGTAAGGAGGGCTTCTTTCTTTAGACCCTTTATCTTTACAATTCTTTTTCATTCTTCAACCCCTTCAATGCTTACCAATACGTCATAACTAGCACCTTGTTGTGATTGTTCCAGTGCTAACTTAAGTACTTGGTCGGCATTCAGCTACATTCACAATCTTTTCTCCAACTTTCCTAAGGACTACTATTTCTAGCTATGGAATGTCCTTGGGAAATTCCTCCGGTTCTAGAAGAATCATACGACTTAACCTATCCTACCATCCTTATGTCACCACAATCTTCATCGTCGTGAAATAAATGGGTTGTGGGTAAGTATAAATCACCATGAAATCCATTTTTGATGTGCAAATCCGTTTTTCTCCCCCTTAACATATGCCACGATATTCGAAAACATTTCGCACATGTCGGGATGAGCTATCACATTAAGTCAAACCATTTGTGATAATTTCCCATATTAAATCATACTTTCTCCCCATATTAAAAATATTTAACCTAATAGACATTTTTAATATCAATTGATTTAATGTAGTTTTAACAAAGCTTTTGGGAAGAAAAATGCAAGTCCAATTTATCTTCATGATACCAAATGTATGAGATATGATACAGATTTGTAAAACAATCACATATTCACCATATTAAAAAGAATTGACAAGGTTAGACCTGATTGATGAGAACATCATATGATAGGATCAAATGGTTCTGTATACAAATGTTGGTCGCCTCGTCACGTCTGAAGTCATCTCTTGACACCACATGTACGATTGGTATTGTTGTCTTGACACCAGCTTGTGAACTTGGCACGTTCGGTATCGAAGATTCTGAATGCTTGACAATTTCACCCCCTCAATTGTTGACCCGCGTTCTATTGAAAGAGCTGTAGTCGTCGTTTGAGTAGTCGCATCGTCAAGTATGTAGATACCAAATGTAGATAGCTATGGTTGTAGAGATGATAACTTCTTAAAAACAAGACTTCTCTTGTTTTAACAAATAAATGCACTGATGCGTACATAGATTTGTGTTAGATCAACTTATAAAGTAAAATTGATCCCTTACAAGGTTTTAAAGTAAACCTTGCCCGAGAAAATTAATTCCCGTTGAGAGCCAAAGCTTTCATAAGAAATACTTGACTTTAATATGAAATGCGGGTTGCAGTCTGAAATAACTACAAGCCATAAGGGCATGTTTTATGAAATATTTACAACTTCTGTACGAACTCTATTTATGGCGCCGTGTCAATATTAATCAACATTTCTAAGGCCGGAATATTATCGTACCAAAAGACATGCCTTTGAAAAATAAAGTAAAAATATTTTTGGATTTTTCTAAATTTTCCAATTTTTATTGTTTTTATATGGTTTTATATTTTTGTATTTTGCTTTTGAGGATAAAAATATAAAAAATATATACAGATGATCACCAAGTATACAGAGAATAGTTTACCACCACTATTCTTTCGCTTCATCTGCCAATTCCTTAAGAGTCTCAGGCGAGAAGGTTCTCATTCCTAACTTGTCGGTCAAAAATTCAATTCGAGCGCGATCTAAAGCCTTTGTGAAAATATCCGCCAATTGATACTCAGATCGGACAAAGTAAAGCTCGATCACTCCATTTTCCACTTGCTCCTTGATGAAGTGGTGGCGAATGTCAATATGCTTCGACCGGGAAAATTGAACATTGTTGCAGCATAAGGCAATTGCACTCTTGTTGTCACAGTACATCAGAATTTTGTTGAAACCTAGACCATAGTCGGTTAATTGCGATCTCATCCAAAGAATTTGAGCACAACAACCGGACATAGCTATGTATTCTGCTTCCGTACTTGAAATTTGCAGCGCTTTTCTGCCTTTTAGATGCCCAACAGATTAGTCGATCTCCTAGTAGTTGCAAAGTTCTACTCGTGCTACGCCTTGTATCTTGACAACCCGTGTGATCCGCATCTGCATATGCCATTAGTGCAATTGAAGAGTCCTTCGAATACCAAAGTCCCCGATTAAAGGTTCCTTTAAGATATCGAAAGATCCATTTCACAGTAGCCAAGTGTAACTTAGTAGGCCGAGTTTGATACCGAGCACACATACATATAGAAAACTGAAGATCAGGTCGACTGGCTGTGATATACAGAAGGGTACCGATCATTCCATGATAAAGTGTCGGATCAACGGCAATCCCATGTGTATCTGCATCTAGCTTAGTTCGTTCCACCATTGGGGTATCCACAGGGTCGCAGGATTCCATCTTATATTTCTTAAGCGATTCAAGGGCATACTTGGATTGATTAATAAAGATGCCTCTGGGACTCTGAGATATCTGAAGACCTAAGAAGAATGATACCTTGCCCATCATTGACATCTAGAACTTGGAAGATATGAGTTTCCCAAACTCGTCGGATAAGGTTTTGGTCGAGGCAGCAAATATAATATCATCAACATATATTTGTACCATAATATATCTTTACCTCGTTTCTGAATAAACAGCGTGGTATCCACCTTGCCATTAGCGAAGCCTTGCGTGATGAGGAATTGTGACAATAGATCATACCATTCGCGTGGAGCTTGCTTCAACCCATAGAGAGCCTTCTTAAGCTTATACATGTGGTTAGGATATTTAGGATTCACAAAACCATCCGGCTGTTGAACATAGACCTCTTCCTTGATTTCACCATTGAGAAATGCCGTCTTCACATCCATATGAGAGATGATCATTTTCATGTGGGCTGCATAAGCAAGGAATAGTCTAATAGCTTCCAAACGGGCAACATGTGCAAAGGATTCCATAAAGTCAATGCCCAATAATTGCTTGTATCCACGAGCTACTAGTCGAGCATTGTTCTTCAGTATGCTGCCTAACTCATCGAGTTTCACCTTATAAACCCATTTCAAAGTGAGTAATTGCACTTGATCCGGGCATGGGACAAGTTCCCATACTTCAAGACGTATAAATTCATTAAGTTCTTCTTGCATAACTTCTATCCAACATGATTGAGTAAAAGCTTCTTGCCATGTCTTAGGTTCAACTTCAGTGAGAAAAGCATCAAAATGACAAAACATTGCATTTTCTTGTAACTGACTTCGTGTAGGGTCACCAATGATAAAATCTATAGGATGATCCTTTGTCCACTTGCTGTCATGTTCACGAATCCATGGATTGGAGCAGACCGTATTAGGAGCTTCCTCTGAGGTGGACGACCCAGCTTGAATATGGTCGGGAATTGGTACACCAAAGAATGGAAGTTCACGCATTTGAGCGAATTCCAAATCGTGATCATCATCATCCTCTTCATCATCAATAGGCATGACATGAGTAGTTGAAACATGTGTTGGTTGAGAATTACTTGTTGAAGGTATATCTTGACCAATTGTAGGTGTAGACGTATCTGATTGTGCTTCGGTTGCGAGAGGGACAACTTCGGTTACCAGAGCTATTACCTCAGGTTCTGGAGCAACAATACTTAGAGGAGTAAAGAATTCATCAAAGAACGGTTGAAACAACGTATCCCATTCATTCCTAGAAGGTGGTATAAATGCTGATGAAGTAGGGTTATTTGGGAGAAGACCAGAGCTAATGTTACTGGGTCCCATTTCATGAAGTGCGGGTTCAGAGCTGCTTTGCTCAGAAGCCATTGCTGTCAGCTCATCAAAATCAACATTCATAGTTTCGAGGATCTTACGAGAATTACAGTTGTAGATTCGGTATGCCTTCTTTGCGGGTGCGTAACCAATGAAAATACCAATATCAGCCTTTGGTTGAAGTTTTCCCAAATTGTCACCATCACTATTAAACCAAATACATGAAGATATGATAAATCTGGTACTTTTCGATGGAGAAGCTCATAAGGTGTTTTACCATGGCGTTTACGAATTAGTGACCGGTTTCGGGTGTACACTGTTGTAGATACTGCTTCTGCCCATAAGAACAATGGAGCCTTTGAGTAAATTAACATCGTTCGAGTAGCTTCCATAAGTGTGTGATTTCACCTTTCAACGACACCGTTTTGTTGTGGAGTGCGAGCAACAGATGTTTCATGAGAAATGCCAAATTCTTCATAGTAATCACACAAGATTTGATTCACAAATTCAGTTCCATTATCTGTATGAATGCGTCAGACAGTAGTTTTGAGACACACTTGAATCATCTTGAGAAATCCGATGATGAATTTAGGTGCCTCATTTTTTGTTGTAAGAAATTTCACCCATGTAAACCGAGAGTAATCATCGACAATAACGAGGATGTACCTTGTTCGAAATACGTTTTTACATATTTAGGAAGATTCAGTCACTCTGACAATATATTAAGTACTAGCTCGTAGTCTAGATATATTTATATTAATTAACAAAGAAAGGCCTAGTCCATGGAATGTATGGACAACCCAATATGTAAGCCCAAGCCCATCTTATGGGCTTGGTATATAAACCCTCTCCTTAGATGGAGAGGGTGTGGTTCACTTTACTTTTCACATAGTAAGAAGGTGTTTTCTCTTTCACTTTCTCTCTCTAAGTGTGTGTGTTCTCACCATCTCTCTATCTCTTTCTCTCTCTAAAACATAAGCAAGATTTACAATATCTCACAATTGGCATCAGAGCCGACGGTTCGATCCTTGGATCGTTTGTGTTTATTGTTATTGATTTGGTGGTTTCTTACATTTTTTTGTCCCGATCTAATTTTTTTGTCTCGAGTCTGTCATTTATTTGTCACGATGGTTGTGTTTTCTATCACTAGAGTTCTTGTCCAAACATTCATATCACTAGTTTTTTATTTTTCCAATTTGTCACATATGGTATAACAGTCTCAATTTCTGGCATCACAGTTTCAATGTTCCTAGTTTCATTTTTCGAGATCTGACCACTATTTCTGTTTTCACTTTTCGAGATCTGACCACTTTTTCTGTCTTTATTTTTGAGATCTGGAATTTTCGATATTTGAGATATTCAAGATCTGGCATCGTCTAGATCTGGGAGTTTCTAAGATCTGTCATAAGATTAATTTCCGGGTTTCTTTGTTTTTTAAAATGAAGTTTTGAACTCAGAAAAAGACTGATCCTGAAAAGAAAAAAAAAACGGAAAAAATGTACCATCTTTGCAAATCTTGCACTTCATGGGTTGCGGAATCTAATACATCAGACTGTTGCGGAATTATGTACCTCATGGTTGCGGAATCATGTCCTTGGCGTGGTTGCGGAATCATGTCCTTAGCGTGGTTGCGGAATCATGTCCTTGGCATGGTTGCGGAATCATGTCCTTGGCATGGTTACGAAATGATGGATATGTTTCAAAAATTATAATACACCAAGACTCGATCTAGCATTATTTCATGTTGATGACGTGGTTGCCAATGTAAAAACATACCGTGACCTATTCCCAACACAACAGCCAACATCATCACCACTCAATCAACACCGACTCGATCTATATCCCTCCGTCTCTTATCCTAACTAGACTCGAACCAAAACATATAAAACAAAATAAAGATCTCAGTTTATTCTAATTTCGTGTGATACATCAATATCATAGATCTTTTTAGATCTTAACACGAAAAAGAACTCATCATCGATCTGTGTTGATTTTCGAAGATAACAAAAGAATAATAATAGCATGTTATACTCTTTTCGACGTTTCGATTAATATCCAGAAAACGCCATGCATCATATATCTTTGTTGAAGTTTAATACTTCTTGATTAATTTTTGAAATGGGACCCAGTAACATTAGCTCTGGTCTTGTCCCAAATAACCCCACTTCATCATCATTTATACCACCCACTAGAAATGAATGGGATACGTTGTTTCAACCGTTCTTTGATGAAGTTTTTACTCCTCCAAGTATTGTTGCTACAGAACACGAGGTAATAGCTCTGGTAACCGAAGTTGTCGCTCTAGCAACGGTTGCACAATCAGATATGTCTGCACCTACAATTTGTCAAGATATACCTTCAACGAGTAATTCTCAACCAACACACGTCTCAACTACCCATGTCATGCCTATTGATGATGAAGAGGATGATGATGATCACGATATGGAATTCGCTCAAATGCGTGAACTTCTATTCTTTGGTGTACCAATTCTCAACCATAATCAAGCCGGGTCGTCCACCTCAGAGGAAGCTCCTACTACGGTCTACTCAAATCCACGGATTTGTGAACATGACAGCAAGTGGAAAAAGGATCATCCTTTAGATTCTATTATTGGTGACCCTAATCGTCCAGTATCCACACGAAGTCAATTACAAGAAAGTGCAATGTTTTGTCATTTTGATGCTTTTCTCACTGAAGTTGAACCTAAGACATGGCAAGAAGCTTTTACTCAATCCTGTTGGATAGAAGCTATGCGAGAAGAACTAGATGAATTTATACGTCTTGATGTATGGGAACTTGTCCCATGCCCAGATAAAGTACAGTTACTCACTTTGAAATGGGTTTACAAGGTGAAACTCGACAAGTTAGGCGGAATATTGAAGAACAAAGCTCGACTAGTAGCTCGTGGATACAAGCAATTATTGGGCATCGACTTTATAGAATCCTTTGAACCTGTTTCCCGTTTGGAAGCTATTAGTATATTCCTTGCTTATGCAGCCCACATGAATATGATCGTCTATCAGATGGATGTGAAGACGACATTTCTTAATGGTGAAATCAAGGAAGAGGTCTATGTTCAACAGCCGGATGGTTTTGTGAATCCCAAATATCCTAATCACGTGTACAAGCTTAAGAAGGCTCTTTATGGGTTGAAGCAAGCTCCACGCGCGTGGTATGATCTATTGTCACAATTCCTCATCACGCAAGGCTTCGCTAAAGTCAAGGTGGATCCCACGCTGTTCATTTAGAAACGAGGTAAAGATATGATTATGGTACAAATATATGTTGATGATATTATATTTGCAGCCTCGACCCAAACCTTATCCGATGAGTTTGGGACACTTATGTCTTCCAAGTTTAAGATGTCAATGATGGGCAAGGTATCATTCTTATTAGGTCTTCAGATATCTCAGAGTCCCAGAGGCATCTTTATCAATCAATCCAAGTATGCCCTTGAATCTATTAAGAAATATAAGATGGAATCTTGTGACCCCGTGGATACTCCAATGATGGAACAAACCAAGCTTGATGTAGATCCACATGGAGTTGCCGTTGATCCGACACTTTATCGTGGAATGATTGGGGTACCCTTCTGTATATCGCAGCCAGTTGACCTGATCTTCAGTTCGCTATATGTATGTGTGCTCGGTATCAAACTCGGCCTACTGAGTTACACTTAGCTACTGTTAAACGAATCTTTCGGTATCTTAAAGGAACCAGTAATCGGGGACTTTGGTACTCGAAGGACTCTTCGATTGCACTAATGGAATATGCAGATTCGGATCACGCGGGTTGTCAAGATACAAGGAGTAGCACGAGTGGAACTTTGCAACTACTAGAAGATCGACTAATCAGTTGGGCATCGAAAAGGCAGAAAAGCGCTGCAATTTAAAGTACAGAAGCAGAATACATAGATATATCCGGTTGCTGTGCTCAAATTCTTTGGATGAGATCGCAATTAACCAACTATGGTCTAGGTTTCAACAAAATTCCGATGTACTGCGACAAAAAGAGTGCAATTTCCTTATGCTGCAACAACGTTCAATTCTCCCGGTCGAAGCACATTGACATTCGCTACAACTTCATTAAGGAGCAAGTGGAAAATGGAGTGATCGAGCTTTACTTTGTCCGATTTGAGTATCAATTGGCGGATATTTTCACGAAGGCTTTAGATCGCGATCGAATTGATTTTTTGGCCGACAAGCTAGGAATGAGAACTTTCTCGCCTGAGACTCTAAAGGAATTGGCAGATGAAGCGAAAGAATAGTGGTGGTAAACTATTCTCCGTATCCTTGGTGATCATATGTATATATTGTTTATATTTTTATCCACAAATGCAAAATACAAAAATATAAAACCATATAAAAACCATAAAAATTGAAAAATTTAGAAAAATACAAAAATATTTTTACTTTATTTTTCAAAGGGATGTCTTTTGGTACGATAATATTTACGGCCTTAGAAATGTTGATTAATATCGAAACGACGCCATAAATAGAGTTGGTACAAAAGTTCTAAATATTTCATAAAACATGCCTATTTGGCTTGTAGTTATTTCTGACTGCAACCCGGTTCTCACATTAAAGTCAAGTATTTCTTATGAAAGCTTTGGCATACAA
Organism: Glebionis coronaria; assembly: GCA_025667525.1. Classification (NCBI taxonomy): domain Eukaryota; kingdom Viridiplantae; phylum Streptophyta; class Magnoliopsida; order Asterales; family Asteraceae; genus Glebionis; species Glebionis coronaria. The sequence goes on from CM046875.1 coordinate 293,133,352, forward strand.
CATGAATTAGTTTTCTCGGGCATGGTTTACTTTATAACCATGTAAGGGATTGTGTTTACGTTATAACACAATCTAACACGGATATATGTATGCATCAGTGCATTTACTTGTTACAACAAGTGAAATCTTGGTTTTATGAAGTTATCATCTCTACAACCATAGCTATCTACATTTGGTATCTACATACTCGATGATGCGACTACTCAAACAACGACTACAACTCTTTCGATAGAACACAGGTCACCAATTGAGGGGGAGCAATTGTCAAGCATTCAGAATCTTTGATGTCGAACGTGCCAAGTTCACAAATTGGTGTCAAGACAACAATACCAATCGTACATGTGGTGTCAAGATATGACTTCAGACGTGACGAGGCGACCAACATTTTCCGACAAGAACCATTTGATCTTATCATATGATGTTCTCATCAATCAGGTCCAACCTTGTCAATTCATTCTTATATGGTGAATATGTGATCATGTTACAAATCGGTATCATATCTCACAAATTGGTCTTATGAAGATTAAAAGGACTTGCATTTTCTTCCCAAAACCTTTGTTAAAACTTCATTAAATCAATTGATATTAAAAAAATCGATTGGGTTAATATTTTTTAATATGGGGGAGAAAATGTGATTTAATGTGGGAACTTATCACAAAAGGTTTGACTTAACGTGATGGCTCATCCCGACATGTACGAAATGTTTTCGAATATCATGGCATATGTTAAGGGGGAGCAAAATGGATTTACACTTCAAAATGGATTTCATGGTGACATATACTTACCCTAAACCCATTTATTTCATGACGATGAAGATTGTGGTGACATAAGGATGGTAGGATAGGTTAAGTCCAATGATTCTTCCAAAACCGGAGGAATCTTCCCAAGGACATTCCATATCTAGAAATAGTAGTCCTTAGAAAAGATGGGGAAAGATTGTGAACGTAGCTGAATGCCGACCAAGTACTTAAGTTAGCACTGGAACAATCACAACAAGGTGCTAGTTATGACGTATTGGTAAGCATTGAAGGTGTTGAAGAATGAAAAAGAATTGTAAAGATAAAGGGTTTAAAGAAAGAAGCCCTCCTTACAACCTTAGGCAGAAACCGGGTCAACACTTATGCTATTGAGATCATTTTAATGATGCTTGATATTGAAGATAGACATCATGGACCCAGTGATGCAATGCACAACCCATCCCAGCTAACTCAGATATCTCTTAAAAGGTATTTGTTTTATTCACACGGAGACAACGCATAATCTATCGATTTATTCACTCCGAGTAAATTGGTATTGAAAAGGTGGCACTCCTCTCCAGCCTCCGTTCACTAAAATCCAAAGTGCACGATCAAGTCTAGAGCCATTTGAGATCATCAAATATCTCATTAGGACACACTTCCATATTTCCTTGCTTCTTCACACATTGTGAAAAGTAAGAAAGATTTTAAGAGTCCTACGTAAAATCTTCATGATCTTGCCTGAACATCTAAGTAATACGAAAGTATTTACAATGAAGATGGAAATCCTTCTTGAGCGAGTATCAAAAAGCTCATGGTAGGTGACTTGTGAGATTCTTTATGAATAAAACTTGTGATAAATGGAAAGCAACGGTTGTTTAATTCTTAACTGGAAAGCAACGGTTGTTTAATGCCAGAACACTCAGAGTGATACCTTAGTGTTCACAGTGATGAGTGGAAATCCTTCTAGTGTTAACCTCAAACAACACTTGGTAGGTAACTTGCAAGATTCTATATGAATCAAGCTAGTGACAACTGGAAAGCAACGATGGTGCGATTCTTTAATGAATCAAACTTGTTCCAGGAATCAGAATTGACGGCTTTAATCATGCGGATAATTTAATCCAAATGATTTACTCTTTACGTTCGCAGTCAGCTTTGGACGATTGAGTAAAGAGAACGGGTTTACCCGCGAAATCTTGTCAAGGAGATTTTTAATTAAATCTACCTGCCACAAGTACGATATTTTATATCGGCCAACGGTCTTCACCGACCGGAGGTAAAATGCTATCGAATTATAATGAAATGTTCAAAGCCATTTCATTCGTGTCTACTTATGTTGCGGCATTTTAAGACGGTGGCGTTGCAGAATCCGAGAAGAAGTCGTCCCCGCATGCTTATACTTTATGCACTTAATACTTAATATAATTCAAGAAATCTTAAAAGTCAAGTCTTCCGCTGTATCAAACTCTGAAGCTTTCAAGAATTACAAAGGTATAAGTATGTGGGACATGAAGTCACGAAGAGGCGAATATTACAAGTGATGGATGCACAAGATCAAGGCAAGAGATTAATGCTCAAGATTGATATCAAAGATCACATCAACATGTTCACCTGAAAAGAAAAAGAAAAGAAAGACGAAGACTACGAGCTCAAGACAAGCATAGTATGCTAGGATTATTTTACTATTGTAACTTGGGTAACGCCCTTGTTTGGAGTGACCTCCCTTAGGGGGAGATTGTTGGAAATACGCTTTTACGCATTTAGAAAGATTCGGTATCTCCGACAATATATTAAGTAGTAGCTCGTAGTCTAGATATCTTTATATTAATTAACAAAGAAAGGCCTAGTCCATGGAATGTATGGACGACCCAATATGTAAGCCGAAGCCCATCTTATGGGCTTGGTATATAAACTCTCTCTTTAGATGGAGAGGGTGTGGTTCACTTTACTTTTCACATAATAAGAAGGTGTTTTCTCTTTCACTTTCTCTCTCTAAGTGTGTGTGTTCTCACCATATCTCTATCTCTTTCTCTCTCTAAAACATAACCAAGATTTACAATATCTTACATACCTTTTACCATTAAGACTTTCAACACGCATTGGCCCACAAAGATCCATATGCAACAGATAAAGTTTCTCTTGGTTGGTGTCTTCAATCTTGGGTTTGTATGATTTCTTGGTGCTTTTCCCCATATACACGCGGAACACAAATGGTCCTTGTGAAATGTAAGTTTAGGAATACCACGAACAAGTTCATTTTTCGCCAAATGATTAATAGCGTCAAAGTTAAGATGAGATAACCGTCGATGCCATAACCACGACTTAGTCTTCGATGCTTTGGAGAGAAGACATACGGGAGAAGCGGCCATCATGTCTTGTAGAGACAAAGTGTACAAATTATTCCCTCGAGTACCTTTCAATAAATCAACCCCTTCTAAATTACGAATGAAGCAGGTATGCTCTCGAAAAGCAACTTCTAGGTTTGCATCACAAAATTCTCCCACAGAAAATAAGTTGTGACCGAGACCTTCCACATAATACACTCTTGAAATTATAACATTCCCAATATGATATTCACCATAACCCATTATCTTTGCAATATGATCATTTCCAAATCGAACCGTACCAAGAAACTTGCTGACGAAACTTTTGAGCTGAGAGCGATCTCCGGTCATATGTTTAGAGCAACCAGAGTCCAAATACCAGAGAAAAATTTGGACCACCTGTTTTCAACTACAACAGTAGACAATGCATTGGAAACTATTGGTTCCAGAGTGTTAGCAGATACAGATATAATATTATCAGAATTGCTAACATTTGTGTTTCCTTGAGATTTCATGCATTTTCTATTGTGAGTTTTACCACTAACAGGTTTCACTCTTCCAACTTTCTGAGGTTTTAGATTATTAGCGGGCACTACAGTGGGAGTAGACCTATTTAAAGGGCACTTGTTTCCTACAGTAGTGTTGGTGTTCCTAGTTAAAGGACACACTTGTGTTTTGGTAGCCTTGGTACTCCTAGTTAAAGGGCACGCTGTCTTCGCTTTAGTGGGAGTGATCCTAGTTAAAGGGCATGCATTTCCTACTATAGTGAAAGTTCTACCAGTGGGGCGCCACATCCAACCAACTTGGGTTAACACTTTCCCAGTCGGTTTCTATTCTAATCCATTTTTATGGGCATTCATCTCATTCACATGGTCAATAAGACAGGAATCATGACGACTAGAAAACATACATTCATTTTCCAACATTTCAAATTAGAATTCACAATAGGCTTAGAACGCTGCACAACAGTAGAGCCTTTAGGTTTAGCTACATGATTCTTTTTATTCAAAATAAAAATAACATTCCTAGGATGGGCTTCTACTTTCTTCTTCACTTGACTACTAGATGGGGGAAAGATCCTATAATTCTTCTTGTTTCTTTTAAGCTTAGATCTTTGAGCCTTAGTAGTGGTGATTACTCCTATAGAAGGAAACACGGGAATATTAGAAGCTCGTTTTGATTTTGCCTTATCTTTAGTGACCAATGTTTGAGATGGTTTAGTCCTAGGGCCCTTGTTAAATGGTGTGACGGAGATGAGGTTTGTTTTGATGGCACTAGAGGACGGTGCTAAGACAGTGACTGCGTTATCCACAACATTCTTACCTTTTAGGGTATGAAGTGTTTCCTTTAACTCAGTCAAAGCCAGATTTTTATCACAAATTTGTTCCCTCAAATTAGATATTTCCACCGACTTTCGATTCAATTGTTCAATCAATGATTGATTCTGTGCAGTGGTATTAGCACGTGCGGGCTTTACTGAATCTAAGAGTCGTGTATTTTTCTGTTTTAAGTTATCAAATTTGAACAAAATCTTGGAAACTCGATTATCTAGATCAAGTTTAAAATTCTCAGCGGCCTCAAGTACGTTCACACAGTTAGTCTCCTTATATTTCTCTATGTCTATCGGCAATGATTTAGCAACCTTGTCACTTGGCTGACGCTGTTTTGATTGAAAATTCAATCGAAATTTCCTTTGAAAATTTGCATCATTGATATTAACACCTTCGAATGACGTTTCAAAGATTTCTTGAATAAATTGTTGCTTGCATTCAAGCGAAATACAATGTGTTTGAATCTCATCAAAACTTTTTGAAAGCAAAGAATACGAATCTTGAAGCTTTAAAAATTCAACGTCAGATTTGTGACAAGTACTATCTACCACGTTATCCACAGATTCAACATTATGCACAATAGAATCATTATCAACACTTTTATTCACACAGACGGAAACAATATCATAAGACATCACTTGCTTCAGAAGCTGATCATTTTGGCGTGAAACTCGTTCTATTTCAAGTAAACTGTTTTCATAAGCATCATCCATTTCATTGAAAACACGTCTAACTTCTTCTATTTCCAAAATCAAATCTTGGTCAATATTACTAAGACAAGCTTTAACATTCTTTACAAACGGAACAATTTCGTCTCGAAACGCAGTTCTAGTGTGCTCAAAATTCCATTCACCTTCTGTTATGGCCGAAGCTGTCGTACGTTCCAAAATGACCTTGTCAAAATCGGCAAAGTATTGGTGCACCACATTTAAGCTATCTAACACCTTACTTACCAGTGTAATTAACTTAGTTAAATCCTTTTTGACAAGTGTAGGAGACGTACTAGGAAGGTTTTCCGTTGACAAACTTTGGGGCACAAAAGCCGATAATTGAGCTAATTCTTTTTGTAAGCGAATGCGGGTCTTTTTGAAAATTGATCTTTATTATGCTTATCATAATCAAGCTTATGGAATTTTGAAAGCATTTTAGATTGAGTTTCTTCCGCAAGTGATTGTGTCTCCTTAGTACTACGAACAAAAGGTAATTCTTTCGATTTGCCAATTAGGGTCACATCATAAAGACAAGGAATATATTCCTGAGCTTGTTTTGCATAACCGGGATTAGGTGGTAAATCTTGAAGACGCTTAAGTTCGAGTTCTTTAAACGATTTAGTTAAAATATGAACCTTTTATGTGGAAGCGTATTGTTTTAAAAGCTGTTGTTCTTTGAATTTAAGAAGTTTGGTAGCATTAATTTCCGATTCAAACTTTTTAGACTCGAGAGTTTCGAAATCCATTTTAAGTTTCTGAAAATCATTGACAACCGACTCTTTTGCTTTTAATTCATTGGAAAGATTAGCTTTTAATGATTCTATTTCTTTTAAGTGTTCAATCTTTTCAAAATGAAATTGGTCAAATTCAGAACACGTTATTTTCTCTGCTTGAGGGACCATTTCAAAAGTTTTGACCTTTTCTTTATGCAATGCATGCTCAGCTGTTAGGGTGGAATTCGTATCTACGGATCGTCTGAGAGCCATATGCATTTGATCAATAATATGTTTAGGCACCATGACCAAATCATGTTGACCATAAGATTCCATACCCGTCGTAGCATTTGGTTGAGGTTCACTCAAATGTGTTGGATTGTGTACCACATCATTTGAGTTACTGGTTCCCGAATGCTGTTTGAGGTTGTCATTTTCATGCCTAACTTGATGTAGGTTATCATCATTACCAAGATTGGTTGTGGTGGGTACCTCACTGACGACATCAGAACCGTATTAAGAAAGATTAGCAACGAGAGCAGCTGAGGCTGAGTGAATGTCATCACAATCCGAATCGTATGCATCAAGATCATCTGCTTGATATGCTGCATTAGAAGTAGAAACGACTGCAATGCCTGCATTATCTGCTGCCCCTGGGTCTGCAAGAAATGCTTACTCTTCTGAATCCAAAATCTTTTCCTTAGACTGAGCATCAACCAAATACATCTTCTCATGAAACCATGTTGCATCCCTTCTTCTTTTTGGCTGAGTGCATTCCCTAGCCATATGACCTTGTCCTCGGCAATTGTAGCAAGTCACAACCTTTTGAGGACCAATGGGACTTCCATTTCCATTAGCTTGAGAATTCACAGCTTGAGCATTCACAGTCCGTGTAGGAGGTCCATATGAAGTTTGCCTTCCTGAATAGGTTGCACCGTCACTTGACCATCTTGAACAATGTCTTGTTGTCGAGGATTTGAAGAGGTGCGGAGCTGATTGTTTGTTGGTGGAAATCCTCTAGTTGCAACAAGTTTTGACAAGTAGGCAGTGAGATGGTTTAGAACATCAGCTGGCGTATCATTTGGAGTAAAGACCGGTGCTTGGATTGGTGGAAGTTCATTGGAGTAGAAGGCTTGTGCTGGTTGTGCTTCAATTGGAAAATATCCTTGCTGAGGAATATAGCCCATTGGAGAAGTGTTGGCTTGTGATGGTGATGTCTGATGTGGTGGTTGTTGTGGAAAAGATTGTTGATGAACACTTTGTTGAAATGCTTGTTGTGGCATCATTAGTGGTTGATAAGATGGTTGCTGTGGTTGCTGATAGGTGTGTGGTGGTGGCTGCTACAAGTATGATGGTTGTTGATAAGTATAAGCCATGTTTTGTTGAGAAGCATACATGGCAAGTGGATCATGAACCTGAGGTGTAGACAACCGAGCCTCGATCACATGGCATTCGTGTTGTTGAAGAAAAGCTTGAAGTTGATCCACATTGGTGTTATGCAAGTCCTTAGCAAATTTAACATCCGTTACGTACCTACGCCATTCTGAAGGAAGGGTGTTCAAATACTTGGTGTTTAATTGAAATGTAGGAATTGCCATGTAATACTGAATTTTAATAGGTGAAATTGTTCTTGTGTGTGTCTAATCGAATTGATTACTGGTTTAAGTGTGACTCAGTCGTCGTTTAGTGGAAAACAATATATTGGTCGTTGTAGTAAAATTAAATGCAAGACTTTAAAGTAAATGACGGGTAATTAAAGCTAAAACTGATTAAAAAGTAAATGGTGCAAAATTAAGACTTTAATAGTAATTAATTAAATGACAAAAATTAAAGCTTGACGAAAAATTAATTTGACAATGTAAACTTGAAATTTAACATAAAGATAAACAATTAAAATAATACTAAAGAGAAATGGCGGGAAAAATAAATGCGTGAAAATAAAACAAAGGATAAACAAAACCTGAGTCGGGATCTAAAATACTGTCACTATCCTGAATCCAATCTTACTCTTATCCGGAATGTGAGAAATGCAAGCTATCCGGAATACCTTGTTCGAGTATCAGTCCGGAATAAGGCTGTCACTCTTATCCGGAATACACCCTTACTTACTATCCGGAATACCCTTTCTTCACTATATCCGGAATGTGCAATAACCAGCTTATCCAGAATTCTCTTTTGGAGTTTTATCCGGAATAACCAACACTTAACTATCCGGAATAACTAAACTGAGATATTATCCGGAATCAATAATTAAACTCTTATCCGGAATTCCAGTCAAGTTGCTTATCTGGAATCCTTTGCTGAAGCTTATCCGGAATTCACAAAGACGCTTATCCGGAATACATTTCCAAATCCTTATCCGGAATCTGCCTCCTTTCACTTATCTGGAATCCTGTTTCTGCCTATTATCTGGAATCATAACTTCACTATCCGGAATATTGTTATCAGCTTTATCCGGAATCCCCTTCGAAGCCTTATCCGGAATCTATGATTCAACTATTATCCGGAATTCACAACAGACCACTATCCGAAATCACCCTAACACCTTATCCGGAATTTGATTCCTGATTGCTTATCCGGAATATGGAGTTATACTCCTTATCCGGAATTCACTATAAAAGCAATATCTGGAATCAATATCTGAGCTTTATCCGAAATATTTTTTTGCCTTATCCAGAATTTGCCAAATTCCTTATCCGGAATATGGAGACTTGATGGCTATTCGGAATGATGATGCTGCTTATACGGAATGTTAGGGTTTTAAAGAACCCGGATAAGAAACTTAATAAGCACAAATCTAAAATTAAGCTAAAAACTAATAAGCACTTATCTAAAACTTAACCAAATAATTTTTAAGAAAAAGCTATTAAACCAAAATTTAAAAACTTTAAAAAACACTAAATAATAAAAATATTTAAAAACAACTTTTTATAAAATAACTTTTGAAAACACTTAATTAAAATTAAGCAAAGCACACAATAAGCTATAAAATCAATAAGCTAACACAATCAAACACATAAGATCATAATAAATAATCAAATAAGCATGACAATAAGCACATAAACATAAAGATTAAGTAAAACAAGAAAGGTAGAATGAGAGATTAATTAAAAACTTAAGTAAAATTAAGATTCAACAATAAAAGTAAAAGCAAGAATAAAAGAAACTTACAAATTTAAGGTGCAAGACAAGGTAATTCAATGACAATTAAGTAAATGACATTAAGAAACGTGCAAGTAATTAAATGGAAGAACTATTGCGTCAAGATAGTCAACACCTCCTAATGTGATATTAGGAGGGTATTTATAGGAGGATTAGGGAGATTAGCATGTGTTGATTCATTCTTCTTCTTCACGTCTTTTTGTCTTCTAAATTCTTCGACTTTTTCGACTTTGTCTCGGGATTAATTGAACTCGTCTTATAATATCTTCACTTATTTAGACTTGAGTTCTTCGGCTTTAATTAACTTCCGTCTATAGACTTTTCTTCGATAAATCTTCAGAATAGGCCTTGGACTTCCGTTCTTTTTGCACTCTTGATCTTTCGACTTTTTCTTTTGTCTTTTTCTTCGATAAAAGCCCGTGAAAGCCCGTGTTTTCTTCCCTTTTCACATTTTGATCCTAAATCACAACAAAAACACAAACCACGCATAATTCCGACATTTACGACATAAAATACACGTTTTGGCTTGGTTATTATTATAATTAAGTGGTAAAAGGATAAGTGTTTTCACACTTATTAAATCCCCTACACTTGACCATTTCAATGTCCTCATGCAATGTATTAATTACAAAGTAAGATTTACATTTTCCATCATAATCAATCCACATTGGCCTTTATTAAAGAGATAGAAAATTACAAAATATTTAAAGAAAGAGAACAAGTAAAGAAATCAAAGACTTACCTTAGGGTTTTAGAATGTCATGAATGTTTATCACCCTCAAGTTTCACGTTCCCCATACAAAGCTTAAAAACGAGATCATTGTTATTATAAGTTAGCAAACTAACACAAACTCATGTGGCCCAATTATTCACTTAGACCCCTTTATTCCTAGGTGTATCTCTTATATTTTATGATTGTCTTGAATGATCACAAGGATGCATTGTTGACTTATTTTGATAGTTATTTAGGCTAAATATAAAGTGGGACGATTTAATCAATAGTTAGGTAAAGGACAAAATCTTTTAAAACTGCTTCTCGGGACCTCATAAAGTTCATATATTGGTATAACTCGCTTCACGATTTGAGACCTTTCTCGGACCGATATTTGGCATTGACTTCATACTTCAAATCTTGAGAGACGTTCATGAAACAATGGTCTTCTCTTCATAATAGGAATTTGTTCACTTGAACTTTTTGAGAGATTCTTCATATTTGGACCACGACTTCTTCATTTTTCTCCAATCTTTATTTGGGATTTTGATATACAACGATCCGCCTCCTTTTAGGACTTGGATCTATTTATCCTCATACCTTGTTAGGGCCTTTTTGGATAGACTTCTCCATGATCTTTAGGGGAGTATTTGCTTTTCGTTGTGTATCTCGATCCTTCATATTGATTTTTGATAAATGATTCTTCACATCACTTGGGATCTGTTAATGCAAGTGATGCCTAAAAACATTATTAGTGTTAAGTAATCTTTCTTAGTTTTGATCACAACAAACCATACAACACATTTAGTGAAAAAAAAATGAATTATTTAACTAACACTATCATCAAGGTAATAATCATATCACTAACCTTTCTTAATCATACTTAGTGATCATCAAAATGATTATCCTTAAAACTCACTTTTGTTAATAAGACAAAAGACTTTTTAATAAACTTTCTTTTTTAGAAAATGTTTTATTAAAATGGAAAATGAAAATTTGAAAATGGCATATTCCAAATGCTGTTAGAATATCCTTTGAAGGGTTCAAATACCTCAGATATTCCCATCCCACTAAAAGACAAAAAACGTAGCGGAGTCTAGTGGCAGTACCTTAAGTACCTACGCGATACCTTAGCGATATGGTACCGCGGGGTTGGATAAGGTACCGCGCACAGTAGCCGTTATTGATCCGTTGTAACTTTGTCTCCTTTAAATAGTGGGTCAAATCTCATTTTCTAGCAAGCCTCTTGGACGTTTTTCTCAGCCCTCTTTCTATTTTCTATAGCATAATCATTAGTAAATGATCACTTAAATTGTTAAGGATGTTTACATATGATTATCCTCTTGATCCCCTCCTTTACCATGTCCAATGAGAAGATCACTCACTCACTAGTGTTGTGATAAAGATGAATCTATGAGCTAGTCATATTCCTCATGATACCCTTTTTGTTTTAGGTCAATCCAATGTATTTATGAATACTTGGACTAGTTGTGTTCATCCAAGTTATTTGTGGATACTTGGATTTGTTGTGTACATCCATTGCATATGTGTTTGCTTGGATTTGTGTTGTGTAAATCCAAGCTACATGTGTGTACTTGGATAAGTCTAGTTGAGTTGTAATAGATTTGATTAGGAGTTCTCACTAAACTATAAAGTGATGTGGTTGTGTCTTGTGAGTTCTCACAAAACTTTAAAGTGATTAGTAGTTGTGTTGTGTGAAGTTCTCACTTAGCTTCAAAGTGAAGAGTCCTGAAGATTGGTTCTAGATTTCGATTAGAACTCGACATCTAGCCTTGTGTCGTAAAATGGTGAAGTAGGCAACGTCGTGAAGATTGGTTCTACCTTAAGATTAGAACCCGACATCTAGCCTTGTGTCGTAAAATTATGAAGTAGGCAACGTCGTGTAGATTGGTCCTAGCTAAATATTAGGTCTCGACATTTAGCTTAGTGTCGAAAAATAATGTAAGCAACGATGTAAGGTTTTCTCCACCGAGAAGGGAGCTTGTGGATATAGTGGAAATCTCGAGTATGTGTACTCGAGGAGTGGAGTAGAAACGAAGATAGAGCCTCGTTGTCGAACCACTATAAATCTTGGTGTCTTCCCACTAGGTTGTCTCCTTCCTTACTCTTTACTTATTTCATTATCATTATACTTGCTTATTATCCTTGCTAGTGCATTTCAATTGAACCTAATCATTATGCAACTTAGCATCAAGTAAAAGATAGTTTTGATACAAACCAAATTGAAAGTAATTTTAATTTGGTCACCAATCGAAGAGAAACTATTCAACCCCCCTTCTAGTTTCTACAATTGGTATCAGAGAGATGGTCACTCAGGATCTTTGAAGTATATTGTACTTTGAAACTTGGATCGATCCATTGTCTCCTCAAATTAGAAGGTCTAGTTGTACTAAAGTTTCTCTTTGGTCAAAACTATGTTTTCTTTGAAAATAGGTCTTTTAATTGATAATATTGCATCCCACTTAAGATTAGTAGCCTTTATGCATTTTAGATATACTTTTGAAATGTATCTACTAGTTTGCATCTTGCTTTGTGTAGGTACTCATGAAGATCAATCAATTAATTGGTTATGGATTGAGTTACTTGCACTTTTAGAAGAATCATCTTCATTGATCTTTAGCATCTTTGAATGATGATACCAAGATGATTGGGAATGATACTAGTCCTTCAAGACTTAGTACTCATCATAGTCATTGATTGGGCATAGAACTTATTCCTTCATGGATTGCTCTTTGTGGCCAAGGTACACTTTCGTTCTTCCACACGCCCTTTGATCATTCTTTTGATCATTACTTGACTATGTGCTTGTTCTCGGCATCCTTGCCTTGACATTTATTTGTGGTTTGTGTTTCTTTTCTTTTATCCTCTAAAACCTTCATTGCTTGGATACTTGACTCACTATGGTGATGTAGAGTGAGTTAGTAGAAGCTTAAAGTATCAAGCATGATTTCCATGGTTTGCACCCATACGGTTAGTAGGCCCTTTGTGGGAGAGAAAGTAAATTAATACCTTGCTCATATTTTAGTTTAGACTAAGACTATTATTGAAAGTGATCTTAGTCTATACTTGAAGAATTGCTTTGTGCATATTCATTACCAAAGCCGTTTATCGTTTCACTGGAAAGGCACGTCTTAAACCACTATATATGACACAAGCTCTTCGTTACAACTACTTGAAGATTGTCATTAATCCCTTGAGCATTGATCCTAGTCTTGATTCACTTCTCTTGACTTCTCTCCACTTAGTCGTTTTGCTACGAGTAGTCGTTTGTCCGTTTCGGTTCTTTTCGATCTTGATTTAACTCATAATCCTTCATTAAGGCATATTGCTTAGTGTTATGATGATCCAATGATATTCTAAAAGGCTCATGATTTAATTTTAAGTATTTTAGAAAAACTGGATTTTCAAAATTTGGCGTTTTTTAGAGATAAAAACCTGCCTCTGTTGGCGGTTCCTTATCTCCGCGGCTCAAACCCGCGGTTCCTTATCGATAAGGTACCGCGGGCAGTAGCTTTTGTCAGAGCGCCAGTTTGAGTTTTTTTATTCTTTTTCAAACAAAACTCTCTCTCTCCCAAAAACACACAGCCGACGGGTTCTACCTTTTCCACCATTGTTGAAGCTTCCAAAACCTTCAATCACTCAAATTAATTGATTCCAAGTTGTGGGTTTCACTCATCCTTCATCTAATATCAATTAATTGTAAGTATTTTTTTCAATTTCATCTATTTTGTTCTAGGGTTCATCCTTTCATAATTGGGGATTTTTAAAATTGAAATGGAATTAAAACCTTAATAGGAATGTGGGTTGACATGGTTATTTTACTATGATTCCTTAGGTTGATATTCATTAAGATTTCACTAAAACCCACTTGTAGAACAAATCCGAATTTAGGCTAAATAATTTTGGTTGAATGATGGATTTGAGATGAACCCATGAACAAGTATGTAATGACATTGTTAATGCTTACCTAAAAACCTTGTTTTGAAAAACCAATGTTCTAATCCATTGTTGATCTAACATAGATCATGTGTTCTTGGTTAATGATGGAATAGACACATTGTGAACATGAAAATGATATGGATTCAATCCTATGTTTGTCAAGAAATTGATATAACACATTTTCATTTCTCGTTTTCCTTTTTATTTTTCATATGAGTGAATGGAGAAATATTGTCTTGTGTTTATTTAGGTACTAGTGATGCCTTCACAATACCAAAAGGATCATCAAATCACCAAACAATATATGCCTAACCTATCCGACTTTTGTCTCTCAACTCACCTTGCCCATACTTTTTCCTCTCTTCAATCTCGTTGCTTTCGTGAGGGTAGAGTTGTCCAAAAAGATATCAAAGATTATGTCTACATCAAGTCCATGTTTGAAAACATTAGATTTGGCTGTTTGTTGAACATTAAGGAAGACATCTATCCTCGATTCCTACTGGAGTTCTTTAGCACATACTCCGTCATTGAAAACAATGATGGAATATTTGTTAGGTTCATCTTGAACGATCAACTCATTCAATACTCTCTCGAAGTGTTTGGTTAAATTTTTGATGTCCCATTTGAAGGCACTTGTCGCTTCATGGATAAATGGAAGCTTAGTGCTCTCCTTGAATCCTTCAATTGTCCTCCAAATGATCATGAGGAAATTGATCTTGACTTCATTATCGACATCTTCTCCAAAAAGCGTAATCGACCCGTTAAGAGAAGCCTTCATACTAAGGTACGTTCGGTGAAACGTCATGAGGTTCTCTTAAGCGACCTTAATGATAATATGGTTCAATGGACCAATATTCTTAGGGAAAATGTGTTTTGTCTTGGTGGAAACCGGGATCATGTTCCGGCCTGTTTAGTGCATATGTTATATTGCATCTTTACCAATACCAAGTACAATTTGGCATATTTTATCGCTCAACGGATCAATTATGCTATTCACAAACCCAAAACAAACCTTCCTTACGCAATGCTTCTCACTCGCCTTTTTAAAAGGGTTGGCCGTGATTTTCCAAATCTTGATCTTTCTCAATTTCAACCTGTCAAACGGGTCATGCTACCTATTCAAGAGGTATATAAGAGAAAGACAACATCTGATCGTAAATTCGACCAACTAGAGTTTAATGATGAGGACATGGACATGCCAACAAGTGATGGTGATGGCATTGGCACAAGTGCTCCCATTGACTCTTCGAGTTCTTCTCACCACTCCACAAACTCATTCGTGGATGGTTTAGATGTCATTGCTTCCCCTCCCCACCATTCCTCTAGTGAAGTTCCTAGTAATCTCAATTTAGAGGAACTTTACCGTCAAAATCTTCGAACCCGAGGTGATTTGCATGAACACCGGATTGAGTCAAGAAAGGGAATCAAGTATCTGGGAAAAATGATCAAGGACTTAGGCAAGAAAAGGAGGTGAAGACTTTGAGTTGTGTCAAAGTTTGGTTATCTTTTGCAGCTTAAACATTTGCTTATTAACACTTTGGTTTAGTTGATTATTTACTTATGTTGCATGTTTGGACTATTACCTATTTTGATCCTAAATGTTGCTTACGCAATGATGTTTGTGTTTTACATAGCTTTGTGCATGCCTTATGATAGTTAGCTTATTAGATTATGATCTGTAGTTAACTTTGGCTTGTGAAACTTTTGGGAATAATCTGGGTTTATCAAAAACTGGAATGGGAAATTTTTGAAAACCTTCTGGTCGCGGTTCCATATCGACCCGCGGTTCCTTATCGATAAGGTACCGCCGGTCCTAGATAAGGAACCGCCGGTCACTATGTACGACAGCATCTTTGCTTTACACTGTTTTCTTAATTTTGTGTAAACCTTGCATGATTTTCAATAATAAACTGCACATTTCCTAAACTAGGTTACCTAAATTCATTATTCACCTAAAATGATTTTAACCCATTACTAGTTTGGATCATCCCCTCACCCATTTAAACCCACCTTGTTTGCCATGTTCTTCACACATCAAACATACCTCCCTGAACCTTAAACCACCCTAATCAACCATGGTGTGTACCAAAACCTCAAACACTTCCAAGACCTCCACCCCAAGGAAAACACTCAAAATAAGGGTTAAGGTAGCTAAGCCTAACTCCTCACCTTTCCACACACCTAAGAATGAGAATGCTCATATCCTCATTTCTTCATCACCTTCCCCACCTCTTGCACCATGCAAGACTTCATCCACCCATGGTACTAACCACTCCATTGGTTCTACCTCCTCCTCATTCAACTCAAGAATGAATGAGCTTTCTTCACCCTTCACTCCAAGTGCACCCTTGGAAGTGACTACACAACCTCAACCAATCCAAAGCATTCCTTTTGGGAATGACTTTGATGACACTTTGGTGACTTCACCATTTACCCCTCACAACTCACCCATTTCACCAACCTTGGAGGATTTACCTCCACACTCACCCATTTCTCCTTTGGGGAACATGCCTCCACTTTCACACACATCACCCTTGGAGAACTTGCCTCCTCCACCTCCACCCAACTCAAACATCCCAATTTTGGGTGTCCCTCTTTCCCTCCTCTTGGGTGATCCTTACTTCGGGTTTCAACAAACTCATGGTCCTAGATGTCCATGTTGTCTCTACAACCACTACATCATCCATAACCTAAGGATGGATATGTATGGACTACATAGGGGTTTGCAAGACTTCTTGCTTTCCTTGTTCTCCATGCCTCCTCCTAGGAGATGAATGATGGAGTTTTCTTAATAAGAGTTTTCAACAAAACCAAGCCTAAGAAAACTACTTATCTAGATTTAATATTAAGCTAACTATGTATTAGTTAGTCTTTATTTATCTTTTTACTTTCCTCATTAATGAATGTTTCATGTTGTTGACTTATGGATTTAGCTTTGTCTGATTCTATCCTTTTGTGCACACTAATCAACTTTAATTTGAAATTAAAATTGAACCTAAATCTATCACAACCCCTAAACTTGACTAAAATTGGTTCAAAATGATATCTAAATTATTTTGTCACCCTTTGTCAAGACATTCTTTGTGAATGTGTTGCTTTATGCAACCCTAGCATATTTTGGTTCTAATAGAGGTAAAATTCCAAGATTTGCAACTTTTTGAAAAAGTCTTAGTTTTTCCCAAAACCTAGGAAAAACATGGTTTAAAGTCCACTGGACGCGGTTCCTTAAAGACCAGCGGTTCCTTAGTGATATGGAACCGCCGGCCCCTATAAGGTACCACGGCCAGAAAGTGGTTTTTGACGATTTTTTGGTCAAAATTTTAAAACCCTATTCCCAGTCAAGATTCCTTGTTTACTCAAATTGACTAAACATTCCTTGACACTACACATTTTGTATTCAAATTCTTACCTTGATTACATTTTACTTATACCCCAACCTTGAGATTTCATTCTCACACCTTCCCAACCTTGAGAATTCATTCTCACATAACCTTGAGATATCATTCTCACACTCTCACAATGCCTAACTCCTACATTCTTAACCTTGACATTTCTTTGTCACAACCCTTCTCACCCAAAGCTTCCTCATCCAAGCTTTCAAAGAAACCGAAAATCTCGGTTCGACCCGTTTGGGTTAAGAAGAATGAACCATCTTCGTCCAAACCACCCAAAAACCCTACCTTCTCTCCAATCAAGTATTGGAATGAGAATTACACCATAAACCCCATCACCGGAGCAAAACAAAATGTTCCACCACCACCACAATCCTTCAATACCCCTCAACTCAATGACCTTTCAACCTTCCCAAACCTCACAAGGCATTGTGAAAACACTCCCAAACCCTTTACCCCACCACCACCAAACCCTAAGTTTGATGCCATACCCCCATCAAACGATTTTGTGTTGCATCATGGATCCTCGTGTGATTGTTGCTGATTTCAACAAATTGAACTTGCTCATGTGTATGAGAAGTTAAATTTTCTTAAATTCCTCCTCACTCGACCTCCTATTCAAGTTTTTGCTCCGGTGGACAAAACTTCGAATGATGCATCGTAGTCTTTTTAGTTTTATTTTATTTTTAGCAATCTTGGAAAATATCACTATTAGATTAGCTTATGCTTAGTGGTTTATTTTCCATATTCATTGCTTTTAGATACTCATACTATGTGTATGACTATCTTCTTTGTTGTATTTTTTTATGTAACCTTTGTGTTATTTGTGTGCTATTTCATTAGTTCTATTTTGAGTTGATCTTGGTTAATTTTTTTACAATTGCTTATGGGTGATTCCATCAATTCTAAAGCTTTAACCCATTGACAAGCTTATCATCTTCATTGGATTGAAGTTTGATTTTGTCAATTACCTCTTTAGACATACTTAGCAAAATACTTGCTTCTAATTTGAGATTTCTTCTCTTTCTCCCTCTCAAGTTACTTAGTAGGTAGTGATCATATATACATTGGTGTTTATTTCCTTTCTACTAACCTTTGTGTAGCATGTCACCTTAGCTCACAAACTTGGTGCCCCAAGCAAGGGGGAGCAACCACTAAGGGGGAGCTACTAGCAAAGTTCGATGTTCTTCAAAGACTTATGCTAACCTTTTTGCTACGACAAAGGGGGAGAAATGATAGTGATAAACAAGTTAATAATTCCATAGCTTGTGTTTCTACGTAAATGAGTTTATCGTTTGTCGTAATCAAAAAGGGGGAGATTGTTAATGCAAGTGATGCCTAAAAATATTATTAGTGTTAACTAATCTTTCTTAGTTTTAATCACAACAAACCATACAACACATTTAGTGAAAAACACAAAATGAATTATTTAACTAACACTATCATCAAGGTAATAATCATATCACTAACCTTTCTTAATCATACTTAGTGATCATCAAAATGATTATCCTTAAAACTCACTTTTGTTAATAAGACAAAAGACTTTTTAATAAACTTTCTTTTTTAGAAAATGTTTTATTAAAATGGAAAATGAAAATTTGAAAATGGCATATTCCAAATGCTGTTAGAATATCCTTTGAAGGGTTCAAATACCTCAGATATTCCCACCCCACTAAAAGATAAAAAACGGAGCAGAGTGTAGTGGCGGTACCTTAAGTACCTACGCGGTACCTTAGCGATATGGTACCGCGGGGTTAGATAAGGCACCGCGCACAATAGCCGTTATAGATCCGTTGTAACTTTGTCTCCTTTAAATAGTGGGTCAAATCTCATTTTCCAGCAAGCCTCTTGGACGTTTTTCTCAGCCCTCTTTCTATTTTCTATAGCATAATCATTAGTAAATGATCACTTAAATTGTTAAGGATGTTTACATATGATTATCCTCTTGATCCCCTCCTTTACGATGTCCAATGAGAAGATCACTCACTCACTAATGTTGTGATAAAGATGAATCTATGAGCTAGTCATATTCATCATGATATCCTTTTTGTTTTTGGTCAATCCAATGTATTTATGAATACTTGGACTAGTTGTGTTCATCCAAGTTATTTGTGGATACTTGGATTTGTTGTGTACATCCATTGCATATGTGTTTGCTTGGATTTGTGTTGTGTAAATCCAAGCTACATGTGTGTACTTGGATAAGTCTAGTTGAGTTGTAATAGATTTGATTAGGAGTTCTCACTAAACTATAAAGTGATGTGGTTGTGTCTTGTGAGTTCTCACTAAACTTTAAAGTGATTAGTAGTTGTGTTGTGTGAAGTTCTCACTTAGCTTCAAAGTGAAGAGTCGTGAAGATTGGTTCTAGCTTTCGATTAGAACTCGACATCTAGCCTTGTGTCGTAAAATGGTGAAGTAGGCAACGTTGTGAATATTGGTTCTACCTTAAGATTAGAACCCGACATCTAGCCTTGTATCGTTAAATTGTGAAGTAGGCAACGTCGTGTAGATTGGTCCTAGCTAAAGATTAGGTCTCGACATTTAGCTTAGTGTCAAAAACTAATGTAAGCAACGATGTAAGGTTTTCTCCGCCGAGAAGGGAGCTTGTGGATATAGTGGAAATCTCGAGTAGGTGTACTCGAGGAGTGGAGTAGAAACGAGGATAGAGCCTCGTTGTCGAACCACTATAAATCTTGGTGTCTTCCCACTAGGTTGTCTCCTTCCTTACTCTTTACTTATTTCATTATCATTATACTTGCTTATTATCCTTGCTAGTGCATTTCAATTGAACCTAATCATTATGCAACTTAGCATCAAGTAAAAGATAGTTTTGATACAAAACAAATTGAAAGTAATTTTAATTTGGTCACCAATCGAAGAGAAACTATTCAACCCCCCCTTCTAGTTTCTACAGGATCTTTAGCAACAAAATGTAGCCCTCATGTCTTGTTAGGACCTTTTCAGACTCGCCAATCTTCGCATCCCACTTCAATAAGTTATGCCTTGGCTATGAACTCTAATTAATACCGAGCAACTTTTAAACGATCTTGTGCTAGAAGCTAAGTAACTTTTCAAATCGTACGACCTTATTTATTGCAATTAAATTTATTAGCAAGCGATGGGAGAAAAAGCTCATAATCAACTCACACAAATTCATGAAAGAATACCAAACTTATAACTGACTCTATCATCTCTCGTTCTCCACAATTTAAAATCTCAAGGAATGAGACTCGTGGATGCTTAGCCTATTAAATCAAAGTTTCGGGTTTTCAAGTCATCTATAGGATCTTGCAACTTCTTAGACTCTTTCAAGTTTAGAATTCGCATTTTAAAGTTCCCTTGATAAACGACTTTCTAGGATCAATTATAGGAACTTGCGAAAAGTTCTTGTTCTTAGCCCGTAAGAGTTAAGACATTCGCATTTTAAAGTTCCCTATATAAAAGCCTAGCAAAACTTGACTGAAACACGCTAAGGATACTAGCTAGAGTAAACTTGGACAAGTAAACTCGGGTTGAGTCAAAAGATTCATGACTTTTACAAATTAAAACCACTTTATTAAAATTTATTCTAACAAAGAAAGAATGTAACTATACAAAGGTAAAAACATCTAGGCCAAAATAGATCAAAAATTTTGAAAAATGTCGAAAAATCAATTTTCTGGTTAAAATGAGGACAAATACAAGGAAAAGCCCACTTACCTTCGATAGAAGTCCCCCATACACTTGATATAAGCATTGTCCTCAATGTTTAAGCATATGGAAGTAACCTCCCCTACACTTAGGACATTATGTACGTTGTTTAAATCTTGCTAAGGAAGAGACAACTAAAGTGATTCCTATTTTAAAATCGAAGAATATAAAATAGAGAATCAAAAGAATTTAGGATAATACCAGGAAGACAGGTACACGGGATCACGGTTCGTCAAAAGTCATCAAGAATGGATCTTTGGAAGCTCGAATCCCTGCACATGATAAGAAAGAAAACAACAAACACATACTAGGGTCTCCCTACACTTATTATAAAAACAAGGAAAAAGGATAGATACTGCGGGTTGCCACCCGAGAGGCGCTTGTTTTTGTTAACCGATTCGTGAGCCTGACTCGACCTTGATTAGCATGGGAATAAGCTTGAAACACATCCACCGGGATCAAATACATGGTTTTCGTCCATCAAATAGCACAAGCTTAAGGCGAACAAGGCAAGCCAAATAAGAGTAGGCAAGGTTTCCTTAAGCAAAGATGGAGCACGGTGGTAGCAAGTGTGATGATGTGCAAGCATATCTCCATTAGTTCCAAAAATCTTTTCTTTTATTTCATCAGATGGATACTGATATGGCTTAAAAATAACAATACCGGGATCGAACACCTTTTCTTTTAGGGGAAAATAACACTCGGGCTCAGTAGACCTTGAAGAGGATCCGCTCATAAATCGCACAATCGCATCCTCAGAAGGGGGATAGAGAGGTGTCAAGACATAAGTACTGCGGATATCGGTGTCGTCTGGCTTTCTCTCCTTTGAAACGGGTTTCTTCATATCCAAAGGAGGATAAAGAGCATCATCAAAGTCCAAAGGAGGAGAATCACTCTCATTTGGGAAGTAAGTGTTGAGAAAAGTAGCAAAATCTTCCTTAAATGAGTAGTCATCTAAAGTAGGATCAAGCATTGTCGGTGGAGGATCTTCATCAAAAGTAGGAGTAAGGTCATCATGAAAAGAATCACTCGAGAGAGTATCATCAAAATCATCATAAGTTGGCATTTCTGGATACTCTGAAACAAAATTATCATAATCATCCCCATCGAAACTAAAATCATCATCATAAGCATCATAGATCGGTAGAGAATCATAAATTGGTGGAGGATCCAAATTGGAGAGAGAATCATCCACATGATCTTGGAACAGTGGATTATCATAGCAAGAATTGAAAAGAGGATTGTTGTAGACGAAAAAATCATCAAGCAAATTAATCATATACGCTGATTCTTTTCCATTAGGTTTGGTTGTGATCTTCCCCATTTTAAAAACTTGTGCATCATTCCCGACCCTTAAGATTAACTCACCTTCAGCAACATCGACTAATGCTTTTCCGGTTCTCAAGAATGGCCGACCAAGTATTAACGGAATACGAGGGTCCATTTCATAATCAACAAGAACAAAGTCGACCGAAAAAGTGAAGGTGCCAACTTTAATGAACACATCTTCGGCAATACCAACGGGGTAAGCGAGAGTGCGATTTGCTAGCTCAAGAGTCATCTTTGTTGGTGTAAGGTCGGGTAATGATAACTTTTTCCAAACACTTAAAGGCATCAGATTGATACTTGCCCCGAGATCAGCTAAGGCAGTAAATTCTTCGGATTGGTTAAAAGTACATGGTAGCACAAAACGACCGGGATCTCCAAGTTTCTCCAGAAGTTCTTTAAGAAGGATTGCAGAAAAATTCTCATTCAATCGAGTATTAACAAACTCGGCCATCTTCTCCTTCTTATTAAGCAATTCCTTAAACATCTTAACGCATGTCGGCATTTGGGCAAGAGCTTCAATAAGGCTAAGGGTGATGGTCACTCCCGAAATCTTCTTCAAAAAGTTCGACACTTTAATGTCATCCTTGGTGAGCAATCTGCTCTTGTCTAAGCGAGAAGGATAAGGGATGTTGGTTTATAGGTGGAAGGTGGGGTTGGTGAAGGGTTTTTCTTGGGTACTTCTTCAGTAAGAGGTGCAGACGGTAATGGAGAACTAAAACTAGGCGTGGGAGTAGGAGGGATAAATGGTGGTGGAAAGGTGTAGATGGAGTAACTGGGGGAGGGATAGATGGTCCTACTAAGGTTGCTCCACTGCGTGTAGTAATAGCACTCACATTCGCTCTTGGGTTGGTGACGGTATTTGAAGGAAGAGAGCCCGAAGTAGAGGTTTGAGTACTTGGTAAGAAACTAGCCAACATATTCTTCAAATCATTTGTTTGAGTGCTAAAAGAGGTTTGTATATCATGTCGAAGCTCGGATCTAATATCATTACCTTGCTTAGTGATATCTCCTTTCAAGTTGATGATTTGGCTTTGCAGATTCTTAACTAGCTCTCCTTGGGTCTTCATGAAAGCTTCAACATCTTGATTAATGGGTGGTGCTTTTTGATTAGGTGGGTGATAAGGATTAGAAGCTCGAGGTGGGTTTGGGTTGCTTCTATTGTAGTTGTTGGGGTTGTGGTTTTGAGGAGAAAAACGGGGTGAAAGAAAGTTGTTAGAACGGTAACTTAGCACGTTACGATCACCTTGAGGTCGGGCTTGGTAGTTTTCTGTTGAATTGTTACCATAAGCCGCATACACGTTTTCCGGAT
This sequence comes from Glebionis coronaria, assembly GCA_025667525.1. Classification (NCBI taxonomy): domain Eukaryota; kingdom Viridiplantae; phylum Streptophyta; class Magnoliopsida; order Asterales; family Asteraceae; genus Glebionis; species Glebionis coronaria. Next base: position 293,156,724 of record CM046875.1, read on the forward strand.
TGTCATGAGTAGAAGGACAATCAGTGTATGAATGAGGACCCCCGCAAATCTCACAAGAAGTTGCAACAGCTTTAACTTGTTGTTGATTTGTAGCCAAACGTTGCATATTCTTGATCATTTTGACCATTGCGCGGGACAATTCGGTGATATCAGGGTTTGAATAAGTAGAAGACACATTGACTCTCGGGTTATTCCTTGAAGATGCGGATGAATCCCAATTTTTGTGGTGAGTAGTCATGTTCTCGATAAGATCTCTACACTCCTCGGGTCTTCTTTTCATAAATGTGCCACCGGCGGCTGCATTAACTGTATCACGATCACGAAAAGTTAAACCGTTGTAGAAAATATCAATTAAGGTGACGGGGAGCATGTTGTGGTTTGGACATCGATCGATCAAAACATTATATCGTTCCCAAGCATCAAATGATTCATCAGGTTCTTGTGTAAATCCACTAATTTGATTTCGAAGGCTCGTGACCATGGATGGTGGAAAGTAGCGCGACAAAAAGCATTGAGTCATCTCATCCCAAGTATGAATTGAATTCTTCGGAAGACGATCAAACCATTTTTCGGCATGGTGAGATAAGGTGTGTGGAAATAGGTGAAGGCGAAGAAAATCCATAGTAACACCGGGCAACTTCATGCTTTGAGTAACGGTAATGAACTTGTTGAGGTGTTTGTTGGCATCATCATCCGGTAATCCGCGAAATGGACAAGTATTTTGAACTTGTTGGATCATGTGATGCTTCAACAAAAACTATGGAGCCGTGATTTGCATCGGTGCAATCGATCCTCCTCGTCCATTCATCGTTGGTTGACAAAGCTCCTCCATTGTTCGAAGGTTGGGTGGGGGAACATTGTTGTTGTTATTCATGTTGGGGTGGGGTGGATTATTGTTGTTGTGCACACCAGCCACAACTAATTCTTCACGAGTCTCGGGCTCTGAATAAGTTGAAAATCTGGTACGCATACAACTGCAAAAGAAAAAGAAAAAGATACCAAAGAAATAGAGAATATATATGTACGTGTAAAATAAAAATAAAAATCTTTTTGGATTTTTGAAAATTTTTAATTTTTATGGATTTTTAACAATTTTTATTTTATGGATTTTTGAAAAATTTTGAGCAAGAAAAATAACGTTTACGAGTGAACGGATCCCAAAATTCAACGCGTCTCTCACAAAAACCGTTAATCTTTACGAAAATCCCCAGCAGCGGCGCCATTTAATACTGAATTTTAATAGGTGAAATTGTTCTTGTGTGTGTCTAATCGAATTGATTACTGGTTTAAGTGAGACTCAGTCGTCTTTTGGTGGAAAACAATATATTGGTCGTTGTAGTAAAATTAAATGCAAGACTTTAAAGTAAATGATGGGTAATTAAAGCTAAAACTGATTAAAAAGTAAATGGTGCAAAATTAAGACTTTAAAAGTAATTAATTAAATGACAAAAATTAAAGCGTGACGAAAAATTAATTTGACAATGTAAACTTGAAATTTAACATAAAGAAAAACAATTAAAATAATACTAAAGAGAAATGGCGGGAAAAATAAATGCGTGAAAATAAAACAGAGGATAAACAAAACTTGAGTCGGGATCCAAAATACTGTCACTATCCTGAATCCAATCTTACTCTTATTCAGAATGTGAGAAATGAAAGCTATCCGGAATACCTTGTTCGAGTATCAGTCCGGAATAAGGCTGTCACTCTTATCCTGAATACACCCTGACTTACTATCCGGAATACCCTTTCTTCACTATATCCGGAATGTGCAATAACCAGCTTATCCGGAATTCTTTTTTGGAGTTTTATCCGGAATAACCAACACTTAACTATCCGGAACTAAACCGAGCTATTATCCGGAATCAATAATTAAACTCTTATCCGGAATTCCAGTCAAGTTGCTTATCCGGAATCCTTTGCTGAAGCTTATCCGGAATTCACAAAGACGCTTATCCGGAATACGTTTCCAAATCCTTATCCGGAATCTGCCTCCTTTCTCTTATCCAGAATCCTATTTCTGCCTATTATCCGGAATCACAACTTCACTATTCGGAATATTGTTATCAGCTTTTTTTGGAATCCCCTTCGAAGCCTTATCCGGAATCTATGATTCAACTGTTATCCAGAATTCGCAACAGACCACTATCCGAATCACCCCAACACCTTATCCGGAATTTGATTCCTGATTGCTTATCCGGAATATGGAGTTATACACCTTATCCGGAATTCACTGTAAAAGCTATATCCGGAATCAATATCTGAGCTTTATCCGGAATTTCCTTCTTGGCGCCTATCCGAAATATTTTGTTGCCTTATCCGGAATTTGCCAAACTCCTTATCCGGAATCCTGTTTCTGCCTATTATCCGGAATCACAACTTCACTATCCGGAATATTGTTATCAGCTTTATCCGGAATCCCCTTCGAAGCCTTATCCGGAATCTATGATTCAACTGTTATCCGGAATTCGCAACAGACCACTATCCGGAATCACCACAACACCTTATCCGGAATTTGATTCCTGATTGCTTATCCGGAATGTGGAGTTATACTCCTTATCCGGAATTCACTGTAAAAGCTATACCCGGAATCAATATCTGAGCTTTATTCGGAATTTCCTTCTTGGCGCCTATCCGGAATATTTTGTTGCCTTATCCGGAATTTGCCAAATTCCTTATCTGGAATATGGAGACTTGATGGCTATTCGGAATGATGATGTTGCTTATACGGAATGTTAGGGTTTTAAAGAAACCGGATAAGAAACTTAATAAGCACAAATCTAAAATTAAGCTAAAAACTAATAAGCACTTATCTAAAACTTAACCAAATAAATTTTAAGAAAAAGCTATTAAACAAAATTTAAAAACTTTTAAAAACACTAAATAGTAAAAATATTTAAAAACAACTTTTATAAAATAATTTTTGAAAACACTTAATTAAAATTAAGAAAAGCACACAATAAGCTATAAAATCAATAAACTAACACAATCAAACACATAAGATCATAATAAATAATCAAATAAGCATGACAATAAGCACATAAACATAAAGATTAAGTAAAACAAGAAAGGTAGAATGAGAGATTAATTAAAAACTTGAGTAAAATTAAGATTCAACAATAAAAGTAAAAGCAAGAATTAAAGAAACTTACAAATTTAAGGTGCAAGACAATGTAATTAAATGACAATTAAGTAAATGACATTAAGAAACGTGCAAGTAATTAAATGGAAGAACTATTGTGTCAAGATAGTCAACACCTCCTAATGTGATATTAGGAGAGTATTTATAGGAGGATTAGGGAGATTAGCATGTGTTGATTCATTCTTCTTCTTCACTTCTTTTTGTCTTTTAAATTCTTCGACTTTTTCGACTTTGTCTCGGGATTAATTGACTCGTCTTATAATATCTTCACTTATTTATACTTGAGTTCTTCGGCTTTAATTAACTTCCGTCTTTAGACTTTTATTCGATAAATCTTCAGAATAGGCCTTGGACTTCCGTTCTTTTTGCACTCTTGATCTTTCGACTTCGTCTTTTGTCTTTTTCTTCGATAAAAGCCCGTGAAAGCCCGTGTTTTCTTCCCTTTTCACATTTTGATCCTAAATCACAACAAAAATACAAACCACGCATAATTTCGACATTTACGACATAAAATACACGTTTTGGCTTCGTTATTATTATAATTAAGTGGTAAAAGGATAAGTGTTTTCACACTTATTAAATCCCCTACACTTGACCATTGCAATGTCCTCATGCAATGCATTAATTACAAAGCAAGATTTACATTTTCCATCATAATCAATCCACATTGGCCTTTATTAAAGAGATAGAAAACTAAAAAATATTTAAAGGAAGAGAACAAGTAAAGAAATCAAAGACTTACCTTAGGGTTTTAGAATGTCATGAATGTTTATCACCCTCATGTTTCACGTTCCCCATACCAAGCATAAAAACGAGATCATTGTTATTATAAGTTAGCAAACTAACACAAACTCATGTGGCCCAATTATTCACTTAGACTCCCTTATTCCTAGGTGTATCTCTTATATTTTATGATTGTCTTGAATGATCAAGAGGATGCATTGTTGACTTATTTCGATAGTTATTTAGGCTAAAAATAAAGTGGGACGACTTAATCAATAGTTAGCTAAAGGAAAAAATCTTTTAAAACTGCTTCTCGGGACCTCATAAAGTTCATATATTGGTATAACTCGCTTCACGATTTGAGACCTTTCTCGGACAGATATTTGGCATTGACTTCATACTTCAAATCTTGAGAGACGTTCATGAAATAATTGTATTCTCTTCATAATAGGAATTTCTTCACTTGAACTTTTTGAGAGATTCTTCATATTTGGACCACGACTTCTTCATTTTTCTCCAATCTTTATTTGGGATTTTGATATACAACGATCCGCCTCCTTTTAGGACTTGGATCTATTTATCCTCATACCTTGTTAGGGCCTTTTTGGATAGACTTCTCCATGATCTTTAGGGGAGTATTTGCTTTTCGTCGTGTGTCTCGATCCTTCATATTTATTTTTGATAAATGATTCTTCACATCACTTGGTATCTTTAGCAACAAAATGTAGCCCTCATGTCTTGTTAGGACCTTTTCGGACTCGCCAATCTTCGCATCCCACTTCAATAAGTTATGCCTTGGCTATGAACTCTAATTAATATCGAGCAACTTTTAAACGATCTTGTGCTAGAAGCTAAGTAACTTTTCAAATCGTACGACCTTATTTATTGTAATTAAATTTATTAGCAAGCGATGGGAGAAAAAGCTCATAATCAACTCACATAAATTCATGAAAGAATACCAAACTTATAATTGACTCTATCATCTCTCGTTCTCCACAATTTAAAATCTCAAGGAATGAGAATCGTGGATGCTTAGCCTATTAAATCAAAGTTTCGGGTTTTCAAGTCATCTATAGGATCTTGCAAATTCTTAGACTCTTTCAAGTTTAGAATTCTCATTTTAAAGTTCCCTTGATAAACGACTTTCTAGGATCAATTATAGGAACTTGCGAAAAGTTCTTGTTCTTAACCCGTAAGAGTTAAGACTTTCGCATTTCAAAGTTCCCTATATAAAAGCCTAGCAAAACTTGACTTAAACACGTTAAGGATACTAGCTAGACTAAACTTGGACAAGTAAACTCGGGTTGAGTCAAATGATTCATGACTTTGAAAATTTAAAACCACTTTATTAAAATTTATTCTAACAATGAAAGAAAGTAACTATACAAAGGTAAAGACAACTAGGCCAAAATAGATCAAAAATTTTGAAAAAATTTGAAAAATCAATTTTCCGGTTAAAATGAGGACAAGTACAAGGAAAAGCCCACTTAACTTTGATAGAAGTCCCCCTACACTTGATATAAACATTGTCCTCAATGTTTAAGCATGTGGAAGTAACCTCACCTACAATTAGGACATTATGTACGTTGTTTAAATCTTGCTAAGGAAGAGACAACTAAAGCGATTCCTATTTTAAAATTGAAAAATATAAAATAGAGAATCAAAAGAGTTTAGGATAAAACCGGGAAGACAGGTACACGGGATCACGGTTCGTCAAAAGTCATCAAGAATGGATCATTGAAAGCTCGAATCCCTGCACATGATAAGAAAGAAAACAACAAACAAATACTAGGGTCTCCCCCTACACTTATTATAAAAATAAGGAAAAAGGATAGATACTGCGGGTTGCCTCCCGAGAAGCGCTTGTTATTGTTAACCGAGTCGTGAGCCTGACTCGACCTTGATTAGCATGGGAATAAGCTTGAAACACATCCACCGGGATCAAATACTTGGTTTTTGTCCATCAAATATCACAAGCTTAAGGCGAACAAGGCAAGCCAAAGAAGAGTAGGAAAGGTTCCCTTAAGCAAAGATGGAGCACGGTGGTAGCAAGTGTGATGATGTGCAAGCATATCTCCATTAGTTCCAAAAATCTTTCCTTTTATTTCATCAGATGGATACTGATATGGCTTAAAAATTGCAATACCGGGATCGAACACCTTTTCCTTTAGGGGAAAATAACACTCGGGCTCAGTAGACCTTGAAGAGGATCCGCTCATAAATCGCACAATCTCATCCTCAGAAGGGGGATAGAGAGGTGTCAAGACATATGTACTACGGATATCGGTGTCGTCCGGCTTCTTCTCCTTTGAAACGGGTTTCTTCATATCCAAAGGAGGATAAAAGAGCATCATCAAAGTACAAAGGAGGAGAATCACTCTCATTTGGGAAGTAAGTGTTGAGAAAAGTATCCAAATCTTCCTCAAATGAGTAGTCATCCAAAGTAGGATCAAGCATTGTCGGTGGAGGATCTTCATCAAAAGTAGGAGTAAGGTCATCATGAGAAGAATCACTCGAGAGAGTATCATCAAAATCATCATAAGTTGGTATGTCTGGATACTCTGAAACAAAATTATCATAATCATCCCCATCGAAACTAAAATCATCATCATAAGCATCATAGATCGGTGGAGAATCATAAATTGGTGGAGGATCCAAATTGGTGAGAGAATCATCCACATGATCTTGGAACAGTGGATTATCATAGCAAGAATTGAAAAGAGGATTGTTGTAGACGAAAAAAATCATCAAGCACGTTAATCATATTCACTGATTCTCTTCCATTAGGTTTGGTTGTGATCTTTCCCATTTTAAAAACTTGTGCATCATTCCCGACCCTTAAGATTAACTCACCTTCAACAACATCGACTAATGCTTTTTCGGTTCTCAAGAATGGCCGACCAAGTATTAACAGAATACGAGGGTCCATTTCATAATCAACAACAACAAAGTCGACCGGAAAAGTGAAGGTGCCAACTTTAATGAACACATCTTCGGCAATACCAACGGGGTAAGCGAGAGTGCGATTTGCTAGCTCAAGAGTCATCTTTGTTGGTGTAAGGTCGGGTAATGATAACTTTTTCCAAACACTTAAAGGCATCAGATTTATACTTGCCCCGAGATCAGCTAAGGCAGTAAATTCTTCGGTTTGGTTAAAAGTACATGGTAGCACAAAACAACCGGGATCTCCAAGTTTCTCCGGAAGTTCTTTAAGAAGGATTGATAACAATTCTCATTCAATCGAGTATTAACAAACTCGGCCATCTTCTCCTTCTTATTAAGCAATTCCTTAAACATCTTAACGAATGTCGGCATTTGGGCAAGAGCTTCAACAAGGCTAAGGGTGATGGTCACTCCCGAAATCTTCTTCAAAAAGTTCGACACTTGAATGTCATCCTTGGTGAGCAATCTGCCCTTGTCTAAGCGAGAAGGATACGGGATGTTGAGTTTATAGGTGGAAGGTGGGGTTGGTGAAGGGTTTTTCTTGGGTACTTCTTCAGTAAGAGGTGGAGACGGTAATGGAGAACTAATACTAGGCGTAGGAGTAGGAGGGATAAATGGTGGTGGAGGAGGTGTAGATGGAGTAACTGGGGGAGGGATAGATTGTCCTACTAAGGTTGCTCCACTGCGTGTAGTAATAGCACTCACATTCGCTCTTGGGTTGGTGACGGTATTTGAAGGAAGAGAGCCCGAAGTAGAGGGTTGAGTACTTGGTAAGAAACTAGCCAACATATTCTTCAAATCATTTGTTTGAGTGCTAAAAGAGGTTTGTATATCATGTCGAAGCTCGGATCTAATATCATTACCTTGCTTAGTGATATCTCCTTTCAAGTTGATGATTTGGCTTTGCAGATTCTTAACTAGCTCTCCTTGGGTCTTCATGAAAGCTTCATGATTGTGGTAAAATACGACCTTTTAGGAAAAAGGCGTAAAAGCGGTAAGTATTAAGTGATGATTTACGAAAATCAATCACTAATGACCCAATGAAGTTCGTTTCCCAAGGAGGTATATGTGTGTGAGTAATTCGTAATTGGTTTGAGATTAATATTGGATAGAAGGGGATGAGAAAAGAAAAGGACGAAGACGTGAAATTAATTACTACGATGACTAAACGTAAAACCGTAAAAAGTACAAAAATAAAAATTAATTCTAAAAATTCCCAAAAATTTACCAAAAATCAAAATAAATAAACTAAGAGTTTAACAATGATCAAAACTTTTTCAAACCTTTTAATTAATTAAATAATAATTTTTAAATGCTAATTAAAGCCCTAAAAATCAAATTAATTATCAAAAAGCCCAAATAAAGATTTTTCAATTGGTAAACCTCTAAAATGACCTAAAAAGATTAAAAACTATTTTTATAAATTTTTAAACTAAGAAAAACTATTTAAAATGATTTAAAAACTATTAAAACTTAAAATAATTATAAAAATTAATCTAAAGATGATAGAATTAATCTAAGAGTTGCAAAATTCCTATTTTAATGTATTTAAACTGAGAAAAATATAAAAAGTGCAAAAATGTGAAATTTGAAAAATAATAATAAAATAATATTAAAAATCCAAAAATTATAAAAAATTCTAAAAACTTGCAAACTAGTTTATTTTAACCTAAGTAAACAGAAAATGAAAGTGAAATTACCAAATTACCCCTCCTGGGCCCCCAAATGGGCTAAAAGCAAAATCAGTCAAGCTTAATGGGCTTTTTAGCCAAAAAAGTCAAAATAAGCCCAAATGACTTGGAAAAGCCCTATCTGACTCAAAATTCAATTCTAAACACAAAACTCTGAAGGCCCAAAAGCTGAAAGTGAGCTTATCACAACTTAATGATCAAACAACTTATTCTTATTAGGCCATTAAGCCCATTAAGTAATAAGCCAATGCCATAAGCTCTAATTTGACACACAACCTTCTTTTGGGATACTAAAGAGATATGTAAAAAGAAATTTTGAAAAAGCACACTCAATAAGCCAAAAATAAGCCAAGTACAAATCCACTAAAAGACAAAATAGTCGGGTTTTAGTTCTAGGGCACCTCAGGACTTGATTCAACTTGCAAAATGTTACAAATGACTTCAATAAGCCAAATCAATCAACCAAAATCCAATAAGCAAAACCAATAAGCTGGAATAAGCCAATAAGCACTTATGAAAAAGTAAATTAAGTTGGTTTTCTAGTCAAACCCTAAAGTCAACCCACCAATTGCTCCAGTATGAACAAATGGGTCAAATAATGAGCACCTATTACGAAATCAAAGTTGTTGCTGGTTAAAATAAGCTAGAATAGCTTATTGATAAGCTGATGTCCAATTAACACTAGCAGGGGGAACTTTCAGTAGGAACTGGTTCCCACTGCCTTGACTATTTGACCTTTGATTTTAGAGAGATTATGTATGTTTTGTTGGAAGACAAGGGCACCCAAGTGATCAGTTAATCACAAGGAGTCACAATCAAGCACAAAAACACACTTCAATAGCACCAATTAGCTCAAACAAATCAAAAGATGCCCAGATCTAGCACATACATGGATATTAAGCACTTATGAACACTTAAGCAGTTTAAGCTAGAATAAGCACTCCAAATTCAACCAGATGCATACACAAGCTATATAAACTGATATTAAGCACAAACAAACTTAAATCAATCACTGAATCAAAGTATGGAACAAGATCAAAGCAGATTAAACTTGCTGATATGAACTTCAAGAACAATTGCACACTTTGCTGATATAAATGACCAAAGATCCAAATTCAACACTTCAATCCTACTTCCCTGATGTAACTAACTAGGTTTAATCACTTGTTAACCCTAGTTTATGGTTAGAACTAGGTTTCCCTTAAACCTCAGCCAATTTCAACAAGTATACAAGATTTTAGAGCCTATTGTTGATTCTAGGTGTTTATATGCACAAAGCTTGCAGATAAATGTCACATAACACTTATAGGACAGGTTCCAACACATAGGTAACACAAAGCACCAACTCAAAATAACACAAATCCAAAACAAGTTGTTATACCAAACACACCTTAATCCACAACTTTTCAAAGCAACTTGTGATTTTTAAACACAACCTACTGATTTTATGATTCAAACACACTTCCTAGATGACTACTAACAGATTCAAACACAAAAATCACAACCTTAAACACAAGAACACAAAATCATAGTCTAAAATTAAAAACAGGCAATATCATGAAACTTTTAGGGGAAACTTAAACAAGAGGCCATACCTGTCCTCCACAACATCCTAGGAGGACCGGCAATGCTCCTTGGACCTTGTTCAACAACTAGAACAAGACCAAGGTACTTCAACAAGAGGATCAAAACCTGCTGATGTTCAAAGTAGAACAAGGTTTTGATGATTATGATTCTTCAACACAAATGAACAAACAACTCAACCAAGAGCTTAAATCTCTTCTCAGGCTTGGTGTCAACAAGCTTGAAGGAGCTTAAGGCTTTTGGCTAAGGGTTAGTACAAGATAATAACCAAAACAGAAACAAGGATTTCAAGGTTTTTGAACCTTTGAAAACCTATCAAACATAGACGTGCCTTAACCACAAGATTAAGGAAGGTCTAAAAGATCAAATGGAACACAGATTTCAGCTATTCTAACACCAACTTTTATAAAACACAAAAGAGATTTCACAAATTTTAAGAAATTCAAATTTTATTTAAATAAAAAGGAATTACAAAGATAATAGCCAAAATCTGGAACAAAGGGACTCTCACAAGTTGAGGTCTCCTTTTATAGGCAAATGCATACAAAACACTATTCATAAACCCTAGCACTGAATTTCCTAGATTATCCTTGCAGAATCTTCTAGGCTTGTTGCCAGCTTGATTGGTTGAATCAGGGACTGATAACTGGATTTTACTTGGTTAAATTGTTCGTTGAAATCGGTCTAATCGAATTGATCCTGGTTTAACTGTGCGACTCAGTCGTTCTTTGGTGAAACAAATGTTTGGTCGTTGTAGTATATTTAAATTCCAAAACTTAAAAGTAAATGGCGTTAATTAAATCTAAGACTAATTAAAGAGTAAATGGTACAATATTAAAACTTTAAAAATTAATTAATTAAATGACTTAAAATTAAAGCGTGACAAAAATTAAAATTCGACAAAATATTAAAATGTAAACTTAAAAAAATTAAACAAGACAAAAGATAAAAGTAAACCTAATCGGAATACATTCCGATCAAAATGTGATCGGAATAATAAACCCACCTGTCAGAATAAAAAACCTTGGCATGATCGGAATGTGGTAGGAATCCCCTTGATCGGAATGTTGTCACCACAATCCCAATCGGAATATCAAAAACACGCCCTGATCGGAATACGGTCGGAATGTATCCTCTTCGGAATCTTATCGGAATACAACCAGAGGGATATCGTCGGAATATGGGAAACTTAGTCCATCGGAATAACCAAAATACTCACCTGTCGGAATGCAGATTGGAATACCCAATCAGAATGTAGAAACCTTATTCCGACGGATAAATCGGAATCCCCGTCGGAATGCTAAACCCTTTTCCGACCAAGCAAATGAAGCTATGGTCGGAATGTGAAACCCTTTTCCGACCAGGGTGGTCGGAATACAGTAAAAAGAAGGCAAAATAAGCACAACAAATAAGCTATTACTCAAATAAGCACTAAACTAAAAACCTAAGCAAACACGTATAAGAAATAGCTAATAAGCTAAAATTTAAAGACTTTTGAAAACACTAAATGAAAAGGATATACGAAAACACACTTTTAAATAAAAATAACTTTTATAAAAACTTAAGAAATTTAAAGATAAACACAAATCAGCTATAAAAATCAATAATCCAAAACAATCAAAAGCATAAAAACATAACCTTTAATCATATAAGCAACACAATAAGCATATAAACCATAAGATTAAAGCATAAAAAGAAAGGTAGAATGAGAGATAAACAATAAAAAGTAAAGATTCAATTACATAAAAGTAAGCTTACTTGGAAATTAAAGTGCAAGACAAGGTAATTAAAGTGCAATAAGGTAAATGTGCAAGTAAATAAAATGGAAGAACTAATTGTCACTATTAGCCAACAAAATGAAATGTAAATCCTAATGCTCTATTTATAGGGGAGGATTAGGAGGTTCTTAGGAAGCTTCCTCCCCTCTTTCTTCTTTTCTTAATTGCGTCATTAAGTCCTTGCTCTTCTTAATTAATTGTTAATCTTCTTAATTCTTCGACTTTAACGACTTTGTCTCGGGATTTCTTTGAACTCGTCTTGTAATTCTTCAATAAATTAGACTTGAGGTCTTCGGCTTTTAGCAAACTTCCGTCTTTTGACTTTTTCTTCGATAAATATTCAGAATTGGTCTTGGACTTCCGTTCTTTTTGCACTCTTGACTTCTTGACTTCGTCTTTCGTCTTTTTCTTCGATAAAAGCCCGTGAATGCCCGTGTTTTCTCCACTTTTCACCTTTTCGTCCTAAATTACAACAAGAACACAAACCACGCATAATTCCGACATAAATGACATAAAATACACGTTTTGGCTCGGTTATTATTGTAACTAAGTGGTAAAAAGGATGGGTGTTTACACACCTATCAAATCCCCTACACTTGACCATTGCAATGTCCTCATGCAATGCATTAGTTACAAAGCACGATTACACTTTTCATCATAATCAATCCACGTTGGCCTTTATTAAAAAGATAGAAAATTATAAACATTCAAAGTAAAGAAATCAAAAACATACCTTAGGGTTTTGAAAATGTCATGAATGATCATCATCCTCAAGTTTTAACTTTCTCCAAACTAAGCTTAAAAACGAGATCATTGTTATTATAAGTTAGCAAACTAACACGAACTCATGTGGGCCAATTATTCACTTAGACTCCCTTATTCCTAGGTGTATCTCTTATATTTTATTGTTTTCTTGAATGATCATGAGGATGCATTGTTTGACTTATTTCGATAGTTATTGATAGGTGATAGGTGTGAAAACACCCATCCTTTTTACCACTTAATTACAATAATAACCGAGCCAAAACGTGTATTTTATGTCATTTATGTCGGAATTATGCGTGGTTTGTGTTTTTGTTGTGATTTAGGACGAAAAGGTGAAAAGTGGAGAAAACACGGCATTCACGAGCTTTTATCGAAGAAAAAGACGAAAGATGAAGTCGAAAGATCAAGAGTGGAAAAAGAACAGAAGTCCAAGACCAATTCTGAAGATTTATCGAAGAAAAAGTCAAAAGACGGAAGTTTACTAAAAGCCGAAAAAACTCGAGTCTTATTTATGAAGAAAATCCAAGACGAGTTTGAAGAAATCCCAAGACAAAGTCCAAGTATTAAGAAGATTAACAAAATATTAAGAAGTTTAAGGACTCAAGTGTGCAATTAAGAGAAAGAAGAAAGAGGGAGGAAGCTTCCTAAGCTCCTCCCTAATCCCCCTATATATAGATTAGGTAGTTTCAATGTTTAGAGTGTTGGAGGCTTGACAAGCCTCCCTTCCACCATCTTCAATTTCTTGTTCTTTACTTTTATGCATCTTAATCTCCATGTAACACACTTTTAATTTTCTTTTAATTCCAAGTGAGTTTCCATTTAATTGATGTTAATCTTTACTTTATTGTTAATCTCCTTCTTCCTTTCTTGCTTGATTTGTTCTTAATCTTTGAGTTCATGTTCTTGAGTTTTTATGATTTTAATCAAGTGGGTTTTGATTGATTTGGCTTTATTTGTTAGTTTTGTTGATTTGTTTTGATTGATTATTGTTAGTTGATGTTTAGTGGTTATTTTGGGTTAATCTTTTGGTTGATATTGATTGATTTTGCTTAAATTCGTATCCCCTGTTTTATATACCTGTTACTGTTCTTCGTCCAATTGTTCCGCATAGGCATCTTCATTTTTCCCTTATTCGGAACATTTGATTGTTCCGCATAGACATCTTCATTTTTCCCTTATTCGGAACATTTGATTGTTCCGCATAGGCATCTTCATTTTTCCCTTATTCGGAACATTTGATTGTTCCGAATAGTCATCTTAATTTTTCTCTTATTCGGAACATTTGATTGTTCCGAATAGTCATCTTAATTTTTCCCTTATTCGGAACATTTGATTGTTCCGAATAGTCATCTTAATTTTTCCCTTATTCGGAACATTTCAATATTCCGGATAGTTGCTTGATTTTTCCCTTATTCGGAATATTTTCAATATTCCGAGTAGAACCTTTTACTTTCCTTTATTCGGAATATTTTATATATTCCGAGTAGACCCAACATTCCGAGTAGACTTCATTATTCCGCATGGCCTTTGTTATTCCGCATGGTTGATTATTCCGCATAGAGCATTTTTCCATTTTTTTTATTCCGTATAGCACATCCTTATTCGGAATATTTACTTTATTCCGAACAGAGTTTTTAGTTTTCAGATTTAAACTTTATATTTCCTGCCATTTTCTTTATTTGCACTTTTACTAGCTTTCCTTTCGATTTAAGTTTTAATTTGAGTTATTTACTTTTATTGCCTTTAATTTTCTCGCACTTTACTTTTCGCCAAGTTTTAATCTTTCATTATTGTCTCGTCACTTTATTTTTATTTGTTCCAAGTTCTTATTTTTAATTAGTCTTAAACAACGACACCATTTTACTTGATTCACCAAGAACAACTAATCTCACACAATTAACCCGAGATCAATTCGAAGAGATACCGAGAAAATGAACTTTAATTGATAGAAAAAGCTAGTTATTAAATGGCGCCGCTGCCGGCTCTTTTCGTGAAGATCGAAGGTTTTTTGTGAGTGACGCGTTGGATTTTGGGATCCGTTCACTTGTGAACGTTATTTTTCGTGTCCAAAATTTTTCAAAAATCATAAAAAGCATTTCTTTTTCAAAGTTTTGCACCAAAAATATTCTTCTTGCTTATCTATCTTTCTTTATGGATTTTTATGTCCATTGCGTCCGGTGTGGGAAACAACTATCTGGGAACAACTCTTGTCAATGGTGTACATGTGAGCGGTGCGGAAACGATATCGACTACACACAATCCGGATTTTGTCCTTTGTGCAACTCGACTAATTCGTACTTTTTGAACCTACCTCCTGTTCCCCCGTGCATCTATTGTGGAAGCGATTCTCATTGGCATGTTTCGTGCCCGGTTCGATACCCGTCTGGTCACGGGCAAGAACCGGGGTACAATTATGACAATGATAATAGCTATCCACAAGATGCACTTGATTTTTCTCCATACCCGGTTTGCAACAACTGTGGGGGTCCTCACGATACCTATTATTGTCAACCACTGAATTGCTATGAGCCACAACCTTGCTATAATTCGGGTTTTCAACACTATGAGCCCCCACATCACACCCTCAATCATCAATCCTCTCAGCAAATTCATCTTGACCCACAACTCACTACCTTGAATGAAGAAACACACTCCTTTGTTTTGCAACTTCAAGAAGCAGTTGTTTTGCTTAAAGAACTTAGGGACGAGGAAAAGCGACTAGAGCAAGTATCTAATCTTAGTGATTATACCCCTCCGCTTGTGCATCAATACTATTATGATGATGACGATGATGCTGTATGCACTTTCAACTCATCTTCCGCAGTTGCTGCTCCTACTCTCGATGTTCCTACTGCGTCTAAGGATCTAGATTCGTTGCATGAGCTTAGTGATGTTGGTCTCGACAAAGTATTGGATGATGAGGTTTGTGACTTACCTACTATGGAGCCTGAGGACGACGTTGCTCTTACGAAAGCGGTCGATCCTAGTGATGATGATTCTTCTCTCTGCTATGAGAATTTCACTTTTGAAATTTCTCAATCTCCACCGGGAGATGCAGAAAATGACGATTTATTCTCTCCGGTTTACGAGCAGTTCACCGATGAATATGATCTGGTGGATGAGGTAGAAGACGTGCTTCTTCGCGATGGATTACGGAAAGTGCACCTTCTTATTGCTCAAATCGAAGCGTTGACTTCTCCTTCTCTTTCCAAGTCTTTACCTCCATATATTCCTACCATTGAAGATAATGACCCATTGCTGGAAGAAATCGACATCCACTCCATTCCTCCAGGTATTGATGACTATGACACGGAGGGGGACATTATTTTTGATAATTTGCTGCAGGAAAGTATTGACCCAAGTCCCCCTCCCGAGCACCTTCCATCCTCCCTTTTAGCCACTATCACGGAGGATGAGTGCTTTGATCCGGGAGGTGACATTGATTATGCTATGATTGATACCATCACGGCTTTGCCGTTTGCTCAGCATCCATTGTCTTTGGGGGAGGACAATGTGCTTACTATACCCAACCCACCTCCCGTGGATCTTGAATTCACATACTATATGTATGTTGAAAGGACCTTTCTCCCTTTCAAGACTTATCCCCCCGCCTCTCCTCTGTTGATGTCAACCGGGAACGAGGACAAGGTCTTTGATCCCGGTATCACATTCGAGGCTTCCCCATGGATTATTTAATTCGGGGACGAGTCAGGCTCGTGACTCGGTTAACAAAAACAAGCGCTTTTTGGGAGGCAACCCAATTATCTATCCATTTTCACCATAAGTGTAGGGGGGAGCCCCGTGGTGTTTCTTGCTTTCTTTCCTATCATTGCAGGGATTAGAGCTTCACAGACACACTCTTGATGACTTTTGACGAACCGTGCTTCCGTGTTCCCTTCTTCCCGGTTCTATCCTAAACTCTTTTTGATTCCCTATTTTATATTTCTCAATATTAAAATAGGAATCTCTTTAGTTGTCTCTTCCTTAGCGAGATTTAAACAACGTGCACAATGTCCTAAGTGTAGGGGAGTTTACTCCCACATGCTTAAACATTGAGGACAATGTTTATATTAAGTGTAGGGGGGACTTCTATCGAAGTTAAGTGGCCTTTTCCTTTTAATTGCCCTCATTTTAACTGGAAAATCAATTTTTTGACATTTTTCAAAATTTTTAATCTATTTTGGCCTAGTTGTAGTTCCCTTTATTTCTGCTATTTTTCTCTTATTTTAATAAAATGGATTTAACAAGTTTAGATATCTTAGATATATTAGGCCCGTTGTGAATATTTTGACTCAACCCGAGTTTACTTATCCAAGTTCACTCTAGCTAGTATCCTTAACCATGTAGACCTTAATTGGTTTATTAGGCTAAGCATCCACGGGTCTCATTCTTTGAGATTTTAAATTGTGGAGAACGAGAAATGATAGAGTTGGTTACAAGTTTGGTATTCTCTCATTAACTTATGTGAGTTAATTATGATCTTTTTCTCCCATCACTTGCTAATAAATTATCTGCAATAAGTAAGGTCGTACGATTTGAAAAGTTACTTAGCTTCTAGCCCAAGATCGTTTAAAAGTTGCTCGGTAATGATAAGAGTTCATAGCCAAGGCATAACTTATGAAGCGGGGCGCGAAGATTGGCGAGTCCGAAAAGGCCCTAACAAGGCATGAGGATTCAATTTTATTGCTGAAGATCCAAAGTGATGTGAAAAGCATTATTCCTAAAATCAATATGAAGGATCAAGACTCACGACGAAAAGCAATCAACTCCCATAAAGATCATGGAGAAGTCTATCCGAAAAGACCCTAACAAGGTATGAGGATAAACAGATCCAAGTCCGAAAAGGAGGCGGATCGTTGTATCTCAAAATCCCAATTAGAGATTGAAGAAATAATCATGAAGTCGTGGTCAACAAAGTTGGAGTACCTCTCAAAAGTCTCCAAGTGAAGGAACTCTAGGAACGATGAGAAGACCATTATCTCATGCACGTCTCTCAAGATATGAAGTATGAAGTACATGCCAAATATCGGCCCGAGAAAGGTCTCAAATCGCGAACCAAGTTATGCCAAGATATGAACTTTTTGATATCCCGAGAAGCAGTTTTAAGAGATTTTGTCCTTTAGCTAACTATTGATCAAATCGTCCTACTTTGCTTTCAGCCTAAATAAACTATCGAAATAAGTCCAAAAATGCATCTTCATGATCATTCTAAGACAAAAATAAAATATAAGAGATACCCGTAGGAATAAGGGAGTTTAAGTGATTAATTGAACCACATGAGTAAATGTTTGTTATGCTAACTTGTACTAACAATGATCTTGTTTTTAAGCTTGGCATGGGAAACGTGAAACTTGAGGGTGATAAACATTCACGACACCAAAGCCCTAATGTAAGTCTTAGATTTCTTTACAAATCTCTTCCTTGTTGCATTCTATCATTTTCTATCTTTTAAATTTTCCTTAGTTATTTAATAAAGGCCAAGACGGATTGATTATAATGGAAAGTGTAAACCTTGCTTTATTACTAAGCATTGCATGAGGACATTGCAATGGTTAAGTGTAGGGGATTTGATAGGTGTGAAAACACCCATCCTTTTTACCACTTAATTACAATAATAACCGAGCCAAAACGTGTATTTTATGTCATTTATGTCGGAATTATGCGTGGTTTGTGTTTTTGTTGTGATTTAGGACGAAAAGGTGAAAAGTGGAGAAAACACGGCATTCACGAGCTTTTATCGAAGAAAAAGACGAAAGATGAAGTCGAAAGATCAAGAGTGGAAAAAGAACAGAAGTCCAAGACCAATTCTGAAGATTTATCGAAGAAAAAGTTAAAAGACGGAAGTTTACTAAAAGCCGAAAAAACTCGAGTCCTATTTATGAAGAAAATCCAAGACGAGTTTGAAGAAATCCCAAGACAAAGTCCAAGTATTAAGAAGATTAACAAAATATTAAGAAGTTTAAGGACTCAATTGTGCAATTAAGAGAAAGAAGAAAGAGGGAGGAAGCTTCCTAAGCTCCTCCCTAATCCCCCTATAAATAGATTAGGTAGTTTCAATGTTTAGAGTGTTGGAGGCTTGACAAGCCTCCCTTCCACCATCTTCAATTTCTTGTTCTTTACTTTTATGCATCTTAATCTCCATGTAACACACTTTTAATTTTCTTTTAATTCCAAGTGAGTTTCCATTTAATTGATGTTAATCTTTACTTTATTGTTAATCTCCTTCTTCCTTTCTTGCTTGATTTGTTCTTAATCTTTGAGTTCATGTTCTTGAGTTTTTATGATTTTAATCAAGTGGGTTTTGATTGATTTGGCTTTATTTGTTAGTTTTGTTGATTTGTTTTGATTGATTATTGTTAGTTGATGTTTAGTGGTTATTTTGGGTTAATCTTTTGGTTGATCTTGATTGA
Source organism: Glebionis coronaria (assembly GCA_025667525.1). Classification (NCBI taxonomy): domain Eukaryota; kingdom Viridiplantae; phylum Streptophyta; class Magnoliopsida; order Asterales; family Asteraceae; genus Glebionis; species Glebionis coronaria. Next base: position 293,175,760 of record CM046875.1, read on the forward strand.
TTTTGCTTAAATTCATATCCCCTGTTTTATATACCTGTTACTGTTCTTCGTCCAATTGTTCCGCATAGGCATCTTCATTTTTCCCTTATTCGGAACATTTGATTGTTCCGCATAGACATCTTCATTTTTCCCTTATTCGGAACATTTGATTGTTCCGCATAGGCATCTTCATTTTTCCCTTATTCGGAACATTTGATTGTTCCGAATAGTAATCTTAAGTTTTCTCTTATTCGGAACATTTGGTTGTTCCGAATAGTCATCTTAATTTTTCCCTTATTCGGAACATTTGATTGTTCCGAATAGTCATCTTAATTTTTCCCTTATTCGGAACATTTCAATATTCCGGATAGTTGCTTGATTTTTCCCTTATTCGGAATATTTTCAATATTCCGAGTAGAACCTTTTACTTTCCTTTATTCGGAATATTTTATATATTCCGAGTAGACCCAACATTCCGAGTAGACTTCATTATTCCGCATGGCCTTTGTTATTCCGCATGGTTGATTATTCCGCATAGAGCATTTTTCCATTTTTTTTATTCCGTATAGCACATCCTTATTCGGAATATTTACTTTATTCCGAACAGAGTTTTTAGTTTTCAGATTTAAACTTTATATTTCCTGCCATTTTCTTTATTTGCACTTTTACTAGCTTTCCTTTCGATTTAAGTTTTAATTTGAGTTATTTACTTTTATTGCCTTTAATTTTCTCGCACTTTACTTTTCGCCAAGTTTTAATCTTTCATTATTGTCTCGTCACTTTATTTTTATTTGTTCCAAGTTCTTATTTTTAATTAGTCTTAAACAACGACACCCTTTTACTTGATTCACCAAGAACAACTAATCTCACACAATTAACCCGAGATCAATTCGAAGAGATACCGAGAAAATGAACTTTAATTGATAGAAAAAGCTAGTTATTAATAGGTGTGTAAACATCCATCCTTTTTACCACTTAATTACAATAATAACCGGACTAAAACGTGTATTTTATGTCATTTATGTCGGAATTATGCGTGGTTTGTGTTTTTGTTGCGATTTAGGACGAAATTGTGGAAAGTGGAGAAAACACGGGCATTCACGGGCTTTTATTGAAGAAAAAGATGAAAGACCAAGTCAAGAAGTCAAGAGTGCAAAAAGAACGGAAGTCCAAGACCAATTCTGAAGATTTATCGAAGAAAAAGTCAAAAGACGAAAGTTTACTTAAAGCCGAAGAACTCAAGTGTTAATTATTGAAGAATTAAAAGACGAGTTTGAAGAAATCCCAAGACAAAGTCCAAGTATTAAGAAGATTTAAGAATATTAAAGAAGCTTAAGGACTTGATCATGCAATTAAGAAGAAAGGAAGGAGGGGAGGAAGCTTCCTCTAACCATCTCCCTAATCCCCTATAAATAGCCTTCATATTCATTTCATTAGTTTTTGTTGGCTAGAGTGACACTAGTTCTTCCACCTTTTAATTACTTGCACATTTACTTTATTGCACTTTAATTACCTTGTCTTGCACTTTAATTTTCAAGTAAGTTACTTTTACTTTTATTGCACCTTTACTTTTCTTGTTTAAATCTCTCATTCTACCTTTCTTTCTATGCTTTAATCTTTGTTTACATGCTTATTGTGTTGCTTATTTGATTAAAGATTATGTTTTTATGCTTTTGATTGTTTTGGATCATTGATTTTTATAGCTTATTTGTGTTTATTTTCAAGTTTCTTAAGTTTTATAAAAGTTATTTTTATATAAAGTTTGTTTTCGTAAATCATTTTCATTTCGTGTTTCAAAAGTCTTTAAATTTCAGTTTAGTAGCTTTTTCTTATACGTGTTTGCTTAGGATTTTAGGTGAGTGCTTATTTGTTTATAGCTTATTAGTTCTAGCTTATTTCGTGTTATTTCCTCCGTATTCCGATCATAGTGATCGGAAAAGGGTTTCATATTCCGACCAGCATTCCTTTGCTTGGTCGGAAAAGGGTTTGTGCTATTCCGATTGGGGGTGTTTAGTTGTATTCCGATCTGGGTAAGTGACAATATTCCGATCAGGAGTCTACTTTCCATTGCGATCAAGAGGCTTGTAACATTCCGATCAAAGGTAAGTTGATTATTCCGATCAGTTTAGTGACAGTATTCCGATTGGGTATTCCAATCTACATTCCGATCATACCAAGTGCTGCATTCTGATTAGTGGATTCCGATACATATTCCGATCAGAGGTTTTGTTTGGTTATTCCGATCTGAAAAGGTCATAGCATTCCGATCTGGTGTTTCCGACAACATTCCGATCAGGTGGTAAGTGCATTCCGATCGGAATGTATTCCGATGGTAGGGTTGTTTTCATATTTTGTCTTGTTTAATTTTTAAGTTTACGTTTTGATACTTTGTCAAATTTTAATTCTCGTCACGCTTTAATTTTAAGTCATTTATTTATTTTACTTTTCAAAAATTTTAACATTGCACCCTTTCTTTTAATTAGACTTAGATTTATTTTAACGCCATTTTACTTTTACGTCATTTACTTTTAAGTCTCACACTTTTTAATATACTACAACGACACAACTTTTGTTTCCACCAAAGAAAGAATGAGTCGCACATTAAACTCCTTTTTCAATTCGAAGAGATTGGTTCAACGATATTTTTAACGGAGTAAAATACCAGTTATCAAATGGCGCCGCTGCCGGCTCTTTTCGTAAAGATTAACGGTTTTCTGTGAACGACGCGTTGCTTTTTGCGATCCGTTCACTTGTGAGCGTTATTTTCTTGCACAAAAAATTCAAAAAATCATAAAAACTAAAAATTGATAAAAATTCATAAAAATAAAAAATTTCAAAAATCAAAAAAGATTTTTTCTTTATTGTGTATATATATTGTCCTTGTGTTTGGTTTCTTTTTCTTTTGCATTTTCAGGTGTATGCGTACTAGATCTTCTAATTATCAAGAGCCCTAGACTTAAGAAGATTTAAGTATGTCAGGTGTTAACAACAATAATAATCCACCGCACCTCAACAATAACAACAATGTTCTTCCACAGCCCGATCATCGGACAATGGAGGAGCTTTGTCAACCTACCATGTTTGGACGAGGAGGCCCGATTGCGCCAATGCAATCACGGCTCCGGAGTTTTCGTTGAAGCACCACATGATTCAGCAAGTGCAAACTAACCCATTCCGTAGATTGCCTGATGATGATGCCAACAAACACCTCGACAAGTTCATTACAATCACCCAAAGCATGAAGTTTCCTGGTGCCACAATGGATGTTCTTCGCCTCCAACTCTTCCCACATAGTTTATCACATCATGTCGAGAAATGGTTTGATCGTCTCCCGAAGAATTCTATTCATACTTGGGATGACATGACTCAACGCTTTTTGTCGCGCTACTTTCCACCATCCATGGTCACGAGCCTTCGCAATTAAATAAGCGGTTTCATGCAAGAACCCGATGAATCTCTTTTTGGTGCTTGGGAAAGATATAATGTCTTGATTGATCGTTGTCCAAACCACAACATGCTCCCTGTAACCTTAATTGATACTTTCTACAACGGATTGACTTTTCGAGATCGTGATACGATTAATGTAGTCGCCGGTGGCACATTCATGAAAAGGAGACCCGAAGAGTGTAGAGAGCTAATTGAGAACATGACTACTCACCACAAAAACTGGGATTCCTCCGCTTCTTCAAGGAACAACCCAAGAGTCAATGTTTCTTCCACTTCAGCAAACCCTGATATGACCGAACTCACCCGCATGATGACTGAAATGAGCAAAAGTATCTTGCTTCTCGCTTCAAACCAACAACCACAAGTTAAAGCAGTTGCACCTTCTTGTGAAACATGCAGCGGTCCTCACTCATACACCGATTGTCCTTCGACTCAAGGAAATCCGGAAAATGTGTATGCAGCTTATGGTAATTATTCACCGGAAAATTACCAAGCTCGACAACAAGGGGATAGAAATCTGCTGAGTTACCGATCAAACAATTACCTTTCACCCGGTTTTTCTCCTCAAAACCAAAACCACGCCAACAACTATAATAGAAGCAACCAAATCCCACCAAGAGCTTCTAATCCTTATCACCCACCCGCTCAAAAAACCCCACCCATTAACCCCGATGTTGAAGCCATCATGAGAACCCAAGGTGAGCAAATCAAGAATCTGCAGAGCCAAATTATCAATCTTAAAAGAGATATCACCAAGCAAGGAAATGAGATTAGATCCGAGCTTCGAGATAATATCCAATCTTCCTTCAGCAATCAAACGAATGATTTGAAGAATATGCTTGCTAGTTTCTTGCCCGCCGCTCAACCTTCTACTTCGAGTTCTCTACCTTCTAACACCGTCACCAATCCGCGAGCAAATGTGAGTGCTATTACTACCCGTAGTGGAATTACCATTGTCGATCCACCGATCCCACCCCCATCATCTACACCTCCTCCACCACCATTTATCCCTACTCCTTCTACACCTAGTATTAGTGCACCATTACCGTCTCCGCCTCGTCATGACGATGTACCTAGGAAGGACCCTTCAACATCTCAAGATTTACCTGCTACACCTGCACCTTCACCACCAAAACCCAATATCCCTTATCCCTCTCGTTTAGGCAAGACCGAAATGCTAACCAAGGATGACTCTCAAGTGTCGAGCAATGTGAAGATGATCTCTCAAATGAACTTCAACATTAGCTTTCTTGAAGCACTTGTCCAAATGCCGAAATTTGTTAAAGCATTTAAGGAATTGCTTAACAAGAAGGAGAAGCTGATTGAGCTCGCCAACACACGCTTAAATGAAAACTGTTCTGCAGTTATTCTTAAAGAACTTCCGGAAAAGCTTGGAGATCCCGGTCGTTTTGTGTTGCCGTGCATTTTTAACAAAACCGAAGAGTTTACTGCCCTAGCTGATCTCGGGGCCAGTATTAATCTTATGCCTTTGAGTGTTTGGAAAACACTATCATTACCTGACCTCACTCCAACAAAAATGACTCTTGAACTTGCAAATCGCACTCTCGCTTACCCCGTTGGTATAGCCGAAGACGTGTTCATTAAAGTTGGCACATTTACTTTCCCGGTCGACTTTGTCGTTGTTGATTATGAAACGGACCCTCGTATTCCTTTAATACTTGGTCGGCCATTCTTGAGAACCGGACGAGCTTTAGTTGATGTTGCCGAAGGTGAGTTGATCTTAAGAGTCGGGAATGATTCACAAGTTTTTAAAATGGGAAAGCTTACAAGTAAATCCTTTGGAGGCCGAGAATCAGTGAATATGATTAATGTGCTTGATGATTTTGTCGTCTACAACAATCCTCTATTCGACTCTTCCATTGATAACCCACTTTTTCAAGATGATGTGGATGATTCTCTCCCCAATTTGGAACCTTCTCCCATTTATGATTCTCCACCGATCTTTGATGGTTATGATGATGATTCTAGCTCAGATTCGGATGATTATGATGACCTTACTTCTGAGTATCCCGGTCTGCCCACATATGATGATTTTGATGAGGCTGATACTCTTTCGAGTGATTCTTCACATGATGAAGATCCTCCACCATCACTCAATCCTACTTTGGACGACTACTCATTTGAGGAAGACTTCTCTGTATTTCTCAACACTTACTTCTCTCATGAGAGTGATGCTCCTCCTTATGATTTTGAAGATTATCGTCTTGATCCTACTTTGGATTTGAAGAACATTCTTTCTAAGGAGAAGAAACCGGTCGACACCAATACCCGCGGCACGTATGAGTTAACACCTCTTTGTCCCCCTTCTGAGGACGAGGTTGTGCATCTTCTTCGCGGATCTTCTTCACACTCTGCTGAGCCTGAGTGCTATTTTCCCTTAAAGGAAAAGGTGTTCGACCCCGGTATCGATATTCTGCAGCCATCTCTGTATCCACCTGATGAAATAAAAGGAAATATCTTTGGAACTTATGGAAATCTGCTTGCACCACTTCACCCTTGCTTCCACCTTGCTCCATCGCTGCTTAAGGGAACCTTGCCTACTCTACTTTGGCTTGACTTGTTCGCCTTAAGCTTGTGCTATTTGATGGACGAAAACTATGTCAAAAACCAAGCGCTTCTTGGGAGGCAACCCATGTATCTATCTTTTCGCTTTCTTTATCCTAAGTGTAGGGGAGACCCGTTGGTTTGCTATTTCCTCTCCTCTCTCTTAATCAGGGATTCGAGCGCTCAATGATCCACTCTTGATGATTCTTGACGCACCGTGATTCCGTGTTCCCTTCTTCCCGGTTCTATCCTAAACTCTTTTCAATTCACTATTTTATATTTTCCAATATTAAATAGGAATCTTTTTAGTTATCCTTTCCTTAGCGAGATTTAAACAAAATGCACAATGTCCTAAGTGTAGGGGAGTTTACTCCCACATTCTTAAACATTGAGGAAAATGTTTATCTTAAGTGTAGGGGGACTTCTATCGAAGTTAAGTGGCCTTTTCCTTGTATTTGCCCTCATTTTAACCGGAAAATCAATTTTTCGACATTTTTCAAAATTTTTGATCTATTGTGGCCTATTAGTTTTTCCCTTTGTATAGTTATTTTCTTTCTTTGCTAGAATAAATCTTTAATAAAGTGGATTTAATTTTCAAACGTTGTGAATCTTTTGACTCAACCCAAGTTTACTTATCTAAGTTACTCTAGCTAGTATCCTTAACGTGTTTAAGTCAAGTTTTGCTAGGCTTTTATATAGGGGGCTATAAAACGCGAAAGTCTTAACTCTCACGGGTTAAGAACTTTTCGCAAGTTCCTATAATTGATCCTAGAGAGTTGTTTAACAAGGGAACTTTAAAATGCGATTTCTAAACTTGAAAGAGTCTAAGAGTTTACAAGATCCTATAGGTGACTCGAAAACCCAAAACTTTGATTTAATAGGCTAAGCATCCACGAGTCTCATTACTTGAGATTTTAAACTGTGGAGAACGAGAGATGATAGAGCCAATTATAAGTTTGGTATTCTTTCGGGAATTTATGTGAGTTAATTATGAGCCTATTCTCCCATCGCTTGCTAATAAATTTATCTGCAATAAATAAGGTTGTACGATTTGAAAAGTTACTTAGCTTCTAGCCCAAGATCGTTTAAAAGTTGCTCGGTATGGATTAGAGTTCATAGCCAAGGCATAACTTATTGAAGCGGGATGCGAAGATTGGGGAGTCCAAAAAGGTCCTAACAAGACATGAGGGCTATATTTTGTTGCTAAAGATCCCAAGTGATGTGAAGAATCATTTATCAAAAATCAATATGAAGGATCGAGACACACGACGAAAAGCAAAAACTCCCCAAAAGTCATGGAGAAGTGTATCCGAAAAGACCCTAGCAAGGTATGAGGATAAATAGATCCAAGTCAAAAAGGAGGCGGATCGTTGTATATCAAAGTCCAAAATAAAGATTGGAGAAAAATGAAGAAGTCGTGGTCCAAGTATGAATCTCTCAAAACTTCAAGTGAAGAAATTCCTATTATGAAGAGAAGACCATTATTTCATGAACGTCTCTCAAGGTTTGACGTATGAAGTCGCTGCCAAATATCGGTCCGAGAAAGGTCTCAAATCGCGGAGCGAGTTATGCCAAGATATGAACTTTATGAGGTCCCGAGAAGCAGTTTTAAAAGATTTTGTCCTTTAGCTAACTATTGATTAAATCTTCACTTTATTTTCGGACTAAATAACTATCAGAATAAGTCAACTATGCATCCTCGTGATCATTCAAGACAATAATAAAATATAAGAGATACACATAGGAATAAGGGAGTCTAAGTGAGTAATTGGCCCACATGAGTTCGTGTTAGTTTACTAACTTATAATAACAATGATCTTGTTCTTAAGCTTGGTTTGGAGAAAGTGAAAACTTGAGGATGATGATTGTTCATGACATTTCCAAAACCCAAGGTATGTTTTTGATTTCTTTACATTGAATGTTTATAATTTTCTATCTCTTTAATAAAGGCCAACGTGGATTGATTATGATGAAAATGAAATCTTGCTTTGTAACTAATGCATTACATGAGGACATTGCAATGGTCAAGTGTAGGGGATTTGATAGGTGTGTAAACACCCATCCTTTTTACCACTTAATTACAATAATAACCGGACCAAAACGTGTATTTTATGTCATTTATGTCGGAATTATGCGTGGTTTGTGTTTTTGTTGCGATTTAGGACGAAATTGTGAAAAGTGGAGAAAACACGGGCATTCATGGGCTTTTATTGAAGAAAAAGATGAAAGACGAAGTCAAGAAGTCAAGAGTGCAAAAAGAACGGAAGTCCAAGACCAATTCTGAAGATTTATCGAAGAAAAAGTCAAAAGACGGAAGTTTACTTAAAGCCGAAGAACTCAAGTCTTAATTATTGAAGAATTAAAAGACGAGTTCGAAGAAATCCCAAGACAAAGTCCAAGTATTAAGAAGATTTAAGAAGATTAAAGAAGCTTAAGGACTTGATCATGTAATTAAGAAGAAAGGAAGGAGGGGAGGAAGCTTCCTCTAACCATCTCCCTAATCCCCTATAAATAGCCTTCATATTCATTTCATTAGTTTTTGTTGGCTAGAGTGACACTAGTTCTTCACCTTTTAATTACTTGCACATTTACTTTATTGCACTTTAATGACCTTGTCTTGCACTTTTATTTTCAAGTAAGTTACTTTTACTTTTATTGCACCTTTACTTTTCTTGTTTAAATCTCTCATTCTACCTTTCTTTCTATGCTTTAATCTTTGTTTACATGCTTATTGTGTTGCTTATTTGATTAAAGATTATGTTTTTATGCTTTTGATTGTTTTTGATCATTGATTTTTATAGCTTATTTGTGTTTATTTTCAAGTTTCTTAAGTTTTATAAAAGTTATTTTTATATAAAGTTTGTTTTCGTAAATCTTTTTCATTTCGTGTTTCAAAAGTCTTTAAATTTCAGTTTAGTAGCTTTTTCTTATACGTGTTTGCTTAGGATTTTAGGTGAGTGCTTATTTGTTTATAGCTTATTAGTTCTAGCTTATTTCGTGTTATTTCCTCCGTATTCCAATCATAGTGATCGGAAAAGGGTTTCATATTCCGACAAACATTCGTTTGCTTGGTCGGAAAAGGGTTTGTGCTATTCCGATTGGGGGTGTTTAGTTGTATTCCGATCTGGGTAAGTGACAATATTCTGATCAGGAGTCTAATTTCCATTCAGATCAAGAGGCTTGTAACATTCCGATCAAAGGTAAGTTGGTTATTCCGATCAGTTTAGTGACAGTATTCCGATTGGGTATTCCAATCTACATTTTGATCATATCAAGTGTTGCATTCCGATTAGTGGATTCCGATACATATTCCGGTCAGAGGTTTTGTTTGGTTATTCCGATCTGAAAAGGTGACAGCATTCCGATCTGGTGTTTCCGACAACATTCCGATCAGGTGATAAGTGCATTCCGATCGGAATGTATTCCGATTGTAGGGTTGTTTTCATATTTTGTCTTGTTTAATTTTTAAGTTTACGTTTTGATACTTTGTCAAATTTTAATTCTCGTCACGCTTTAATTTTAAGTCATTTAATTATTTTACTTTTCAAAATTTTTAACATTGCACCCTTTCTTTTAATTAGACTTAGATTTATTTTAACGCCATTTTATTTTTACGTCATTTACTTTTAAGTCTCGCACTTTTTAATATACTACAACGACACAACTTTTGTTTCCACCAAAGAACGACTGAGTCGCACATTAAACTCCTTTTTCAATTCGAAGAGATTGGTTCAACGATATTTTTAACGGAGTAAAATACCAGTTATCAGTTATTTAGGCCGAAAATAAAGTGAACGATTTAATCAATAGTTAGCTAAAGGACAAAATATTTTAAAACTGCTCGGGACCTCATAAAGTTCATATCTTGGCATAACTCGCTTCGCGATTTGAGACCTTTCTCGGACCGATATTTGGCAGCGACTTCATACTTCAAACCTTGAGAGACGTTCATGAAATAATGCTCTTCTCTTCATAATAGGAATTTCTTCACTTGAAATTTTGAGACATTCTTCATATATGGACCACGACTTCTTCATTTTTCTCCAATATTTATTTTGGACTATGATATACAACGATCCGCCTCCTTTTTGGACTTGGATCTATTTATCCTCATACCTTGTTAGGGCCTTTTCGGATAGACTTCTCCATGATCTTTACGGGAGTATTTGCTTTTCGTCGTGTGTCTCGATCCTTCATATTGATTTTTGATAAATGATTCTTCACATCACTTGGGATCTTTAGTCAACAAAATGTAGCCCTCATGCCTTGTTAGGGCCTTTTCGGACTCGCCAATATTCGCATCCCGCTTCAATAAGTTATGCCTTGGCTATGAACTCTAATCCATACCGAGCAACTTTTAAACGATATTGGGCTAGAAGCTAAGTAACTTTTCAAATCGTACAACCTTATTTATTGCAGATAAATTTATTAACAAGCGATGGGAGAATAGGCTTATAATTAACTCACATAAATTCACGAAAGAATACCAAACTCATAATTGACTCTATCATCTCTCGTTCTCCATAGTTTAAAATCTCAAGGAATGAGACTCGTGGATGCTTAGCCTATTAAATCAAAGTTTTGGGTTTTCGAGTCATCTATAGGATCTTGCAAACTCTTAGACTTTTTCAAGTTTAGAAATCGCATTTTAAAGTTCCCTTGATAAACGACTCTCTAGGATCAATTATAGGAACTTGCGAAAAGTTCTTGTTCTTAACCCGTGAGAGTTAAGACTTTCACGTTTTATATCTCCCTATATAAAAGCCTAGCAAAACTTGACTTAAACACGTTAAAGATACTAGCTAGAGTAAACTTAGATAAGTAAACTCGGGTTGAGTCAAAAGATTCACAACGTTTGAAAATTAAAACCACTTTATTAAAAATTTATTCTAACAAAGAAAGAAAATAACTATACAAAGGTAAAAACTAATAGGCCAAAATAGATCAAAAATTTTGAAAAATGTCGAAAAATTGATTTTTCGGTTAAAATGAGGAAAACTACAAGGAAAAGACCACTTAACTTCGATAGAAGTCCCCCCTACACTTATTATAAACATTGTCCTCAATGTTTAAGCATGTGGGAGTAAACTCCCCTACACTTAGGACATTGTGCACGTTGTTTAAATCTTGCTAAGGAAAGGACAACTAACGAGATTCCTATTTTAATATTGTAAAAATATAAAATAGTGAATCGAAAAGAGTTTAGGATAGAACCAGGAAGACGGAAACACAGAATCACGGGTCGTCAAAAATCATCAAGAGTGGATCATTGAGCGCTCGAATCCCTGATTAGTAGAAGAGAGGAAATAGCAAACACCAACGGGTCTCCCCTACACTTAGGATAAAGAAAGCTAAAAGATAGATACATGGGTTGCCTCCCAAGAAGCGCTTGATTTTTGTTAACCGAGTCGTGAGCCTGACTCGACCTTGATTAGCAGAGGAAGAAGCATGAAACATATCCACCTAGATCAAAGACATAGTTTTCATCCATCAAATAACACAAGCTTAAGGCGAACAAGGCAAGTCAAAGAAGAATAGGCAAGGTTCCCTTAAGCAAAGATGGAGCACGGTGGAAGCAAGGGTGAGGTGGTGCAAGCATATCATCATAAATTCCAAAGATTTTTCCTTTTATTTCATCAGACGGATACTGAGATGGCTTAAAAAGTGCAATACCGGGGTCGAACACCTTTTCCTTTAGGGGAAAATAGCACTCAGGCTCAGCAGAATTTGAAGATGATCCGCGAAGAAGATGCACAACCTCGTCCTCATAAGGTGGACAAAGAGGTGTCAAATCATACGTGCTGCGAATGTTGGTGTCGTCCGGTTGCTTCTCCTTTGAAAGAATTTTCTTCAAATCCAAAGTAGGATCAAGACCATAATCATCAAAGTCTAAAGGAGGAGCGTCACTCTCATGAGGGAAGTAAGTATTGAGAAAAGTAGAAAAGTCTTCCTCAAATGAGTAGTCATCCAAAGTAGGATCAAGTGATGGCGGAGGATCTTCATCATGTGAAGAATCACTCGAAAGAGTATCGGCCTCATCAAAATCATCATAGGTGGGCATATCAGGATACTCAGAAGTAAAGTCATCATAATCATCCGAATCTGAGCTAGAATCATCATCATAAGCATCAATGATCGGCGGAGAATCATATATGGGTGAAGGTTCCAAATTGGAGAGAGAATCATCCACATCATCTTGAAAAAGTGGATTATCATTACAAGACTCGAATAGAGGATTGTTGTAGACGACAAAATCATCGAGCACATTAATCATATTCGCGGATTCTCTTCCAAAGGATTTGCTTGTAAGCTTCCCCATTTTGAACACTTGTTGTTCATTCCCGACCCTTAAAATTAATTCACCTTCGGCAACATCAACTAAAGCTCGTCCGGTTCTCAAGAATGGCCGACCAAGTATTAAAGGAATACGAGGGTCCATTTCATAATCAACAACCACAAAGTCGACCAGAAAAGTGAAGGTGCCAACTTTAATGAACACATCTTCGGCTATACCAACGGGGTAAGCGAGAGTACGATTGGCTAGCTCAAGAGTCATTTTGGTGGGTGTGAGGTTGGGTAATGATAGTGCTTTCCAAACACTTAAAGGCATAAGATTTATACTGGCCCCGAGATCAGCTAGGGCAGTAAATTCTTCGGTTTTGTTAAAAATGCAAGGCAACACAAAACGACCGGGATCTCCAAGTTTTTCCAGAAGTTCTTTAAGAATAACTGCTAAACAGTTTTCATTTAAGCGTGTGTTGGCGAGCTCAATCAGCTTCTCCTTTTTGTTAAGCAATTCCTTGAATGCTTTGACAAATTTCGGCATGTGGACAAGTGCTTCAACAAGGCTAATGTTGAAATTCATTTGAGAGATCATCTTCAAATAATTCGACACTTGAGTGTCATCCTTAGTGAGCAAGTTAGGCTTCTCCAAGCGAGAAGGATATGGGATGTTGGGTTTATAGGTGGAAGGTGGGGTTGGTGAAGGTTGAGATGTTGAAGGGTTCTTCTTGGGGACATCGTCATGACGATGCGGAGACGGTAATGGTGCACTAATACTAGGTGTGGAAGGAGTAGGGGTAAATGGTGGTGGAGGAGGTGTAGATGATGGGGGAGGAATAGGTGGTCCTACTATGGTAACTCCACTACGGGTAGTAATAGCACTCACATTCGCTCGCGGATTGGTGATGGTGTTTGAAGGTAAAGAACTCGAGGTAGAGGGTTGAGTGGTGGGCAAGAAACTAGCCAGCATATTCTTTAAATCATTCGTTTGATTGTTGAAGGAGGATTGAATATTATCTCGAAGCTCGGATCTGATTTCATTCCCTTGCTTGGTGATATCTCCTTTCAGATTGATAATTTGGCTTTATAGATTCTTGATTTGCTCACCTTGGGTTCTCATGATGGCTTCAACATCTTAATTGATGGGTGGGGTTTGTTGAGCGGGTGGGTGATAAGGATTAAAAGCTCGAGGTGGGATTTGGTTGCTTCTATTGTAGTTGTTGTTGGGGTTTTGGTTTTGAGGAGAAAAATCGGGTGAAAGGTAGTTGTTTGATCGGTAACTCAGCAAATTTCGATCCCCTTGAGGTCGAGCTTGGTAATTTTCCGGTGAATAATTACCATAAGCTGCATACACGTTTTTCCGGATTTCCTTGAGTAGAAGGGCAATTAGTGTATGAGTGAGGACCGCCGCATGTCTCACAAGGATTGGCAACCGCTTTAACTTGATGTTGTTGGTTTGTAGCGAGAAGCAAGATATTTTTGTTCATTTCGGTCATCATGCGGGTGAATTCGGTCATATCGGGGTTTGCTGAAGTAGAAGAAACATTGACTCTCGGGTTGTTCCTTGAAGAAGCGTAGGAATCCCACTTTTTGTGATGAGTAGTCATGTTTTCAATAAGCTCTCTACACTCCTCGGGTCTTCTTTTCATAAATGTGCCACCGGCTGCTGCATTAATCGTATCACGATCACAAAAAGTCAAACCGTTGTAGAAAGTATCAATTAAGGTCACAGGGAGCATGTTGTGGTTTGGACAACGATCGATTAAGACATTATATCTTTCCCAAGAATCAAAGAGAGATTCATCGGGTTCTTGCATGAAACCGCTGATTTGATTACGAAGGCTCGTGACCATGGATGGTGGAAAGTAGCGCGACAAAAAGCGTTGAGTCATGTCATCCCAAGTATGAATTGAATTCTTTGGAAGACGATCAAACCATTTTTCGGCGTGGTGTGATAAAGTATGAGGAAAGAGTTGAAGGCGAAGAACATCCATTGTGGCACCGGGAAACTTCATGCTTTGAGTGATTGTAATGAATTTGTCGAGGTGTTTGTTGGCATCATCATCATGCATTCCTCGAAAAGGATTTGTTTGCACTTGCTGGATCATGTGATGCTTCAACGAAAACTCCGGAGCCGTGATTTGCATCGGCGCAACCGGTCCTCCTCGTCCAAACATGGTAGGTTGACAAAGCTCCTCCATTGTCCGAAGATCGGGCTGTGGAAGAATAATAAACCCACCTGTCGGAATAACAAACCTTGGAATGATCAGAATGTGGTAGGAATCCCCTTGATGGAATGTTCTCACCACAATCCCAATCGGAATATCAAACACACGCCCTGATCGGAATACGATCGAAATGTATCCTCGTCGGAATCTTATCGGAATGCAACCATAGGGATCTCGTCGGAATATGGGAAACTTAGTCCATCGGAATAACCAAAATACTCACCTGTCGGAATGCAGATTGGAATACCCAATCGGAATGTAGAAACCTTATTCCGACGGATAAATCAGAATCCCCGTCGGAATGCTAAACCCTTTTCCGACCAAGCAAATGAAGCTATTGTCGGAATGTGAAACCCTTTTCCGACCAGGGTGGTTGGAATACAGTAAAAAGAAGGCAAAATAAGCACAACAAATAAGCTATTACTCAAATAAGCACTAAATTAAAAACCTAAGCAAACACGTATAAGAAAAAGCTAATAAGCTAAAATTTAAAGACTTTTGAAAACACTAAATGAAAAGGATATACGAAAACAAACTTTTAAATAAAAATAACTTTTATAAAAACTTAAGAAATTTAAAGATAAACACAAATAAGCTATAAAAATCAACAATACAAAACAATCAAAAGCATAAAAACATAACCTTTAATCATATAAGCAACACAATAAGCATATAAACCATAACACTAAAGCATAAAAAGAAAGGTAGAATGAGAGATAAACAATAAAAAGTAAAGATTCAATTACATAAAAGTAAGCTTACTTGGAAATTAAAGTGCAAGACAAGGTAATTAAAGTGCAATAAGGTAAATGTGCAAGTAAATAAAATGGAAGAACTAATTGTCACTATTAGCCAACAAAATGAAATGTAAATCCTAATGCTCTATTTATAGGGGAGGATTAGGAGGTGCTTAGGAAGCTTCCTCCCCTCTTTCTTCTTTTCTTAATTGCGTCATTAAGTCCTTGCTCTTCTTAATTAATTGTTAATCTTCTTAATTCTTCGACTTTAACGACTTTGTCTCGGGATTTCTTTGAACTCGTCTTGTAATTCTTCAATAAATTAGACTTGAGTTCTTCGGCTTTTAGCAAACTTCCGTCTTTTGACTTTTTCTTTGATAAATCTTCATAATTGGTCTTGGACTTCCGTTCTTTTTGCACTCTTGACTTCTTGACTTCGTCTTTCGTCTTTTTCTTCGATAAAAGCCCGTGAATGCCCGTGTTTTCTCCACTTTTCACCTTTTCGTCCTAAATTACAACAAGAACACAAACCACGCATAATTCCGACATAAATGACATAAAATACACGTTTTGGCTCGGTTATTATTGTAATTAAGTGGTAAAAAGGATGGGTGTTTACACACCTATCAGGGATGTTCATTCAGTGCTTGGTGACTAAGGAAAGGTTTAAGTTCGTTGATCTTGCCATGTCATGATCCTTTGCCAGGTGTCGTCATGTGAGTGGGGATGGGGGTATCTTTCTGGTAGTGGAGTTTAAGGTTTTTGTTGTGGGATGGGATTGAGGTGATGTGAATTACACGTGGGAACAACCAATTTCACTTTCCCCTTTGTTTTCTTCATTTTTAATCCTGGGTAAAAGGGTGTTCTTCATGGTAAAAATCGCTACAGTAAGTGCTACCCGCTTTTTCAGGGATTTAAACTTTGAACTTGGCAATTTTGGTCCTTTGTTTTTGGGAAAAGATGCATAACATGTTTTTCAGCTCACATAAATGCATTCCTTTGTTGTTGAAGTTATGAATTTCACACTTTTGCCCCAAAACTTTGGCAAAAGTGTTTCAAGGGTTGGTTTTGCTATTTTCTCATACTTGAGGGACTGAATTTGGACTTTCTTGATCTTCAAAGGTCTTTATAGGATGTTTTCCTTAATGAGGGACCATATTTGACAATGTTGAATAGTTGAGGGACTAATCTTGCCATTTCTTCAAAGTTGAAGGACCTTTTTGCAATTTTGACAAACTTAAAGGACCAAACATGTAATTATGAATTCTCAAGGGTTTTAAGTGTCATTTCTTCATTCATTGAGGATCAATCTTGTATTTCTTCAAGTCTTCAAGGTTTAATCTTGGATAATTCATGAACTAGGGCCCGATTCTTTGTACGGCTTCGTTTCTCGTGTCCGTTTTTCCTTGTTTCTTGTGATCTTTTGTCTTTTTCACGATATCCTTACCTAAAATACACAAGTAAACAATCACAAGCATATATATATGGTATTTTATGACATTTTAATGCATTTAAAGCCCGAAAAGAACGATGAGATCATGTATAAATGCCATCTCATCACTCCCCATACTAAGCCATTGTCGTGCCCTCACGCAATGCTAGAATCTAAGCATCACCAAAATTCAATTTTATTAACCTTTATTGAAAAGTAAAAGACTTGCAACAATACTACAAAGATGTGTAAAGACATAATGTATGAATTCATCACGAATGTGACTTTTAGGGTCAAAGAATAGAAACAAGTAAATGTCCCTTAGAGTAAACTTCTTCATCCTAGATTGTCATACATTCCATGTTAAGTGCAAAAACAAGATCATTGTTGGTACAAATCACAATGCTAACACTACTCATACGTCCAGATTGTGTAATACTTTTTCTCCCCGCAATCCTAGTTATTATAAAAGGAAATGGGTTACTAGCATTTTTTAACTATTTGTCATGGATCATAAGTGATTCATATTGACTTATTTGAGTATTTATTAGTCCGAAAGCAAGGTAGCACGATTTAATCGATAGTTAGCCAAAGGACAAAATCTTTTAAAACGGCTCCTCGTGTATCTCCTTAAGTTCATATCTTGGCATAACTCGTTTCACGACTTGAGACCTTTCTCGGACCGATATTTGGCATGTACTTCATACTTCAAATCTTGGGAAGACGTTCTTGAAATTATGGTCTTCTCTTCATATATTTGGAATTTCTTCACTTGACATTTTTGAGAGATTTTTCATATTTGGACCACGACTTCATCATTTTTCTTTAATCTTTATTTTGGACTTTGATATACAACGATCCGCCTCCTTTTCGGACTTGGATATATTTACTTGTAAGGGTCTTTTTGGATAGACTTTCTCCATGATCTTTAGGGGAGTAATTTCTTTTCGTCGTGTGTCTCGATCCTTCATATTGATTTAGGAATAATGATACTTCACATCATCTTGGATCTTTAGCAACAAAATAGAGCTCCTCATGCCTTGTTAGGGCCTTTTTGGATCTTCACCAATCTTCACGTCTCGCTTCAATAAGTTATGCCTTGGCTATGAACTCTATTCAACCCCGAGCAACTTTTAAACGATCTTGTGCTAGTGGCTAAGTAACCTTTCAAATCGTATTACTTATTGCAATTATTTTTATTCCTAATGCATTGATTTTATGGGAAGAAAAAGCCACAATTAAAAAACATATGAGTTTTTGAAAGAACATTTTCATGTTCTACGTTTAGCATGATCACTTGTCTAACTCTATCACTTCTCGTTCTTCACTATATAAAGACCTCTAATTAAAGAGACTCGTGAATACTTAGCCATGCAAGTCTAAATTAAGTCAAATTTGGATTAGCTTTCATTAAGACTATATTAAATCAAAGTTTTGGGTTTTCAAGCCACCTATAGGATCTTGCACTTTCTTGGACTTTTTCATGTTTAGAGAATGCATTTTATAGTTCCCTTGATAAGTGACTTTCTAGGATCAATTATAGGAACTTGCGAAAAGTTCTTGTTCTTAACCCGAATCAGCTAAGACCTTCGCGTTTTAAAGTTCCCTATATAAAAGTCTACCAAAACTTGAATTGAGCGGGTTAAGGAATGTAAATGGCTCCAAGTGCCCATCAAGTCAAAAATTGGATCTTATTCTACCCATCGGAAAATATACATTCGTGTCTTAAAAACACTTATGAAAACTAAGAAATTTTTTAAAATTTGGCCATTTTTAGCCTTATTAGCAACAAAAACAAAACATTGAAAATTGGAAAACGTGAGGGCGTAGCAAAGCAAGTATCTATTCACCCCCATACTAAAAGTAAACATTGTCCTCAATGTTTCGAGTCTAAAGGTGGAGCACCCCCATACTAAAGACGAAGAGTCGAATGCTTAGGATCTAGCATGGAAAGGGTGGTCAACAATATATCTAAATCCGTTTATGAATTATGCTAAAAGATAATTGTTTGAACAATAAAGGATATGTCAATGGATTCGTGAAAAACTTCTTCAAGCAAACGATTGAGGCTCACGTAAACGAACACGAGAGTCTTCAATCGTAGATGATGATGATCTAGATAACACAATCACAAACAACCACGAGACAACGAGTTGGAAGGGTACAAATCCCTTCTCATTAGTTATTAGAAAGCATAAAGGGATAAGCATGGGATCTCCCCCACGAGGCACCTCGTTATTGATTACCGAGTCATGAGCTCGACTCGATCCCCTCAATGTTAATTATCATTGGGGAAGGTGACTTGGTCGAGGTCAACCATTGAAGGAATTTCCCCACCAAAGTAGTGCTTAAGCCTATGTCCATTCACCTTGAAGTTAGGACCATCATCTTGAGCTAGCTCGATGGTCCCATAAGGAAACACTTGTGTAACGGTGAAAGGACCCGACCAACGAGATTTCAATTTCCCGGAAAATGTCTTAAGTCTAGAGTTAAAAAGTAACACTTGATCACCAACGTTAAAAACCCGGTTTTTAATCTTTGCATCATGAAACTTTTTAGTCTTTTCTTTGAAAATCAATGAATTTTCATAAGCATTGTCTCTTAGTTCATCCAATTCATTCAATTGTATTTTCCGGTGATCTCTAGCGGTCTTTAAGTCAAAGTTTGCATGCTTAAGGGCCCAATATGCCTTGTGCTCCAATTCAATGGGCAAATGACAATTCTTCCCATAGACTAACTTATAAGGAGTACAACCGATAGGTGTCTTATAAGCGGTCCTAAAGGCCCATAAAGCGTCATCGAGTTTG
This sequence comes from Glebionis coronaria, assembly GCA_025667525.1. Classification (NCBI taxonomy): domain Eukaryota; kingdom Viridiplantae; phylum Streptophyta; class Magnoliopsida; order Asterales; family Asteraceae; genus Glebionis; species Glebionis coronaria. Next base: position 293,195,237 of record CM046875.1, read on the forward strand.
TCAGACCATGAAGCACGGTTTTCTCCAATCGACCTCTCTAAAATCCTCTTCAAAGCTCGGTTCGAAACCTCGACTTGCCCACTCGTTTACGGGTGATAAGCCGTAGAAAGACGACGAGTAACTCCATATTTCTTTAAGACCTTCTTGAATTGGTCATTACAAAATGGGTTCCACGATCGCTTATAATAGCACGAGGGGTTCCGAACCGAGAGAATAGTTGCTTCAAAAACTTCACTACCACACGAGCATCATTAGTAGGTAAAGCCTTAGCTTCCACCCACTTAGAAAGGTAGTCCACTACGACGAGGATATACTTGTTACCATGAGACGATGGGAACGGCCCCATAAAGTCTATGCCCCAAATGTCGAAAATCTCACACACTTGAATTATGTTTTGCGGCATTTCATCACGTTGAGACGATTTTCCTTGACGTTGGCACGAATCACACGACTTCACAAGTGCGTGTGCATCACGATAGATAGAAGGCCAAAAGAATCCGGCATCGAACACTTTCTTACCCGTGAGATTAGCACCGTGGTGACCACCCGTGGGTCCCCCGTGACAAGCTCTAAGGATATTAGAAGCTTCAGCACCAAAAACACAACGTCGAACGAGTTGATCCGCACAAACCCGAAAGAGATAAGGGTCGTCCCAAAAATAGAACTTGATGTCACGAAAGAATTTTCTCTTTTGTTGTGTCGTCATACCCTTGATTATGAAATTCCCCGCATGGTAATTTGCAATGTCGGCAAACCATGGGGTGGTGTCTTTAGAATTCACTACACCGAGAGTCTCGAGAGGAAATGTTTCAGTGATTTCCTTGTTCTCGAAAACATCTTTGTGAGGATCTTCTAGACGAGAGAGATGATCGGCCGCTAGATTCTCGGCTCCTTTTTTGTCAAGCACGGTGACATCAAATTCTTGGAGGAGGAGCATCCAATGAAGCAATCTTGGCATAGCATCTTGCTTAGCTAAGAGATACTTGATAGCCGAATGGTCGGTATACACGATTCTTTTTGTTAAGACAAGATAAGGTCGGAATTTCTCAAAAGCATAGACCACGGCAAGGAATTCCTTTTCCGTTGTGGTGTACTTTACTTGAGCCTCGTTCATCGTCTTACTAGCATAATGGATAGGACGGAAATGCTTTTAATAGCGTTCCCTAAGACGGCCCCTATAGCATAATCACTTGCATCGCACATGATTTCAAAGGGTAATTCCTAAGTAGGAGCAACAAGAATGGGAGCTTCGGTAAGTTTCCTTTTAAGAGTTTTGAAAGCTCTAACACAATCCTCATTGAAATTAAAAGGAGCATCCTTCTCGAGAAGGTGTGTCATAGGTCGAGAGATTTTCAAAAAGTCTTTGATGAAACGACGATAAAAGCCCGCGTGGCCTAGGAAACTCCTAACCCCCTTAACGGTTTTGGGATGAGGTAACTTGGCGATAACGTCTACCTTAGCTTTATCGACCTCAATCCCCGCTTTCGAGACCTTATGTCCTAAGACGATTCCTTGTTTACACATGAAATGACATTTTTCCCAATTAAGCACAAGATTGGTTTCTTCACAACGTTTTAACATTTGCTCGAGATTGGATAAACACGACGTGAACGGATTGCCAAATACCAAAAAGTCATCCATAAATACTTCCATCGACTTCTCGATCATATCGTGAAAAATTGCCATTATACACCGTTGAAACGTACCCGGTGCATTACAAAGTCCAAAAGGCATCCTACGATAAGCAAACGTTCCATAAGGACACGTAAACATAGTCTTCTCTTGATCACGAGGGTCGATAGGGATTTGAAAGTAACCGGAAAAACCATCTAAAAAGCAATAGAATTCATTTCCCGCGAGTCGCTCCAACAATTGATCCATGAAGGGAAAAGGAAAGTGGTCTTTACGAGTGGCGTCATTTAACTTTCGGTAGTCAATACACACCCTCCAACCGGTCACAACACGAGTGGGAATTAACTCGTTGTTTTCATTAGGCACAACGGTCATTCCTCCCTTTTTAGGGACACAATAGATTGGGCTCACCCATGGGATATCGGAGATAGGATAAATCATTCCCGCGTCAAGGAGTTTCAAAACTTCCTTTTTAATGACATCGTGAATTTTGGGATTCACCCTTCTTTGACTTTGAATTGCGGGTTTGTAGTCCTCCTCCATTAAAATCTTGTGAGTACAAAATTTTGGGTCAATACCCTTAATGTCGGAAATTTTCCATGCAATTGCCCCTTTATGAGCTTTAAGAACTTTCAAGAGCTCGGTTTTTTCATCATTATCAAAACCACTTGCATTAATAACGGGCAACTTGTCATCACCTTCCAAGAATGCGTATTCAAGGTGAGAAGGAAGATCTTTCAATTCAAGGATAGTTGGTTCCTCGATTGAAGATTTTGGTTCAACACTCATAACTTCCATCGGTGGAAGAAATGGTGGAATAGAAGTATCATCACTAATAAACACCTCATCTTCATTGTCGATTTCATTTGAAGTAAAATCGCCTCCTTGGAATGGAGTGAGATTTGGTGTAGAATTAGCAAGAATCGGATCCAAAATAGTGGGATTGCCACTTGACGAGCTATCGGAAAAACCTAACACTTCTTGTGAAAACTCATCGCAAACCACATCAACTAAGTCGATGTGATTGATGGTAGAGATTTCATAAACATGAGAAGGTTTTGAGTTGTGAGTAGCGTTTATAACAAGTTCCCCTTCGTTGAATCTCAAAGTGATAGTTCTTGCATGAACGTCGATAAGCGATCTCGAGGTGTCTAAAAATGGACGACCTAAAATTAGAGGAACTTGAGGATCCGCGGGGATGTCAACTACTATAAAATCAATGGGATAGTAGAACTTCCCCTCTTTCATGAAAACATCTTCGTCTACTCCACATTCTAAAATCATAGAATGATCGGCCATCTCGATAGACATGTTCGAAGGAGTAAGAGCCGGAAGCGAAAGTGATTTCCAAATGCTCGCACCAAGATCGGCCAAGGCGAGGCATTCTTTCATATATTGTATGTCACAAGGAATGAGAAACTTTCCGGGGTCACCAAATTTTTCCGGTATGCGGTTAAGATAAACCGAAGAACAATTAGCAAACTTTGAAAGCTTTTCCTTATCGCTCATCATACTTTTAAAAGTGGAAGCGAAACGAGGCATATATAACAACGCGTCGGCTAAACTCACATCAAAATGCACTTGTTGAAACATTTTATAAAAAGCTCGATTTGTTGTTTGTTACGTTCTTGCAATTTCTCTTTGTTTCGTCTCGAAGGGTAAGGTAAGGGTGGTGTGAGTTGGACATTAGGCAACGGCCTTGGAATCTCGGGTTCCATAATTAGTATTGGTTCAACCGTAGGTGTGGTATGAGCGTTACTTCATGGGATTGTGATATGCTCCTTTTCGACCATCACCTCGGGCTCTGATGAGACTGCTTTTATACATAGTCTCATCGTCCAAATTGGACTTAAAATGCATTAAATATCATGAAAAATACCAAATATATGCTTGTGTTTGTTGCTTGTGTATTTTAGGTACGGATATTGAGAAAATGACAAAAGATCACAAGAATCAATCAAAAACGAACACGGGAAACGAAGCCGCACAATGAACCAAGCCCTAATGAAGAATTTTCCAAAGAAAACCCTTGAAGATTTGAAGAATTATGAAGATTGGTCCTCCAATATGGAAGAATTGACACTTTATACCCTTGTATCTTCATAATTACAAGTTTGGTCCCTAAAGTTTGTCAAAATTACAAAAAGGACCCTTAACTTTGAAGAATTGACAAATTTAGTCCCTCAACAAAACTAAATTGCCAATATTGGTCCTCCAAGAAGTCAACGAACAAGTCAAAACCTTGAAGTGTGAAGACATGTCACTAAAAGCCCTTGAAGATTGCATTTATTACACTTTTGGTCCTTGATAAAAGTTTGTACAAAACTTGTGCCAAAATTGACAAGTTGATGAAAGTTAATTACAAAGGAATTCAAGTTTTATGGCTGTTTTTACAACATGAAGATATGAAGAGAGTTGGGGGACCATTTCTGCCAGACAACACAACTCTCCCCACCCAACCAGCATCCTCCACGTCATCCACGTCACCACCATCCACCAATACTCCATTCTCCTTCCACCTCAGATTTCCACCCAATCCCTTAAATACTGATTATTAAATCAGTATTTTTTCCCACTAAAACACTTTTTCAAATAAAACCATTACCCAAAACGGATTAAACACCCCTAATCCCATGATCATAACACCCATAAACCCTAATCCTAAAATCTACAAAACAAAGGGTTTTTACTCCAATTTTTCCAGATTGGCAATTTAACTTCACCTAAACCTAAACCCAACTCCCAAAAACGTCACCCTCATCCCCAAATGGCTCTCCAACCCTCCCTTGACCCACAATTGAGCTTGAAGACAAACCAGGCCAGAGGATCAACGACCAAGGCATAGCTTCATATCCACGCATCATTCACACCCCTTGGATCATTTTTGCAACGTTGATTTCACCACAAGCAGACAAGAGAAGATCACATGGGACGAAAATTGAAAAATCTTTAAGGGTATTCCTGGAATTCGACAAGTATTAGGGTTTAGTATTTTTCTGCTTTCTAGAACCTTGTAAGTCCCTATATAAGGACGCATAAGACTTAGCATAGTGCTTGTTCTTGCTTTCCTTGTTCACATCCTTGTAAAGCCCTTTTATGAATGAAAGTTGGTGAAGTGTTATGTGAAGAAAGCTAGTCCCATTTTATATTTCAGTTGATTAAATTATCATTGTTCAGTTTCGTTTTAAGTTTTCAGCAAGTTTATCAAGTTTTCCAAGTTTTCTGTTTTCTTTTCAAGTTTTTCTTAAACCTTAAATTTCCATAAAAATCTGATAAAATGGTGATGGAATATGTTAGTTTAGAGGTGTTTGAGATTGTGTATGTCCATGATACCATGGCTTGTTCTGGTATAGTGGGTACCCAATCTTAGACAGCCTTTGTTTGGTCCATTATTTAGCTTATCCTAGTTCTAACCTAAGCTCTAGTTTACTTCTAGCTTCATCCATAAGCTAGGGGTAAGCCTTTAGCTTTTACACAGTCTTTTCCTTCTCTCTTAGCAGGTTCATAATATCCATTCTTTTTTAGAAGACATATTGGGTGTGTGTGTCCTTGTGACCACCACTAGCATCTCTACTAGCTATCTTGTTCATATAAGCCAATAGCCCAACTATAAGCTGATGGGAGATGGCTTTGCTGCCATAGTGGGGCCTGGATGTGGTCCCACAAGGTATAAACCTTGAACTCATTGGTTTTCAGTTTACAAGTTTGAGATTTGTGTGATTTGGATGATTTTCTTGAAAGCTGCTTAGGTGTTTGTTTAACTGTTTAATTATGCCCATTTGTGCCTAGGATGTATGTTAGAAGTATTTGAAATCAGATTTGAGAAGGTTTGCTTTGATAAATTTTGGTTTTTAGATTTAAAGGGGTGTTTGGGAATACAGGATAAGCCCATTTAAGCTACTGCATTTGCTTTTAAATGGGTCTAAATCACTCAATAGGTTGTAATAGGTTATATGTTAGTCATAGGTTTTCAGTTTGGGTGAGTTTAAAACAAGTTGCATGATAAAATATTTGGAAAAATAGCATGAATTCAGTAATCCACTTTTCTGCCTGTTTTCTTTGAATTTGCTCATCAAATCTTGGTATCTGTTAGATCATAGGTTCATATAGGGTTTGCTTTTGATTGTAGGCTATTTGGTGAACTTATTTGCAAGTTTTGAAGGTCTGAAATTCACATTTGTGCCAAATAGATCAGTAATACTCTCAGACCTATATGCATGCATATCAGAAACTTTTTATGCCTATGTTGCTTGATTTTTGTGAGGTGATTGTTTGAGTTTTTTGTTTATTTGACTCCCTACACTCAACTGAGTGTAGGGGTGCCCCCATTGTCCATCAAACAACAGCAAAAATCCAGGAACAAGCCCTCTTTTTCTATCTTCACAAGTGAAGAAACACTCTTTTGTGTTCATCAGTAATATTGTAATCTGGTCCATTGTTTTGATTCTATTGGTTTAATTTTAGTTTATTTGTTATAATATTTGTGTTTTAAAGTAAGTTAAGGTTACTGTTTTTGAGTAGTTAAAGTTTAAAAAAGAAAAAAAAAGTTTTCACAAAAAGGACGTGGCCAGGACTCGAACCTGCGCCACTCCTCTCACACTCCAACGTGATAACCAGTTGCCCTATGGTCTTTGACTGGTTATCACTTGGAACTTTTAATATTTAACTAGTGTTAGTTTGTATCTTATTTAACTTAACAGCTTAGAAATAAGCTTATTTCAGCTTATTCCTTTTAGATTTTTACAACTTAGCATTTTTCCTTTATTCTTATTAGGGTTTAGGACTTTTTAGTTCAAAAAGTTTATTTTTCACGTGTTTATTTAATTTTCTAGGATTATTTTAAGTTTAAATTTTGAAAAGTAAATTAAAAATAGGAAAAGGTATTTTAAAAATCTGGAAAAATAGTTTTTAGGTTTTTAATTATATTTTTGAGGTTTACAGCCAATAAAGTTTCCAATTTAACTTATTTTTGATTTTTTATGATTTTAGGGTTTTTAACCAACTTTAGAAATTAATATTAAATTATTAAAAAGGTTTTGGAAACTTTTGATTGCATTCCAGTCTTAGTTACATTATTCTAGATTTTTGGTAATTTTTTAGAATTTTTTTATAAACTTTGAATTTTTTTGAATATTTTAATATTATTTTATTATTAAAAATTAAAAGTTTGATTTTTTATGTTTTTACATTTTCCTAGATTGTAGACACTTAATTAGGAATTTTGTAACTTTCCAAATATTTTTAGGGCTTTTCAATTATTTTCAAGAATTAATTTAAGTTTTAATTGATTTTAATAGTTTTTAAGTGTTTAAAAATAGTTTTATTTGGTTTTAAAATTTTTTAAAAAAATACTTTTTAGCTTAATTAGGTTATTTTTGAGGTTTACAAACTTTTAAATCTTGTTTGGGACTTTTTAATAATTAATTTTGATTTTTAGGGCTTTAATTAGCATTAAAAAATCATTATCTAATTAATTAAAAGGCTTTAGCAAGTTTGGATTTTTTGGAAACTCTTAGAATATTATTGTGGATTTTTAGTAATTTTTAGTAAGTTTTAGGTTAAAATTTTAATTTTGGTAGTTTTTACGGTTTTACGTGATCGACCTTTTCGTCTTAGTTTAATCCGTCGTCATAACCGTCACTCTCTTCTAATCTCATTTCTTATTTTCTTTTTCTCAATATAATCACAAAGTTAATCCTTTCAATACATACACACTAAGCCTCCTTGGGAAACAAACTTGAACTTATTTGGTCATTAGTGCTTGGTTTTCCTAAACCGACACTTAACGCTTGCCACTATTTTGCCTTCCTTTTCCTAAAGGGGTAAAAACTCTACAATCATTTTGGCGCCGCTGCCGGGGAGGCGTGTTGTGTTTTGATTTGAACATTGTTGTTTTTATATATAGACATAATAGCTAATTGTATTAGTAGCACTCTACTAATACGTATTATCGGTTTTTCGTTTTTTGTGAATACTAATACTATATTGTATACGTAGAACAATAAATTCACAAGTACTCCAAATACGTGAGAAATCACAACCTTGACTTGGGAGGTCATTACCCAATCATTATATTCAAATCTCAAACCAAAGAAAAAGGCAAAAATAGATAAATACTTTCGTGAAGCTCGATTTTGAAAAATACAAACTATAAGGTGGGTATAAGGCGGTTGTATTTCACGACCTAAAGGAAAAAGGCTCTTAAGTGCTTCACGCCGCCTCGTTTCCTCCGCTTGCTTGTGCGTATTTTGAGATTGAGAGCTAATCGAGGGTTTTGCCACCCAAAGTATTACTTACATATCATATATATTTTATTGGTTTCTATTGATTAAACCCTCTTGAACGATTTGGTGTTCCACCATTGTTCTAAAGTCATCGAAGGCGTTCACTTCACGTGATCGTTTTCATTCCTTGAGGCTTCTTTAATCGAGAGATTTGATTAAGGAGGAGATTTGTAGATTTTGGTCTACCTAATACATTCCACAAAATCCAAAAAAAGTAAAAACAATCAAAAACCAAAAAAAAAAATTGAAAAAGTAAAAACACCAAAAAGAATCTTCTTTGCTCAGCCTCTCGTTGTACGTGACGTTTATGCAAACTCGCTCCAAAGCAAGACGTGCTCGTAAACGAAGAAACAAATCAACCACTCCTTCTAGTGAGGAGTCTCCTATTGACGAACCCATCGTGGTGAAAGAAGCACCCATGGCTAATCGAACTATGATGGAGTTGCTTCAAGCACCCACCGAGGGTTATGGAGAAGCGATTGTGATTCCCGCTATCCTTGCGGAGAATTTTGAGGTTAAGACGGGTTTGTTGTCCATGATTCAAAACAACAAGTTTCGAGGTGACGAAAAGGACAACCCTCATAACCACATTCGCCAATTTAATCGTCTTACCGCCACTTGCAAGTTTAAGGACGTCTCTAACGACTCGATTAAGATGATGCTTTTTCCGTATTCCTTAGCAGGGTCCGCAAAAATTTGGTTAGAGAAAGAGCCACCCAATTCTATATTGACGTGGAAGGATCTCGTTTCAAAATTCGTGAACCAATTTTTTCCGCCCTCTAAGACTACGCATTTGAAAAACGAGATTTCAAAGTTTTCACAAGAGTATAATGAGAGTTTTTCGACGGCTTGGAATAGGTTTAAGGAAATGTTGCACGAATGTCCTCATCATGGTTTTTCCGACTTGCATCAAATTGACACGTTTTACAATGGCTTAAACGATCATGAGCGTGATTATCTTAATGCCGCCGCGGGTGGTAAATTTTTGTGTAAGACGGTCGAGGAAGCATTGTTAATCATTGAGAATAGGTCTAAGGTCTATAGTCCTCGTAGCACCTCGAGTGTTCGTAAGACTTCGTCTTCGCCTTCGCCTTCATTGTCACATACCGTTGATGCTTGCCAAATCGAGGCTAATTTGGAGAACAAGATTTTTGATAAGCTTAAAGGATTGTTAATTGAGTTTAAAATTGGTGAACAACCCACTCCCACTCCCGCTACGGCTAAAGCGGTTGAGGTTTCTTGTATGTATTGTGGTGGAGCTCACGATTACTCCGAGTGCATTACCAACAGTGGTAACACTTCAAGTGCCTTCGCGGCCGCGGGAACTTATAACCAAAACGGTCAAGTTCCCCGCACTAATCAATTGACTCCACCGGGTTTTCCACCAAATCAAAATGCTAACAATTATCGAAACAATCAAGTTGGTTACCAAAACAATCAAAGAAACGATTACAAGGGTAATAACAACTATGGGAATCAAGGAAGTAGTAGCCAATTGCAAAATCAAAACCAAAACCGTAATTTTCAAAACACAAGTCAAGGTCTTCAAAATGTTTACACTAAAGAACTTCCAATGGACTTTTTGAATTACGCTACGGCAAATGATAAGATTTTAGAAAACATTCAAGAGCAATTGGCTAGTCAAGCTAGGGACACGGCTAAAAACACCAAGGAATTAGCTAATTTTGTGAAGGAAAATCTTAACATGAGAAATGAGTTGAAAAATGATTTTGCTAATCAAAATTAGAGGTCAAAACAATAAAATCCAACAAAGTCATGCTAGGCTTGAACAAAGAATTGACCAAAAAGCCGCTAGTCAAGATGTTAAGCTTAATGCTATTCTAGAAGCCGTCATGGGGAACAAAGCCTCTACTTCGGGTAGTTTGCCTAGTAACACCGTATCAAACCCGAAGGGAGAGATGAAAGTGATTACCACACGAAGTGGTAAGACACTTAAAGAACCGACTCCTCAACCAATTACTCCAACGGTGGAGGAAATTGAGGAAGAACCCGAGGTGGTGGTCGAAAAGGAGCATATCTCAAGCCCACAAAGTACCTCTCATGCCACACCTACGGTCAACCCTTTACCAACATTGGAACCCGAGATTCCAAAGGCTATGCCTATGCCCCAACCCACACCACCCTTAACTTACCCATCTAGACTTAGGAAGGAGAAACGACAAGAGCGCGACAATTATCAATTTGAGCTTTTTATGAAAATGTTTCGTGAGTTGCACCTTAATGTGAGTTTCGCCGATGCTTTGGTCATGATGCCTCGATTTGCCGCTAACTTTAAGAGTATGTTGAACAACAAGGAGAAATTGCATCAATTGTCTAGTTGTTCGTCGGTTTATCTTAATCACATACCTCAAAAAGTCGGTGATCCCGGTATATTTTTGATCCCTTGTGCAATCCAAGATATGGAAGAATGCTATGCCTTGGCCGATCTTGGTGCTAGCATTAATTTGATGCCACTTGCAATCTTCAAGTCGCTCAATCTTCCTAATCTTACTCCTTCACTAATGTCTATCGAGATGGCCGACCATTCCACGATTCGTGCATGTGGTTTGGCGGAAGACGTTTTTGTGAAAGTGGGGAAGTTCTGCTATCCCGTAGACTTTATCGTCGTTGATATCCCCACGTATCCTCAAGTTCCTCTCATTTTAGGTCGTTCGTTTTTAGATACGTCTATGGCTTTAATTGATGTTCATGCTAGAAAGATCACCTTACGTTTCAACGACGAGGAACTTGTTATAAACGCAACTCAAAATTCTCAACTTTCTCATGTTTATTCCGTTTCTACCATAAACCTCGTTGATATGATCGAAGTGGTTTGCGAGGAATTTTCACAAGAAGTTTTAGGGTTTTGTGATGAAGAAACTAGTGGCAATCCCACTATGTTAGATCCAATTCTTGATAATTCGACACCAACCTTCACTCCATTTGAAGGTGGTGGTTTTACGTTGGAAGAATTCAATGTTCCACGTACTTGTAACGAAGACCTCGACAACGATGATGACTTCTCGATTATCAAGGATTTTCTTAATGATTTCCCATTCCCTCCACCCGAGGAGGTTATGAGTATCGAGCCCAAATCTTCACTTGAGGAACCACCTATCCTTGAGTTGAAAGATTTACCTCCTCACCTCGAATATGTCTATTTGGAGGAGGACGACAAGTTGCCGGTTATTATTGCGAAGGAACTTTCGAATGATGAAAAAACCGCACTTGTCGATATTCTAAAGGATCACAAAGGGCAATTGCGTGGAAGTTATCCGACATTAAGGGAATCGATCCCAAGTTTTGTACCCACAAAATATTAATGGAGGAGGATTTCAAGCCCATAATCCAAAGTCAAAGGAGCGTGAACCCTAAAATTCACGACGTCATCAAAAAGGAGGTCCTTAAACTCCTTGATGCGGGAATGATTTACCCTATTTCCGATAGCCCTTGGGTGAATCCTATTCATTGTCTCCCTAAAAAGGGAGGGATGACCGTTGTGCCAAACGATGCCAACGAGTTGATTCCCACTAGACTCGTGACCGGATGGAGAGTGTGCATTGACTATCGAAAGTTGAATGAAGCCACTCGAAAAGACCATTTTCCCTTGCCCTTCATGGACCAAATGTTGGAGCGTCTCGCGGGAAACGATTTCTATTGCTTTTTAGATGGTTTTTCCGGTTACTTTCAAATTCCCATCGATCCTCGTGATCAAGAAAAAACTACGTTTACGTGTCCATATGGAACGTTTGCCTATCGTAGAATGCCATTCGGACTTTGTAATGCACCGGGAACCTTTCAAAGGTGCATGATGGCTATTTTTCATGACATGATCGAGAAGACGATGGAAGTCTTCATGGATGACTTTTCCGTGTTTGGTAATTCGTTCACTTCGTGTTTGTAGAATCTAGAGAGAATGTTAAAACATTGTGAGGAAACCAACCTTGTGCTCAATTGGGAAAAGTGTCATTTTATGGTTAAGAGTGGAATCGTCTTAGGGCACAAGGTTTCGAAAGCGGGGATTGAGGTAGATCAAGCTAAGGTAGACGTCATCGCCAAATTACCTCATCCCAAAACCGTTAAGGGAGTTAGGATTTTCCTAGGCCACGCGGGCTTTTATCGTCGATTCATCAAGGATTTTTCAAAGATCTCTCGACCCATTACACATCTTCTTGAAAAAGAGGCACGTTTTATCTTTGACGAAGATTGTGTACGAGCCTTTGAAATCCTTAAGAGGAAACTTACCGAAGCTCCCATTCTTGTTGCTCCCAATTGGAACCTCCCCTTTGAGCTCATGTGTGATGCTAGTGATTACGCTATTGGGGCCGTATTGGGGCAACATCATGATAAGCACTTCTTGCCTATTCACTATGCTAGCAAGACGATGACCGAGGCTCAACTAAAATATACTACAATGGAAAAGGAGTTCCTTGCCGTGGTGTATGCATTTGAGAAATTTCGACCTTATCTCGTCTTGAAGAAATGCATAGTGTATACGGATCATTCGGCTATTAAGTATCTCATGGCAAAGCAAGATGCTAAGCCTAGATTACTTCGTTGGATTCTCCTCCTTCAAGAATTTGATCACACCATTGTTGATAAAAAAGGAGCCGAGAATCTAGCGGCCGATCATCTTTCTCGTTTAGAAGATCCTCACCAAAGTGTTTACGAGCCAAAGGAAATCACCGAAACATTTCCGCTCGAGACACTTGGTGTAGTGAATTCTAAGCTTGATTCTTCCACCCCATGGTTTACGGACTTTGCAAATTACCATGCGGGTAACTTCATCATTAAGGGTATGACGACTCAAGAAAAGCGAAAATTCTTTCGTGACGTCAAGTTCTACTTTTGGAACGACCCTTACTTGTTTGGAACTTGTGCGGATCAAATCATCCGACGTTGTGTATTTGGCACCGAAGCTTCTAACATCCTTAGGGCTTGCCATGAGGGACCCACGGGTGGTCACCACGGTGCTAATCTCACGGCTAAGAAGGTGTTTGATGACGGCTTCTTTTGGCCTACTATTTATCGAGATGCACAAGATCTTGTGAAGTCATGTGATGCATGCCAACGACAAGGAAAAGCCTCACAAAAAGATGAAATGCCACAAAATATCATCCAAGTGTGTGAGATCTTTGACGTTTCGGGTATAGACTTTATGGGGCCGTTCCCATCATCTCATGGTAATAAGTACATCCTTGTTGCGGTTGACTACCTATCTAAGTGGGTGGAGGCGAAGGCCTTGCCCACCAATGATGCTCGTGTGGTAGTCAAGTTTTTGAAAAGCTTGTTTTCTCGGTTTGGAACCCCTCGTGCTATCATAAGCGATCGTGGAACCCATTTTTGTAACGACCAATTCGAAAGGGTCCTAAGGAAATATGGGGTTACACATCGGCTTTCTACGGCTTATCACCCACAAACGAGTGGGCAAGTCGAGGTTTCAAACCGAGCTTTGAAAAGGATCTTGGAGAGATCCGTTGGGGAAAACCGACAATCTTGGTCGGATAAGTTGGACGATGCTTTATGGGCCTTTAGGACCGCTCATAAGACACCCATTGGGTGCACTCCCTATAAGCTTGTGTATGGAAAGAATTTTCATTTGCCTATCGAATTAGAACACAAGGCTTATTGGGCCCTAAAGCATTGTAATGATGATATGGAGACCGCGGGAAAACACCGGAAAATGCAATTGAATGAATTGGATGAATTGGATGAATTGAGGGACATTGCATATGAAAATTCATTGATTTATAAAGAAAAAACTAAAAAGTTGCATGATTCTAAAATTAAAAACCGGGTTTTTAACATTGGGGATCAAGTTTTGCTTTTTAATCCAAGATTAAAAATCTTTTCTGGTAAGTTGAAATACCGTTGGTCCGGTCCATTCACCGTGACTCAAGTGTTTCCGTATGGGACCATTGAGCTAGCTCAAGATGATGGTCCTAACTTCAAGGTGAATGGACATAGGTTGAAGCACTACTTTGGCGGGGAAGTTCCATCCTTGAACTACCTCGACCAAATCACTTTCCCCAATGATAATTAGTATTGAGGGGATCGAGTCGAGCTCATGACTCGGTAATAAAAAACGAGGTGCCTCGTGGGGGAGTCCCATGCTTATCCTATGTACGTATTATCGCTTTCTAATGTAGTTAACGTGTGGGGATTTGTGCCCTTCCAACCTTTGTTCCGTGGTTGTTTGTGAATTGTGGACTTTAGATGATCATGATCTTCACGATTGGAGCCTCTCGTGTTTGTTTATGGGAGCACTCGATCGTTTGCTTTGAAGACTTTCTCAATATCCATGATATATCCTTGATTGTTCTAACCTTAGGTTTTTAGCACACTTCATAAACGGCTATTAATTTATTGGTTACACCCTTTCCATGCTAGATTAAGCATTCAATTACGTCTCTAGTATGGGGGTGTTTGCACCCCTAGACTCGAAACATTGAGGACAATGTTTAACTTTAGTATGGGGGGGGGGGGGGGTGAATAGATACTTGCCTTGCCAAACCTTTACGCTTTCCAAAGTTTATCTTTTTTTTGCAAAATAAGGCTAAAAATGGCCAAATTTTAAAAATTTTCTCATATTTTATAAGTGTTTGAAGACACGAATGTATATTTTCTGATGGCGAGAATAAGAGTAAGTTTTGACTCGACCGTGCATGTTGAGCACTTAGCTTTGATTCCTTAACTACACATTAGGCTAAGTCTCTTAAATGAGGACGAGAAATGATAGAGTTAATTATAAGTTACTATGCTAAACGTAGAGTACTCGTATTCTTTCAAAAACTCATGTGTTCTCGTTATTTGCTTATTCTCCCTTCGCATGTAAATATTTTTTACTTAATAAATATTGACTTAGCGGTTTAGTTAGGATTGTTGGGTTTCTAGTCTTTTCTAGTAGCTTCCGTGTAATTATATTGAGAAGACATTAAGGTATCGCCAGCGTCATGGTTTTGAAGTATTGGCACCCGAATAATCGAAAGCTTCACCCAATAATAAGATTTCAAGTGCTCACCTAAATCTAGCAAACAATTTGAAGCCCCACAAGGCCGAAAAATCTATGCAAAATTGAAAGTGAATCAAGCCTTAATCTTCGAAGCTTTAAAGATCCAAATTCGCTTTAGCGTGAGGATATACGTCTTTGGCTAATAAAACCACCGATGAGGCGGATAATAAAAGGCAAGGCAAGACCGAAGTCATAATAAAAGCTTCATGGAGAAGTTGAATAAAAGATGGAGGTAAACCAAAGATAATAAGGCCCTTCCGTTAGGGGGCGTATAAAAGTCTTGGTAATAAGTCTCATGTTCAAAACCGTTATAAAACCGTGTTTATCGATTCTTCTTGTCAACTTAATTTTTTAACATCGTTGTCTATTGGGAGGGGTTATTGATTTGATGGTCTTAGTTACACCGTTAGGACTCTATTTTTAGACCTAAATCTCTATTATCGCATAAGTCAAAACAATGTATCCTCGTGAAACATTCAAGACAAAATAAAATATAAGAGATACAACTTAGGAATAGTGGGAGGATAAGTACGTGATTAGGGCATATGAGTAGTGTTAGCATTACTAACTTATAATGACAATGATCTCGTTGCACGCTTGGCATGGAATTGGGGTGAAAATCGAGGACGATGAAATTATTTCTAACGAAGCATTCACATGTTCTTATTCTATGAACCTAAACGTCCCATTTGCGATGAAAATCATACATTATGTCTAAAACACAAGTAGTAGCAATAGTAGTAGTGTAGCTAGTTTATCATTCAATAAAGTGAATAAAAATGAATTTTGGAGGTGCTATGATAATCCTTTATTCTAGCATTGCGTGAGGGCACGGCGATGGTTTAGTATGGGGGAGTGATGAGACTGCTTTTATACATAGTCTCATCGTCCAAATTGGGCTTAAAATGCATTAAATATCATGAAAAATACCAAATATATTCTTTTGTTTGTTGCTTGTGTATTTTAGGGACGGATATTGAGAAAATGACAAAAGATCACAAGAATCAATCTAAAACGAACACGGGAAACGAAGCCGCACAATGAACCATGCCCTAATGAAGAATTTTCTAAAGAAAAACCTTGAAGATTTGAAGAATTATGAAGATTGGTCCTCCAATGTGGAAGAATTGACACTTTATACCCTTGTATCTTCATAATTACAAGTTTGGTCCCTAAAGTTTGTCAAAATTACAAAAATGACCCTTAACTTTGAAGAATTGACAAATTTAGTCCCTCAACAAAACTAAATTGCCAATATTGGTCCTCCATGAAGTCAACAAACAAGTCAAAACCTTGAAGTGTGAAGACATGTCACTAAAAGCCCTTGAAGATTGCATTTATTACACTTTTGGTCCTTGATAAAAGTTTGTACAAAACTTGTGCCAAAATTGACAAGTTGATGAAAGTTAATTACAAAGGAATTCAAGTTTAATGGCTGTTTATACAACATGAAGATATGAAGAGAGTTGGGGGACCATTTCTGCCAAACAACACAACTCTCCCCACCCAACCAGCATCCTCCACGTCATCCACGTCACCACCAGCTAGCAATCACACTCCATTCTCCTTCCACCTCAGATTTCCACCCAATCCCTTAAATACTGATTATTAAATCAGTATTTTTTCCCACTAAAACACTTTTTTAAATAAAACCATTACCCAAAACGGATTAAACACCCCTAATCCCATGATCATAACACCCATAAACCCTAATCCTAAAATCTACAAAACAAAGGGTTTTTACTCTAATTTTTCCAGATTGGCAATTTAACTTCACCTAAACCTAAACCCAACTCCCAAAAACGTCACCCTCATCCCCACATGGCTATCCAACCCTCCCCTGACCCACAATTGAGCTTGAAGACAAACCAGGCCAGAGAATCAACGGCCAAGGCATAGCTTCATATCCACGCATCATTCACACCCCTTGGATCATTTTTGCAACGTTGATTTCACCACAAGCAGACAAGAGAAGATCACATGGGCCGAAAATTCAAAACTCTTTAAGGGTATTCCTGGAATTCAACAAGTATTAGGGTTTAGTATTTTTCTGCTTTCTAGAACCTTGTAAGTCCCTATATAAGGACACATAAGACTTAGCATAGTGCTTGTTCTTGCTTTCCTTGTTCACATCCTTGTAAAGCCCTTTTATGAATGAAAGTTGGTGAAGTGTTATGTGAAGAAAGCTAGTCCCATTTTATATTTCAGTTGATTAAATTATCATTGTTCAGTTTGGTTTTAAGTTTTCAGCAAGTTTATCAAGTTTTCCAAGTTTTCTGTTTTCTTTTCAAGTTTTTCTTAAACCTTAAATTTTCATAAAAATCTGATAAAATGGTGATGGAATATGTTAGTTTATAGGTGTTTGAGATTGTGTATGTCCATGATACCATGGCTTGTTCTGGTATAGTGGGTACCCAATCTTAGACAGCCTTTGTTTGGTCCATTATTTAGCTTATCCTAGTTCTAACCTAAGCTCTAGTTTACTTCTAGCTTCATCCATAAGCTAGGGGTAAGCCTTTAGCTTTTACACAGTCTTTTCCTTCTCTCTTAGCAGGTTCATAATATCCATTCTTTTTTAGAAGACATATTGGGTGTGTGTGTCCTTGTGACCACCACTAGCATCTCTACTAGCTATCTTGTTCATATAAGTTAATAGCCCAGATATAAGCTGATGGGAGATGGCTTTGCTGCCATAGTGGGGCCTGGATGTGGGTCCCACAAGGTATAAACCTTGAACTCATTGGTTTTCAGTTTACAAGTTTAAGATTTGTGTGATTTGGATGATTTTCTTGAAAGCTGCTTAGGTGTTTGTTTAACTGTTTGATTATGCCCATTTGTGCCTAGGATGTATGTTAGAAGTATTTGAAATCAGATTTGAGTAGATTTGAGAAGGTTTGCTTTGATAAATTTTGGTTTTTAGATTTAAAGGGGTGTTTGGGAATGCAGGATAAGCCCATTTATGCTACTGCATTTGCTTTTAAATTGGTCTAAATCACTCAATAGGTTCTAATAGGTTATATGTTAGTCAT
Source organism: Glebionis coronaria (assembly GCA_025667525.1). Lineage (NCBI taxonomy): Eukaryota > Viridiplantae > Streptophyta > Magnoliopsida > Asterales > Asteraceae > Glebionis > Glebionis coronaria. The sequence continues at coordinate 293,213,194 of CM046875.1, forward strand.
AGGTTTTCAGTTTGGGTGAGTTTAAAACAAGTTGCATGATAAAATATTTGGAAAAATAGCATGAATTCAGTAATCCACTTTTCTGCCTGTTTTCTTTGAATTTGCTCATCAAATTTTGGTATCTGTTAGATCATAGGTTCATATAGGGTTTGCTGTTGGTTGTAGGCTATTTGGTGAACTTATTTGCAAGTTTTGAAGGTCCGAAATTCACATTTGTGCCAAATAGATCAGTAATACTCTTAGACCTATATGCATGCATATCAGAAACTTTTTATGCCTATGTTGCTTGATTTTTGTGAGGTGATTGTTTGAGTTTTTTGTTTATTTGACTCCCTACACTCAACTGAGTGTAGGGGTGCCCCCATTGTCCATCAAACAACAGCAAAAATCCAGGAACAAGCCCTCTTGTTCTATCTTCACTAGTGAAGAAACACTCTTTTGTGTTCATCAGTAATATTGTAATCTGGTCCATTGTTTTGATTCTATTGGTTTAATTTTAGTTTATTTGTTATAATATTTGTGTTTTAAAGTAAGTTAAGGTTACTGTTTTTGAGTAGTTAAAGTTTAAAAAAGAAAAAAAAAGTTTTCACAAAAAGGACGTGGCCAGGACTCGAACCTGCGCCACTCCTCTCACACTCCAACGTGATAACCAGTTGCCCTAGGGTCTTTGACTGGTTATCACTTGGAACTTTTATTATTTAGCTAGTGTTAGTTTGTAGCTTATTTAACTTAACAGCTTAGAAATAAGCTTATTTCAGCTTATTCCTTTTAGATTTTTACAACTTAGCCTTTTTCCTTTATTCTTATTAGGGTTTAGGACTTTTTAGTTCAAAAAGTTTATTTTTCACGTGTTTATTTAATTTTCTAGGATTATTTTAAGTTTAAATTTTGAAAAGTAAATTAAAAATAGGAAAGGGTATTTTAAAAATCTGGAAAAATAGTTTTTAGGTTTTTAATTATATTTTGAGGTTTACAGCCAATAAAGTTCCCAATTTAACTTATTTTTGATTTTTTTATGATTTTAGGGTTTTTAACCAACTTTAGAAATTAATATTAATTTTTTAGAATTTTTTATAAACTTTGAATTTTTTGAATATTTTAATATTATTTTATTATTAAAAATTAAAAGTTTGATTTTTTAAGTTTTTACATTTTTCCTAGATTGTAGACACTTAATTAGGAATTTTGTAACTTTCCCAATATTTTTAGGGCTTTTCAATTATTTTCTAGAATTAATTTAAGTTTTAATTGATTTTAATAGTTTTTAAGTGTTTAAAAATAGTTTTATTTGGTTTTAAAATTAAAAAAAAAATACTTTTTTAGCTTAATTAGGTTATTTTGTGGTTTACAAACTTTTAAATCTTGTTTGGGACTTTTTAATAATTAATTTTGATTTTTAGGGCTTTAATTAGCATTAAAAAGTCATTATCTAATTAATTAAAAGGTTTTAGCAAGTTTGGATTTTTTGTAAACTCTTAGAATATTATTGTGGATTTTTAGTAATTTTTAGGAAGTTTTAGGTTAAAATTTTAATTTTGGTAGTTTTTACGGTTTTACGTGATCGACCTTTTCGTCTTAGTTTAATCCGTCGTCGTAACTGTCACTCTCTTCTAATCTCATTTCTTCTTTTCTTTTTCTCAATATAATCACAAAGTTAATCCTTTCAATACATACACACTAAGCCTCCTTGGGAAACGAACTTGAACTTATTTTGTCATTAGTGCTTGGTTTTCCTAAACCGACACTTAACGCTTGCCACTATTTGCCTTCCTTTTCCTAAAGGGGTAAAAACTCTACAATCAGGCTCTTTCTCGATTTCCTTCTCCGTAGATGTACTTGGACGAGAGATTGGTTCCTTGAAAGTTTTACCACTTTGTGTAGTAATAACCTTCATTTCTCCCTTCGGGTTTGCAATGGTATCACTAGGAAGACCACCCGAGGAAGAGGGTTTACACATGATTGCTTCAAACATTTTTGCCATTCGGTCTTCAAATTTTGATTTCCTTAAATCCGCTTTTAACAATTCTTGCTTAATCTCATGTTGTCCTTGTTCCATCTTTTGTTGATTTTGTTGAAGACGTTGAACATTTCCTTCTATTTTATTAGCATGAGTTTTAAGTTCATTAGCAAGTTCGTTTTTGAGCTCGTTTTTCAACTCGGATCTTAAGCTAATCATCTCACGTTGCATGTTATCAAATTTAGCATCATTTGCTTTAGCATAATCCAAAAATTCTTCTTGAAGATTTTTAGTGTGAGAATTTTGAAAACCTTGTGTAGTTTTTTGAAAATCACGGTTTTGGTTTTGATTAGCAAGTTGTCCATTCCCACTTTGATAATTTCCTTTGTTGTAGTTACGTGAATTGCCTTGATAATTACCACCTTAATTGTTGTTTCGATAGTTATTATCATTTTGATTGGGTGGAGCTTGATTTGGGCGGGAACCTTGGCCGTTTTGGTTATAAGTTCCCGTTGCTACATAAGCGCTCGAAGTGTTACCACCGGCGGTAATGCACTCAGAAAGATCATGAGCTCCACCACAAGACAAACAACTATTTTCAACCACTTTAACCGAAGAGGAATTCAAAGCCTCTTGTGCTTTCCAATGAGTCATAAGATTAGCAAATCTATCGAAAAACCGATTTTCCTCATTAGTTTCATCATGTAAGGCATTAATGCTACGAGATGATGACGACGACGACGAACCCATATTGGCAACACTCGGTGTGTTACGAGGGCTATAAACCTTAGATCTATTCTCGATAATCTTTAAAGCTTCATCGGTCGTTTTGCACAAAAAATTACCACCCGCGGCGACATTCAAGTAATCTCGTTCATGATCATTAAGCCCATTGTAAAAAGTATCAACTTGATGTAATTCCAAAAAATCATGGTGTGGACATTCATGTTACATTTCCTTAAATCGTTCCCATGCCATTGAAAAACTTTCATTATTTCGTTGTACAAATCTTGAAATCTCATTTTTCAAATGTGTTGTTTTAGATGGTGGAAAAAATTTGTTCACAAACTCTGAAACGAGATCACCCCATGTCAAAATTGAATTTGGCGGTTCTTTCTCAAGCCAAATTTTAGCGGGTCCATCTAACGAGTATGGAAACAACATCATCTTAATGGCGTCATGTGGAACATCCTTAAACTTTCTAGTTGCGGTGAGACGATTAAAATTCCTTATGTGGTAATGCGGGTTGTCTTTCTCATGACCTCTAAACTTATTTGATTGCAACATCGACATTAAACCCGTCTTAATCTCGAAATTCTCCGCAAGGATAGCGGGAATCACAATGGCCTCTCCAAAACCCTCGGTGGGTGCTTGTAGCAACTCCATCATAGTACGATTAGCCATGACGACTTCTTGTTCTACAATAGGTTCAACAACTGGAGTTTGTTCTTCAATCAACATCTCTTGATTTGCTTGCTTTTGAAGACGTTTACGAGCTCGTTTTGCTTGATTACGATTGATCATAAACTTCACGAAGAATGGGAGGTGAGCAAAGAAGATTCTTTTTGGGTGTTTTGTGAATTTTCAATTTTTTTGTGTTTTTGATTTTTTTTAATTTTTTTAAATTTTGGTGTATCTTCGTAGACACCAATCTACCAAATCTCTCCTCGAATCAAACTCTTGATTAAAGAAGCCTCAAAAGAATGAAAACGATCACGTGGAGTGAACGTCTTCGAATGACATTAGAACTTTGGTGAAAACCAAATTGTTCAAGAGGGTTTAATCACAAAGAAACAAAGCAAATATATTATACGTAATAATACTTTGGGCGGCAAAACCCTCGATTAGCCTTCAATCTTAAAATACTCACAAGCAAGCGGGGAAACGAGGCGGTGCGAAGGACTTAAGAGCCTTTTTCCTTAGGGTATATTTTATAATACCCGCCTTATACCCACCTTATAGTTTGTATTTTTCAAAATCGAGCTTCACAAAAGTATTTATCTATTTTTGTCTTTTTATTTTTGTTTGAGATTCGAATACAATAATAAGGAGATCAAATCCCAATTAAGGTTGTGTTTTCACACTTTTGGAGATATTTTGTATTGATTGTGATACTTAATACAATATAGTAATAATAATTTCACAAGAAAAACCAAAAAACCGATAATACGAATTAGTAGATTTCTACTAATACAAATACTATTTATGGTTAATATTAAAAACAACAAGACAAATTAATCACGACACACCTCCCCGGCAGCGGGGCCAAAATGATTGTGGTAAAATACGACCTTTTAGGAAAAAGGCGTAAAAGCGGTAAGTATTAAGTGATGATTTAGGAAAATCAAACACTAATGACCCAATGAAGTTCGTTTCCCAAGGAGGTATATGTGTGTGAGTAATTCGTAATTGGTTTGAGATTAATATTGGATAGAAGGGGATGAGAAAAGAGAATGACGAAGACGTGAAATTAATTACTACGATGACTAAACATAAAACCGTAAAAAGTACAAAAATAAAAATTAATTCTAAAAATTCCCAAAAATTTACCAAAAATCAAAATAAATAAACTAAGAGTTTACCAATGATCAAAACTTTTTCAAACCTTTTAATTAATTAAATATTAATTTTTAAATGCTAATTAAAGCCCTAAAAATCAAATTAATTATCAAAAACCCCAAATAAAGATTTTTCAATTGGTAAACCTCTAAAATGACCTAAAAAGATTAAAAACTATTTTTTATAAAATTTTAAACTAAGAAAAACTATTTAAAACGATTTAAAAACTATTAAAACTTAAAATAATTATAAAAACTAATCTAAAGATGATAGAATTAATCTAAGAGTTGCAAAATTCCTATTTTAATGTATTTAAGCTGAGAAAAATATAAAAAGTGCAAAAATGTGAAATTTGAAAAATAATAATAAAATAATATTAAAATAATATTAAAAATCCAAAAATTATAAAAAATTATAAAAACTTGCAAACTAGTTTATTTTAACCTAAGTAAACAGAAAATGAAAGTGAAATTACCATATTACCCCTAATGGGCCCCAAATGGGCTAAAAGCAAAATCAATCAAGCTTAATGGGCTTTTTAGCCCAAAAAGTCAAAATAAGCCCAAATGACTTGGAAAAGCCCTATCTGATTCAAAATTCAATTCTAAACACAAAACTCTGAAGGCCCAAAAGCTGAAAGTAAGCTTATCACAGCTTAATGATCAAACAGCTTATTCTTATTGGGCCATTAAGCCCATTAAGCAATAAGCCAATGCTATAAGCTCTAATTTGACACACAACCTTCTTTTGGGATACTAAAGAGATCTGTAAAAAGAAATTTTGAAAAAGCACACTCAATAAGGCAGAAATAAGCCAAGTACAAATCTACTAAAAGACAAAATAGTCGGGTTTTAGTTCTAGGGCACCCCAGGACTTGATTCAACTTGCAAAATGTTACAAATGACTTCAATAAGCCAAATCAATCAACCAAAATCCAATAAGCAAAACCAATAAGCTGGAATAAGCCAATAAGCACTTATGAAAAAGTCAATTAAGTTGGTTTTCTAGTCAAACCCTAAAGTCAACCCACCAATTGCTCCAGTATGAACAAATGGGTCAAATAATGAGCACCTATTACAAAATCAAAGTTGTTGCTGGTTAAAATAAGATAGAATAGCTTATTGATAAGCTGATGTCCAATTAACACTAACAGGGGGAACTTTCAGTAGGAACTAGTTCCCACTGCCTTGACTATTTGACCTTTGATATTAGAGAGATTCTGTATGTTTTGTTGGAAGACAAGGGCACCCAAGTGATTAGTTAATCACAAGGAGTCAAAATCAAGCACACAAACACACTTCAATATCACTAATTAGCACAGATAAATCAAAAGATGCTCATATCTAGCATAGACATGGATATTAAGCAGTTATGAACACTTAAGCAGTCTAAGCTAGAATAAGCACTCCAAATTCAACCAGATGCATACACAAGCTATATAAACTGATATTAAGCACAAACAAACTTAAATCAATCACTGAATCAAAGTATGGAACAAGATCAAAGCAGATTAAACTTGATGATATGAACTTCAAGAACAATTGCACACTTTGTTGATATAAATGACCAAAGATCCAAATTCAACACTTCAATCCTACTTCCTTGATGTAACTAACTAGGTTTAATCACTTGTTAACTTTAGTTTATGTTATAACTAGGTGTCCCTTAAACCTCAGCCAATTTCAACAAGTATACAAGATTTTAGAGCCTATTGTTGATTCTAGGTGTTTATATGCACAAAGCTTGCAGATAAATGTCACTTAGCACTTATAGGACAGGTTCCAACACAAAGCAACACAAAGAAACACAAAGCACCAACTCAAAATAACACAAATCCAAAACAGGTTGTTATACCAAACACACCTTAATCCACAACTTTTCAAAGCAACTTGTGATTTTTAAACACAACCTACTGATTTTATGATTCAAACACACTTCCTAGATGACTACTAACAGATTCAAACACAAAAATCACAACCTTTAACTCAAGAACACAAAATCACAGTCCAAAATCAAAAACAGGAAATATCATGAAATTTTTAGGGGAAACTTAAACAAGAGGCCATACCTGTCCTCCACAACATCCTAGGAGGACCAGCAATGCTCCTTGGACCTTGTTCAACAACTAGAACAAGACCAAGGTACTTCAACAAGAGGATCAAAACATGCTGATGTTCAAAGTAGAACAAGGTTTTGATGATTATGATTCTTCAACACAAATGAACAAACAACTCAACCAAGAGCTTAAATCTCTTCTCAGGCTTGGTGTCAACAAGCTTGAAGGAGCTTAAGGCTTTTGGCAAAGGGTTAGTACAAGATAATAACCAAAACAGAAACAAGGATTTCAAGGTTTTTGAACCTTTGAAAACCTATCAAACATAGACGTGCCTCAACCACAAGATTAAGGAAGGTCTAAAAGATCAAATGGAACACAGATTTCAGCTATTCTAACACCAACTTTTATAAAACACAAAAGAGATTTCACAAATTTAAAAAATTCAAATTTTATTTAAATAAAAAGGAATTACAAAGATAACAGCCAAAATCTGGAACAAAGGGACTCTTATAAGTTGAGGTCTCCTTTTATAGGCAAATGCATACAAAACACTATTCATAAACCCTAGCACTGAATTTCCTAAATTATCCTTGCAGAATCTTCTAGGCTTGTTGCCAGCTTGATTGGTTGAATCAGGGACGTTCATTGAGTGCTTGGTGACTAAGGAAAGGTTTAAGTTCGTTGATCTTGCCATGTCATGATCCTTTGCCAGGTGTCGTCATGTGAGTGGGGATGTAGTTGTTGGGGTTGTGGTTTTGAGGAGAAAAACCGGGTGAAAGAAATTTGTTAGAACGGTAACTTAGCAAGTTACGATCACCTTGAGGTCGGGCTTGGTAATTTTCTGTTGAATAGTTACCATAAGCCGCATACACGTTTTCCGGATTGTCATGAGTAGAAGGAAAATCAGTGTATGAATGAGGACCCCCGCAAATCTCACAAGAAGTTGCAACAGCTTTAACTTTTTGTTGTTGATTTGTAGCCAAAAGTTTCATATTCTTGCTCATTTCGACCATTGCGCGGGTCAATTCGGTGATATCAGGGTTTGAAGAAGTAGAAGACACATTGACTCTCGGGTTATTCCTTGAAGATGCAGATGAATCCCAATTTTTTGTGGTGAGTAGTCATGTTCTCGATAAGCTCTCTACACTCCTCGGGTCTTCTTTTCATAAATGTGCCACCGACGGTTGCATTAACCGTACCACGATCACGAAAAGTTAAACCGTTGTAGAAAGTATCAATTAAGGTGACGGGGAGCATGTTGTGGTTTGGACATCGATCGATCAAAACATTATATCATTCCCAAGCATCCAAAAGTGATTCATCAGGTTCTTGTGTAAATCCACTAATTTGATTTCGAAGGCTCGTGACCATGGATGGTGGAAAGTAGCGCGACAAAAAGCGTTGAGTCATCTCATCCCAAGTATGAATTGAATTCTTCGAAAGACGATCAAACCATTTTTCGGCATGGTGGGATAAGGTGTGTGGAAATAGGTGAAGGCGAAGAAAATCCATAGTAACACCGGGCAACTTCATGCTTTGAGTAACGGTAATGAACTTGTCGAGGTGTTTGTTGGCATCATCATCTGGTAATCCGCGAAATGGACAAGTCTTTTGAACTTGTTGGATCATGTGATGCTTCAACGAAAACTCTGGAGCCGTGATTTGCATCGGTGCAATCGGTCCTCCTCGTCCATTCATCGTTGGTTGACAAAGCTCCTCCATCGTTCGAAGGTTGGGTGGGGGAACATTGTTGTTGTTATTCATGTTGGGGTGGGGTGGATTATTTTTGTTGTGCACACCAGCCATAACTAAATCTTCACGAGTCTCGGGCTCTGAATAAGTTGAAAATCTGGTATGCATACACCTGCTAAAGCAAAAGAAAAAGATACCAAAGAAATAGAGAATATATATGTACGTGTAAAATAAAAATAAAAATCTTTTTGGATTTTTGAAATTTTTTAATTTTTATGGATTTTTAACAATTTTTTATTTTTATGGATTTTTGAAAATTTTTGAGTAAGAAAAATAACGTTCACGAGTGAACGGATCCCAAAATTCAACGCGTCTCTCACAAAAAACCGTTAATCTTTACGAAAATCCCCAGCAGCGACGCTATTTAATACTGAATTTTAATAGGTGAAATTGTTCTTGTGTGTGTCTAATCGAATTGATTACTGGTTTAAGTGCGACTTAGTCGTCTTTTGGTGGAAAACAATATATTGGTCGTTGTAGTAAAATTAAATGCAAGACTTTAAAGTAAATGACAGGTAATTAAAGCTAAAACTGATTAAAAAGTAAATGGTGCAAAATTAAGACTTTAAAAGTAATTAATTAAATGACAAAAAATAAAGCTTGACGAAAAATTAATTTGACAACGTAAACTTGAAATTTAACATAAAGAAAAACAATTAAAATAATACTAAAGAGAAATGGCGGGAAAAATAAATGCGTGAAAATAAAACAGAGGATAAACAAAACCTGAGTCGGGATCGAAAATACTGTCACTATCCTGAATCCAATCTTACTCTTATCCAGAATGTGAGAAATGCAAGCTATCCGGAATACCTTGTTCGAGTATCAGTCCGGAATAAGGCTGTCACTCTTATCCGGAATACACCCCGACTTACTATCCGAAATACCCTTTCTTCACTATATCTGGAATGTGCAATAACCAGCTTATCCGGAATTCTTTTTTTGAGTTTTATCCGGAATAACCAACACTTAACTATCCGGAATAACTAAATCGAGCTATTATCCAGAATCAATAATTAAACTCTTATCCGAAATTCCAGTCAAGTTGCTTATCCGGAATCCTTTGCTGAAGCTTATCTGGAATTCACAAAGACACTTATCCGGAATACGTTTCCAAATCCTTATCCGGAATCTGCCTCCTTTCTCTTATCCGGAATCCTGTTTCTGCCTATTCTCCGGAATCACAACTTCACTATCCGGAATATTGTTATCAGCTTTTTCCGGAATCCCCTTCGAAGCCTTATCCGGAATCTATGATTCAACTGTTATCCGGAATTCGCAACAGACCACTATCCGGAATCACCCCAACACCTTATCCGGAATTTGATTCCTGATTGCTTATCCGGAATATGGAGTTATACTCCTTATCCGTAATTCACTGTAAAAGCTATATCCGGAATCAATATCTGAGCTTTATCCGAAATTTCCTTCTTGGCGCCTATCCGAAATATTTTGTTGCCTTATCCGGAATTTGCCAAACTCCTTATCCGGAATATGGAGACTTGATGGCTATTCGGAATGATGATGTTGCTTATACGGAATGTTAGGGTTTTAAAGAAACCGGATAAGAAACTTAATAAGCACAAATCTAAAATTAAGCTAAAAACTATTAAGCACTTATCTAAAAAAACTTAACCAAATAAATTTAAAGAAAAAGCTATTAAACCAAAATTTAAAAACTTTTTAAAAAAACTAAATAGTAAAAATATTTAAAAACAACTTTTTATAAAATAACTTTTGAAAACACTTAATTAAAATTAAGAAAAGCACACAATAAGCTATAAAACCAATAAGCTAACACAATCAAACACATAAAATCATAATAAATAATCAAATAAGCATGACAATAAGCACATAAACATAAATATTAAGTAAAACAAGAAAGGTAGAATGAGAGATTAATTAAAAACTTGAGTAAAATTATGATTCAACAATAAAAGTAAAAGCAAGAATTAAAGAAACTTACAAATTTAAGTTGCAAGACAAGGTAATTAAATGATAATTAAGTAAATGACATTAAGAAAAGTGCAGGTAATTAAATGGAAGAACTATTGTGTCGAGATAGTCAACACCTCCTAATGTGATATTAGGAGGGTATTTATAGGAGGATTTAGCATGTGTTGATTCATTCTTCTTCTTCACGTCTTTTCGTCTTCTAAACTCTTCGACTTTTTCGACTTTGTCGCGGGATTAATTGAACTCGTCTTATAATATCTTCACTTATTTAGAATTGAGTTCTTCGTCTTTCTTAAACTTCTGTCTTTAGACTTTTCTTCGATAAATCTTCAGAATATGCCTTGGACTTCTGTTCTCGTCTTTTGTCTTTTTTTCGATAAAAGCCCGTGAAAGCCCGTGTTTTCTTCCCTTTTCACATTTTGATCCTAAATCACAACAAAAACACAAACCACGCATAATTCCGACATTTACGACATAAAATACACGTTTTGGCTTGGTTATTATTATAATTAAGTGGTTAAAGGATAAGTGTTTTCACACTTATTACCATGCCATAGATATTGAGCTCATTCAACAATAGGGTAAATCTTAAATAGCAATCATTGAGAGTCTACCCGGGAACATAGGCAAACTTATCGAATGTATCATATAGCTTACACTCTCGTTCTTGTTTAGTTAACGAGGTTCCTTGCATTAGAACATGAATTCTATCCCATAACTCTTTGGCAACTTTATGTTCGCTGACGAGTTTGTAGACATCTGGAGGAAGGCCTTGGAGAATGATGTTTGTAGCATACTTATCACATTTGTCTTGAATCTTCATATCTCTGGTAAATTCACCCGTTGTGCGAGGACGAGTAACTATACCTTCCGTCACAGTACCATAATCTAATGGTCCATTGAGAACCGATGCCCAAATGAGATGTCCATTCTCTTTGTTCAACATGTAAAGTTCCATTCGGGAAGTCCAATCCTCGTACATAGTCTTCTCCAACATTGGTGGATGATTATCCGTACCCAAGAGGATGGACTTATCCGTAAGAGATGTGTACTCAATTTCGATAAGTTAAGATTTAAAACGTTGATCGAACAATGAGAGAAAGTAAATGTGTTTGTTGTTGTGACTTGAAGTCGAGAAACAATGTTGAAATCCCCTAAAATATGTTTTCGATGACCAAAAAATTCCAAGACGAACAAAAACACGAATAATTTTGGTTTTGGAATCGTCGGAATATTGATCGGAATAAACTATCGGAATACCCCCTGTGGGAATGAATCTATCAGAATATCCCCTGTCCGAATGAACCTATCGGAATACCCCCTATCAGAATAAACCTATCGGAATACCCTCTATCGGAATACCCTCTATCAGAATACTCCTTTCGGAATGAACCTATTGGAATACCCCCTATCGGAATAAACCTATCGGAATACCCTCTATCGGAATACCGTCGGAATAACCTGTGTTGGAATACCACAATCGGAATACCCGTCGGAATAATGGTCGGAATGATAAACCCTTTTCTGATGGAAGCTGTCGGAATACTTAAACCCTTTTCCGATGGTTTCTGTCGGAATATTTCCCACTTTTCTCAGAAAGAACTCAACCAATTCGAGATTTTAAGCCAAAAAATGATCAAAAAACCAAATAATTTTGTGTTTTTAGCCAAAGTAAATATAACAAATCTCTACCACAAGTATGTAGAAGATTTTTATCAAGAAAAAACCATTAAAAACACAAAAAAAAAATTTGTTTGTGTGAAATGGATCAAAATAGGCACAAAAAATCAAGAACACAAACACATAATCAATACAATCATCCCATGGCTCTTGATACCATTTTTAGGATATTGTAAATCTTGTTATGTTTAGAGAGAGAGATAGAGATAGAAAGATAGATGATTTCACACACACTCTAGAGAGAGAAAGAGATTAACTATGTGTAAAAAATGAATGAAACCACACCCTCTCCAACTAAGGAGAGGGTTTATATACCCAAGCCCATGAGATGGGCTTGGGCTTACAATGGGCCGCCGGCCTACACATGTTGTAGGCTTGGCTTGGCCTTGTTTGCTTAATATTAAGTTAACTAAACTACGAGCTACCACTTAGACTATTTTTGGAGTGACCGATCCTTTCTAATACGTAAAACGTATTTCCAACAAAATCATCTCAAACATTGGTCACTAAAGATAAGGCAAAATCAAAACCAGCTTCTAATATTCCCGTGTTGCCTTCTACAGGAGTAAACACCACTACTAAGGCTCAAAGATAAGCTTAAAAGAAACACGAAGAATGATAGGATCTTGCCCCCATCTAGTAGTCAAGAGAAGAAGAAAGTAGAAGCCCACCATAGGAATGTTATTTGTTAGCCCTATATTTTATATAGCCGAACAAGAATGTAATAGGTCATCTTAGTCGTTAAAGGTCTTGTATTGTAATAGGTTAGTCCGGAAAAGCGGGCTTGAACTTTAAGCTAATATTGTATAAGTTAGGGGCTCTAAGTCCAAGACAAGCCAAGCCCGACCCATGGAAACAAACCCACGACCCATGGAAAGCCAATGTGGTTCGTGGGTATATATACCCTCTTCCATGTGTGGAAGAGGGTGTTGGTTCATTATTTTACACATAGTAAACCTTCCACCATTCTAGTTTTAACTCTCTACTTTCTCTCTCTAACTTTCTTCTCTTTGTCTCTCTAAATCTACTCTAAATCTTGGTTTATGGATTGAAGTGGGATTAACATATGGTATCAAGAGCCTATAGTGGATAGGTGATTGAAGATTCATGTTTGTGTTCTTGATTTTGTTACCTTTTTTGATCTAAAACATTCGATCCAAAATTTTGTTTTTGTGTTTTTATGGTTTTTTATTGATAAAAATCTTCTACATAGTGGTGGTAGAGATTTGGTATATTTACTCTGGCTAAAAACACAAAATGGGTGTTTTGATCACTTTTTGGCTTAAAATATCGAATTGGTTGGGTTTTGTCTGAGAAAAGTGGAAATTTTGATCACTGTGGTACTATTGCGTCGGAATAGCTTAAGGGTTTCTACATTCCGATCAGGTATTCCGATAGTGTTGTAAGGGTTTCTTCATTCCGACAGGTATTCCGATCCAACATTCCGACAGGTATTCCGATACACATTCCGTCAGGTATTCCGAACCAACATTCCGACAGGTATTCCGATCCAACATTCCGACAGGTATTCTGATACACATTCCGACAGGTATTCCGATCCAACATTCCGACAGGTATTCCGATCCAACATTCCGACATGCATTCCGATAGAAAATTCCGACAGATGATTCAGATAGCACATTCCGATGGACATTCCGATAGAAATTCCGATGGACATTCCGATGGATATTGCGATGGACATTGCGATATGTTTGGCTAAATTTTGTTCGAGTACTTTTTAGACTTAGCCACTATCTAGACTAGGTCAAGTAAAATCAAATTTTTTCCCTACTAGTTTTTGGCTATTTCTAACTCAATTTCAAAATTTGGCGATACAAAATTTTTCGGCTTAATGTTTTTCGGACTGAGGAATTTATTGTCGGACTGATAAAAAATTGGAATTTTCGGAATTTCAATCACAATCAATTCATAACACATCCACTAAGATCCTCATCCATTCACAAGTATTCACCATGTCTAACAACAACATCAACATTGCGACTGCTAATCAAATTCGTTTGGAACAAGGTGGCAACGGTAATCCACCTGTGCTGACAGCCGGTTGCTACGTTCAGTGGAGATCTCGTTTCCTGAGATTTCTAGATGGAAAAGAGAACCGAACCGCTCTTCGTCATTGCCTTGAGAATCTACCTCCAGTTTTTGAATTCAGACCCATTACCACACAAGTAGAAGATGGTACTTCATCAACTACACGAGCTATGAAGGATTTCGACACATGTCCTGCTCAGAAAAAGAAACTCCTCCAAGTTGAAGCCGATGCTGTTAACTACATACTCACTGGGATTCATAACGATATCTATTCCATGGTTGATGCATGTCCTAGTGTTATGGAAATGTGGAATGCAATTCATCGACTGAAGCAATGTGAGTCGATAAATGTTCAAGATCTTGAGACTAATCTACTTTGGGAGTTTGGGAAATTCACATCCGAAGATGGTGATTCCATTGACTCATATTACTCGAGATTCTATAAAATGATGAATGAGCTTGTCAGAAATCAGTGCACCATCTTAAATCATCATGCCAATGTTCAGTTTCTACTTCAACTCAAACCGGAATGGCAAAGGTTTGTGACTTTGGTCAAACAAAGGGAGGATATCAAGACTATATCTTACCACAAAATTTATGATATATTGAAACAACATTAGAATGAAGTGAATGAACTTAGGGCTGAAAAGGAAGAACGATCTGCGAACTCTATTTCTTTTGTGGCTGCTACTTCAACAAAACCCGTTCCCCGTCAACAACAACCTACACATTCCTCAAGGTCATCAAGCTCATCCACCAAACCTCTAGCCACTGCTAGAAACAAAGCAAAAGCAATTGTCCCCACTCCACCTCCAAAGTATGACACCGAGTCAGATGGAGACAGTGATGATGAACAAACTTCAAGGGATAAGAAGATTGAAGAACTCATGTCTTTACTCACCACAACTTATAAGAAGATCTACAAACCTACCAAAAACAACCTCAGATCATCATCCAATGCTAGATATAAGGAAGTTGATCATGCACCTAGGTATAATCGTGATGCTAGGTATGATAATCAGAGGATATTGAATCAAGTTGGGGCTAGAGATAATGTACGCACTCCGGTTGTGCAAAAGACTGGGATTCAATGCTTCAACTACAAGGGATTTGGGCACATGGCTAGGGAATGTAGCCAAAACGGGTTAAGGATTCGGGATATCACAAGGAAAAGATGCTGCTGCGTAAGAAAGAAGAAGCAAGGATTCCACTCACCGCATTTGAAGTTGACTGGTGTGATGACACTGACGATGAAGTCGATGATCATGAGTTGGAGGCACATTATGTGTACATGGCAAAGATTCAAGAAGTGATTCCAGAGACTGCTGACAATTCTGGACCTATCTTTGATACTGAGCCAATTGAAAATGTATCATCAAATGATAACTATTATGTGTTTGCTAATGAACGACGACATAATGAGCAACCCGAAAGCATCAATGACACATATGTAATCGACACGGAGGATAACAATATCTCTACGGATTCACAACATATGTGTAATGATGACGGAAATGCTACTCAGGATACTGACTCGGAAGAGGACCGTGATTTGCTTGCGTCCATTATTGATTATTTAAAACGTGAAATTTATGAAAACAAAGAGGCTAATAAACGTCTGAAGCAAGCAAACACATCCTTAGCCGAGGAGATAGACGGGCTTAAAGAGTGTGATTATGTAAAAGAAGCTGATCGACGAGTTGCAATAGCTAATGGTTTGCTATATGAACGTAAGGTGCTTAACGAACAATATTGTTCTGAAGTAACACATGAAATTCATATGTCAAAACAAAAGATATCGGAACTTGAAGAACAACTGCTGCTACATAAACTCCAGATTACTTAGTTAGAGTCGGTTAACAAAGAACAAACTAAGCTTTATAAAACTCGTGAAGAAAAGGATATTGACAAAATTCTTGCTTTGCAAAAGAGAGTCGAAATGTTAAACAACACTGTTTACAAAATGGGTCAGTCTATTCAAACTATGAACATGCTCAATAGAAATATCAAAACGAGTTTTTCTAAGCCTGAATATCTCAAGAAAGTTCAAACTCTCAAGCCTGCTCTTTATGATATCGGTTGTTATGTTGATAATCTTGCTCTTATGCTTTCCCCTGACTGCGACGAAATCATTCGTCATCAAGAAGAAAGTCGATCGAACTTAAGTGATTTGAAAAACCTTTCGGATTCTAACAATCATATTAAGTTTGTTCCTCAAAAGGATCTTTCAAAAGAACAAAAGATGTATAATAGTGTTCCACCACTAAGTGATGAACCCCAAAAGAAAGTTTCTTTAAAAAGGAGTTTCAAAAAGCAATCAATTTTGTTAGAAAAGCGAATTTTGGATGAAAGGATGAGAAAAGAAAAAGTGTTCAGTAATTTGAGTTTATAAAACAAGGGGTTTTAAATTTGTACAAAGGTGTCGTCGACTATGAAAAAGTTTCTAGGGATGCCGTTTGGAATATTAAACCTAACACACAAGTAGAAGTCGTCATTCAACAATGTATTGTTCCAACCATCGATGATCTTTCAAATAATGTGGAAATGTTTTATAATGCTCTCACTAAGGAAATGACAACTGATTTAAGATATGTCAAATCTCTTGAAGATGAAGTTGATTTTCTTCAAACTAAATTAAAGACACAAGAACACCAACTTTCTAAAGAAATTGATCGACTTCTGAAGGAATATTTTTATGCTGACCATATGAATGCTATACTTGGTGTGTATACCGATCTTGATCAATATTGTCATGTAGCATGTCTAGTGTCAGAAACGAACGAGAAATGTCACAATCTTCAACTTGAGCTTTCGAAACAAATTCAGTCATATAACAAACTTTCAAAAAGTTTTTCCCAACTTGAGAAACACTCCATTTCTCTTGAACTTGCTTTACAAAAAGGTGAAAAATATCATAATCATAAAAAGTGTCAAGAAATGGCAGGTTCTTCGGTTCGTCAACTAAATGAAAAAGGTTTCGAAATAAATGATTTGAAAGCTCAGCTACAAGAAAGGGACATAGCCATCAGTGAGCTACAAAAACTCATTGAGAAAATGAAAGGAAAGTCTGAATTGGGTAAACCATCCTCCGTTCGTCAACCGAATGCGGTTAAATGCCCCAAATCATCTATTTTGGGCAAAACCCCACAGACTTTGCCTAAGCTAGGAACTAATAAGAGCACAAATGTGATAGCACCTGGAATGTATAAGATGAACACTAGGTCCACTCAAACTGGAACATCGCAGTTACCTCAGAATACTAGGAAAACTAATCAACGTGTGTCTTCTTCTACAGGAGTAACTCCCACTACTAGCGTTTGCGGACCGTAGCTTAAGAGCACTAGAATTCAAGATAGAGTCATGCCTAAAAATAGTCAAGGGAAGAAGATGGAAGTAGAATACCACCATAGGAATTTTAAGTTTTCTAAGAATAAAACGTCTGTAACTGCATGTAATGACAGTTTGAATGTTAAGACTTCGAATGTTGAATTTGCTTGTGTTAAATGTGGAAAATGTGTTTGTACTTTCAATCATGATGCTTGTGCTTTTAATCATAATGGCGTGAATGCTAGAACTAGGAAGCATATTCTTGTGCCCACTAGTACTAGAAAACCCACAAGAACTTTGAACCAATCCACTGCTCAACCACTTAAGAAACTAAGTGTGTTAGAATCCACTATTCTGCGTAAACAAAACTTGTTAAAGAAGCTATATGAGAACATGAGTAGGAAATTTAAATGGGGTTACTCAAGATTTACACCACCTGGATACAAAGGGGTCCCTAAGACAACCACTATTATAATTGGGTCTATGAATGTTAGCTTGCCTTTAGAATCTGTATCTAGGCCTACTAATATTTTGGAACCCACTTCTATCAAAGGCTCCCTTTTGTCAAACTCTATATTGTCTTCTAATTCTTATGCAGCTCATCGAGATCATTCTCTTCATAATAGACTCTAGGTGCACAAAGCACATGAAGGGAAATCTCAAGCTTCTAATTAATTTGGTGGAGAAGTTTCTGGGTACGGTAGGGTTTGGAAATGATCAGTTTGCACCGATACTCGGATATGGAGATTTGGTTCAAGGGAATATCACTATAAAATGGGTTTATTACGTCGAGGGACTGAATCACAATTTATTCTCGGTTGGTCAATTTTGTGATGTGGATTTGGAAGTGGCTTTTCGTAAAACTACTTGTTATGTTAGAGACTACGATGGGAATGACCTTCTCACAGGTTCTCGTGGTTCTGATCTCTACACAGTAACTCTTCAAGACACATCTTCATCAAATCCAATTTGCTTAATGGCGAAAGCTTCATCCTCTCAAGGATGGTTATGGCATCAACGATTGTCATATCTCAAATTTTACACCATCAACTTGCTTTCGAAGAATGATATTGTGACCGGTCTTCCTAAGTTAAAATTCGTCAAAGACTATCTTTGTTCTTCTTGTGAGTTAGGGAAAGCAAAACCGAAGTCTTTCAAAACAAAGACTACCCCAAGCTCAAAAGGACGATTGGAACTTCTACACATGGATTTATCTGGTCCCATGCGTGTAGAGAGTACTAACGGGAAAAGTATATTCTCGTGATTGTTGATGGTTACTCTAGATACACATGGACTTTCTTCTTAAGGTCCAAAGATGAAACACCGGAGGTTCTCAAAAACTTTCTCAAGATGATATAACGCAATCTTCAAGCTCAAGTCTTAACCGTAAGAACGGATAGGGGTACTGAATTTTTGAACAAGACGTTGCAATCTTATTTTCAAGAAGAAGGATGTAACACCCCCACAATTGCTATGCGCAGCGGAACTACAACAATGGGTGCTACACAGTATTCATTGCACACAAGATATATCAAACGACGCTAAAAAGACGTCAACTTAAAACTTGAAATTTTAAAATTGTTAGATGATACATGTCCACGGTTTTTCCAACCCCAAATAGTACACAGAGTTTAGCGTTTTCGGTCCCCATGAATCTCAACCCAAATACTTCAGTTTTACAACAACATGACATTAAACTTAAAAAGTTTAAGTAGAAAAAGGAGGGAAAAACAAGCGGACTCCAAGCCGTACACACAACATCCATCCCATGCATGCTCCATCCTACACCTCAGCGGTTACCTGAAACACATGCCAAAAATTTGGTCAACGAAAACGTTGAGTGGAATTCATAGGTTTTACAATCCATTTGAACGTATATATATAATAAAAACCATTCGTGATCATTTATAGTCTTGTCGATCAAACAAACTATAATCAGGATACTGACAATTGTGTTTAAGCTCATGACACTAATCCGTTAACTCAATCACCCGCGTAATAATACCGGCGTGATTCAGATGAAACCAGTGCCCCTTCTAAAGGCATCAGTTGCAATTATACCTTATTTCTCATACAAAATAATCTACCGCAGAACTTACTAAAAGTACAGCTTCTCGGCTAGCATTGGGTCGTTAACCCCGTAGTACTACAAATTGCATAAGCGGCTATTTCCCCCTACTCGAGGGCAGGACAATAGTTAATAGTTCATGATTTTAGGGACTTTTGCAACTTGGGTACTCAACACAATTTCTAAGGCAACTTTCGGGTCTAACAATCATTCATGATATACGTTCCTTTTAAAAACTAGCATGCATTTCCCTCGCGGGTAAAACAATTTGAAATAATATAAGCGAGGCTATAAATTCACACCTTATATCTTAAGTAGTCGGTAGTTCGAGGGATGATCACTGACGACGAAACGGATGCCCGGTTAAATCAACACCTATCACAAATAACGCGTAATGAGTAATCTCATTTAAATACTTTACGGTACTGTATAAAATACATATATACTAGTCACTTAGGACAAGTATAACTCACGCCAAAAACAAAATAACAAGTATCACTCATTTTATTCCATTCGTTCTCATTACTTACGTTATCCATTTTTACCCATTCACACCGGTACTTGACTAAAGTACGGGCTGTTTTACCTTATTTAACCACACTTGTAAAATTTGACAAAATTTCCAAAAATCCTATAAGACCTGTAGATGACATGTTTTTAAGCCCAATAAAAGTTTTTACTTTTACGACCCGTTACGCAACTCTTTTCCACGACTACATTTTACGGGCTGAAATTGCGCTTCGACCAATTTTGACCTCTTTGACCTATATGAAAAATACCTTTGACTTCCTTGACACCTAAGTCAACATATAGACCCATTTACACAGGTTAGGGACCAAATTTTAACCCTTGACCATTTACCAATTTATACTTGTGACCCTCGGGATTTGACTAAAACTTTACGTAAATTCGGATTACGAAAGTCCTCGTCTCCCGGTACCCGATCTTTAAAATGTCATAACTTTTAGCTCGTTTTGAGTCACGGGCTCTACCTTATACCAAATTAAAGCTAGGAAGACCCTCTATAACTAAATTTAGTTTTCAAGTCCTGGAAAAAAATAATTTTTATGAAATGGACCTAATGTTTCTGCCTAAAAATGACCATACCAAAAACGCACTTAGACTCGATTCCAAGCCTTCTAACCACCACTAAACATCATCCTAAGCCTTCCCAAACATATCCTAACATCAAATTTCAATCCTACCCCTATTGATCAACCAATCTCAAAATCAAAACTTCCAAGAAATGAACATGCAACTAGTTACACCTATGTAAAACATCCTAAAACAATGAACCAAACATAATAACAACACTCAAAATCAACAACCACCATGGCTCCCCAAACACCCCCATTGCCGTGGGGTTTGGGTGACCCAATCACCACAACCAAATTAATTTTGGTGGGTTTTCTTGGTGTTCTTGCATCCATTACTCATAAAATCAACATGCATTAGCACATTTAGCCACAAAAACGAATTTGGATCATCTTGAAAAATCTTGGAAAATTTTTGTTAGTGCATGTGGGATTTGAGCACATGAACATGTGGGGAATGACCAAACTAGATGTGTTCTAACCTTAGATTTTAGGAAAATCAAGTGGAAAAAGATTTTTGGTGAATTTTTCTTGGTGTTGGGGGTGTCCGTCGGCTTTAGAGAGAAAGGAGGGAGAGAGAGTTTGATTTTTGGTGAAAGTTGTGTATGTGTTTGTGTTTGTGTGATTTTTGCCCTTTTTGGTGGGTTGGGAGGGGCCTAATTGCAATTTTTAACTTCTTTTGGCCTCAAATGAAAAACGTCCTCAAAACTTTGCGGGTTCGACTTATTTGTCAATTTTGAAAATTTTACGGGAGTCGGAAATCTTCCCGAACGCTCCAAAATATTTTTGGGATACTTTAAATGTACTCGGAAGGCTATAAAACTCACCCGACTCAACTTAACACGAACCGTAAATAAAATTCTCGAAAAATTACATTATCGATAAATCGTCAAAAATTATATAAAATTGGGCATCCCTCGGGATCGTAATCGTCATCGTCCTTCTTAAATCGTCAATCGTAAAAATTATAACCTCGAACATCGGCTTTAACCAAAATACTTATAAACATAGAAATTATAATTTATTAAAAAAATTTCAAAAATTAGCGTAATTTAGGGTATCGTTAATGACCTCGATTCTAGGGTGTCACATCCACCCCTCCTTAAAGAGAGCGACGTCCCGGCGCTCGCCTCTTCTTGTACTCACATTTCGTCTTACTGGAACAGATGAGGATACCTTTCCTTGAAAAAGTCCTCACGTTCCCAGGTGTATTCCGGTCCACGCTTAGAATTCCATCGGACCTTCACAATAGGAATCCTACTACGCTTCAACCGCTTGACCTCCCGGTCCATAATTTTCACAGGTTCTTCCACAAAGTGCATTTTGTCGTCTAGTCGGATCTCGTCCAAAGGAATCACCAATTCCTTGTCCGCCAAACTCTTCTTCAGGTTCGATACGTGAAACGTGTCATGAATAGCGCTAAGCTCGGTCGGCAATTCTAACTTGTACGCTACCGGTCCAATTCGTTCAACGATCTTAAACGGTCCAATATACCTCGGACTCAACTTTCCTTTCTTCCCAAAACGAATTACACCCTTCCACGGCGATACCTTGAGCATAACCATATCTCCAACTTCAAACTCCAACGGTTTCCTTCGGTTATCGGCATAACTCTTCTGTCGGCTTCTCGCAGCAAGTAGTCGGTTCTTGATCTGCACGATCTTCTCTGTCGTTTCTAAAACCATTTCGGGTCCAGTAAATTGACTTTCCCCTACTTCACTCCAACATACAGGCGATCTACACTTCCTTCCATACAATGCTTCGAACGGTGCCGCTTTGATACTCGCATGATAACTATTATTGTACGAAAATTCCACTAGAGGCAAGTGGCGTTCCCAACTTCCTCCAAAATCGATCACGCATGCTCGGAGCATGTCCTCCATCGTTTGAATCGTTCGTTCACTCTGGCCGTCAGTTTCCGGGTGATAAGCCGTGCTTAAACTCAGTTCAGTGCCCATCGCACGTTGAAGCGATTTCCAAAATTCCGACGTAAATCTACTTTCGCGATCCGAAATGATCGATAACGGCACTCCATGTCTACAGACGATCTCCTTCACGTACACGCTGGCGAGTCTTTCCATGCTGTCCGTCTTCTTCATAGGTAAGAAATGAGCAGATTTCGTCAACCTATCCACAATTACCCATATCATATCGCTTCCACTAGGAGTCCTAGGTAAACCCGTCACGAAATCCATTGCGATTTTCTCCCATTTCCATTCTGGGATCTCCGGTTGTACCAACAATCCAGATGGTTTCTTATGTTCTGCCTGAACCTTCGCGCAAGTCAAACATTTACTAACGTAACGAGCAATATCCGCCTTCATATTCGGCCACCAATAAACTTTCTTCAGGTCGTGGTACATTTTATCCGATCCGGGATGTATCGAATACTTCGACTTATGCGACTCATTCATAACCAATTCTCGAACTCCAGGCTTTCCTTCCTCAGATGAACACAGTGGTAACCAAATTCGATTCTCAAAATATCTTAGTCCGTCTGACCTAATCACAAAAAGAGGTTTCAACATTCGTCCCAAGTTCTCGGCTTCAACATTCCCTTTCATTAGTCCTCTCTCCTGAGCCTTCAGTATGGTTTCGGTTAAGTCAACGCTCTCACTCATAACTAAAGCTCTAACCCTCAAAGGTTTCTCCCGTTCCTTCCTACTCAATGCATCCGCTACAACATTCGCCTTGCCAGGGTGGTAGCGAATTTCGCAGTCATAATCACTCAATAGTTCAACCCATCGTCTTTGTCGCATATTCAACTCCTTTTGATCTAAAATGTGCTGCAAACTCTTGTGATCAGTGAATACAACACACTTTGTCCCATACAGATAGTGTCTCCACAGTTTCAACGCAAAAACTACCGCTCCTAATTCCAAATCGTGCGTCGTGTAGTTCTCCTCGTTCTTCCTTAATTGCCTCGACGCGTAAGCTATCACCTTTTCACGTTGCATTAATACCGCTCCATAACCTTTACGAGACGCATCACAATACACTACGAAGTCTTCGGTTCCTTCAGGCAATGACAAAATCGGCGCGGAACATAACTTATCCTTGAGCGTTTCGAAAGCAAGCTCTTCCTCAATTCCCCATTCGTACACCCTATTCTTTTCGGTAAGCCTCGTCAATGGTTTTGCAATCAAAGAAAATCCTTCAATAAACCTTCGATAATACCCCGCTAAACCCAGAAATTGTCGAACTTCAGTCGGTGTCGTCGGTGCTGACCATTCCCTGATCGCTATTATCTTAGCAGGATCTACACGAACTCCCTCACTATCAATCACATGACCTAGAAACTGCACTGATTCCAACCAAAACTCACACTTAGAGAATTTTGCATACAGCTTCTCCTTCCTTAACAACTCCAAAATCTTTCTCAGGTGCTTCTCGTGCTCCTCCTTACTTTTAGAGTAAATAAGTATATCGTCGATGAAAACAATAACAAACTTATCTAGATACGGCTTGCACACGCGATTCATAAGGTCCATGAATACAGCAGGCGCGTTAGTCAACCCAAACGGCATCACTCGAAATTCAAAGTGTCCATACCGCGTACGAAAGGCAGTTACAGGAATATCCTCCTCTCTTACACGCAGTTGATGATACCCTGATCTTAAATCGATCTTTGAGTATACACTGGAACCTTGCAATTGATCGAACAAATCATCAATCCTCGGCAATGGGTACCGATTCTTAACCGTCAGCTTATTGAGTTCTCTATAGTCAATACACATCCTAAACGAACCATCCTTCTTCTTTACGAACAACACTGGCGCTCCCCAAGGTGATGAGCTCGGCCTAATAAATCCTTTGTCCATCAATTCCTTCAATTGATCCGCTAACTCCTTTAACTCAGATGGTGCTAAGCGATAAGGTGCACGTGCAACCGGCGCAGCTCCTGGCACTAAATCAATTCGAAACTCGACCTCACGGGTAGGCGGTAAACCTGGCAACTCGTCTGGAAAAACGTCCGGATACTCGCAAATAACTGGTACCTCTTCGATCCTCGCCTCTACATCACCATCGCTCGAAACTTGTGCCAAAAACACATCGCATCCGCTCTCTACATACTTCATCATTTTCAAACACGAAATCACCTTCAAAAGAGAAGTGCATTCGTCTCCCTTAACCGTCAAAACCTTATTCCTCAACGGAATCTGAACCAATCTCTCGCCACAGACGATCGTAGCACTGTGCGCCATTAGCCAATCCATTCCCACAATCACGTCAAACGATCCTAGTTCTATAGGCATCAAGTCGATTTTAAAAGCGTAATTTCCTAACTTCAAGGTACACCCTTTCAGTATAGAATTCGTACTAACAATTTTTCCATCGGCTAATTCAACATTATAACTAGTCGTTAACAACACCGGTTCTCTATCAATATGACGACTAAATCTAACGTCTACAAAACTCTTGTCGGAGCCAGAATCAAATAAAATACTAGCATAACAAGCGTCTAGCAAAAACGTACCGGTAACCACATTTGGACCCTGTGGTTTATCAGCAGTTCCCACTTGATACACAGCTGCCGCATTATTTCCTCCCCGTCTGTTTCCTGCCTTCGGGCAATTCGCTTGCACATGCCCTCTTTCTCCACAACTATAACATCCCCTCATCCTAATAGCATTAGCCCCAGTGGCTACTCCTCCCGTTCGACAACCAGATGTCCTATGACCTGCCTTTCCACACTTGCCGCATGCCGGCGGGCAATTTCCAACATGATACAAGTTGCACTTACCACAATGGGGATTCACTTTCACACCTCTAGGGTTCGTCACTGCCCTCATCCCTTCGTTCCTTCTCTGATTAAACTGCTGATTACGGTTCGGCCCATGGTTGTTTCGATTTCCACCTCGGTTCTGGCCTTGGGATTGATTACTTTGTGCTGCTTCCCATTTCCTTTTGTTGCCTTCAGCAATGTAGTTCTGCTTGTCCTGAAGCTTAACGTCCATCAAAGCGTGAGCCATTTGAACCGCTTCATCAAACGTTCCAGGTTTTGACGAAGTTGTTTCACCTTTGATGTTGCTAGATAAACCCTTAATATACTGCTTCATTTTCTTGGCATCATTGGCAAATATGTCCGGACACAAAAGACTTAACTCATTGAATCTCCTGGTGTAAGCAGCTATATCGTTGTTCTTCAAGGTTAAGTGCCTCAATTCGTCCTCCAATTGCCCCAATTCCTCCTCTGGGCAAAACTTCTTAGTCAACAAAGCCTTGGTCGCATTCCACGTCCTTGCATTCGCTACAGCCAATCCAACCGTAGCTACCTGGGTATTCCACCAACTTAACGCATCATCAAGAAACGTAGCAGCTGCAAACTTTACTTTATCTGCTTCTGCACAACCACTGATTTCAAACGTACTTTCAACCTTTTCCAACCATCGTCTAAGTTCTAAAGCTCCACCCGTTCCACGGAACTGCGTGGGACCACACTTCATAAAACTAGAATAGGTACACACTCTCGGGGCTTGCTGTCTCCCCGCGTTCCTTCCCGGATCCTGATTTCTCCCAGCTCGGTCCGCTTGCAACGCATTTGCTATAGCTTCCTGAATCATGGTGTTAACACGATCGGCAGTCAACTTTGGAGGCATGGTGTTATCGAATATCTCTTTCTGCAAGACAAAGAAAATAGAAAAACAATGTAAGTATTCATATCAAGTTTCCCAGACATAAAATACATACAACGACACATCACTACGGAGTTACTAATATTCATCAATTCACACCACAAAAGATCAAATTTAAGACATATCACAGATCATGAAAGGTAACATAGATTGTATTGATAATTAACCAAAATCGTGACAAGTATTGTCACTATAATCGTTCACCACAAAACATCAAGTACTTGAGTTTCTCGTCATAATACCATCATACAAAGGTCCAAAATAGTTCTATTAGAATGATCAAAGAAAATACAAAACAAGTAACTAGGCATGTGGTGATCCACACGGCCTCTTGGATGGCGGCTCGTCGTCGTCTTCCTCGGTTTCCTCATCACTAACGTCCTCATCCACATCATCCACTTTCCTTTTTCCTTTCTCATCCGGCCCACATTCTGTTTCCTTTTTCGTCCCTGATGTGGATCCACACTCAATCACTACCTGACTTCCCACCGTAATACAAGCACCTCTAGTAGGCGGCTGAATCATGACGTCATTCGCCTCCATCTCCAAATCGTCCACGAATCTCCAATCCGGGGGCAACGAATCCCTCACACGATGCTCCCAACTCTGCATCCTCGACAACCTCATTTGATCCTCCCTAACACGGTCAAGACTAGCACTTAAATTCGCAACCATTGATCTTAAACTGTTGATGTCACTTTTGTTCACATTCCCGTCATACTCAATTCTTGCAGTCCTTTCCAACAGTCTTTGGTGTTCCCTCTCAGTCTTATCAAACTTCTTAATTACCCTAGTCTCGACTACAAACCGCTCATACATCAACCTTTCCATCCTCCCTAAACGTCCTGCGGGATCCCAGTAGTGTCTCGGTCTCGGAAAGTAGACCCTTGCAATATTCTCATGAATCGACGGCGACTTGGATGATTTGCTGGACTCTCCACTGCTCCCATTACTTACTCTAACCAATCCTGGCACGGTTCTCAAATAATCCTTACAATTGTCCATCGGGCGATCAAAGGGTTGCTGCTCATAACGACCGGTTGGTGGTACCTCATAACCCTTCGGTGAATTCGGAGATTGAAACAAATCGGGTTCGGTCTGACCTACGGCATCCTCGGGAATGCCATCATCCATTAGCTCCTCGGGTTCTTCCTCAGAATCCTCACTCTCGTCACTACTCATGCTGAAATTATCCACCTCACTTTCGCCATTGTCGTTTTCCGGCCCTATTTCGTCTTCTGGAGCGATCCATCCATTATTATTGTCCGGCGGGTTCGGAGGAAACGGTCCCCCTTCGTGACCTACGACGTAATCGTTTCCGTTATCGTTGGGCGGTACCTCGGCCATTCCTGCAATAACAGCAAATTTCGGAGGGTACATAAGTAATTATACAATAATTATAAATACATGCATGCAAATGCAATGCAAAGGTGGTACATATGCCCAAAATGTAATAATATGATGCTCATGCATGATTAATACGAAAATTACGATGTCGGATATTTCACGTAAAATTCAACGTCTACATATAGTAATTCCATACTTACGTAATAATTACCCACATATATACTTTACTCAAAAGTATACGTCAAATGCCATAAATACAACAATAAATCTTACCGGAGCCATGCAGGATAGTTGTGTGTGCTTGGACCCTTTCTTACGACACCAAAAGTTATAGTTTAGGATTTTCAAAAACGACCTAGTTCTCTATAACTCGTGGCTCTGATTACCAATCTGTAACACCCCCACAATTGCTATGCGCAGCGGAACTACAACAATGGGTGCTACACAATATTCATTGCACACAAGATATATCAAACGACGCTAAAAAGACGTCAACTTAAAACTTGAAATTTTAAAATTGTTAGATGATACATGTCCACGGTTTTTCCAACCCCAAATAGTACACAGAGTTTAGCGTTTTCGGTCCCCATGAATCTCAACCCAAATACTTCAGTTTTACAACAACATGACATTAAACTTAAAAAGTTTAAGTAGAAAAAGGAGGGAAAAACAAGCGGACTCCAAGCCGTACACACAACATCCATCCCATGCATGCTCCATCCTACACCTCAGCGGTTACCTGAAACACATGCCAAAAATTTGGTCAACGAAAACGTTGAGTGGAATTCATAGGTTTTACAATCCATTTGAACGTATATATATAATAAAAACCATTCGTGATCATTTATAGTCTTGTCGATCAAACAAACTATAATCAGGATACTGACAATTGTGTTTAAGCTCATGACACTAATCCGTTAACTCAATCACCCGCGTAATAATACCGGCGTGATTCAGATGAAACCAGTGCCCCTTCTAAAGGCATCAGTTGCAATTATACCTTATTTCTCATACAAAATAATCTACCGCAGAACTTACTAAAAGTACAGCTTCTCGGCTAGCATTGGGTCGTTAACCCCGTAGTACTACAAATTGCATAAGCGGCTATTTCCCCCTACTCGAGGGCAGGACAATAGTTAATAGTTCATGATTTTAGGGACTTTTGCAACTTTGGTACTCAACACAATTTCTAAGGCAACTTTCGGGTCTAACAATCATTCATGATATACGTTCCTTTTAAAAACTAGCATGCATTTCCCTCGCGGGTAAAACAATTTGAAATAATATAAGCGAGGCTATAAATTCACACCTTATATCTTAAGTAGTCGGTAGTTCGAGGGATGATCACTGACGACGAAACGGATGCCCGGTTAAATCAACACCTATCACAAATAACGCGTAATGAGTAATCTCATTTAAATACTTTACGGTACTGTATAAAATACATATATACTAGTCACTTAGGACAAGTATAACTCACGCCAAAAACAAAATAACAAGTATCACTCATTTTATTCCATTCGTTCTCATTACTTACGTTATCCATTTTTACCCATTCACACCGGTACTTGACTAAAGTACGGGCTGTTTTACCTTATTTAACCACACTTGTAAAATTTGACAAAATTTCCAAAAATCCTATAAGACCTGTAGATGACATGTTTTTAAGCCCAATAAAAGTTTTTAATTTTACGACCCGTTACGCAACTCTTTTCCACGACTACATTTTACGGGCTGAAATTGCGCTTCGACCAATTTTGACCTCTTTGACCTATATGAAAAATACCTTTGACTTCCTTGACACCTAAGTCAACATATAGACCCATTTACACAGGTTAGGGAACAAATTTTGACCCTTGACCATTTACCAATTTATACTTGTGACCCTCGGGATTTGACTAAAACTTTACGTAAATTCGGATTACGAAAGTCCTCGTCTCCCGGTACCCGATCTTTAAAATGTCATAACTTTTAGCTCGTTTTGAGTCACGGGCTCTACCTTATACCAAATTAAAGCTAGGAAGACCCTCTATAACGACATTTAGTTTTCATGTCCTGGAAAAAAAATAATTTTTATGAAATGGACCTAATGTTTCTGCCTAAAAATGACCATACCAAAAACGCACTTAGACTCGATTCCAAGCCTTCTAACCACCACTAAACATCATCCTAAGCCTTCCCAAACATATCCTAACATCAAATTTCAATCCTACCCCTATTGATCAACCAATCTCAAAATCAAAACTTCCAAGAAATGAACATGCAACTAGTTACACCTATGTAAAACATCCTAAAACAATGAACCAAACATAATAACAACACTCAAAATCAACAACCACCATGGCTCCCCAAACACTCCCATTGCCGTGGGGTTTGGGTGACCCAATCACCACAACCAAATTAATTTTGGTGGGTTTTCTTGGTGTTCTTGCATCCATTACTCATAAAATCAACATGCATTAGCACATTTAGCCACAAAAACGAATTTGGATCATCTTGAAAAATCTTGGAAAATTTTTGTTAGTGCATGTGGGATTTGAGCACATGAACATGTGGGGAATGACCAAACTAGATGTGGTCTAACCTTAGATTTTAGGAAAATCAAGTGGAAAAAGATTTTTGGTGAATTTTTCTTGGTGTTGGGGGTGTCCGTCGGCTTTAGAGAGAAAGGAGGGAGAGAGAGTTTGATTTTTGGTGAAAGTTGTGTATGTGTTTGTGTTTGTGTGATTTTTGCCCTTTTTGGTGGGTTGGGAGGGGCCTAATTGCAATTTTTAACTTCTTTTGGCCTCAAATGAAAAACGTCCTCAAAACTTTGCGGGTTCGACTTATTTGTCAATTTTGAAAATTTTACGGGAGTCGGAAATCTTCCCGAACGCTCCAAAATATTTTTGGGATACTTTAAATGTACTCGGAAGGCTATAAAACTCACCCGACTCAACTTAACACGAACCGTAAATAAAATTCTCGAAAAATTACATTATCGATAAATCGTCAAAAATTATATAAAATTGGGCATCCCTCGGGATCGTAATCGTCATCGTCCTTCTTAAATCGTCAATCGTAAAAATTATAACCTCGAACATCGGCTTTAACCAAAATACTTATAAACATAGAAATTATAATTTATTAAAAAAATTTCAAAAATTAGCGTAATTTAGGGTATCGTTAATGACCTCGATTCTAGGGTGTCACAAAGGAATCGAGCATCAAACGTCTATTGCTCGAACTCCTGAACAAAACAACGTTGTCGAAAGATGAAACCGCACTTTGGTTGAGGCAACTCGAACAATGCTTTCTGCTTCAAAATTACCACTATTCTTCTGGGCTGAAGCAATTGCAACTAAAACTGCCTGTTATACTCAAAATCGTTCTCTCTTCATCCCTAGACATGAAAAGACACCTTACCACATCATCAATGGCAGGAAACCTATTGTTAAATTCTTTCACGTATTTGGATCTTTCTACTACATTCTTAAAGACGGTGAAAATCTCGACAAGATGAAAGAAAAAGGTGATGCATGTATTTTTGTGGTTTATGCTATATCGTCGAAAGGATATCGGGTCTATAACAAGAGAACAAAGATTATTGTCGAAACAATTCATGTGAACTTTGACGAATTGCCACAAATGGTACTTGAACACAACAGCTCAAGTCCCGCTCCTCAATGTCAAGCCATGGCACCTACACAAAACATTGTACGTCCCGTGCAAGAATGTCAAAAAGTACTCCTACAGCAAACTCGACGGATACGACACATATGATCCAATGTTTGATGAATATTACAATGGAAACGATCAAGTTGTGTCAAAGCCTTCCGCAGTCAATGCTGCTGATGCACCCGCACAAAGTCAACAAGACACAACTGCATCTACTTCAGCAACCGTTGCTCAAGAGACTATTCCATTGGATACTTGATGAGATGGCATTTATACATGATCTCATCGTTCTTTTCGGGCTTTAAATGCATAAAAATGTCATAATATACCATATATATGCTTGTGTTTGTTTACTTGTGTATTTTAGGTATGGATATCGTGAAAAAGACAAAAGATCACAAGTTACAAGGAAAAACGGACACGAGAAACAAAGCCGTACAAAGAACCGGGCCCTAAACATGGAAAATTCATCAAATACCCTTGAAGACTTGAAGACAAACAAGATTGATCCTCAATTATTGAAGAAATGACACTTAAAACCCTTGTATATTGATAATCACAAGTTTGGTCCCTTAAGTTTGTCAAAATTACACAAAAGGTCCTTCAACTTTGAAGAAATGGCAAGATTGGTCCCTCAACAATTCCAAATTGTTAATTATGGTCCCTCATCAAGCCAAAGATACATTGAAGACCCTTGATGATCAAAAATGTCCAAGATCAGTCCTTCAAATATGCAAAAGTTCCAAAAATAACCCTTGATACACCTTTTGGAAAGTTTTGTGCAAAAAATGTCAAGTTGTGAAAGTTGTTACAAGTATATTTGGGCGCTGATGGACTTTTAAACACAAGTGACAGAAGAAAGAAAAAAGAAGGGCTAAACATGGGCAAAAGAAACATTTGAAACAAATTTGCGCCAAACACATCCCATTCCCCCAATTTCGGATCAAAACAAGTTACTATTCACCTTCATCCACCCAGTTTTACCATCACTTAAAACAAAGGGTAAATCAAAATTACCCATACCCACGTGTGATTCACACATGCAGAATCACATCCCATACACAAAACCCTCATCCCACTACTCCCTGGACCCCACACTCAACATTCTCAACCAATGAAAACACAACTTGTCCTCCAAGTAAAATGACGTGGCCAAATCACCAGCCTAGACTCTTTGCTTCATAACAAAGCTGAAATGAACGTCCAAGATGAATTTGAACAGCTCATTCCATCAAAACGTCTAGAAGGACTTAGGGCATTTAGGGAATTTCACTTCTAGGGTTTGTGAATAGTGTAGCCAGGCATTTGCCTATAAAAGGAGACCTCAACATGTGAGAGTCCCTTTGTTCCAGTTTTAGGCTATTATCTTTGTAATTCCTTTTTAAGTTTAAATAAAATTTGAATTTCTGAAATTTTGAAATCTCTTTTTGATTTAATTAAAAGTTTGGTGTTTGAGTAGCCTAATTCTGAGTTCCATTTGATTGTTAAGGCCTTCCTTAATCTTGTGGTTAAGGTATGTCTTGTTTCATAAGGTTTTTAAGGTTTGAATACCTTGAAATCCTAGGTTCTGTTTTGGCTTATTTTGTGTACTAACCCTTGCATTTGCTATAAGCTCTTATAAGCTTGTTGACACCAAGCTTGTGAAGGGATTAGAGCCCTTGGTTGAGTTGTTTGCTACTTGTGTTGAAGACATAAAGTCCTTAAGGTTCTACTTTGAACCATCAACCAAGGCAGTTTGCATCATCTTCATTGAAGTACCTTGGTCTTGTTCTAGTTGTTGAACAAGGTCCAAGGAGCATTGCTGGCCTTCCTAGGATGTTGTGGAAGGCAGGTATAATCCCTTGATTAAGATTCCTCTCAAAATTTCATGTTTATAACTGTTTTTGATTTGGTGCTTGATTTTGAGTATTGGTGTTTGTGCTGGTGATTTTTGTGTTTGATTGTGTTAGTTTCTACCTAGTAAGTGTTTTTGATCATTAAAATCAGTAGGTTATTAGTTAAAATCACAAGTTTCTTTGTTAGGTGGTAGATTAAGGAGTGTTTGGGTCTACTGCTTGAATTGGGATTGTGGTTTGCTAAGTGCTTGTGTTGTGGTTGCAAGAGTTGGTATCTGTTGTTTGGGTGATATTGTTCATCTGTTTGCAGGTTTTGAGGATTTGATCACATAGATTCATAATTTGGCTATAAAATCTTAAAGACTTGGTAAAATTGGCTAGGATTTTGAGGACACCAAGATCTAAGCTTAGGCTAGGGCTAACAAGTGCTAAATCTTAGTTAATCACATCAGGGAAGAAGGATTTGAGGCTTGAAATTGGATCAAGTGTCAAGTATATCAGCAAAACTTGTTTCTGCATATGTTCATTGTTCATCAGTAACTTTTCATGCTTTGATCTTGTTATTTACTTTGATTTAGTGTTTGATTCTTGTTGCTTTGTGTTTTTTCTTAGTTTATATAGCTTGTGTATGCATCCTGTTAAGTTTGGTTGGCTTATTGTGGCTAATCTACTTATTAAGTGCTTAACTGCTTATTTCCATATCTGTTGCATATCTGGTGACTGTTTGGCTTAATGTGGCTTATTGTGTGAACCATTTTGTGATTTTATTGTTGCTCTTGACTCCTTGTGATTCACTGATCACAAGGGTGCCTTTGTTTCCAATTGAATCAAACCAGAACTCTCAAATAAGCTTGGTCAAATAGTCAAAGCAGTGGGAACTCCTTTCCCCTGCTAGTTACCACTGATAGTGTAAACCTGGTGTCAGCTTATCAATAAGCTATAATAGCTTAATCCAACCTGCAACAACTTTGTTTTTGTAATAGGTGCTCATATTTTGACCCATTTGTTCATACTGGAGCATTTGGGTGGTTGACTTTAGGGTTTGACTAGAAAACCAACTCCTTTGACTTTTACATAAGTTCATTTGTGCTTATTCTGGCTTATTGGTTGTGCTTATTGGATTTTTGTTGATTGATTTTGCTTATTGAGTCCATTTGAAAGCTTTTGCAAGTTGAATCAAGTCCTGAGGTGCCCTAAATCTCTAAAACGACTATTTTGTCTTTTAGTGAAATTTTTCTTTGCTTATTTCTGGCTTATTGAGTGAGCTTTTTCAAAAATTCTTTTTACAGATCTCATAAGCATCCCAAAAGAAGGTTGTGTGTAAAATTAGAGCTTATGGCATTAGCTTATGGCTTAATGGGCTGAAAAGCCCAATAAGAATAAGCTGAGTGTTAAATAAGTTGTGATAAGCTCATTTTCAGCTTTTGGGCCTTTAGAGTTTTGTTCTTAGAATTGAATTTTGAGTCAGATAGGGCTTTCCCAAGTCAATTGGGCCAAGTTTGACTTTTTGGGCCCAAAAGCCCAATTTGGTTGACTGTTTTTGGTTTTGGCCCATTTGAGGGCCCAATAGGGGTATTTTGGTAATTTCAATTTGATTTTCTGATTATTTAGGTTAAAATAAACTAGTTTGCAAGTTTTTAGAATTTTTTATAATTTTTGAATTTTTAATATTATTTTATTATTATTTTAATATTATTTTTAAAATTTCACATTTTCAAACTTTATACATTTTTCTTAGGTTTAATACATTAAAATAGGAATTTAGCAACTTTTAGAATAATTTTATCTCTTTTAGATTAATTTTTATAATTATTTTAAGTTTTAATAGTTTTTAAATCATTTTAAATAGTTTTTATTAGTTTAAAAATTTCTAAAAATATTTTTTAATCTTTTTAGGTCATTTTAGAGGTTTACCAATTGAGAAATCTTTATTTGGGCTTTTTGATAATTTATTTGATTCTTAGGGCTTTAATTAGCATTTACAAATTGAATATTTAATTATTTAAAAGGTTTGAAAAAGTTTTGATCATTGGTAAACTCTTAGTTTATTTAATTTAATTTTTGGTGATTTTTTGGTAATTTTTAGAATTTAGTTTTATTTTTGTGGTTTTTAAGGTTCTACGTCTTAACTTTCTAGTAGTGTTTATTTTTATTTTTACGTCTTCGTCATCTTCTTTTCTCATCCCCTTCTAAACCAATCATTAATCACAAATATTTAACAAATTTCTCACACACATATACCTCCTTGGGACTTTCATTTCATTAAGGGTCATTAACACTTGATTTTTCCTAAAGTCATTTGTTTGATACTTTTCACTATTTACCCTCCTTTTCCTAAAGGTGTGGTAAAACACTACAATCATTTTTGGCGCCGCTGCCGGGGAGGTGTGTCGTGATTAATTTGCATTGTTGTTTTTAATATTAACCAAAATAGTATTTGTATTAGTAGAACTCTACTAATACGTATTATCGGTTTTCTTGGTTTTTCTTGTACAAATATTATTACTATATTGTATTAAGTATCACAATAAATTCACAATATCTCCAAAAGTGTGAAAACACAACCTTAATTGGGATTTCATCACTCAATTATTGTATTTGAATCTCAAACAAAAAGAAAAAGGCAAAAATAGATAAATACTTTCGTGAAGCTCGATTTTGAAAGATACAAACTATAAGGTGGGTATAAGGCGGGTATTATAAAATATTCCCTAAGGAAAAAGGCTCTTAAGTGCTTCGCGCCGCCTCGTTTCCCCGCTTGCTTGTGAGTATTTTGAGATTGAAGGCTAATCGAGGGTTTTTCCGCCCAAAGTATTATTACGTATAGTATATTTGCTTGGTTTCTTTGTGATTAAAACCTCTTGAACAATTTGGTTTTCACCAAAGTTCTAAAGTCATTCGAAGGCGTTCACTCCACGTGATCGTTTTCATTCCTTTGAGGCTTCTTTAATCAAGAGTTTTATTCGAGGAGAGATTTTGTAGATTGTTGTCTACGAAGATACACCAAAATCCAAAAAAATTAAATATCATCAAAAACACAAAAAAATTGAAAATCCACAAAACACCCAAAAAGAATCTTCTTTGCTCACCTCCCATTCTTCGTGAAGTTTATGATCACTCGTAATCAAGCAAAACGAGCTCGTAAACGACTTCAAAAGCAAGCCAATCAAGAGACGTTGATTGTAGAAGAACCTCCAATTGTTGAACCTATTGTAGAACAAGAAGTCGTCATGGCTAACCGTACTATGATGGAGTTGCTACAAGCACCCATCGAGGGTTTTGGAGAGGCTATTGTGATTCCCGCCATCCTTGTGGAGAATTTCGAGATTAAGACGGGTTTAATGTCGATGTTGCAAGCAAATAAGTTTAGAGGTCACGAGAAAGACAACCCGCATTACCATATTAGGAATTTTAACCGTCTCACCGCCACTAGCAAGTTTAAGGATGTTCCACATGACGCCATTAAGATGATGTTGTTTCCATACTCGTTGGATGGACCCGCAAACATTTGGCTCGAGAAAGAACCGCCAAATTCGATTTTGACATGGGCCGATCTCGTTTCTAAGTTTGTGAACAAGTTTTTTCCACCATCTAAAACAACACACTTGAAAAATGAGATTTCACGATTTGTGCAAAAAAATAATGGAAGTTTTTCAATGGCATGCGAACGCTTTAAAGAAATGTTACATGAATGTCCACACCATGATTTTACGGAATTGCATCAAGTGGATACTTTTTATAATGGGCTTAATGATCATGAACGAGATTATTTGAATGCCGCCGCGGGTGGTAATTTTTTGTGCAAGACGACAAATGAGGCTTTACAAATCATCGAGAATAGATCTAAGGTTTATAGCCCTCGTAACACACCGAGTGTTGCCAATTTGGGTTCGTCATCATCGTCACAATCGTCTCGTAGCATTAATGCCTTACATGATGAAGCTAATGAGGAAAATCGGTTTTTTGATAGATTTGCTAATCTTATGTCCCATTGGAAGGCTCAAGAAGCTTCCAATTCCGCTTCGGTTAAAGCGGTTGCTAAGAGTTGTTTGTCTTGTGGGTGAGCTCATGATCTTTCCGAGTGCATTACCGCGGATGGTAACACTTCGAGTGCTTATGTAGCAACAGGAACTTACAACCAAAACGGTCAAGGTTCCCGCCAAAATCAAGCTCCACCAAACCAAAATGTTAACAATTATCGAAACAACAACCAAGGTAATTACCAAGGCAATTCACGCAATTACAACAAGGGGAATTATCAAAATGGGAATGGACAAATTTCTAATCAAAACCAAAACCGTGATTTTCAAAACACTACACAAGGTTTTCAAAATACTCACACTAAAAATTTGCAAGGAGAATTTTTGGATTATGCTAAAGCAAATGATGCTAAATTTGATAACATGCAACGTGACATGATTAGCTTAAGATCCGAGTTTAAAAACGAGCTAAAAAATGAACTTGCTAATGAACTTAAAACTCATGCAAACAAAATGGAAGGAAATGTCCAACGTCTTCAACAAAACCAACAAAAGATGGAATTAGGACAACATGAGATTAAGCAAGAGTTATTAAAAGCGAATGCTAGGCAATCAAAATTTGAGGACCGAATGGCTAAGATGTTTGAAGCAATCATGTGTAAACCATCTTCCTCGGGTGGTCTTCCTAGTGATACCATTGCAAACCCGAAGGGAGAAATGAAGGTTATCACTACACGAAGTGGTAAAACTTACAAGGAACCAATCTCTCGTCCAAGTACTTCTACGGAGAAGGAAATCGAGAAAGAACCCGAGGCGATGGTCGAAAAGGAGCACGTTACAATCCCACGAAGTACCGCTCAAACCACACCTACGGTTGAACCAATACCAATCAAGGAACCCGAGTTTCCAAGGCCGTTGCCTAATGACCAACCCACACCACCTTTACCTTACCCTTCGAGACGAAACAAAGAGAAGGCACAAGAACGGAACAATTATCAATATGAGCTATTTATGAAAATGTTTCGTGATATGCATTTTAACATAAGTTTTGCCGACGCTCTTATCATGATGCCTCGATTCGCCGCAAACTTCAAAAGTATACTTAACAACAAAGAGAAGTTACAACAATCGTCTAGTTGTTCATCGGTTTTGCTTAGCCGCATACCACAAAAAGTCGGTGATCCCGGTAAATTTTTGATTCCGTGTGCCATTCAAGATATGGAGGAATGCTACGCCTTGGCCGATCTTGGTGCTAGTATTAATTTAATGCCTTTTGAGATTTTCAAATCGCTTTCGCTTCCGGCTCTTACTCCTTCGAACATGTCTATCGAGATGGCCGATCATTCTACGATTTTAGCATGTGGAGTAGCCGAGGACGTTTTCGTTAAAGTCAGAAAGTTTTACTATCCCGTTGACTTTATCGTTGTAGACATTCCTATCGATCGAAAAGTTCCTCTCAATTTGGGTCGTTCATTTTTGGATACATCAAGAGCACTTATCGATGTTCATGCTCGAAAAATCACCCTTCGTTTCAATGAGGAAGAACTTGTCATCAATGCAACACAAAACTCCAATCTTTCTCATGTCTATTCTATTGCAACTTTAAATCATGGTGATTCGACCAATGTCGTTTGCAAAGAATTTTCACCAAGAGTTTTAGGAAATGTCGCCAAAAACAATTTACCATTTCCTCCGCCGGTGGAGGTTATGAGTGTAAAGCCTACAAAGAAGAAACCGTCAATACTTGAATCGAAAAATCCTTCGCCTAACCTCGAACATTCATTCTTGAAAAGTGTTGATAAGTTTCCGGTTTCTACGAAAGATCTTTCGGATGATGAATATGTAGACCCCGATGGGGAGGTTTTCTTCGTCGATAAACGTTTTGAGAACTTGCCACCACCAAAACCAAAACGATTTTCAAATGTGAGAATTTTTAGTGTGACTAACATCGTCTTAGAAACACCAAATATTTTCGACATAATCAAAAAGGGTTTTCATAAGGAGAGTTTAAAAGATAAAAATGGAAAAGATTTTAAATGTGATTTAATTGATTTTTCTACAAATCTAACTCCGACATCACAACGTGTTTTGAGTGCTACAAGCTCGTCTACTCCTTTTGACGATGCTTTGTGTGGTTCTAGTATGGGGGAAGCCCCTTATGTTCCCTCATCCTTGTCCACCGAGGACGAGATATTCGATCCCGGATATTCATGTAAAGGGAAATCTCGGTCATCCACCGATGCAATAAATGGAAAATCTTTCTATTTGCTTGGTGCGAGTCTACCTCGAGTAGCTCAAAATTTTGTCTTACCAATTGTCCCACCCTTCTACTTCTCATCTATTTTCTTCAAACTCTTTGAGTTTATGGCACATGTTGAAGTGGCGTTGAATTGTTTTTCCAATGAGAACGAGAACGCCATTTTCGACCACGGTATTTTGCATCATTAAAGGACTTAGTCCTTAATACCGGTTGCTTTTTGGGCCTTGTTTACCATGTAAGCCCCACCAAAAAATTGACCATACCATGATATTCCCTAAATGTTCACATATTGAGGGGATCGAGTCGAGCTCATGACTCGGTAATCAAAAACGAGGTGCCTCGTGGGGGAGATCCCATGCTTATCCTTTATGCTCACTATTCACTAATAAGGGGACTTGTACCCTTTCAACTTGTTGTCTCGTGATTGTTTGTGATTGTGTTATCTAGATCATCATCATCATCTACGATTGAAGACTCTCGTGTTCGTTTACGTGAGCCTCCATCGTTCGTTTGAAGAAGTTTTTCACGAATCCATGACATATCCTTTATTGTTCTAACAATTATCTTTTAGCATACTTAATAAACGGCTTTAGATATATTGTTGATCACCCTTTCCATGCTAGATCCTAAGCATTTGACTCTTCGTCTCTAGTATGGGGGTGCTCCACCTTTAGACTCGAAACATTGAGGACAATGTTTACTTTTAGTATGGGGGGTGAATAGGTACTTGCTTTGCTACACCCTCACGCTTTCCAATTTTCAATGTTTTGTTTTGCTAATAAGGCTAAAAATGGCCAAATTTTAAAATGGCCAAATTTTAAATTTTTTCCTAGTTTTCATAAGTGTTTTTAAGACACGAATGTATATTTTCCGTTGGGTAGAATAAGAGTTAATTTTTGACTTGATGGGCATTTGGAGCCATTTACATTCCTTAACCCGCTCAATTCAAGTTTTGCTAGACTTTTATATAGGGAGCTTTAAAACGCGAAAGTCTTAATTCATACAGGTTAAGAACAAGAACTTTTCGCAAGTTCCTATAATTGATTCTAGAAAGTCACTTGTCAAGGGAACTTTAAAACGCACTCTCTAAACTTGAAAAAGTCCAAGAAAGTGCAAGATCCTATAGGTGGCTTGAAAACCCAAAACTTTGATTTGATATAGTCTTAATGAAAGCTAATCCAAATTTGGCTTAATTTTGACTTGCATGGCTAAGTATTCACGAGTCTCTTTAATTAGAGGTCTTTATATAGTGAAGAACGAGAAATGATAGAGTTAGACAAGTGATCATGCTAAACGTAGAACATGACAATGTTCTTTCAAAAACTCATATGTTTTTAATTGTGGCTTTTTCTTCCCATAAGATCAATGCATTAGGAATAAATCATAATTGCAATAAGTAAGGTCGTACGATTTGAAAGGTTACTTAGCCTCTAGCACAAGATCGTTTAAAAGTTGCTCGGGGTTGAATAGAGTTCATAGCCAAGGCATAAGTTATTGAAGCGAGACGCGAAGATTGGCGATCATCCAAAAAGGCCCTAACAAGGCATGAGGAGCTCTATTTTTGCTAAAGATCCAAAGATGATGTGAAGTATCATTATTCCTAAATCAATATGAAGGATCGAGACACACGACGAAAAGCAATTACTCCCCTAATGATCATGGATAAAGTCTATCCAAAAAGACCCTAACAAGGTATAAGGATAAAAATATCCAAGTCCGAAAAGGAGGCGGATCGTTGTATATCAAAATCCAAAGTAAAGATTGAAGAAAAATGATGAAGTCGTGGTCCAATATGAAGAATCTCTCAAAAATGTCAAGTGAAGAAATTCCAAATATATGAAGAGAAGACCATAATTTCGAGAACGTCTTCCCAAGATTTGAAGTATGAAGTACATGCCAAATATCGGTCCGAGAAAGGTCTC
Source organism: Glebionis coronaria (assembly GCA_025667525.1). Classification (NCBI taxonomy): domain Eukaryota; kingdom Viridiplantae; phylum Streptophyta; class Magnoliopsida; order Asterales; family Asteraceae; genus Glebionis; species Glebionis coronaria. The sequence continues at coordinate 293,254,329 of CM046875.1, forward strand.
AAATCGTGAAACGAGTTATGCCAAGATATGAACTTAAGGAGATACACGAGAAGCCGTTTTAAAAGATTTTTTCCTTCGGCTAACTATTGATCAAATCGTGCTACTTTTCTTTCGGACTAATAACTACTCAAATAAGTCAATATGAATCACTTGTGATCCATGACAAATAGATAAAAAATTCTAGTAACCCATTTTCCTTTTATAATAACTAGGATTGCGGGGAGAAAAGTATTACACAATTTGGACGTATGAGTAGTGTTAGCATTGTGACTTGTACCAACAATGATCTCGTTTTTGCACTTAGCATGGAATGTATGACAATCAAGGATGACGAAGTTTACTCTAAGGGACATTTACTTGTTTCTATTCTTTGACCCTAAAAGTCACTTTTTGTGATGAAAATCATACATTATGTCTTTACACATCTTCGTAGTATGTTGCAAGTCTTTTTACTCTTCAATAAAGGTTAATAAAATTGAACTTTGGTGATGCTTAGATACTTTATTCTAGCATTGCGTGAGGGCACGACAATGGCTTAGTATGGGGGAGTGATGAGATGGCATTTATACATGATCTCATCGTTCTTTTCGGGCTTTAAATGCATAAAAATATCATAATATACCATATATATGCTTGTGTTTGTTTACTTGTGTATTTTAGGTATGGATATCGTGAAAAAGACAAAAGATCACAAGTTACAAGGAAAAACGGACACGAGAAACAAAGCCGTACAAAGAACCGGGCCCTAATCATGGAAAATTCAGCAAATACCCTTGAAGACTTGAAGACAAACAAGATTGATCCTCAATTATTGAAGAAATGACACTTAAAACCCTTGTATATTGATAATTACAAGTTTGGTCCCTTAAGTTTGTCAAAATAACACAAAAGGTCCTTCAACTTTGAAGAAATGGCAAGATTGGTCCCTCAACAATTCCAAATTGTCAATTATGGTCCCTCATCAAGCCAAAGATACATTGAAGACCCTTGAAGATCCAAAATGTCCAAGATCAGTCCTTCAAATATGCAAAAGTTCCAAAAATAACCCTTGATACACCTTTTGGAAAGTTTTGTGCAAAAAATGTCAAGTTGTGAAAGTTGTTACAAGTATATTTGGGCGCTGATGGACTTTTAAACACAAGTGACAGAAGAAAGAAAAAAGAAGGGCTGAACATGGGCAAAAGAAACATTTGAAACGAATTTGCGCCAAACACATCCCATTCCCCCAATTTCGGATCAAAACAAGTTACTATTCACCTTCATCCACCCAGTTTTACCATCCCTTAAAACAAAGGGTAAATCAAAATTACCCATACCCACGTGTGATTCACACATGCAGAATCACATCCCACACACAAAACCCTCATCCCACTACTCCCTGGACCCCACACTCAACATTCTCAACCAATGAAAACACAACTTGTCCTCCAAGTAAAATGACGTGGCCAAATCAACAGCCTAGACTCTTTGCTTCATAACAAAGCTGAAATGAACGTACAAGATGAATTTTAACAGCTCATTCCATCAAAACGTCTAGAAGGACTTAGGGCATTTAGGGAATTTCACTTCTAGGGTTTGTGAATAGTGTAGCCAGGCATTTGCCTATAAAAGGAGACCTCAACATGTAAGAGTCCCTTTGTTCCAGTTTTAGGCTATTATCTTTGTAATTCCTTTTTAAGTTTAAATAAAATTTGAATTTCTGAAATTTTGAAATCTCTTTTTGATTTAATTAAAAGTTTGGTGTTTGAGTAGCCTAATTCTGGGTTCCATTTGATTGTTAAGGCCTACCTTAATATTGTGGTTAAGGCACGTCTTGTTTCATAAGGTTTTTAAGGTTTGAATACCTTGAAATCCTAGGTTCTGTTTTGGCTTATTTTGTGTACTAACCCTTGGCCATTTGCTATAAGCTCTTACAAGCTTGTTGACACCAAGCTTGTGAAGGGATTAGAGCCCTTGGTTGAGTTGTTTGCTGCTTGTGTTGAAGACATAAAGTCCTTGAGGTTCTACTTTGAACCATCAACCAAGGCAGTTTGCATCATCTTCATTGAAGTACCTTGGTCTTGTTCTAGTTGTTGAACAAGGTCCAAGGAGCATTACTGGCCTTCCTAGGATGTTGTGGAAGGCAGGTATAATCCCTTAATTAAGATTCCTCTCAAAATTTCATGTTTATGACTGTTTTTGATTTGGTGCTTGATTTTGAGTATTGGTGTTTGTGCTGGTGATTTTTATGTTTGATTGTGTTAGTTGCTATCTAGTAAGTGTTTTTGATCATTAAAATCAGTAGGTTATTAGTTAAAATCACAAGTTTCTTTGTTAAGTGGTAGATTAAGGAGTGTTTGGGTCTACTGCTTGAATTGGGATTGTGGTTTGCTAAGTGCTTGTGTTGTGGTTGCAAGAGTTGGTATCTGTTGTTTGGGTGATATTGTTCATCTGTTTGCAGGTTTTGAGGATTTGATCACATAGATTCATAATTTGGCTATAAAATCTTAAAGACTTGGTAAAATTGGCTAGGATTTTGAGGACACCTAGATCTAAGCTTAGGCTAGGGCTAACAAGTGCTAAATCTTAGTTAATCACATCAGGGAAGAAGGATTTGAGGCTTGAAATTGGATCAAGTGTCAAGTATATCAGCAAAACTTGTTTCTACATATGTTCATTGTTCATCAGTAACTTTTCATGCTTTGATCTTGTTATTTACTTTGATTCAGTGTTTGATTCTTGTTGCTTTGTGTTTGTTCTTAGTTTATATAGCTTGTGTATGCATCCTGTTAAGTTTGGTTGGCTTATTGTGCCTAAATCTGCTTATTAAGTGCTTAACTACTTATTGCCATATCTGGTGCATATCTGGTGACTGTTTGGCTTATTGTGGCTTATTGTGTGAACCATTTTGTGATTTTATTGTTGCTCTTGACTCCTTGTGATTCACTGATCACAAGGGTGCCTTTGTTTCCAATTGAATCAAACCATAACTCTCAAATAAGCTTGGTCAAATAGTCAAAGCAGTGGGAACTCCTTTCCCCTGCTTGTTACCACTGATAGTGTAAAACTGGTGTCAGCTTATCAATAAGCTATAATAGCTTAATCCAACATGCAACAACTTTGTTTTTGTAATAGGTGCTCATATTTTGACCCATTTGTTCATACTGGAGCATTTGGGTGGTTGACTTTAGGGTTTGACTAGAAAACCAACTCCTTTGACTTTTACATAAGTTCATTTGTGCTTATTCTGGCTTATTGGTTGTGCTTATTGGATTTTTGTTGATTGATTTTGCTTATTGAGTCCATTTGAAAGCTTTTGCAAGTTGAATCAAGTCCTGAGGTGCCCTAAATCTCTAAAACGACTATTTTGTCTTTTAGTGAAATTTTTCTTTGCTTATTTCTGGCTTATTGAGTGAGCTTTTTCAAAAATTCTTTTTACAGATCTCATAAGCATCCTAAAAGAAGGTTGTGTGTTAAATTAGAGCTTATGGCATTAGCTTATGGCTTAATGGGCTGAAAAGCCCAATAAGAATAAGCTGAGTGTTAAATAAGCTGTGATAAGCTCATTTTCAGCTTTTGGGCCTTTAGAGTTTTGTTCTTAGAATTGAATTTTGAGTCAGAAAGGGCTTTTCCAAGTCAATTGGGCCAAGTTTGACTTTTTGGGCCCAAAAGCCCAATTTGGTTGACTGTTTTTGGTTTTGGCCCATTTGAGGGCCCAATAGGGGTATTTTGGTAATTTCACTTTGATTTTCTGATTATTTAGGTTAAAATAAACTAGTTTGCAAGTTTTTAGAATTTTTTATAATTTTTGAATTTTTAATATTATTTTATTATTATTTTAATATTATTTTTAAAATTTCACATTTTCAAACTTTTTACATTTTTCTTAGGTTTAATACATTAAAATAGGAATTTAGCAACTTTTAGAATAATTTTATCTCTTTTAGATTAATTTTTATAATTATTTTAAGTTTTAATAGTTTTTAAATCATTTTAAATAGTTTTTATTAGTTTAAAAATTTCTAAAAATAGTTTTTAATCTTTTTAGGTCATTTTAGAGGTTTACCAATTGAGAAATCGTTATTTGGGCTTTTTGATAATTTATTTGATTTTTAGGGCTTTAATTAGCATTTAAAAATTGAATATTTAATTATTTAAAAGGTTTGAAAAAGTTTTGATCATTGGTAAACTCTTAGTTTATTTAATTTGATTTTTGGTGAATTTTTGGTAATTTTTAGAATTTATTTTTATTTTTGTGGTTTTTAAGGTTCTACGTCTTAACTTTCTAGTAGTGTTTATTTTTATTTTTACGTCTTCGTCATCTTCTTTTCTCATCCCCTTCTAAACCAATCATTAATCACAAACATTTAACAAATTTCTCACACACATATACCTCCTTGGGAAACGAACTTTCATCACCTTAAGGGTCATTAGTTTTGATTTTCCTAAATCATCACTCGATACTTTCCCTATTTACGCTCTCTCCCTAAAGAGTAGTAAAACTCTACAACCAATACTCAACAAACTCAAGAAACCATCATACAACCAACATCACCAACCATCAATGATGTAGGAGGAAACAACAATCAAGCAGTCGATGCACAACCTGACGAAGAAGAATTTATCAACCCGTTCAGTACACCGGTACACAAAGTCGGAGAGTCTTCTACTCAACATGTTGATCCTTCCAACATGCATACATTCTACCAACGATATCCATCCACTCACCATTGGACACGTGATCCACTCACCATTGGACACGTGATCATCCATTGGAACAAGTTATTAGAAACCCTTCCCAACGTTCGAACACGCAGACAACTCGAAACCGATGGCGATGTGTGTATGCATGCACTCACTGTGAGTTCAACTGTACCTACAAACATCAAACAAGCCATGACTGATCATGCGTGGATTGTATCAATGCAAGACGAAACTCATCAGTTTGAACGGCTAAATGTTTGGGAACTTGTTGATATACCCTATGGAATTTCGCTTTTAGATTTCAAATGGATCTGGAAAAACAAACTGGATGAAGAACAAACCATCATCAAAAACAATTCTCGTCTTATGGTTAAGGGATATCGTCAACAAGAAGGGATAGATTTCGATGAATCATTTGCTCTAATTGCTCGTCTGGAAGCAGTCAGGATATTCCTTGCTTATGCTGCACATAAAGGCTTCACGGTGTATCAGATGGACGTTAAAACTTCTTTTCTCAACGGTCATATAAAGGAAGAAGTATATGTGAGTCAGCCTATTAATCCCACTTTAATCCATAACACAATATAAGATGATATTTAGAGAGATAAAGAGTAGAAAAGTAGAGAGAGAAATAAGAGAGATTATGGATGATTAAACACTTTTAGAGAGAGAAATCAAATGCTAACCAACACCCTCTTCCACACATGGAAGAGGGTATTTATATGCCATGACCATAAGGCCTTAGTGGGCTTGTTCATGGGCCGGGCTTGGCTTTGCTTGGGCTTACGCCCCTAACTTATACAATATTATCTTAAATACCAAGCCCGGTTTTCCCGACTAACCTATTACAATACAAGACCAATAACGACTAAGATGGCCTATTACATTCTTGTTCGACTATATAAAATATAGGGCTGACAATCTCCCTAATGTATCGGTCATCTTAAAAATCTTAAAAAGCATAAGATGATTGAGTGAATACATTCTTGTAGAGGAGATCTTTTTGCTTTGGTCTTGTATCTTGGTCTTGATCTTGTTTGTAACTGTTTTGTTCCTTCATGCTTTTATGATCTTTATCTGATCCTTTGTCATTTGACTTTGAGTGCTTGAGATCTTCAATCTATTCTTGATAGTGTTCATCTTGAGCTCTTGTGACAAGATGACCTGTTACATTCTTACATTCTTAAGTATCTTGAATATCGACATCTTGTGCTCCTATGACTTCTGAATCGACATCGGTTACACAGCTACGCCACCTTCTTCATATGCCCCAACATATACAGACACTGATAAAATGGCTTTGAACATTTCTTCCTAACTCGGTAGCATTTTACCTCCAGTCGGTGAAGATCGTTTAGACGGTATTAGATACCGTACCTGTGATCGGGTAGATTCGATTAAGAATCTCCTTGACAAGGTTTCCCGGCGGTAGTAGCCAGTTCTCTTTACTCGACCGTCTCAAAGAGACTACGAACGTAAAGAGTGAATCATAAGGATAAATTATCCGTCTGATTAGAGTCGTCAATTCAGATTTCCTGGAACAAGTTTGATTCTAAAAGAATCGCACCATTGTTGCTTTCCAGTTTGTCACAAGCTTGATTCATAGAGAATCTTACGAGTCACCTACCGCAATGCTGCTTGATGTTGACACTGGAAGGATTTCCATTCGTCACTGTGAGCACTCAGGAGTCTCACTCTGAATGTTCTGGCAAGATCACGCGGATTTTGCGAAGAAACCTAGAATCAAGTTTGAATCAATTAAAAATCCAAACTTACTTGCTTTCCAGTTCTCACAAGTTTGATTCGTATAGAATCGAACAAGTTACCTACCATGAGCTTTTTTAATGCTGGCTCAAGCAGGATTTCCATCTTCATTGTAAATCATATCACTCAGATGTTCTGGCAGTATCACAAGGATAATGCGTAGGACTCGATTGTGTCCTAATGAGATGATAAATTGATCTCTTTTGGCTCTAGACTCAATAAGTGCATTTTGGTAATCGGAGGCTGGAGCAGACTGCCACCTTTTAGATATTAACTAACTCGGAGTGAAAAGTCAATAGATACGTGTTGATCTCCGTGACAATGAGACAAGTTTCTTTTGAGAGAAACTCGAATGGCTGAGAAAGGGTTGTGCATCTCATCACTGGGTCCATGACACTTGTCTTCAAGATATGTGTTAACCCGATTTCTACCTAAGTTGCATAGAATATTCAACTCCTTCAATGCTTACCAATACGTCATCATTAGCACCTTGTTGTGATTGTTCTAGTGCTAACTTAAGTAGTTGGTCCGCATTCAGCTTCATTCCACTCCATCTTTCCTAAGGACAACTATTTCTAGCTATGGAATGTCCTTGGGTTGATCCCTCCGGTTCTGGTTGGATCATAGGACTTAGTTTCCTATCCTAAACCACCTTTTGACTCCATCGTTCCGTCGTAGATAGTAGTTTGTTTTGGGTAAAGATCGTAACAATAAAACCATTGAAAACCATTCAAAGTGCTTGATAAAAATCAAAACTTTTAACACTTTGAAAGTTTTACATTTCCGAAAAGCTCCCCCTACACACATGTATCGATATACGAAATAGTTTGGCATGTGAAGGAAAGAGTTGCACTTGAGTCTTTAATATCACTTGTTGCGACATATTACATTTTAATCACATTTTCTCCCCCTATCTCTAATATAAAAATATAATATTAGAGATACCAATTGATTAAAATATGACAATTTTCTAAAAAACGACGAGAGAGAAACATGTGTGCACGCATGAATCATGGAACTTTTTCAGTCGGGTCGCTCCCCCTCAAGAATATATACGTGTCTTGAGACAAAATTTGATAAAATTTTAGAAAAACGACACCACAAAATATGTTGAGGTACGGAGTTGAGATGCCTTTACCGATAATATATGACATATTTAATATCATTTTGGAAATGTGTTGGATACATAAAATATGACAATTTTAGAGATGTACCCAACAACATTAAAAGGCTTGATTTTAAAACGCTCCCCCTCAAAAATTGATCAAAATAACATATGACAATTTTGAGATATGAAAACCACATATGAGGAAAGGAGTGTTAAACACACAATTTTGAAAGATTTAGAAAAATCTTTTTGAGAAATTCTTGAAAAATTGTGTTCAACAGTTTTAAAATAAATTCCGATTTACATGAGCTCAAAACTTTGAATGTTTTGTGACTTGCTCATGACTGAGAAAAATTAATTTCCTGTTGTGGAGGATAAGTTATCATCCGTGATAAACTTTCCAGAAGTGGAAGTACGAGTTCTAAGCTGACATTTACTTAGAAGTCGGTTTTCATGAACTTAAAACCTTTGAATGTTTTTATAGGAAGCTCGTGACCGAGAAATATGAATTTCTCGTTGAGAAGGATAAGTTATCGTTCGAGATAAACTTTCCTTAGTTGAGGTCCGAGTCCTAAGCTGTGATGCGCTTAGAAGTCATTATGAGAGGAAAATCAAGCAGCTTTATTTGCTAAAACCTCCAAGTCTTCGGGAGTCATATACTTCATACCAAGACGGCCAATGAGATACTGAAACCTATTTTGAGATAGGGCTTTTGTAAACAAGTCAGCTATCTGGTACTCAGTTCTGAAAAAGTATAATTCCATGATGCCACGTTCCACTTGTTCCTTGATGAAGTGATATCGGACTGCGATGTGCTTGGTACGGGAGTGTTGAACTGGATTACAAGAAATGGCTATGGCCGACTTTGAGTCACAATACCTAGGTATTTTATCAGAGTGGAAGCAATAATCCGTGAGTTGAGTTCTCATCCAGAGGACTTGAGCACAACACGCGGATAGAGCCACATATTCTGCTTCAACTGATGAGAGCGAAGTGCAGTCCTGCTTCTTTGATGACCAACTCACAAGTTTGTCTTCCCCTAGAAATTGTACGCTAACAGAAGTGCTTTTTCGACTATCAAGGCAACCTGCGTGAACAGAATCTGAAAAAGCTGTTAGATGAAAACCAGTTCCCTTCGGATACCAGAGTCCCATGTGAATGGTATTCTTAGGTACCGAAAGACCCGTTTAACCTCTTTGAGGTGCTTTTGAGTAGGTCTGGCTTGATATCATGCATAATAGCATGTGGCATGATGAATATCAGGCCTGCTGGCTGTAAGGTACATAAGTGACCCGATCATACTGCGATATTGCGTTTGATCTACGGGATATGAGCACAAGTCAGCGTCTAGGGATGTGGTCAACAATGGTGTACCAACGCGAGCACATGAGGTCATACCATGCTTTTTAAGTATCTCTTGAGCATACTTAGCTTGGTTTATGAAGATACCACGTGAGGATTGATGAATCTGGAGGCCTAAAAAGAATTTTAGCTCCCCCATCATTGACATTTCAAATCTTCTATGCATTAATTTTTCAAAACATTTTGAAAGTTTTGGGTTCGTAGAACCAAAAATAATGTCATCAACATAAACTTGCACCAGCAGTATGTCATCCCCATATTTATTAATAAAAAGAGTACGATCAATAGAACCTTTGGAGAATCCTTTCGAGACCTAGAAGTTGGATAGTTCTTCGTACCATGCCCTTGGAGCTTGTTTAAGTCCATATACCGCCTTCTTGAAACGATAGACTTTGTGACGGTGATGAGGATCGATGAATCCTTCCGGCTGTTTCACATACACTTCTTCCTTCAAATGACCATTGAGAAAAGCAGTTTTAACATCCATCTAAAAAACGTGAAGTCCTTATGTGCAGCATAAGCAAGGAATATCCTGACAGCTTCCAAACGAGCAATTGGAGCAAATGATTCATCGAAATCTATCTCTTCTTGTTGACGATACCCCTTAGCCACAAGACGAGATTTGTTTTTGATGATGGTTTGTTCTTCATCTAGTTTGTTTTTCCAGATCCATTTGAAATGTAAAAGCGAAATTCCATAAGGTTTGTCAACAAGTTCCCAAAAATTTAGGCGTTCAAACTGATGAATTTTGTCTTGTATTGATTCAATCCACGCATGATCAGTCATGGCTTGTTTGATGTTTGTAGGTACAGTTGAACTCACGGTGAGTGCATACATACACACATCGCCATCGGTGTTGAGTTGTTTGCGTGTTCGAACCGATTGTGAAGGATTTCCAATTACTTGCTCTAGTGGATGATCACGAGTCCAATGGTGAGTGGATGGATATCTTTGGTAGAATGTATGCATGTTGGACGAATCAACATGTTGAGTAGAAGACTCTCCGACTTCGTGTACCGGTGTACCGAACGGGTTGATAAATTCTTCTTCGTCAGGTTGTGCATCGACTGCTTGATTGTTGTTTCCTCCTTCAGCATTGACGGTTGGTGATGTTGGTTGTATGATAGTTTCTTTAGTTTGTTGAGTATCCAATGGAATAGTCTCTTGTTCAGGTGCATCAGCAGTATTGACAGCGGAAGGCTTTGATACAACTTGATTATTTCCATAGTAATATTCATCAAACATTAGATCATATAAATCAACCAACTCATTCATATGTGTCGTATCCGTCGATTCTGCTGTAGGAGTATTTTCTTGACATTCTTGCACGGGACGTACACTTTTTTGTGTAGGTGCCATTGCTGGAAAATGAGGTGCGGGACTTGAGCTGTTGTGTTCAAGTACCATCTGTGGCAATTCGTCAAACTTCACATGAATTGTTTCTATAATAATCTTTGTTTTCCTGTTGTAAACTCGATATCCTTTCGACAATGTAGCATACCCCACAAAAATACATGCAACACCTTTTTCTTTCATCTTGTCGAGATTCTCACCGTCTTTAAGAATGTAGCATAAAGATCCAAATATGTGAAAGAATTTAACTATAGTTTTCTTTCCATTGATTATGTGGTAAGGTGTCTTTTCATGTCTTGGGATGACGAGAGAACTATTTTGAATATAACAGACAGTTGCAATTGCTTCAGCCCAGAAGAATAGTGGTAATTTTGAAGCAGAAAGCATTGTTCGAGCTGCCTCAACAAAGGTGCGGTTCCGTCTTTTGACACCGCCGTTTTGTTCAGGAGTTCGAGCAATAGACGTTTGATGTTTGATGCCTTCTTCTTGAAAGTAAGATTGCAAATTCTTGTTCAAAAATTCAATACCCCTATCCGTTCTTACGGTTAAGACTTGAGCTTGAAGATTGCGTTGTATCATCTTGAGAAAGTTTTTGAGAACCTCTGGTGTTTCATCCTTGGACCTTAAGAAGAAAGTCCATGTGTAACTAGAGTAATCATCAACAATCACGAGAATACACTTTTTCCCGTTAATACTCTCTACACGCATGGGACCATATAAATCCATGTGTAGAAGTTCCAATCGTCCTTTTGAGCTTGGGGTAGTCTTTGTTTTGAAAGACTTTCGTTTTGCTTTCCCCAACTCACAAGAAGAACAAAGATGGTCTTTGACGAATATTAATTTAGGAAGACCGGTCACAATATCATTCTTCGAAAGCAAGTTGATGGTGTCAAAGTTGAGATGTGACAATCGTTGATGCCATAACCATGCTTTAGAGGATGTAGCTTTCGCCATTAAGCAAATTAGATTTGTTGAAGATGTATCTTGAAGAGTTACTGTGTAGAGATCAGAACCACGAGAACCTGTAAGAAGGTCATTCCCATCGTATTCTCTAACATAGAAAGTAGTTTTCCGAAAAGCCACTTCCAAATCCGCATCCCAAAATTGACCAACCGAGAATAAATTGTGATTCAGTCCCTCGACGTAATAAACCCGTTTTATAGTAATATTCCCTTGAACCAAGTCTCCATATCCGAGTATCGGTGCAAACTGATCATTTCCAAACCGTACCGTACCCAGACACTTCTCCACGAAGTTAATTAGAAGCTTGAGATTGCCCGTCATGTGCTTTGTGCACCCAGAGTCCATTATGAAGAGAATGATCTCGACGAGCTGCATAAGAACTAGAGACAATGTAGAGTTTGACAAATGGGAGCCCTTGATAGAAGTGGGTTCCAAAATATTAGTAGACATAGATTCAAAGGGCAAACTAACATTCATAGACCCAATTAGAATAGTGGTTGTCTTAGGTACCCATTCATATCCAGGTGGTGTAATCTAGAGTACCCCTGTTTACATGTCCTACTCATGTTCTCATAAAGCTTCTTTAACATTTTTTGTTTACGCAGAGTAGTGGATTCTAACGCACTTAGCTTCTTAAGTTGTTGAGCAGTGGATTGATTCAAAGTTCTTGTGGGTTTTCTAGTACTAGTGGGCACAAGAATTGGCTTCCTAGTTCTAGCATTCACGCCATTATGATTAAAAGCACAAGCATCATGATTGAAAGTACGAACACATTTTCCACATTTAACACAAACAAATTCAACATTCGAAGTCTTAACATTCAAACTGTCATTACATGAAGTTATAGACGTTTTATTCTTAGAAAAATTAAAATTCCTACGGTGATCTTCTACTTCCTTCTTCTTCCCTTGACTATTGTTAGGCATGACTCTATCTTCAATTCTAGTGCTCTTAAGCCGTGGTCCGCTAACGCTAGTAGTGGGAGTTACTCCTGTAGAAGAAGACACACGTTGATTAGTTTTCCTAGTATTCTGAGGTAACCGCGATGTTCCAGTTTGAGTGGACCTAGTGTTCATCTTATACATTCCAGGTGCTATCACAGTTGTGCTCTTATCAGTTCCTAGCTTAGGCAAAGTCTGTGGGGGTTTGCCCAAAATAGATGATTTAGGGCATTTAAACGCATTCGGTTGACGAACGGCGAATGGTTTACCCAATTCAGACTTTCCTTTCATTTTCTCAATGAGTTTTTGTAACTCACTGATGGCTATGTCCCTTTCTTGTAGCTGAGCTTTCAAATCATTTATTTTGAAACCTTTTTCATTTAATTGTCGAAACGAAGAAGCTGCTATTTCTTGACACTTTTTATGATTAGGAGATTTATCACTTTTTATGATTAGGAGATTTATCACCTTTTTGTTATATGACTGAATTTGTTTCGAAAGTTCTACTTCAAGATTGCGACATTTCTCGTCCGATTCTGGCACTAGACATGCTACATGACAATATTGATCAAGATCGGTATACACACCAAGTATAGCATTCATATGGTCAGCATAAAAGTATTCCTTAGAAAGTCGATCAATTTCGTTAGAAAGTTGGTGTTCTTGTGTCTTTAATTTAATTTGAAGAAAATCAACTTCATCTTCAAGAGATTTGACATAGCTTAAATCAGTTAACATTTCCTCAGTGAGAGCATTATAAAACATTTCCACATTTTTTGAAAGATCATCAATGGTTGGAACAATGCATTGTTGAATGACGACTTCTACTTGTGGGTTAGGTTTAATGTTCCAAATGGTATCCCTAGAAGCTTTTTCATAGTCGATGACACCTTTGTACAAATTTAAAACCCCTTGTTTTATAAACTCAAATTGCTGAACACTTTTACTTTTCTCATCCCATTTTCGTTTTTCTTCCAAAATTTGTTTTTCTAACAAAATTGATTGCTTTTTGAAACTCCTTTTTAAAGAAACTTTCTTTCGGGGTTCATCACTTGGTGGTGGAACTCTATTATACATTTTTTGTTCTTTGGAAAGTTCTTTTTGAGGAACAAACTTAATATAATGATCAGAATCAGAAAGGTTTATTAGGTCACTTAAGTTCGATCAACTTTCTTCTTGTTGACGAATGATTTCTTCGTAGTCAAGGGAAAGCATAAGAGCAAGATTATCAACATAACAACCGATATCATAAAGAGTAGGCTTGGTACTTTGAACTTTCTTGAGATATTCAGGCTTGACAAAACTCGTTTTCATATTTCTATTGAGCATATTCATGGTTTGAATAGACTGACCCGTTTTGTAAACAATGTTATTTAACGTGTCGACTATCTTTTCCAAAGCAAGAATTTTTTCAATATCCTTTTCTTCACGAGTTTTATAAAGCTCAGTTTGTTCTTTGTTAACCGACTCTAACTCAGTAATTTGGAGTTTATGTAGCAGCAGTTGTTCTTCAAGTTCTGATATCTTTTGTTTTGTCATATGAATTTCGTGTGTTACTTCAGAACAATATTGTTCGTTGAGCACCTTACGTTCATATACCAAACCATTAGCTATTGCAACTCGTCGGTCAGCTTCTTTTACATAGTCACACTCTTTAAGCCTGTCTATCTCCTCAGCTAAGGATGTGTTTGCTTGCTTCAAACATTTATTAGCCTCTTTGTTTTCCTCAATTTCATGTTTTAAAGAATCAATTATAGACGCAAGCAAATCACGGTCCTCATCCGAGTCAGTATCCTGAGCAGCATTACCGTCATCATTACACATATGCAGTGAATCCGTAGAGATATTGCTATCCTTCATGTCCATTACATATGTGTCATTGATGCTTTCGGGTTGCTCAGGATGTCGTCGTTCATTAGCAAACACATTATAGTTATCATATGTTGGTACCTTTTCAATTGGATCAGTATCAAAGATAGGTCCAGAAGTATCAGCAGTCTCTGGAAGCACTTCTTGAATCTTTTCCATGTACACATAATGTGCCTCTAGCTCTTGATCATCGGCTTCATCATCAGTGTCATCACGCCAGTCAACTTCATCTGCTGTGAGTGGAATTCCTGCTTCTTCCTTCTTACACAGCAGCATCTTTTCCTTGTGATAACCCAAATCCTTAACCCGTTTTGGCTTCTTGCGTTACCTAGCCATGTGCCCAAATCCCTTGCAATTGAAGCATTGAATCCCAGTCTTCTGCACAACCGGAGTGCCTACAGTATCTCTAGCCCCAACTTGATTCGGCATCCTCTGATTATCATACCTAGCCTCACGATCATACCTAGGTGCATGATCAACTTCCTTATATCGAGCATTGGATGATGATCTGAGGTTGTTGTTGGTAGGTTTGTAGATCTTCTTATAGGTTGTGGTGACTAGAGACATGAGTTCTTCAATCTTCTTGTCCCTTGAAGTTTGTTCATCATCACTGTCTCCATCTGACTCGGTGTCATACTTTGGAGGTGGAGTGGGGACAATTGCTTTTGCCTTTTTAGTACTAGCTGGAGGTTTGGTGGATGAGCTTGATGACTTTGAGGAATGAGTAGGTGGTTGTTGACGGTGTACGAGTTTTGTTGAATTAGTAGCCACAAAAGCAATAGAGTTAGCAGATCGTTCTACCTTTTCAGCCCTTAGTTCATTCACTTCATTCTGATGTTGTTTTAGGATATCATAAAGTTTGTGATAGGAGATGGTCTTGATATCTTCCCTTTGTTTAAGCAAAGTCACAAACCTTTGCCATTCCGGTTTGAGTTGAAGTAGAAACTGAACATTGGCATGATGATTGGAGATGGTGCATTGATTTCTAACAAGCTCATTCATCATTTTGTAGAATCTCGAGTAATATGAGTCAATGGATTCTCCATCTTCAGATGTGAATTTTCCAAACTCCCCAAGTAGATTAGTCTCGAGATCTTGAACATTGATCGACTCACCTTGCTTCAATCGATGAATTGCATTCCACATTTCCATAGCATTAGGACATGCATCAACTGTGGAATAGATATCTTTATCAATTCCAGTGAGTATAAAGTTTACAACATCAGCTTCAGCTTGGATGAGTTTCTTTTTCTCAGCAGAACATGTGTCGAAATCTTCCATAGCTCGTATAGTTGATGAAGTACCATCCTCTGCTTGTGTGGTAATTGGTCTGAATTCAAAAACTGGAGGTGGGTTCTCAAGGCAGTGACGAAGGGCAGTTCGGTTCTCCTTTCCATCGAGAAATCTAAGAAAGCGAGATCTCCATTGAACATAGCAACCGGCAGTGAGCACAGGTGGATTTCCATTGCCACCTTGTTCCAAACGAATTTGATTTGCAGTCGCATTGCTGATATTGTTGTTAGACATTGTCGATGATTGTGAATGGATTAGGATCTTAGTGGATGTGTTGTGATGAGGTGTGGTTGATGTTGTTGATAAAAGATGTTAAAAACCCCTAAGAATTGTCTCTCTAGAAACCAAAAATTCCATGGAAAAAAAACACAGGTTTTCAGAATAATGAGGTTCTTCGGAATAAGTGACTTTTTCAGAGAATTGAAGATTTTCGGAAAAAAATGCCTTTTTCAGAAAAATGGATATTTTTGGAATACTTGACTTTTTCGGAATAATCTTCTGAATAATCCTTTCTTCGGAATAATCTTCGGAAAAATCCTTTCTTCGGAAAAATCCTTTCTTCGGAAAAATCTTCGGAAAACACACTTCTTCGGAAAAATCTTCGGAAAAATACTTTCTTTGGAATAATCTTCGGAAAAATCCTTTCTTCGGAATAATCTTCGAAAAAAGCTCTTTTTCAGAATTTTCACTTCTTCGGAATTTTCTTCGGAATATTGAAGTTTTAAGAAAAAACAACTTCTTCGGAATAACTACTTTTTCGGAATTTGGATGTTTTCAGAGAACTGCACTTCTTCGGAATAACCAGTTTTTCAGAATATTCACTTTTTCAGAAAAACAAAACCCTATTCCGATATTGTTAACAGTTGATCGATATCCCTCTTTTCTCGGAACAAACTTGTAAAAAACGTAACTTTAAGCCAAAATTTGATCCAAAAACCCAAAAATTTTGTGTTTTTACCCAAATAAACAACACCAAATCTCTACCACAACTATGTAGATGATTTATATCAAAAGTAAACCATAAAAAACACAAAAAAAAAAATTTTGGATCAAGGATTATGGATCAAATACCTAATCAAATCAATAAGAACATGAACCACGAATCTTCAATCACCTATCCACTATAGGCTCTTGATACCAAATGTTAATCCCACTTTAATCTATAACACAATATAAGATGATATTTAGAGAGATAAAGAGTAGAAAAGTAGAGAGAGAAATAAGAGAGATTATGGATGATTAAACACTTTTAGAGAGAGAAATCAAATGCTAACCAACACCCTCTTCCACACATGGAATAGGGTATTTATATGCCACGGCCATAAGGCCTTAGTGGGCTTGTTCATGGGCTGGGCTTGGCTTTGCTTGGGCTTACGCCCCTAACTTATACAATATTAGCTTAAATACCAAGCACGGTTTTCCCGACTAACCTATTACAATACAATACTAATAACGACTAAGATGACCTATTACATTCTTGTTCGACTATATAAAATATAGGGTTAACACAGCCGGAAGGATTCGTTGATCCTCATCATCCTAACAAAGTCTACCATCTCAAGAAGGCTGTATATGGACTCAAACAAGCTCCAAGGGCGTGGTGCGATGAACTATCAAACTTCTTGGTATCCAATGGATTTTCCAAAGGTTCCATTGATCCTACTCTCTTTATTAATAAATATGGGGATGACATTTTTCTTGTGCAAGTTTATGTTGATGACATCATTTTTGGTTCTACGAACCCAAAACTTTCAAAACGTTTTGAAAAATTAATGCACAATAAATTTGAAATGTCAATGATGGGGGAGCTAAAATTCTTTTTAGGCCTCTAGATTCATCAATCCCCACACGGTATCTTCAATAACCAAGTTAAGTATGCTCAAGAGATACTTAAAAAGAATGGTATGCAATCATGTGCTCGCGTTGGTACACCATTGTCGACCAAATCCCTAGAAGCTGACTTGTACTCATATCTCGTAGATCAAACGCGATATCGCAGTATGATCGGGTCTCTTATGTACCTCACAGCCAGCAGGCCTGGCATTCATCATGCCACATGCTATTGTGCACGATATCAAGCCAAACCTACTCAAAAGCACCTCAAAGACGTTAAACGAATCTTTGGGTAACTTAAGATTACCATTCACATGGGACTCTGGTATCCGAGGGAAACCGGTTTTCATCTAACAGCTTTTTCAGATTCTGATCACGCAGGTTGCCTTGATACTCGAAAAAGCACTTTTGGTAGCGTACAATTTCTAGGGGAAGACAAGCTTGTGAGCTGGTCGTCAAAGAAGCAAGATTGCACTTCGCTTTCATCAGCTGAAGCAGAATATGTGGCTCTATCTGCGTGTTGTGCTCAAGTCCTCTAGATGAGAACTCAACTCACGGATTATGGCTTCCACTTTGATAAAATACCTATGTATTGTGACTCAAAGCCGGCCATAGCAATCTCTTACAATCCGGTTCAACACTCCCGTACCAAGCCTCGCAGTCAGATATCACTTCATCAAGGAACAAGTGGAACCAATTACCCCACTAGGATGACAATGAATAGAATTTGCTTAACCCAAGTTAAGGAAATATCAACTATAGTGAATTCATTTTAAAGCACAGTGTGCCTATTAAAAATCACAATAGTAACGAAGTAAAACGGATACAAGGGCCTCCTCCATAAGCTCTAAAGCACGTGATGAGTGAGCAACCCTACAAACAACATGAAGACAAAAGAAGGTCTCCCCTACACTTCTCATCAACTTGTTATCCTTATTTCTAACCTACAACACTCTAGATGTAAAAACTTATAAACCTAGTTATTCAAGCTTGATTTAAGGAGTCTCTAGCTCGACTCTTCCCACAATGAATTATTTCATGGGGAAAATAGGGATCTCTTGGACCATTTCCACGGAAATTTCCTCCCAAAATAGTGCTTCACACGGTGACCATTCACTTTAAAATTGGGACCATCCCATATGGAAATACTTGAGCAATAGTGAATGGGCCGGACCATCTTGACTTAAGCTTGCCCGCAAAAAGTTCCAACCTTGAATTAAAGAGGAGAACCGACTCTCCAACTTTAAACTCACGGTTCTTGATCTTAGCATCCTGTAATTTCTTAGTTTTCTCCTTATAAAGCAATAAGTTCTTATAGGCATTGGCTCTTAATTCATCTATTTCATTAAGTTGATCCTTTCTATGTGAGCCGGCTTGGTTTAAATCAAAATTAGCCCACTTGAGAGCCCAAGAAGCCTTATGTTCTAACTCGAATGGGAGGTGGCATGCTTTTCCATAGACAAGCCTATATGGAGTACAACCAATTGGTGTCTTAAAAGCCGTCCTAAAAGCCCACAAAGCATCATCAAGCTTATCCGACCAAGAAGCTCGATGCTCTCCCACCGTTCTTTCCAAAATTCTCTTTAAACCACGATTTGTGACCTCGGTTTGACCATTGGTTTGAGGGTGATACGCGGTAGAAAGTCGATGATTAACTCCATATTTCTTCATAACTCTCGTGAATTGATCATTACAAAAGTGCGTACCACGATCACTTATGATGGCCCGAGGTACACCAAATCTAGCAAACAATTGCTTCAAAAATTTCACAACAACTCGAGCATCATTAGTAGGTAAGGCTTTGGCCTCAACCCATTTTGACACATAATACACCGCTACGAGTATATACTTATTTCCCTTGGAAGATGGAAAAGGTCCCATAAAATCTATTCCCCATACATAAAAAATCTCACACTCTTGAATGAAGTTTTGTAGCATCTCATCACGTTGTGTAATTTTTCCTTCTCTTTGACATACATCACAAAATTTCACCATCTCTTGCGCATCTTTATAAATGGATGGCCAATAGTAACCCGAATCAAAGACTTTCTTGGCGGTATAGTTGGGCCCAAAATGTCCACCCGTAGGTCCTTTATGACAAGCTTCTAAAATCTTAAATGCCTCGGGCCCATCTACACACCGTCTAATGATTTGGTCCGCACATTGCCTAAAGAGGTAAGGATCATCCCAAAAATAATACTTCACTTCCTTGAGAAATTTCTTCTTTTGTTGGGAAGTAAGACCCCCTATAAGCACATTCCCCACAAGATAGTTTGCAATATCCGCAAACCAAGGGGTGGCATCCTCTTGAGAAGAGATAGACACGAGCTCCTCTAATGGAAAGGATTCATTGATTTATTTATTAGGAAAATATCCTTGAAAAGGATGCTCAAGTCTACTTAAGTGATCCACTGCTAAATTCTCGGCTCCTTTCTTATCTCGAATCTCTATCTTAAACTCTTGAAGCAATAAAACCCATCTCAAAAGCCTAGGCTTAGCATCTTGCTTTGTCATGAGATACTTGAGAGTGGAATGATCCGTATACACTATGGTTTTGGATAGCGCAAGGTATGGTCTAAATTTCTCAAAAGCATAAACGATAGAAAGCAACTCTTTTTCCGTGGTAGTATAATGAAGTTGTGCACCCGTCATGGTTTTACTAGCATAGTGTATAGGTTGAAAATGCTTATTCACTCTTTATCCTAACACGGCCCCCACCGCATAATCACTAGCGTCACACATAAGCTCAAAAGGTAATTCCCAATTTGGAGAAACCAAAACGGGAGACTTAGTCAATTTCTCCTTAAGAGTCTCAAAATAATCCAAACACTCTTGGTTAAAAATGAAAGGAGCCTCTTTTTCCAAGAGGTGGGTCATCGGTCTTGCTATCTTAGAGAAATCTTGAATGAAGCGTCTATAAAACCCCGCATGACCTAGGAAACTCCTTACACCTTTAACCGTAGTGGGTGTGGGAAGCTTAGCAATCACATCAATTTTAGCTCGATCCACTTCTAATCCCTTATTGGATATCTTGTGTCCCAAAACAATTCCCTCTTTTACCATAAAATGACATTTCTCCCAATTAAGAACTAAACGAGTTTCCTCACACCGCTTAAGCATTCGTTCTAAATTGGTGAGACAAGAGGTAAATGAATCTCCAAAGACGGAGAAATCATCCATGAAAACCTCCATAGTTTGCTCAATCATATCATGGAAAATTGCCATCATACACCTTTGAAATGTCCCTGGTGCATTACACAAACCAAAAGGCGTTCTCTTGTAAGCAAATGTACCGTAGGGACAAGTGAATGTGGTCTTTTCTTGATCCTTAGGGTCAATGGGTATTTAAAAATAACCCGAAAATCCATCAAGAAAGCAATAGTATTCATTTCCCGCTAAGTGTTCAAGCATTTGGTCCATAAAAGGCAATGGGAAGTGATCTTTCCTAGTAGCCTCATTGAGCTTCCTATAATCAATACAAACTCTCCAACCCGTAAAAAGTCTCGTAGGAATAAGCTCATTGTTCTCATTGGGTACTACGGTGATTCCACCCTGTACCGGGCTAACCCATGGAGAGTCGGAAATGGGGTAAATCATGACCGCATCAAGGAGTTTGATAACTTCCTTTTAAATGACCTCATGGATTTTAGGGTTAACCCTTCTTTGGCTTTGAATGGCGGGTTTGTAATCATCTTCCATAAGGATTTTGTGTGTACAAAAATGTGGATCAATTCCCCTTATGTCGGATATTTTCCATTCTAAGGCTTGCTTATGTTTCTTAAGGACTTCTATGAGTTTCTCTTTCTCATCCTCTTTCAACTCTTTAGCAATGATCACGGGTAATTGGTCTTTTCCCTCTAAGAAAGCATACTCTAGGTGGGATGGAAGGTCCTTAAGTTCAATTGGAGGTGGACTCTCTATGGAAGGTTTAACTATGGATGGATCATCATTGGTTACTTCTTGTGGAATGGGTGAAGGAATAGGGTCCTCATTGAGCAGCTTTTGGATAGTGAGAATATCTTCTTCCCAATTGATGGGAGAATCATCATTACCAAGAAAGTTGGACTCAAATTCCTCCAAGAGGAAATCACTCTCTCAAAAAGGTGTTAGGGAGGGAGCAATTGAGGCCACGGTTTCAACATGGGGAATATCCTCACTATTACTCTTGCAAGCGTCATGAAAATGCTCATCACACACCTCATCTAGCACATCAACTATGTTAATGGTCTCACAAGGTTTAGACACCTTAATCACTTTCTTATCACACACTTTCCCTAACTTAAACACCACTTTCTCATCCTCAACTCTCATAATAAGTTCTCCCTCCGCCACATCTATTAAAGTACGACCCGTTCTCAAAAACGGTCTACCAACAATCAAAGGAACTCTAGGGTCCATGTCATAATCAACCACTACAAAGTCAGCCGGAAAGGTAAACTTATCCACACCTATAAACACATCCTCCGTGATACCTATCGGGTAAGCTATCGTACGGTTGGCTAACTTAAGTATCATCCTAGTGGGAGTGAGCTCTAGAAGAGAGAGTTTTTTCCAAACCGATAAAGGCATGAGGTTTATGCTTGCCCCTAGATCCGCCAAAGCCATGAAATTTTCCACCCCGGGAAAATTACAAGGTATCAAAAAGCGCCCCGGATCTCCAAGTTTTGTTGTTAAGGTTTAGAGTAGCACGACGGAACAATTATCATTAAGGGATGTGTTGGGCAAGTCAACCAATTTTTCCTTGTTGGAGAGTAGATCCTTGAACATCTTAGCAAATTTTGGCATGTAAGCAAGAGCTTCCGCAAAGGAGATGTTTATGTTGATTTGATTGAACATCCTTAAGAAATTTGAAACTTGTATATCATCCTTGTTCTTTAACTTGTCCTTTTTCAATCTTGAAGGGTAAGGAAGATTTGGTTTAGGTGTAGGTGTTGTAGGTGTTGTAGTGGAAGATTTTTCTTTGTTAGCTTCTTCATTGGATGTTGTAGAAGGTAAAGGAGGAGTGGGAATAGGTTAAGAAGGTGTGGTGGATGAAATAGGGGAGTTTGGAGGTGGTGAAGTAGATGTAGAAGGCTTATCACAAGTGGGAACCAAAGTGGGTTTAACAATAGAAGGTGTAGGAGGTGAAGGATCATTTGTTGTTTTTCCACTTCTTGTTGTAATAGCATTGACATTTTACCTCGGGTTTGTTTGTGTGTTAGATGGTAATGCCCCTTGTGGTCTTTGATTATACATAATTTGGTTGTGAAGAAGAGCAAATTTCTTGTTGTATTCCTCTTGAGCCTCTTTCATTTGTCTCTTATAGGAAGTAAGCTTTTGAAGAATCAAATCCATGGGTTTAGGTTGCACATTCCCTTGATAAAAACCTTGGTTTGGATAGGGTGGAGGTGGTGTATTAAATCCTTGATTTGGTGGATAAAATTTATTTCCTTGATTGTGAAAGGTGTTGGGTGCTTTATAGTTGTTCCCTTGGTATTGTGCTCTTGGACCTTGGTTCCTTTGTAACAATTGAGGGGGATTTGGTTGAAGTTAGGTGGGTGGTTGGGGTGGGAATCCCGGTGGTGCAAGATAGTTTTGAGACTTATAAGAAAGGTTATTTTGATTGATGTTGGGCTTAAAATGTTCTCTATGTTCCTCTTGGTATGCATAACACTCCCCTTGATATCCTTGCACCTTATCACATTGTTGATATGAATGGGGACCTACACAATTCTCACATGAAAGAGTAATAGCATGCACATCATTTATGGAATTATTGCCCAAAGAAAGTTTCATAAATTCATTCATCATGTTTTGTTGCATCTTTTGTGTGTTTTGCATAATTGTTTGACTTTCTTTTTGAGCTTGAGTGAATTCTTGGATGCATGAAATGAGTTGAGTCTCAGATGGTTTAGAACCTCTTTCTTGAATGACATGTACTCTCTCATCAAATTGTGTGTTAGTTTGCACCATTGCTTTGGTCTCAATAATATCCCAAGCTTCTTGAATAGATTTAAGAAGAATATTTCCTCCCGCGGAAGCATTGAGTGAGTCTTGGTGATGAGGTTTAAGGCCATTGTAGAAAGTATTGATTTGGTGAACTTCATCCAATCCATGGTTAGGGCATCTCCTCAATAACTCTCTATACTCCTCCCAAGCATCACTAAATGTTTGACTAGTTTTTTGTTGGAAGCCTATAATTAAGTTCCTCAAAGCCGTGGACTTAGATGGGGGAAAGAACTTGTACAAAAACTTCTTAGTGAAACCATCCCATGTGGTAATGCTCTCGGGTGGTTGTGTATCTAACCAATGCTTATCGGACCCTCTAGTGAAAATTGCACCAATATCAACTTAATGGCATCATGGGGAACTCCATTGTACTTAATGGTGTTGCAAAGTGCAATAAATTTCTTAAGGTGATCATGTGGATTATCATTCTTGTTCCCATTAAATGGTGTATTTGAAACCAAGTTAATCATGGATGCTTTTAGCTCAAATGTGTTTGCGGGAATATCGGGTATCTTGATAGCATCGTCACACCCTTGCACATTGGATTGCAAATGCTCCATCAAAGGTCGAGTATCAACTCCGGCCATGGCTTCTTGTTGTGTGTGGATAAAAGCAAGATTCTCGGGATCGGCTTGATGGACGTTGGTGTTCCTACTCTTTCTCTTTTTCTTCCTTTTCGGAGGAAGGGGTTGTACACCAATCGGTATTTGTGCACGCCCGCGAGTGAGCATGCAACTCAATACGAGGAATGAGAGAGAAGCTCTCGTTTGACTTTGAAGAGAAAGGGATTATCCTCTTCGATTTTCAATATGAAATATCCACAAGAAAGTATAATATACGTAATTACTACTTGGGTGCAAGACCCCCAATGAAGCCTTCCTTCTTGGAATAGGCACTAGTGAACGGGGAGTTAGGTGGCGCGAAGCACTTAAGTACCCATTGACGCTTAGATGGCATTTTATAGCACATCGCCGTTATATTCACTTTGTAGTTTGTATTCTTTGAATTATTGCTTATTGGAAGTATTTATCTATTCTTGCTTTATTGAATTTGATCGATACGCGTGTCAAGGACCGAAACGCCCCCTAACACGGTGTATTACCTTGGCAATACTTATGGAGAATATGTGTATTGGTTGTTCTTATACGTATACATCTTTACATATAATAATATTCAAAAATATTTTTGTATTTATTGGGGTTTTTAAAGAAAATACTATATGTACATAAAAACCGAGGGAATCCAATAATATATATTTTTTTGTTGCAATCTCTTAGAAAAAGATTGCTTTTTGATTTTTTAATTTTTTTGGTCAATTCTTTAGGAAAAGAATTGTTTTTGTTATTTTTTAATTTTTTAATTTTTTAAATTTTGATTTTTTTATTGTTTTTGATTTATGATACGTAAAAATAACGTCACTAGGTGAACGGATCCCAAAAGCCAATGAAAACCGTCAATCGATAGTCTCTCGTAAATTCAAAGAACCGGCAGCGGCGCCATTTGAAATTGTGTAAATTGAAGTTCGTTTCTCTCGATTCTTAACAAATTGAAAGTCCTAACAAATCAGGTTTATTATCGTTTTTGGTTGATAGGGTTATTTGGATTTTCTATGTCTATTTAAGCAAGCGCGTAAAAATGTGAAAAATATTAACTACGTAACCGTAAAACAATTAGCACATACCAAGTTTTTATTCACAAAAGGACAAAAGTGTAAATCTATGGAAGTAATGTGCTAAAAATGTAAGTACTTGAAACTAATTTGCTTGAAATGTAAAAATCATAAACTATAAGGACCAATTATGCAAATTCTAACAATTATCTAACAAATTGTAACAACTTGTAAAACTACTAACTGAAAATGACAAGTATTGAAAAGTTTAGGACTGAAATTAAGAAAACACTAATAACATGGAAAATTAGCTACCAATACAAACAGTTACAAAGTATAGGGACTAATTTGTAAATAAATTGGAAATTTAATCAAAAACGGGCTACTTGGACAAATAAGCTCGTATAAGCTCAAAAATCAACCAAATCAGCTCAAACAAGTTTTAAACTGCTTAAAATCCAAAAACACTTAGGCTTATCCAAGGAAAAAGCTTGAAATGCAATTAAACTCAAATAAGCCAAGAATAAGCTCTTTGAAAATCTAGACATGTACAAACAGATTTTTAAGCTAAATCTTGTTAATCAGCTTATGGAGAGTCTGGAATGTCTTTTCTTATTGAAAATGATCAAGTATTAAAGCTGGAAATTGAAAATAAGCTGAAACCTAGCTTATTGACGAAGTTTGACCAAAAAGTGAAAAAGCTTAAAACTTCCAGATCTACTCCACACAAGTTCCTAAACAAGATTGTGAAAGAAAATCACAAGATTTATGAAGTGGATTTTCCAGTTCAAGAAATCAGAATGCACTTTTATTACAGAAACTTGATGTGACTTAAGTGCTTATGGAAAAGCTAATTTCTCACTTGAATTGAGATACTGTAGAATTTCCTTTACAACAATGAAACCTTGGATGTTAAATGACAAGTAGAAACTGGTTTGACTAATTTTTATCAAGTAATGAACAAATGCTAAGAGATTGAAAATGGCTACTTTTTATATGAACTAGTATAGGAAAACTGACCCAAACCTTTTAACAGCCATTTGCCTTTTTGACCATATTGTTGACTTAAAAACTACTCAAACTTGTTTAAACAGACTTAAGGATGAAATATGAGCAAAGATTAACTAGTTTACCAAACTTGAACTACAAATTGACAGCAAATCCAAACACTAGTTTACTAAACTCACAACAAATTTTGTAAAGAGAATATGAGCAAGTGATTGATCTGAACTAAGACTGTTATCTACTCAAACTCAATGATCAAAATGGAGCACAAATGAACCAAAAATATGCAAGATAACAGGCTAATACTCAAAATTATAAATCAAGCTAAGTAACTGATAAGATGATGACAAAAACTATTAAAATCAGGTAACAAGCTAACAATACAACAAGTATCTATCTCA
The DNA here is from genome assembly GCA_025667525.1 of Glebionis coronaria. Taxonomy (NCBI): domain Eukaryota; kingdom Viridiplantae; phylum Streptophyta; class Magnoliopsida; order Asterales; family Asteraceae; genus Glebionis; species Glebionis coronaria. The sequence continues at coordinate 293,280,501 of CM046875.1, forward strand.
ACTATCAGAATCAAGCTAAAAACATGCTAATCACACTTGATTAGAGCAACAAGTAGTATTTACACTAGAATGTAGCAGACATAAGACTATTTAGTGGAACAAAACTCAAGAACATTAAACCTTTTAGCAATGTGCCTCCACTGATGGAGTAGGTAGGCGCTGAGCCTCCTAAACAGTGCTAAACCACCACCTTAGCACTATGAACAATCAATTAACCATCTACTATCATCATCATCAAATCTACTCAAAATATGCTTCTATCAACAATTCAGCTACTGGATCAACAGGAACAACTACAATTCTTCACATTAAGCTCCTTATGATCAAATGTGATCACAAGCAACTCTTAACAACACAAGTTAAACAGGTATGCAGGAATTGGTAAGGAGATTGAAGGAAAAGGAGGAAATTTTATTGCTTTGAATGTGAAAAGTTGTTACATAATTAGGTAGGAAGTTACAACTAACTATAACTAACTCAAGAGTTTGTCAAGCTCTTGAGTTTGTTACACTAACAACTAACTAGCTAGATTGAGAGAGAAAAAGAGGAAGTGTGTGAAATTTTCACACTTAGCTACGTACATCAAATGAGAGATCTATTCCATATTTATAGACATGAGATGAGAAGTTGTTGGAGTTGATGACGTATCCCCACCAAAAGATTGCTACCAGGTGTCATGAATTGGTTAACTGAAAATTCTTGTGTTTCATGAATTGGGGATTTTTAATTCCTTGAATTTGAGCTTGATTAAGTGTTACCAATGAATTCCTCACTTGAAAACGAGTAAGTTTCCATGTAGAAATCATTTCTTAAAATTCAGTGTAGCTTAAAATCGTTCCTGGGTTTATTTGTTGAAGAAGACGCCACGTGGCAAGCTTGGATTGGTTGAAATGTGAGCACACAGATTGTTATCTGTTTATGGATAAAGGCAATATGGGTTGTAAGCTTCCCATTGGTTGATGAGTGAACTAATGGAATATACTGTAGCAACAACGGCCCAATAAATGAAGTGGTGATGTGGCTTTGCTGGCAATCCGTGTTTAAATATCCTTGCATTCTCATTGGCTATTGACCATTTCACACGGATTGAAACCAATTATAGTGTAGTTTTGGCAAATTAAGTCCCTATACTATGGCAGATTATCCAAATGAGCTAGAAACTTCATTCTAATGACATTTTTGGCCCTGCCACTTGCATTCTTGTCTAGTTTGACCCTTTAACTTGGTTGACTGAAGAGTTGACCATGTTTGACTTTAATCTTGACTTTGATAAATTTACACATTGAGTCCTTCAACTTTGGAGTGTTGTCAAGATAGGTCCTTCATCTTCAAAGTCTTGTCATCTTTGATCCTTCTTTGTCTTTTTCATCCAAATAAGCTTGATTTCTTCTTGTTTGCTTGAAAATGTATTCTTCTTACCTATTTATACACAAACACAAAACATACCACATAATTCCGCTTTATAGCACAAAAGTTAGGTATTTTCCTTATGTTTTAGGGTGATTTGTTGATTAATTGATATGAGTTTTTGCTCATATCAATAGCACAAGATGAACACTATCAAGGATAGACTGAATATCTCAAGCACTCAAAGTCAAATGACAAAGGCTCAAGATAAAGATCACAAAAGCATGAAGGAACAAAGCCATTACAAAGAAGATCAAGACCAAGATACAAGACCTAAGAAGGAAGATCATCTCTACAAGAATATATTCACTCAATCATCTTATGCATTTTAAAGATGACCGATACATTGGGGGAGATTGTTATCCCTATATTTTATATAGCCGAACAAGAATGTGATAGGTCATCTTAGTCGTTAAAGGTCTTGTATTGTAATAGTTTAGTCGGGAAAACCAGGCTTGGACTTTAAGCTAATATTGTATAACTTAGGAGCTCTAAGCCCAAGAAAAGCCAAGCCTGGCCCATGGAAACAAACCCACGGCCCATGGAAAGCCCATGTGGTTCGTGGGTATATATACCTTCTTCCGTGTGTGGAAGAGGGTGTTGGTTCATTATTTTACACATAGTAAACATTCCACCATTCTAGTTTTATCTCTCCACTTTCTCTCTCTAACTTTCTTCTCTTTCTCTCTCTAAATCTACACTAAATCTTGGTTTATGGATTAAAGTGGGATTAACATTATTTCTATTTTGAATAAAAAGAATCATGTAGCTAAACCTAAAGGCTCTGCGGTTGTGCAAAGTTCTAAGCCTACTGTGAATCTAATTTGAAATGTCGGAATTGCAATGAATGTATGTTTTCTAGTCGTCATGATTCTTGCCTTATTGACCATGTGAATGAGATGTATGCCCGAAAGCACAGTTTAGAATGGAAACCGACTGGGAAAATGTTAACCCAAGTTGGATGGGTGTGGCGTCCCACTGGTAGAACTTTCACTATAGTAGGAAATGTGTGCCCTTTAACTAGGATCACTCCCACGAAAGTGAAGAATGCGTGCCCTTTAACTAGGAGTACCAAGGCTACCAAAACGCAAGCGTGTCCTTTAACTAGGAACATCAACACTACTGTAGGAACCAAGTTCCCTTTAAATAGGTCTAATCATACTATAGTGCCCGCTAATAATCCAAAACCTCAAAAAGTTGGAACAATAAAACCTATTATTGGTAAAACTCACATTAGAAAACACCAGAAATCTACGGATAACACAAATGTTAGCAATTCTGATAATCTTATATCTGTATCTGCTAACACTCCGGAACCAATAGTTTCCAATGCATTGTCTACTATTGTTGCTGAAAACAGGTTGTCCAAATTGTTCTCTGGTATTTGGACTCTGGTTGCTCCAAGCATATGACCGGAGATCGCTCTTAGCTCAAAAATTTCGTAAGCATGTTTCTTGGTACGGTTCGATTTGGAAATGATCATATTGCAAAGATAATGGGTTACGGTGAATATCATATTGGGAATGTTATAATTTCAAGAGTGTATTATGTGGAAGGTCTCGGTCACAATTTATTTTTTATGGGACAATTTTGTGATGCAAACCTTGAAGTTTCTTTTCGAGAGCATACCTACTTCATTCGTAATTTAGAAGGGTTGATTTATTGAAATGTACTCGAGGAAATAATTTGTATACCTTGTCTCTACAAGACATGATGGACGCTTCTCCCGTATGTCTTCTCTCCAAAGCATCAAAGACTAAGTCATGGTTATGGCATCGACGGTTATCTCATCTTAACTTTGACTCTATTAATCATTTGGAGAAAAACGAACTTGTTCGTGGTCTTCCTAAACTTAGATTTCACAAGGACCATTTGTGTTCCGCGTGTACAATGGGGAAGAGCACTAAGAAATAATACAAACCCAAGACTGAAGACACCAACCAAGAGAAACTTTATTTATTGCATATGGATCTTTGTGGGCCAATGCGTGTTGAAAGTCTTAGTGGTAAAAAGTACATCCTCGTCATTGTGGATGATTACTCTCGGTTTACATGGGTGAAATTTCTTGCAACCAAAGATGAGGCACCTAAGGTCATCATCAGATTTCTCAAGATGATTCAAGTGTGTCTCAACACTATTGTCTGACGCATTCGTACAGATAATGGAACCGAATTTGTAAATCAAACCTTGCGTAATGTTTATGAAGAAGTTGGCATATCTCATGAAACATCCGTTGTTTGCACTCCACAAAAAAATGGTTTCGTTGAAAGGCGAAATCACACACTTATGGAAGCTGCTCGAACAATGTTAATTTACGCAAAGGCTCCATTGTTTTTATGGACAGAAGAAGTATCTACAGCAGTATACACCCAAAACCGATCACTAATTCGAAAACGCCATGGTAAAACACCTTATGAGCTTCTACATGGAAAAGTACCAGATTTATCATACCTTCATGTATTTGGCTCTCTTTGCTATCCAAATAATGATGGTGACATTTTGGGAAAACTTCAACCAAAGGCTGATATTGGTATTTTCATTAGTTATGCACCCGCAAAGAAGGTATTCCGAATCTACAATCGTAATTCTCTTAAGATCCTCGATACTAAGAATGTTGATTTTGATGAGCTGACAACAATGGCTCTGAGAAAAGCAGCTCTGAACCCGCACTTCATGAAATAGGACCCAGTAACATTAGCTCTGTCTTGTCCTAAACAACCCTTCTTCATCATCATTTACACCACCTTCTAGTAATGAATGGGATACGTTGTTTCAACTGTTCTTTGATGAATTCTTTACTCATCCAAGTATTGTTGCTCCACAACATGAGGTAATAGCTCCGGTTACCGAAGTTGGCGCTCCAGCAACCGAAGCACAATCAGATACGTCTACACCTACAATAGGTCAAGATATACCTTTAACAAGTAATTCTCAACCAACACCCGAATCGACTACCCATGTCATGCCTATTGATGATGAAGAGGATGATGATGATCACGATTTGGAATTCGCTCAAATGCGTGAACTTCCATTCATTGGTGTACCAATTCCCAACCCTAATCAAGCCGGGTCGTCCACCTTAGAAGAAGCTCCTACTATAGATGTGACAACACAAACCCATGTTCATTATTTAATTATATTTTTACGTATATTTTTGAAATTTTTGACGAGATTGATTGTCATAACGATTGGTGATTTGATTTGGATGAATGTTGGAAGTTATATTTTTATGTTTTGACGAGTTGCGAGGATTATTGAAAGTCCCTAATCAATGCAAGTAACCCTAATCTTAACTTAATCAACACAAGGTATTACTTTTCAAACGTAATCTTATTATTGTATAATAAAGAATTACAAGTGTTATGGATAACACAGTTTGATGACAATGTGTTGTGCACACTTTGAACAACAATAAACCCTAACTTATGAATACAGTCGTAGCTGTTTGATTCACTAAGTTATATGCAATAATGTTCTTAATATCTCTAAGTGTTCAACATTAATGCATGGATACACATCCTATTTATAGTGTTACGAGCTTGACTTAAACAGTACTTGATGGCGACTACACAAGCTTTTACAAGTTCCCACATCAGTCACATGATGTCCTTCTATTCTTGGTAGTCTTCCATTATGCTTTAAGGAACAGTTGTCAAAAACAGTTTCCTTATTCTTCATAGTCTCGAACACACAAATGGCATGTCCAAAGTGTGCTGAGAGTTATCAGGGTATTGCCACCCTTGTTAACTCTCAACCCCTCAGAGTCCCTGATACATCTTGGCTGTTATCCATCACAGCCAATGAGTATGTCTTCAGGTAATCTTCGACTTCCCTGACAATGTCTCTGACATGGACTCCTCTGAGGTTGCTCACAGAGACTTGGATTTCTGTGAGTCTTGCGAAACTTGCCTGCCTCCTAGGCATAGGCAAGGGACTATCTAACAGCCTAATTATGTTTAAATCAATGATCAGGGAATCTAACAAGTTTAGATTCCCAAAAATCTCCCCCTATTTAAACATAAATAATGCTAGATCTAACTAAGTTAAGGTAAGTGAGTTTAACAGCTTCTTCTTACACATAACAGATCTAAACAAACATACCTCATGATTTTATTAAAACTTAAAGAAAATTACAAGTGCATTACGTAAGTAAAATAAAAGATGAAGGTAAAAAGGGCTGTGAACATCTTCAATAGTCATCATTTTTAATTCTTTCTTCAGCTTCAGCCAAATCTAATCTGTTATCAATTTCATCCTGCAAAGTCTTTGCAAACTTCTTGGAATACTCTGTGTTGATCTTGAGACACTTCTTGTGACAGAGTAGCTGAATAGTTGAAGCTAAGCACAGCTCATCTTCCCTTTGAAAAGCATACTGGCAAGCCTTGTTCATGAATGCCATTCCTCTTTCAGGCTCTGTGTATGTCTGGCCATCAACAGGGCCAACAATACCATTTGTGAGGATCAAATCCCTGTGCATACCATCCACTTGAACATCTTCAGTAACAAAAGTTTCGTTAACAATTTGTGAAATCCTTCTCCTTTTGTTGCTTGTTTTGGGGGTTCTTGTTCAAAAAGCTGTGGTGGGGGATCAATCTTAAGTTTGGCTGCTGTTTTCTTTGATCCAGTTAAACTTGGCCTTCAGAGTTTTAAGTAGAAGAAAATTAGCCTGTCCAGACTTCTTGGCAGCTAAGGCTTCAAGTTCGAACCATTCTGATAACCCAAGTGTCTTTAACCTGAAGTTGTCAAACACATCCATATTTCTCTGTTGGTTTTCCCTCCATAAGATCATCTGTGGGGTGTTTGTGGATTTATGAATGGTGTATTTGAACTTGGTTATCTTGCCAGAGGCATATCAGTTGTTCACGCAGGCATCATAGTCAGCTTTGACTTTCTTTAAAGACTCAGCGCGTTTTACTTCCATTTCCCTCAACCTTTGTTTTTGTTTTTCCCTTTCAGGTGGTGTCATCTTCCTCAGAGTAGCTTCATTTAATTCTTTGGCTGTCTTGAGTTCATTTAATCTTTTGAATTCTTCAGCCTGTTGCTCTATTTCTTCAGGGGTCAAAGGAATCTCATTAGAAGGTGTAGAGGTTGAGAATTGGGAAAGGTCTGCGGTGGATCCTCCTGTCTCTAGCATCGCAGCTATCTTCTTAAGTTTGGTATCTGTGTCAACCAAAACTATCTCCTTTCCTTTCTTCGAGACAGAGGACTCCACACTTATGTTTTTCAAAACCTCATCTCTTTTGATAAACGCTGTCTGAGCCTGAGTTTGAATAGCTTTGGGGAGAGAGCTAACAGTGAATTTTAATTTCTTGGCAGCTGGCTCATCATCATCCTCAGGCTTGCTGGTGTTAACCAAAACCAGAGACTTTGATGAGTCAGCTCCATCTTGAGTTTGTTGCTCCCCCTGAGTATTATCCTCATCATCAGGTATTATAACTGGTGTGATGACTTGGAGAGGAACAGGTGTAGTGGTGGGGTTAGCTGATGATGAGCCTTGTTCAGCAGATGCAAGGCTGAGTGTTGTATTTTTCTCCCCCTCACGTTTATCCTGACTTCACAGATGTTTGGATGAACGTGCTTGAAAACGTCTTGCAATCTGCTCCACAGAGGCAGCCATAGCACGTTGTATTTTTCTTGAAGCCCTGGCAATCTTTAGCAGGAGGTTGGCATTTGCATTAGTATTTTCCTGAACACGCCTGACAATAAAGTTAGCATGGTTGTATTGCCTGGTGCGAACAGCATTAAAGTGCCTGTGCATGGTGAGTTCATGTTCATGGAACATAGCAGGGACGGCTGAGTCAATGGCATCCTTTATTCTTGTTGAAAGATGACCGAGTCCCTGGGCTACACCTCTTCTTGCACCATCCTGAATTGGCTCAGTGACAGCCTCAGTCACAGCCTTTTTGATGATGCCTGGAAATGTCACAGTGAAGTTGTGCATTTCAGACTTGATCACATCCAGCTTCCTTGATAAGCGCTCAATATCTGATTGATGATGAACAGGCTAAAGATTTTTGATATTGAGGCTTTGCTGAGCATAGTTATCCCCCCTTGGTAATAAGTCAAAGTTGGTCAGGGCAGGATGATCAAACAAGAGAAATTCTGATGTTGGATCATAAGCTGGAGATTGGAAAACTGTTGTCGTGGATGTAGCAGAGTTGGGAGTATCAACAGCATCCTTGGGAGGAGAAGTATTGTCACCAGCTGGTGTAGACACAGCTATTTCTTTAGGAGGAGAGACAGACAGTTGGTCTTCCTCATCTTCTTCATCCTCTTCATCGAACATTCCTTCAGGGAATTCATCTTCAGGCATGGGCTCAATATCAGAGACATAATCCTCTAATGAGAGCATTTCTTCATCAGCATTTAACAGAGGCTCTTCATCATTGGTTTTCTCTTGAGTACATGTATCAGCCTCCTTTTCTTGTTGTACCTGAGACTCGATGACTGGCTGTACAATTTCAGCCTGCAAATTTGTTGTAATTAGTAACAGGGAAAAATATAAGGGGAATGGTCGCCATTTCGCTGTCCCAGAGAGGCTGAGGGTGATTACTCAGCCACTCCAAAGGATAAATCCTTGGGATTCTTTTAAGTGTGAAAAATAAGGTTAATGATCGCCATTCGCTGCCCCTAGGAAAGCTGAGTGTGATTATTCAGCCCCCCCAAAAGGTAAAAACCTTTGGGACTCTTTTGATTGTGAAACATATGTTGTTTATGGATCGCCAGTCGCTGCCCCTAGGAAAGCTGAGTGTGATTATTCAGCCCCCCCAAAAGGTTAAAACCTTTGGGACTCTTTTAAGAGTGAAACATATGTGGTTGTAGGTCGCCTGTTACGCTGCCCCTAGGAAAGCTGAGGGTGATGATTCAGCTCCCCCTGAAAGGATAAATCCTTTGGGACTCTTTTAAGGAGGGAACCAAGAGGTTGTGTGAAGTACAGCTGATCAAGGTTGAGACATTAGTGTATTCAGGTTGTTGTTAGCCTGAATACTGTCTAGAGGGTGCAGGGTCATCGGGGTGCTTTATAAACACAAATGAATCATTCCCTGGTGCAAAGACAGGGTATACAGAAGTCTTAAAGGATTCTAAGTGTATAGACAGACTTCTATGGGTCGAGGATTACCCTAACTTCACCACTCTCTCCTACAGACAAATGAGAGTGGCTGCTTGTGAACCTCTAAAAATGTACACTGGTTACCTGTGAGATATCAGCTTGATCAGGCTGGTTTCCTGTCGTCTCAGCTGACTTTGAGACACTAGACGCCTATTGTTTGTCAGCCAAAGAATCCGAATCCACAAGAGTATCTGGACTAGAGGAGGTGTCAGTCTTCTTTCCCTTGGCCTTAGTAACAGCTTTGGAGTGGGAAGAAGAGGGGATTTTCTTCTTCTTAAGCTGTTGGCCAGATGAAGCCTTGGACTTAGTAGTGTGCTGCCCAGAGGTCAAAGACATAGACTTGCCAGCAATACTAGAAGTATTCACCTTCTCAGAGGAAGGGAGCAAGGGCTTCTCAGTGTTTGGTACTTGGTTGGCCACATTCAGCATATGGGTGGTGACAGGGACATCTTCAGCTCCTATTTCCTTGTAGGTGGCGCCTGTGATGCGATAGGGCTTAAGAGCAGTCAAGGCCTTGTTATGGTAGTTATCTCCCAGCAGGCTTTCAAAGATCAGAGATAGGAAGCGCACATAACATATATTCTTTTCTCTGACCTGATTCCTTCCCTTCAGCTGTTCTACCAGGTTTGAGAAGAGAATGCTTCCAACGTCAACATCAGCTCCCCAAATTAATCCATAAGCAATAGCCTGATGGTTGAAAGACATCTGATCCTGTGATCCCTGCATTCCTCCCAGGGACTTAACAATGTAGGTGAAGAGGACACACCACATAGGAGTGAAATATTTAATCTTCAGAGGGGATTAGGCGAGGACCTCAGCTGGTGTAAGGGCAGGGTTAACGTCATGGAAAGGGTTGAGTGTGGCCAGGGCTTCCTTGACAGCCTTTTTGTCAACTACCTTCAGGCATTCATCTCCATGCTTCAATCCGGCCACACTTGAAAAGTCTTTAAGGGAGAAGGCAAAAGGGTGTTCATTGCATGAAAGGCTAAATGTTATGGTGTCTTCTACCACTTCAGCAGAATACCAGAATTCCCTAAGGTATTCTTGGTAAAAGGTGGATGGGGATTTGGTGAAGGCTTCATTTAGGTCACAATTCTGCATGAAATTTACCAGATCTGAATAGGTGTTGTTTGGTGCCTTAATCCATCCAATGGCGTTGTTAGAGGCGAGGATGCTCTCGTTGATCTCGAAGTTAACATTTGAAGCTTTGGGAACTGAAAACGCCATGGATTTGAGGTTGAAGGTGAAAGAAAATGGCGGATGTTTAAGAGAGATAAGAACTTAGAGAGAGAAGTAGATTTTAGAATGGTGGTGGGTGAGAAGAGAAAGGAGACAATATATATTCAAACTAAGTGAACAGTTATTCAACCGCATTAAATGCAAGATGCGAAAATGACTGCTCAAGTGGGTCCCCTTGACCTTTCAAAAAGTTTGTCTCCTCGTTATCCGAAAAATAAATGATTAAATATTTGAGAATGTTTTTTGCATTTACTTGGAAAGTAACTACCTAGTTTCATGTGAAAAACATTTAATATAGAATCAAACATTTAATGAACACATTTAATATCAAGCCACAGGCTTTGAGATATTGAGCATCCCTAGCTCAGCAACTAGCCTGTTGAACGAAGGTTCAGCCAAAGGCTTTGTAAAGATGTCAGCTAGTTGCAGCTCTGTGGGAACAAAATGCAGCTCAATATCTCCCTTCATTATATGATCCCTGATAAAATGATACCTGATATCAATGTGTTTGGTACGAGAGTGAAGAACAGGGTTGTTGGATATGGCAATGGCGCTGGTGTTGTCACAAAAGATTGGCACTTTGTCATACAAGATTTCATAGTCAGCCAATTGACTTTTCATCCAGAGCACCTGAGCACAACAGCTGGCTGCAGCGACATATTCTGCTTCAGCTGAAGACATAGCCATAGAGTTTTGCTTCTTAGCACTCCATCCAACCAATTTTCCTCCTAGGATTTGACAGCTGCCTGAAGTGCTTTTCCTGTCAATATAGCATCCAGCATAATCTGGATCTGAATAGGCCTTGAGATCAAAGCCTGATTCCTTTGGATACCATAGACCTAGGGATGGTGTTCCTTTGAGATACCTGAAAATTCTCTTAATAGCCACTAGATGGGATTCTTTTGGGTTAGCTTGGTACCTTTCACAGAGACATGTGGAGAATTGGATATCTGGACGACTAGCTGTTAGATACATGAGTGACCCAATCATGCCTCTATATAAAGTCTCATTGACAGAGACCCCTGACTCATCAGGGCCCAAGTTGTTTGGTGGAAGCATGGGGCATTTCACTGATGCACAATCAGCTAAGTCATATTTTTTAAGTAAATCCTTAACATACTTTTCTTGACAAATTGAAATTCCCTTAGGACATTGTTTAATTTGAAAGCCCAAAAAGTAAGTTAATTCACCTATCATACTCATCTCATATTTTTTGGTCATTAATTTAGCAAAACGTTTACTAAGATTGACATTTGTTGACCCAAAGATGATATCATCCACATAAATCTGCACAATGATGAAATCACTCTTGTCCTTGAAGGTAAAGAGTGTTTTATCAATAGAACCCCTGACAAATTTATTTTCAGTTAAGAAATTTGAAAGAGTTTCATACCATGCTCTTGGAGCTTGTTTCAGACCATACATTGCCTTGTAAAGTCTGTACACATGGTTGGGAAACTCGCTGTTCTCAAATACTTCATGTTGTGCAACATACACTTCCTTAGCCAAATCACCATTGAGGAAAGCACTCTTAACATCCATCTGATACACAGTGATGTTCATATAGGCAGCATAAGCAAGGAAGATTCTGATGGCTTCCAGTCTAGCAACAGGTGCAAAAGTTTCATCATAATCAATTCCTTTAGTCTGAGAGAACCCCTGTGCTACCAGTCTGGCCTTGTTCCTGATGATGTTCCCAATATCATCCATCTTATTTCTATAGATCCATCTAGTACCTGTGATATTCTTTCCAGGTGGAGCTGGCACTAGTGTCCATACTTTGTTCCTTTTGAACTGATTGATTTCTTCTTGCATAGTAGCTACCCATCCTTCTTCTACCAGAGCCTCAGCAACTCTTTTAGGTTCAATTTGTAAGAGAAATTCAGCAAAGAGACATTCATTGGCTGAGGCTGACTCTGAGTCTTGGATCGCTGTCTGGTTATGACCCCTGCATTTGGTTCCCCAATAATATTGACAAGAAGAATGTGTTGATCTCTTGACCACTTATTTTGAGGAGCTAGGGATTCAAGGACAGGGGTACTAGAGGGCACAACTGGTACAATTTGAGTCTCATCCTGCTGACTAGGAGGGCTTTCTTCAAAGACTACTTCAGTGTCAGAGTCTTCTTCAGCCATATCAAGGGAAGCTATTTCATTATCAGCAGGAGAATCTTCAGGGATTTGAAGAATTGGTGAGTCATCAATATCATGAGAAGGACCATCAGAAATTTGAGGTTCTTCTTCATCATGTTCCTGAGAGGTAGGAACTTCTATGTTGTGAGTAGACAGAGGGTCAAAGGCAGGGACATAAGGAGTGAGAGTGTTGGAGTGATGATGACTGGTAGGTCTAGGTTCTGTGAACTCATCACTTGGGAAAGAAATGTTTTCATTAAAATCTATTTCATCACCCTTTGTTCCTGTTCTCTGTATGACTTCATCATCTTCATTAAATCTAACATGGAATGTTTCTTCTACTTCTTGTCTTCTGATGTTGAATACTCTGAAGGCTTTAGTTGTTGGAGAGTATCCCAAAAAGAAACCATCATCAGCTTTTTCATCAAACTTTCCAAGTTTATCCCTGTAGTTACAAATAAACACAGGGCACCCAAACACATGAAAATAGCTGACGTCTGGAGATCTTTTTCTGAAAACTTCATAGGAGGTTTTACCATGTCTTTTGACAATGATTGATCTGTTTTGAGTGTAGCAGGCAGTGTGAACAGCTTCTCCCCAAAATTGCTTTGGTAAGGCTGCACCATTTAACATAGTTCTTGCTGCTTCAATCAAAGTCCTGTTTCTTCTTTCAGCCACACCATTTTGTTCAGGAGTGCCAGCTGAAGAGAAGTTCTGAGAAATCCCTTTTTCATCACAAAAAGATTCAAGTTGATGATTCTTGAATTCTGTACCATTATCACTTCTTAGAGCTTTGACTCTAACATCATTCATATTTTCAACCTGTCTGATGAAGGACATGATGGTTTCAGCTGCATCACTTTTCCTTCTGAGTAAGAACACCCATGTGTATCTTGAAAATTCATCAACAATGACCAAGGTGTATTTGTTGTGATTAATGGTTTGAGGTTTGACAGGCCCAAACAAATCCATGTGGAGGAGATGTAAGCACTTGTCAATAGAGAATGATTGCCTAGTCTTGAATGAAGACCTGTGATGCTTTCCTTTGACACAGGCAGAACAAGTTTTGTCTTTGGAAAACATTACTGAAGGTAGACCAGCAACCAAGTTTTGAGTGGCTATCTTATTGATGTTCTTGAAGTTGAGATGAGACAGTCTTTTGTGCCACAGCCAATTGACACTTTCAGAGGCTTTAGCAAGAAAACAATTTGAGCTGTCTTTAGAGCACACAGCCATGTTGATGACATAAACATCTCTCCTTCTAGGTGCAATCAGCACAACATCATTATTTTTGTTGAATATGGTTCCTTGAGTCTTGGTAAATAAAACCTTATAGTCAGCATCACACAATTGGCTGATGCTAATAAGATTGTGTTTAAGACCATTCACATATGCAACCCTGGTAAATGTGATTCCATTGCATTTCACTAAGCCATATCCTTCTGTGTCACCTGAAGAGTTATCTCCAAACACCACTTTAGGACTTGGCTCCTTTGAGTATCTGTGCAGGTATTGTTGAATCCCTGTCATGTGTCTAGAACAGCCACTATCTAGATACCATACCGATTCCTTGAGATATTTCTGCACAGATACATAGAAACAGATTAGTTCCTATGGTGAACCCACTTTCCAGTGGGTTCCCTGAATTGCTTATTAGCAACTCTTGTGTTCCTGAAAAACTTTTGGCGTTGGGATGGACAGTTCATTGTTTCATGGTTATAACTCCCACAGATATCACACCCAGGGAAGTCACCACACTCGTCTGAGTGATGGTCTATGAACCCACAGAATTTACAGGGAGGATAAGATTTGTAATTTCCCTGTTGCCTTTTATAACTCTGTGGTCTGTCCCTAGAGGGTGTCTGAGCTCTTTTAGCTTCCATGTGTCTGTCATGATCTAAGGTCGAATGGTGAGAATTTTTGCATACATTGCAATAAGGTTTTATTAACCTTTCCCCTTTGGGTTCACCTAGGACTGACATAGGTTCATGAGAAGTAGAGCATTCAGCGGAAGGCTTAATGTGTTGTTTCAAGAGTTCTACTTCTTTCATAAGAGACAACAGGCGATCTTCAGTGGTGGGTTCAACCTTATTCACAGCTTTAGTAATAACAGGCTTAAAAGCTACTTGTTTACCAGTTTGTTTAGCAGGAACATGAAAAACTTTAGCTGGAGGATTGCTGGGTTCAACTCCAGAGAGTTTGGGCAAAGGTGGTAGCTCAGCCACATCTTCAGAGACAGGGTCATTTGTCAAAGTGGTATCTGACATATGAATAGTCTCTGTAGATTTAAAGACAATGTCTTTGGGTTTGGTGAGAATTCTCAGCTTATTTTTCTTAGCAGATATATCCCTTTTTAAGTCAGCAGGCACTTCATCCCTAAGCAATTCATCAATAGTAAACCTAGCACACAACCATTTGTTCAATTCAGAGACTTGATCATTTAAAGCAATGTTTTTCAAGGTTAATCTAGCTACTTCATTTTGCAGGGATATTTTCTCTAAATTAACCCGCCTAAGGGTTTCACATTCAGCCTTAGCATTTAGCATTTCAGATTTAACAGAGTGAAACTTATCATGTAGGTTCTTTCTTTGTTCCTCAAGAAAGTGTAAATCAACAATGGTGTAATCAAGGACATGCTTACGTTCATCACTATCAGACATGGATAAAAGCCTGTGTACCTTTTTCATCGTGATGTCAACCCATTGTCCTGATCTTGCATCACCTTTTCCAACAGCTGGTTCATCCTCAGCTATCGCCATAAAAGCCCTGACTCTGGTGGTGTCTTCTTCATCTGAAGTCAGTGGCTCATCATTCCAATCATAAGTTTCAGCAACCAACCCTTTCTCTGTCTTTTTCTCACCACCCTTCTTTTTGGACAGAGCTTCAATCTTCAAGTTCATTTGTTGTAACTCAGCTTTAAGTGCCTTGTACTTATTTTTGTAATCTTTCTTCTCAGTGTCTAAAGAATTGGATTGAGATGAGTTGTTATGTTGTTTGAACTTGTAGGGTTTGGATGAAGATGATGGATAAGAGGGTGAGGATGTCTTGGTGGAAGGACAGTCTTTTTGATAATGTCCAAGCTTTCCACAGGCAAAACAAGTTTCTTTTGACCTGTCAGTTGGTTTACTAGTTGATCCTACTCTTCCTGATCTTTTGTAGTATCTTCTTTGGTTGGCTAGCAAGGCTCTTTCATGGAATTCTGCATTGAGGTCTGACAAGAACTCTTGGCTGCTACGGGTATCTTCTTCAACATCAGAATCGCTGTCATGAGGATGTGTTGCAGAGATCAATGCTTTGGAAGATGCTCCTTGGACTACAAATCTTTCAGTCTCTGATTTGTAGATAGTATCGATCAGACCTTCTTCATAATTGTACTTACCATAGAGCTGAGCAAGGGTATCATTTTTGATTGAGTTGTTAGCTCTCTGAGTCTGATTCATGCTCAGCCACTTTCTTGGAAGGCTGTTGATAAACGTAGCATTGATCTCAGCTTGACCAATAGTGACGTCATTCATAGCTAGGTCATTTAGAAGAATCTTCAGCCTAGTATAGGTTTGCTGAACCTTTTCACCTTCAAGTGACTTAAAGGCATTAAACTGAAGTCTGAGTGCCTGAATCTTTGTCTCTCTTGTTTCAGAGGGTCCTTCATGGCCAAGAATGAGGTCTGTCCACATTTGTTTAGCTGTGGGACACTGAATGACAGACTTCATGATATGCTTGGGAAGGCAGGAGATTATATGCTTTTGAGACGTTTATCTTGGTTTGCCAATTTCCTATCAGCTGGAGTCCATTGTTTGAGAGGTTTGGGAAGAGGGTTTTCTTCAGTGGATGTAAGCACCATGGGAATATATGGACCATTTTCTAAAATTTCTAAAAGAGAAGGTTCAAGTCCACCAAGATAAACAAGAAATTGACTCTTCCAACTGGCAAAATCTTCTTCATCAAAGACTGGTACACTTGTGACGTGTGATCCACCTCTTGAGTCAAGAAGTTGGGGTAGATCATCGTCATTGGCTAGAGGGTTAAGTCTTGGTGAAGATGGGTTTGTGGAAGGTGATTGTGGTGGGTTAGAAGTTTCCGGCATGGTGGATCTTGATTATAAAACTGAGAACGATGTTTCTTGAAGGTTTTAATATCAAACACCGCTCTGATACCAATTAGAAGTCCCTAATCAATGCAAGAAACCCTAATCTTAACTTAATCAACACAAGGTATTACTTTTCAAATGTAATCTTATTATTGTATAATAAAGAATTACAAGTGTTATGGATAACATAGTTTGATGACAATGTGTTGTGCACACTTTGAACAACAATAAACCCTAACTTATGAATACAGTCGTAGCTGTTTGATTCACTAAGTTATATGCAATAATGTTCTTAAATCTCAAAGTGTTCAACATTAATGCATGGATACACATCCTATTTATAGTGTTACGAGTTTGACTTAAACAGTACTTGATGGCGACTACACAAGCTTTTACAAGTTCCCACATCAGTCACATGATGTCCTTCTATTCTTGGTAGTCTTCCATTATGCTTTAAGGAACAGTTGTCAAAAACAGTTTCCTTATTCTTCATAGTCTCGAACACACAAATGGCATGTCCAAAGTGTGCTGAGAGTTATCAGGGTATTGCCACCCCTGCTAACTCTCAACCCCTCAGAGTCCCTGATACATCTTGGCTGTTATCCATCACAGCCAATGTGTATGTCTTCAGGTAATCTTCGACTTCCCTGACAATGTCTCTGACATGGACTCCTCTGAGGTTGCTCACAGAGACTTGGATCTCTGTGAGTCTTGCGAAACTTGCCTGCCTCCTAGGCACAGGCAAGGGACTATCTAACAGCGTAATTATGTTTAAATCAATGATCAGGGAATCTAACAAGTTTAGATTCCCAACAATTATTAGTAATGACGATATCAACGGATGCCCGAAAGTTTATGTTTTATTTTAGACATGTCGATGTTTAATATTTTGACGTTTTTATTTTTAATGTCGTATTACGTCGTGCCGAGACTATATAATATCATATTTTGTGTGTGTTTTAAGTTTTGAGAAGTATTTTTATGAAACCCGAGACCCGTATATATTTTCAAAAGTGACTAATAGTCATTTCCCGCTTTTTAACCAAGTAATTGCATTTTGGTCCACAAGAATCACAATTAGCAAAAACTACCCTAAACTTTTCCCATTCAAAAGGAAAATTTAACACACACAAGCACATAAACACAACTCCACTAACCAAAAATTCTCTCCCCTCCTCTCTCCCCTCTTGTGTCCGTCAGCTCCACCACACACAAACACCCCATGATTGTTGATTTTGAGTTTGAATCTATTAAAACTAATCAAAGACTCATTCTTATCTTTTGATTCTCCATCTTTTGGTATGAAATTTAGCTACATGCATGAACTTTTTATAAAAACCCATTTTTGATGGAAAATCATGTGTTTTGATCTTGTTTGATTGTTGTATGTAGGTGTTATTGTTGTTATATAGAATTTTGAAGTTGTTGCATGTTGAAATTTTTAGTTGGTATTTATTTGATTTGATCATCTAGGATGATATAGTGTGTTTGGATTGACAGTAGTAATATTTTGATGATTATAGTGGTAAAAATGATGTTAAAATGTGGTAAAAATTTGATTTTGAGTAATTTTTAAAGGGGTAACTTTGACCAGAATATAAAACTGAATTTTTGAAAAATATAAGTTTGAGTATGATATTAACAAACTAGATATTGTTGTAGAGTATTTCATAAGCTTCGATTCGGTATAAAGTAGAGCTTCTAGCTCCAAACGAGCGAAAAGTTATGATAGTTTGATTATTCGTGTACCGCGAGACGAGTATCGACACAATATATAATTGTTGTCGATATTTGGATCGAATCTCGGGGACTATAAAAAGGATTTTAAAATAGGTCAAGGACTGATGTTAAGTGAAAAACATGAGGATGTTGAGTTTATTTTCAAATATGAGTGTCGGTTTTGCAAACGGAGTCAAATAAATAAGTTAAAAAGACTATATGAGTTGTTGACGTAAAACTGTCCGATTTTTGTAGTTCGAAGATTTGTCGGGCAGGGAACTTTAAAAGTAAAATATTTTAACCAACTTTTGGGAGGTCTTTCTATATATAGTAAGTGAAGTTTCTGATTAGTATCGTAAGCTATTGACGTGTTTTAGTAAGGAAAACAGTTTGGACGATTAACATATATATATCGACAGTTTTTGAAAGAATAAAAATATAAAAGTGTACGTAAGAAGGAATTATTATATTGAGTAAGGTGTGAGTTTGATTTTGACTTTGAGATATTTATTTCATTTTATTAATTATGAAACATTATTTGGACGTATTCTTAAGGGCACACGTTTTATTTTGATAAATTGTGAATTTCGTGTTCGCCGGGCATCATCGATCGTTGAAAGTCGTCATACTACAGTTAATACTTCAGGTGAGTCTATAGCCTCGCTTTCTACTTGTTTTAATGATTTTTAAGCCCGCGAGGGGGATACATGCTATTTGAAGTAAAATGAACACATGTCATGAGTAATTGTTGGACCCAAATGTTGCCTTTGTTGCCTTGGTTGATTTGAATTGTATAAGTACCTAAATTGCAAAAGTCCCTAAATTCATGAGCCGTTAACTATCTTCTGACTTGATGTTGTGAGTTGGGAATAGCCGCTTATTCTAATGATAGTACTATTGGGCTGACGACCCTATCTGAGACCAGGGTTTTACGCTGAGTAACCTCTGGGAAGGATAATTTTATGAGAATGAGAATTGGCATTCTTGCAACCGATACCCTAGTAGGGGCACTGGAATTCTTATAGTCATGCTGGCATTTGGCGTGGGTGACTAAGTTAAGGGGTCGGTGTCATGAGCTTAATACAATTCATTAGTTATTGCTATAAGATGAAATGCTTGATTAATAGATTGTATGGCCACATTGCTATTAAACATTTGTGATTGATTTTTACGATGTGTTCAAATATGTTTTGTTAAACCTATAGACTTGCTCAACCTTCTTGTTGATGATTTTAAGCATGTATTTCAGGTACTTGAAGTTGATGAATTGCGGAGCTTGCTGGAGAAGGATTGCGGGATTGCTTTTGTAGTAATTTGGTCTAAAACAGATTTCTTTCCCATTTGTCATAAATTTTATAGTATATGGTCCAGTATTTTGGTAAAAGATTTGTCGTTTTGTTAAGATCCTTGGGGAACCTGAACGCTACTCTGATATATTTTTAAACTGATTTTACTTGGGATTGAAGGTTTTAGACATTGATTTAAATTATTTCCTTATTTATTCCTAAATGTATTGTTTTAAGGTCGTATAAAGAGTTTGTGAAATGAAGTTTGTGAATAACACCCAATTGTGTATTTCTACTGCGCAATATAAATTTGGGGGTGTTATATATTGGTAACCAGAGCTTTTTAGTTATAGCTAATTAGGTCGATTTTTGAAAATGTCCTAAACTATAACTTTGGTGTCAAAAGTATTTTACAAAAGAAACGCAACTTCTGTGCAAGGCTCCGGTAAGATTATTTATTTTTGTTATGCTTTGTTATTATAGATGTATCCCTCAAAACTGTTCTGAATTCCTGAGTATTTATTAAGTAGGTACTACGATAAGGTATTGGTATTAATGAAAGGACGTGGAGTGCTTTCATCATAATTTCATTATTATGAGTATTGTATAATTATCATTTGCATTGCTTTGCATTGCATCGCATACATATATATTTGGCATACGTAAATTATTTACATTTGCATGATTATGCATTGCATATATATTTTTGAATAATGACCTTATGTATCTTTAAATTTTCTGTAATTTCAGAAAATGTCCGACATACCACTTAACAAAAATTGGCGGGGATTTGCTGTAGGTCAATGGGGTATGCAGCATCCGTGAGAAGGTAATCATAAGAATTCTGGAGGATGGTTAGATTATGAGGATGATACGGATGATAAGAAAAATTTTGTAGAATCTGAAAGTGATAATTATAGGACTGAGAGTGAAGTTGGAAGAACTGAGGTTAGAGCTGAAGGGAGAAGTTATGGAACTGATTTTTAAGTAATATCAGGAAGAGATAGATAGGCTTCGCAGGTTAAGTGAATATGTACCTCATCTTGGGCCGTATCTTGGACCGCATTGGAAGTTCCAGGACAGTGAGGTGTATGCTGATTCTCATTATATGATAGATTCGCCGTGTCAAGGAGCGCATATGAGGTATGGATTTGAGGAGACGCCGTGTTTTGATCCAAAATAGAGATGCTGCAAGTTAGGACCAGATGAAGACGAAGCAGGGACGAGCCAAGTTGGAGAAAATGATGTGCCACATCCTATGGAGTGATGGAGTGATGGATCTTTGTTTTACTTCAGCTTATGTATTGTTGTGTTGTATTTTGGGATTATTTAGATGTTGTGAGGTAGTATTTTGATGGATTATTATTGTTGTTTAGGATGATAAGGGTAAGTGACTGTAGTGACAAGATTTTGTTGCGATTTTCTTGGATTTATGGATGAAATCTACTATTACCCATTAGTATTTTGATGTGTTTTTGTTATCTTCTCTTTTTTGAGATGATTGTGGAATTTAGATAGTATTGTGTTGTTGGCACGTGTAGTATTCATGATATATCTTGACGAAAAGATCCTTTCTTTCTATCTCGATGTGTATACTTATCATGTTTCTTTCGTCTGTGATAACAGTAGAAAGAGTTGAGTGAGATATGTTTCTGTCATTAGTGGGATTCTACGTGACTGAGTTTCTTGAAATATGTCTCTAAAGGTTTTTTACTTTAGGATATATTATATGATCGTGGGAATAGTTGTTAGATTGTTTGAAGCTGATTGTGCTGCGAGGAGACGAGGTGCTGAGATTTAAGATACTGCTGTTCCAGTTGAAGATGTTGTTGTTCCAGTTAAAGATGCTTCTGCTATTCTACAAGATTTAAAAGGATGTCTGTGTGTTAGATTCCTAGTAATGAGAAGATATGTGGTGAAGAGTGTTGTAAGGATACTGATGGTAATTGGAAGGGTGCAACTATATGTATAAGTTCGAGTAACTGATCGGTGTTTTGTGTAACAACCGAAAAACCATGGTCATTATTTAATTATATTTTTACGTATATTTTTGAAATTTTTGACGAGGTTGATTTTCATGACGATTGGTGATTTGATTTGGATGATGTTGAAATTTTATTTTTACGTTTTGACGAGTTGCGAGGATTATTAGTGATGACGATATCGACGGATGCCCGAGAAATTTTATATTTTATTTTAAACATGTCGATGTTTAATATTTTGAAGTTTTTATTTTAATGTCGTATTAAGTCGTGTCGGGACAATATCATATCATATTTTGTGTGCGTTTTAAGTTTTGAGGAGCATTTTTATGAAACCCGAGACCCGTAAAATTTTTCAAAAGTGACTAATAGTCATTTCCCGCTTTTTAACGAAGTATTTGCACATTGGTCCAAAAGAATCACAATTGGCAAAAACTACCCTAAACTTTTTCCATATATAATGGAAAATTACACACAACTAACACATACACAACCACTCACCAAAAAAATTCTCTCTCTCTTCCCTCCTCCCTCTCTTTTCCGTCAACCAACAAGAACAAACACCCCTTGATTTTTCAATTTCTAGTTTGATTCAACAAAAACTAATCAAAGACCCATTCATAGTTTTTGAAAACCCATTTTTGGATGAAAATCTTGTTGTTTGATCTTAAATTGTCGTTGTATGTAGGTGTTTATGTGTTTATACATTAGTTTTGATGATTGCATGTTTATATTTTTGAGTTGGGTTTTTATTAATTAATCATCTAGGATGATTTAGTGTGTTATGATATAAACTAGTAGTGAGAATGATTATAGTGGTTGATAAGACTGCTTTTATACATAGTCTCATCTTCCAAATAGGGCTTAAAATGCATTAAATATCATCAAAATACCTATATATATGCTTGTGTTTGTTGCTTGTGTATTTTAGGTACGGATATTGAGAAAATGACAAAAGATCACAAGAATCACACAAAAACGAACACGGGAAACGAAGCCGCACAATGAACCAAGCCCTAATGAAGACTTTCCCAAGATCAACCCTTGAAGATTTGAAGAATTATGAAGAAGGGTCCTCCAATTATGAAGAATTGACACTTTATACCCTTGTATCTTCATAATTACAAGTTTGGTCCCTAAAGTTTGTCAAAATTACAAAAAGGGCCCTCCACTTTGAAGATTTGGCAAGTTTAGCCCCTCAACAAAGCTAAATTGTCAAACAATATCATCCACAAAGTCAAATACATCATGAAGTCCTTCAAAGTACAAGAAATGACAAGTTTGGTCCTTTTAAAATTCCAAAATTACACAAAGGACCCTCAACTTTCAACATTTGGCAAAAATGGTCCCTCAATCATCAAGACTTGGCAATTTCAGTCCTCCAAAATGTTAATTATACAATTCTAGACCATTATCATTGAAGAAAATACCAAACCAGCCCTTGAAGTATTCAAAAATGGCAAGAATTACCTCTGATTTCACTTTGCAAAAGTTTTGGGCCAAAAATGCGAAGTGTGCAAAAGTTGTTAAGGCATAAATGGGCGTTGATAGAGTTTTCAACTGAAAAGACAAGAAGAAAGGAATCAAGGGGCTAAAAGGGGCAGACATCAAACTTACGTAGACCAGTGAGGGGGTGACACGTGCCCCACTCACTCCACCCAGCCAATCACAACTCACCATCCCTCCATGTCACTCCCCACTCACCTGGTTTAAGATTAATTTAATCTTGGCGCCATTAACACATATTTAAACATAATCCAAACCAAAAATGTATTAAACCTAGCACTATTTACCTCAAGAACAAAATTAGGGGTTTCTTAATTTCTTGTAATTAAGCCCTAATAACCTCCAGAATATTGATTAACGACCCTCTAATCATAACCCAACCCCTAAACTCCCATCACTCTCATGCATGTGATAATGCCAACCCTCCCCTGCCCCACTTTTCACGTCCAAACAAAAACCAACCAGCAATCCAACGTGGGAGAATTGTGCTTGTAACTTAAGCTTGTTTTACACCCTTGGATCAACTTTGCACTTGCCAGCATCAACAAACAGCCAAAAACAAGTCACATGATTCAAGAAGATGCCAAAACCTCAAGGGCATTTTTGGGACTTTAGTAACTAGGGTTTACACGTTTCATAGCTTAGTAGAACTTGTAAGGCTCTATATAAAGCCATTTAGGCCTTCACATTTCAGTTTGCTTTTGATTTTTCCTTGTTCAAGTTTCTGTAAATCCTATTTCTAAGTTTAATGAAATTGAGTTTGAAATCTTGAAGAAAATTCATTGGCCAATCTTATTTACTGCTTTCATTTGTTATATGCTTGTTAGTTCTTGAAGTTTAAAACCTGTTTTCAAAAGAGGAGTGTGCAAAAGTTTGCATATTTCCTCATTTTCTTGATATTTTGCTAAGTCTTGTTCCAATCTTGGAATTCTTGGGCTATAGGGCTGATCATAACATCCTAACTGAGTTGGTTAAGGTGTGGTGAGGCTTATAACTTGGGGAAAATCAAGTGTGTGGTAACAAGTTTGCATCAATCAAGTTTTTCAAAGTTTCTAATTTTTATGATATTGTGCTTAACCCTTGTTCAATCTTAGCAGGCTTATTGTGGAAGCTTGTGCTTGTTCTTGCTAGCACATAAGCTCAAAATTCGGGGGTGTGGATGTACATCCATGAGGCTTGCATACTTAATCTCAAAATCAGCTTAAATTGTGATTTTTGGTGATATTTGTATGAAACTTTTGTTCTTGTGAATTTTGTGGCTTGTTCTTGCTTGAATCTGTTTATCATACTTGTTTGAGTGTTAATTGATGCTTGGTTGGCCTGAAATCTCACTTTGCCTTTGAAAATTTTGATTTGGAAAAGTTAAAGGGGTGTTTGGGTCTACTGGTTTGTGCTTGCATCTTGTTATTGTGTTGTTAGTTTGTGTTGTTTATGCTTTGTATTTGCTATACCTTTGTTTGAGAGTGTTTTGCTGCAAGTTTCTGAGTTTTAAACCTTGAATCAAACAAATTGCTATATCTTGTTGAGTTGACTGATTTTTGACCTAAAATTTTTGGAAAACCTAGAGTTTATGCATGTTTAGGGATAAAAGCTGTTAAAACATCATCAATATAACCTATTTGAAAGATTTGGAGTGTTGAAATTGGCTTGAGTGTCAAATACATCAGCAAAAGTAGAAACTGCATGTGTTAGTGTTCATCAGTAACTTTCATTGCTTGAATCTTGCTTAATTCTTTGAACCAGTGCATGAAACCTGTTTAGACTTGCTTATTGGAGTTTATTATAGCTTGTTTGTGCATTTGGTTGAATTTGGCTGGCTGATTTGTGCTAAAACTACTCATAAGTGCTTAACTGCTTATTGTTCATGTCTGTATCATGTCTGATGAATGATTGATTAAACTGTATCAATTGGGTGTTAGTGATTGTGTTATTTTGATTGTGATTAACTTCTTTTGATCCAAAGATCATTTGGGTGCCTTTGTGAAATCTGAATCCAAGAAAAAGTCACTAAAGACAAAAAGTCAAAATAGTCAAGCAGTGGAAAAAGTTTCCACTGCTCAACATCCAAAACTAGCCCCTGCTAGTGCAATTTTGTCATCAGCTTATCAATAAGCTATTCTAGCTTATTCTGACTTGCAACAACTTATTTTTTGTAATAGATCTTCATTATTTGACCCATTTAAGTAAACTGGAGCTTATTGGACTTTGACTTTGACTTTTTACTAGAAAACCAACTCATTTGACTTTTAACATAAGTGCTTATTTGATTTTCCAGCTTATTGAGTGTGCTTATTGAGTAGGTTTTTGATTATTAAGCTTAGTTTTGTCATAAGAAACATTTTTCAACTTGAATAAGCTTCTGAGGTGGTCTAGATCATAAAAACGACTATTTTGTCGTTTTGTGAATAAGTTTGTGAACTGTTTCTGGCTTATTAAGTGGGCTTATTTGAAATTTCTTTTTGCAAAAGTCTTTATTAGGTCAAAAGAAGCTTGTGTGTTAAATTTTAGCTTATGGCATCAGCTTATAGCTTAATGGGCTTAAAAGCCCATTAAGAATAAGCTGCTTATTATAAGTTAGCTTATTTCACATTTTCAGCTTTTGGGCCTTTAGAAAAAGTTGTTTAAAATCAAATTTTGAGTCAACCTGTGCTTTTTGGGCTTATTTTGAACACTTTTTCTTATTGGGCCTTAATTAAGCCCAATAAGGGTCTGTTTTGGGTTTGGTCCATTTTCTAGGCCCAATAGGGGTATTTAGGTAATTTCACTTTCATTTCTGAGTTATTTAGGTTAAATTAAGATAGTTTGCAAGTTTTTAGAATTTTTTTATAATTTTTGGATTTTTAATATTATTTTATTATTAAAAATTAAAAGTCTGATTTTCTAGGTTTTTATATTTTTCCTAGGTTCTAAACACTTAATTAGGATTTTTGCAACTTTCCAAATATTTTTTAGGTCTTTTAATTAATTTTTATAATTAATTTAAGATTTAATTGATTTTAGGAGTTTTTAATTGGTTTTAAAAATTTTAAAAAACAGTTTTTAGCTTAATTAGAGTATTTTTGAGGTTTACAAACTTTAAAATCTTGTTTAGGGCTTTTTAATAATTAATTTTGATTTTAGGGCTTTAATTAGCATTAAAAAGTCATTATCTAATTAATTAAAAGGTTTTTGCAAGTTTTGATTTTTTGTAAACTCTTAGAATATTATTAGGGATTTTTGGTAATTTTTAGAAATTTTTAGGTTAAAATTTTAATTTTGGTGGTTTTCACGACTTTACGTGTACGCCTTTTTAGACTTAGTTTAATCCGTCTTCATAACCGTCATTCTTTTCTAATCCCTTTTCTATTTTTCTTTCTCAAATATAATCACAAATTAATCCATATCATTACACACATAACACACTAGCCTCTTTGAGAACGAACTTATTTGGTCATTAGTGCTTGGTTTTCCTCAACCGACACTTAATACTTGCCACTTTTGTTGCTCTTTTCCTAAAGGGTAGCAAAAACACTACATCATTTTGGCGCCGCTGCCGGGGAGGCGTGTTGTGTTTTGATTTGGCATTGTTGTTTTTATACTAACCATAATTAGTATTCGTATTAGTAGTACTCTACTAATACGTATTATCGGTTTTCGGTTTTTGTGTGAATACTATTAATATATTGTATATGTAGAACAATAAATTCACAAGTACTCCAAATACGTGAGAAATCACAACCTTGACTTGGGAGGTCATTACCCAATCATTGTATTCGAATCTCAAACCAAAGAAAAAGGCAAAAATAGATAAATACTTTCGTGAAGCTTAATCTTGAAAATACAAACTATAAGGTGGGTATAAGGCGGATATTATAAAATATATCCTAAGGAAAAAGGCTCTTAAGTGCTTCGCGCCGCCTCGTTTCCCCGCTTGCTTGTGAGTATTTGATTGTGAGAGCTAATCGAGGGTTTTGCCGCCCAAAGTATTACTAAGTATCATATATATTTTCTTGGTTTCTATTGATTAAACCCTCTTGAACGTTTTGGTGTTCCACCAACGTTCTAAAGTCATCGAAGGCGTTCACTTCACGTGATCGTTTTCATTCCTTGAGGCTTCTTTAATCAAGAGGTTTGATTAAGGAGGAGATTTGTAGATTTTTGTCTACTTAATACATTTCACCAAATTCCAAAAAGGTTAATACAATCCAAAACCACAAAAAAAAATTTGAAAAATACAAAACACCAAAAAGAATCTTCTTTGCTCGTCCCCTCTTTGTACGTGACGTTTATGCTAACTCGAAATCAAGCAAGACGTGCACGTAAACGAAAGAACAAAACTCCCACTCCCAACAATTCTAGTGAGGAGTCTCCTATTGACGAACCCATTGTAGGAGAAGCACCAACCATGGCGAATCGAACTATGATGGAGTTACTTCAAGCACCCACCGAGGGTTATGGAGAGGCTATTGCGATTCCCGCTATCCTTGCGGAGAATTTTGAGGTAAAAACGGGTTTGTTGTCGATGATCCAAAACAACAAATTCCGTGGTGATGAGAAGGACAATCCACACAACCATATCCGCCAATTCAATCGTCTTACCGCTACTTGCAAGTTTAAGGATGTCTCTAACGACTCGATTAAGATGATGCTTTTTCCGTATTCCTTAGTGGGGCCCGCTAAAATTGGTTAGAGAAAGAGCCACCCAATTCTATATTGACGTGGAAGGATCTCGTGTCTAAGTTTGTGAACCAATTTTTTCCGCCCTCTAAGACTACGCACTTGAAAAACGAGATTTCAAAGTTTTCACAAGAATTTAATGAAAGTTTTTCAACGGCTTGGAATAGGTTTAAGGAAATGTTACATGAATGTCCTCATCACGGTTTTTCCGATTTGCATCAAATTGACACGTTTTACAATGGACTTAATGATCATGAAAGGGATTATTTGAATGCCGCCGCGGGTGGTAATTTTTTGTGTAAAACGGTTGAGGAAGCTTTGGTGATAATTGAAAATAGATCTAAGGTGTATAGTCCTCGTAGCACGTCTAGTGTTCGTAAGGCTTCG
The DNA here is from genome assembly GCA_025667525.1 of Glebionis coronaria. NCBI lineage: Eukaryota > Viridiplantae > Streptophyta > Magnoliopsida > Asterales > Asteraceae > Glebionis > Glebionis coronaria. The sequence continues at coordinate 293,308,013 of CM046875.1, forward strand.
TCTTCGGCTTCACCTTCTTTGTCTACTACCATCGATGCTTGCCAAATTGAGGCGAACTTGGAAAACAAGATTTTTGATAAGTTGAAAGGACTTTTGATTGAGTTTAAAGTTGGTGAACCAAGTGCTCCCGCTACGGTTAAAGCGGTTGAGGTTTCTTGCATGTATTGTGGTGGAGGTCATGATTTCTCCGAGTGCATTACCAACGGTGGTAACACTTAGAGTGCCTTCGCGGCCACGGGAAATTACAACCAAAACGGTCAAGTTTCCCGCTCTAATCAAATGACTCCACCGGGTTTTGGTTCAAATCAAAATGCTAACAAAAACTATCGCAACAATCAAGTTGGTTTTAAGAACAATTACAACAAGGGAAACTATGGGAATCAAGGGGCTAATAATCAAGTTTCAAACAAAAATGATTTTCAAAATAACAACAAAAGTTTGCAAACATTGAAAGATCTTCCAAGTGAGTTTGTTGAATATGCTAGTGGGAATGATGCAAGGTTTGACAACATTCTAAAGAGAAATCATTAGCCTAAGATCCGAGTTTAAAAACGACTTGAAGAAAGAGTTGAAAAATGAGTTAGCTAATGAACTTAAAATCCACACCAACAAGATGGAAGGAAATGTCACTAGGTTGCAACAAAACCAACAAAAAATGGAACAAGGGCAACATGAGATTAAACAAGAGATGATTAAGGCCGAGAAAAGGCAAACCGAAGCCGTATTGAGGCAATCTAATTTTGAAGATAAAATCTCGTCTATGTTTGAGGCAATAATGTGTAAACCGTCGTCAAGTGGTCTTCCTAGCAACACCATATCCAACCCTAAGGGTGAGATGAAAGTGATTACCACACGTAGTGGTAAGACACTTAAGGAGCCGACTCCTCAACCAATTGCTCCTATGGAGGAAGCAATTGAGGAAGAACCCGAGGTGGTGGTCCAAAAGGAGCATGTCCTAATCCCACGAAGTACCGCTCATGCCACACCTACGGTTGACCCATTACCATCATTGGAACCCGAGATTCCAAAGGCTATGCCTACCATGCCTCAACCCACACCACCTTTGCCCTATCCATCGAGACTTAGGAAGGAGAAACGTCAAGAGCGCGACAATTACCAATTTGAGCTTTTTATGAAAATGTTTCGTGATTTGCACCTTAATGTGAGTTTCGCCGATGCTTTGGTCATGATGTCTCGATTTGCCGCTAACTTTAAGAGTATGTTGAACAACAAGGAGAAATTGCACCAATTGTCTAGTTGTTCATCGGTTTATCTTAATCGCATACCTCAAAAAGTCGGTGATCCCGGTAAATTTTTGATCCCTTGTGCAATCCAAGACATGGAAGAATGCTTCGCCTTGGCCGATCTTGGTGCTAGCATTAACTTGATGCCACTTGCAATCTTCATGTCGCTCAATCTTCCTAATCTTACTCCTTCACTAATGTCTATCGAGTTGGCCGACCATTCCACAATTCCCGCATGTGGTTTGGCGGAAGACGTTTTTGTGAGTGTGGGGAAGTTTTACTATCCCGTAGACTTTATCGTTGTTGATATCCCCACGGATCCTCAAGTTCCTTTTATTTTAGGTCGTTCGTTTTTAGATACGTCTATGGCTTTGATTGATGTTCATGCTAGAAAGATCACCTTACGTTTCAACGACGAGGAACTTGTTATAAACGCAACTCAAAACTCTCAAATTTCTCATGTTTATTCCGTTTCAACCATAAACCTCGTTGATATGATTGACGTGGTTTGCGAGGAATTTTCACAAGAAGTTCTAGGTTTTGGTGATGAAGAAACTAGTGGCAATCCTACTATGTTGGATCCAATTCTTGATAATTCGACACCAACCTTCACTCCTTTTGAAGGTGGTGGTTTTACGTTGGAAGAATGCAATGTTCCACGTACTTGTGACGAAGACCTCGACAACGATGAGGACTTCTCGATTATCAAGGATTTTCTTAATGATTTCCCATTTCCTCCACCCGAGGAGGTTATGAGTATCGAACCCAAATCTTCACTTGAGGAACCACCTATCCTTGAGTTGAAAGTTTTACCTCCTCACCTCGAATACGTCTATTTGGAGGAGGACGACAAGTTGCCGGTTATTATTGCGAAGGATCTTTCGAATGATGAAAAAACCGCACTTGTCGATGTTCTAAAGGACCACAAAAGGGCGATTGCGTGGAAGTTATCCGACATTAAGGGGATCGATCCCAAATTTTGTACCCACAAAATCTTAATGGAGGAGGATTTCAAGCCCACAATCCAAAGTCAAAGGAGGGTGAACCCTAAAATTCACGATGTCATCAAAAAGGAGGTCCTTAAACTCCTTGACGCGGGAATGATTTACCCTATTTCCGATAGCCCTTGGGTGAGTCCTATTCATTGTGTCCCTAAAAAGGGAGGGATGACCGTTGTGCCAAATGATGCCAACGAGTTAATTCCCACTAGACTCGTGACCGGATGGAGAGTGTGCATTGACTATCGAAAGTTGAATGAAGCCACTCGAAAAGACCATTTTCCCTTGCCTTTCATGGACCAAATGTTAGAGCGTCTTGCGGGAAACAATTTCTATTGCTTTCTAGATGGTTTTTCCGGTTACTTCCAAATTCCCATCGATCCTCGTGATCAAGAAAAAACTACATTTACGTGTCCATATGGAACGTTTGCCTATCGTAGAATGCCATTCGGACTTTGTAATGCACCGGGAACCTTTAAAAGGTGCATGATGGCTATTTTTCATGATATGATCGAGAAGACGATGGAAGTCTTCATGGATGACTTTTCCGTGTTTGGTAATTCGTTCACTTCGTGTTTGTCGAACCTTGAGAGAATGTTGAAACGTTGTGAGGAAACCAACCTTGTGCTCAATTGGGAAAAGTGTCATTTTATGGTTAAGAGTGGAATCGTCTTAGGGCACAAGGTCTCGAAAGCGGGGATTGAGGTAGATCAAGCTAAGGTAGACGTCATCGCTAAATTACCTCATCCCAAAACCGTCAAGGGAGTTAGGAGTTTCCTAGGCCACGCGGGCTTTTATCGTCGATTCATCAAGGAATTTTCAAAGATTTCTCGACCCATTACGCATCTTCTTGAAAAAGAGGCACGTTTTGTCTTTGACGAAGATTGTGTACGAGCCTTTGAAATCCTTAAGAGGAAACTTACCGAAGCTCCCATTCTTGTTGCTCCCAATTGGAACCTCCCCTTTGAGCTTATGTGTGATGCTAGTGATTACGCTATAGGGGCCGTTTTGGGGCAACGTCATGATAAGCACTTCTTGCCTATTCACTATGCTAGCAAGACGATGACCAAGGCTCAACTTAAATACACTACAACGGAAAAGGAGTTCCTTGCCTTGGTGTATGCATTTGAGAAATTCCGACCTTACCTCGTCTTGACGAAATGCATAGTGTATACGAACCATTCGGCTATTAAGTATCTCATGGCAAAGCAAGATGCTAAGCCTAGATTACTTCGTTGGATTCTCCTCCTTCAAGAATTTGATCACACCATCGTTGACAAAAAAGGAGCCGAGAATCTAGCGGCCGATCATCTTTCTCGTTTGGAAGATCCTCACCAAAGTGTTTACGAGCCCAAGGAAATCACCAAAACATTTCCGCTCGAGACACTTGGTGTAGTGAATTCTAAGCTTGATTCTTCCACCCCATGGTTTGCGGATTTTGCAAATTACCATGCGGGTAACTTCATCGTTAAGGGTATGACGACTCAAGAAAAACGAAAATTCTTTCGTGACGTCAAGATCTACTTTTGGAACGACCCTTACTTGTTTCGAACTTGTGCGGATCAAATCATCCGACGTTGTGTATTTGGCACCGAATCTTCTAACATCCTTAGAGCTTGCCATGAGGGACCCACGGGTGGTCACCACGGTGCTAATCTCACGGCTAAGAAGGTGTTTGATGCCGGCTTCTTTTGGCCTACAATTTACCGAGATGCACAAGATCTTGTGAAGTCATGTGATGCATGCCAACGACAAGGAAAAGCCTCACAAAAAGATGAAATTCCACAAAATATCATCCAAGTGTGTGAGATCTTTGACGTTTGGGGTATAGACTTTATGGGGTCGTTCCCATCATCTCGTGGTAATAAGTACATCCTTGTTGCGGTTGACTACCTATCTAAGTGGGTGGAGGTAAAGGCCTTGCCCACCAATGATGCTCGTGTGGTAGTCAAGTTTTTGAAGCAATTGTTTTCTCGGTTTGGAACCCCTCGTGCTATCATAAGCGATCGTGGAACCCATTTTTGTAACGACCAATTTGAAAGGGTTATAAGGAAATATGGGGTTACACATCGGCTTTCTACGGCTTATCACCCACAAACGAGTGGGCAAGTCAAGGTTTCAAACCGAGCTTTGAAGAGGATCTTGGAGAGATCCGTTGGGGAAAACCGACAATCTTGGTCGGATAAGTTGGACGATGCTTTATGGGCCTTTAGGACCGCTCATAAGACGCCCATTGGGTGCACTCCCTATAAGCTTGTGTATGGAAAGAATTGTCATTTGCCTATCGAATTAGAACACAAGGCTTATTGGGCCCTAAAGCATTGTAATTATGATATGGAGACCGCGGGAAAACACCGGAAAATGCAATTAAATGAATTGGATGAATTGAGGGACATTGCTTATGAAAATTCATTGATTTATAAAGAGAAAACTAAAAAGTTGCATGATTCTAAAACTAAAAACCGGGTTTTTAACATAGGGGATCAAGTTTTGCTTTTTAACTCAAGATTAAAAATCTTTTCCGGTAAGTTGAAATCCCATTGGTCCGGTCCATTCACCGTGACTCAAGTGTTTCCGTATGGGACCATCGAGCTAGCTCAAGATGATGGTCCTAACTTTAAGGTTGAAGCACTACTTTGGCGGGGAAGTTCCATCCTTGAACTACCTCGACCAAGTCACCTTCCCCAATGATAATTAGTATTGAGGGGATCGAGTCGAGCTCATGACTCGGTAATCAAAAAAAGAGGGGCCTCGTGGGGGAGTCCCATGCTTATACTATGTACATATTATCTCTTTCTAATGTAGCTTACGTGTGGGTATTTGTTCCCTTCCAACCTTTGTTCCGTGGTTGTTTGTGAAATGGGGTTTTTAGATCATGATCTTCACGATTGGAGCCTCTCGTGTTTGTTTTATGGGAGCACTCGATCGTTTGCTTTGGAGACATTTCTCAATATCCATGATATATCCTTTTGATATTCTAACCTTAGGTTTTTAGCACACTTCATAAACGGCTATTAATTTAATTGTTACACCCTTTCCATGCTAGATTAGGCATTCGACTACGTCTCTAGTATGGGGGTGTTTGCACCCCTAGACTCAAAACATTGAGGACAATATTTAACTTTAGTATGGGGGGGTGAATAGATACTTGCCTTGCCAAACCTTCACGCTTTCCAAAGTTCATCTTTTTGTTTATCATTTTGTTGCAAAATAAGGCTAAAAATGGCCAAATTTAAAATTTTCTCATGTTTTATAAGTGTTTGAAGACACGAATGTAGGTTTTCCGATGGCGAGAATAAGAGTAATTTTTGACTCGACCGTGCGTGCACTACAACAAAATGAAGCTAAAGTAACACTCATAAAGTGTTGCATTATGCCTTTAAAATGTTGCATTATGGTTAATGTGACACTTTATCAAGTGCCGCATTATGCAACGTCGCCTTAGGTATAAGTGACACTTTTTATTGAATTAGGTAACACTTCTTGAAAGTGTTGCTCTTGTTTAGTTAATATAGTACTTCACCATGCAACACTTTCTAAACTCAAACATAACACTTTTTAGCCCCTAAATCAACATTTGTACACTAAAATACAACAATTTTATACGCTTGGCAACACTTTCTAGAATAGAATGTGACTCTACTACGGCACGTGCAACACTTTCCGCATTACACTGCAACACTTTCTTCGTTGGTACCACTAAATATGCAACACTTTTGACCATTGTGTGTAACACTTTTTTGTTGTTTCTCAGAATGCCGATGCAACACTTTTCTAATTGAATTTGAAAAATTTACATTCTATACATCATATCCTTATAAAATGCATAATGGATAAATATATTCCATACCATAATTAAAAAGTAAAAAATTCCATAGATAAACATATTGTATATTGTACTGAAAATTAAAGAACTAACATCATTTCCTACACATTAACAAAAAATTACAATCTAGAGATCTTAGCATCCTCTTTGCAAATATCCGCTCCTAGCTTGATGTAGGTCAAAACAACTCATAGCCTGGTAAGTATTAAAATAACAAACAACACAGTTAGATTATTTCATCATGATGTAAAAGAAATGACAAGATACTATTACTTAAACGATTAAAAATATCTGACAAATTTTCTTCTAAATCTATCTGATATATCATTTCATTAACATTTAACAAACAAGTACCAATAAAAAAAATAATCCGACAGCATTTGTTGCTAAATCACGAATAAGAGTACATGTTGGGAATATAGTGTTTGAGTTGTCTTTTTCAAATTTAGCACGAAAATTGTATTTATACAAAAATCAAAATATAGATCCTACACTTTTTCAATATCACACGGCACTTGATTGTTCCAAGAAGTTAAAGGTGAAAACGGGCAAGTTAGGTTTTGTCACTTCATAGAATAGAGCATGTCTAGGTCATAATAGGCAGTCCAACATGACTCATATAATACTTTGGGCCAGTATTCTACAACTTGGCCACATTATCCTATTATTTGATTAGAAAACAGAAATATATGCCTTCTTATTCGCTATACATCTTGGCTCACACTTGACCTGTACACAAAAAATGTGAACCTTATAATTTGATAATAAATTTCATACCTATGACCTGTACACGAAAAATGTAACTCCAAGATAGCTTGCTTGGGAAACCCTACGAAATGCTTAGAGTTTTATGGATATTAAAGATTCACAGCTACAGGTACAGGCTAAGATATAGGTCAAATTAATATAAATATTACGACATCTCACCATATTTTAGAAAAAGTTCTAGATAGTCTTGAGTCAAGCGAGTGGTTTGTCCATCAATTTTTTTTCTATTTTCAGTTTCATAATAGCACATAGTCGAATATAACATGATTTTTAAAAAAATAGTCGAATATATATAATTAATTTGTTACTATTATCAATAGACGTTGGACTTCATAGATTAATTGATATTGCCACATCTAATGTAATAGTCAAACTAACTTGATATATGAAACTTACTTAGACTACTGCAACGTGTAGTATTAATGTGAAGAATCGTTACCTTGTGACAAACTTTTAGTAACTCTTATTAACAATCTAGAGCTACTTGACAAGGTATTTTCCTAGAGCTTGACATCTTCAAGTAATTTGTCTTATACGTCATCAGTTTCTGTGTGAATTACTTCTATTCCAGCCAATATCTAACATGTTCAAGCTGCTTCCATACATGATCCTCTTTAATATACAGGAAACTCTGCAATAATCAATCATTATCAAGCATGGTTGTCTAATATCATCTACGACAATACCGATTATTAGAAATCTAATTACAAAAAGAGTTCTTAACCATGAAAACTACCCAGACATTATTTGTCCGGAAATGCTTGTCCTTTAATAAAACTAGTACAATACCCGTGCGTTGCCCGGGTATAACGATTTAATAATTTAGAAAAAAAACATTATATACTTGTTGTCTGTATGTCTTTTGTATGTGCTACTAAAGAAGAGTATTTCTTATACGGTTAAGTATTTAGATAAACAATACCTGTGCGTTGCCCGGGTATAATGATTCAATAATTTACAATAACTACCTTCTATTACTAAAGGTACGTCATACAATTGTTGGTGAGTGACCAGTTTAATACTATGTTCTAGTATGAGACATTACCACTGTCAGTTTAAATGTGTTCTGTATTTTTTTGGTCACGATAATTTTTTTTTAACAGATCACAGTAACTCAGTGTGGTCTTCTAAATATATTTCATTTCTTTTAGTTGAGTTAGATCACGTACCAAGCGCACCAATTGTAGTCTACAAGTCGTACAAAATTGACCAATTGCAGTCCACAACTCATGTACAAACAACCCACGAACCAAAGAAATATATTGAATTTCTTATATCCAATGCATTGCATATTTTCTTACTACATAATCCAAAACGGGTAAATGTAGTTTCTTTATTCCAACGGGTCAGTTAGTTAAAATGGATGAAAAAGGCGAGGTACAATAGCCCGCGCGTTGCGGCGGGGCTCCATTTTCTAAAAGTTCAAAAGTGAAAGTTTCTTTTCAAACATTACTAATCTCAGAAGCAACATGGTTCCTAAACCTTGCTGCGAGGCTGCTTGTTCATTTGAAATATAAGCCTTACAAATACAAAGTCTTGTGGCTATGGCACTGATCTTTTTTATCCAATGGTAGTAAGCAAAGCGAAAATAAATCATGAATGAGATATGCGAATTTGAGTTCTTGTATAAATGGTTCACTGCAGAAAGAAATTTCATATTAAAAACGAAATCAGTGAATTACTAAATTATAAGTATGACTGCAAGAACTAATTATGGAAATCAAAGAAAAATAAAAACCAACAGATACCAAATGAGTTAAGTCATTACCATCGTGTTTTTTACATACAGTAGCATTCTTCACAACCTGTGGTTGACTTCATTTTCATCTTTAGTGAGGGCATTTGTTCTGTGATTTGTTGTCTTGATTCACGAAAAAACAAAATTAATTAGTAACCAATTGTTTATGCTACGTAACCTTATTAGGTAATCTAATATTGTTATATTTCCATAAAAAGGCCCTTATTATGATACATAGAACAGTAACTTACAAACACGCAACATTCAAATATTATTGTCATATAAAATTTGAAACTTAGATCATCAATAGACTCAACTTTTAAAGACCAGAACTGAGCTGATGCCTAAAACTAAAAACTAACGTATACTCAGTCTTATACTCTAAAAAGAAAAGAAGAGAAGACAACATAAAGTAAACAACCTGACAAAGAGCAACAAGCCACGACATCCATTCTAGTTTGATCCTACATTCGATTCAACCAACAATCATGATCTCATAAATAGATTATAAGAAAGTGGTGAAGTAGTCAAGTAGAAGCTTACCCATCATAATTCCTTCAATAGGTATCCTTACACATCACTGCAAACACAATAAGCTCAAAGAAAGTTCGATGCCAAAGTCATTTCCAAAGAATTCAACCCGTTAAAATAAATATAAATAAGAGGTAGAATAAAACATGTATAATTGTTTATCAGAAGTCCACAATAACTAAAAACACATAACATGACACAATTCAATCTAACACATACAATGTAAAAGGAAAACTTACACATCAATCTTCAAACCCGAAAATTAGTTATCGAAAATGAAGAAGCAAAGAACTTGAATCAAATATATTACTCGATCATACCTCCATTTTCTTGTAGATTACCGTAAATTCACATATGAGGCGAACATTTATGCCCTTATCATTTAACTTTAAAAGGGTAAGATAAACCTAACATGGCTATGAAATAGGGATAAGCAGGTTTTTTAGTGATTTAGTTATAAAGTTTTGTTAATCAAATATTAAATTTGCTAGTTTTTAGTGTGTAGATAACTATAATGTCTAACATTAATCTTCTAAACTTATCACATCCTGTAACACGTCTCACTGACTTCCCTTTTTTATCTCCTTTAAGTTGCTAAGGATAATTCTTGAATTAGAACGGTCCAGATCGAAAGTAGACTCAATTTCAATGGTTACAAATAATTCACACAAATTAGAGGACCGGCGGCAATACATAGATAATTTAAAACTTAATCTCTATGGAACGAGTAATAGTTTATATATCCGTTGCAAAGACAACAAATTTGACCTCCTCTGACCGCTTTATCAAAACAAATCATTAAGGAACTAATCTAATTTCATACTCAAGAAACCGTGTAGGCATATACATCCAATCTCGATGGTGCCACATGTCTCGTAAAACCTGAAGTATATAGAAAATTTTAATTAGTTTAGCTTTGATCTTCTTATTAGTGGTTTTCAGGGCTATCATTTTGGATACAGAAAAGAAAGGTGCATGCAAAAAGTTATGGATAGTGTAGATGGTTAGCTTATTCACTTCAAATAATTAACTAAAAAACACATTCCATACTGTAACATTTATCTCTACCCTATACACTAACGAAAATTTCAGATTAATTAACATAATTACTCTTAAGCCTTAGTTATTATTATGTCATAAGGTACCTTAAATCCATGTTAAACAAGAATTAAAAGATTTTATCTTTCAGTGAGTTAACTAACCTTACAAGTTTTGTGATATTCAGCATGAAGATTCTCTTGTTTAACATTCAGAAGCAAGTATTCCAGGCATGCCACAGACTTCAGCTACTTCACTTGAAATGTTCACAAGATATTTGACTCCCAAAAAGAAGGTTAACTGTAGGTGGTTCATAACTTGATATTCATATGCTTTGAGAAACAAATGATCTGTTCTAGCATCCATCGACACGAGATAGTCTTTCTAGATGATGTGTCATCATTTACTTCAAGTGAGCACGCGTGATGTACAATATTTTATGGCAAACCAAGTCAAGAAAGCCTAAATATGTTCCATATGTAAGAGTACATATTACTCAAATAACTTACGGTAAAAACATACCTTGTATACTTGAAAAGGAAACAAGAATACAAACCTCAGCTAGATGTCAAAATAAACATATTCGACTAAAAAGTATTTGTATCCCCAGCTCAATTCTAGTTACAACAAACGAGTAAATCCTAGAAGCTTTTGTATTTCATTTCATTAGACATTACCAAATGCATAATAAGAAGTGAAAGCACACCAACTCATACATATGATATGACAAATGATGGACTCCAAAAAGCTCAAAATATTTGTCTGCAACACAAGAACAAAACCATATCAGCAACACAATATCACCTAAGGCTGAGAAAAACAGAATAAGAACCAAAACGATGAAACCGACCAACCTTTGGCTCGGTTATCGGTTTTTAGCTTTCTCTAATTTCGGTTTCGATTCGGGTTGGTTTGAAAACCGACTAAATCCTATTAAACATATTTAAGTTATTTGACATGTTTAAGTTGAGTTAAACGTGTATATGTATTGTCTCATGCTAAAAAACATAACACCTTGCTTTGCTTGATGAGCATAAACGAGACCAGTACTCGATTAAACTTGTTGTCAGGTAAGAATTTATTATCATCATTTTCTGTTGTCGTCTTAATAATATCTTCGACAACCTGATGGAACCATTTCCATATGGTCAATAAAGTTACCCGAATCTTTGGAAATTTCGAGTTAAAACTTATAAGTGAGCTCTGTACCGAGCTTTGTGAGTTTTAATCTAGATTTACGCTTTGATATTCTCATTGTATCAGGCTTTAAGTTAGTGTCCCTACTTCCTTCAAACATGGTCACATGGGCTGTATAGCTAAGGGGTTTCTATATCTAGGAAAATAGTGACGATATACTACCTTCCTTTCAAATGTTTTCGAACTTTGGTTCCTGTTCTGCAAAATCGAAACCGGCCTGATAAGACCGATAAAAACCAAGCCTTCTCTGGTATCATTCAGTTAGGTTTCGGTTTGGCCTTTCACCAAATATAGTTTCGGTTTGGTTCGGGTTTGACCCGAAGCTTGGCCCTACTATCACCCGACCTCATAAATCAAAACTAACTACTGTATATGCAGAGATGGATAACAATAGATAAAACATTGGAACCCTTGAAGAGCGTAAGTAAGAAATCCGAGTATAGTACAACCTTGTGAATGCACACCCTTAAATCCCTAATACCCATATCCTTTATATCACTGAAAACATTATTTTCAAAATAGATGGAGGGGTATAACAACAGGTATAAGACTATATAAACAATTTAGCATAGGTAATACAATTAGGCTTCTTAGAATAAGAAAAAGAACATATATTTTCAGTTAATGAGATTATTTTAAAATTATATAATAAACGACAATAAAACATAAAAAATATGATAATTAATATACAATTAAAGTAGTAATAACTTAATTTTGTTACCTTGATAAGGATTCACGAATTGATAAAACATGGATGAAAAACTGGTTGCCAAGTACACGATGCAGAAGAAATGGTGACTATTGAGAGAGTTGCGGATATTATGATGGATTGGGAATGGAGAGAGGAAGAATGATTAATGGATAATAGTTAGGGCCGGCTAAAAGTGTTAAGTTTAGGCGAGGGAAAACTGATTTAGGGAAAAAGAAATTGAGAGGAGCGGGAGACTATCTAAAATTTTATTTCGAGAAGCCGGAGTGGTTCAAAAAATTTATTTATGAGATGAAAATATTTTGCAACACTTTTTAAAAAATGTTGCACTAGATTTATAACTGCAACACTTATTATGAAAATGTTGCTTAATATATGATGTATTCAAAAAACCAACACATTTCAAAAGTATTGCCCATAAAATGTTGCATTAGCCCCATTTTCTTGTAGTGGTGTTGAGCACTTAGCTTTGGTTCCTTAACTACACATTAGGCTAAGTCTCTTAAATGAGGACGAGAAATGATAGAGTTAATTATAAGTTACTATGCTAAACGTAGAGTACTCGTATTCTTTCAAAAACTCATGTGTTCTCGTTGTTTGCTTATTCTCCCTTCGCATGTAAATATTTTTTGCTTAATAAATATTGACTTAGCGGTTTAGTTAGGATTGTTGGGTTTCTAGTCTTTTCTAGTAGCTTCCATGTAATTAAATTGAGAAGACATTAAGGTATCGCCAGCGTCACGGTTTTGAAGTATTGGCACCCCAATAATCAAAAGCTTCACCCAATAATAAGATTTCAAGTGCTCACCTAAATCTAGCAAACAATTTGAAGCCCCACAAGGCCGAAAAATCTATGCAAAATTGAAAGTGAATCAAGCCTTAATCTTTGAAGCTTTAAAGATCCAAAATTCGCTTTAGCGTGAGGATATACGTCTTTGGCTAATAAAACCACCGATGAGGCGGATAATAAAAGACACGGCAAGACCGAAGTCATAATAAAAGCTTCATGGCGAAGTTGAATAAAAGATGGAGGTAAACCAAAGATAATAAGGCCCTTCCGTTAGGGGGCGTATAAAAGTCTTGGTAATAAGTCTCATGTTCAAAACCGTTATAAAACCGTGTTTATCGATCCTTCTTGTCAACTTAATTTTTTAACATCGTTGTCTATTAGGAGGGGTTATTGATTTGATGGTCTTAGTTACACCGTTAGGACTCTATTTTTAGACCTAAATCTCTATTATCGCATAAGTCAAACAATGTATCCTCGTGAAACATTCAAGACAAAATAAAATATAAGAGATACAACTTAGGAATAATGGGAGGATAAGTATGTGATTAGGGCATATGAGTAGTGTTAGCATTACTAACTTATAATGACAATGATCTCGTTGCACGCTTGGCATGGAATTGGAATGAAAATCGAGGACGATGAAATTATTTCTAACGAAGCATTCACATGTTCTTATTCTATGAACCTAAACGTCCCATTTTGCGATGAAAATCATACATTATGTCTAAAACGCAAGTAGTAGTAGCAATAGTAGTAGTATAGCTAGTTTATCGTTCAATAAAGTGAATTAAATGAAATTTGGAGATGCTTTGATACTTTATTTTAGCATTGCGTGAGGGCACGACAACGGTTTAGTATGGGGGAGTGATGAGACTGCTTTTATACATAGTCTCATCTTCCAAATAGGGCTTAAAATGCATTAAATATCATCAAAATACCTATATATATATGCTTGTGTTTGTTGCTTGTGTATTTTAGGTACGGATATTGAGAAAATGACAAAAGATCACAAGAATCACACAAAAACGAACACGGGAAACGAAGCCGCACAATGAACCAAGCCCTAATGAAGACTTTCCCAAGATCAACCCTTGAAGATTTGAAGAATTATGAAGAAGGGTCCTCCAATTATGAATAATTGACACTTTATACCCTTGTATCTTCATAATTACAAGTTTGGTCCCTAAAGTTTGTCAAAATTACAAAAAGGGCCCTCCACTTTGAAGATTTGGCAAGTTTAGTCCCTCAACAAAGCTAAATTGTCAAACAATATCATCCACAAAGTCAAATATATCATGAAGTCCTTCAAAGTACAAGAAATGACAAGTTTGGTCCTTTTAAAATTCCAAAATTACACAAAGGACCCTCAACTTTTAACATTTGGCAAAAATGGTCCCTCAATCATCAAGACTTGGCAATTTCAGTCCTCCAAAATGTTAATTATACAAGTCTAGACCATTATCATTGAAGAAAATACCAAACCAGCCCTTGAAGTATTCAAAAATGGCAAGAATTACCCCTGATTTCACTTTGCAAAAGTTTTGGGCCAAAAATGCAAAGTGTGCAAAAGTTGTTAAGGCATAAATGGGCGTTGATAGAGTTTTCAACTGAGACAAGAAGAAAGGAATCAAGGGGCTAAAAGGGGCAGACATCAAACTTACCTAGACCAGTGAGGGGGTGACACGTGCCCCACTCACTCCACCCAGCCAATCACAACTCACCATCCCTCCATGTCACTCCCCACTCACCTAGTTTAAGATTATTTTAATCTTGGCGCCATTAACACATATTTAAACATAATCCAAACCAAAAATGGATTAAACCTGGCACTATTTACCTCAAGAACAAAATTAGGGGTTTTTTAATTTCTTGTAATTAAGCCCTAATAACCTCCAGAATATTGATTAATGGTCCTCTAATCATAACCCAACCCCTAAACTCCCATCACTCTCATGCATGTGATAATGCCAACCCTCCCCTGCCCCACTTTTCACGTCCAAACAAAAACCAACCAGCAATCCAACGTGGGAGAATTGTGCTTGTAACTTAAGCTTATTTTACACCCTTGGATCAACTTTGCACTTGCCAGCATCAACAAACAGCCAAAAACAAGTCACATGATTCAAGAAGATGCCAAAACCTCAAGGGCATTTTTGGGACTTTAGTAGCTAGGGTTTACACGTTTCATAGCTTAGTAGAACTTGTAAGGCTCTATATAAAGCCATTTAGGCCTTCACATTTCAGTTTGCTTTTGATTTTTCCTTGTTCAAGTTTCTGTAAATCCTATTTCTAAGTTTAATGAAATTGTGTTTGAAATCTTGAAGAAAAGTCATTGGCCAATCTTATTTACTGCTTTCATTTGTTATATGCGTGTTAGTTCTTGAAGTTTAAAACCTGTTTTCAAAAGAGGAGTGTGCAAAAGTTTGCATATTTCCTCATTTTCTTGATATTTTGCTAAGTCTTGTTCCAATCTTGGAATTCTTGGGCTATAGGGCTGATCATAGCATCCTAACTGAGTTGGTTAAGGTGTGGTGAGGCTTATAACTTGGGGATAATCAAGTGTGGGGTAACAAGTTTGCATCAATCAAGTTTTTCAATGTTTCTGATTTTTATGATATTGTGCTTAACCCTTGTTCAATCTTAGCAGGCTTATTGTGGAAGCTTGTGCTTGTTCTTGCTAGCACATAAGCTCAAAATTCGTGGGTGTGGATGTACATCCATGAGGTTTGCATACTTAATCTCAAAATTAGCTTAAATTGTGATTTTTGGTGATATTTGTATGAAACTTGTGTTCTTGTGAATTTTGTGGCTTGTTCTTGCTTGAATCTGTTTATCATACTTGTTTGAGTGTTAATTGATGCTTGGTTGGCCTGAAATCTCACTTTGCCTTTGAAAATTTTGATTTGGAAAAGTTAAAGGGGTGTTTGGGTCTACTGGTTTGTGCTTGCATCTTGTTATTGTGTTGTTAGTTTGTGTTGTTTATGCTTTGTATCTGCTATACCTTTGTTTGAGAGTGTTTTGTTGCAAGTTTCTGAGTTTTAAACCTTGAATCAAACAAATTGCTATATCTTGTTGAGTTGACTGATTTTTGACCTAAAATTTTGGGAAAACCTAGAGTTTATGCATGTTTAGGGATAAAAGCTGTTAAAACATCATCAATATAAACTATTTGAAAGATTTGGAGTGTTGAAATTGGCTTGAGTGTCAAATACATCAGCAAAAGTAGAAACTGCATGTGTTAGTGTTCATCAGTAACTTTCATTGCTTGAATCTTGCTTAATTCTTTGAACCAGTGCATGAAACCTGTTTAGACTTGCTTATTGGAGTTTATTATAGCTTGTGTGTGCATTTGGTTGAATTTGGCTGGCTGATTTGTGCTAAAACTGCTCATAAGTGCTTAACTGCTTATTGTTCATGTCTGTATCATGTCTGATGAATGATTGATTAAACTGTATCAATTGGGTGTTAGTGATTGTGTTATTTTGATTGTGATTAACTCCTTTTGATCCAAAGATCATTTGTGCCTTTGTGAAATCTGAATCCAAGAAAAAGTCACTAAAGACAAAAAGTCAAAATAGTCAAGCAGTGGAAAAAGTTTCCACTGCTCAACATCCAAAACTAGCCCCTGCTAGTGCAATTTTGTCATCAGCTTATCAATAAGCTATTCTAGCTTATTCTGACTTGCAACAACTTATTTTTTGTAATAGATCTTCATTATTTGACCCATTTAAGTAAACTGGAGCTTATTGGACTTTGACTTTGACTTTTTACTAGAAAACCAACTCATTTGACTTTTAACATAAGTGCTTATTTGATTTTCCAGCTTATTGAGTGTGCTTATTGAGTAGGTTTTTGATTATTAAGCTTAGTTTTGTCATAAGAAACATTTTTCAACTTGAATAAGCTTCTGAGGTGGTCTAGATCATAAAAACGACTATTTTGTCGTTTTGTGAATAAGTTTGTGAACTGTTTCTGGCTTATTAAGTGGGCTTATTTGAAATTTCTTTTTGCAAAAGTCTTTATTAGGTCAAAAGAAGCTTGTGTGTTAAATTTTAGCTTATGGCATCAGCTTATAGCTTAATGGGCTTAAAAGCCCATTAAGAATAAGCTGCTTATTATAAGTTAGCTTATTTCACATTTTCAGCTTTTGGGCCTTTAGAAAAAGTTGTTTAAAATCAAATTTTGAGTCAACCTGTGCTTTTTGGGCTTATTTTGAACACTTTTTCTTATTGGGCCTTAATTAAGCCCAATAAGGGTCTGTTTTGGGTTTGGTCCATTTTCTAGGCCCAATAGGGGTATTTAGGTAATTTCACTTTCATTTCTGAGTTATTTAGGTTAAATTAAGATAGTTTGCAAGTTTTTAGAATTTTTTATAATTTTTGGATTTTTAATATTATTTTATTATTAAAAATTAAAAGTCTGATTTTCTAGGTTTTTATATTTTTCCTAGGTTCTAAACACTTAATTAGGATTTTTTCAACTTTCCAAATATTTTTTAGGTCTTTTAATTATTTTTTATAATTAATTTAAGATTTAATTGATTTTAGGAGATTTTAATTGTTTAAAAATAGTTTTAATTGGTTTTAAAAATTTTGAAAAATATTTTTTAGCTTAATTAGAGTATTTTTGAGGTTTACAAACTTTAAAATCTTGTTTAGGGCTTTTTAATAATTAATTTTGATTTTTACGGCTTTAATTAGCATTAAAAAGTCATTATCTAATTAATTAAAAGGTTTTTGCAAGTTTTGATTTTTTGTAAACTCTTAGAATATTATTAGGGATTTTTGGTAATTTTTAGAAATTTTTAGGTTAAAATTTTAATTTTGGTGGTTTTCACGACTTTACGTGTACGCCTTTTTAGACTTAGTTTAATCCGTCTTCATAACCGTCATTCTTTTCTAATCCCTTTTCTATTTTTCTTTCTCAAATATAATCACAAATTAATCCATATCATTACACACATAACACACTAGCCTCCTTGAGAACGAACTTATTTGGTCATTAGTGCTTGGTTTTCCTAAACCGACACTTAATACTTGCCACTTTTGTTGCTCTTTTCCTAAAGGGTAGCAAAACACTACATTAGTGGTAAAAATGGGGTTAAAATGTGGTGAAAAATTAATTTTGAGTGATTTTTAAATATATATTTTATAACAGATTATTAAAGTTAATATTCTGAAAATATGAGTTTGAGTTTGAGATGAACTAATTAGATATTGTTGCAGATGATGTTTTTAGCTTCGTTTTGGTATTAGGTAGGACTTCTAACTCCAAACGAGCGAAAAGTTACGTTAGTTTGATTATTTCGTGTACCGGGAGACGAGTATCGTCACAATATATAATTGTTGTCGATATTTGGATCGAATCTCGGGGACTATAAAATGGATTTTTAAATATGTCATGGACTGATTTTGAAGGTTAAGTATGAGGATGTCGAGTTTATTTTCAAAGTTGAGTGTCGGTTTCATAAACGGAGAAAAATAAATGTGTTAAAAGACTATATAAAATGTTAACGTAAAACTGTCTGGTTTTTGTAGTTCAAAGATGTGTCGGGCAGGGAACTTTAAATGTAAAATCTTTTGATGAGTTGTTAACAGGTCTTTCTATATATAGTAAGTGATGTTTCTGATTAGTATCATAAAAATTTGACATGTTTAAGTGGGGTAAATGAGCTTGTACATTTGGTGTGTACCGACAAATTTTTATTGAAGGAGTTAACTAATAGAATAAACATATAGAATGAAATAAAAAGGTCACTCGTATTATTTTTATTTTAGATTGATTGTAATTTTATGATTTTGAGTTTGATATTACTAAGTATGGATTTTACTCGTGTTAATTATTGATGAACGCGCCTTATTTGATAGGTTGCGGTTTTTGTGTTTATCGGGCATCAACTATCGTCGAAGATCGTCTTACTACTGCTATTACTTCAGGTGAGTCTATAGCCTCGCTTTATACTTGTTTTAATGATTTTAAAACCCGCGAGGGGGATTCATGCCATTTGAAGTAAAATGAACACATGTCATGAGTAATTATTGGACCCGATGTTGCCTTTGATGAAATGAATTGTATAAGTACCTAATTGCAAAAGACCCTAAATTCATGAGCCGTTAACTATCTTCTGACTTGATGTTGCGAGTTGGAAATAGCCGCTTATTCTAATAATAGTACTATTGGGCTGACAACCCTATCCGAGACCGGGGCTTTATGCTGAGTAACCCGCTGGGAAGGATAATTTTACGTGAATGAGAATTGGTATTCTTGCAATTAATACCCTAGTAGGGGCACTGGTAATTTTCTAGTCATGCTGGCATTTGGCGTGGGTGACTAAGTTAAGGGGTCGGTGTCATGAGCTTAATACAATTCAATAGCTACTGCTATAATATGATATACCTGATTAATAGATTGTATGGCCACAATTCTATTAAACAATTGTGAATGATTTTTACGATGTGTTCAATTATGTTTTGTAAAACCTATAGACTTGCTCAACCTTTGTGTTGATGATTTTAAGCATGTATTTCAGGTACTTGAAGTTGTTGAATTGCGGAGCTTGCTGGAGAAGGATTGCGGAATTGCTTTTGTAGTAATTTGGTCTAAAACAGATTTCTTTCCCTATTGTCATAAACATATAGTAAATGGTCAAGTATTTTGGTAAAAGGTTTGTTGTCTTGATTAAGATCCTAGGGAAACCTGTACGCTACTCTGATATATTTTAAACTGATTTTACTTGGGATTGAAGGTTTTAGACATTGATTTAAATTATTTCCATATTTATTCTTAAATATACTATTTTTGGGTCATTTAAAGAGTTGTGAAATGAGGTTTGTGAATAACACCCAATTGTGTATTTTCCGTTGCGCAATGTAAATTGGGGGTGTTAGAGATTGGTAACCACAGCTTTTCAGTTATAGCGAATTAGGTCGATTTTTGAAAAATGTCCTAAACTATAACTTTTGTGTCGAAAGCATTTTATAAAAGCAACGCAACTTCTCTGCAAGGCTCCGGTAAGATTATTTATTTTTGTTATGCTTTATTATTATAGATGTATCCCTTATAATTGTTGTGAATTCTTGAGTATTTATTAAGTAAATACTCCGATGAGGTATTGGTGTTAATGAAAGGACGTGGAGTGCTTTCACCATAATTTCATCATAATTTCATCTTTATGAATATTGTATAATTATCATTTGCATTGCATCGCATACATATATATATTTTGCATACATAATTCATTTGCATTTGCATGACTATGCATTGCATATATTTTTTTGAATAATGACCTTATGTACTTTTGAATTTTTTGTGATTTCAGAAAATGTCTGACATACCAAATTACGTCAAGAATGGGGGATTTGCTGTAGGTCAATGGAGTTTGCAGAATCAGTATGTAGGATATCATAAGATTTCAGGTGGATGGTTAGATTACGAGGATGATACGAATGATAAGAAAAATGTTGTAGAATCTGATAGTGATAATTATATGACTGAGAGTGAGGTTGGAAGAACTGAGGTTAGAGCTGAAGTGAGAAGTTATGGGACAGATTTTGAGAAGTATCAGAAAGAGATAGATAGGCTTCGCAGGTTAAGTGAATATGTAGCTCATCTTAGGCCGTATCTTGAACCACATTGGAAGTTTCAGGATAGTGAGGTGTATGCTAATTCTCATTATATGATTGATCCGCCGTGCCAAGGAGGAATTTTGAGGTATGGATTTAGGAACCCACCGTGTTTAGATCCAAAAGGGAGGTGCTGCAAGTTAGGACCAAATAAAGATGAAGCAGGAACGAGCCAAGTTGGAGAAAGTGATGGACCACATCCTATGGAGTGATGTAGTGATGGATTGTTGTTGTATTTCAGTTTATGTACTGTTGTGTTGTACTTGGATTATCTAGATGTTGTGAGGTATTATTGTGATGGATTATTATTGTTGTTGTTGTTTAGGATGGTAAGGGTAAGTGACATTAGTGACAAGGTTTTGTTGCGATTTTCTCGGATTTATGGATGAAATCTACTATTACCCATTAGTATTTTGATGTGTCTTTGTTATCTTCTCTTTGGAGATGATTGTGGAATTTATGTAGTATTATGTTGTTGGCGTATGTAGTATTCATGTTATATCTTGATGAAAAGACCCTATTCTTTCTATCTCGATGTGTATACTTATTAAGTTTCTTTCTACTGTTATCACATAGAAAGAGTTGAGTGAGATATGTTTCTGTCATTAGCACGGATTCCTGTGTGACTGAGTATCTTGAAATATGTCTCCAAAGGTTGCCAACCATTAGGGTAGATTATATGATTGGGGGAATAGTTGTCAGATTGTTTGAAGCTTATAGTGCTAAGGAGACGAGATGCTGCTGAAATTGAAAATCCTGCTGTTTTGGTTGAAGATGCTGCTGAAACTGAAGATGCTGCTGAGATTGAAGATGCTGTTGTTCCAGTTAGAGATGTTGTTGTTATTCTACACGATTTTAAAAGGATGTCTGTGTATTGGATTCTAAGGAATGAGAAGAGATGCGGTGAAGAGTGTCGTACGAATATTGATGGTAATTGGAAAGGTGCCACTATATGGATAAGTTCGAGTAACTGATGGATGTTTAATATATCGATAGTCATTTGGGAATGTTCAACTAGACGAAAAGAGATAGTAATTTAAAGTTTGATCCTGATTCAAAATTAAGTGTGGCAGAAATGGGTAAAGGAACGGTATTGTTGCGAATGACAACAAGGAATAGGAATTTATTTCCTCTGATAGAAGGTAAACTTGGAATTTAATAGTCTAAGATAAGAAGAGATGGTATTCAAGCAGTTACTATAAATCGGGTAAACAGGAGGAAATATGATGTGTAGATCACATATATTTTATACCACTTAAGTAATTATCTATTTACTTGATGTAAGTACGGACTAGCTGGAGGTCGAGTTGCTGAAGGAATAACAAGGAATATGGTATAAAATTGGTAATTCTGTGGTAATGAAATGTTTTCATTTCGGTAAAAGAGATTGAATAAAGGAATTATTCTGATAATGGAAAATCAATATGAAAGGAATGTTGGTGCTATTACAGCCTATATTTTGGAAATACTGATAAGATTTGAGATTTAGATGTAGTAATTTGTGTATTCTTATCTGGTAATCATTGAGTTAGAATTTTATTGAAGTTCTGAAAGTGTTATTGATGGTGTATCTAAATTCTGAAGGTGTTATTGATGATATATTGAGATTTGAAGATGTTAGATTTTAGTTGCCCTGAGGACAAGAAATCAACGAGAATTTACGATTGGTTGAAATGAGAAATTCACCGACGGAAGAATAATATATATGTATATATTAAGGAAATATTTTCTGAGTTTATGGGATTAAGAAGTATAGCGCAATTAACCGAACTAGAGTCGTGAGAAAGTTAACCAGGATAAGGATGAATATCATAGGATATGATAAATAAAGGTGGAAAGAATAAAATTGGAATGTTGTTTAACATTGAGTACAGATTTCAAGGAGTAATTAGTGGAATTTCTATTTGACGATTTTATTGGTCAATGATGAGAAGGTATGTAGTAGGAAACTACAATACGTCGAATTTTTTGTGCGCTTTACTAGTAGTAGTCAGAAAAGAATGAGAAGATGAGTTAGTACTTGAGGGTACTATGTGATTGTTCGGTGGAATCGTAGAGTTCACTGTCGTCTTGGGAAAAAGGAAGCTTTGTGTTAGCTTGGTGATAGGAGTTATGCCATCTGATTGTATATTTTATTATATGGCATTATCCGGAAGTTGAGGTTGGTAATATGTTTGATTGTAAGGATTGGCAGATGGGACAATAAGGATAATCTGATTTTACTGGAAGGGTAAGTCATCAGAAAAGTAATAACGAAAGTAAGTAAAGAAGTTGGATGTTCTCTGAGTAAGATGATTGTTGTGGGGCTGAACAAACTGAGCACCAGAAATCGGTGTCCCTTATTGATTGTGAATGTTTAGTGTGATGAATAGATGATTGAAGGAGTGAAAAGTATTCCCTAACAATTAGAAAATTTTTATTAAAAGAAGGAATGGTGTGTAAAATTTTCTAGATAGGAATTTTAGTTGGAATAATATAGACGTTTTAGAATGTGGATTCTATGGCTGAAGTGATCATAAAAATCTGACTAGATTGAAACGATTGAGGCTTTGTCGATACCGACGAAACCGACTGAAGCTTGTCAATTCCTTTGTGTAAGCTGAGTATCATCGGAGGTTTATCGAGAGGTTTTCACTGATTGTTGAACCAACGATAAGGCTGACAAAGAAGAACTAAATGTGTAAAATCCATTCATATATTTTAGTTGTGGTTGTGAGATCTGATTTTGTAGTTGAAGAAGTTGTTTATGAATGCTGAGGATAGATTGAAGTTCTGTGCCTGTATAGTTAGTACTGGAGAAAATCTGAAGGAATTATAGAGCTGCGATGATGATATTTGGATAATATCAAGTGGAAAGGAAAGCAATAGTAGTGTGTTGACTTGAATAAAGAAGTGTAACGGGGTTTATATGATCATGAGATTATACATTGTGGTTTTTGTTTTAGGATGGGGAAGTATTACTTGTATGGAATCAAGTATGAAAAAAAGGACCTGTGTATAAATACCATTCGGGGATTTTAAAAGGAAGGAGTTAAGGAGTACCTAATGATGGTTGGGAAATAATAATCGGTAAATTTTAGAAGGGATATGTTATAGTTCTGTATTACGAAGTATGTTTCAGATTATGAAGGATGAGTGTGGATACTGTCACTATCAACTAGTTAGTATTTAGTAAGGAGGAGAAGGAAAAAGAGCTTATAAAGTTTCTGAAGTAATTGAGAATTGACTCTTGAGTTTTGAGATATTTGGAATATTGTTAACAACAAGCAGAATGCATGGAATAGAAAGAACCTTAGAATTGAATTGATAAACTACTGGAAAAGGAATATCAAAGAAAGAAGATCAACAGATTGTTGGAAATTTTGAAATAGAATGGTAATAGAAATGAGAAAGTTGAGATGTATGTTTTTGTGGGAAAAAAACGGTTATTGTGATTATTTAATTTTTCTCCTATTAGATCAGAGAGTGTGTTAAGAATGCAAGGACCAGTGGTGAATGAATTGTTCAGATTAAAAACAGAATTTAGTTATTCTTAGAGTGATGAGAGTGTCGCATGTAGTATTGAAGGAATTTCATAAGTTGAAGTATTGATACAGAATGGTTGGAATAAGATGTATTATGAAATCAGACTATAAATTATAGAACTTGGGGTAAATAAAATGTATTACGATATCAGGAAGTGATCTGACCATTATACATTTTAGATTTGAATATATGAGACTAACGCAGTTATCTAAATAGTAATATGATATGAGGAAGATGTAATAATGTACTATGGAAGGTACAATAATTCAGTGATCTAGCAAGCACTACACTTGGGACATACAGATTGTTAGAATGAAGGAAGTGAAAAATAAGTATGGAAAGTATTTAAGTGACTGGTTAGATTTATGGATAATCTCATTGTATTTAGTTCGAGTGTAACCTCTGGACATAGAGGCAGAGTAATTTTTGAATACTGGAAATCACTGTGATAAAGTATGAGTATTGATTAAGGTTTGAACATATTATATGTGACCCATAGATTAAGATTGACTTTTGGATATTAGAGATTTCTACAGAAAGTGTGAAGAATTGAGTTAAGAAGGAATATTGCGTATTTTAGGAAAGCAATGGACAGAGTGAAAGGATGAATTGAACGATGGTAATTGAAATTGGTATCAATCACATCAACATATAATAGAAACTTGGGATGATGATATCTTAATATTTTACTATGAGGACTAATGGAAACTAGTGAAAATGGAATCCTTATGCGATGATAATCGTCATACCAGTACTTAAGAGGTGTAATCTAACAACTTGAATCACAACTATGTATGTTGTCAGAGTATTGGGGCAGGAATGAAACTGAGAAAGTGACGCAGAAGGAGTATGAATAATGAAGGAATATTAGCATAATAGAAGGTGAAATTGAAAGGTGGAGCGTAGTAATAGTTGTGGATATGGTGATATCATAAGAATTGAGTTGAATTGGTGTGAAAGACATGAGTATCTCTGGAGGATAAGAGGTCGCATTGACTCTAGAAGTGAGGAAGTGCGAGTGTGAGGCGGGTTGAGCGCTGGGACGTCGCTCTCTTTTAGGAGGGTAGGATGTAACAACCCAAAAACCGTGGTCATTATTTAATTATATTTTTACGTATATTTTTGAAATTTTTGACGAGGTTGATTGTCATGACGATTGGTGATTTGTTTTGGATGATGTTGAAATTTTATTTTTAGGTTTTGACGAGTTGCGAGGATTATTAGTGATGACGATATCGACGGATGCCCGAGAAATTTTACACTTTATTTTAAACATGTCGATGTTTAATATTTTGACGTTTTTATTTTAATGTCGTATTAAGTCGTGTCGGGACTATATCATATCATATTTTGTGTGCGTTTTAAGTTTCGACGAGCATTTTTATGAAACCCGAGACCCGTAAAAATTTTCAAAAGTGACTAATAGTAATTTCCCGCTTTTTAACAAAGTATTTGCACTTTGGTCCAAAAGAATCACAATTGGAAAAAACTACCCTAAACTTTTTCCATATAAAATGAAAAATTACACACAACTAACACATACACAACCACTCACCACAAAAATTCTCTCTCTCTTCCCTCCTCCCTCTCTTTTTCGTCAACCAACAAGAACAAACACCCCTTGATTTTTCAATTTCTAGTTTGATTCAACAAAAACTAATCAAAGACCCATTCCTAGTTTTTGATTCTCTACACATTGTTATGAAAATTTCATACATGCATTGATATTTTTGAAAAACCCATTTTTGGATGAAAATCTTGTTGTTTGATCTTAAATTGTTGTTGTATGTAGGTGTTTATGTGTTTATACATTAGTTTAATGATTGCATGTTTATATTTTTGAGTTGGGTTTTTATTAATTAATTATCTAGGATGATTTAGTGTGTTATGATATAAACTAGTAGTGTACGAATGATTATAGTGGTAAAAATAGGGTTAAAATGTGGTGAAAAATTAATTTTGAGTGATTTTTAAATATATATTTTATAACAGATTATTAAAGTTAATTTTCTGAAAATATGAGTTTTAGTTTGAGATGAACTAATTAGATATTGTTGTAGAGGATGTTTTTAGCTTCGTTTTGGTATAAGGTAGGACTTCTAGCTCCAAACGAGCGAAAAAGTACGTTAGTTTGATTATTTCGTGTACCGGGAGACGAGTATCGTCACAATATATAATTGTTGTCGATATTTGGATCGAATCTCGGGGACTATAAAATGGATTTTTAAATATGTCATGGACTGATTTTGAAGCTTAAGTATGAGGATGTCGAGTTTATTTTCAAAGTTGAGTGTCGGTTTCATAAACGGAGAAAAATAAATGTGTTAAAAGACTATATGAAATGTTAACGTAAAACTGTCCGGTTTTTGTAGTTCAAAGATGTGTCGGGCAGGGAACTTTAAATGTAAAATCTTTTGATGAGTTTTTAACAGGTCTTTTTATATATAGTAAGTGAAGTTTCTAATTAGTATCATAAAAATTTGACGTGTTTAAGTACGGTAAATGAGCTTGTACATTTGGTGTGTACCGGCAGATTTTTATCGAAGGAGTTAACTAATAGAATAAACATATAGAATGAAATAATAAGGTCACTCGTATTATTTTTTATTTTAGATTGATTGTGATTTTATGATTTTGGGTTTGATATTACTAAGTATAGATTTTACTCGAGTTTATTAATGATGAACGCGCCTTATTTGATAGGTTGCGGTTTTTGTGTTTATCGGGCATCAACTATCGTCGAAGATCGTCTTACTACTGCTATTACTTCAGGTGAGTCTATAGCTTCGATTTCTACTTGTTTTAATGATTTTAAAACCCGCGAGGGGGATACATGCCATTTTAAGTAAAATGAACACATGTCATGAGTAATTGTTGGACCCAATGTTGCCTTTGATGAAATGAATTGTATAAGTACTTAATTGCAAAAGACCCTAAATTCATGAGCCGTTAACTATCTTCTGACTTGATGTTGCGAGTTAGGAATAGCCGCTTATTCTAATAATAGTACTATTGGGTTGAAAACCATATCCGAGACCAGGGCTTTACGCTGAGTAACCCGCTGGGAAGGATAATTTTACGTGAATTGGAATTGGTATTCTTGCAATTAATACCCTAGTAGGGGCACTGTTAATTTTCTAGTCATGCTGGCATTTGGCGTGGGTGACTAAGTTAAGAGGTCGGTGTCATGAGCTTAATACAATTCAATAGCTACTGATATAATATGATATACCTGATTAATAGATTGTATGGACACAATTCTATTAAACAATTGTGAATGATTTTTACGATGTGTTCAATTATGTTTTGTAAAACCTATAGACTTGCTCAACCTTTGTGTTGATGATTTTACGCATGTATTTCAGGTACTTGAAGTTGTTGAATTGCGGAGCTTGCTGGAGAAGGATTGCGGAATTGCTTTTGTAGTAATTTGGTCAAAAACAGATTTCTTTCCCTATTGTCATAAACGTATAGTAAATGGTCAAGTTTTTGGTAAAAGGTTTGTTGTCTTGATTAAGATCATAGGTAAACCTGTACGCTACTCTGATATATTTTAAACTGATTTTACTTGGGATTGAAGGTTTTAGACATTGATTTAAATTATTTCCATATTTATTCTTAAATATACTGTTTTTGGGTCATTTAAAGAGTTGTGAAATGAAGTTTGTGAATAACACCCAATTGTGTATTTTCTGCTGCGCAATGTAAATTGGGGGTATTTCAGTTAGATTTTGATATATCAATAGTTATTTGGGAATGTTCAACTAGATGAAAAGAGATAGTAATTTAAAGGTTGATCCAAGTTCGAAATTAAGTGTGGCAGAAAAGGGAAAAGGAACGGTATTGTTGCGAATGACAGTAAGGAATAGGAAATTTATTTCCTCTAACAGAAGGTAAAATTGGAATTTGATAGTCTAAGATAAGAAGAGATTGTTAATATTTCGATTTTGCTAGGTTCAATTGTTGTTCTCGGTATCTCTTCGAATTGATTTCCAGCTTAAAGTACGACTCAGTTGATTTTGGTAAAACAAATATTTTTGGTTATTTTTAAATAAATGTGCAAAACTTTAAAGTAAAAGTGCAATTAAAGTAAATCTAAGTCTAATTAAAGTAAAAAGGGTGCAAGTATATAAAAACGTGACTGAAATTAAAGGGCGACGTAGACTTAAATCTAACTAAGGCAATCTTAAAACGCGACTAAAACTTAAACTATGGCAAGGATAAAATAAAGCTAAGGCAATAAACTTAAAGTGCAATTAAAATAAAGGCGGGAAAAATAAAGCTTGAAAATAAAAGACTGAAATTTAAAAAGAAAGACTGAAAAATTAACTTACAGAACCCTTGATTCGGAAGTTCAAAACTTCCGAATGAACTAGCTTGATCCGGAACTTAGCCCTTGATTCGGAACTTTTAACTTCCGAATGAACAAAAGGATGTTGATCCGGAACTTCTTCCGAATGAAACACTCTTGACTCGGAACTTATTGAACCGGAACTTGGTTTGGAAGATCTGGCTGATTCGGAACTTTGTCCTTCGTCCAGAACTTCTAAGTTGATCCGGAACTTTTGAGTTCCGAATGAATCTCCTTGATCCGGAACTTTTTAAGTTCCGAATTACAGAACCCTTGATTCGGAAGTTCAAAACTTCCGAATGAACTAGCTTGATCAGGAACTTAGCCCTTGATTCGGAACTTTTAAGTTCTGAATGAACAAAAGGATGTTGATCCGGAACTTCTTCCGAATGAAACACTCTTGACTCGGAACTTATTGACCCGGAACTTGGTTTGGAAGATCTGGCTGATTCGGAACTTTGTCCTTCGTCCGGAACTTCTAAGTTGATCCGGAACTTTTGAGTTCCGAATGAATCTCCTTGATCCGGAACTTTTTAAGTTCCGAATGAACAAATGCTTGAGTCGGAACATTCGTTCGGAAGTATTGACTCGGAACTTTTGGAGTTCCGAATGAACACTCTTGATCCGGAACTTTGAATGTTCCAGATGAAACCCCTTGGTTCAGAACTTCAGACTTCCGAATGAACAATCCTCTCTTGCCTTCGCTCGGAACTTTTCCTGGGATACAGAAACACAAACAAACACCCCGAAGAACAAGGGAATCACAGAAACAAGAGATCTAAAGCAGATTAATCAAAATCAACACAACGATTAAGCTAAACAAATAACGAATCAACAGTTAAACATAAACAAACAATTTAAATCAACAAAACAAACAAATTTAACCACAATAATCAAAAACCCATTTGATCAAAATAAAGACATGAACATGAACACAAACATAAACATAAAAATCAAGAATTAAGAAAGGTAGATGAGAGATTAACAAGATAAAGTAAAGATTGACAAGAATTAAATGAGAATTTACTTGAAATTAAATGAATTTAAGATGCAAGACAAGTATTTAAATTGGACAAGAAATTAAATGACATGTATTTAAATGTGCAAGGTAATGAAAATGGAAGAACTAGTGTCACTCTAGCCAACCAAGAAAATGATTAACAACTAATGACTATTTATAGGGGGGATTAAGGAAGCTTCCTCCCCTCCTTCATTTCTTCTTAATTGCGAGATTAAGTCCCTCCTTCTTTTAATCTTCATTAATTGCATGCTTAGTCCTTTTCTTCCATTCTTCTTTAAACTTGGACTTAAAGGACTTTTGGCTTCGTGATTTCTTTGAACTCGTCTTTAAATTCTTCAATAAAATAGACTTGAATTCTTCGGCTTTTGATAAACTTCCGTCTTTTAACTTTTTCTTCGATAAATCTTCAGAATTGGTCTTGGACTTCCGTTCTTTTTGCACTCTTGACTTCTTGACTTCGTCTTTCATCTTTTTCTTCAATAAAAGTCCGTAAATGCCCGTGAATTCCCGTGTTTTCTCCACTTTTTACCTTTTCGTCCTAAATCACAACAAAAACACAAACCACGCATAATTCCGACATAAAAGACATAAAATACACGTTTTGGTCCGGTTATTATTGTAATTAAGTGGTAGAAAGGATGGGTGTTTACACACCTATCAAATCCCCTACACTTGACCATTGCAATGTCCTCATGCAATGCATTAGTTACAAAGCACGTTTACATTTTTCATCATAATCAATCCACGTTGGCCTTTATTAAAGAGATAGAAAATTAAAAACATACAAAATAAAGAAATCAAAAGCATACCTTGGGTTTTGAAAATGTTATGAATAATCATCATCCTCAAGTTTTCACTTTCTCCAAACCAAGCTTAAAAACGAGATCATTGTTATTATAAGTTAGTAAACTATCACGAAGTCATGTGGGCCAGTTACTCACTTAGACTCCCTTATTCCTAGGTGTATCTCTTATATTTTATTATTGTCTTGGATGATCACAAGGATGCATTTTTGACTTATTTCGATAGTTATTAAGTCTGAAAATAAAGTGAACGATTTAATCAATAGTTAGCTAAAGGACAAAATCTTTTAAAACTGCTTCTCGGGACCTCATAAAGTTCATATCTTGGCATAACTCGCTTCGCGATTTGAGACCTTTCTCGGACTGATATTTGGCAGCGACTTCATACTTCAAACCTTGAGAGACGTTCATGAAATAATGGTCTTCTCTTCATAATGGAATTTCTTCACTTGAAGTTTTGAGAGATTCATACTTGGACCACGACTTCTTCATTTTTCTCCAATCTTTATTTTGGACTTTGAGATACAACGATCCGCCTCCTTTTATGACTTGGATCTATTTATCCTCATACCTTGTTAGGGTCTTTTCGGATACACTTCTCCATGACTTTTGGGGAGTTTTTGCTTTTCGTCGTGTGTCTCGATCCTTCATATTGATTTTCGATAAATGATTCTTCACATCACTTTTAGATCTTTAGCAACAAAATATAGCCCTCATGCCTTGTTAGGGCCTTTTTGGACTCGCCAATCTTCGCGTCCCGCTTTAATAAGTTATGCCTTGGCTATGAACTCTAATCCATACCGAGCAACTTTTAAACGATCTTGGGCTAGAAGCTAAGTAACTTTTCAAATCGTACAACCTTATTTATTAGCAGATAAATTATTAGCAAGCGATGAGAGAATAGGCTCATAATTAACTCACATAAATTCACGAAAGAATATCGAACTTATAATTGGCTCTATCATCTCTCGTTCTCCACAGTTTAAAATCTCAAGTAATGAGACTCGTGGATGCTTAGCCTATTAAATCAAAGTTTTGGGTTTTCGAGTCGCCTATAGGATCTTGCAAATTCTTAGACTTTTTCAAAGTTTAGAAATCGCGTTTTAAAGTTTCCTTGATAAACGACTCTCTAGGATCAATTATAGGAACTTGCGAAAAGTTCTTGTTCTTAACCCGTGAGAGTTAAGACTTTCACGTTTTATAGCTCCCTATATAAAAGCCTAGCAAAACTTGACTTAAACACGTTAAGGATACTAGCTAGAGCAACTTTAGATAAGTAAACTCAGGTTGAGTCAAAAGATTCACAACGTTTGAAAATTAAAACCACTTATTCAGATTTATTCTAGCAAAGAAAGAAAAATAACTATGCAAAGGAAAAACTAATAGGCCAAAATAGATCAAAAATTTTGAAAAATGTCGAAAAATTGATTTTCCGGTTAAAATAAGGACAAATACAAGGAAAAGGCCACTTAACTTCGATAGAAGTCCCCCCTACACTTAAGATAAACATTGTCCTCAATGTTTAAGCATGTGAGAGTAAACTCCCCTACACTTAGGACATTGTGCACTTTGTTTAAATCTCGCTAAGGAAAAGACAACTAAAGAGATTCCTATTTTAATATTGAGAAAATATAAAATAGTGAATCGAAAAGAGTTTAGGATAGAACCGGGAAGAAGTAGAACACGGAATCACGGGTCGTCAAGAATCATCAAGAGTGGATCATTGAAGCTCGAATCCCTGATTAAGAAGTGAGGAGAGAAAAGCAAACCAACGGGTCTCCCCTACACTTATGATAAAGAAAGCGAAAAGATAGATGCATGGGTTGCCTCCCAAGAAGTGCTTGGTTTTTGTTAACCGAGTCGTGAGCCTGACTCGACCTTGATCATCAACGGAAGAAGCATGAAACATATCCACCAGGATAAAAAACATAGTTTTCTTCCATAAAATAGCATAGGCTTAAGGCGAACAAGGCAAACCAAAGAAGAGTAGGCAAGGTTCCCTTAAGCAGTGATGGAGCACGGTGGAAGCAAGGATGAAGTGGTGCAAGCATGTCTTCAAAATTTTCAAAGATTTTTCCTTTTATTTCATCAGGTGGATACTGAGATGGCTTAAAGACTTCAATACCGGGGTCGAACACCTTTTCCTTTAAGGGAAAATAACACTCAGGCTCAGCAGAGTGTGAAGAAGATCCGCAAAGAAGCACAACCTCGTCCTCAGAATGAGGACAAAGAGGTGTCAAATCATATGTGCAACGGATATTGGTGTCGACCGGTTTCTTCTCCTTTGACAGAATGTTCTTCAAATCCAAAGTAGGATCAAGACGATAATCTTCAAAGTCATAAGGAGGTTCATCACTCTCATGAGGGAAGTAAGTGTTGAGAAATTCAGAGAAGTCTTCCTCAAATGAGTAATCGTCCAAAGTAGGATCGAGTGATGGCGGAGGATCTTCATCATGTGAAGAATCGCTCGAAAGAGTATCAGCCTCATCAAAATCATCAAAAGTGGGCATCTCGGGATACTCAGAAGTACAATCATCAAAATCATCCGAATCTGAGCTAGAATCATCATCATCATAAGCATTGAAGACCGGTGGAGAATCATAAATGGGAGAAGGTTCCAAAGTGGAGCGAGAATCATCCACATCATCGTCAAAGAGTGGATTATCGATGGAAGAATCGAATAGAGGATTGTCGTAGACAACAAAGTCATCGAGCACATTTATCATATTCACTGATTCTCGTCCAAAAGATTTGCCTGTAAGCTTCCCCATTTTAAAAACTTTTGAATCATCCCCGACTCGTAAGATTAACTCACCTTCGGCCACATCAACTAAAGCTCTTCCGGTTCTCAAAAATGGCCGACCAAGTATTAAAGGAATACGAGGGTCCATTTCATAATCAACGACGACAAAATCGACCAGGAAAGTAAATGTGCCAACTTTGATGAACACGTCCTCGGCTATACCAACGGGGTAAGCGAGAGTGCGGTTTGCAAGTTCAAGAGTCATCTTTGTTGGAGTGAGGTCGGGTAATGATAGTGTTTTCCAAACACTCAGTGGCATCAAATTAATACTGGCCCCGAGATCAGCAAGGGCAGTAAATTCTTTAGTTTTGTTGAACACGCAAGGCAACACAAAACGACCGGGATCTCCAAGCTTTTCCGGAAGTTCTTTAAGAATAACTGCAGAGCAGTTTTCATTTAAGCGTGTGTTGGCGAGTTCCATCAACTTCTCCTTCTTGCTAAGCAATTCCTTGAATGCTTTGACAAATTTCGGCATGTGGCAAAGTGCTTCAACAAGGCTAATGTTGATGGTCATTTGAGATAGCATATTCACATATTTCGATACTTGACAGTCATTCTTGGTTAGCTCGTTGGTCTTGCCTATGCGAGAAGGGTATGGGATATTGAGTTTATAGGTGGAAGGTGAAGGTGTAGTCGGTAAAGGTTGAGATGTTGAAGGGTCCTTCCGAGATACAGCGTCATGACGAGGCGGAGACGGTATGGTGCACTAATACTAGGTGTAGGAGGAGTAGGGATACATGGTGGTGGAGGAGGTGTAGATGATGGGGGTGGGATTGGTGGTCTTACGATGGTGACTCCACTACGGGTAGTAATAGCACTCACATTGGCTCGCGGATTGGTGACGGTGTTTGAAGGTAGAGAACTTGAAGTAGAAGGTTGAGTGGCGGGCAAGAAACTAGCCAACAGATTCTTTAATTCAGTCGTTTGAGTGCTGAAGGAGGATTGAATATTATCGCGAACCTCGGTTCTAATGTCATTACCTTGCTTCCTGATATCTCCTTTCAAATTGATTATTTGGCTTTGTAGATTCTTGATTTGCTCACCTTGGGTTCTCATGATGGCTTCAACATCGGGATTAATGGGTGGGGTTTGTTGGGTGGGTGGTTGATAAGGGTTAGAAGCTCTTGGTGGGATTTGGTTGCTTCTATTGTAGTTGTTGGCGGAGTTTTGGTTTTGAGGAGAAAAACCGGGTGAAAGGTAATTGTTGGAACGGTAGCTCAGCAGATTTCTATCCCCTTGTTGTCTAGCTTGGTAATTTTCCGGTGAATAATTACCGTAAGCAGCATACACATTTTCCGGATTTACTTGAGTCGAAGGACAATCGGTGTATGGGTGAGGACCGCCGCATGTTTCACAAGGATTAGCAACCGCTTTAACTTGTTGTTGTTCTTGGTTTGAATCGAGAAGCGTAATACTTTTGCTCATTTAAGTCATCATGCGGGTGAGTTCGGTCATCTCAGGGTTTGCTGAGGTGGAAGAAACATTGACTCTCGGGTTGTTCCTTGAAGAAGCAGAGGAATCCCAGTTCTTGTGGTGAGTAGTCATGTTCTCAATTAACTCTCTACACTCCTCGGGTCTCCTTTTCATGAATGTGCCACCGGCGGCTGCATTAATCGTATCACGATCTCGAAAAGTCAAAACGCTGTAGAAAGTATCGATTAAGGTCACAGGGAGCGTGTTGTGGTTTGGACATCTATCGATCAAGACATTATATCTCTCCCAAGCATCAAAAAGAGATTCATCAGGGTCTTGCATGAAACCGCTGATTTGATTGCGAAGGCTCGTGACCATGGATGGTGGAAAGTAGCGCGACAAAAAGCGTTGAGTCATATCATCCCAAGTGTGAATAAAATTCTTCGGGAGATGATCAAACCATTTCTCGGCATGATGCGATAAAGTATGTGGGAAGAGTTGTAGGCGAAGTACATCCATTGTGGCACCAGGCAACTTCATGCTTTGGGTGATTGTAATGAACTTGTCGAGGTGTTTGTTGGCATCATCATCAGGCAATCCACGGAATGGGTTTGTTTTTACTTGCTGAATCATGTGGTGCTTCAACGAAAACTCAGGAGCGTTGATTTGCATCGACGCAATCGGTCCTCCTCGTCCAAACATAGTTGGTTGACAAAGCTCCTCCATGATCCGAAGATCGGGCTGTGGAAGAACATTGTTGTTATTATTGTTGAGGTGCGGTGGAATATTATTGTTGTTAACACCTGACATATCTAAATCTTCTTGAGGCTCGGGCTCTTGATAATTAGAAGATCTAGTACACATACACCTGAAAATGCAAAAGAAAAAGAAACCAAACTCAAAGACAATATATATACACAATAAAGATAAAATCTTTTTGGATTTTTGAAATTTTTAATTTTTATAGATTTTTATCAATTTTTAATTTTTATGATTTTTGAAATTTTTTTTATGCAAGAAAAGTAACGCTCACAAGTGAACGGATCCCAAAAAGCAACGCGTCTCTCACAGAAACCGTTAATCTTTACGAAAAGAGCCGGCAGCGGCGCCATTTGATAAAGGGCTTTTGACACCCCGTATAAAAATTAAAGTTCTTTGTCGTGTGTCTAATCGAATTGATCTAGGTTCTCTATGTGACTCAGTTTTATTTTGGTGGAACAAAGATGTGTCGTTGTAGTGTTTAAAATAAAGGTGCAAAACAATTAAAGTAAAAGTGCGTTTAAAGTAAATCTAAGTCTAATTAAAGTAAAAAGGGTGAAAGTATTTAAAAACGTGACTGAAATTAAAGGGCGCTAAAAGTAAATGACGTAGACTTAAATCTAACTAAGGCAATCTTAAAACGCGACTAAAACTTAAACTAAGGCAAGGATAAAATAAAGCTAAGGCAATAAACTTAAAGTGCAACTAAAATAAAGGCGGGAAAAATAAAGCTTGAAAATAAAAGACTGAAATTTAAAAAGAAACACTGAAAAATTAACTTACAGAACCCTTGATTCGGAAGTTCAAAACTTCCGAATGAACTCGCTTGATCCGGAACTTAGCCCTTGATTCGGAACTTTTAAGTTCCGAATGAACAAAAGGATGTTGATCCGGAACTTCTTCCGAATGAAACACTCTTGACTCGGAACTTATTGACCCGGAACTTGGTTTGGAAGATCTGGCTGATTCGGAACTTTGTCCTTCGTCCGGAACTTCTAAGTTGATCCGGAACTTTTGAGTTTCGAATGAATCTCCTTGATCCGGAACTTTTTAAGTTCCGAATTACAGAACCCTTGATTCGGAAGTTCAAAACTTCCGAATGAACTAGCTTGATCCGGAACTTAGCCCTTGATTCGGAACTTTTAAGTTCCGAATGAACAAAAGGATGTTGATCCGGAAATTCTTCCGAATGAAACACTCTTGACTCGGAACTTATTGACCCGGAACTTGGTTTGGAAGATCTGGCTGATTCGGAACTTTGTCCTTCGTCCGGAACTTCTAAGTTGATCCGGAACTTTTGAGTTCCGAATGAATCTCCTTGATCCGGAACTTTTTAGGTTCCGAATGAACAAATGCTTGAGTCGGAACTTTCGTTCGGAAGTATTGACTCGGAACTTTTGGAGTTCCGAATGAACACTCTTGATCCGGAACTTTGAATGTTCCGGATGAAACCCCTTGGTTCAGAACTTCAGACTTCCGAATGAACACTCCTCTCTTGCCTTGGCTCGGAACTTTTCCTGGGATACAGAAACACAAACAAACACCCCGAAGAACAAGGGAATCACAGAAACAAGAGATCTAAAGCAGATTAATCAAAATCAACACAACGATTAAGCTAAACAAATAACGAATCAACAGTTAAACATAAACAAACAATTTAAATCAACAAAACAAACAAATTTAACCATAATAATCAAAAACCCATTTGATCAAAATAAAGACATGAACATGAACACAAACATAAACATAAAAATCAAGAATTAAGAAAGGTAGATGAGAGATTAACAAGATAAAGTAAAGATTGACAAGAATTAAATGGGAACTTACTTGAAATTAAATGAATTTAAGGTGCAAGACAAGTATTTAAATTGGACAAGAAATTAAATAACATGTATTTAAATGTGCAAGGTAATGAAAATGGAAGAACTAGTGTCACTCTAGCCAACCAAGAAAATGATTAACAACTAATGACTATTTATAGGGGGATTAAGGAATCTTCCTCCCCTCCTTCATTTCTTCTTAATTGCGAGATTAAGTCCCTCCTTCTTTTAATCTTCATTAATTGCATGCTTAGTCCTTTTCTTCTAATCTTCTTTAAACTTGGACTTAAAGGACTTTTGGCTTCGGGATTTCTTTGAACTCGTCTTTAAATACTTCAATAAAATAGACTTGAATTCTTTGGCTTTTGATAAACTTCCGTCTTTTGACTTTTTCTTCGATAAATATTCAGAATTGGTCTTGGACTTCCGTTCTTTTTGCACTCTTGACTTCTTGACTTCGTCTTTCATCTTTTTCTTCAATAAAAGTCCGTAAATACCCGTGAATTCCCGTGTTTTCTCAACTTTTTACCTTTTCGTCCTAAATCACAACAAAAACACAAACCACGCATAATTCCGACATAAAATACACGTTTTGGTCCGGTTATTATTGTAATTAAGTGGTAGAAAGGATGGGTGTTTACACACCTATCAATTGTATTCAAGCTGTTGCTATGAATCGGGTAAGCAGGAGGAAGTATGAATGTAGATCACATATATTTTATACCACTTAAGTAATTATCTATTTACTTGTCGTAAGTACGGGTTAGCTGGAGGTCGGGCTGCTGAAGGAATAACAAGGAGTGTGGTATATGAATTGGTATTTCTGTGGTAATGAAATGTTTTCATTTCGGTAAAGGAGATTGAATAAAGGAATTATTCAGATAATGGAAAATCAATATGAAAGGAATGTTGATGCTATCACAGCCTTTATTTTGGAAATACTTAGATTTGAGATTCAGGTATTGTAATTTGCATATTATTATCTAGTAATCATTGAGTTAGAATTTCATTGAAACTCTGAAGGTGTTATTGATGGTGTATTGAAAAGTTGAAGGTGTTATTGAGAATATATTGAGATTTGAAGATGTTAGATTTTAATTGACCTGAGGACGAGAAATCAACGAGAATTAGCGATTGGTTGAAATGAGAAATTAACCGAATGAAGGATTGTTAATGACTACATATATATATATATATATATATATATATATATATATATATATATATATATATATATATATATATATATATATATATATATATATATATATATATATATATATATATATATATATATATATATATATATATATATATATATATATATATATATATATATATATATATATATATATATATATATATATATATATATATATATATATATATATATATATATATATATATATATATATATATATATATATATATATATATATATATATATATATATATATATATATATATATTAAGGGAATATTTTTCTGAACTTATGGAATTAAGAGGTATCGCGCAATTAACTGAACTAGAGTGTGAGAAGGTTAACCGGGATAAGGATGAATGTCATAGGATACGATAAATAAAGGTGGAAAGGATTAAATTAGAATGTTGTTGAGCATTGAGTACTGATTTTAGGAAGTAATTAGTGGAATTTCTATTTGGAGATTTTATTGGTCGATGATGAAAAGGTATGTAGGAGGAAACTGTAATAGATCGAATTTTCTGTGCGCTTTACCAGTAGTAGTTAGAAGGGAATGAGAAGATGAGTTAGTATTTAAGGGTATTTTGTGATTGTTCTGCGGAATCGTAGAGTTCACTGTCGTCTTAGGAAAAAGAAGCTTTGAGTTAGCTTAGTGATGGGAGTTATGTAATCTGATTGCATATTTTGTTATATGGCATTGTTAGGAAGTTGAGGATGATAATATGATTAATTGTAAGGGTTGGTAGATGAGACCATAAGGATATTCTGATTTGACTGGAAAAGTCATCAAAGAAGTAATCATGGAAGTAAGGAAAGAAGCTAGATGTTTTGGGAATAAGATGATCGCTATGAGAATGAACAAACTGAGTACCAAGAATCAGTATCTATTACTGATGATTGATGTTTTGTTTGATCAATATTAAGGAAGGAAAGGAAAGTATTTAATAACAATTGAAAAATTGTTAGGGAAAGAGGAATGGTGTGTAAAATTCTTTGGATATGAATTTTAGCTGGAGTTAATATAGACGTTTTAGAATGTGCGATCTATGGCTGAAGTGATCGTGTAAGTCTTGACTAGGTTGAAACGATTGAGGCTTTGTCGATACCAACGAAACCGACTGAAGCTTGTCAATTCCTTTGTATAAGCTGAGTATTATCGGAGGTTTATCGAAAGGTTTTCACTGATTGTTGAACCATTGATAAGGCTGACAAAGAATAACTAGATGCATGAATGGATAGAATACATCTAAGTTGTAGTTTTGAGATCTGATTTTCGTAGTTGATGAAGTTTTTTATGAACGCTGAGGATAGTTGAAGTTATGTGCATGTATAGTTAGTATTGGAGGAATCTGGGGAATTATAGCGCTGCGATGATGATATTTTGATAATATCAAGTGGAAAGAGAAAGTAATAGTAGTGTGTTGACTTGAATAAAGAAGTATAACAGGATTTATATGATCATGAGTTTCGACGATGTGGTATTTATTTTGGGATTGTAAAGTACTACTTGTATGGAATCAAGTATGTAGAAAATAAGGATAATAAGGACTTATTTATAAATGCCATTCGGGATTCCAAAAGAAAGGAGTTAAGGATTACCTAATGATGACTAGGAAATAATAATCAGTAAATTATAGATGAAATATGTTATAGTTCTGTATTACGAAGTGTGTTTCAGATTATGAAGGATGAGTGTGGATACTTTCACTATCAACTAGTGAGTATTTAGTAAGGAGGAGAAAAAAATGGACTTGTAAAATTTCTAACGTAATTGAGAATTGACTCTTGAGTCTTGAGATTTTGGAATATTGGTAGTGTAACACCCCACTTGGATAAATGGACCGTTACGTGTATTTATGGCGTGTCATCAAAGCATAAGGTAAATGTCCTAGAACATTAACTGACCATAAAGGAAATACCGGAACCAAACTTCGGCAATCCAAACATAAGCCCAAAACATGAAAATGAAATACTGAAAGAAAGGACTAAACAATGTCCAAATAAGCAGAATAATGTAAGTGCATAAAATAAGGAGTCTGTATAGCTTCCATTCCAAATGCACACGCTCTTAGAATCCTAAACGTGTCCTGGTGTACCTGCCGTTAGAACATGAAAAGAACTACGGCTGAGCATAACGCTCAGTGAACGGATATAAAGCATGATAAGAATATATAGAATGAAACAAGCGATAGAATACTGGAGCTGTAAGACTGATATATAACATGTGGTAGAACTCTGCATAAAATCTGAGAAACCCGGTTCATATATACTGATACTGAAATATAACTATTAATTCTGAAAACATGCATTTACTGTATTTTATTTGCCAGAGCTTATATAGGTCACGTGCTGTAACAACCGTGCATGAATAACTGGAGGGGTGACCTCGTCATGCTGTAGAGGGGTGACCTCTAAATAACTGTGCTGGGTGGAGGGATCAGCTCCAATGTGAAGGATGTAGAGCACACACCACATTCACCCTGATAAACATGAAACACTTATAAGCCTAGGATGCATCCATACGCCCCACTAATAATAATACTGATAAAATGGCCAAGCTGAGCTGAGTGGGACGATGCAGGATATCACTCTCCTGCATGTGAGTCACGACACCGGTGCCTCTAGTGCCGTGGTTACGGTACCTCCGTAACTAGTACATAAACTGGTCGTGCTTGTATATAATGCTCAGGCAATTTATTTAGTTATTAACATGATTACTGATAAACTTAAACATATACTGGGGAAAACATTTGGCTGCAGACGGGGAATCCTAATCATGCATAGGAAAGGAAGTCCTTACTGAAAGGACGGAAATCCGTACCTCTTGTCCAGTACCGAGATAAGATCGAAAGCTGACGGATCGAATTTGACTTCACGGATACTACATAAATTAACGGACGTGTAAATAAGTCGACTGATTACTGTTCTAAACTTTAATCTGTGTTTATCTTCCATTCTGATAAATCTGATTAAGTATCTTTGGTATTCCATGTGTTATTATGCTTACTGAACAATATTAAGTAACTTACCAAAATTAGCAGGTTTCCTAAAATAGAAAGTTACCAAAAATAGAAAGTTACCAAAATAGTTATAAACTGGCTAAATAGGTTAATAAATAAGCTTAAGTGTTTACTGATTAATATTCTAAGTCATAAAGATATAATGTATAGTTTATTGGTTATTACATGTCATTTAAATAAACTATAGGTTAAATGCATTTAACTTAATATAATGTGATTTAATTAAATAAAGATATAATGCACTCGTAATAATAAGTCGGGTTTTATTAATTTTATTTACCTTGAAAATAATATACATGTTACGGCTAATTACTTGTAAAGATGAAAACCCGTAACCATGTATTATTTATCAAAAGCATCGAAACCGAATCCCGTGTCTTACTAATTTAAAAGGTGAGACTCGTGTTATGTATTTAAATAAATCGAACCAACCAACCCCTTAATATCTTTTAAAACTGGTAGCCAAACACCCTTAATTTCTGCTTATTAAACTCACTGCCAAACGCCCCCTACATTAACCACCACTTAAACATGTTTTTAATAACCCTTTTAAATTCAGATTTAATATCAATTTAAAAGAAGAAAAAATAAAACGAATTTAGGTTTTTACCTCATGTTTCGTTTTAGGGTTTAGGGTACTTAAAACAAACGAATGAAATCTTCATTCCTCGCGGATCGTGCAGCCATGTTTCTCCCTTTTTTTCTTTGTGTAGGTCGCGGCAGGGAAGAGAGGAGAGAAGGATATGTGGCGGCTTGATTTGATTTCTAGGGTTTCTGTATGTTTGTATGTGTCGGCCTAGAAAGGAAAAAAAAGAATACTCTCCCGTTTGTTTTATTTCCTTCACACGGGCTTGGCCCAGATCACGAGTTGCGGCGCAAGACCCACCAGTTGCGGCGCAACAGATGAAGGGCTACAGACCATGGTGCTGCGGATCACAAGTTGCGGCGCATGACACATGAGTTGCGGCGCAATTTAAGGGCCTACGGATCATGGTGCTGCGGATTAAGAGTTGCGGCGCAAGACACATGAATTGCGGCGCAACAGATGCTGCTGGCAAATATCCCGCGTAAAATAATAATAAACCGCGTATTTATAAATTCTCGATTTAAAATACGGGTTTTACAATTCTTCCCCTCTAAAAATAATAATTCGTCCCCGAATTAAAATGCGGCGTACTGGGTTTTACAATTCTTCCCCTCTAAAAGGAGAAATTCGTCCTCGAATTAACGATGATAAGCTGATGAAGTTATAAGAACTAAAGAACACGTAGACTGAAAAGACAATTAAGCTGAAGGATAAATTGTCTTCTAATTAAGACATAATGCTGCTGTTAGGTATAAACCTGACATGACTGAAATTATCATGTAACGTGACATGGCTTAAGAGAACATGGAACGTGACATGACTGAAAGAACATAACTGGATTTTTTTCGAAGGCAAGGGAATGAGAGATCCGGATGGACTCCTCCGTTTCGAGTGGCCTCCCGCTCGAAACGTTTCCTTTAAAGGTCTAACATACTAAATAAAATCTTGGTCCTGTTGACCCTGTCCTGATGATGCTGACTGGTTTCTGGTTCCATACTTAAGATGGATTTTCTGAATTTGATAGACTGAATAACTATAGCATGTACGATATATGAAGCA
Source organism: Glebionis coronaria (assembly GCA_025667525.1). Classification (NCBI taxonomy): domain Eukaryota; kingdom Viridiplantae; phylum Streptophyta; class Magnoliopsida; order Asterales; family Asteraceae; genus Glebionis; species Glebionis coronaria. The sequence goes on from CM046875.1 coordinate 293,350,835, forward strand.
GTACGTACAATTATCCTGAAAAGATAATATTTATATCTCTGAGTAAGCTGTTAAGAATATATATTGGGACGAACTACGTGAACAATTGTGAACATGCTAAGTGAGCAATTGTGAACGTGGTTCGTAATTATATGAGGAGCGCTGGTATGGAATTAGAATATGATACGCGAATCATACTATGAACGTGATACTAGAACATATCATGAACATAGGCTGACTGAGGAATGAATGCCAAATGATACGGCCTGAGATGTGAAACGTCTGCCTGGTTATGGAGTAGTTGTGCTAAACTTGAGTCTAATTTCTCAAGCTTTCTGTAACCGTACCCGGTAATAAACTGAGAAACGTGTATCGTGAAATGGCACACGAACTTGAACGTGAACAACGTTATGAACGCTAACGTGAGCTTAAATCAGGAGATAGCATAGAAGATGAACTGATCAGCATCATACTGCGAATGAGACGTAAACGGGAACGTGAGAATAAACATGAACTTAAAGTAGACGTAAACATACACTTGATCGTGAACGTGGATTCTGTCTGATATGATGGTCAATGGAATGCCTGAAATCGTACGATTTACTGCTAAATTTTAAAATTTCTGCAGATCTGCTACTACGTGATCCTTTCGGATGAAAGAACGCGCAGGCTGATTACATGATTGACGATAACTTAGATAGCATCATAATTTCTCTGAGTCTGTGGTAAATTGATTACAATCTCCATGGAGTCTTGTCTCTTTTCGGTCTAGAGTTTCTACTTGTAGTGATAGCATGTCGGTGTTCTATCTTGAACCTGCAGTCGGTCAGGCATCTAGATATGAACATAGTTGCATTAATGTGTGATGCGGATTCTATCAGTGTTTGTCTGGGATTATGGAACATTCTGGTGGAAATCTTGTTGAATAGTCATAGAAGAATTTCTAGTGATGACTGTCGGCAATTTCTGCGGTAGCAGTCAATTGAGTTCTAGAAATTTTATACTACGTTCATAGTCGTCAGTCGGGACCATCAGGTGATGGCCTTCACCTTCGCAGGATTGTCTGGAATTTCTTTCTGTTGAAATAGGGTGGTTCAGATATGCCACCTTGTTCATCTGAAACATACATCTAGAAAGCTTGCGTATATAATTTTTCTCCTATCGGAGAATCTGCGGGGTCGTGAAAAGATGATTCCCATGTCCTTCTCTAGAATTTAGGAGATCAAAATCTTGTCAACGAATGTACTGCCAAATTTGTCTGAGAATTCCAGGAAAATTTATTCATACATTTTCATACTATAGTTGGAGCATTAGGGAGCTCAGAAGTAAAATTCAAAAATTTTAGAGTGGCTATAATATGTGTAACAACGGTTTGAAGATCATCATGTTCTTCCCTCATCACTGATGGTAGCATGATCTTGAATTTTTCTGGAAGAATGTTTAAGACACCTCGTAGTAGGTCAATTAAACTTTCTATTCGTGGAATGAATATCGATTTGGAATGGTGATCTGATAAATTTTTCGATGGGGCGCTAGGGCGAATAAAGCCTAGTTTTGGTAACTCTTGCAGCAATTGCTGCAACTCTTTTAATCGTAGCTAGAGCCCTGTAATAAGGAGTTTTGAAAACAGGTTCTGTTCTTGAGGCAAGCTCGATGTTAAATTATGTCTCGTGGGTAGGCATGAATTTCTGGAACACCTTCTGGAATGACATCTGGAAATTTTAGGATAATCTGCTGGTCATGGATTCGAGGAATTTCAGAAGTGAATTTATAACTGATAGCCAAAAGTCTTCGTAACTATGTATTGGTAAGTCACGCGCTCGTAAGGAAGAAACAGCTTGTACTGATTTTTCTGGCAAAGTATATAATGAATATATTTGGGATTAGTAAAACGGATCTTGTCGTTAACTGAAGGATAACTTAATAAACATGGGAGGTACTGTGGATTCCTTTCTGGCTGAGAGGTAGGTAACTACCTGATTTACATAAAGCTGACATAGGGATACGCGAGTAACGTGGCGACTTCCACTGAGTGGGTTCGTCTGTAACTTTACAGAGTGAATACTGCGTGTTTTAGCTGAGTAATAATCTGGTGGTGGTGACTGAATTTTAATGATCTGATATATGCGTGGCATAATAGAATGAGTATACCCCTTTCTGAAAGATACCCTGAATCACTGAGGGTCTTGCCTGGAACATACTGGAATTAGGAGCTCTGACTCGTACATCTGAGAAGATATTCGTATGACGTGTATCATGACGGGTGCCCTGATATGTGTCTTCCGAATTGATACCTGGGAACTATGTCTTGACTGATGTCTTGGCACGTGTTTTAATAGATGAATATGAACAAGGCTGGAAAATTTTGGTAACTGCTAGGATTGGCGGACCGGTTAGACCACTGACCTCTTGTATTGTTGGTCATGTCCGTTCCGGAGTTCCGATGGTTACTGACTGATTAATTATAAGCACGATGATTGTCACCACTGCTTTGTCTGTCAATTTATGACGGTCATTATCATGACCGTGATTCATGTGACTATTCTGCTGAGTGGCCGGCTGGGTTCCGGTTCCCACTCTTCTGAATGAAAGTTGGCTGGGTGAAGTGTGACATCTAACTGAGAAGGTAACATCATAAAATCGAATGGTAGCGTCTGATGGTTGAATTTATTCTTGTCAGAAATTTCAAGTTTATAGTTTTCGTCCTCGTTCCGCGGCGTCAGCATCTTGAGAAATCTCCAAGGTTCAGCAGCATCAGCATCAGTGTGGTCTTCAGAGTGTTAGCAGCATCAGCATCTGGTAAAATCTTCAACTCACGAGCAGCATCAGCACCTGGTAGAATATCGACAAGTGGAAACGCCTGAGATGATTAAGGATCGATTAGCAATATCCATGGAGTAGGGTACCTGGAGTACACCTGAACTACTGTACATGAAGTACAAAATGAATACTGCACATGGAGCATATCTGGGATGATGTACCTGGAGTACACCTGAATAGATTATCCATGGAGTATAACTGAGATACTGTACATGGGGCTGGTGAAAATTTTATGGGATGATCGATACTGGTGTCGCTTGTCTGACATTATCAACGAAATAAATTGATTTAAACGGTAGTAACTGAACTGGAATGGGTAACGTGATAGGCTGATATTTTCTGCGTAGACTTAATGCTAGTAGTATAGAGGCTAACAAGTATGATTAAATGGAGTTTTCGTCAACGTTCAGTATAAGGACATGATTGATAACGATCAGAACATGAATTATCATGAATTAGTATTTCATTGTAATCCTTACGTATCTTAGCATGAAACATTATCATTCTGTTGAAAACATAATCCTTGTAAGGAATCATGAAACTGATTCATCATGTAGATGACTTCAACGTGAGGGTATGAAAATTTGACTGAAGAGCATGAAATTTGACTTGAGAAATAAGGAACGATTATGGCTGGTTCACTAAGTAATATTTGACTGAAAACATGAATCTGACATGAGTAAGGGTAAACGCCTATGGGTCGGTTTACCAATACAAAATCTGAACGGGCAAGGGTGAACGCCTATGGGTCGGTTCACCAAAACAAAATTCGTTAAAAGCACATGCGACTAAATATGGCTAGTTATGTACCAACCTTTTACTTAGTCAAAACTTTAAGAAAACTGACTGATAAATGAAGAAAACTGACTGAATAATCCATGAGAAACATGAAAGATAACAACGCCAAAATCTGGGAAATTCCTGGTGACTACCCACTAGTCACAGGTCAAGTTTTAGAGCCTACAGGTCGAACCTTGGGCTCTGATACCATAATTGTAACACCCCACTTGGATAAATGGACCGTTACGTGTATTTATGGCGTGTCATCAAAGCATAAGGTAAATGTCCTAGAACATTAACTGACCATAAAGGAAATACCGGAACCAAACTTCGGCAATCCAAACATAAGCCCAAAACATGAAAATGAAATACTGAAAGAAAGGACTAAACAATGTCCAAATAAGCAGAATAATGTAAGTGCATAAAATAAGGAGTCTGTATAGCTTCCATTCCAAATGCACACGCTCTTAGAATCCTAAACGTGTCCTGGTGTACCTGCCGTTAGAACATGAAAAGAACTACGGCTGAGCATAACGCTCAGTGAACGGATATAAAGCATGATAAGAATATATAGAATGAAACAAGCGATAGAATACTGGAGCTGTAAGACTGATATATAACATGTGGTAGAACTCTGCATAAAATCTGAGAAACCCGGTTCATATATACTGATACTGAAATATAACTATTAATTCTGAAAACATGCATTTACTGTATTTTATTTGCCAGAGCTTATATAGGTCACGTGCTGTAACAACCGTGCATGAATAACTGGAGGGGTGACCTCGTCATGCTGTAGAGGGGTGACCTCTAAATAACTGTGCTGGGTGGAGGGATCAGCTCCAATGTGAAGGATGTAGAGCACACACCACATTCACCCTGATAAACATGAAACACTTATAAGCCTAGGATGCATCCATACGCCCCACTAATAATAATACTGATAAAATGGCCAAGCTGAGCTGAGTGGGACGATGCAGGATATCACTCTCCTGCATGTGAGTCACGACACCGGTGCCTCTAGTGCCGTGGTTACGGTACCTCCGTAACTAGTACATAAACTGGTCGTGCTTGTATATAATGCTCAGGCAATTTATTTAGTTATTAACATGATTACTGATAAACTTAAACATATACTGGGGAAAACATTTGGCTGCAGACGGGGAATCCTAATCATGCATAGGAAAGGAAGTCCTTACTGAAAGGACGGAAATCTGTACCTCTTGTCCAGTACCGAGATAAGATCGAAAGCTGACGGATCGAATTTGACTTCACGGATACTACATAAATTAACGGACGTGTAAATAAGTCGACTGATTACTGTTCTAAACTTTAATCTGTGTTTATCTTCCATTCTGATAAATCTGATTAAGTATCTTTGGTATTCCATGTGTTATTATGCTTACTGAACAATATTAAGTAACTTACCAAAATTAGCAGGTTTCCTAAAATAGAAAGTTACCAAAAATAGAAAGTTACCAAAATAGTTATAAACTGGCTAAATAGGTTAATAAATAAGCTTAAGTGTTTACTGATTAATATTCTAAGTCATAAAGATATAATGTATAGTTTATTGGTTATTACATGTCATTTAAATAAACTATAGGTTAAATGCATTTAACTTAATATAATGTGATTTAATTAAATAAAGATATAATGCACTCGTAATAATAAGTCGGGTTTTATTAATTTTATTTACCTTGAAAATAATATACATGTTACGGCTAATTACTTGTAAAGATGAAAACCCGTAACCATGTATTATTTATCAAAAGCATCGAAACCGAATCCCGTGTCTTACTAATTTAAAAGGTGAGACTCGTGTTATGTATTTAAATAAATCGAACCAACCAACCCCTTAATATCTTTTAAAACTGGTAGCCAAACACCCTTAATTTCTGCTTATTAAACTCACTGCCAAACGCCCCCTACATTAACCACCACTTAAACATGTTTTTAATAACCCTTTTAAATTCAGATTTAATATCAATTTAAAAGAAGAAAAAATAAAACGAATTTAGGTTTTTACCTCATGTTTCGTTTTAGGGTTTAGGGTACTTAAAACAAACGAATGAAATCTTCATTCCTCGCGGATCGTGCAGCCATGTTTCTCCCTTTTTTTCTTTGTGTAGGTCGCGGCAGGGAAGAGAGGAGAGAAGGATATGTGGCGGCTTGATTTGATTTCTAGGGTTTCTGTATGTTTGTATGTGTCGGCCTAGAAAGGAAAAAAAAGAATACTCTCCCGTTTGTTTTATTTCCTTCACACGGGCTTGGCCCAGATCACGAGTTGCGGCGCAAGACCCACCAGTTGCGGCGCAACAGATGAAGGGCTACAGACCATGGTGCTGCGGATCACAAGTTGCGGCGCATGACACATGAGTTGCGGCGCAATTTAAGGGCCTACGGATCATGGTGCTGCGGATTAAGAGTTGCGGCGCAAGACACATGAATTGCGGCGCAACAGATGCTGCTGGCAAATATCCCGCGTAAAATAATAATAAATCGCGTATTTATAAATTCTCGATTTAAAATACGGGTTTTACAGGTAGCAATACGCAGAATGGATAGAATGGAAAGAATGTTAGAATCAAATTGGTAAACTAATAGAAAAGGAATGCGAAAGAAAGAAGATCAACAGATTGTTGGAAATTTTGAAATAGAATCGTATTAGTGATGAGAGAGTTGAGATGTATGTTTTTGTGGAACAAAAACGGATATTGTAATTATCTAATGCTCCTTCATTAGATCAGAGAATGTGTTAAGAATGCAAGGACAAGTGGTGAATGAATTTTTCAGATCAAAGAGAATTTAATTATTCTAAGAGTGCTGAGAGTGTCGCATGTAGTATTGAAGGAATTTCACAAGTTGAAGTATTGATACAGTGTGATTGGAATAAGATGTATTACGATATCAGGAAGTGATCTTACCATTATACATTTTAGATTTGACATTATGAGACTAATGGAGTTTTTTAAACAATATATGATATCAGGAAGATGTAATGATGTAAAATGGAAGGTACAGTAATCCGATGCTCATTCTTTCTTACCATGAGTATATGAGGTATATAAGTAACTAGTCAGAATTATTGATAATCTCACTGTGTTTAGTTTGAGAGTAACCTCGGGACATAGAGTCGGTATATTTTTGAATATTGGAAATCGTTGTGATAATGTATGAGCATTGAATAAGGTTTGAACATATTATATGTAACCCAGAGACTGAGATTGACTTTTGAGTATTAGAGATCTTTACAGAAAGTGAGAAGAATTCAGTCAAGAAGGAATATTACGTATTTTTGGAAAGCAACGGACAGAGTGAAAGGATGATTTGAACGATGGCATTTGAAATTGGATTGATGTGATTGAAACTTGGAATGATGATATCTTTAATATTTTACTATGAGGACTAATGGAACCTAGTGAAGATGAAATCTTTATGCGATGATAATTGCACATCTTAATTTGAGAACTTACATAGTCATGGGTCAAGTTATCAGAGTATTGAAGCAGGAATGAAATTGAGAAAGTGATGCAGAAGGAGTATGAATGATGAAGGAATGTTATCATATTGGAATGTGAAATTTGGAAGTTGAAGTGTAGTAATATTCAGTTGTATGGTGATATCATAAGAATTGAGTTGAACTGGTGTGAAAGATGTGAGTATCCCTTGAGGATAAGAGGTCACATTGATTCTAGAAGTGAGGAAGTGCGAGTGTGAGGCGGGTTGAGCGCCAGGACGTCGCTCTCTTTTAGGAGGGTAGGATGTGAAAACCCAAACCCATGTTCATTATTTAATTATATTTTTATATATATTTTTGAAATTTTTGACGAGATTGATTGTCATAACGATTGGTGATTTGATTTGGATGAATGTTGGAAGTTATATTTTCACGTTTTGACGAGTTGCGAGGATTATTAGTAATGACGATATCAACGGATGCCCGAAATTTTACGTTTTATTTTAGACATGTCGATGTTTAATATTTTGACGTTTTTATTTTTAATGTCGTATTAAGTCGTGCCGGGACTATATAATATAATATTTTGTGTGCGTTTTAAGTTTTGAGAAGTATTTTTATGAAACCCGAGACCCGTAAATATTTTCAAACGTGAGTAATAGTCATTTCCCGCTTTTTAACCAAGTAATTGCGTTTAGGTCCACACAGAATCACAATTGGCAAAAACTACCCTAAACTTTTCCCATATAAAAGGAAAATTTAACACACACAAACACATAAACACAACTCCACTAACCAAAAATTCTCTCCCCTCCTCTCTCCCCTCTTGTGTCCGTCACCTCCACCACACACAAACACCCCATGATTTTTGATTTTGAGTTTGAATCCATTAAAACTAATCAAAGATCCAATCTTACCTTTTGATTCTCCATCTTTTGGTATGAAATTTAGCTACATGCATGAACTTTTTATAAAAACCCATTTATGATGAAAAATCATGTGTTTTGATCTTGTTTGATTGTTGTATGTAGGTGTTATTGTTGTTATATATTATTTTAAGTTGTTGCATGTTGAAATTTTTAGTTGGGTTTTATTTGATTTGATCATCTAGGATGATATAGCGTGTTAGGATTGAAAGTAATAATATTTGGATGATTATAGTGGTAAAAATGATGTTAAAATGTGGTAAAAATTTGATTATGAGTGATTTTTAAAGGGGTAATTTTGACCAGAATATAAACTAAATTTTTAAAAAATATAAGTTTGATCCCCGGCAGCGGCGCCATTTAATTTATGCCTTTTGTTTGTACTCTTTGAAGTGTTGTTCGTACTCGAATCAATTTGAATTGATCACGGTTTCGGGTGGAATTATTGGTGTTGGTCACTAAAAAAGGGGGAGCTTGATTGTCTAAGTCTAAAAATAACATTAATGTAAAAGCTATTAAAGATAAAAGAGAACTTCTAACCTCGATTGCTTGTCCAGAATAAATGCAGCAAAATAGAACTTGGTAAAAATAGCTAAAGGTAATTATCTAATTTTAAAATGAAGTTGAAAATAGAAATGTCGATGCGTAAAAATTAAAACTTTGAAAGTTAAATAAAAATTAAGGCTTAAAAGTAAATGAGGAAAAATTAAAACTTTTTTTTTTTAAATAAATTTGAAAATTAAAACTTGATAAAAATGTGAACTTTATAAAAATAAATCTAAGATAAATCAATTAAAATAACACTTTAAGAAAATGGTCGGAAAAAAAAAGATTTGAAATTAATTCGGATAACAACTACTGAAAATAAGTCTGAATATGAAAATCAGGGATTAATTCGGAATCCGTTTTTCTGATGTAGTTCGGAATAAACTCCTTGACGTAGTTCGGAATCCCTGGATTCTTGACCTAATTCGGAATCTCCACCACAGAAATTAATTCGGAATCTCAACTACATACATAATTCGGAATAACTGAATCTCCCACTTAATTCGGAAAACAATCACGAACACAATTCGGAAAACAAGCCTTACCTAATTCGGAATATGTGTACGTGACTTAATTCGGAATCATGAAATCTTGACCTAATTCGAAACTTGCATCACAAACCTAATTCGGAATATACATTTGATACCTAATTCAGAATACTAAGTCGGGATGCAATTCGGGAAAGGACTTCTTGACCTAATTCGGAATACGTCTTCAAGACGTAGTTCGGAATATGAGGATTTGTACGTAACTCGGAATACCAAACCCCAACTTCTAATTCGAAATGGATCTTTTTGAACTCAGTTCGGGAAACAAATAACACACATAATTTGAATGCAACTTGATACTCAACCTAGTTAGGGGAACTAGGGTTTTACAGGAACCCGAACTAGATAAAAATCAAATAAAACTAGAAATAAGCTAAAACCAAATAAGCACTTATCTAAAAACTTAACCAAATCAAATTTAAGAAAAAGCTAAGAAGACCCAATTTTAAACTTTTTAACAACACTTAATAAGCAAATATTTAAAATCAACTTTTTTTAAAATATTAAGCTACCAAAATCAACTTATTTTAAAAACTAATGAACTTGAAAATTAAGCAAATAAGTACCTTAATCTAAAAACTCTCAACAGACCAACTCAATAAGCACAATAAAATAAGCAAAACAATCACATCATCAACAAAATTAAAACAACTACATGATTAATTAAGCAAAAACAATAGATTATTAAGAAAGGTAGAATGAGAGATATGAAATAAATTTGATTAATTCAAGATTAAGATCAAAGATTACAAGATTAAGATGAAGGTTTGATAAGCTTGAAAGAAAACTAGAGAGAAGAAAAATAAAACACACTTAAAATAAAACTAAGAGAAAAATTTACTACTTCCTCTAATGACTAATTAGAAGACTATATATAGGGGAGGTGGTAAGCTTGTTTCTTCTCTTTTCTTCTCGTCTTTCTCGACTTAGGTTCGGGATTAATCAAATGATAACTTGAACTCGTCTTCTATTTTTCTTCTTTTAATAGACTTGGTTCTTCGACTTCGGTAATGTAACACCCCCAAATTTATACAACTCAATACAGCGGAAGACTAGTTGGTGTTACGGGATAGCACATTACTCACATCATACACAACGCATAGAAATCGCGTCGTTTATTAATAAAAGCATTCCATACATAAATATCAAGTTTACATAGGTCCCAAGTCATTATATTTCATACAGGTTTTGCAAAGAATTTGAATGGAAATTATTATTTAAGTGCGGGCCATGAATTCTTGTTGTCTTCCCGAGAATTACCTTCAAGTACCTGAGATAAAACATGTTAAAAGAAAAGGTCAGCGATAACGCCGAGTGAATTCATAGAGTTTAATAAAATCCATCAATATAACATTGGTATAAAATTATTACCGAAAATCATTTTGTACAAATCATTGTAATAGGCCATAAAATAGCCAAAGTCATTTTATACAAATCCTTATCAAAATCATAATATAGGCTTTCGCCTTCAAAATCATTATACGAACCAATGTCGTAAAAATACCATACAATACGTTTTATAACGTTGTATGGAGTTAAATAAAAACCGTTATATTATTATGGTTATGAAAAACCAAAACACGAACATAATATCAATAGTAAGACCCCATATTTCTAGTCAGGCAATATATCATAATTCGGGGCGTATAGCAGTATTTTGTTAATTAGATTATTATAAGCCGCATGACATTGTTACCTTACTACAACAAACGACGGGTAGCTAGCCCGAAACTCAATTTTCCCATCTAAATTAGCGTGTCATCACAAAGGTCACGCTATGGAAATATTCTCATACATAAATTCGCTTACCAATCAATGTGGCACGACGGGGATCAACCGTCAAGGCGCGAACTGGGGTGATCGTCCCCAAATAGTACTATAATATGCATAAGCGTCTACCAAATCCCGGTAGTTCACAATTCATGCTAATGGGACTTTTAGTGACATAACCTAACTTTAATAATCCATTTAATTTCATCTATCAGGTCATTTAATCATTTATCGGGTCATACTATCGGGTCGTACAATCATTCGGGTCCAAACCAATAAACAAACAATCGGGACAAATGGTGTCCTATTTTATAAAAACTAACATGTTATCTCCCTCGCGGGTTTATAAAACATTTCATAAAAACATTTAAAAGAGTGCGAGGCTATGAACTCACGTTGATGTGGGAAGGCGGGTTATCAGCAATTCGGATGTACGGTACGTGCTTCAATCACGGAAACCTAGACAAATAATACTCGTCTTAGACTCTTGTCCAATGAATTTATAAAAATAACAATTATGTATACATATGATGATTTTATATATATTATGATCAAGTGGGTTTACATATTCTCTTTTACTCATTTTAGTGTTTATGTATTGGTAACTTCTTACTAGTTTACTAGTTTTACCTATTTACGTGTTTTAGGTCCAATAAGCCTATTATAAGTTCAATAACTTATTAATCCATTTCATACTTGTATTATCAGTATTTTATACTTTATATGTTGGGCCCAAATGGGTTAATCCGAATAAGTACTTTTTATAAGTGTTCTAGCCCATTTTGTTGTATTATTAGTCCAATAACGTTAACTTAGCCCGTTAATGTCCGTATATTTATAGTTCGGGTTTTATCGGTTTTTACTTGTTATATATGTTTATATATCAGTATATGAGTTTATAAAAGTTTACATTAGACGGGTCCAACCGTCTAAGTTTTATTTAACAAAACCGTTAATTTTACGGTAATAGCCGAAAAAGTCGTAAAAATCATGTTTATAGTTTTATAACTTATAAAACTTATCAAACTACCATTTTTATAAAATGTCAATTTATTTATCCTTATACATATTTATATAAATTTGTTATATAAGTTAGTGGGTTTTAATTCACATTTTATACTATTTTTATTTGAGTGCTTATATAATACTATTATACTTTAATTTCCCAAAATCTGATTTTTACTTTTACTTTCACCATTTTTATCATATCTTGAGTTCTACAAAGAGATAGAAGCTAATTGTTGGACACCATAAACTACATGATATGTGCTACAATTAACTTAGTTTTAGCTACTTCTCAATCCCACTCTAAATATCCTTAACAGTCCGTCCAAAACTGACTATTCAGATTGGTACTCTAAACTTGTTTTGATCATATCTCACTCATTATAATGATTCCATTGCATGTCCAACTCTCACATGTGTATGAAATCTTATACTTACTGTATGTTGATTCTACTTTGCCATTTTATCAGTTTAACTTGTGGTTAGTTACGGTTTTTATACAGCCAACAATTTAAGCAAGATTAACCACTTTTACATATAGTTTTTCATCTTTTTACCCATGATTATCAACACCAAATACCCACATAATATTTTTATCATCATATATCATCATACATATATACATTTAATAAGAAAATACATGATTACATAATCAAAATTAACAAAAGGATGGGGAGGACAATCTTTATACCACCATGATGATGTAGGTTATGATCAAGACATGGATTTTGATGGAGAAACTTGTGATAAACCAAGACCATCTTCAAGACCACCATTCTTCAAGAACTCCTTGTGGAAAATCAGCCCTAAGACTCCATAGAAACTCCTCCTTGGATGTTATAACTTGCACCAATCTTCATCTCTTTGAATGGAGATTAACAAATGTAAATTATAACAAATATTTGTGGTTAAAAATTGTATGATGATGGTGTTTAAGGGTGATGGTGGACGGCAACAAGGGAGAGTGAGAAAAAGATGAAGTTGTTTGCATGTTGAATAATGGAAGGAATGGTTTTGCTAGTTGGTTTTGACAAGTTAGTGGCTTCAAAATGAAGCTAACTAGACAAGTGTTAGTTATCTTAGTGTAAGGATGCCACATCAAAGGATGTGGCGTCCTCCTTTGGGCCGTCCCATGTGTGGGGTGAGACAAAACTTGTTTTTGTCTCATCCCACTAATTTACGGGTATTCCTTGATTCTAGTTTCCTCGATTTGCGTGCCCTCGGGTTGTTTTACGAAAAATGTTTTTATAAATTATGAATCAACGGCACAAAACGAATCTAATAAAATTTGTCTCATAAAAAACGGAGTTCGAAAACGTAAATACGTAATTCTAAGGTTTCCGGTTTAGTCGTAAAGGACGTTAAAATAAAATCGTAAGTCCTAATCTCTTTTCGTAAATTTGTGAGTTTATGAACCAACACAAATTTAAAATTCCAAAATAATATTCACGGATAAATTTATTTCCTGAAATGTCGGACTGTCACCAAAACGGTGTATGTAAACGTAAGCACGTAACGTAGAATCCTCCGGTTTAGACGTAGTCGATGCTACTTCAAGACGTAAATCCAAATTTCTTCCCAAATATAAGTGAGTTCATATTATAATATTAAAATAATGTTTTCAATTAATTATTGAGAATAAAATATCAACCATAAATTGACTGATTGTCACAGCATTTACCCCTTAACAGGATCTTTGTCCTCAAAGATCATCTTACCTTACTACTCGCTTCTTATAGAGTTAAAGCCATGTGGGTATTTCCTCCACATTCGGTCTTTCCTCACAAGTGTAATTCATTACAATACGCGAGTTTCATCAAACATAACTACGGGAATAAGATCAGACTTACTGTTGACTTACTTTCTCTATCCATGATGTTCATGGGTTTTTAATGAATGCAACTTTTCGCCGATCTAAACTTCATTAAGGAATAGTCAGATTTTCACTTGATAGGCATTTTATCAAGTTCGATATAGGAAACATAATTCACACAGCTCTTGAAGTCCTAGGGTAGATACAGCTTATATGCCTTTCAAACCAATCTTTTACATCATCTCAATGGTCCCATACAACGGGGACTTATATCCCATGATCTTTCAGATCATCAATTCATTTTTCCATGGTTTAATTTTTTGGCATAACTTCGCTACCCATCTGGCACTTCAAGATCTACATTTCATATTCACATAACCTCCTGCCCACTACCGGCAGTCAATAATCAGATCCAAATTTCAACAATCATTTCAGGTTTGACGGGTCGGGTATTTTGCAAGGTTAGGTTTGTCATCATAGGAAACCTTAAACCTAAAAAACATGTCCAACTTACAATGGGTGTATGTCGTGTGTCTTCATCCCAACTCCTACTTACAGATGCTCTAATATATATCCTCACAAGATTCGATCTTGATCCTAATACGATAATTATCAATGATAATATCTCCAAAGGAAAACGATTATACGGTTTATTACCAAAGGTCAATCATTCAAACATAAAACAAGACTTCTAGTGTTTTGTATTGTTACTTTACCTCGTCCCTTCGATTTAGGGTGGTAAACACTACTCTCATCAAGGTTCGTTCCCAACGACTTCTGAGTAAATCTCTAGAAATTCGATGCGAAGCGAGGATCTTGATAAAGATATTCGATACAGGCACACTATGTTTACATAACTCCTTTAATTACAAAAGAGTCAATTTCTTCATCAAGAATTTATCATTAACGAGAATGATATTAGCAGATTTGGTCAGTCTGTCGACGATGACCAAATCGGATCAAATTCAGATGATGACCTTTGCAATAGCTAGACGTTTACTAATGTATGAGGCGATGTCTGCCTTCATAATTTTTCATTAGTACGACTTCTTCAGACAAAGATACATTAAATCGGAAATGACATAAATAGAATACTTATACTTACAAGTTTCCAACATAACTAAATTTCACAAACCTCCATATTTAGGCAACCACAAGTGGCCTTTTAAACATTTAACGCCATCGGCTCCTGATTTCTAATGGTTCACATTAGCCGCGAACCCCCTTTTATTATCTATATTATCCTTTTTATAAGCATCGGCTATATTTTAAATTGTTCGGCAATTTATTTTGCACATTCATTATAAATGAATACATCGTAATTGATTCTTTATCATTTTTATATAAGGTGTCAGTATCTACATTCATCTTCCCTGATGAAATAATTATCATGACCGTATTCATTCAAAATTTCTTTCTTCATATTTTCTAAGTTTTAGTTTCTTCTCAACTATCATTTTTATCCGTTTTACTCAATCCGACGTCTAAAGCGTCGATAATTATTACAACTAATTAAATATTAAATATTCAATTTTTATGAAACGTAAACGTAAAGATTTTAAATTTCTTAGTCCGTCCAATTATATGAAAATGTTCAAAATAATTTTAAATTTAATTAACACGATTTTTGTTGATTTATCAAAAATAATTAGTAGGATTCGTAAATGTTCGAAAAATCTTTGTTTATATTTTGGTCAAAAATTTTCTTAGTTGAAAAGCAAAAAGTGTCGTTTCAAATTTCAAGTCATGGTTTAAATGGTTTCCTCAATTCTTCTTAAGATGTCTAGAAGTATACAAAAACATTTACCCCTAAACAGGAGTTTAGTTAAATGTTTTGGTTATAAGGGAATGATCCCTTAAAAATCCTTTGTTAAAACATTTGTCAAAACATATTTCCATTTTCTTTTTGGTAAAACCCAAAGTTTCAAATGGCTATAATTTTTAAAGAGTCAATATATATATATATATATATATATATATATATATATATATATATATATATATATATATATATATATATATATATATATATATATATCTTACCATCATTAATCAAACGGTCAAATCATGTAAAGGATTAAGCCGTTAATCACATGTTAAATATTTAAGGTACAAGTTTTTATCGTTCGGCCAATTCAAGGCAATCTATAAATAATTATTAACTCCTTCTTATTCTTATAAGCAAATAAATAGTCCTTAATGATCACGAGCTTGAATTTATGAAATTACAGCCTACACACGTGATTCACCAAATTTATGAATGCTACAGGTGTATTAGTCAATCCAAACTACATCACGTGAAACTCATAATGTTCCTTACAAGTTCTGGATATAGTGATTGGAATAGATAATCTTTTTCGCGGATGCGAAGTTGATGATAACCATGCCATGGATCAAATCTTCGAATATACGCTAGAACCTTGTAAATGATCGAACAATCTATCATATTGGGTAGTGGATATAGATTTTACTCGTCAATTTACTTAGTTTACGGTAATCGATAAACATAAGAAATGATAACACCATAGCTCTTCATGATGACGAGCTTGGTAGAATAAAAGCTTACTCCGACAACTCTCTCAGTTGTACGGTAATTCTTTTAATTAAGATGGTGCTGACGTATAGTGCACATGCCACAGATGCAGCACCAGGAATATAATCAATACCAAATTCAACTTGCCTTAATGGTGAAAGTCTAGGTAAAATACCTCCTAAAGTTTCAAATAGCAGGTACATCTTTTAATAAATTTTCTTTAAGTTCTTTCTAGATTATAATATCTATGACTAATTCACAACCATTCACGGTAAAATTTCAAGTCTAAATACAGGATATGGTCATCCATCAAGAACTATTTAGATCACTTTTGATAATCAACATCTTATCTTTTAGGGGAATTCTACTCGAGTTCCCATCAATTAAGACAATGTCGTCATGTCATAATCAATCAATTCATTCTACTGGCACTATCAACTTTCCAGTTTCATCACCGTTGATAAGATGTGAACTTCTCAAAAGTCTAATAATAACTCATAATCCTTCACAATTCAAGGATATATGGAGACATTGTTAACACTACAAGAGTAAGGTCAACGCATAATCTATGCAAGAGAATTTCAAATCAGATACAGACGAAAACATTTAACGAATATGAATATATCCCATGTTTTCATAAATTGAGTACGCATTCGAAAGCTCCTCGGATCATTACCCAGGTCATTCAAATGAAATCTAATCAAGACATATGATAAGAACGTCAATACATCCAGTCGGGTATCAACACTCGGTAATCAGATACTTTTCCTAAGAATCTTACTATGAGAGAATTGGACAAGAAAGAATTGTCAATTGTCAAATAAGACAATTTCCACATATGAGTAAATTCGACTCAGAAGAATAGATGCTACAGGCACACATGTAGGTGTCCCTAACACTATGTCCCTATTTTTCACTTCTTGCAGATCTCATAAAATTTAATCTTTCACAATCTTCAAAGAAAATGTAGTGTTTATTCATTAGTTTTATGGTGACTACTAATCAGCCTTGCATGGTCCATTCCAAATTGTATGTAGGCGCGCAACTATATACAATTTCAAGATTAACGATGCAATACTCAGTTCGTCAAAATTTTATCATCATGTTTATAATAAAAACATTTTCATGCTTAATTCTTAAATAAGAATCAAAAATAAATTTACAAATATTTTCTTTGTTATGGAAACAAATAAGTTTTCTAAGGTGTTTCATAAACAACTTCATTTCAATAATGTTTATTTATAAGTCTCACTTTAAATAATCCATATAGTGATGAAAATTAAATTTTCTCAAAGGATACTGGTTTAACTTATAAAAACAATTAGTGATCTGCAAAGGAGTAATGAAGAGTGGTTCACCAAGAACTAACTACAATATAATAGGAAATGAGCTTAGCTAATTAATCATGAGGTTCATGACCTCGATGGCACTCAGGAATAATCCACAACGTAACTCAATTCGAGATGATTACTTGTTCAATGGTTGCATCACTAATGCGAGCATTAGGATGAAGCAAGAAAAGATAGATAACATCGATACATGTAGAATTTAGCAATCAAAGGTAGTCTTTTCATTAATCACAAACAAGTCTAAATTGTACCGTAACACATTTCGTGTCACTATGTCATACAATTCCAAGAACTCATCCTACCAACTGATGTCACAGTTAAGTTACGGATTATTTTTAAAAGATACCACAATGAATACTAATCTACAAGAGTCATTAGGTGTTCCACATGTCCCAGAAGATCCATCGGTCTCAATTCAGAAGAAGATTTCTTCAATTTTTTTCTTGGACACCGGGCATCCTCGTCATTGGACAATGGTCAAGGAACAACACTTAACATGAATCAACAATCAATTAAAACTTAATAATTCAATCACATGACTTAACAACTTCCTCTTTTCAATCTCATATTACATACGGGTTAAATTTTACTTTATTCAAGTTTTAACCAATTTTATACTCAATTCGATATCCTACCTCATTTTCCATTACTTTCAGCCTTATTTATAAACCTTAAAAGGGCAATAAAAGCTCGATATGAATCAACACTTAATTTCCAATCCTATAGCTCTTACAATAACAATTATCAAATGAGTCTCTAGTATGAAATGACTCATACATTCGATTAGACTTCTCGGAAAGGTACTAGTGGCATGAGGCTTTTGGGTAATGGTTCCAATGACAGCCTCAAGTGCAACATTCTCCCTTTCGATTTCAATTTAAGAATTGGATGACAACGAATCAGATAACATCTTTCTAGGTGGTAACGTTTTGTCAAACTCCACTCTATAAGGAAAGATCGTCATGACATCGATATCAGATTTAATCTCGCCAATTCTACTTTAATATCACAATCAACTAATATCTACATTTCTACGAATATCAACCATTTTGTTGGGATCATAAACATCCACAACTTGGTTTAGATCTAGGATAACTAGAATTCCTACGAGAATAGCTTCGATTAATTTACTAGGGGATTTATGGTTCCTTGTGACAATCTACGTCGTATAAATACCTCGTATAAATATCAAAATAATCATCAAAAAATCATGTAATAAAATTACATCATATATATATATATATAATCCGAGTTATATATATATTAAAATAACACTTCTCAGTCTGGCCTTGTCGGTAACTCGGGAATTCTTCGGCACCGTTATAGTCAAAAGATTTTTAGACATTTTTAGAAAAATGTTTATAGTTAAAAGATTTTGAAATGTTTTATTCAAAACCTTGGTTTTAAAAATATTTCGTTCTCTATAACGAGAGCTCTGGTACCAAACTGTAACACCCCCAAATTTATACAACTCAATACAGCGGAAGACTAGTTGGTGTTACGGGATAGCACATTACTCACATCATAGACAACGCATAGAAATCGCGTCGTTTATTAATAAAAGCATTTCCATTCATAAATATCAAGTTTACATAGGTCCCAAGTCATTATATTTCATACAGGTTTTACAAAGCATTTGAATGGAAATTATTATTTAAGTGCGGGCCATGAATTCTTGTTGTCTTCCCGAGAATTACCTTCAAGTATCTGAGATAAAACATGTTAAAAGAAAAGGTAAGCGATAACGTCGAGTGAATTCATAGAGTTTAATAAAATCCATCAATATAACATCGGTATAAAATTATTACCGAAAATCATTTTGTACAAATCATTGTAATAGGCCATAAAATAGCCAAAGTCATTTTATACAAATCCTTATCAAAATCATAATATAGGCTTTCGCCTTCAAAATCATTATACGAACCAATGTCGTAAAAATATCATACAATACATTTTATAACGTTGTATGGAGTTAAATAAAAACCTTTATATGATTATGGTTATGAAAAACCAAAACACGAACATAATCTCAATAGTAAGACCCCATATTGCTGGTCAGGCAATATATCGTAATTCGGTGCGTATAGCAGTATTTCGTTAACTGGATTATTATAAGCCGCATGACATTGTTACCTTACTACAACAAACAACGGTTAGCTAGCCCGAAACTCAATTTGCCCATCTAAATTAGCGTGTCATCACAAAGGTCACGCTATGGAAATCTTCTCATACATAAATTCGCTTACCAATCAATGTGGCACGACGAGGATCAACCGTCAAGGGGCGAACTAGGGTGATCGTCCCCAAATAGTACTATTATATGCATAAGCGTCGACCAAATCCCGGTAGTTCACAATTCATGCTAATGGTACTTTTAGTGACATAACCTAACTTTAATAATCCATTTAATTTCATCTATCGGGTCATTTAATCATTTATCGGGTCATACAATCGGGTCATACAATCATTCGGGTCCAAATCAATAAACAAACAATCGGGACAAATGGTGTCCTATTTTATACAAACTAACATGTTATCTCCCTCGTGGGTTTTAAAAAATTTCATAAAAACATTTAAAAGAGTGCGAGGCTATGAACTCACGTTGATGTGGGAAGGTGGGTTATCGGCAATTCGGATGTACGGTACGTGCTTCAATCACGGAAACCTAGACAAATAATACTCTTCTTAGACTCTTGTCCAATGACTTTATAAAAATGAAAATTATGTATACATATTATGATTTTATATATATGATGATCAAGTGGGTTTACATATTCTCTTTTACTCATTTTAGTGTTTATGTATTGGTAACTTCTTACTAGTTTACTAGTTTTACCTATTTACGTGTTTTAGGTCCAATAAACCTATTATAAGTTCAATAACTTGTATTAATCCATTTCATACTTGTAGTATCAGTACTTTATACTTTACATGTTGGGCCCAAATGGGTTAAGCCCAATAAGTACTTTTTATAAGTGTTTTAGCCCATTTTGTTGTATTATTAGTCCAATAACGTTAACTTAGCCCGTTAATGTCCGTATGTTTTATAGTTCGGGTTTTATCGGTTTTTACTTGTTATATATGTTTATATATCAGTATATGAGTTTATAAAAGTTTACATTAGACGGGTCCAACCGTCTAAGTTTTATTTAACAAAAACGTTAATTTTACGGTAATAGCCGAAAAAGTTGTAAAAATCATGTTTATAGTTTTATAACTTATAAAACTTACCAAACTACCATTTTTATAAAATTTACATTTATTTATCCTTATACATATTTATATAAATGTATTATATAAGTTAGTGGGCTTTAATTCACATTTTATACTATTTTTATTTGAGTGCTTATATAATACTATTATACTTTAATTTCCCAAAATCTGATTTTTACTTTTACTTTCACCATTTTTACCATATCTTGAGTTCTAAAAGGAGATAGAAGCTCATTTTTGGACACCACAAACTACATGATATGTGCTACAATTAACTTAGTTTTAGCTACTTCTCAATCCCAATCTAAATATCCTTAACAGTCCGTCCAAAACTGACTAATCAGATTGGTACTCTAAACTTGTTTTGATCATATCTCACTCATTATAATGATTCCATTGCATGGCCAACTCTCACATTTGTATGACATCTTATACTTACTGTATGTTGATTATACTTTGCCATTTTATCAGTTTAACTTGTGGTTAGTTACTGTTTTTATACAGCCAACAATTTAAGCAAGATTAACCACTTTTACATATAGTTTTTCATCTTTTTACCCATGATTATCAACACCAAATCCCCACATAATATTTTTATCATCATATATCATCATACATATATACATTTAATAAGAAAATACATGATTACATAATCAAAATTAACAAAAGGACGGGGAGGACAATCTTTATACCACCATGATGATGTAGGTTATGATCAAGACATGGATTTTGATGGAGAAACTTGTGATAAACCAAGACCATCTTCAAGACCACCATTCTTCAAGAACTCCTTGTGGAAAATCAGCCCTAAGACTCCATAGAAACTCCTCCTTGGATGTTATAACTTGCACCAATCTTCATCTCTTTGAATGGAGATTAACATATGTTAATTATAACAAATGTTTGTGGTTAAAAATTGTATGATGATGGTGTTTAAGGGTGATGGTGGACGGCAACAAGGGAGAGTGAGAGAAAGATGAAGTTGTTTGCATGTTGAATAATGGAATGAATGGTTTTGCTAGTTGGTTTTGACAAGTTAGTGGCTTCAAAATGAAGCTAACTAGACAAGTGTTAGTTATCTTAGTGTAAGGATGCCACATCAAAGGATGTGGTGTCCTCCTTTGGGTGGTCCCATGTGTGGGGTGAGACAAAACTTGTTTTTGTCTCATCCCACTAATTTACGGGTATTCCTGGATTCTAGTTTCCTCGATTTGCGTGCCCTCGGGTCGTTTTACGAAAAACGTTTTTATAAATTATGAATCAACGACACAAAACGAATCTAATAAAAATTTTCTCATAAAAAACGGAGTTCGAAAACGTAAATACGTAATCCTAAGGTTTCCGGTTTAGTCGTAAAGGACGTTAAAATAAAATCGTAAGTCCTAATCTCTTTTCGTAAATTTGTGAGTTTATGAACCAACACAAATTTAAAATTCCAAAATAATATTCACGGATAAATTTATTTCCTGAAATGTCGGACTGTCACCAAAACGGTGTATGTAAACGTAAGCATGTAATGTAGAATCCTCCGGTTTAGACGTAGTCGATGCTACTTCAAGACGTAAATCCAAATTTCTTCCCAAAAATAAGTTAGTTCATATTATAACATTAAAATAATGTTTTCAATTAATTATTGAGAATAAAATATCAACCATAAATTGACTGATTGTCACTGTTAAACTTCCGTCTTTAGACTTTTTCTTCGATAAATCTTCAGAATAGGCCTTGGACTTCCGTTCTTCTTGCACTTTTGACCTTTTGACTTCGTCTTTTGTCTTTTTCTTCGTTAAAAGCCCGTGATAGCCCGTGTTTTCTCCTTTTTCATATTTTTATCCTGCAACACAATAAAAACAAAAACCACGTATAATTCCGACTTTTACGACATAAAATACACGTTTTGGTCTTGTTATTATTGGAAATAAGTGGTAAAAGGATAAGTGTTTTCACACTTATTAAGTATGATACGAACTAACTAGATATTGTTGTAGAGTATTTCATAACCTTCGATTTGGTTTAAAGTAGAGCTTCTAGATCTAAACGAACGAAAAGTTATGATAGTTTGATTATTCGTGTACCGGGAGATGAGTATCGGCACAATATATAATTGTTGTCGATATTTGATTCGAATCTCGGAGACTATAAAAAGCATTTTAAAATGGGTCAAGGACTGATGTTAAGTGAAAAACATGATGATTTTGAGTTTATTTTCAAATATGAGTGTCGGTTTTGCAAACTGAGTCAAATAAGTTAAAAAGACTATATGAGTTGTTTACGTAAAACTGTCCGGTTTTTGTAGTTCGAAGATGTGTCGGGCAGGGAACTTTAAAAGTAAAATCTTTTAACCAAATTTTGGGAGGTCTTTCTATATATGGTAAGTGAAGTTTCTTATTATTATCGTAAGCTATTGACGTGTTTTAGTAAGAAAAACAGTTTGGACGATTAACATATATATATCGACAGTTTTTGAAAGAATAAAAATATAAAAGTGTACGTAAGAAGGAATTATTAAATTGAGTAAGGTGTGAGTTTGATTTTAACTTTGAGATATTTATTTCATTTTATTAAGTATGAAACGTTATTTGGATGTATTCTTAAAGGCACACGTTTTATTTTGATAGATTGTGAATTTCGTGTTCGCCGGGCATCATCGATCGTTCAAAGTCGTCATACTACTGCTAATACTTCAGGTGAGTCTATAGCCTCGCTTTCTACTTGTTTTAATTATTTTAAAACCCGCGAGGGGGATACATGCTATTTGAAGTAAAATGAACACATGTCATGAGTAATTGTTGGACCCGAATGTTGCATTTGTTGCCTTTGTTGATTTGAATTGTATAAGTACCTAAATTGCAAAAGTCCCTAAATTCATGAGCCGTTAACTATCTTCTGACTTGATGTTGTGAGTTGGGAATATCCGCTTATTCTAATGATATTACTATTGGGCTGACGACCCTATCTGAGACCAGGGCTTTACGCTGAGTAACCTCTGGGAAGGATAATTTTACGAAAATGAGAATTGGTATTCTTGCAACTGATACCCTAGTAGGGGCACTGGAATTCTTATAGTCATGCTGGCAATTGGCGTGGGTGAATAAGTTAAGGGGTCGGTGTCATGAGCTTAATAGAATTAATTAGCTATTGCTATAAGATGAAATGCACGATTAATAGATTGTATGGCCACAATGCTATTAAACAATTGTGATTGATTTTTATGATGTGTTCAAATATGTTTTGTTAAACCTATAGACTTGCTCAACCTTTGTGTTGATGATTTTAAGCATGTATTTCAGGTACTTGAAGTTGATGAATTGCGGAGCTTGCTGGAGAAGGATTGCGGTATTGCTTTTGTAGTAATTTGGTCTAAAACAGATTTCTTTCCCATTTGTCATAAATTTTATAGTATATGAAGTATTTTGGTAAAAGATTTTTCGTTTTGTTAAGATCCTTGGGGAACCTGAACGCTACTCTGATATATTTTTAAGCTGATTTTACTTGGGATTGAAGGTTTTAGATATTGATTTAAACTATTTCCTTATTTATTCCTAAATGTGCTGTTTTAAGGTCGTACAAAAAGTTTGTGAAATGACGTT
Organism: Glebionis coronaria; assembly: GCA_025667525.1. NCBI lineage: Eukaryota > Viridiplantae > Streptophyta > Magnoliopsida > Asterales > Asteraceae > Glebionis > Glebionis coronaria. Next base: position 293,375,167 of record CM046875.1, read on the forward strand.
TGTGAATAACACCCAATTGTATATTTCCGATGCGCAATGTAAATTTGGGGGTGTTATAACAGTCTACTCCTATCCATGGATTCGTGAACATGACAACAAGTGGACAAAGGATCATCCTATAGATTCTATTATAGGTGACCCTAATCGTCCGGTATCCACACGAAGTCAGTTACAAGAAAGTGCATTATTTTTTCATTTTGATGCCTTTCTCAGTGAAGTTGAACCTAAGACATGGCAAGAAGCTTTTACCCAATTACGCTAGATTGAAGCTATGCAAGAAGAACTTAATGAATTTATACGTCTTGATGTATGGGAACTTGTCCCATGCGTGGATCAAGTGAAGTTACTCATTTTGAAATGGGTTTACAAGATGAAACTTGATGAGTTAGGTGGAATATTGAAAAACAAAGCTCGACTAGTAGCTCGTGGATACAAACAATTATTCGGCATCGACTTTATGGAATCCTTTTCACCGATTGCCCGTTTGGAAGCTATTAGACTATTCCTCGCTTATGCAGCCCACATGAATATGATCGTCTATCAGATGAATGTGAAGACGGAATATCTCAATGGTGAAATCAAGGAAGAGGTCTACGTTCAACAGCCGAATGGTTTTGTGAACACTAAATATCCTAATCACGTGTACAAGCTTAAAAAGTCTGTCTATGGGTTGAAGAAAGCTCCACGCGCGTGGTATGACCTATTGTCACAATTCCTCATTACGCAAGGCTTTGCCAAAGGCAAGGTGGATCCCACGCTGTTCATTGAGAAACAAGGTAAAGATATGATTATGGTACAAATATATGTTGATGATATTATATTTGTTGCCTCGACCCAAACCTTATCGGATGCGTTTGGGACACTCATGTCTTCTAAGTTTAAGATGTCAATGATGGGCAAGGTATCATTTTTCTTAGGTCTTCAGATATCTCAGAGTCCTAGAGGCATCCTTATCAATCAATCCAAGTATGCCCTTGAATCGCTAAAGAAATATAAGATGGAATCTTGCGACCCCGTGGATACTCCAATTGTGGAACGAACTAAGCTAGATGCAGATCCACATGGGATTATCGTTGACCCGACAGTTTATTATGGAATGATCGATACCCTTCTGTATATCACAGCTAGTCAACCTGATCTTCTGTTTGCTATATGTATGTGTGCTCGGTATCAAACTCGGCCTACTGAGTTACACTTAGCTACTGTTAGATCTTTCGGTATATTAAAGGAACCGTTAATCGGGGACTTTGGTATTCGAAGGACTCTTCGATTGCACTTATGGCATATATAGATGCGGATCACGCCGGTTGTCCAGATATAAGGCGTAGCATGAGTGGAACTTTGCAACTACTAGGAGATCGACTAACCAGTTGGGCATCTAAAAGGCAGAAAAGCCTTGCAATTTCAAGTACGGAAGCAGAATAAATAGCTATGTCCGGTTGCTGTGCTCAAATTCTTTAGATGAGATCGCAATTAACCGACTATGGTCTAGGTTTCAACACAATTCCGATGTACTACGACAACAAAAGTGCAATTGCCTTATGCTACAACAACGTTCATTTCTCCCGGTCGAATCATATTGACGTTCGCTACCACTTTATCAAGGAGCAAATGGAAAATGGAGTGATCGAGCTTTACTTTGTCAGATCTGAGTATCAATTGGCGGATATTTTCACGAAGACTTTAGATCGCGCTCGAATTGAATTTTTGGCCGACAAGCTAGGATTGAGAACTTTCTCGCCTGAGACTCTAAAGGAATTGGCAGATGAAGCGAAAGAATAGTGGTGGTAAACTATTCTCCGTATCCTTGGTGATCATCTGCATATATTGTTTATATTTTTATCCACAAAAGAAAAATACAAAAATCCAAAACCATATAAAAACCATAAAAATTAAAAAATTCAGAAAAATCCAAAAATATTTTTATTTTATCTTTTTCAAAGGCATGTCTTTTGGGACGATAATATTTACGACCTTAGAAATATTGATTAATATTGACACGGCGCCATAAATAGAGTTCCTGCAAAAGTTGTAATATTTCATAAAACACGCCTATTAGGCTTGTAGTTATTTCAGACTGCAACCCGCTTTTCATATTAAAGTCAAGTATTTCTTATGAAAGCTTTGGCTCAACAACGGGAATTAATTTTCTCGGGCATGGTTTACTTTATAACCATGTAAGGGATTGTGTTTACGTTATAACACAATCTAACATGAATACATGTACGCATCAGTGCATTTATTTTTTTAAGCGAGAGAAATCTTGTTTTTATGAAGTTATCATCTCTACAAACTGAAGCAATCTACAATTGGTATCTACATACTCGATGATGAGACTACTCAAACGATGACTATAACTCTTTCGATAGAACACGGTTCAAAAATTGTGGGGGAGCAATTGTCAAGCATTCAGAATCTTCGATGCCGAACGTGCCAAATTCACAAATTGGTCTCAAGACAACAATACCAATCATACATGTGGTGACAAGAGATGACTTCAGACGTGATGAGGTGACCAACATTTGCCGACAAGAACCATGTGATCTTATCATATGATGTTCCCATCAATCAGGTCCAACCTTGTCAATTTATTCTTCTATGGTGAATATGTGATTACTTTACAAATCGGTATCATATCTCACAATATGGTATCATGAAGATAAAACGGACTTGCATTTTTCTTCCCAAAAACTTTGTTAAAACTTCATTAAATCAATTGATATCAAAAATATCGATTGGGTTAATATTTTTAATATGGGGGAGAAAATGTGATTTAATATGGGAAATGATTAATCACAAATGGTTTGACTTAACTTCGGGCTCTACTTTCACATGTTCAAAATGTTTTCTTAATTTCTTTCGCATTTAGATGCACATGTGTAGGGGGAGCAAATGGATTTCATGTTCAAAGCATTCATGGTACAAAATGCTTTGATTTTATAATCAAAAGTGCCTTGAATGGTTTCCAAAGAAGGTTTCATGGTGACGATATACTTACCCTCAACCCATTTATTTCACGACGATGAAGATTGTGGTGACATAAGGACGGTAGGATAGGTTAAGTCCAATGATTCTTCCAAAACTGGAGGAATCTTCCCAAGGCCATTCCATAGCTAGAAATAGTAGTCCTTAGGAAAGATGGAGAAAGATTGTGAATGTAGCTGAATGCCGACCAAGTACTTAAGTTAGCACTCGAACAATCACAACAAGGTGCTAGTTATGACGTATTGGTAAGCATTGAAGGGGTTGAAGAATGAAAAAGAATTGTAAAGATAAAGGGTCTAAAGAAAGAAGCCCTCCTTACAACCTTAGGAAGAAACCAGGTCAACTCATATGTTATTGAAGATAAACATCATAGACCAAGTGATGCAATGCACAACCCATCCCAGCTAACTAAGATATCTCTCAAAAGGTATTTGTTTTAATCGCACGGAGATCAACACGTTATCTATCGATTTATTCACTCCGAGTAAATTGGTATTGAAATGGTTGCACTCATCTCCAGCCTCCGATCACTAAAACCCAAAATGAACGATCGAGTCTAGAGCCATTTGAGATCATCAAATATCTCATTTTGGACACATTTCAATATTTCCTTGCTTCTTCACACTCTGTGAAAAGTAAGAAAGTTATTAAGAGTCCTACGCAAAATCTTCATGATCTTACCTGAATATCCAAGTAATGCGTAAGTATTTACAATGAAGATGGAAATCCTTCTTGACCGAACATTAAAAAGCTCATGGTAGGTGACTTGTGCGGTTATTTATGAATCAAAATTGTGATAACTAGAATGAAATAGTTGTTTAATTCTTAGTTGAATTTAAACATGTTCCAGGCCTCTATGCAATATCTCAGTGATTTTGCCAGAACACTCAAAGTAACACCTTAATTTTCACAGTGATGAGTGGAAATCCTTATAGTGTTAATGTCAAACAACACTTGGTAGGTAACTTGCGAGATTCAATATGAATCAAGCTCGTGACAACTGGAAAGCAACGATGGTGCGATTCTTTAATGAAACAAACTTATTCTAGGAATCAGAATTGACTGCTTAAATCATGCGGATAATTTTATCCAAAATATTCACTCTTTACGTTCGCATTCAGCTTTGGACGGTCGAGTAAAGAGAACAGGTTTACCCATGAAATCTTGTCAATGAGATTTTTAATTAAATCTACCTACCACAAGTACGATATTTAATATCGTCCAACGGTCTTCACCAACCAAAGGTAAAATGATACCGAATTAGAATGAAATGTTCAAAGCCATTTTGTTCGTGTCTACTTATGTTACTACATTTGAAGACGGTGGCGTTGCGGTATCCAAGAAGAAGTCGTCCCCGCATGCTTATACTTTATGCACTTAATACTTCATATAATTCAAGAAAGCCTAAAAGTCAAGTCTTTCGCTGTATCAAACTCTAACGCTTTCAAGAATTACGAAGGTATAAGTATGTGGAACTTGATGTCACGAGGAGGCCAATATCACAAGTGATGGATGCACAAGATCAAGGAAAGAGATTAATGCTCAAGATTAATATCAAATATCGCATCAACATGTTCACCAGAAAAGAAAAAAGAAAAGAAAGACGAAGACTATGAGCTCACGAGGACGCCCTTGTTTGGAGTGACCTCCCTTGGGGGAGATTGTTGGAAATACGTTTTATGTATTTAGGAAGATCCGGTCACTCTGAAAAATATTAAGTAATAGCTCGTAGTCTAGTTACTTTACATTAATTAAACAAGGAAAAGCCCGGTCCATGTCATGCATGGCCGACCCAACTTATAAGCCGAAGCCCATCTCATGGGCTTGGTATATAAACCCTCTCCTTAGTTGGAGAGGGTGTGGTTCACATTGTTTTTCCCATAGTAAAGTGTGTTTTACATAACTTTCTCTCTCTAAGTGTGTGTGTGTTCTCACCATCTTTCTATCTATTTCTCTCTCTAGAATATAAGGAAGATTTACATAATCCTACACACCTGTTTACATCGTACTTTGATCGAGTGAGTTAGTGATAGTGAGGATGGTGGAGAGGATATTCCGGTAGATTATCCAGAGGATGTTGATGAGGATGTGGAGAGTGAAACTACTGAGTTGCTTCACATGGAGTGTCTAGATCACCATTACTTAGGTTAGGACTTGAGGATGATGAGATAGGTGGATATGAGGTAGACCGTAAGGACGGTGATGAGATAGACGATGAGGGTGAAGTTGATACTGATGTTAGGATGCACTTAGATAGGAGTGATAGAGATGATATTGATGATGAGACTAGGGTTGAGTTACCACTTGTGTCAGATGATGAGGGACATCCTGACTTTCCAGCTCATCATGGATTGGTGACTCGTACTACTGATCATGCTTTGATTGTTGTATTTGGGGCAGTTGAGCCTATTAGGATGAGTGAGATTAGGAAGACATATAACTTGAGGAAGAAGTTTGTTGTTCCATGCGAGACATTTAGGGAGCTTAGGGAAGCTTCATGGAGTACGATACCTGTTGAGGTTTACACCGACTCGAATGATACTATACAACCTTGTGATGGAGCTGGACCATCTGGTGTTAGGTCTTGAGCCTTATCTGATTCTGATTCATCAGACGCACCTATTCCCCCAAGGAAGAAGTGTCGTATGCCTGATCCATACACTACATCTGATACATCACCTGTTCGTGAGAGCCGTATTGTTACTACTGTTTCAACACCACCATACATCAGGATGGAGAGCCTTCTAGACGTATGTCATGTGTTGTTCTGTTAGGATCTGCTAGGGATTCAGATACCGAACTTATTTGTCTAGTTGAGGATGCAGTCGAGGGATTGCTAGGGGATTATAAGGATACTCGCAACTTGTTGGATACTGCGCTTGATGAGATTGTTGTTTTGAGGCGTGAGTTAGAGTTAGTTCGTAGTGGAGATCGAGCTGCAGTTTGGGGCCCGAGGGGTGACCCATAAAGATTGCTGAGTGTGACTGTTTTCACCGTACTTAGAGCTTCTTTGTTATCATACCGACTTTTAGAGTTGATTAGCATCTATTATATTTTGGGCATTGTATCCACTAAACTAGAGTAGTACTAAGTTAGTTAGAGTAGAATAGATGTAATCGAAACTCGCATTTTGAGACAATGTACTTGATATTCTTATTTATGAATGGGAACGTGATCCATTTACTTTGATAATTAACTATTATATTTTACGTGATCTTATTCGTGCTTGAACCTTACCTCGCATTGTTATCTTAACGCAGAGAAACAATGGTGAACACACGTGCTGGAATGACTAATGCGCAATTAGAGGAACTAATTGCACAACGAGTGACTGTCGATTTGGCAAACGTTCAAGCTAACAACAACGTGAACCAAGCACCGCCGATCGATGCTAACAATCGACCACCTAAGCCATGCACTTACAAGGACTTTAGGAAATGTGACCCTCTTAGTTTTCATGGTACAAAAGGAGATGTTAGATTAGCTCATTGGGTTGGAAAGATGGAGTCTGTGTTTCGGGTATTAGTGGATGTGCTGTTGGAAACCAAGTGACTTTTTCTACATGTACTTTAGCTGCTAGAGCGTTGACATGGCGGAACACCCATGTGCACACTGTTGGAGCCGAAGTGGCGTATGAATTGAGTTGGGAGGAACATAAGAAGTTGTTGACCAAGGAGTACTGCCCTAGTAATGAAATTCAAATGGAAACTAAATTGTGAAATTTGACTGTGAAGAGTAATGACATTGGGGCATACACTAGGAGATTTCAATAGGTATGTTTGCTATGACCTATAATGGTTCCGGATGAAGAAAAGAAGGTTGAGCGCTACATTTGGGGTTTACCTGGTAGAGTTCAAGGGAATGTGACATCGTCTGGACTAACTAAAGTTACCGATGCTATAAAGATGGCTCACAATCTAATGGATCACATTGTTCGAGCAAATACTGGAAATATTTTGGACAATAAGAGAAAATAGGGAAACAACCAAAGGAATAACCGTGGATACTATCCAAAGAAAAGGCAAGGAACTATAAAGGCTTACACTGCTGGTACTAGAGAAAAGGGAGTCTACAATGGAACATTACCTTTGTGTAACCGATGTAAGCGTCACCATAATAGACAGTGTAATGTGCAATGTCACAACTGTAAGAAAACTGGACACATTGATAGAGACTGTAAGTCAGCACCAAATCCGAAAGCCAATGTTACCTGTTTTAAGTGCCAACAAAAGGGACACTACAACAATGAGTGCCCACAGAATAAGAACAAGGACCAATGAAAGGTTGTTAAGGCTAGAGAAGCTCGTTGAAGAGCTTATGTGATAGGAGGAGGATAAGCACAACAAAACCCTGACGTCGTTACGGGTACGTTTCTTCTTAATGGTCGCTATGCTTCTATTTTATTTGATACTGGCGCCGATAGGAGTTTTGTGTCGATTACCTTTAGTGTTTTGATTGATGGACACTAAGTACAGTATTAAGTTAGCAAATGTGATGTTGATTGAAGCCGACACTATCCTACATGGTTGTAATTTAAATCTTAGATCATCCTTTCGATATAGACCTTATGCCTGTCGAGTTAGGAAGTTTTGACGTGATTGTGGGAATGGATTGGTTGTTGAAGTATCGTGCTACGATTATATGTGATGAGAAGGTCGTTCGTGTACCGTTTGGTGATGAAGTTTTAGAGATTCAAGGAGTTGGATGGAATGGAAAGAGTAAGTCGCGATTGAACATAAAAATCGTGTACTAAGGCTCAGAAGTATTTGATGAAAGGTTGCCATGTATTTTTTTTAGCTCGTATTACTGAGAAGCCGAGTGCGAAAAGCGATTAAAAGATGTACATATTGTACGGGATTATTCGGAAGTCTTTCCCAATGATTTGCTTGGAATACCGCCGACTAGACAAATTGAATTTCAAATTGACTTGATTCCGAGGGCTGCACCTGTTGCTAGAGTGAAACTAGGATTTTTATTAATCCAAATTTAAACAATTAAGTTCGTTTTTCCTCGATTCGACTCGAAATTGATTTTCGGTTTAACGTATCGACTTAACTTTGTTTTTGGTAAAATCTATTTTTGGTATTTTTAAACTAATTTAAAACTATTTAATTAAAAGAAATCTATTTTCATTAACTATTTAAACTAAAAATTTGAAAATAAAATTTAACTAATTAATAAAACTTAAAAACTTTTAATTAGAATCTATTTTTAAACAATAGTTAATAAATTGAAAACTAATTTTAATTTTAAATAATAATTTAAATCTATTTTTAAATCTATATAAAAAACTATTTAAAATTATAAAAGAAATTTAAAACTAATGTAAATTTATAAAAGTAAATAAAATTAAAATATTTTTTTTAACTTTTATTATTTTTCAAAATAAACTTGATAGTTAAAATAAAATAAAACTTTTGTATTTAATTTAAATAAAACTATACTTGATTTAAACTAATTTAGTTAAAATAAACTGCCAAATCTAAACTTACCTATATTAATTTAATTAATGGAAAACAAACATAAAAAGGATCCTAGAGCAGTTGGTTGGTCACTTGGTTGCTAGACGAGAGGTCACTGGTTCAATCCCCAGCAGACCCCTATTTTGCTTTTTAAATTTTGTTACTTTTTTTTTGGAACTTTGATTTGGACAGAATCCTCAGACTAATTGAGTCTAAGGCTTTAAAATAAGAATTCTAACCAAATATTAAGCTAATAACAGATGAACCAAAAAACACTAGATAAGCAGTGACAATAAGCAACACCAAAAAAACAATAAGCTTAATCTAAAAAGCTAGCTAAACGAAAAAAATAAGCTGAAACAAATAAAGCTGAAGCCAAATAGGATACTGATCAATAAGCACCTAAAAAAACAGATTAAGGCTACTTAATTCCTAACTCATATTACTAATAAGCAGATCCAAACGTTGAGGCAGAATAAGAAAAATACAAGCAAACTTAAAAAACTGAATAAGCAATTAAACAGATTCTAATAAGCAGATTCAAACGACTAACCAAGCAAACCTAATAGAACTAAGCAAATATCAAAACCAAATAAGCTAGACCAATCCCTATAAGCTAACTAATTCTAAACAGATAAATCAAGTGCAGATCCAAACGGAAATAGACAAAAACTTATCAGAAATATAAAAATCAAACACCAAAATCAAAACAGTGATTATAAAGTAACCAAACTAAATCAAGCAGATTCCAAACTAAATTAATCCATATAAGTAGTAACCAAACTAAATTAAGCAGATTCCAACTAACGATCAATCCATATAAGCAGATTAAACAAATAAACTATAATATTAACATTAAAACAAAAGGAAACGCAAACCTGTTGGAGAAAACCGTTGGGTCGAAGTAACGCGCTGAGCGTACTTGTGATCGAATCGAAACACCACCTCAAGTCATCAACATCATCATTTCGGACCAACCCTCTCGAACCAAACAGTAGTATGAACATTATTTCTTTATATATATTTTCCCAGTGGGGGAAAAATAACAATCGACTTTCCTTTTATTAATTTTTTTTATATATATTTTTTATATAATAATAATAAGTGACGAACAGTGATATAAAATAAAACAGATTAGAAGAATAAAATTAAAACTTTCCAGAAATTAAAGGAGAGATGCAATTTAATTTAAACACTAATTTTTCATTAATTAAAAATCAAATTACAATTGCTGGAAATATAAAAATTACAAGATTAAACTAAAACCTAATTACTGAAAATTAAAGAAAATAAAGAAAAGCACAAATTACATGGGAGAAATGGGGGTTTTTATAGGAGAAACCCCAAGAAACCCTAATCTTTGCTTCAATGTTAAGCATCCAATATGATCCGTTGATTTCTTCATTTATCTTCTCTTTCTTCAAACGCTTCAATCTTGCGGCTGAAAATTGATCATACGCCCACGGATCGCCAGCATGGCGAATGTTGTGCTACTTGTGTTTCTTCCTTGGTGAAGTGGCATGATTTGATTGGTGAAGAGGGTTTTGGTGAGGTGTTTTGGCCACCAAATGATGCCACGTTGGATTGATGGGTTGAGGACCACATGGTGGATGATGCGATTTTTATGGGGATTTAATCCCAATCCGTGCGAATCACACGAATTGGGTAAAACCCCCAATTTTCACTTGTTAATTTTTATTGATCAAGAATTTAGGGTTTGGAAGGGAGTTGGGGTGTCTACGTATTTTTGGGAGAAGAGAAACAGTAAAGGTGAAAAGTCTTGTTATTATCGAAAATGGGTAACATATCTTTTATTTATTTGGTGTGTAACTTGAGTGGGGAAAGTGGAGTACACGTGTGAGTGGTAAATAAACGGGTGGAGTGTTCATGTGCTGTGTTTTGACCATTCAACATTACTTTGTAAAACAAAACTCATCCCATTCGTTTGTTTAATTGTTAGATTGGGCTAATGACCCAACAAGCAATTCCAATTGGACTTGTGATAATCATGGGCCAAGAGTTTCGGTTATTAGGTTTATTGGTAAATCTAATTCGTCCCATGTAATCCTTAATGGGCTTTTGATCCACAAATGAATATTTATTAAATCCACTAATGGGCTTTTGGACCCAATACCCAAATGTGGGACCCACAAGACTCGAATATTTTCAAAAAAAGATTTAATCCGATAGAATCGAGCTTGATTTCGGCTTTCTTGATCATTTCTTAAAAATTAAGTTGACTTTGTCGGTTTTCGTGATCTTCAGCACACTTTTGGTCTTTTGACTTTGTCTTTGACTCTTTCTTGACTTTTCTTCGACATTTGACCGTGAAATCCCGTGTTTTCTCTTCTTTTGATCATTTGTACCTATTTAACACACAAAACACAAAACCACGCGTAATTCCGACATTTACGATATTAAACACATGATTAGGTCTTGTTTTACTTGATTTTAGTGGCAAAAGGATAAGTGTTACACACTTATTATAGAGCGCCTTACCGTTTAGCACCGTAGGAAATGCAAGAACTATCAACGCAACTAAAAGAGTTGACTGACAAAGGATTTATAAGACCAAGTTCTTCACCTTGGGGAGCACCGGTCTCGTTTGTTAAGAAGAAGGATGGAAGTTTTAGGATGTGTATCGAGTATCGTGAGTTGAAAAGACATACCATCAAGAACCGTTATCATTTACCTAAGATCGATGATCTGTTTGATCAATTACAGGGCCCGAGTGTTTACTCAAAGATTGACCTTACGTCTGGTTATCACCAATTAAGAGTTCGTGAGGAGGACGTTGTTAAGTCTGCTTTTAGGACAAGGTATGGGTACTATGAATTTCAAGTGATGCCATTCGGTTTGACAAACGCACCAGCTGTATTTATGGACCTCATGAATTGGGTGTGTAAAACGTATCTAGATAAGTTTGTATTGTGTTCATCGATGATATTTTGATCTACTCAAGGAATGTGAAAGAACACGAGGAACACCTTAAGTTAATATTGGAATTGCTTAAGAAAGAGGAATTGTATGCCAAGTTCTCGAAGTGTGATTTCTGGCTGCTAAGAGTATAATTTCTAGGTCATGTTATTGACAGCAAAGGAATTCATGTTGACCCTGCCAAGATTGAGTCAGTTAGGGAGTGGGCTACTCCTACGACACTGATTAAAATTCGCTAATTTTTAGGTCTTGCCGGATACTATCGTAGATTTATCGAGGGATTCTCGAAGATCTCGAAACCATTGACAAAGTTGACTCAAAAGAAAGTGATGTACGAATGGGGAGAAAAAGTAGAATTAGTTTTTCAGAAATTGAAGCAAATGCTGTGCAGTGCGCCTATTCTATCGTTACCAGAAGGATCTGACGATTTTGTGGTTTACTATGACGCGTCAACGAAAGGACTATGAGCAGTATTAATGCAAAGGGAGAAGGTTATCGCTTACGCGTATCGCCAATTGAAAATTCATGAGAAAAACTACACGACTCACAACTTGGAACTCGGAGCGGTAGTGATTGCTTTGAAATTGTGGAGACATTACTTGTATGGAACAAAGTGTGTTGTCTACACTGATCACAAGAGTTTGCAACATATTCTTGATCAGAAGGAACTGAACATGAGACAACGTCGATGGATCGAGTTGCTCAGTGATTATGACTGTGAGATTCGTTACCACCAGGGGAAGGATAATGTGGTGGCTGATGCACTAAGTAGAAAGGAACAATTAATGACACCTAGAGTTAGATCGTTAGCTATGATTATTAATCCGAACTTACCTGTGCAAATTCGTGAAGCACAAGCCGAAGCCTTTAAACCAGAACATGTTGAAGATGAGAAACTAGGAGGAATGATTACAAAGAAATTGGAGACTAGCACTAATGGAACGCTATGTCTGAATAGGAGAAGTTGGTTAACACTGTTTGGAGGACTAAGGGATGTGATTATGCATGAGTCACATAAATCTAAGTATTCGATTCACCCAGGATTTGATAAAATGTATCATGATATGAAGAAACTATATTGGTGGCCAAATATGAAAGACTAAATCGCTACTTATGTGGGAAAATGTTTGACATGTGCTAGGGTGAAAACATTACAACCAATACCATCTGGATTGTTGGTTCAACTGATAATTCCTATGTGGAAGTGGGAAAATATAACCATAGATTTCGTAACTAAGCTAGCTAAAACGACAAATGGATATGACACAATTTGGGTAATTGCGGATCGACTTACAAAATCTGCACACTTTTTAGCTATGAAGTAAGATGATTTAATGGATAAGCTTACGAGACTTTACTTGAAGGAAGTAGTCTCAAAACATGAAGTGCCGATCTCAATCATTTCTGATAGAGACTGGCGATTCACTTCACAATTCTAGAGATCACTTCAAAAAGCGTTGGGTACGTAATTGGACATGAGTACTGCTTATCACCCGCAGACTGACGGAAAAAGTGAGAGAACTATTCAAACACTAGAGGACATGTTGCGCTCTTGCGTGCTTGAATTTGGAAAGCAATGCGATAGACATTTTCCTCTTGTAGAATTCTCTTACAACAATAGCTATCATACTAGTGTTAAGGCTGCACCATTTGAAGCGTTGTATGGTTGTAAATGTCGTTCGCCTGTGTATTGGACTGCAGTTGGGGATAGTCAACTCACTGGTCCCAAACTTATCCGTGAAACAACTGAAAAGATGTTGAAATCAAGAGCCTAATTCAAGCAGCTTGTGATCGTCAAAAGAGTTACGTCGACGTTCGACGTAAGCCTCTAGAATTTCAAGTGGTACACCGAGTGATGCTAAAACTATCGCCTTGGAAAGGTGTGGTACGTTTTGGCAAGCGAGGAAAGCTGAACCCCCGTTATATTGGACCTTTCAAGATTCTGGCAAAGGTTGGAATGGTAGCCTATTGTCTGGAGTTGCTGCAAGCAATGAGATTTGTGCACAATACTTTTCACGTTTCGAACTTGAAGAAGTGCCTTTTTGATGAGACACTCGTTATACCGTTGGAAGAACTTCATGTTGATGACCAACTATAATTTGTTGAGGAACCTGTTGAAATCATGGAGTAGAAGGTCAAACGATTGAAACAGAGTCGTATACCGAGCATCAAAGTGAGGTGGAATTCTAAACATGGACCTGAATTAACCTGGGAGCGCGAGGATCAATTTCACAAGAAATATCCGCTTCTATTTGACAACTCTAGAGCCCGTGACACTCCTAAGCTTTGAATACAAAGCTTCTCTAAGAAGGGGACGATGTAACATCCAGTAATTTTCCAGACTTGTTAAATGACTATTTTGCCCTTTGACTTTTATTTAGTCAACTATGTGCTTGAACTGTGTTTAAACCAAGACGTTATCCCGCGTTTTTTGAAAAACTACCTGATGACGTGTAATGACTTGACACTGTGCTCATTCATCGTTCTGAGAATATTATGTGAATCTAACCTAATTGCTGTAATGGTCAATGAATTGGAGATAATCCGTGAGATTATTCGTATCTGTGAATTACGTGCTTAACTGTTTAGTTTTAACTACGTAATCGTTCTTCGCGTAATCTCAGTGTTTATTAGCTGTTGTATATGTTTCTATGTACGTATTTTTATATTTTTGCCATTTATAGTAATGAATCGTATTTTTTGTGAATAATTAATTTACGTACCATATTTTTGTATTTTACGTTTTTTTTACGTTTAAATGTCGTTAGTATTCATAAATCGCCTTAAAATCATAAAATTTATTTTTCGTCAAAAAAGTCTAGAATTAATATATTTCGTCAAATTTTTAAGTTTTACGCATTTTTAAACCTAATTGTATATTTTCCAATAATTACCTAAAACTAATTAACATTTTTTACCTTAAACCTTTTAACTAATTACCATTAGTAAAATTTTCAAATTTTTACCCTTGTGGGACCTCCCAAAACCAGCCACACATAATACACAACACATGTCTTTGGTTAAAATATTGGTTTTCCTTAACATAAGGTCACTATCATCTTACCTCACCATGTTTTTAACTTATTACTATATTTAACTTTACCCTCATTATTTTCACTAGATAAAAAAACAAACATATCTCTCTTGCTCTCTCTCTCTACCCGCGGCACAAAAACAAAACACCAAAACCTCCATTTTTGATTTCTTGAAGCTTTAATTTAAGAATTTAGCACTAATCGAACATACCCTAGGGTTTATACAAGCATAAAGAAGAATGGGTTTTCTTGGTTTGGTTGGTTGAGTTAATTTGGTATAGATTTTGAAGAAGTTGATTTCTTGTCGTTATTTAGTTGATTAGTTTGTAGATCGGGTTATTGTGAGTTAATACATACGCTAATCAAGGTTTTTTCTTAAATATTTTTCAATTCATTCATTTTCATGCGTAATCTATGAAGATCTATGCATGCATGTTACTCATCATATGTTTTCTTGAAAATATAAAGACAAAGATTATTTTTGGTTATGATAAACTTTTAGATCTATGAAATCTATGAATGGATATAACAGATCCATGTATTTTAAACCTAATTTGAAGATTTTACAAGATATATGTAAGTATATTTTTAGATCTATGAACTTGAAGATGTTTTTATCTATGTTTATGAAGATTTAAGTAAAACTAGTAGAGTTACTACTAGTGGTTTTATTTGAAAATGGTTGAAAATGGATTTTTACAAAAATGTACTATTCTGTCCGAGCTTTGTATAATACATAAAGGGTTATAAAAATTGTTTTGACACTAGATTAGTTCAATATTATGAAAATATAAGTTACTGACTTTGTTTCGATATATTATACGCTAAAATCGGAGTTGAAATGAGGAAGATATGGTATTTTGAAATTTGTTGTCGGAAAATTTAATTTTTGAGAAAAACACTATAATTAACTTGCTGTCTAGATTTATAAAAAGGACGAAATGACGTTTATGAGTTAAACTAAGCTATTTTAAGTGTTGAAATGAGTACTAAATATTGTATGTGATTAACAGAAGTGTTTCGAAAAGGGTAAAAGCACGAAATGGAATTACTTGAATAGTTGATGAAATTGGACGTTGAAAAGTGGAAGTTGGATTTTCGGGAATTAAATTGTTGGTTGATTTTGATTGAGAAAATGTTGACATTAGGGGATTTAGGTCGAGATTTGAGTATTTACTAAAAATAGAAAGTTTTGAAATGACGCCGATAGGCTGGCGAATTTTCTGTTGAAATTGTGTCGAGAAATTTACTAAGTTAAATTTAGGTAAATTAAAATTTACGCCGAAAGGCTGTCGAAATTCCGTCAAGTCAAAATAAATATTTTTTCCTAAGTATACTATAATACTTATAACGATATAATTTCTGTAAGTCATGATTTAACTATGAAACAATGCATATGATCGATGAGTAACATACATGACGAACTTATGTGATCTATTTGCTAGCGCCTAAACTATAGTATTATATTTAGGTTGTCTCTAGAGGTGGTCGCTGTTATTTGACCATACTGGTGCGGCTTAATTCATTGTTTAAGGTGAGTTTATAGTTCCCTATTAAACTGCTTTCCATGTTAAATATTTTGGGATGTGATAAATGCTTTACATGCTTCTGGACGCAATACATCTATTTTCTGAGAATGCTCTGTGAGCATTGTTTATGATATAGCTTAAGTTGCTTTAGCCTAGTCCCCACTATCATGAATCGTTAATTACTCTGTTGGAGTAAGCTCTTATGTAATGGATAGATCTATTGAGGTTTGACAACCTCCACTCGGGCATTCTGACGCCAGACGAGTGTATACCATTTGTGTGAACTGAGTTATCTTGGCTAGATACTCTATTGGGGAAATTTATATGTGCAACTATTGCATGTACTGGATCATTAGTCTCGATGTCATGAGCTTAGCTATCATAAATATTGCGAACACCCAATTTATCCTACACTTGGCACTATATCTCCTATAGTTGCATGTGTATATGAAATGAACTTTTACGGTCCAACTTGATATGATTTGATTTGAAGCCTATATTCTCACAAACTTTATGTTGACCCATTTTAGCATTTACCTCAGGTAATTGATGACGATGTGTATCTGCTGTATGAAGTACTTGGAGTCCGCATGCATTTCATGGCTATCTTCGAATATTTATCTATTTATGTTTTTGAACTATTATCTCGTAGTTGTCTAAAACTTTATTATCCCGCTATGCTATCTTTTGAAAACTGAGACCTTTGAACTTTATTGTTTTAATTCAATTCAACGAGGTATTTTTATAAAACGTCTCATTAGAGTCGTTCTCTTGTACCTTGAACTATGATACAATGACGTAACAGCCCCCACGCTTTACTGCTTCCGCATACCACATTTTGGGGTGTTATAGATTTGGTATCAGAGACTTGGTTATAGAGAATTAGGTTTACATCTTAGGCCTAGACTATAACCGATGTGTGATACGTGCTTATACTCTGTGTACTATGTAATGTACTACGTAATGTACTACGTAAGATAATATTATATGTAATATGTAATATATATTATGTAATACGTAATATATGTTATATACATATGCATTTCGCTTGATTTGCATGCTTTAATTTCTATACATGATTATTTCATGCATACCCTACAACCATTCGCGCAGTTATCTTTCATTTGGTAGTTTCAGTTTATGTCGTCGTCTATTATTACTTACCAGTCCAACTCTACTGATTGGAAAAGGAAGAAGAGGAGATTGAGGTGATACCAGGATGGATTGAACCAGAAGAGGAGCCGGAAGTTGACCTAAAGGAGTATGATTCTGACGAGGAAACAAAGGAGGATGAAGAGATTGAGCCTGCTGAGTTTTCAGATATTTCTAATGTTGTTGAGGGGATGCCACCTGTTGTGCATCGTAATTTGATAGAGTGGGTTAGTGATAGTAAGGATGGTGGAGAGGATGATCCGGTAGATTATCCGAAGGATGTTGATGAGGATGTTGAGAGTGACAGTACTGAGATTGATTCACCTGGAGTGACTGGATCACCATTACTTAGGTTAGGACTTAAGGATGATGAGATGAGTGGATATGAGTTAGACCGTGAGGAAGGTGATGAGATAGACAATGCGTTTGATGGTGATACTGATGTTAGGATGAACTTAGTTAGGAGTTATAGAGATGATATTGATGATGAGACTAGGGTTGAGTTACCACTTGTGTCAGATGATGAGGGACATCCTGACTTTCCTGCTCATCATGGATTGATGACTCGTGTTGTTTATCGTGATTTAAACTGTTATATCTGAGGGAGTTGAGCCTATTAGTAAGAGTGAGATTAGGAAGACATCTTACTTGAGGAAGAAGTCTCTTGTTCCATATGAGAGATTTTGGGAGCTTAAGGAAGCTGCATGGAGTACGATACCTGCTGATGTTTACACCGTCTGATGATACTATACCACCTGCTGATGGAGTTGGACCATCTGGTGGTCGGTCCCGAGCCTTATCTGATTCTTATTCATCAAACTCACCTATTCCCCCAACGAAGAAGTGTTGTATGCCTGATTCATACACTACACTTGATACATCACCTATTCATGAGAGTCATACTGTTACAACTGTTTAAACAAAACCTACACATCAGGATGGAGAGCCTTCTAGACGTCATGTGTTGTTATGTTAGGATCTGCTAGGAATTCAGATGCTGAACATATTCGTCGAGTTGAGGATGCAGTCGAGGGATTGTTAGGGTATCATGAGGATATTCGTGACTTGTTGGATACTATGCTTGATGAGATTGTTGTTTTGAGGCGTGAGTTGGAGTTAGTTTGGGGCCCGAGGGGTGACCCACAAAGATGTGCTGAGTGTGACTGTCATCGCCGTACTTAGAGCTTCGCCGTTATCATACCGACTTTTAGAGTAGATTAGCATCTATTATTTTTTGGGCATTGTATCCACTAAACTAGAGTAGTACTTAGTTAGTTAGAGTAGACTAGATGTAATCGAAACTCGTATTTTGAGACTATGTACTTGATGTTCTTATTTATGAATGGGAACGTGATCTGTTTATTTTGATAATTGACTATCTTTACTATGTTAGTTATATTGTTAATTTTTGCATTATTGGCATAAGTAATATATAACGTGTATATTCGTACTTGAACCTTACCTTGCATTGTTTTCTTAATGCAGAGAAACAATGGTGAACACACGTATTGGAATGGCTGATGAGCAATTGGAGGAACTAATTGCACAACGAGTGACTGCCGCTTTGGCAAACGTTCAAGCTAACAACAACGTGAACCAAGCACCATCGAACGATGCTGACAATCGACCTCCTTAGCCGTGCACTTACAAGGACTTTAGGAATTGTGACCCGCTTAGTTTTCATTGTACTGAAGGAGCTGTTGGACTAGCTCATTGGGTTGAAAGATGGAGTCTGTGCTTCGTGTTAGTGGATGTGCTGTTGGAAACCAAGTGACTTTTGCTACTTGTACTTTAGTTGCTGGAGCTTTGACATGGTGGAACACCCATGTGCAAACTGTTGGAGCCGAAGAGGAGTTGGGAGGAACTTAAGAAGTTGTTGACTAAGGAGTACTGCCCTTATATTGAAATTCAGAAAATGGAAACTGAATTATGGAATTTGACTGTGAAGAGTAATGACATTGGGGCGTACACTAGGGGATTTCAAGAGTTATGTTTGCTATGTCCTGGAATGGTTCCAGATGAAGAAAAGAAGGTTGAGCGCTACATTTAGGGTTTACTTGGTAGAGTTCAAGGGAATGTGACATCGTCTGGACCAACTAAAGTTAGTGATGCTATAAGGATGGCTCACAATCTAATGGATCAAATTGTTCGAGAAAATGCTAGAAATGCTGTGGAAAATAAGAGGAAATGGGGAAACACCCAAAGGAATTACCGTGGACACTATCCAAACAAAAGGCAAGGAACTATGAAGGCTTACACTGCTGGTACTGGAGAAAAGGGAGTCTACAATGGAACGTTACCTTTGTGTAACCGATGTAAGCGTCACCATAATGTACTGTGTAATGTGCTATGTCACAACTGTAAGAACACTAGACACATTGCTAGATACTGTAAGTCAGCACCAAACCCGAAAGCCAATGTTACTTGTTTTGAGTGCCAACAAAAGGGACACTACAACAACGAGTTCCCATAGAAAAAGAACAAGGACCAAGGAAAGGTTGCTAAGGCTAGAGAAGCTCGTGGAAGGGCTTATGTGATATGAGAAAGAGAAGCACAACAAAACCCTGACGTCATTACGGGTAGGTTTCTTCTCAATGGGTCGCTATGCTTCTATTTTATTTGATACTAGCGCCGATAGGAGTTTTGTGTCGATTACCTTTAGTGTTTTAATTGATGTGACCTCTTCGCCTTAGACACTAAGTACACTATTGTAACACCCCCAAATTACCACGTAGCGGAATACCACTTTGGGGCGCTACTCATAGCACATCACACACAATAATAGAAAACTACCTCAAAAGAGACGTTGAAATAAATACACACATTGTCTAAAAGTTTCTCATCCCAATTTATAAAATCAGAGTAGCGTTTAGTCTCAAAAACCGTTACCAACACAACACGTTCATCAAAGACTTAAAGGTAATTTATTCATTTCAAATGATGGAAAAACTATAAAGATTTAGACAAGTAAGTACCAACTCCCTCCATGCTCCGCTGCTATCAATCTTGATTACCTGAAATACATGCTTAAAATCGTCAACATAATGGTTGAGCGAATCAATAGGTTTTACAAATCACCATTTTAACACAAGTAGAAAAACCAATCATGATCATCAAATCAATTATTAAAGCATCTCGTATAAATAGCATAAGCTATGTAATTGTATTAAGCTCATGACACCGACCCCTTAACCAATTAGTCACCCACACCAAAAGGCCGGCATGACTTAGATGAAACCATTGCTCTTACTAGAGTATCAGTTGATAATTTTATACCCATATTTCTTATTCAAGTTAATCGTTCGAGCAACGCACTCAACGTACTCTCTCGTCTCGGATAGGGTTGTCAACCCCGTCGTACTACCATTTGAATTAGCGGCTATTCCCAACTCACAACAAAGAGTTAGAAGATAGTTAACGGCTCATGAATTTAGGGACTTCAACAACAAGGTATACAATCAAGACAATCAAAAGGCAACATTCGGGTCCAAACAATCATTCATGACTTGTTTTCCATTTCATTTCAAATAGCATGTATCCCCCTCGCAGGTTAAAATCATTTGCAAGATTGTATAAAAGCGAGGCTATAGACTCACCTTAGATGATATACAAAGCTAGTAGTAGTAGTGATCGCCGAAGTGAAGATGCCCCAAATACACACGTCAAAAGCCGCCACCTAACAAATAAGGTGGGCCCCTTAGCAACATACTTAAGTATTTCAAAACGTACTTAGTATAATAAAATCAACGACTCAAAATAGTATGTACATATACTTGACGAACCAATACAAGTGAATCCCTTCTAAACCCCACAACATATAATAGCTTTCCAAAACTAGTACCTTCGATATTGATCCATCTCTAGATGCCAAATCAACACGGGTCTTCAATCTCAGAATATACACTCAAGCCTAAGACTTATAACTCTTAGTAATTTTAGAAGCTAATAGATTAGCCTCTCGCCTCAAACTATGACGCGAGGTTAAGTACCTCCCCAATAATACTCAGCCGATACCTACCAAAAGTATCCAGTGTTTTCACATACTTAAACAACTCCGTTTTCGACGAAACTTGGTGACAAACTCACACATAACCTGAATAAAACTTAGTTTAAATTTCATCCAAAAATATTACTCCTAAGGCCGTCTGCTCTACACATCTTTAGACTTTAAAAACCGGACAGTTTTGTACACTTGACTCGTAAAACCATTTTGACCTTCTTAAACATTCCCATTTAAAAAACTGACACTTGAGTTTGAAAATAGACTCGAAATGCTAATTTAGAACCTGAGAATAACCCTTGAACATTTGTAAAAATCAACTTATAGTCCCCGAGATTTGACCCAATATCGACAACAATTTCGTATTGTGTCGATACGCATCTCCCGGTACACGAATATTCAAATTATCATAACTTCCTCCTCGTTATGAGCTAGAAGCTCTATCTTATATCGAAACAACCATCTCGACGACCACTACAACTATATCCAATCATACCAACACTTCCTAAAACTAATACCCATGAAAATCTGCTTCAAACAATCTGGTCTAAAACCACTCTTCCAAAACCACATCAAAACCCATTTTAACATCACCAATACTCCTAATAACAACTAATAATCATCATAATCAAATCCTAATAACCCTAATTCACCTGTAAGTTCCATACTTTCAAAACCCAATTCAAAGATCACACATGCAACCACACAAAATCAATTATAATAGTATAATATTTGGGCATCCATTGGCATCGTTATCACTATCAGTACTCTTCAATCATCACAACAATTAAATAAAGCCACACATTACCGGTTTCAACGTAAACCGTCAAACAATACAATACTTACCCTCAATTAGAAATTCAAAATCAGGTACATAGTTAGGGTAAATAATGACGTTAAGTTCGGGTAATTATATTCTCACCTCCTAAAAGTAGCGACGTCCCGACGCTCGCCTCACCTCATACTCGTATTCCGCTCTACTAGGAAAGACGAGTGCACTTCCTCCTAAAGAAGTCCTTACGACCCCATGCGAATCTTGATCCATGTCTTGAGTTACATCACAGCTTCGTAATGGGAATCTGTAAAACCCCTGATTTTCATTTTTAAGATGACATCACTATACATGTCACCTCATGATTCTAATATATATTAGCACCTTTGCATTAGATATTTTTATCTAACATCTACATCATGCTTTACATAAGTATCATTTCAGATATTTGATCACGAGAACTCTTCATAGTATATTTATATAATTATATGAGCATAAAAGAATTCTATTGATCACTTTGGAGACTTTTAAGCCATATTGAACTCATGAGCATTTACATTACATTATTTTAGAATTTTGATATCTAAAACCATGATCACACTTAACTAAATTTACCAAGTACTCATATATATATATATATATATATATATATATATATATATATATATATATATATATATATATATATATATATATATATATATATATATAATTTAGATAAAATGGTGTAGGTGTTTAAAGTTGTTAAAATGAGAAGTAATAGAAAATGGGCAAATATCACATTTATTGATTAGTTTTGGTTCCTTTATGATTTTTTAGTTCGTGTACGAGTGTTTTGGAAGTTTTAGTTCGTGTACGAGTAGCTAGTTCACAATTTTGAATATTACTAGTTTTTCGTGTATCAGTTGGAAGTTTTAGTTCGTGTACGAGTATCAATTATTTTGTTATATCGAATGCAACATGTGATAATGTATCACTAAATTTACGAATAAATGATTATTTATGCTAATAATATTTTTTGAAGTAAAACTATGTATCATATGTATCAGCTATAAATTTTTACGTATCAAACTTTTAAGTGTTTTTATACCAATTTTTATGTATAAGGTTTATTATTTTGTGTTTAATATTAAATAAATCACATGTTAATTAATAAAATCAATGGTTAAGATGACTTTTCATTTTAACAACTTTAAGCTACTACACCACAATAACCTAACTCTATATATATATATATATATATATATATATATATATATATATATATATATATATATATATATATATATATATATATATATATATATATATATATATATATATATATATCTACACTACACTATGAGTATTACTACAAGTCCATAAAAGCAACTATTTTATATTTCAACTTCACATTTATTATTTCTAAAAACTTTAGCAAATGTCAAACACACTATTCTACTTAAATTATATATTTTATATAAACACTACTTATACTTTCACTATAAACCCTAAACCTTAACCTAATCACTCTAGATTTAAACTAGGACTTACATTAACTTACCTAGATCTTTAGTAATTCCATAAGTCTACCAAAATCAAACACAAAACCCTCCTAAACACCTACACTAGTCGAATAATATCACTATATTACCATAAGTCTTCTAGAAACCATATAACATTTCCACACATTCCATTTATCAATCATGTACAACATTGCCATTTAAGGATTTCACTATTGAGACCAAGCCTTGTCCCCTTGACCCTTGTGCAACGGCTAACAAACAAACCAAAGGGGCAAATTGTACTAGGTTGTTAATTAAGGAAGTAGTACTAAGTGATCTTGGAAGGATTTTAAGTACATGGTACAAGATATGCAAGATTTATTTCCTAGATCTATCTCTCACTCCTCTCGTGTACAAACCCTCGCCACAAAACACAACTCTCATCTCTCTCTCTCGGCTATACTTAAAATGCAAAACACAAACCACCATATCTCACTCTCTCACGGCTTGTATTAAACACACACACACACACACGACACTCAAAACATCATTCAATACCCTAAATCCTTATCTCAAACCTCATAAATCCTAGCATTTAACTCCAGTACTCAAGTCTTGATCATCACTCCACAAGAAGAGCCCTAGGTCACGACATACTTCATTTCGAGTAGATCTAGAAAGAGCAAAGGGTTACTAACTTACTATCACACTTATTTCATCTCCAACACCAAGTAAATATCACGAATCCTTGTACTCATTTACCTTTCCTTTCTAGAAAAATGAACAGATACTAGTTTCGTGTATAAAACTAGCTATAACACGAAAACTACCATATAGAATGCCATGCACACGTAAAATCTTGAGGAACAAACCCTAGGAAGCCACTGTATGACTTTTTCATACGTGAAACCTTAGATCTATGCACTATAACTCTCGTCTTGAGTCCCCTACACGTGTAAGTGCTTAGATCTCGAACCAAGTAAGTCATACTAGTCACCCTTTGTAAATTTATAGTAATCATATAGGAACTAGTAAGCTAAAACGAGCCTTAACCGAACCTAAACTAAGTACATTGCTATAAATTACTTATTGGGCTTATAAACCCAAGAACATAGGATAAGAAAACATTCGGCCATAAATCCCTAGGCCCAAACTAAGCCCAAGCCGAAACCCACTTTAGGCCCATAAGCTCTTTTTGGTTTAATTGTTATAAGCTAGCTTTAGATAAACATTGGACTTAACAAACTAGTATAAGCCCAAAATAAAGCCTTAAATCCATTAATAACCAAACGGGCCCTTAACGGGCCGACTTAAGCTCATAAAGCAAATAAGCCCATAACTGGTTACTATTTGGGAAAAATAAAAACATTTGTGAAAGTATAAGCCTAAAAAGTAAAGTCATAAAAGTTATAAGGCCATTTTATAAGTTCTAAAACTCTAAAGTATAAACCGAATAGTATAAAACCTAAATTCGTGACTTTTACAAAGTTAGAGTGTTGTTTCGTAAATTGTTATAAGTTAAGGGGGTGTTTGAATTTAAGCCGAGACATAAACCACAAGGACCATTCTTGCCATTCCTCGAAACCTAAACAAGCCCTAGAAGGTTTAAAATGTAACTTGTCATTATTTTCAAAACATAGAGACTTGTTTTTCCAATAATCGAAACTCAAACAAGCCCTAAGGAATTGTTTGTAACTATTCAAAACCTTAAACTAACCCTAGGGGTATTTTGTGTCAATGTTCGAAAGTGTTGTGAGCCCTAGGGGCGGTTTTTAAATTAAATCTAATAAATAAGGACTACACTTGAAATCTAATAAATCCGAATTTTTATATTTTGAAAATGGCTTAACTTATAGCCTAGGGTTGTAGATAATTTTATTAGCTTCGATTTGATATAAGGTAGAGCTTCTAGCTCCAAACGAGCGCGAAGTTATGATGTTTTGAATGATCGTGTACCGGGAGACGAGTATCGGCACTACAAATAGTTGTTATCGATATTTGGATCGAATCTCGGGGACTATAAATTGAAGTTTTAAAATATTTAACCTACTGATAATGAGGTGTTTATTTTATAGGTTGAGTTTACTTTAAAACCCGAGTGTTGGTTTTGTAAACGGAGTTGTTTAAATAAGTTAAAACGGTTGAATGAAAAATTAACGTAAATCTGTCCGGATTTTGTAGTTTGAAAATGAGTCAGGTAAAGGAATTTAAAAGTAATTTCATTTGATAAACTTGTAGGAGGACTTTCTATATATAGTAAGTTAGTTTATCGAGTCGTTTCATAAGCGGTTGACAAGTTTAAAAAGGGGTAAATAAGCTAGTACATGTAGTATGTACCGGCGGACTTTGTTAAAAGTGTAAAATGGTAAAGTAAATGTGTAGTAGAGTATAATGAAGTTATTTATATCATTTTTTCTCGAGTTTGTCATGATTTTATGAGTCGAGTTTTATATTCTTATGTATGGTTTATTTCTCGAGTCTATTATTAAAGAACGCACCTTATTTGATAGGTTGTGGTTCTCGTGTTTTAAAGGAATCATCTATCGTCGGCGATCGTCTCATTACCACTATTGGCTAAGGTGAGTCTATAGCCTCGTTTGTGCAATTATATGATTTTAAAAACCGCGAGGGGGAATACATGTTTTATAAACTTAGAACACAAGATTTTTATGGTATGCTTGTCCTTCTATGAATGGACCCGTGGTTGCCTTTAAATTGCATTAAGTGATTACCTTTGTTAAAGCCTCAATTATGGACCGTTAATTAACCTATGATGGGTTAACCGCTAGTACAATTAATAAATCTATGGGGGAAGCCGCCCCGGTTCAGTTTGTGTGGACTTGTCACAGAAGCTTAGGCCCGACCTCCGCACTGTTTGAACATATTGTATTGAGACGTCAGGTATACGACAATGTATCAATAATCTGGGGGTAACGACAATTAATAAATCTCTTGTCTTATTAGACCTAACGGAGTGTTTAAGGGCTCGGTTCCATGAGCTTATTGTAATTTATACTATATAAAATTATTATTGTTGATGAAAATTATTATTTGATGCTTATAAGCATGCCACAAACTTATAATCTTTGCTTGTGTTCAAATTGATTACATAAACCTATAGATTCACTCGGCATTTTTGTTGATTTTTTATTCACATGTATTTCAGGTAATCAAGAAGTGGAAGCTTGAAAGTCACGGGGAATGAAGTTGTGCACTGCTTTTCTTGTTCAAACTCTTTGATTTATTTATCGTTCCATTTTTAAAACAAACTAATATGTTGTTTTAACTTATCTTTTGGTAACGATTACTTGGGACTACGCTACTCTGACAAATGTTTTCGGAACGATAAATTTGAAACGTCTCTTTTCGAGTCGTTCTTTATAAATTATGTGTTGTTGTATCATTGTTTAGCACCCAAAGATGTATTCCGCTTCGTATAAATTTGGGGGTGTTAAAGAAGGAAAAAGGGAAGGAAAAAACTTTCCTTATTTACGTTTTGCTTGGGCTACAAGAATTACTAGGCCTATATAAACATCCTTACCATTCATAATTTAATACACACTTTTTCTCTTCCTCCCCCTCTAGGTCGATCGCAAGCCGAAACCCACAATGGGTTTTCTATTGATTTTTTCGAGTAAGTATTATTCCACAAGACGTAGTAGCTCAGTTTATACGTACTAGGTTTACGGTTATCTCGTTGTATTACATGTGTACAAGAACATAATATAATCTTACTTTAGACTATATCTTGGTGGTGTACGTTATAAACCTGAAGTGGCGATTCGTTCTATATCTTGTGGATTTGCTTTAGCGTAAAGGTATGTAACCTAATTCGATTAATTATAATTGTGTTAATTATGATCTTGTTAAATCGCTTCCGCTATATGTGTGCTTTACTCTGGTTTAGGGTTTTGTGTAATTGTTATGAACTATATAAACCTTTAGTGGCATCGAGAGCTGTTTTTAACATGTTATAATAATCGAAAATCTAAAGTTTTTTAACTAATAATTGTTTTGAGTTAAAACTACATGTTTTTTAGGTTTTCTTAAAAATTAGGGTTTTGTTTTTGATGTGTGGGAAAGTGTCGGTGTATTCTAATATAATACTTATAGAGCAAATTAAGGAAATTACCTTTAGGAAAAGGTAATAATCCAAAATAAGCTAAAGACAGATTAATTAAACATGAGAGTGATCCCGGTTCGTTGTACACAAGGAAATTGTGAATTTGACACTTTCGTTTTGAATTGGACAATCGATTTAAATTTGTTTCGGTTTTTACCTAAATTAATCCTACAAATTTTAACCTAAAGTGCATGAATCGTCTACCCAAATTTAATCTAAAAGACAAATTAAAATCTATATATTTATTTTTAAAATATTTTTTTATTATATTTTTTTAATGAAACAAAACTTATTTAAATAAAACTATTTAAACAAAATTATTAAATCATTATTAAAACAAATTTAATTTTAAAAGTAATAAAATATTTTTTTATATTTTTATTTTCTATTAAATATTTAAACTAACAATTCTTTCCCAATTAAAACACAAAATTTAATGTTTAAAAATGATAATAACTTTTAAATAAAACTTTTGACTCAAATGTAAATAAAACGTCTATAAGTCAAAAATAACAGTTAAAAATGAAGTAATAAAGAACTGTAGACACAGTTCTAAACCAAAGAGCAAGCCTAGCTCAGTTGGTAAGGCGTTTGGTATATAGCTGTGAGGTCGAAGGATCAAACCCCATGAATGTCATATTTTTGGAATTATTATTTTGAAATACAGATCTCGATTCAGATCAATATAATAAGAACAGCAACTAAATATAATAATCAAATTTATTAAAAAGCAGATCCAAACACTCTGGTACACGCGACAAGTTCACAGTTATATTAATCCATTCACAGTACAAAGATCAGTAAAAACTAAACATATTTATCAGTAAAAGAGATAAGCAGATTGAATCCCTTTCAGCTTTCAGGAACAAATTAAAAGTAAAAATCTAACATATCACTAATCAACAATCAAAAACTAAACTCAATAAAGGCAGCAAGCATTATGTATGGCAGCCATTATTTAAACGGCTTATTAATGCCAATAACAGATTAAAATTGAGTTAAACATCCATTACTCCTAAATCTATATGGCAGCATTCCAATTAAACATATGTAGCAGTAAGATACATTCGTAACCTGATTTAACCCAACTCTCTTATCTAGTGAAACAAATTCAGTAGTGTGTAAAAGGCAACAAGCTTCGAGTCAATTCACGACTAAGTAACATCAATCAGCAACAAAACAACAGCGTCAAGCAACTTAAAAGATTATCAACAATTCAGAAATCCCAATGAAACCCTAATTAAACAACAACCCACAAGAAATAGGCAATCCCCTAACTCCCTAGATAGATCAACAATAGAACTTATGAATACTCAGATTCAATAACATTCATCAATAAAACTAAGCAGAAACGAACAAACATCACATACAATAATGCCTATTAATCTTTTTTGTTTAAATAGCTCTAGCATTAATCAAGAGAAACATAAAACTGAACATCGAATGGAATAGATTTGTAACAATAACTCGCTCATCTAAACTTCCAAAATCTAAATATTTCTAATAAACTCCAAATAACATTTAAATATGCATAACAGATTTATTACATCATTATAAAATCAAAATCATTAAACTAAACAAAACATCCAAGTTATTCAATCCAAACAGATATACCAATAACAAATTAAACTGAATATCAAAGTATACGAAAACTTTATAAATTTAAATTAGCTTAACCAGATTTTTGAAGAAGCCTTTGATGATGAAAGTAGCGCTGAGCTACCTTTATAACTATCTCGTCTCAACACCACCATTTAAATAACACATCACGAGCATAAGAAACCACAAGCCATAATCATAATCATTCTCGAACCATAAACTTACTTGAACCAACAACGTCAATTTTGTTGTTTATCAGTGGGATAAACAACGTTTTTCCCTTATTATCACAAATCATTCACATAAGCTATTGCTTCTAGATTATATGAACAATTATTTCACTTATAATATCAATTTGTAATTAAGAAAATTTTAACAGTAAATTAAAAACGAGAGACAAAGAAAATAATTAAGCTGAAAATCGCTTTCATTAAATGAAATCAACATTACAAAACTTATAAAAACGAAAATACAAATCCTAACTACAATTTAACATTATAACTTTAAATGAAAAAGGGATACATATTCAATAAAATGATAGGGTATTTGTAACCTAACCGAGATAAAGGTTTGTTGATGAAGATTAATTTTTGACCTTTAGATCTTCTCTTCCTTCTTCTCTCTCTTTCTTGTTATGATCCAAGGGCTGTGATTTTCCCTTGGTGACATGTATTGCCAGAGTGGCACAATCTTGTGCTAGTTGTGCTTCTTTTGTGGTGATGTGGCTTGATGTGATTGGATTTTGACAAGATTTCAGAAAATCAACCAATAAGAGATGGGGAGTGACGAATCCAATCAGCTCCGTGGCACTTGGTACTTGCGTCTTCTTCCAGATATTCTTGGCAATTATTTAAAGAGCGTGTAGGTCAATCGCTGGTGAAGGAAACCCCCAATTTTTAGGGTTTGTCGCTACTACTACGTTCTTTGTTCTTCTCCTTTATTACTCTTCACGTCTCTTTCTCCTTTCTTTTTATTTTTGCTTTTGACCGAGTAAGTTTGACCCCCAAAAGTATATAATACTTTTTCACCGACTTACTTCTTTTCATGGGCTTTGGGTCCAATTTACCGAATAAGTAAACACTTCATCGTTACTTGTTTTCATCAATTGGGCTTGGACCAAAAAATGAACACTCCATCCGTATCATAACTTTTGCTTGGGCTGTTGTTGGGCTTTGACAACTTGGACCCAAACTTTCATCCAATAAAGTTTAAACTTCCACTATTGGGCTTTCAGGCCCATTAAGCAATGCGGGTCCCACCAAGGCCCAATAAACTTATTTTTGTGAATAAAATCCAACTTGAATTTTGTCCTTGATAGAATCTTCAAATCTCGTGTTGGTTTTTTCCGGTTTTTGTGAACTTTAGTACCTACACACATGAAACAAGAAACAAGCAAATACAATACCCTTTTCATAAGTTTTATGCATTTTAAGCTCGTTATATGATATAAATGCTATGAGTAATTACACTCATATCAAACTCCCCCTTGCTAAGCAATTGCCTTGTCCTCACGCAATGATAAAATAAAACAACTAACTACACTTTTATTCAACTTTTGACACTTTATTTTGCAAAGACATAATTTATTGCTTTCATTATTGAAAAATAACTTTTAGGATCATAAAACTCGAATAGATTCATCGTCCTCGACTTTTCACTCTTTCCATGCCATGTTCAAAAACAAGATTGTAAAACCCGTAAAAATAAGGTCATAATTTAATTCTATTTTCAATTATTTTGAAGTATTTTATAACGTTAAATATTATTATGCTTAACGGTTTAAGTTGAAACCGATATTAAATATTATATTTTAATATTTTGACGAGCAACGAGGACTACCAGAGATCGCGATACCGACGGATGCCAAAATTTTATATTTTATTATCGATCGTTTCGATATTTAATATTTTCGAAGATATCGTTTTAATTACGTATCAAGTCGTTATATTATTATTTTTCGTGTGCGTTTAAACTTTTAAGTATTTTTACGAAACCCGAGCCCCGTAAATATTTTCAAAATTTACTAATAGTTATTTCCCACTTTTTAACAAACTATTTTCATTTTTAGCCACAACTATTGCCAAATTGCAACCAAGGTCCCTCCGCCACTATATATAAAACTTAAACAAACACACACAATTCATTTTCCACTCAAAAAAAAAAATTTCATCATCCTCTCTCTCTCTCTCTAAATTGCCGAAACTCACACCCCATCCCAAATCCATACCATTTTCAATTTAACTTAAGATTTAGGATGATTTGAGCTAAACCAAAACTAGACCCATTCTTATTTTTGATCAAGGATCATTTTGGTATGAAAAATTCTTACATGCAAACACTTTTTATTTTCTTGATGTTGGTAGGTAGAAACCATGATCATGTATGGTGTTCTTGGCATGATCCACGGTGTTCTTGCTAAAAACTTTGTTAAAAATTTCATTTTGATTCAAAGGTTTTAATTTTTATGATGATTTAGATGTTATGGTTCATATATGTTAATGTTAGGGTATAGGAATGAACATTTCTATGGTTGGTTTTGATCAAAAAGTTGATTTTATACAAGTTTTTAATAGTCATTTTATAACAGTAAGTAAACTGTAAAATCCGAATTTTTATGTTTTGAAAATGGCTTAACTTATCGCCTAGGGTTGTAGATAATTTTATTAGCTTCGATTTGATATAAGGTAGAGCTTCTAGCTCCAAACGAGCGCGAAGTTATGATGTTTTGAATGATCGTGTACCGGGAGACGAGTATCGGCGCTACAAATAGTTGTTGTCGATATTTGGATCGAATCTCGGGGACTATAAATTGAAGTTTTAAAATATGTAACCTACTGATAATGAGGTTTTTATTTTATAGGTTGAGTTTACATTTAAACCCGAGTGTTGGTTTTGTAAACGGAGTTGTTTAAATAAGTTAAAACGGTTGAATGAAAAATTAACGTAAATCTGTCCGGATTTTGTAGTTTGAAAATGAGTCAGGTAAAGGAATTTAAAAGTAATTTCATTTGATAAACTTGTCGGAGGACTTTCTATATATAGTAAGTTAGTTTATCGAGTCGTTTCATAAGCGGTTGACAAGTTTAAAAATGGGTAAATAAGCTAGTACATGTAGTATGTACCGGCGGACTTTGTTAAAAGTGTAAAATGGTAAAGTAAATGTGTAGTAGAGTATAATGAAGTTATTTATATCATTTTCTCTCGAGTTTGTCGTGATTTTATGAGTCGAGTTTTATATTCTTATGTATGGTTTATTTCTCGAGTCTATTATTAAAGAACGCATCTTATTTGATTGGTTGCGGTTCTCGTGTTTTAAAGGAATCATCTATCGTCGGCGATCGTCTCATTACCACTATTGGCTAAGGTGAGTCTATAGCCTCGTTTGCGCAATTATATGATTTTAAAAACCGCGAGGGGGAATACATGTTTTATAAACTTAGAACACAAGATTTTTATGGTATGCTTGTCCTTCTATGAATGGACCCGTGGTTGCCTTTAAATTGCATTAAGTGATTGCCTTTGTTAAAGCCTCAATT
This sequence comes from Glebionis coronaria, assembly GCA_025667525.1. NCBI lineage: Eukaryota > Viridiplantae > Streptophyta > Magnoliopsida > Asterales > Asteraceae > Glebionis > Glebionis coronaria. Next base: position 293,407,781 of record CM046875.1, read on the forward strand.
ATGGACCGTTAATTAACCTATGATGGGTTAACCGCTAGTACAATTAATAAATCTATGGGGGAAGCCGCCCCGGTTCAGTTTGTGTGGACTTGTCTCAGAAGCTTAGGCCCGACCTTCGCACTGTTTGAACATATTGTATTGAGATGTCAGGTATACGACAACGTATCAATAATCTGGGGGTAACGACAATTAATAAATCTCTTGTCTTATTAGACCTAACGGAGTGTTTAAGGGCTCGGTTCCATGAGCTTATTGTAATTTATACTATATAAAATTATTATTGTTGATGAAAATTATTATTTGATGCTTATAAGCATGCCACAAACTTATAATCTTTGCTTGTGTTCAAATTGATTACATAAACCTATAGATTCACTTGGCATTTTTGTTGATTGTTTTACTCACATGTATTTCAGGTAATCAAGAAGTGGAAGCTTGGAAGTCACGGGGAATGAAGTTATGCACTGCTTTTGTTGTTCAAACTCTTTGATTTATTTATCGTTCCATTTTTAAAACAAACTAATATGTTGTTTTAACTTATCTTTTGGTAACGATTACTTGGGACTACGCTACTCTGACAAATGTTTTCGGAACGATAAATTTGAAACGTCTCTTTTCGAGTCGTTCTTTATAAATTATGTATTGTTGTATCATTGTTTAGCACCCAAAGATGTATTCCGCTTCGTATAAATTTGGGGGTGTTAAAGATTCGTATAAATTATGAGTTATAGAGAACTAGGTCTTTATTTTAAAAACCTAAACTATAAGTGTTAGTTTTTATTTTTCAAAGAGTCATGTGCACCGAACTTCGCGTGACTTCAGGTTCAAGCTACTTCTGAGATTACAATTTTAGTATACGTTATTACGTATACCTTATTGGCAAGTATTTATAAATAAATGCTATGATCCATTTATGGATATATATTTATATCTAGGATCCCTTTATCGATATATATTTATGTCGTTAAACTTTTCGATAAAAGTTTATCATTTATTAATGATTAACTTAAATAAATACAATGAATTTTCAAGATCTTTCTGTATTTATTTTTGAGGTATTTAAATTGCTTTTATTGCAAAAACTTTATATTATGACCTTACATACCTTCACCTGCGCGCGTTACTTTTATTGTTTAACCCTTTGAGATATCTATATAGATATCCAAATCGTCTTCCGGTTGTTTGTGCTTGGACGTCTTGAAACGTAATCTCTAGAGCATTGTGTAGCTCAATGTGCCCTTGGAATAGACTAACCGCCATCGTGTGAGTCACACATTTTGAAACATTTCTTAAAATCGTGTTGAATAATATCATGGTTTTTCATAATATTTTGTTGATTTTTATTATCGTTTTACACGACATGCGAAGATTTAATTCGTTGACATTTATATGTATCGACTCCGAAGTGTATTGTTCGCTTATATCTCGGTAAGGTCATCGTTATTTTATAAATCATCGTCTAGATTATGGCGCTAGATTGGAATACGATTTTACATCTATAAACTCGTATTATCCTCTTCCATTAACCTTCTTGCTCCCAGAGTGCAGCCCGTTAGTGTTCTATTCTTTTCTTGTTATGTTTTGGGTTTTTGACAATCGTGGCACCAAGGAGATTTGCCTACATTGCACATTGAAACTTAAACTATGAACGTCATTTACCGTTTTGCTTCCTAAATTTCGTGTTGAATACCTTGAAGCATCTTATGTCATTCATTATACTATATTTTTATTTGATGCTCATTATGAGATTTATTTTTAATTGTTGTAAAATCCACAAGACATGTCTATATATATATATTTTTTGAGCCGTTAGGAAGTGTCGAAAAATATATTTAATGGAGAAACCGCAGGGGGTGTATAAACAGGTCAAAACTTAAAAGTAAAACCTGCGTTTTTAAAATAAGATAGTCAAACCTGCACAGAACTTGCAGGGGTATTTTGGTCATTTTATATTGGGTTTCAGGTCTCGGGTAAAACTAGAAAGTCGTCTGAAACATCGATTTGCATCAAAATGATTTAGACTCCGAGTCTTGGAGATGTCGTTTATCGGGTCAATTAATCGGCTCATATTTAAAAGTCAAATCTGATAGAAAATTCAAAACATGGGTTTTAAACGTTTCTGAGAAGTTTTGAGTTCATTTGAGATCGTAAAATTTTAACGAATATTATTTTACAACTAACAAATACTAGTTGCATGTGGAAATGATTAAAAGATAGAAACATTATAGGATTAGCAATTACCGGACTAATGGTATAATTTGAAAATAAATAATACTTTCTTAAAAGCATGTTGTGTCGAGTATCTTACATAGAATACACATATGGATTGATTTATTCTTTTTATATATATGACTCATTTGTCATTCGATGTTATTTTATTTTTATTTTCTTCTAACCATCCACTGATTTGGGTTGAGTTTTGAAGTTTTACCTTCACATTCTTGGTCGACATTCTCATCACGTGTCTCATGACATTTTCGTCTAAATCTTATAACCTTTTGAAACCTTAACAATTTGTAACCATTTCATTGGTTGTTTATTGAGCTACTATTTGCCACTTTTTGCAAACCTTTGGCTACTTTATATGTTGTCATAATGTCAACTTATATGTTTTATGATTATTTTCACCAATTGTTTTTACTTTGGTCTTATAAAATACTTTTTGGTAATATTAAAAGTTGCTTATTGAGTATCTCACAAATTACTTGTATTCTATAAATTTATAAACTATTTTAAATTCCATTTTTCAAATGGCATGGTTTATATATAAACATAAGAAACGTAATACTTTTCGACGAAACTGAGCACTGCATTGCTATTCCTAGATTATACATGGCCTGATCACCTATGTCTAATTTAGAAGGAGCCATGCTAGGCTGAATGGTAGTCACCTTAAAAATCTTGATAATAATCAACTTTTTACTTGTATTTATTATAAATATAAATAAAATGAAATAAAGTGAAAAGAAGTTTTGAAAACCTTCATATTTTATGCAAGTAGCGCAATTTCTATGCATCCGCATATGTTTTCTTACCTTCTCTTAGACGAATTACGCGCTTACGAATACGTTTTTACTCGACGATCATTTTTCCACTTGTTACTTCATTTTGTCTTATAACTGATTTCTTTTGACCGTTCGTCTAATTACTGACTGTTGATAAATTACTTGAAAGTCTCGATGTTTTATCCTTCTTTCTCGTCCAATGTTCTTTATGCGATTTTATAGATCTTTGGAATGTCTCCGCACGTGAATAATGAAATATCACTAGAGTGATTTCCGTGTATCCGGGATGACGTCCGTCACTCTTGTTTGTCTCGAAATCCACTCTTGTGAACCGTGCTTTGACTTCTCTCTTTAAACACTAACACCGTTCATTTGATTCATTTTAATTACAAGTGATTATTAGGAATTTTATTTTATTAAAATTTTTGTATGGATTTTATTTTCGATCGTGTATCGATCACCGCTAAGTTAACGAGCTGATGATTGGTGAACCATCAACCGCACTAACAAAATTGACAACTTGTTTAATCTATTATTTCTTATCGTAATATCATCAATGCCTTTATTTTATTATTCTCTTTAAGAATTCATACGACATTTGCTTCGTCCTCTTTTGTACCGTTGATTTCGTACTAATTGTTGACCATTATTCCCATTCGTATTCGTTTGTTATCTTGTCATATTTTGAAACCCAAATATATCCCATGTTTATTTTGAAATAATAAACACCTTTATGTATTTCTACAACGTATTATAAAATTTTCATGGAACTTTTAAACATTTTTCCAATGATTTTCAATTATGGAAATAACCATCACAAGTAAAAGGTCAAATTTATACATCATATTTTGTATAACTAAAACTAATGTTTAAAATGAAATTATCTCTATCTTTGAAGTAATTGACTTATCATACTTTACTTTAATGTAATGAAATTACCGGTCTAATTTATATTTCTAATAATGATTTAATTTGGAAATTATATTTTCTAAATGTAACCATCAATATTTGTTTAATTAATAAATTCATGTCATTCTTTCAAAGTTTCTTAAGACAACCAAAATAAATTATGAAGCTATTTAACTCCTATTTTTGATATATCATCCTTATCAAGAAAGTACCTCAATTGAGTTTTAAGGTAATACAAACCCGGGACGGATAATTGTGATAAACGTTATTTTAATGTTAATATTTAATTGCTTCTTCGCTCTCATTTTTCTAGTATTGTAAATTATTATGTTTTACGGTTACGTGAGTCGAGATCCCTCGTCGACCGTCAACCTTAAATCATTTTACCACATCTTGTCCGTTCTTGCGTTTATTGAATTCATTTTTATCTCGTTCTGTTCCTCGTATTGAAGATCACTATTTTATTCTGAGTTTAAAATAAATATCGGGAAGCAGTGTATAAGAAGAAATGATAAGTGTCACCAGGATTTATGCGTGTACTTGTGGAATGATTGAGGACCGAATCTCTTAATGAATGGAGTTAATAAATTCGTTACAACCTTGAGGAGTATGTTGAAGCCGACACCGCAAGTGGAAAGATTCTTGAGATCAAGTGGTTATTATCAAGGGTTCGTTCAAGGTTTTCTCGATGATTAACGGTGGAGATCTATACTCGATGTTTGTGTTCGACCTTTTCTTTTATGTACTTATATAGTGTGTGATCTAGTCAAACAATCGTAAGTTGTGAGAATTTGAGACGGCATCATCCGATGACGTCCGATCATGTAGAGCACATATTATGTAATATCTTTTCGACTTTCAACGATGATGTTCATTGAGACTTTAATGCGCGTTGGCGAAAGTGAGTTGGTGTCTTTGTATTATCTTTTGAGTTGGGACCCGCGTGCGAGCACCCTCCGATGATGAAAGTGTTTTTCTTGTTAGTTCTTTTGATGTGTGTCCATGGCTATCCGGCCAGTGGCTATCCTTTAAATTTCAACATTCTTTTTAACTAGATTTACCCAAAAATCCTATCATCTATTCTTTTCGTCAAATTAGCTTCGTATGATTCATAAAATTTTCATGTGTCGAGCTTGACGGGTGACTTGTGGATAAGGATCTATTTATTTCTTTTTGGTGAGATACAACTTGACGACAAGTTGCGTTTTTTAAAAGAACCAGTGGAGATCGTGGATCGAATTTCACATGGGAACGTAAGGACTTCTTTATAAAGAATGTCCTCATCCTTCCGGTAGTGAACAACTCGAGTATGAGGAGAGTTGAGCGCCGGGACGTCGCTCCCTTAAGGTGGTGAGGATGTAAAACCCGTAAAAATAAGGTCATAATTTAATTCTATTTTCAATTATTTTGAAGTATTTTATAACGTTAAATATTATTATGCTCAACGGTTTAAGTTGAAACCGATATTAAATATTATATTTTAATATTTTGACGAGCAACAAGGACTACTAGTGATCGCGATACCGACGGATGCCAAAATTTTATGTTTTATTATCGATCGTTTCGATATTTAATATTTTCGACCATATCGTTTTAATTACGTATCGAGTCGTTATATTATTATTTTTCGTGTGCGTTTAAACTTTTAAGTATTTTTACGAAATCCGAGCCCCGTAAATATTTTCAAAATTTACTAATAGTTATTTCCCACTTTTTAACTAACTATTTTCATTTTTAGCCACAACTATTGCTAAATTGCAACCAAGGTCCCTCCACCACTATATATAAAGCTTAAACAAACACACACAATTCATTTTCCACTCAAAAAAAAATTTTCATCATCCTCTCTCTCTCTCTAAATTGCCGAAACTCACACCCCATCCCAAATCCATACCATTTTCAATTTAACTCAAGATTTAGGATGATTTGAGCTAAACCAAAACTAGACCCATTCTTATTTTTGATCAAGTATCATTTTGGTTTGAAAAATCCATGATGTTCTTGCTAAAAACTTTGTTAAAAATTTCATTTTGATTCAAAGGTTTTAATTTTTATGATGATTTAGATGTTATGGTTCATATATGTTGATGTTAGGGTATAGAAATAAACATTTCTATGGTTGGTTTTGATCAAAAAGTTGATTTTATACAAGTTTTTAATAGTCATTTTATAACAGTAAGTAAACTGTAAAATCCGAATTTTTATGTTTTGAAAATGGCTTAACTTATAGCCTAGGGTTGTAGAAAATTTTATTAGCTTCGATTTGATATAAGGTAGACCTTTAGCTCCAAACGAGCGCGAAGTTATGATGTTTTGAATGATCGTGTACCGGGAGACGAGTATCGGCACTACAAATAGTTGTTGTCGATATTTGGATCGAATCTCGGGGACTATAAATTGAAGTTTTAAAATATGTAACTACTGATAATGAGGTGTTTATCTTATAGGTTGATTTTACTTTAATACACGAGTGTCGGTTTTGTAAACGAAGTTGTTTAAATAAGTTAAAACGGTTGAATGAAAAATTAACGTAAATCTGTCCGGATTTTGTAGTTTTAAAATGAGTCGGGTAAAGGACTTTAAAAGTAATTTCATTTAATAAACTTGTAGGAGGACTTTCTATATATAGTAATTTAGTTTATCGAGTCGTTTCATAAGCGGTTGACAAGTTTAAAAAGGGGTAAATAAGCTAGTACATGTAGTATGTACCGGCGGACTTTGTTAAAAGTGTAAAATGGTAAAGTAAATGTGTAGTAGAGTATAATGAAGTTATTTATATCATTTTCTCTCGAGTTTGTCGTGATTTTATGAGTCGAGTTTTATATTCTTATGTATGGTTTATTTCTCGAGTCTATTATCAATGAACGCACCTTATTTGATAGGTTGTGGTTCTCGTGTTTTAAAGGCATCATCTATCGTCGGCGATCGTCTCATTACCACTATTGGCTAAGGTGAGTCTATAGCCTCGTCTGCGGAATTATATGATTTTAAAAACCGCGAGGTGGAATACATGTTTTATAAACTTAGAACACAAGATTTTTATGGTATGCTTGTCCTTCTATGAATGGACCCGTGGTTGCCTTTAAATTGCATTAAGTGATTGCCTTTGTTAAAGCCTCAATTATGGACCGTTAATCAACCTATGATGGGTTAACCGCTAGTACAATTAATAGATCTATGGGGGAAGCCGCCCCGATTCAGTTTGTGTGGACTTGTCAAAGAAGCTTAGGTCCGACCTCCGCACTGTTTGAACATATTGTATTGAGACGTCAGGTATACGGCAATGTACCAATAATCTAGGGGTAACGACAATTAAAAAATATCTTGTCTTATAAGACCTAACGGAGTGTTTAAGGGCTCGGTTCCATGAGCTTATTGCAATTTATGCTATAAACAACTATTATTGTTGATGCAAATTATTATTTGATGCTTATAAGCATGCCACAAACTTATAATCTTTGCTTATGTTCAAATTGATTACATAAACCTATAGATTCACTCGACATTTTTGTTGATTGTTTTACTCACATGTATTTCAGGTAATCAAGAAGTGGAAGCTTGGAGGTCACGGGGAATGAAGTTGTGCACTGCTTTTCTTGTTCAAACTCTTTGATTTATTTATCGTTCCATTTTTAAAACAAACTAATATGTTGTTTTAACTTATCTTTTGGTAACAATTACTTGGGACTACGCTACTCTGACAAATGTTTTAGGAACGATAAATTTGAAACGTCTCTTTTCGAGTCATTCTTTATAAATTATGTGTTTTTGTATCATTGTTTAGCACCCATAGATGTATTCCGCTGCGTATAAATTTGGGGGTGTTAAAAAGATCATTGCCAATCATAAGTTCCAATGTTAAGACTAATTATATACGTAATTTGTGTTAAACTCAATCTCCTTTATTCCTAATTGTATCTCTATATTTTAAATATTCACCTAAAGGCTCATTGGACTTATTTAATAATTATTAGTCCAAAAATGAAGGCAAAAACGGTGTAAACCCAACACTCAAAATCTAACCTCGACCTCAAAAACCGTTGTCACTAAAGAAAGCCCACATCAAGGATAACTTAACAGGATTTTGGGAATAAATCCCCGGATCCAAAATTTGGCTAATAGGACTACTTAAAGAAACAATTATTCCTCCAAAGTCGATTTGACCTTATTAATGGAGTTAGCAACATTTACATCATACACCTTGAGGCTCTTTAAGATGTAAAAGTGCTCCTTATCTATAATCCACACCCTAAGGCTCCTTAGACATAAACAAGGGCATTGACATTCACCACTCCACCCTAAGGCTCATAATGATGAAGCATATTTATTAAACACATTACCATGTCATACACCCTAAGGCTCTAATGACAAGGCTAGTGCTACATGACTCCCACCCGAAGGCTCATAGAGAACATGCTTTTATTTATTCTTCTTATTATTATGATATATATAGTAAGTCAAATTTCTGCAATCCCATGATCAAAAGGTCCATGACGCTGAGACCCTCAATGTGTTCTTACTTTAATTACAAGGGAAGAAAAAGAAGGAGTTACGAGTTAAGATATTAAGCCCAAACCGCTAAGAACTTCATTTATTAAGCAATTAAATATTCAACTGTGAAAAATAAATATGAGGAGAAAGAATCAAACACAAAAATACTTATACAAGGAAGACTTAACTTCTAAACTTATGATTCAACTTTATCATCTCTTGTTCTCCATATTGTATAATCTCAAAGATGTGAGACTAATGGATACTTAGCCTATTAAATCAAAGTTTTGGATTTTCAAGTCATCTATAGGATCTTGCATCTTCTTGGACTTTTTCAAGTTTAGAATTTGTGTTTTAAAGTTCCCTTGATAAATGACTTTCTAGGATCATTTATAGGAACTTGCGAAAAGTTCTTGTTCTTAAACCCGTATGAGTTAAGACTTTCTCATTTTAAATTCCCCTATATAAAAGTCTAGCAAAACATAATTTAAGCATATTAAGGAATGAGCTAAGCTAAAAACCAATCGAGTCAAAAAGTATTCTTATTTTCACCAACAGAAAGCCTACATTCGTGTCAAAAACACTTATTTTCTTTATTATAAAACACAAAAATACACTAAAAATTTAATTTTTATGAAAAACAACAAAACGATTACGTTTGAACTCGACAAAAGCAAGTGCAAGTGATTATATCGATTGACTGCCCCATGCTAAAACCAAACATTGTCGTCAATGTCTCCTAGCTCAAGAGTAACACCCCCTTACTAGAACACGAAGAGGCGAATGCGAAAGTCCTAACATGGTAAGAGCGCGCAAATCTATAAGCCGTTTATTAATTATGCTTCAAGATAAAACGTTAGTTGATAAAAATCAAAGGATAGTGTGTGCTCCATTTTACAATCAAAGTATGGAAGCTCGAGTGGACCGGTAAAAACCAAACACGAGAGTCCTTAATGATTAGGGTCATACCTAAGATTCACATTAAAACAAAACACGAGCACGAGCTTGAAAAGATCAAGCCTTATTAGTGTTAGAAAATGGAAAGAAGATAGAATGCATGGGACTCCACCACAAGGCACCTCGTTTTTGTTAACCGAGTCATGAGCTCGACTCGATCCCCACATTCATTGGTCCTTAGGGAAAATGGTGAAAACCAGCATAATGGAATAAAATCCATCATAAAGTACGATGTTGGGGTCAAAGATCACATCCTCGTTGTCGGATGACAAACGAGAGGATGAAACTCTAACATAAATCTCCAAAAAGAGATGGTGGTCACAAATCATTAAATGGATATAGTATGCTCCCTGAGATAAACTCACACCAAGATGATCGAAAAATCGTTCAATTATTACATTGGTGAAAGGCCGAGATTTCCCAAATCAATAATTCTAGGGTCGAATACCTCGTCCTCGAGAGAGAAAGGAATAGACAACACGGTGACTTCCCCCATGCTAATCCATAATCATATAAAGCACATGGTAATGGTGGGGTAAAGGTCTCATCCGAAATATTCTCAACATTCTTATCTTAATCGACCATTTCACCCTTAGGAATGTGATTAATCGGGTCATGGTACTCAATATAAGTCACATGAAAAACCCACACATTTAGATCAAAGACAGTGGGAGGAGGACTTGGGACAAAATCATCATCAAGTAAATTCTCTAAAAAGAGAGCGTCCCCCTCCGGGTCAAGATCATCAATATCCGTTGGTATCGAATCATTTGAAGCAAGAAAATTGTCAATTTCTTCCATAAGCGAATCACTATCCTCAACGGGGATAGGAGATGGAGAGAAAGACTTGGTAATAAGTTTAGAATTCAAAGCTTCGATTTTAGAAATGAGAAGATAAACATTTGATAATTTTTCTCGAAGAATCACGTCTTCCACCTATAAATGAGTTGTAACACTCTCAAATTTTGTATCAGGTCAGCGGAAGGGTCAATAGAGTGTTACGGGATAGAACAATAACTCAAATCATAGACAACGCATAAAAAGGGTAGTACAAAGTTTAACATATATTCATTCGAGTACAAGTTTAAAGTTTACACAAGGTCCCCAACTATCACAGTCATAAAGTTTACAAAACATAGATCGAATGAATATTTTTATTATGTGGGCCATCAGAGTCGGTCTCCATCTAAGTTACCTTCAAGCACATGAGATAAAACATGCGAAAAATATATCAGCAAATGTCGAGTGAATTCATAGAGTTTAATAAAACCGTTATATAAAACAGTTATAGAAAGTAGAACACAAGTATAATATCAGAAGTGAGTCCTCGTATTGCTAGTCAGGCAATATATTATAAATCAAGTCATACATCTTATACAGTCCATGAGACCGTAGTCTAAATATTATCATTATTTGTATTTGCATCGCATTATATGGTATCGTATTACATTGGATTATTACTAGCCGCATGACATTGCTACCTTACTAAAATAAACAACGGGCCGCGAACCCGACAAACAATTTTCCCATCTAAATTAGTGTGTTGTCACAAAAATCACGCTATATAAATCTTCTCATACATAAATTCGCTTACCAATCAATGTGGCACGACGGGGATCAACCGTCAAGGCCCAAACTGGGGTTATCTTCCCCAAATAGTACTATTATATGCATAAGCGTCTACCAAATCCCGGTAGTTCACAATTCATGCTAATGGGACTTTTAGTGACATAACCTAACTAATAATAATCCTTTCATCTCATTCATTGGGTCATAATATCATTCGGGTCCATATCAATAAGCATACCATCGGGACTACTTGTGTTCTATTTTTATCAAAAATAGCATGTTATCTCCCTCGTGGGTTTACAAAACATTTTATAAAACATTTAAAAGAGTGCGAGGCTATGAACTCACATTGATTAGGAAAGACGGGTAATCGGCGATGGTGCGTGATTCAATCACGGAAACCTAGACAAATAATACTCGGTCTTAGACTTTTGTCAAATGACTTTATAAAAATAATGGTTATGTATATGTGATGATATTTTAAGTATGATGATGATCAAGTGGGATTTTATCTCTTTCATACAACAATATAGTTATGATGTGTTAGTCAATTTAGGCTAGTTATACTAGTTTTAACTTATTTACATATTAAGGCCCAATAAGGCCATTAAAATTACAATACATTATATTAGACCATTTATACTTTTAATACCAGGACTATACTCATATGTTGGACCCAATTGGGTTAAGCCCATGAGTAAGTCCTTTATTGTTTAGCCAAACTAGTTGGGCTAATGATCCAATAAGCCTACTTTGGCCCATTATGGTCCATAAGTTATAAAGCTCGGGTTTATCGGTTTTTACTTGTCAAATGTGTTTATATATCATTATATGAGTTATAAAAATGTTACATTAGACGGGTCCGACCTTCTAAGTTTTATTTAGCGAAAACGTTAATCTTTCGGATTTAGCCGGAAAGAGGTAAAACTTATATATAGTTTTATATCTTTAGAAAACATTTGAGTTTTTACTTTTATAAAATGCCATGTTTATTTATTTTAGTATAAAACTCATTTTATAATAGTTATTAGTTAGTGAGTTTTATATATTTATTTTATAATAATATTTACTTGAGTGCTCTTTTTATACTATATAGTTTATTTACAAATCTGATTATTAAAGTCATGTCCACCTTTTTTGCCATATCTTGAGTTCTACAAGGAGATAGAAGCACAAATTTGAACAATATAAACTAAATGATGTTTTCTACAAATAACTCTCATGTAGATACTGCTCAATCATTTTCTAAGTATTTTAAATAATTCGTCCAAAACAGACTATACAGATTTGTACCTCAATAGTATTTTGATCATATCTTGCTCATTTTAATGATTCCATTGAGTGACCAACTCTCCACATATGTAAAAATTATATATCTATCTGTATATTTAATAATCCAAGCCATTTAAAAAAGTGATCATATTGATAATTAGTGTTTTATACAGCCTATGTAATTAATCAAGATTTTAACATTTTTACTTGTTGATTTTAGTCTTTTTAACAAAATCTATTAACACCAATACCCCACACAATATTTTGATCATCATTTATCATCATATACATATACATTTATAAAGAAAATACATGAGTACATTTACAAAATAACAAGATGATAGAAGAAATGATCTTGTTACCAACCAATATAGTGAAAGGTTAAGAACAAGACTTGGTTTTTGATAACCAATCTTATGGAATATCAATACCACTTTCAAGATCACCAAGAATATGAAGACACCTTGAGAAAATCAGCCCTAGACTCCTTTGAAAACTTATTTTTAGTTGTTAAGATCACCTCAAATCATCCTTTCTTCAATGGGTTATCATCCTTAACTTATACATAAGATTTATGGTTAAAATTTTTGATGAATGAGGAGTTTGTTGATGGATATGGGACGGAAAAGGGGAGCAAGAGAGACAGAGATTTGAGAGAGTTTTTCTTGTTTTGCATGTAAGTAAATGGAAGGAATGGTTTATGGCTAGTGGTTTTGTAAGTTTGGAAGGCTCTAAGGACAAGTGTCCTTAGAGTGTATGTTAAGTTGATACCACATATGGTGTTGGCTACCTGTCTTGGCCGCCCATAGTGGGGGTGAGACAAGTGTATTCTTGTTTCATCCCCACTAATTTACGGGTACTCCTCAATTCTATTTTCCTCGATTTACGTGCCTTGTTTTTATAAATTATGAATTTACGGCACAAAACGAATCTAATTAAAATTGTCTCATCAAAAACGTAAATACGTAAACCTAGGGTTCCCGGTTTAGTCGTAAAGGACGTTAAATTATGCACGTAAGCCCTAATTTCAACCCGTAAATTGTGAGTTCATAAACTAACACAGAAATAATTTTAAAAATTATATACGAGGAATAATTTACTACCTAAAAATGTCAGATTGTCACAGCATTTCCTCCTAAAAGGGATCAACGTCCTCGTGATCCATTTCATTTTGACGCTCGTTTCTTATTGAAATCAAAGAGGTGTGGGTATTTCTTCCACATTTCATCCTTTCGTTCCCAAGTAAATTTTGGTCCATTCTTTGAATTCCACCTAACCTTAATGATAGGTATCCGACTTTGTTTAAGTTGCTTTACCTCACGATCCATAACCTCTATGGGTTCTTCGATAAAAGGCAACTGCTCATCAATTCTGAACTTATCCAACGAGATTTTCTCATCACACACTGCTAAACACTTCTTCATATTAGATACATGGAATGTGTTGTGAACACCATGAAGTTCTTGGGGTAACTCTAATTTATAAGCCACCGGACCTATTCTAGATAAAATCTTGAATGGTCCAATATAGCGGAGATTCAATTTCTACCGCTTTCCAAATCTTATGACGCCTTTCCATGGCAACAATTTCAACATCACACGGTCACCCACTTCAAACTCCATCGGTTTCTGTCGCACATCCGCATAACTTTTCTGTCTACTTCGGGCTGTCAACAGCCGTTTCTTAATCTGAACTATCATCTATGTAGTTTCCCAATCAATTCCGTTCCTGTGAGTTGGGTATCCCCAACTTCACTCTAACATACAGGAGATCTACACTTTCTACCATACAAAGCTTCAGACGGTACAGCCTTAATGCTAGCATGATAACCATTGTTATATGAAAATTCTGCTAAAGGAAAATGTTTATCCCAATTCTTACCAAAATCTATCACACAAGCTCTCAACATATCTTCCTGTGTCTGTATTGTCCTTTCGCTCTGCCCATCAGTTTGGGGGTGATAGGCAGTGCTCATGTCGAGATTCGTTCCAAAAGATCTTTGGAGGGATTTCCAAAAATTTGATGCGAATCTTGGATCTCGATCAGAAATAATCGATACAGGCACTCCATGCTTACATACAACATTCTCAAGATAAATATGAGTCAGCTTCTCCAATGAGAACTTCTCTTTAACAGGAATGAAGTGAGCTGATTTGGTCTGTCTGTCGACAATGACCCAAATCAAGTTATTTCCAGAAGATGTTCTAAGAAGCTTAGTGATAAAGTCCGTCTTTATTCGCTCCCACTTCCATTCAGGAATTTTTGGTTGTTGAATTAGTCCTGACGACTTTTGATGTTCAGCTTTGACTCTTGCACAAGTCAAACATTGAAGAACATACATAGCAATATCAGCTTTCATATTCGGCCACCAGTATAACTTCTTCAAATCATGATACATTTTATCAGAACCAAGATGAATGGAATATTTAGATTTATTCGATTCTAACATGATTAAATCTCTTAAGCCTCCAAACTTCGGTATCCTTTAAGCATTTCACTCCATCAGCTCTAACCTCTAAAGGATCTCCTTCAACTCGAAACCCTTGATTATCAAAATTTTATTTCTTACAAGCTTCTATTTGTGCATTTCTAATTTGTTCAGGTAAATTATTGTGCACAGTCAGGACTAGAGAACGTACCCTGATAGGCTCTGTATCCTTTCTACCTAATGTATCGGCAACAACATTTTCTTTTCCCGGGTGATATTTTATATCACAATCATAATCACTTAACAGTTCTATCCATCTTTGTTTCCTCATATTTAATTCCTTTTGATCGAGAATATATTGTAGGCTTTTATGATCAGTGAATACCGTACACTTGGTGCCATACAGATAATGTCTCCACAACCTAAGAGCAAAGACTAGAGCTCCTAACTCAAGATCATGAGTAGTATAATTCTCCTCATTCTTCCTTAATTACCTAGAAGTATAAGCTATCACCTTTTCTCGCTGCATTAAGACAGCTCCATAACCTCTAAGAGATGCATCACAAAATACTACAAAATCTTCACTTTCGTCGGGTAATGATAGAATTGGTGCACTACATAAATTTTGCTTCAATATCTAAAATGCTCCATCTTCTTCACTTCCCCAAACGAAAGGTTTATTTTTCTGAGTTAGCTTGGTCAGGGGTTTAGCTATTAGAGAAAATTCTTTAATGAATCGTCTATAATAGCCAGCCAATCCTAAAAATTGTCGCACCTCCGTTGGCGTTGTCGGTGCAGACCAATTCTTAATGGCTTCAACCTTTGCTGGATCAACATGAATTCCATCTTTGTTAATCACATGACCAAGAAATTGCACAGATTCCAACCAAAAATCACATTTTGAAAACTTAGCATACAACTTTCATCCTTTAACAAGATCAAGATAATCCTTAAGTGTTTTCCATGTTCCTCTTTATTCTTAGAATAGATTAGAATATCACCAATGAACACGATCACAAATTTGTCCAAATAGGGTTTGCACACTCGGTTCATTAGATCCATGAATACCGCAGGTGCGTTAGTTAGCCCAAATGGCATCACTTGAAATTCATAGTGTCCATAACGAGTTCTAAATGTAGTGATTGGAATGTCTTCTTCACGGACGCGAAGTTCATGATATCCAGACCGCAAATCTATCTTAGAATACACACTAGAGCCTTGTAATTGATCATATTAATCATCAATCCTTGGTAAAGGATATCGATTTTTGATTGTCAACTTATTCTGCTCACGGTAATCGATGCACATACGGAAAGATCCATCCTTCTTCTTAACGAACAAGACTGGACCTCCCCAAGGTGACGAGCTTGGTCGAATAAAACCTTTATCATACAACTCCTTGAGTTGTTCGGATAATTCCTTTAATTCAGAAGGTGCTAATCGGTAAGGCGCACGTGCCACCGGTGCAGCACCAGGAATTAGATCGAATTGAAACTCGACTTGCCCTACCGCCAGCTCCACTACCGCCAGCTCCACTACCGCCAGCTCCATTTCTAGCATTTGCCATAAATTCAGCCATAGATGCGGTAACTTGTTCCGCAATGATCCTACGCACATCATCCTCAGTCACGGCTTTCTTGGGCGGTATGATTCTATTATTGCACAATTTCAAAGTATATTAAGCATTCACTCAATGAGGGATTTATATAAGATGGATTGAATTCATAATCAAGGAAGAAAGATACAAATAAGGCACGATATGGAATTCAAGACAAAAGGTACATATTTCATTAGATTATAACAACCACATTGTCTTAGTTAGCATTCCACATCAAAATTCTGAGCACTATACATGCCCAAATATCGTGCCAGATCTACTAACCAATATGTCGGTTTAGTTAAAGATTACAAAAGATACAAAAGATACTACTAAAGATAGACTGGTCTACTGAGAACTGCTAGAAGGTCCATCATCCAACGTCTTTGGTATCTTCCTCGGAAGATCACAAGACACATCTTCAGCTGGGCGCTTACGAATCAATCCTTTCTCAACCATCTTAGTATAAAACCTACTGTTCCAACCAACAAATATATTCAACTCTTTTTCTGCCTTCTCACGCATCGCACGAGCCACACTCAACTAAATCTCCATCGTATTCACCTTTTTCTTCATCTCCGCATACTCACCACTTTCCAACACAGACAATCTTCTAAACGCCTCATTCAAACCACGCTCCACACCAGTCAAACCCAAATTAAGCAACTCTCGCTCTTTCTCACCAGTCTTTCTTTTCGACTCCATTAAAGCAACATGAGTCTGAACAACACTTAAACCAATCTCTGTCACACGACCTTGATCACGAGAAGCATCTAAATCACGCCTTAAGGCCCAAGGTGCAAGTCCATCAATATGAGCCTCTCGAACCCTATCCGACTCTCCTATCACATACGCACTACCCTGGTATTCGTCTAAATCAGTCGGTCTACGAGTAGTAATCCCATCAGTGCCATCCGGTGCATTATCATCCTCATCATCCTCTGATTCAGACTCAGATTCAGACGATTTAGACAATTCATCTCTAAGTAACTCGAACTCAGAATCAGACCAATCAACTGGAGGGGGTAAGAGCTCACCATCCTCTACATCATAAGGGAAAATAAGCTCAGCCTCATCATCATCAACCTCATCATCTATACCTACCTCCTCCTCGACATCCTCGTCGTCATCCTCATTACCTACATTATCTATCCCAATCTCATCATCTTCCTCAATACCAACATTATCATTATCATTCTATACAACATCAACCTGAGGGGCAATCTGATCTCCTAGTCCTATCTCGGTCTTGGGATCCTCAAATGATTCCTCCTCTTCATTATCCATATCTTCCTCTACATTATAATCCACTAAGTCTAAGTAAGGTTTATCATCTACGTTAGGTTCGGGAGTAACAGGGTTCTCTACGGGAATGTTAGGGTCAGCCATGACAAATCTGCATTATATAATATATCTCGTATTAGCATAAAATAATTATTAAACAGTTACATACTGAATTCACGATATATATATATATATATATATATATATATATATATATATATATATATATATATATATATATATATATATATATATATATATATATATATATATATATATATATATATATATATATATATATATATATATATATATATATATATATATATATATATATATATATATATATATATATATATATATATATATATATATATATATATATATATATATATATATATATATATATATATATATATATATATATATATATATATATATATATATATATATATATATATATAAATTAAATTATATATATAAAAATATATATCTTCTCAATAAGGCTTGTTGGTAACATCGGAGAGCTTTGGCACCGTTATAGTCAAAAGATTTTTAAATATTTTGAGAAAAATGTTCATAGTTAAAAGATTTTAAAATGTTTTATTCAAAACCTTGGTTTTTAAAAATCTTTCGTTCTCTATAACGAGAGTTCTGGTACCAAACAGTAACACTCTCAAATTTCGTATCGGGTCAGCGGAAGGGTCAATAGAGTGTTACGGGATAGCACAATAACTCAAATTATAGACAACGCATAAAAAGGGTTGTACAAAGTTTAGCATACATTCATTCGAGTACAAGTTTAAAGTTTACACAAGGTCCCCCAGTTTCACAGTCATAAAGTTTACAAAACATAGATCGAATGAATATTTTTATTATGTGGACCAACAGAGTGGATCTCCATCCAAGTTACCTTCAGGCACATGAGATAAAACATGCGAAAAATATATCAGCGAATGCCGAGTGAATTCATAGAGTTTAATAAAACCGTTATAGAAAGCAGAACACATGTATAATATCAGAAGTGAGTCCTCGTATTGCTAGTCAGGCAATATATTATAAATCAAGTCATACATCTTATACCGTCCATGAGACCATAGTCTCAATATTATCGTAATTTGTATTTGCATTGGATTATATTGTATCGGATTACATTGGATTATTACTAGCCGCATGACATTGCTACCTTACTAAAATAAACACCGAGCCGCGAACCCGACCAATAATTTGCCCATCTAAATTAGCGTGCCGTCACAAAGATCACGCTATATAAATCTTCTCATACATAAATTCGCTTACCAATCAATGTGGCACGATGGGATCAACCGTCAAGGCGCGAACTGGGGTGATCTTCCCCAAATAGTATTATTATATGCATAAGCTTCTACCAAATCCCGGTAGTTCACTATTCATGCTAATGGGACTTTTAGTGACATAACCTAACTAATAATAATCCTTTTCATCTCATTCATTGGGTCATAATATCATTCGAGTCCATATCTATAAGCATACCATCGGGACTACTTGTGTTCTATTTTTATCAAAACTAGCATGTTATCTCCCTCGCGGGTTTACAAAACATTTTATAAAACATTTAAAAGAGTGCGAGGCTATGAACTCACATTGATTAGGAAAGGCGGGTTATCGGCGATGGTGCGTGCTTCAATCACGGAAACCTAGACAAATAATACTCGGTCTTAGACTTTTATCAAATGACTTTATAAAAATAATGGTTATGTATATGTGATGATATTATAAGTATGATGATGATCAAGTGGGATTTTATCTCTTCATACAACGCTATAGTTATGATGTGTTAGTCAATTCAGGCTAGTTATACTAGTTTTAACTTATTTACATATTAAGACCCAATAAGCCCATTATAAGTCCAATACATTATATTAGCCCATTTATACTTTTAATACCAGGCCTATACTCATATGTTGGGCCCAAGTGGGTTAAGCCTGTGAGTAAGTCCATTAGTGTTTAGCCAAACTGGTTGGGCTAATGGTCCAATAAGGCTACTTTGGCCCATTATGGTCCATAAGTTATAAAGCTCGGGTTTATCGGTTTTTACTTGTAAAATGTGTTTACATATCAGTATATGAGTTATAAAAATGTTACATTAGACGGGTCCGACCGTCTAAGTTTTATTTGGCGAAAACGTTAATCTTTCGGTTTTAGCCAAAAAGACGTAAAACTTATATATAGTTTTATAACTTTAGAAAACATTTGAGTTTTTACTTTTATAAAATGCCATGTTTATTTATTTTAGTATACAACTCATTTTATAATAGTTATTATTAGTTAGTGGGTTTTATATATTTATTTTATAATAATATTTACTTGAGTGCTCTTTTTATATACTATATAGTTTATTTACAAATCTGATTATTAAACTCATGTCCACCATTTTTGCCATATCTTGAGTTCTACAAGGAGATAAAAGCTCAAGTTTGAACAACATAAACTAAATGATGTGTGCTACAAATAACTCTTTTATAGCTACTGCTTAATTGATGAGACTGCTTTTATACATAGTCTCATCGTCCAATTTGGGCTTAAAATGCGTTAAATATCATTGAATATGCCAAATATATGCTTGTGTTTGTTGCTTGTGTATTTTAGGTACGGATATTTAGGAAATGACAAAAAGATCACAAGAATCAATAAAAAAACGAACACGGGAAACGAAGCCGCACAATGAACCGGGCCCAAGAAAGGAATTTCCAAAAATGACCTTGAAGAATTGAAGATTGGCAACATTGGTCCCTCATTTTTGAAGACTTGGCAATTTATACCCTTGCAATACTATCTATTTGCATTTGGGTCCCTAAATTATCAAGAAGTTACATGAACAGCCCTTTAAGATTGAAGAAATTGCATTTAAAGTCCTTGTTTAAAGTTGTGACAACACTTGTGCCAAATTTGACAAGTTGGCAAAATTGATTATAAAGGGAAATGGAATTTGTGGCTGTTTAAAACAAAGTGAATAAAGAAAAGAACATGGGGGGCCAAACTGGCCAGACAACCAAACTCACACACCCACTCATAAGCCTACGTCACCAATACCCGACCCTACCCTTTTACCCAACCCAATACCCATCCAAACCCATAATCCAAACCCACCACCACCCAGTTCATTTATTAATTAAACTGGGTCAAACAGTCAACCCTTTTTTCCCACTAAACACTCAATTTAAATACATTTACCCCCAAAATAGATTAAACACCCCTAATCCCATGTTCATAACCCACATAAACCCTAATCCTAAAATCCACAAAACAAAGGGTTTATGGTCTAGCTTTTCCAGATCATTAATTACCATCACCCTCACCTAAACCCACACAAAAATCGTGACCCAGACACACCCATGTGTCTTGTAGGGCCCTCCCTTGCCCCGTCATTTTCACACAACATCCCAAAATCGACAAGATCAAGGGTGGGATTTATTTACTTGGACCACAATGGTCATTGGACGTCTAGGATGAGCTTCTAACAGCTTGGTACCATCAGCAATCACATGCCAATGTTCTTGACCAAGATTCCAAGAATTCAAACAAAGGGCTTTTCAGGAAATTCGTCCATTAGGGTTTTAGCATTCTAGATTATTCTGTGACCCATTATATAAGGGAATATAGGGTTTTCATTTTAGCTTTGTTCCAGATTTTTCAAAGTTTTGTAATTCCTTTTTAAAATTAATGAAAGTTGGTATTTCTTAAAAAAAAGTAATTCCTTTTCCTTTGTTTGAAAGTTGGTTTTAGCTTGTGAAGAATCTGAGTTTCATCATTTCTATTTGGTAAACATTGTGAAGTTTTCAGTTTTCAAAAAGCTTTCAAAGAGTTTTTTAGGTTTTCAGAAATCTAAGATTCCATGAAGTGAAAGTGGATTGGGAATCTTGAATTTCTGAAATTTTTCTTGCTTTAAAACGTATTCATTGGGTCCAAGGTTTATTGGTTTGTAAAAGCTTTTTGAAGAAAGAAATCAGATTTTATGTTATTCACCATTGTTGATCTTAGCAGATTTTCATTGGAAGCTTGTTTTTCCAAGGTTCAGCACAAGCCCGGGCTTGTTGGAGGTGGCTTTTCCGCCATTGTGGGACCTGGATGTGGGTCCCACAAGGTAACTATCTTGTATCTCAGTTTTCAGTTTTCAAAGTTGTATTTTGTGTGATTTTGTGAAAAAGTTGGTTAAGTGTTTGTTTATTGGTTTGATTATGCTACATGAGGTGTAATATGCTTGTTAGTAGTGATTAGAAGCAGTTTGGTTTGAGTTTGATTTGGTTTTGCTTGTTAAAGTCCATTTTTAAAAGTTAAGGGTGTGTTTGGATTTGTGTTTTAGGCGGGATTTGTAACAAGTTCTTGGATTGAAACCTATCTAGACATGTTTCTCTTGATGGTTTTAGGAGTTTTTACTCTTAGGTTGTTAGTTTGAGTAGGATTCAAGTGAGTTGCATGATAAAAAAGTTGGAAAATAGCATAAAAACAGTCAATCCATTTAACTGTTTGTTTTGATGAAATTGGACCACCAATCTTGCTAAGCTGTTAGAAAATAGGTTCATTTAGGATTGTGTATCAGTTCTATGCTATTTGGTGGAGTTTTTTACAAGTTTTGAGCAAGTGAAATTCATTATTGTGCCATTTGAATCAGCTAACTGTTCACAGAAACTCATCAAGCTTAATCAGTAACATTTTGTGCATTTTGTGATAGGTTTTGTGAAGTGACTTGTTGTTTTTCTTGTTTATTTGACTTCCCACAACCCAACTGGTTGTGGGAGTGCCCCCATGTCCAAAGAAAAGCTCAACAAAGAGCTTTCCTAAGTTCATTGGTCAACTGACCAAGAAATTGCACTAACAGTGGGAAAAAGGTTCCCCCTGCTTGCACAATAGTTACCTGATAGGTGTGTAAACACCCATCCTTTTACCACTTAATTCTGGCTAAAACAAGACCTAAACGCGTATTTAATATCATTTGTTTGGAATTATGCGTGGTTTTTGTGTTTATTGTGTTTTCAGAGCCAACCAGATGAATATTGGAGAGAACATGGGATTGCACGGAATTTATCGAAGAAAAAGACTCAAGATGAAGTCTATTGTCCAAGAGATGCAAAAGATTTGAAGTCACTGGGCCTATTCGAAGATTTATCAAAGAAAAGGACAAAAAATGGAAGATTTACATAAGTCGAAGAAACTCAAGTCTATTAAACGAAGAAATTAAAAGACGAGTTGAATTTAATCGACGACAAATCCCGAATCAGAATCGAAAACGTCAACTTTTCTGAAAAGACAAGAAGACAAGAAGAACGGAAGAAAGCCCACTCACCAACCAAAGGGAACACCTATATAAAGGGTTCCCCTCACACTTTTCATTCAGTTTTTTTAGTTTTTCTTTTCCCTTTCTTTTCTCCCTTTCTGTTCGTAGGTTTCACCAACACCACTAGGGTGTTTGGTGATTTTGATTCTTGTTTTCCAATCTTGTAAGCTTGATCCTTTCCTTTTGTTTTACTGAATCTTAATCATCAATACAAGTTCTTATTTAATCTTTTCATTACTCTTGTTCATCATCATCTTTTATTTCATGTTCTTAAGTTCTTATTTGGTTGAGTTTTGATTTTAAAAGTTGTTGAATTTGCGTTTTTACTGTTGGGATTTGTTGCTTATGGTTATTAAATGATTATTGGTTAATTTGGTAAAACCTTTTTGCTTATTTAGCTTGATTTTGGATTAAATCGTATCTCCCTGTTTTTCTGGAAAGTTACTGTTCTTGAGTGTCCCCAGGTTCCGGATGAACACAAACTTCCGAATGAACACAAAGTTCCGGATGAACAAATAGTTCCGGATGAACATAAAGTTCCGAATGAGTTTCAAATCTTCCGAAAAAATTTCCTTTCAAAAAGTTCTGAATCAATTTTTTAAAAGTTCCGAATGAATGCTCTTTCCAAATCTTCCGAATAAACTTCCGAGTCAAAAGTTCCGAGTGAACTTCCGGATAAACTTCCGGGTGAAAGTTCCGGACGAAGTTCCGGATCAATCTTCCGAGTCAACTTCCGAGTGAAAGTTCCGAGTGAACTTCCTAACCAACTTCCGAATCAACTTCCGAAGAAAGTTCCGGATAAACTTCCGAGTGAAGGTTCCGAACGAAGTTCCGAATCAACAACTTCCGAATCAAGGTGACTTCCGAATCAATTTTCTTTGAGTATTTTTAAGTGTTACTGTTACTTACTGTTTCTTCATTTTTAATTTATATTTTAATTCAAGTTTTTATTAATTGTTATTAATTTAATTGCTTTTAAATTTAAGTTTACATTTTCGTGCATTAAAACCTTTAGTAGAATAGAAAACCACTTCCCTTTTTAGTAACCAAGAACAATCATTCCACTTAGAACCGAGATCAATTCGAGAGGATATCGAGAGAATCTAGAACCCAGTGCAAAACCAGAATATCAAATGGCGCCGCTGCCGGCTCTTCTCTTTAAGATCAACAGTTTGTTGTGAGAACTTGGATTTTGGGATCCGTTCCCCGTGAACGTTACTTTTTCATAAAATTTTTCAAAAATCCTAAAAAATATAAAATTTTCAAAAATCCAAAAAAAAAATAAAAAAATTAAGAAACCATAAAAACCAAAAATATTTTTGCTTTGTTTTTCCCTTGTTAGTTCTTTTGCAGGTGTATGCGCACTCGATCAACGTCTTATCAAGAGCCCGAGCCTCTCGATAACTTAGACATGGCCGGTGTACAAAACAACAACAACATACCACCTAAAAACAACAATAATAACAATAACAATCCACCTTTCAACAACATGAATAATAACAACAACAATGAGCCTCTACCGGATAATCGCCCGATGATTGAACTGCTACAAGCTCATGTAGATGGAAACACTGATCCAATTGTTATACCCGCGATTGCAGCCAACAATTTTGAGCTCAAATTCGGCTTTATCCAGATGGTCTCTGCTCAACCATTCTTGGGGCGTACCATTGATGATCCACATGACCACATCAAGAGATTCTTGCAACTCACCAATACGGTCAAATTCAATGGTGTTCCACAAGAGGTAATCCGGTTACAACTTTTTCCCTTTTCTTTAGAGGGACAAGCCCGGCATTGGCTTGCTAAGGAACCGCCATAGAGTATTCTTTCGTGGACGGATTTGGAGACCAAGTTTATCAATTACTTTTTCCCACCCTCTCGTACTACCTCTTTGCGAAATGAAATCATAAATTTTGAACAAAAGTACGATGAGTCGTTTAGTGAATCTTGGGATCGTTTTAAAGATCTTTTAAGAAAATGCCCACAACATGGTTTTACCGAAGTGCACCAAATTAACACTTTTCACAATGGTTTAAGCATGAATGACCAAGATTCACTAAACAGTGCCTCGGGGGGGTAATCTTTTGGCTAAGACTTCCAATGCTGCTTGGGATATCATTGAGAATAAGTCTCGTGTGCAAACCAAGAGTGTTCGGACCAATGTTGCTAGTGCTAGTACTAGTGACAGCGATAAGCGACTTGATAAAATCACTACGCTTCTTGAATCGCTTGCTACCCAAACCGCCAGCAACACCAACAGCATCAACGCTAGAAATGCTAAAGACGCTCAAGTCAATGCTGTTAGCCAACCATGCGAGATATGCGGTGGTCCTCACTCTTACACCACTTGTACTGCCACCCAAGACTACCCTTCTGAAAATGTGAATGCAGCTTATGGCACCTATCCTCAACCTGCTTATCAAGCTAGACCTCAAGGTGACCGTAATTTGCTTAGCTACCGCTCCAACAACTACCTCTCCCCACCCGGTTTTCCTCCAAACAACCCAAACCAACAACAAAACCTCAATCGCCCTCCTCAACAACGACAACAACCTCGTACACCATACATCCCACCTCACAAACAAACACCTCCACCTCAACGAAACAACCAAGTTTACTAGCAACCTGCTTATCAACCACCCGCATACAATGCTCCTCCCAACCAACCCACCGCTTTACACCAAGAAGTGGAAACCTACATGAGGACTAACGATGTGATCGTGGGAAATCTTCAGCGAGAAGTCCTCAACTTGAAAGCAGACCTGGTCAAACAAGGGAACGATCTGAGAGCTGATATGCGAAACACGTTGGATGGTCAAACGAATGACTTGAAGAACATGATGGCTAGTTTCTTCCAAAGTAATCAACCCTCCTCTTCAGGTACTCTTCCGAGTAACACCGTTGCAAATCCAAGAGGGGAGATGAAAGCAATCACCACTCGCAGTGGCAAAGGTACCAAGGAACCCGAGCTTCCTATACCTCCACCGGTGATTGTGACTAAGGAAAACGAGTCACCTGCTCCTATTCCTCATCCTTCTCCTTCCCCAATTTCTCCACCTCTTACTTCTACCCCTCCTCCACCCAAGGATTTGAGTGATCCTATTCTCCCAAAGCCTTCCTCTTCTTCCAATATACCTTATCCATCTAGGTTGAGGAAAGAGAAGCTCAAAAGCAAGGATGATATTCAGGTTTCGAACTTCCTTAAAATATTCAAACAATTGAATTTCAATATCTCCTTCGTTGAGGCTCTCGCTCACATGCCTAAGTACGCGAAAATGTTTAAAGATATTCTTAGTGACAAGGAAAAGCTTCTTGATATTGCAAACACCCAACTTAATGAGAATTGCTCTGCAGTGCTCTTAAGGAAATTGCCAACCAAGCTTGGTGATCCGGGTCGTTTCTTAATCCCTTGCAATTTCCCGGGAGTAGAGAATTGCATGGCCCTCACCGATCTAGGTGCCAGTATTAATCTAATGCCTCTAAGCGTTTGGAAGCAATTATCTCTCCCTGAGCTAGTCCCTACCAAAATAACTTTGGAATTAGCTAACCGTGCGGTTGCTTATCCAGTGGGGATAGCCGAAGACGTCTTTGTAGGAGTCGACAAATTCACTTTTCCTGCCGAGTTTGTCGTCGTCGACTACGAGATGGACCCTCGTGTTCCCTTGATCGTGGGTCGTCCATTCCTGAGGACCGGTCGCACTCTCATCGATGTTGAAGCCAGTGAGCTTATCATGAGAGTGGGTGACGATAAGATCGTCTTCAACATGGGAAAGTTATCTAAACAACCTTATTCATACGAGAGTGTTAATTGTATTGACGTTCTGGATGAGGCTTGTGAAGAACACTTTAATGATGCTTGTAAAAATATTCCTACCTCTCTTCCCAATGTTGAAACCGTTTCCTCTCTTGATTCATCACTGTCTCTATTTGGAGAAAGTGATTTGTTTTGGAACGATCTTGAAGCCACCATGGGAGATGTGAACTTAGCTAATGAAGATTCTCCCACCGATGGGGATGAAGACATGCATTTCTTTGAAAACCTTCTCAATGAAGACAATCTTTCCCCACCATCTCCCACGGTTATTGCTATCGATGCTCTGACTCTGAAAACGCCTCCCATCGAAAATCCTCCGGATTTAGAACTAAAAGAGTTGCCGCCCCATCTCGAGTACGTGTTCCTCGAAGATAAGAAGAAGTCGCCCGTCATCATCGCAAAGGACCTAAAGGAAGAAGAAAAAGCCCGACTTGTCACCGTGTTGAAGAAGCATAAAAGAGCTATCGCTTGGAAAATCTCCGACATTCGTGGAATTGATCCTCACTTCTGCACACACAAAATTCTCATGGAGGACGACTTTAAGCCCACAATTCAAAGCCAACGAAGGGCGAATCCAAAAATCCATGAAGTCATCAAAACAGAGGTTATCAAAATTCTTGATGCGGGTATGATTTACCCTATTTCGGATTCACCATGGGTTAGTCCAGTCCATTGTGTGCCTAAGAAAGGCGGCATCACCGTTGTGCCCAATGCAAACAACGAGTTGATTTCTACCCGTCTCGTTACTGGGTGGAGAGTTTGTATAGACTACCGCAAACTCAATGATGCCACGATAAAGGATCATTTCCCTCTACCTTTTATGGACCAAATGCTTGAACGTTTAGCGGGTAATGAATATTACTGCTTTCTTGATGGTTTCTCGGGTTATTTCCAAATACCCATCGATCCCCAAGATCAAGAGAAGACAACATTCACTTGTCCCTATGGCACATTTGCTTACAAAAGGATGCCTTTTGGCTTATGCAATGCCCCCGGGACTTTCCAAAGGTGCATGTTAGCTATCTTCCATGACATGGTTGAACAAACCATGGAAGTCTTCATGGATGATTTCTCGGTTTTCGGGGATTCCTTCTCTTCTTGCCTTGCCAATTTGGAACGTATGCTTCAGCGGTGCGAAGACACTCGCCTTGTTCTGAATTGGGAAAAATGCCATTTTATGGTAAAAGAAGGCATTGTGCTAGGACACAAAATCTCTAACGCCGGTCTTGAATTCGACCGTGCTAAAGTAGATGTCATAGCCAAATTACCTCCACCTTCAACCGTGAAGGGTGTGAGAAGCTTTCTGGGTCATGCGGGCTTCTATCGTCGATTCATTCAAGATTTCTCTCAAATTGCTCGCCCGCTGACCCACCTCTTGGAAAAAGACACTCCTTTTATCTTTTCCAAAGAGTGCCTTGAAGCCTTCAACTCGCTTAAGGATAAGCTAACTAACGCACCCGTCTTGGTCACCCCTAATTGGGAGCTTCTCTTTGAGTTGATGTGCGATGCTAGTGATTTTGCTATTGGAGCGGTTCTGGGACAAAGAGTGAACAAACACTTCCAACCAATCCATTACGCTAGCAAGACAATGACGGGGGCTCAATTGCCTTACACGACAACCGAAAAAGATCTTTTAGCTGTTGTCTATGCCTTTGAAAAGTTTCGCCCCTATCTTGTCCTTTCCACCACAATCGTTTACACCGATCATTCCGCGTTGAAGTACTTGTGGACAAAGCAAGATTCCAAACCAAGACTTCTTCGCTGGGTTTTGCTTCTCCAAGAATTTAAAATCGAAATTCGCGATAAAAAAGGAGCGGAAAACCTAGTCGCGGATCATCTCAGTAGACTTGAGGATCCTTACCAGGGGGATCATCCGAACAAAGAAATCAATGACTCTTTTCCCTTGGAGACCTTAATGTCTATCAACTCGACTTCTGATGAAACCCCGTGGTTTGCGGACATTGCAAACTACTTGGCGGGTGGAATTCTCGTTGACGGGCTAACATCCCAGCAAAAGAAAAAAGTTCTTCAAATACATTAAGACTTACTTTTGGGATGATCCGTATCTGTTCAAACAATGTGCCGACTTGATTATTCGCTGATGTGTTGATGGACAGGCAGCTTTGGAAATCCTTGATGCTTGCCACAAAGGACCCACCGGTGGTCACTTTGGTCCCAACTACACCGCCAAAAAAGTGTTTGATTCGGGATTTTATTGGCCCACCATCTATCGTGACGCTCACGATATGGTTAAACGATGTGATGCTTTCCAAAAACAAGGCAAGATCACATATAAAGATGAGATGCCTCAAAATTTCATACAAGAATGTGAAATCTTTGATGTTTGGGGTATCAACTTTATGGGGCCATTCTCTCAGGAGATGATTCCATCCCTCACCACGTTCCCCATGAACTAATTTTGGGTCGAGTCAGGCTCGTGACTCGGTTATCAAAAACAAGCGCTCCTCGGGATGCAACCCGAGTATCTATCCTTTTCCGTTTAACCTCCTAAGTGTAGGGGGACCTCTATAGGTGTTTGTATTTGTGTGGTGATGTGATTACAGGGATGAATGCACTTTTGGAATCTTTGAAGAACCGTGCTCCCGTGTTATCCGAAATTCGGTTCTATCTCTCAACTATCATGATTCAATTTTCTTCATACTCACATTTGAAATTGATCACTTTAGTCGTCTCTTCCTTAACTTGATTTAACCAATGTGCACAATGTCATAAGTTTAGGGGAGACTTTTCCACACGCTTAAACATTGAGGACAGTGTTTATCTTAAGTGTAGGGGGGACTTCTATCGAAGTTTTAAGTGGACATTTCCATGAAAATGCCTTCCTTTAACCGGAAAATCATATTTTTTAACATTTTTCAAATTTTTTATTAACTTTGGCCATTTAATCGTAATTTTTAAATTTTTATCGTTGCTTTCGTATGTATATATCCCACAATAAAGTCAAATTTTAATAAAGTAGTGTAGCTAGTTTAGAAGTCTTTGACATATTAGGCCCGTTGCGTTTATTTTGACTCAACCCGAATAGACTTATCCAAGTTTATTCTAGCTAGTATCCTTAACCATGTAGACCTTAATTGCTTTATTAGGCTAAGTATCCACGAGTCTCATTACTTGAGATTTTAAATTGTGGAGGACGAGAAATGATAGAGTCAATTATAAGTCGGTATTCTTGCACAAGCTCACTTGGTGTAATTATTTGCCTATTCTCCCATCACTTGCTAATAATTTATCTGCAATAAGTAAGGTCGTACGATTTGAAAAGTTACTTATCTTCTAGCCCAAGATCGTTTAAAAGTTGCTCGGTAATGATAAGAGTTCATAGCCAAGGCATAACTTATGAAGCAGGGCGCGAAGATTGGCGAGTCCGAAAAGGCCCTAACAAGGCATGAGGATTCCAATTTATTGCTAAAGATCCAAGGTGATGTGAAAAGCATTATTCCCAAAGTCAATATGAAGGATCAAGACTCACGACGAAAAGCAATCAACTCCCATAAAGATGATGGAGAAGTCTATCCGAAAAGACCCTAACAAGGTATGAGGATAAATAGACCCAAGTCCGAAAAGGAGGCGGATCGTTGTATCTCAAAATCCCAAATAGAGATTGAAGACATAATCATGAAGTCGTGGTCAACAAAGTTGGAGTACCCCTCAAAAGTCTCCAAGTGAAGAAACTCTATGAACGATGAGAAGACCATTATCTCAAGGACGTCTCTCAAGATATGAAGTATGAAGTACATGCCAAATATCGGCCCGAGAAAGGTCTCAAATCGTGAACCGAGTTATGCCAAGATATGCACTTTTTGATATCCCGAGAAGCAGTTTTAAGAGATTTTGTCCTTTAGCTAACTATTGATCAAATCGTCCTACTTTGCTTTCAGCCTAAATAAACTATCGAAATAAGTCCAAAAATGCATCTTCATGATCATTCTAAGACAAAAATAAAATATAAGAGATACACCTAGGAATAAGGGAGTTTAAGGATATAATTAAGCCATGTGTGTAAGTGTTTGATGTACTAACTTATAATAACAATGATCTCGTTTTTAAGCTTAGTTTGGGGAACGTGAAACTTGAGGATGATTAATCTTCGCAGCACCGAAGCCCTAATGTAAGTCCTTGATCTCTTTGCAAGTTATTTCCATATAGCTATTTTCAAGTGAAAATGGTTTTATATCCTTTTGTTTCCTTTAAAGATTTTAATTTCTCTTAATACTTTAATTTTTGTTTAGTAGTATTTTAATAAGGCCAAGGTTGATTATTATGAGAAAAATGTAAAATTGCTTTATCACTAAGCATTGCATGAGGGCATGGCAATGGTTAAGTGTAGGGGATTTGATAGGTGTGTAAATACCCATCCTTTTACCACTTAATTCTGGCTAAAACAAGACCAAAACGCGTATTTAATATCATATGTTTGGAATTATGCGTGGTTTTTGTGTTTATTGTGTTTTCATAGCCAACCAGATGAATATTGGAGAGAACATGGGATTGCACGGTATTTATCGAAGAAAAAGACTCAAGATGAAGTCTATTGTCCAAGAGATGCAAAAGATTTGAAGTCACTGGGCATATTCGAAGATTTATCGAAGAAAAGGACCAAAAATGGAAGATTTACATAAGTCGAAGAAACTCAAGTCTATTAAACGAAGAAATTAAAAGACGAGTTGAATTTAATCGACGACAAATCCCGAATCAGAATCGAAAACGTCAACTTTTCTGAAAAGACAAGAAGACAAGAAGAACGGAAGAAAGCCCACTCACCAACAAAAGGGAACACCTATATAAAGGGTTCCCCTCACACTTTTCATTCAGTTTTTTTAGTTTTTCTTTTCCCTTTCTTTTCTCCCTTTCTGTTCGTAGGTTTCCCCAACACCACTAGGGTGTTTGGTGATTTTGATTCTTGTTTTCCAATCTTGTAAGCTTGATCCTTTCCTTTTGTTTTAGAATCTTAATCATCAATACAAGTTCTTATTTAATCTTTTCATTACTCTTGTTCATCATCATCTTTTATTTCAAGTTCTTAAGTTATTATTTGGTTGAGTTTTGATTTTAAAAGTTGTTGAATTTGCGTTTTTACTGTTGGGATTTGTTGCTTATGGTTATTAAATGATTATTGGTTAATTTGGTAAAACCTTTTTGCTTATTTAGCTTGATTTTGGATTAAATCGTATCTCCCTGTTTTTCTGGAAAGTTACTGTTCTTGAGTGTCCCCAGGTTCCTGATGAACACAAACTTCCGAATGAACACAAAGTTCCGGATGAACAAATAGTTCCGGATGAACATAAAGTTCCGAATGAGTTTCAAATCTTCCGAATAAATTTCCTTTCAAAAAGTTCCGAATCAATTTTTTAAAAGTTCCGAATGAATGCTCTTTCCAAATCTTCCGAATAAACTTCCGAGTCAAAAGTTCCGAGTGAACTTCCGGATAAACTTCCGGGTGAAAGTTCCGGACGAAGTTCCGGATCAATCTTCCGAGTCAACTTCCGAGTGAAAGTTCCGAGTGAACTTCCGAACCAACTTCCGAATCAACTTCCGAAGAAAGTTCCGGATAAACTTCCGAGTGAAGGTTCCGAACGAAGTTCCGGATCAACAACTTCCGAATCAAGGTGACTTCCGAATCAATTTTCTTTGAGTATTTTTAAGTGTTACTGTTACTTACTGTTTCTTCATTTTTACTTTATATTTTAATTCAAGTTTTTATTAATTTTTATTAATTTAATTGCTTTTAAATTTAAGTTTACATTTTCGTGCATTAAAACCTTTAGTAGAATAGAAAACCACTTCCCTTTTTAGTAACCAAGAAAAATCATTCCACTTAGAACCGAGATCAATTCGAGAGGATATCGAGAGAATCTAGAACCCAGTGCAAAACCAGAATATCATTACCCCTGCTCAGATAAAAGACAAGATCTGTCAAGTGTCACTATCAGAAACCTATATTTTTTGTCTTTAGTGCCCTTAATTGGGAATTAGGTCTTGAAATTTGTTTCATTATTTTTGTAATTTAATTTATGAATTTTCTGTTTAATTATTTTTTCATTTACTGTTCATTAATATTTTTTAGATTAAATAGCATTTTTAATTAACTTTTTAATTTCTGTTTTTGTCTTTTAGTGACAAAATAATTATTTTTCAGTTTTAAGATTTTTCTTGGGTTTGGAAAAATAATTTAAGATTTTTAGTTTAAAAAGTTTTTACTGTTCACTTTTTTTTAATTTTTTAGAATTAATTTAGTTTAATTAGGGTTTAAATTCAAACTATTTTTGTCTTTTAGTGCAAAATTTTATATTTTTCAAACTTTTTCATTTTTCTACTGTTCCTTAGTATAATTTAGGATTTTTAAAATTGTCAAATTATTTTTGGCATTATTTTATTATTTTTTATAATTATTTTAGTTTAAAAATAGTTTTTAGTGTTTTAAAAATAGAAAAATAGTTTTTAAAAATTAGGAAAAATACTTTTAGTCTTTAGATAATATAAGTAAGTTATTTGTTCAATAAAATAATATTTTGGACATTTTTTTAATTATATTTAATTTTAGGGCTTTAATTAGCATTTAAAATTGAATATTTAATTAATAAAAGGTTTTAAAATATTTTTATTGAATTTTTATTCTTATTTATATTGTTTTAGACTTACTTTTAACTTTTATTTAATTTTTAGGTTTAAAATTTTTAATTTGTAGTTTTTTTACGGTTTTACGTGAACGCCTTTTTCGTCTTAGATTAATCCGTCTTCGTAACCGTCATTCTCTTCTCATCCCATTTCTATTTTCTTTTTCTAAATATAATCACAAACCATTAATCAATTCATTACACAACACACTAGCCTCCTCGAGAACGAACTTGAACTTCATTGGGTCATTAGTGCTCGGTTTTCCTAAACCGACACTTAACGCTTACCACTATTTTGCCTTCCTTTTCCTAAAGGGGTAAAAACTCTACATCATTTTTTGCGCCGCTGCCGGGGAGGCGTGTTGTGTTTTGATTTGAACAATTGTTGTTTTTATATAGCCATAATAAGTATTTGTATTAGTAGCACTCTACTAATACGTATTATCGGTTTTTCGTTTTTTGTGAATACTATTACTATATTGTATACGTAGAACAATAAATTCACAAGTACTCCAAATACGTGAGAAATCACAACCTTGACTTGGGAGGTCATTACCCAATCATTGTATTCGAATCTTAAACCAAAGAAAAAGGCAAAAATAGATAAATACTTTCGAGAAGCTCGATTTTGAAAATACAAACTATAAGGTGGGTATAAGGCGGATATTATAAAATATATCCTAAGGAAAAAGGCTCTTAAGTGCTTCGCGCCGCCTCGTTTCCCCGCTTGCTTGTGAGTATTTGATTTTGAGAGCTAATCGAGGGTTTTGCCGCCCAAAGTATTATTACATATCATATATATTTTCTTGGTTTCATTTGATTAAACCCTCTTGAAGTAAAAACAATCAAAAATCCTTGAGGCTTTCACTTCACGTGATCGTTTTCATTCCTTGAGGCTTCTTTAATCGAGAGATTTGATTAAGGAGGAGATTTGTAGATTTTTGTCTACTTAATACAATTCCAAAATCCAAAAAAAAGTAAAAACAATCAAAAATCCAAAAAAATTGAAAAAGTTAAAAACACCAAAAAGAATCTTCTTTGCTCATCCCCTCGTTGTACGTGACGTTTATGCTAACTCGTAATCAAGCAAAACGTGCACGTAAACGAAAGAACAAAACTCCCACTTCCAATCATTCTAGTGAGGAGTCTCCTATTGACGAACCCATTGTAAGAGAAGCACCAACCATGGCGAATCGAACTATGATGGAGTTACTTCAAGCACCCACCGAGGGTTATGGAGAGGCTATTGTGATTCCTGCTATCCTTGCGGAGAATTTTGAGGTGAAAACGGGTTTGTTGTCGATGATCCAAAACAACAAATTCCGAGGTGATGAGAAGGACAATCCACATAACCATATCCGCCAATTCAATCGTCTTACCGCTACTTGCAAATTTAAGGATGTCTCGAATGACTCGATTAAGATGATGCTTTTTCCGTATTCCTTAGCGGGGCCCGATAAAATTTGCTTAGAGAAAGAGCCACCCAATTCTATATTCACGTGGAAGGATCTCATTTCAAAATTCGTGAACCAATTTTTCCGCCCTCTAAGACTGCGCATTTGAAAAACGAGATTTCAAAGTTTTCACAAGAATGTAATGAAAGTTTTTCAACGGCTTGGAATAGGTTTAAGGAAATGTTACATGAATGTCCTCATCACGGTTTTTCCGACTTGCATCAAATTGACACGTTTTACAATGGACTTAATGATCATGAAAGAGATTATTTAAATGCCGCCGCGGGTTGTAATTTTTTGTGTAAAACGGTTGAAGAAGCTTTGGTGATAATTGAGAATAGGTCTAAGGTTTATAGCCCTCGTAACACACCGAGTGTTGCCAAATTGGGTTCGTCATCATCGTCTCGTAGCATTAATGCCTTACATGATGAAGCAAATGAATAAAATCGGTTTTTTGAAAGATTTGCTAACCTTATGTCCCATTGGAAAGCTCAAGAAGCTTCAAATTCCGCTTCGGTTAAAGCGGTTGCTAAGAGTTGTTTGTCTTGTGGTGGACCACATGATCTTTCCGAGTGCATTACCACGGATGGTAACACTTCGAGTGCTTATGTAGCCACGGGAACTTATAACCAAAACGGTCAAGGTTCCCGCCAAAATCAAGCTCCACCAAATCAAAATGCTAATAACTATCGAAACAACAATCAAGGTGGTAATTATCAAGGCAATCAATGTAACTACAACAAGGGTAATTATCAAAGTGGAAATGGGCAAATTTCAAACCAAAACCAAAACCGTGATTTTCAAACTACCACACAAGGTTTTCAAAATGATCACACCAAAAATCTTCAAGGAGAATTTTTGAATTATGCTAAAGCAAACGATGCTAAGTTTGATAATATGCAACGTGAAATGGTTAGCTTAAGATCCGAGTTGAAAAACGAGCTTAAAACGAACTTGTTAATGAACTTAAAACTCATGCCAATAAAATGGAAGGAAATGTTCAACGACTCCAACAAAATCAACAAAAAATGGAGCAAGGTCAACATGAGATTAAGCAAGAGTTGTTAAAAGCGGATGCTAGGCAATCTAAGTTTGAAGACCGAATGGGAAAAATGTTTGAAGCTATCATGTGTAAGCCTTCTTCTTCGGGTGGTCTTCCTAGTGATACCATCGTGAAACCGAAAGGAGAATTGAAGGTTATTACTACTCGTAGTGGTAAAACTTTCAAAGAACCCATTTCTCGTCCAAGTACTTCTACGGAGAAGGAAAAAGAGAAAGAACCCGAGGTGGTGGTTGAAGAGGAGCAAATTCCAAGCCCACGAAGTACCGCTCAAACCACACCTACGGTTGAACCAATACCAATAGTGGAACCCGAGATTCCACGGCCGATGCCTATGCCCCAACCCACACCACCCTTACCTTACCCTTCAAGACGAAACAAGGAAAAGGCACAAGAACGAAATAATTATCAATTTGAACTTTTTATGAAAATGTTTCGTGACTTGCATTTTAATATAAGTTTTGCCGACGCCTTGGTAATGATGCCTCGATTTGTCGCGAACTTCAAAAGTATGTTGAATAACAAAGAAAAATTGCAAAAATCGTCTAGTTGTTCATCGGTTTTTCTTAGCCGCATACCACAAAAAGTCGGTGATCCCGGCAAGTTTTTAATCCCATGTGCTATACAAGACATGGAAGAATGCTACGCCTTGGCCGATCTTGGTGCTAGTATTAATTTGATGCCTCTTGAGATTTTTAAGTCGCTCAATCTTCCCAATCTCACTCCTCCAAGAATGTCAATCGAGATGGCCGATCATTCTACGATTCTAGCTTGTGGAGTAGCCGAGGACGTCTTCGTGAAAGTTGGAGAGTTCTACTATCCCGTGGACTTTATCGTTGTTGACATTCCCATCGATCCTAAAGTTCCTCTAATTTTAGGTCGATCATTTTTGGATACCTCGAGAGCACTTATCGATGTGCATGCTAGGAAAATCACTCTTCGTTTCAATGAGGAAGAACTCGTCATAAATGCAACTCAAAACTCCACACTTTCTCATGTGTATTCTATCACGTCTTTGAACAATGTTAGTCCCATCAAAAACATTTGCAAAAAGATTTCAAAAAGAGTTTTAGGAGTTGATGATAAAAACGATTTTTCGTCCCCTCCGCCGGTGGAGGTTAAGAATGTTAAGCCTAACGCGAATGATTCTTTGGATGATGAATATGTTGATCCCGATGGGGGAGTTTTCTTTGTTGACAAACGTTTTGAGAACTTACCACCACATTTGCCAAAACGGTTTTCAAATGTGAGAATTTTTAGTGTGACTAATATTGCTTTAGAAACACCAAATATTTTTGACATAATCAAATCGGGTTTTCATAAGGAGAGTTTAAAAGATGAAAAAGGGAAAGATTTTGAATTGAATTTAAAAGATTTTTCTACAACTCTAACTCCGTCATCACCACGTGTATTGAGTACTACAAGCTCTTCTTCTCCTTTTGACGATGCTTTGTATGGACTTAGTGTGAGGGAAGCCACTTAGGTTCCCTCCCCTTTCTCCACCGAGGACGAGATATTTGATCCTGGAATTGCTTAAAAAGGGAAATCTCGGTCTTCCACCGATGCAATAAATGGAAAATCTTTCTATTTGATTGGTGCGAGTCTACCTCGAGTAGCTCCATGTTTTTATGACTTACCCATTGTCCCACCCTTCTATTTCTTCTCATCTATTTTCTTGAAACCCTTTGGGTTTGTGTTGACCCATTATGAAGTGGCATTGATTTGT
This sequence comes from Glebionis coronaria, assembly GCA_025667525.1. NCBI lineage: Eukaryota > Viridiplantae > Streptophyta > Magnoliopsida > Asterales > Asteraceae > Glebionis > Glebionis coronaria. The sequence goes on from CM046875.1 coordinate 293,445,299, forward strand.
TTTTCCAATGAAAACGAGAACGCCATCTTCGATCCCGGTATCTTGCACCATCAAAGGACTTAGTCCTTAATACCGGTTGTTTTTGGGCCTTGTTTATCATGTAAGCCCCACCAAAAATTGAGCATACCATGATTATCCCTAAATGATCACATTTATGGGGATTCGAGTCGAGCTTTTGACTCGGTTATCAAAAACAAGGTGCCTCGTGGGGGAAACCCATGCTTATCCATGTACATATTATTGCTTTCTAATTAGTTTAATGTGAGGGGATTTGTGCCCTTCCAACCCTTGTTCCGTGGTTGTTTGTGCATTGTGGTTTTTAGATCATGATCTTCACGATTGGAGCCTCTCGTGTTCGTTCTATGGGAGCACTCGATCGTTTGCTTTGAAGACTTTCTCAATATCCAAATGATATATCCTTTGATGTTCTAACCTTAGGTTTATAGCACACTTCATAAACGGCTTTAAATTTAACGGTTACACCCTTTCCATGCTAGATTAGGCATTCGACTACGTCTCTAGTATGGGGGTGGTTTCACCCCTAGACTCGAAACATTGAGGACAATGTTTAACTTTAGTATGGGGGTGTAAATAGATACTTGCCTTGCTAAACCTTCACGCTTTCCAAAGTTTATCTTTTTGTTTATCATTTTTGTTGCAAAATAAGGCTAAAAATGGCCAAATTTTAAATTTTTTCTCATGTTTTATAAGTGTTTGAAAACACGAATGTAGGTTTTCCGATGGCGAGAATAAGAGTAATTTTTGACTCGACCGTGCGTGTTGAGCACTTAGCTTTGATTCCTTAACTTCACATTAGGCTAAGTCTCTTAAATGAGGTCGAGAAATGATAGAGTTAATTATAAGTTACTATGCTAAACGTAGAGTACTCGTATTCTTTCAAAAACTCATGTGTTCTCGTTGTTTGCTTATTCTCCATTCGCTTGTAAATATTTTTTGCTTAATAAATATTGACTTAGCGGTTTAGTTAGGATTGTTGGGTTTCTAGTCTTTTCTAGTAGCTTCCGTGTAATTAAATTGAGAAGACATTAAGGTATCACCAGCGTCACGGTTTTGAAGTATTGGCACCCTAATAATCAAAAGCTTCACCCAATAATATGATTTCAAGTGCTCACCTAAATCTAGCAAACAATTTGAAGCCCCACAAGGCCGAAAAATCTATGCAAAATTGAAAGTGAATCAAGCCTTAATCTTCGAAGCTTTAAAGATCCAAAATTCGCTTTAGCGTGAGGATATACGTCTTTGGCTAATAAAACCACCGATGAGGCGGATAATAAAAGGCAAGGCAAGACCGAAGTCATAATAAAAGCTTCATGTCGAAGTTGAATAAAAGATGGAAGTAAACCAAAGATAATAAGGCCCTTCCGTTAGGGGGCGTATAAAAGTCTTTGTAATAAGTCTCATGTTCAAAACCGTTATAAAACTGTGTTTATCGATTCTTCTTGTCAACTTAATTTTTTGACATCGTTGTCTATTAGGAGGGGTTATTGATTTGATGGTCTTAATTACACCGTTAGGACTCTATTTTTAGACCTAAATCTCTATTATCGCATAAGTCAAACAATGTATCCTCGTGAAACATTCAAGACAAAATAAAATATAAGAGATACAACTTAGGAATAATGGGAGAATAAGTACGTGATTAGGGCATATGAGTAGTGTTAGCATTACTAACTTATAATGACAATGATCTCATTGTACGCTTGGCATGGAATTAGGGTGAAAATCGAGGACGATGAAATTATTTCTAACGAAGCATTCACGTGTTCTTATTCTATGAACCTAAACGTCCCATTTTGCGATGAAAATCATACATTATGTCTAAAAACGCAAGTAGTAGTAATAGTGGTAGTGTAGCTAGTTTATCATTCAATAAAGTGCATAAAAATGAATTTTGGAGATGCTACGATACTTTATTCTAGCATTGCGTGAGGGCACGCCAATGGTTTAGTATGGGGGAGTGATGAGACTGCTTTTATACATAGTCTCATCGTCCAATTGGGGCTTAAAATGCGTTAAATATCATTGAATATGCCAAATATATTCTCGTGTTTGTTGCTTGTGTATTTTAGGTACGGATATTGAGGAAATGACAAAAAGATCACAAGAATCAATCAAAAATGAACACGGGAAACGAAGCCGCACAATGAACCGGGCCCAAGAATGGAATTTCCAAAAATGACCTTGAAGAATTGAAGATTGGCAACATTGGTCCCTCATTTTTGAAGACTTGGCAATTTATACCCTTGCAATACTCTCTATTTGCATTTGGGTCCCTAAATTATCAAGATGTTACATGAACAGCCCTTGAAATTGAAGAAATTACATTTAAAGTCCTTGTTTAAAGTTGTGACAACACTTGTGCCAAATTTGACAAGTTGGCAAAATTGATTATAAAGGGAAATGGAATTTGTGGCTGTTTAAAACAAAGTGAACAAAGAAAAGAACATAGGGGGCCAAACTGGCCAGACAACCAAACTCACACACCCACTCATAAGCCTACACGTCACCAATACCCGACCCTACCCTTTTACCCAACCCAATACCCGTCCAAACCCATAATCCAAACCCACCACCACCCAGTTTATTTATTAATTAAACTGGGTCAAACAGTCAACCCTTTTTTCCCACTAAACACTCAATTTAAATACATTTGTTGGGAATAAATTAAGGTCAGATCACTTGAGCGCTGACAAGAACAATTCAAGCGTTGACAAGAACAAAGCAAGCGCTGACAGCTCAAGCGTTGACAAGTTAAAGTCAAGCGTTGACACATTGAAGACAAGCACTGATGGAAGATATAATCTACATGTTTATTATATTCTAGAATACTTCTAGTAAGGATAGAAACGACAATGTATTTGCTATATTTATCTTTACCTAGAATAGTTGATACGTAGCTTATTGTACAAGGCTTCTTAGTCTATAAAAGAAGGCCTTTAGGTTAATGTTTATCATCAAGTTTTACATAAGTTTTCATTCGTAAACATCTTTCATTGTAAGCAAGTTCGACATTCATAATCAAAGTGAAAGTTTGTTTACATCTTGTGTGTTCTTGTTTAAGTGTTAAATTCCGCATAACACTTAGATTCATAAAGCATATACAAAGGTTTCTCTACGTTTTATACTTGATCTAATCTCGTATACACAAAGCTAATCGATCTAAGTTTGGGATCAACAAGTGGTATCAGAGCTTGTTGAGAAACTTTTGATCTTTGAAGAACACAAGAACCCTAAAAACTCCAAAACCCTAATTTTCTCAGAAACCCTAACAACATCATGTCTGAAGCAATAACCTCCTCCTCCTCAGCCTTACCTAACATCAAGATTCCCATGCTTGATGCAACCCACTTTGACTTATGGAAGTTCATTTTTGAACAATATTTGGGGATCTATGACTACACACTCTGGGAGATTATTGAATATGGAAACTCATTCAATAAGGCTCAAAAGATTCTTGATGCTATTAGTCAAAGAACAGCTGTTGAAGGATGCCCTGAAGAGGATAAGAAAGAAAAACCTGGAGATGGTAGAGCTGTAGGTGCTGAAGATATTGCAAAGAAAAGGGTTGACATGAAAGCCCTAAATATTCTGAAAGTCTCTTTGGGACAAGAAAACCAGCACAAATATAGAGGCTATGAATCTGCTAAGGATCTTTGGGAAGCACTTGAAGTTGCATATGGTGGCAATGCAGACACTAAGGAAGATCAAATAAGTCTGAGTGATAAGGGCAGTCAAGATGGTCAATCAATGGATGTTGCTGAAGCCCTTACAACTTTAAAGAAACAAACAGGTTTTGATACGTCCTTAATCTCTCCCACCAACCTAAATTTATCATTTACAGCTATGTTGAGAGAGGTTACACAAGGCGCTGAGGGAAAATATTTGAGCGTTGACAAGACAAATTTGGACGCTGATAGAAGTATTTTGGGCGCTGATAAAAGAAATTTGGGTGTTGACAAACCTGCACATGAAGGTGATGTATCCCAGTCATCATCTATCATCAAGGAAGTTTCTACTCAGGTATTACCATCTACCTTACCAACCGTTGCACCATCAGATAAGGGTAAGGGTAAATTGGTAGAAGAGATTGTTCCAAAGGATGCAGCCCAGGTTGAATTTGATAGAAGACTAGCTGCACAAATCATGGAACAAGATGAAAAGGAGAAGTCACCATTTGTTGTGACTTCAGAAGAAGAAAGTGATAGCTCAGACTCAAGTGTGATGATAATAGAACCAGAAAGGCTTGAGTATGGTGATGAGCTTGCTAGGGAAAAGTTGAGAGAATTGAAATTGCAGGTTGACTTTGACATGCAAGAGGTGGTTCAAATGTACAATTCTTGGGAAGAAAGCTGCATGGATAATCCAGACTTGACCATTTCAGATCAAATATGGGGTTTGGAGCTTCTTCTTAGAGTTCAGCAAGATTGTAAAGTAATTTTGAAGCACAAGGCAAGAAATATTCTCTCAGAGTTGAAAAGGGATAGAAGGGAGCTCCTACTTTATGTTGCTCAGATGTCATGGAGTTGGATGGACATATAAGAAGTTGAAGGCTTTGACATTTGATGAGTTGGAAAACAGGGCTTATCCCATTTGGGTGAGAGTGCAAGAAGCAAACACTCTCAGACTTCTTTCAGATGAAAGAAAGGAGCAACTTGAAGAAGAAATGGAAATCAAGAAAGCTATGATGGTTCCCAGACCAGTAAAGAAGGGAAGTAAATTTGAGTTTCCAAAAGATATGGATCCACTATATCCAAGTGAAGCAGTTATAAGAAAGAGCCTCAAGCTCTCCCCATTAGAAGCTTCAGATATGGTGCAAGTGTTACCATTAGATTCCAGGAATCCAATTGTGAGCTATGAAGAAGATGAATGTGGATTCTGGAAGATTGGCAGATTTGGCAAGAAGGTACACACTTTTACCACTCTCATATCTTTGTTTGCAAGTTGTGATAGAGAAGACTTGGTGGACCTTTGGAGGTTACTGGAGACCAAGTATGAGGCTGAAGCACCAACTTCAGCTAATGGAATAAAACTTTGGACCACATTCAAAAGAATGTGTGGACCAAAAGATGAGGATCCTGCAATATGGAAGGATCTTGAAGATGACCTCAGTGGTCTTCAATGGAGGTTATATTCAGCTGCTGGTGTATACCATTTGAGTTCTACAAAGTTTGCTGAGTATCTACTTGTGGATGCTCAGTATTTCATATCCAAGGCTGTTTTGGAAAAGATGAAGGACACTCAGCTGGAGATAGATTATTCAAGTGACGTGGCAAAGGATTTGATCAGATTTATTCATTACCAATATGAGAAGATTTGTCAGACTCCTCCTAGTCCTTAATGCTTATTCAGAAACTTGATCATAAGAGTGGATATCAAGTTTAGGGGAGGATTGTTGGGAATAAATTAAGGCCAGATCACTTGAGCGCTGACAAGAGCAATTCAAGCGTTGACAAGAACAAAGCAAGCGCTGACAGCTCAAGCGTTGACAAGTTAAAGTCAAGCGTTGACACATTGAAGACAAGCACTGATGGAAGATATAATCTACATGTTTATTATATTCTAGAATACTTCTAGTAAGGATAGAAACGACAATGTATTTTCTATATTTATCTTTACCTAGAATAGTTGATACGTAGCTTATTGTACAAGGCTTCTTAGTCTATAAAAGAAGGCCTTTAGGTTAATGTTTATCATCAAGTTTTACATAAGTTTTCATTCGTAAACATCTTTCATTGTAAGCAAGTTCGACATTCATAATCAAAGTGAAAGTTTGTTTACATCTTGTGTGTTCTTGTTTAAGTGTTAAATTCCGTATAACACTTAGATTCATAAAGCATATACAAAGGTTTCTCTACGTGTTATACTTGATCTAATCTCGTATACACAAAGCTAATCGATCTAAGTTTGGGATCAACAACATTTACCCCCAAAATAGATTAAACACCCCTAATCCCATGTTCATAACCCACATAAACCCTAATCCTAAAATCCACAAAAAAAGGGTTTATGGTCTAGCTTTTCCAGATCATTGATTACCATCACCCTCACCTAAACCCACACAAAAACCGTGACCCAGACACACCCATGTGTCTTGTAGGGCCCTCCCCTGCCCCGTCATTTTCACACAACATCCCAAAATTGACAAGATCAAGGGTGGGATTTATTTACTAGGACCACAATGGTCATTGGACGTCTAGGATGAGCTTCTAACAGCCTGGTACCATCAGCAATCACATGCCAATGTTCTTGACCAAGATTCCAAGAATTCAAACAAAGGGCTTTTCAGGAAATTCGTCCATTATGGTTTTAGCATTCTAGATTATTCTGTGACCCATTATATAAGGGCATATAGGGTTTTCATTTTAGCTTTGTTCCAGATTTTTCAAAGTTTTGTAATCCCTTTTTAAAATTAATGAAAGTTGGTATTTGTTAAAAAAACGTAATTCCTTTTCCTTTGTTTGAAAGTTGGTTTTAGCTTGTGAAGAATCTGAGTTCCATCATTTCTATTTGGTAAACATTGTGAAGTTTTCGGTTTTCAAAAAGGTTTCAAAGAGTTTTTTAGGTTTTCAGAAATCCAAGATTCCATGAAGTGAAAGTGGATTGGGAATCTTGAATTTCTGAAATTGTTCTTGCTTTAAAACGTATTCATTGGGTCCAAGGTTTATTGGTTTGTAAAAGATTTTTAAAGAAAGAAATCAGATTTTGTGTTATTCACCATTGTTGATCTTAGCAGATTTTCATTGGAAGCTTGTTTTTCCAAGGTTCAGCACAAGCCCGGGCTTGTTGGAGGTGGCTTTTCAGCCATTGTGGGACCTGGATGTGGGTCCCACAAGGTAACTATCTTGTTTCTCAGTTTTCAGTTTTCAAAGTTGTATTTTGTGTGATTTTTTGAAAAAGTTGGTTAAGTGTTTGTTTATTGGTTTGATTATGCTACATGAGGTGTAATATGCATGTTAGTAGTGATTAGAAGCAGTTTAGTTTGAGTTTGATTTGGTTTTGCTTGTTAAAGTCCATTTTCAGAAGTTAAGGGTGTGTTTGGATTTGTGTTTTAGGCAGGATTTGTAACAAGTTCTTGGACTGAAACCTATCTAGACATGTTTCTCTTGATGGTTTTAGGAGTTTTTACTCTTAGGTTGTTAGTTTGAGTAGGATTCAAGTGAGTTGCATGATAAAAAAGTTGGAAAATAGCATAAAAACAGTCAATCCATTTAACTGTTTGTTTTGATGAAATTGGACCACCAATCTTGCTATGTTGTTAGAAAATAGGTTCATTTAGGATTGTGTATCAGTTCTATGCTGTTTGGTGGAGTTTTGTACAAGTTTTGAGAAAGTGAAATTCATTATTGTGCCATTTGAATCAGCTAACTGTTCACAGAAACTCATCAAGCTTAATCAGTAACATTTTGTGCATTTTGTGATAGGTTTTGTGAAGTGACTTGTTGTTTTTCTTGTTTTTTTGACTTCCCACAACCCAACTGGTTGTGGGAGTGCCCCCATTGTCCAAAGAAAAGCTCAACAAAGAGCTTTCCTAAGCTCATTGGTCAACTGACCAAGAAATTGCACTAACAGTGGGAAAAAGGTTCCCCCTGCTTGCACAATAGTTACCCCTGCTCAGATAAAAGACAAGATCTGTCAAGTGTCACTATCAGAAACCTATATTTTTTTTCTTTAGTGCCCTTAATTGGGAATTAGGTCTTGAAATTTGTTTCATTATTTTTCTAATTTAATTTCTGAATTTTCTGTTTAATTATTTTTTCATTTACTGTTCATTTAATATTTTTTAGATTAAATAGCATTTTTAATTAACTTTTTAATTTCTGTTTTTGTCTTTTTGTGACAAAAATAATTATTTTTCAGTTTTAAGATTTTTCTTGGGTTTGGAAAAATAATTTAAGATTTTTAGTTTAAAAAGTTTTTACTGTTCACTTTTTAATTATTTTTTAGAATTAATTTAGTTTAATTAGGGTTTAAATTCAAACTTTTTTTGTCTTTTAGTGAAAAATTTTATATTTTTCAAACTTTTTCATTTTTATACTGTTCCTTAGTATAATTTAGGATTTTTAAAATTGTCAAATTATTTTTGGCATTATTTTTTTATTTTTTATAATTATTTTAGTTTAAAAATAGTTTTTAGTGTTTTAAAAATAGAAAAATAGTTTTTAAAAATTAGGAAAAATACTTTTTAGTCTTTAGATAATATAAGTAAGTTATTTGTTCAGTAAAATAATATTTTGGACATTTTGTTAATTATATTTAATTTTAGGGCTTTAATTAGCATTTAAAATTGAATATTTAATTAATAAAAGGTTTTAAAATATTTTTATTGGATTTTTATTCTTATTTACATTATTTTAGACTTACTTTTAACATTTATTTAATTTTTAGGTTTAAAATTTTTAATTTGTAGTTTTTTTACGGTTTTACGTGAACACCTTTTTCGTCTTAGATTAATCCGTTTTCGTAACCGTCATTCTCTTCTCACCCCATTTCTGTTTTCTTTTTCTAAATATAATCACAAACCATTAATCAATTCATTATACAACGCACTAGCCTCCTCGAGAACGAACTTGAACTTCATTGGGTCATTTAGTGCTCGGTCTTCCTAAACCGACACTTAACGCTTACCACTATTTTGCCTTCCTTTTCCTAAAGGGGTAAAAACTCTACATCATTAATCATCTTCTAAGTTTTTAAAATAATTCGTCCAAAATAGACTTTACAGATTTGTACCTCAATAGTATTTTGATCATATCTTGCTCATTTTAATGATTCCATTGAGTGGGAAACTCTCCACATATGTAAAAATCATATATCTATCTGTATATTTAATAATGCAAGCCATTTAATCAAGTGATCATATTGATACTTACTGTTTTATACAGCCAATGTAATTAATCAAGATTTTAACCTTTTTACTTGTTGATTTTTGTCTTTTTAACCAAATCTATTAACACCAATACCCCACACAATATTTTGATCATCATTTATCATCATATACATATACATTTATAAAGAAAATACATGAGTACATTTACAAAATAATAAGATGATAGAAGAAATGATCTTGTTACCAACCAATATAGTGAAAGGTTAAGAACAAGACTTGGTTTTTGATAACCAATCTTATGAAATATCAAGACCACTTTCAAGATCATCAAGAATATGAAGACACCTTGAGAAAATCAGCCCTAAACTCCTTTGAAAACTTATTTTTAGTTTTTAAGATCACCTCAAATCATCCTTTCTTCAATGGGTTATCATCATATGTAACTTATACATAAGATTTGTGGTTAAATTTTTTGACGAATGGCGTGTTTGTTGATGGATATGGGACGGAAAAGGGGAACAAGAGAGAGAGATATGAGAGAGTTTTTCTTGTTTTGCATGTAAGTAAATGGAAGGAATGGTTTATGGCTAGTGGTTTTGTAAGTTTGGAAGGCTCCAAGGACAAGTGTCCTTAGAGTGTATGTTAAGTTGACACCACATATGGTGTTGGCTACTTGTCTTGGCTGCCCATAGTGGGGGTGAGACAAGTGTATACTTGTTTCATCCCCACTAATTTACGGGTACTCCTCGATTGTAGTTTCCTCGATTTACGTGCCCTCGGGTCGTTTTACGAAAAACGTTTTTATAAATTATAAATTTACGGCACAAAACGAATCTAATAAAAATTGTCTCATAAAAAACGGAGTTCAAAAACATAAATACGTAAACCTAGGGTTCCCGGTTTAGTCTTAAAGGACGTTAAATTATGCACGTAAGCCCTATTTTTAACCCGTAAATTGTGAGTTCATAAACCAACACAAAAATAAGTTTCAAAATAATATACGAGAAATAATTTACTACCTGAAATTGTTAGATTGTCACATGAGTAAGTTCATCGGTGAACTTCTCAAGGATCGGAATAGTCAGATCAACCTCATTTCCCGGTGGAAACTGGTCTAAAGGAGTAAGTTCAAAGACGAACCTCTCAAAAATCTGATCACTATCATCCTCATTTCCCGGTGGAAATGAGTGAAGAAGAGTAGGTTCATCGGGAAACCCCTCATTAATCCGAGTCGTGAATGTCATCTTTATAAGAGAGTTCACCGGGGAACTCCTCATTAGATAATTCACTAGAAGTCGTATCATACTCAAAATCTTCATTTCCTTCATAATTTTTATCATTATAATTGGAGAAAATCTCAAAGTGAATGGAAGAAGGAGAGTTATCACAATGTGTCAAATCACACGTTCCATTGGAAATATCATCGGACTCTCTTAGGTTTTGGACAAGGATCTCAACACTAGACTTTATTACTTTGTTCGATTCCGTTTCCGGAATAGTGCTAAGATGCCCGTCCCCCATGCTTAAAGAATTTTCGGGTTCCACAGTTGAAGAATCAAGAATAGGAGTAGTGATGTCATGATATGGAGTGAGATCGAATATATCATCATCATCGTCATCGTCATAAAGAAAAGAACGCTCGAGTTCACGAGTAGCGAGATATTTTGCTTCCTCTAGAGCTTGTTCTTTCTTTCGAATCTCAATGCTTAATCCATTATAATCTTGCGAAAGTTGTTTAATCTTAATCTCACACTCTCTTTTAAACTCGTCATCAATTATTTCTCCTCGATATCTTCGAATTCCCAATTCATTAGTTATATCGTTAATCTCTAAATCAATTCGTCTCTTTTCTTGCACCATATCTTCTATGCTCTTTTCAACAATTTCAACACTTTCTTGATTCATTATCTTTTCAAATAACGTTTCAATTCGCCTAAAACCTTCACCATCGAGAGAATATTATGGGGGTTGGTCAAAACCGGAGGGAATAGAATAATAGCAAGGATTGGGCTCATAAAAATTTTGATCCCTCGGTTGACAATTAAAACTCTCATGAGGACCCCCGCAATAATCACAACAAAGATATTGTTGTGGTGAACTCGATGAATCTTGTGGATAACAATTATCATTATACTTTTGATTGTAGCCCGGTTCTTGCTCGTAATTAAGCGAGAATCGATGCGAACAATCAACACCAAAATGAGAATCGTTTCCACATAACTCACACGAGGGTGTCTCGTATGTGGGGTGTGGAGGTGGGTAAAAATAGAGAGGGTTATTTGAAAAATTCAGGTTTCCACATGAAGTAATATCATTACAAAAAGGATAAAATCCAACTCGTAAATCGTTATATAAATCATTTCCACAACGCTCGCACGTACACCACCAACATGGTAAAATACCATATAACGGTTCTCCACACCGGACGAAGGAATTCATAGAAAAATAAAAAATATGAGGGTGAGGAGAAAAGAATTAAATATGATCGAGGATTAAGAAGATTATTTTTGTTATTTTTATTTGGTATTGCTCAATCAAAGATTGATAAAAACAAGGAGTAAGGGTAATTAATATGGAAGTAAACTACCCTCGGTCGACTTTGAAATGTAGGTGAAAACTTAAACGTCTCGAGGTTCAATAAGTAAACAACGACAAAAATAAAGTTTATTACTACTTGAGTTGGCAAACCAATAATCGATCGTCCCTCTCAATATACGCACAAGCAAGCGGGGAAACGAGCTGGAACAAAGCACTTAAAAACCTTTTTCCTTAGACGGCCTTTTATAGCTCGTCGCCTTATACCCACCTTATAGTTTGTAGAAATCGAGTTCAAACTTATTATTAGTATTTATTTATTTTGCCTTTCTTCTTTGTTTTGGATTCGAATACAATAGCTAGGTGATGAAATCCTAACTAAGGTTTGCGTTTTCATGCTTTTGGAGGTAGGTGAATTTATTGTTCTACATAATATAGTATATTAATAACAAAAAACACGAAAAATCGATATTTATTATATATAATTGAAAAATAACAAAACTTTCAGAGGACGGAAAGGGTCTTCGAATCAACGATCAACAAATCTCCATGAAACAATCGTACACAATTTCCCCGGCAGTGACGCCAAAATTTTTGATGTGTGGGAAAGTGTTGGTGTATTTTAATATAATACGTTATAGAGAAAATTAAGGAAATTAACTTTAGGAAAAGGTAATAATCCAAAATAAGCTAAAAACGGATTAATTAAACAAGAGAGTGATCCTGGTTCGTTGTACACAAGGAAATTGTGAATTTGAGACTTTCGTATTGAATTGGACAATCGATTTGAATTCGTTTCGGTTTTTACCTAAATTAATCCTATAAATTTTAACCTAAAGTGCATGAATCGTCTACCCAAATTTAATCTAAAAGACAAATTAAAATCTATATATTTATTTTTAAACTATTTTTTTATTATATTTTTTTAATGAAACAAAACTTATTTAAACAAAATTATCTAAACAAAATTATAAAATCATTATTAAAACAAATTTAATTTTAAAAGTAATAAAGTTTATTTTTGTTATATTTTTATTTTCTATTAAATATTTAAACTAACAATTCTTTCCAAATTAAAACACACAATTTAATGTTTAAAAATGATAATAACTTTTAAATAAAACTTTTTGACTCAAATGTAAATAAAACATTTATAAGTAAAAAATAACAGTTAAAAATGAAGTAAGAAAGAACTGTAGACACAGTTCTAAACAAAAGAGCAAGCCTAGCTCAGTTGGTAAGGCGTTTGGTATATAGCTGTGAGGTCGAAGGATCGAACCCCATGAATGACATATTTTTGGAATTATTATTTTTAGAATACAGATCTCGATTAAGATTAATAAAATAAGAATAGCAACTAAATATAAATATCAAATTTATTAAAAAGCAGATCCAAACATTCTGGTACATGTGACAAGTTCATAGTTATATTAATCCATTCACAGTACAAAGATCAGTAAAAACTAAACATATTTATCATTAAAAGAGATCAGCAGATTGAATCCCTTTCAGCTTTCAAGAACAAATTAACAGTAAAAATATAACATATCACTAATCAACAATCAAAAACTAAACTCAATAAAGGCAGCAAGCATTATCTATGGCAGCCATTATTTAAACTACTTATTAATGCCTACAACAGATTAACCTTGAGTTAAACATCCTTTACTCCTAAATCTATATGGCAGCATTCCAATTAAACATATGCAGCAGTAAGATACATTCGTAACTTGATTTAACCCAACTCTCTTATCTAGTGAAACAGATTCAGCAGTGAGTAAAAGGCAACAAGCTTCGAGTCAATTCACGACTAAGTAACATCAATCAGCAACAAAACAACAGCCTCAAGAAACTTAAAAGCTTATCAACAGTTCAAAAATCTTAATGAAACCCTATTTAAATAGCAACCCACAAGAAATAGACAATACCCTAACTCCCTAGATAGATCAACAATAGAACTTATGAATACTCAGATTCAATAACATTCATCAATAAAAGTAAGCAGAAACGAACAAACTTCACAAACAATAACACCTATTAATCTTTTTCGTTTAAAGAGCTCTAGCATTAATCAAGAGAAACATAAAACTGAACATCAAATGGAATAGATTTGTAACAATAACTCGCTCATGTAAACTTGCAAAATCAAAATCATGATAATAAACTCCAAATAACATTTAAATATGCATAACATATTTATTACATCATTATAAAATCAAAATCATTAAACTAAACAAAATATTCAAGTTATTCAATCCAAACAGATATACTAATAACAAATTACACTGAATATCAAAGTATACTAAAACTTTATAAATTTAAATTAGCTTAACCAGATTTTTGAAGAAGCCTTTGATGATGAAAGTAGCGCTGAGCTACCTTTAGAACTATCTCGTCTCAACACCACCATTTAAATAACACATCACGAGCATAAGACACCACAAGCCACAATCACAATCATTCTCGAACCATAAAATTACTTGAACCAACAACATCAATTTTGTTGTGTATCAGTGGGATAAACAACGTTTTTCCCTTATTATCACAAATCATTCACATAACCTATTGCTTCTAGATTATATGAACAATTACTTCACTTATAATATCAATTTGTAATTAGGAAAATGCAAATAAGTTTAAACAATAAATTAAAATGCGAGACAAAGAAAATAATTAAGCTGAAAATCACTTTCATTAAATCAAATCAACATTACAAAACTTATTAAAACGAAAATACAAATCTTAACAACAATTTAACATTATAACTTTAAGGGAGAATTTCATATATATCCCTACTTTCGATCAAAACTACATATATATCCAACCTTATCAAATTACATATATATCCAATTTAAAGCATAAAATTACATATATGTCCAAAAAACCAAAAAAAAAACTTTTTTTCTTTTTCGAAATAATATATCATCGATCTAATGAGACTTTTTATTTTTTACTCAATATAAATCTCACCGTCCAGTACTTAGCTTCTTTGGTCTCACGTTTATTTTCTTGGACTCTTTAAGCACAAAATAAAAGTAACAAAATTTCTAACAAGAATATGACTTTACGATTACTTAGTCAAATTATTTGGATTTGAATAATAAGGAAAAAAGGTGATTGTAAGCAATGTGAACATTTCCCTCGCGTATTAGTGTTTTCTATCATATGATTGTATGTTTTATAAAATTAATTATCATCAAAGAATTAACGGGCTTACTATGGTATTTGGCACACAAGGCAAAATACCATAATAAGCTCGTTAATTATTTAATGAGATATGGCACACAAGGCCAAATACAATAGTAAGCCCGTTAATTCTTTGATGATAATTAGTTTTATAAAGCATACAATCATATGATAGCAAATACTAATACGCGAGAGAAATGTTCACATTTCTTACGACCATTTTTTTCCTCATGATCTAAATCCAAATAATTTGACTAAATAATCGTAAATTAATTTCTTGTTAGAAATTTTATCACTTTTACCTTGTGCTCAAAGAGTCAAAACACATAAACGTGAGACCAAGAAGCTAAGAACCGGATTGGTGAGATTTATATTGAGTAAGAATGAAAAGTCTAATTAGATCGATGATACGTTATATCGAAAAAGGAAAAAAGAAAAAAAAATGTGTTTTTGGAGATATATGTAATTTTATGTTTTAGATTGGATATATATGTAATTTTTTGATAAGGTTGGATATGTAATTTTGACTAAAACTAGGGATATAACTTTAAATGAAAAAGGGATATATTTTCAGTAAAATGATGGGGTATTTATAGCCTAACCGAGATGAAGGTTTGTTGATGAAGATTAATTTTCGACCTTTGGATCTTCTTTTCCTTCTTCTCTCTCTTTCTTGTTATGATCCAAGGGCTGTGATTTGCCCTTGGTCACATGGATTTCCAGAGTGGCACAATCTTGTGCTAGTTGTGCTTCTTTTGTGGTGATGTGGCTTGATGTGATTGGATTTCTGACAAGATTTAAGAAGATCAACCAATAAGAGATGGGGAGTGACGAATCCAATCAGCCACGTGGCACTTGGTACTTTCGTCTTCTTCCCGATATTCTTGGCAATTATATAAAGAGCGTGTAGGTCAATCGCTAGTGAAGGAAACCCCCAATTTTTAGGGTTTGTGGCTACTGCTACGTTCTTTGTTCTTCCCTTTTATTACTCTTCACGTCTCTTTCTCCTTTCTTTTTATTTTTTCTTTTGACCGAGTAAGTTTGACCCCCAAAAGTATATAATACTTTTTCACCGACTTACTTCTTTTCATGGGCTTTGGTTCCAATTTACCAAATAAGTAAACACTTCATTCGTTACTTGTTTTCATCAATTGGGCTTGGACCAAAAAATGAATACTCCATCCGTATCATAAATTTTGCTTGGGCTGTTCTTGGGCTTTGACAACTTGGACCCAAAATTTCATCCAATAAACTTTAAACTTCCACTATTGGGCTTTCAGGCCCATTAAGCAATGTGGGTCCCACCAAGGCCCAATAAACTTATTTCCGTGAATAAAATCGAACTTGACTTTTGGCCTTGATAGAATCTTCAAATCCCGTGTTGGTTTTTTCTGGTTTTTGTGAACTTTGGTACTTACACACATGAAACAAGAAACAAGCAAATACAATACCCTTTTCATAAGTTTTATGCATTTTAAGCTCGTTTTATGATATAATTGATATGAGCAATTACACTCATATCAGTTTTTTAAAAATTAGGGTTTGGCCAATTTTTATAAAAAAAAGAATTGTTTTTGAAACCCTAAATACATGTTGTATAATTTTAGATTAAATGGCATGATTAATTGTTATGTCATGTAAATGAAAGGTTACGATCCGAAGAGATTTAACTGTTAAGATTTGAGGGTGGATCCATGATGAACGTGCATGTTTTCATGGATAATAAAATTGTATGTTTATATGATTTTATGTGCTACTTGTTTTATTTAATTCAATATATCTTGAATTAGGGAAGACTTTTACATGAATATAAAAACCTAGATTTAAAGGTTATTGAATAAATCATATACATGTGGCTATTTGATTTATTTATCGCACATATAAATTGTTATTATGTGTTTATGATTTAATTTTTTTTACTTGCTTATGTTAAAAACAATTATATAAATTGTTATAAACAAGGTGTTTTTTTAAAAGAAAAAAAATATGGACTAAATCATATTAAAATTTAGATTTGTTTGAGATCTAAATTACATAGAATTACGTTGATTGGTGAATTGCAAGAATAATCTAACGGCCTACTCCTTTTGACAAACTACAAAGTGGGTATAACGCACCGCTGGTCATGTTCCCGGTTAAGGAAGGAGGTGTTAAGCCATTAGTCGCTGACCAAATTCCCGGCTCGCTTGTGCGTTAAATTTAAATTACCTATGATTTTTATTTGAATTATACCTTAAGGTTGATTTACCGCAAATTCACATCCGAATTCACACTTAATAAGGTTATTGCTTTGTGCTTTAGCAATAAATACGTTGTGAATAGTTGTGGGTAAATTATTTGATTGGTTGAACCAATACCTCAACATAATTTATCTAGAAATTTAGTCTCGAAAAAAGTTTACTAAATGTTTTATTAAACTTATGCTATGGAGTTGTATGAATGCTTCTCCATACATTGATTTTGATATGAAATTTATACCCTTAAAGTTTAAGTCGAATGTTCCTAATTGACGAACACTTGAAATTACTACGTTATCAAATGAGATTTTTGGATGATGTTGTGAAGGAGAGAAACTTTCATAGAATGAGAATTCGTATGATGGTTTTATGTTATTCAGATTAGACGACTTAATTAAGTTACTCAGTGAGATCTGGAAACTTAAGGCATTCAGAAGGGATGAAACATGTTTACAATGCAAAATGTTTTTTTGGCAATGTAAATCCCTTAAATATATAGAAATTGAAAATTGTTTGTTAGTTGAATTGTTCGACAAATCGCTATGTTGAGTACATTCATTACTAGCAGATCAACTAATGTAATGGACCTATGTCAATATATGTTCTAGGATTCAAGGAAAATACTATGGTTTATATACCGGGGTAATTTTATTTTCTTGAAAGTATTTTATTATCGAAAATACTAACATTTGAACTTATTTCTATAGAAATGGCTCAAGCCGAAAAAATCACTATAAGTTCTGTGTTCAAAACTTTTTTTGATCGTACTGAACTTACTGGCCCAAACTTCAATGATTAGTACCACTTACTAAGAATTGTCTTGAGAGTAGCGGGTACTATTGATATCTTGACCACTCCTTATGCTGAAGGAGCTTCTGAAGCGCAAAGGCTTGAAAACGTTGCTAATGTTAAGAAGCACTCGAGGTGGCTTGCTTAATGTTAGGGATGGCCCCTCCACTTCAAAAGAAGAATGAGCTATTTTCTCCTAAGCGTATGCTTGATGAGCTTAAGGCTATGTTCTAAAAGCTGCAAGCTGTGCAGATCTACGACTTAGTAGATGTTTTACATAGCTACAAGCAAACTCCTGGAAAGTTTGTTAGTGCCCATTACATGGAGATGAGAGGTTATATGGAGCATCTCATTGCACTAGGACAACCCTTTGATCATAATATAGCTATCAACTTGATCAATAGGTCCCTTAGCAAGGACTTCAATGATTTTGTTAGAAACTATAATATGCATTGCACGGGGAAGACAGTTAATGATTTGCATGCAATGCTCATTGACTACGAAAAGGGGTTAAAGGACAAGGCATCTAACTCCACTCCTCCTGTACTAGAAATACAAAAGGGTAGAGTGAGTAAGCTAAAACTGCAAGCGAACAACAAGAAAGGCAAAGGCAAGGGTGATAAAGGCAAGCAAGTTGCGACTTGTTCAAAACCTAAGCAGAACTTTGTCAAGAAGAATCAATCTTAGAAGGATGAGACTCGTCATCATTGCAAGGCAAGTGGTCACTAGAAGAGGAATTGCCCTCATCACCTCGATGAGTTGCGGGAAATAAAGAAGAAGGATGAGCAGAGCGCTGCAGCTTCAAGTACTTTATTTATGATCGAATTATTTAATTTGACATACAAATTAAATTACTGGGTATATGATACGGGATGCGGTATTAACATTTGTAATACGCTGCAGGGATTTAAATTGGAAAGGAAGCTATCCTATGGGGAACAATTTCTACAAGTGGGCAATGACGCACAAGCAGCGGTTAAAGCTATAGGAACATTTAATTTAGTTTTACCTTCGGGTTTAGTATTGATTTTAAATGATTGTCATTATGCACCTTCAATTGTTAGTGGTGTTATTTCCTTTTCTTGTTTATTAAATCTTGGATTTGTTCACACTATTGATAATAATGAAATATCTGTTTTTAAAGATGGCATTTTATATTTTAATGCAATTGTTGTATTTGGTGCGTTTGAAATTGACATGCACGAAAATGAATCCAAGTATAATAAGAATTCTGTTTTTAGCATGAAAAAGAAGAGAAAGTTAGACTAGAACTCTTCTTATCTTTGGCATTGTAGACTTGCCCATATTGGGAAGACTCGCATACAAAACGTGAGTCTTGTATCTCTGGAAAGATGACCAAGAAACCTTTTAATAGTAATATTGAAATGGCTAGTGATCTACTTGGTTTAATACACACTGATATGTGTGGAGCACTTAGACATGTGTTAAGGAAAGGTGCTAGCTACTTCTTAACATTTACGGATGATTATAGCCGTTATGGTTATGTTTATTTAGTTAAGCATAAACATGAGGTATTTGAAACATTCAAAGTGTTTAAAGCAGAATTAGAATTGCAACTAGGAAAGAAGATTAAAGATCTTCGTTCTGATAGAGGTGGTGAATATTTAAGTCAAGAGTTTAAAGATTATTTAAGTGAGAATGGAATTGTTTAGAATCTTACTTCTCCCAATACTCCACAACAAAATGGTGTATCCGAAAGGAGAAATCGTACACTATGAGATATGGTGCGATCTACGTTTAATCTTACAGCTTTGCCATTATCCTTTTGGGACCATGCTTTAGAATCTGTTTTTAGAATTTTAAATATGGTTACCACGAAGAAGGTTGATAAGACACCATATGAACTATGGCATGGAAAAAAGCCATATTTGTCTTATTTAAAGGTCTGGAGTTGCGAGGTGTATGTGAAACGTAACACGGATGATAAATTACATCAACGACCTGTGAAATGTATCTTTGTAGGATACCCTAAGGAAACTATGGGTTACTACTTTTATTATCCACCTGAGAACAAAGTAATTGTTGCTAGGTATGGAGACTTCCTTGAAAGTGATCTTGTAAATAAAGAATTCAGTGGGAGAAATTATGATCTTGAAGAGAGTCATATAGATACATTACCTTATGATGAAAATACTAGCGAAATAATTCCTGTAGAACCAAAAAGTCTGGGAGTTCCACCGGAAATAATTCCTCTACGTAGGTTTGAAAGGACTATACGTTCTCCAAGAAAACTATGTCTTAACATAGAGGATGATGATGATGAAGTAGGGGATCTTGGCGAACCTTCTAATTATAAATCCGCCATACTTGATCCTGAAAAGGATAAGTGGATGGTTGCAATAGATGAGGAAATGAAATCCATGAGAATTAATAAAGTTTGGATTCTTGTAGATCAACCACCGAATGCTAAAGTAGTGAAACATAAGTGAATATACAAAAAGAAAACTAACATGGATGGTGAAGTACAATCCTATAAAGTTCGTTTAGTAGCTAAAGGTTTTAAAAAACTTTTAGCGTAGACTACGAGGAGACATTTTCTCTTGTAGCAGACTTGAGAGCTATTAGGATTCTCATAGCTATGGCAGCATACTATGACTATGAGATATGTCAAATGGATGTTAAAACGGCCTTCTTGAATGGTCACTTAGATGAAGATATCTATATGAAGCAACTAGAAGGGTATGTTGATCCTAAGTATCCAAAACGCGTGTGCAAAACTTCAAAGATCTATTTATGGTCTGAAGCAAGCATCACGTCAATGGAACAAACGATTTGACGAAGAAATAAAAAAGTTTAGATTTATTCAAAATCGTGATGAGCCATGTGTATATCACAAATCTAGTGGGAGTGATGTAGTATTCTTAATCCTATATGTTGATGACATATTAATCATGGGAAGTAACATTCCAAGACTTAAGGAAGTTAAGGATTATCTTGGTAAATGTTTTTCCATGAAGGATTTAGGAGAAGCTACATACATTCTGGGAATCAAAATATATCGAGATAGGAGTAGACGGTTAATTGGTCTTAGTCAAGATGCTTATACTGACAAAATATTGAAGAAGTATAATATGCATAATTCCAAGAAAGGTTTCAACCTAAGGAAGTTAATCCTAATCTAAGTCATGAGATGGATGCATCTACTCCTGAAGAGGAGGCTTACATGAGAAAGGTGCCTTATGCTTCAGCTATAGGATCTATTATGTATGCTGTAAGATGTAAAAGGCCTGATGTGGCGTTTGCTCATAACTTGGTCAGTCGTTACCAACTGAATCCAGGGAAGCTCCACTGGACAGCTGTTAAACATATTCTAAAGTATTTGAGGAGTACAAAAGATATTTTTTGGTATTCGGAGGGAAACCAGACACATAACTGAATGTCACAGTTTTTCTGTGATGCGTCCTGACAATGTGATAAAGAGGATACGAAGTCTCAGACAGGTTACATGTTTTTTGTGAATGGAGGAGCAGTTGACTAGAAGAGCAAGAAACGGACAACGATTGCAATGCATGCTACTCAATCTGAGTACATGGCTGTTTCAGAAGCTGCAATGGAAGCTGTTTGGATTAGGAAGTTTATTGATGATCTTGGAGTGATGCCGTCAATAAAAGACCCTATTAATATGTATTATGATAATTCTGCTGCAATCATGTTCGCCAATGATTTTGGAGTCATGAAAGGCGCCAGATACTTTAAACGTTAATATCATTACGTTCGAAAACAAGTTGAAGCTCGTGAAATCAAATTATTAAAAGTTCGTGCAGATAATAACGTAGCAGATCCTTTAACTAAGGCGTTGCCTAGAGGAAAGGTTATTGAACATTCCAAAAGCATTGGACTTCAATTAGCTAGCGATTTCATGCAATAAACCTATGAGTAGTATCTGGATAAAGGATGTTAAGACATTATTATTTAATGAAATAACGATTGGATTTCGTTTATTCTTGTTATTTAATATGGGAGTATTATTAAATTAAGACAACTCAAAATTTCGATAGAGTATACTTGAAAGTATATTGATCGATTTTGGATGATATTCGATGGATCAAATATTGGACTTATTCCTACTATATGAATATACTTTATGGATCTTTTTCATTAAGTATATCATAAATAGTTATCCTTAGACTTGAGATACCAGAAAACTGTTATGAATCTAGTGCATCTCTGTGGAATAATCTAACGCTAAACGTAACTGGTAGCCATAAGGGTTATTTTCAGAAGTGTTGCAAAGTTCATTGGTTTTGCTTGTAGTCAATATGGAATTTATTTCCTCCAATACGTTTTGGAGTTATAATATAGTTGGGCCCCTCGTAGGATTAGTAAGATGTTTGTGTGGCCACACCCAAATGTGTTTTTGTAATCTTATTAAACAGAATGGTTAATGAAAGGAATGAATGAGATTCATATCCTTACTAACATTGTATTAGGAAATAAAACTATAATAATAATGATGAATCATTAAAAGTTTTTATCTAGGAGACCTTACTCGAGTTGTACTAGAGGTGTTGGTAGTGTATCTAGACGATAATCAATGAGATCACACTATATAAATTTGTCCAAGTGGGAGCTGAAAGTTTATGGACAATTTGTTGATCCCAAACTTAGATCGATTTAGCTTTCTGTAAACGAGATTAAATCAAGTTTAACACGTAGAGAAACTTTGTTGTGTATAAAATAATTTAAGTATTATGCGGAATTAATACTCAAACAAGAACACACAAACAGTTTAAACCAAACTTTCACTTGATTGATTAGAACAAACTTACTTACAATGAAAGTGTTAAACAACTGAAAACTTATATGAAACAAAACCTAAAGGTCTTCTTTTATAGACATAAGAAGCCTTGTACAAGAGTCTACGTATCAGCTATTATAGGTAAAGATAAATATAGAAAATACATTGTTGTTCATATCTTTACTAGAAACAAACTAGAAACATAATACGCGTTGACTAAATCTTCTATCAGTGCTTGACTTCATCCTATCAACACTTGACTTCTTCCTGTCAACGCTTGATCTGTCAACACTAGTTTTCTTCTTATCAACGCTTGTTTTCTTCTTGTCAGCGTCCAAGTGTACTGGCTACATTTTATTCCCAACAATCCTCCCCTAAACTTGATATCTACTCTAGTAATCAAGTTTCAGAATAAAAACTAAGAACTAGGAGTATTCTTACAAATCTTATCAAATTGGTAATAAACATGCCTAATCAAATCTTTGGCCACGTCACTTGAATAGTCAATCTCCAGCTGTGTTGTCTTCATCTTTTCCAAAACTTGTTTTAACATGGGATACTCAGCATCTATAAGAAGATACTCAGCAAACTTTATAGAACTCAAATAATACACACCAGCAGCTGAATACAAACGCCATTGAAGTCCACTGATATCATCCTCCAGATCCTTCCAAACAAGATCTTCTTCTTTTGGTGCACACATTCTCTTGAATGTTGACCAAAGCTTTATTCCATTGACTGAAGTAGGTGCTTCAGTCTCATACTTGGCCATCAACAACCTCCAAAGGTCTGCCAAGTCTTCCCTATCCATACTTGCAAAAAGAGACATAAGAGTAGTAAATGTGTGTACCTCTTTCCCATATCTGCCAATCATCCAAAACCCACTCGCATCTTCTTCATAGCTAATGATAGGGTTTCTGGCATCAAGAGGTAACACTTGTACCATATCTAAAGCATCCATGGGTGAGAGCTTAATGATCCTTCTTATAACAGCTTCACTGGGATTCAATTTATCCATATCTTTAGGGAACTCAAGTGGAACTCCCTTCTTCAAAGGCCTTGGAACAATCATTGCCTTTTGAATCTCCATCTCTTCTGCAAGTTCTTCTCTCCTTTCATCTAAGAGATGTCTGATAGTATTCATTTCCTTCACTGTTGCCCAAATGGGATAAGCCTTATACTCCAACTCTTCAAAGGATAATCCCTGTAATTTCTTAAAGGTCCATCCTGTTCCATGACATCTGAGTAACATGTAGTAAAGCTCCCTTCTATCTCTCTTTAGCAGTGAGAAAACATTGCTAGCCTTATGCTTCAGAATGACCTTGTAGTCTCTTTGAACTCTTAGAAGAATCTCCAATCCCCAAATTTGATCTGAAATTGTCATATATGGATTCTCCATAACCTTATCTTCCCAAGCATGGTACATCTGAGCAACTTCTGGCATATCATAATCTACTTGAACTTTAACTCTCTAAGTTTCTCCCTTGCCAAATCATCACCTTATTCAAGTCTTTCTGGTTGTTCAATTATCATAACACTTGAATCTGAACTCGCTTCATCACTTCCTTCTTGTTCCTCAGAAGTAACAACAAATGGTGATTCACCAACCTTCTTCATTTCTTGTTCCACAAGTTGTGCAGCCAACTTTGAATCAAACTCTACTTGAGCTGCATCCCTTGGAACTTCTATTTCTACCATGATTCCTTTACCCTTATCTAATGGATCAATGATAGGTAAAGATGATGATGGTACTTGTAACACCCCCAAATTTATACAACTCAGTACAGCGGAAGACTAGTTGGTGTTACGGGATAGCACATTACTCACATCATAGACAACGCTTAAAAGTCGCGTCGTTTTAATAATAAAGCATTTCCATTCATAAATATCAAAGTTACATCGGTCCCAAGTCATGATATTTCATACAAAGTTTTACAAAATATTTGAATGGAAAATATTGTTTAAGTGCGGGCCATGAATTCTTGTTGTCTTCCCGAGAATTACCTTCAAGTACCTGAGATAAAACATGTTAAAAGAAAAGGTCAGCGATAACGCCGAGTGAATTCATAGAGTTTAATAAACCATCAATATAATATCGGTATAAAATTATTACCGAAAATCATTTTGTACAAATCTTTGTAATAGGCCATAAAATAGCCAAAATCATTTTATACAAATCGTCATCAAAATCATAATATAGGCATTTGCCTTAAAAACCATTATACGAATCATTGTCGTTAAAAACACCATACAATACGTTTTGCAACGTTGTATAGATTAAATAAAAACCATTATATGAATATGGTTATAAAAACTAAAACACGAATATAATATCAATAGTATGACCCTGTATTTCTAGTCAGACAATACATCGTAATTCGGAGCGTCTAGCAGTATTTCATTAGTTTTGGATTATTATAAGCCGCATGACATTGTTACCTTACTAAACCAACAACGGGTAGCTAACCCGATACCAATTTTGCCCATCTAAAGTAGCGTGTCGTCAAAAAGGTCACGCTATGGAAATCTTCTCATACATAAATTCGCTTACCAATCAATGTGGCACGACGGGGATCAACCGTCAAGGCGCGAACTGGGGTGATTGTCCCCAAATAGTACTATTAAATTCATAAGCGTCTACCAAATCCCGGTAGTTCACAATTCATGCTAATGGGACTTTCAGTGACATAACCTAACTTTAATAATCTATTTAATTTCATCTATCGGGTCCTTTAATCATTTATCGGGTCATACAATCGGGTCATTCAATCATTCGGGTCCTAAATCAATAAACAAACAATCGGGACAAATGGTGTCCTATTTAATAAAAACTAACATGTTATCTCCCTCGCGGGTTTATAAAACATTTCATAAAAACATTTAAAAGAGTGCGAGGCTATTAACTCACGTTGATTGTGGGAAGGCGGGTTATTGGCAATTTTGACGTACGGTACGTGCTTCAATCACGGAAACCTAGACAAATAATACTCGGTCTTAGACTCTTGTCCAATGACTTTATAAAAATAACAATTATGTATACATATGGTGATTTTATATATATAATGATCAAGTGGGTTTATATATTCTTATTTATTTATTTTAGTGTTATGTGTTGGGAATTTTTCAAGACTAGTTATACTAGTTCAATCTTATTTATATTTTGAAGCCCAATGGGCCTATTACAAGCCCAATACTATTCATTAGTCCAATTATACTTTTATTATCAGTATTTACACTTTATATGTTGGGCCTAAATGGGTTAAGGCCAATAAGTTCTTTTTATGGGTGTTTATCTTATTTAGTCCAATTATTAGCCCAAGTATTAGTCCAATATGTTTACTTAGCTCGTTAATGTCCGTATGCCCTATAGTTCGGGTTTTATTGGTTTTTACTTGTTATACATGTCTATATATCAGTATATAAGTTTTGTAAAGTTTTCATTAGACGGGTCCAACCATCTAAGTTTTATTTAACAAAAACGTTAATTTTACGGCAATAGCCGAAAAAGTCGTAAAAATCATGTTTATAGTTTTATATCTTATAAAACATAACAAGTTACCATTTTTATAAAATGTCCACTTATTTATCATTGTACATATTTTTATAAATAAAATTCATGAGTTAGTGGGTTTTAATTATAATTTAAACTATTAAAATTTGAGTGCTTATATAATAGTATTATTCTTTAATTTCCAAAAATCTGATTTTTATCTTCACTTTCACCAAAACTGCCATATCTTGAGTTCTACATGGAGATAGAAGCTCAAATTTTTATCACATAAACTAAATGATATGTGATACATTTAACTCTTCTATAGATACTGTTGAATCATCCTTTAAGTAATTTCTAAAAATCGTCCAAAACAGTAACCTCAGATTTATACCCTAAACTTGTTTTGATCATATCTCACTCATTACAATGATTCCATTGCATGGCCAACTCTCACATGTGTACAAGACCCATAGCTTACTGTAAATCCATTCTACTTCATCATTTTATCAGTTTAACATATGGTTCTTTACTGTTTTATACAGCCATCAAATTTAACCAAGAGTTTAACCTTGTTTCTTATGGTTTTTCACCTTTTTAATCATGTTTATCAACACCAAATCCCCACATAACATTTTTATCATCATATAATCATCATATACATATACAATAGGAAATAAAATACATGTTTACATAATCAAAATAACAAGAAGATGAGGAGGACAATCTTTATACCACCAAGTTGATGTAGGTTATGATTTGGACATGGATTTGGATGGAGAAACTTGTGATGCACCAAGACTATCTTCAAGACCACCAATCTTCATAAACTCCTTGTGGAAAATCAGACACAAGACTCCATGTAAACTCCTCCTTGGATGTTATAATCACCACCAATCTTCATCTCTTTTGAAGGAGACTAACATATGTAAGTTATAACAATAGTTTGTGGTTAAATTTGGATCAAATGGAGGTGTTTTTGGTGAAGTATAGACGAAATCATAGAGAGAGTAGAGAGGATTTTAGCTTGTTTTGCATGGATGGAAGTGGTGCAAATGGTTTTGCTTGTGGGTTTTGAGGTAAGCTTGGCTTAATAGTTAAGCTAAGGACATGTGTTAGGCTTCCTTAGTAAGCTTTTGACACATAAGGGGTGTAGTGGCTTGTTAAGGCCGGTTTGAGTGAGGATGGGACAAGTGTCCCACTTGTCTCATCCCCATTTATTTACGGGTACTCCTCGATTCTAGTTTCCTCGATTTGCGTGCCCTCGGGTCGTTTTACGAAAAACGTTTTTATAAATTATGAATCAACGACACAAAACGAATCCAATAAAAATTGTCTCATCAAAAACGGAGTTCGAAAACGTAAATACGCAATCCTAGGGTTTCCGGTTTAGTCGTAAAGGACGTTAAAATAAAATCGTAAGTCCTAATCTCTTCTCGTAAATTTGTGAGTATATAAACTAACACAAATTTAATACTCCAAAATAATATTCACGGACAAATTTATTTTCTGAAATATCGGACTGTCGCCAAAGACGGTGTATGTAAACGTAAGCACGTAACGTAGAATCCTCCGTTTTAGACGTAGTCGATGCTACTCCAAGACGTAAATCAAAATTTCTTCCCAAAAATAATTGAGTTCATATAATAATATTTTCAATTAAATATTGAGAATAAAATATCAACCATAAATATACGGATTGTCACAGCATTTACCCCTAAACAGGATCTTTGTCCTCAAAGATCATCTTACCTTCCTACTCGCTTCTTATAGAGTTAAAGCCATGTGGGTATTTCCTCCACATTCGGTCCTTTCTCACAAGTGCAATTCATTATAATACGCGAGTTTCATCAAACATAACTACGGGAATAAGATCAGGCTTAATGTTGACTTACTTTCTCTATCCATGACGTTCACGGGTTTTTGATGAATGTAACTTTTCGCCGATCTAAGCTCTACTAAGAATAATCAGATTCTCACTTGATAGATATTCCATCAAGTTCGATATACGAAACATAATTCACGCAGTCTTTGAAGTCCTAGGGTAGATCCAGCTTATATGCCTTTCAAACCAATCTTTTATATCATCTCAATGGTCCCATACAACGGGGACTTATATCCCATGATTTGTCAGATCATGAATTCATTTTTCCAAGGAAAAAAAAAATTGTGGCATAACTTCGCTACCCATTTGGCACTTCAAGATCTACATTTCATATTCACATAACCTCCTGCCCACTATCGGCAGTTAATAATCAAATCCTAATTTCAACAATCATTTCAGATTTCACGGGTCGGGTATTTTGTAAGGTTAGGTTCGCCATTATAGGAAACCTTAAACCTAGAAGACATGTCCAACTCACAATGAGTGTATGTCGGGTGTCTTCATCTCAACTCTTGCTTACAGATGCTCTAATTTCTAAATCTTAACAAGATTCGATCTCGATCCTAACACGATGATTATCAATGATAATCCTTCCAAAGGAAAACGATTATACGGTTCATTACCAAAGGTCAATCATTCAAACACAAAACAACACTTATATTACCTTGTATCATTACTTTACCTCGTCCCTTCGATTTGGGGTGGTACATAGTACTCTCATCAAGGTTCGTTCTCAATGATTTCTGAGCAAATCTCTAGAAATTCGATGCGAAGCGAGGATCTTGATATAGATGATCGATACAGGCACGCTATGTTTACATAACTCTTTTGCATTTATCATTAACGAGAATGATATTAGCAGATTTGGTCAGTCTGTCGACGATGACCCAAATCGAATCAGATTCAGATGATGACCTTTGCAATAGCTAGACGTTTACTAATGTATGAGGCGATGTCTGCCTTCATAATTGCCATTGGTACAACTTCTTCAGACAAAGATACTTTTAGTCAAAAAATGACATACATATAATACTTATACTTACAAATTCCAATATAACTATATCTCACGGTGCCGGATATTCCACGTATAATTTCAACGTCTACATATAGTAATCTCCATACTTACGTAATAAATACCCATATATATACTTCAACTCAAAAGTATACGTCAAATGCCATGAATACAAAAATAAACCTTACCGGAGCCATGCAGGATAGTTGTGTGTGCTTGGACAATTTCTTACGACAGCAAAAGTTATAGTTTAGGATTTTCAAAACGACCTAGTTCTCTATAACTCATGGCTCTGATACCAATCTCTAACACCCCACCAAATGCTATGCGCAGCGGAACTACAACATTTGGGTGCTAGGCAGTTATCATCGCACACAAGATATATCGAACGACTCCAAAGAGACGTCAATTTAAAACTTAAATTTAACAATTGTTAAAAGATACATGTCTACGGTTTTTCCAACCCCAATTGATACAACAGAGTTTAGCGTTTTCGGTCCCCATGAATCTCAACCCAAAAGTTACAGTTTTCACAACAACATGACATTAAAGTTAAAAGATGTTTAAGTAATAACGGGAGGAAAAACAAGCAGACTCCAAGCCATACACACAACATCCATCCAATGCACGCTCCATGCTACACTTCAGCGGTTACCTGAAACACATGCTAAATTTGGTCAACGAAAACGTTGAGTGGAATTCATAGGTTTTACAATTCATTTTGAACATATGTGAAATAAAAACCATTCACGATCATTCATAGACTTGTCGATCAAACAATCTATATTCAAGATACTGGCAATTGTGTTTAAGCTCATGACACTAAACCGTTAACTCAATCACCCGCGTAATAATTACCGGCGTGATTCAGATGAAACCAAGGCCCCTAATAAGGCATCAGTTGCAATTATACCTTATCTCTTATCACAAATTATCCGTCCGCAGGGGGTATCAACGTACTAGCCCTCGTCTCGGATAGGGTAGTCAACCCCATAGTACTATCACTTTGTATAAGCGGCTATTTCTAATCCACGCTAGGACTAAACAATAGTTAATAGTTCATGAATTTAGGGACTTTTGCAACTAGGTACTCAACACAATTTCAAAGGCAACATTCGGGTCCAACAATCATTCATGACATATGTTCATTTTAAAAACTAGCATGCATTTCCCTCGCGGGTAAAACAGTTTGAAATAATAATAAGCGAGGCTATAAATTCACACCTTATATATCAAGTAGTCGATAGTTCGAGAGACGGTCACTGACGACGATACGGATGCCCGGGTAAATCAACACCTATCAAACCAAATAACGCGTAATGAGTAATCTCATTTTAAAACCTTATGGTACTGTATAAAATACATAAATACTAGTCACATGTGACAATTACAACTCACGCCAAAACAAAACAACAAGCGTTACTCGTTTCATACCATTTGTCCTTATTATTAACGTTATCCATTTTTATTCATTTTCGCCGATACTTACCAAAAGTACGGGCTGTTTTACCATACTTAACCATCTTTGTAAAATTTGACAAAATTCTCAAAAATACTATAAGACCTGTAGAAAACACATATTTAATCCCAACAAAATTGTTTTTACTTCTACGACCCGTTACTCAACACTTTTCCAAAAACTACGTTTTTCGGACTGAAATTGTACTTTGACCAAGTCGGACTCATTTGACCCGTTTAAAACACTCCATTGACCCATTTGACACCTAAGTCCTACAATAGACTCAAATGTGCAGGTTTGACACCAAAATTCAGCCCTTGACCATTTACCAAACTAGACTTATAGTCCCCGGGATTTGACCTAAAACCAAGCATAACTTCGGATTATGACGGTTTTCATCTCCCGGTACACGAATTTCAAAACGTCGTAACTTTTGACTCGTTAGGAGTCGTAAGCTCTACCTTATATCAAATCGAAGCTAAGAAAATGCTCTACAAATCTATCCTATCCACAAGACCTGTTTTCAAAATAATTTTTACGAAAATGCCTTAAACTTTCTTCCTAAAATCAACCTTACCAAAATCACACTAACGCTCGTTTCCAAACCCATTTATCATCACTAGACATCATCCTAAGCATCCCTAATCACAACCAAACAATGTTTTCAGTCCCTAACCCCTATTGATCATCAACCTCATAAATCTAAAATCCTAAAAACAAACATGCAAGTAAATGTACCCATCTACAACACCTAAAAACATGATATTAAACATAGAATCAAGCTCAAAACATGAACCACCATGATCCCCAAACACCCCCCATTGTGCCGTGGGGTTTGGGTGATCAAAACCCACCAACCAAATTGATTTTGGTTGATTTGTTTGGTGTTCTAGCATCCTTTTAGTATGAATTAAACATGCAAATGCCCAATTAACCTCAAAAACGAATTTGAAAAATCTTGAAAATTTTGGATGAATTTTTGTTAATGCATGTGTGAAATGAGCATGGATTAACACTCACTAGATGATTTTAGGAGGTGGTATATGATTAGAATGGATCAAAACTAAAAAAAATGGTGTGGTGGTGGTTTGGGGTTTTGGCCGTCGGCCTAAGGAGAAAAGGGAGGGGGTTTGATCTTTTTTTTTTTGTAAAAATGTGTTGTGTGTGTGTGTTTGTCCCCATATTGTGAAATGGGAGGGACCTATGTGCAATTTCACCTTTCTTTTGGCCATAAGCAAAAACGACACCAAAACTTTGCGGGATTGACTCACTAGTCATTTTAGAAAATTTTACGGGAGTCGGAAATTATCCCAAACACTCCAAAATACTTTTGAGATACTTTAAATGTACCCGGAAAGCAATAAAACTCACCCGACTCGACTTAACACGAACCGTAAGTAAAATTCTCGAAAAATTACATTATCGATGAAACGTCAATAATTATAGAAATTTGGGCATCCATCGGGATCGTATTCGTCATCGTCCTTCTTAAATCGTCAATCGTCAAAATTATAACCTCGAACATCGGTTTCAACCAAAATACTAAAATATATAGCAATTAATATTTATTAAAAATTTCAAAAATTAGCGTAATTTAGGGTAATGTTAGTGACCTGGGTTCTAGGGTATCACATCCACCCCTCCTTAAAGAGAGCGACGTCCCGGCGCTCGCCTCTTCTTATACTCATATTTCGTGCCGCTGGAACAGATGAGGATACCTTTCCTTGAAAAAGTCCTCACGTTCCCAAGTGTATTCCGGTCCACGCCTAGAATTCCATCGAACCTTCACAATGGGAATTCTACTACGCTTCAGCCTCTTGACCTCTCGGTCCATAATTTCCACGGGTTCTTCCACAAAATGCATTTTGTCGTCCAGTTGGATCTCGTCCAAAGGAATCACCATTTAAGTTCGATACGTGAAACATGTCGTGAATAGCACTAAGCTCGCTCGGCAACTCTAACTTGTACGCTACTGGTCCAATTCGTTTAACGATCTTAAATGGTCCAATATACCTCGGACTCAACTTTCCTTTCTTCCCAAAACGAATTACACCCTTCCACGGCGATACCTTAAGCATAACCATATCTCCGACTTCAAATTCCAACGGTTTCCTTCTGTTATCGGCATAACTCTTCTGTCGGCTTCTCGCAGCAAGTAGTCGGTTCTTGATTTGCACAATCTTCTCAGTCGTCTCTAAAACTATTTCGGGTCCAGTCAATTGACTTTCTCCTACTTCATTCCAACACACAGGCGATCTACACTTTCTTCTATACAATGCTTCGAACGGTGCTGCCTTGATACTCGCATGGTAACTATTATTATACGAAAACTCCACTAGAGGCAAGTGGCGTTCCCAACTTCCTCCAAAATCGATCACGCATGCTCGGAGCATGTCCTCCATCGTCTGAATAGTTCGTTCACTCTGGCCGTCAGTCTCCGGGTGATAAGCCGTACTTAAATTCAATTCAGTGCCCATCGCACGTTGAAGCGATTTCCAAAATTCCAAAGTAAATCTACTATCGCGATCCGAAATGATCGATAACGGCACTCCATGTCTGCAGACGATCTCCTTCACGTACACACTGGCCAGCTTTTCCATACTGTCCGTCTTCTTCATAGGTAAGAAATGAGCAGATTTCGTCAATCTATCCACTATTACCCATATCATATCACATCCACTAGGAGTTCTAGGTAAACCCGTCACGAAATCCATAGCGATTTTCTCCCATTTCCATTCTGGGATCTCTGGTTGTACCAACAACCCAGACGGTTTCTTATGTTCTGCTTTAACCTTCGCGCAAGTCAAACACTTACTAACGTAACAAACAATATCCGCCTTCATATTCGGCCACCAATAAACTTTCTTCAGGTCATGATACATTTTGTCTGTTAGCCCTATATTTATATAGTCGAACAAGAATGTAATAGGTCATCTTAGTCATTAGTGGTCTTGTATTGTAATAGGTTAGTCGGGTTAACCGGGCTTGGACTTTAAGCTAATATTGTCTAAGTTAGGGGCGTAAGCCCAAGAAAAGCCAAGCCCGGCCCAAGGGAACAAAGCCCACGGCCCAAAAAGGCCAAGGGTATATAACCCTCTTTCACATGTGAAAGAGGGTGTTGGTTCATTTCATTAAACACATAGTTTTAGTGTAAACCTTCCAATTCTCTCTCTACTCTCTCTCTCTCTACTTTTCTACTCTTTCTCTCTCTAAGAATCTTGTGTTATGGATTAAATGGGAACAACATTTGGTATCAAGAGCCTATAGTGGATAGGTGATTGAAGATTCGTGGTGGTGTTCTTGTTGATTTTCGTCCATTTTTTGATCTCTAAACACACGAACCAAATTTTTTTTGTGTTTTTTATGGTTTGATCTTGATACAAATCTTCTACATAGTTGTGGTAGAGATTTGGTATTGTTACTTTGGCTAAAAACACAAAATTTTTGGGTGTTTGGATCATTTTTTGGCTCAAAATCACGTATTGGGTGTGTTCTGTCCGAGAAATGTGCAAAAATTGTCCTTCCATCGCAAAGTGTGCTGCCATCGCAAATGGGTTTCTGATATTGCGATCTGATATTGCGATCTGATATTGCGATCTGATATTGCGATCTGACATTGCGATCATGGGTTTTTTATTACTTATTCCGATCTGGACATTCCGATCGTACTTTGCGATCTGGATTCCGACGGGTATAAGGAAGTATTTTAAGTCGTTACTCTGCTTGAATTTTGACTGCCACATTGCGATCTGGACATTCCGACAGGCTTTGCGATCTGAGCATTGTGATAGAGCATTCCGATCTGAAAGTGCATTGCGATAAGTCATTCCGATCTGAACATTGCGATAAGTCATTCCGATCTGAACATTGCGATAGGACATTCCGATCTGAACATTCCGATGGACATTTCGATGGATATTTTGTTTGAGTAATTTTTAGACTTAGCCACTATCTAGACTAGTTTCGGAACGTAGTTTACACGAAGATTAAAAAAAAAAAAAAAAAAAAAAAAAAAAAAAAAAGAGTTAAAATTTTTAGGTCAAGTAAATTCAAATTTTTTCCCTACTAGTTTTTGGCTATTTCTAACTCAAATTCAAAATTTGGCGATACAAAATTTTTCGGCTTACCGTTTTGTCAGACTGAGGAATTTAATTGTCGGACTGGGAAAAATTTTTTTTGAATTTTCGGAATTTCAATTTTAACCACACATCATCACAACAAATCCACTAAGATCTGCAATTCATCCACAAGTATTCACCATGTCTAACAACAACATCAACATTGCAACTGCTAATCAAATTCGTTTGGAACAAGGTGGCAACGGTAACCCACCTGTGCTCACTGCCGGTTGCTACGTTCAATGGAGATCTCGTTTTCTTAGATTTCTCGATGGAAAAGAAAACCGAACTGCTCTTCGTCACTGCCTTGAGAACCCACCTCCAGTTTTTGAATTCAAACCAATTACAACACAGGCAGAGGATGGTACTTCATTAACTATACGAGCTATGGAGGATTTTGACACATGTTCTGCTGAGAAAAAGAAACTCCTCCAAGCTGAAGCTGATGCTGTAAATTTCATACTCACTGGAATTGATAACGATATCTATTCTACAGTTGATGCATGTCCTAATGCTATGGAAATGTGGAATGCAATTCATCGATTGAAGCAAGGTGAGTCAATCAATGTTCAAGATCTCGAGACTAATCTACTTTGGGAGTTTGGAAAATTCACATCTGAAGATGGTGAATCCATTGACTCATATTACTCGAGATTCTACAAAATGATGAATGAGCTTGTCAGAAATCAGTGCACCATCTCCAATCATCATGCCAATGTTCAGTTTCTACTTCAACTCAAACCGGAATGGCAAAGGTTTGTGACTTTGGTCAAACAAAGGGAGGATATCAAGACTATATCTTACCACAAACTTTATGATATCTTGAAACAACATCAGAATGAAGTGAATGAACTAAGGGCTGAAAAGGCAGAACGGTCTGCTAATTCTATTGCTTTTGTGGCTGCTACTTCAACAAAACCCGTTCCCCGTCAACAACCACCTACTCATTCCTCAAAGTCATCAAGCTCATCCACCAAACCTCTAGCCGTTGCTAAACACAAAGCAAAAGCAATTGTCCCCACTCCACCTCCAAAGTATGACACCGAGTCAGATGGAGACAGTGATGATGAACAAACTTCAAGGGACAAGAAGATTGAAGAACTCATGTCTTTACTCACCACAACTTATAAGAAGATCTACAAACCTACCAACAACAACCTCAGATCATCATCCAATGCTAGATATAAGGAAGTTGATCATGCACCTAGGTATGATCGTGATGCTAGGTATGATAATCAGAGGATGCTGAATCAAGTTGGGGCTAGAGATACTGTAGGCACTCCGGTGGTGCAGAAGACTGGGATTCAATGCTTCAACTGCAAGGGATTTGGTCACATGGCTAGGGAATGTAAGAAGCCAAAACGGGTTAAGGATTCGGGATATCACAAGGAAAAGATGTTGCTGTGCAAGAAAGAAGAAGCAGGAATTCCACTCACAGCAGATGAAGTTGACTGGCGTGATGACACTGATGATGAAGCCGATGATCAAGAGTTAGAGGCACATTATGTGTACATGGCAAAGATTCAAGAAGTGATCCCAGAGACTGATGATACTTCTGGACCCATCTATGATTCTGAGCCACTTGAAAAGGTACCATCACATGATAACTATAATGTGTTTGCTAATGAACGACGGCATCCTGAGCAACCCGAAAGCATCAATGACACATATGTAATGGACACGGAGGATAGCAATATCTCTACGGATTCACAGCATATGTGTAATGATGACGGAAAAGCTGTTCAAGATACTGACTCGGATGAGGACCGTGATTTGCTTGCGTCTATTATTGATTCTTTAAAACGTGAAATTGATGAAAACAAAGAAGCTAATAAACGTTTGAAGCAAGCAAACACATCCTTAGCCGAGGAGATAGACAGGCTTAAAGAGTGTGATTATGTAAAAGAAGCTGATCGACGGGTTGCAATAGCTAATGGTTTGGTATATGAACGTAAGGTGCTCAACGAACAATATTGTTCTGAAGTAACACACGAAATTCATATGTCAAAACAGAATATATCGGAACTTGAAGAACAACTGCTGCTACATAAACTCCAAATTACTGAATTAGAGTCGGTTAACAAAGAACAAACTGAGCTTTATAAAACTCGTGAAGAAAAGGATATTGAAAAAATTCTTGCTTTGGAAAAGAGAGTCGACACGTTAAACAACATTGTTTACAAAACGGGTCAGTCTATTCAAACTATGAATATGCTCAATAGAAATATGAAAACGAGTTTTGTCAAGCCTGAATATCTCAAGAAAGCTCAAAGTACCAAGCCTGCTCTTTATGATATCGGTTGTTATGTTGATAATCTTGCTCTTATGCTCTCCCCTGACTGCGACGAAATCATTCGTCAACAAGAAGAAAGTCGATCAAACTTAAGTGATTTAATAAACCTTTCTGATTCTAACAATCATATTAAGTTTGTCCCTCAAAAAGAACTTTCAAAAGAACAAAAGATGTATAACAGTGTTCCACCACCAAGTGATGAACCACAAAAGAAAGTTTCTTTAAAAAGGAGTTTCAAAAAGCAATCAATTTTGTTAGAAAAGCGAATTTTGGATGAAAAACGTAAATGGGATGAGAAAAGCAAAAGTGTTCAGCAATTTGAGTTTATAAAACAAGGGGTTTTAAATTTGTACAAAGGTGTCGTCGACTATGAAAAAGTGTCTAGGGATACCATTTGGAATATTAAACCTAACCCACAAGTAGAAGTCGTCATCCAACAATGCATTGTTCCAACCATTGATGATCTTTCAAAAAATGTGGAAATGTTTTATAATGCTCTCACTGAGGAAATGTTAACTGATTTAAGCTATGTCAAATCTCTTGAAGATGAAGTTGATTTTCTTCAAATTAAATTAAAGACACAAGAACACCAACTTTCTAACGAAATTGATCGACTTTCTAAGGAATATTTTTATGCTGACCATATGAATGCTATACTTGGTGTGTATACCGATCTTGATCAATATTGTCATGTAGCATGTCTTGTGTCAGAATCGGACGCGAAATGTCGCAATCTTGAAGTAGAGCTTTCAAAACAAATTCAGTCATACAACAAACTTTCGAAAATCTTTTCTCAACTTGAGAAACACTCCATTTCTCTTGAACTTGCTTTACAAAATGGTGAAAAATCTCATAATCATAAAAAGTGTCAAGAAATGTCAGCTTCTTCGTTTCGTCTACTAAATGAAAAAGATTTCGAAATAAATGATTTGAAAGCTCAGCTAAAAGAAAGGGACATTGCCATCAGCGAGTTACAGAAACTCATTGAGAAAATGAAAGGAAAGTCTGTTTTGGGTAAACCATCTGCCGTTCGTCAACTGAATGCGGTTAAATGCCCTAAAACATCTATTTTGGGACAACCCCCACAGACTTTGCCTAAGATAGGAAATGATAAGAGCACTAATGTGATAGCACCTGGAATGTATAAGATGAACACTAGGTCCACTCAAACTGGAACAACGCAGTTACCTCAAAATACTAGGAAAACTAATCAACGTGTGTCTTCTTCTACAGGAGTAAATCCCACTACTAGTGTTAGCGGACCACAGCTTAAGAGCACTAGAATTGAAGATAGAGTCATGCCTAACAATAGTCAAGGGAAGAAGAATGAAGTAGAAGATCACCGTAGGAATTTTAAGTTTTCTAAGAATAAAACGTCTGTAACTGCATGTAATGACAGTTTAACTGCTAAGACCTCGAATGTTGAATTTGTTTGTGTTGAATGTGGCAAATGTGTTCGTACTTTCAATCATGATGCTTGTGCTCTTAATTATAATGGCGTGAATACTAGAACTAGGAAGCCTATTCGTATGCCCACTAGTACTAGTGAACCCACAAGAACTTTGAACCAATCCACTGAGCAACCACTTAAGAAACTAAGTGCGTTAGAATCCACTACTCTACGTAAACAAAGCAGGTTAAAGAAGCTTTATGAGAACATGATTAGGACATGTACACGGGGGTATTCGAGATTTACACCACCCGGATACAAATGGGTACCTAAGACAACCCCCATTCTAATTGGGTCTATGAATGTTAGCTTGCCTTTAGAATCTAGGTCCACTACTATTTTGGAACCCGTTTCTATCAAGGGCTCCCATTTGTCAAATGCTACATTGTCTTCTAATTCTTCTGCAGCTCGTCGAACTCATCCTATTCATAATGGACTCCGGGTGCACAAAGCACATGACGGGCAATCTCAAGCTTCTCATTAACTTCGTGGAGAAGTTTCTGGGTACGGTACGGTTTGGAAATGATCAATTTGCACCGATACTCGGATATGGAGACTTGGTTCAAGGGAATATCACTATAAAACGGGTTTATTACGTCGAGGGACTGAATCACAATTTATTCTCGGTTGGTCAATTTTGTGATGCGGATTTGGAAGTGGCTTTTCGGAAATCTACTTGCTATGTTAGAGACTACGATGGGAATGACCTTCTTACAGGTTCTCGTGGTTCTGATCTCTACACAGTAACTCTTCAAGACACATCTTCAACAAATCCAATTTGCTTAATGGCTAAAGCATCATCATCTCAAGCATGGTTATGGCATCAACGATTGTCACATCTCAACTTTGACACCATCAACTTGCTTTCGAAGAATGATATTGTGACTGGTCTTCCTAAGTTGAAATTCGTCAAAGACCATCTTTGTTCTTCTTGTGAGTTGGGGAAAGCAAAACGAAAGTCTTTCAAAACAAAGACTACCCCAAGCTCAAAAGGACGATTGGAACTTCTACACATGGATTTATGTGGTCCCATGCGTGTAGAGAGTATTAACGGGAAAAAGTATATTCTCGTGATTGTTGATGATTACTCTAGATACACATGGACTTTCTTCTTAAGGTCCAAAGATGAAACACCAGAAGTTCTCAAAAACTTTCTCAAGATGATACAACGCAATCTACAAGCTCAAGTCTTAACCGTAAGAACGGATAGGGGTACTGAATTTTTGAACAAGAACTTGCAATCTTACTTTCAAGAAGAAGGCATCGAACATCAAACGTCTATTGCTCGAACTCCTGAACAAAACGGCGTTGTCGAAAGACGGAACCGTACTTTGGTTGAGGCAGCTCGAACAATGCTTTCTGCTTCAAAATTACCGCTATTCTTCTGGGCTGAAGCAATTGCAACTGCCTGTTATACTCAGAATCGTTCTCTCGTTATCCCTAGACATGAAAAGACACCTTACCACATCATCAATGGCAGGAAACCTACTGTAAAATTCTTTCACGTATTTGGATCTTTATGCTACATCCTTAAAGACGGTGAGAATCTCGACAAGATGAAAGAAAAAGGTGATGCATGTATTTTTGTGGGGTATGCTACATTGTCGAAAGGATATCGGGTCTATAACAAGAGAACAAAGATCATTGTCGAAACAATTCATGTGAACTTTGACGAATTGCCACACATGGTACTTGATCACAACAGCTCAAGTCCCGCACCTCAATGTCCAACAATGGCACCTACACAAAACAGTGTACGTCCCGTGCAAGAATGTCAACAAAGTACTCCTACAGCAGACTCGACGGATACGACACATATGAATGAGTTGGTTGACTTATATGATCCAATGTTTGATGAATATTACTATGGAAACAATCAAGTTGTGTCAAAGCCTTCCGCTGTCAATACTGCTGATGCACCTGAACAAAATCAACAAGACAAAACTGCCTCTACTTCAGCAACCGTTGCTCAAGAGACAATTCCAGTGGATACTCAACAAACTCAAGAAACTGTCATACAACCAACATCACCAACCGTCAATGCTGAAGGTGGTAACAACAATCAAGCAGTCGATGCACAACCTGACGATGAAGAATTTATCAATCCGTTCGGTACACCGGTACACGAAGTCGGAGAGTCTTCTACTCAACATGTTGATCCGTCCAACATGCATACATTCTACCAACCATATCCATCCACTCACCATTGGACACGTGATCATCCATTGGAGCAAGTCATTGGAAATCCTTCACAACCGGTTCGAACACGCAGACAACTCGAAACCGATGGCGATGTGTGTATGTATGCACTCACCGTGAGTTCAACTGTACCTACAAACATCAAACAAGCCATGACTGATCATGCGTGGATTGAATCAATGCAAGACGAAATTCATCAGTTTGAACGCCTAAATGTTTGGGAACTTGTTGACCGACCCTATGGAATGTCAATTTTAGATTTCAAATGGATCTGGAAAAACAAGCTGGATGAAGAACAAACCATCATCAAAAACAAATCTCGTCTTGTGGTTAAGGGATACCGTCAACAAGAAGGCATAGACTACGATGAATCATTCGCTCCAGTCGCTCGTTTGGAAGCAGTCAGGATATTCCTTGCTTATGATGCACATAAGGGCTTCACGGTTTTTCAGATGGACGTCAAAACAGCTTTTCTCAACGGTCATTTGAAGGAAGAAGTGTATGTGAATCAGCCGGAAGGATTCGTCGATCCTCATCATCCTGACAAAGTCTATCGTCTCAAGAAGGCTGTATATGGACTTAAACAAGCTCCAAGGGCATGGTACGAAGAACTTTCAAACTTCTTGGTGTCCAAAGGATTCTCCAAAGGTTCTATTGATCCTACTCTCTTTACTAATAAATATGGGGATGACATAATGCTGGTGCAAGCTTATGTTGATGACATTATTTTTGGTTCTACGAACCCAAAACTTTCAAAACGTTTTGAAAAATTAATGCACAGCAGATTTGAAATGTCAATGATGGGGGAGCTAAAATTCTTTTTAGGCCTCCAGATTCATCAATCCCCACGTGGTATCTTCATTAACCAAGCTAAGTATGCTCAAGAGATACTTAAAAAGCATGGTATGACCTCATGTGCTCGCGTCGGTACACCATTGTCGACCACATCCCTAGACGCTGACTTGTACTCATATCCCGTAGATCAAACGCGATATCGCAGTATGATCGGGTCACTTATGTACCTTACAGCCAGCAGGCCTGATATTCATCATGCCACATGCTATTGTGCACGATATCAAGCCAGACCTACTCAAAAGCACCTCAAAGAGGTTAAACGGATCTTTCGGTACCTTAAGAATACCATTCACATGGGACTCTGGTATCCGAGGGGAACCGGTTTTCATCTAACGGCTTTTTCAGATTCTGATCACGCAGGTTGTCTTGATAGTCTTAAAAGCACTTCTGGTAGCATACAATTTCTAGGGGAAGACAAGCTTGTCAGCTGGTCGTCAAAGAAGCAGGATTGCACTTCGCTCTCATCAGCTGAAGCAGAATATGTGGCTCTATCCGCGTGTTGTGCTCAAGTCCTCTGGATGAGAACTCAACTCACGGATTATGGCTTCCGCTTAGATAAAATACCTATGTATTGTGACTCAAAGTCGGCCATAGCCATATCTTGCAATCCGGTTCAGCACTCCCGCACCAAGCACATCGATGTCAGATATCACTTCATCAAGGAACAAGTGGAACGCGGCATCGTGGAATTATACTTTGTCAGAACTGAGTACCAGCTGGCAGACTTGTTTACAAAAGCTCTATCGAAAGATAGGTTTGCGTATCTCGTTGGCCGTCTTGGTATGAAGTATATGACTCCAGAAGACTTGGAGGTTTTGGCAAATGAAGCTGCTTGATATTCTCTCACAATGACTTCTAAGCGCATCACAGCTTAGGACTCGGACCTCAAATAAGGAAAGTTTATCACGAATGATAACTTATCTTTCTCAACGAGAAATTAATATTTCTCGGTCATGAGCTTCCGATAAAAACATTCAAAGTTTTTAAGTTCATGAAAAACGACTTCTAAGTAAATGTCAGCTTAGAACTCGTACCTCCACTTAAGGAAAGCTTATCACGGATGATAACTTATCCTTCACAACGGGAAATTAATTTTTCTCGGTCATGAGCTTGTCACAAAACAATCAATGTTTTGAGCTCATGAAAAACGGACCCGAAAGGGTAGTGTACGTTTCAGTGCGCTTTCCTAATCAATAGAAGAGAAGTCTTCTATCCTGATTATTTTAAAACCGTTGAACACAATTTTTCAAGAATTTCTCAAAAGGTTTCTCCAAATCTTTCAAAATTGTGTGTTCAACACTCCCTTCCTCATAATAGGCTTTTATATCTAAAAATGTCATATTTTATTTTGATCAATTTTTGAGGGGGAGCGTTTTAAAATCAAGCCTTTTAATGTTGTTGGGTACATCTCTAAAATTGTCATATTTTATGTATCCAACACATTCCGAAAATGATAATAAAGCTGTCATATATATATTATCGGTAAAGGCATCTCAACTCCGTACCTCAACATATTCTGTGGTGTCGTCTTTTCTAAAATTTTGTCAAATTTTGTCTTAAGACACACATATATTGTTGAGGGGGAGCGACCCGACTGAATATGTTCCATGATTCATGCGTGCACACATGTTTCTCTCCCGTCGATTTTTCAGAAATTGTCACATTATAATCTATTGGTATCTCTAATATTATATTTTTTATATTAGAGATAGGGGGAGAAAATGTGATTAAAATGTAATATATCGCAACATGTGATCTTAAAGACTCAAGTGCAACTCTTTCCTTCACATGCCAAACTATTTCGTATATCGATGCATGTGTGTAGGGGGAGCTTTTCAAAAAGATAAAACTTTCAAAGTGTTAAAAGTTTTGATTTTTATCAAGCACTTTGAATGGTTTTCAATGGTTTTATGGTTACGATCTTTACCCAAAACAACCTACTATCCACGACGGAACGATGGAGTCAAAAGGTGGTTTAGGATAGGAAAATAAGTCCTATGATCCAACCAGAACCGGAGGGATCTACCCAAGGACATTCCATAGCTAAA
Organism: Glebionis coronaria; assembly: GCA_025667525.1. NCBI lineage: Eukaryota > Viridiplantae > Streptophyta > Magnoliopsida > Asterales > Asteraceae > Glebionis > Glebionis coronaria. Next base: position 293,488,462 of record CM046875.1, read on the forward strand.
AATAGTTGTCCTTAGGAAAGATGGAGTTGAACGAAGCTGAATGCGGACCAATTACTTAAGTTAGCACTAGAACAATCACAACAAGGTGCTAATGATGACGTATTGGTAAGCATTGAAGGAGTTGAATATTCTATGCAACTTAGGCAGAAACCGGGTCAATACATCTATTGAAGACAAGTCATTATGGACCCAGTGATGCAATGCACAACCCTTCCCAGCCATTCGAGTTTCTCTCAAAAGAAACTAGTCTCATTGTCACGGAGATCAACACGTATCTATTGACTTTCTCACTCCGAGTCAGTTAATATTGAAAAGGTGGCAGTCTGCTCCAGCCTCCGATTACCAAAATGCACTTATTGAGTCTAGAGCCAATCGAGATCTATCTATCATCTCATTAGGACACAATCGAGTCCTACGCATTATCCTTGTGATATTGCCAGAACATCTGAGTGATACGATTCACAATGCAGATGGAAATCCTGCTTGAGCCAGCATCAAACAAGCTCATGGTAGGTAACTTGTGCGATTCTACACGAATCAAACTTGTGAGAACTGGAAAGCAACTAAGTTTCGATTCTTAATTGATTCAAACTTGATTCCAGGTTTCTTCGCAAAATCTATGTGATCTTGCCAGAACATTCAGAGTGACACTCATTAGTGTTCACAGTGACGAATGGAAATCCTTCCAGTGTCAACATCAAACAGCACTGCGGTAGGTAACTCGCAAGATTCTCTATGAATCAAGCTTGTGACAAACTGGAAAGCAACAATGGTGCGATTCTTTTAGAATCAAACTTGTTCCAGGAAATCTGAATTGACGACTCTAATCAGACGGATAATTTATCCTTATGATTCACTCTTTACGTTCGCAGTCTGCTTTGAGACGGTCGAGTAAAGAGAACTGGCTACTACCGCCGGGAAACCCTGTCAAGGAGGTTCTTAATCGAATCTACCTGATCACAGGTACGGTATTTTAATACCGTTTAACGGTCTTTACCGACCGGAGGTAAAACGCTACCGAGTTAGGATGAAATGTTCAAAGCCATTTTATCCGTGTCTATACATGTTGCTGCATAACAAGAAGGTGGCGTAGCTGTGATACCGATGTCGATTCAGAAGTCACAAGAGCACAAGATGGCGATAATCAAGATACCTAAGAATGTAAGAATGTAATAGGTCATCTTAGTCACAAGGAGTACAGATGAAGATCTCAAGCACTCAAAGTCAAATGACAAAGGCTCAAGATAAAGATCACGAAAGCATGAAGGAACAAAGCTGTTACAAACAAGATCAAGACCAAGATACAAGACCAAAGCAGGAAGATCTCCTCTACAAGAATGTATTCTCTCAATCATCTTATGCTTGTTAAGCTTTTTAAGATGACCGATACATTGGGGGAGATTGTTAGCCCTATATTTATATAGTCGAACAAGAATGTAATAGGTCATCTTAGTCATTAGTGGTCTTGTATTGTAATAGGTTAGTCGGGTTAACCGGGCTTGGACTTTAAGCTAATATTGTCTAAGTTAGGGGCGTAAGCCCAAGAAAAGCCAAGCCCGGCCCAAGGGAACAAAGCCCACGGCCCAAAAAGGCCAAGGGTATATAACCCTCTTTCACATGTGAAAGAGGGTGTTGGTTCATTTCATTAAACACATAGTTTTAGTGTAAACCTTCCAATTCTCTCTCTACTCTCTCTCTCTCTACTTTTCTACTCTTTCTCTCTCTAAGAATCTTGTGTTATGGATTAAATGGGAACAACATTGTCCGATCCAGGATGTATCGAATACTTCGACTTATGAGACTCGTTCATAACCAATTCTCGTACTCTAGGCTTTCCTTCCTCAGATGAACACAATGGTAACCAAATCCGATTCTCGAAATATCTCAATCCGTCTGACCTAATCACAAAAAGAGGTTTCAACATTCTTCCCAAGTTCTCAGCATCAACGTTCTCCTTCATTAATCCCCTCTCTTGAGCCTTCAGTATAGTTTCGGTTAAATCAACGCTCTCAGTCATCACCAAAGCTCTGACTCTCAAAGGTTTCTCTCGTTCCTTCCTGCTAAGTGCATCCGCTACAACATTCGCCTTGCCAGGATGGTAGCGAATTTCACAGTCATAGTCACTCAGTAATTCTACCCATCGTCTTTGTCGCATGTTCAACTCCTTTTGATCTAAAATGTGTTGCAAACTCTTGTGGTCAGTGAATACAACACACTTCGTCCCATACAAATAATGTCTCCACAATTTCAACGCAAAAACTACAGCTCCTAATTCCAAATCGTGCGTCGTGTAGTTCTCCTCATTCTTCCTTAGTTGCCTCGACGCGTAAGCTATCACCTTTTCACGCTGCATCAATACGGCTCCATAACCTTTACGAGATGCGTCACAATACACTACAAAGTCTTCGGTTCCTTCAGGCAATGACAATATCGGTGCGGAACATAACTTGTCCTTGAGCGTTTTGAAAGCGAATTCTTCCTCATCTCCCCATTCATACACCCTATTCTTTTCGGTATGCTTTGTTAATGGTTTCGCAATCAACGAAAATCCTTCAATGAATCTCCGATAATACCCAGCTAAACCAAGGAATTGTCGAACCTCAGTCGGCGTTGTCGGTGCCGACCATTCCTTGATCGCTTCGACCTTGGCAGGATCCACGCGAACTCCTTTGCTATCAATCACGTGACCAAGGAATTGCACGGATTCTAACCAAAACTCACACTTAGAGAACTTCGCATACAGCTTCTCTTTCTTCAGCAGATCTAAAATCTTTCTCAGGTGTTTCTCGTGCTCCTCCTTACTCTTAGAGTAAATAAGAATATCATCGATAAAAACAATAACAAACTTATCTAGATACGGCTTGCCTACGCGATTCATAAGGTCCATGAATACAGCAGGCGCGTTCGTCAACCCAAACGGCATCACTCGAAATTCAAAGTGTCCATACCGCGTACGAAAGGCAGTTACAGGAATATCCTCCTCTCTTACACGTAGTTGATGATACCCTGATCTTAAATCGATCTTTGAGTATACACTGGAACCTTGCAATTGATCAAACAAATCGTCAATCCTCGGCAATGGATACCGATTCTTAACCGTCAGCTTGTTGAGTTCTCTATAGTCAATACACATCCGAAATGAACCATCTTTCTTCTTCACAAACAACACTGGCGCTCCCCATGGTGATGAGCTCGGCCTAATAAATCCTTTATCCATCAACTCCTTCAGTTGATCCGATAACTCCTTTAACTCGGATGGTGCTAATCGATAGGGTGCACGCGCAACCGGCGCAGCTCCTGGCACCAAATCGATTCGAAACTCGACCTCACGGGTGGGTGGTAAACCTGGCAGCTCGTCTGGAAAAACTTCCGGATATTCGCAGATAACAGGTACCTCTTCAATCCTCGCCTCTAAATCACCATCACTCGAAACTTGTGCCAAAAACACATCGCATCCACTTTCTACATACTTCATCATTTTCAAACAAGAAATCACTTTCAAACGAGAAGTGCATTCGTCTCACTTCACAGTCAAGACTTTATTCCTCAATGGGATCTGAACTAATCTCTCACCACAGACGATCAAAGCACTGTGCGCCATCAGCCAATCCATTCCCACAATCACGTCAAACGATCCTAGCTCTATAGGCATCAAGTCGATTTTAAAAGCGTAATTTCCTAACTTCAAGGTACACCCCTTCAGTATAGAATTCGTGCTAACAATTTTCCCATCGGCTAACTCAACGTTATAACTAGTCGCTAACAACACCGGTTTTCTATCGATATGACGACTAAACTTAACATCTACAAAACTCTTGTCGGAACCAGAATCAAACAAAACACTAGCATAACAAGCGTCTAGCAAAAACGTACCGGTAACCACGTTAGGACCCTGTGGTTTATCAGCCGTCCCTACTTGATACACGGCAGCAGCATTGTTACCTCCTTGCTTGTTTCCTGCCTTCGGGCAATTCCCTTGCATATGGCTTCTCTCTCCACATCCAAAACAACCCCTCACTCTTGTAGCATTCGCCCCAGTGGCTACCCCTTTCGTTCGGCAATCAGACATCCTGTGACCCGCTTTTCCACATTTGCCGCACGCAGGCGGGCAATGCCCTACGTGATACAAGTTGCATCTACCACAGTGGGGATTCACCTTCGCTCCTCTGGGGTTTGTCACAACTCTCATCCCTTCATTCCTTCGCTGGTTAAACTGCTGACTGCGGTTCTGACCATTGTTGTTTCGGTTTCCACCTCGGCTTTGACCCTGGGATTGGTTGCTCTGTGCCGCTTCCCACTTCCTCTTATTTCCTTCAGCAATGAAGTTCTTCTTGTCTTGGAGTTTGACATCCATCAACGTGTGAGCCATCTGGACCGCTTCATCAAACGACCCAGGTTTAGACGAAGTCGTCTCACCCTTGATATTACTGGATAGACCTTTGATGTACTGTTTCATCTTCTTGGTATCATCGGCAAAAGTGTCTGGACACAAGAGGCTTAGTTCATTAAACCTCCTGGTGTAAGCAGTGATATCATTGTTTTTCAAAGTCAGGTGCCTCAACTCATCTTCCAATTGACCTAACTCCTCTTCCGGACAGAACTTCTTGGTCAAAAGAGCTTTAGTTGCAGTCCATGTTCTTGCATTCGCTACTGCCAATCCAACAGTGGCTACTTGGGTGTTCCACCAACTCAATGCATCGTCAAGAAATGTAGCAGCCGCAAACTTGACCTTGTTCGCTTCTGAACAACCACTAATCTCGAAAGTACTTTCAACCTTTTCTAACCATCTCCTGAGTTCTAGAGCTCCACCAGTTCCACGAAATTGCGTGGGACCACATTTTATGAAACTAGAGTAAGTACATTCTCTTGGGGCTTGCTGTCTCCCCGCATTTCTGCCCTGGTCTGGATTCCTTCCTGCTCGGTCTGCTTCTAGCGCATTCGCAATGGCTTCCTGAATCATCGTGTTCACACGGGTTGCGGTCAGTTTTGGAGGCATGGTGCGTTATCAAATATACCTCTCTGCAAAGCCAGGAAAATAGAAAAACAATGTAAGTATACACATCAAGATTAAGATGGATTTCTCTTTCAAGACATAATATAATTACAACGACACATCACTACAGAGTTACTAATATTCATCAATTTACATCACAAAAGATCAAATTTAAGACATATCACAGATAATGAAAGGTAAACATGGATTGTATTGATAATCAACCAAAATTGTGACAAGTATTGCCACTACAATCATTCACCATAAAACTTAAGTCCTCAAGTTTTTCGTCATAATGCCATCATACAAAAGTCTAAAACAGTTCTATTACAATGATCAAAGATAAAATACAAGACAAGCAACTAGGCATGTGGTGATCCACACTGCCTCTTGGATGGCGGTTCATCATCATCTTCCTCGGGTCCCTCATCGCTATCATCCTCGTCCACATCATCCATTTTTCTCTTTCCTTTGTCGTTCGGCCCACATTCAGTCTCCTTTTTCGTCCCTGACGTAGACCCACACTCAACCGCTACATGATTTCCCACAGTGATACAAGCACCTCTGGCAGGTGGCTGGATCATGAAGTCATTAGCTTCCATTTCCAAATCGTCCACAAATCTCCAATCTGGGGGCAATGATGCTCTCACTCGATGCTCCCAACTCTGCATCCTAGACAATCTCACTTGATCTTCCCTAACACGGTCAAGACTGGCGCTCAAGTTCGCGATCATCGATCTTAGACTATTGATATCACTTTTGTTTGCATTTCCATCATACTCAATTCTTGAAGTCCTTTCCAACAGTCCTTGGTGTGCCCTTTCGTTCTTATCAAACCTCTTAATTACCCTGGTCTCTACCACAAACCGCTCATACATCAACCTATCCATCCTCCTCAAACGACCCTCGGGATCCCAGTAGTGTCTTGGTCTCGGAAAGTAGACCCTTGCGATATTCTCATGAATAGATTGTGATTTTGATAAATTGTTGGACTCTGCACCACTCCCATTACTTACTCGAACAAATCCTGGCACTGTCCTCAAATAGTCCTTACAATTGTCCATCGGGCGACTAAAGGGTTGCTGCTCATATCGATCGGTCGGAGGTACTTCATAACCCTTTGGCGAATTCGGAGATTGAAACAAATCAGGTTCGGTCTGACCTACAGCATTCTCGGGAATACCATCATCCATCAGTTCCTCGGGCTCTTCCTCAGAATCCTCACTCTCATCACTACTGATACTAAAGTTGTCCACCTCACGTTCATCATTGTCATTTTCTGGCCCTATTCTTCTTCTGGAGCGATCCATCCATTGTCATTATCCGGCGGGTTCGGAGGAAACGGTCCCCCTTCGTGACCCACGACGTAATCGTTTCCATTACCATTAGGCGGTACCTCGGCCATTCCTGCAATAACAGAGAATTTCGGAGGGTACGTAAGATAACTATACAATATTTATAAATACATGCATGCAAATGCAATGCAAAGGTGGTACATATACCCAAAATGCCATAATATGATGCTCATGCATGATTAATACAAAAATTACGGTGCCGGATATTCCACGTATAATTTCAACGTCTACATATAGTAATCTCCATACTTACGTAATAAATACCCATATATATACTTCAACTCAAAAGTATACGTCAAATGCCATGAATACAAAAATAAACCTTACCGGAGCCATGCAGGATAGTTGTGTGTGCTTGGACAATTTCTTACGACAGCAAAAGTTATAGTTTAGGATTTTCAAAACGACCTAGTTCTCTATAACTCATGGCTCTGATACCAATCTCTAACACCCCACCAAATGCTATGCGCAGCGGAACTACAACATTTGGGTGCTAGGCAGTTATCATCGCACACAAGATATATCGAACGACTCCAAAGAGACGTCAATTTAAAACTTAAATTTAACAATTGTTAAAAGATACATGTCTACGGTTTTTCCAACCCCAATTGATACAACAGAGTTTAGCGTTTTCGGTCCCCATGAATCTCAACCCAAAAGTTACAGTTTTCACAACAACATGACATTAAAGTTTAAAGATGTTTAAGTAATAACGGGAGGAAAAACAAGCAGACTCCAAGCCATACACACAACATCCATCCAATGCACGCTCCATGCTACACTTCAGCGGTTACCTGAAACACATGCTAAATTTGGTCAACGAAAACGTTGAGTGGAATTCATAGGTTTTACAATTTATTTTGAACATATGTGAAATAAAAACCATTCACGATCATTCATAGACTTGTCGATCAAACAATCTATATTCAAGATACTGGCAATTGTGTTTAAGCTCATGACACTAAACCGTTAACTCAATCACCCGCGTAATAATTACCGGCGTGATTCAGATGAAACCAAGGCCCCTAATAAGGCATCAGTTGCAATTATACCTTATCTCTTATCACAAATTATCCGTCCGCAGGGGGTATCAACGTACTAGCCCTCGTCTCGGATAGGGTAGTCAACCCCATAGTACTATCACTTTGTGTAAGCGGCTATTTCTAATCCACGCTAGGACTAAACAATAGTTAATAGTTCATGAATTTAGGGACTTTAGTAACTAGGTACTCAACACAATTTCAAAGACAACATTCGGGTCCATCAATCATTCATGACATATGTTCATTTTAAAAACTAGCATGCATTTCCCTCTCGGGTAAAACAGTTTGAAATAATAATAAGCGAGGCTATAAATTCACACCTTATATATCAAGTAGTCGATAGTTCGAGAGACGGTCACTGACGACGATACGGATGCCCAGGTAAATCAACACCTATCAAACCAAATAACGCGTAATGAGTAATCTCATTTTAAAACCTTATGGTACTGTATAAAATACATAAATACTAGTCACATGTGACAATTACAACTCACGCCAAAACAAAACAACAAGCGTTACTCGTTTCATACCATTTGTCCTTATTATTAACGTTATCCATTTTTATTCATTTTCGCCGATACTTACCAAAAGTACGGGCTGTTTTACCATACTTAACCATCTTTGTAAAATTTGACAAAATTCTCAAAAATAATATAAGACCTGTAGAAAACACATATTTAATCCCAACAAAATTTTTTTTACTTCTACGACCCGTTACTCAACACTTTTCCAAAAACTACGTTTTTCGGACTGAAATTGTACTTTGACCAAGTCGGACTCATTTGACCCGTTTAAAACACTCCATTGACCCATTTGACACCTAAGTCCTACAATAGACTCAAATGTGCAGGTTTGACACCAAAATTCAGCCCTTGACCATTTACCAAACTAGACTTATAGTCCCCGGGATTTGACCTAAAACCAAGCATAACTTCGGATTATGACGGTTTTCATCTCCCGGTACACGAATTTCAAAACGTCGTAACTTTTGACTCGTTAGGAGTCGTAAGCTCTACCTTATATCAAATCGAAGCTAAGAAAATGCTCTACAAATCTATCCTATCCACAAGACCTGTTTTCAAAATAATTTTTACGAAAATGCCTTAAACTTTCTGCCTAAAATCAACCTTACCAAAATCACACTAACGCTCGTTTCCAAACCCATTTATCATCACTAGACATCATCCTAAGCATCCCTAATCACAACCAAACAATGTTTTCAGTCCCTAACCCCTATTGATCATCAACCTCATAAATCTAAAATCCTAAAAACAAACATGCAAGTAAATGTACCCATCTACAACACCTAAAAACATGATATTAAACATAGAATCAAGCTCAAAACATGAACCACCATGATCTCCAAACACCCCCCATTGTGCCGTGGGGTTTGGGTGATCAAAACCCACCAACCAAATTGATTTTGGTTGATTTGTTTGGTGTTCTAGCATCCTTTTAGCATGAATTAAACATGCAAATGCCCAATTAACCTCAAAAACGAATTTGAAAAATCTTGAAATTTTTTGATGAATTTTTGTTAATGCATGTGTGAAATGAGCATGGATTAACACTCACTAGATGATTTTAGGAGGTGGTCTATGATTAGAATGGATCAAAACTCAAAAAAATTGTGTGGTGGTGGATTGGGGTTTTGGCCGTCGGCCTAAGGAGAAAAGGGAGGGGGTTTGATCTTTTTTTTTTGTAAAAATGTGTTGTGTGTGTGTGTGTGTTTGTCCCCATTTTGTGAAATGGGAGGGACCTATGTGAAATTTCACCTTTCTTTTGGCCTTAAGCAAAAACGACACCAAAACTTTGCGGGATTGACTCACTAGTCATTTTAGAAAATTTTACGGGAGTCAGAAATTATCCCAAACACTCCAAAATACTTTTGGGATACTTTAAATGTACCCGGAAAGCAATAAAACTCACCCGACTCGACTTAACACGAACCGTAAGTAAAATTCTCGAAAAATTACATTATCGATAAAACGTCAATAATTATAGAAATTTGGGCATCCATCGGGATCGTATTCGTCATCGTCCTTCTTAAATCGTCAATCGTAAAAATTATAACCTCGAACATCGGTTTCAACCAAAATACTAAAATATATAGCAATTAGTATTTATTAAAAATTTCAAAAATTAGCGTAATTTAGGGTAATGTTAGTGACCTCGGTTCTAGGGTATCACATAAATCATATAAAGGATTAAGTCCTTAATCACATGTTAAATATTTAAGGTATAGGTTTTTATTGTTTAGCCAATTCAGGGCAATTTATAACTAATTATTAACTCATTATTATTCTTATATACAAACAATTGGTCCTTAATGATCTCAAGCATGAATTTATCAATTTACAGCCTACACACGTGATTCACCAAATTTATGAATGCTACATGTGTGTTAGTCAATCCAAACGACATCACTTGAAACTCATAATATTCATTACAAGTACCGGATGTAGTGATTGGAATAAATAATCTTCTTCGCGGATTCGAAGTTGATAATAATCATGTCGTGGATCAAATCTTAAAAACCTTGTAAATGATCGAACAAATGTTCCATTTCAAGTTATGGATTTCGTTTTCGATTGTCAATTTACTCAGTCACAGTAATCTATAAATATAAGGAATGATAACACCATAGCACTTCATGATGACAGGCTTGGTAGAATAAAATCTTTCTCCGACAACTCTCTTAGTTGTACGGTAATTCCTTAAATTCAGATGGTGCTGACGTACAATGCACAAGCCACAAGTGCAGCACCGGAAATATAATCAATATCAATTTCAACTTGCCTTAGTGGCGAAAGTCTAGGTAATTTATCAACAAATACTTACTAAAGTTTCAGATAACATAAACATCTTTTTAATAAATTCATATTATGTTCTTTCTAGATTATAATATCTATGACTAATTCATAACCATTCATGGTAATATTTCAAGTCTTTATACAGGATATGGTCATCCATCAAGAATTATTTAGATCACTTTTTATAATCAACATCTTATCATTTAGGGGAATTCTACTCGAGTTCCCATCAATTAAGACAATGTCGTCATGTCATAATCAATCAATCCATTCTACTAGCACTATCAACTTTTCAGTTTCATTATCGTCGATAAGATGTGAACTTCTCAAAAGACTTTAATAATTCATAATCCTTCACAATTTCAAGGATATATAGAGACACAACTATCATCCTAAGATTAAGGTCAACGCATAATCTACGCGAGAGAATTTCAAATCAGATACAGACGAAAACATTTAGCGAACATGAATATATCCCATGTTTTCTCAATTTGAGTACGCATTCGAAAGCTCCTCGGATCGTTACTCAGGTCATTCAAATGAAATCAAATCATAAGAAATGATAAGAACGTCAATACATCCAGTCGGGTATCAACATTCGGTAATCAGATTCTTTTCCTAAGAATCTCACTACGGGAGAATTGGACAAGAAAGAATTGTCAATTGTCAAATAAGACAATTTCCACAGATGAGTAAATTCGACTCAGAAGAATAGATGGCACGGGCACATATGTAGATGTCTCTAACATTATGTCCCTATTTTGCACTTCTTGTAGATCTCATAAAATTTAATCTTTCACAATCTTTAAAGAAAATGTAGTGTATATTAATCAGTTTTATGGTGACTACTAATCAGCCTTGCATAGTCCATTCCAAATTGTATGTAGGCGCGCAACTATATACAATTTCAAGATTAACGATGCAATACTCAGTTCGTCAAAATTTTATCATCATGTTTATAATAAAAACATTTTTATGCTTAATTCTTAGATAAGAATCAAGAATAAATTTACAAAGATTTTCCTTTTTATGAAAACAATTAAGTTTTCCAAGGTGTTTCATAAACAACTTCATTTTGATATTAATCACTTATAAATCTTACTTTAAATAATCCTTATAGTGATGAAAATTCAATTTTTCTCAAATGATACTGTTTTATCTTATAAAAACAATGAGTGATCTGCAGAAGAGTGATGAAAGCTTGTTCACCAAGAACTAACTACAATATAATAGGAAATGAGCTTAGCCAACTAATCATGAGGTGCATGACCTCGATGGCACTCAAAAAGAATAATCCACAACGTAACTCAAATCGAGATGAGTACTTGTTCAATGGTTGCATCACTAATGCGAACATTAGGAAGAAGCAATAAAAGATAGATAACATCGATACAGGAGAATTTAGCAATCAAAGGTAGTCTTTTTATTAATCACAAACAAGTCAAAATTGTACCGTAACACATTATGTGTCACTATGTCATACAATTCTCAGAACTCATCCTACCAACTGATGTCTCAGTTAAGTTATGGATTTTTAAAAGATACCACAATGAATACTAACCTACAAGAGTCATTAGGTGTTCCACATGTCCCGGAAGATCCATAGGTCCCAATTCAGAAGAAGATTTCTTCAATTTATTTCCTGGACACTGGGCATCCTCATTATTGGACAATGGCCTAGGAACAACACTTAACACGAATCAATAATCAATTAAAGCCTTATAATTCAATCACAAAACTTAAAGATTTCCTCTTAACAATTTCTTATTCCTTATGCGTTAAATTTTACTTTATTCAAGTTTCAATCAACTTATGCTGAATGGGATATCCTGCCTCATTCTTCAATACTTTCAATCTTATTCTTCGGCCTTGTAAAGGCAATACAATCTCAATATGAATCAACACTTAATTTCCAATCCTATTAGCTCTTACAACAACAATTATCAAATGAGTCATTAATATGAAATGACTTGATCATTCAACTAGACTTCTCGGAAAGGTACTAGTGCATGAGGCTTTTGGGTAATGGTTCCAATGACAGTCTCAAGTGCAACACTCACCCTTTCGATTTCAAATTTAAGAATTGGGTGACAACAAATTAGATGACATCTTTCTAGGTGGTAATGTTTTGTCAAACTCCACTCTATATATAAAGATTGTCATGACATCGATATCAGATTAATCTCGCCAATTCTTTTTCAATATCGCAATCAACTAATATCTACATTTCTACGAGAATCAACCATTTGTTGGGATCATAATTATCCACAACTTGGTTTAGATCTAGGATAGCTAGAATTCCTACGAGAATAGCTTCGATTAATTTACTAGGGGATTTAGGGTTTCTTGTGACAATCTACGTCGTATAAATACCTCGTATAAATATCAAAATAATCATCAAACAATCATGTAATAAAATTACATCATATGTATATATATAATCCAAGTTATATATATATATATATATATATATATATATATATATATATATATATATATATATATATATATATATATATATATATATATATATATATATATATATATATATATATATATATATATATATATATATATATATATATATATATATATATATATATATATATATATATATATATATATATATATATATATATATATATATATATATATATATATATATTAAAATAACACTTCTCAGTCTGGCCTTGTCGGTAACTCGGGAATTCTTCGGCACCGTTATAGTCAAAAGATTTTTAGACATTTTTAGAAAAATGTTTATAGTTAAAAGATTTTGAAAATTTTTATTCAAAACCTTAGTTTTAAAAATCTTTCGTTCTCTATAACGAGAGCTCTGATGCCAAACTGTAACACCCCCAAATTTATACAACTCAGTACAGCGGAAGACTAGTTGGTGTTACGAGATAGCACATTACTCACATCATAGACAACGCTTAAAAGTCGCGTCGTTTTAATAATAAAGCATTTCCATTCATAAATATCAAAGTTACATCGGTCCCAAGTCATGATATTTCATACAAAGTTTTACAAAATATTTGAATGGAAAATATTGTTTAAGTGCGGGCCATGAATTCTTGTTGTCTTCCCGAGAATTACCTTCAAGTACCTGAGATAAAACATGTTAAAAGAAAAGGTCAGCGATAACGCCGAGTGAATTCATAGAGTTTAATAAACCATCAATATAATATCGGTATAAAATTATTACCGAAAATCATTTTGTACAAATCTTTGTAATAGGCCATAAAATAGCCAAAATCATTTTATACAAATCGTCATCAAAATCATAATATAGGCATTTGCCTTAAAAACCATTATACGAATCATTGTCGTTAAAAACACCATACAATACGTTTTGCAACGTTGTATAGATTAAATAAAAACCGTTATATGAATATGGTTATAAAAACCAAAACACGAATATAATATCAATAGTATGACCCTGTATTGCTAGTCAGGCAATACATCGTAATTCGGAGCGTCTAGTAGTATTTCATTAGTTTTGGATTATTATAAGCCGCATGACATTGTTACCTTACTAAACCAACAACGGGTAGCTAACCCGATACCAATTTTTCCCATCTAAAATAGCGTGTCGTCACAAAGGTCACGCTATGGAAATCTTCTCATACATAAATTCGCTTACCAATCAATGTGGCACGACGGGGATCAACCGTCAAGGCGCGAACTGGGGTGATCGTCCCCAAATAGTACTATTAAATGCATAAGCGTCTACCAAATCCCGGTAGTTCACAATTCATGCTAATGGGACTTTCAGTGACATAACCTAACTTTAATAATCCATTTAATTTCATCTATCGGGTCCTTTAATCATTTATCGGGTCATACAATCGGGTCATTCAATCATTCGGGTCCAAAATCAATAAACAAACAATCGGGACAAATGGTGTCCTATTTAATAAAAACTAACATGTTATCTCCCTCGCGGGTTTATAAAACATTTCATAAAAACATTTAAAAGAGTGCGAGGCTATGAACTCACGTTGATTGTGGGAAGGCGGGTTATTGGCAATTCGGACGTACGGTACGTGCTTCAATCACGGAAACCTAGACAAATAATACTCGGTCTTAGACTCTTGTCCAATGACTTTATAAAAATAACAATTATGTATACATATGATGATTTTATATATATGATGATCAAGTGGGTTTATATATTCTTATTTACTTATTTTAGTGTTATGTGTTGGGAATTTTTTAAGACTAGTTATACTAGTTCAATCTTATTTATATTTTGAAGTCCAATGGGCCTATTACAAGCCCAATAATATTCATTAGTCCAATTATACTTTTATTATCAGTATTTACACTTTATATATTGGGCCTAAATGGGTTAAGCCCAATAAGTTCTTTTTATGGGTGTTAATCTTATTTAGTCCAATTATTAGCCCAAGTATTAGTCCAATATGTTTACTTAGCTTGTTAATGTCCGTATGCCCTATAGTTCGGGTTTTATTGGTTTTATTGGTTTTTACTTGTTATACATGTCTATATATCAGTATATAAGTTTTGTAAAGTTTTCATTAGACGGGTCCAACCATCTAAGTTTTATTTAACAAAAACGTTAATTTTACGGCAATAGCCGAAAAAGTATTAAAAATCATGTTTATAGTTTTATATCTTATAAAACATAACAAGTTACCATTTTTATAAAATGTCCACTTATTTATCATTGTACATATTTTTATAAATAAAATTCATGAGTTAGTGGGTTTTAATTATAATTTAAACTATTAAAATTTGAGTGCTTATATAATAGTATTATTCTTTAATTTCCAAAAATCTGATTTTTATCTTCATTTTCACCAAAACTGCCATATCTTGAGTTATACATGGAGATAGAAGCTAAAATTTTTATCACATAAACTACATGATATGTGCTACATTTAACTCCTCTATAGCTACTGTTGAATCATCCTTTAAGTATTTTCTAAAAATCGTCCAAAACAGTAACCTCAGATTTATACCCTAAACTTGTTTTGATCATATCTCACTCATTACAATGATTCCATTGCATGGCCAACTCTCACATGTGTACAAGACCCATAGCTTACTGTAAATCCATTCTACTTCATCATTTTATCAGTTTACCATATGGTTCTTTACTGTTTTATACAGCCATCAAATTTAACCAAGATTTTAACCTTGTTTCTTATGGTTTTTCACCTTTTTAATCATGTTTATCAACACCAAATCCCCACATAACATTTTTATCATCATATAATCATCATATACATATACAATAGGAAATAAAATACATGTTTACATAATCAAAATAACAAGAAGATGAGGAGGACAATCTTTATACCACCAAGTTGATGTAGGTTATGATTTGGACATGGATTTGGATGAAGAAACTTGTGATGCACCAAGACTATCTTCAAGACCACCAATCTTCATAAACTCCTTGTGGAAAATCAGCCCCAAGACTCCATGTAAACTCCTCCTTGGATGTTATAATCACCACCAATCTTCATCTCTTTTGAAGGAGATTAACATATGTAAGTTATAACAATAGTTTGAGGTTAAATTTGGATCAAATGGAGGTGTTTTTGGTGAAGTATAGACGAAATCATAGAGAGAGTAGAGAGGATTTTAGCTTGTTTTGCATGGGTGGAAGTGGTGCAAATGGTTTTGCTTGTGGGTTTTGAGGTAAGCTTGGCTTAATAGTTAAGCTAAGGACATGTGTTAGGCTTCCTTGGGAAGCTTTTGACACATAAGGGGTGTAGTGGCTTGTTAAGGCCGGTTTGAGTGGGGATGGGACAAGTGTCCCACTTGTCTCATCCCCATTTATTTACGGGTACTCCTCGATTCTAGTTTCCTCGATTTGCGTGCCCTCGGGTCGTTTTACGAAAAACATTTTTATAAATTATGAATCAACGGCACAAAACGAATCCAATAAAAATTGTCTCATCAAAAACGGAGTTCGAAAACGTAAATACGTAATCCTAGGGTTTCCGATTTAGTCGTAAAGGACGTTAAAATAAAATCGTAAGTCCTAATCTCTTCTCGTAAATTTGTGAGTTTATAAACTAACACAAATTTAAAACTCCAAAATAATATTCACGGACAAATTTATTTTCTGAAATATCGGACTGTCGCCAAAGACGGTGTATGTAAACGTAAGCACGTAACGTAGAATCCTCCGTTTTAGACGTAGTCGATGCTACTCCAAGACGTAAATCCAAATTTCTTCCCAAAAATAAGTGAGTTCATATAATAATATTTTCAATTAAATATTGAGAATAAAATATCAACCATAAATATACGGATTGTCACAGTACTTGTGAAGACACTTCCTTGATGATAGCTGATGACTGGAATACATCAACCATATCTGTAGGTCTGTCAACGCTCAAATTCTGTGTGTCAGTGTCCAACTTACTCTTGTCAGCGCTTGGTGTGTCAGCGTCTAAAGTCTTCTTGTCAACGCTCACCTTACTTGTCTCAGCGCCTCTTGTAAACTGCTCCATCATTGCTGTAAAGGAGTTCAAATTTGTAGGAGTAACCAAAGATGTATCAAAACCTGGTTGCTTCTTCAATTCAGTAAGGGCTTCAGCAACACCCAAAGATTCTCCATCATGTGAGCCTTTGTCACTCACATGAATCTGCTCATCCTCCCATTTAGAAGAATCCTCCATACCACGCCTATTGTTAGCATCCTCCAAAAGAACAATCCTCTCCCTCAATTGCTTGAGTTCAAGGCCTTGTGTACTGACTGTTTGTACTAGGTCTGCATTTTGCTTTTACAAGCTAATGTAAACAGCCGTCAATTCCAACATTGTGTATGGTTCCAATCTGCCCTCCTCTAGAATGGGTATTTGACCTCCCAAAGCAGAGTCATGGGGCATGGATGAGGTCTTAAAGATGTTAGGACTGGCTTGGCCTGCATCTAAGCGAGTACCAATAGTCCGAGCCTCATCCATAGCACCAACCACACTTGTGGTGGTGGTTCTCTCTGCAACATGGCTAGGACCACTAGAGGAGAACACTCCAGTGGTCCTTGGACGTTTTAACAACCTATATTCACGAGGTGTAGAAGATGATGTGGATTGGGCGGTAGTTTGAAGGTTAAGGGGTGTTTGGGTCTGTGATGGAAAGGTGTCAACGTTAGGATTACTAGTGTCAACACCAACATTTAACGTGTCAGCGTTGAAGGATTCTTGGTCAAGTTCCATGTGTTGAGGTGAAGGTAAAGGGTCTGGTATTGGGTCAAGTTGTGGTTGTGGGTCAGGTTGAGGTTGTGCTGCTGCAATAACAGCAAGCATAGCTTGGGTGAGGGGTAAGTCTCTGTGAGGGGGTGAGTTCATTTTACTGAAAATAGCTTTCTTTTGCATAGGGATCTCATAAAAATCATCATGATCCCTTGTGCAATACCCTTGGTCATCAAAAATCATTTGTAAAAATCTGGGATAAGCCAAAGTCATCTTATTACCCTCGTTTTTACACATGCCATCAAAAATTAGTTTTGAAAAATTATACTTTTGCCCATTTGTAATGCACATAATTGCACTAGCAATTGATCTGTTAATTTCATTATGTGCAGTACATTTGGGACTCAAACATTGAAGGATGACATGTATGAGGTACTTCCAGCTGGGGGAAATTCTTGTTTATGATATTTATTCAAAAGTACCCTCTTCAAGGAAAGGATACCCCAAAGCCTGAAGTCCTTGTTCTATCTCATTAATGGGGAGAGTGGTTATACCATCTGCATCATTAAGATGCAAAGCCTGGCGAACCAAGGCTTCAGTAACCACCCAAGTACGCCCATGAGCAATAGTTGTTAATGTAGTCACATTATTAAGCGTTGAGGAACTAACAGTGTTCCAAAACTGTTTAATATGAGTGACAGGGATGAGAGGAGCATGAGAAAGTGCATGCCTAAGTGGAGATGCATCCAAATACGCCACAATCTGAGTGTATTGTGGAAACAGAGCATCATCAGCCTCCAAATAAGCAATCATATTGTGCTGACTTCTGAATCCCAATACTAAGTAACTTGGTTTAAACTTAGGCGCCATAGATTTAGAAAGCTGTTTATGAAAGATTGTAAAAGATGAATTATAGGAGAAAATTGTTAGACAAGAATATGAGAGTACCCTGTTTTAAAAATAAGAGCCAAATATATAGGAGTGATAAGCACATGTGATTTGTCAAAAATGAGGCAAGTATTTTCAAAATATAATGATGAAAATATTGAAAAGAAAATAAGTTATCTTGTGTATTAGTTAAAAGTTATCTACTCCAAAAATTACGGCCCCAATTTTCGTAGAAAATAACAACTAGGTAGGACCCCATGAGTGTCAACGGTAAAAAATAACCCATCAACGCCCAACTGCTATATTCTTGTCAACGTTTGCAAAAGCCATGTCAACGTCTAAATTGGTCACAACAACGCTTGGAAATACATCTCTCAGCGTCCAAAAATAAAAGTAATAAAAAAGAAAAAGGACCATAACAAAGTAATTTATCCTAGTGAAGATAACTTATAAACTGAAAATTACTATAGGGCGGCAAGCACTGTCCAATTATGCACACTTGCTTATGCAAGATAGACATAACAGTCCTCTAGTGTCCCTTGCTAACCAAAATTTTTAACATTTAAGTTATCTCATAAAATCCCTTGTAACTCCCAGGTAAAACCCATATAAATCATACCCAATTCTCCCAACATACCACATCCAATTCTAGGCCAAAAAGGTCTTGGCAGCATGCATAGTATATCAACTTTGCATGCTACAGTGCCTCATGAGATAGAAAACTAACTCATACTCACCAGTGGACACAATCTAGAATTGGGATAAGAGTATCATAAGAATACCCAAAAAGTCCTAAAAGGTTCCTAAAACCTCCCCTAAAACTGTGATACATAAGTTGCCAAATAATATGCATGTAAATAAAAATTTATGTCAAGATAGGAATATAAATATTCCAACCATCATCCATAAACTGAAACATGCTCCAATGATTCTCCAAGGATCCATAAGCAACTCTGTATCTAATGGTACAATGCTAACAACGCCTGCACACTTAGTCAAAAACCACAAAACTAACATGTTGCTGACAACGTCACGATAACACTTATCAGTGTTAAGATAACCTTTGTCAGCGTTAGACAAATAAAGTGGAAAATCTAACATCACAAATAGACCAATAACAATGCATATCCTGTACATACTTTTACAATAAGACCCCAAAACACATATTAAGTGAGATTGATCATTCTAATACTTGTTACCAAGTATTGAAATCTTCCAGTATCAAAAGGTTTAGTTAATAAATCAGACACATTTTCTTCTGTGTCAACCCTATCTGGCTGTATTAAACCATTTTCAAAAAAATCTCTTATAAAATGATGTCTAATTTCTATGTGTTTTGTTTTAGAGTGATGTACATGATTTTTAATAATGCATAAAGTACTGTTATTGTCTACAAAAATCTTGGTATGCATGAAATTATACCCATAATCCAACAACTGGTTCTGAATCCATAAGACTTGTCCACAACAAGCAGCTGCTACAACATACTCTACTTCAGTTGTAGAATTGGCCACCACTGTTTGTTTCTTGCATTGCGAAGATATCAACCTACTCCCAAGAAACTGACATCCACCAGTTGTGGATTTTCTATCAAATTTGTCACCACCATAGTCACTGTCTGAATATGCAATAAGCTCCAATGGTGAATATTTTGGATACCATAATCCCAGGTCTGGATAACATCTAAGGTACCTAAAGATTCTTTTGACAGCATGAAGATGACACTCTTTGGGAGTCACTTGATGGCGTGCACATGCACACACAACAAACATAATGTCAGGTCTTGAAGTTGTGAGATACATCAATGAACCAATCATTGATCTATAGTGCCTGACATCCACATCTTTTCCATCTCCAACTTTTCCCCAAGGATGTTCTCTATCCATAGGAGTGCTAACCCTTTTCTCATGTGGAGAAAAGCAAAACTTCTTCAAGATTTATGTTACATATTTATCTTGAGAGATGAAGATACCATCCTCTTTCTACTGAACTTGTAACCCTAGAAATAAGTTCATATCCCCCATTGCACTCATCTTGAATCTGTCTGTCATAAGCTTGGAAAAGTTTTCACTCATCTTTGGGCTTGATGAGCCAAAGATGATATCATCCACATAAACCTAGACAAGTAAGAAATCCTTACCAGTTTTCTTTGTAAATAAGGTCTGATCTATGGTGCCCCTTTTGAATCCATTTTCCACCAGATAGGTGGACAATGTGCCATACCATGCTCTTGGGGCTTGATGAAGTCCATACATAGCTTTCTTGACTCTATACACCTTGTCTGGATGTTCTGAATCTTCAAAACCAGGAGGTTGCATTACATAAACCTCCTCTACAATTGTGTCATAAAGAAAAGCACTCTTCACATCCATTTGATAGACAGTAAAGCCCATGCAGGAAGCATAGGCCAGAAATATCCTTATTGCCTCAATCCTTGCAACTGGTGCAAAGACCTCCTCATAGTCTATCCCTTCCTCTTGTGTATATCCTTGAGCCACTAAACGTGCCTTGTTTCTGACCACAATGCCTCTTTCATCCTTCTTGTTTCTAAGAGCCCATCTTGTCCCAATAGGTCTGACATGTCTGGGACAATCAACCAACTCCCAAACATCCTGGATAGCAAATTGGTGAAGCTCATCCTGCATTGCTTCCACCCAACTTGGTTCTTTGAGAGCATCAAAAATCTTCTTGGGTTCCTGTTGTGACAGAAAACAGGCAAACAAACATGCTTGAACAAGAGGGGTATCAACCTTCTTGTGAATATTGGCAATAAATCCTCCAAGATTCTGATGAGATCTTCTAGTTTGAACAGGAGATATCACATCACCAATAATTAGAGAAGATGGGTGATTTTTGATTGTAGAAGTAAGCACTCCTCCCTCAAAAAGTGTGTTGTCTTCAATCTCATCTTCCATGTTACCAATATCTTCTTAAGACTCTCTTCCCTCAATATATGAATGAACCTCTCCATTTATGTTTGAAGGTACACCTTGTTCAAAATTGGAAGAGAAAATATGGTCAAGAGGGCTGTCAACGCCTGGATCATGGCTTTCAACGTTTGAGCCATCAACGTCTGAAGTTGTCTTGTCAGCGCTAGATTTTCCTTTGTCAACGCCTGAAAGATCATGCATGTTATCAACTGGTGATACTTGGGGACCACCATTTTCCTTTCCAGCAGCAGCAGCAGCAGCAAATGCATCTGTCCATATGGGAATAGTGACATACTCAAGTATGGGTGATGATTTGTCTGCTTGTGATCCAACCTCTTCATTAACCTGTGTACCTGAAACATCAACAACTGGTTCTTCCATAACATTTGAAGTTACCTTCACAATGTTTGGATTAGTAACAGGCATATAATTCAAATTCCTAGATAGAGGTTTCAAGTCAAATAACCAATTTAGACCACTTTCAGGATCCTAGGTTTACTTTCTAAAAACCTAACATGTACTTTTTCAAGTATACATTTTTCCTTCTTAAGGTAAACCCTATTTCCTCTACTCTGGACTGAATAACCCATAAAGTAGCCTTCATCACCTTTAGCACTAAATTTACCTAAGGCATCACTAGTATCCAACACCACTACATGACAGCCAAAAGGTTTAAGAAAACCAATATTAGGTTTCCTTCACCAAAGTAACTCATAAGGTGTTTTGTTATGAATCTTGTTGACTAATGCCCTATTCTGAACATAACAAGCTGTATTCACAGCCTCAGCCCAAAAGCAATGGGAAAATGAGATTCAGCCAACATAGTCCTGGCTGCTTCTATGAGGGTTCTATTCTTTCTCTCAGCAACCCTATTTTGCTGTAGGGTTCTGGCTACACTAAACTGTCTAGTAATCCCTTTCTTGGCACAAAAATCATCCAACAGCTTATTTCTAAACTCACCACCATTATCACTTCTAAGCATCTTAACTTCATTACCAGACTTCTTTTCAATTTGGTTAATAAAGTTAATTAAAGTATCAGCAGTTTCACTTTTCAAAGCTAAAAAGAAAGTCCAAGTAAGCCTAGAAAAATCATCAGTGATGACAAAACAGTAAGATTTACCATTCAAGCTTTCTATATTAGTAGGACCAAATAAGTCCATATGCAAGTGAAGTGGTTTAGAACTAGAGTGCACCTGATTACACTTGAATGAGACCTTGTGTTGTTTGCCATTTAGGCATGCAACACAAGAGTGGTCATTGTGGAAAGCCTTTTCAGGCAAACCATCAACCAAACCATGTCTTACAAGTCTGTTTATATTTTTAAAATTAATGTGCCCTAATCTCCTGTGCCAAAGATTACTCTCATCAACTGAAGCCTTAGCATAAAGACATGACAAGTTATTATTCATCCTAATTCCATTAAGAATCACATTATAAATGTCCTTATGCCTAGGTGTTCTATAATCATTGAAGTTCTCATCTGGTATTTTAAAATCCTTGCTTAACACCAAGCATTCAGTATCAGTAAAAAGAACCTTATTTTTGTTATCACAAACATGTGATACACTAAACAGATTATAATCAAGTTCTTTTACCAGAAACACGTTTTCAAAACGCAAATTGTTGGTGAGAAGAGTTCCTTTGCATGTAATAGTTCCATATCCGCCTCCAAAGTAAACTTTATCACCATCCTTAATGGGAGTGAAGTTTGTGAGATAATCTTCCTTCCTAGTCATGTGCCTAGAGCATCCACTATCCCAATAGCCATAATCATTAACCTGCTTTTGAATGCCCTGCACATAAAGAAAACAAATTAGTTTTCTTTGGGAACCCAAGCCTGATCAGACTTGGATTCATTTGGTTGTTCAACAAGAACAGACTTAGTCCTCATAACAACCCCTTGTTCATCCCTTTTTGGATTAAACACCCAGTTAACCCCAATTAGTTTTGTGATGACCTTTGAAATATAATTAAATCTGTTACATATCATAGAAATCCCATCTGAATTAGGGTTTTGATCTTGCTTAGGTATCCATGTCAAGCTAGAAGAATCTTTAGACCCCTTTCCCTTTGGTTGCAAATATTTACCATTATTTGGTCTGGCAACGTTTCTGTCAGCGTTTGATTTGGTCTTGTCAACGCTGAAATTACCCTTGTCAGCATTGAACCTAGGGTTTGCTATAGGAACCCATTGTCTATTAGACCATGTATTGGTGTTCTGAAAAGTTCTTTGTCCATAAGTATTAGACCCTTTTGAAAAGAATGGGGCTGGTCTAACAACTTGTGGACGTTACTAAACAAAAGTTTTAGGTTTGACAGTGTTTGACTTTTTGTCAGCGTTTACCTTTGAAGCGTTGACAGACTTATAGGCTAAATGTGCAAAACTACCACAAGTATAACAGGCTTTTCTAGACATAACTCTAGGTCTAGAAGAAAAGAAACATGTTCCATTATCACTAATTTGGCTTTTTGGTGACCTAGTTTTTCTATACATTTTTACATATTTAATACTAGGTTTTCTAACAACGTTTGAGCCAAGGTCAACAATCTTGCCAGTGATAGGGTTTGTTACTTTGATAGGTGTAGACTCATTTGGGCTATCACTAAGCATGCCACCCTTAACAAACAAGGTAGGGTTGGCTTTCTTCCATTGGTCCAAATCAGTCAACTTCTGCCTATATTCTTCTACAGGGGTAAGAACTCTTGGTGGAGGAATAAATTCCTCTTCTTGGAGTTCTGGTAAACAAGTTCAAGATAAGTCCTTTCTTTGGACACCATAGAAGTCCCCAGCAGGTGGTGGAACACCAGCATACTCTTTCATCCCAATCCCAGTCATATCCCTAGAATCCCTTTGTTCACTAACACATTTTTCAAGGGTTTGTGAGGCTTTATCAAATCTCTGAATTTTAAGGTCTACATTATCCTTATTTTTGATAGCCTCATCTAACTTAGCCTGTAATTCAGCATTGACCCTCTCCATGATGTTTCTAATATCAGTACTAGCATTTAAATCATGTTTTAAGATATTTATTTGATCTTTTAGGTCAAGCTCCATTTTCTTATACTCAGCTACATTCTTTTCAGTTTGAGTAAGAGAAAGTTGATAGTTAGACAACTTGCACCTTTCATTACCTACATCTGTTGACAATTTTAAAACTTCTTTGTTAAGTCTTTCAGTGTTTAGACGACAACCCTTACTACAAAAAGCATCATCATATACCTCATTGTCTGATGAAGATGAGGAGTGTGCCATGAGAGCATAGTGAACATGCTCTTCTTCTTCCATTTCAGCAACCAAATCTTTATTCTCTTCCTCATCCTTAGCCAAATAGCTCCAATCCCATCCAACACCATCAATTTCTTGCATTGAAACCATGGCTTTGGGATCCTGAGCCTTAATGATTTGGCTTGAGGGTTTTCCAGCATCATATCTTCTTGGAGATATGCATTCTCTCATAAAGTGTCCCATACGATGACAATTGTAACACTCAACTTTGGATTTATCAAATCCAGCAGTGTCCTTGGCATTGAAATTCATCTTCTTCTTAAACCTTTTATTCCATCTATTTACCGTTATGCTTGCAAGGGCCATATTCCACTTTATGTCCATCTCCTCCAAATGCTCATCACTAATTTGCTCAAGGTCCTCATATGTAATCACTGAACCATTGGGCAATGAAGCAATGTATGCACACACAGTATCTAGATCAAGACCAGCAGGCTTAACGCTTGGTGAGTCAATTTTGTATGTGTCAGCGTCTAAATGTGAGGCGTTGACAGGATTTGATCCAGCGTTGACACAAGTTGATCCAGTAACGGGGTGCATGTATGACTCCTTTTGATCAAATTGACCTTCACTATGTGAGAAGAAGGCCATGTTTCCATTGGTATACTTGCTTCCATGATCCAAAAGAGTTTCATTCTCTATCAGCCTCAGTTTATTGTAAACATCATCAAAAGTAGAACTTTTGTGAGTGTTATTAGCAATTATAGACCTTGCTTCAATCTTCCATGCATCACCAAGGCTTTTAAGAAAAGTGGCGATAATATCAACATCACCAAGCATTGTTCCCATGAAGGATAGCTTGCTTGTAATGTCCAGAAGTATGCTTCTCACACTACTTAGCTTCTCATTAGGTTGAGCTTTAAAAACAGCATACTCATGCAAGAGTTGCTTCTTTTTCTCGTGTACAATATCAGCATTACCACCATAAGCAACTTCAAGAGCTACCCAAAGATCTTTTGCAGACTCATAGCTTAAGTATTTGTGCTGATTTTCTTACCCCAAAGATAGTTTCAGTATGCTTAGGGTTTTCATGTCAACCCTTCTCTTTGTTATATCCTTAGTTGAGACAGCTCTACCATCTTCAGGTTTTTCTCTTCGATCCTCTTCAGTAGAACCTTGAACATTTGTTCTTTGTTGGATGGCATCTGCAATCTTTTGAGCCTTATTGAATGTGTTTCCATATTCAATAATTTCCCATAGGGTGTAGTCATGGATTTGTAGATATTGCTCAAAGTTAAACTTCCACAGCTCAAAATTGTCTGGGTCTAGCATGGGAATCTTGACGTTATGGGTTGAGGAGGAGGAGTTTACTTCTGGGGTAGACATGATGTTTTTGGGGTTTTGTGAAAATTAGGGTTTTTGGCAATTTAGGGTTCTTGTGTTCTTTATATCAAAGTTTCTCAACAAGCTCTGATACCACTTGTTGATCCCAAACTTAGATCGATTTAGCTTTGTGTAAACGAGATTAAATCAAGTTTAACACGTAGAGAAACTTTGTTGATAAAACAATTTAAGTATTATGCGGAATTAATACTCAAACAAGAACACACAAACAATGTAAACTAAACTTTCACTTGATTGATTAGAACAAACTTGCTTACAATGAAAGTGTTAAATAACTAAAAACTTATATGAAACAAAATCTAAAGGTCTTCTTTTATAGACATAAGAAGCCTTGTACAAGAGTCTACGTATCAGCTATTATAGATAAGATAAATATAGAAAATACATTGTTGATCATATCTTTACTAGAAACAAACTAGAAACATAATACGCGTAGACTAAATCTTCTATCAGTGCTTGACTTCATCCTATCAACGCTTGACTTCTTCCTGTCAACGCTTGATCTGTCAACGCTTGTTTTCTTCTTATCAACGCTTGTTTTCTTCTTGTCAGCGTCCAAGTGTACTGGCTACACTTTAATCCCAACAAAATTTAGTAGTCGTGTGTTAGGATCGAACTCGAGATTACAGGATTGCACACAATACGTAAAGAGTTAATTTATTTAATAAATTCATTTATTATATTTATTAAATTAAATCGAGCTATAAGTTAACGATCGTTTAATAATTAAAAGTTAACTATTAATGAGCGTTTTGGAAGAAAAATGAAGAAGAAAAGAAGGCTCCGGCACACCCCTAAGGGGTGTTTTGGGCCGGTAGTCGGAGAAGGAAAAAGGGAAGGAAAAAACATTCCTTATTTATGTTTTGCTTGGGCTACAAGAATTGCTAGGCCGATATAAACACCTTTACCCTTCACAATTCAATACACAGATTCTCTCTTCCTCCCTCAATTGGTCGATCGTAAGCCGAAACCCACAAGGGGTTTTTGGTTGATTTTTTCGATTAAGAATTATTCTACAAGACGTAGTAGCTCGGTTTATACGTACTAGGTTTACGGTTATCTCGTTGTATTATGTGTGTATAAGAACGTAATATAGTCTTACATTAGACTATATCTTGGTGGTGTACGTTATAAACCCGAATTGGCGATTCGTTCTATATCTTGTGGATTTGTTTTAGTGTAAAGGTATGTAACCCTAATTCGATTAATTATAATTGTGTTAATTATGATCTGGTTAAAGCGCTTCCAATATATGTGTGCTTTGATCTCGTTTAGGGTTTTGTGTAATTATTATGAACTATATAAACCTTCAATCATGACATCGCCAGCCTCATCACTGACTCATGTTGTAACACCCCGAACCCAACAACATTCTTTAATCCTAATTTACGTATATTTTTGAAATTTTAAGAAATTTTGTTGGTAATATTATTTGACGGTTTATGTTGAAACCGGTGATTGAAGCTTTATTTAATATTTTGACGAATTAAGAAGAACCGATAACGACTACAATACCGACGAATGCCCAAAATTTATCTTTTATTATCGATTGATCTATATTTGAGTTTTTCGAAGTTTTTATTTTTATTACGTTTTAAGTCGAATCGGAACCATATGTATATTCGTTTTGTGTGCGTTTGAACCATTTAAAAGTATTTTGAGGTAGCCGGGACGAACACCGACTCCCGCAAAAATTTAAAACCGACTACTAGGTCGGTTCCCGCTCTTTAAATAGTTGTTTGTCAAAAGGGCCAAAAGATAGCTAAAATTTCCACCTTGGTCCTTCTATTTTTACAAAAAAGGACAAACAAACACATACACTCTCATTTTTACTTCAAAAATTTTACCATCCCTTTCTTTCTCTCGCTATAGCCGCCAGCCACACCACCACACAACCACCACCACCACCATTTTTCTTGGGTTTTTAGAGAATCCAATCAAAGACCAATCTTCTATTTCACCTTGTAAGTAAATCCCACCAAAAATAACATACATACATCTATTTAATTTTTCCAAAAATTAATGATTTTTCAAAAATGGCTTTTGATCTTATTAAACTATATACAAGTTTAATTTATATGTTTATGATGATGATTAATCAATAAGATGGGGGCTGATTTTCTTGGTTGTTTTGGTCACCAAACCCCAGGGCCAAAAGGGGGTTTAGTTTGATTTTTGATGTTTGATGAATATTGTTATGGGTTTTTGTTTAATAACATGTTTTCATCATTTCTAATTTATTTGATTTGATTGCATGTTGATTTTATGAAATGGGTTTTATTAAGATTTGTTCATACAAGTGATTAGGTGTAATAATATTGGATTAGGATGTTTGGATGATCATATTAAGGGTATAGGAGTTGATGGAATGGATTGAAAACAAGTGTAAAGGTGGTTTTTAAAGTGTCATTTCAAACAGAATGTTAAGGTTGTTGTCGTGGTTTTAAGTTGAAGTCCAGGTTTTCATTATAGAATGTAGTTATAGAGCTTCTTTCTAGCTTCGATTTGGTATAAGGTAGAGGTTTTAACTCCAAACGAGTCAAAAGTTACTCTAGTTTGAATTTTCGTGAACCTGGAGATAAGTATCGACACAATACGAAATTGTTGTCGATATTTGGTCAAATCTCGGGGACTATAAGTCGAGTTCTAAAAATGGTTAGAGTCTGATCTCAGGCCCTAAACTTAAAATTTTGAGTCTACTTTTAAACTTATGAGTTGGATTTACAAATGGTATTGGTTAAGAAGGTCAAAATGGTTTTACAACGCAAAGGTACAAAACTGTCTAAAATTTTGAGTTTATTAATGTGGCGTGCAGTAGCTCTAGAAGTTAGAACTGTTTATGAAATTTAATATGGGCTATCTACAGGTTGTAAATGAATTTTACAAATTTTCTCATAATTTTTGGTGATGTCTAAGTATAGGAAAACAGCCCGTACATTTGGTATGTACCGACAGAATTGTAAAATGAGCAATAGCTTTAATAAAGTATAAAAGTTGACGTGTCTAGTAAATATCACTTGTTTGGATTTTTGTCGTGAGTTTATGTGAACTTTGAGTGTTCTTAATTATGTACATACAGTACTTGAACGTACTTGAAGGTGTTGATTCATTTCGCGGTTGTTTGTTAGGTGTTGTATTTGATTTGCCGGGACATCCTCATCGTCAGTGATTGTCTTTATCTACGTCTTCGCTACTACTTCTATCATTACTACTTAAGGTGAGTCTATAGCGTTGCTTTCTACTGTGTTTTAAATGATTTCAACCCGCGAGGTGGATACATGCTATTTGAAATAAATAGAACACAAGTCATGAATGATTGTTTGGACCCGAATGTTGTATGGATTGTATTGAGTACATTGTTCCTAAAGGCCCTAATTTCATGAACCGTTAATTATTGTCTTGCCCTTGTGTGGGTTGGAAATAGCCGCTTATACAATTGATAGTACTATGGGGTTGACGACCCTATCCGAGACGAGAGCTAGTATGTTGAGTACCCTCTACTGACGGATAACTTGTGATAAGAGATAAGGTATAAATCTGGCAACGAATACCTTTAGAGGGGCAATGGTTTCACTTTGATCATGCCGAAAAATGTGGCGCGGGTGATTAATTTAACGAGTCGGTGTCATGAGCTTAAATACAATCAATTAGCTTTGCTAAATATGAAATACTTGAATAATAGATTGTGAGTACGACAATGCTATTGGATGATCATGATTGATTTTTAATACTTGTGTTCAACTTATGATTTGATAAACCTATAGATTCGCTCAACCGTTGTGTTGACGATTTTAAGCATGTGTTTCAGGTAGTCAAGATTGATAGCAGTGGAGCATGCATGGAAGGAGTTGCTGCTTTATTGGTCTAAAATTTTGGATTTCCTTCCCTTTTATCAGTTATTTATTGTTATGTCTTGGTAAAAACTTGTAAGTTTGGTTGAGATCTTTGGGACAAGTAACGCTATTCTGATGAGAATTTTCTTTTGGGTTGGAAATGTTATAGACAATGGTTGTAAATACTCATTTATGTTTATTTAAAACGTCTCTTTTGAGGTCGTTTTCTATGATTGTTTGTGATGTGCTATGAAATAACACCCAAAGTGGTATTCCGCTGCGTGGTAATTTGGGGGTGTTATAGATTGGTAATCAGAGCCACAAGTTATAGAGATCTAGGTCGATTTTTAAAAAACCTAAACTATAACTTTTAGTGTGTCGTAAAAAGTTTTAAAGCACGCAACTACTCCGCATGGCTCCGATAAGATTTCTTTAGAATTAATTTATATTTTAGATGTATCCCTGAAACTGATATGAATTCCCGTGTATTTAGTAAGTAAATACTAGGATATATATTGAGATATATTGTTGTGTACGTCGAGTACTTATCATCGTAATTTCAAATTCTTGTAAGACTATTTTATAGGTTGCATGTAATTGGCATACGTGCTACGTTGCATTGCATGGCAACAACGAGTTGTGATCCTACGTGTATGTAGGAATGATTGTATGTATGGGTATGTATATACTATGGTATTTGGAGGCATTGCACGCGAAGCAATGGTCCTTGCGTGGTTATTGTACATTTAAAATACGGTTTTGTTGAGAATTCGGCCTCACCGCTAATTATCAATATTGATAATTAATTTATTGTTCGAATAACCGAGTGTGAACCTCGATCGATACTCTAGATACGTAAATAATGCTTCGTAACATATTGTATACCGACTAGATTGATCTTGATTGTCGTTATCGCACCGTGATGTGTCATTTTAGGACATCTTCTTTTGAAACGTAATTTACTTACGTACTATTTTATTTACCTCATTACTATGAGTTTGTATATTAGTTCGCGTAACTATAACATAGCCGAAGTATAATCAACGATGCGTACATCGTAGCGACAAATCATATGTGTATATTATAAAACGTGGTTGAAGCGTATCGCCATTAAATCATTTTTATCATCCTACTCGAATTTAAAGATGTGTTTTAAAATAGACCAGCATTGTGATCAATCGAGATAGCTTGAAGGTTGGTTCGTTTGTGTTACTTTTATTTTGTACGATTTTGAGACCCACCCGAAGCTGATATCAACGCTTATAGAGTTGACATACGTATTCTTGTTCCGTTCATTTCATTTGTCATGTTGTCTCATTATTTGAATTTGATATTATATATGACGAGGTCTGACACTTTTGTAGTTAAATAAGCATTGAGTTTTATTAATTGAATGATTTAAACGTAAAGCGTCTTACATATTAAATATATGGTGAATGAAACTTTTGGATAAAAATGACCTATGATGTGTCTTGTAACAAGTGAAATTCTTATAGAGAGTAAAGTGGCAAAGAGAAATTATTTATCCTTCAACCTTGGTTGGTAAATCATAATAAGTAATTATATTACTCGTAAAATCCTCGTTTTCATATATTAATTCTTGGATACTAAAAGCTTGTGATGAAACTGTCAAGAATTTGCTTAACTAAATTTGAAAAAAAGGAGTTACTGGAAAAATTAATGATATGACTATTGACTATATGTAGCTTTGGGCTTGGTATGAATTAATTTTGGGTCAATATAGCAAACGTTTGGCGTATTTTGTAATATATAACATGAGTAGAAAAATTGGTCATGTGTTCTGGAGCTAGAGACTTTGTAAAACTGGTTTTAGATTTAAACATAAGGTCGAGTTATATTTACGAATGTGATAGTTGTATTTTTACCCCTTTAGGAAAAGGAAGGTAATTAGGGTAAGTATTAACAAGCGGTTTAGGAAAACCACAAGTTACGACCCAATAAAAGTGAAGTGAGTTCGTTCTCGAGGAGGCACGTGCGTTGTGTAATGAATTGATCTTGATTGTGATTTTATTGAGAAGAAAAGAGAAATGAGATGAGAAGAGAAATGACGGTTACGAAGACGGATTAACTAAGACGAAAAGGTGTTCACGTAAAACCGTAAAATCTACAAAATTAAAAATTTTAAAACCTAAAAATAAATTAAAAGCGAAAAGTAGTCTAAAATAATATAAATAAGAATAAAAATCCAATAAAAATATTTTAAAACCTTTTATTAATTAAATATTCAATTTTAAATGCTAATTAAAGCCCTAAAACTAAATATAATTAATCAAAATGTACAAAATATTATTTTATTGAACTAATAACTTACTTATATTATCTAAAGACTAAAAAGTATTTTTCCTAATTTTTAAAAACTATTTTTCTATTTTTTAAATCACTAAAAACTATTTTAAAACTAAAATAATTATAAAAAAATAATAAAATAATGCCAAAAATATTCTACCAATTTCAAAAATCCTAATTTACTCTAATGAACAGTAGAAAAATGAAAAAGTTTGAAAAATGTTAAATTTACCACTAAAAGACAAAAACAGTTTAATATTAAACCCTAATTAAACTAAATTAATTCTAAAAAAATAATAAAAAGGTGAACAGTGAAAACTTTTAAAACCAAAAATCTTAAAATATTATTCTAAGTCTAGGAAAAATGTTTAAACTGAAAAATAAATATTTTTGGCACTAAATGCCAAAAACAGAAATAATAAAAGTATTTAAAATAGCTATTTAATCTAATAAATACTAAATGAATAGTAAATAAAAATCTAATTAATCAGAAAAATCAAAAATTAAATTAGAAAAATAACAAAATTGGTTTGAAACCCTAACTCCTAAATAAGTTCACTAAAGACAAAATAATGAAATTACTGAAAGTGACATGTTGCTGGTTTTGTCTGTTTGCTTAGCAGGGGAAACAAGTGTGCTAGCAGTGGGAAAGGAGTTCCCACTGGTAGTGTTAATTTTTGTTCAGTTAGCAATAAGCTTAGGAAAGCTTATTTTGGTAGCTTATTTTGGACAAAAAGGCACCCTTATACTCAGTTGAGTATAAGGAGTCAATGTAAACACAAAAACACACCAATTACTTAGCAAAATTTCACACAATAAGCACAAGAAGTTTCTGATGAAGCTTAAATGGGTGTCTGATGAATAGTTGACTGGTTTTATATGCACAAAATCGAATTTCAATGGCCAATAATTTGCACAATACTCAACCAAATGACATACAATTGATAGCAAACCCTAGATTAGCCTATAATCTAACAATGGGCAAGATATGATGAGCTAATTCAACAAAATCAGTCACCACAAAGCACTTCTGAATTTTGGCTATATTATCCAATTTTTGACATGCAATTTTGTTCAAACCCCTACCAAACTGAAACTCAAATACACATATCATATATTAACTACCTAATGAGAGTGTCTAACCAGTTTATACCCCAAAAATATTTCAACAGCCTTGATTAAACTCCAAATCCAAACACCCCTTTAAATTCTGAAAATGATTTTTAACAAAGCAAATTGTTTCAAATGACACCCAAACTGATTCAAACCACTACTAACATACATTTAACATCAAAATAAGCATGAACAACAAGAATAACAAGCACTTAAACACATTTCATACACATTCACAAAATCTCACAAATCAATACTGAAAATGGAACAAGGGATTTTACCTTGTTGGACCTACATCCAGGCCCAAC
Organism: Glebionis coronaria; assembly: GCA_025667525.1. NCBI lineage: Eukaryota > Viridiplantae > Streptophyta > Magnoliopsida > Asterales > Asteraceae > Glebionis > Glebionis coronaria. Next base: position 293,521,852 of record CM046875.1, read on the forward strand.
AATGGCTGCTATGCCACCTCCTAACAGACCCGGGTCTGTGCAGTACTCTTGGACAACAAGCTTCTTCTTGAAACCTACCAAAATCAAATGAACAAACAACAAAATGCACTTTCTGATTTCTGAAAAAATTTTAAACCTTTTTCAAATGATTTTCTTAAACTCTTTCCATTCAAACCTCTTAAACACACCTCTTACAACTTTGAAAAAACAGATTTGAACAAGATTGAATCAAATCTTGGATTTTTTCAGAAACTTGAAGTTAACTTTTTAAAACTCAAAAACAACTTCACAAATAATGTTTGGAACTCAGATTTCCTTAACACACTTAATACCAACTTTTAAATATCAAAAGGAATTACAAATCAACTTTTATGAAAATACCAACTTTGCATTACTTAAAAAGGAATTACATAAAAACTTTAAGGAAAATCTGGAACAAGGGTCATCACAAGTCGATGTCTTATTTTATACTAACAGATAGAAGAGTCTAGAAAGACTAAAACCCTAACAAGAAAATTCCTAATATGCCCTTTGGTCTTGTTTGAAAAATCAGTCAAAATGGCCTCTTGTGAAGATGTTGACATGGCCAGCTGTTGTCCAGTTGTGTAAGAATGATCTTGAGCGTTTAAATAATCCTTTGGGACCAAGAAATTGATAAGGGGCGTAGATTGGTATGCAGATTCGATTTTTACCCAAAATGGTGAAGCAGGGGAGGTTCGTGGGGGCCACTAGGGTCACGGGATGGGTGATATTGTTGGTGGGTTTTGGTTATCTTTCCCTTAATTAGCAATCTGGTAATATTGGGTGAAAAACCCTTTGATTAAGGGTGTTAATTGGATTAGGGTTTATAGGTTCATAAGTGTGTGTTGTGTGTGTGTTTAATCAGGATTAGGGGTTAATGATTTTTAAAAAAGTGTTAAGGATGGAAGGGAGTTTTGACTTTTTGACCCAGTTTATTTTAAATAAACTGGTTGTGGTGGAAAGGTGACGTGGAGAAGGGAGGGAACGTGATTGGTGGGAAGAGTTGAGTGGGGTGAGGTGGCAGAATGTAAGTGGTGGTGGTGAGAATGGTTGTCTGGCAGTTTGGCCCCCTCAAGTTTCTTAATCCCTTCACTTTGTATAAAACAGCCACAATTCTTTCTTCCTTTGTAAATAACTTTGGGCATTTTACACTTTTGGCACAACATGTTTTGCAAACTTTGTATAAGGACTTCTTAAGTAATTTCTTCAATTTGCAAGGGCTAAACTTGTACAATCTTCATTCCTCAAGGACCATTCTTGCATAACTTGATTTCTTCAAGGTCTTAACTTGCCAAGTCTTCAAAAATGAGGGACTAAAGTTGACAATCTTCAATTCTTCAAGGTCATTTTTGGAAATTCCAGATTCGGGCCCGGTTCATTGTACGGCTTCGTTTCCCGTGTTCGTTTTTGAATGATTCTTGTGATCTTTTTGCCATTTCCTCAATATCCGTACCTAAAATACACAAGCAACAAACACGAGCGTATATTTGGCAGTTTTAATGATATTTAATGCATTTTAAGCCTGATTTGGACGATGAGACTATGTATAAAAGCAGTCTCATCAGAATGCATTGGTATAAACTAGAACTCATAACTCCTTGTAGTGAATAAACAAGGATAAAATTGAAAGATACACTTTAAGTGAGAAATTCTAACGCTTGAAATAAATTATTAAATATTGATGGAACGTCATTTTATTCCGCTGCGAGATGTGTTAATTTTAAAACCACTCGACAATTGGCTAAAGATTTAAAATTAGAATTTTCTACATTTCATAATTATTGAAATAAGCATTTTGATTATTTATTCTATTATTATCGAGATTCAAGTCTCGACTAAAATCAGTAAGTTGTCCGAGATAATGCTACGTGAAACATCTTTAACGTTAGACTCGAGTCACGTGAATAAAATATAGCATACCAGTTCTAAGGAAGACTTATGTATAATAAAAAGTCAAAGGTCGATTTTTAAGAGACAAATTCGAGTTATGTTGGATATTTGTATATATGTAATAAGATATGTCATAATAATAATATGAAACTTTAAAAATTATTACTATGTACGTTTTTGGTACTTAAGATATGAATATTATTGAGATTTTGACACAAGTATGGAGATTTTCAAACCTAATGATTTTATCGATTATGATAACCGAGTCACCACATCCACTAATGTTAATAATTTCCTAGAGATTGAAATATTTCTAGAAATGAAAACTTTGTAAGTTAAAAAATGAAAGGTATAAATTCTTTAATGGTGTAACACAAATTAAAAATATGCAAATGTTCGTTTTACAATATACAAGGTAACATTAATTAGGATATGAAAATGGATTACCCAACACACGCCTACTTGTATATTATTTTATAAAGTCGTATATATAATGTTTTGAGTCACGATGGGTCGATCGTACGGCATCCCTTCTTTGATTTTGTGAGTCTATATCTGAACTTGGGTAGTCCTGTGATTTTTCGTTTTAATATTGTCCATGGTATGAGACCATTATTTATTTTTGAATTGCTACTTCGTTAGTACATGATAATAAGGGTATGTCACCCGGTGTATTTTTGTCCTCTTCATGGACGCTGTAACTTTTCTTCTTTCGGTTAATGGAACCTAAATTGGTGAAATGTATGTGTAACTCGAGACGATGGGAATTATGATCTTTGTCCTATTTTTGGCGCTCGTGATGATGTTCGATGTCCACTCCATGTATTTATAGATCGCTGTTTTTATCCCGAAACTCTTGTCATATATTCGAATTATTTTCATTTCTAATGTAGTTAATTACCGTTGGCAAATATATTGCTCGTTTATCTTAAATGATCTCATTGATTTTTGATTTTTACTACTCGTTATGCTTGCAATGATCTTTAATCTAGAACAACCTTACCATTATTTTGTGAACAATCTGTTTCGAAAATATGTATGAGTGTGCGAAATTGTTTCGTTGAACCAAATGCAAATGGTGTCGATTTATTTATTTATTTATTTTTCTCATAAAAAGGCAAAGCAAAAGTATGTTTTCAAAGTGGAAAAAAAATGTTTGATGTGTTCCATGAATGATGGTAATAATATTTTCTCATTTCAAATGATTTGATTATTTTGAAGATTAGGTCGAAAACATTCTAGTCATATTTGGTGTGTAATAATAATGTTGTGTCGTCCCTCGATCCTCAATTATGCAAAGCTTAGCTAACAATGCATAATTCGGGAAGAGCCCTGTTCTGTTGGTTGTCATTGCTTGGTCCTCAAGTATGCATGATCTAGCTAATTATGCATAATTTAGGAAGGGCAATGTGGTTGCAAATCAATTGGTCATCTTTAAACTGGTAGTGTTTTTTATAAATGTTTTTTTATGTGTTATAGGTAACGTGTGAATTCCATCAGAATCACTAGGGTGTTGATGAAATACATAAGGGGCTCATACCGAAACTAAGAAGAAATTTTAACAAAAATAGAAGACTGCCAAAGTAGAGGAAAGTTGAGTTCGGGTAACTCTGAGGGAAATGAAGAAGACTTTTCCTACATCAAATGTATCGTACTTTATTTATTTCCTTTTCTCGTTCTTTTGATGTGTCAACGACACGCGATAAACTGTTGAAGTTTACCAACTGTGCATCTGTAGTTGGAAGACAATTCCATTTGTCGTCTTCGTTTATTAAAGTGAATAATCCTCCTTGCTTGACTCGATTTTCTTTGATCATCGATGGTTAAACGACAGATAGACATAGTTGATGTTTTTGTGGTAAACCCTTGCCTTTTAGGTATTTATGGGGTATGTAATCTAGTCGAGTGATCGTAAGTTGTGAGAAATTGAGACGACATTGTCCAATGACGTCCGATCATGAAGAACACGTACCATGTAATATCGTTTTAACCTTTAACGGCGATGCTTATAGAGATTTTGACCACGCTTGGGACGGAAGTGAGATGGTGTTCTTCTAATATTTTTTTTGGTTATGGATCCGTGTGTGAGCACCCTACAATGTCATATGTATGTATTTTCTTTCTGTATGGATATGCATCCACAACTAGAAAGCTCATGAACCTTCTTTAACTTGCAATTTCTTTTGACTGGACTCATCCGAAATCCCGTCAAATATTCTTATTTTATCATGGCTTAGCTGATTAGCAAGCATGAGTTAACTTGATTGAACTTATTTACATGGCATGGTTTGGCTATTTTGCAAACATGTCGTAATGTGGTTGTATGTGCTTCATAATGGCTTTTGTGTTTGATTGGATTGTGATGTCTTCGAGAGAGTTATGTATACGTCGAATGATTTCCGTATCGATGAATTCGTTTTTGACGAAATAGGGTTGTATGTACGTAATATTGCAATAAGGTGATTTTGTACGACTAGTATTAATTACTTCGTCTTGTATATTATGAACGTTTCGATGGGGTTATGTGTGGCCCGTGCAATTTTCTTTTATGAATAATTATCTTTATGAGATTGATGGACCAAGTGAAAGGACGATTCGAACGTTGGAAGACATGCTCCGAGTGTGTGTGATTGATTTTGGTAGTTGTTGAGATCGACACTTGTTGTTTGTAGTATCTTTGTACAACGACATTTACCATGTTAGCATTGAAGCTGCAGCATTTGAAGAATTATGTTAATGAAAATGTAGATCGCCAGTTGGGTAGAATGAAGTAGGGAAAAGTCAGTTGAATGGAATTGAAATGATTCGAGAGACTACAGAAAAGATTGTGTATATTAAGAATCACTTGTTAACCGCGAGAAGCCGTGAGAAGAGATGTGATGATAACCGTAGGAAGAAATTAGAAATTGAAGTTGGAGACATGGTAATGTTAAAGGTATCATCGTGGAAAGGTGATGGAATTCGGTACGTGGACCGGAGTTCACGTAGGAACGTGAAGACTTATTTAGGAAGAAGTAACCTTATCTTTCTAGTAGTACGAAATGCGAATATAAGAAGCGGAGAGCGTCGGGACGTCGCTCCCTTCAAGAGGGGAGGATGTAACACCCCGAACCCAAAGCCATTATTTAATCCTAATTTATGTATATTTTTGAAATTTTTAAGAAATTTTGTTGGTAATATTATTTGACGGTTTAAGTTGAAACCGGTGATTGAGGCTTTATTTAATATTTTGACGATTTAAAAAGAACCGATAACGACTACGATACCGACGGATGCTCAAAATTTATCTTTTATTATCGATTGATCGATATTTGAGTTTTTCAAAGTTTTTATTTTTATTACGTTTTAAGTAGAGTCGGAACCATATGTATATTCTTTTTGTGTGCGTTTGAACCATTTAAAAGTATTTTGAGGTAGCCGGGACGAACCCCGACTCCCGCAAAAATTTAAAACCGACTACTAGGCCTGTTCCCTATCTTTAAATAGTTGTTTGCCAAAAGGGCCAAAAGATAGCTAAAATTTCCACCTTGGTCCCTCTATTTTTACAAAAATGGGACAAACAAACACACACACTCTCATTTTTACTTCAAAAATTTCACCATCCCTTTCTTTCTCTCTCTATAGCCGCCGGCCACAACACCACACAAGCACCACCACCACCATTTTTCTTGTGTTTTTGGAGAATCCAATCAAAGACCAATCTTCCACTTCACCTTGTAAGTAAATCCCACCAACAATAACATACATGCATCTATTTGATTTTTCCAAAAATTTATGATTTTTGAAAAATGGGTTTTGATCTAATTAAACTATATACATGTTTAATTTATGTGTTTATGATGACAATTAATCAATAAAACAAGACAGAGGCTGATTTTCTTGGTTGTTTGGTCACCAAACCCCACGGCCAAAAGGGGGTTTGGTTTGATTTTTGATGTTTGATGAATATTGTTATGGGTTGTTGTTTAAAAACATGTTTTCAGCATTTTTAATTGATTTGATTTTATTGCATGTTGATTTTATGAAATGGGTTTTATTAAGATTTGTTCATACAAGTGATTAGGTGTAATAATATTGGATTAGGATGTTTGGATGATGATATTAAGGGTATAGGAGTTGATGGAATGGATTGAAAACAAGTGTAAAGGTGATTTTTAAAGTGTCATTTTCAAACAGAATGTTAAAGTTGTTTTCGTGGTTTTAAGTTGAAGTCCAGATTTTCATTATAGAATTTAATTGTAGAGATTCTTTACAGCTTCGATTTGGTATAAGGTAGAGCTTTTAACTCCAAACGAGTCAAAAGTTACGCTAGTTTGAATTTTCGTGTACCGGGAGATGAGTATCGACACAATACGAAATTATTGTCGAAATTTGGTCAAATCTCGGGGACTATAAGTCGAGTTTTAATAATGGTTAGAGTGTGATCTCAGGCCCTAAACTTAACATTTTGAGTCTACTTTTAAACTTAGGAGTTGGATTTACAAATGGTATTGGTTAAGAAGGTAAAAATGGTTTTACGACGCAAAGGTACAAAACTGTCCGAAATTTTGAGTTTAGTAATGTGACGTGCAGTAGATCTTAGAAGTGAGAACTTTTTATGAAATTTAATATGGTCTATCTACATGTTGTAAATGAATTTTACAAAAATTTTCATAATATTTGGTGATGTCTAAGTATAGGAAAACAGCCCGTACATTTGGTATGTACCGGCAGAATTGTAAAATGAGCAACAGCTTTAATAAAGTATAAAAGTTGACGTGTCTAGTAAATATCACTTGTTTGGATTTTTGGCGTGAGTTTATATGAACTTTGTGTGTTCTAAATTTTTTTTTAGAACGGCAAATGTTAGTGGTTAGTGGGTCGAGTCGTGCAATGACATCCAAGCGGAAGAATATCTTCTTCGAACCCTCGCCTAGTTATGTTAGACTCCTTATCCGCTTCGCCTGAAAGGCCCTTAACCTCCAGGAATCCTCCCCCAAAGAAACCACTTAGTGGAACTTTGGTGGCCAACTGAGCTAAGCTAGTTGGTTACTTTGTGTGTTCTTAATTATGTACATACAGTACTTGAAGGTACTTAAAGGTGTTGATTCATTTCGCGGTTGTTTGTTAGGTGTTGTATTTGATTTCCCGGGGCATCCTCATCGTCGGTGATTGTCTTCGTCTACGTCTTCGCTACTACTTCTATCATTACTACTTAAGGTGAGTCTATAGTCTCGCTTTCTACTGTGTTTTAAATGATTTTAACCTGCGAGGGGGATACATGCTATTTTAAATAAATAGAACACAAGTCATGAATGATTGTTTGGACCCGAATGTTGTTTGGATTGTATTGAGTACCTTGTTGCTAAAGGCCCTAATTTCTGAACCGTTAATTATTGTCTTGCCCTTGTGTGGGTTGGAAATATTCGCTTATTAAATTGATAGTACTATGGGGTTGATGACCCTATCCGAGACGAGAGTTAGTACATTAAGTACCCTCTGCGGACGGATAACTTGTGATAAGAGATAAGGTATAAATCTGGCAACGAATACCTTAAGAGGGGCAATGGTTTCACTTTGATCATGCCGGCAAATGTGGCGGGGGTGATTAAGTTAACGGGTCAGTGTCATGAGCTTAAATACAATCAATTAGCTTTGCTAAATATGAAATACTTGAATAATAGATTGTGAGTACGGCAATGCTATTGGATGATCATGATTGATTTTTAATACTTGTGTTCAACTTATGATTTGATAAACCTATAGATTCGCTCAACCGTTGTGTTGACAAGTTTAAGCATGTGTTTCAGGTAATCAAGATTGATAGCAGCGGAGCATGCATGGAGGGAGTTGGTGCTTTATTGGTCTAAAATTTTGGATTTCCTTCCATTTTTTCAATTATATTGTTATGTCTTGGTAAAACTTGTAAGTTTGGTTGAGATCTTTAGGGACAAGTAACGCTACTCTGATGAGAATTTTATTTTGAGTTGGAAATGTTTTAGACAATGGTTGTAAATACTCATTTATATTTATTTAAAACGTCTCTTTTTAGGTCGTTTTCTATGATTGTGTGTGATATGCTATGAAATAACACCGAAAGTGGTATTCTACTGCGTGGTAATTTGGGGGTGTTTTACATGTACCCGATATTGATGCTCTCTTTACTGTTGTTGCTGCTATGCCAGTATCACCTACTTCAGTGCTTCAGGGATTACCTTCAGACTCTGAGTCTGGAGATCACCAGAATGTAGGAGTCGTCATTCTATCTGACTTTACCACTGCCATACCACCGGTCTCACCTACTTCCCCAACTAGGGAAAGGGATCAGGTTGTACCCACTTTACCACCACTTCCAGTGTCCTCATCATTGCACGACTATGCTCCTAGAGCTCTACCACCTCGTAAGAGGAGGTACGACTCTACTATAGTCTCTACTTTTGAGATTGGAGAGGGATCGGGAGCAGAACGGGTTGAGCCTGACCCTGTTCAGACTCAGAACTCCGCACTACCTGCACGTCATTCTCAGGATATGGTGGATATCCACGCTATCTTATGAGCAGGACAGTACGAAGGTTCGGTGCTACAAGGGCGATTAGACACTTTTACATGGGCCATAGGGGCAGAGTCCCAGGATGCATTAGGGACATGAACGACATGCTAGAGTACTCTACAGTGGTTGCTTGAGGAGAACGATTATCTCCGACAACGTGTTTTTTCGTTGGAGGGTCAGTAGTATCAGACCCACTCTACACTCATGACTCAGGGAGATACTCTTCAGATTTTCTTCGACCTTGCTGAGGTTCGTCATCATGGATTGACTGCTGAGACTGCACATCTTCGAGGAGTAGACGACACTTTCAGAGCTCAGTTGTTGGACCATGCAGGATGCTATGTAGTCACCTATAGCTTGGGCTGCACTAGCCACTTCTAGTGATGGAGCTAGTCAAGCTCAGAGTTGATGTACTAGATTTCTTGTATATCATGACAAGCATTGGGTTGCATCCCAGCTCTCATGATTTAGGACTTTGTAGTGTATCTTTTGTTCTTTTAACTTGTATTTCACCCTAGTACCTAACCATAGTAGGTAGGTAGTCTTTTGATGTACTCAAACAACTGTACCACTATTTCAGACATACACACTACATTCCTGTCTTAGATTGGTTGTACTTATATCATATTGTTATTTGCCAGAAATGACTTGTGCTGATGTTACATTATTCCTCCTTTATGCTTATATTATATTGTGAACTTTTTGACAAGTTATCCAATTTGTTATAAACTTCATAAATTTACATTTCCATGTAAAATAATATAATTGCAATATTAACAAAAAGTAATAAATATCATTCTTGTATAACTGTAGAAAAATGGCTGCAAGAAACACATGATTAAACCCCTCAGGAGCTAATGCCACACCAACTATCTTAGAAGCCCAAGTCAGAGTGCTCATTGGGCAAGGCATAGCTGATGCCTTAGCTGCTAGGGAAGCTAATCCTAGCAGAAACCAGGATGACAGTTAGAACTCTAATGCAATGAGGAATGACAGAGCTGCTAGAGGGTGTACCTATTCCGACTTCTTAAAATGCAAGAGCGCCTATTTTAAATGCAAGGAAAGAGTTGTCGAGCTAATGCAATGGTTCGAAAGGACATAGACTGTGTTCCATATCAGTGATTGAACGGAAGAAAAAAAAGTAAAATTTGCCACTTGTACTCTACTGGAAAGTGCTCTCACATGGTGGAATTCTTTGGTTGCTACCCTTGGGTACGATAATGCCTATAGTATGACTTGTGAGGATTTTCTATATATGATCCGGTGGTCTAACATGGTGGAAGATGGTGGTGGTAGCCATTGTTGAGAGAGAGAAGAGAGGTTGTGTGTAAAAGAAATAAAATGAATTAAAGTGAAAAATGAACACAAGCAACACCCCTCCTTGGAAGCTAAGGAGGGGTATATATAGTCACACACGATACACTTAACTATACATGAACCTAGTCTAGTCTAAACGTGTGTGACTATGATAACTAATGGGAATTCTTAAATGTCGTCACATAAAGTGAGTTTCCAACAATCTTCCCCCATGGGACGACGTGTAGAATTCCTTACAATATTTTTCCTAACAATTACATAATGATTAAGAACAAGAGCTTTCATGAAGCGTCCAATGCTGATGATGTCTTCTGAGGCCTTTGACTTCAAAACGACTCATCTTTAACTTGTAGTAGAAATACTGTAATGGCACGAGCTAAGTAATCCATATACTTCTGGTTAAGGAGAAGCTTCTGAATTAACTTCCCCCTAATTCATGCCACATAAACTTGATGTAGAAGCTTTTAAATAGCTTCCCCCTAAATCGACAATCCTCGTAAGCAACTTCAAAGCATTCAATAAAGCTTAGAATGATTAAGCGTACAGCGGAATCTAACAAGCAAATCTCATCATATAACATGATAATGTTGCTAAGAGGGATTGAAAGTAAGGGGTACACCAAGTAGATCAACAACTTTTCTTCTCACGCTTGAATAATTCTTAAGAATTTTTCTTCCCCCTGAGAGTTCAAGTTATGCATACCAGAAAGAATCAAGACATTTCTTCCCCCACATAGTTGAAGAAAGTAAATCAATCCCCATTATGAAGCTCAAATACTGAAATGGACACTTTATCCCATTCATGAAGTTAACATCGTAACACCAGAGTCAATTAAGTCCCGGAAATGCACATATCTTCTTCCGGAGATGCACCAGAGTCAATTAAGTCCCGGGAGTGCATATAGGATAATGATGATGAATAATTGCAAAAATCAAACAATTAAACCTCGAATCAGTAGTGTACCGTTTAGAGATTGATAACGCCACGAGTTAAAACACTGATTTTCTCTGCGGCTATGACAAATGTCATCCCGGAATGTCTTCAAATCAGAAGAAGGTATGAAGTTCATCACGTTTACTCGTTGTGCGTTCATTGTGTCTTCTTCTTCCCCCTTGATGGTTTCGAAACTCGGAATCATCAATAAATCATGCGCACATGTACCTGAAATCTCGTGAGAATAATAAATAAGCTGAATTATAATTTTTGTGAGAATCAGCTGTTGATCGAAAATCTCTTCTCTTAAACTCTCCATGGCCATCTTTACCAACCCACTTGAAAGCAATTTGAAGTGACCACTGATTGAATGAACCAGATACATCAAACGTGAAGCTGAATAAAAATCCTTCGATCTTGTGACTTAAGCTTGCACTATTGTTGAATGAAGAACGGTGGAGAAATCTCTAAGTACTCAATGCATCACTGAAGAAGTCTATAAGCACAACACCTCTTGAAATTATCCACGTCGACTAAGCGCGTGACACTGAGTACAACAATGTAAACCCTTTAAGTGATAGTAATCCGAGTCATCAACCAACCACCCCGAACCCGGAAACCAGATAAACAAGTCTTAATTCTGAGATTAAGCACGAGAAAGTTATCTATGAAAGATAAAATAAGTACACGCCTTCAAAAAATCTATCTTCAACGTCACGTAATTAATACCCGATCAAACGAAATCTGTAGTCACTAAAAAATCGCCCAAATGTTTCTTGGTCTCGTTAAAATAAATCTCGTCACAACGTCTCGTCACTTTGTCACGTCACTTGTTGTCTTGACCCGATGATGACCGAAGTATAACTTAATACACAAAAAATTTATTTAAACTTTGTGTTAAAATGTTTTTTTGTGTATAATAAAGAAACACACGGCCCAAAGCTTTGAAAGAAGGCGTGAGTCCATCACAAAGTTATACCCGGTCCATCATCACAATACCCGGTCCATCACACACCCTAACAAGAGATATAAAATACTCACCACCTAATTTCACTCACAGATTATCTTAACCATTCACATAGATACATCCGCCTCCCTCATCTACTCCATTTCCTCCCAGCCTTGTAACCTCCGTCCCCCATCTCCTTACCCACCATCTCTGCTAATCTTCATCATATCACCATCAAAATCCTCCATCCATACTCATCCATACCTTCTTTAATCTCAAAACAGCATCTCCAATTAAATCATATCAATCCATATGATTAATCCAAGAAGAATGAAAGTCGTATCTTCAAGATCAAATTGATGATCTCGGGTAAGATTACATGTTGATAATCAACGAAAGAAACAAATAGATTATAACTATTTTGTTATAAATCTTGTTTCATTTCGAAAATTAAATGAGGGTTTTCCTTCAAATAGATTGATGATGCTGATTTAGACTTGTATAACTTTTGAGGTTTATTAACAAGTTTAAATTTCTGAGATTTGTTAGATATTGTTTACTGCTATGCATGAGTCTAGAATCGAATGGGGATTAGGTGACGATGGGATATAGGTTTAGATCATGGAGTTGAGGAGTAAAAAGGTTGGCAGTTGAGTCGACTAAGTGAGTTAACTGAGTCAACTCGGTAATTACCGAGTTGACTCGGTTGAGATTGTTTTGGTTTTGGTTGAGGTCCAATCATGGTCAAACAGACATGCGGTGTTTTGTTTAAAACTTGTCGCAATGTTTTCAAAACAAAATCATCGGAATGTCAAAGTGTAAACCCGTCGCAATGTTTTCATAGTAAGTCCATCAGAATGTCTTATAAAACCCATCGCAAAGTCAAATACTTGCATCGCAATGTTTAAATCTGAGTAAGTCCATCGCAATGTCTTTACCAAGCCATCGCAATGCTTGCATCGCAAAGCCATCGAAATGCTTGCATCGCAAAGCCATCGCAATGACAAATCTTATCCAAATCTGTCCTTTTCCTGAAAATCCGGAAATGTGAATCTGACCACATTTCTGGGTAACTACATCTTCAAAAAGAACAATAAAAACCCAGAAAAAATGATATCATATAAAAGATAAGATCAGAAATAGTAAACATTTGACCCAATTTGAAACCGTGAAACCAGGGACAAAAAAATCAGTTGTAAAAAGGTGTGGGTTTGAGAATATCAGATTGGACTGTGAGACAAAGACATTGGGACAATAAATTGTGACAAAGTTGTTAACACAATGTTTCCTTAAAAAAAGAAACCATTAACACCATCGTGACAAAAAAGGGACATACGGACCAAAAAGATAATAGAACGAGACACTAAAAAAATTTTAGACCACCTAAATCGAAAACATAAACACGATCCAAGGATGGAACCGAGGCTCTGATGCCAATTGAGGATTTGCTATATATGATCCGGTGGTCTAACATGGTGGAAGATGGTGGTGGTAGCCATTGTTGAGAGAGAGAGAAGAGAGGTTGTGTGTAAAAGAAAGAAAATGAATTAAAGTGAAAAATGAACACAAGCAACACCCCTCCTTGGAAGCTAAGGAGGGGTATATATAGTCACACACGATACACTTAACTATACATGAACCTAGTCTAGTCTAAACGTGTGTGACTATGATAACTAATGGGAATTCTTAAATGTCGTCACATAAAGTGAGTTTCCAACAACTTGGGCTACCTTGAAGGAAATAATCACCGAAAAGTACTATCCTCGTGGAGAAGTGAAACAGTTGGTGATCGAATTGTGGGATCTCAAGTGCAAGAATGATGAAATGGTGACATACAACCAAAAGTTCCAGGAACTAACTTTGATGTGCACTAGAATGTTTCCAAAGGTGTAGGATAAAATTGAGAAGTATGTTAGCGGACTACCAGAATCTATTCATGATAGTGTGCTCGCATCTCGACCCACTACCGTCGAGAGTGCCATTGAGTTCGCCATCGAATTGATGGATAAAATGGGTCGTAACTATGCAGAAAGGCAGGTACAAAACAAAAGGAGAGCTGACAAGAATTTCCGCAGCCAGCACCAGAGCCAACCGCCCAAAAAGCAAAACATGGGTCAGGTCTATAGTGCTACGACTACAGAGCCACCCTGGTATGGAGGTGGCAAACCCAAGTGTGCCAAATGTAATTTTCATCATCTCAGTATTGGGTCTTTCCTAAGACCAGGACCAAACGGTACCCTCATTCCAATTGATAGAAGCAATACTGCCACCAACTTCAGACGCAACACCAACAGGAGTGGCCAATACTTCCGTGGAAACGGGCAGCAGGGAAATCGCCAACCCGCTGGCGGAAATGGGGGTAGACGAGGTGAACTTCGTTGCTATGGATATGGAGAACCATGACACATCAGACCCGAGTGCCCAAAACGGGAAAACAAAAATGGGAACGATGGGAGAGCGCCAACAAGAGTTTACATTTTGGGGAATTCCAGGACCAACCCTGACTCTAATGTAGTTACCGGTACGTTTCTTCTAAACAATCGCTATGCATCTATTTTATTTGATACCAGAGCCGATAGGAGTTTTATATCTACCGAGTTTAGTAGCTTGCTATTCATCCCTCCCACCAATTTAGACAACTGTTAAAGAGTTAAATTAGCCGACAACAAAGTCATAGAAACCGATACTATCCTAAGAGGTTGTACCTTGAATCTTTTAAATCATCCCTTCAATATCAACTTGATACTAGTGAATCTTGGTAGTTTCGATGTTATCATTGGTATGGATTGGTTAGCAAGTTATCACGCAACCATTGTGTGTGACGAAAAGCTAGTTCGTATACCATGGGGAGAAGGAAATTTGATCGTTCGGGGAGAAGGAAACACCGACAGGACAGACACCAAACTAAGTGTCATCTCGTGTATGAAAGTTCATAAATATCTGTTGAGAGGACGCCCTATCTTCTTAGCTCATATTTCTAAGACAGACGAAGAAGAAAAACCCGAGAAGAAGAAAATCAAGGGACGTGACAATTGTCCACGATTATCCTAAAGTATTTCCAGATGATCTACCCGGTTTACCACCAACTCGTCAAGTAGAATTTCAAATCGACTTGATACCAGGAGCTGCACCTATAGGTAAAGCTCCTTACCGGTTAGCACCATCTAAGATGAAAGAATTAGCAGAACAACTTAAAGAACTATCTGAAAAAGGTTTTATTAGACCTAGTTCCTCGCCTTGGGGGAGCACCTGTACTATTGTCAAAAAGAAGGATGGTTCTTTCCGAATGTGTATTGATTACAGGGAACTGAATAAGTTAACTGTGAAGAATCGTTACCCACTTACACGAATTGATGACCTATTTGATCAACTTCAAGGATCAAGTGTGTACTCCAAGATCATTTAAGATCTGGTTACCATCAGTTGAGGGTCAGAGAGGAAGACATTCCAGAAACCACATTCAGAACTCGCTACGGTCATTAAAAATTTCAGGTTATGCCCTTTGGATTGACCAACGCACCAGCTATATTCATGGATCTCATGAATCGGGTGTGTAGACCCTACCTGGACAAACTTGTAATTGTATTCATCGACGACATACTCATCTACTCCAAGAATGAACAAGAACACGGAGAACATGTGGCACATGTACTGAAATTGCTTAAGGAAGAAAAGTTGTACGCCAAATTTCCCAAATGTTATTTTTGGATCCCTACAGTTCATTTCCTTAGACACGTTATCGATAGTAAGGGTATTCATGTAGATCCTGCAAAGGTCGAGTCTGTGAAGGATTGGGCATCTCCTACATCACCAATGGAGATTCGCCAATTCTTAGGCCTTGCCGGATATTACCGTAGATTCATCGAAGGATTTTCAAAGATAGTTAAGTCTATGACAAAGCTTACTAAAAAAGGTGTGAAGTTTGAGTGGGGAGAGAAAGTAAATCAAAATTCCAGACGATCAAACAGAAGATGTGTAGCGCACCTATCTTAGCCTTACCGGAAGGCAACGAGGATTTCGTTGTTTATTGTGATGCTTCCCATAAAGGTATAGGTGCGGTATTAATGTAAAGAAAGAAAGTATTCGCTTACGCCTCAAGACAGTTGAAGAAGCACAAGAAGAATTATACTACTCACGATCAAGAACTTGGATCCATTGTCTTTGCCTTAAAAATTTGGAGGAATTATCTATACGGGACCAAATGTACTTTACACACCCACCATAAAAGTTTACAGCACATACTAGATCAGAAGGAGCTGAACATGCGGCAACGACGTTGGATAGAACTGTTGAGTTATTACGATTGTGATATGAAATACCACCCTGGTAAAGCAAACCTAGTTGCAGATGCACTGAGCCGGAAGGGGACTGATCCTCCAATGAGAGTACGAGCACTGGTCATGACGATTAGCTTGGACCTACCCAAGCAAATCTTAGAGGCTCAAATCAAAGCTCAGGAACCAGAAAACCTCGAGAAGGAAGATATAGAGGGAATGCTTAGAACGAATCCTACCAAGGCGAAATTGGAGCCAAGAGCAGACAGATCGTTGTGTTTACACGGAAGAAGTTGGTTACCATGTTACGGAGACTGGAGAAGCGTGCTCATGCACGAGTCTCATAAGTCTAAGTATTCTATACATCCTGGATCTGAAAAGATGTATCAGGATATGAAGAAGTTATATTGGTGACCAAACATGAAAGCTGACATCGCCACCTACGTGAAGAAATGCTTGACTTGTGCCCGAGTAAAAACAGAGCACCAAAGACCATCAGGACTACTAGTGCAACTGGAGATACCAAAATGGAAATGGGATAACATTACCATGGACTTCATCACCAAACTCCCGACCTCATCTCAGGGGTACGATACCATTTGGGTAATTGTTGATCGACTCACAAAGTCCACCCATTGTCTACCCATAAGAGAAAATGACTCTCTGAACAAACTCGCAAAAGTGTAGCTGAAAGAAGTTGTGGCTAGACACAGAATACCGGTCTCAATTATCTATGATCGAGACGGTTGGTTCACGTCAAATTTAAGGAAGGCTTTTCAACGAGCCTTGGGTACAAGCCTAGATATGAGCACTGCTTATCATCCACAAACGGACAGATAGGGTGAGAGAACGATCCAGACACTGGAAGACATGTTGAGGGCATGTGTGATCGACTTTGGAAAAGGATGGGTTGAACACATACCATTAGTTGAATTCTCTTACAACAACTACCATTTCAGCATCAAGGCTTCACCATTTGAGGCGCTCTATGGCCGCAAATGCAGATCACCCGTGTGTTGGGCAGAGGTAGGAGAATTTCAGCTTACCAGACCCGAACAGATCCAAGAAACAACTTAGAAGATCACTCTCATCAGGCAGAGTATTCAAGCTGCCCAAGATAGGAAAAAGAGCTACGAAGACCAAAAGCGGAAACCTATGCAATTTGAGGTAGGTGACCGTGTTATGCTTAAGGTATCGCCTTGGAAAGGAGTTGTAAGTTTTGGGAAATGTGGAAAGCTAAATCCACGTTATGTAGGACCTTTCAAGGTGATAGCTAAAATTGGTGAAGTGGCATACCGTCTAGAGTTACCCCATCAATTGAGCTGGGTGCACTCTACATTTTATGTATCAAACCTGAAAAAGTGCTACGCGGATGAACCGTTAGCCATGCCATTAGAAGGAGTCCACATTGATGACAAACTCCAATTTGTAGAAGAACCAGTAGAAGTCATGGAGAGAGTGGTCAAGAAGCTGAAAGGTAGTCAAATTCCGTTAGTTAAGACATGTTGGAACTCCAGGAGAGGTCATGAGTTCACTTGGGAATGCGAAGACTCTTTTAGAGCTAAGTATCCATATTTGTTCACCTAGCAATGACGTCATCTTAAAGTTTGAGGACAGAGCTAAAATAACAGGGTCAGACTGTAAAACCCCTGATTTTCATTTTTAGGATGACATCATTGTACACGTCACCTCATGATTCTAATATATATTAGCACCTTTGCATTAAATATTTTTATCTAACATCTACATCATACTTTACATAAGTATCATTTCAGATATTTGATCACGAGAACTCTTCATATTATTTTTATATAATTATGAGCATACAAGCATTCCATTGATCACTTTGGTGACTTTTAAGCCATATGGAACTCATGAGCATTTACATTACATTATTTTAGATTTTTGATATCTAAAACCATGATCACACTTAACTAAATTTACCAAGTTCTCAAATTCACTTATATATATATATATATATATATATATATATATATATATATATATATATATATATATATATATATATATATATATATATATATATATATATATATATATATATATATATACTAGTTGCAAAACCCGCCCGATGAGCAGGTATGACGTGTAATTATCGTTTACGTTTTTATATTTAACTAATTATTGGTTTAAAATTTTCTTTTAAAAAAAATTAACAAATGAATTAAAAACGGTTAATAAATTTCGAATATCGTTATATATTTATACAATAAATAAAAAATAAAAAGATATCAATGATAATCTGATAAGAGAAAATAAAGCTTCTTTATACATAACACTGGTCATTGAATTTGTATATTTACCATTTCTATCATAACATAGAAGATTCAAACTCTTCGGACTGTTGGCCCTCGAGAAAACAACATGAAACAACTTAACTTTAGGCAATGGCTGACCTTGACTTTTATTACTGGAAATTATTAATGAACCCGACCAACAATGTGTTAACGTAACAATGAATCATTAGAAATAATATATATGCAAAAAAATAGATTTGTATAATAATATAACAAAAAGATAGTAGATAAATGTTTCAAAGGAGAAATAATAGTTATATAGACGTTTTAAAACATATGATTGTATAAAAAAAATAATTCTATGACCCGTAAAGTTCCCGAGATAAATTTTGAAACACTGAAATCGATTGAGTACAAATAGACATTGAACCGAGTAAATGATTGATTATTGAGAACATGCGAATTAATAATAAGTTAGATCGATACGGTATGATAATATATCTAAAAATAGATAAATAAAATATGAATGGGTTTATTAACCCATATATGGGCTAAAAAGGTAAATAAAATTGAACATTTTTTCAAAGATAAAAGAAATAAAAGTTAAGTTTTGAATATATATCCAACTATGAATATGAATAGTTATAATAAACTTCATAGACCATCAACACATGTTCAAGATAAAAATTAATAAAAAAATAGAACATTCTTTTATTTATAATTGGTTATTGAGTATATGGTTAGCCGAGACTAAAACGCCTTATTTTATTTTTAAACATAATTATTTCAAACATCTTAAAGTGTAAATCACAATTAATATTAGTTACTTTTTTATTATTAAATACTTATTCTCATGACCAAAAATCCGAACTTCAATTATAATGTTTGTCCAACCATGAATGTTTTGGTGCCCGTTTGCTTCAACGACTATATATGTCTTTTAATATAATCGATTTAGAAGGTTGTATGCTAAACAACTTTCAAATTGTTTGACCCTTAATAGTTTTATTTAACCGTTGAGATAAATGAAAAATATAGTCGATTAGTTTACAATTAGATGGTCGGAAATTGCCTCATTTACTATTTTATATTAGTTTCGACTTTCGACTGAGCAAGATTGAAAGGAACTAAACTGGTGTCGTAAAATTACGGCTATACATCCATAGTGTAGTGGGATCCCTTCAAGAAGAAAAGTCAAGACATGCTCCTTTATATGGTGCAGGCCTTGAGGGTTTTTCAATGAAGGAATATCTATAATTTGGAATATGCAAAGGAAGTGTGTCCAATAGAACTGGTGTAGTGGGGTATCTAGAGCAGTTTTGATTCTCTAATAGGATGGCGTTGAATGCCAGGTATTATAGGAGGTTAGTTGCGGTGCTTGGGATGGCTAAATAGTAGGGTATAACTGGGACTTATTTCAGAGTTCATGATATCATCATCCTTTTTAATGTCGATCTAATCTCACATGGCCAAACCAAAATAACATGAAAGACTGAATAACCAAATGGGTTGATTAATTCGTTATTTTTTAGAGTGCACAAAACACAGTACATAACTGAACTGGATGTAGAACGTGATATTAGGTTTTAGGCTATTCAGATAAGGCCACATTGCTTAATCTACTTTAAAAATAACTGAACTGGATGTCACCTACCCGAACCAAAATACCCTGAAAGACTGAACAACCAAATGCGTTGATTAATTCTTGTGATTCATAGGAGTGCGCAAACACAGGCATTAACTGATTAACCATGATTAACTGATTAACTGATTAATTCGATTTCTTCGTGTGTTCTTGAAGCCTGAAATTCATATGCATAAAATAAAATTAATTTTCTGATATTTGTATATTACATCTAAAAAAAGCTGTCAAAGTAAGCGTAACCATTTGCCTGTTCATACGAAAGCACAAATGTGCATGCATCATCGATGGATAGGACATACCCATATGTCTGTTTTTAATGAAAACGTAAATGTGTATGAATCATTGGATAAAAGCATACCCATATATACCTCCATACATTGAGATCAAACTTTAAAGTCGCCTTTTCTATCAGTCAAGATGTACCTTGACAATGGCTTAGGTGTAGTGCGGTTAGTGGGACCTATATGCTATTGCACCCCCAGCTTCTTGTGTGTGGAAAAAACATGAACTACATAATGCCCTATCTGTTATTACACCATCAACGTCTTGTATAGAAATCAAGTGGTTCATTGTTTATATAAAAGTATCTATCCCATCATCCTGCACTCAACTCTTTGTATAAAACTCAAATGGTTCACTTATTGAGTTGTGGTTCCTGCAATAGAAAACAGAGTTAGATTAAAATAACGTTATAACAAAAGGCAAGATGGAGCCGGTGGACGAATTTTGGACTGTGTTGCCACAGCTTGAAATAATTCCCTGTACGCATGACCCTGTTCCTAATATAAGTTGCAGAACGTAAGCAGATCTGAATCGAGCAGGTACCTACCAAATTCACACAAAGCTTGATGGTTATTATAATATCTTGAAACTATATACATATCAAATTGATATACGTTGATTTGGATTACCTTATCTGATTTTATACGTCGTGCCTTTTCCGGACACCGAGAATCTGATGGGCACACATAAATTTGCAGACCTGTTCATGAAACTTTGTTCTCAGAAAGGTTATAATTTCTTTTAACAATAAAAGTACTCATTATTCTCAAAAATCTTAAAAAATATTAACAATAACAGCACTCCAACCCGCAAGAAATAGCGCAAACCTAGTGTCTGATTTACAATGGGTACTTCTGATGATTAAACTGTTGGGTTAACCGTGAACTTGATTCGACATGATTTTCCATTTTACAACATGTAGCACCTGCTTCAGTAGATTTGGCTATGTTCAATGTTGTGGCAAGAGGAAAAAAACAAAGAAAAAGGCGTTACAAAGTTCAAAAATCAAAGATGAATCCATATCACGTTTTAACAAAACTGAAAGAAAATAAAGAATATACTCAATGGTAGTAGAATTAAAGAATATACTCAATGGTAGCAGAATTAAAGAATATACCCAATGGTAGCAGATTATATCAGGGTGACATGCAAGGGTCGAGTTAAGTCTTGTACAAAAATTAATTAATCTTTAACACAATGCGCATAAGTGTGTATCTTCTTGGTGCCCAAAAAGCTTGTGGCTAGAACCTTACTTCTCATTAATCGCTGCCAAAGAAGCAGGTAAGAAACAAACATAATCGCGTTTGGCTAATCATCTTTCATAATGTTTGGCTTGAAAAGACAATGAACATCATATAATTAAATAATTAACTAAAACAATACAAAACAATAACATATAATTACTGTATATTTTTTGGATAAAATTGTTAGAAATCACCTTGAGACCCTATTATTTGCATAGGTTGAAACACTTCCTCTGACATGGTTAGAAACGGTACTGGATGTTCAACTGCAGCAGCTCCAAACTTCATGTTGCCAAAGATCCAAAAATTAATGCATACTTTATGGCTCGAGAGACAAATAATCAAAGATAAATTTATATAAAATATAATTCGAACCAAGGATAATGATTATTACTTGGATCTTGTTGTTTGCAAAGAGTTCCTCAACCAGAGATCTATCTTTGTCATTCAATCCTGCATGATGTGACCACCTAATTGTAGAGTGTTTTCTTTTATTGAATATTATTAAACGAATTTTAAGAGCCTGCAATCAGCTTCTACAGGGATCTCGGCCTGGGTATGTAAATGACCAACGGGAGCATAAGGTGTTCAATCTCACTTCCTCTGTTAATAGAGGTGTTCGATCTCCCATATATGAGAAGATATTATCTGGACTCCAAGAACGGATGTAGAGGCTCGAGAGTGGATCAATGGGCTCTCTTTAAAAGAATCAAAATGAATGCTAGAATGACCATTTTGATGCAACCAAGTGTAGTATGTGATACATCATCTCAAAGCCGATCTGCTCACCTGTCCCTATATAAGCAAAAATTAAAATATTATCAAATCCAAAATTTAATATGTAATTATTAGTATTCAAGATGACATGATCAAATTCAAAAGAGATAATCAATTTCACTAACATAAAATCCTAAAAAATTACATTGTAAAAGGAGATTATAAACCAAAGTGAAACTGGACTATCTATTTAATGGGAGATAGTCAATTATAAAGCACAAATTTGAACACCCTAATACACTTAAATTGTGTAGATAGAGATTGGTTACATTATGCATAAAACTCCAAAATTATTTTCTACAAAAACCTAAAAATAAAGGTGCCTACAAATAGGTACTACTGAGCACAAAGATGTAGTAATTTAAGGGTACTATGTCACAGCTGGAGCAGGAGCTTGAGTAGCTACAGGTGCGCGCAGGCGCATGTTTGTATCAATCCATCCAGGCTTGATCACTTACCATAAAGAACATGTATTAAATAACTACAACGCACCCAACCCATTTTGACTCGTTAGCAAACCCAACCCTATTGCTAACGAATGACCTCAACATAATCTGACCTACAGACCTGTCATATGATTGAATACTAAAACATTTGACCCATTACCAAAAACCTGCCCATTTAAACAAAGATCATGTACCTTAAAAGCATTTGCGTACGCAACCTAAAGATTTGACATGCCCTTGAACGGTAATTTTTTTCTATAAAATCCAAAGTTGTAAGCAACCTAAAGCAAAACAAAGGATAATGAAGACGGATATTGTGATTTCTAACCCATCGAATCGTTCCTTTAACCTGCTGCTCCAGTTTTGCTATCCACCCCCATCCTAGTTACTATATCATATTCTTCGACTCAATATCTTAATTTTACATAATGATCAATCCGCACCTGCCATATAAATAATCATTAGTGATTCCACAAAGAATTGAAAGATCAATAATGAGATTATCAAACCCAAGGCTACATAGTAGTATACTTTGAAAATTTTATGGACTTATATTTAAATAGTCGTATGTTAGGATCGAACTCGGGATTACGCGATTGCACACATTACGTAAAGGGTTAATTTATTTATTAAATATATTTTATATATTTATTAAATTAAACCGAAGCTTAACTAACGATCGTTAATAATTAAAAGTTAAGTATAAACGACCGTTATGGAATTAAATAGAAGAGAAAAGAAGGAAACGGGAAAGTTCCGGAAGACCCCATGGGTGGGCTTCCACTGCCGGTTATACAAGGCCTAAGGGGGGATTTTGTTTCCTAATTGGTTTATTACTTGGAGAATAAGATTTGTCAAGCCTATATAAACACCCCATGGCTTTCATTATTTTCTATCCCACTCTCTTTTCTTTCTCTCTTCTTGCGACTAAAACCAAAGGCAAACACCCTCTTTAGGGTTCCTTTTAACCTTTGGTTTTGGTTTCTTTGTTTGATCAACTCCAAGGGAAAAACACCTTTTTAGGGTTCCTTTTATCCTTTGGTTTTGGTTCAACAATAATCTAGTCCTAGCCCCTCTCTAGGGTTGTTGGGTAGATATTCCACAAGTATAGAAGCTCGCTTTACACGTGTTAGAATCACGGTTAGCTCGTTGTATTACGTGTGTACAAGAACGTAATGTAGTCTTACTTTAGACTACATCTTGGTAGTGTTTGTCATAAACCCTAATTGGTGATTCGTTGGTGATCTTGTGGATCTTCGCTAGGATAAAGGTATGTAACCCTAATTCGATTAATTATAATTGTGTTATTATTATGATCTTGTTAAATCGCTTCCGCTCTGTGTGCTTTGATCCATATTAGGGGTTTTAATAATTGTTATGAACTTCATAAACCTTCAGTGGCATCGAGAGTCATTTTAACATGTTATAATTATCGAGATCTAAAGATTGTTTTTAACTAATAATTGTTTTTAGTTAAAACTACATGTTTTTTAAAAAAAAAAATTAGGGTTTTGGCTTTGTTTTTCTTTAAATTCGATTTTAAAAAAAAGGTCGGTTTGTTTGTTTTTTTAGCCGAATATATAATTAAAAAAAAGATAGTTTTTTTTTGTGAAACCCTAAAATGGCATGTTTTGATCTTTAGATAATTACATGATTAATTGTTATGTCATGTATTTAAGGTTACGATCCGTAGTGATTTAATTAATTTGTTAAGTGATTTGGGTGGAACTTTGATGAATTGCATGATTAATTGTTATGTTATGTGAATTCATGTGGGAGATCTATGATCAACATGCATGTTTTTCATGGATCATATGTTTTATGTGGTAATTGTTACGTGTTTTGCTACATACTTTGTTGATTCAGTAAATCTAAAATTAGGGAAGACTTTTATATGAATATAAAAACCTAGATTTGATGTTTATTGAATAAATCATATGCATGTGGCTATTTGATTTATTTATTGCACATATAAATTGTTATGTGTTTATGATTTAGTTTTTTTTTAATTTATTGTTTTCACGCGTTTTATTTATATGTTGTAAACAAGGGTAATTTTTTCAAGAAAAATTAATATGGACTAAATCATATAAAAATTAATGAATTGTTTTTGAGATCTAATTGACATATGATTTGCGTTGATTGGAATTGCAATAATAACTTAACGGCCTACTCAACTTTGACAAACTATTAAGTGTGTATAACGCACCGCTGGTCATGAACCCGGTTAAGGAAGGAGGTGTTATGCCATTAGTCGCTGACCGAATTCCCGGCTTGCCTGTGCGTCAAAGGAAAATACTATGGTTATTATTACCGGGGTAATTTTATTTTCTTGAATGGTATTATCGAAAATACTAAAATTGAATTTTGTAAATTCTTTTACAAATGTATTAATGCAACGTTACACCGTAAACGTGATTTATTCATTTATTGATCTAAAACCGTATGGTTGAGGATAGAGTCAATTTAAAAGATAAACCTAAACTCTTTTCCATGAGTGAAGAAGGAGTAATAAGGATTTTAGAAATGTCAAATCCATAACTCATAGCAAACTTTAATAGTTAAGAAAAGTGCATTTTGAGTTATTAAAAGTTACCGCTAATTGGTTATATGGCAAACTAGCATATTTGTCTAGTACTAGTAGTTGTGCTTTGACCATTTATAGGCACTACATACCATTGTGGGGTTGGTAGACCTATTAAGGAAGAAATTGCATGCCAAATCTTTCAAGTTAAAAGAAATTGATGGATAAGTCATCATTTACGAAGTAGAGTACACTCTTTAACACTACAAGTAATTGTTACGAATGTGTTTTTCAAAAGTGTAAGAAAGTAAACACAACACTAATTATTTTCACCGATTATGAAACATTTTCAATGTTGTCAACTTCAGGGGGAGAATTGTGTTGTATTACTGATTTTGAGTCTATTAAAACATTCTCTAATTCAGTGGGAGTTACAAGCCTTGTTGTCTTGGTAATAACCCATATTATCTTTAGTATGTTCTAAGATAATTGCTTTCGAATTGTTGACATTGATATCTTCAAAGATAGTTATGTACTGATTCTTGTTGATTAACTGATTCTACATCTACTTGTAAAAAGATAATAAATGTGACACAATCATATTTTTGTAGACGAACGTTAGACGTGATGTTTATCTAATATATGAGGTTGTTCCATGCACAAGTGGGAGAAATGAACATTGTGTGCAAGAAACAACTAATAAAGATATGATTCTTTCGTCTTTAAGATAAGATACTAACAATCTAATTAATATTAGATGAAAGTTAGATCATGTGTCAATATGATTAGAAGACTACTTAAAAGTATATATATCATTCACGTTAAGAAACACTTGTTGTTTTGATTTAATCATGTGAAAGCTTGGACTAAAGTGTAAACACGAGGGTAAAATATCCACATGTCGTAAGATCAGGCGTGGATTATTTTGCGGTTTCTTAAAATGGACAATTCCTTGAAAGACATAAATATATAGAGTAATCTTATTCTACTAAAGTTAAATATTTGTGTATTCTTGAAATTACATAAATAGACATAGTAGTGAATTAACTTGAAAAGATTATTGAAACCTAGTGGTGTTCATGATTACTTTAGTTATACATGTTTATGATTTATTGAATAAAGTCACAAACATAAAGTCTTAAAAGACGTATAATATAAAGTAAGACGTTTATGTTTTAAAGACATGGAAATGAAGTGACTTTGTATTAGAAGTACTTGAGTTATAAAGCATGCAAAATGGATAGGAAATCTATTATACCATTAAAGTGATTTAGTTGGTATATAGGTAAACCGAAAGATATATATTTATCTTAATATTGTTAAGATTGACTTACAATATTTCCCGAAATGAAATACAACATTATGATGGTATGTTCAATAGGAGAATCAAGCTCTCAATTTGATGGTGATGATTGATTCAAGATAACTATATATTCTTTTCTTCCAAAAGATATCAAGTTTAGAAAGTTGAGTATGACTTGAGCTAAGAAGATTAATAAGATACCATTATATATGGGATGTGATGAATCACGTTATATCTTACATGGAGTTCGGATTTTGCTAAACTGCTTATGAAGTGGATTGTTTAGAAAATAAAGAGTATGGAACTGTCATTATGTTTTGTAATGTTCCATATAGATAATGTTGGAGTGTTGATCTATTTGTTATGTATTTAAAGAGTAATTTTAAGTTACTAAAAGCAAGTGGGAGTTTTGATCTTGAAAGATAAAATATCAAGATACATAATCTTCTGAAATACACTAGTAATTATCATGAGGTAGGCTTGTAAATGCTAACTCTCAAGATAAAGGAATTTACGTCATAGGTCCGTAAGGATATCTCGGATATACGATTTATATGCTGAGAATTATGAGTTACAAATAATTGTTGTGATTAGTTATCAAATATTGTTTTGGTTAAACTACTCATACTATGATTGTTATAGATGTTGTCCAACAAGATAATCAAATTTCAGTTTTGGTTTATCTTAAATAGTTTGACTAGAAATTGGAGATGAGTTTCGTCGAAGGAAGAAAAATGCCAATTGTGGTGATTTAATCTTTGTGTCTAAATTATATGGACAAAATTGTACACATATTTAATGTATGTATTATGAATAGATTATTAATCACACTTAAGTAATTAATTGTGATTGAGTATTCTTTCCTAAAATACATTACATGTATAAAGATTTTGATGGTCATATTTTAAATTGAAAAATTTAGATATGTATGAACTATTTCTTGAATGACTACTTGAGCAAGGACTTAAGTAATCAAAATGAGTTTATTACTTCAAAATAAATCTTTGGGAAAGTACAAAAATGCAATTATCTATTAATGGATAAAAGCATGCATCTAGGAGATTATTCTTATGTTTAATGTGAAATTCAAGATTGGATTTAAATTTGAATAAGATGATTTCTGAGTATTCCTAAAAGCTAGTGGGAGTATTATGGTTATTTCTTAAATTATATGTGTCAAATAGACATGTAAGAAAGTAAGTTTTCATTCAAATTAAATGTTGATTTGGTTTACATTTGAGATGAAACTTTGCTTTGGAGATTTAGAAAATAAGATATACGTAACCTTGGAACAAATAAATTTATTTATTTATGCGGTGGAAATACAACTTAATATGCCATGTAGTAAATTTAAATGGATATTTAGAACATGAAGAAATCTAAATCTAGTTTGAGAAATTCTCATGTGTGTCGTGTTATATTTATATCATGCTTAAAATGCATGATGATTTGAATATATTGATCTATTTAAAAGTTATTAAATAACTTTTGTAATGAATATTCTGAAGGAATATGTTTGGAAATAGAATAACATCCTAATTCTTGGATCGGCTTCCATATTCTATAGATGAATAATTTGTCAATCTTTGTGCAAATTATCATAGCCAACAAATTTGGAGGTTTGGTTGGAATCAAACATTACATAATAGATATTAAAGGTAACGTATTTATATCTTTTATGACAAGTTTTAAAACTTGAAAAGATATAATTGAGGTAACACTCAATATTAGTCATGGGATCTTTGGAGATGACATGTTGATTAAACTTGCATTATATATTAAAGAATTAGAATACTTTGAACTTCAAATGTGTTTTGGAAGTTTAGGAAATTGGTGATCAAGGATGTATCACAATTTTGATAATATGTGGCAATATCAAACTATCTGAATGCACATGTACAAGACTTTCAATGAATTGAATTCTTGAAGAAAGTATTCTCAAAATTTCAATAGGTCGAGATTGGTTATTTTATGCTTTGCCAAACAAGTGCGAGTGTCATTGTTAGAGGCATAATGCCTCGACCATGTTTTCATGCATTGATCTATTTAGTATTTGGATAAAGGATGTTAAGACATTATTATTTAACAAAAATAAAGATTGGGTTTCGTTTATTCTTGTTATCTAATTTTGTATCCTATTTTACATGTTTTAATCCTTGAATATTATGATATTTCTAAATGTTCGTTGTCGATTAATAATATGGGAATATTATTAAACTAAGACAATTCAAAATAGTGACAGAGTATACTTGAAAGTATATTGGTCAATTTTGGATGATATTTGATGAATCAAATATTAGACTTATCCCAACTATATGATTTTACTTTATGGATCTTTGTCATCAAGTATAGTTATCCTTAGACCTGAGATACCAGGAAACTGTCGTGGATATAGTGCATTTCTGTGGAATAATCTAACGTTAAACGTAACTGGTAGCTATAAGGATTATTTCCGGAAGTGTTGCAAAGTTCATAAGTTTTGCTTGTAGTCAAAATGGGATTCGTTTCCTTCAAAATTTATTTTGAAGTATAATACAGCTGGACCCCTCGGGAAAGTAGTAAGATATTTGTGCGGCCGCACCCAAATTTGGTTTGGTGATCTTGCTATATCCGTAAACGAGAAACAAAATGGTTAATGTAAGGAATGACTGAGATCCATATCCTATTAAAGTTGTATTTGAAATGAAAGGATAATAATAATGATAGTAAATCATTAAAAGGTTTTATCCAAGAGACCTTACACGAGATCGGACTAGGGCATTGGCGTGTAACTAGACGCTAACCAATGTGATCACGATATTTGAAATATGTCCAAGTGGGAGCTGAAAGTTTTATGGACTTATATTTAAATAGTCGTGTGTTAGGATCGAACTCGGGATTACGGGATTGCACCCATTACATAAAGGGTTAATTTATTTATTAAATATATTTTATATATTTATTAAATTAAACCGAAGCTTAACTAACGATCGTTAATAATTAAAAGTTAAGTATAAAAGACCGTTATGGAATTAAATAGAAGAGAAAAGAAGGAAACGGGAAAGTTCTGGAAGACCCCATGGGTGGGCTTCCACCGCCGGTTATACAAGGCCCAAGGGGGGATTTTGTTTCCTAATTAGTTTATTACTTGGAGAATAAGATTTGCCAAGCCTATATAAACACCCCATGGCTTTCATTATTTTCTATCCCACTCTCTTTTCTTTCTCTCTTCCTGCGACTAAAACCAAAGGCAAACACCCTCTTTAGGGTTCCTTTTAACCTTTGGTTTTGGTTTCTTTGTTTGATCAACTCTAAAGGAATAACACCTTTTTTAGGGTTCCTTTTATCCTTTGGTTTTGGTTCAACAATAATCTAGTCCTAGCCCCTCTCTAGGGTTGTTGGGTAGATATTCCACAAGTATAGAAGCTCGGTTTACACGTGTTAGAATCACGGTTAGCTCGTTGTATTACGTGTGTACAAGAACGTAATGTAGTCTTACTTTAGACTACATCTTGGTAGTGTTTGTCATAAACCCTAATTGGTGATTCGTTGGTGATCTTGTGGATCTTCGCCATGATAAAGGTATGTAACCCTAATTCGATTAATTATAATTGTGTTATTATTATGATCTTGTTAAATCGCTTCCACTATGTGTGCTTTGATCCATATTAGGGGTTTTAATAATTGTTATGAACTTCATAAACCTTCATACTTTACATATAGATTGTTTAAGCCTGATAAGTTATTGCTTTATCTATTATGATAATTTATTAACTTCTGTATTATGATAAGCTATTACCTTGTTATTGGCTTGCGTTTGACAACCATCATTAGAAAGGTGACAGTGGATGCTCAAGCCCCTTAAAGTAACAAAATGATACCGGCCCTTATCAGTTGGTAGACTGTTTAGCTAAGACATTTAGACGTACCTTGTTTTTTTAGACAATTGTGTGTACATAACGATTAGTAATTTTTTGTGTGTGCATTTGTCAGATAAATTAGAAGTTGCAGTTAATGCTTCTCTCCACTTGTTCAATTTATCGATTTCTCCCTTAAACATGCACTCGTGTTGCTTAAAGGTGGTTTCAAAGTCTCTTTTCTGTCCACGCACATCGGATGGGCGCCATGATAAAATACTGGTATGTATTCCTTTCAAATAAGAGCATTATGAAGATGATCTACGAAAATGTTCCTAGTGTCTTCGCCTCTAAAGCTGAGGAAAACATCATACCTTATTTCCATCATAACCTATATTTTATAGTAAATTAACTTAGAGGTTTTATGCATTACATATACATTTGTGCCACTTTCCCCAAGTTGACGTGTGACCTTTTTAGCTGTTTTTTTACTTCACCCGTGATATAATATTACCCGAATCGACTCATTTATGAATAAAAAAGTCAAATTTCTAGATAATATGATTATTGATCCCATGTGCTTAACCATAACATGAAAATTTATTGCAATTAGAGGACTCGTAATTATAGAATAAGAGAAAAGAAATAACACATAGCAGAGCTTACTATAAGAGAATAAAAAATGTGTTACAATTTTATCAGAATATGACAGGCACAAAAATAATAGAGGACTCGTGATTATAGACCAAGAGAAAAGAAATAACAGATAGCAGGGCTTACTATGTTCCTTTTAATAGGGTATGCTCCTGCACTCCCTCGACACCACCAAGTGCTTGGATAAAATCATTTTTGTAATGGGTCAATTCCAAAGTAATCGTGCCTATGATGCGTTTACCAGCGGCCCATCGCTAATACGTTGTGAGTTAAATTGCTTGACAAAACATAGTTTTAAAATGCATAATCAATTTGCAAATGCAACCTTCATATAGCTTCCCCGTTCCAGCTATGCCTTGACCTCACGCACTCATCAAACTAAAATCCACTTACTCGTAAAACAAATAAAAAATTAAATAGTTGCATACCCACCATTTGGTATTTGCTTCAGTGTGTTGCACACCAGCCACATTATCGTAAACCCACTTTAGTCAGCACCGTCGTCCATTATATGTGTGTGTACAAACTACTCAAATCTTAAAATACAACCATCAGCTCCAGCTTCTTATTGCCCTGAAATTTCAGGAAATAATAGGAAAACCAATTTCCTCGCAAAAAAAATTCATGTCTTTTTAAATGCTTTCAAAAGCAAGCAAGTGTAGTCCGCAGAGGACGAACTCACGTTCACTGGTATTGGTGGGTGAAATCGCATGTCTTTGTAGATGCCAATTGACTTTCAACATCTTCCACTCTTATAGAGAGCGAATGGAATGTCACTATATTTTGTTAATTTTGTATAGAATCAAAAGTGGTAGTGGAAATGAAATGAGTGGATATTTTAGTTTAACAACTAAAACTTTTGATCACAGTTTATACATTCGCCTACAACCAAGTTGGTATTGGCTGCAATGAAGACATGAGAACCCAATAGATTTTGGATTGAGGTCTTGAACCCTTTGGGCGAGTTGTGCTTCATATATTAATACAAAATAAAGATTGTAGTTACTCGGTAGATACCCAACAAGAAGCCTCGTTTAAAGTATCCATCCACTCATTATCGTCACCAGGCAATCCGATATCTGCACATCTGCACATTCAAGATAATGAGTGGGAAATACGAATCCTCCAACTGTCCAAATATCAGCAAATGCATGACATCTTACCTGATGTCCTAGCAGCATCCTTAAATTAAAGAACTCGCCACATGTTGAGTTAAAAATGATTACCATCTGACATCTGGATCAAAGCGTATAATTAATAGGTCATGATTATCCAAGTGGCAAATTCAACAAATGTGACTGGGATGTTAAAGATCCAAGTGGGTAGCGAGTATATCCAAGCAGGAAAGAAGAGAAGGTCTCTACTTGTAGAACACATGATGTTTTATAATGCTTAACTTCAACAAATGTGACTGGGATCTTAATATGACATTACTTTCATACCTTGTAAATGAAGCTATTTTCTCTGTACTCAAGAGTTTTAATTCTTTTCATGCTTAATCAGCTTAACTGACACCCATCCCCCCATTTGTGTGAAATATTGAATGGCAAAGAGGTAAACTGTTGTCAGTCCAAACCTGTAAATATAAAATCTCAATATACGCTAGATGAAAGCACCGAATATACACAATCCTAAGAAGAAGAAAAAAAAAGCAGGAGATACACACTTCATGATATCCGATCCAATGCTCACATAAAGAGATTAAGCATAAGTGTTTATAAAGTAAAACATAAATGTTCCTGCTCACAACACAATTAAGCATAAATGTAAGACACACAAAAAAATTTGTCCGTGTTTATATATAAAGGATCTGATAGAATTCTATTATTTGGTACTAACTCGTAGGTTGTGTTGGGGGTGGAGGTCATAACATTTCTTGTTTGTTTTAATATGCTATGAAGCTACTGACTAATGCCCGTTAAAAAAAAATTAATTCAGTGTACCCCTTGCAATCACCAAAAAATGATCACATATCGACGAACCTGTATAAAAATTAAACCGACTAATGGCGCATTAACTCCACGGCCTAAAACACGACCGTCTGAACCTGCAAAGAAAACACTCAATCAGCGTAAGTTTTTAATCTGGTTACCATTAGGAAGGAGATTAAAAAACTATATCAAACCGGCCTAGAAAGTGACATATAAGGTAGCTTACACTTTATGCGGAAGTCAACTGCCATTGTTTTGCAATTTTGCAGATGCAACCTTGCAGCCAATGTGGTCATCTTATATATCCTCTTCTTCATCACCATCAACTCTAGGACTCCCTAATTCATAAAAATATATCTCAATACATCTACGCAGGTGAAGTTATTGGT
This sequence comes from Glebionis coronaria, assembly GCA_025667525.1. Taxonomy (NCBI): domain Eukaryota; kingdom Viridiplantae; phylum Streptophyta; class Magnoliopsida; order Asterales; family Asteraceae; genus Glebionis; species Glebionis coronaria. The sequence goes on from CM046875.1 coordinate 293,555,054, forward strand.
GTGGGTTTATGTGTGTGTGTGTGTTTTGAATAACTTATGGAGCTTAATCGTAATGAAACCTCCATATGTCAAGTGATTTGTGTGTGATTCATCAACAATAAGATCAAATATACCTTATAGTGATTCGTGATAGTTAACTCTGGATAACCAGTCAAACCATATCCCACCTACAATAAACCATTAACTACAAATCACTCGAACGTGATTAAAACATGTATCTGAGTTTCTGGTGATAATCACTTTATACATGCACGCGTAAAAAAAATGAGATCACAAAACGTACCTAAGCACAATAACTGCACCTGAAGTATGCGTCCAAAATAAATGAAGATTAGGGTTGGCATCTTGTTGACACACCTTTAGGGTTCTGTGAATGATTTAAAATATATGTGGATTTATGAATATCAAATATAATTAGGAATTAGCGAGTTAAGAAGGAACCTAGTTATAGGGTTTTCACTGAATATCAATAAAGGAATGCAAGAGTTTATCACAACTAATGATCTTCTCTAGTGGTTGAGTCGTTCGTTTGCGGGAGTAGTAGGCCAGGTTCGAATCTTGTGATGGTAAAAATTTAATTTTAATATTTTACGAAAAAATAAAGTTGCACAAAAAGTGATGACGTGGATTAAATCATGCTTATGTGGCATTTCCCTCATCTTATATATAATGTAAAGATAAATATATATATATATATATATATATATATATATATATATATATATATATATATATATATATATATATATATATATATATATATATATATATATACATATATATATATATATATATATATATATATATATATATATATATATATATATATATATATATATATATATATATATATATATATATATATATATATATATATATATATATATGTATATATATATACATATATATATATATATATATACATATATATATATATATATATATATATATATATATATATATATATATATACACATATATATATATATATATATATATATATATATATATATATATATATATATATATATATATATATATATATATATATATATTTATAGATATATATATATATTTATAGATATATATATATATATATATATATATATATATATATATATATATAGATATATATATATATATAGATATATATATATATATATATATATATATATATATATATATATATATATATATATATATATATATATATATATATATATATATATATATATATATAGATATATATATATATATGTATATATATATGTATATATATATATATATATATATATATATATATATATATATATATATATATATATATATATATATATATATATATATATATATATATATATATATCATAAACCCTTATATAGGAAGGATGGTGAAACATTTCCTTATTCTAAAAAATCTATAAGAATGACACGTGTAAATCAATATCTACCTTCCATATTTGACTGTTACCCCCGCCCAGCTCCATAAAAATTATTCTCAATTAATCAATATCCAGCCGCATTCAGATCTATAAATCTCACACTAGAAGAATCCTCAAATAATATCAATCAATTTAAAGATTTTGTATATATCAATCCATATAATCTACCCATGAACGAAACGATTCATGATGAGCCAGTAGAAAAACAATTGAATTTTCTTCATGAACAATTCAAGCGTAACAACCGATGATTAATGCCAATATTCCAATAGGTACAATTAGTTTTTATAATTTCCATACAAGTTGCTTATTTTTTTGTTACCTTTTTTACTTTAGTTGATCGTTGATGTAGGTTTCATATTAAATGACGTATAATTGTGATAGATTTATGCTATGTAAAAGGTATATACATTAGAATTTATTGTTGACCAGCTTTGGACAGATGTTACTCCATTGGTCTTGAGATAGATGTAATGCTCACTTCAGTAACAATCATTGGTAATCAGCTTAAGGTATGCAATTAAACTACTCATCATGGAATCATGTTATGATGTTTTGTATCACCACTTGATTTTTGAAAGATAAGGGCGGTTTGATTAATATACTTGGCCAGATGAGATGATTGAAATTGGTGCAAAGATGGCAAATTCAACACTTGCAGGGAGCTTGCTTCTATGCTTTCCCGAACAGATGCACGGATGAATTATCATCTAAATGTGCATCTCAAACGCCGAAGCAATAGGAAACTAACTGTTTATATGATTTGAAGATTTTGTGTTCAATATTGCTATTCTGCTTTTTAATATTGTTATAGCATGAACTTATCTTAAGTAGACAAAAATGAATTCAATAAAGCCAGATTTTCTTGATTTGTGCTCTTGAAGTAGCACTTGAAGCAAATAGTCCTGTTAAGATAGCTAGAAATACTTGGAGATGAAAGGATTAAACATGACTCAGGTACCTTGACTTTTCGTATTGTTCAGAATCTAGAAAACAATAAGGTATAATTATGCATGGTGATAAAATCTAGCGTGTCTAAGGTACATGGTCATAACTTCTTTGTTTATTAAGTTTACTTAGTATTCATATTTCAAACAAGGATATTGGCCATAACATAAAGAGCAATAAAATATAGGACATAGATGGTGTGAAGGCGAGTATTTTTACTCCATCTTAAATGTTCAATCAATGCAATATAAATTTTATCTATTATGTAGAGGATATAGGTCTTACTTGACAGAATTCTCAACCCGTAGAAGCCTATTCGAAGAATCTGAAAACACCGAATACACAACCCTTAACACCCCTATATGGTTATCATTTCTGTTGTTTTTAATACACTTTCAATAATTTATGTTGTTTACAACGTGTGGACAAACCAAATGGTTCTTAACAAAATAGAAACATTTCCTTTAGTCAAACATGAGAGTAAAGCCGCAACGATTTTAATAAAACATTACACCAAGAGAAAAGTAACAGAAAAGCTTATACTTCAATACCAGGAGGTTGTTCAAATCCGGCTCCATCTCTTCTTTACCAGGGAAAAAAAACTTTTTTGAAAAGAGCTATTTCAAATACCAGATTTTATCATTCTCCAAGTGCATCCTTTAGTAGGGACATGCATGTGAGATGAATACACAAGATGTGCCTGGCAAAGTTAGATGAATGTGGGGTTATATCTAGAATTTTTACCAACCTCCTACCCAACGTTACATCATAAGGTAGAAGGTGGCATAATACAAGATTTTTATTTGCATACTTCTGTATATTTAACTTTTTCTGCTAAACTTCTGAACTACAAAGGCATGCAGTGTCTTTAGCTTGAAGCTTAATTTATAATGTATCTTCGTATCCATTTCTGGAACAACATGTACGAATAAAAGCTGAGATTATGCTTACGTAATGTAATATAAAAAGTAATTGTACATTATTTCTACTGTTATAGCGCTTTGGTACTTGAGGAAGCAAAGCCAATTATAAGGCAAGTTCCAAGAATCTGGTGTTAGGACTTTGTGATGCATACTTGAACTTTTAACCTTTTTTGAAATTGCATTCTGATTTACATTTTCTCTAATTCAGCTAGAAGGTTATGCCATGTGTTAGAGTGGCATCCTGATATAGCCACACAACTTATTGTTGCTTCTGGCGATGAAAATTCACCTTCTTTAAGGGTACTGATTTATCTACTAAATACATGTATTTCATAAATATGTTACTTATTTAATTTAACTATCTATTAATCATGCAAGTATGGGATACATGGAACACGGTATTTCCACTGCAAAAGTCGATTGGTCACACTAAAGGTATGATATGTGCTAATGTATACATTTTCTTGACTATTGATAAGGTGTGTAAACACCCATCCTTTTACCACTTAATTCTGGCTAAAACGAGACCAAAACACGTATTTAATATCATTTGTTTGGAATCATGCGTGGTTTTTGTGTTTATTGTGTTTTCAGAGCTAACCGGGGAATATTAAAGAAACATGGGATTGCACGGGTTTTATCAAGGAAAAAGACTAAAGACGAAGCCTATTGTCCAAGAGACTCAGAAGATTTGAAGTCAATGGGCCTATTTCAAGATTTATCAAAGAAAAGGACCAAAGATGGAAGATTTACATATGTCGAAGAAACTCAAGTCTATTTAACGAAGAAATTAAAAGACGAGTTGGATTTAATCGTCGACAAATCCCGAATCAGAATCAAAAACGTCAACTTTTCTGAAAAGACGAGAAGACAAGAAGAAAGGGAGAAAGCCCACTCACCAACCAACCACTAGGACTATAAAAGGATTTTTCCTTCACACAATTAGGGAGTTAGTTTTAGTTTTTTTTTCTTTCCCAGTTTTCTTTGGTTCGTAGCCTCACCAACACCACTAGGGTGTTTGGTGATTTTTAATTTTTCTTTCAATCTTGTAAGTGTTTAATCACTACTCTTGTTTACCTTTACATTAATCTTTCAATTCCATCTTTTCATTCATCTTGTTCATCTCATTTTTATTCAAAGTTTTCAAGTTCTTGTTTGATTGATTTTGATCTTTTAAACGTGATTGATTTTGTATTTTTGTTGTTGGGATTTGTTGGTTATGATATTTGAATGATTATTGGTTAATTTGGTAAAACCTTTTTGCTTATTTGGATTGATTTTGATTAAAATTCGTTTTCCCTATTTTTATACTTCTGCTACTGTTCTTCATTTCCAGATTTATTCCGAATAGTGATCTGCTTAGTCTCTTACTCGTAATGTTCAGACATTCCGAATAGCCTGTCCCTTTTTACCCTTGTTTGGAATATTTTATATATTCCGAATAGGGGTCACTTTCCGAATAAGATTTACTTTCCGCATAAGCCTGATTTTCCGAATGGGCTTTCTTTCCGAATAGAACCAGTTTTTCCGAATAGGGTCAGCTTTCCGAATAGGACATGCTTTCCGAATAGAGCCATTTTTCCGCATAGGTTTGTTTTTCCGAATAGACTGTATTTTCCGGATAGCATTGTTCCGCATAGAAACATTCCGAATAGACTTGTTTTTCCGAGTAAGGTTTTATTCCGAGTAGGATAAGGATATTTTTCAGTTAGGACATTTTCCTGTTTTTATTCAAGTGTTGCTTTTTAATTATTGATTGTTTTAAGTTTATATCTTTATCACTTTATTCATTTCCCTGTTTAGTAGATTAGAAAAACAAACCCACTTTTTGTCACCAAGAACAATTCATTCCACTTAGAACCGAGATCAATTCGAGGAGATTCCGAGAATCGAACTTTTCAAACGAGGAAAAATCCTAGTATCAAATGGCGCCACTGCCGGCTCTTCTCGTTAAGATCAAAAGTTTTTTGTGAGAACTTGGATTTTGGGATCCGTTCCCCGTGAACGTTACTTTTTCATAGAAATTTTCAAAAAAAAAAAAAAAAAAAAATCCTAAAAAATATAAAATTTTCAAAAATACAAAAAAAAAATTAAAAACCATAAAAACCAAAAATATTTTTGCTTTGCTTTTCTTTGTTCGTTCTTTTGCAGGTGTATGCGCACTCGATCCACGTCTTATCAAGAGCCCGAGCCTCTCGATACTTTAGACATGGCCGGTGTACACAACAACAACATACCACCTCCGAACAACAATAATAATAACAACAACCCACCTTTCAACAACATGAAAAATAACAACAATGAGCCCCTTCCGGATAATCGCCCGATGATTGAACTGCTGCAAGCTCATGTAGACGGCAACACTGATCCCGGCAACACTGATCCAATTGTCATACCTCCAATTGCCGCCAACAACTTTGAGCTAAAATCAGGCTTTATCCAGATGGTCTCCGCTCAACCACTCTTGGGACGCACCATTGATGACCCACACAACCACATCAAGAGATTTTTGCAACTCACCAACACAGTCAAATTCAATGGTGTTCCACAAGAGGTAATTCGGTTACAACTTTTTCCCTTTTCTTTAGAGGGACAAGCCCGACATTGGCTTGCTAAAGAACCGCCACAAAGTATTCTCTCGTGGACGGATTTGGAAACCAAGTTTATCAATTACTTTTTCCCACCCTCTCGTACTACCGCTTTGCGGAATGAAATCATAAATTTTGAACAAAAGTACGATGAGTCGTTCAGTGAATCTTGGGATCGTTTTAAAGATCTTTTAAGAAAATGCCCACAACATGGTTTTACCAAAGTACATCAAATTAATACTTTTTACAATGGTTTAAGCATGAGTGACCAAGATTCACTGAACAGTGCCTCGGGGGGTAATCTTTTGGCTAAGACTTCCAATGCTGCTTGGGATATCATTGAGAACAAGTCTCGTGTGCAAACAAAGAGTGTTCGGACCAATGTCGCTAGTGCTAGCACTAGTGACAGCGACAAGCGACTGGACAAAATCACTACGCTTCTTGAATCGCTTGTTACCCACACCGTCAGCAACAACAACAGCAACAACGCTAAAAATGCTCAAGTTAACGCTGTCAGCCAACCTTGTGAGATATGCGGTGGTCCTCACTCTTACATCACTTGTACTGCCACCCAAGACTACCCTGCTGAAAATGTGAATGCAGCATATGGCACCTATCCTCAACCTGCTTATCAAGCTAGACCTCAAGGTGACCGTAACTTGCTGAGCTACCGTTCTAACAATTATCTTTCCCCACATGGTTTTCCCCCAACCAACTCAAACCAACAACAAAACCTCAACCGCCCTCCTCAACAACAACAACAACCTCGTACACCATACATACCTCCTCACAAGCAGCAACAACCTCCTCAACGAAACAACCAAGTATACCAACAACCTGCTTACCAACCACCCGCATACAATGCTCCTCCCAACCAACCCACCGCTCTTCACCAAGAAGTGGAAACTTATATGAGGACTAACGATGTGATAGTGTGAAATCTTCAGAGAGAAGTGCTCAACCTGAAAGCAGACTTGGTCAAGCAAGGAAACGATTTGAGAGCCGACATGAGAAATACGTTGGATAGTCAAACTAATGACTTGAAGAACATGATGGCTAGTTTCTTCCAAGGTAATCAACCCTCTTCTTCGGGTACTCTCCCGAGTAACACCGTTGCGAATCCAAGAGGGGAGATGAAAGAATTCACCACTCGAAGTGGCAAAGGTACCAAGGAACCTGAGCTTCCTATACCTCCACCGGTGATTGTGACTAAGGAGAACGAGTCACCTGCTCCTATTCCTCATCCTTCTACTTCCCCAATTTCTCTACCTCTTCCTTCTACCCCTCCTCCACCCAAGGATGTGAGTAATCCTATTTCTCCAAAGCCTTCCTCTTCTTCCAATATACCTTATCCTTCAAGGTTGAGGAAAGAGAAGCAAAAGAGCAAGGATGATATTCAGGTTTCGAACTTCCTTAAAATGTTCAAACAACTGAATTTCAATATCTCCTTCGCTGAGGCTCTCGCTCACATGCCTAAATATGCAAAAATGTTTAAAGATCTTCTGAGCGACAAGGAAAAGCTCCTCGATATTGCCAACACCCAACTTAATGAGAATTGCTCTGCAGTGCTCTTAAGGAAATTGCCAACCAAGCTTGGTGATCCGGGTCGTTTCTTAATTCCTTGCAATTTCTCGGGAGTAGAGAATTGCATGGCCCTAGCCGATCTAGGTGCCAGTATTAATCTCATGCCTCTAAGTGTTTGGAAGCAATTATCTCTCCCAGAGCTAGTCCCCACCAAAATGACTTTGGAATTAGCTAACCGTACGGTTGCTTATCCAGTGGGGATAGCCGAAGACGTCATTGTAGGAGTCGACAAATTCACCTTTCCTGCTGATTTTGTTGTCGTCGACTACGAGATGGACCCTCGTGTGCCACTAACTGTTGGTCGTCCATTCTTGAGGACCGGTCGCACTCTCATTGATGTTGAAGCCGGTGAGCTTATCATGAGAGTGGGTGACGATAAAGTAGTCTTCAACATGGGAAAGTTGTCTAAACAGCCTTATTCATATGAGAGTGTTAATTGTATTGAGGTTCTTGATGAGGCTTGTGAAGAACACTTTAATGATGCTTGCAAAAGTATTCCTACCTCTCTTCCCAATGTTGAGACCGTGTCCTTTATTGATTCATCATTGTCTCTATTTGGCGATAGTGATTTGTTTTGGAAAGATCTTGAAGACACCATGGGAGATGTGAACTTATCTACTGATGATTCTCCTACCGATGGGGACGAAGACATGCATTTCTTTGAAAATCTTCTCACCGAAGACAATCCTTCGCTGCCATCTCCCACAGTCATTGCTATCGATACTCCGACTTTAAATACGCCTCCCGTCGAAAATCCTCCGGATTTAGAACTTAAGGAGTTGCCGCCTCATCTTGAGTACGTATTTCTTGAAGAAGAGACGAAGTCGCCAGTCATCATTGCTAAGGACCTAAAGGAAGAAGAAAAAGCCCGACTTATCACCGTGTTGAAAGATCATAAGAAGGCTATTGCTTGGAAGATCTCGGATATTCGTGGAATTGATCCTCACTTCTGCACACACAAAATTCTCATGGAGGACGACTTTAAGCCCACAATTCAAAGCCAACGAAGGGTGAATCCAAAAATCCATGAAGTCATCAAAACAGAGGTTATCAAACTTCTTGATGCGGGTATGATTTACCCTATTTCGGATTCACCATGGGTTAGTCCAATCCATTGTGTGCCCAAGAAGGGCGGAATAACCGTTGTTCCCAATGAACACAACGAGTTGATTTCCACTCGCCTCGTTACTGGGTGGAGAGTTTGTATAGACTACCGCAAACTCAATGATGCCACGAGAAAGGATCATTTCCCTCTACCTTTTATGGACCAAATGCTTGAACGTTTAGCGGGTAATGAATATTACTGCTTTCTTGATGGTTTCTCGGGTTATTTCCAAATTCCCATCGATCCCCAAGATCAAGAGAAGACAACATTCACTTGTCCCTATGGCACATTTGCTTACAAAAGAATGCCTTTCGGCTTATGCAATGCTCCTGGGAATTTCCAAAGGTGCATGTTAGCCATCTTCCATGACATGGTTGAACAAACCATGGAAGTCTTCATGGATGATTTCTCAGTCTTCGGGGATTCCTTCTCTTCTTGCCTTGCCAATTTGGAATGTATGCTTAAGCGGTGCGAAGACACTCGCCTTGTTCTGAATTGGGAAAAATGCCATTTTATGGTAAAAGAAGGCACCGTGCTGGGACACAAAATTTCCAAAGCCGGTCTTGAAGTAGACCGTGCTAAAGTCGATGTTATCGCCAAGTTGCCTCCACCTTCAACCGTGAAGGGTGTGAGAAGTTTTCTGGGTCATGCGGGCTTCTACCGTCGATTCATCAAGGATTTTTCTCAAATCGCTCGCCCGATGACCCACCTCTTGGAAAAAGATACTCCTTTTATCTTTTCCAAAGAGTGTCTTGAAGCCTTCAACTCGCTTAAGGATAAGCTAACTAAGGCACCCGTCTTGGTTACCCCTAATTGGGAGCTTCCCTTTGAGTTGATGTGCGATGCTAGTGACTTTGCTATTGGTGCGGTTCTGGGACAAAGAGTGAACAAACACTTCCAACCAATCCATTACGCTAGCAAGACAATGACGGGGGCCCAATTACATTATACGACAACAGAAAAAGAGCTTTTAGTTGTTGTCTATGCCTTTGAAAAATTCCGCCCCTATCTTGTCCTTTCCACCACAATCGTGTATACCGATCATTGCGCATTGAAGTACTTGTTGAAAAAGCAAGATTCCAAACCAAGACTTCTTCGCTGGGTTTTGCTGCTCCAGGAATTTAAAATCGAAATTCGCGATAAAAAAGGAGCTGAAAACCTAGCCGCGGATCATCTTAGCAGACTTGAGGATCCTTACCAAGGGGATCATCCAAACAAAGAAATCAATGATTCTTTTCCCTTGGAGACCTTAATGTCTATAAATTCGAATTCTGATGAAACCCCGTGGTTTGCGGACTTTGCAAACTACTTGGCGGGTGGAATTCTCAAGGAAGGGTTGACGTCTCAACAAAAGAAAAAGTTCTTCACCGACATTAAAACTTACTTTTGGGACGACCCTTACCTATTCAAACAATGTGCCGACCTGATTATCCGCCGATGTGTTGACGGACCGGCAGCTTCAGAAATCCTTGATGCTTGCCACAAAGGACCCACCGGTGGTCACTTTGGTCCCAACTACACCGCCAAAAAAGTGTTTGACTCGGGATTTTATTGGCCCTCCATATATCGTGACGCTCACGATATGGTTAAACGATGTGATGTGTGCCAGAAACAAGGCACGATCACACATAAAGACGAGATGCCCCAGAATTTCATTCAAGAGTGTGAAATCTTTGATGTTTGGGGTATCGACTTTATGGGGCCATTCCCCTCTTCTAAAGGAAACAAATACATCCTTATAGCCGTTGACTACGTTTCAAAGTGGGTTGAAGCCAAAGCTTTACCTACTAATGACGCAAGGGTGGTTTGTAACTTTTTGAAAGCTCTATTCGCTAGATTCGGTGTGCCTCGTGCCATTATTAGTGATCGTGGGACTCATTTTTGCAATGACCAATTCGCAAGAGTCATGGCTAAGTACGGTGTAAAACATCGTCTTTCCACAGCCTACCACCCACAAACTAATGGCCAGGCTGAAATATCCAACCGAGGACTAAAGCGAATTCTTGAAAGGACCGTGGGAGAGCATCGTGCCGCATGGGCTGATAAACTTGATGATGCTTTGTGGGCTTTCCGTACTGCTTACAAGACCCCGATCGGCTGTACGCCTTATCGTCTTGTGTACGGGAAAGCGTGCCACCTCCCCATTGAGTTGGAGCACAAGGCTTACTGGGCCTTGAAGTGGGCCAATTTTGATATCAACAAAGCCGGTGACCTTCGCAAGATCCAACTCAATGAGCTGAATGAACTCTGTAATGAGACTTATGAAAATTCTTTAATCTATAAGGAAAGGACTAAGCTCATTCACGATTCTAAGATTAAGAACCGAGAGTTCCATGTTGGAGACAAAGTCTTACTTTTTAACTCTCGGCTGAAAATCTTTTGGGCAAGCTGAAATCTCGTTGGTCCGGCCCATTCACCATTGCCCAAATTTTTCCATATGGTACTCTCGAGCTCGCTCAACCTGATGGACCTAATTTTAAGGTGAATGGCCAACGAGTGAAGTTGTACTTTGGTGAGGACACCTCTCAGGAGGTGATTCCATCCCTCACCACGTTCCCCATGAACTAATTTTGGGTCGAGTCAGGCTCGTGACTCGGTTATCAAAAACAAGCGCTCCTCGGGAGGCAGCCCGAGTATCCATCCTTTTATATTTTAACCCCCTAAGTGTAGGGGAGCCTGTATACGTGTTTGTATTTGTGTGGTGATGTGATTACAAGGATAAGTTCACTCTTGGAAACTTTGAAGAACTGTGCTCCCGTGTTATCCGAAATCCGGTTCAATCTCTCAACTATCGTGATTCAATTTTCTTCATACTCACATTTGAAATTGATCACTTTAGTTGTCTCTTCCTTAACTCGAGTTAACCAACGTGCACAATGTCATAAGTGTAGGGGAGACTTCTCCCACATGCTTAAACATTGAGGACAATGTTTATCTTAAGTGTAGGGGGGACTTCTATCGAAGTTTTAAGTGGACTTTTCCATGAAAATGCCTTCATTTAACTGGAAAATCATATTTTTCAACATTTTTCAAATTTTTTGTTAACTTTGGCCATTTTGTCGTAATTTTTAAATTTTTATCTTTGCTTTCATATGTATATATCCCGCAATAAAGTCAAATTTTAATAAAGTGGTGTAGCTAGTTTTGAAATCTTTGACATATTAGGCCCGTTGCATTTATTTTGACTCAACCCGAATAGACTTATCCAAGTTTATTCTAGCTAGTATCCTTAACCATGTAGACCTTAATTGGTTTATTAGGCTAAGTATCCACAAGTCTCATTACTTGAGATTTTAAATTGTGGAGGACGAGAAATGATAGAGTCAATTATAAGTCGGTATTCTTGCACAAGCTCACTTGGTGTAATTATTTGCCTATTCTCCCATCACTTGCTAATAATTTATCTGCAATAAGTAAGGTCGTACGATTTGAAAGGTTACTTAGCTTCTAGCCCAAGATCGTTTAAAAGTTGCTCGGTAATGATAAGAGTTCATAGCCAAGGCATAACTTATGAAGCGGGGCGCGAAGATTGGCGAGTCCGAAAAGGCCCTAACAAGGCATGAGAATTCCATTTTATTGCTAAAGATCCAAAGTGATGTGAAGAGCATTATTCCTAAAATCAATATGAAGGATCAAGACTCACGACGAAAAGCAATCAACTCCCATAAAGATCATGGAGAAGTCTATCTGAAAAGACCCTAACAAGGTATGAGGATAAATAGATCCAAGTCCGAAAAGGAGGCGGATCATTGTATCTCAAAATCCCAATTAGAGATTGAAGAAATAATCATGAAGTCGTGGTCAACAAAGTTGGAGTACCCCTCAAAAGTCTCCAAGTGAAGAAACTCTATTATGATGAGAGGACCATTATCTCAAGAACGTCTCTCGAAGATATGAAGTATGAAGTACATGCCAAATATCGGCCCGAGAAAGGTCTCAAATCGTGAACCGAGTTATGCCAAGATATGAACTTTTTGATATCCCGAGAAGCAGTTTTAAGAGATTTTGTCCTTTAGCTAACTATTGATCAAATCGTCCTACTTTGCTTTCAGCCTAAATAAACTATCGAAATAAGTCCAAAAATGCATCTTCATGATCATTCTAAGACAAAAATAAAATATAAGAGATACACCTAGGAATAAGGGAGTTTAAGCATATAATTAAGCCATGTGTGTAAGTGTTTGATTTGCTAACTTATAATAACAATGATCTCGTTTTTATGCTTAGTTTGGGGAACGTGAAACTTGAGGATGATAAATCTTCGCAGTACCAAAGCCCTAATGTAAGTCATTGATTTCTTTGCAAGTTATTTCCATGTAGCTATTTTCAAGAGAAAATGGTTTTCTATCCTTTTGTTTACTTTATAGTTTTAGTTCTTGTTTAGTATTATTTTAATAAGGCCAAGGTTGATTGATTATGAGAAAAGTGTAAATTTGCTTTATCACTAAGCATTGCATGAGGGCATGGCAATGGTTAAGTGTAGGGGATTTGATAAGGTGTGTAAACACCCATCCTTTTACCACTTAATTCTGGCTAAAACGAGACCAAAACACGTATTTAATATCATTTGTTTGGAATTATGCGTGGTTTTTGTGTTTATTGTGTTTTCAGAGCTAACCGGGGAATATTAAAGAAAACAGGGGATTACACGGGTTTTATCAAGGAAAAAGACTAAAGACGAAGTCTATTGTCCAAGAGATGCAGAAGATTTGAAGTCAATGGGCCTATTTCAAGATTTATCGAAGAAAAGGACCAAAGATGGAAGATTTACATATGTCGAAGAAACTCAAGTCTATTTAACGAAGAAATTAAAAGACAAGTTGGATTTAATCGTCGACAAATCCCGAATCAGAATAAAAAACGTCAACTTTTCTGAAAAGACGAGAAGACAAGAAGAAAGGGAGAAAGCCCACTCACCAACCAACCACTAGGACTATAAAAGGATTTTTCCTTCACACAATTAGGGAGTTAGTTTTAGTTTTTTTTTCTTTCCCAGTTTTCTTTGGTTCGTAGCCTCACCAACACCACTAGGGTGTTTGGTGATTTTTAATTTTTTTTCAATCTTGTAAGTGTTTAATCATTACTCTTGTTTACCTTTACATTAATCTTTCAATTCCATCTTTTCATTCATCTTGTTCATCTCATTTTTATCCAAAGTTTTCAAGTTCTTGTTTGATTGATTTTGATCTTTTAAACGTGATTGATTTTGTATTTTTGTTGTTGGGATTTGTTGGTTATGATATTTGAATGATTATTGGTTAATTTGGTAAAACCTTTTTGCTTATTTGGATTGATTTTGATTAAAATTCGTTTTCCCTGTTTTTATACTTCTACTACTGTTCTTCATTTCCAGATTTATTCCGAATAGTGATCTGCTTAGTCTCTTACTCGGAATGTTCAAACATTCCGAATAGCCTGTCCCTTTTTACCCTTGTTCGGAATATTTTATATATTCCGAATAGGGGTCACTTTCCGAATAGGATTTACTTTCCGCATAAGCCAGATTTTCCGAATGGGCTTTCTTTCCGAATAGAACCAGTTTTTCCGAATAGGGTCAGCTTTCCGAATAGGACATGCTTTCCGAATAGAGCCATTTTTCCGCATAGGTTTGTTTTTCCGAATAGACTGTATTTTCCGGATAGCATTGTTCCGCATAGAAACATTCCGAATAGACTTGTTTTTCCGAGTAAGGTTTTATTCCGAGTAGGATAAGGATATTTTTCAGTTAGGACATTTTCCTGTTTTTATTCAAGTGTTGCTTTTTAATTGTTGATTGTTTTAAGTTTATATCTTTATCACTTTATTCATTTCCCTGTTTAGTAGATTAGAAAAACAAACCCACTTTTTGTCACCAAGAACAATTCATTCCACTTAGAACCAAGATCAATTCGAGGAGATTCCGAGAATCGAACTTTTCAAACGAGGAAAAATCCTAGTATCACATGTATACTTGATTTGAACTTAATATGAGTTGTCTTAGTAGTTAGTATAATATCTAAATAAAGCTTGAAAGATGAGCGAGTTTATAAAGTTGATTAACTGGGTCACTTTTTAGTACATATCATAATGGGTATAAATGCCCCGCGGATTCCTTTGCCTATTTTCTAATAACTTCTTTATAGACAATTCATGTGACTGCTGATGTAATCTCCTCTACAAAAAACATAATACAAATTTTTTTCTATTTTAGATGTTACTACTATTGGGTGTCATAATTCATAAGGGAGTCTCATGATGTTGAAACGGTTAGTGACATTCTGGTTTTTGTAGTTGTTTTGTATAGAGAAGTTTTTTTTGGTTCACTTCAAAAAATAAGATATACGTTATCATGTTTTATAGATGAAGTACACATTGTTTTACAATTTAATGCATCTTAAAAGCTAAAATTTTACTAAGTTAGTTGAGTAGTAAATTCTTAATAACATATAGACTTAATCATGATGATATGTTCATGAATTTCGAAAACACCATAACTTCAGCAAGTAAAAGCATGTTTATATGTCAACAATTATAAAGTTATGGTTGTGGGCAAATCAAATGTGATATATTTGCTTAGTAATTATTGCTGTTGTGAAGTTGCAGCTGTCATTTTACTTTATCTTATAGATTGAGATTATCTTTGGATAACATTTACGTTATTAGTTTGTAATGAACTAAACAACACGTGCGTAACCAAATAGATTCAGAATTGACTATATTATACATATTCAGCAAGGCGATTTATCGTGAATAGAATGGGTTTAAAAGTGACTTGTGTATAATAAAAAGGGTTGTTTGAAGGTGAAAACTATTTAATAATGAGTTATGTATGTAGTTCGAACAATATAGAATTTCATGTGGTGCTTAGGTTATATGTTCCTGATAATACTTATGCTTCATAAGCCTTAATCACTTAATTACCTATACGTCTAAAAGTATGATGGTTCGTCTGTGTACCCGAAACAAGATCGAGTTCCTTCGAACTATAGCATGTGAAAAATAATGACTAGGGTCCCTTCACCATTTAAAAAAAAAATTAGATCCGAGTTTTTGCTGCATTGAATAATCGCTCAGTTTGAAGGTTCTGATAATTTTCTGCTTAAAATACCAGAAGTCTGTTTTGAAACTAACCCCCTTAATCTAAGTCTCGCAGAACACCAAAGTTATGGGTGTGTATCGTACTACACTTTAGTTCCATTCCTTTAAGTTTGGTGCATATAAAATATTGAATTCGGATTTGCTGCTCGAACCTATTCCAACCTGTATCTGCACGAAATTAGAGATTTTGCTCATACTTTTCAAGTTAAATAAGTATTTGCTTATGATGGTTTCGTGTGTTTCTGTAACAGATAATATCATTGATCATATGATATTCAACATAAGCCCTATATAATTAATTCATGATTTTGTATTCGACTAATGTATCATTATTTATTGTTCAATTTTCCTTAATTATTCACAGCAAGTCCCTCATTCATAAACCCTAACACCTACTTTTTTCTTAAAATCTAATGATGAAAGTGTGTTAATTATATTGTGTGTATATGTTTATTAATAAGTATGATGGAGGTACCTCCTGCAAATCAATCACCTGAGGTCTAATAATGGAGTAATAATTAAAGATCTTTATCGTTTTATTCACTTCAAGTTTTGTTTTGTTTTGTTTTAAATTGCACATGAGAGAGGATATAAGCGTGAAAGTTGATATTTGGGTATGTAGATTTATTGATCCAGCAGCTTAATGTAGCCTTGACTTATAGAATGAAGTAAGTCTTGTCTTGTGAACATACTCATTCGTACCTTCTATCTTATGCAGGCCCTTTCCAAAACATTTATCCTTTGTCCGTAGAGGATAAGAAAGTATACTACAACATTATTTTTTTAAACAACACTCCATGTGTCCTTCCTTTCTGGTTATCTAAATAATATGTAAGCAAGTAAGGTTTTCATTGTGTCTAATTTCTTTTGTGGAAACTAAATTGATCAGTGTAATGATTTCTTTTGCTCTATTGTGTATTCATAGGCCAGGACGAGCAGGTCGTGTTTAGCCAAGAGAGTGTTGCCATCTATATCTTAGATGTGTGTAATGTTTTTGTTGATTTTGAGAGTGGTGTGCTTTAAGAGTGTTTGGATATGCATTTTGTGAAGTTATTATAGGAATTCAAAGAAACATAATTAGGAGCAGATAATGATTATAACTAAAGTTGCTAAAGATTAAAAGGTACATATTTGATAACATAGTAACTCGATTTCATTTGTACTTAAGAATGTAAATTTAAAAAAAACTGGATTGAATGAGTCAAAATAGAGAACTTATTTTGTTTTCACAACAGGTATTCGGTATAGAACTAATTTAGTTTTAATTTTTGTTTTCACAAATGGGTTTAATGCAGTCTAATTTATAAATTTCCGCGGAGATTAGAATATAGTCATGTTCCTCTAAAAAACATGGGTAAATGCCTACAGCCCGTGACCATGAAAGGACACTTTCATGATCTTTTAGAAAGAGCCCTTTGATTACCTCCTGACCACAACCAAGCAATCTTACAACATCCATCCATAAACCCCCTGACAACAATAAAACACCCCTTGGCAGCAACCAAATAACCTCCTTAATAGCCATCCAAACACCCCGGACAACAAAAAAACACCCCTCGACAGTAGTCTACCTGAATATCAACCACAACAATACCGAGATTACGTAGATAGTGTAATATGGTGCTTATCACAAGTTTATAGCAATGAATAATCTTATTTTTTTGTAACGTTATAACTACAACTATTCAAAGTCTGATTATCTTTGTGTTTCTTTTAGGTCTCCGAATCCGGATACTATCTTAATAAAATAGACACCATTAGGGGTGATTTTTGCTAAAATCCCACTAAGTAATAATAACCAAAATAGTAATAAGAGTGGTTCGATATTGATTGCATCAAGAAGATTACAATGTAAAGAAGCTCCAGTACCCGAGACTTCCACCGAGCATGTGTCATTTTCTGCAGCTAGGTGTAGAATCTACCATAACTCACGTTATAAAGTAGTCCAACTTACAAATATGTACATTTTAAGTTGTTCCATATTTTTACATTATAAGGTAGAAGATGGCATGAAATGAAGATTTTTATTTGAAGACATATGTATATCTAACTTTTTATTTGCTAAAAATTCACCAACTTAACTATATCGTATTTATGTTAATTGTGGGACACAACAACTGCTTCCTTGGCATCTCAACTGCTTCCTTGACGTACAATGTTATGTTGGGTCTAGGTGATATTTTTAGTTGGTGTTTTTGAAGTAATTTTATAGACAAAAACCAGTATACAATGTCGGTTTTGCATCCTAGAAGGATACCTTTTACCATATACGTTAGATGTATGTATTATACATACATTTTGAAGTTTAAATGACATGACGTGTTTGACCAAATTCCTTATCAACTAAAAATATTTTGACTTGACCCATGTAAGATAAAACACATACTAAATCAAAACCTATGATAATATTCTATTAAGTGTGCGTAAGCTTTAACGTTTATATATGATTTTTGTATGCTTTATGTTAAACTAGCATGGTGCCCGCGTAAAGGAGCAGTGAATACTTAGTGACGATATATGAAGCAAACAAATGTTATAATCTTTCTTATTAAGTTTGTATTCACATTAATTTAAAAGGGTAAAAAGTTAAATCAAAATAAACCCGCTAAAAATTAAAAAAAAACAAACTAAAAATTAATAAAGTTTATCAAAATAGATATTAAATTAAAGTCGTAAGATTTTAGAAAATATGGTGAATTAGATTATGAAAATAAAAAAATAGAAGTAAAAATTAATTTAAAATAAAAATATTATTTTAATAGGTTGTTACAAAAAGTTTTTAACTGGAAGAAGATATATCTAACAACTTTCGTTATATATTAAGTGAGAATGTCTTAAAAATTCATATTTTCAAAAGTTTGTTACAAAAGCCCCAAATGCTTTATAATATAGTAAGATAAGATATGATTATGACATTATTTTTTACAAACATCAATTACCTATCCTATACTGTGAATTTATTTACCTTTTACCTTCTTTTTATTATTTTAAAACTTTCTTTTAATGCTAGCCCGTCCATCGGACGGGCCTTGAGGCTAGTATATATATATATATATATATATATATATATATATATATATATATATATATATATATATATATATATATGTATATATATATATATATATATATTATATATATATATATATATATATATATATATATATATATATATATATACATAAATATATATATATATATATATATATATATATATATATATATATATATATTTATATATATATATATATATATATATATATATATTTTTATATATATATATATATATATATATATATATATATATATATATATATATATATATATATATATATATATATATATATATATATATATATATATATATATATATATATATATATATATATATATATATATATAGATACATATATAGATATATATATATATATACATATATGGATACATATATAGATATATATATATATATATATATATATATATATATATATATATATATATATATATATATATATATATATATATATATATATATATATATATATATATATATATATATATATATATATATATATATATATATATATATATATATATATATATATATATATATATATATATATATATATATATATATATATATATATATATATATATATATATATATATATATATATATATATATATATATATATATGTGTATATATATATACTAGCCTTTTGACCTATCCGGTGGACGGGCTAGCTTTAAATACATATTTTATAATGAAAATTGAAGTTATGTGTGTTTGTATTAGAAGTTTAGTATATATGGTGTTAGTTATGACATTAATAATTTAATAATGTAGCACTGACTGGACAAAAATAACGTAGTTTAAAATATTTTATTTATTTAAGAATATTATGAGTAAATTGAATTTGCATACGTTAATGTTATGAATATGTTTGTTACATTAAAACTTTTTAGAATTTTAATAATATTGTATAAATATTTTATTTAATTTTAAATTTCATGAGGTAATAAACTTTGTATATGTTAATGTTACGAATAACTTTTTTACACTAATTTTTTTTAAATTAATATTATTGTTAAGTTTTTTTTTCTTAGCAAAAACATTATAGTTAAATATTCTTTAGAAATGATTTTGTTTTGTAAATCTTGTGGTAAAGTGTTATCTAGCAAAAGTAAGCCCAAAAATCTCATTCATGGTATTATTTTTTTCACGTGTAAAATATAGCAACATTATATAGCCCAGTCCAAAACTTGACAGTCCGAATATCTAAAAATATTTTCATTTTAGTAAGTCAAACTATTGTGTATCATTTGTAATTCCTATCTTTCTTTGAAGCATTTTGTAGATATCCTTTAATGAATTACATGCATCATTTTTATAGAATTTTATATGCTTGTGTTTGTTGCTTGTGTATTTTAGGTACGGATATTGAGAAAATGACAAAAGATCACAAGAATCAATCAAAAACGAACACGGAAAATGAAGCCGCACGATGAACCAAGCCCTAATGAAGAATTTTCCAAAGGAAACCCTTTAAGATTTAAAGAATCATGAAGATTGGTCCTCCAAGTTTGAAGAATTAACACTTTATACCCTTGTATCTTTATAATTACAAGTTTGGTCCCTAAAGTTTGTCAAAATTACAAAAAAGACCCTTAACTCTGAAGAATTGGCAAATTTAGTCCCTCAACAAAACTAAAATGTCAAAAATGGTCCTCCAAGAAGTCAACAAACAAGTCAAAGCCTTGAAGTTTGAAAACATGTCAAAATCAGTCCTTGGAATATGAAGAAATTGCATGTTTAGTCCTTGTTTCAAGTTTATAAACAAATTGTGCCAAATTTGACAAGTGTTTGAAAGATATAACAAAAGGAAATGGGTTTTGGGCTGTTTAATGTGAAGTGCAAAAGCTTTGGGAGTCCAGGGACCTAACTTGGCCAGACAACAAACTCCCATCCACCAACCAATACTCGCCACCTCACCCTCCACTCACTCCTCCACCAATCATATTCATCTCTTCCACCACGTTAGCATTCCACCCACCACTTTTTTAAACAGATTTGTTTCACTTAATATTAAGGTGGGAAACACAAATTTAAAACGAATCCAACCCCTAATCACAATCTAATTGCCCTGTTCACCCATCCCTTTCCCTATAAACCCTAATCATGAATTAAGAGTAAACCAAAGGGTTAATTGTTGATTCGCTCCAGAATGATAATTAACCCTCTCCCCATCCAAACTGTTGTCCCATATTTGTGATGATTAAGCAATGAAGAGAGAAAGAAAATAGATGAAGAAGAGATGAATTCCTAGAGAGAGAAAGTAGTGAGAGAAAGTAGAGAGGAGATGATTAACTTGGTGAGATTAGATTAAGAAAAGAAGTTACAAATGACCATCCACCCTCCTAACATGCTAGGAGGGTAGTATATATAGTCCACCCACATGCGGGCTTTAATGGACTATATATTGGGCCGGGCTTGTCTTTTGGACTTTAATTAGTTTAAATCCAAGCCCGTGAACCACGACTAAATAACTACTTATTACAACGTTCTAATAAATATTACAATAGAAACCTATGACCGAACATTCTTGTTTGACTCAATATTTTGAGGCTAACAATCTCCCCCAATGTGAGGTCATTCCTCTTTGATATTTGGATTCCAATGGAGATTTATGAATTTCGTCATAAATGAGTCTTGAACGTGTAACAGTAGTTTTGTTCCTTCATGCTGTGATCTTTGAGCCTTTGTCGTTGTCTTTCGACTTTGTCTTTAAGTCTTGAGATCTTCAAATCATCCTTGACTTGTCATTGCCATCTTGCGATCTTGTGTCTTTATCCACATGCTCACACTATCAATTGTTGGATAAGTCTTTGGGCATGAATATGTGGTTGTGAATCTTTGACTTTGCTGAGTACACCGTGACGCCACCTTCTCGAGACAAAACATAGACACGGACTGAATGGCTTTGACATTCGTCCTAAATCGGTAGCGTTTTACCTCCGGTCGGTGAAGACCGTTATACGATATTAAATATCGTACCTGTGATCAGGTAGATTCAATTAAGAATCTCCTTGACAGGGTTTCGCGGCAGTACTAGCCGTTCTCTTTACTCGACCGTCTCAAAGCAAGACTGCGAACATAAAGAGTGAGTCAATTGGATAAATATCCGCTTGATTAAAGTCGTCAATTCAAATTCCTGGAACAAGTTTGATTCATTAAGAATCTTACCATTGTTGCTTTCCAGTTGACACAAGTTTGATTCATAAGAATCTCACAAGTCACCTACCGTAGCGCTGTTTGATGTTGACGTTAGAAGGATTTCCATTCGTCACTGTGAATATTAATAAATATCACTCTGAATGTTCTGGCAAGACCATAAAGATATTGCGTAGAAACCTGAAACGAGTTTGAATCAATTCAGAATCAAACCACTGTTGCTCTTCAGTTTTACATATGTTCAATTCATAAAGAATCTTGCATATGACCTACCGCAGTGCTGTTTGATGTCAACACTGGAAGGATTTCCACTCATCATTGTGAATACTAAGTAGTATCACTCTGAGTGTTCTAGCAATATCACAAGGATATAGCGTAGGACTCTCTTGATCTTCATCCGTGTGTCCTAACGAGATTTGATTGATCTCTTGGCTCTAGACTCGATTTGTGCACTTTTTGTGGTCGGAGGCTGGAGCAGATGCCACCTATTCAATATCAACTATCTCGGAGTGAGAAAGTCAATAGAAGTCGTGTTGATCTCCGTGACAATAAAACAAACTTCTTTTGAGAGAAGCCTGAGTAGCTAGGAAAGGGTTGTGCTTCACATCACTGGGTCCATGATGAGTTTGTCTTCATGATGGGTTGACCCGGTTTCTGCCTAAGTTGTATGGAGGGCTTCTTTCTTTAGACCCTTTATCCTTACATTTCTTTTTCATTCTTCAACCCCTTCAATGCTTACCAAGACATCATTACTAGCACCTTGTTGTGATTGTTCCAGTGCTAGCATCAGTACTTAGTCGGCATTCAGCTACATTCACATTCTACTCCATCTTTCCTAAGGACTTCTAATAATCTATTGGATTGGCCCTGGGAAGATCCCTCTGGTTCTGGTTGGATCATAGGACTTAAACCTAACCACCCTTTTGACACCAATAACATCGTGAATTAAAGATGTTGTGGGTATTTGATCGTAACCATGAAAACCACTTTAAATTCTAACAAAGTGTTTGAAAAACATTTAACACCTTGCTAGTTTTGTCGTTTCAGAAATGCTCCTCCTTCACATGTGCATCGATAATCGAAAGTGTTTCGCACATGTGGGTAAGAGTTAAAGTGCTTGAGTCTTATAGATCACATTTTAATCACATTTTCTCCCCTATCTCTAATATATAAAATCTTTTGATATTAGAGATACCAAATTTGATTAAAATATATTTTGAAAAATAGTCTTGAAAATCTTCGGGATAAAGATGTGTTAATCTTTTGCATGAAGTTGAATTGCTCCCCCTCAAAAATTGATCCAATGGAATTGTCATTACGAGGAGTTGATCCACATTAAACTTTTGAGGATAGGAGTTGTTGAACACACAATTTTTGAAAGATTTTGAGTATAATTGAGAAATTCTTGAAAAAAAAAAATTGTGTTCAACGCTTTTTGAAAGATCAATTCTTTTTGACGAAAAGGTTTTTCTAAAGCATAAACTTGAGTTCATAGACTTTGAATGTCTTGACGAATCCACTCAAGTGTAAGAAGATTTAACTTCTTTTGCTAAGGGTAAGAGTACAAAAGCGTACACTCCCCCGTGAATTTAGATCCGGGTTGCAATCTGAAAGTGATTACAAGCCATTGTGTTGAGCTCAAAACGTTGAATGTTTTGTGACTAGCTCAACCCGTGATAGATTGCTCTACCCGTTTGTTAGGATATGATATCTTTAAAGATACACTTTCCTTTATTTGAGGTCCGAGTTACAGTCTGACATTTAACTGTAAGTCGTTTACATGAGCTTAAAAACTTTGAATGTTTTTAATGAGAGCTCATGACCGAGAAAATTTATTTTCCCGTTGTTAAGGATAAGTTATCATTCGTGATCAACTTTCCTTTCTTGGAAGTACGAGTCACAATCTGAGGTAATTGTAAATCATTGGAATGACATGTTTTGAAAAATATTTACAACTTTCATTCGAGCTTTATGTACACACCCGTGTCGTTATTGAGCGACATTTCTAGGTACGTCCATATTATCGATACTGAAAGACATGTCGAGAAGAATATTTTTGGTATTTTGAAAGTTTTTCAATTTTTTATTTTGTTTTTCTATGAATATATACATTTTATTATATTTTTGTGTTTTCTCAAGTTTTTCGAAAATAATCCAAAATAGACTTTTGTACATCAGAAGAAGGTGATATCGAATACACAGAATTGGAACCCTTTGAAGAAGGAGAAGTGGGTTCAGAATCCGCTGTTGTACCTGCAATCACAGAAGAAGAGTTTGCACAAATACTAGAATTAGGGGTAAAAAATTCCTTTTCAGTGTGTAGAATAGTAGCATTAGTGCTGGTGCAGGTGTCATCACTCTTCTCTATGGGAATCCACTTAAGACCAACTTCCGTGAAGATTCGACCCGTTGGTTTCCACTGAAGACTAGATTTAGGAGTAGCTTTCTCTTGCACAGCGGAAGACTTCTTTGGAGAGAAACTATGTCCTTTTTGAATCCACGTTTCAGATTTGGTGTGGTTGCTTTTCTTTGCGACGGGTTTGTATCTCCTTGTTGTCTTATGGGATTCTGCATTTGATCTACGTTCAAAGGAACGAGATTTGACCTCATAGAGGTATTGCAAAATGCAATGGTCATGATTTACATTGTGAATGCCCTTTTTGCAAGTGGGACATACAGGGAATTTGGGATTCACGAAAGTACTTGTATTCCTTTGTTTTCCAAATCGTTCAGGCGTAGTGTTTGAAACACGACTATTCATGGATGGTCTCCAATTCCTAGATTGCTGAAGAGGGATCCTAGGTTTTGGTTGACTACCATTAGGTGTGTGTGGAACTCTAGCGGGATTTGGTGAACTAGGTTTTTCATATACGGGTTTGTCTTTCTGAATCTTCCCTTTTTGTTTCGTATCCTCTAGGTTGTGGGTATGAACGAGGTCATTTGAACCTATAGATTCCTTTGTGGACGTGAATGTCACACGTTTTGGAGGAGTCCTAGAAGTGCTAGGTGCATTCACATGGTCGGGTTTAGCAACAGTGTGCTTTCTAAATGGAGGAACATAGGGTGATATGGATGGTTTTGGAACACTTGGTTGCACATCAGTCTTAGGGGGTAACCTAGATTTCATATGAGAAGAATTGGAGAACGGAGTCGGTTTTCCTAAGATAGACAGCTGTGGATCCTTGTAGGCATTGGGTTGTCGAACAACAGGGTTCTTAATGCTAGGTTCCACGATTTTCCCACCCATTTTAGCAACGAGTTTCTACAACTCTGCTATTGCTCTGTCCCTGTCTTGTAATTGAGCTTTCAACCCTTTAATTTCCAAATTCTGTTCATTCATTTCTCGAAATGTTTGGGAAAGTTTTTCTTGCAATTTATTATCATGTAGAAAACTACCAACTTCTTTTTGCAGAGCAAGTTCAAGTGAATGACAATGTTTTTGAAGGAAATCAGTTTTGTGTTGAAGTAACTCAAAAGCCTTTTTGTCAACATTTTCTTTACGTTTCGAAAGCTCAATTTCAAGACGTTCACATTCTTTGATCTTATCAAGATATTGGCATGCAACTTCAGAATATTCATCAATATCAGCACAAGATGTAAAATAAGCACACATAATATCTTTAGAAACGCATTCTTGCAAGAGTAAATCATATTCATCAGAGAAAACGGACTTGTCCATTTGAAGATCATCAATTGCTTTCTCAAGAGACTCAACATATTGTAAATCATCAAACATTTCAGACCGAATTAAGCTTTCGAATTTAAGAACATTTTCTTTTAGTGTTGCCACGTTCGGTATTAAGATTTGTTTGACAAGCACAGTTATGTCTTGAGGAATTGGTTTCTTCCACTCGTCATTTTGTCGTTGTTTCCAATCATTATCAACAATGGACTTAATATTATCTATGTAATGAGTAAGAAACCCAAATATCTGCCTACTCTTGTTTTTAGAAGCATCTAGGGGCAAGTAGTTGATGAACTTAGAAACGTTTGTTTTCTTAGTGGCAAACGCTTTCTTCCATTGAATTCTCTTTTGCCTGCATTCTAAAAATACTTCCTCACGAGATTTCTGAGTTTGTTTGTGGAACAGACCATAAAGACTATTCTCATAAGCATAATTATATGGTTTCACAAACTCCTTATTAACTGATGGTTGACTATCAGCATCCCAAAGGGCAGTCTCTTCACTATTGGCACTTAGAGGCATGCAATCAAGATCTGTCCTTTCAGTCTCATCAAGATAAAGATGCGGGTTCGCAGCCTGAGCTTTGGCAAGGTACTCAGGACTTGCAAAGCTAGCTTGACCCTTAAACATCGATGGAGGTGCTAGCATTCTTACGGATTGAATAGAATCATGCGTTTTATAAACAACGTTCTTCAAAAAGTCGACTTGTGCTTCTAGTTTCGTAACTTTTTCGGTGTCTTTATCATATCTACTTTTGAAGTCTTGTTTTAACGCATCTACCTCTTGTTTCTTATCCTCTAGAATTTTAGCAGAATCAGTAGTGGTCATAGAGAGCTTTTGTTCAAGTTCATTAACTTTGGTATTGGCAAGGTACGTTTTTTGACGTTCATCCATTAAGAAAACATTATATTGACGCTTCTCTTTAGCTAATAACTCAAGAGTTGTGTTATATTTGTTTTCAAAATCGTCCTTTTGACTTTTTAACGCACTACCCTTGTACCCCTCAAGCTCTTTGGTCTTTTGAAAAAGCTCAGCCCTATTACTTTCAAGGGTCTCATTAGATTTAATTAGAGCGGCTTTGCATTCTTCAAAGTTTTGAGTGAGCGCTGTGTTTGCCTTCTTTAATTGCTTTTGACTCTTTCTAGTTTCATTGACATCTTTTTGTAAACTAGCAATTAAATTAGCAAGCGCGACACGCTCCTCATCATCATACTCATTTGCATGTTGATCATTCTCAAACTCATTATTGCACATGGCTGATGAATTGGGTGTGGTATTGCTATCAACCTTTTCCGTCATACATGTGTCAATAAGGTTTGTTGTTTGATCACTATGCTCATGCGTATTGGCATTGGCAAACACATTAAATTCAGCATTGTATACCTCTTCCAATGGCTCAGAATCGTAAACAGGACCATTATCATAGGAAGGTGTATTGCTGATGACATTCTCAGAGTCGATGTGTTGTTTGCCAGAGCTGCTGTTGTCTTTCCTAGAAATGTTGTCATCATTCCTTGAACTCTGCGTTGGAGTCTCATATCTGCAGCTTATATTCTCAATATCTGATGCGATACCACAACTGGTATGAAGTCTGTCATCAATGGTTTGTTGCATCTGTATTGTGTGATTCACATAGGTTACAATGAAGTCGATGTTGCGGGTTATCCGATCTTTGTATGATAAATCATCCATTCCATGATATCGCTTGAAGCACTCGTTGGTAAGCGAAGACTTGATGAAGTCAGAAGAAAACATCGTTTCAAGTGATGTCTTGAGATCAGTGAAAGTGATCTTGCATTCACTAGCAATGATTATTTCGTTGACAAGTTGTGTTTGAAGTTTATCCATGGCATGAGTGAATGTTTTGCTGAATGTGCCAGTGGATTCACGTAAGTCGAACAAGACTTTTGAAAGGTTCTGAAAAGAATCTTGAAGTACTCTAAAACCATCCATGGCATTTTTTCTTAAGAAACATATCTGTTGTTGTAGTCGTTCCATTTCAAGATCTTTCACGTCTGAACTTTCAGTAACCGCATTACTCGTTGGCATGATGATCGTCTCTCTCTGTGGATGAAGTGACTTTGGATCTTAAGTAGATATGCTGTGATTGTGTTGTTGTTGAAATTTCGAAAATTTGAAATTTTTTTTCTCAGTCCGACAATAAATTCCACAGTCCGACTAAAACGGTAAACCGAAAATTTTTGAATAACCATATTTTGAAAACGAGTTAGAAATAGCCAATAACTAGTAGGGAAAAAATTTGAAAAATGAAATTTTTAACGAAAAATAAAACCTAAAAATGGCCTAAAAATTTGAATTTTGGTCCGAAAATTTGAATTTTTGGTCGAAAAATTTTTCGCATCGCCAAAATTTGAAATTGAAGCTTAAATGGCCTAAAAATGGTCTAGGAAAAAATAAATTTTTTTTTTGATCTTCGTGGAAACGATAGTCCGAAACTAGTCTAGATAGTGGCTAAGTCTAAAAAATACCCAAACAAAATTTAGCAAAAACACATCATCGGAATCACTTCGTCGGAATAATCTAATCAGAATAACCAATCGGAATTTTATCGGAATGCACCAATCGGAATGTTATCGGAATGCACCAATCGGAATGTTATCGGAATGCACCAATCGGAATGTATGATCGGAAAACACCAATCGGAATGTATGATCGGAAAACACCAATCGGAATGTGCTATCGGAAAACACCAATCGGAATGCAAATCGGAATGCCAATCGGAATATTGTTTTCCAGTCGGAATGATGGTCGGAATGTTGAAACCCTTTTCCGATTGCACAGATCGGAATAACTGATCGGAATATAACCCCCTTTTCTCGGACAAAACTCAACCAATACGTGATTTTAAGCAAAAAAATGATCAAAAAACCCAAAAATTTTGTGTTTTTAGCCAAAGTAAATATACCAAATCACTACTAAAACTATGTAGAAGATGTAGATGAAGAAGTAGAGCACGGAAAACACAAAAATAATTTGAATCCGAGATGATTTATTGATTAAATCATTCGAATCAAATATAATAACAACAAACAATCACGAATCTACCCCGTGGCGATTGATACCAATTGTTGTCCCATATTTGTGATGATTAAGCAATGAAGAGAGAAAGAAAATAGATGAAGAAGAGATGAATTCCTAGAGAGAGAAAGTAGTGAGAGAAAGTAGAGAGGAGATGATTAACTTTGTGAGATTAGATTAAGAAAAGAAGTTACAAATGACCATCCACCCTCCTAACATGCTAGGAGGGTAGTATATATAGTCCACCCACATGCGGGCTTTAATGGACTATATATTGGGCCGGGCTTGTCTTTTGGACTTTAATTAATTTAAATCCAAGCCCGTGAACCACGACTAAATAACTACTTATTACAACGTTCTAATAAATATTACAATAGAAACCTATGACCGAACATTCTTGTTTGACTCAATATTTTGAGGCTAACATAAACCCTCACACCAAAAACGTCACCATCTATCCCATGTGCTCTCCCCAGCTGTGCCCTGCCCCACAACTCAACATGAAGACAATTCTTGACAGCAATCCAACGTCCCTAAGGAATTTCGTGCTCCCTAAGCTCAAATGGACGACCTAGATCAACTTTTCATGACTGGCATCTTCACATCAGTCCAAGATCATCACATGGCTCTTGACTAAATTCAAAAAAATGGCATATTCGAAAGAATCCTCAAGGGCAATACTGGAAGTTCAGATATTAGGGTTTTAGGTTTCTTTTCACTTCTAGAACAGTTGTAGCCTCTATATAAAGGCATTGTAGGCTAGCATTTGAGTTGTTCTTTTTTCTCCATTTTTGTCACAAGCATTGTAAATCCGTTTTATGTTATAAAATTGGTATTGTGTTGTTGATGAGAAGCAAAGAACCACCTTTTCATTCCTGCAATTTAAATTTTCCAAGTTTAATTTTCCAATTTAAGTTTCTATTTGGTTACTGAAATTGTTAATTTTTTTTAAATTTGTCCAAAAGCTTAAAGCTGTGATCATAAACCTGATAATCTTGTAGATTATCAAGTTTAAGTGAGGGGTTTAGCTTTTGTTGATTAGTTATTAGTAACATTCAAAAGTAAAAGAAAAAAAAAAGAAAAATCAGTTTTTTACTATTTTGTCCAAATAGCTATAATCAGCTTAACCAATAAGCTTGTTTATAGCTTATTGGTATTGTGAACAGCAACCTTTTACTTTACCTTTTTCTTAGCAGCAATTCCCAACCATCCAGTTAGAAGATATTAAAGGGTGTGTGTGTCAACAGTGACCACCCCCATTCTCTTTACTGGGCTTACTTGATTCCAAGGTTCAGCATCAGGCCCCAGCCTGATTGGAGGTGGTTTATCAACCACTGAGGGACTTGGATGTAAGTCCCTCAAGGTAGAATCTTGTTCCATTTTTAGTTCTCAAAATTTTGTGGTAAAAATGTCTTGATGAATTTGCATGAAAATCTGTTTAGGTGTTTGTTAGTTGTTTGATAATGATGGTTTAGGCTTTGAATGCATGTTTAGATAGCTTTAAATCAGATTTGGGTAGATTTGTTTAGGGTTGCTTTGTTAAAAAGTTGATTTTCAGAATTAAAGGAGTGTTTGGATCTGTCTTTTAATCAGGATTGATGTTGAGATTTTAGGGTAAAATTGGTGTAAACATACTCAATTAGGTAGGGATAGGATATATGTTAGGTTTGCTTGCAGTATTGGTAGAATTTAAGTCACTTGTATGCTTAAAATTTTGAAAAAAATAGCTAAAAATCAGAAAGCCTTGTTGTGACTGCATTTGTGTGAATTTGAGCTCCAAGATTGATAAAGCTGCTAGACTTAAGGCCATTTAAGGGTTTGTGATAGCTTATATGTCCTCAGGTTGATTTGTATGAAAGCTATAAGCTATTGAAATTCATATTTGTGCTTATAAATTAGTCTATATTCATCAGTCATTCATTTGCCTTATCAGTAACTTGTTTTGGGTGCAATTTTTTTGATTTGCTGCTTGAATCTGCTTGTTTAGTGTTTGAGTTGACTCCTTGTACTCCAAAGAGTACAAGGGTGCCTTTGTTCCATCAATATCACCACCAAACAAGCCAAAAAACCAAGCCCTCTTGGTCTTTTCACAAGTGAAGAAAACTACACTTGTGTGTTCATTAGAAAGTTGTGCTTATCTGAGCACGTTTTTGGTTCTATTTAGCTTAATCTTTGGTATTTTGGGATTGTGATTGTGTTCTAGTAAGTAACAAAGTGATTGGATTGTGTTTTAAAAGTAAAAAAAAAAAAAGAAAAATTTGGCAAAAAGTTCACCCTGCCTGGACTCGAACACGCGACCTTGCGTTCCAAGGAGTAGCGTGCTTACCAGTGATCCAGATGACTTTTTAAGTTATTGTTTGATTTCATTACTTATTTAACTAGTTTTTGTTTTGTAGCTTATTTAAGTAACAGCTTATAAATAAGCATTTTCTAGCTTATTCCTTGGAGGATTTATCTGTTTAGCATTTTTCTTAGGATTATATTAGGGTTGTTGATTTTTCTGAGCAAAAAGTTTATTTTTCTCATTATTATTTTATTTACTAGGATTATTTTAAGTTTAATTTTTAGAAAGTCATTAAAAAATAGTAAAAAGTGATTAAAAAATCTGGAAAAATAATTTTTAGGTTTCTAATCATATTTTTGAGGTTTACAGCTTATTAGGTTTTCAACTTAGCTTATTTTTAATTTTATAGGATTTTAGGGTTTTTAAGCAACTTTAAAATTTAATATAAAATTATTAAATAGGTTTCAGAAAATTTGGTTTGCATTTTTGTTTTAGTTACATTATTTAGGATTTTTGGTAATTTTTTAGAATTTATTTACAAACTTTTTATTTTTTGAATATTTTAATATTATTTTATTATTAAAATTTGAAGTTTTATTTTTTCTTGTTTTTACATTTTTCCTAGGTTAAGGACATTAAATTAGGAGTTTTTTCACTTTCCAAATATTTTTTAGGTTTTTCAATTAATTTCTAGAATTAATTTAAGATTTAATACATTTTAATAGTTTTTAAGTGTTTAAAAATAGTTTAATTTGGTTTTAAAATTTTTAAAAATAGTTTTTAGCTTAATTAGGTCATTTTTGAGGTTTACAAACTATAAAATCTTGTTTAGGGCTTTTAATAATTAAAAGTGATTTTTAGGGCTTTAATTAGCATTAAAAAGTCATTATCTAATTAATTGGAAGGTTTTAGCAAGTTTGGATTTTTTGTAAACTCTTAGAATATTATTGGGGATTTTTAGGAATTTTTAGGAATTTTTAGGTTAAAATTTTAATTTTGGCACTATTTACGGTTTTACGTTCACGCCTTTTTCGTCATAGTTTAATTCATTTTCGTAACCGTCTTTCTCTTTTAATCCCATTTCTTTCTCAATCAATATAATCACAAATCAATATCAACTCTTAACACAACGCACTTGCCTCCTCGAGAAAGAACTCACTTACTTGGGGTCATTCACACACGGTTTTCCTAAATCGTCGTGCACTTGCCCTACTTTGTGCATCCTTTTCCTAAAGGTGTACAAAACTCTAACATCATTTTGGCGCCGCTGCCGGGGAGGCGTGTTTTGTTTTGGTTGAACCATTGTCGTTTTTATATATAGCCATAATTAGCTAATTGTATTAGTAGCACTCTACTAATACGTATTATCGTTTTTCGTTTTTTTTGTGAATACTATTACTATATTGTATACGTAGAACAATAAATTTACAAGTAATCCAAATACATGAGAAATCACAACCTTGACTTGGGAGGTCATTACCCAATCATTGTATTCGAATCTCAAACCAAAGAAAAAGGTAAAAATAGATAAATACTTTCGTGAAGCTCGATTTTGAGAAATACAAACTATAAGGTGGGTATAAGGCGGTTGTATTTCACAACCTAAAGGAAAAAGGCTCTTAAGTGCTTCGCGCCGCCTCGTTTCCTCCGCTTGCTTGTGCGTATTTTGATTTTGAAAGCTAATCGAGGGTTTTGCCGCCCAAAGTATTACTAAGTATCATATATATTTTCTTGGTTTCTATTGATTAAACCCTCTTGAACGATTTGGTGTTCCACCATCGTTCTAAAGTCATCGAAGGCGTTCACTTCACGTGATCGTTTTCATTCCTTGAGGCTTCTTTAATCGAGAGATTTGATTAAGAAGGAGATTTGTAGATTTGTGTCTACTAATACATTCCAAAAATCCAAAAAAGTAAAAACAATCAAAAACCAAAAAAAGAAATTGAAAAAGTAAAAACACCAAAAAGAATCTTCTTTGCTCGCCTTCTCCTTGTACGTGACGTTTATGCAAACTCGCTCTAAAGCAAGACGTGCTCGTAAACGAAGAAACAAATCACTCACTCCTACTAGTGAGGAGTCTCCTATTGACGAACCCATTATAGTGAAAGAAGCACCCATGGCTAATCGAACTATGATGGAGTTGCTTCAAGCACCCACCGAGGGTTATGGAGAAGCGATTGTGATTCCCACTATCCTTGCGGAGAATTTTGAGGTTAAGACGGGTTTGTTGTCCATGATTCAAAACAACAAGTTTCGAGGGGACGAAAAGGACAACCCTCATAACCACATTCGCCAATTTAATCGTCTCACCGCCACATGCAAGTTTAAGGATGTTTCAAACGACTCGATTAAGATGATGCTTTTTCCGTATTCCTTAGCGGGGCCCGCAAAAATTTGATTAGAGAAAGAGCCACCCAATTCTATATTGACTTGGAAGGATCTCGTTTCAAAATTCGTGAACCAATTTTTTCCGCCCTCTAAGACTATGCACTTGAAAAACGAGATTTCAAAGTTTTCGCAAGAGTATAATGAGAATTTTTCAACGGCTTGGAATAGGTTTAAGGAAATGTTGCACGAATGTCCTCATCATGGTTTTTCCTACTTGCATCAAATAGACACGTTTTACAATGGCTTGAACGATCATGAGCGTGATTATCTTAATGCCGCCGCGGGTGGTAATTTTTTGTGTAAGACGGTCGAGGAAGCATTGTTAATCATTGAGAATAGGTCTAAGGTGTATAGTCCTCGTAGCACGTCGAGTGTTCGTAAGGCTTCGTCTTCATCTTCGCCTTCATTGTCACACACCGTTGATGCTTGCCAAGTCGAGGCTAATTTGGAGAACAAAATTTTTGATATAGTGAAAGGATTGTTAGTTGAGTTTAAAGTTGGTGAACAACCCGCTCCCGCTACGATTAAAGCGGTTGAGGTTTCTTGTATGTATTGTGGTGGAGCTCACGATTATTCCGAGTGCATTACCAACGGTGGTAACACTTCGAGTGCCTTCGCGGCCGCGGGAACTTATAACCAAAACAGTCAAGTTCCTCGCACTAATCAATTGACTCCGCCGGGTTTTTCACCAAATCAAAATGCTAACAATTATCGAAACAATCAAGTTGGTTACCAAAGCAATCAAAGGAACAATTTTAAGGGTAATAACAACTATGGGAATCAAGGGAGTAGTAGTAGCCAATTGAAAAATCAAAATCAAAACCGTAATTTTCAAAACACGAGTCACGGTCTTCAAAATGCTTACACTAAAGAACTTCCAATGGACTTTGTGAATTACGCCATGGCAAATGATAAGATTTTGGAAAACATTCAAGAGCAATTGGCTAATCAAGCTAGGGACACGGCTAAGAACGCAAAGGAGTTAGCTAATTTTGTTAAGGAAAATCTAGCCATGAGAAATGAATTGAAAAATGATTTTGCTAACCAAATTCGAGGTCAAAACAACAAGATAGAGCAAAGTCATGCTAGGCTTGAACAAAGAATTGACCAAAAAGCCGCTAGCCAAGATTTGAAGTTTAATAGTCAAGATGCTAAGCTTAACGCCATTTTAGAAGCCGTCATAGGGAACAAAGCCTCTACTTCGAGTGGTCTACCTAGTAACACCGTTTCAAACCCGAAGGGAGAGATGAAAGTGATTACCACACGAAGTGGTAAGACACTTAAAGAACCGACTCCTCAACCAATTACTCCAACGGTGGAGGAAATTGAGGAAGAACCCGAGGTGGTGGTCGAAAAGGAGCATATTTCAATCCCACAAAGTACCGCTCATGCCACACCTACGGTTGACCCATCACCCATATTGGAACCCGAGATTCCAAAGGCTATTCCTATGCCCCAACCCACACCACCCTTGCCTTACCCATCGAGGCTTAGGAAGGAGAAACGACAAGAGCGCGACAACTACCAATTTGAGCTTTTTATGAAAATGTTTCGTGATTTGCACTTTAATGTGAGTTTCGCCGATGCTTTGGTCATGATGCCTCGATTTGCCGCTAACTTTAAGAGTATGTTGAACAACAAGGAGAAATTACACCAAATGTCTAGTTGTTCGTCGGTTTATCTTAATCGCATACCTCAAAAAGTCGGTGATCCCGGTAAATTTTTTATCCCTTGTGCAATTCAAGATATGGAAGAATGCTATGCCTTGGCCGATCTTGGTGCTAGCATTAACTTGATGCCACTTGCAATCTTCAAGTCACTCAATCTTCCTAATCTTACTCCTTCACGAATGTCTATTGAGTTGGCCGACCATTCCACGATTCTTGCATGTGGTTTGGCGGAAGACGTTTTTGTGAAAGTGGGGAAGTTCTACTATCCCGTAGACTTTATTGTTGTTGATATCCCCACGGATCCTCAAGTTCCTCTTATTTTAGGTCGTTCGTTTTTAGATACGTCTATGGCTTTAATTGATGTTCATGCTAGAAAGATCACCTTACGTTTCAACGACGAGGAACTTGTTATAAACGCAACTCAAAATTCTCAACTTTCTCATGTTTATTCCGTTGCTACCATAAACCTTGTTGATATGATCGACGTGGTTTGCGAGGAATTTTCACAAGAAGTTTTAGGGTTTGGTGATGAAGAAACTAGTGGCAATCCCACTATGTTAGATCCAATTCTTGATAATTCGACACCAACCTTCACTCCTTTCGAAGGTGGTGGTTTTACGTTGGAAGAATTCGATGTTCCACGTACTTGTGACGAAGACCTTGACAACGATGAGGACTTCTCGATTATCAAGGATTTTCTCAACGATTTCCCATTGCCTCCACTCGAGGAGGTTATGAGTATCGAGCCCAAATCTTCACTTGAGGAACCACCTATTCTCGAGTTGAAAGATTTACCTCCTCACCTCGAATATGTCTATTTGGAGGAGGACGATAAGTTGCCGGTTATTATTGCGAAGGATCTTTCGAATGATGAAAAAACCGCACTTGTCGTTGTTCTTAAGGACCACAAAGGGGCGATTGCGTGGAAGTTATCCGACATTAAGGGAATCGATCCCAAGTTATGTACCCACAAAATCTTAATGGAGGAGGATTTCAAGCCAACAATCCAAAGTCAAAGGAGGGTGAACCCCAAAATTCATGATGTCATCAAAAAGGAGGTCCTTAAACTCCTTGACGCGGGAATGATTTACCCTATTTCCGATAGCCCTTGGGTGAGTCCTATTCATTGTGTCCCTAAAAAGGGAGGGATGGCATCGTTGTGCCAAACGATGCCAACGAGTTAATTCCCACTAGACTCGTGACCGGATGGAGAGTGTGCATTGACTATCGTAAGTTGAATGAAGCCACTCGAAAAGACCATTTTCCCTTGCCCTTCATGGACCAAATGTTGGAGAGTCTTGCGGGAAACGATTTCTATTGCTTTTTAGATGATTTTTCCGGTTACTTCCAAATTCCCATCGATCCTTGTGATCAAGAAAAAACTACGTTTACGTGTCCATATGGAACGTTTGCCTATCGTAGAATGCCATTCGGACTTTGTAATGCACCGAGAACTTTTCAACGATGCATGATGGCTATTTTTCATGATATGATCGAGAAGACGATGGAAGTCTTCATGGATGACTTTTCCGTGTTTGGTGGTTCTTTCACTTCGTGTTTGTCGAACCTAGAGAGAATGTTAAAACGTTGTGAGGAAACCAACCTTGTGCTCAATTGGGAAAAGTGTCATTTTATGGTTAAGAGTGGAATCGTCTTAGGGCACAAGGTCTCGAAAGCGGGGATTGAGGTAGATCAAGCTAAGGTAGACGTCATCGCCAAATTACCTCATCCCAAAACCGTCAAGGGAGTTAGGAGTTTCCTAGGCCACGCGGGCTTTTATCGACGATTCATCAAGGATTTCTTGAAGATTTCTCGACCCATTACACATCTTCTTGAAAAAGAGGCAGGTTTTGTCTTTGACGAAGATTGTGTACGAGCCTTTGAGATCCTTAAGAGGAAACTTACCGAAGCTCCCATTCTTGTTGCGCCCAATTGGAACCTCCCCTTTGAACTAATGTGTGATGCTAGTGATTACGCCATTGGGGCCGTTTTGGGGCAACGTCATGATAAGCACTTCTTGCCTATTCACTATGCTAGCAAGACGATGACCGAGGCTCAACTTAAATACACTACAACGGAAAAGGAATTCCTTGCCGTGGTGTATGCATTTGAGAAATTCCGACCTTATCTCGTCTTGACGAAATGCATAGTGTATACGGACCATTCGGCTATTAAGTATCTAATGGCAAAGCAAGATGTTAAGCCGAGATTACTTCGTTGGATTCTCCTCCTTCAAGAATTTGATCACAAAATCGTTGACAAAAAAGGAGCCGAGAATCTAGCGGCCGATCATCTCTCTCGTTTGGAAGATCCTCACCAAAGTGTTTACGAGCCCAAGGAAATCACCGAAACATTTCCGCTCGAGACACTTGGTGTAGTGAATTCTAAGCTTGATTCTTCCACCCCATGGTTTGCGGATTTTGCAAATTACCATGCGGGTAACTTCATCATTAAGGGTATGACGACTCAACAAAAACAAAAATTCTTTCGTGACGTCAAGTTCTACTTTTGGAATGACCCTTACTTGTTTCGAACTTGTGCGGATCAAATCATCCGACGTTGTGTATTTGGCACCGAAGCTTCTAACATCCTTAGAGCTTGCCACGAGGGACCCACGGGTGGTCACCACGGTGCTAATCTCACGGCTAAAAAGGTGTTTGATGCCGGCTTCTTTTGGCCTACTATTTACCG
Organism: Glebionis coronaria; assembly: GCA_025667525.1. Taxonomy (NCBI): domain Eukaryota; kingdom Viridiplantae; phylum Streptophyta; class Magnoliopsida; order Asterales; family Asteraceae; genus Glebionis; species Glebionis coronaria. The sequence continues at coordinate 293,592,710 of CM046875.1, forward strand.
AGATGCACAAGATCTTGTGAAGTCTTGTGATTCATGCCAACGACAAGGAAAAACCTCACAAAAAGATGAAATGCCACAAAATATCATTCAAGTATGTGAGATCTTTGACGTTTGGGGCATAGACTTTATGGGGCCGTTCCCATCATCTCGTGGTAATAAGTACATTCTCGTTGCGGTTGACTACCTTTCTAAGTGGGTGGAGGCCAAGGCCTTGCCCACCAATGATGCTCGTGTGGTAGTTAAGTTCTTGAAAAGTTTGTTTGCTAGGTTTGGAACCCCTCGTGCTATCATAAGCGATCGTGGAACCCATTTTTGTAATGACCAATTTGAAAGGGTTCTAAGGAAATATAGGGTTACACATCGTCTTTCTACGGATTATCACCCACAAACGAGTGGGCAAGTCGAGGTTTCAAACCGAGCGTTGAAGAGGATCTTGGAGAGATCCGTGGGGGAAAACCGACAATCTTGGTCGGATAAGTTGGACGATGCTTTATGGGCCTTTAGGACCGCTCATAAGACGCCCATTGGGTGCACTCCCTATAAGCTTGTGTATGGAAAGAATTGTCATTTGCCTATCGAGTTAGAACACAAGGCTTATTGGGCCCTAAAGCATTGTAATGATGATATGGAGACCGCGGGAAAACACCAGAAAATGCAATTGAAAGAATTAGATGAATTGAGGGACATTGCTTATGAAAATTCATTGATTTATAAAGAGAAAACTAAAAAGTTGCATGATTCAAAAATTAAAAACCGGGTTTTTAACATTGGGGATCAAGTTTTACTTTTTAATTCAAGACTAAAAATCTTTTCCGGAAAATTGAAATCCCGTTGGTCCGGTCCATTCACCGTGACTCAAGTGTTTCCATATGGGACCATCGAGCTAGCTCAAGATGATGGTCCTAACTTCAAGGTGAATGGACATAGGTTGAAGCACTACTTTGGCGGGGAAGTTCCATCCTTGAACTACCTCGACCAAGTCACCTTCCCCAATGATAATTAGTATTGAGGGGATCGAGTCGAGCTCATGACTCGGTAATCAAAAATGAGGTGCCTCGTGGGGGAGTCCCATGCTTATCCTATGTACATATTATCGCTTTCTAATGTAGCTTACGTGTGGGGATTTGTGCCCTTCCAACCTTTGTTCCGTGGTTGTTTGTGAATTGTGGTTTTTAGATCATGATCTTCACGATTGGAGCCTCTCGTGTTCGTTTTATGGGAGCACTCGATCGTTTGCTTTGAAGACTTTCTCAATATCCATGATATATCCTTTTGATGTTCTAACCTTAGGTTTATAGCACACTTCATAAACGGCTTTAAATTTAATGGTTACACCCTTTTCATGCTAGAATAGGAATTCGACTACGTCTCTAGTATGGGGGTGTTTGCACCCCTAGACTCGAAACATTGAGGACAATGTTTAACTTTAGTATGGGGGGGTGAATAGATACTTGCCTTGCCAAACCTTCACGCTTTCCAAAGTTTATCTTTTTGTTTATCGTTTTGTTGCAAAATAAGGCTAAAAATGGCCAAATTTTAAAATTTTCTCATGTTTATAAGTGTTTGAAGACACGAATGTAGATTTTCCGATGGCGAGAATAAGAGTAATTTTTGACTCGACCGTGCGTGTTGAGCACTTAGCTTTGATTCCTTAACTACACATTAGGCTAAGTCTCTTAAATGAGGACGAGAAATGATAGGGTTAATTATAAGTTACTATGCTAAACGTAGAGTACTCGTATTCTTTCAAAAACTCATGTGTTCTCGTTGTTTGCTTATTCTCCCTTCGCATGTAAATATTTTTTGCTTAATAAATATTGACTTAGCGGTTTAGTTAGGATTGTTGGGTTTCTAGTCTTTTCTAGTAGCTTCCGTGTAATTAAATTAGGAAGACATTAAGGTATCGCCAGCGTCACGGTTTTGAAGTATTGGCAACCCTAATAATCGAAAGCTTCACCCAATAATAAGATTTCAAGTGCTCACCTAAATCAAGCAAACAATTTGAAGCCCCACAAGGCCTAAAATCTATGCAAAATTGAAAGTGAATCAAGCCTTAATCTTCGAAGCTTTAAAGATCCAAAATTCGCTTTAGCGTGAGGATATACGTCTTTGGCTAATAAAACCACCGATGAGGCGGATAATAAAAGGCAAGGCAAGACCGAAGTCATAATAAAAGCTTCATGGCGAAGTTGAATAAAAGATGGAGGTAAACCAAAGATAATAAGGCCCTCCCGTTAGGGGGCATATAAAAGTCTTGGTAATAAGTCTCATGTTCAAAACCGTTATAAAACCGTGTTTATCGATTCTTCTTGTCAACTTAATTTTTTAACATCGTTGTCTATTAGGAGGGGTTATTGATTTGATGGTCTTAGTTACACCGTTAAGACTCTATTTTTAGACCTAAATCTCTATTATCGCATAAGTCAAACAATGTATCCTCGTGAAACATTTAAGACAAAATAAAATATAAGAGATACAACTTAGGAATAATGGGAGGATAAGTACGTGATTAGGGCATATGAGTAGTGTTAGCATTACTAACTTATAATGACAATGATCTCGTTGCACGCTTGGCATGAAATTAAGGTGAAAATCGAGGACGATGAAATTATTTCTAACGAAGCATTCACGTGTTCTTATTCTATGAACCTAAACGTCCCATTTTGCGATGAAAATCATACATTATGTCTAAAACACAAGTAGTAGCAATAGTCGTAGTATAGCTAGTTTATCATTCCAATAAAGTGAATAAAAATGAATTTTGGAGTGCTATGATACTTTATTCTTGCATTGCGTGAGGGTACGACAATGGTTTAGTATGGGGGAGTGATGAGACTGCTTTTATACGTAGTCTCATCGTCCAATTAGGGCTTAAAATGCATTAAATATCATCAAAATACCCAAATATATGCTTGTGTTTGTTGCTTGTGTATTTTAGGTACGGATATTGAGAAAATGACAAAAGATCACAAGAATCAATCAAAAACGAACACGGGAAACGAAGCCGCACGATGAACCAAGCCCTAATGAAGAATTTTCCAAAGGAAACCCTTGAAGATTTAAAGAATCATGAAGATTGGTCCTCCAAGTTTGAAGAATTGACACTTTATACCCTTGTATCTTTATAATTACAAGTTTGGTCCCTAAAGTTTGTCAAAATTACAAAAAGGACCCTTAACTCTAAAGAATTGGCAAATTTAGTCCCTCAACAAAACTAAAATGTCAAAAATGGTCCTCCAAGAAGTCAACAAACAAGTCAAAGCCTTGAAGTTTGAAAACATGTCAAAATCAGTCCTTGGAATATGAAGAAATTGCATGTTTAGTCCTTGTTTCAAGTTTATAAACAAATTGTGCCAAATTTGACAAGTGTTTGAAAGATATAACAAAAGGAAATGGGTTTTGGGCTGTTTAATGTGAAGTGCAAAAGCTTTGGGAGTCCAGGGACCTAACTTGGCCAGACAACAAACTCCCATCCACCAACCAATACTCGCCACCTCACCCTCCACTCACTCCTCCACCAATCATATTCATCTCTTCCACCACGTCAGCATTCCACCCACCACTTTTTTAAACAGATTTGTTTAACTTAATATTAAGGTGGGAAACACAAATTTAAAACGAATCCAACCCCTAATCACAATCTAATTGCCCTGATCACCCATCCCTTTCCCTATAAACCCTAATCATGAATTAAGAGTAAACCAAAGGGTTAATTGTTGATTCGCTCCAGAATGATAATTAACCCTCTCCCCATCCAAACCCTCACCCCAAAAACGTCACCATCTATCCCATGTGCTCTCCCCAGCTGTGCCCTGCCCCACAACTCAACATGAAGACAAGTCTTGACAGCAATCCAACGTCCCTAAGGAATATCGTGCTCCCTAAGCTCAAATGGACGACCTAGATCAACTTTTCATGACTGGCATCTTCACATCAGTCCAAGATCATCACATGGCTCTTGACTAAATTAAAAAAAATGGCATATTCCAAAGAATCCTCAAGGGCAATACTGGAAGTTAAGATATTAGGGTTTTAGGTTTCTTTTCACTTCTAGAATAGTTGTAGCCTCTATATAAAGGCATTGTAGGCTAGCATTTGAGTTGTTCTTTTTTCTCCATTTTTGTCACAAGCATTGTAAATCCGTTTTATGTTATAAATTTGGTATTGTGTTGTTGATGAGAAGCAAAGAACCACCTTTTCATTCCTGCAATTTAATTTTTCCAAGTTTAATTTTCCAATTTAAGTTTCTGTTTGGTTACTGAAATTGTTAATTTTTTTTAAATTTGTCCAAAAGCTTAAAGCTGTGATCATAAACCTGATAATCTTGTAGATTATCAAGTTTAAGTGAGGGGTTTAGCTTTTGTTGATTAGTTATTAGTAACATTCAAAAGTAAAAGAAAAAAAAAGAAAAATCAGTTTTTTACTATTTTGTCCAAATAGCCATAATCAGCTTAACCAATAAGCTTGTTTATAGCTTATTGGTATTGTGAACATCAACCTTTTACTTTACCTTTTTCTTAGCAGCAATTCCCAACCATCCAGTTAGAAGATATTAAAGGGTGTGTGTGTCAACAGTGACCACCCCCATTCTCTTTACTGGGCTTACTTGATTCCAAGGTTCAGCATCAGGCCCCAACCTGATTGGAGGTGGTTTATCAACCACTGAGGGACTTGGATGTAAGTCCCTCAAGGTAGAATCTTGTTCCATTTTTAGTTCTCAAAATTTTGTGGTTTAAATGTCTTGATGTTTTTTCATGAAAATCTGTTTAGGTGTTTGTTAGTTGTTTGATAATGATGGTTTATGCTTTGAATGCATGTTTAGATAGCTTTAAATCAGATTTGGGTAGATTTGTTTAGGGTTGCTTTGTTAAAAAGTTGATTTTCAGAATTAAAGGAGTGTTTGGATCTGTCTTTTAATCAGGATTGATGTTGAGATTTTAGGGTAAAATTGGTGTAAACATACTCAATTAGGTAGGGATAGGATATATGTTAGGTTTGCTTGCAGTATTGGTAGAATTTAAGTCACTTGTATGCTTAAAATTTTGAAAAAAATAGCTAAAAATCAGAAAGCCTTGTTGTGACTGCATTTGTGTGAATTTGAGCTCCAAGATTGATAAAGCTGCTAGACTTAAGGTCATTTAAGGGTTTGTGATAGCTTATATGTCCTCAGGTTGATTTGTATGAAAGCTATAAGCTATTGAAATTCATATTTGTGCTTATAAATTAGTCTATATTCATCAGTCATTCATTTGCCTTATCAGTAACTTGTTTTGGGTGCAATTTTTTTTGATTTGCTGCTTGAATCTGCTTGTTTAGTGTTTGAGTTGACTCCTTGTACTCCAAAGAGTACAAGGGTACCTTTGTTCCATCAATATCACCACCAAACAAGCCAAAAAACCAAGCCCTCTTGGTCTTTTCACAAGTGAAGAAAACTACACTTGTGTGTTCATTAGAAAGTTGTGCTTATCTGAGCACGTTTTTGGTTCTATTTAGCTTAATCTTTGGTATTTTGGGATTGTGATTGTGTTCTAGTAAGTAACAAAGTGACTGGATTGTGTTTTAAAAGTAAAAAAAAAAAAAAGAAAAATTTGGCAAAAAGTTCACCCTGCCTGGACTCGATCACGCGACCTTGCGTTCCAAGGAGTAGCGTGCTTACCAGTGATCCAGATGACTTTTTACGTTATTGTTTGATTTCATTACTTATTTAACTAGTTTTTGTTTTGTAGCTTATTTAAGTAACAACTTATAAATAAGCATTTTCCAGCTTATTCCTTGGAGGATTTATTTGTTTAGCATTTTTCTTAGGATTATATTAGGGTTGTTGATTTTTCTGAGCAAAAAGTTTATTTTTCTCATTATTATTTTATTTACTAGGATTATTTTAAGTTTAATTTTTAGAAAGTCATTAAAAAATAGTAAAAAGTGATTTAAAAATCTGGAAAAATAATTTTTAGGTTTCTAATCATATTTTTGAGGTTTACAGCTTATTAGGTTTTCAACTTAGCTTATTTTTAATTTTATAGGATTTTAGTGTTTTTAAGCAACTTTAAAATTTAATATAAAATTATTAAATAGGTTTCAGAAAATTTGGTTTGCATTTTTGTTTTAGTTACATTATTTAGGATTTTTGGTAATTTTTTAGAATTTATTTACAAACTTTTTATTTTTTTGAATATTTTAATATTATTTTATTATTAAAATTTGAAGTTTTATTTTTTCTTGTTTTTACATTTTCCTAGGTTAAGGACATTAAATTAGGAGTTTTGTCACTTTCCAAATATTTTTTAGGTTTTTCAATTAATTTCTAGAATTAATTTAAGATTTAATACATTTTAATAGTTTTTAAGTGTTTAAAAATAGTTTAATTTGGTTTTAAAATTTTTAAAAATAGTTTTTAGCTTAATTAGGTCATTTTAGAGGTTTACAAACTATAAGATCTTGTTTAGGGCTTTTTAATAATTAAAAGTGATTTTTAGGGCTTTAATTAGCATTTAAAAGTCATTATCTAATTAATTAAAAGGTTTTAGCAAGTTTGGATTTTTGTAAACTCTTAGAATATTATTGGGGATTTTTAGGAATTTTTAGGTTAAAATTTTAATTTTGGCACTATTTACGGTTTTACGTTCACGCGTTTTTCGTCATAGTTTAATTCATTTTCGTAACCGTCTTTCTCTTCTAATCCCATTTCTTTCTCAATCAATATAATCACAAATCAATATCAACTCTTAACACAACGCACTTGCCTCCTCGAGAACGAACTCACTTACTTGGGGTCATTCACACACGGTTTTCCTAAATCGTTGTGCACTTGCCCTACTTTGTGCATCCTTTTCCTAAAGGTGTACAAAACTCTAACATCAATATATATATATATATATATATATATATATATATATATATATATATATATATATATATATATATATATATATATATATATATATATATATATATATATATATATATATATATATATATATATATATATATATATATATATATATATATATATATATATATATATATATATATATATATATATATATATATATATATATATATATATATATATATACTAGTTGCTAAGCCCGTCCGATGGACGGGCGCGTTTTATAATTTTAACTTTAAGAAACTATGTTTTCATTAATGAAACAAACAGATTTATACGCATATTAAATTGGATTCATATTTTAAAATAAATCAATAATAATACCTTAAAAGAAATAAGAAAATGTTAATAACATGATAAGTAATACGATAAAAGGATATATGCATGTCAAAATAAATTCAAGTTATTTTTATATTATACCCTTAAAAAAACGAGTATTAATCCAAAAAAAGATAACATATAGCATACCAAAGTAGACAAAATTTAAAAGCATAGACACTTATATCAACTTCTATACAAAGCTTCTTTGTAAACAACGTTATTCGTGGTATTGGAATGACTACCATCCGTATCACAGAATAAAACTTTCAAACCTTTCTTGCTCTTGACTCTTGATATAGCAACGTATAGTTGTCCATGAGAGAAAACAAGTTTCAGAAGAAATAAAACAACTTTAGATAACGTTTGACCCTGGCTTTTGTTAATTGTCATTCCAAAACAAATCTTTACAGGAAATTGTCGTCGATTTAGTTTAAATGGAAGTTTAGTGTCAGAGGGACTAATAACCATACACGGTATTGCACAAATGGTGCCCACACTACCACCAGATATTATCTTGGCTTCGATTATAGTTATTCCCATCCTTAGTACTTGAAGCCTGGTGCCATTACAGAGTCCCAACCTTTGATGTTTCGCATGCACATAACTGGAGTACCTATCTTTAGTTTTAAAGAATGCTAAGGAAGTCCAGACATGTTGAGGCTGTTCAAGAAGTCTTGTGTGTACATTTCTTCATTAAAGTTTGTGTCCATATCAACAACCACTACCGTGTTTGTAGAATTGTACGTCTTCTCCTCACCTTCTAACAACGACAACAATCTGTCATTATTCAAATTAACCAAGTCGTGCGTAGGTGCAAGAATGGATCTATCTTGAAATTACTGTGGATCATATAGGTTACTCAGTAGACATGGGTAAGTTTCCTCAATAATGGAACTGATATGGTCATCAGAATTAGGAACCAACATATCTTCATGAAATTCCACGTATGCCTCTCCATCGTTCTTTCCTCCGATTGTAACGTTACCAATACTTAAAATCCAATCTGCAAAATCTTGGATTTCTTTCCTTTCAGAAGCATCTGAGCTTGAACCTAACCTCATTTTAACAGTTAACTTTAAGACGGTGCATTCCTTCCATAAGACTGAAGAATTTATTTAAGCGTGTACCACATCTTGTCTGGTACCATTCGGAACAACGGGAAGGATTTGTCTAAAGTCTCCACCAAAAACAACAACTTTTCGACCAAAAATCTTTTCAGAAGGTTTCTTTGGATCAGTTCGACAAATATCTTTCATTGCTCTATCAAAAGCCTCATAACAATGTCGATTGACCATGGGCGCCTCATCCCATATTATTAGTTTAGTCATCCTAAGCAACTTAGCAAGCTCACTATCTGCTGAAATATGACACATGGAATCTTCGTTCACACTAATAGGTATAGCAAACCTAGAATGAGTTGTCCTACCTCCTTCCAATAAAAGTGCCGCAATACCACCTGATGCAACATTCAACACGATTCTACCTTCTGAACGACATGCAACAGACATAGTATTGTATAGGTAGGTCTTACCTATTCCGCCATATACGTACACAAAGAACATCCCACCTTTCTTTTTATCAACAACATCCATTATATTTCTGTATACACCTTTCTGTTCTTTTGTCAATGTAACGTACATCCTTTGATGTTGTTCTCTTAATTCTTCTTTGTTGTATGTAAGTTCATCGTGCACCAACCTATTATAGCCATCCATTGTGTATTCATCTTGTGGATATGGCATGTTTGTTATATTTTTCAAGCTTCTATTGTTTCTTAAAAGCATGTGATCAATATATGTAAGGCATATATTTTCTTTGCGTCATCTGAAAGTACCAATTCTACAATATACATTGGTATTTAATCCGTTAGCAACAATTTTGAGTATGAAAAAACTAATTATGTGATAATCGGGAAAATTTGTATAAACCGATATGTAAAATATATGACAGTAAAGAACACGAAAACTAAATGTTGATAATACTTGGGTCATTTCTTTTAACGCGTTCAATGCTTTCTACATCTGCTGCTAAGACATGCCATGTTTTTTCGTACACAAAATCTGGCCTAGACACACTGTCCGTCATAACAAGCATAACAAAAAAACTTCTCAAATAATTTCCCATTCCCCAATGACTCCCTTCTATAATTCCATCAATATACTCCTTGTCATCCTCCAAAAGACCTCGTGCGTAGCAAGCGTCTTTAAATGTCGGTAAATAACCTTGTTAAACTCCCTTAATTCCTCGTACTCTCTAGCGCCTAGAAACTTATTAAGCAACACTCTCAAATAAAACATTTCACCCCAGCAAGGAGGTACGTGATGTATACGACCAACACATTCACCCTTTTGCCTACGCTGCCAAATCTTTTCGTTAGCTTTCCAAACATAATGCTTTGGAAAATCTACATAAAGAAGTGATTGCGCAAAATCATCTATTTTATTCTTATTCATCCAAGCTTGAAACTTTGTTTCGTTTATCGACGCCTATTCAAGCGTGTAGTCAAGGGTATCGCTTTCTTCAAATACAACAGTCTGCTCATTAGGAAAGTGAAATGGTAACCTCTCAAAAGGTGGAAACCTGTAATGTATGTCAAAACCGTAAATCCTCCAAGCTTCTTCACATGCTGAAAGATACCTACAGTCATAATAATCGGCAATCTCATCAACTTCTTCATTCTCTGCAGCAAGAGTAACCCTATCCAGTCCCTTATTTATATACATGAAAAGATATTTGATATAAGTTATCTGGTTGCACCACTGGACGTTTATATGAGACTGATAACGTTTTAGCAAGTCAGGGTTGTAAGGAACCACATAACGATTATCAAAATATTGTAGGATATGTAAATCTATGCTTATGTTTCTAGAGAGAGAAAGAGATAGAAAGATGGTGGATTTCACACTTCTAGAGAGAGAAAGTTTAAGAGAACTATGTGTTATTCAAATGAAATCACCACCCTCTCCATCAATGGAGAGGGTTTATATACCAAGCCCATAAGATGGGCTTGGGCATACTTTTGGGTCGGCCATACAAGCATGGACCAGGCTTTTCCTTGTTTAGTTAATTAAAAGATACCTAGACTACGAGCTACAACTTAATATATTGTCGGAGTGACCGAATCTTCCTAAATACGTAAAAACGTATTTCCAACAATCTCCCCCTAAGGGAGGTCACTCCAAACAAGGGTGTAACCCTAGTTACAATAATAGAATAAACCTAGCATACTATGCTTGTCTTGAGCTCGTAGTCTTCGTCTTTCTTTTTCTTTTTCTTTTCTGGTGAACATGCTGATGTGATCTTTGATATCAGTCTCGAGCATTAATCTCTTGCCTTAATCTCGTGCATCCATCACTTGTGATCTTCGCCTCTTCGTGACACCATGTCCCACATACTTATACCTTTATAATTCTTGAAAGCTTCAGAGTTCGATACAGCGGAAGACTTAACTTTTAGGCTTTCTTGAATTAGATGAGGTATTAAGTACATAAAGTATAAGCATGCGGGGACGACTTCTTCTCGGATTCCGCAACGCCACCGTCTTCAAATGCCGCAACATAAGTAGACACGAACGAAATGACTTTGAACATTTCATTCTAACTCGGTAGCATTTTACCTCCGGTCGGTGAAGACCGTTGGACGATATAAAATATCGTACTTGTGGTAGGTAGATTTAATTAAAAATCTCCTTGACAAGATTTTGCGGGTAAACCCGTTCTCTTTACTCGACCGTCCAAAGCTGACTGCGAACGTAAAGAGCGAATCATTTGGATAAATTATCCGCATGATTGAAGCCATCAATTCTGATTCCTGGAACAAGTTTGATTCATTAAAGAATCGCACCATCGTTGCTTTCCAGTTGTCACGAGCTTGATTCGTATAGAATCTTGCAAGTTACCTACCAAGTGCTGTTTGAGGTTAACACTAGAAGGATTTCCACTCATCACTGTGAACGCTGAGGTATCACTCTCAGTGTTCTGGCAAGATCACTAAGATATTGCGTAGAGGCCTGGAACGTGTTTAAGTTCAGTTAAGAATTAAACCACTGTTGCTTTCCAGTTATCACAAGTTTGATTCATAAAGAATCGCACAAGTCACCTACCATGAGCTTTTTGATGTTCTCTCAAGAAAGATTTCCATCTTCATTGTAAATACTTTCATATTACTCGGATGTTCAGGCAAGATCATGAAGATTTTGTGTAGGACTCTTAATATCTTTCTTACTTTTCACATTGTGTGAAGAAGCAATGAAATATGAAAGTGTGTCCTAATGATATATTTGATGATCTCAAATGGCTCTAGACTTGATCGTGCACTTTGGATTTTAATAATCGGAGGCTGGAGAGGAGTGCCACCTTTTCAATACCAATTTATTCGGAGTGAATAAATCAATAGATAATGCGTTGTCTCCGTGTGATTAAAACAAATACCTTTTAAGAGATATCTTAGTTAGCTGGGATGGGTTGTGCAATGCATCACTGGGTCCATGATTTCTATCTTCAATATCGAGCATCATTAAAATGATCTCAATAGCATATGTGCTGACCCGGTTTCTGCCTAAAGTTGTAAGGAGGGCTTCTTTCTTTACACCCTTTATCTTTACAATTCTTTTTCATTCTTCAACCCCTTCAATGCTTACCAATACGTCATAACTAGCACCTTGTTATGATTGTTCCAGTGCTAACTTAAGTATTTGGTCGGCATTCAGCTACATTCACAATCTTTTCTCCAACTTTCCTAAGGACTACTATTTCTAGCTATGGAATGTCCTTGGGAAGATTCCTCCGGTTTTGGAAGAATCATAGGACTTAACCTATCCTACCATCCTTATGTCACCACAATCTTCATCGTCGTGAAATAAATGGGTTTTGGGTAAGTATATGTCACCATGAAAATCCATTTTGATATGCAAATCCGTTTTGCTCCCCCTTAACATATGCCACGATATTCGAAAACATTTCGCACATGTCGGGATGAGCCAGCACATTAAGTCAAACCATTTGTGATAATATCCCATATTAAATCACATTTTCTCCCCCATATTAAAAATATTAACCCAATCGATGTTTTTAATATCAATTGATTTAATGAAGTTTTAACAAAGGTTTTGGGAAGAAAAATGCAAGTCCATTTTATCTTCATGATATCAAATGTATGAGATATGATACTGATTTGTAACATGATCACATATTCACCATATTAGAAAAATAGACAAGGTTGGACCTGATTGATGAGAACATCATATGATAAGATCAAACGGTTCTTGTCAGCATATGTTGGTCTCCTCGTCACGTCTGAAATCATCTCTTGACAACACATGTACGATTGGTATTGTTGTCTTGACACCAACTTGTGAACTTGGCACGTTCGGCGTCAAAGATTCTTAATGCTTGACAATTGCTCCCCCTCAATTGTTGACCCGTGTTCTATTGAAAGAACTGTAGTCGTCGGTTGAGTAGTCGCATCGTCGAGTATGTAGATACCAATTGTAGATTGCTATGGTTGTAGAGATGATAGCTTCATAAAAACAAGACTTCTCTTGTTTAAACAAATAAATGCACTGAAACGTACATAGATTTGTGTTAGACTGATACATGCATTTTCATTAGGTTCAATTTTCTCTCGGTATCCTCTCGAATTGATCTCGGCCTTAAGTGGAATGATTGTTCTTGGTTACTAAATTAAAGGGTTTGGTTTTCTAATCTACTAAATGTAAAATGATCTAAAATGTAAACTTAAATTTTAAAAGTAATTGAATTAATAACAATTAATAAAACTTGAATTGAAATTAAAATTAAAATTAAAATTAAAATTAAAATTAAAATTAAAATTAAAGTAACAGTTAAAATATAAATGTGAAATAGGAAACAATAAAGAAACAGGAAGGAAATAGAAACAGTAAGAAAACAGTAAAACTACCCAACAGAAATTGATTCGGAAGATTGAACCTTGATTCGGAACTTTTCACCCGGAAGTCTTCATTCGGAACTTCTAAAAATCCTTCATTCGGAACTTTCTTCGGAAGTTTATCCGGAACTTCACCCGGAACTTGGTTCGGAACTTCGTTCAGAAGTTTGGCTCGGAAGTTGGGTCGGAACTTTTCACCCGGAACTTTATTCGGAACTTTGGTTCATTCGGAAGTTTATACTCATTCGGAACTTTTTAAGAAAACTCATTCGGAACTTAAACAACAAACATTCATTCGGAACTTTTGACTCATCCGGAACTTTGGTTCATTCGGAAGATTAGGTTCATCCGGAACTTTTAGTTCGTTCGGAAGTTTTCAACTGATTCGGAACTTTTAAACTAAAACTCATTCGGAACTTTAGATTGACTCGGAACTTTTGAAAAAGAAACTCATTTGGAACTTTTAATATTCATCCGGAACTTTCTTAGTTCATTCGGAAGATGATGCTCATCCGGAACTTTTAGGTTCACTCGGAACTTTTGTGTTCATCCGGAAGTTTTGTGTTCATCCGGAAGTCTGGAAACACAGATACAGTAACAATACCCGAAGAACAAGGAAGATCGAATTTAATCCAAAAATCACCAAGTTTTTCACCAAATCTTAAATAAAACTAAACACAAAGCATCTACTAACCATAAACTACAAATCCCATCAACAAAAACACAAATCCCAACAACTTTTGAAGATCAAATCAAGAAAATAAAAAAACTTAAGAACTTGAAGATAAAGATGATGATGAACAAGATGAAATGGAAAGATTAAACATAGAACTTGTATTGAATGATTAATGTTTTAACAAGATCAAACAAAGATTAAAATAACAAATTTAAAAATCAAAGATCAAGATCACCAATCACCCTAATGGTGTTGGTGATGGGACGAACTAGAAGGAGAAAAAGAAGGAGAGAAAAAACTAAAACTAAAAACTAACTAACTCCTGGAAAGTGTGAAGGGATGGGCTTTATATAGCCTTGTCCTTTGGTTGGTGAGTGGGCTTTCTCCCGTTCTTCTTGTCTTTTCGTCTTTTCAGAAAAGTTTCCGTTTTCGATTCTGATTCGGGATTTGTCGTCGATTAAATTTAACTCGTCTTTTAATTTCTCCGTTTAATAGACTTGAGTTTCTTCGACTTATGTAAATCTTCCATCCTTGGTTCTTTTCTTCGATAAATCTTCGAATAGGCCCAGTGACTTCAAATCTTTTGCATCTCTTGGACAATAGACTTTATCTTGAGTCTTTTTCTTCAGTAAAACTCGTGCAATCCCATGTTTTCTTTAATATTCATCCGGTTGGCTCTGAAAACACAATAAACAGAAAAACCACGCATAATTCCAAACAAATGATATTAAATACGTGTTTTGGTCTCGTTTTTAGCAAGAATTAAGTGGTAAAAGGATGGGTGTTTACACACCTATCAAATCCCCTACACTTAACCATTGCCATCCCCTCATGCAATGCTTAGTGATAAAGCAATTTTACACTTTTCTCATAATTAATCAACCTTGGCCTTATTCAAATACTACTAAACAAAAATTAAAATACTAAAAGAAATTAAACTTTAAAGGAAACAAAAGAATGGAAATAACTTGCAAAGAGATCAATGACTTACATTAGGGCTTTGGTGTTGCGAAGATTTCTCACCCTCAAGTTTCACGTTCCCCAAACTAAGCTTAAAAACGAGATCATTGTTATTATAAGTTAGCAAATCAAACACTTACACACATGGCTTAATTATATGCTTAAACTCCCTTATTCCTAGGTGTATCTCTTATATTTTATTTTTGTCTTAGAATGATCATGAAGATACATTTTTGGACTTATTTCGATAGTTTGTTTAGGCCGAAAGCAAAGTAGGACGATTTGATCAATAGTTAGCTAAAGGACAAAATCTCTTAAAACTGCTTCTCGGGATATCAAAAAGTTCATATCATGGCATAACTTGGTTCACGATTTGAGACCTTTCTCGGGCCGATATTTGGCATGTACTTCATACTTCATATCTTGAGAGACGTGCTTGAGATAATGGTCTTCTCTTCGTTCATAGAGTTTCTTCACTTGGAGACTTTTGAGAGGTACTCCAACTTTGTTGACCACGACTTCATGATTATTTCTTCAATCTCTATTTGGGATTTTGAGATACAACGATCCGCCTCCTTTTCAGACATGGATCTATTTATCCTCATACCTTGTTAGGGTCTTTTCGGATAGACTTCTCCATGATCTTATGGGAGTTGATTGCTTTTCGTCGTGAGTCTTGATCCTTCATATTGAGTTTGGGAATAATGCTTTTCACATCACCTTGGATCTTTAGCAATAAAATTGAATCCTCATGCCTTGTTAGGGCCTTTTCGGACTCGCCAATCTTCGCGCCCCGCTTCATAAGTTATGCCTTGGCTATGAACTCTTATCATTACCGAGCAACTTTTAAACGATCTTGGGCTAGAAGCTAAGTAACTTTTCAAATCGTACGACCTTACTTATTGCAGATAAATTATTAGCAAGTGATGGGAGAATAGGCAAATAGTTACACCAAGTGAGCTTGTGCAAGAATACCGATTTATAATTGACTCTATCATTTCTCGTCCTCCACAATTTAAATCTCAAGTAATGAGACTCGTGGACACTTAGCCTAATAAACCAATTAAGGTCTACATGGTTAAGGATACTAGCTAGAATAAACTTAGGTAAGTCTATTCGGGTTGAGTCAAAATAAACGCAATGGGCCTAATATGTCAAAGATTTCTAAACTAGCTACACCACTTTATTAATATTTTTGACTTTTAAACAGGATATATACATATGAAAGCAACGATAAAAATTTAAAAATTACGACTAAATGGCCAAAGTTAATAAAAAATTTGAAAAATGTTGAAAAATAGGATTTTCTGGTTAAATAAAGGCATTTTCATGGAAAAGTCCACTTAAAACTTCGATAGAAGTCCCCCCTACACTTAAGATAAACATTGTCCTCAATGTTTAAGCATGTGGGAAAAGTTGCCCCTACACTTATGACATTGTGCACGTTGGTTAACTCAAGTTAAGGAAGAGACGACTAAAGTGATCAATTTCAAATGTGAGTATGAAGAAAATTGAATCACGATAGTTGAGAGATAGAACCGGATTTTGGATAACACGGGAGCACGGTTCTTCAGAGATTCCAAGAGTGCACATATCCCTGTAATCACATCACCACACAAAGACAAACACCCTATAGAGGCTCCCCTACACTTAGGAGGTTAAAACATAAAGGATAGATACTCGGGCTGCCTCCCGAGGAGCGCTTGTTTTTGATAATCGAGTCACGAGCCTGACTCGACCCAAAATTTGTTCATGGGGAACATGGTGAGGGATGGAATCACCTCCTGAGAGGTGTCCTCACCAAAGTACAACTTCACTCGTTGGCCATTCACCTTAAAGTTTGGTCCATCAGGTTGAGCGAGCTCGAGAGTACCATATGGAAAAATTTGGGCAATGGTGAATGGGCCGGGCCAACGAGATTTGATCTTTCCCGAGAAGATTTTCAACCGAGAGTTAAAAAGTAAGACTTTGTCTCCAACATGGAACTCTCGGTTCTTGATCTTGGAGTCGTGAATGAGCTTAGTTCTTTCCTTATAGATCAAAGAATTTTCATAAGCCTCATTCCGAAGTTCATTAAGCTCATTGAGTTGGATCTTGCGTAGGTCACCAGCTTTGTTGATATCAAAATTAGCCCACTTCAAGGCCCAGTAAGCCTTGTGCTCCAACTCAACGGAGAGGTGGCACGCTTTCCCGTACACAAGACGATAAGGCGTACAACCGATCGGGGTCTTGTAAGCAGTACGGAAAGCCCACAAAGCATCATCAAGTTTATCAGCCCATGAGGCACGATGCTCTCCCACGGTTCTTTCCAGAATTCGCTTAAGACCTCGGTTGGATATTTCAGCCTGGCCATTAGTTTGTGGGTGGTAGGCTGTGGAAAGACGATGATTTACACCGTACTTAGCCATGACTCGAGCAAATTGGTCATTGCAGAAATGAGTCCCACGATCACTAATAATGGCACGAGGCACACCGAATCTAGCGAAAAGAGCTTTCAAAAAGTTACAAACCACCCTTGCGTCATTAGTGGGTAAAGCTTTGGCTTCAACCCACTTTGAAACGTAGTCAACGGCTACAAGGATGTATTTGTTTCCTTTAGAGGAAGGGAATGGCCCCATAAAGTCGATACCCCAAACATCAAAGATTTCACATTCTTGAATGAAATTCTGAGGCATCTCGTCTTTATGTGTGATGTTGCCTTGTTTTTGGCAAACATCACATCGTTTAACCATATCGTGAGCGTCACGATATATGGAGGGCCAATAAAAATCCCGAATCAAACACTTTTTTGGCGGTGTAGTTGGGACCAAAGTGACCACCGGTGGGTCCTTTGTGGCAAGCATCAAGGATTTCTGAAGCTGCCGATCCATCAACACATCGGCGAATAATCAGGTCGGCACATTGTTTGAATAGGTAAGGGTCGTCCCAAAAGTAAGTCTTGATGTCGGTGAAGAACTTTTTCTTTTGTTGGGACGTCAACCCTTCCTTGAGAATTCCACCCGCCAAGTAGTTTGCAAAGTCCGCAAACCACGGGGTTTCATTCGGCTTCGAGTTTATAGACATTAAGGTCTCCAAGGGGAAAGAATCATTGATTTCTTTATTCGGATGATCCCCTTGGTAAGGATCCTCAAGTCTGCTGAGATGATCCGCGGCTAGGTTTTCAGCTCCTTTTTTATCGCGAATTTCGATTTTAAATTCTTGGAGCAGCAAAACCCAGCGAAGAAGTCTTGGTTTGGAATCTTGCTTTGTCAACAAGTACTTCAGCGCGGAATGATCGGTGTACACAATTGTGGTAGAAAGGACAAGATAGGGGCGAAATTTTTCAAAGGCATAGACAACAGCTAAAAGCTCTTTTTCGGTTGTCGTATAATGCAATTGTGCCCCAGTCATTGTCTTGCTAGCGTAATGGATTGGTTGGAAATGTTTGTTCACTCTTTGTCCAAGAACCGCTCCAATAGCAAAATCACTAGCATCGCACATCAATTCAAATGGAAGCTCCCAATTAGGGGTAACCAAGACGGGTGCCTTAGTTAGCTTATCCTTAAGTGAGTTGAAGGCTTCAAGACACTCTTTGGAAAAGATAAAAGGAGTATCTTTTTCCAAGAGGTGGGTCATCGGGCGAGCGATTTGAGAAAAATCTTTGATGAATCGACGGTAGAAGCCCGCATGACCCATGAAACTTCTCACACCCTTCACGGTTGAAGGTGGAGGCAACTTGGCGATAACATCGACTTTAGCACGGTCTACTTCAAGACCGGCTTTGGAAATCTTGTGTCCCAGCACGATGCCTTCTTTTACCATAAAATGGCATTTTTCCCAATTCAGAACAAGGCGAGTGTCTTCGCACCGCTTAAGCATACGTTCCAAATTGGCAAGGCAAGCAGAGAAGGAATCCCCGAAGACCGAGAAATCATCCATGAAGACTTCCATGGTTTGTTCAACCATGTCATGGAAGATAGCTAACATGCACCTTTGGAAAGTCCCGGGCGCATTACATAAGCCAAAAGGAATTCTTTTGTAAGCAAATGTGCCATAGGGACAAGTGAATGTTGTCTTCTCTTGATCTTGGGGATCGATGGGTATTTGGAAATAACCCGAGAAACCATCAAGAAAGCAGTAATATTCATTACCCGCTAAACGTTCAAGCATTTGGTCCATAAAAGGTAGAGGGAAATGATCCTTTCTCGTGGCATCATTGAGTTTGCGATAGTCTATACAAACTCTCCACCCAGTAACGAGACGAGTGGAAATCAACTCGTTGTGTTCATTGGGAACAACGGTTATTCCGCCCTTCTTGGGCACACAATGGATTGGACTAACCCATGGTGAATCCGAAATAGGGTAAATCATACCCGCATCAAGAAGTTTGATAACCTCTGTTTTGATGACTTCATGGATTTTTGGATTCACCCTTCGTTGGCTTTGAATTGTGGGCTTAAAGTCGTCCTCCATGAGAATTTTGTGTGTGCAGAAGTGAGGATCAATTCCACGAATATCCGAAATCTTCCAAGCAATAGCCTTCTTATGATCTTTCAATACGGTGATGAGACGGGCTTTTTATTCTTCCTTTAGGTCCTTTGCGATGATGACGGGCGACTTCTTCTCTTCTTCAAGGAATACATACTCGAGATGGGGCGGCAATTCCTTAAGTTTCAAATCCGTAGGATTTTCGACGGGAGGCGTATTCGAAGTCGAAGTATCGATAGCAATGACCGTGGGAGATGGAGGAGAAGGATTGTCCTCTTTGAGAAGGTTTTTAATGAAGCTGAGATCTTCATCCCAATTGGTAGTAGAATCGTCATTGTCTAAATTCACATCTCCCATAGTGGCTTCCAAATCTTTCCAAAGGAAATCACTTTCTCCAAATAGAGATAGTGATGAGTCGATAGAGGAAACGGTCTCAACATTGGGAAGAGAGGTAGGAATACTTTTACAAGCATCTTTGAAGTGTTCTTCACAAGCCTCATCAAGAACATCAATACAATTAATACTCTCATATGAATAAGGCTGTTTAGACAACTTTCCCATGTTGAAGACTACTTTATCGTCACCCACTCTCATGATAAGCTCACCGGCTTCAACATCGATGAGAGTGCGACCGGTCCTCAAGAATGGACGACCAACAATTAGTGGCACACGGGGGTCCATCTCGTAGTCGACGACAACGAAATCAGCAGGGAAGGTGAATTTGTCGACTCCTACAATGACGTCTTCGGCTATCCCCACTGGATAAGCAACCGTACGGTTGGCCAATTCCAAAGTCATTTTGGTGGGGACTAGCTCTGGGAGAGATAATTGCTTCCAAACACTTAGAGGCATGAGATTAATACTGGCACCCAGATCGGCTAGAGCCATGCAATTCTCTACTCCCGGGAAATTGCAAGGGATAAGAAAACGACCCCGATCACCAAGCTTGGTTGGCAATTTCCTTAAGAGTACTGCAGAACAATTCTCATTAAGTTGGGTGTTGGCAATATCGAGGAGCTTTTCCTTGTCGCTCAGAAGATCTTTAAACATTTTTGCATATTTAGGCATGTGAGCGAGAGCCTCAGCGAAGGAGATGTTAAAATTCAATTGTTTGAACATTTTAAGGAAGTTCGAAACCTGAATATCATCCTTGCTCTTTTTCTTCTCTTTCCTCAACCTAGATGGATAAGGTATATTGGAAGAAGAGGAAGGCTTTGGGAGAATAGGATCACTCACAACCACGGGTGGAGGAGGGGTAGAAGGAAGAGGTGGAGAAATTGGGGAAGGAGAAGGGTGAGGAATAGGAGCAGGCGACTCGTTCTCCTTAGTCACAACCACCGGTGGAGGTATAGGAAGCTCGGGTTCCTTGGTACCTTTACCACTTCGAGTGGTGATTGATTTCATCTCCCCTCTTGGATTCGCAACGGTGTTACTCGGAAGAGTACCCGAAGAAGAGGGTTGATTACCTTGGAAGAAACCAGCCATAATGTTCCTCAAGTCATTAGTTTGGCTATCCAACGTATTTCTCATGTCGGCTCTCAAATCATTTCCTTGCTTTACCAAGTCTGCTTTCAAGTTTCGCACTTCCTGTTGAATATTTTCCACAATCACATCATTGGTCCTCATGTAGGTTGCAACCTCTTGGTGTAATGCAGTGGTGGTTTGGTTGGGAGGGGCATTGTATGCAGGTGGTTGGTAAGTAGGTTGTTGGTAGACTTGATTGTTACGTTGAGGCGGTTGTTGCTGCTTGTGAGGAGGTATGTATAGTTGTCGAGGTTGTTGTTGTTGTTGAGGAGAGCGATTGAGGTTTGGTTGTTGGTTTGGGTTGGTAGGAGGAAAACCAGGTGGTGAAAGATAATTGTTGGAACGGTAGCTAAGCAAATTTCGGTCACCTTGAGGTCTAGCTTGATAAGTAGGTTGAGGATAGGTGCCATATGCCGCATTCACATTTTCAGCAGGGTAGTCTTGGGTGGCGGTACAAGTGGTGTAAGAGTGAGGACCACCGCATATCTCACAAGGTTGGCTGACAGCGTTAACTTGAGCGTTTTTAGCGTTGTTGTTGTTGTTGTTGCTGACGGTGTGGGTGACAAGCGATTCAAGAAGCGTAGTGATTTTGTCCAATCGCTTGTCGCTGTCACTAGTGCTAGCACTAGTGACATTGGTCCGAACACTCTTGGTTTGCACACGAGATTTATTCTCAATGATGTCCCAAGCAGCATTGGAAGTCTTAGCCAACAGATTACCCCCGAGGCACTGTTTAGTGAATCTTGGTCACTCATGTTTAAACCATTGTAAAAAGTATTAATTTGATGTACTTTGGTAAAACCATGTTGTGGGCATTTTCTTAAAAGATCTTTAAAACGATCCCAAGATTCACTGAACGACTCATCGTACTTTTGTTCAAAATTTATGATCTCATTCCGCAAAGCGGTAGTACGAGAGGGTGGGAAAAAGTAATTGATAAACTTGGTTTCCAAATCCGTCCACGAGAGAATACTCTGTGGCGGTTCCTTAGCAAGCCAATGCCGGGCTTGTCCCTCTAAAGAAAAGGGAAAAAGTTGTAACCTGATAACCTCTTGTGGAACCCCATCGAATTTGACCGTGTTGGTTAATTGCAAGAATCTCTTGATATGGTCGTGTGGATCATCAATGGTACGTCCCAAGAATGGTTGAGCGGAGACCATCTGGATAAAGCCTGATTTTAGCTCAAAGTTGTTGGCGGCAATTGGAGGTATGACAATTGGATCCGTGTTGCCATCTACATGAGCTTGCAGTAGTTCAATCATCGGGCGATTATCCGGAAGGGGCTCATTGTTATTGTTATTCATGTTGTTGAAAGGTGGATTGTTGTTGTTATTATTATTGTTTGGAGGTGGTATGTTGTTGTTGTTTTGTACACCGGCCATGTCTAAGTTATCGAGAGGCTCGGGCTCTTGATAAGACGTGGATCGAGTGCGCATACACCTGCAAAAGAACGAACAAAGAAAAACAAAGCAAATTTTTTTTTGGTTTTTATGTTTTTTTATTTTAATTAAATTTTTTTTATTTTATTTATTTATTTTTTTTTTGGTAAGATTGAAAATTTTATATTTTTTTGTGTTTTTGAGATTTTTTTATGAAAAAGTAACGTTCACGGGGAACGGATCCCAAAATCCAAGTTCTCACAAAAAACTTTTGATCTTAACGAGAAGAGCCGGCAGCGGCGCCATTTGATACATGCATTTTCATTAGGTTCAATTTTCTCTCGGTATCCTCTCGAATTGATCTCGGCCTTAAGTGGAATGATTGTTCTTGGTTACTAAATTAAAGGGTTTGGTTTTCTAATCTACTAAATGTAAAATGATCTAAAATGTAAACTTAAATTTTAAAAGTAATTGAATTAATAACAATTAATAAAACTTGAATTGAAATTAAAATTAAAATTAAAATTAAAATTAAAATTAAAATTAAAGTAACAGTTAAAATATAAATGTGAAATAGGAAACAATAAAGAAACAGGAAGGAAATAGAAACAGTAAGAAAACAGTAAAACTACCCAACAGAAATTGATTCGGAAGATTGAACCTTGATTCGGAACTTTTCACCCGGAAGTTTTCATTCGGAACTTCTAAAAATCCTTCATTCGGAACTTTCTTCGGAAGTTTATCCGGAACTTCACCCGGAACTAGGTTCGGAACTTCATTCGGAAGTTTGGCTCGGAAGTTGGGTCGGAACTTTTCACCCGGAACTTTATTCGGAACTTTGGTTCATTCGGAAGTTTATACTCATTCGGAACTTTTTAAGAAAACTAATTCGGAACTTAAACAACAAACATTCATTCGGAACTTTTGACTCATCCGGAACTTTGGTTCATTCGGAAGATTAGGTTCATCCGGAACCTTCAGTTCGTTCGGAAGTTTTCAACTGATTCGGAACTTTTAAACTAAAACTCATTCGGAACTTTAGATTGAATCGGAACTTTTGAAAAAGAAACTCATTCAGAACTTTTAATATTCATCCGGAACTTTCTTAGTTCATTCGGAAGATGATGCTCATCCGGAACTTTTAGGTTCACTCGGAACTTTTGTGTTCATCCGGAAGTTTTGTGTTCTTCCGGAAGTCTGGAAACACAGATACAGTAAGAATACCCGAAGAACAAGGAAGATCGAATTTAATCCAAAAATCACCAAGTTTTTCACCAAATCTTAAATAAAACTAAATACAAAGCATCTACTAACCATAAACTACAAATCCCATCAACAAAAACACAAATCCCAACAACTTTTGAAGATCAAATCAAGAAAATAAAAAAACTTAAGAACTTGAAGATAAAGATGATGATGAACAAGATGAAATGGAAAGATTAAACATAGAACTTGTATTGAATGATTAATGTTTTAACAAGATCAAACAAAGATTAAAATAACAAATTTAAAAATCAAAGATCAAGATCACCAATAACCCTAATGGTGTTGGTGATGGGACGAACTAGAAGGAGAAAAAGAAGGAGAGAAAAAACTAAAACTACAAACTAACTAACTCCTGGAAAGTGTGAGGGGATGGGCTTTATATAGCCTTGTCCTTTGGTTGGTGAGTGGGCTTTCTCCCGTTCTTCTTGTCTTTTCGTCTTTTCAGAAAAGTTTCCGTTTTCAATTCTGATTCGGGATTTGTCGTCGATTAAATTTAACACGTCTTTTAATTTCTTCGTTTAATAGACTTGAGTTTCTTCGACTTATGTAAATCTTCCATCCTTGGTTCTTTTCTTCGATAAATCTTCGAATAGGCCCAATGACTTCAAATCTTTTGCATCTCTTGGACAATAGACTTTATCTTGAGTCTTTTTCTTCAGTAAAACTCGTGCAATCCCATGTTTTCTTTAATATTCATCCGATTGGCTCTGAAAACACAATAAACATAAAAACCACGCATAATTCCAAACAAATGATATTAAATACGTGTTTTGGTCTCGTTTTTAGCCAGAATTAAGTGGTAAAAGGATGGGTGTTTACACACCTATCATAGACCAAGTTATAAAGTAAACTTGATCCCTTACAAGGTTTTAAAGTAAACCTTTCCCGAGAAAATTAATTCCCGTTGTGAGCCAAAGCTTTCATAAGAAATACTTGACTTTAATGTGAAAACCGGGTTGCAGTCAGAAATAACTACAAGCCATATAGGCATGTTTTATGAAATATTTACAACTTTTGTACGAACTCTATTTATGGCGCCGTGTCGATATTAATCAACATTTCTAAGGCCGTAAATATTATCGTACCAAAAGACATGCCTTTGAAAAATAAGGTAAAAATATTTTTGGATTTTTCTAGATTTTTCAATTTTTATGGTTTTTATATGGTTTTATATTTTTCTATTTTGCTTTTGTGGATAAAAATATAAACAATATATACAGATGATCACCAAGGATACGGAGAATAGTTTTACCACCACTATTCTTTCGCTTCATCTGCCAGTTCCTTTAGGGTCTCAGGCGAGAAAGTTCTCATTCCTAGCTTGTCGGCCAAAAATTCAATTCGAGCGCGATCTAAGGCCTTCGTGAAAATATCCGCCAATTGATACTCAGATCAGACAAATTAAAGCTCGATCACTACATTTTCCACTTGCTCCTTGATGAAGTGGTAGCGAATGTCAATGTGCTTCGACCGGGAGAATTGAACGTTGTTGCAGCATAAGGCAATTGCACTCTTGTTGTCGCAGTACATCGGAATTTTGTTGAAACCTAGACCATAGTCGGTTAATTGCGATCTCATCCAAAGAATTTGAGCGCAACAACCGGACATAGCTATGTATTCTGCCTCCGTACTTGAAATTGCAGCGCTTTTCTGCCTTTTCGATGCCCAACTGATTAGTCGATCTCCTAGTAGTTGCAAAGTTCCACTCGTGCTACGCCTTGTATCTTGACAACCCGCGTGGTCCGCATCTGCATATGCCATAAGTGCAATCGAAGAGTCCTTCGAATACCAAAGTCCCCGATTAATGGTTCCTTTAAGATATCGAAAGATCCGTTTCACAGTAGCCAAGTGTAACTCAGTAGGCCTAGTTTGATACCGAGCACACATACATATAGCAAACTGAAGATCAGGTCGACTAGCTGTGATATACAGAAGAGTACCGATCATTCCACGATAAAGTGTCGGATCAACGGCAATTCCATGTAGATCTGCATCAAGCTTAGTTACTTCCACCATTGGAGTGTCCACGGGGTCGCAAGATTCTATCTTATATTTCTTAAGCGATTCAAGGGCATACTTGGATTGATTGATAAAGATGCCTCTGGGACTCTGAGATATCTGAAGACCTGAGAAGAATGATACCTTGCCCATCATTGACATCTTAAACTTGGAAGACATGAGTGTCCCAAACTCATCCGATAAGGTTTGGGTCGAGGCTGCAAATATAATATCATCAACATATATTTGTACCATAATCATATCTTTACCTCGTTTTTGAACGAACAACATGGGATCCACCTTGTCTTTAGCGAAGTCTTGCGTAATTAGGAATTGTGACAATAGATCATACCATGCGCGAGGAGCTTGCTTCAACCCATAGAGAGCCTTCTTAAGCTTGTACACATGATTAGGATATTTAGGATTCACAAAACCATCCGGCTGTTGAACATAGACCTTTTCCTTGATTTCACCGTTCAGAAATGCCGTCTTCACATCCATCTGATAGACGATCATATTCATGTGGGCTGCATAAGCGAGGAATAGTCTAATAGCTTCCAAACGGGCAACAGGTGCAAAGGATTCCATAAAGTCGATGCCCAATAATTGCTTGTATCCACGAGCTACTAGTCTAGCTTTGTTCTTCAATATTCCGCCTAACTCATCGAGTTTCACCTTGTAAACCCATTTCAAAGTGAGTAACTGCACTTGATCCGGGCATGGGACAAGTTCCCATACTTCAAGACGTATAAATTCATTAAGTTCTTCTTGCATAGCTTCTATCCAACATGATTGAGTAAAAGCTTGTTGCCATGTCTTAGGTTCAACTTCAGTGAGAAAAGCATCAAAGTGACAAAACATTGCACTTTCTTGTAACTGACTTCGTGTGGATACCGGACGATTAGGGTCACCAATAATAGAATCTATAGGACGATCCTTTGTCCACTTGCTGTCATGTTCACGAATCCGTGGATTGGAGTAAACAGTAGTAGGAGCTTCCTCTGAGGTGGACGACCCGGCTTGATTAGGGTCGGGAATTGGTACACCAAAGAATGGAAGTTCACGCATTTGAGCGAATTCCAAATCATGATCATCATCATCCTCTTCATCCTCAATAGGCATGACATGGGTAGTTGAAACAGGTGTTGGTTGAGAATTACTTGTTGATGGTATATCTTGACCAATTGTAGGTGCAAATTTGTCTGATTGTGCTTCGGTTGCTGGAGCGACAACTTCGGTGACCGGAGCTATTACTTCAGGTTTTGGAGCAACAATACTGGGAGGAGTAAAGAATTCATCAAAGAACAGTTGAAACAACGTATCCCATTCCTTCCTAGTAGGTGGTGTAAATGATGATGAAGTAGGGTTGTTTGGGACAAGACCAGAACTAATATTACTGGGTCCTATTTCATGAAGGGCGGGTTCAGAGCTGCTTTGCTCAGAAGCCATTGCTGTCAGCTCATCAAAATCAACATTCATAGTTTCGAGGATCTTGCGAGAGTTACGGTTGTAGATTCGGTATGCCTTCTTTGCGGGGGCATAACCAATGAAAATACCAATATCAGCCTTTGGTTGAAGTTTTCCCAAATTGTCACCATCATTATTTGGATATCAAAGAGAACCGAATACATGAAGATATGATAAATCTGGTACTTTTCCATGGAGAAGCTCATAAGGTGTTTTACCATGGCGTTTATGAATTAGTGACCGGTTTTGGGTGTACACTGCTGTAGATACTGCTTCTTCCCATAAAAACAATAGAGCCTTTGCATAAATTAACATCGTTCGAGCAGCTTCCATAAGTGTGCGATTTCGCCTTTCAACGACACCATTTTGTTGTGGAGTGCGAGCAACGGATGTTTCATGAGAAATGCCAACTTCTTCATAATAATCACGCAAAATTTGATTCACAATTTCGGTTCCATTATCTGTACGAATGCGTCGGACAGTAGTGTTGAGACGCACTTGAATCATCTTGAGAAATCCGATGATGAATTTAGGTGCCTCATTTTTTGCTTTAAGAAATTTCACCCATGTAAACCGAGAGTAATCATCGACAATGACGAGGATGTACTTTTTGACACTAAGAATTTCAATACGCATAGGTCCACAAAGATCCATATGCAACATATAAAGTTTCTCTTGGTTGGTGTCTTCCGTCTTGGGTTTGTATGATTTCTTAGTGCTTTTCCCCATGGTACATACGGAACACAAATGATCCTTGTGAAATGATAGTTTAGGAAGACCACGAACAAGTTCATTTTTCACCAAGTGATTAATAGCGTCAAAGTTAAGATGAGATAACCGTCGATGCCATAACAATGACTTAGTCTTCGATGCTTTGGAGAGAAGACATACGGGAGAAGCGGCCATCATGTCTTGTAGAGACAAAGTATATAAATTATTCCCTCGAGTACCTTTCAATAAATCAACCTGAAGGTCTACGAAATTAATGGCCTATTCTATATCATGGATTTGGTGGATTAGGTTGGTTGATTGATAGATAATTAATGAAGAAATGAAGGAATTAGATGAAGGATTAGAGAGAGAAAGGAGAGAAGGGAGAGAATTGTAGAGAGAGAAAGTAAAATGGAAAATATGATTAAAGTGGAAAATGTGAATCAACAACCCCCTCCTAACATGCTAGGAGGGGTTATATATAGCCCACCCTACATGTGGGCTATATGGACCATACATAAAGTAAATAGATCACGAGCCCATTACATAATTATCATTGGAGCGACCGATCCTTCATAAATACGTAAAACGTATTTCCAACAATCTCCCCCTAAGGGAGGTCGCTCCAAGAAACAAAGTTCTAAATAGTCTATAACTCGTGATCTATGCTAACTAAGATGTGACCGAGACTTTATAGGGAAAAACGTATTTCCAACAATCTCCCCCTAAGGGAGGTCACATCTTTTTACAAAATCTTAAACCTAGCATCTATGCTTGAGTCTTCGATCTTGTTCTTGTGAATATGCTTGATGTGATCTTTGACTTTAGTCTTGAGCATGTTTCCTTGCCTTGACCTTGTGCATTCTTCACTTGTGGTATTTGCCTCTTTGTGACTTCATGTTCCACATACTTATACTTTTAAATTCTTGAAAGCTTCAGAGTTTGATACAGCGGAAGACTTGACCTTCATGCTTTCTTGAATTTGTTGAAGTACTAATTGTATGTAGTATAAGCATGTGGTGACGACTTCTTCTGGATTGTACACCGCAATGCCACCTTCTTGTTACGCTGCATAAGACAGTTAGCAACAAACAGTATACACGGATGAAATGGCTTTGAACATTTCATTCTAATTCGGTAGCATTTTACCTCCGGTCGGTGAAGACCGTTGGACGATATTAAATATCGTACTTGTGGCAGGTAGTTTCAATAAAGAACCTCCTTGACAAGATTTCGCGGGTAAACCCGTTCTCTTTACTCGACCGTCCAAAGCTGACTGCGAACGTAAAGAGTGAATCATTTGGATAATATTATCCGCATGATTTGAAGCCGTCAATTCATGTTCCTGGAACAAGTGAAGTTCAATTAAGAACCGCACCATCGTTGCTTTCCAGTTGTCACTAACTTGATTCATATAGAATCTTGCAAGTTACCTACCAAGTGCTGTTTGATGTTAACACTAGAAGGATTTCCACTCGTCACTGTGATCAATAAAGAGTCACTCTGAGTGTTCTGGCAAGATCATATGATAATGCGAAGAGGCCTGGAACGAGTTTAAGTTCAATTAAGAATTAAACCACTGTTGCTTTCCAGTTATCACAAGTTTGATTCATAAAGAATCGCACAAGTCACCTACCATGAGCTTTTTGATATTCGCTCAAGAAGGATTTCCATCTTCATTGTAAATACTTTCGTATTACTCGGATGTTCAGGCAAGATCATGAAGATATTGCGTAGGACTCTTAAGATCTTTCTTACTTTTCACAGTGCGTGAAGAAGCAAGAAATAATGAAAGTGTGTCCTAATGAGATATTTGATGATCTCAAATGGCTCTAGACTCGATCGTGCATTTTGGATTTTTAGTGATCGGAGGCTGGAGAGGAGTGCCACCTTTTCAATACCAATTTATTCGGAGTGAATAAATCAATAGATAATGTGTTGATCTCCGTGTGATTAAAACAAATACCTTTTGAGAGATATTTGAGTTAGCTGGGAAGGGTTGTGCATTGCATCACTGGGTCCATGATGTCTTTCTTCAATACCGAGAATCATTAACAAAAATGATCTCAATAGCATATGTATTGACCCGGTTTCTGCCTAAAGTTGTAAGGAGGGCTTCTTTCTTTACACCCTTTATCTTTACATTTCTTTTTCATTCTTCAACCCCTTCAATGCTTACCAATACGTCATTACTAGCACCTTGTTGTGATTGTTCCAGTGCTAGCTTAAGTACTTGGTCGGCATTCAGCTACGTTCACATTCTTTCTCCATCTTTCCTAGGACTTCTAATTCTATCTAGGAATGTCCTTGGGAAGATTCCTCCGGTTCTAGAGAAATCATTGGACTTTAACCTATCCTACCATCCTTATGTCACCACAATCGTCACCGTCGTGAATAGAGATGTTTTTGGGTAAGTGTATGTCACCATGAAATCCACTTTGAAGTGCAAATCCATTTTGCTCCCCCTTAACATATGCTACGATATTCGAAAACATTTCGCACATGTCGGGATGAGCTATCACGTTAAGTCAAACCATTTATGATTGATCATATCCCATATTAAATCACATTTTCTCCCCCATATTAAAAATATTAACCCAATCGATGTTTTTAATATCAATTGATTTAATAGCATTTTAAGAAAATTTGGGAAGAAAAATGCAAATCCAATTATCTTCATAAATGACACAAGCTCCCCCTCAAATTAATGAGGGTGTACTTGAAACGTAAATTAAATACCTTTTAAACACAAGTGTAAGGTATTTAACACGTGCAAAGATCAATATATGATAATGAATTCACAAAATTAGCAATGTGCGAGGTTGGACCTGAATAATGGAGAACAGCATATGAAAGAAGCACATGGTTCTGGTTCACGAATGTTGGTCACCTCGTCACGTCCCCGAGAAAATTAATTCCCGTTGTTGAGTCAAAGCTTTCCGGTGAAATGCTTGACTTGATTATGAAAAGCGGGTTGCTATCTGAAATAATAGCAAACCATTTTGAGCATGTTTTAAAAGTTTGAACTTCTGCTCGAACTTTATTTACAACCCCGTGTCATTATTGAATGACATTTCTAGGTTCGTAAATATTATCGATTCCAGAAGACATGCTCGTTTTATCAAAACGTTTTTGAACACACAATTTTGAAAGATTTAGAAAAACCTTTTGAGAAATTCTCGAAAAATTGTGTTCAAAGTTTTGAAAAACAATTACTTGAGCTTAAGATGTTGAATATCTTAAAAGCGAGCTCAAGTCCGAGAAGTTGTGAACTTCCCGTTGTTAAGGATAAGTTACCATCGGCGATAAACTTTCCTTTTATCTGAAGGACGAGTCCTAAGCTGACATTTACTTAGAAGTCGTTTTCATGAGCTTGAAAACTTTGACTGTTTTAACGGAAAGCTCATGACCGAGAAAGGTTAATTTCTCGTTACGAGGAAAAGTTCTCTTATTTAAAAGATACACTTTCCTTTCTGAGCTTAAAACTTCGAATGTTTTAATACAAGCTCATGACCGAGAAAGGTGAATTTCTCGTTAAGAGGATAAGTTATCATAAACGATAAACTTTCCTTTATTTTAAGTTCGAGTTACAGTCTGACATTTAACTGTAAGTCATGTACACGAGCCTAAAACCTTTAAATGGTTTAAATGTAAGCTCGTGTCCGAGAAAATTTAATTTCTCGTTGTAAGGATAAGTTTATCATCGGCGATAAACTTTCCTTTATTTGAAGCACGGGTTACCATCTGATATTTAATGATAAACCATATACACGAGCTTAAAACCTTTGAATGGTTTTAGGGTAAGCTCGTGTCCAAGAAAACTTAATTTCTTGTTAAGAGGGTAAGTTATCGTTGCGTGGATAAACTTCCCTGTCTCTGAAGTCCGGGTCGTCGTCTGTCATTTAACGAGGAGCCATTATGCATGAGCTTAAAAACTTGGAATGTTTTTGATATAAGCTCATGCCCGAGAAAAATGAATTTCTCGTTTTTAGGATAAGTCATCATCGGGATGAACTTTCCTTTCTTTGGAGATCGAGTTACAGTCTGTTATGTGACTGTAAGTCCTTGTTTGCAGCTTAACCATGAATCCCCTGAGACATTTGTTTCTCTGATATCTGCTTCTTCAGCAACCAAACTCTAAGAGTGTCCTTAGTTGAACGGTACACAACGATTGGACCGCTTCGTTCTTTTGGAACATCAACTTTGGTACCTGCATTCTCATTAGAAGTTTGTACACTTTTGCATGGATTAGCGATATCTATTTTAGAAGCACATGGGGGTTCACAGTTGGCTTTACTTGTTTCAGAGGCGACCTGAGTAGATGATTCACTAGTCTTGGCTGGCAAACGTTTCCTTTTATAGAAAATCTTAAGTTCAGGCTTAAGTGATGTATCATCCTTTGCAATTTTCTCCCTAGTAATCTTCGTAGAATCAGAGACTATCCTAGTTAAAGGGCACTCGTTTCCTACAAGAGTAAAAGTTCTACCAGTGGGGCGCCAAACTTTACCAAAGGGTTTGATTTTAGCTACCCACTGGGATTTAAGTCTAGCACGGGAGTTCACCTCATTAAGCAATTTTTTGATACAAGCATCATGATTTGCCGTAAAGACACATTTTCTACATGTTTTACAGGTAGCATATTTAATGTCCGAGTAAGATCTAGAATCCCTAGACGATTGATTGATGCTCCTAGGATTGGACATGCTACGGTTAGCAGTGTTGGGTAAACTAGAAGGCATCTGACTAGGTTTGGAATTCCTATCTCTTACATGTGTCTTTTGCTTAGCGTCCCTAAGATCAGATTCATGGCAAACGTCATTTGAACTAGTTCTAGACGTGGTCTTGGTATTTTTAGGGAAACTAGAGGCAATCATATGATTTGGTCTTGCTAAAGCTGGAGTGATCACATTGGGCCTAGTAGCTGGAGTGACTGGTCTAATAAGATGAACCAGATCAACTTGGGAGGCAAACCGCGGTCTCGAGGATTGTGGTCGCTCGGATCTAAATGCAGTAGGTTGTCTGACAATCGGTTGTCTGACGAACTGATTTGTAGGCGGTTTCCCCAAGATTGATGGTTTTTCAAGCTTAGTGTCCACACTAGGTCCTTTACTTTTCCTTAACTCATTTTTCAACGCAGCTATAGCAAAAACCTTTTCCTGTACTTGGGCCTTTAAAGTCTCATTTTCTTTGAGCACGTTATCTTGGGATGCCAACTTAGATTCAAGCAGTTGAATTTGTTTCAAAAGATTATCCTTTTCAGCTTTAGAATCTAGAACAGTTTGATCCAATTTTCTTTCAAGAATAACGTTTGACTTTTCAAGTTTTTCAAAATATGTTTCAAATTTGTCCGTTTTCTTAGAAAATTCAAGTTTGGCATCCTCAAGGTCTTTAGATTGCCGAGCTACGATCGTTTCGAGCTCTTGAATCTTGGAATCAGAAGCAGTCAATGAATCAGTTATAGGATAATTATCATGATGTTTAGCATTCTGAACAATCTCTCCCCCATTATGACTTACATCGGATGAATCAGAAGTGGTATTGCTATCACTCGTTTCCATCCCATGTTTGTCATAATTAGGTTCAGAATCCTCAATATGCGGCATATCATCAGCATATACATCATAAACCACATTACATTGTACCATGTTTGCAGGCTCTGCGTCATAAATGGGTAAGGTGTCATCAAGAGAAATCTCGTGAACATTCCCTGACGTGCCACTGGTATCATGTTGTCCTCCTGATTCCGTGCTCTTGGCATTGATAGGCTCCAAGTTTTCAACCGTATGACCATTCTCCTCTTGCGTCTGCGGCATTGATTCTTGTACTCCATTATCATACGTTTGCTGAAGTCGAGATCTTTCATAAATCGAAGACGAGACCGATGACATGAGTTTCAAAATCGTATCACGGAAAACTCGAAGCTCGGTATGTGTATCTTGAAGAAACGATTGGCAAATCATTGAACTTTCAGGCTTGATGATATTAAATTGGAGGAAAGGCGTGAGGTGTGTCACAAGAGCCTTATATGCAAGTACCGATGCAGAGTGATTAAAGTTTCCATGGTTGAGTTGCTCGGCGAGTTGGGTCAAAGCGGTAAAAATGGAGTCGATGAATATATGACGATCTTGTCCAAAGATTGTCACAAATTCACTCCCTCCTTGAATCCCCGAAAGAGTGACAAGATGAGACTGGAGTAGTTGAAATGAATTTATACCACTTTCCCTAGCTTTGTCGTGCATTCGATGCAAGTCTCCCTCTTTAAGTGTCGAATTTAACGGATCCATTGAAAATCGAGGAAGATGATGTGGATGTTGTAGTTTGCAGGATTTTACAATTCGATTCGGCTCAAAAGATGTTGACGGCTCAAACGATTATGAATTAAACCCGATCAAAAATCCGTATTTGCTAAGTATAAATCCCGTCACTTTCACTTGTCAGTTTTGACTTCAAATCCGGCCAGAATAATGTTTAACCCGACAAAAAAATTTTTCGATGTTAACTTAAAAGGAAATACCCGCCTCAACGCGATATGTCAAAAACCAATAAACAAAAATTTTACTTAACTAAAAAAAAATTAATTTTTAAAAAAATGAAAATATATATCTAAAAAAAAATTAACTTTTCTTAAAAAAAGGATTTTTACTTAACTAAAATTAAAAATTAAAAAAAATAAAACATAAACAAAATGAGAAAATGTGGTAGGTAGAAAGAAAATGTGGCCTGCGTGTCTTTCTTGTTATATCCGTCGAATCAAAATACGTGGCCCAATAGGAGGAGTGCCACCGCCCCACTTGCTAGTTCTTTGGTATATCCGCCCATTAATAACTTTGGTATCTCCGCTTGATATACTCCTCCGTCTCTTTCATTCCTCAAACATAGAATACTTCCATCCGTGTTTATCTCTCTCTCTCCTCAAACATAGAAACCTCCGTCTCAAACACACAATCCACACAATCTCTTCTCTCTCAAATCTCACAACAAATCGCTTATCTTTCTCAAATATTCACCCACTCAAATCTGTTGATTACCATCCTTATTCCAACTTCATTATATCCTAATCACACGCAATCAAATGAATCACCAGCAAATTATAATCAATCGGATGAGAAACCAATCCCACGAATGAAGAACAACCGAAGATATTGGCTTCTAGATCTTTGAACAAAGATCTCAGGTAGGTGTTTTTATCTTGATTTTAGTCTCTCTCTTCTTCTGTAGCGTCTTTCTGTCTAGAGATGAGATTAAGTCTGTGAGAAAGTGTCTTTGATTTAAGTCGAGTGTTTGGGTTGATGTTTGAGTGAAAGATGAGTCGAAAGTAAGAAAATGGTTTTCGAGGGGGTGTTTGAGTCTGGTAGGGTTTAGATTGAGTCGAGAGTCTGAAGAGTTAGGGTGAGAATGGTTTGGGGGGTTTGGTGTCTAATGTCGAGTTGTCAGAGGGAGTCGATGTTGGGTTAGAAAGAGGATTGAGGGAGTCTCGAGGGGTGTGGGTTGAGTCGAGGTTTTTTGTGTGCTGTGTTTGATTTGAGTTTTGTAAGACGAGAGGTGAGTATGGTGTTGGTTTTTCGAGAGTTGTGGTGAGACGAGGGTGTTTTGGTTAGGGTGGGTAAATAAGTGTTTTGAAATTGGAGTCGAGTCAAAAACAAAAAAATTCCCGTTAAGTTTGAATGAGCTTCATTCGGAAGTTTTATTCATTCGGAAGAGTCTTGATTCGGATGTTGTTCATTCGGATGTTGTTCATTCGGAAGTTTTTGATTCGGATGTTTTGTTCATTCGGATGTTCTTGATTCGGAAGTTTTTTCTTAAAAGTTGATTCGGAAGTTGTTCATTCGGATGTTTGATTCGGAAGTTTTTTGTTCATTCGGAAGTGTTTGATTCGAAAGTGGTTGATTCGGAACTTAAGAATTTGATTCGGAACTTCTATTTTGATTCGGAACTAGACAAAAAACAGACTGATTACTGAAACTCGAGACCCAAGATAATGAAAATCTTGATTATGAAAGGACTGTAGGACAGGTGATGGACTGATAATGAAGGACCGGAAACTTTGGACAGTTGACCAATTAGGTAGTTAGACCAAAAAATTAAGAA
This sequence comes from Glebionis coronaria, assembly GCA_025667525.1. Lineage (NCBI taxonomy): Eukaryota > Viridiplantae > Streptophyta > Magnoliopsida > Asterales > Asteraceae > Glebionis > Glebionis coronaria. The sequence continues at coordinate 293,628,363 of CM046875.1, forward strand.
AAATCCAAAAATTATAACTGATAACTGAAAACTGACCAAAAATTATAACTGATTAATAAAAATGTAAATAATAAACTGATGAAAAAATAAAAAAAATAAAAAAGGAGAAAAATTGATAAAAATTTATATAAATTGATAACATTTAGAAAACATACCAACTGTTTATATAAATTGATTATTAAACTTGTGATAAAAAACAAATAATAAAAAAAAATATAAACTTTTTATAAAAACACAACCTTTTTAAGATATATATAAAAAAATTTGATTTTTATATAAAAATTTGTTATTTTTTTTTTATCTAAAAAGTAAGTAAATTTGAAGATTTGATATGATTTAACATATAAAAACACAAACTTTTTATAAAAAATACAAACTTTTTAAAATTTAAGCATGATTAAATCAAAACCCACCAAAATCAAACAAAATAAAAGAAGAATAAACCAAACTAACCATGGCTCTGATACCAATTGAAGGTCTACGAAATTAATGGCCTATTCTATATCATGGATTTGGTGGATTAGGTTGGTTGATTGATAGATAATTAATGAAGAAATGAAGGAATTAGATGAAGGATTAGAGAGAGAAAGGAGAGAAGGGAGAGAATTGTAGAGAGAGAAAGTAAAATGGAAAATATGATTAAAGTGGAAAATGTGAATCAACAACCCCCTCCTAACATGCTAGGAGGGGTTATATATAGCCCACCCTACATGTGGGCTATATGGACCATACATAAAGTAAATAGATCACGAGCCCATTACATAATTATCATTGGAGCGACCGATCCTTCATAAATACGTAAAACGTATTTCCAACACAACCCCTTCCAAATTACGAATGTAGCAGGTATGCTCTCGAAAAGCAACTTCTAGGTTTGCATCACAAAATTGTCCCACAAAAAATAAGTTGTGACCGAGACCTTCCACATAATACACTCTTGAAATAATAACATTCCCAATATGATATTCACCATAACCCATTATCTTTGCAATATGATCATTTCCAAATCGAACCGTACCAAGAAACTTGCTGACGAAATTTCTGAGTTGAGAGTGATCTCCGGTCATATGCTTGGAGCAACCAGAGTCCAAATACCAGAGAACAATTTGGACCACCTGTTTTCAATAACAACAGTAGACAATGCATTGGAAACTATTGGTTCCGGAGTGTTAGCAGATACAGATATAGAATTATCAGAATTGCTAACATTTTTGAGACCCTTAGATTTCCTACGTTTTCTAATGTGAGTTTTAGCACTAACAGGTTTTACTGTTCCAACTTTCTTAGGTTTTGGATTATTCGCGGGCACTATAGTGGGAGTAGACCTATTTAAAGGGCACTTGGTTCCTATAGTAGTGTCAGTGTTCCTAGTTAAAGGACACTCTTGTATTTTGGTAGCCTTGGTACTCCTAGTTAAAGGGCACGCTTTCTTCGCTTTAGTGGGAGTGATCCTAGTTAAAGGGCACGTATTTCCTACTATAGTGAAAGTTCTACCAGTGGGGCGCCACATCCAACCAACTTGGGTTAAAACTTTTCCAGTCGGTTTCCATTCTAATCCATTTTTCCGGTCATACATCTCATTCACATGGTCAATAAGGCAAGAATCATGACGACTAGAAAACATACATTCATTGCAATTCCAACATTTCAAATTAGAATTCATAGTAGGCTTAGAACGCTGCACAACCGCAGAGCCTTTAGGTTTAGCTACATGATTCTTTTTATTCAAAACAGAAATGACATTCCTAGGATGGGCTTCTACTTTCTTCTTCACTTGACTACTAGATGGGGGCAAGATCCTATCATTCTTCTTGTTTCTTTTAAGCTTAGATCTTTGAGCCTTAGTAGTGGTGCTTACTCCTGTAGAAGGCAACACGGGAATATTAGAAGCTTGTTTTGATTCCGCCTTATCTTTAGTGACCAAAGTTTGAGATGGTTTAGTCCTAGGGCCCTTGTTATGTGGTGTGACGGCTATTAGATTCCTTTTGATTACACTAGAGGACGATGCTGAGACAGTGGTTGCGTTATCCACAACATTCTTACCTTTTAGAGTACGAAGTGTTTCCTTTAACTCAGCCAAGACCAGATTTTTATCACAAATTTGTTCCCTCAAATCAGATATTTCCACTGACTTTCGATTCAATTGTTCAATCAATGATTGATTCTGTGCAGTGGTATCAACACATGTGGGCTTTACTTAATCGAAGAGTCGTGTATTTTTCTGTTTTAAGTTATCAACTTTGGACAAAATCTTGGAAACTCGATTATCTAGATCAAGTTTAAAATTCTCAGCGGCCTCAAGTACGTTCACACAGTTAAGCTCCTTAGATTTCTCTATTTCTATCGGCAAAAATTTAGCAACTTTGTCACTTGGCTGACGCTGTTTTGATTGTAAATGCAATTGAAAATTCTTTTCAAAGTTTGCATCATCGATATTAACACCTTCGAATGACGTTTCAAAGATTTCTTGAATAAATTGTTGCTTGCATTCAAGCGAAATACAATGTTTTTGAATCTCATCAAAATGTTTTGAAAGTGAAGAATATGAATCTTGAAGCTTTAAAAATTCAGCGTCAGATTCGTGACAAGTACTATCTACCACAGTATCCACAGATTCAACATTATGCACAATAGAATCATCATCAACACTTTTATTCACACAGACGGAAACTATATCATGAGACATCACTTGCTTCAGAAGCTGATCATTTTGGCGTGAAACACGTTCTATTTCAAATAAACTGTTTTCATAAGCATCATCCATTTTATTGAAAACACGTCTAACTTCTTCTATTTCCAAAAGCAAATCTTGATCAAGATTACTAAGACAAGCTTTAACATTCTTTACAAACGGAACAATTTCGTCTCGAAACGCAGCTCTCGTGTGCTCAAAATTCTATTCACCTTCCGTTATGGCCGAAGTCGTCGTACGTTCCAAAATTACCTTGTCAAAATTGGCTAAGTGTTGGTGAACCGCATTTAAGTTAACGGACGCCTTGCTTACCGGTGGAATTAACTGTGTTAAATCCGTTTTGACAAGTGTAGGAGACGTACTAGGAAGGTTTTCATTTGACAAATTTTGGGGCACAAGAACTGTCAATTCTGCTAATTCCTTTTGTAAGCGAATGCGTGTCTTTTTCGAAAATTGATCTTTGTTATGTTGATCATAATCAATTGTATGGAATTTTGAAAACATTTTAGAATGAATTACATCCGCAAGTGACTGTGTCTCCTCAGTACTACGAACAAAAGGTTCTTCTTTCGATTTGCCAATTATGGTCATATCATAAAGACCGGGAATATATTCCTGAGCTTGTTTTGCATAACCGAGATTAGGTGGTAAATCTTGAAGACGCTTAAGTTTGAGTTCTTTGAATGATTTAGTTAAAAGATGAACCTTTTCTGTGGAAGCGTATTATTTTAAAAGTTGTTGTTCCTTGAATTTAAGAAGTTTGGTAGCATTAATTTCTAATTCAACCTTTTTAGACTCGAGAGTTTCGAAATCCATTTTAAGTTTCTGAAAATCATTGACAACCGACTCTTTTGCTTTTAATTCATTGGAAAGATTAGCTTTTAATGATTCTATTTCTTTCAAGTGTTCAATCTTTTCAAAACGAAATTGGTCAAATTCAGAACATGTTATTTTCTCTGCTTGAGGGACCATTTCAAAAGTTTTGACTTTTTCTTTATGCAACGCAAGCTCAGCAGTTAGGGTGGAATTCGTATCTACGGATTGTCTGAGGGCCATATGCATTTGATCAATAATATGTTTAGGCACCATGACCAAATCATGTTGAGCATAAGATTCCATACCCGTCGTAGCATTTTGTTGAGGTTCACTCAAATGTGTAGGATTGGGTACCACATCATTTGAGTTACGAGTCCCCGAATGCTGTTCGAGGTTGTCATTTTCATGCCCAACTTGATGTTGGTTATCATCAATATTATTAGATGTGGTTGGTACCTCACTGACGACATCAGAACCGTAGTGAGATAGATTAGCAATGAGAGCAGCTTGGGCAGAGTGAATGTCATCAAAATCCGAATCGTATGCATCAAGATTGTCCGCTTGATAAGCTGCATTAGAAGTGGAAACGACTGCAATTCCTTCAGTATCTGCTGCCCTTGGGTCTGCAAGAAATTCTAACTCCTCTGAATCCAAGATCTTCCCCTTAGACTAAGCATCAACCAAATACATCTTCTCACAAAACCATGCATCATCCCTTCTCCTCTTCGGTTGAGTGCATTCCCTAGCCATATGACCTTGTCCTCGGCAATTGTAGCAAGTCACAACCTTTTTAGGACCAATAGGACTTCCATTTCCACTAGCTTGAGAATTCACAGCTTGATTGTTCCCAGTCCTTGTAGGAGGTCCATATGAATTTTGCCTTCCTTGAATAGGTTCCACAGTTACTTGACCATCTTGAACAGTAGCTTGTTGTGGAGGATTTGAAGAGGTGCCAAGCTGATTGTTTGTTGGTGGAAATCCTCTAGTTGCAACAAGTTTTGACAAGTAGGCAGTGAGATGGTTTAGTACATCAGCTGGCGTATCATTTGGAGTAAAGATCGGTGCTTGGATTGGTGGAAGTTCATTAGAGTAGAAATCTTGTGCGGGTTGTGCTTCAATAGGAAAGTATCCTTGCTGAGGGGTATAGCCCATTGGAGAAGTGTTGGCTTGTGATGGGGATGTCTGATATGGTGGTTGCGGTGAAAAAGATTGTTGATGAAAAATTTGTTGAAAAGCTTGTTATGGCATCATTAGTGGTGGATAAGATGGTTGCTGATTGTTGTGTGGTGTTGGCAGCTGCAAGTATGATGGTTGCTGATAAGTATAAGCCATGTTTTGTTGAGAAGCATACATTGCAAGTGGATCATGAACTTGAGGTGTAGACAACCGAGCCTCGATCACATGGCATTCGTGTTGTTGAAGAAAAGCTTGAAGTTGATCCACATTGGTGTTATGCAAGTCCTTAGCCAATTTAACATCCGTCACGTATTTTTTCCATTCTGGAGGAAGAGTGTTCAAATACTTGGTGTTCAATTGAAAGGTAGGAATTGCCATGCCATAGATATTTAGCTCATTCAACAATAGGGTAAATCTCAGATAGTAATCATTGAGAGTCTCCCCTGGCACATAGGCAAAGTTATCAAAAGTGTCATAAAGCTTACACTCTCGTTCTTGTTTAGTTAACGAGGTGCCTTGCATTAGAACACGAATTCTATCCCATAACTCTTTGGCAACTTTATGTTTGCTGACGAGTTTGTAGACATCTGGAGGAAGGGCTTGGAGAATGATGTTTGTAGCATACTTATCACATTTATCTTGAATCTTCATATCTCCAGTCAATTCACCCGTTGTGCGAGGACGAGTAGTTGTACCTTCCGTCACTGTACCATAATCTAATGGTCCATTGAGCACCGATGCCCAAATAAGATGTCCGTTCTCCTTGTTCAACATATAAAGTTCCATTCGGGAAGTCCAGTCCTCATACATAGATTTCTCCAACATTGGTGGACGATTATCCGTACCCGAGAGGATGGACTTATCCGTAAGAGATGTGTACTCCATTTCGATAAGTTAAGATATACAAACTTGATCGGTCAATGAAAGAAAGTAAATGTGTTTGTTGTAGTGTGTTAAAACCGAGAAATAATGTTAAAATCCCCTAAATTATGTTCTCGATAAACCAAAAATTCCAAGATGAAATTGCACACATAAAAATTTTCAAAAACACGTTTTTTAAAATGTTAGAAATACGTTTTTACGTATATTAGAAGTATCGTTCACTCCACAATATTATTTATGTTGTAATAGCTCGTAGTTAGTGTTACTTATTAAGTTAAGTAAGAAACCGGCCCATGGGCTTGTCATGGGCCGACCCAAGTCCATTAGTGGCTTGGAAGTATAAATACCCCTTTCCTCCTTGGAAAGGGGTTGGTTGTTGTTCACTTATCATTTTTCATTTAATAAAAAGACACATAGTTTTCTCTCACTTTCTCTCTCTAGTTTCTCTCTCTAGAAAACATCAACCCACTTCATAGATTCATAGGTTATCAAGATTCTACATTTGGTATCAGAGCTATGGGGTGATTTAAGGTAATGATTTGTGTGGTTTTTTAGTTTTTGATTGTATTAGTGTTCTTTAAGAAAATCCATCTTGATTCTTGGAGTTTTTGGTGTTTTTGTGATTGGGATTAGTAGATAAGTATTGGTTTTTACTTATTATTGTTGAAATCACAAAACTTTTTGGGTAACTTGGTAAAAAATCTGGGTTTTATCATCTTTTTGTGATCGACTGTTACTTCGAACAAACCTTCTGTTTACCCAGCAAAAGTTCCGAACCAAAAAGTTCCGGATCAAAAAGTTCCGGATCAAAAAGTTCCGGATCAACCAAAGTTCCGGATCAAAAAGTTCCGAATGAAAAGTTCCGGATCAAGGAAAGTTCCGAACGAAAAGTTCCGGATCAAGGAAAGTTCCGGATCAAGGAAAGTTCCGAACCAAAAGTTCCGGATCAAGGAAAGTTCCGGATCAAGGAAAGTTCCGAACCAAAAGTTCCGGATCAAGAAAAGTTCCGGATCAAGGAAAAAGTTCCGGATCAAGGGAAAGTTCTGGATCAAGGAAAAGTTCCGGATCAAAGGAAAGTTCCGGATCAAGGGAAAAGTTCCGGATCAAGACAAAAGTTCCGGATCAAGGCAAAAGTTCCGAATCAAGGTATTCCAAGCCAAAATCTTCCGAATCAACACTTCCGAATCAACAAAAAGTTCCGAATCAAGGGTTATTTTACTTGTTTTTTTCGACGATTTTTTAGAGGATTTAATCTTGGTTTCATACAACAAAAACTCAACACAATTCACAAGCTTTACTTCACTGCTCAATCAACCGATAATCTTTGTCTCTTTGAAGTGAACAAAATGAATCCGAATTCAGTAATGCCTCAGATGACATCACTTACGGATATTTCCGTCAATACAGGAACGGATAATCGCCCGCCAATGCTCATCAAAGAAGTTTTTGAAGCATGGCAAGGCCGGATGATGTCTTACCTTAAGGGAAAACCGGTATATGGGAGGCTTATGGTCAAGTCAATTTTAAATGGTCCACTTGACTATGGTACCATCGTGATTAACAATGTGACTCGACCAAGAGAATTTGAAGAACTCACACCAGCTCAACAACTTGTTGCAGATGCAGACGAAAAGGCTCTTCAAACCATTCTCCAAGCTCTTCCACATGACATCTATCGGATGGTAAGTCAGTATACAATGGCAAAGGATTTATGGGAACGTCTAAAGGTGTTGCTACAAGGTACGTCTCTTACCAAACAGGAAAGGGAATGTCAGTTGTATGATCTGTTTGATAGATTCACGTACAACCCAGGGGAAACGCTTCACGATTATTACTTCAGATTCACCACTCTCATGAATGATCTGAATGTATACAATCTCGTGATTGCTCCATTCCAGGTTAACACCAAATTTTTGAATACTTTACCTCAAGCTGAATGGGGTGAGTATATTACCGATGTTAAGTTAACCAGGGATTTGAATAAGTGCAATTTGGATCAACTATATGCTTTTCTTCAGCAGCATGAGAAACATGTGATCATGCACCGTTCGCCTCGAAGTATGTACCCTAATTCCTTAGCTTTGATGGCGAATCAACCAAGCTTGTCACACAACAACACTCCTTATATCTTGGGACATCAAGCCTATCATCCATCACCTTACATGACACCAACCTTCCCCCAATACTCGATTCTACCGCAACCACCCACCTCACATCAGCAACAATATCGGTTCAATGCACCGTGACCACACTATGCTTCACAACATCACCCAGCAAGCATTGCACCTTATGCTCAGTCTTCATATTCTTCTTATCAAGAGAATGCAACATATCCAACAAGCTACCCTGACCACATGAGTATTCCTTCTAGTGATTATGTAGCTCAACAAGACCAAGCAATTTATTGTGATTATGATGAAGAAGTCCCCATTCTTGTGTTCAAACAAGGAACTGACCTAGTAGAAGTGTTAACCACTATGTCTGCTTATCTCACAAGGACTTTAAGCAAACGAGGATTTAGAGGACAAGCTCCTACCAACAATCAGTTGAGGAATTCATCCAATTCTCGCCAACAAGCTACTATTGAGAATGGCAGGGTAATGGTTCAACCTATTCAACCTTATCAGGGGAGACCTACTACATCAACCACCAATGCTCGCACGATCAATCCTGCTCCAATGGTCAACAATCCTCCACGGGCTAATTCCACAGGCAAGTTGAGAATGATTACATGCTACAACTGCAAGGAAGAAGGACACATGTCCAGGGATTGCAAGAAACCCAAGAGGAGAAGGGATGGTCAATGGTTTGCAGAGAAGATCTATCTGGTGAATGCTCATGCACAAGGAAGGGAACTTGATGAAGAGGAGCTTGCATTTCTTGCCGATCCAGGGATTGCTGAACAAGACGTTGTCACCACACAGAATGCAGCATACCAAGCAGATGATCTTGATGCGTATGACTCAGACTGTGATGAATTTCAATCTGCAAAGGCAGCTCTTATGGCAACTATCTCCAGCTTAGGGCCAGAAAAGAGATCTGAGGTACTTATTAATACCACTGATGCTAGTATTCAACCACATCAAGTTGTGCAAGAGCGTGCTGATTCGAATGAATCTTCGGTGGTGAGTCTTTCAAATGAGGAGACAATCAATGATAGTAATATCAATGTGAGTCCCCAGACTTTGAGTGAATCACAACCGGGAGCCATTTCGCATACGCATACTCCTGCTCAACCAGATTTGGTCATGGTTCCTGCTACATTACTTAGCCAAATGAATGCTGCACTCTTAGAAACCCTAGCTAAGAATAAGAATTTGTCTGAAGAGCTTGCCTTAAGCAACGAGAAAGTTCACACTTTGGAATTAGTGCCTTCGTCTAGTGTTCTCACTAATCCGGAATATGATCATTTTCGAAACAAACAAATGGGTCACTTGCAAGAAATTGAAAACTTAAGAGCAAATCTTTCTAATGAACTTAAAGAAAAGGAGTTAGTGGTCACTAATTTTCAAAAACTTCAAACGGATTTTGAATTACTCAAGTCTAAGAAGAATGAAATGGAGATTAATGCTGCTAATAAGATCAGAAGTCTAGATTACTTGCTTTTAAGACAATACGCTGCTTCTCAACTAGTTCACTTATTTGATGCTTCGTTTAGAGAATTTAACTTATCACGTCAAAAAGGCCTTCCCCCTAACCCACGGTATGCAAAACAAGCTTCGATCCATAGTCCTAGACTTTATAATGCAACCCAATTAGGATTGGTCTTAGACCCGATTGTTATTTTCGATGATCGCACAAGTAAGGATCTAGTTGATGAGGATCGGTCATACAATTCTACAAAATATCCCGAGTGTGATTATTTTAAAATGAATCAGGAGCTTGCTAAAACGGATTTTAGAATTCGCTTCCATATGGACAAAGATCTCATTACAGCACCAACCTACATGTTGAATGAAGAAAACCCTAGTACATTTCCTACACTTGTCAACATGGAAGGTCCTAAGGAAATTCCAAAGTATCTCCCACCTGTTAGCACTGTATGGTTAAACTTGCAAGAGATTAATCAATACTTTACTAATTTTGACAAGGTCATTTTGGAATGTACGACTTCAAATGGCCTAAACGCCGTAGAATGGGCTGTCGAACACATGAACGAGGTGTTTAAAAATGAGATCAATCCATTTGTCGAAAGTCTAAAAGGAAGTTTTGCATCTCTTAAGGAAAATCTTGAATTTGAAATTGGAGAAGTTCAAAAAGTGTTTTATGAAATGGACACCGCTTACGAACTACAACTAATTGAAAAGGAAAAGATTTTATCTGAATATGACCGATTCTTATCCGAAGTAATTTTGTGTGATGTGCTTACTACTGTAAATGTCAATTATTCGAATGAGCTTACATCCGCTATGATTAACTGTGATGCTGTGAATATTTGTGATGATGTGTGTGATCTCTCTGTAAATGTTGCTGATTCTGTAAATGAGGTAGATAATCATTCTTGTCATGAATCTAACGCTGAGTTTTTAAAGCTACAAGATTCTTACAATTTACTTTCAAAACGCTTTAATCAACTAGAACAACATTGTATATCTTTAGAATTAAAACAACAAACTCAAAATGAGGATCTTTTGATATCAAATGGTTGTGAAAACGGTGTTGAGACGAGTGACAAGATGATTGCAATAGTTAAGGCATTAGAGGAAGAGATTATGAGATTGAAGAGAGATATGTCATCAAATGAAACATTAAAATTGGAACTAGAGGCCGTAGAGTCAAAAAACCAGGACTTAGAAATTAGACTTTCATCTATTCTAGGGGAGATGGATCGTGCAAGACAGGGAATGTCCCAACTTTATGGTTCACTAGAAGAACGCTTCGCTTTTAATGCGGCACAACAACAATCTTATGTTGAACAATTGAACCAAAAATGTGAGGAAATCTCTGACTTAAACATCATGCTCATTGACAAAAATATGGTTTTGGCCGAGTTAAAGGAGACACTTCTTCTCACCCGACAAGAAGTTGTTGATAACTCAGCTACCGACTCTGCACCGTCCACTAGTGCTCCAACAACCAAGTCAGTAGTGCTTTATAAGGACCCGCTCCATAAGAAAAATCCGGTTACCTACGATGATTATATGAGGAATGCAATTAAGCATGTAGATCTTGTTAGGGATATTTTAGACGATCTTTATGCCTTAGATCCCTCAAGTAGCTACTATTATTCAGCCCATGAATATATTAAGCGTGTTCAATATTGCTTAGCCTACTTGCAATACATAGGTAAACCAGGTTCTGTACTACTCACTAATCGACCCATTGCTGTAACTCCATTTAATAAGACTCCAGGAGCAAAACCGTCATTGGCACAATCAAGTAAGGCACCTTTAAAATTTGTTGCTAATGTTCCCACTTTGCCTTCTATAGGATTAAAAGAGACTACTAAGGCTAAAGGATCGCCACTCAAGAAAGATAAGATCAAGCCCTCCACTAGTAGTGCCAAAAAGAAGAAAGTAGAAGCTCACCATAGGAATGTTAGTTCAGTTTTAAATAAAAAGAATCATGTTAAGACTAAAAGCTCTGCGCCTGTGCAAAAGCCTAAACCATTCGCGAATTCTAATTTGAATTGTTGGAATTGTAATGAATGTATGTTTTCCCAACGTCATGATTTGTGTCTTATTGATCATGTGAATGAAATGAATGCCATTAGGAATAATCTTGAATGGAAGCCGACTGGTAGAGTTCGTGCCCAAGTTGGCTGGCAATGGCGTCCCACTGGTAAGACCTTTACATTAGATGGAAAAATGTGCCCTTTAACTAGGAATGCATCCATTGAGGTTAGGTCTGAGCGTCCTTTAGTTAGGCACACCAGCACTAAAGTATGGAAACAGCACCCTTTAATTAGGTCAGCCCCCACTATAGTGCCTATCAGTGAAGAAATACCACAGGATTTAAGCCAACTAGAATCTACACCACCAACTAGGAAGAAGAAGGCTAGGAAATCTAAGAAACCTAAAGTTAGCAAATCTAAGATTATTAAATCTGTACCTGCTAATGACAAGGAACATTCAGATTCCGATACCTCTACATTGTCTTCGTGTGGTGATATTTTCAGGTGGTCCAAATCATCCTCTGGTATTTGGACTCCGGTTGTTCAAAGCATATGACTGGAGATCGCTCGATGCTCCGAAATTTCGTCAGCAAGTTTCTTGGTACGGTTAAATTCGGTAATGATCATATAACAAAGATAATGGGGTATGGTGAATATCAGATTGGAAACGTTACGATTTCAAGGGTATACTATGTAGAAGGTCTTGGTCATAACTTATTTTCAGTAGGACAGTTTTGTGATTCCAACCTAGAGGTTGCTTTTCGACAACATACTTGTTTCATCCGCAACTTGGAAGGAAAAGACTTGTTGAAGGGATCTCGTGGTGCAAATATTTATACCTTGTCCCTACAAGACATGATGGCCGCCTCTCCAGTATGTCTTCTCTCTAAAGCATCTAAGACCAAGTCTTGGTTATGGCATCGCAGATTATCTCATCTCAACTTTGATGCTATTAATCATCTGGCTAAAAACGATTTAGTTCGTGGTCTTCCAAAGCTTAAATTTCACAAGGACCATTTATGTTTCGCGTGTTCAAAGGGGAAAAGTACCAAGAAATCTTACAAGCCCAAAGCTGAAGACACCAATCAAGAAAAACTTCATCTTTTGCATATGGATCTTTGTGGGCCAATGAGAACTGAAAGTGTGAGCGGTAAGAAATTCATTCTCGTTATTGTGGATGATTTCTCCAGGTTTACATGGGTAAGATTTTTACGTACAAAGGATGAAGCACCGAAGGCTATCATCACTTTTCTGAAATTCATTCAGGTACGTTTGAATACTACTGTCCGCCGTATTCGTACAGACAATGGAACAGAGTTCGTCAACCAGAATCTTGGTGATTACTATGAAGGAGTTGGTATCTCACATGAAACATCCGCTGCACGCACTCCACAACAAAACGGTGTCGTTGAAAGACGGAATCGTACGCTTATGGAAGCTGCTATGACTATGCTGATTTATGCGAACGCTCCATTGTTCTTGTGGGCAGAAGCTATATCTACTGCATGTTTCACCCAAAACCGTTCTATCATTTGGAAACGCCATGGAAAAACACCTTACGAGCTTCTACATGATCGTAAACCCGATGTTTCATTCTTTCATGTGTTTGGTGCTCTTTGTTATCCAAACATTAATAGTGAGAACTTGGGCAAGCTTCAACCGAAAGCCGATATAGGTATTTTCATTGGTTACTCACCCACCAAGAAAGCAAACCAAATTTACAACCGTCGTCTTGGTAAGATTGTAGAAACTATGGACGCAGATTTCGATGAGCTGACAGCGATGGCTTCTGAGCAACGCAGCTCTGAACCCGCGCTTCGTGAGATGGGAACCGGTGCTATTAGTTCCGGATTAGTTCCCAATAATCCTACTTCTACATCATTTTTACCACCAACAAGGCCCGAGTGGGATAAACTGTTTCAACCGTTGTTTGATGAATTCTTTGATCCCCCAAATGATGAAGTTCAAGCACCCGTAGTGATAGCTCCAATTCCTGAAGTTGTTGCTCCTGCTAATGAAGCTCTATCTAATGCATATTCAATTAACATTGAACCTGATGCACCTTTACCAAGTGATTCTCAAACTACACCTGAATCGTCACCCTTACTTGTGCCTAATGATGTGGAAGAGGATTCTATTGATCACGATTTGGAATATGCTCACCTGCAAGAGCTTCCTTTCTTTGGTGTAGCGATACTGAAAACCCTTCAGCCGCGTCTACCTCAGAAGAAGCTCCTTCTATTGTTCACTCCATACCACCTAGGATTGAAAATCATAGCACCAAATGGACAAAAGATCACCCAATTAGGAATGTCATTGGAGATCTATATCGACCAGTCTCTACACGCCATCAATTACAAGAGAGTGCACTCTATTGCTACTTTGATGCATTTCTCTCTGAAGTTGAACCTAAAAATTGGCAGCAGGCTATGACTCAATCATCTTGGATTGAAGCCATGCAGGAGGAACTCAATGAATTCCAAAGACTTGAAGTATGGGAATTAGTTCCTCTCCCTGACAAGGTTAACATCCTTACTTTGTTATGGGTTTACAAGGTTAAACTCGATGAGATGGGTGCAGTCTTAAAGAATAAGGCTAGATTGGTTGCTAGAGGATATAAACAAGCCTTGGGTATAGACTTTGAAGAATCTTTTGCTCCTGTTGCAAGATTGGAGGCTATTAGACTATTCCTTGCGTATGCTGCTCATATGAACATGATCGTCTATCAAATAGATGTGAAGATGGCATTTTTGAACGATGAACTAAGGGAAGAAGTCTATGTTAGTCAGCCGGATGGGTTCGTTAGCACGGAGTTTCCTAATCATGTGTACAAGCTTAAGAAGGATCTCTATGGGTTGAAACAAGCTCCACGCGCGTGGTATGATCTCCTTTCAACATATCTCATCTCGGAAGGCTTCTCCAAAGGCAAGGTGCACCCCACTCTATTCACTCTCAAGGAGGACAACGACATGATTCTGGTACAAATTTATGTTGATGATATAATATTTGCTGCCACTAACATAGAATTGTCAAATCGCTTTGAGAAGATAATGTCCACACGCTTTCAGATGTCAATGATGGGAAAATTTTCATTTTTCTTAGGATTACAGATTTCTCAGAATCCCAGAGGCATCTTTATTAATCAATCCAAATATGCTCTAGAATCTTTAAAGAAGTATAACTTTGAAAATTGTGACCCCGTGGACACTCCAATGGTGGAGAAATCCAAGTTAGATGAAGATAGGAATGGGATTATTATCGATCCAAAACTTTACCGTGGGATGATCGGCACCCTTCTATATCTGACTGCTAGCAGGCCTGATTTGCAATTTGCTGTATGCATGTGTGCCCGGTATCAGGCTCGGCCTACCGAAAAGCACCTACATGTTGTTAAAAGGATCTTTCGGTATCTCAAAGGAACACTTCATCGTGGTCTATGGTATCCGAAAGATTCCTCTATTGCTTTAATATCATACGCAGATGCCGATCATGCTGGATGTCAAGACACGAGGCGTAGCACTTCTGGATCTGTGCAACTCCTTGGAGATAGATTGATCAGTTGGTCTTCAAAAAGGCAGAAAAGCGCTGCAATCTCAAGCACGGAGGCTGAATACATCGCCATGTCCGGTTGTTGTGCTCAAGTCCTTTGGATGAGATCACAATTAACTGACTATGGTTTGGGGTTGAACAAAATCCCGATGTATTGTGACAACAAGAGCGCCATTGCCCTTTGCTGCAACTATGTTCAACACTCCCGGGCCAAGCACATAGACATTCGCTACCATTTCATTAAAGAGCAGGTGGAGAACGGAGTGATCGAGCTATATTTTGTCACTACTGAGTACCAGCTGGCAGATATGTTCACCAAAGCCTTAGATCGAGGACGAATCGAGTTTTTGATCGACAAGCTTGGCATGAAATCATTCACTCCAGCGACTCTCAAAGAGTTGGCAGAAGAATCAGCTGAATAGTGGTGGTAAACTATTCAGAGTATCCTTTGTTCGTGATCATGTATATTATCGTAAATATATAAACCACAAAAAGAAAATATAAAAATATAAAACCAACAAAAAGAAAAATACAAAAATATAAAACCTAGAAAAATCATAAAAATTATAAAATCCAGAAAAACCAAAAATATTTTTCGTTTTTAAAACGGGCATGTCTTTTAGTACGGTAATATTTACGGCCTTAGAAATGTCGATCAATATCGACACGGTGTCATAAATAGAGTCCGTATAAAAGTTGTACATTTTTAAAACATGCCCATTATGGCTTGTAGTTATTTCAGACTGCAACCCGGTTTTCATATTAAAGTTACGTATTTCCTTGGAAAACGTTGGCTCAGAACGGGAATTAATTTTCTCGGGCATGATTTACAAGCCAAATCATGCAAAGGGATCAAGTTTACTTTACAACTTGGTCTTACACGAATTTATGTACGTCTCAGTGCATTAATTTGTTAAAATAAGAGAAATCTTATTGACACCACGAATCAATCTTTTTCAAGATACTAATTGGAAATGCTTTCATCAATATTTGACTCTTTAAACAATGACTACAACTCTTTAAATAGAACACGGGTCATCCTTTAAGGGGGAGAAAATATTAAATCATCTTCGTCATTAAATCGATTTTCAAAAGTGTTTGTGGAAAATTAATTGGATGAATGGTTTTTGTGTGGTTTTGCTTTAGAATACGATTTGTGTTTCGTTCAATGAGATAAGACTTGCCTTAGATCTTGGAGATTTGCTAATAGGTTGCGATGTTTAAGATGTGTGTAGGTTAAGTTGGCAAAATATAACAATGGTTAGGAAGATTAGAAAAGAAAAGGAATAAAAACTAAAAGGGAAAAAATGTAGGGTTAAAAGTGACAATATGGTATAGTTGCTAAAATTTTGACCTAAGTCAAAACCATAACCCCCCTTGCGTTTTATTATCTCCACTGTTTCACTATTCCTCTGCCGCCATTAACACACACACATGCAAGCTTTCATAACCTTTCGTTTTTTAATGATCCAATCCATTTCCTTCGATCTAAACAAGGTACTAACATCAATTTTTTAATCTTTAATTTGCCTAAATCATCTCTTAATTCAGTTATTCGTTTAAATCAGATTATTAGATTAGGGTTTATTCCTTAATTTAGGATTAATTGAGTAGGGTTATAGGTGGGTTATACTCGGATTATCATTAGATAGATGTTGTGTTGCCTTAGCATGCTTTAAAACTCCCAAATCGTGCTTAAGAATAATCATCATAGGCTGCGGTTAAAAAGTTCTGAATGAACATGGCTGAACAAACTTCCGGATGAACAAAGCTTGAAAAACTTCTGAATGAAGGAAGTTCCGAACGAACTTCCGAATGAAGGAAGTTCCAAATGAAGGACTTGTTGGGAATAAAATATGGGTCAGTTCACTAGACGCTGATAAGAAGAATGTCAACGCTGATAGGATGATATTGGACGCTGACAGCCAAGCGTTGACATTGAAGAAGTCAACGCTGACAGCCTTGAAGATTGACACTGATGGAATATCTTCATACGTATCTTTTGTTTATTTGTTTCTTTATTTATGTATGGTAAAGATAAGCACAACATTGTATTTTCTATTATTATCTTTACCTAGAATAGTTGATTCGTAGCTTATTGTACAAGACTTCTTGTTCTATAAAAGAAGGTCTTTTAGGTTAAAGTCATATATCAGTTTTCATAAGTATTCGCAAGTTAAACTCTTTCATTGTAACCAAGTACGATTATTCTAATACAAGTGAAAGTTTGTTTAACATCATTGTGTTTTAGATCAAGTGTTAATTCCGCATAACACTTTGTTACTTTATTCATAAGCAAAGGTTTCTCTACGTGTAGTACTTGATCTAATCTCGTATACACAAAGCTTAATCGATCTAAGTTTGGGATCAACAAGTGGTATCAGAGCTTGTTGAGAAACTTTTGATCTTTAAGTAACGCAAGAACCCTAAAACACCAAAAACCCTAAAAACCCTAAAATTCTCAAAACCCTAAAAACACCATGTCTGGCACAGATCAACCTGCTTCTTTGCTACAAAACAACTCCTCAAACCCTAGTATCAAAATTCCCATGTTTGATGCCAGGAACTTTGAGCTTTGGAAGTCAAATTTTGAGCAATACATAGCTATTCATGACTACACTCTTTGGGAGATTATCGAATATGGGAACACATTCGATAAAGCAGCAAAGATTGCTGCTGCAATTGCCACAAGGACAGCTGTTCCTAATTGTCCTGAAGCTGATAAGGTGGAAAAGCCTGGAGATGGGAGAGCTGTAGCTGTTGAAGATATAGCCAAGAAGAGGGTGGACATGAAAATCTTGAACATCTTGAAACACGCCCTAGGTCATGAGAATCAGCACAAGTACAAACGCTTTGAGTCTGCAAAAGAGCTTTGGGAAGCTCTTGAAGTAGCACATGGTGGCCATGCTGACACAAAAGAAGAAAAGAAGAAGCAACTCTTGCATGAGTATGCTGTCTTTAAAGCTCATCCCAATGAAAATCTCAGCAGTGTGAGAAGTAGACTTCTTGACATCACAAGTCAACTTTCCTTCATGGGAACACAGATTGCTGACCCTGAATTGAATGCTACTTTTCTCAAAAGCCTTGGTGATGTATGGAAGATTGAGACAAGATCCATTCTTGTCAATAACACCCACAAGACTTCCAGGTTTGATGACATCTTCAACAAACTAAGACTGTTGGAGAATGAATGGCAATTGGATAGTGATAATAAATCTTCCAGCAGCAACATGGCCTTCTTCTCACAAAGTGAAGGTCAATTTGATTCCATGAACTTCTATGGACATCCAGCCACTGGATCTCAAGGTGTCAGCGCTGGATGTCAGTCTGTCAGCGCTGGATCATATCCTGTCAACGCCTTGTACTCAAGCGCTGACACATACAATCATGGCGCTGATAGAATTAAACCTGCTGGTTTTGATCTAGATACTGTGTGTGCATTCATTGCTTCTTTGCCCAGTGATTCAAGGATTACATATGAAGATCTTGAGCAGATAAGTGATGAACAATTGGAAGAGATGGATATCAAGTGGACTATGGCTCTTGTAAGTTTAAGAGCAAACAGGTTCAATAAAAGGTTCAAGAAGAAGATGACCTTTAATGCTAAGGATGTTGCTGGATTTGACAAGTCAAAAGTTAAGTGCTACAACTGTCATAGGATGGGGCACTTTATGAGGGAATGTAGATCTCCAAGAAGATCTGATGCTGGGAAGCCTTCAAGTCAAATGGTTAAGAGCCCAGATCCCAAGGCCATGGTTGCTGTTCAACAAATTGATGGAGTTGGAGAATGGGACTGGAGCTGGATGGCTAAGAATGAGGAAGAGGACAGAGCTTTGGTTGCTGAAGTTAAAGAAGAGCATGCTGAATATGCTCTCATGGCTCACTCCGCCTCTTCATCAGATAATGAGGTATATGATGATGCTTTCTGTTCTAAGGGTTGTCGTTTAAATACTGAAAAATTAAATCAAGAGATAGTTAAACTATTAGATGAGGCAAGTACTGAAAGATGCAAAGTATCTAATTATCAAATTGCTCTTACCCAAACAGAAAAGACAGTAGCTGAGTATAAGAAAATGGAGTTTGATTTAAAGGATCAAATAAATATCTTAAAACATGAGTTACATCAGAGTAAAGATGTGCAAGATATAGTAAATAGGGTTAATCTTGATTTGATAGCTCAGTTAGAGGAGGCTAACAAAAATAAAGATAATGTGAGTCTTAAAATCCAGAGATTTGATAAGGCCACACAATCCCTAGGAGAGTGTGTTAGTAAACAAAGAGACTCTAAGGATATGAGTGGGATTGGGATGAATAATTATACTGGTGTTCCACCACCAGCTGGGGATTTCTATGGTGTCCAATCAAAGGACTTATCTTGGACTGGCTTGCCAGAATGCCAAGAGGAGGAATTCATTCCTTCACCTAGAGTGACTTCCCCAGTTGAGGAATACAAGCAAAAACTGACTGACCTAGATGAGTGGAAGAAAGCTAACCACACCTTGTTTGTTAAGGGAGGGTTGTTGTGTGAAAGTCCAAATGAGCCCACACCAATTAAGAGCCTTGATCCTAAACCTATTAAGATCACACACCCTACCACTGGAAAAGCTGTTGACCTTGGCCCACAAACTGTTAGAAAACCTAGTGTTAAGTATGCAGAGATGTATAGGAATACTAGGTCACCAAAAAGCCAAGTTAGTAACCATGGAACAGGCTTCTTTGCTTCTAGACCTAAGACTATGTCTAGAAAAGCTTGTTACACATGTGGTAGCTTCTCACATTTGGCATACAAATGTGTCAACGCTTCCAATGTCAACGCTGATAGGAACCAGTTTAGCGCTGACAAAAGTCAACATAGGTCAAACACTGTCAGACCCAATACCTTTGTGAACAAAAGTTCACAAGTTGTTAGACCAGCACCATTCTTTTCTAGAGGGTCTAACACACAAGGCCTAAGACCTTTTCAAAAGTCAAACACTTGGTCAAATAGGCAATGGGTTCCTGTAGCAAACCGTAGGTTCAACGCTGATAAGAGCAATCGGGGCGCTGACAAGAGCAATTTCAGCGCTGACAGACACACTACCAAACCTAGGTATTTGCAACCACAGGGAAATAGGTCTAAAGCTTCTACTAGCTTAACATGGAGACCAAAACAAGACCAAAACCCTAATTCTACTGGTATTTCTATGACATGCAACAGGTTTCATTATATTTCAAAGGCATTGTCAACACCAATTGGGGTTAACTGGGAATTTCATTCAAACAGGGATGAAAATGGGGTTGTTATGAGAACCAAGTCTGTTCTTGTTGAACAACCAAATGAATCCAAGTCTTCCAAGGCTTGGGTTCCCAAAGAAAACTAATGTGTTTTCTTTATGTGCAGGGCATTCAGAAGAAGATCAATGATTATGGATACTGGGATAGTGGATGCTCAAGGCACATGACAGGAAAGGAAGACTATCTGACCAATTTCTCTCCTATTCAAGATGGTGATAAGGTATACTTTGGAGGGGGCTACGGCACCATCACTAGAAAAGGAACCCTTGTCACCAACAATCTAAGGTTTGAGAATGTCTTCTTGGTAAAAGAACTGGATTATAATTTGTTTAGTGTATCACAAGTGTGTGATAACAAAAATAAGGTTCTTTTCACAGATACTGAGTGCTTGGTGTTAAGCAAAGATTATAAGCTACCTGAGGAAAAATACATAGATTTTAGAACACCAAGGCATAAAGACATATATAATGTGAATCTTAATGGAATTAAGATAAATAATAAAATGTCATGTCTGTATGCTAAAGCCTCAGTAGATGAAAGTAATCTTTGGCACAGGAGATTAGGGCACATAAACTTTAAGAATATCAATAGACTTGTGAGGCTTGGTTTAGTTGATGGTTTGCCTGAAAAGGCTTTCCACAATGACCACTCTTGTGTTGCATGTCTTAAGGGCAAGCAGCACAAGGTCTCATTTAGGTCTAAACAGGTGCACTCTAGTTCTAAACCACTTCACTTATTGCATATGGACCTCTTTGGTCCAACTAATATAGAAAGTCTGAAGGGTAAATCATATTGTTTTGTTATCACTGATGATTATTCCAGGTTTACATGGACTTTCTTTTTAGCCAAGAAAAGTGAAACTGCCCTAAGTCTGATTAATTTCATTACTCAAATTGAGAAGAAAAATGGTAATGAGGTCAAAATTATTAGAAGTGACAATGGGGGTGAGTTTAGAAATCAGTTGTTAGATGATTTTTGTGCCAAGAAAGGGATTACTAGGCAGTTTAGCATAGCTAGAACCCCACAGCAAAATGGGGTTGCTGAAAGGAAGAATAGGACCCTTATTGAAGCAGCCAGAACCATGTTGGCTGATGCCCATTTTCCTATAGCCTTTTGGGCTGAAGCTGTTAACACAGCTTGTTATGTTCAGAATAGGGCATTGGTCAACAAGATACATAATAAGACACCTTATGAATTACTTTGGGGAAGGAAGCCAAATATTGGCTTTCTAAAGCCTTTTGGTTGTCATGTAGTTGTTCTAGAAACTAGTGAGGCCCTAGGTAAATTTGATTCAAAAGGTGATGAAGGCTACTTCATGGGTTATTCAGTGCAGAGTAAAGGATATAGGGTTTACATTAAAAAGGAAAAACGTATACTTGAAAAAGTACATGTTAGGTTTTTAGAGAGTAAACCTAGTGATCCTGAGAGTGGTCCAAATTGGTTGTTTGACTTAGAACCTTTATCTAGAGCTTTAAATTATATGCCTGTTACTGATCCAGACATTGTGAAGGAAACTTCAAATGTTTTGGAAAAGAGAATTGGTAATGTTTCAGGTATACAGGTTGCTAAGGAGGATGGACCACCAGCAGTTAAATAATCTCCCACACAAGAATTTGTTACACTTCCTATATGGACAGATGAGTATTATGCTGCTGCTACTGCTGCTAGGAAAGATAATGGTGGTGTTCAAATACCACCAAATACAAACATGCATGATTCTTCAGGCGCTGACAAAGGGAAATCAAGCGCTGACACGACCAATTCAGACGCTGATGGCTCAAACGCTGACAACAACAGTTCAAGCGTTGTTAGCCCAAACGCTGACAAACAAGGTTCAGACTTTGGAGACACCTTTACACAGCTTTTCTCTTCCCATTTTGAACAGGGTGGACCTTCCAATGTTCATGAAGAGATTTCTGTTGCTCAAGAAGAATCTGAGGAAGAAGATATTGGCAACATGGAGCGTGAAGTTGAGGACACCAGACTTTTTGAAGGAGGAGTTCTCACTTCCACAGCTAAGGATCACCCCACATCTCAGATCATTGGTGATGTTATGGCTCCAGTTCAGACAAGAAGATCCCATCAAGGTCTTGGTGGATTTATTGCCAATATACACAAGAAGGTTGATACCCCTCTTGTACAAGCATGTTTGTTTGCCTGTTTTCTGTCACAGGAAGAACCCAAGAAAATTTTTGATGCTCTCAAAGAACCAAGTTGGGTGGAAGCAATGCAGGATGAGCTTCACCAATTTGCTATACAAGATGTTTGGGAGCTGGTTGATTGTCCTAGATATGTGAGACCGATTGGGACAAGATGGGTTCTAAGGAACAAGAAAGATGAAAGAGGCATTGTGGTCAGAAACAAGGCACGTTTGGTAGCTCAGGGATATACACAAGAGGAAGGCATAGATTATGAAGAAGTATTTGCTCCAGTTGCAAGAATTGAAGCTATCAGAATTTTCTTAGCTTATGCATTTTGCATGAACTTTACTGTTTATCAAATGGATGTGAAGAGTGCTTTCCTCTATGGCACAATTGTTGAGGAAGTATATGTCATGCAACCTCCTGGTTTTGAAGATCCTGAGAATCCAGACAAAGTTTATAGAGTGAAGAAAGCAATGTATGGACTTCATCAAGCCCCAAGAGCATGGTATGGTACATTGTCCACCTATTTGGTGGAAAATGGTTTCAAAAGGGGCACCATAGATCAGACCTTGTTTACAAAGAAGAAAGGAAAACATGTGTTGCTTGTGCAGGTCTATGTTGATGATATCATTTTTGGATCTACTGATCCAAAAATGAGTGAGGACTTTTCCAAGATCATGACAGATAAATTCAAGATGAGTGCAATGGGTGAGATGAACTTCTTTCTAGGTTTACAAGTTCAGCAGAAAGAAGATGGTATCTTCATCTCCCAAGACAAGTATGTAGCTGAAATCTTGAAGAAATATGGTTTTTCTCCACATGAGAAGGAGGCTTCCACTCCTATGGATAGGCAACACCCTTGGGGAAAAATTGGAGCTGGAAAGGATGTGGATGTTAGGCACTATAGATCAATGATTGGATCATTGATGTATCTTACAGCCTCAAGACCTGACATCATGTTTGCTGTGTGTGCATGTGCACGCCATCAAGTGACTCCCAAAGAATGTCACCTTTTTGCTGTGAAGAGAATTTTTAGGTACCTAAGGTGTTATCCAGATCTTGGATTATGGTACCCAAAAGATTCTCCATTTGACCTTATTGCATATTCAGACAGTGACTATGGTGGTGACAAGTTTGATAGGAAATCCACAACTGGTGGATGCCAATTTCTTGGGAGCAGATTAATCTCTTGGCAATGCAAGAAACAAACAGTGGTGGCCAACTCTACAACTGAAGCAGAATATGTTGCAGCAGCTGCTTGTTGTGGACAAGTCTTATGGATTCAAAACCAGCTGTTGGATTATGGGTATAATTTTATGCATACCAAGATTTTTGTAGACAATAACAGTACTTTATGCATTATTAAAAATCCTATACATCATTCTAAAACCAAACACATAGAAATTAGACATCATTTTATAAGAGATTGCTTTGAGAAAGGTTTAATACAACCAGATAGGGTAGACACAGAAGACAATGTGGCTGATTTATTAACTAAACCTTTTGATGCTGGAAGATTTCAATATTTGGTAACAAATATTGGAATGGTTAATCTCACTTAATATGTGTTTTGGAACCTTTTTGTAAAAGTATGTACAGGATAATGCATTGTTATTGGTCTTTGTGATGATTTAGATTTTCCACTTTATTTTGCTAACACTGACAAAGGTAAATGTAACGCTGTCAAGTGTTATTTTGCCATTGTTAGAGATATTATTGTCTAACGCTGACAAGAGTTCCTTCAACGCTGTTAAGTGTTGTCGGGACGCTGTCAGCAACAAATGTTAGTTTTGTGGTTTTCATCTAAATGTGCAGGTAGGTGGTAGCTTTATGCCATTGGATACAGAGTTGCTTATGGATCTTTGAAGAGCTATTTGAACATGTTTTGTTTATGGATGATGGTTGGAATATTTATATTCCTATCTTGACATAAATGTTTAATGTTCATATATATTATTGAGAACTCATGTATCATAGTTTAAGGGGAGGTTTAAGGAACCTTTAGGACTCTTGGGTATTCTTACAATACTCTCATCACAATTCTAGATTGTGTCCACAGGTGAGTATGGGTTAGTTTTACTAAACCATGAGGCACTGTAGCATGCATAGTATATCAACTTTGCATGCTGCCAAGACATTTTTGGCCTAGAATTGGTTGTGGTCTGATGGGAGACTTGGGAATACTTTGGTTATGGGTTTACCTGGGAGTTACAAAGAATTTTATGAAATAACTTTGTTGGTAAGTATTTTGGTTAGCAAGGGACTCTAGAGGACATTTGTGTCTATCTTGCTTATGCAAGTGTGCATAAATGGACAGTGCTTGCCGCCCAGTAATTATTATCAACTTGTAAGATATTTCCCTTAGGATAAATTACTTTGTTAAGGTCTTTTTCTTTTTAAATATTTTTATTTTTAGACGCTGACAAGTTTTTCTCCAAACGCTGTTACGTCCAATCGTGACACTGACAAGGCTTTAGGCAAACGCTGACAAGAAAATATAGCCGTTGGGCGCTGATGGGCTATTTTTGACCGTTGACACCTAGTGGGCCCTACCCAGTTGTTATTTTTGACTAATCTTTGGCCGTAATTTTGGGGAGTTGTTACTTTTAATTAATGCATGAGATAAGTTATGTTTGATTCAATATTTTCATGATTGCTCTTTGAATATAACCGCCTCATTTTTGACCAATCAAAATCATGCATCTCTCCTATAAATTTGGCTAATCTTTTTATTCTGGGTATTCATATTTTCTTGTCTAACATTTTTCTCCTAGATTTTTCCATATCACATAACCTAAACAGCTTTCACAATGGCACCCAAATTCAACTCAAAGAATTTAACATTGGAGTTCAAGAGCCAACACAATATGGTAGCTTACTTGACTGCTGATGATGATTTGTTTCCTCAGTATTCACAGATGGTGGCATTTTTAAATGCATCTTCATTGAGGTATGCACTTTCTCATACACCATTAGTCCCTGTCGCACACATTAGACAGTTTTGGAACACTGTTAGTTCCACAACAGCTAATGGAGTGACCACATTAACATCTACTGTTCATGGAAGCACATGGGTGGTCACTGAAGCTTTGGTTCGCCAAGCTTTGCGTCTTGATGACGCTGATGGTGTGACTACCCTTGCCATTGCAACAATAGAACAAGGTCTTAGGGAATTGGGTTATCCTATTCCTGCTGATGTCACTTTAAATAAATATCATAAGCAGGAATTTCCCTCTGACTGGAAATATTTGATACATGTCCTTTTACAATGCTTGAGTCCAAAATGTACTTCTTTTAATGAAATAAACAGGTCTATAGCAAGTGCTTTGGTTTGTATAACACGTGGGCTTAAGTATAATTTTTCAAAAATGATTTTTGAAGGGATGTGTAAAAATAAGGGAAGTAAAATGACTTTGGCTTACCCTAGATTTTTGCAAATGGTCTTTGATTTACAAGAGTATTGTTCTAGGGATCATGACACTTTTTATGAGATCCCTAAACAACAGAAAACCATTTTTGCTAAAATGAGCTCCACAAACGAATCCATACCTCTTACCCAACCCATGCTTGAAGTAATTCAGGCTGCTCAACCACAACCACAACCAGACCCTGAACCCCAACTTGAGCCTATTCATGAACCATTACCTTCACCAGAAAACATGGACATTGACCAACCCAGCGCTGACACTCACAATGTGGGCGCTGACACAGCCAATCTCAACACTGATACAATCCCTGAACAATCCCAAACACCCCTTAACCAACCAACACCCACACAATCTACTTCATCTTCCACCCCATTACAATCTAGGTTGACTAAACGCCAAAGGGTTACTGGAGTGTTCTCCTCTAGTGATCCTAGCCTTGTAGCAGAGAGAACCACCTCCACAAGTGTGGCTGGTGACATGGGTGAGGCTGGGGCTATTGACACAGGCTTAGAAGCTGGTCAAGACAGTCCCAACATCATTAAGACCTCATCCATGCCCTATGATTCTACTTTGGGAGGTCAAATCCCCATTCTAGCTGAGGGCAGATTGGAACCTATGACTATGACTGAATTGACGGCGGCTGTCATTAGCTTGCAAAAGCAAAATGTCAGCCTTGTACAAATTGTCAACAAACAGGGTCGTGAACTCCAAGTTTTGAGGGAGCGGGTAACTGTTTTGGAGAACCCAAGTAGCAGGAGTCTAATGGAGGAATCTTCCAAAGGGGAGGATGAAGAGGATGAGGAGGATGAGCTGATTCATACAGCTAGTGAGAAGAGTTCAGAGAAGAGTTCACAATTTAGTGAGTCTTTACAGGTTGCTGAAGCTCTCACCAACTTGAAGAAGCACCCAGTTATTGATACATCTAAGGTGACACCATTAAACTTGGAAGGAACTTTCAAAGAAACAATGGGCGCTGATACAGGTTTGAACGCTGACACATCCAGCGCTGACAAAGGTAATCGTGGCGCTGATAGGAGTAACTTGAACGCTGATAAAGTTGCAGGTGGTGTTGATGTATTCCAGCCATCAACAATCATCAAAGATGTGTCCACACAGGTTTCTTCTTCTACTTTACCAATTATTGATCCAAATGACAAAGGTAAAGGTATTTTGATTGAAGAAGATGTTCCAAAGAAAGATGCAGCACAAATTGCATTTGATGAACAGTTGGCTGCACAACTTGTGGAAAGAGATTTGAAGAGGAGTAGAAGATCACCATTTGTTGTTTCTGAGAGTGAGGAAGAAAGTGGTGATGATAAAGAAGGTGATAGCTCAAATTCAAGTATTCAAATTATTGAAGATCCAGAAAGGCTTGAATATGGGGATGAGCTAGCAAAGGAAAGGTTGAGTGAGTTGAAGAATCAGATTGATTGGGACCTACCAGAAATCACCAAAATGTACCATGCTTGGGAAGACAAGGTTATGGACAACCCAGGTATGAGTTTATCAGATCAAATTTGGGGGTTGGAAGTACTTCTCAGGGTACAAGATGACATAAAGGTGATTATGAGGTTTAATGCACAAGAGGTCAAGACCTGGCTCAAAAGAGATAGAAGGCAGTTGTACTATAAGTTGCTTAGATGCCATCAGCCTAATTGGACATCAAAGAAGTTGCTGGCCTTATCTTTTGAGGAGTTAGAGTATAGGGCACATCCTATTTGGAGGAAGGTGCAAGAACAGAATGTCTACAAGTTTCTTTCAGAAGAAAGGAAACAAGAGCTTGCTGAGGAAATGCAGATTCAAAAGGAAATGAGGATTGCTCAAAGACCAGTGAAGAAAGGAGATCCTTTCCAATTTCCTAAAGATATGGATGTGTATTTTCCAACTGAAGGTGTTATAAGGAAGCATCTCAAGCTTTCTCCATTGGAAGCTTCAGATTTGGTAAATGTAGTACCTCTAGATGACAGAAATCCAATCATCAGTTTTGATGAAGATGAGTGTGGATTTTGGAAGGTTGGCAGGTTTGGAAAGGAGGTACATACTTTCACTTCAGTTATTTCTATATTTGCAAGCATAGACATGGAAGACTTGGTGCATCTATGGAGATTGATAGAGGCCAAGTATACTGCTGAAGCACCTACTTCAGCAAATGGAATAAGACTTTGGAACACATTTATGACTTTGTGTGGTCCAAAAGAAGCAGATCCTGCCATTTGGAAGGATCTTGAAGATGATCTCAGTAATCTTCATTGGAGGCTTTATTCTACTTGTGGTGTATTTCATATGAGCTCTACAAAGTTTTCAGAGTATTTACTTGTGGATGCTGACTATTTCTTGTCCAAAGAAGTGTTGGAGAAGATGCTAGAGACACCCTTGGAGATTGATTATACTAGTGACGTGGCCAAAGACTTGATCAGATATGTTTATCACCAACATAAGAAGTTTTTGCAAGATTCCTCCTAAGCCTTAAAGTTTTTATTCAGAAACTTGATCATTGGAATGGATATCAAGTTTAGGGGAGGATTGTTGGGAATAAAATATGGGTCAGTTCACTAGACGCTGATAAGAAGAATGTCAACGCTGATAGGATGATATTGGACGCTGACAGCCAAGCGTTGACATTGAAGAAGTCAACGCTGACAGCCTTGAAGATTGACACTGATGGAATATCTTCATACGTATCTTTTGTTTATTTGTTTCTTTATTTATGTATGGTAAAGATAAGCACAACATTGTATTTTCTATTATTATCTTTACCTAGAATAGTTGATTCGTAGCTTATTGTACAAGACTTCTTGTTCTATAAAAGAAGGTCTTTTAGGTTAAAGTCATATATCAGTTTTCATAAGTATTCGCAAGTTAAACTCTTTCATTGTAACCAAGTACGATTATTCTAATACAAGTGAAAGTTTGTTTAACATCATTGTGTTTTAGATCAAGTGTTAATTCCGCATAACACTTTGTTACTTTATTCATAAGCAAAGGTTTCTCTACGTGTAGTACTTGATCTAATCTCGTATACACAAAGCTTAATCGATCTAAGTTTGGGATCAACAGGACTTCCGAATGAAAGAAGTTCCGAATGAAGGACTTCCGAATGAAGGAGTTCCGAGTGAACTTCCGAATGAAGGAAGTTCCGAATGAAGGATGTTCCGAATGAAGGAAGTTCCGAATGAAGAACTTCCGAATGAAAGAAGTTCCGAATGAAGGACTTCCGAATGAAGGAAGTTCCGAATGAAGAACTTCCGAATGAAGGAAGTTCCGAATGAAGAACTTCCGAATGAAGAAGTTCCGAATGAAGAACTTCCGAATGAAGAAGTTCCGAATGAAGAACTTCCGAATGAAGAAGTTCCGAATGAAGGACTTCCGAATGAAGAAGTTCCGAATGAAGGACTTCCGAATGAAGTACTTCCGAATGAAGGACTTCCGAATGAAGAAGTTCCGAATGAAGAAGTTCCGAATGAAGAACTTCCGAATTAAGAAGTTCCGAATGAAGAACTTCCGAATGAAGAAGTTCCGAATGAAGAAGTTCCGAATGAAGAAGTTCCGAATGAAGAACTTCCGAATGAAGAAGTTCCGAATGAAGGACTTCCGAATGAAGAGTTCCGAATGAAGGAAAGTTCCGGATGAAGAGTTGTTTGATTGATAGTTGTTTGCATGTTCTAAGTACTTGTTGAAATATGTTATGCTTAGAAATAAGAATGATTCATATCTATATACTTTTGTGCATCAACCTTTCATGTCTTATCTTAAGCAGATACAATGAATAATCCAACAGTACAAGCAATCCAAGACTCTAGAGAAGCCGCAATTGCTGAAGCACGAACCCTCAAGTTCATACCAAACAATTACCGGCTGAAGCAAGTTTCAAAATCCACTCACCATGGGTTTAAAGTCGCCATAGCAATCCTTGATCAATCTCATTTCAAGAATGCTTTAAGAAGTAGTGCCTCGGTGCCTTATGATTACATGTATGAGTTCTGGGCCACCAAGGAAAGCACTTCAAACAAGATCACCTTCACTCTCGACAACAAGCAGCAGACACTTAATGTTTCAGATTTCCGTAAGATATTTGGCATTCGGGATACACCCAAAGGTATGGCATTTTCGAGGGATCCTACTAAAGACGAACTCATGGAGATGTTCGATGCTCTTGGATGTCCTGACATACGAGTTGCGTCTGAGTTTACCACTACTAAAGTAGGTCAGCCTTGGAGAGCAATGTTGGGTATTCTCAGTAGATGTCTTACACCGAAAACAAGTGGGCATGATGCTTTGCGCAGTCCTATAATGAACATCTTCCATGGAATGTATAAAGGCGCAAATGCAGATTATGCATTATTGTTGTGGGAAGAATTCACCTTTCAACTCTTCCAAAACAAGAAGCTGAAGAATAACTTCTTTCCTTACCCTCGGTTTATCAAGCTTATCATTAATTATTGTATGAAGAATGATGTTACTATTGATAGGCGTGCAGCAAGTCGGCATCACACTGTAGAAGCTGATCATACTGTGGATCTAAGGCATGAAGGACCATCTGGTGGTGTCATTCCTGGTCCTATTCCGATCATCTTCTGACTGATAGAATTAAAGGTTCTGCTGATTACAAACTACTGCAACTAGAAATCAAGAAGCTAAAAGCAAACCTTCAGACTGGAGAAGACTCGTCTACTACGGTCAAGAGTAAAGGTAAACGCAAGCAACAAGCTGCTTTACCTGAACCCGAAACCAAGAAGAAGAAGACTGAGGCTAAGAAGGGAAAGGGCAAGGTTGATGAGTTAGTTCTACACGACGAAGAGGATGTTGATGATCCTACTCTTAACAAGGCTGAGAGAAAAGCAATGAAGATAGCTATTGAAAGGAGTAGGAAAGATACGGGAGGTAGTGGTTCAGGTGCACAGGTGAATATTGAAGAAGAGTACGAGGAGCCAGAGGATGTTGATGAGTTTGGGTCACCTGAACGGTATTCTACTTCGAAGGAGACATCCATTCCTGTTTCAGCAAGTGTGGAAAAGGAGTCCGGTGCTCCTACAATCATGGTGACTACTCAACCTTTAGTAACTCAACCTTTAGCAACTCAACCTCCACCAATACAACCCCTACCAACCAGACCGGTTTCAACACCATTCCTTCCACCACCAATAACTCCCATCCTTAGTACCATAGTAACAACCGAGCCTCTTCACTCAACCCAGAGCAGCTCTGCAACGTCTTCAATGGCTGTATTTGTAATGGCCGAAATGTTGGATAAACATACGGATAATCACAAAAGAGAGATGGATGAACTTCGCCAAGAGCTACATAGACGAGCTCAAAGTGAAGAAGCATCTAAGAAAGCCCAAGAAGAGATGCTTGCTAAGTTCGCTGCAGAGATGGAGTTAACACGAAAAGCTCATGCAGAAGAACTAGCTCAGGTTAAGCAGGCTGAAGCTGATAAGCACGCTGCACGAATCACCAGACTTCAAGCGATGAGGGATAAATACAAGGAGCAAAAAGAAGCACTTGAAGCTTCTGTTGAAGAGAGAGTGAAAGAATCCGTTGAATCCATTATGCCTAAACTACGTGATGAGTTGAAGACACTCGCGGCTGATAATTTGATGATCAAGTCATCCAATCCTTCAGAATCCGCCTAAAAAATTGCTTATGAGTTAACGGATTTTTAATTAAAGAAGATCCTGAAAGCTCGTATGAGGGAACTTGGATCGTTTGATAAATCTAGGATTCAACGGGCTCTTTACAAATCCCTGAATGACGCTATCATGGAGGATGATAGGTTATTTAAAACGTTTGGAAGTGTGGTATCATACCACATTCCGCCTGAGGAAGAAAGGGAAGAAAGTGAAGAAGAAGAGGGTACTGGTGAAGAAGAAGGTGGAGAAGAAGAAGAAGAAGAAAAGGATGATGACGATGACGATGATGGTGATGATGATGAGGATGATGATGATGATGATGATGATGATGGTGATGATGGTGGTGATGGTAATGAGGAGAGTGCTAAGGGGAGCAACGAGGATAACGATGAGGATGATGATGGGGGTCAACAGCCTGAAAAGGGGGATAAGGTTGCCAGCTCAAAGAAACCTGCCAAGTCTGGAACCAAGTCTAAGAAAGATGTTGCGGATAAAGAAAAATCTACCTCAACGGAATCAAGACGAACCAAGTGGCGCCACGATGTGAATGCTACTACGACATCATCGATTCCCGGTACATCTATCGCTGTATCTATACCTGTTACCACTAACCCTGTTAGTTCTGTTGTTGTTGCTCCTGTGATTGCAGAGTCGGTAACTGAACCTGAAGCTGCACAACACTCACCCGTTCATGACACCGCCGAGATGCCTGAATCAGAACTAGCAGATGTTCACTTTTCCACTCCTCTACAACAAGAACCACAATCTACTGTTCCTGAATCAAGCACACGGGACTGGGCAGACACGTCGGAGATTGATGAGACTGCACCGCCACAGGCTTGGATCACGGCAGCGGCGCAATATGATCCGATCACAGACGCTGACAGAGATGTTTTATATCTCCGTATCCGCAGTCCAATTGACTTATGTGCATTTCTGGCTCATGAGTATAAGACTTCGGTTACTCCGTCTTTGGTGAAGAGAGCGCTGAAGCGCCAAAACCAGGTTAACCCGAATAGAGTTCGGGTATTATGCTGATGAGATCCTGAAAGCTCTGAATACCGTTCAACGGCCAGGTCTTCATGAATCAGAAAGAGCTCCACCTCCACTTGATCCTACTCAAGATAATCAGATTGCTCTCGACTTCTTCGTCACTTATGATCTTGAGTATCTTCTGAAGGGTTCATCAAAGTACGCAACCTCCTTGACCTTGCTGAAAGCTGCCAACTGGGGGACAATACCCTGGATCGAGGAAAAGGTAAACCGACTCTGGGTCCCAAGGGTAACTCGTAATTATGATATGTATGCTGTTATAGGTGCATCTCATTGGGACGAACGAGCCCGAAGGGCGTACAGGGGTTGCTGCTTAGTCAATTCAGGAAGCAATGTTAGATCCGATATCCGCATCTCCAGTATTTTAGGGCTGAAAACTGAAGCCAAGAATGGCTATTATCATGTGACGGAGATTCGCTTGAAAAGGGAGGATGACAGAGAATACAAAATCCAGCAGGGAGATTTTTCTATCATTCGCCTTGAGGATATCGAAGATATGTTGCTTCTGATGACCCGTGATCAACTCACACATATTCCTCGTGAAGACCTCATTGCCTTGAATACAGCACTTCGTATGTTCACACGAAGCATTGTTATCAAGAAACGAGTTGAAGATCTTCGGTTGGGAGTCGAAAGCTACCAAAGGAAGCTTAACCTAACCCGTCCAGTGAATCAAGTGTTACCTCAACATGTAGATAGATGTCCCTATACCGGCATTTCTGTCCCGAATTGCGGCATTTTCTACTTGAGCAGTCGAGGGTTAATGAAGTTTATGAGGGTGGGTGAGCTTTATAAGTACAGTGATGGGACTCTCCTATACGTCAGAGGAAAGTTGGAGCATCTTAATTCGGGTGGGACTTTACCAGAGATGACTGAGGATTGGCATCAGGGTTATCGGCAGATGGCGAAGTATGTGATCAAGAAGATTGATCAAAAGCTCCGTGAACGTAGATTGATGAGGAGCTTGGAAAGATTCGTTAGTGGTAGACCATATTTAGTGCACCACAAGCTATTGCAACGATCCATCTAATGGGTCGTACATTTCAGGTCCACTTTATATTGGTTTTCAATTGTGAATATGTATATTTGTGAATATTGTGCTTTTGCGGCTTGATGTAGTGTTAAGGTATGATAATTTTTCAAGAATTTCTCACGAGATTCTAAATCTTTCAAAATATATCATACTAAAGCACTACAAATATCCCTTATTAATTTAAGGGGGAGCATTAACATGTTCTATGGCCAAACATCGATTTCATTTTTATCCAAAGACCGGTTAATCCATTCAATATCCCAAATATTAATGGTTAACATTTTGGATAAGGGGAGAAAATGGGATTAAGGAGACTCAAATGATACTCGGCTAAAAGATGAAAAAGACTTAACGATTATCCAACTTAATATGTGTAAAGCACGTGTTAAGGGGGAGCGTTTTTGATGAACAAAACACCTAAGGTACAAAACTTTTGATTTCAATATCACAAGTACCTTAGGTGATTTTCAATGATTCTTCATGGTGGCTATACTTTCCCAAAACACGCTTAATTCACGACTAATGTGGTGACAAAAGGGTGGTAGGAATAGGTTTAGTCCAATGATTCATCAGAGCCGATGGAATCTTCCCAAGGACAATTCCCTAGATAGAATTAGAAGTCCTAGGAAAGTTGGAGAAAGATTGTGAACGTAGCTGAATGCCGACCAAGTACTTAAGCTAGCACTGGAACAATCACAACAAGGTGCTAGTTATGACGTATTGGTAAGCATTGAAGGGGTTGAGGAATGAAAAAGAATTGTAAAGATAAAGGGTGTAAAGAAAGAAGCCCTCCTTACAACTTTAGGCAGAAACCGGGTCAATACATATGCTATTGAGGTCATTTTTGTTAATGATTCTCGATATTGAAGAAAGACGTCATGGACCCAGTGATGCAATGCACAACCCTTCCCAGCTAACTCAAATATCTCTCAAAAGGTATTTGTTTTAATCACACGGAGATCAACATGTTATCTATTGGTTTATTCACTCCGAATAGACTGGTATTGAAAAGGTGGCACTCCTCTCCAGCCATCGCTCACTAAATCAAAACGCACAATCGAGTCTAGAGCCAAGAGATCATCAAAAGTCTCATTAGGACACTTTCCATTTATTCCTTGCTTTCTCACACACTGTAAAAAGTAAGAGATTTTCATGAGTCCTACGCAGTATTCCTGTAATATTGCCAGAACATCCGAGTAATACGCAAGTATTACAATGAAGATGGAAATCCTGCTTGAGCCAACATCAAACAAGCTCATGGTAGGTTACACGTGCAGTTCTTTTAGAACCAATCTTGTGAAAAACTGGAAAGAAACAGTGGTTTAATTCTTAATTGAACTTAAACTCGTTCCAGGCCTCTACGCATTATCATATGATCTTGCCAGAACACTCAGAGTGACTCTTATTGATCACAGTGACGAGTGGAAATCCTTCTAGTGTTAACATCAAACAGCACTTGGTAGGTGACGTGCAAGATTCTTTATGAATTGAGCTCGTGACAACTGGAAAGCAACGATGGTGAAAATCTTAATTGAAATTCACTTGTTCCAGGTTTCATGAATTGACGGCTTCAAATCACAAGGATAATTTATCCAAGTGATTCACTCTTTATGTTCGCAGTCAGCTTTGGACGGTCGAATAAAGAGAACGGGTTTACCCGCGAAATCCTGTCAGGAAGTTACTTAATTGAAACTATCCGTCACGGGTACGATATCTAATATCGTCCAACGGTCTTCACCGACCGGAGGTAAAATGCTACCGAATTAGAATAAAATGTTCAAAGCAATTTTATTCGTGTCGTTGCTGTGTACGTGTTAAAGACGGTGGAGTTGCTGTGTACCTGTTGAAGACGGTGGCGTTGCTGTGTACCAGTGAAGACGGTGGTGTTGTGGTGTACCTGTAGAAGTCGTTCCCACATGCTTATGTTTTTCTGCATCAAAGTTCAGCAAAAATTCAAGAAAGTGCAAAATGAAGTCTTCCGCTGTACCAAACTCTGAAGCTTTCGAGAATTCAACAAAAAGACATAAGTGTGTGGAACATGGAGTCACGAGGAGGCAAGTTTCACAAGAAGGCAATGATCGTACGTGAAAGGCCAAAAGAACAATGCTCTCAAGCCAAAGCCTAAAAGATCAAATCAAAATATTCACAACAAAAAGAAAAAGAAGAAAAGACTACGAGCTAAAGAACGAAGACTTAGTATAGTATGCTAGGTTTAGAACTTTGTAACGTGGAGTGACCTCCCTTAGGGGGAGATTGTTAGAAATACGTTTTTACGTATATTAGAAGTATCGGTCACTCCACAATATTATTTATGTTGTAATAGCTCGTAGTTAGTGTTACTTATTAAGTTAAGTAAGAAACCGGCCCATGGGCTTGTCATGGGCCGGCCCAAGTCCATTAGTGGCTTGGAAGTATAAATACCCCTTTCCTCCTTGGAAAGGGGTTGGTTGTTGTTCACTTATCATTTTTCATTTAATAAAAAGACACATAGTTTTCTCTCACTTTCTCTCTCTAGTTTCTCTCTCTAGAAAACATCAACCCACTTCATAGATTCATAGGTTATCAAGATTCTACAGAAAAAATGTTGGATCGCAACACTGGATCGTAGTGGTGATCGTACTCAGATCGTACTCACTATGATCGTACTCAGATCTGACTCCTATATCGTACCCAACGATCGTACTCTGATCGCAACGAGTGATCGTACTCAGCGATCGTACTCAGATCGCAACAAGTGATTGTACTCAACGATCGTACTCAGATCGCAACAAGTGATCGCAGCGAGTGATCGTACTCCCTTATCGCAGTGAGTGATCGTATTCTGATTGAAACCTTGATCGTACTCTATAATCGTGGTGACGGATCGTACTCTGAGCAAAGTGAGCTATCGCACTAAGCAATCTTACCTTGATCGTAGTATGCTATCGTACTGAAGGATCGTAGCGAGCTATCGTACTAACCAAACTTACCTTGATCGTAGTATGGATCGTACTGAAGGATCGTAGCGAGCTATCGTGCTAACCAAACTTACCTTGATCGTAGTATGGATCGCACTAGGCAATCAGATTGAGGGATCATAGTTAGATCGTAACAACAAATCGTGACTATGGATCGCAAGTAGAAACCCCCAGGGTTTATGCAAACACAAAGTCAGATCGTACTGAGGAAACCAACTTACCTTTTTTCTCGGACAGTACAATAACACAATCAATTCAAGATTCTAAGCCAAAAAATGAATCAAACACCCAAAATTTTTGTGTTTTTAACCCAAATAACAATACCAAATCACTATAACAAGTAATAAGATGAAGTAAATCAGGATTAACTCATAAAAACACAAAAAAAAAATTTAGTTCATGTGAAAATGGATCAAAAATGGCGAGAGAATCAAGAACACAAACACAAGAACTAAACAATCATCCCATGGCTCTTGATACCATTTGTAGGATATGTAAATATATGCTTATGTTTCTAGAGAGAGAAAGAGATAGAAAGATGGTGGATTTCACACTTCTAGCGAGAGAAAGTTTAAGAGAACTATGTGTTATTCAAATGAAATCACCACCCTCTCCATCAATGGAGAGGGTTTATATACCAAGCCCATAAGATGGGCATGGGCTTACTTTTGGGCCGGCCATACAAGCATGGACCGGGCTTTTCCTTGTTTAGTTAACTAAAAGATACCTAGACTACGAGCTACAACTTAATATATTGTCGGAGTGACCGAATCTTCCTAAATACGTAAAAACGTATTTCCAACAAAAATAAACCTTGCTTTTTTTAATAGTAGAAGCTTCGTTTCATCTTATATAGATTGCATAACAACATTCATCGATAAAATTTTTCTCTTTATACTATTTGGGAAACTTTTTTGTACACCTGCTGTTTATCGTGCAAGGACAACTTGGACGCTCATGGACCATGCATCATGTGATCGGTTACTATCTGATACAATTTTGGATCTTCGTCCTTATCAGGTATCTCGGCCGATATATATTTATGAATCTGCTCTACGGTCTTTAGCTTATCTTCCGGATGTAGAAATAGTAATATATGCGCATGTGGAAGTCCTCGTTTTTGGAACTCGACCGTGTAAACAGCTGAGATATAAATATTACAAAGTTAAATTTCGATTACTAACACAAAAACTATTTGTTTTGTTGGAATAACTTTCATTAGGTCAAACAAACATGATTAGAAAGTATTTACCTCCTTTTAGTATGCCAAACCAACGTTTGTCTTTAAAATCCTTCGTAATGGTGTCTAATTTCTGTTTAAACACCCTTGTTATGGCCTCCGGAAGATATTCAGATTTCAATCCCTTTTTAGCAACAAAACGTGAAATCTAGGGCCACTTTGGGTTACACGTGAATGTTATGAAAAGGTCTGGGTATCCAATTTTTTTGCACAAGGTCATCGCGTCTAGATAGTTCTGCATCATATACCTTGGGCTTCCTGTGTATGATCCAGGAAACACAAGTTTTTTACCTCTAAAAGTGACACACGAATCTGGATTTGCCGCCAACTTTTCAAACTTTAAATACGTCTCACTCCTTAAATCTTTCTGCTCCCTACGTATATACGACATCCTTTCAGACTCTATCATTGTGTATCCGTCCATAAGGAATTGCTGAAATAATCTTCACGAATTAAGTATCATTGAGTAGACATTTGATCTGTCCTACAAGCTGTACGCAAACCACTCTCTTATAGAAACATGGGTTTTCTTATTTGTTGATGATAAGTCAGTAATTCCTCTGTGGTATATATCTGTACGATATCTATCTTCAGCGTACGGAAACAACAACGGATACTGGAGTGCCAGATAGGAAAGGTGCAACTCACTTATTCTTTTCTTTCAGCCACCTTGTCTCTCTAAAATAATATCCATTTTATGTTCAGTGGAGTCAAAGTCTCCAACAATAAGAGCTGCAACCTCTGATGCAGTCGGCAAATTATACTTTCTTCCATCTCGTTTCCTCGTACCAATGAGTCTTAGCCTAACGTTAGCCTATTTTTTCCTTGACCTAAAACGATCACCAGCCATACGAAACTTAGTTACCAAAGGGTTAGACGTATCCAGCATGTCGCGTATTTCCGATATAAGCTAGTTGTCAACATCATTCCTGGCAGAGGACGTCGATTCTCCGTTCCTATTTGACATTACATTATGCATCAGTTACATGAAGCACTTAACGTTTATACTAAATAACGTTAAAATTTAAC
The DNA here is from genome assembly GCA_025667525.1 of Glebionis coronaria. NCBI lineage: Eukaryota > Viridiplantae > Streptophyta > Magnoliopsida > Asterales > Asteraceae > Glebionis > Glebionis coronaria. The sequence continues at coordinate 293,666,880 of CM046875.1, forward strand.
ATTAAAAGTAAAGATATATCATATAAATATATATTTCACAAAACTTGCAAATTTCATCCTGTATTCAAACTCATGGGCATTATCATAAATGTAAAGATGTGAAAACATTGGTCGATTTCCTTCGTCAGGAAGCAAAGAACCCATTCTATGGTAATTTTCTCCTTGTATCATGTAGCAATATGGACCACATTCAGTGTTCACAGACTTATCTTGCTTGCCACCCATAGAAGTGAAAGCAAATACCGTATTGTATCGTCTTATATTATCTAAAAAGTTTTTGCTTTTAGAATGCTTTTTATTAAAAAGATCCTTCAAAAGTTTTGGTGGATTTTTAAGAGGGGTAGGTAACATAACTTTTGCTCATCTACAACATAATGAAAATGCTTCTAAATTGTCGTGTGTATTACCGACTGCACTCTCAGCATGCCATAACAATGCAGCACAAGATTCACAAGCAAACGTTGGATCTCCATGATCACGATATTCTAATAGAATGAAAAAACAAAAAATTCATCCTATATTATATTCTTTGATTTTGACGTGATTCTTTTTGTTTGTATCGGTTAATCAACTGAAATGATTATATGAGTAACGTCACATATTCCTTCAAATGAATTGTTCTGTATTGCATCTTCATCTTCTTCATTCGAATCATCAAAGTTAATTCGACGGGAGGATTTCATAGACACACTCTTGACTTTTGGTTGTTTTACAGAGGATGTTGATGTTGTATTGAGGACGAATACTTGTAAAACAAAATACAGATATTGATGAGATGGCATTTATACATGATCTCATCGTTCTTTTCGGGCTTTAAATGCATAAAAATGTCATAAAATACCATATATATGCTTGTGTTTGTTTACTTGTGTGTTTTAGGTATGGATATCGTGAAAAAGACAAAAGATCACAAGATACAAGGAAAAACGAACACGAGAAACGAAGCCGTACAAAGAACCGGGCCCTAATCATGGAATTTTCAACAAATACCCTTGAAGACTTGAAGACAAAACAAGATTGATCCTCATTCTTTGAAGAAATGACACTTAAAACCCTTGTATATTAATAATTACAAGTTTGGTCCCTTAAGTTTGTCAAAATTGCAAAAAAGGTCCTTTAAGATTGAAGAAATGGCAAGAATAGTCCTTCAACAAATTCAAATTGCCAATTATGGTCCCTCATGAAGTCAAAGTTAAAGTGAAGACCTTTGAAGATCAAAAGAGTACAAGATCAGCCCTTGAAGAATCACCAAATGGCAAAAATCACCTTTAAAATATCTTTGTGGAAAGTATGTGCCAAAATTGTCAAAGGATGAAACTTATTTGCAAAGGATAAAACGTTTTCTAGGGCTGAAACTTTAAAAGCCAAAAATATCAAAAGAGAAGGGCCAAAAGTGCACACTTGGAAAGATTTAAACGCAAAAAGGCGCCTAACACCCACCCTTCCCCCATTTTCGGATTAAAATGGTTTACTGTATATCTTTTACACGCCCAGAAATTACCCAACTTATTCCTTGGGTAAATCTCAATTAAACCCCCACACGATTAATTCCCACATGTGAAAACCTAACCCACTCCTAAAAACCTTCATCCCATCACGTGTGGTCCAAACCCCCAAATCCCCTTTCCTCCAATCACAGCCCACCTTGGTCCCCAAGTATTTGACGTGTCCCAAATGAACGTCCAAGATGTATGGCTTCCTCCCAAAGCAAAATGAATGGACAAGATCAATTTGACAGCTCAAAATTCCCAAATTCGTCTAGAAACTTTAAGGGTAGATTAGAGATTTTCTAGCATTAGGGTTTGTAATATTTTGGTTCTAGTATCTTCTTTAAGCACTATATAAGGAGCTCACAGATTGTGTGAAGCCCTTGTTCCAGTTTCAAGTCTCTCACTTGTAATTCCTTTTTAAAGAAATAAAAAGTTTGGTTTTTTGAAAAATTCAATTATAATTCCTTTTTTATTGTTTTTAAAAGATTGTGTGTTGTGAAGGAGATTGATTCTGAGTTCCATTGTTATTTTGGTGAAGTAATTTTGTGGTTCAAAAATCATTTAAGGTTTTGAAAATTGGAAGATTTTGGTAAGAATCTGTCCAAGGTTTTGATGTTAAGAAATCTGTGAGTAATAGGGTGTTTAATGAGTTGAGATTGATTGAATATCATTTGGTGATTGTGTATGATGAGTTTGGGAGCTTAAGTTTCACTAGAGTACAAGTTATTTGCCAATCTGTCCACAGACTTGGTCATAAGACCTCAGAGACTGTAATAGGCTTTTGTATGCTTGATTTGTGATATTTGGTGTGCAATTTGCTTGTTTTTTCTTAGTAACTGACTCCTTGTGCTCCAAAGAGCACAAGGGTGCCATTTTGTCCCAAAGTCATTACCAAATAAGCTCACAAGGCCAACTCCTTTGGCTTTGATAATCTGTGAAGAAAAGCATACCATAAGCTTAACCTGCTTGTGCAAATATTGTACCTGTCACGTTTTTGTTGGTAAATCTTGGCTAAACTTTACATAAAAAAGAGTTTGAATTGTGTTTTAAGCTTATTGGATGTCACTGGATTGATAAGCAAAAAGAAAAAAAAAATAAAAAAAATATAAGAAGTAAAAAGGGGTTGCTAAGACTCGAACCCTGGTCTCCACACTCACACACATAACACTTAACCGTTGCGCCCTGGGGACTTTGATTGAGAGTTTTGGTTTCCATAGTTATTTAACCCGTTTTTCCTTTTGGCTTAAATAAATAAGCCGTGGCTTATTTTGCATTTTCCAGCTTATTTACTTTTCATTTTTGCTTATTTTCATTTTTCCTAGAATCTTATTAAGTTTATAGATTTTTCTAGCTACTTTTTATATTTTTCCCATTATTAGTTTATTTATTAGAATTTATTTATTAGACGTATTTTAGAAAAGCAATAAAAAATAGAAAAAAGATTTTTAATTTTCAGGAAAAATAGTTTTTAGCTTTTTAATATATATTTTGAGGTTTACATATAGTTTTGGTTTTATAAACTTTTATTTTTAATTTTATATTATTTTAAGGTTTTTTATAAACTTTAAAGATTTTTATAAAATTATTAAAAAAGGTTTAGAAGCTCTAATTTGTGTTTTTCTCTTAGTTATATTATTTAGGATTTTTAGAAAAATTTTAGAATTAATTTTATAAACTTTTTATTTTTAGCATTATTTTATTATTATTTTAATATTAATTTTTCAAAATTTTATTTTTCTTTCTTTTTCATTTTTCTTAGGTTCTTTATCATTATTTAGGACTATTTCCATCTTTAGAATATTTTTATAGCTTTTAGATTTATTTTTATAATTATTTTAAGTTTAATTAGGTTTTAATCATTTTTAATCATTTTTAGAGTTTTAAAAATAGTTTTAATAGGTTCTAATTTTTAGAAAATTACTTTTTAGTCTTCTAATAATATAAGTTAAGTGATTATTCAATAAAATCATATTTTAGACATTTGAATTAGTTAAATTTAATTTTAGGGCTTTAATTAGCATTTAAAATTAATTATTTAATTAATAAAAGGTTTTAAAATATCTTTGTTGGATTTTTATCTTTATTTATATTATTTTAGACTTCTTTTTAGTCTTTTTAATTATTAAGTTTGTTTTTGGTTTTAGTATTAAATTTTTAATTTGAGTAGTTTTTCATGGTTTTACGTTTTCGTCGTAGTTTAATTTTAACGTAACCGTCTTTCATCTTCTCATCCCCATTCTTCTCAATATTAATCTCAAAGAAATACAAGTTAGAACACACACATATACCTCCTTGGGAAACGAATCTCTTCTCTCTTTTAAGTGATTGGGTCATTAGTGTTGATTTTTCCTAAAATCATCACTCGATACTTTCCGCTATTTACGCTCTTTTCCTAAAGAGTAGTAAAACACTACAATCAGATATTTATGATCAAACAAATGTTATTAAGCATATGTTCTGCTGACCTATGTTAAACATGACTGGCGTGCTAACACGACTTCTTCTATGATTGGTACCGATGGGATTTTTTCCTGTATTTTTTGTACATAAATCAGTTAACTTATAAGAATATATAACTAAAACATGTTATTTAGTGTCATTAACTAAAATTAAAATTGATTTGCATACCTTTATCGAGAACGGCACTTTCTCTGGTTAGTTTGGTTGCTATAAATAAGATGATTAGTTAGTAAAAAGTACATAAAAGACCAAACATACAAAAAAAAAATTAATTTCTAAATAGACTTGTGTATTACGTGTATGGATAGAAATTTTCTTTGGACGTCCACGTCCTCTTATTGTTATATCTTCGGTTGGCGTACATGAATGAACTACATTTGTTACATTCGGTACAGAAATAGTGTCGGTGTAAACCTTTGCAAACGCACACTTCTCCTTAAAGCTTCAAAATATTTTAAAAACAAAATTATAAATAACTTATATTAAGTCGATATATAAAAAAAATATGTTTGGAATTTGTTGTACGTGTGCTCATATCAGAAGTGCATGTGTGTCCATGAGATATAGGCGTAGTTGTTAACAAACTTGGTTGTGGAGTTTCTGTAAAAAACAAACAAATACAAAATATTAAACTATAACTTTTTTCAAAAAATTGTGTTAAAATGTCATACATGTTGATAATAGAATCTTACGAGGTCGTCCTCTTGTTCGAGGTGTACTGTTTGTTACTCCCAAGTTTGAAACGCCACCATTGGTATCTTGTAGTGTTGTAAACTCAATTTTTCATGGTCGTGCAATATTTAGAGGCGTACTTGTTAACATACATGGTTGTGGAGTATCTACAAAACACAAACAAATTCAAAATATGAAACTACTACTTTTTAAAAAAAAAGTTTAAAAAATGTCATACGTGTTGGTAATATATTCTTGCGAGGTTGTCCTCTTGTTCTAGGTGTATTGTTTGCTACTCCCAAGTCTGAAACGCCACCATTGGTATCCTGTGGTGTTTTGAACTCAATTTTGCACGGTCGTCCAAGATTTAGAGGCGTACTTGTTAACAAACTTGGTTGTGGAGTATCTGCAAAACACAAATAAATAAAAAGAATGAAACTATTACTTTTAAAAAAAAGAGTTAAAAAAATGCTATCTATTTTGGAAACTTGTGTATTTTGCTTGTGTTTAAAATATTGTAGCACAATACTGCATGATATATCACGTCTTACACACAAAGAAATAAAATACATACAAGTCTATAATTTACTAGACATGCGACGTGCGTCTTTACTATGCGGAGCGCTGTGCGGCTACAGCATATGAGACTTACCCCAACGTCTTGTGAGTAAGGTGTCTAGTAAGGATACATGATCCGTGCGGCTGGGGTTGCATCCCTCTTACGCGGCAAGTTGAATTAGTAGGTTCACTTAATCCTCTTACCCCACCTGGAGGCGTATAGTACATGTACAGTGATTTTGAAAGAATGCATATGAATAAAACATAACATATTATAATATAAGTAAAATTCATACGACTAACAAAAAATCTAAAAAATGATTTGCACGAAACAGACCGTGGAGCTAGCTAGGCACCACGGCATTTTATTAGAATGTTTATACTTCTTGCTTGAACAATAATGACAAGTCCTAAAAAACAAGAAAAGAATCTAAACAAACATAAGAAAAACAAAACAGATAAAAACCGCATGGTTCTTTATTAAGACCGCATATAGCGAAGTACCCATGCAGAAGCCGTAGCTTTAAAAGATAGCACCTTTTGAGATTGGAGATATTCCATGTGCGCTCTAGGTCGCGGCCATCCATGTCACGTAGCTTGTACGCGCCTCGTCCCAAGGCCTTAGTGACTTCATACGGTCCTTCCCACTTAGGGCGCAGCTTTCTTGTGTTCTCCGCTCGACTTGCTTCGTTAGCACGATAGACGTAGTCTCCCGGTCGAAAGGAAACACCCTTGACCTTGGCGTCATAATAAGCCTTCATCTTAGCCTTGGACTTAGCCTCATTGATGGCTGCTATTTCCCTTTTTTCTTCCAACAGATCCAGGTTGATTCGCAGCTGTTCATCGTTTGTGACGACATTAACCTCCGCCGTGCGGATGGTAGGCATTCCTATTTCTACTGGTATAACAGCTTCAGTGCCGTAAGCCAATGCAAATGGAGTATCTCCGTTGGCTGTCTTGATCATAGTTCTATGCGCCCATAGCACATGTGATAACTCATCGACCCATTTACCACTTCGTTCATCCAGACGCGCCTTGATGCCATTCCCCAAGCTTCTATTAGCTCGTTCGACGAGGCCGTTTGTCTGCGGATGCTTAACAGATGCGAAGCGACGCTTGATGTTCAATGATGCACACCAATCTTTGAACGGGTTGTCCGTGAACTGCTTGCCGTTATCCGAGATGATTTCTCCTGGTAAACCAAAACGGCACACAATATGTTCCCAAACAAAATTCTTGACTTGTTTGCCTGTGATAGACTTGACTGCCTTGGCCTCTATCCATCGTGTGAAGTAGTCCATTGCAACAATCAAGAATTTAACTCCCCCCGCAGCTACAGGAAATGGTCTTGCAATGTCAATTCCCCACTTATAGAATGGCCATGGGGACGTGATAGGTGTAAGCTCCTGCTGCGGGTGTCGCGGTACTGGCCTATGCACATGTCAATCACTACACTTGCAAATCATGTCGCGCGCGTCTCTGTGCATGGTGGGCCAATAATATCCTGTTCGTAGGGCTCTGGCTACCACGGATCGTGGACCTGCATGCATGCCGCACAACCCTTCGTGTATGTCACTGATTACGTAAGCAGCCTGACTTGGTCCAACACACCGCAACCACGGCTGCAAGAAAGAGCGTTTGTAAAGGATGCCCTCTCGAAGTTCGAAATGCTGCGCCTTCCTTCTTATGCGCCGTGCTGCTTTTTCCTCGTCTGGAAGGGTCTCACTAGTCAAATAGTTGATAATTGGCGTCATCCATGTAGGTCCATCCTCTTCAACTATAGCAGCAACCTCCCCTTCCGTTATAGATTTCTCCTTGAGTATTTCCACCAAGACTTGTTTAGATAAGTGAGCGAAGCTTGTGGATGCGATCTTGCTAAGAGCGTCCGCCTTCTTGTTCTCGCCTCTTGGCACCTGCTTGATGGAAAACTTACTGGAAGTCGCGATTAGCGACTTGACTTTTTCCTCCTCTTCTTCCAGGTTGACATACCGTCATAAGTACCGCGCTTATTGCGCCATGAGTAGCTGAGAGATACATGATCCACCCACCACCAAACAGGATGACATTATTCCACCCATCTGTGATGACGTATAGTCCCCAGCCGGGTCATGAACCCGGCCCATGGGTACTACCCGTATCCGGCCCATCACAGATGGGTGGAATAATGTCATTCAGGCTTATGGGCTTGGATGAACAGTAACTGCACACATGTGTGCGGCCCATGGCCCGGTGCGGCCGACATGGCCAACATATTGTTAGACAGAATAATATTCTGTCTAGGAATATCTTTATCCCAATGGGAGAGGATATTCACTACCAGGATTAGAAGATAACAATCATTCTAATTCTGGTGATTTATCTCTTCCTTGGGGCCGAAGCATTGGTGGAAGCCCATTAGGGTTTCACTTCCTATAAAAGGAACCCTCAAGGGTTCCACAAAGGTATTACGACTTGTACTCTAAACTCACATAAACCCTAAATCGATTACTTACTCTCACGCCGGAGTCTAATCGTGGGAAACATTCCCACGGTAAGTCTAACGCGTGCTGTTTAGTGTGCAGGATCCCAACCAAACGATTCACTTGGTGCAGGAGCCGGAGCCCAGCCAACCCGAATTAAGCCTAATTCGGGTCTAGCAAGGATCAACCAACTTTTGCATCAACAAGTTGGCGCCATCTGTGGGACCCATTACACTAAGCTAGAACAAAACCTCATCTAGAATTTTCAATGACGAAGGGGCATCCACAAGCTAATCCTAGGAATGCGAATCCCGGGAATTGGAAGTCCCAAGGGGAGGGGATTCTCATCCCCAATCAATCGCCTAGCCGCCTCGCAGGCGGGCCTGGTAACCGTAGCAGTTTTCAGCCTGTGGGGGTGACGAGCACGATCTCTGTGACACCCCCACCCACTTCAACCCTGGATAACCCTGACCCAGGGAGTGCGCCAAACCCTCCTAACAAGGAACCGCGCAGACCCTCGACAGAGGAAGAAGTGGAAGTCCTACCACTCAGCGAGGAGGATCTTACTCGAGTTCTCACGCAGAACTTTGATAAAATTGTCCCCGGGAATCGCATCAAGGTTGAATCTGGGGAGGAACCTCCAATCCAGACTCAACTTTGGTGAAACCGGACCAATCACCTCCTCCCAAAATTAGAGGAAAAGGAGGGCTCGGCCTCAGGAACAGGGCACCTTTGAGGAAACCCCTCAACCTCGGAATGTGTTTGAGCGCATAGGAGATCGCCTCATACAGGAACTAACGCAGTCTCGAGAGGGAGAAAGGTCGGATGGCTCACCCGAGCGACCAAATCGAGAGTTGGCCAGAACCGCACGTCGCCCGAGTGTGTGGGATAGGATGAAAACTGGGAGAAAGGCTCCTGGTTCGTCCCAAAAAAGTGGTCCCTATTCAAAGGATGGGGCACCACCGCCGTCCCCAGACCCATCCAGGGAGGACTCAGATGACCATCCGCCTAAGCGTCGCCGGCCTAGGCGCACCCCACCACCACCACCAAACAATGATGATTATTATGGTGGCCCTTACTATCGAGACGCGGAAGCGGAGGATCTTTCGCGTCCATGGTGTGAGCCGTGGGATGACCCTAGGCTCACCTGGCCATGGGCGGACCCCAGGGAGGACCCGTTCACCCTCCGCATACGGAACTATTCTGAGGACACTAAACGTCGCATGCCGGCGTGTATTAAGACCTATGATGGATCCGGTGATCCGGTGGATCACCTTAAAATATTTGACACGCAGGCTAAAATTGAGCGATGGCCCATGCCTATATGGTGCCAAATGTTCAATTCAACCCTGATCGGAAATGCTCGTGACTGGTTTGAGGCACTCCCTCCACGGAGCATTGATAGTTTCACGGAACTACGCACCGCGTTTGAGAACAATTATACTCAGAGGAAGAAGTATAATAGGGACCCGGTCTCATTGGCAAGTGTCAAACAACGGCCGGGGGAGTCCACAGAAGCCTTCACTGAACGCTTCAACGATGAGTGCACGCGCACAAGAACAATGCCGGAGCTCCTGAAAATCTCTGATTACATGCACGCCATAACAGACAGAGAATTGATCAGGCGCCTCAATGACAAGCGTCCAGAGAGATATGATGACCTCATGGAAAGGGTCAGAAATTTCATAGAAGGAGAAACAGCTGTGGTCGCGGCCTACCCATCCCGAGGAAATGGGTATCGGTCAAATGACCAGTCCCGGAGACAGTCGGGCGGTCAAGGTAATCAGAACAATAACAAGGGCTCAGACTATAAGAGCCAAAGCAAAGGAGGACGGTCGGATGATAAGTTTACCCCCCTAAAGATGTCCTACCGGGAGATCTTGCTGACAGAAGGGGCGAACTTCCCAAGGCCTCCCCCACTGACCACTCCCCCGGAACGTCGGCAAGGAAGTCGCTTCTGCGAGTTCCATAATGACAAAGGCCACGACACGGAGGAGTGCATCCAGCTCAAGAAGCATATTGAGTCACTAATCAAATCAGGTAAACTCAAGCACCTAGTTAAGGATTGGAAGGATGGAAAAGACAACAACAAGAAGTATGATAAGAAGGATCCCCAAAAGGACAAACCTTCGACTATATACATGATCCAATCCAGACAGCGCCGCACGAGGCAGAAAGTTGGCCAAAAATTTTCACGCGGCAGGGAAATCTCGTTCCCTCTCATCACGGCAAGCGATGTGATCGATGCGCCTCTCACTATTGAGATAAGCATTGGAACACACAATGTTCGTCGCATGTATGTGGATGGAGGATCGTCAGCATAGGTACTGTATGAACACTGTTTCGTGCAGTTATGCCCAGAAATAAGAAGCCAATTAGTACCGGCCACGTCGTCGCTTACTGGCCTTAGTGGAGACACTATTTGGCCGATAGGGCAATTACGTTTGCTTGTAACCATTGGGAATGAGGAACATTCCACTACGGCGTGGATGAACTTCATGGTGATACGCTCACACTCTCCGAACAATGGGATCATAAGCAGGCCGGGCATTTTGGCTATACGGGCGGTACCCTCTACGGCACACGGAATGATCAAATTCCCCGTGGAGGGGGGAATTGTTACCATTTACAACACAATCGTACCGGCATCAGAGTGTCACACCGTGACAACACCGGCTCCACCTGTTCCGCCCAAAGATGGATCACCACCTCCCAATTGGAAGGTGGCCATTCACCCTGACTATCCGGAACAGGAGGTATCCATAGGAGGGGCGCTCTCGGATGGCGGCAAAAGGGCCATGTGCTCTCTTTTAAGTGCAAATCTAGATATATTCACATGGGAGCCAAAGCATATGACAGGTGTGCCACGTGCGATAGCAGAGCATAAGCTCCAAATCCGCCAAGGGTACCAACCTATCAAGCAAAAGAAGCGCGGCCAGGCGCCTAAGCGCAGCCAAGTAAAATTGGAGGAAGTACGGAAACTAGTGGATGCAGGCATCATGCGAGAGGTATACTACCACGAGTGGTTCTCCAATCCGGTCATGGTCAAGAATCATGACGGAAGTTGGCGCATGTGTGTGGATTTTACGGATCTAAACAAGGCCTGCCCACAGGACTGTTACCCGTTTCCGGAAATCGACTGGAAGGTGGAGTCCCTATGTGGGTATCCTTTTAAATGCTTTTTGGACGCGTATAAAGGGTATCATCAAATCCAGATGGCGGAGGAGGATGTAGAAAAAACGGCGTTCCATACGAGCCATGGCGTGTATTGCTATACGAAAATGCCGTTTGGACTGAAGAACGCCGGTGCTACATATCAGCGGTTGGTGGACAAAGCTTTTGAATCACAGATAGGCCGCAACTTGGAAGTCTATGTTGATGACTTGGTGATAAAAAGTCACACGGAGGAGGCACTCCTCTGAGATGTCCAAGAGATATTCGACACTCTGAGAAGGATTAACATGAAGTTAAATCCAAAGAAATGTACGTTTGGAGCAACTGAGGGGATGTTCCTCGGATATTTGATTGATCCAAACGGCATCAAACCTTGCCCGGAGAAGACGGATGTAGTGATACAACTGCCGTCCCCGCAGACACGAAAGGAGGTGCAATCCTTAAATGGGAAGTTAGCCGGACTGAATAGGTTCCTATCTAAATCCGCAGAGAAGTCATTACCCCTATTTAAGACACTCAAGAAGTGCATTAGAAAGGGAGAATTCCGGTGGACGAAGGAAGCCGAGGAAGCCTTCGGCCAACTCAAGCAGCATCTTGCATCTCTCCCTATGCTAGTAGCTCCCCGGCCAAAGGAGGAACTCATTATGTATCTCTCAGCTACTCATGGCGCAATAAGCGCGGTACTTATGACGGATAGAGATACAGTACAAACTCCGGTCTACTTTATAAGTAGAACACTACAAGGGCCGGAGTTGAATTATTCCTCCATGGAAAAATTGGTATTAGCACTAGTATTTGCTACAAAGCGGTTGCGCCGGTACTTTCAGGCGCACCCGATTGTAGTCATTACGGATCAGCCAATCAAGCAGGTTATCTCTAGACCAGATGTGGCAGGGAGGCTATAGAAATGGAGCATCCTATTGGGGGAGCACAATATATCTTACAGGCCAAGGACGGCTGTTAAAGGCCAGATCCTGGCAGATTTCCTGATCGAGAAGCCGGAAGAGGAAGGGCCAATCATCAAGCAAGACGAGATCCCAACAGAACCATGGGTGTTATTCACGGACGGATCTTCGTGTACGGACGGGTCCGGAGCAGGTCTCATCCTCACAAATCCAGAAGGAATGGAATTCACGTATGCCCTCCGTTTTGAGTTCACGGCCACCAACAACGAAGCGGAATATGAAGCATTAATTGCGGGTTTAAAAATCGCCGCTAGAATGGGAGTCCGCAACCTTGAGGCCTACGTGGACTCACGGCTTGTAGCGAACCATATTCTAGGTGGGTATGTGGCTAAGGAGGACAACATGGTCAGGTACTTGGAAAAAGTCAAGTCGCTAATCGCGACTTTCAGTAAGTTTTCCATCAAGCAGGTGCCAAGAGGCGAGAACAAGAAGGCGGACGCTCTTAGCAAGATCGCATCCACAAGCTTCGCTCCCTTATCTAAACAAGTCTTGGTGGAAATACTCAAGGAGAAATCTATAACGGAAGGGGAGGTTGCTACTATAGTTGAAGAGGATGGACCTACATGGATGACCCCAATTATCAACTATTTGACTAGTGAGACCCTTCCAGACGAGGAAAAAGCAGCACGGCGCATAAGAAGGAAGGCGCAACATTTCGAACTTCGAGAGGGCATCCTTTACAAACGCTCTTTCTTGCAGCCGTGGTTGCGGTGTGTTGGACCAAGTCAGGCCGCTTACGTAATCAGTGACATACACGAAGGGTTGTGCGGCATGCATGCAGGTCCACGATCCGTGGTAGCCAGAGCCCTACGAATAGGATATTATTGGCCCACCATGCACAGAGACGCGCGCGACATGATTCGCAAGTGTAGTGATTGCCAAGTGCATAGGCCAGTACCGCGACACCCGCAGCAGGAGCTTACACCTATCACGTCCCCATGGCCATTCTATAAGTGGGGAATTGACATTGCAGGACCATTTCCTGTAGCTGCGGGGGGAGTTAAATTCTTGATTGTTGCAATGGACTACTTCACACGATGGATAGAGGCCAAGGCAGTCAAGTCTATCACAGGTAAACAAGTCAAGAAGTTTGTTTGGGAACATATTGTGTGCCGTTTTGGTTTACCAGGAGAAATCATCTCGGATAACGGCAAGCAGTTCACGGACAACCCGTTTAAAGATTGGTGTGCATCATTGAACATCAAGCGTCGCTTCGCATCTGTTAAGCATCCGCAGACAAACGGCCTCGTCGAACGAGCTAATAGAAGCTTGGGGAATGACATCAAGGCGCGTCTGGATGAACGAAGTGGTAAATGGGTTGATGAGTTATCACATGTGCTATGGGCGCATATAACTATGATCAAGACAGCCAACGGAGATACTCCATTTGCATTGGCTTACGGCACTGAAGCTGTTATACCAGTAGAAATAGGAATGCCTACCATCCGCACGGCGGAGGTTAATGTTGTCACGAACGATGAACAGCTGCGAATCAACCTGGATCTGTTGGAAGAAAAAAGGGAAATAGCAGCCATCAATGAGGCTAAGTCCAAGGCTAAGATGAAGTCTTACTATGACGCCAAGGTCATGGGTGTTTCCTTTCGACCGGGAGACTATGTCTATCGTGCTAACGAAGCAAGTCGAGCGGAGAACACATGAAAGCTGGGCCCTAAGTGGGAAGGACCGTTTGAAGTCACTGAGGCCTTGGGACGAGGCGCGTACAAGCTACGTGACATGGATGGCCGCGACCTAGAGCGCACATGGAATATCTTCAATCTTAAAAGGTGCTATCTTTGAAAGCTACGGCTTCCGCATGGGTACTTCGCTATATGCGGTCTTAAAAAAGAACTATGCGGTTTTTTATATGTTTTGTTTTTCTTATGTTTGTTTAGATTCTTTTCTTGTTTTTTAGGACTTGTCATTATTGTTCAAGCAAGAAGTATAAACGTTCTAATAAAATGTCGTGGTGCCTAGCTAGCTCCACGGCCTGTTTCGTGCAAATCATTTTTTAGATTTTTTGTTAGTCGTATGAATTTTACTTATATTATAATATGTTATGTTTTATTCATATGCATTCTTTCAAAATCACTGTACATGTACTATACGCCTCCAGGCGGGGTAAGAGGATTAAGTGAACCTACTAATTCAACTTGCCGCGTAAGAGGGATGCAACCCCAGCCGCACGGATCATGTATCCTTACTAGACACCTTACTCACAAGACGTTGGGGTAAGTCTCATATGTCGTAGCCGCACAGCGCTCCGCATAGTAAAGACGCACGTCGCATGTCTAGTAAATTATAGACTTGTATGTATTTTCTTTCTTTGTGTGTAGGACGTGATATATCATGCAGTATTGTGCTACAATATTTGAAACACAAGCAAAATACACAAGTTTCCAAAATAGATAACAAAATTTCCGTGGTCACTCACGGACTTATATACAAAATACAAATGTTGTCAGCCGTGTACATGCACGGACGAATAGAAACAGTAAATATTCAGAGGTTACAAACCAAAGTGTCTGAAAGGGATCATAAAGTAGGAGTATCCTACATGGAGGGGAAAAACTTACCCATTTCCACTTGCTCTTCGGCCAGACACGACAACCATTCATCACTTTCTTTCCGCTTCTGGGCTTGAGCCACAGTCCTCTCCAGTACCACACTTAAGGGTTCTTCATCGAGCACGATCCTGGTTACGTCCTCATATATGGGAAGTGTCAGGTGGCTGGGGGATGGAGCGAAGGAAGCATGGGAAGACGCGCTAGGACTGAGCTTTCCCATGATTTCCATATTTGACGCATCTTTGGTGGCCTCCAGCTCGTCCAGGAATGGATAGTGCAGATCTCGCATCGCGGCCATAGAGGCAGTCATCCTGCTAGCAGCTTCAGGCTTAAAGAAGGCATGGTTGGTGACATCCTCCCCCTTCGTGATCAGCTCAGCGGCCTCAACCATTCCCTCGTGTCGTCCGTGGTCAATACCATCAGACACAAGGCTCGCGAATTGTTGCACAAATTCCGGGGCCTCTAATACCTTCATGACGGCCAGGCGTGCTCCATGCCCAACCATCCACCTACGGCCGGCAATAGCTGTTAACAGTTGGGGGCATAGCACATGGTCACGTTCAGCAGTGAGGGCGTCAGTCATCAACTCTTTTTGGGCAAATGCCTCTTTCAGCTCTTGGATGACCGACCTCTCATCGGCAAGTTCCCTTTGTACTTTTTCCATGTTTTGGACGGCCAGGTGCGCGTCTTCTAGTTTCTGGTTAAGCACGTCTACTTGGCTGGAGTACGAGTGGGCAGAAGCTTCCGCCGTGGCTTCCCCCATACTAAGCCATTGCCGTGCCCTCACGCAATGCTAGAATAAAGTATCTAAGCATCACCAAAGTTCAATTTTATTAATCTTTATTGAAAAGTAAAAGACTTGCAACGTACTACGAGAATGTGTAAAGACATAATGTATGATTTTCATCACCAAAAAGTGACTTTTAGGGTCAAAGAATAGAAACAAGTTAATGTCCCTTAGAGTAAACTTCGTCATCCTTGATTGTCATACATTCCATGCTAAGTGCAAAAACAAGATCATTGTTGGTACAAGTCATAATGCTAACACTACTCATACGTTCAAATTGTGTAATACTTTTTCTCCCCGCAATCCTAGTTATTATAAAAGGAAATGGGTTACTAGCATTTTTTATCTATTTGTCATGGATCACAAGTGATTCATATTGACTTTATTTGAGTAGATATTAGTCCGAAAGTAAAGTAGCACGATTTGATCAATAGTTAGCCGAAGGACAAAATCTTTTAAAACGGTTTCTCGTGTATCTCCTTAAGTTCATATCTTGGCATAACTCGTTTCACGATTTGAGACCTTTCTCGGACCGATATTTGGCATGTACTTCATACTTCAAATCTTGGGAAGACGTTCTTGAAATTATGGTCTTCTTCATATATTTGGAATTTCTTCACTTGACGTTTTTGAGAGATTCTTCATATAGGACCACGACTTCATCATTTTTCTTCAATCTTTACTTTGGATTTTGATATACAACGATCCGCCTCCTTTTCGGACTTGGATATATTTATCCTCATACCTTGTTAGGGTCTTTTTGGATAGACTTTCTCCATTCTTTAGGGGAGTAATAGCTTCTCGTCGTGTGTCTCGATCCTTCATATTGATTTTGGAATAATGATACTTCACATCATCTTTGGATCTTTAGCAAAAATAGAGCTCCTCATGCCTTGTTAGGGCCTTTTTGGATGATCGCCAATCTTCGCGTCCCGCTTCAATAAGTTATGCCTTGGCTATGATCTCTATTCAACCCCGAGCAACTTTTAAACGATCTTGCGCTAGAGGCTAAGTAACTTTTCAAATCGTATGACCTTACTTATTGCAATTATGTTTTATTCCTAATGCATTGATCTTATGGGAAGAAAAAGCCACAATTAAAAACATATGAGTTTTTGAAAGAACACTTTCATGTTCTACGTTTAGCATGATCACTTGTCTAACTCTATCATTTCTCGTTCTTCACTATTTAAAGACCTCTAATTAAAGAGACTCGTGAATACTTAGCCATGCAAGTCAAAATTAAGCCAAATTTGGATTAGCTTTCATTAAGACTATATCAAATCAAAGTTTTGGGTTTTCAAGCCACCTATAGGATCTTGCACTTTCTTGGACTTTTTCAAGTTTAGAGAATGCGTTTTAAAGTTCCCTTGATAAATGACTTTCTAGAATCAATTATAGGAACTTGCGAAAAGTTCTTGTTCTTAACCCGAATGAATTAAGACTTTCGCGTTTTAAAGCTCCCTATATAAAAGTCTAGCAAAACTTGAATTGAGCGGGTTAAGGAATGTAAATGGCTCCAAATGCCCATCAAGTCAAAAATTAACTCTTATTCTACCCATCGGAAAGTATACATTCGTGTCTTAAAAACACTTATGAAAACTAAGAAAAATTTTAAAATTTGGCCATTTTTAGCCTTATTAGCAAAACAAAACATTGAAAATTGGAAAACGTGAGGGCGTAGCAAAGCAAGTACCTATTCACCCCCCCATACTAAAAGTAAACATTGTCCTCAATGTTTCGAGTCTAAAGGTGGAGCACCCCCATACTAGAGACGAAGAGTCGAATGCTTAGGATCTAGCATGGAAAGGGTGATCAACAATATATCTAAAGCCGTTTATTAATTATGCTAAAAGATAATTGTTAGAACAATAAAGGATATGTCATGGATTCGTGAAAAACTTCTTCAAACGAACGATGGAGGCTCACGTAAACGAACACGAGAGTCTTCAATCGTAGACGATGATGATAATCTAGATAACACAATCACAAACAACCACGAGACAACGAGTTGGAAGGGTACAAGTCCCCTTATTAGTGAAATAAAAAGCATAAAGATAAGCATGGGATCTCCCCCACGAGGCACCTCGTTTTTGATTACCCAGTCATGAGCTCGACTCGATCCCCTTAAAATGTGAACATTTAGGGAAATCATGGTGTGGTCAATTTTTGATGGGGCTTACATGATAAACAAGGCCCAAAAAGCAACCGGTAAAAAGGACTAAGTCCTTAGATGATGCAAAATACCGGGGTCGAAGATGGCGTTCTCGTTCTCATGGAAAAAACAATTCAACGCCACTTCAACATGTGCCATAAACTCAAAGAGTTTGAAGAAAATAGATGAGAAATAGAAGGGTGAGACAATTGGTAAGACAAACGTTTGAGCTACTCGAGGTAGACTCGCACCAAGCAAATAGATATAGTTTCCATTTATTGCATCGGTAGAAGACCGAGATTTCCCTTTACATGAAATTCCGGGATCGAATATCTCGTCCTCGGTGGACAAGGATGAGGGAACATAAGGGGCTTCCCCCATACTAAAACCACACAAAACATCGTCAAAAGGAGTAGACGAGTTTGTAGCACTCAAAACATGCGGTGATGACGGAGTTAGATTTGTAGAAAAATCAATTAAATCACATTTAAGATCTTTTCCTTTTTTATCTTTTAAACTCTCCTTATGAAAACCCTTTTTGATTATGTCGAAAATATTCGGTGTTTCTAAGACGATGTTAGTTACACTAAAAATTCTCACATTTTGAAACCGTTTTGTTTTGGTGGTGGCAAGTTCTCAAAACGTTTATCGACGAAGAAAACCTCCCCATCGGGGCCAACATATTCATCATCCGAAAGATCTTCCGTAGAAACCGGCAACTTATCAATACTTTTCAAGAACGAAGGTGAAGGATTTTTCGATTCAAGTATTGATGGTTTCTTCTTTGTAGGTTTAGCACTCATAACCTCCACCGGCGGAGGAAATGGTAAATTGTTTTTGCCGACATTCCCTAAAACTCTTGGTGAAAATTCTTTGCAAACGACATTGGTCGAGTCACCATGGTTTAAAGTTGCAATAGAATATACATGAGAAAGATTGGAGTTTTGTGTTGCATTGATGACAAGTTCTTCTTCATTGAAACGAAGGGTGATTTTTCGAGCATGAACATCGATAAGTGCTCGTGATGTATCCAAAAATGAACGACCCAAAATGAGAGGAACTTTTCGATCAATAGGAATATCTACCATGATAAAGTCAACGGGATAGTAAAACTTTCCGACTTTAACGAAAACGTCCTCGGCTACTCCACATGCCATGATCGTAGAATGATCGGCCATCTCGATGGACATGTTCGAAGGAGTAAGAGCCGGAAGCGAAAGCGATTTGAAAATCTCGAGAGGCATTAAATTAATACTAGCACCAAGATCGGCCAAGGCGTAGCATTCCTCCATATCTTGTATAGCACACGGAATCAAAAATTTACCGGGATCACCGACTTTTTGTGGTATGCGGCTTAGAAAAACCGATGAACAACTAGACGATTGTTGTAACTTCTCTTTGTTGTTAAGCATACTTTTGAAGTTTGCGGCGAATCGAGGCATCATGATTAAAGCATCGGCAAAACTTATGTTAAAATGCAAATCACGAAATATTTTCATAAATAGCTCAAATTGATAATTGTTCCGTTCTTGTGCTTTCTCTTTGTTACGTCTCGAAGGGTAAGGTAAAGGTGGTGTGGGTTGGTCATTAGGCAACGGCCTTGGAAACTCGGGTTCCACAATTGGTATAGGTTCAACCGTAGGTGTGGTTTGAGCGGTACTTCGTGGGATTGTAATGTGCTCCTTTTCGACCATCACCTCGGGTTCTTTTTCGATTTCCTTCTCCGTAGAAGTACTTGGACGAGAGATTGGTTCCTTGAAAGTTTTACCACTTCGTGTAGCAACAACCTTCAATTCTCCCCTCGGGTTGTTAATGGTATCACTAGGAAGACCACCCGAAGAAGAGGGCTTACACATGATAGCTTCAAACATTTTAGCCATTCGGTCCTCAAATTTTGATTGCCTAGCATCCGCTTTCAATAATTCTTGCTTAATCTCATGTTGTCCTAATTCCATCTTTTGTTGGTTTTGTTGAAGACGTTGGACATTTCCTTCCATTTTGTTTGCATGAGTTTTAAGTTCATTAGCAAGTTCATTTTTAAGCTCGTTTTTCAACTCGGACCTTAAGCTAATCATCTCACGTTGCATATTATCAAATTTAGCATCATTTGCTTTTGCATAATCTAAAAATTCTCCTTGCAAATTTTTCGTGTGAGCATTTTGAAAACCTTGTGTAGTGTTTTGAAAATCACGGTTTTGGTTTTGATTAGAGATTTGTCCATTCCCACTTTGATAATTCCCTTTGTTGTAATTGCGTGTGTTGCCTTGGTAATTACCTTGGTTGTTGTTTCGATAATTGTTAGCATTTTGATTTGGTGGAGCTTGATTTTGGCGGGAACCTTGGCCGTTTTGGTTGTAAGTTCCCGTTGCTACATAAGCACTCGAAGTGTTACCATCCGCGGTAATGCACTCGGAAAGATCATGAGCTCCCCCACAAGATAAACAACTCTTAGCAACCGCTTTAACCGAAGCGGAATTGGAAGCTTCTTGAGCCTTCCAATGGGACATTAGATTAGCAAATCTATCAAAAAACCGATTTTCCTCATTAGCTTCATCATGTAAGGCGTTAATGCTACGAGACGATTGTGACGACGATGACGAACCCATATTGGCAACACTCGGTGTGTTACGAGGGCTATAAACCTTAGATCGATTTTCAATGATTTGTAAAGCCTCATTTGTCGTCTTGCACAAAAAATTACCACCCGCGGCGGCATTCAAATAATCTCGTTCATGATCATTAAGCCCATTATAAAAAGTATCCACTTGATGCAATTCCGAAAAATCATGGTGAGGACATTCATGTAACATCTCTTTAAATCGTTCCCATGCCATTGAAAAACTTTCATTATTACGTTGCACAAATCGTGAAATCTCATTTTTTAAGTGTGTTGTTTTCGATGGTGGAAAAAACTTGTTCACAAACTTAGAAACGAGATCGGCCCATGTCAAAATCGAATTTGGCGGTTCTTTCTCGAGCCAAATTTTTGCGGGTCCATCCAACGAATATGGAAACAACATCATCTTAATGGCGTCATGTGGAACATCTTTGAATTTGCTAGTGGCGGTGAGACGGTTGAAATTCCTAACATGGTAATGCGGGTTGTCTTTCTCATGACCTCGAAACTTGTTTGCTTGTAGCATCGACATTAAACCCGTCTTAATCTCGAAATTCTCCGCAAGGATGGCGGGAATAACAATTGCCTCTCCAAAACCCTCGGTGGGTGCTTGTAGCAACTCCATCATAGTACGATTAGCCATTACGACTTCTTGTTCTATAATAGGTTCAACAATTGGAGGTTCTTCAACAATCAACGATCCTTGATTTGCTTGCTTTTGAAGACGTTTACGAGCTCGTTTAGCTTGATTACGAGTGATCATAAACTTCACGAAGAATGAGAGGTGAGCAAAGAAGATTCTTTTTGGTTGTTTTGTGGATTTTCAATTTTTTTGTGTTTTTGATGATATTTAATTTTTTTGGATTTTGGTGTATCTTCGTAGACAACAATCTACAAAATCTCTCCTCGAATCAAACTCTTGATTAAAGAAGCCTCAAAGGAATGAAAACGATCACGTGGAGTGAACGCCTTCGAATGACTTTAGAACTTTGGTGAAAACCAAATTGTTCACGAGGGTTTAATCACAAAGAAACCAAGCAAATATAGTATACGTATTAATACTTTGGGCGGCAAAACCCTCGATTAGCCTTCAATCTCAAAATACTCACAAGCAAGCGGGGAAACTAGGCGGCGCGAAGCACTTAAGAGCCTTTTTCCTTAGGGTATATTTTATAATACCCGCCTTATACCCACCTTATAGTTTGTATTTTTCAAAATCGAGCTTCACGAAAGTATTTATCTATTTTTGCCTTTTCTTTTTGTTTGAGATTCGAATACAATAATTAGGAGATCAAATCCCAATTAAGGTTGTGTTTTCACACTTTTGGAGATATTGTATTTTGATTGTGATACTTAATACAATATATTAATAATATTCACAAAGAAAAACCAAGAAAACCGATAATACGTGTTAAGGGAGTTCCACTTAACACAAATACTATTTTTGGATAATATCAAAACAAAAGTTTCCAAATTAAAACACGACACACCTCCCCGGCAGCGGCGCCAAAAATGATTGTGGTAAAATACGACTCTTGTTTAGGAAAACAAAAGAACGTATATGAGCGGTAAGTATCGACGAGTGATTTAGGAAAACCACAAGTAATGACCCACAATCAAATAAAATGAGAGAAAGAGTTCGTTTCCCAAGGAGGTATGGTGTTGTGAATTAACTTGTATTTCTTTGAGATTAATATTAAGAGAATGGGGATGAGAAGATGAAAGACGGTTACGTGAAAATTAAACTACAACGAAAACGTAAAGCCGTGAAAAACTACCCAAATTAAAAATTATTATACTACCAAAAACAAAATCAAGAAAAGATAAAAAAAAAACTAAAACAAGTCTAAAATAATATAAATAAAGACAAAAATCCAACAAAGATATTTTAAAACCTTTTATTAATTAAATAATTAATTTTAAATGCTAATTAAAGCCCTAAAATTAAATTTAACTAATTCAAATGTCTAAAATATGATTTTATTGAATAATCACTTAACTTATATTATTAGAAGACTAAAAAGTAATTTTCTAAAAATTAAAACCTATTAAAACTATTTTTAAAACTCTAAAAATGATTAAAACCTAATTAAACTTAAAATAATTATAAAAATAAATCTAAAAGTTATAAAAATATTCTAAAAATGGAAATAGTCCTAATTAATGACAAAGAACCTAGGAAAAATGAAAAAGAAGGAAAAAGAAAATTTTGAAAATTAAATAATAAAATAATATTAAAATAATGCTAAAAATAAAAAGTTTCTAAAATTTAAAATAAAAAATTTCTAAAAATCCTAATTAATATAATTAAGAGAAAAACACAAATTTCAGCTCCTAAACCTTTTTTAATAATTTTATAAAAATCTTTAAAGTTTATAAAAAACCTTAAAATAATATAAAATTAAAAATTAGATTATTTGAAACCAAAACTTAATGTAAACCTCAAAAGTATTAAATGAAACCTAAAAATGATTTTTCCTAAAAATAAAAACTATTTTTGGTATTTTTTATTGATTTAATAGAATACGTCTATTAAATAATTCCTAGAAAATAAATAAATAAAGAGAAAAATAAGAAAATTAGCTTGAAAAGTCTCTAATGCTATAATGGTCCTAGGAAAATAAAATAAGCCAAAAACGTTTATCAAATAAGCTGAAAAGAAGTAAATAAGCCACGGCTTTTTAAATAAGCTAAAAATAAGAAACGGGTTAAATAAATATGGAAACCACAACTCTCAATCAAAGTCCCCAGGGCGCATTGGTAAAGTATGTGTGTGTTGAGTGTGGAGACCAGGGTTCGAGTCTTAGCACCCCCCTTTATTTCACTTTTTTATTTTTTTTTAACTTTTTTTTTAACTTTTTAAACCAAACTGACACTTGACAAGCTTCTAAACCAATTCCAAATTACTTATTGCCAAGATTAAACAAGCTGAGATCCAAAAGACGTGGCCAGGTTCAGTTGCAAATTTTAATAAGAACACAAGTTCTTAGTATCTTCACAGTTGGTTAGATCCAAGAGGGACTTGGATTGAGCTTATTTGGATGCTTATTTTTGGAGCAATAGGGCACTCTTGTGCTCCTTTGAGCACAAGAAGTCAAGACAATCAACAAGTAACACTTAGCACGCCAAATAAATCAAATCCAATGCACACACAGGCTATTAAAGGTTGCTGATGTAAAATATGCAGGTCAGTGGACTCTATGGCAAATAACTTGCTCCCTAATGAACTACAAAGCTACAAACTTGGCACACACTTACTTCAAATAGCACCAAATCAATCTGCAAACCTGAAATACCCTAAACCTAAACAGAAATCAACAGATCATGCTCAAAATCTCACAAAATTAAGTAGAATATTGCACATGCAGATTTTAAGACATGATTTCACTTTTTGATGCACAAACTAGCTCCAAACTTCTTCAAATCTATCTAGCAACTAACTAGCAACCTTTCTCAAGCTTTTTTATACCTTCTAACACTTGATTAAACAAAAATCAAAGATCTTTGCCCTGCTAATCCTTGTTGCCAAACACCCTTTAAAAAATGTAAAACCAAGATTTTGCAAATCAAAACACTCACAAACCTAATCAAACTGGTTCAATGTTATTCTAACATGCATTTAGCAACTTAAGAACACCAAGCAAGCAGATTAAACACATAAAAGCATGAAATCAAATAAGGCACATACACTTAGCTATTTTCTGAAATTTCCAAAAGTAAAGAAGATTACCTTAAGGTTTTACTTCCAAAACCTTAGAGGATGAAAATCCTCCTCCAATCCAACTCGGGTTGGAGCAGACTTAGATCAACAACACCCTTTTATCCTGCTTATGACAAATCAAGAACAAACACAAAACACAATATATGTATTATTCTGTTTTATTTTCTTTCTTTTTTAAAATCTTTCCAAATCTTTTAAAACCTTCCAAATACGTTTTCTAGTTCACCCTAACACCAATAACTATGATTACTTAACACACAAACCTTGCAACAAATTCTTCCCAAAATTTCTTCCAAATTTCAGAAAACTTAAACAACTTTGAAACACAAACTTACTTCACCAAAATAACAATGGAACTCAGAATCAAGCTTCACTACACACAACTTTTAAAAACAAAAAGGAATTATAATTGATTTAAATCAAAAACCAAACTTTTATTTATTAAAAAGGAATTACAAGTGCAAGCCTTGAAACTGGAACAAAGGGATCACCACAGCTTGGGTCTCCTTTTATAGAGCCTATAGAACATACTAGAATGAAAAAACTAAACCCTAATCCTAGAAAAATTCCACATTTGCCCTTGGACGTTTTTTGTGCATTTTGTCTTTTCTTGATCTTGGCCGTTTAATTTTGTGTAGGGAGGAAGGAATAAAGGATAGTGGTTGATTTGGGACACGTCATTAGACTTGGGGACCAAGGAATGAGGTGATTGGTGGAAAGGGTATTTGGGGGTTTGGTACACACGCGTGGGATTGGGGATTTTAGGAGTGGGATAGGTTTTAGTATGTGTGAATTACTCGTGTGCAAGATGAATTGGGTTTTACCCAAGTTTAGGTCGGGGTAAAATCTGGGGATGGTGAAAGTGAACAGTAAGAGCTTGAATCCGTTTTTAGGGGAAAGTAACTTGTTAGGCGCCTTTTTCCTTTTAAATCTTTCCATCTTGACATTTCTGGCCCTTCTCTTTTGATATTTTTGGCATTCAATGTTTTTAAGCCCTAAAACCGATTTCCTTTGCATTTAAGTTTCCACACTTGACACTTTTGGCACAAATCTTTTCCAAAGTGTTTCAAAGGATGAATTTTGCCATTTTGTGATTTTTAAAGGGCTGTTCTTGGACTTTGATGATCTTCAAAGGTCTTCATTGTGTCTTTCACTTCATGAGGGACCATTATTGGTAATTTGAAATTGTTGAGGGACTAATCTTGCCATTTCTTCAAAGTTGAAGGACCTTTTTGTAATTTTGACAAACTTAAGGGACCAAACTTGTAATTATTAATATACAAGGGTTTTAAGTGTCATTTCTTCATAGGATGAGGACCAATCTTGTTTGTCTTCAAGTCTTCAAGGGTATTTGTTGAACTTTTCATGATTAGGGCCCGGTTCATTGTACGGCTTCGTTTCTCGTGTTCGTTTTTCCTTGTATCTTGTGATCTTTTGTCTTTTTCACGATATCCATACCTAAAATACACAAGTAAACAAACACAAGCATATATATGGTATTTTATGACATTTTTATGCATTTAAAGCCCGAAAAGAACGATGAGATCATGTATAAATGCCATCTCATCACTACCTATAAGGAAAAAATGTGTTAGCATATATTCCTTTTATAATATGGGTGGTGCGGCACGGATATGTACCTTGGTGGTTGCAGCATCTAGTTGTGACTCAAATTGTTACTTGCTGGTCGTATTCATTCGTGCGGGCCGACTGTTTTTTAATGGTCGCCTCGGCATTGACCAGTTGGGATTGGAGGTCGGCAATTTGAGCTTCATTATCTTCAATCATCTTCTCCCTCCGTCCAACTTTCCTCTTGAGAGAGTCAACATGCCCAAGCGCGGTGATGAGACTGCTTTTATACATGGTCTCATCATCCAAAACGGCCTTAAAATGCATAAAATATCATAAAATAGACCAAATATATGCTCGTGTTTGTTACTTGTGTATTTTTAGGTACGGATATTGAGGAATTGGCAAAAGATCACAAGAATCAATCAAAAACGAACACGGGAAACAAAGTCGCACAATGAACCGGGCCCAAGTTTGAATTTTCCAAAAATGACCTTGAAGAATTGAAGATTGTCAACATTGGTCCCTCATGTTTGAAGACTTGGCAATTTATACCCTTGCATAACTCATAAAATGCATTGAGGTCCCTAAATTATCAAGTATTTACAAAAACAGCCCTTGAAGAATGAAGAAACTTGCATTTGAGGTCCTTGATACAAGATTACAAAGTTGTTGTGCCAATTTTGACAAGTTGCTCAAACTTGTTATAAAGGGAAATGGGATTTCTTGCTGTTTATTACAACATGAACAAAACAAGTAACTTCAAGGGGCCATTCTGCCAAGACCACCAAATTTACCCCAGCCAACCAATACTCCACATCACCCCTCCCCTCCAATCATCTCCCACCACCTCATCAACCCCACCCACGTCAGAATCCACCAGGTTATTAAACCATTTATTTAATCTTCCCTCCATAAACACCCATTTAAATATAATCACCCACTAAACAGATTAAAACCTGTTCTTAACCAACCCAAAACCCATAAACCCTAAATTCCTAAAATCTTTATTCAAAGGGGTTTTCCCTAATCTACTCCAGATTCATGATTAAACATACCCTCACCCAATCCCACTTCACAAAACCCATTTCCCTCCACCCAAATGGTCCCCACGTTTGTCCCCTGCTTCACCTATTTGGGCAAAAAACGAATCCTGCATACCAATCAACAGCCAAGATGGTTTTCGTGCTCCCAAAGCTTGAATGAACGCTCCTGATCAGTTCAAGACAAACTAGCTACAGCTGTGCATCAACATCAATCACGTGAAGGCAAATTTGACTGAAAATTCAAAGGGCATGTTAGGGATTTCATATCTTAGGGTTTTTGTAACTAGAATCTTCTATCTAGTAGTATAAATATGAGACGCCTGTGTCTCATATCCTTGTTCCAGTTTTTAGCCAAAACCTTGTAATTCCTTTTTTATAAAATTAAAGTTTGGTATTTTTAATATAAATTGTAATTCCTTTTAATTATTTATAAAAAGTTTGTGTGTTGTGTTAAGGCTAAGAGACTGAGTTCCATTTTAAAATTTGTGAAAACTTGTGTTTGATTCAAGTTTTCAAAAAAGGTTTTAAAAGCTTTCTGTTTTCAGAAAGTGGAGTTCTTGGAAAGTGAAAGTGGACTGAGAACTTAAATTTTCTGAAAGTGAAAAAGTTTTTGAAACGTGGTGTTAAAGTTTTTAAGAGTTTGTGGAAGGTTTTGTGAAAGTTTTTAAGGAAAGAAAAGTATATCAGAATATATACCTTGTTCTTGTTTTTTTTCTTTTGTTTTTGATTTTTTAGGTTGAAGGATTGTTGATTATTGATCTGCATACACCCCAGTGTATAGGGAGGTGACAAAGCTGTCACAAAGAACCCTGGATGTAGGGTTCTTAGGTAAAAAAATTCTTTTCCTTTTTAAAATTTCAGAAAAAGTGATGATTTGGTGATTTTGCATGCTAAGTGTTCTTTGTTTGTAATAGCTGTTTGATCTTTGTTCTTATGAGTTATTATGTATGCTAGATAGGAATAGGATCAGTTTGAATAGATTTTAAAGTGATTTGATTTGAAAAGTTTGGTTTTTAAAAGTTTAAGGGGTGTTTGGATTGACACATTTTTTCAGTTTTATTGGTTTGATTTGTGTTAAAACCAGATGAAAAACACTTCTTTGGTGCTCCTCATATGATATGTGCTCATTGGGATCAGTTTAATAGGTTATTAGTCACATTTGCATGATCAAAGTTGGTAACAAGAGCTAAAATCAGAAACCTGTTATTGTGTGACTGTTTTGTTGATTTTGGTGCTTAGATTTTGATTGCTTGTTAGATTATAGGGTGTAATAGGGCTGTAGTATGTTTGTATGCTATTGGGAGTGAGAGTGTACAAGATTGGTGGCTTTGAAACTCATTTGTGTGCTTGAATCTGTCAAGAACATCCACCAGACCTTGCAATTTATGTCAGCAACTCTCATTTGCTTGACTTGGCTTATTTGTGAAGTGATTGTGAGCTAAGTGTGTTATTTCAGTTTGTTTGTGACTCCTTGTGCTTCAAAGAGCACAAGGGTGCCCTTGTCATCCAAAAACATCCACAAATCAAACAATCCAAGTCCTCTTGGAACATACTTGCACACAAGTGAAAACACTTGTGTGTTCATCAGTCCACATAGCAGACCTGGGCACGTTTTGCTCATTTCCAGGCTTAATCATTGTTTAAATTAGTTGGTTTTTGAGTTTTTGTGTTCATTCAAGTTACTGGAATCAAGTTTTAGAAAAAAAAAAAAGAAAAAAAGTTGTAAAAACGTCACCTGCATTGGACTCGAACCCTTGACCTGCAGCTCAGGAGTAAAGGGCCTTACCAATGATCTAGATGCGTTTTTCTGTTAACCTTTCAATTCATTAAGTATTTAAGGACTAATTGGTTTTAGCTTTGTTTAATAAGTCGTAGCTTATTTGATTTTTTCCAGCTTATTTATTAAGCTTTTTGGGCTTAGCTCATTTTTCCTAGGACATTTATAGATATTAGGATTTTTCTGTTTAAAAATATTATTTTTCCTTTTATTTAATTAATTATTAGGATTATTTCTAGTTTTATTTTTAGAAAGTCATTAAAAAATATTAAACAGTAGTATAAAAATACAAAAAAATAGTTTTTAGGTTTTTATTTGTATTTTTGAGGTTTACAAATCATAAAGTTTTCAAAAACTTTAATTTTTAATTTTATTTGATTTTAGGGTTTTTTAGCAACTTTAAAATTCAATATAAAATTATTTAAGAGGTTTTAGAAACTTTAATTTACATTTTCTTCTTAGTTAGAATATTTAGGATTTTTGAGAATTTTTTAGAATTTATTTGAAAACTTTTTATTTTTAAGAATATTTTAATATTATTTTATTCATTAAAAGCCAAAGTTTTATTTTTATTTCTTTTTCATTTTTCCTAGGTTCTTTATCATTAATTAGGATTTTTCCCATTTGTAGAATAATTTTTAGGCTTTTCAATTAATTTTTAGAATTAATTTAAGATTTAATAGATTTTAATAGCTTTTAGGAGTTTAAAAATAGTTTAAATTGGTTTTAAAATTTTTAAAAATAGTTTTTAGTTTAATTAGGTCATTTTTAAGGTTTACAAACTATTAAATCTTGTTTAGGGCTTTTTAATATTTAAAAGTGATTTTTAGGGCTTTAATTAGCATTAAAAAGTCATTATTAAATTAATTAAAAGGTTTTGGCAAGTTTGGATTTTTTGTAAACTCTTATAATATTATTTTGGATTTTTAGTAATTTTTAGGAATTTTTAGATTAAAATTTTTAATTTTGTGCTTTTCACGTTCTACGTCGTAACTTTCTAGTAGTGTTTTCGCCTTATTTTTCTATTTTTTTGTCTTCGTCATTTTCTCTTCTTTTCTTCTTGTTAATAATCAAAAACAAATCAATCAATCATTCATTACACAACACACGTGCCTCCTCGAGAGAACGAACTCACTTTTAGGGTCATTCACACACGGTTTTCCTAAATCGTCGTGCTTACCCTATATTATTTCCTTGTTTTCCTAAACAAGTGTGATTTTACGATTATCAAAATGGCGCCGCTGCCGGGGAGGCGTGTTGTGTTTTGATTGAACCATTGTTGTTTTCTATATTAGCCATAATAGTAATTGTATTAATAGCACTCTATTAATACGTATTATCGTTTTTCGGTTTTTGTGTGAATACTATTACTATATTGTATACGTAGAACAATAAATACACAAGTACTCCAAATACGTGAGCAATCACAACCTTGATTCGGGATTTCATCACTCGATCATTGTATTCGAATCTCAAACCAAAGAAAAAGGCAAAAATAGATAAATACTTTCGTGAAGCTTAATCTTGATAATACAAACTATAAGGTGGGTATAAGGCGGTTGTATTTCACGACCTAAAGGAAAAAGGCTCTTAAGTGCTTCGCGCCGCCTCGTTTCCTCCGCTTGCTTGTGCGTATTTGATTTTGAGAGTGAATCGAGGGTTTTGCCGCCCAAAGTATTACTACATATCATATATATTTTCTTGGTTTCCATTTGATTAAACCCTCTTGAACGATTTGGTGTTCCACCATCGTTCTAAAGTCATCGAAGGCGTTCACTCTACGTGATCGTTTTCATTCCTTGAGGCCTTTTTAATCAAGAGATTTGATTAGTGAGGAGATTTGTGGACTCATTGTCTACTTAATACATTCACCAAATTCCAAAAAAAAAGGTTAATACAATCAAAAACCACAAAAAAAAATTGAAAAAACACAAAATACCAAAAAGAATCTTCTTTGCTCGTCTCCACGTTGTACGTGACGTTTATGCTCACTCGTAATCAAGCAAAACGTGCACGTAGACGCAAGAACAAAACTCCTACTAAAACTCATTCTAGTGAGGAGTCTCCAAGTGAGGAACCTATTGTAGAACAAGAAGCTATCATGGCTAATCGTACTATGATGGAGTTGCTTCAAGCACCCACCGAGGGTTTTGGAGAGGCCATTGTGATTCCCGCCATCCTTGCGGAGAACTTTGAGATCAAAACGGGTTTAATGTTTATGCTTCAAGCAAACAAGTTTCGCGGTCACGAAAAAGACAACCCACATTATCACATTAGGCAATTTAATCGTCTCACCGCGACAAGCAAGTTTAAGGATGTACCACACGATGCCATTAAGATGATGTTGTTTCCTTACTCGTTAGATGGACCCGCCAAGATTTGGCTTGAGAAAGAACCGCCGAATTCAATTTTGACATGGGCCGATCTCGTGTCTAAATTTGTGAATCAATTTTTTCCACCATCTAAGACAACACATTTGAAAAACGAGATTTCACGTTTTACACAAAGACCTAATGAAAGTTTTTCAATGGCTTGGGAAAGGTTTAAAGAAATGTTACATGAATGTCCGCACCATGATTTTTCCGAATTGCATCAAATTGACACTTTTTATAATGGGCTTAATGAACATGAACGAGATTATTTAAATGCCGCCGCGGGTGGTAATTTTTTGTGCAAAACGACCAATGAGGCTTTGAAAATCATAGAAAATAGGTCTAAGGTCTATAGCCCTCGTAACACACCGAGTGTTGCCAATTTGGGCTCCTCATCATCTCGTACCATTAATGCCTTGCAAGATGAAGCAAATGAGGAGAATCGGTTTTTCGATAGGTTTTCGACTCTTATGTCTCATTGGAAAGCTCAAGAAGCTTCAAACACCGCTTCGGTTAAAGCGGTTGCTAAGAGTTGTATTTCATGTGGTGGAGCTCATGATTTTTCCGAGTGCATTACCGCGGATGGTAACACTTCGAATGCTTATGTAGCCACGGGAACTTATAACCAAATCTGTCAAGGTTCACGTTCAAATCAAGCTCCACAAAATCAAAATGCTAATAACTATCGAAACAACAATCAAGGTGGAAATTACCAAGGAAATCAAAGGAATTATAACAAAGGTAATTACCAAAGTGGAAATGGGCAAATTTCAAACCAAAACCAAAACCGTGATTTTCAAACTCCTACTCAAGGTTTTCAAAATGCTCACACTAAAAATTTGCAAGGAGAATTTTTAGATTATGCTAAGGCTAATGATGCTAAGTTTGATAACATGCAACGTGAGATGATTAGCTTAAGATCCGAGTTGAAAAACGAGCTTAAAACCGAACTTGCTAATGAACTTAAAACTCATGCTAATAAAATGGAAGGAAATGTCACACGACTCCAACAAAATCAACAAAAAATGGAGCAAGGACAACATGAGATTAAGCAAGAGTTGTTAAAAGCGGATGCTAGGCAATCTAAGTTTGAAGACCGTATGGCTAAGATGTTTGAAGCTATCATGTGTAAGCCCTCTTCTTCGGGTGGTCTTCCTAGTGATACCATCGTGAACCCGAAAGGAGAATTGAAGGTTATTACTACTCGTAGTGGTAAAACTTTCAAAGAACCCATTTCTCGTCCAAGTACTTCTATGGAGAAGGAAAAAGAGAAAGAACCCGAGGTTGTGGTTGAAAAGGAGCACATTGCAAGCCCACGAAGTACCGCTCAAACCACACCTACGGTTGAACCAATACCCATTATGGAACCCGAGATTCCAAGGCCGATGCCTATGCCTAATTTGCCCCAACCCACACCACCTTTACCCTACCCATCAAGACGAGACAAGGAAAAGGCACAAGAACGAAATAATTATCAATTTGAACTCTTTATGAAAATGTTTCGTGACTTGCATTTTAATATAAGTTTTGCCGACGCCTTAGTCATGATGCCTCGATTTGCCGCGAACTTCAAAAGTATGTTGAATAACAAAGAAAAATTGCAAAAATCGTCTAGTTGTTCTTCGGTTTTTCTAAGCCGCATACCTCAAAAAGTCGGTGATCCTGGAAAGTTTTTAATCCCATGTGCTATCCAAGACATGGAAGAATGCTACGCCTTGGCCGATCTTGGTGCTAGTATTAATTTGATGCCTCTCGAGATTTTTAAATCGCTCAATCTTCCAAATCTCACTCCTTCAAGAATGTCTATCGAAATGGCCGATCATTCTACGATTCTAGCTTGTGGAGTTGCCGAGGACGTCTTTGTGAAAGTTGGGAAGTTCTACTACCCTGTAGACTTCATTGTTGTTGATATTCCCATCGATCCTAAAGTTCCGTTAATTTTAGGTCGATCTTTTTTGGATACCTCGAGAGCACTTATCGATGTGCATGCAAGAAAAATCACTCTTCGTTTCAATGAGGAAGAACTCGTCATTAATGCAACCCAAAACTCCACTCTTTCTCATGTTTATTCTATCACATCTTTGTACAATGTCAATCCCATCAAAAACATTTGTCAAAAGATTTCGAATAGAGTTTTAGGAGTTGATAAAAATGAAGTTCCGTCACCTCCGCCGATGGAGGTTAAGAGTGTTAAGCCTATGATTTCAATCTCGAGTGATTCTTCGGATGATGAATACGTTGATCCCGATGGGGAGGTTTTCTTTGTTGACAAAAGATTTGAAAACTTGCCACCACCTAAACCAAAACGCTTTCAAAATGTGAGAATTTTTAGTGTGACTAACATTGTTTTAGATACACCAAATATTTTTGACATAATTAAATCGGGTTTTCACAAGGAGAGTTTTAAAGATGAAAAAGGAAAAGATTTTGAATCCAATTTAAAAGATTTTTCTACAATTTTAACTCCGTCATCACCGCGTGTCTTGAGTACTACAAGCTCGTCTTCTCCTTTTGACGATGCTTTGTGTGGACCTAGTGTGGGGGAAGCCCCTTATGTTCCCTCCCCTTTCTCCACCGAGGACGAGATATTTGATCCCGGAATTGCTTATATAGGGAAATCTCGGTCTTCCACCGATGCAATAAATGGAAAATCTTTTCATTTGATTGGTGCGAGTCTACCTCGAGTAGCTCAATGTTATGACTTACCCATTGTCCCACCCTTCTATTTCTTCTCTCCTATTTTCTTCTATCCCTTTGGGATTTGTGTTGGAGTTGTGTTGTCTCGTCTTTCATCCGAAAACGAGGACGCTATCTTTGACCCCGGTATACGTTTATCGGATTTTTAAAGTACTCCACGTACTTTTGGGCCTTGTTTATCATGTAAGCCCCACCAAAAATTGACCAAACCATGATTATCCCTAAATGATCACATTTATGGGGATTCGAGTCGAGCTTTTTGACTCGGTTATCAAAAACAAGGTGCCTCGTGGGGGAGACCCATGCTTATCCATGAACATATTATTGCTTTCTAATTAGTGTAATGTGAGGGGATTTGTGCCCTTCCAACCTTTGTTCCGTGGTTGTTTGTGCATTGTGTCTTTTAGATCATCATCTTCACGATTGAAGCCTCTCGTGTTCGTTTCATGGGAGCACTCGATCGTTTGCTTTGGAGGCCATTCCCAATATCCATATGATATATCCTTTTATGTTCTAACCTTAGGTTTTTAGCACACTTCATAAACGGCTATAACTTATTGGTTACACCCTTTCCATGCTAGATTAGGCATTCGACTACGTCTCTAGTATGGGGGTGTTTGCACCCCTAGACTCGAAACATTGAGGACAATGTTTAACTTTAGTATGGGGGGGTGAATAGATACTTGCCTTACCAAACCTTCACGCTTTCCAAAGTTTATCGTTTTGTTATCGTTTTCTTGCAAAATAAGGCTAAAAATGGCCAAATTTTAAAATTTTTCTCATGTTTTATAAGTGTTTGAAGACACGAATGTAGGTTTTCCGATGGCGAGAATAAGAGTAATTTTTGACTCGACCGTGCGTGTTGAGCACTTAGCTTTGATTCCTTAACTACACATTAGGCTAAGTCTCTTAAATGAGGACGAGAAATGATAGAGTTAATTATAAGTTACTATGCTAAACGTAGAGTACTCGTATTCTTTCAAAAACTCATGTGTTCTCGTTGTTTGCTTATTCTCCCTTCGCTTGTAAATATTTTTTGCTTAATAAATATTGATTTAGCGGTTTAGTTTTGATTGTTGGGTTTCTAGTCTTTTCTAGTAGCTTTCGTGTAATTAAATTGGGAAGACATTAAGGTATCGCCAGCGTCACGGTTTTGAAGTATTGGCACCCAAACAATCGAAAGGTTCACCCAATAATAAGATTTCAAGTGCTCACCTAAATCTAGCAAACAATTTGAAGCCCCACAAGGCCTAAAATCTATGCAAAATTGAAAGTGAATCAAGCCTTAATCTTCGAAGCTTTAAAGATCCAAAATTCGCTTTAGCGTGAGGATATACGTCTTTGGCTAATAAAACCACCGATGAGGCGGATAATAAAAGGCAAGGCAAGACCGAAGTCATAATAAAAGCTTCATGGCGAAGTTGAATAAAAGATGGAGGTAAACCAAAGATAATAAGGTCCTTCCGTTAGGGGGCGTATAAAAGTCTTGGTAATAAGTCTCATGTTCAAAACCGTTATAAAACCGTGTTTATCGATTCTTCTTGTCAACTTAATTTTTTAACATCGTTGTCTATTAGGAGGGGTTATTGATTTGATGGTCTTAGTTACACCGTTAGGACTCTATTTTTAGACCTAAATCTCTATTATCGCATAAGTCAATGATGCATCCTCGTGATCATTAAGACATAATAAAATATAAGAGATACAACTTAGGAATAATGGGAGAATAAGTACGTGATTAGGGCATATGAGTAGTGTTAGCATTACTAACTTATAATGACAATGATCTCGTTGCACGCTTGGCATGGAATTAGGGTGAAAATCGAGGACGACGAAATTATTTCTAACGAAGCATTCCCGTGTTCTTGTTCTATGAACCTAAACGTCCCATTTTGCGATGAGAATCATACATTATGTCTAAAACGCAAGTAGTAATAGTGTAGTGTAGCTAGTTTATCATTTCATAAAAGTGAATAAAATTAAATTTTGGAGATGCTTTGATACTTTATTCTAGCATTGCGTGAGGGCACGGCAATGATTTAGTATGGGGGAGTGATGAGACTGCTTTTATACATGGTCTCATCGTCCAAAACGGCCTTAAAATGCATAAAATATCATAAAATAGACCAAATATATGCTCGTGTTTGTTACTTGTGTATTTTTAGGTACGGATATTGAGGAATTGGCAAAAGATCACAAGAATCAATCAAAAACGAACACGGGAAACGAAGTCGCACAATGAACCGGGCCCAAGTTTGAATTTTCCAAAAATGACCTTGAAGAATTGAAGATTGTCAACATTGGTCCCTCATGTTTGAAGACTTGGCAATTTATACCCTTGCATAACTCATAAAATGCATTGAGGTCCCTAAATTATCAAGTATTTACAAAAACAGCCCTTGAAGAATGAAGAAACTTGCATTTGAGGTCCTTGATACAAGATTACAAAGTTGTTGTGCCATATTTGACAAGTTGCTCAAACTTGTTATAAAGGGAAATGGGATTTCTTGCTGTTTATTACAACATGAACAAAACAAGTAACTTCAAGGGGCCATTCTGCCAAGACCACCAAATTTACCCCAGCCAACCAATACTCCACATCACCCCTCCCCTCCAATCATCTCCCACCACCTCATCAACCCCACCCACGTCAGAATCCACCAGGTTATTAAACCATTTATTTAATCTTCCCTCCATAAACACCCATTTAAATATAATCACCCACTAAACAGATTAAAACCTGTTCTTAACCAACCCAAAACCCATAAACCCTAAATTCCTAAAATCTTTAATTCAAAGGGGTTTTCCCTAATCTACTCCAGATTCATGATTAAACATACCCTCACCCAATCCCACTTCACAAAACCCATTTCCCTCCACCCAAATGGTCCCCACGTTTGTCCCCTGCTTCACCTATTTGGGCAAAAAACGAATCCTGCATACCAATCAACAGCCAAGATGGTTTTCGTGCTCCCAAAGCTTGAATGAACGCTCCTGATCAGTTCAAGACAAACTAGCTACAGCTGTGCATCAACATCAATCACGTGAAGGCAAATTTGACTGAAAATTCAAAGGGCATGTTAGGGATTTCATATCTTAGGGTTTTTGTAACTAGAATCTTCTATCTAGTAGTATAAATATGAGACGCCTGTGTCTCATATCCTTGTTCCAGTTTTTAGCCAAAACCTTGTAATTCCTTTTTTATAAAATTAAAGTTTGGTATTTTTAATATAAATTGTAATTCCTTTTAATTATTTATAAAAAGTTTGTGTGTTGTGTTAAGGCTAAGAGACTGAGTTCCATTTTAAAATTTGTGAAAACTTATGTTTGATTCAAGTTTTCAAAAAAGGTTTTAAAAGCTTTCTGTTTTCAGAAAGTGGAGTTCTTGGAAAGTGAAAGTGGACTGAGAACTTAAATTTTCTGAAAGTGAAAAAGTTTTTGAAACGTGGTGTTAAAGTTTTTAAGAGTTTGTGGAAGGTTTTGTGAAAGTTTTTAAGGAAAGAAAAGTATATCAGAATATATACCTTGTTCTTGTTTTTTTTCTTTTGTTTTTGATTTTTCAGGTTGAAGGATTGTTGATTATTGATCTGCATACACCCCAGTGTATAGGGAGGTGACAAAGCTGTCACAAAGAACCCTGGATGTAGGGTTCTTAGGTAAAAAAATTCTTTTCCTTTTTAAAATTTCAGAAAAAGTGATGATTTGGTGATTTTGCATGCTAAGTGTTCTTTGTTTGTAATAGCTGTTTGATCTTTGTTCTTATGAGTTATTATGTATGCTAGATAGGAATAGGATCAGTTTGAATAGATTTTAAAGTGATTTGATTTGAAAAGTTTGGTTTTCAAAAGTTTAAGGGGTGTTTGGATTTACACATTGTTTTAGTTTTATTGGTTTGATTTGTGTTAAAACCAGATGAAAAACACTTCTTTGGTGCTCCTCATATGATATGTGCTCATTGGGATCAGTTTAATAGGTTATTAGTCACATTTGCATGATCAAAGTTGGTAACAAGAGCTAAAATCAGAAACCTGTTATTGTGTGACTGTTTTGTTGATTTTGGTGCTTAGATTTTGATTGCTTGTTAGATTATAGGGTGTAATAGGGCTGTAGTATGTTTGTATGCTATTGGGAGTGAGAGTGTACAAGATTGGTGGCTTAGAAACTCATTTGTGTGCTTGAATCTGTCAAGAACATCCACCAGACCTTGCAATTTATGTCAGCAACTCTGATTTGCTTGACTTGGCTTATTTGTGAAGTGATTGTGAGCTAAGTGTGTTATTTCAGTTTGTTTGTGACTCCTTTTGCTTCAAAGAGCACAAGGGTGCCCTTGTCATCCAAAAACATCCACAAATCAAACAATCCAAGTCCTCTTGGAACATACTTGCACACAAGTGAAAACACTTGTGTGTTCATCAGTCCACATAGCAGACCTGGGCACGTTTTGCTCATTTCCAGGCTTAATCATTGTTTAAATTAGTTGGTTTTTGAGTTTTTGTGTTCATTCAAGTTACTGGAATCAAGTTTTAGAAAAAAAAAAAGAAAAAAAGTTGTAAAAACGTCACCTGCATTGGACTCGAACCCTTGACCTGCAGCTCAGGAGTAAAGGGCCTTACCAATGATCTAGATGCGTTTTTCTGTTAACCTTTCAATTCATTAAGTATTTAAGGACTAATTGGTTTTAGCTTTGTTTAATAAGCCGTAGCTTATTTGATTTTTTCCAGCTTATTTATTAAGCTTTTTGGGCTTAGCTCATTTTTCCTAGGACATTTATAGATATTAGGATTTTTCTGTTTAAAAATATTATTTTTCCTTTTATTTAAGTAATTATTAGGATTATTTCTAGTTTTATTTTTAGAAAGTCATTAAAAAATATTAAACAGTAGTATAAAAATACAAAAAAATAGTTTTTAGGTTTTTATTTGTATTTTTGAGGTTTACAAATCATAAAGTTTTCAAAAACTTTAATTTTTAATTTTATTTGATTTTAGGGTTTTTTAGCAACTTTAAAATTCAATATAAAATTATTTAAGAGGTTTTAGAAACTTTAATTTACATTTTCTTCTTAGTTAGAATATTTAGGATTTTTGAGAATTTTTTAGAATTTATTTGAAAACTTTTTATTTTTAAGAATATTTTAATATTATTTTATTCATTAAAAGTCAAAGTTTTATTTTTATTTCTTTTTCATTTTTCCTAGGTTCTTTATCATTAATTAGGATTTTTCCCATTTGTAGAATAATTTTTAGGCTTTTCAATTAATTTTTAGAATTAATTTAAGATTTAATAGATTTTAATAGCTTTTAGGAGTTTAAAAATAGTTTAAATTGGTTTTAAAATTTTTAAAAATAGTTTTTAGTTTAATTAGGTCATTTTTAAGGTTTACAAACTATTAAATCTTGTTTAGGGCTTTTTAATATTTAAAAGTGATTTTTAGGGCTTTAATTAGCATTAAAAAGTCATTATTAAATTAATTAAAAGGTTTTGGCAAGTTTGGATTTTTTGTAAACTCTTAGAATATTATTTTGGATTTTTAGTAATTTTTAGGAATTTTTAGATTAAAATTTTTAATTTTGTGCTTTTCACGTTCTACGTCGTAACTTTCTAGTAGTGTTTTCGCCTTATTTTTCTATTTTTTTGTCTTCGTCATTTTCTCTTCTTTTCTTCTTGTTAATAATCAAAAACAAATCAATCAATCATTCATTACACAACACACGTGCCTCCTCGAGAGAACGAACTCACTTTTAGGGTCATTCACACACGGTTTTCCTAAATCGTCGTGCTTACCCTATATTATTGCCTTGTTTTCCAAAACAAGTGTGATTTTACGATTATCACGCGGCTTCAAACCTAACCCTCATCGAGGTTCCCATTGCCATTTGGTGTACCAGGGTACCATTGTACTCATCCGCCAAGTCTGCATGACTGAGCGAATATACCTCTCGCACCAAGCTTGGTGGTATGCAATTGTTGAGGTACTCCCGGCACTCATCAGCGTCCCTCAGTCGTGACGCCGTGGTGATATTCCATACAGGGTTGAACGGTTGAGGGGCGCCGGACGCGGGGAAGTCTTGGGAGGCTGTGGGTGAACCTTCTTCGAAAACAGGGCCGGACTTTGTAGGGGCCGTGGGGTTTCCTTCCATTTCTTTTCCTTTCCCCTTATCAACTTGGGTGTCAGAAGGAGGCGCGGCACCAGTCTGGTTGTCCCTGTATAACAAGTATTGGGAAATATTTTAAGTATTGCTTACAAGGAAACTTGTCATTCTTACATATTAGGATGGAGTCTTACATGTCGTTTCTTGCTAGTTCGGAGGTGGTTGGGGCAATCTGAGTGATGGGATCGACATGAGCGGCCCGGATAACCTCGGAACCCTGGGTAGCACTTCTGACGGATTGATACAAGGGGTGGTCTTCTCGAAGTCTCTTGACAGGAGCGTTGTGTTCTCCAATCTCGACTGAAGCAGTTCCCCTCGCACGGTTGCTTCTTTTTCGGGTACGCCTGGCGACGGGCTGCGTTATTGCTTCGTCGATCTCCTCCTCGACTTCTTCTTCCTCCTCTTCTTCCAGGTTGACATGTTGTTGTACTTCATCATCATCATCGCCCATCAGTCGGCGAATGCTGGAGGTGGTTAGTTCAATATTACCCCCCTGCTGTTCCCTATGTGGTGAGGAGGGCCCGACTCCTCCTTCATTCATCTGGTTATTACCATCACCGTTGTCTCCATGCTCCTCCTCGTCAGAATGGGGATCCGGCACGGCTTCCAAAGCAACCATCACGGGTCGGGTGTGCTCAAGGAGGGGTTGTTCATTCTCACGGAGAGGACGGAGACCCTCTGGCACAAGCTTCGGATCGCCCTGACGCAACAGTCCAAAGAAGTTCATTTCTGTCTAGCACAAAACAACATATGTTAGCTATTTATCAAATAAATGTATACATTTTTTTGGCATACGGATGTTAGCCTACCTTCGCCCTGCCTTCTCCAAAAAACGGGATACCTATTGGATGGACCAAAGTAATTGCGGCTAATCCCTAGCAAACATAGGAATGATTCGGGAAGGTTTCTATGGAATCCAGTCCTATTCAGATCTAACTCTTGGGAATGACGGGGGTTGTATGTACTTGTGTGCGGCTTGGGGTCGTGAGGAATCCTAGTTCTAATGATGTAATCGCCCGGCCATACCACTGCGTCAATGAAAAAGTAGTGATCATACCAATTTTTCAATGAATCCATTGGTTTATTGTGCGATTGGGGACTGTTGGAGGCTCGTTTCTTAAAAGATACCTAACCGTTTACTATGTTGGGAACATAAAAGAGCCGGAATAATTCTATGGTTGGGGGGATTCTCCTAGCACGGCAAAGGATCTCGAATTGACTAATCTTACAGGCACCTATGCAGTGGAGCTGACTAATGTGTACATCATAATATCCTAACAGATCTACAAGAAAGTGGGTGAAAGGGATGCGGTAATTAGCCGCATCAAAGAGGCGAGTATACAGGCCTATCTTACCCGCTGGAGCCTCAGTTATGAGGTCTCCGGCGCCAGGAAGTGAGGGGTGTAGGTTGGTAGGGATGAAATAATTTGTACAAAAGTGGTTTAATTGGTCTCGGGTCATGACATTCAGCACGGATCCAATGGTAGGGCTGTTTCTATGAGCCATTACTAAAAAAGAGTGTAAGGACGTGGTGTTCTAACCTGCGTGTGAAGGGATCCGTGCGTATTTGGTTCAAGCTAAGAGGAAAGCTTTAATGGCAGAAATGGAGGTTATAACTGTGTGTTTCACACAGCCATGGGGGTGGCTTATTTATAAGGTTGCCTCGTGGGTCACGACCTGTTGGATGTGTGCCACGTGTCTGCCACTATTCTTAATCGTGTGGCTAGGGGGCAAGTGGCAAGTGAAACGTCAGGTGGGACCCACGGGTCATATCTGATTCAAACGTTTGCACTGCTCAAGGTTCTGACTGTCTGCACTTTTGTCAGTCAAACAAGTCAGATGAATAGTTATTCATGTCGGGTTATGCGGCTCTTACGTAAGACTTGACATTTAATGTTATATTTAATTTGTCTCGGTCGCTATATGCGGCTGAGATATTGATAAAATAACTTCCTAAGCCAGGTTGCCACGTGCGGCCAATACAAATTCTTAGACAATTTGTCATTCACTATGGTTGGGACGAACCAGGAGCCTTTCTCCCAGTGTTCATCCTATCCCACAGTGTTCAGGAGCCTTTCTCCCACTTTTTTGGGACGAACCAGGAGCCTTTCTCCCAGTGTTCATCCTATCCCACACACTCGGGCGACGTGCGGTTCTGGCCAACTCTCGATTTGGTCGCTCGGGTGAGCCATCCGACCTTTCTCCCTCTCGAGACTGCGTTAGTTCCTGTATGAGGCGATCTCCTATGCGCTCAAACACATTCCGAGGTTGAGGGGTTTCCTCAAAGGTGCCCTGTTCCTGAGGCCGAGCCCTCCTTTTCCTCTGATTTTAGGAGGAGGTGATTGGTCAGGTTGCACCAAAGTTGAGTCTGGATTGGAGGTTCCTCCCCAGATTCAACCTTGATGCGATTCCCGGGACAATCCTATCAAAGTTCTGCGTGAGAACTCGAGTAAGATCCTCCTCGCTTGTTGTTGTCTTTTCCATCCTTCCAATCCTTAACTAGGTGGACTCAATATGCTTCTTGAGCTGGATGCACTCCTCTGTGCCGTGGCCTTTGTCATTATGGAACTCGCAGAAGCGACTTCCTTGCCGACGTTCCGGGGGAGTGGTCATTGGGGGAGGCCTTGGGAAGTTCGCCCCTTCTGACAGCAAGATCTCCCGGTAGGACATCTTTAGGGGGTAAACTTATCATCCGACCGTCCTCCTTTGCTTTGGCTCTTATAGTCTGAGCCCTTGTTATTGTTCTGATTACCTTCACCGCCCGACTGTCTCCGGGACTGGTCATTTGACCGATACCCATTTCCTCGGGATGGGTAGGCCGCGGCCACAGCTGTTTCTCCTTCTATGAAATTTCTGACCCTTTCCATGAGGTCATCATATCTCTCTGGACGCTTGTCATTGAGGCGCCTGATCAATTCTCTGTCTGTTATGGCGTGCATGTAATCAGAGATTTTCAGGAGCTCCGGCATTGTTCTTGTGCGCGTGCACTCATCATTGAAGCGTTCAGTGAAGGCTTCTGTGGACTCCCCCGGCCGTTGTTTGACAGTTGCCAATGAGACCGGGTCCCTATTATACTTCTTCCTCTGAGTATAATTGTTCTCAAACGCAGTGCGTAGTTCCGTGAAACTATCAATGCTCCGTGGAGGGAGTGCCTCAAACCAGAAACGAGCATTTTCGATCAGGGTTGAATTGAACATTTGGCACCATATAGGCATGGGCCATCGCTCAATTTTAGCCTGCGTGTCAAATATTTTAAGGTGATCCACCGGATCACCGGATCCATCACAGGTCTTAATACACGCCGGCATGCGACGTTTAGTGTCCTCAGAATAGTTCCGCATGCGGAGGGTGAACGGGTCCTCCCTCGGGTCCGCCCATGGCCGGGTGAGCCTAGGGTCATCCCACGGCTCACACCATGGACGCGAAAGATCCTCCGCTTCCGCGTCTCGATAGTAAGGGCCACCATAATAATCATCATTGTTTGGTGGTGGTGGTGGGGTGCGCCTAGGCCGGCGACGCTTAGGCGGATGGTCATCTGAGTCCTCCCCGGATGGGTCTGGGGACGGCGGTGGTGCCCCATCCTTTGAATAGGGACCACTTTTTTGGGACGAACCAGGAGCCTTTCTCCCAGTGTTCATCCTATCCCACACACTCGGGCGACGTGCGGTTCTGGCCAACTCTCGATTTGGTCGCTCGGGTGAGCCATCCGACCTTTCTCCCTCTCGAGACTGCGTTAGTTCCTGTATGAGGCGATCTCCTATGCGCTCAAACACATTCCGAGGTTGATGGGTTTCCTCAGAGGTGCCCTGTTCCTGAGGCCGGGCCCTCCTTTTCCTCTGATTTTGGGAGGAGGTGATTGGTCCGGTTTCACCAAAGTTGAGTCTGGATTGGAGGTTCCTCCCCAGATTCAACCTTGATGCGATTCCCGGGACAATCCTATCAAAGTTCTGCGTGAGAACTCGAGTAAGATCCTCCTCGCTGAGTGGTAGGACTTCCACTTCTTCCTCTGTCGAGGGTCTGCGCGGTTCCTTGTTAGGAGGGTTTGGCGCACTCCC
The DNA here is from genome assembly GCA_025667525.1 of Glebionis coronaria. Taxonomy (NCBI): domain Eukaryota; kingdom Viridiplantae; phylum Streptophyta; class Magnoliopsida; order Asterales; family Asteraceae; genus Glebionis; species Glebionis coronaria. The sequence goes on from CM046875.1 coordinate 293,710,170, forward strand.
TGGGTCAGGGTTATCCAGGGTTGAAGTGGGTGGGGGTGTCACAGAGATCGTGCTCGTCACCCCCACGGGCTGAAAACTGCTACGGTTACCAGGCCCACCTGCAAGGCGGCTAGGCGATTGATTGGGGATGAGAATCCCCTCCCCTTGGGACTTCCGATTCCCGGGATTCGCATTCCTGGGATTAGCTTGTGGATGCCCCTTCGTCATTGAAAATTCGAGATGAGGTTTTGTTCTAGCTTAGTGTAATGGGTCCCATGGATGGCGCCAACTTGTTGATGCAAAAGTTGGTTGATCCTTGCTAGACCCGAATTAGGCTTAATTCGGGTTGGCTGGGCTCCGGCTCCTGCACCAAGTGAATCGTTTGGTTGGGATCCTGCACACTAAACAGCACGCGTTAGACTTACCGTGGGAATGTTTCCCACGATTAGACTCCAGCGTGAGAGTAAGTAATCGATTTAGGGTTTATGTGAGTTTAGAGTACAATTCGTAATACCTTTGTGGAACCCTTGAGGGTTCCTTTTATAGGCAGTGAAACCCTAATGGGCTTCCACCGATGCTTCGGCCCCAAGGAAGAGATAATCACCAGAATTAGAATGATTGTTATCTTCTAATCCTGGTAGTGAATATCCTCTCCCATTGGGATAAAGATATTCCTAGACAGAATATTATTCTGTCTAACCCTATGTCGGCCATGTCGGCCGCACCGGGCCGTGGGCCGCACACATGTGTGCGGTTACTGTTCATCCAAGCCCATAAGCCTGAATGACATTATTCCACCCATCTGTGATGGGCCGGATACGGGTAGTACCCATGGGCCGGGTTCATGACCCGGCTGGGGACTATACGTCATCAATAATATAATCTTGCGAGGTCGTCCTCTTGTTCGAGGTATACTGTTTGCTACTCCCAAAGCTGAAACAACACCATTGGTATCCTGTGGTGTTTTAAACTCTAATGTGCACGGTCGTCCAAAATTTAGAGGTGTTCATGTTAATACGCTTGTTCTTGTAGTTGTTGCAAAAATCACAATCATATATGAGTATTTTTATTAAAAAAAAAGTAAATAAAAGATCTAAAAAAAGACATACGTGTTTCTAGAGGAATATACTTGCAAGGTCGCCCTCTCTGTCGAGGTTTGATGTCTGGTAGTAAAGACGATGAAATAGCAACATTTGTATGTTGTGGTGTTTCAAACCCTACTTGTGTCCCTGGCGCTTTTTCCATTTGATTAGTTGGTGAAACAATATATATAAATACATATCATACAACTTACATCTAAAAAATATTTAAGTATGGAAAGTGATGATCAAAATTTTCATACGTACAATTGCTTTTCGGTAGTTTTTTTGGACGTCCAACTGATAGAGGTGTGCCACTTGAAACTACATTTGATGATAAAATAATTCTTTTGCTTTTAGGTGTTTCAATCAACATTTGCGTTATTTCGAGTTTCACGGAAAGTAGATTACCTACAAATGGAATTACAGACATGAAATTACAAAACAATAGTCAAATTAAAAATTAACATTTAAGTTAATAACTACAACATTGTATCTTACTTGTTGTGGTAGACTGTTTTGTAGTCATAAGGCTACGGCGAGGTGTACCTTTTGATTGTATATTTGATGCCGACACAACATTCGTGAATGAAGGTGTGGCAAGTACTAGTGGCGTTGTTCTAGTGGTTCTTGTTTGTAGTCCTTCTCCTATTACACTCACGGTAAAAAAATATTCTTATACTTATTCACGAAAATTAGAAAATATGACTAACCGTTTAAATCAATTTCCTTGATTATGTCAAACGATTGACACCAGTATTTATCATCTCATGGAATTTCCATCGGAGACATGTACAGTATTTCATATGTACTCCATGTACATTATCTCATGTGTACTTTATGTACAGTATTCCGGGTGTACTCCATGTATCTTACTCCATGTGTATTATTAATGATCCTCAAGCATCTCAAGCATTTCCATTTGTCGATATTTTACCAGATGCTGATGCTGCTCGTAAGTTGAAGATTTTACAAAATACTAATGCTGCTAACACTTCGAAGACCTCACGAATGCTGATGCTACTGATACTTTGGAGAGTCCACAAGATGCTGATGCTGTTTATACTATGAAGACTCCTCAGAGCAAGGACGAAAACTATAAATTTAAAATTCCAGACAAGAATATAATTCAACCATCAGACGCTACCATCCGATCCCATGCTTTTACTTCCTCCGTTAAGATGTCACACGTTACTCAGTTATTCTTTCAGTCAGAAGAGTGGGAACCGGTACCCAGCCGGCCACTCAGCATAATAGTTACATGAATCACGGTCATGATAATGACCGTCATGAAACTAACAGATAAGGTGGTAGTGACAACCACCGTGCTAATGATTAATCAGTCAGTAAACATCAGAACTCCAGAACGGACGTGACTAGAAATACAGAGGTTAGCAGTCTAACCGGCCCGCCAATATTAGCAATTACCAAATTTTCAACTTTAGTCATATCTACCTACCAAAACACATGTGAAGACATCAGTCAAGCTATCCGTCAAGGCATTAGTCAAGACACAGGTCTCAGGTGTCATTTCTAAAGACATGTCAGAATACCAGGGATGGTACATGTCATAAGAATGACGTCTCTAGGTGCGAGTCAAAAATCATAACTTCAGTAAATCTTCTAAACCAGGCTATCAGAAATTCAGGGTACCCTCCAAGGGGGTATACCCGTTATGTCATGCCACACATAAATCAAACCATTAAAGATTCAGTCACCACCATTGGAGTATTATTCAGGTTAGACACGCAGTGTTCATTTTGTGAGGTTACAGATGAACACATTCAATGAAAGTCGCCACGTTTACTTTACGTATTCCTATGTCAGCTTTATCTTAAATCAGGTATTTACCCACCCCCCAGCAAGAAAAGACTCCACAATATCACCCATATTTATAAAGGTTTTCCTTCCAGTTGAAGACAAGATCCGTCTTACTAACTCCCAAATATATCCATTATTTTCTGCCAGAAAAATCAATACAAGTTGTTATGCTTTACAGAAAGTAAATTATTATTCCAAGGTTACGAAGACTTTTAGCTACCAGTTATAAATCCACTACTGAAGTTCCTTAAATTCATGATCAACAGATTATTCTAGAGTTTCCAGATGTAATTCCAGAAGGTTTTCCATACATTTCTTTCTAATCATGAGACAGAGTTTAACATCGAGCTTGTCTCAAGAACAGAACCTGTTATCAAAGCTCTTTATTGCAGGGCTTCAGCTGAGTTAAAAGAGTTGCAACATTTGCTGCAAGAGTTATCGGAACGAGGATTTATTCTCCCTAGCGTACCACCAGGAAGTGCACTGTTTCTGTCTATCAGGAAGAAGGCCGGTAACATGAGATCATGTATTGACCACCGAAAATTTGCCAAGATCACCATTTGTAACCAATATTCGTTCCACGTGTAGAAGGTTTATTTGATCTGCTACATGTCGTAAAATTTTTTCTAGAACAATTCACGATCATGCTACCATCAGTGGTGAGAGAAAGAACATGATGTTTCCAAGACTGCTTTGCACACGTTATGGTCACTCTAAAATTTTGATTTATACTTCTGAGCTCCCAAATGCTTCAGCTATATTATGGAATTGATGAGTAAATTTTTTTTCATGAATTCTCAGACAAAAATCGTTAGTATATTAGTGATAACTATCTAATCTGCTAAATTCTAGAGAAGAGCATGAGAATCATCTTTTCATGATCCTGTAGATTCTCTGATAGGAGAAAATTATATACGCAGCTTTCCAGATGTGAATTCAAATTGAACGGGGTAGCACCTCATGGCCATGTTATTTCAGCAGAAAGAAATTTTAGAAATCCTACTAAGGTGAAGGCCATCACAGATGGTCAAGACCAACGTCTGTGACTGAAGTATGAAGTTTTCTAGAATTCAGTTGACCTCTACCTAAGAAATTGCTGACAGTTCTCACGATTAGCTTTCCATGAGTAAGCTTACGCAAAAAAGGAGAACCGACATTAAAACTTTATATTCCATAAACTTCTACGTTAGGAAAGGTCTAAATTATCAAGACTTATAGTTCTTCCATGACTATTCATCCAGACTCTACAAGAATGTACCATAATCCTAGGCAGGATTTTTGATAGAGGCAGTATAACCCATTGATGCAACTATGTTCATATCAAGATGCCTGACATGCCAGCAGGTTCAAGATAGAACGCCGACATGCTAGTGTGTTATTTTAACCATTAGAAATTCTGAACAGAAATGAGAGATGGTTCCATGAAGATTGTTATCAGTTTACCACATAACTCAGAAAACTATGATACTATCTAAGTCATTGTCGACCATTTAACCCAGCCTATACGTTTTCTTTCATCCGAAAGGATTTCACAGTAGCAGACCTGCAGGAAATTCAGCAGTAGATCCTATAATTTCAAGGTATCCCACCAACCATCATATTAGATAGAAATTTTATGTTCACGAATCACCCTCACGTTCATGTTCACGACTACATGTACGTTCATGTTCATGTTTACCTCTCACGTACACAATTATGATTTTGTTCATATGTTGTCCATCTCATGATTTACGTCTACGTTCGCGTTCATGACATTATTCTCGTTCAGATTCGTGTTCCATGTCACGATATACGTTTCACAACTTGTTATTGAATACAGTTAAAGAAAACCTAAGAAACCAGAATCAAGTTTAGCACAACTTTTCCATATCAAGGCAGACGTTTCACGTCTCAGGCTGTATCGTTTGGCATTCTTTCCTCGGTCAGTATACATTCATGATATGTCCTAGTATCACGTTCACGATATATTCCATTCTTAGCGTTCATTAGATGAATGCTATAACACACCTATTTTACCTTTACGCAGCGGAACATTGATCTGGGGTATTACTTTATAGAACACAAGTCATAATAATAGAAAACAACTCAAAAGAGTATTACTTCATCGAAAAATCAGAGTTTTACAATATGAGGTTCCCAAAATCTAGAATAATTTCAGTCTTGTGCCTCTTCATGCCATCCTTGTGCTACTCCATGCTATCAGTCACCATTTATCTGAGATATATGCTTAAAGTCAACACAAAGGTTGAGTAAATTCATAGGTTTGTAATAACATTTTTGAATACAAGTATGTCCTCCGGACTACGTTGTTATACACCCACATTAAATTGTTATCATACTGCATTATGCTCATGCACCGCTACTTGACATACAGAAACCAACAAATTGCCTTATGTGGGTAGTTTGCAAAACTCCTGAGTTAAGCAAAATAAAGTGTATTTGTTTAGCCTAGGTAGAAACCTTCAGCTGCTAGCAAGCGCAACTTGCCCTGATAGGGGATGTCAAACCCCAAATAGTACTATTCATAATATTAGCGCTCATTTGCAAGAAATGATTAGCGGTTCACGATTAAAAAGGGACTTAATGGCAGTAGTAAACATAGTGTCAATAATCATACCATACAGTTTTAAAAGCACTTATATTCCAGTTTTAGCATATATATCCCCCTCACGGTTTTTGAAATCATTTAGAAAGCATTTAAAAATTGAGGCTATGAGCTCACCATATGTCCATAGAATCCGAGCTATAATCAGATATATTTCATTCACAGATAATCAGCTTGATCATACAAACCACAACTTGGTCTCATAAACAACAGTTTGATCTCATACAAACCTGGATTAATACATTGTGTATAGTATCAAGTCTTGATTTTTGGTTCAATATTGTTAAGTGTTGGTTACATATTCTTTCATTATTATTTAGTGGTAATTCTAGCATCATTGTTCGGGCCATCATACTCAGAAGCCATTCTATAAACGTTTGAGGAGCGAGGGCACTTTAAATCGTAAACCCAACCACTTAGTCAGAACGTGATATCGAGATGGAACATCTTTGTACAAAGCTCCCTACTAACATGATACTTTCATTACTTTCTCATATTCATGATTAATCTTCTTTAGTTTAAAAATTTTCAAAATTAGTCCTTTTGGTTATACTTTGGTATAATTGCACTTTTAACCCTTAAAGTGTATAGTTTTAGTATTTTCATTTTAAACCTTCAATATTTAATCTTAGGACCTCAAACTTTCCAAAATTTATTCTTAAAAGCTTATACTTTCATACAATGACACTTTTGGCCCAAAATGTTAAATAGTTTCATAAATGATAGTTTTAATCCCTATACTTGTAAAAATCTCATAACAACCTCAAAAATGGACCAAATGATCTAGGATTTTAAAACAAAGTTTCAAAACATGTTTATAATCAAATAAAAACATTTATTTAGAATTATAGCTTTTGAAATGGTTTTTTGCTTATTATTTTATGTAAATTACAAAACTAGGGTTTTAAGACATTTTTAGATTATAACTTCCATTTAAAATGATGAAATGACTTAGTTTCTTTTAGATAATTTTTCTAACATCTTATTTACAGTATAACAACCCTAAAAAATTATTATAACAAGATCAAAGCTTAGTTAACAAAATGATTACCTAGGATACTCCAAAATGGCTCCTAATGAGGTATATGGACTATATCTTCCTCATAACTCTTCAAGAACCCCAGGGAGGACCCGTTCACCCTCCGCATACGGAACTATTCTGAGGACACTAAACGTCGCATGCCGGCGTGTATTAAGACCTATGATGGATCCGGTGATCCGGTGGACCACCTTAAAATATTTGACACGCAGGCTAAAATTGAGCGATGGCCCATGCCTATATGGTGCCAAATGTTCAATTCAACCCTGATCGGAAATGCTCGTGACTGGTTTGAGGCACTCCCTCCACGGAGCATTGATAGCTTCACGGAACTACGCACTGCGTTTGAGAACAATTATACTCAGAGGAAGAAGTATAATAGGGACCCGGTCTCATTGGCAACTGTCAAACAACGGCCGAGGGAGTCCACAGAAGCCTTCACTGAACGCTTCAATGATGAGTGCACAAGCACAAGAACAATGCCGGAGCTCCTGAAAATCTCTGATTACATGCACCCCATAACAGACAGAGAATTGATCAGGCGCCTCAATGACAAGCGTCCAGAGAGATATGATGACCTCATGGAAAGGGTCAGAAATTTCATAGAAGGAGAAACAGCTGTGGCCGCGGCCTACCCATCCCGAGGAAATGGGTATCGGTCAAATGACCAGTCCCGGAGACAGTCGGGCGGTCAAGGTGTCAGAACAATAACAAGGGCTCAGACTATAAGAGCCAAAGCAAAGGAGGACGGTCGGATGATAAGTTTACCCCCCTAAAGATGTCCTACCGGGAGATCTTGCTGACAGAAGGGGCGAACTTCCCAAGGCCTCCCCCAATGACCACTCCCCCGGAACGTCGGCAAGGAAGTCGCTTCTGCAAGTTCCATAATGAAAAAGGCCACGGCACGGAGGAGTGCATCCAGCTCAAGAAGCATATTGAGTCACTGATCAAATCAGGTAAACTCAAGCACCTAGTTAAGGATTGGAAGGATGGAAAAGACAACAACAAGAAGTATGATAAGAAGGATCCCCAAAAGGACAAACCTTCGACTATATACATGATCCAATCCAGACAGCGCCGCACGAGGCAGAAAGTTGGCCAAAAAATTTCACGCGGCAGGGAAATCTCGTTCCCTCTCATCACGGCAAGCGATGTGATCGATGCGCCTCTCACTATTGAGATAAGCATTGGAACACACAATGTTCGTCGCATGTATGTGGATGGAGGATCGTCAGCAGAGGTACTGTATGAACACTGTTTCGTGCAGTTATGCCCAGAAATAAGAAGCCAATTAGTACCGGCCACGTCGCCGCTTACTGGCTTTAGTGGAGACACTATTTGGCCGATAGGGCAATTATGTTTGCTTGTAACCATTCAGAATGAGGAACATTCCACTACGGCGTGGATGAACTTCATGGTGATACGCTCACACTCTCCGTACAATGGGATCATAGGCAGGCCGGACATTTTGGCTATACGGGCGGTACCCTCTACGGCACACGGAATGATCAAATTCCCCGTGGAGGGGGGAATTGTTACCATTTATAACACAATTGTACCGGCATCCGAGTGTCACACCGTGAAAACACCGGCTCCACCTGTTCCGCCCAAAGATGGATCACCACCTCCCAATTGGAAGGTGGCCATTCACCCTGACTATCCGGAACAGGAGGTATCCATAGGAGGGGCGCTCTCGGATGTCGGCAAAAGGGCCATGTGCTCTCTTTTAAGTGCAAATCTAGATATATTCGCATGGGAGCCAAAGCATATGACAGGTGTGCCACGTGCGATAGTAGAGCATAAGCTCCAGATCCGCCAAGGGTACCAACCCATCAAGCAAAAGAAGCGCGGCCAGGCGCCTGAGCGCAGCCAAGTAATATTGGAGGAAATACGGAAACTAGTGGATGCAGGCATCATGCGCGAGGTATACTACCACGAGTGGTTGTCCAATTCGGTCATGGTCAAGAAGCATGACGGAAGTTGGCGCATGTGTGTGGATTTTACGGATCTAAACAAGGCCTGCCCACAGGACTGTTACCCGTTACCGGAAATCGACTGGAAGGTGGAGTCCCTATGTGGGTATCCTTTTAAATGCTTTTTGGACGCGTATAAAGGGTATCATCAAATCCAGATGGCGGAGGAGGATGCAGAAAAAACGGCGTTCCATACGAGCCAGGGCGTGTATTGCTATACGAAAATGCCGGTTGAACTGAAAAACGCCGGTGCTACATATCAGCGGTTGGTGGACAAAGCTTTTGAATCACATATAGGCCGCAACTTGGAAGTCTATGTTGATGACTTGGTGATAAAAATTCACACGAAGGAGGCACTCCTCCGAGATGTCCAAGAGACATTCGACACTCTGAGAAGGATTAACATGAAGTTAAATCCAAAGAAATGCACGTTTGGAGCAACTGAGGGGATGTTCCTCGGATATTTGATTGATCCAAACGGCATCAAACCTTGCCCGGAGAAGACGGATTCAGTGATACAACTGCCGTCCCCGCAGACACGGAAGGAGGTGCAATCCTTAAATGGGAAGTTAGCCGGACTGAATAGGTTCCTATCTAAATCCGCAGAGAAGTCATTACCCCTATTTAAGACACTCAAGAAGTGCATTAGAAAGGGAGACTTCCGGTGGACGAAGGAAGCCGAGGAAGCCTTCGGCCAACTCAAGCAGCATCTTGCATCTCTCCCTATGCTAGTAGCTCCCCGGCCAAAGGAGGAACTCATTATGTATCTCTCAGCTACTCATGGCGCAATAAGCGCGGTACTTATGACAGATATAGATACAGTACAAACTCCGGTCTACTTTATAAGTAGAACACTACAAGGGCCGGAGTTGAATTATTCCTCCATGGAAAAATTGGTATTAGCACTAGTATTTGCTACAAAGCGGTTGCGTCGGTACTTTCAGGCGCACCCGATTGTAGTCATTACGGATCAGCCAATCAAGCAGGTTATCTCTAGACCAGATGTGGCAGGGAGGCTACAGAAATGGAGCATCCTATTGGGGGAGCACAATATATCTTACAGGCCAAGGACGGCTGTAAAAGGCCAGATCCTGGCAGATTTCCTGATCGAGAAGCCGGAAGAGGAAGGGCCAATCATCAAGCAAGACGAGATCCCAACAGAACCATGGGTGTTATTCACGGACGGATCTTCGTGTACGGACGGGTCCGGAGCAGGTCTCATCCTCACAAATCCAGAAGGAATGGAATTCACGTATGCCCTCCGTTTTGAGTTCACGGCCACCAACAACGAAGCGGAATATGAAGCATTAATTGCGGGTTTAAAAATCGCCGCTAGAATGGGAGTCCGCAACCTTGAGGCCTACGTGGACTCACGGCTTGTAGCGAACCATATTCTAGGTGGGTATGTGGCTAAGGAGGACAACATGGTCAGGTACTTGGAAAAAGTCAAGTCGCTAATCGCGACTTTCAGTAAGTTTTCCATCAAGCAGGTGCCAAGAGGCGAGAACAAGAAGGCGAACGCTCTTAGCAAGATCGCATCCACAAGCTTCGCTCACTTATCTAAACAAGTCTTGGTGGAAATACTCAAGGAGAAATCTATAACGGAAGGGGAGGTTGCTGCTATAGTTGAAGAGGATGGACCTACATGGATGACCCCAATTATCAACTATTTGACTAGTGAGACCCTTCCAGACGAGGAAAAAGCAGCACGGCGCATAAGAAGGAAGGCGCAACATTTCGAACTTCGAGAGGGCATCCTTTACAAACGCTCTTTCTTGCAGCCGTGGTTGCGGTGTGTTGGACCAAGTCATGCCGCTTACGTAATCAGTGACATACACGAAGGGTTGTGCGGCATGCATGCAGGTCCACGATCTGTGGTAGCCAGAGCCCTACGAACAGGATATTATTGGCCCACCATGCACAGAGACGCGCGCGACATGATTCGCAAGTGTAGTGATTGCCAAGTGCATAGGCCAGTACCGCGACACCCGCAGCAGGAGCTTACACCTATCACGTCCCCATGGCCATTCTATAAGTGGGGAATTGACATTGCAGGACCATTTCCTGTAGCTGCGGGGGGAGTTAAATTCTTGATTGTTGCAATGGACTACTTCACACGATGGATAGAGGCCAAGGAAGTCAAGTCTATCACAGGCAAACAAGTCAAGAAGTTTGTTTGGGAACATATTGTGTGCCGTTTTGGTTTACCAGGAGAAATCATCTCGGATAACGGCAAGCAGTTCATGGACAACCCGTTCAAAGATTGGTGTGCATCGTTGAACATCAAGCGTCGCTTCGCATCTGTTAAGCATCCTTAGAAAAACGGCCTCGTCGAACGAGCTAATAGAAGCTTGGGGAATGGCATCAAGGCGCGTCTGGATGAACGAAGTGGTAAATGGGTCGATGAGTTATCACATGTGCTATGGGCGCATAGAACTATGATCAAGACAGCCAACGGAGATACTCCATTTGCATTGGCTTACGGCACTGAAGCTGTTATACCAGCAGAAATAGGAATGCCTACCATCCGCACGGCGGAGGTTAATGTCGTCACGAACGATGAACAGCTGCGAATCAACCTGGATCTGTTGGAAGAAAAAAGGGAAATAGTAGCCATCAATGAGGCTAAGTCCAAGGCTAAGATGAAGGCTTACTATGACGCCAAGGTCATGGGTGTTTCCTTTCGACCGGGAGACTACGTCTATCATGCAAACGAAGCAAGTCGAGCGGAGAACACAGGAAAGCTGGGCCCTAAGTGGGAAGGACCGTATGAAGTCACTGAGGCCTTGGGACGAGGCGCGTACAAGCTACGTGACATGGATGGCCGCGACCTAGAGCGCACATGGAATATCTCCAATCTCAAAAGGTGCTATCTTTGAAAGCTACGGCTTCCGCATGGGTACTTTGCTATATGCGGTTTTAATAAAGAACCATGCGGTTTTTTATCTGTTTTGTTTTTCTTATGTTTGTTTAGATTCTTTTCTTGTTTTTTAGGACTTGTCATTATTGTTCAAGCAAGAAGTATAACCGTTCTAATAAAATGCCGTGGTGCCTAGCTAGCTCCACGGCCTGTTTCGTGCAAATCATTTTTTAGATTTTTTGTTAGTCGTATGAATTTTACTTATATTATAATATGTTATGTTTTATTCATATGCATTCTTTCAAAATTATTGTACATGTACTATACGCCTCCAGGCGAGGTAAGAGGATTAAGTGAACCTACTAATTCAACTTGTCGCGTAAGAGGGATGCAACCCCAGCCGCACGGATCATGTATCCTTACTAGACACCTTACTCACAAGACGTTGGGGTAAGTCTCATATGCCGTAGCCGCACAGCGCTCCGCATAGTAAAGACGCACGTCGCATGTCTAGTAAATTATAGACTTGTATGTATTTTCTTTCTTTGTGTGTAAGACGTGATATATCATGCAGTATTGTGCTACAATATTTTAAACACAAGCAAAATACACAAGTTTCCAAAATAGATAACAAAATTGTCGTGGTCACTCACGGACTTATATACAAAATAAAAATGTTGTCAGCCGTGTACATGCACGGACGAATAGAAACAGTAAATATTCAGAGGTTACAAACCAAACACTCGGGATAGGATGAACACTAGGGGATAGGATGAACACTGGGAGAAAGGCTCCTGGTTCGTCCCAACCATAGTGAATGACAAATTGTCTAAGAATTTGTATTGGCCGCACGTGGAAACCTGGCTTAGGAAGTTATTTTATCAATATCTCAGCCGCATATAGCGGCCGAGAAAAATTAAATATAACATTAAATGTCAAGTCTTACGTAAGAGCCGCATAACCCGACATGAATAACTGTTCATCTGACTTGTTTGACTGACAAAAGTGCAGACAGTCAGAACCTTGAGCAGTGCAAACGTTTGAATCAGATATGACCCGTGGGTCCCACCTGACGTTTCACTTGCCACTTGCCCCCTAGCCACACGATTAAGAATAGTGACAGACACGTGGCACACATCCAACAGGTCGTGACCCACGAGGCAACCCTATAAATAAGCCACCCCCACGGCTGTGTGAAACACACAGTTATAACCTCCATTTCTGCCATTAAAGCTTTCCTCTTAGCTTGAACCAAATACGCACGGATCCCTTCACACGCAGGTTAGAACACCACGTCCTTACACTCTTTTTTAGTAATGGCTCATAGAAACAGCCCTACCATTGGATCCGTGCTGAATGTCATGACCCAAGACCAATTAAACCACTTTTGTACAAATTATTTCATCCCTACCAACCTACACCCCTCACTTCCTGGCGCTGGAGACCTCATAACTGAGGCTCCAGCGGGTAAGATAGGCATGTATACTCGCCTCTTTGATGCGGCTAATTACCGCATCCCTTTCACCCACTTTCTTGTAGATCTGTTAGGATATTATGATGTACACATTAGTCAGCTCCAATGCATAGGTGCCTGTAAGATTAGTCAATTCGAGATCCTTTGCCGTGCTAGGAGAATCCCCCCAACCATAGAATTATTCCGGCTCTTTTATGTTCCCAACATAGTAAACGGTTGGGTATCTTTTAAGAAACGAGCCTCCAACAGTCCCCAATCGCACAATAAACCAATGGATTCATTGAAAAATTGGTATGATCACTACTTTTTCATTGACGCAGTGGTATGGCCGGGCGATTACATCATTAGAACTAGGACTGGATTCCATAGAAACCTTCCCGAATCATTCCTATGTTTGCTAGGGATTAGCCGCAATTACTTTGGTCCATCCAATAGGTATCCCGTTTTTTGGAGAAGGCAGGGCGAAGGTAGGCTAACATCCGTATGCCAAAAAAATGTATACATTTATTTGATAAATAGCTAACATATGTTGTTTTGTGCTAGACAGAAATGAACTTCTTTGGACTGTTGCGTCAGGGCGATCCGAAGCTTGTGCCGGAGGGTCTCCGTCCTCTCTGTGAGAATGAACAACCCCTCCTTGAGCACACCCGACCAGTGACGGTTGCTTTGGAAGCCGTGCCGGATCCCCATTCTGACGAGGAGGAGCATGGAGACAACGGTGATGGTAATAACCAGATGAATGAAGGAGGAGCCGGGCCCTCCTCACCACATAGGGAACAGCAGGGGGGTAATATTGAACTAACCACCTCCAGCATTCGCCGACTGATGGGCGATGATGATGATGAAGTACAACAACATGTCAACCTGGAAGAAGAGGAGGAAGAAGAAGTCGAGGAGGAGATCGACGAAGCAATAACGCAGCCCGTCGCCAGGCATACCCGAAAAAGAAGCTACCGTGCGAGGGGAACTGCTTCAGTCGAGATTGGCGAACACAACGCTCCTGTCAAGAGACTATGAGAAGACCACCCCTTGTATCAATCCGTCGGAAGTGCTACCCAGGGTTCCGAGGCTATCCGGGCCGCTCATGTCGATCCCGTCACTCAGATTGCCCCAACCACCTCCGAACTAGCAAGAAACGACATGTAAGACTCCATCCTAATATTTAAGAATGACAAGTTTCCTTGTAAGCAATACTTAAAATATTTCCCAATACTTGTTATACAGGGACAACCAGACTGGTGTCGCGCCTCCTTCTGACACCCAAGTTGATAAGGGGAAAGGAAAAGAAATGGAAGGAAACCCCACGACCCCCACAAAGTCCGGCCCTGTTTTCGAAGAAGGTTCACCCACAGCCTCCCAAGACTTCCCCACGTCCGGCGCCCCTCAACCGTTCAACCCTGTATGGAATATCACCACGGCGTCACGACAGAGGGACGCTGATGAGTGCCAGGAGTACCTTGAAAATTGCATACCACCAAGCTTGGTGCGAGAGGTAAATTCGCTCAGACTTGGCGGATGAGTACAATGGTACCCTGGTACACCAAATGGCAATGGGAACCTCGATGAGGGTTAGGTTTGAAGCCGCGCTTGGGCATGTTGACTCTCTCAAGAGGAAAGTTGGACGGAGGGAGAAGATGATTGAAGATAATGAAGCTTAAATTGCCGACCTCCAATCCCAACTGGTCAATGCCGAGGCGACCATTAAAAAACAGTCGCCCGCGCGAATGAATACGACCAGCAAGTAGCCAATCTTGAGTCACAACTAGATGCTGCAACCACCAAGGTACATATCCGTGCTGCACCACCCATATTATAAAAGGAATATATGATAACACATTTTTTCCGTATAGGTAGCCACGGCGGAAGCTTCTGCCCACTCGTACTCCAGCCAAGTAGACGTGCTTAACCAGAAACTAGAAGACGCGCACCTGGCCGTCCAAAACATGGAAAAAGTACAAAGGGAACTTGCCGATGAGAGGTCGGTCATCCAAGAGCTGAAAGAGGCATTTGCCCAAAAAGAGTTGATGATTGACGCCCTCACTGCTGAACGTGACCATGTGTTATGCCCCCAACTGTTAACAGCTATTGCCGGCCGTAGGTGGATGGTTGGGCATGGAGCACGCCTGGCCGTCATGAAGGTATTAGAGGCCCTGGAATTTATGCAACAATTCGCGAGCCTTGTGTTTGATGGTATTGACCACGGACGGCACGAGGGAATGGTTGAGGCCGCTGAGCTGATCACGAAGGGGGAGGATGTCACCAACCATGCCTTCTTTAAGCCTGAAGCTGCTAGCAGGATGACTGCCTCTATGGCCGCGATGCGAGATCTGCACTATCCATTCCTGGACGAGCTAGAGGCCACCAAAGATGCGTCAAATATGGAAATCATGGGAAAGCTCAGTCCTAGCGCGTCTTCCCATGCTTCCTTCGCTCCATCCCCCAGCCACCTGACACTTCCCATATATGAGGACGTAACCAGGATCGTGCTCGATGAAGAACCCTTAAGTGTGGTACTGGAGAGGACTGTGGCTCAAGCCTAGAAGCGGAAAGAAAGTGATGAATGGTTGTCGTGTCTGGCCGAAGAGCAAGTGGAAATGGGTAAGTTTTTCCCCTCCATGTAGGATACTCCTACTTTATGATCCCTTTCAGACACTTTGGTTTGTAACCTCTGAATATTTACTGTTTTTATTCGTCCGTGCATGTACACGGCTGACAACATTTGTATTTTGTATATAAGTCCGTGAGTGACCACGGCAATTTTGTTATCTATTTTGGAAACTTGTGTATTTTGCTTGTGTTTCAAATATTGTAGCACAATACTGCATGATATATCACGTCTTACACACAAAGAAAGAAAATACATACAAGTCTATTATTTACTAGACATGCGACGTGCGTCTTTACTATGCGGAGCGCTGTGCGGCTACGGCATATGAGACTTACCCCAACGTCTTGTGAGTAAGGTGTCTAGTAAGGATACATGATCCGTGCGGCTGGGGTTGCATCCCTCTTACGCGGCAAGTTGAATTAGTAGGTTCACTTAATCCTCTTACCCCGCCTGGAGGCGTATAGTACATGTACAGTGATTTTGAAAGAATGCATATGAATAAAACATAACATATTATAATATAAGTAAAATTCATACGACTAACAAAAAATCTAAAAAATGATTTGCACGAAACAGGGCGTGGAGCTAGCTAGGCACCACGGCATTTTATTAGAACGTTTATACTTCTTGCTTGAACAATAATGACAAGTCCTAAAAAACAAGAAAAGAATCTAAACAAACATAAGAAAAACAAAACAGATAAATAACCGCATGGTTCTTTATTAAGACCGCATATAGCGAAGTACCCATGCGGAAGCCGTAGCTTTCAAAGATAGCACCTTTTGAAATTGGAGATATTCAATGTGCGCTCTAGGTCGTGGCCATCCAAGTCACGTAGCTTGTACGCGCCTCGTCCCAAGGCCTCAGTGACTTCATACGGTCCTTCCCACTTAGGGCCCAGCTTTCCTGTGTTCTCCGCTCGACTTGCTTCGTTAGCACGATAGACGTAGTCTCCCGGTCGAAAGGAAACACCCTTGACCTTGGCGTCATAATAAGCCTTCATCTTAGCCTTGGACTTAGCCTCATTGATGGCTGCTATTTCCCTTTTTTCTTCCAACAGATCCAGGTTGATTCGCAGCTGTTCATCGTTCGTGACGACATTAACCTCCGCCGTGCGGATGGTAGGCATTCCTATTTCTGCTGGTATAACAGCTTCAGTGCCGTAATCCAATGCAAATGGAGTATCTCCGTTGGCTGTCTTGATCATAGTTCTATGCGCCCATAGCACATGTGATAACTCATCGACCCATTTACCACTTCGTTCATCCAGACGCGCCTTGATGCCATTCCCCAAGCTTCTATTAGCTCGTTCGACGAGGCCGTTTGTCTGCGGATGCTTAACAGATGCGAAGCGACGCTTGATGTTCAATGATGCACACCAATCTTTGAACGGGTTGTCCGTGAACTGCTTGCCGTTATCCGAGATGATTTCTCTTGTAAACCAAATCGGCACACAATATGTTCCCAAACAAACTTCTTGACTTGTTTGCCTGTGATAGACTTGACTGCCTTGGCCTCTATCCATCGTGTGAAGTAGTCCATTGCAACAATCAAGAATTTAACTCCCCCCGCAGCTACATGAAATGGTCCTGCAATGTCAATTCCCCACTTATAGAATGGCCATGGGGACGTGATAGGTGTAAGCTCCTGCTGCGGGTGTCGCGTTACTGGCCTATGCACTTGGCAATCACTACACTTGCGAATCATGTCGCGCGCGTCTCTGTGCATGGTGGGCCAATAATATCCTGTTCGTAGGGCTCTGGCTACCACGGATCATGGACCTGCATGCATGCCGCACAACCCTTCGTGTATGTCACTGATTACGTAAGCGACCTGACTTGGTCCAACACACCGCAACCACGGCTGCAAGAAAGAGCGTTTGTAAAGGATGCCCTCTCGAAGTTCGAAATGCTGCGCCTTCCTTCTTATGCGCTGTGCTGCTTTTTCCTCGTCTGGAAGGGTCTCACTAGTCAAATAGTTGATAATTGGGGTCATCCATGTAGGTCCATCCTCTTCAACTATAGCAGCAACCTCCCCTTCCGTTATAGATTTCTCCTTGAGTATTTCCACCAAGACTTGTTTAGATAAGTGAGCGAAGCTTGTGGATGCGATCTTGCTAAGAGCGTCCGCCTTCTTGTTCTCGCCTCTTGGCACCTGCTTGATGGAAAACTTACTGAAAGTCGCGATTAGCGACTTGACTTTTTCCAAGTACATGACCATGTTGTCCTCCTTAGCCACATACCCACCTAGAATATGGTTCTCTACAAGCCGTGAGTCCACGTAGGCCTCAAGGTTGCGGACTCCCATTCTAGCGGCGATTTTTAAACCCACAATTAATGCTTCATATTCCGCTTCGTTGTTGGTGGTCGTGAACTCAAAACGGAGGGCATACGTGAATTCCATTCCTTCTGGATTTGTGAGGATGAGACCTGCTCCGGACCCGTCCGTACACGAAGATCCGTCCGTGAATAACACCCATGGTTCTGTTGGGATCTCGTCTTGCTGGATGATTGGCCCTTCCTCTTCCGGCTTCTCGATCAGGAAATCTGCCAGGATTTGGCCTTTAACAGCCGTCCTTGGCCTGTAAGATATATTGTGCTCCCCCAATAGGATGCTCCATTTCTGTAGCCTCCCTGCCACATCTGGTCTAGAGATAACCTGCTTGATTGGCTAATCCGTAATGACTACAATCGGGTGCGCCTGAAAGTACCGGCGCAACCGCTTTGTAGCAAATACTAGTGCTAATACCAATTTTTCCATGGAGGAATAATTCAACTCTGGCCCTTGTAGTGTTCTACTTATAAAGTAGACCGGAGTTTATACTGTATCTCTATCCGTCATAAGTACCGCGCTTATTGCGCCATGAGTAGCTGAGAGATACATAATGAGTTCCTCCTTTGGCCGGGGAGCTACTAGCATAGGGAGAGATGCAAGATGCTGCTTGAGTTGGCCGAAGGCTTCCTCGGCTTCCTTCGTCCACCGAAAGTCTCCCTTTCTAATGCACTTCTTGAGTGTCTTAAATAGTGGTAATGACTTCTATGCGGATTTAGATAGGAACCTATTCAGTCCGGCTAACTTCCTATTTAAGGATTGCACCTCCTTCCGTGTCTGCGGGGACGGCAGTTGTATCACTGCATCCGTCTTCTCCGGGCAAGGTTTGATGCCGTTTGGATCAATCAAATATCCGAGGAACATCCCCTCAGTTGCTCCAAACGTACATTTCTTTGGATTTAACTTCATGTTAATCCTTCTCAGAGTGTCGAATGTCTCTTGGACATCTCAGAGGAGTGCCTCCTCCGTGTGACTTTTTATCACCAAGTCATCAACATAGACTTCCAAGTTGCGACCTATCTGTGATTCAAAAGCTTTGTCCACCAACCGCTGATATGTAGCACCGGCGTTCTTCAGTCCAAACGGCATTTTTGTATAGCAATACACGCCCTGGCTCGTATGGAACGCCGTTTTTTCTGCATCCTCCTCCGCCATCTGGATTTGATGATACCCTTTATACGCGTCCAAAAAGCATTTAAAAGGATACCCACATAGGGACTCCACCTTCCAGTCGATTTCTGGTAACGGGTAACAGTCCTGTGGGCAGGCCTTGTTTAGATCCGTAAAATCCACACACATGCGCCAACTTCCGTCATGCTTCTTGACCATGACCGGATTGGACAACCACTCGTGGTAGTATACCTCGCGCATGATGCCTGCATCCACTAGTTTCCGTACTTCCTCAAATATTACTTGGTTGCGCTCAGGCGCCTGGCCGCGCTTCTTTTGCTTGATGGGTTGGTACCCTTGGCGGATCTGGAGCTTATGCTCTGCTATCGCACGTGGCACACCTGTCATATGCTTTGGCTCCCATGCGAATATATCTAGATTTGCACTTAAAAGAGAGCACATGGCCCTTTTGCTGCCATCCGAGAGCGCCCCTCCTATGGATACCTCCTGTTCCGGATAGTCAGGGTGAATGGCCACCTTCCAATTGGGAGGTGGTGATCCATCTTTGGGCGGAACAGGTGGAGCCGGTGTTGTCACGGTGTGACACTCGGATGCCGGTACGATTGTGTTGTAAATGGTAACAATTCCCCCCTCCACGGGGAATTTGATCATTCCGTGTGCCGTAGAGGGTACCGCCCGTATAGCCAAAATGCCCGGCTTGCCTATGATCCCATTGTACGGAGAGTGTGAGCGTATCACCATGAAGTTCATCCACGCCGTAGTGGAATGTTCCTCATTCCCAATGGTTACAAGCAAACGTAATTTCCCTATCGGCCAAATAGTGTCTCCACTAAAGCCAGTAAGCGGCGACGTGGCCGGTACTAATTGGCTTCTTATTTCTGGGCATAACTGCACGAAACAGTGTTCATACAGTACCTCTGTTGACGATCCTCCATCCACATACATGCGACGAACATTGTGTGTTCCAATGCTTATCTCAATAGTGAGAGGCTCATCGATCACATCGCTTGCCGTGATGAGAGGGAACGAGATTTCCCTGCCGCGTGAAAATTTTTGGCCAACTTTCTGCCTCGTGCGGCGCTGTCTGGATTGGATCATGTATATAGTCGAAGGTTTGTCCTTTTGGGGATCCTTCTTATCATACTTCTTGTTGTTGTCTTTTCCATCCTTCCAATCCTTAACTAGGTGCTTGAGTTTACCTGATTTGATCAGTGACTCAATATGCTTCTTGAGCTGGATGCACTCCTCCGTGCCGTGGCCTTTGTCATTATGGAACTCGCAGAAGCGACTTCCTTGCCGACGTTCCGGGGGAGTGGTCATTGGGGGAGGCCTTGGGAAGTTCGCCCCTTCTGTCAGCAAGATCTCCCGGTAGGACATCTTTAGGGGGGTAAACTTATCATCCGACCGTCCTCCTTTGCTTTGGCTCTTATAGTCTGAGCCCTTGTTATTGTTCTGATTACCTTGACCGCCCGACTGTCTCCGGGACTGGTCATTTGACCGATACCCATTTCCTCGGGATGGGTAGGCCGCGGCCACAGCTGTTTCTCCTTCTATGAAATTTCTGACCCTTTCCATGAGGTCATCATATCTCTCTGGACGCTTGTCATTGAGGCGCCTGATCAATTCTCTGTCTGTTATGGCGTGCATGTAATCAGAGATTTTCAGGAGCTCCGACATTGTTCTTGTGCGCGTGCACTCATCATTGAAGCGTTTATTGAAGGCTTCTGTGGACTCCCCCGGCCGTTGTTTGACAGTTGCCAATGAGACCGGGTCCCAATTATACTTCTTCCTTTGAGTATAATTGTTCTCAAACGCAGTGCGTAGTTCCGTGAAACTATCAATGCTCCGTGGAGGGAGTGCCTCAAACCAGTCACGAGCATTTCCGATCAGGGTTGAATTGAACATTTGGCACCATATAGGCATGGGCCATCGCTCAATTTTAGCCTGCGTGTCAAATACTTTAAGGTGATCCACCGGATCACCGGATCCATCATAGGTCTTAATACACGCCGGCATGCGACGTTTAGTGTCCTCAGAATAGTTCCGTATGCGGAGGGTGAACGGGTCCTCCCTGGGGTCCGCCCATGGCCGGGTGAGCCTAGGGTCATCCCACGGCTCACACCATGGACGCGGAAGATCCTCTGCTTCCGCGTCTCGATAGTAAGGGCCACCATAATAATCATCATTGTTTGGTGGTGGTGGTAGGGTGCGCCTAGGCCGGCGACGCTTAGGCGGATGGTCATCTGAGTCCTCCCCGGATGGGTCTGGGGACGACGGTGGTGCCCCATCCTTTGAATAGGGACCACTATTTTGGGACGAACCAGGAGCGTTTATCCTAGTGTTCATCCTATCCCACATACTTGGGCGACGTGCGGTTCTGGCCAACTCTCGATTTGGTCGCTCGGGTGAGCCATCCGACCTTTCTCCCTCTCGAGACTGCGTTAGTTCCTGTATGAGGCGATCTCCTATGCGCTCAAACACATTCCATGGTTGAGGGGTTTCCTCAAAGGTGCCCTGTTCCTGAGGCCGAGCCCTCCTTTTCCTCTGATTTTGGGAGGAGGTGATTGGTCCGGTTTCACCAAAGTTGAGTCTGGATTGGAGGTTCCTCCCCAGATTCAACCTTGATGCGATTCCCGGGACAATCCTATCAAAGTTCTGCGTGAGAACTCGAGTAAGATCCTCCTTGCTGAGTGGTAGGACTTCCACTTCTTCCTCTGTCAAGGGTCTGCGCGGTTCCTTGTTAGGAGGGTTTGGCGCACTCCCTGGGTCATGGTTATCCAGGGTTGAAGTGGGTGGGGGTGTCACAGAGATCGTGCTCGTCACCCCCACGGGCTGAAAACTGCTACGGTTACCAGGCCCGCCTGCGAGGCGGCTAGGCGATTGATTGGGGATGAGAATCCCCTCCCCTTGGGACTTCCGGTTCCCGGGATTCGCATTCCTAGGATTAGCTTGTGGATGCCCCTTCGTCATTGAAAATTCGAGATGAGGTTTTGTTCTAGCTTAGTGTAATGGGTCCCACGGATGGCGCCAACTTGTTGATGCAAAAGTTGGTTGATCCTTGCTAGACCCGAATTAGGCTTAATTCGGGTTGGCTGGGCTCCGGCTCCTGCACCAAGTGAATCGTTTGGTTGGGATCCTGCACACTAAACAGCACGCGTTAGACTTACCGTGGGAATGTTTCCCACGATTAGACTCCGGCGTGAGAGTAAGTAATCGATTTAGGGTTTATGTGAGTTTAGAGTACAAGTCGTAATACCTTTGTGGAACCCTTGAGGGTTCCTTTTATAGGCAGTGAAACCCTAATGGGCTTCCACCGATGCTTCGGCCCCAAGGAAGAGATAATCACCAGAATTAGAATGATTGTTATCTTCTAATCCTGGTAGTGAATATCCTCTCCCATTGGGATAAAGATATTCCTAGACAGAATATTATTCTGTCTAACCCTATGTCGGCCATGTCGGCCGCACCGGGCCGTGGGCCGCACACATGTGTGCGGTTACTGTTCATCCAAGCCCATAAGCCTGAATGACATTATTCCACCCATCTGTGATGGGCCGGATACGGGTAGTACCCATGGGCCGGGTTCATGACCCGGCTGGGGACTATACGTCATCAATAATATAATCTTGCGAGGTCGTCCTCTTGTTCGAGGTATACTGTTTGCTACTCCCAAAGCTGAAACAACACCATTGGTATCCTGTGGTGTTTTAAACTCTAATGTGCACGGTCGTCCAAAATTTAGAGGTGTTCATGTTAGTACGCTTGTTCTTGTAGTTGTTGCAAAAATCACAATCGTATATGAGTATTTTTATTAAAAAAAGTAAATAAAAGATCTAAAAAAAGACATACGTGTTTCTAGAGGAATATACTTGCAAGGTCGCCCTCTCTGTCGAGGTTTGATGTCTGGTAGTAAAGACGATGAAATAGCAACATTTGTATGTTGTGGTGTTTCAAACCCTGCTTGTGTCCCTGGCGCTTTTTCCATTTGATTAGTTGGTGAAACAATATATATAAATACATATCATACAACTTACATCTAAAAAATATTTAAGTATGGAAAGTGATGATCAAAATTTTCATACGTACAATTGCTTTTCGGTAGTTTTTTTGGACGTCCAACTGATAGAGGTGTGCCACTTGAAACTACATTTGATGATAAAATAATTCTTTTGCTTTTAGGTGTTTCAATCAACATTGGCGTTATTTCGAGTTTCACGGAAAGTAGATTACCTACAAATGGAATTACAGACATGAAATTACAAAACAATAGTCAAATTAAAAATTAACATTTAAGTTAATAACTACAACATTGTATCTTACTTGTTGTGGTAGACTGTTTTGTAGTCATAAGGCTACGGCGAGGTGTACCTTTTGATTGTATATTTGATGCCGACACAACATTCGTGAATGAAGGTGTGGCAAGTACTAGTGGCGTTGTTCTAGTGGTTTTTGTTTGTAGTCCTTCTCCTATTACACTCACGGTAAAAAAATATTCTTATACTTATTCACGAAAATTAGAAAATATGACTAACCGTTTAAATCAATTTCCTTGATTATGTCAGACGATTGACACCAGTATTTATCATCTCATGGAATTTCAATCGGAGACATGTACAGTATTTCATATGTACTCCATGTACATTATCTCATGTGTACTTTATGTACAGTATTCCGGGTGTACTCCATGTATCTTACTCCATGTGTATTATTAATGATCCTCAAGCATCTCAAGCATTTCCATTTGTCGATATTTTACCAGATGCTGATGCTGCTCGTAAGTTGAAGATTTTACAAAATACTAATGCTGCTAACACTTCGAAGACCTCACGAATGCTGATGCTACTGATACTTTGGAGAGTCCACAAGATGCTGATGCTGTTTATACTATGAAGACTCCTCAGAGCAAGGACGAAAACTATAAATTTAAAATTACAGACAAGAATATAATTCAACCATCAGACGCTACCATCCGATCCCATGCTTTTACTTCCTTCGTTAAGATGTCACACGTTACTCAGTTATTCTTTCAGTCAGAAGAGTGGGAACCGGTACCCAGCCGGCCACTCAGCATAATAGTTACATGAATCACGGTCATGATAATGACCGTCATGAAACTAACAGATAAGGTGGTAGTGACAACCACCGTGCTAATGATAAATCAGTCAGTAAACATCAGAACTCCAGAACGGACGTGACCAGAAATACAGAGGTTAGCAGTCTAACCGGCCCGCCAATATTAGCAATTACCAAATTTTCAACTTTAGTCATATCTACCTACCAAAACACATGTCAAGACATCAGTCAAGCTATCCGTCAAGACATTAGTCAAGACACAGGTCTCAGGTGTCATTTCTAAAGACATGTCAGAATACCAGTCATGGTACATGTCATAAGAATGACGTCTCTAGGTGCGAGTCAAAAATCATAACTTCAGTAAATCTTCTAAACCAGGCTATCAGAAATTCAGGGTACCCTCCAAGGGGGTATACCCGTTATGTCATGCCACGCATAAATCAAACCATTAAAGATTCAGTCACCACCATTGGAGTATTATTCAGGTTAGACACGCAGTGTTCATTTTGTGAGGTTACAGATGAACACATTCAATGAAAGTCGCCACATTTACTTTATGTATTCCTATGTCAGCTTTAT
This sequence comes from Glebionis coronaria, assembly GCA_025667525.1. Classification (NCBI taxonomy): domain Eukaryota; kingdom Viridiplantae; phylum Streptophyta; class Magnoliopsida; order Asterales; family Asteraceae; genus Glebionis; species Glebionis coronaria. The sequence continues at coordinate 293,734,722 of CM046875.1, forward strand.
CTTAAATCAGGTATTTACCCACCCCCAGCAAGAAAAGACTCCACAATATCACCCATATTTATAAAGGTTTTCCTTCCAGTTGAAGACAAGATCCGTCTTACTAACTCCCAAATATATCCATTATTTTCTGCCAGAAAAATCAATACAAGTTGTTATGCTTTACAGAAAGTAAATTATTATTCCAAGGTTACGAAGACTTTTAGCTACCAGTTATAAATCCACTACTGAAGTTCCTTAAATTCATGATCAACAGATTATTCTAGAGTTTCCAGATGTAATTCCAGAAGGTTTTCCATACATTTCTTCCTAATCATGAGACAGAGTTTAACATCGAGCTTGTCTCAAGAACAGAACCTGTTATCAAAGCTCTTTATTGCAGGGCTTCAGCTGAGTTAAAAGAGTTGCAACATTTGCTGCAAGAGTTACCGGAACGAGGATTTATTCTCCCTAGCGTACCACCAGGAAGTGCACTGTTTCTGTCTATCAGGAAGAAGGCCGGTAACATGAGATCACGTATTGACCACCGAAAATTTGCCAAGATCACCATTCGTAACCAATATTCATTCCACATGTAGAAGGTTTATTTGATCTGCTACGATGTCGTAAACATTTTTCTAGAACAATTCACGATCATGCTACCATCAGTGGTGAGAGAAAGAACATGATGTTTCCAAGACAGCTTTGCACACGTTGTGGTCACTCTAAAATTTTGATTTATACTTCTGAGCTCCCAAATGCTTCAGCTATATTATGGAATTGATGAGTAATTTTTTTTCATGAATTCTAAGACAAAAATCGTTAGTATATTAGTGATAACTATCTAATCTGCTAAATTCTAGAGAAGAACATGAGAATCATCTTTTCATGATCCTGTAGATTCTCTGATAGGAGAAAATTATATACGCAGCTTTCCAGATGTGAATTCAAATTGAACGGGGTAGCACCTCATGGCCATGTTATTTCAGCAGAAAGAAATTTTAGAAATCCTACTAAGGTGAAGGCCATCACAGATGGTCAAGACCAACGTCTGTGACTGAAGTATGAAGTTTTCTAGAATTCAGTTGACCTCTACCTAAGAAATTGCTGACAGTTCTCACGATTAGCTTTTCATGAGTAAGCTTACGCAAAAAAAGGAGAACCGACATTAAAAATTTCTATTCCATAAACTTCTACGTTAGGAAAGGTCTAAATTATCAAGACTTGTAGTTCTTCCATGACTATTCATCCAGACTCTACAAGAATGTACCATAATCCTAGGCAGGATTTTTGATAGAGGCAGTATAACCCATTGATGCAACTATGTTCATATCAAGATGCCTGACATGCCAGCAGGTTCAAGATAGAACGCCGACATGCTAGTGTGTTATTTTAACCATTAGAAATTCTGAACAGAAATGAGAGATGGTTCCATGAAGATTGTTATCAGTTTACCACATAACTCAGAAAAGTATGATACTATCTAAGTAATTGTCGACCATTTAACCCAGCCTATACGTTTTCTTTCATCCGAAAGGATTTCACAGTAGCAGACCTGCAGGAAATTCAACAGTAGATCGTATAATTTCACGGTATCCCACCAACCATCATATTAGATAGAAATTTTATGTTCACGAATCACACTCACGTTCATGTTCACGACTACATGTACATTCACATTCATGTTTACCTCTCACGTACAAAATTATGATTTTGTTCATATGTTGTCCATCTCATGATTTACGTCTACGTTCGCGTTATTATTCTCGTTCATATTCGTGTTCCATATCACGATATACGTTTCACAACTTGTTACTGAATATGGTTAAAGAAAGCCTAAGAAACCAGAATCAAGTTTAGCACAACTTTTCCATATCAAGGCAGACGTTTCACGTCTCAGGCTGTATCGTTTGGCATTCTTTCCTCGGTCAGTATACATTCATGATATGTCCTAGTATCACGTTCACGATATATTCCATGCTTAGCGTTCATTAGATGATCGCTATAACACCCCTATTTTACCTTTACGCAGCGGAACATTGATCTGGGGTATTACTTTATAGAACACAAGTCATAATAATAGAAAACAACTCAAAAGAGTGATGAAATAAACTTTCTTTAAATTTCATCGAAAAATCAGAGTTTTACAATATGAGGTTCCCAAAATCTAGAATAATTTCAGTCTTGTGCCTCTTCATGCCATCCTTGTGCTGCCCCATGCTATCAGTCACCATTTATCTAAGATATATGCTTAAAGTCAACACAAAGGTTGAGTGAATTCATAGGTTTGTAATAACATTTTTGAATACAAGTATGTCCTCCGGACTACGTTGTTATACACCCACATTAAATTGTTATCATACTGCATTATGTTCATGCACCGCTACTTGACATACAGAAACCAACAAATTGCCCTTATGCGGGTAGTTTGCAAAACTCCTGAGTTAAGCAAAATAAAGTGTATTTGTTTAGCCTAGGTAGAAACCTTCAGCTGCTAGCAAGCGCAACTTGCCCAGATAGGGGATGTCAAACCCCAAATAGTACTATTCATAATATTAGCGCTCATTTGCAAGAAATGATTAGCGGTTCACGATTAAAAAGGGACTTAATGGCAGTAGTAAACATAGTGTCAATAATTATACCATACAGTTTTAAAAGCACTTATATTCCAGTTTTAGCATATATATCCCCCTCACGGTTTTTGAAATCATTTAGAAAGCATTTAAAAATTGAGGCTATAAGCTCACCTTATGTCCATAGAATCCGAGCTATAATCAGATATATTTCATTCACAGATAATCAGCTTGATCATACAAACCACAACTTGGTCTCATAAACAACAGCTTGATCTCATACAAACCTGGATTAATACATTGTGTATAGTATCAAGTCTTTGATTTTTGGTTCAATATTGTTAAGTGTTGGTTACATATTCTTTCATTATTATTTAGTGGTAATTCTAGCATCATTGTTCGGGCCATCATACTCAGAAGCCATTCTATAAACGTTTGAGGAGCGAGGGCACTTTAAATCGTAAACCCAACCACTTAGTCAGAACGTAATATCGAGATGGAACATCTTTGTACAAAGCTCCCTACTAACATGATACTTTCATTACTTTCTCATATTCATGATTAATCTTCTTTAGTTTAAAATTTTTCAAAATTAGTCCTTTTGGTTATACTTTGGTATAATTGCACTTTTAACCCTTAAAGTGTATAGTTTTAGTATTTTCATTTTAAACCTTCAATATTTAATCTTAGGACCTCAAACTTTCCAAAATTTATTCTTAAAAGCTTATACTTTCATACAATGACACTTTTGGCCCAAAATGTTAAATAGTTTCATAAATGACAGTTTTAGTCCCTATACTTGTAAAAATCTCATAACAACCTCAAAAATGGACCAAATGATCTAGGATTTTAAAACAAAGTTTCAAAACATGCTTATAATCAAATAAAAACATTTATTTAGAATTTTAGCTTTTGAAATGGGTTTTTGCTTATTATTTTATGTAAATTACAAAATTAGGGTTTTAAGACATTTTTAGATTATAACTTCCATTTAAAATGATGAAATGACTTAGTTTCTTTTAGATAATCTTTCTAACATCTTATTAACAGCATAAAAACCCTAAGAAATTATTATAACAAGATCAAAGCTTAGTTAACAAAATGATTACCTAGGATACTCCCAAATGGCTCCTAATGAGGTATATGGACTATATCTTCCTCATAACTCTTCAAGAACTCCTAGAACTTTGTCCAAAGCTTGCTAATGATCTTAGGGAATTCTTAGGACTTCAATGGAGGTGTAAGAACAGAATGTATAGGTGTAGAAGGTTGAAAGTGAGGGATGATTCTAAAATGAAGCTAAAGGCTCATATTTATACAATTTCTAACCTTTAGCCTCCAAGTTAAGCCTTAGGACGTGTAATATAGATAGATTAGTGACTAAGGAAGGCTAGTGAAGGTCTATAGACGTTTGTAGAGTCTAGCTTAAATCCTATCTTGGTCTTGTGGTCTAAAATCTACATGAATGGATAGGGATAAGAATGAAGATGTGGAACACACATGTAGCTTATGCACCTACTTTCTTGGCACTCCAAAATATCTAGGAACATGTAACTATCTGATTTTCAATTTTTTAATAGGTGGGAGAGAGTTTAATATGAGTTTTGGAGGGAAAATACAAAATCGGGTTTCAAATCTAGGGCTTGTAACTTATGGTTTGTGTTTTTGGGGATTAAAGGCTTAGGAATGTGATTAGTGATGGATTAGAGTTTAATTAGGGTAAAAAATTTCTATTTAAGATATTTGGGTCCTTGGTTTGAAGTTTAACAAAGTTTGATGTGAAAATGGGAAGTATACTTATGTAGATTAGGGTTTTGTAATGATCTAGGGTTTAATCTTAGTAAATGTGATTATCCTTCAACTAGCTACTGATGTAAACTCACTTTATTCATCCTACATTTTCCATAATGTGATCATGAAGTCCCTACATTGGTTCTATTATGTTATTCTAGGTAAACATGTGTAAAGGGTGAAAATACTCATTTTGACCTAATTTACAAGCCATGCATTGAAATCTTGTACCTTGTGCATTAGGGTACTTGTACATTGTCATAACATAATCTTATAACCTTAATGAATTCTTATAAATATTTATTTATATACTTTTCCAAAAAGAACTAGGTAGTGATTCTATGTAGATTTCTTAATATTAGGGTTTTTAGGTCATTAATGCTAATGATTTTCTATCTTGGGTAATTAGTGTTTGTACCTTTATAAACACTTATTCTAGAGCTTATATAGTATTTTTATGACTTCTAGTGATTCTACGTTTTCAGTTTAAGGGTTTGTATAGGTTGATCATATTCTAGGGAAAATTATGGGAGCTTAAGATCCTATGCTTTGATATCTTGTACTTTATGCTTTACCAACTTGTAACTTGACTTGAAATAAATGTATATTATTAATATGATATATAGTTGAGTTTTATAATTTATGGCAAAATATTAGGCTCTAATTCAATGTATAATGGATTTTATATGCTAATCATAGTTACTAGCTCTTAACATGTAATTAGCCTTGGATTAGTGAATATTAGCATTTTAGGATCCATTAACTTTCCTTTATTTGATAGATTGTAATTAGTATATTGTTTTTAATAATAGTACATGGATTTTATGTAGTTACATTGCTTAAAATATTGTTTACGAAGGGTTTCTAGGTGGTGATCTAGATTATTATGTACAATTACTTGTACTTAGCTTTACATGGTTTGTTCTTGCCATTCTTATGTATTATTAGGTCTTCAGATTATAGTTTACAACTTATTTTTAATCCTTAATGATTTATTCATATGTCTTTTCCATTCATAGCTTACTATTCTTGAGTTTACATTGCATTTATAGGTATTCTAGGGTTTATAAGGGAATTTAGGGCATCATAGTTACATTTTAGATGTTCTTATTATTATTGAACTTATTAGATCACATTTAGATCTTAGAATTGATATATACATTGTATTGACAACATATAGGAATATGTTGTAATGGAAGGTCAGGTTGTGAGAAGCAGTTCATCTTACCAAGTAAGGTACAAAAAGCAAAACATTTTAGCAAAATTTTCGTATTGAGACAGTTATAGCTTAAGTAAAATTTGAGGATTGTCACAGTCTCTCTCCCTTAAAGAAATCTCGTCCCGAGATTATAAGGGTAACATAGCTTATCAAGAGCAAACATAGCTCTTAGGTGTTTAAATTCTATCTTAGAATTTTATTCACATATAAAGAAAACAACTTTACTGTTGGTATTTTAGTTTTAAATCAATCATTTAATCACATAAATCTTTCTTAGATTTCGAAATATGAAAAGGATTGTGGTATTTACTGCGTTCTTTGGGAAACTCAAGTCAATATGTCACTACTCAATCAAAATCTTGAATTGATTATCGCATTTTTCAAAATCAATTTTGGTAATTTATAGAGAAAAAATCCTTCTCTCATAGATAATGTTTAATATGGTGTAGTTTCTCATTCATAGTGAGAAATCTTGATCAAAACAGTCTTTCCAATTTACCATTTAAATCTAGCAGATACCTAACGGTCACTATTCAATGTACTATGAAGCTCTATTTTCATATAACCTTCTCAAATAGTTTCATGAACTACTTTGGGTGAGTTGAAAATCTCCAACTTTAGCCAAACAAATACGTGAATGGCACTTCTTTCAAAAGAGTTCTTCAAGTAGTATTGCTTTGATTCTAGCATAAAAACTATTGTTACACGGGAGAAATTTTCCAATGGTAAGTGTCCTTCCAAACTTTATAAGACATACAGGGAGTATGTAGTTTAGTATCTGAATAGTTCTTCCACTTAATACCTTGGTATACTTATCTAAGTATAACACACAAATTTTGAGTATACTTTTAGAATCAAGATGTGAAACACTCGTCAAGATCTTAAATGATAGATATTGATACTCTATGTCAACAGATTATTTCACATATAATCTTCTTAGAGTTTCCATATTATCAATTTCCTAGATAGGAATAAATCCTATAGTTCTGGTAAGATAACTGACAATGATCCGGATGGCATCATGTCTACTTGAAGTAAAAAAATCCTCATTGTTCTTTCCTATTTCCATGGAGGAATTCAGCTTGAACTAGTAAGTCGGATGACTTAATATTCTGCTTTAAGAGCATAATATAAGTATTTTAAAGTTTCTTTGATTTGAATGGATTACTTTAACTTTCAATTATTTACAAGTTCCAAATCTAAGACGAATATTGACGTATCTTCCAATAGATCTATTCACCTTATTAGCGCACACGTAAGTGTTTAATGACTCATGAAATTTGGGTAGAAAATAACAGTTTAGGCACTCCATGTAATAACAAATTTCAGTAAACCATACAGTTTGAGAACACAAGTATTCCAGTTTTGTCAGGTCTATACTTGTCTTATATCGAATTTCTTTAAGTCCATTTATAAATTCTCACTAACATAAAGATGCGTCCAACTTTATGCAAGGAAGAAATCATAAATTTGGTGATTTAAATTTATTTATTTGATTGAAGAAGCGTACTAATTCAATCAAATAAACAGAATATAAATCACTGACTTAGAAATTTCCGACATAACACGAATATAGACAAATGTTCTACCCTTAAGTTTCCTTTTTTTGTTGGTGTGTGTAAGACCTTTTGTATATGGTATCTAGGAATACGATTTTTCTAGAGACGAATGATGATTAAATAGAAGATGTTTTTTTATTCCCTATAAAATACAGAATAATTATATCAAACATATGATTTATAAGCCCACTTTCCCTTACAAACCATAGTCCAATGATCTACTATGTTGAAAATCCAGCACCAGATGGTGCAAAGTTCTGTGTGATGCAGGGTGCATTTAGTACATAGAAGAAAAATCATATTCACAGTATATTGAATTAGTAATTCCAGTTATGGTAGTTTCTTGTTTCATTATAATTTACGGATGTTCTATCCTTGCTGAATTTATGCTTGAGATTTTTTCCGATTTTTGCACAGGATTGTGCTTAATTACCTTTGTTGTCCCTAAAATATGATGATAGTTTAAAGAAATAAGATGGAAAAGAATGAAGATTTCTAGAGAGAGAAAGTAGAGAGAAGGAGGTGATTATCTTTTTGAGATTAGTTTAAGAATACTGATAACTTCCACCCTCCTAACATGCTAGGAGTGTGCTTATATAGTCCACCCACATGCAAGCACTCTAATGGACTATATATGTTTTGGGCCGGGCTTGAATAAATGCTTAGTACCTTGAAAGAGGCCTTTTAAGCTAACCATCAAGCCCGTAATGCCATGACTATTTTAACTAACTATTACAATGTTATAATAAATATTACGAAATAAACCTATGACCGAACATTCTTGTTTGACTCAATATCTTGAGGAAAACAATCTCCCCAATGTGAGGTCATTCCTCTTCGATATTTGGAGTTCAATAGAGATTACGAATTTCGTCATAACTAAATCTTGAACGTGTAATACTAGTCTTGTTCCTTCATGCTGTGATCTTTGAGCCTTTGTCGTTTTCTTTCGACTTTGTCTTTAAACTAGAGATCTTCAAATTATCCTTAACTTTTCTTTGCCATCTTGCGATCTTTGTCTTTATCCACATTCTCATACGTTGCACTATCTTGAAAGCTTGCTAAAAATATCCTTTGAAGAGAGGTCATTCCTCTACATTAATTGATAAGGAAGATTTTGATCATCAGAGTTGCGGAAGTCTTTAGCTTTCTTGATTGTTGAATATGTCTTTGGGAATGAGTATATGGTTTTGAATCTTTGACTTTGCTAACTACACCGTAACGTCACCTTCTTAAGACAAAACATAGACACGGACTGAATGGCTTTTACATTCGTCCTAAATCGGTAGCGTTTTACCTCCGGTCGGTGAAGACCGTTACACGATATTAAATATCGTACCTGTGATTAGGTAGATTCAATTAAGAACCTCCTTGATAGGGTTTCGCGGCGGTACTAGTCGTTCTCTTTACTCGACCGTCTCAAAGCCAGACTGCGAACATAAAGAGTGAATCAGTTGGATAAATATCCGCTTGATTAAAGTCGTCAATTCAAATTCCTGGAACAAGTTTGATTCATTATGAATCTTACTATTGTTGCTTTCCAGTTGACACATGCTTGATTCATAAGAATCTCGCAAGTTACCTACCGTAGCGTTGTTTAATGTTGACGCTAGAAGGATTTCCATTCGTCACTGTGAATAATAACAAATATCACTCTAAATGTTCTGGCAAAACCATAAAGATATTGCGTAGAAACCTGAAACGAGTTTGAATCGATAAAGAAACAAACCACTGTTGCTTTTCAGTTTTACATATGTTCAATTCATAAAGAATCTTACACATGACCTACCACAGTGTTGTTTGATGTTAACACTGGAAGGATTTCCACTCTTCATTGTGAATACTAGGTAGTATCACTCTGAGTTTTCTAGCAATATAGCAAGGATATAGCGTAGGACTCTCTTGATCTTCATCCATATGTCCTAACGAGATTTGATTGATCTCTTGGCTCAAGACTCGATTTGTGCACTTTTAGTCGTCGGAGGCTGGAGCAGATGCCACCTATTCAATATCAACTATCTCGGAGTGATAAAGTCAATAGAAGTCGTGTTGATCTTCGGGACAATAAAACATCTTCTTTCGAGAGAAGCCTGAGTCAGCTAGGGAAGGGTTGTGCATTACATCACTGGGTCCATGATGTGTTGTCTTCATGATGTGTTGACCGGGTTTCTGCCTAAGTTGTATGGAGTGCTAATTTCTTTACACCTTTTTCCTTACATTTCTTTTTCATTCTTCAACCCCTTCAATGCTTACCAAGACATCATTACTAGCACCTTGTTGTGATTGTTCCAGTGCTAGAAATAGTACTTAGTCAGCATTCAACTACGTTCACATTCTACTCCATCTTTCCTAAGGATTTATAATAATCTATTGGATTGTCCCTGGGAAGATCCCTCCGGTTCTGGTTGGATCATAGGACTTAAACCTAACCACCCTTTTGACACCAATAACGTCGTGAATTAAAGATGTTGTGGGTATTTGATCGTAACCATGAGTGCTTGAGTCTTTAGATCACATTTTAATCACATTTTCTCCCCTATCTCTAATATATAAAAACGTTTGATATTAGAGATACCAAATTTGATTAAAATATATTGTGAAAAATAGTCTTGAAAACTTTCAGGAGAAAGATATGTCAAACTTAGCATGAAATTGGAAAGCTCCCCCTCAAAAATTGATCCAACGGAATTGTTATTACGAGGACATGATCCACATAAAACTTTTGAGGATAGGAGTTGTTGAACACATAATTTTTGAAAGATTTTGAATATCATTGAAAAATTCTTGAAAAAATAGTGTTCAACGCTTTTTGAAAAATCAATTCTTTTTGGCGAAAAGGTTTTTCTAAAGCATAAACTTGAGTTCATAGACTTTGAATGTCTTGAATAATCCACTCAAGTGTAAGAAGATTTCTCTTCTTTTGCTGAGGGTAAGGGCAATAAAGCGTACACTCCCCTGTGAATATAGATTCGGGTTGCAATCCAAAAGTGATTACAAGCCATTGTGTTGAGCTCAAAAGGTTGAATGTTTTGTGACAAGCTCAACCGAAGATAGATTGCTCTACCCGTTGTTGGAAAATTTGTCCAAAATAGACATTTTCCTTTAAAAATAGAAATGACATGTTTTGAAAAATATTTACAACTTTCATTCGAGATTTATGTACACACCCGTGTCGTTATTGAGCGACATTTCTAGGCACGCTCATATTATCGATACTAAAAGACATGTCAAGAAGAATAGTTTTGGATTATTAAAGATTTTTAATTTTGTATTTTGCTTTTTCATTAATATTTACAGGTAGATGTTTGATAGATGAATCAAGCATGCTTCTTTGCTAGAACCTCCAGTTCTGCTGAAGTCAAACATCTCATACCAATTTGCCTAACTAGATACGCAAACCCTGTCTTTCGAAAGAGCTTTTGTAAACAAGTCAGCTAATTGGTAATCAGTTCCAACAAAGTAAAATTAAACAATACCCCTTTCAACTTGTTCCTTTATGAAGTGATATCTGACATCAATGTGCTTCGTGCGGGAATGCTGTACCGGATTACAGGAGATGGCTATGGCGGACTTTGAGTCACAGTACATAGGTACTTTATTAAAGTGGAAGCCATAATCCGTGAGTTGTGTTCTCATCCAAAGAACTTGAGCACAACACGAAGATAGAGACACATACTTCGCTTTGGCTGATGACAGTGACGTGCAATCCTGCTTCTTGGAAGACCATCCCACAAGCTTATCTTGACCTAGAAATTGTGCACCACCAGAAGTACTTTTTCGTGTATCAAGACACCCTGCATGATCAAAATCTGAATAGGCCGTTAGAAAGAAACCGATTTCCCTCAGATACTAGAGTCCCATGTGAATGGTATTCTTGAGGTACCAAAAGATCCGTTTAACCTCCTAGAGGTGCTTTTCAGTGGTTCGTGCTTGATATCATGCATAATAACATGTAGAATGTGATATATTTTCTAGGCTTGCTGTTATGTACATGAGGGAGCCGATCATGGAACGATATCTCGTTTGATCTATGGCATCTCCCTCTAAATCAGCATCTAGGGATGTGGTTGATAATGGTGTCCCAACGGGGTCACATGAGGTCATACCATGCTTTTTGATTATCTCTTGACAATACTTAGCTTGGTTAATAAAGATACCACTTGGAGATCGGTGAACTTGAATTCTTAGAAAGAGTTTTAGTTCGCCCATCATAGACATTTCAAATTTACTGTACATTACTTTTTCAAACTATTTTGAAAGTTTTGGGTTTGTAGACCCGAAAATAATGCCATCAACATAAATTTGCAAAAGCAAAATGTCATCCCCATATTTATAAGTGAACAAAGTTAAATCAATGGAACCTTTTGAGAAACCTTTGGATACCAGAAATTTCGAGAGCTCGTCGTACCACGCCCTTGGAGCTTGCTTGAGTCCATAAAGTACTTTGTGGAGACGATACACCTTGTCAGGATAATGAGGATTGACGAATCCTTCTGGTTGTGTAACATAGACTTTCTTCCTTCAAAGGACCGTTAAGAAACGCCATCTTTACGTCCATTTGATAAACAATGGATCCCTTATGAGCAGCATAAGCAAGGAAAATCCTGACTGCTTCCAAACGAGATACTGGTGCAAATAATTCTTCAAAATCAATACCCTCTTTCTGTCCATACCCTTTAGCCACTAGCCTAGATTTATTCTTGATGATCGTGTTCTCTTCATCCATCTTGTTTTTTCAGATCCATCGAAGATTTAATGGTACTACATCATATGTTGTGTCAACAAGTTCCCAGACTTTAAGTCTTTGATGAGACTACTTTTATACATGGTCTCATCGTCCAAATCGGGCTTAAAATGCAATAAATATCATTAAATATGCCAAATATATGCTCGTGTTTGTTACTTGTGTATTTTTAGGTACGGATATTGAGGAAATGGCAAAAGATCACAAGAATCATTCAAAAACGAACACGGGAAACGAAGCCGCACAATGAACCGGGCCTAAGTTTGGATTTTACAAAAATGCCCTTGAAGTTTTGAAGATTGGCAACTTTAGTCCCTCAACTTTTGAAAGATTTACACTTTATACCCCTCAAAAATTCAAAATTATGAATAGGGTCCCTAAAGTTTGAAGACTATACAAGATCAGCCCTTGAAGAATGCCAAAATTACATTTGAAGTCCTTAATTTAAGTTTGAAAACTTAAATGTGCCAAAATTGACAAGATGGCAAAGTTGTTATCAAAGGGAAATGAAGTTGTTGCTATTTATTACAAAGTGGAAGAAAGAAGAAAGCTTGGGGGGTCAAACTGCCAAACAACCAATCTTACACACCCACTCAGAAACTGCCACGTCACAATACCCACCCAAAAACCCATTTACCCATTATCCAACCCGTCCACCCAGCCCAATGTTTAACCCGGTTTTATTTAAAGCTAGTCAAACCCCAAGTCAACCCACCCCTAATTTCCCTCCTAACACTTTATTTAAATCCTTTATTTCCCTTTTCGGATTAAACACACCCTTAATCCCAGATAAACCCTAACATTCCCCCAGCCTTAATTACCCTTAAAACAAAGGGTTTTCCCCTTATGTTGTGCAGATCCCTAATTAAACTTGTTGTCACTTTATCCCACCTCACAAGACACCCTCACATGGCTTGAGGACCCCACCCCGTACCTCCCCTGCTCATGTCACTCTCACCCAAACCCCAAAACCCGACCAAACCAACGACCCACACATGCTCCTTTGTCCCCAAGGCTAATTGGACGTCTGAGATCACCTCACAACAGCCTGGCATCCAGCAACATCACATGGCAAAAATTTGACCAAGTTCAAATCGTGAAGACCAAGGGCTCTTTTAGAAATTCCATGTATTAGGGTTTAGTTTATTTTTATGATTCTAGAATGATTTGTATGCTCTATATAAAGCAACATAGGCTGTTCATTGTTTTTTGTTCCAGTTTTTTAGCTCTCTCATTGTAATCCCTTTTTACAAAATTTATAAAGTTGGTGATTTTTGAGAAAATATAATTCCTTTTATTTGTTTTTAAAAGCTGGTAAGTGATTGAGAAGCTAGACTGAGTTCCATTTAACAATTTATTCAAACATTTGGTGTTTGAATTTTCAGAAACAAGGTTTCTGAAATTGGGTAAAGTTTTTGGTGAATATTGTTCCAAGGTTTGATTTTCTGGATTGAAAGTATTTAGTTTAAGGTGTTTTTTGAAAGTAAAAGAAGTATTGAAAAGGTTTTTAAAAGGTTTAAGAAAGGTTTTAAGGAAAACAGATTGCATATTGTTGTTTCTACATTTTTCTTAGCAGGGTGCATTTGAGTGTCGATTAATCCAAGGATCTGCACAAACCCGTGTTTGTGGGAGGTGACAAAGCAGTCACTGTTGGGCCTGGATGTAGGCCCAACAAGGTAGTCCTTGTTTCCTTTTTGAGTTTTTAAGTTTTCTGATTTTGTGAGATTGTGATTTGGTATAGTTTGATTGCAAGTGTTAAATGTTAATTTGAGTGTTGAATATTGGTCATTTAGATGTTATATGCATGTTTTAGTAAGTTCTAACCAGTTTGGATAGGATTTAGATTGATTTGCTTTGAAAAACATCATAATCAGAACTTAAAGGGGTGTTTGGATTAAGGGATTAGCCAAGAACTTTGATGAGATTATTGTGTTAAAACCTGAAAAATACACTTCTTAGGTGATTGGTTTGTGATAAATGTGCTTAAGTTTCTGTTTGGTTAAGTTTTGAACATATGTGCATGATAAAAATTGGACAAACTTAGCATTAATCAGTCACCACCCTTTTGTGCCTATTCTTGCTGAAATTTGTGCATCAAACTTTGCATATTGTTAAATTATAGGTTATCTGAGGATTGTGTGTTGGTTGTATGCTATGTTGTGTACTTATGTGCATGTTAAGAGCATCTAAAATCCACTTTTGTGCATGTAATTGTGCCTACTGTTCATCAGATACCTTTGTGGCTTAATCAGTAACTTTGTGTCCCTTTTTGTGTGAAAATTTGTGAAGTGATTGCTAGTTTATGTGTTTACTCAGACTCCCCACAACCCAATTGGTGTGGGGGTGCCTTGCTGTCCAAAAACAAGCCCTCCAAAGAGCTTTCCTAAGCTCAAAGGTCTCCTGACCACTATTTTGCACTAGCAGTGGGAAGAAAGTTTCCCCTGCTAACACACTGGTTTCCACTGCTAAGCTAAAGGACAAAAGTCCAGTCACATGTCACTATCAGTTTTCTGATTTTTTGTCTCTAGTGCATAAAAAGTTGAATTAGGACTTCAAACCAATTTCTTTATTTTTCTTATTTAATTTAGGATTTTTCTGTTTAATTAGTTTTTATTCTACTGTTCATCTACTATTTTTTAGGTTTTATTGCATTTTTAATTAACTTTTAATTTTCTGTTTTTGGCATTTAGTGCCAAAAATATCTCTTTTTCAGTTTAAACATTTTTCCTAGGCTTAGAATAATGTTTTAAAATTTTTGGTTAAAAAAGTTTCTACTGTTCATCTTTTTATTATTTTTTAGAATTAATTTAAGTTAATTAGGGTTTTAATTAAACTGTTTTTGTCTTCTAATGAAAAATTTAATATATTTCAATCTTTTTCATTTTTCTACTGTTCATTAGAGTAATTTAGGATTTTTAAAATTGGTAGATTATTTTTAGCATTATTTTATTATTTTTATAATTATTTTAGTTTTAAAATAGTTTTTAGTAATTTAAAAATAGAAAAATAGTTTTTAAAAATTAGGAAAAATACTTTTTGGTCTTTAGATAATATAAGTAAGTTATTTGTTCAATAAAATAATATTTTGGACATTTTGATTAATTATATTTAATTTTAGGGCTTTAATTAGCATTTAAAATTGAATATTTAATTAATAAAAGGTTTTAAAATATTTTTATTGGATTTTTACTCTTATTTATATTATTTTAGACTACTTTTAGCTTTTAATTAATTTTTAGGTTTAAAATTTTTATTTTTGCACTTTTTTACGGTTTTACGTATTCGCCTTTTTCGTCTTAGCTCGATCCGTCTTCGTAACCGTTTTTTCTTTCTTTTCTCATTTCTATTCTCTTTTCTCTCTTCTTAATAAAATCATCAATCAAAATCAATTCAATTCACAACACACGTGCCTCCTCGAGAGAACGAACTCACTTTTAGGGTCATACACACACGGTTTTCCTAAATCGTCGTGCTCGCTTGCCCTATTTACGTTCTTTTTCCTAAAAGACGTATTTCTACGACTATCATTTTTGGCGCCGCTGCCGGGGAGGCGTGTTGTGTTTTGATTGAACCATTGTTTTTTTTATATATTAGCCATAATAGTATTTGTATTAGTAGCACTCTACTAATACGTATTATCGGTTTTCGGTTTTTGTGTGAATATTATTAATATATTGTATACGTAGAACAATAAATTCACAAGTACTCCAAATACGTGAGAAATCACAACCTTGACTTGGGAGGTCATTACCCAATCATTGTATTCGAATCTCAAACCAAAGAAAAAGTCAAAAATAGATAAATACTTTCGTGAAGCTTAATCTTGATAATACAAACTATAAGGTGGGTA
Organism: Glebionis coronaria; assembly: GCA_025667525.1. NCBI lineage: Eukaryota > Viridiplantae > Streptophyta > Magnoliopsida > Asterales > Asteraceae > Glebionis > Glebionis coronaria. The sequence goes on from CM046875.1 coordinate 293,750,434, forward strand.
TAAGGCGGTTGTATTTCACAACCTAAAGGAAAAGGCTCTTAAGTGCTTCGTGCCGCCTCGTTTCCTCCGCTTGCTTGTGCGTATTTGATTTTGAGAGTGAATCGAGGGTTTTGCCGCCCAAAGTATTATTACATATCATATATATTTTCTTGGTTTCTATTGATTAAACCCTCTTGAACGATTTGGTGTTCCACCATCGTTCTATAGTCATCGAAGGCGTTCACTCCACGTGATCGTTTTCATTCCTTGAGGCTTCTTTAATCGAGAGATTTGATTAAGGAGGAGATTTGTAGATTATTGTCTACTTAATACATTTCACCAATTTCCAAAAAAGTTAATACCATCAAAAACCACAAAAAAATTGAAAAATACAAAATACCAAAAAGAATCTTCTTTGCTCGTCTCCTCGTTGTACGTGACGTTTATGCTCACTCGTAATCAAGCAAAACATGCACGTAGACGAAAGAACAAAACTCCCACTCCAACTCATTCTAGTGAGGAGTCTCCTATTGACGAACCCATTGTACGAGAAGCACCAACCATGGCGAATCGAACTATGATGGAGTTACTTCAAGCACCCACCGAGGGTTATGGAGAAGCTATTGTAATTCCCGCAATCCTTGCGGAGAATTTTGAGGTGAAAACGGGTTTGTTGTCGATGATCCAAAACAACAAATTCCGTGGTGATGAGAAGGACAATCCTCACAACCATATCCGCCAATTTAATCGTCTTACCGCCACTTGCAAATTTAAGGATGTCTCGAATGACTCGATTAAGATGATGCTTTTTCCGTATTTCATTAGCGGGGCCCGCTAAGATTTGGTTAGAGAAAGAGCCACCCAATTCTATATTGACGTGGAAGGATCTCGTTTCAAAGTTTGTGAACCAATTTTTTCCGCCCTCTAAGACTACGCATTTGAAAAATGAGATTTCTAAATTTTCACAAGAATCAAATGAAAGTTTTTCTACGGCTTGGAATAGGTTTAAGGAGATGTTACATGAATGTCCTCATCACGGTTTTTCCGACTTACACCAAATCGACACGTTTTACAATGGACTTAATGATCATGAAAGAGATTATTTAAATGCCACCGCGGGTGGTAATTTTTTTGTGTAAAACGGTTGAAGAAGCTTTGGTCATAATTGAGAATAGGTCTAAGGTTTATAGCCCTCGTAACACACCGAGTGTTGCCAATATGGGCTCATCATCGTCTCGTAGTATCAATGCCTTGCAAGATGAAGCAAATGAGGAGAATCGGTTTTTCGATAGGTTTTCGACTCTTATGTCCCATTGGAAAGCTCAAGAAGCTTCGAATTCCGCTTCGGTTAAAGCGGTTGCTAAGAGTTGTTTGTCGTGTGGTTGAGCTCATGATCTTTCCGAGTGCATTACCGCGGATGGTAACACTTCGAGTGCTTATGTAGCCACGGGAACTTATAACCAAATCGGTCAAGGTTCCCGCCAAAATCAAGCTCCACAAAATCAAAATGCTAATAACTATCGAAACAACAACCAAGGTGGAAATTACCAAGGAAATCAAAGGAATTACAACAAGGGTAATTATCAAAGTGGTAATGGGCAAATTTCAAACCAAAACCAAAACCGTGATTTTCAAAACAATGCTCAAGGTTTTCAAAATGATCACACCAAAAATCTTCAAGGAGAATTTTTGAATTATGCTAAGGCTAATGATGCTAAGTTTGACAATATGCAACGTGAAATGGTTAACTTAAGATCCGAGTTGAAAAACTAGCTTAAAAACGAACTTGCTAATGAACTTAAAACTCATGCTAATAAAATGGAAGGAAATGTCACACGTCTCTAACAAAATCAACAAAAAATGGAGCAAGGACAACATGAGATTAAGCAAGAATTGTTAAAAGCGGATGCTAGGCAATCTAAGTTTGAAGACCGTATGGCTAAAATGTTTGAAGCTATCATGTGTAAGCCCTCTTCTTCGGGTGGTCTTCCTAGTGATACCATCGTGAACCCGAAAGGAGAATTGAAGGTTATTACTACTCGTAGTGGTAAAACTTTCAAAGAGCCTATTTCTCGTCCAAGTACTTCTATGGAGAAGGAAAAAGAGAAAGAACCCGAGGTTGTGGTTGAAAAGGAGCAAATTCAAAGCCCACGAAGTACCGCTCGAACCACACCTACGGTTGAACCCACACCAATCATGGAACCTGAGATTCCAAGGCCGATGCCTATGCCTACTTTGCCCCAACCCACACCACCTTTACCCTATCCTTCAAGACGAGACAAGGAAAAGGCACAAGAACGAAATAATTATCAATTTGAACTTTTTATGAAAATGTTTCGTGACTTGCATTTTAATATAAGTTTTGCCGACGCCTTAGTCATGATGCCTTGATTTGCCGCGAACTTCAAAAGTATGTTGAATAACAAAGAGAAATTGCAAAAATTGTCTAGTTGTTCATCGGTTTTTCTAAGCCGCATACCTCAAAAAGTCGGTGATCCTGGAAAGTTTTTAATCCCATGTGCTATACAAGACATGGAAGAATGCTACGTCTTGGCCGATCTTGGTGCTAGTATTAATTTGATGCCTCTTGAGATTTTTAAATCGCTCAATCTTCCAAATCTCACTCCTTCAAGAATGTCAATCGAAATGGCCGATCATTCTACGATTCTAGCTTGTGGAGTAGCCGAGGACGTCTTTGTAAAAGTTGGAAAGTTCTACTATCCTGTAGACTTTATTGTTGTTGATATTCCTATCGATCCTAAAGTTCCGTTAATTTTAGGTCGATCTTTTTTGGATACCTCGAGAGCACTTATCGATGTGCATGCAAGAAAAATCACTCTTCGTTTCAATGAGGAAGAACTCGTCATTAATGCAACCCAAAACTCCACTCTTTCTCATGTGTATTCTATCACATCTTTGTATAATGTCAATCCCATCAAAAACATTTGCAAAATAATTTCGAATAGAGTTTTAGGAGTTGTTGAGAAAAATGAAGTTCCGTCCCCTCCGTCGGTGGAGGTTAAGAGTGTTAAGCCTACGATTCCAATCTCGAGTGATTCTTCGGATGATGAATACGTTGATCCCGATGGGGAGGTTTTCTTTGTTGACAAAAGATTTGAAAACTTACCACCACCTAAACCAAAAAGATTTCAAAATGTGAGAATTTTTAGTGTGACTAACATTGCTTTAGATACACCAAATATTTTTGACATAATCAAATCGGGTTTTCACAAGGAGAGTGTAAAAGATGAAAAAGGAAAAGATTTTAAATTGAATTTAAAAGATTTTTCTACAACTCTAACTCCATCATCACCGCGTGTATTGAGTACTACAAGCTCGTCTTCTCCTTTTGACGATGCTTTGTGTGGACTCAGTGTGGGGGAGTCCCCTTATGTTCCCTCCCCTTTCTCCACCGAGGACGAGATATTTGATCCTGGAATTGCTTGTATAGGGAAATCTCGGTCTTCCACCGATGCAATAAATGGAAAATCTTTTCATTTGATTGGTGCGAGTTTACCTCGAGTAGCTCATGTTTTTCGAGACTTACCCATTGTCCCACCCTTCTATTTCTTCTCTCCTATTTTCTTGAAACTCTTTGAGTTTTTGTTGACCATTGATGGAGTGGCTTTGAATTGTTTTTCCAATGAAAATGAGAATGCCATCTTCGATCCCGGTATTTTGCACCATCAAAGGACTTAGTCCTTAATACCGGTTGTTTTTGGGCCTTGTTTATCATGTAAGCCCCACTAAAAATTGACCACACCATGGTTATCCCTAAATGATCACATTTATGGGGATTCGAGTCGAGCTTTTGACTCGGTCATCAAAAACAAGGTGCCTCGTGGGGGAGACCCATGCTTATCCATGTAAATATTATTGCTTTCTAATTAGTTTAATGTGAGGGGATTTGTGCCCTTCCAACCTTTGTTTCGTGGTTGTTTGTGCATTGTGGTTTTTAGATCATGATCTTCACGATTGGAGCCTCTCGTGTTCGTTTTATGGGAGCACTCGATCGTTTGCTTTGAAGGCATTTCTCAATATCCAAATGATATATCCTTTGATGTTCTAACCTTAGGTTTTTATCACACTTCATAAACGGCTATTAATTTATTGGTTACACCCTTTCCATGCTAGATTAGGCATTCGACTACGTCTCTAGTATGGGGGTGTTTGCACCCCTAGACTCGAAACATTGAGGACAATGTTTAACTTTAGTATGAGGGGGTGAATAGATACTTTCCTTGCCAAACCTTCACGCTTTCCAAAGTTTATCTTTTTGTTATCATTTTTGTTGCAAAATAAGGCTAAAAATGGCCAAATTTTAAAATTTTTCTCATGTTTTATAAGTGTTTGAAGACACGAATGTATATTTCCGATGGCGAGAATAAGAGTATCTTTTGACTCGACCGTGCGTGTTGAGCACTTAGCTTTGATTCCTTAACATCACATTAGGCTAAGTCTCTTAAATGAGGACGAGAAATGATTGAGTTAATTATAAGTTACTATGCTAAACGTAGAGTACTCGTATTCTTTCAAAAACTCATGTGTTCTCGTTGTTTGCTTATTCTCCCTTCGCTTGTAAATATTTTTTGCTTAATAAATATTGACTTAGCGGTTTAGTTAGGATTGTTGGGTTTCTAGTCTTTTCTAGTAGCTTCCGTGTAATTAAATTGGGAAGACATTAAGGTATCGCCAGCGTCACGGTTTTGAAGTATTGGCACCCGAATAATCAAAAGCTTCACCTAATAATAAGATTTCAAGTGCTCACCTAAATCTAGCAAACAATTTGAAGCCCCACAAGGCCTAAAATCTATGCAAAATTGAAAGTGAATCAAGCCTTAATCTTCGAAGCTTTAAAGATCCAAAATTCGCTTTAGCGTGAGGATATACGTCTTTGGCTAATAAAACCACCGATGATGGCGGATAATAAAAGGCAAGGCAAGACCGAAGTCATAATAAAAGCTTCATGGCGAAGTTGAATAAAAGATGGAGGTAAACCAAAGATAATAAGGCCCTTCCGTTAGGGGGCATATAAAAGTCTTGGTAATAAGTCTCATGTTCAAAACCGTTATAAAACCGTGTTTATCGATTCTTCTTGTCAACTTAATTTTTTAACATCGTTTTCTATTAGGAAGGGTTATTGATCTGATGGTCTTAGTTACACCGTTAGGACTCTATTTTTAGACCTAAATCTCTATTATCGCATAAGTCAACAATGTATCCTTGTGATCATTAAGATATAATAAAATATAAGAGATACAACTTAGGAATAATGGGAGAATAAGTACGTGATTAGGGCATATGAGTAGTGTTAGCATTACTAACTTATAATGACAATGATCTCATTGCACGCTTGGCATGGAATTGGAGTGAAAATCGAGGACGATGAAATTATTTCTAACGAAGCATTCACGGGTTCTTATTCTATGAATCTAAACGTCCCATTTTGTGATGAAAATCATACATTATGTCTAAAACACAAGTAGTAGTAATAGTAGTGTAGCTAGTTTATCATTTCAATAAAGTGAATAAAAATGAATTTTGGAGGTGCTACGATACTTTATTCTAGCATTGCCTGAGGGCAGGGCAATGGTTTAGTATGGGGGAGTGATGAGACTGCTTTTATACATGGTCTCATCGTCCAAATCGGGTTTAAAATACAATAAATATCATTAAATATGCCAAATATATGCTCGTGTTTGTTACTTGTGTATTTTTAGGTACGGATATTGAGGAAATGGCAAAAGATCACAAGAATCATTCAAAAACGAACACGGGAAACGAAGCCGCACAATGAACCGGGCCCAAGTTTGGATTTTACAAAAATGCCCTTGAAGTTTTGAAGATTGGCAACTTTAGTCCCTCAACTTTTGAAAGATTTACACTTTATACCCCTCAAAAATTCAAAATTATGAATAGGGTCCCTAAAGTTTGAAGACTATACAAGATCAGCCCTTGAAGAATGCCAAAATTACATTTGAAGTCCTTAATTTAAGTTTGAAAACCTAAATGTGCCAAAATTGACAAGATGGCAAAGTTGTTATCAAAGGGAAATGAAGTTGTTGCTATTTATTACAAAGTGGAAGAAAGAAGAAAGCTTGGGGGGTCAAACTGCCAAACAACCAATCTTACACACCCACTCAGAAACTGCCACGTCACAATACCCACCCAAAAACCCATTTACCCATTACCCAACCCGTCCACCCAGCCCAATGTTTAACCCGGTTTTATTTAAAGCTAGTCAAACCCCAGGTCAACCCACCCCTAATTTCCCTCCTAACACTTTATTTAAATCCTTTATTTCCCTTTTCGGATTAGACACACCCTTAATCCCAGATAAACCCTAACATTCCCCCAGCCTAAATTACCCTTAAAACAAAGGGTTTTCCCCTTATATTGTGCAGATCACTAATTAAACTTGTTGTCACTTTATCTCACCTCACAAGACACCCTCACATGGCTTGAGGACCCCACCCCGTACCTCCCCGGCTCATGTCACTCTCACCCAAACCCCAAAACCTAACCAAACCAACGACCCACACATACTCCTTTGTCCCCAAGGCTAATTGGATGTCTGAGATCACCTCACAACAGCCTGGCATCCAGCAACATCACATGGCAAAAATTTGACCAAGTTCAAATCGTGAAGACCAAGGGCTCTTTTGGAAATTCCATGTATTAGGGTTTAGTTTATTTTTATGATTCTAGAATGATCTGTATGCTCTATATAAAGCAACATAGGCTGTTCATTGTTTTTTGTTCCAGTTTTTTAGCTCTCTAATTGTAATCCCTTTTTACAAAATTTATAAAGTTGGTGATTTTTGAGAAAATATAATTCCTTTTATTTGTTTTTAAAAGTTGGTAAGTGATTGAGAAGCTAGACTGAGTTCCATTTAACAATTTATTCAAACATTTGGTGTTTGAATTTTTAGAAACAAGGTTTCTGAAATTGGGTAAAGTTTTTGGTGAATATTGTTCCAAGGTTTGATTTTCTGGATTGAAAGTATTTAGTTTAAGGTGTTTTTTGAAAGTAAAAGAAGTATTGAAAAGGTTTTCAAAAGGTTTAAGAAAGGTTTTAAGGAAAACAGATTGCATATTGTTGTTTCTACATTTTTCTTAGCAGGGTGCATTTGAGTGTCGATTAATCCAAGGATCTGCACAAACCCGTGTTTGTGAGAGGTGACAAAGCAGTCACTGTTGGGCCTGGATGTAGGCCCAACAAGGTAGTCCTTGTTTCCTTTTTGAGTTTTTAAGTTTTCTGATTTTGTGAGATTGTGATTTGGTATAGTTTGATTGCAAGTGTTAAATGTTAATTTGAGTGTTGAATATTGGTCATTTAGATGTTATATGCATGTTTTAGTAAGTTATAACCAGTTGGATAGGATTTAGATTGATTTGCTTTGAAAAACATCATAATCAGAACATAAAGGGGTGTTTGGATTAAGGGATTAGCCAAGAACTTTGATGAGATTATTGTGTTAAAACCTGAAAAATACACTTCTTAGGTGATTGGTTTGTGATAAATGTGCTTAAGTTTCTGTTTGGTTAAGTTTTGAACATATGTGCATGATAAAAATTGGACAAACTTAGCATTAACCAGTCACCACCCTTTTGTGCCTATTCTTACTGAAATTTGTGCATCAAACTTTGCATATTGTTAGATTATAGGTTATCTGAGGATTGTGTGTTGGTTGTATGCTATGTTGTGTACTTATGTGCATGTTATGAGCATCTAAAATCCACTTTTGTGCATGTAATTGTGCCTACTGTTCATCAGATACCTTTGTGGCTTAATCAGTAAATTTGTGTCCCTTTTTGTGTTAAAATTTGTGAAGTGATTGCTAGTTTTTGTGTTTACTCAGACTCCCCACAACCCAATTGGTGTGGGGGTGCCTTGCTGTCCAAAAACAAGCCCTCCAAAGAGCTTTCCTAAGCTCAAAGGTCTCCTGACCATTATTTTGCACTAGCAGTGGGAATAAAGTTTCCCCTGCTAACACACTGGTTTCCACTGCTAAGCTAATGGACAAAAGTCCAGTCACATGTCACTATCAGTTTTCTGATTTTTTGTCTCTCGTGCATAAAAAGTTGAATTAGGACTTCAAACCAATTTCTTTATTTTTCTTATTTAATTTAGGATTTTTCTGTTTAATTAGTTTTTATTCTACTGTTCATCTGCTATTTTTTAGGTTTTATTGCATTTTTAATTAACTTTTAATTTTCTGTTTTTGGCATTTAGTGCCAAAAATATCTCTTTTTCAGTTTAAACATTTTTCCTAGGCTTAGAATAATGTCTTAAGATTTTTGGTTAAAAAAGTTTCTACTGTTCATCTTTTTATTATTTTTTAGAATTAATTTAAGTTAATTAGGGTTTTAATTAAACTGTTTTTGTCTTCTAGTGAAAAATTTGATATTTTTCAATCTTTTTCATTTTTCTACTGTTCATTAGAGTACTTTAGGATTTTTAAAATTGGTAGATTATTTTTAGCATTATTTTATTATTTTTTATAATTATTTTAGTTTTAAAATAGTTTTTAGTAATTTAAAAATAGAAAAATAGTTTTTAAAAATTAGGAAAAATACTTTTTGGTCTTTAGATAATATAAGTAAGTTATTTTTTCAATAAAATAATATTTTGGACATTTTGATTAATTATATTTAATTTTAGGGCTTTAATTAGCATTTAAAATTGAATATTTAATTAATAAAAGGTTTTAAAATATTTTTATTGGATTTTTACTCTTATTTATATTATTTTAGACTACTTTTAGCTTTTAATTAATTTTTAGGTTTAAAATTTTTATTTTTGCACTTTTTTACGGTTTTACGTATTCGCCTTTTTCGTCTTAGCTCGATCCGTCTTCGTAACCGTTTTTTCTTTCCTTTCTCATTTCTATTCTCTTTTCTTTCTTCTTAATAAAATCATCAATCAAAATCAATTCAATTCACAACACACGTGCCTCCTCGATAGAACGAACTCACTTTTAGGGTCATACACACACGGTTTTCCTAAATCGTCGTGCTCGCTTGCCCTATTTACGTTCTTTTTTCCTAAAAGACGTATTTCTACGACTATCAGTCTTTTAAATTGTTGTTATTCATCCGTCATCGATTCAATCCAAGAATGATCTGCCAAGGCTTCTTTGATATTTGTTGGTTCAGCTGAACTAACGGCGAGTGCGAACATACAAACATCGCCATCGGTTTCAAGCTGCCGTCTTGTACGAACGGGCTATGAAGGGTTTCCAATTACGTGAACCAAAGGATGATCTCGGGTCCAATGATGTGTTGAAGGATGTCGTTGGTAGAACGTATGCATATTTGACGGATCAACATGGCGAGTAGAAAATTCTCCAGTTTCGTGTACCGGTGTACCGAATGGGTTGATAAATTCGTCTTTGACAGATAATGCATTGTCTACTTGATTTGTATTCTCTGGAGCAATGACAGTAGTTGTGGATGTTGTAGGAGCGGTTGTTGATGTGATATTCTGAGGAGGTAAATCTGCAGTAACCCGTGTTGAAGTAGATGAAGTTGTATCCTTTTGTTAAGGATGATCGGTATCATCATTCTTATCATGAGTGATAGCGGAATACTTCGATACAACATGTTTCTCCCCTATGAAATATTCATCATACATTGGTCCATATAACATTTCCAACTTTTCAATTGTCGTGTTGACTGTCATATCTGCTCTTGGAACATTTTCTTGAACCAACTTTGAACTAGATGGTTCATTGTTGTGATCTTGAGTTCCGAGTTCCATGCGGTTGTGAACGGAATTCGTTTGTCTTTGTGGATCGTGACTTAGACTATTTTGTTCAAGTGTCATTTCTTGTAATTCATCAAATCATATATGAATAGTCTCAACTATCAATTTTGTTCTCTTGTTGTAAACTTTATATCCCTTAGACTGAGATGCATATCCCACTAGAATACATGCATCACCTTTCTCTTTCGTCTTGTCCAGATTTTCACCATCTCGAATAATGTAACACGTACATACAAAAACATGAAGGTGTTTGAGTGAAGGTTTTCGATCATGAATTATGTGATATGGTCTCTTTTCATGTCTTGGGATAATTAAGGATCGGTTTTGTGTGTAACATGCAGTTGACACGGCTTCGGCCCAAAAGAATAGTGGTAGTTTTGAAGCGGATAACATTGTTCGAGCAACCTCAACCAAAGTACGGTTTCGTCTTTCTACAACGCCGTTTTATTCGGGTGTTAGAGCAATAGATGTTTCATGTTCAATTCCTTCAGCTTCAAAATAGTTTCTCAGAGTTGAATTCAAAAATTTTGTGCCTCTGTCAATACGAATCACTTTTATTTGAGCTTGAAGACCACGTTCTATCAGTTTAAGGAAGCTGATGAGAACTTCGGGTGTTTCATCCTTGGACCTCAAGAAGTGAGTCCATGTGTACCTTGAGTAATCATCGACAATTACCATAACATATTTCTTCCCAGTGATACTATGAACACGCATGGGACGACACAAATCTATATGAAGAAGATCTAACCGTCCTTTAGATCTTGGTGTAGTCTTTGTCTTAAAGCTACTTCATTTAGCTTTACAAAGCTCACAAGAAGAACAAAGGTGATCTTTGACGAATTTCAAGCTTGGAAGGCCTCTCACAATATCTTTCTTGGAAAGCAAGTTGATGGTATCAAAATTAAGATGAGATAAACGTTGATGCCATAACCATGCCTGAGTCGATGAAGCTTTAGCCATGAAGCAAATTAAAGTTGATGAAGTTGTGTCTTGAAGTGAAATAGTGTAGAGATCAGTATCCCGTGTACCGGTAAGTAAGTCATTCCCATCATAATCACGAACAAAACATGTCTTCTTTCTGAAAGCAACCTCCAAACCCGCATCACAGAATTGACCAACCGAGAAAAGATTGTGATTGAGCCCTTCGACGTATTATAATCTTTTGATCGTGATATTCCCCTGAAACAAATCTCCATATCCTAGGATTGGTGAAAATTGATCATTTTCGAATCGGACCGTACCCAGGATCTTCTCCATGAAGTTAATTAGAAGCTTGAGATTCCCCGTCATGTGCTTAGTGCATCCGGAGTCTAGTACGAAGAGAATTATTTGTATCACCTGCAGAAGAGTAAGAACAAGATGGAGCGTTTGCTAAATTGGATACCACAGTAGTTGTGATTGTAGAATCATTAGTGTCCTTAGCAACATTTAAAGGCATACAAACACTCGTTCTCACATTTACTGTCCTAAATTTAGGCATCCATTTATATCCTGTAGGACATTGATTAGCAAACCACCATTTCCAAGACTTACTAGCCGACTCATACAATTCCCTAATTCTGCTTCTAGGGTTCTTAGTGGCAGAGTCTGATGCAATACTTTACTTAATGGGGGTTGCACCAGAATGATTCATTTTGCGTTTGGGTTTACTAGCACTAATAGGCATCACAACTTGCTTCTCAGTTCTAGTAGCTACGCCTTTGACATTTTTCATAGCACACATAGAATGATTAGCATTAGCACATTTTTCACATTTGACACAAAAAAATTTCACATTCATAGCATTCAAATCATTCAAATAATTCAAATTGTCATTACATGCGATTACAGACTTTTTATTCTTGAAAACATTCAAATTCTTAGGGTGTTCTTCTACTTCCTTCATCTTCCCTTAAATCTTGTGTTTCTAGACCTTATCGTTCACTTGAGTGCTCTTAAGTTGAGGCCTACTAACACTAGCAGTGGAGACTACTCCTGTAGTAGAAGACACACGAATATTAGTGTTTCTAGATATCTGAGACGAGTGACTAACTTTGTTTGTGGGTTTAGTGGTCATTCTATACATCCCTGGTTTAATCACATTATTGTGCTTAACGCTTGGTGCTATAGCATTCCTTATGGGTTTAGTATGTGGTAACCTTTCCTTTCCATCCATCTTGGGGGCAAACACAAGTTTTGCAAACGAAGAATTTCAGAAAGCAGATGGTTTTCCCAAGATAGAGGATCTATTCACTTTAAGGGCATTGGGTTGTCTAACAACAGGTTTCTTAACGCTAGGTTCCAAAACTTTCCCACCCATCTTAGCAACGAGTTTCTTCAACTCTTCTATTGCTATGTCTTTTTCTTGTAACTGAGCTTTCAAATTCGAAACATCAAAACTTTTTTCATTTAGTAATCGACATGACTCAGATAATATTAATTCCAAAGGTGTATCATTTGAAAAGCTGCCAACTTTGTTTTGCAAACCAAGTTCAAGTGAGTGACATTGTTTTTGAAGATAACCATATCTATGTTGAAGTTATGAAAACTCTTTTTGGTCAACTTTATTCGAAAGCTCAGTTTCAAGACGTTCACATTCTTTAATTTGATCAAGATATTTGCATGCAACATTAGAATATTCATCAATATCAGCACAAGATGTAACATAAGCACACATAATATCTTTTGAGAGACATTCGTGTAAGAGTAGATCATATGCTGTAGAAAAATCGTCTCTTTTAGGTTGATGGTCGTTCACTTCTTGTTCAAGAGATTCCACATATTTCAAATCATCAAACATTTCTTTCTTAATGTTTCAAATTCCAAAATATGTTTTGCGTTCTTTCCGAAAGCGGAATCAAAATACTTTTCACAAGCATAGTTATATCGTGAGGAATTTCTTTGTCTCCTTACGAAAGTTCACGTTTTTTCTAGTCATCATCAACAACCTTTTTGAAATTTTCAATGTTACTCTTGAGAATACTAAGTGCTTGCTTACTCTTGCTTATAGAAGCTTTATATGGCAAGTACTCAGTAAATTTTGAAACATTAGTTTTCTTAGTGGCAAAAGCTTGTCTCCATTTAATTCTTATTTGTTCACATTCGAAAAATATTTGCTCACGAGTTTTCTGTGTTTGTGGTTTGAAAAGACCATAAAGACTGTTTTCATAAGCATAATTATATGGTTTAACAAATTCTTTATTAACTTTTGGTCTACTCTCTTCTTCTAAATCGTTTTTCTCTTCACTATCGGGCCTAACAACAAGACAATCAAGATCGGTCCATTGGGGCTCATCAAGATATAAGTGCTGATTCTTAGATTGAGCTTGCTCAAGGTACTTAGGATTTGAAAAACTAGGTCTATCCTTTAAAAACGAACGAGGTGCCAACATTCTCATGGTTTGAATTGATTGATTAGTTTTGTAAACAATTTTCTTGTAAAAATCAAGTTGAGTTTCAAGTTCCACCATTTTGTCGATGTAATTCGCTTGTTTAGTTTTGAAATCCTTTTCCATCTTTTCAACCACAGCTTTCTTTTCATTAATAAGTTTAGTTTTATCCTCTTGAAGAAAACCATTTACTTAAGTTTTCTCATTGACTTTAGTTGTAGCAAAATACTTTTTGTAACGTTCAGTACTCAAAGAGGTGTTATAATTACGTTTCTCTTATTCTAGAAGCTTAAGAGTTTCATTATGTTTTTGTTGAAAATCGTCCTTTTAACATTAATTAAACACCCTTTGTACCCCTTAATCTCAATGGTTTTTTGAAGAAGCTGAGTTCTATAGCTATCAATGGTCTCACTAGATTTAATTAGAGCAGCTTTGCATTCTTCAAAATTTTAAGTGGGTGTAGCGTTTGCCTTCTTTAATTGCTTTTGACTCTTTCTAGTTTCTTTGACATCTTTTTGTAAAGAAGCAATTAAGTTAGCAAGCGTAATACGCTCCTCGTCATCATCATACTCATTTTGCATGTTGATCATCCTCAGACTCATTATTTCACATGTCTGATGAATCGGGTGTGGTATTGCTATCAACCGTTTCCATCATACATGTGTCATTAATGGTTTTGAGTAGCTCACAATGCTCATGATATTACCAAACACATTATATTCCTCTTTAGTGTGTACCTTATCGATTGGCTCAAAATCAAAGATAGGACCATTGAGAGCTTCAATGACGTTGAGAACTTCTTCAACCTTTTCCATGTACGAGTAATGTGCTTCAAGTTCTTGGTCGGAGGCTTCATCATCAGTATCATCAAGCATTTCTCCTTCCTCAGCCGAGAGTTTAACCCCATCTTCCATATTCTTGAAAAGCAACATCTTTTCCTTATGATAACTAGAATCCCTAACCCGTTTCGGCTTTCTTCATTCCTTTGCCATATGCCCATAACCTTGACAATTAAAGTAACACCCCATTTTGATAATGGAATGTCACGCGTAACTATGGCGTGTCATCAAAGCATACAAGGATAAATGTATAAAACATTACATGACCATAGGGATAACCGGAATCAAACATCGGTTCCCAAACATAAGCCCAAAACATAATAAAGCAAAGGAAATGAATGAAAGACTAAACAAGCATAAGTATATGAAGGCAAAAAGGAAAAGAAGTCTCTAGCAGCTTCCATCCTATCCACGTCCTCCAAATGCTCGAGTCTTTCCTAGGGTACCTGCCGTTTTGGGACATGGAAAGGAAAGTAACGGCTGAGCAAAACGCTCAGTGCACGGATATAGACATAGTATAAGTGACTAAAACATAATAGAGACTTAATAGCAGCGGAATTGTATAAGTCCTGGAAAACCTGGAACATGTTCATAAAACTGGTTTTATAGTTTGAAAAGCCTTATGTTTATCTTATGAAAACTGTTTAACATATTTTACCATTAGCCAATATAGGTCATGAAAATCCATCGTGCATGAATACTTGGAGGGGTGACCTCATCATGCAAATTAGAGGGGCTGCCTCTAATTTAATATACTGGTTTTTGGGTAGGAGGGATCAGCTCCTTGTGAAGGATGCAAGGCACACACCACATTCACCATGTAATCCTGAATAAAACATGTAACTAGGATGCACCCATACACCCCACATGATAAATATAAATAAATGGCCAAAAGCTGAAGGGACGCCACGAGCAATCACTCCGCCGTGGTGAAGTCATAACATCAGTGCCTCTAATGTTATGGTTATGGTACCTCCATAACTAGGTGAAACAGGTCATGCATGTATATGGCTATAGGTAATCTTAACTAAACATAAGCAATCAAACACATAACTTATACTATGGGAAAACAGTTGGATGCATACGGGGAATCCTAATAAGGAAAAGAATGTCCATACTGAAAGGACGGGAATCCGTACCTTATGTCCAATGAACGAAGAAGATGAACTGAGAGGAATCCTACTTCCGAATCACTAGTGCAACATAAATACATACATGAATAAGTATTTGCTTACTAAATACATAGCTGGTTTTATGTCATGTCTTAGCTTATTTTATGTGTTCTTACCATGTTTTACTGTTTCTAAGCCTTAAATTGTGTTTTATCTTATATTCTGTTTAATCTGATTAAGTATTTCTAGTAGTTCATGTGTTATTATACTTACTGTGTAATAATAAGTAACTTTCCAAAAATAGCAGGTTTCCTAAAATAGAAAGTTTCCAAAAATAGAAAGTTTCCAAAAATAGAAAGTTACCAAAAATAGAAAGTTTCCAAAAATAGAAAGTTTCCAAAAATAGAAAGTTTCCAAAAACAGATTTATTGCTTAAAATAGTCAAGTTTCTAAAAATAGAAAGTTCCCATAAATAGATTAGCTGCCTTAATTAAATAAGTTTCCATAATTAGATTAGCTGCCTGAAATAAATAAGTTTCTAAAAATAGCTGGTTTCCATAAATAGATTAGCTGCCTTATTTAATTAAGTTTCTAAAAATAGAAAGTTTCCATAATTAGAAATAAGCTGGTTAAATAAGCTAAGTATATAAGCCTAAGTGTTTTTCATGATTATTTTCTAAGTCATATGGTATAGTGTATAGTTTAATAATTATTTCATGTAATTTAATTAAACTATAGGTTATAATATTTAATTAAGGTATAACATGTTTTTTAATTAAATAAGTTAAATACTTAGGTTAAAATATGTATTATTATATATTAATAATATAACCTAAGTCATGTTAATTAATTAATTATATCCATGGTTTTAAAATAATTAATTAATTATAAGTCTTAATTATATAAATACTTAGGTTAAAATAATTTCATGATCATTAATAATTAAATAACCTAAGCCATGTTATTAAATTAATCACATCATTTTATTAATTTAATATTAACCTAAGATCATAAACATAAAAACTTAAACATAAACCATGAACCGGATCTAGACTAAAAAGCATGAACCGGACATGAAATCAACACCGTACCCCGAACCAACTCGGGGTACCCCGTGTTTCCTTGCTGCCGTAGGACCCACACGCACCAACCAAGACCATATGGTCTTGGTGGTGGTCGGCTTGGCAAGCCGAAACCCATTCGGGTTCGGTTGCAGCCTTCGGCCAAACAAACACCCCTTTAAAAACAACCTTTTGATTTTATTTAACACCAAAACATGTTAGATCTATGCTTAATTATTATGTTTTTGTAAAAATATTACATGTTCATAATTTATAAAAAGATTAAATAATAAGAAAAGGTTTAAAAAGGTTTTACCGAATTCGTGGATCAAGAGGACGAAGAACAAACACGATAAATCACTAGAATTCCGAGATCCAAGATCAAAAACCACCTCTTGTGGTGTTCTTAAGGTGGTGGCACAAAGAGAACAAGGAAGAGGGTTTTAGGGTTTTTCTAAAAAAATCTTCTGTGAATGAAAATGAGTAGTGAAAAATATCCCTTTTCCTTTTTAGTGTAAAATTGATGGGCTAAGCCCATCCCCCCTCCTAATTTCGTGGTAATGGGGCCCACAAGGGGTAACCCGAATGTTTTCCGTGTCTAAAACATTGGTGTGTTCTCGTGTGTTAAGTTATACGTTAGTGATTATTTGTGTTCGCGTTTTAAGTGTTCTCGTTACGTAAATATCGTGATCTAATATATTTAATTATGCTCGTAATAAATATATATACGTAATTAATAATAGTTCGTGTTTTAATTACATTCATGATTTCATGATCGCATGTTCGTGATTAATTATTGTCAAATAATTATTACGTGCTCGTGCGTAGTAAATACTTATCGTGTTCTAACACGTACGTAATACGTAAAATCCTAACACGTAATCATAATCATGCTATATTAGTAAAGTTTAAATCTAGTACGTACGATATTAAGGGTACTATTCATGGTAAAAGCATGCGGGTTTTACAACTCTTCCCCCCTAAAAAGAATAATTCGTCCCCGAATTATAGATAACGTAACTGAAAGAGAAACATACCCGAATCAAACTGAGAGGGTATGTAAGATAAATTAATGTGCAGGTGACCTGGCAGAAAGAACGCGGAACGTGACATGTCTAAAAAGGACATGGAACGTGACGTGGCTGAAAGGACATATCTAATTGATAAGAGAAAACGGATAAAAAGTCCGGATGAACTTGTCCGTTTCCAAGTGGCCTCCCTCTTGGAACGGTTCCTTCAGAAGATCTTGACACTAAAGATAAATCTTAGTCCTCCTGACCTTGACTTGGAATCCGAAGAAATTCTTGGTTATCAACTGAAGGTAGATCCCCTAAATTCGATCGAGGAAAATAAGAGTTAACGTGCAAGGGTAACTGAAACGTTACGATGCAAGACAATATGACTTAACTGTTAACTAAAAACGATGCGCGAGACATAAAGAAACGTAGTACGTGAAAAATTTTGAACGTGATACGTGAAAATTTTTAAACGTGCTACGTGGAGATATAGCGAGTGTAGTGTGAGTAAACATATCGTGATCCATGATACGTGTAACATATCTTGATCATGATATGAGGAATGTGGAATGAACATGACATGTGAAACATATCGTGAACATAGTATATAATGGCGGTAACTCTAAACGCTACAGGGTGAGACATAGAATATGATGAGAAACGTCTATCTGAGGATAGGGAGTTATACTAAACTTGGGTCTGGTCTCTCAAGTTCTTGCAAAACTTCCCAGAACAAAAATGAACGTAAAATCGTAAGCCCAGATACAATCATGAACGTGAATAGTGTCATGAACGCGAGCGCGAAAGCAAGTCGTGGAATCAGAATGAAGACGTGAAGTAATTTAGGAGTACAATTGCGAATCTTTGTCTGACCCGATAGCTGAGGGATTACCAAGTGGTCGGATGAGCCTTGGCTGGAACATGTCTGATCAATCTGTTGGTTCTGCAATCCTTGCGGATGTAAGGATTCTGCAGACATGATCAAACTGTTTGCAATAACCCAGATAGCATCATGCTTCCTCTGAGTTTGCATTAATCTGGTAACCAAAATCCATGGAGATCTTGTCCCATTTTAGTTCACAAATTCAGATGATGAAACATCCCAGTTTGTTGGTGTCCTATCTTAACCTGTTGGTATGTCAGGTACTTAGATATGAACGTAACTGTATCTTGCTTCGTAGGACTTGATACATAAGAGTTTGCAAAACTCTGAGTTCCTGAATCTAGACTTCTCCTAGCGTAGGATTTTCTAGAACACCTAATGTAGTGTAGGGTTCTCTCCTTTACGCATAAGCTGAGTCATGGTAAAATTAACCGTAGAAACCCATGTGATTCAGCGTGTCACTGTAATCAAACAGAATTGCTATTGGAAAAATTTTCTAGGGTAAAATTTCTCTTGTCATAGAATTTGCAACATAGTGCAGATATGGTCTTCCTGTTCTTCTTCTAGGCTTAAAGGAAATCAGGTTATCCTCAATGAAAACACTGGTGAATTTGCTATGAGTTCATGGAAACTCATTCTTATAGTCCCGTTGGAGCATTGGTGCTACTAATTCAAAATCCTAAATCTAGCATGACCGAGTCGTGTACGAATAGCAGTCATGGACATGTCCTGCTGTTTCATTCGTCACTGTTGGCAGCATGATCATGAGTTCGATCTTGGAAAAGTGATTAACACCATACGGTTGATTGGACATGTTGTCAATATGTGGAGGAGAATAACGGTCATGAATGGTGATTTGTTTACGCCGACGGTAGTCGACACATAATCTCCTGGTACCGTCCTTCTCCTTGTAAGTTCTTCTGGAATGTATGGGAAGATTTTGGAATAATCAACTGGCTATGCGTAAAAGACTTAAGTGGTCGTGTCTTACTAACAGCTAGAAAATTTTAGCGACCATGGCTAACAACGCACATGCTTGTAAGCATAGATAATTTGTACAGATTTTCTCGAGGGAAAATCAAGCTGAATGTATTCAGGAGCCTGAACATTACTGTACATAATTATGAATCGTATCATGGTGTGCTGTTCATAGTACATAATTAGGATAAAATTCATCTCATGTCTGTCCGAGGAAATGCGTTAGCAGCTTGGATCTCATAATTAAGCTGAAGGAAAACCTTCGTATACGTGGAAATACGAAAGGCGTCCTTCATGGTTATGAATATATGAACCATGGTGAAAGAAATGAAGTGACACCGGCAACGTGACAGTTCTCACTGATGCGCTGATAATGGTATATAAATTCTTGTGGCCTGATTAATACATGGCACAACAAAATAGATATACCCTTGGAGGGTACCCTGAATTTCTTAGAAATGTTCCATAGTTGGACGTGAGTCATGTGTCTTGCCTCGTTTCTTGGAACTATAAGCATGACATATGTCTTGAATGGTCTCTTGACATGTGTCTTCAGGAGGTATACGTGAGACATGTGTCTTGACTGATGTCTTGACATGTGTCTTCAGAGAGTATACGTGAGACATGTGTCTTGACTGATGTCTTGACATGTATCTCGATATGTGAAACAAATATAACCACAATATAGGGTTATTATGCCAGAATTGGCGGATCGGTTGGACTACTAATCCTTGTATTTCTGATCACGTCCGTGGCCAGAGTTTCGGTTGCGATTTCTAGGATAGTTGTTGTCATAGTAGTGGTTACTATCGTCCTGTCTGTCAGTTCCATGATGGTCATTCTCATGACCGTGATTCATGTAACTATTCAGCTGAGTGGCCGGCTGGTATCGGTTTGCACTCATATGGCTGAAATGACAGCCGAATGACGTGTGACATGTAACTAAGAATTAGGGACAATGATTGATGGGAATCGTCTGATGGTGAAGCATCTTCTCGTCCAATTGCTTTGCTCTGACGCCTTTGTCTTCGTCTTGTAGGATCTCCAGGTTGTGAACAGCATCCGCATCTCATAGCGTCTCCGAACGTCAGCAGCATCAACCTTTAGTAACATTTCCAAGTTATGAGCGGCATCAGCAATTTGTAGAGTATTAGCAAGTGGACATATGCCTGAGATGATTCAGAATCGACTAGCGAATACTCGTGCAGTATTGCAAGTGAAATACACATGGATTTAGGTACATGTAATACATGTGGAACACGGTACATGGAGTACACGTTGAATGCACATGAAATGATCGGTATGGGGTCGATCATTTGTCATGATTTAAGGAAAGTATACCGGTTAAACGGTTAGGAAAACCATTATGATAACCTGGCAGTATTAGCATAGACATCATTCTGGTTATAATGGAAACGTTAAAGTGTGGTTACACAAAATTCAACGATGATTCGCCTGACAGCATGATCAATGAAAACCAACCATGAATATCATGAAAGCAGGATTCAATGAAATCTAACAGTGTCTTGTAGGACAGCGTAAATAACAAAAGAGGTGTAAGACATAATCAACATGAAGACGGAATTATCATGAAGAAACATGAAACCATCTATCATGAAGAAGTGTATAACATAATCAGCATGAAACCGAAGTTAACCATGACAGTATGAGAACATACTTGACATAAAAACATAATAACTTATGAGGGGACATGAAAAAAAAATTTATGCCAATTTAAATCATGAGAAAAATTTTATGCATGAAAAACAGTGCATGAATGCGTAATGTAGTTTATAAAAACCTTTATATGTGCGAGGGGACGCCTATGGGTCGGTCCCAAAACAAAAGACATAGCGAGGGGACGCCTATGGGTCGGTCCCAAAGTTAAAAGTTTCGATAAAAGCACATGCGACTAAATAGGGCCAGTCCTGTACCAACCATTACTTAGTCATAATCCCTGCAACAATGATGCATAAAACATAAATCAATGAAACTTATCTGTCAAAACTTATCAGAAAAAATTTTATGTAACTAATTATGAACTACTGGGGTTCAGTCCACATAGTCACAGTTCACGAGGAACATTATGCATGAAATAATGACACATAACTAAATATGAATGACGGTTGTCCATCCATATTAGTAAAACAATATCGATGAAAACATCAAGGTTAAAACCTCAAGGTGCTGAAAACATCATGGTTAAAACAACAATGCGCTGAAAACATTAATACATAGAATAACAGACGTTGGCTTAGGAAGCTCCTGGTGACTACCCACTAGTCACAGGTCGAGTTTTAGAGCCTACAGGTCGAAGCCTTGTCTCTGATACCATAATTGTAACACCCCATTTTGATAATGGAATGTCACGCGTAACTATGGCGTGTCATCAAAGCATACAAGGATAAATGTATAAAACATTACATGACCATAGGGATAACCGGAATCAAACATCGGTTCCCAAACATAAGCCCAAAACATAATAAAGCAAAGGAAATGAATGAAAGACTAAACAAGCATAAGTATATGAAGGCAAAAAGGAAAACAAGTCTCTAGCAGCTTTCATCCTATGCACGTCCTCCAAATGCTCGAGTCTTTCCTAGGGTACCTGCCGTTTTGGGACATGGAAAGGAAAGTAACGGCTGAGCAAAATGCTCAATGCACGGATATAGACATAGTATAAGTGACTAAAACATAATAGAGACTTAATAGCAGCGGAATTGTATAAGTCCTGGAAAACCTGGAACATGTTCTTAAAACTGGTCTTATAGTTTGAAAAGCCTTATGTTTATCTTATGAAAACTTTTTAACATATTTTAGAATTCGCCAATATAGGTCATGAAAATCCACCGTGCATGAATACTTGGAGGGGTGACCTCATCGTGCAAATTAGAGGGGCTGCCTCTAATTTAATATACTGGTTTTTGGGTAGGAGGGATCAGCTCCTTGTGAAGGATGCAAGGCACACACCACATTCACCATGTAATCCTGAATAAAACATGTAACTAGGATGCACCCATACGCCCCACATGATAAATATATATAAATGGCCAAAAGCTGAAGGGACGCCACGAGCAATCACTCCGCCGTGGTGAAGTCATAACATCAGTGCCTCTAATGTTATGGTTATGGTACCTCCATAACTAGGTGAAATTGGTCATGCATGTATATGGCTATAGGTAATCTTAATTAAACATAAGCAATCAAACACATAACTTATACTATGAGAAAACAGTTGGCTGCATACGGGGAATCCTAATAAGGAAAAGAATGTCCATACTGAAAGGACGGGAATCCATACCTTATGTCCAGTGAACGAAGAAGATGAACTGAGAGGAATCCTACTTCCGAATCACTAGTGCTACATAAATACATACATGAATAAGTATTTGCTTACTAAATACATAGCTGGTTTTATGTCATGTCTTAGCTTATTTTATGTGTTCTTACCATGTTTTACTGTTTCTAAGCCTTAAACTGTGTTTTATCTTATATTCTGTTTAATCTGATTAAGTATTTCTGGTATTTCATGTGTTATTATACTTACTGTGTAATAATAAGTAACTTTCCAAAAATAGCAGGTTTCCTAAAATAGAAAGTTTCCAAAAATAGAAAGTTTCCAAAAATAGAAAGTTACCAAAAATAGAAAGTTTCCAAAAAATAGAAAGTTTCCAAAAATAGAAAGTTTCCAAAAATAGATTTACTGCTTAAAATAGATAAGTTTCTAAAAATAGAAAGTTTCCATAAATAGATTAGCTGCCTTAATTAAATAAGTTTTCATAATTAGATTAGCTGCCTGAAATAAATAAGTTTCTAAAAATAGCTGGTTTCCATAAATGGATTAGCTGCCTTATTTAATTAAGTTTCTAAAAATAGAAACTTTCCATAATTAGAAATAACTGGTTAAATAAGCTAAGTATATAAGCCTAATTGTTTTTCATGATTATTTTCTAAGTCATATGGTATAGTGTATAGTTTAATAATTATTTCATGTAATTTAATTAAACTATAGGTTATAATATTTAATTAAGGTATAACATGTTTTTTAATTAAATAAGTTAAATACTTAGGTTAAAATATGTATTATTATATATTAATAATATAACCTAAGTCATGTTAATTAATTAATTATATCTATGGTTTTAAAATAATTAATTAATTATAAGTCTTAAATATATAAATACTTAGGTTAAAATAATTTCATGATCATTAATAATTAAATAACCTAAGTCATGTTATTAAATTAATCACATCATTTTATTAATTTAATTTTAACCTAAGATCATAAACATAAAAACTTAAACATAAACCATGAACCGGATCTAGACTAAAAAGCATGAATCGGACATGAAATCAACACCGTACCCCGAACCAACTCGGGGTACCCCGTGCTTCCTTGTTGCCGTGGGACCCACACGCACCAACCAAAACCATATGGTCTTGGTGGTGGTCGGCTTGGCAAGCCGAAACCCATTTGGGTTCGGTTGCAGCCTGCGGCCAAACAAACACCCCCTTAAAAACAAGCTTTTGATTTTATTTAACACCAAAACATGTTAGA
The DNA here is from genome assembly GCA_025667525.1 of Glebionis coronaria. Lineage (NCBI taxonomy): Eukaryota > Viridiplantae > Streptophyta > Magnoliopsida > Asterales > Asteraceae > Glebionis > Glebionis coronaria. Next base: position 293,773,997 of record CM046875.1, read on the forward strand.
TCTATGCTTAGATATTATGTTTTACCGAATTCGTGGATCAAGAGGACGAAGAACAAACACGATAAATCACTAGAATTCCGAGATCCAAGATCAAAAACCACCTCTTGTGGTGTTGTTAATGTGGCGGCACAAAGAGAACAAGGAAGAGGGTTTTAGGGTTTTTCTAAAAAAATCTTCTGTGAATGAAAATGAGTAGTGAAAAATATCCCTTTTCCTTTTTAGTGTAAAATTGATGGGCTAAGCCCATCCCCCCTCCTAATTTAGTGGTAATGGGTCCCACAAGGGGTAACCCGAATGTTTTTCGTGTCTAAAACATTGGTGTGTTCTCGTGTGTTAAGTTATACGTTCGTGATTATTTGTGTTCGCGTTTTAAGTGTTCTCGTTACGTAAATATCGTGATCTAATATATTTAATTACGCTCGTAATAAATATATATACGTAACTAATAATAGTTCGTGTTTTAATTACGTTCATGATTTCATGATCGCATGTTCGTGATTAATTATTGTCAAATAATTATTACGTGCTCGTGCGTAGTAAATACTTATCGTGTTCTAACACGTACGTAATACGTAAAATCATAACACGTAATCGTAATCATGCTATATTAGGAAAGTTTAAATCTAGTACGTACGATCTTAAGGGTACTATTTATGGTAAAAGCATGCGGGTTTTACAATTAAAGCATTGAATCCCACTTTGCTAAACCACTTGAGTACCAGCAGTTTCCCTATTCCCAACAGCAGTAGCAATCCTCTGAGTATCATACTTAGTAGTTTGTCGATCATACCGTGCAGAACCCTCAACATGTGTTGGATTACGTCGATCATAACTAGGCGAACTTTCATCCCGTTGACGTGTCTCATACCTTCGAGGACTCTCAACATATTGGTTCCTTGTATTTGATGATGTTCGAAGATTGTTGTTGGTGGGTTTGAAGATTTTCTTGTAGGTCTTCATAATGAAAGCAATTTGTTGCTTCATCTCCCTATCCTTCTGAGCTAGTTCTTCATCACTGTCCTCTTCAAATGATGGCTCAGGTGATGGTGATGGTGCTCTTGGTTCTTTGTCTCGTGATCTTGTGGTAGCAGAATACTTAGATGAAGTGGAGTATCTTGGTAAGGAGGATGTAGTGGAGTACCTTGGTGAGGATGATGTAGTGGAGTATGACTTTGGAGCACGAGAACGATGATCTTGAACGTGTTGAGTGGTAGACACCAAAGCAAGTGGATTAGCAGTCTTTGCTTTCCTTTCAGCTCGAAGTTTATTTGCCTCATTTTGAAATTGTTTCAAAATGTCAAAGAGCGTGTGATAGTTGACCTTGTCTTACTTACTCTGTTGTTTCACCAAAGTTACGAACCGTGTCCACTCTAGTTGAAGTTGTTGTAGAAATTGCACATTGACTTGCATGGTGGAGACTTGCAAATTGTTTCTTGTCATGTCATTCATCATCTTGTAGAACCTTGAGTAATATGAATCAATTGATTCCCCATCCAATGAAGTAAACTTGCCAAAGTTCCAAAACAAGTTAGTTTTGACATCTTGCTTGTTAAGTGATTCTCCTTGTTGCAAGCGTTCAATGGCAAACCACATTTCTTTTGTAGTAGAGCATGCTTCAACCGTTGAGTAAATATCATCCCCAATCCCACTGAGAATCAAATAGATTGCTTCTTTCTCTGCATCAATCCAAACACGTTTCTCTTTCGAAGTGTTCTCATATGTTTCCTCAATTGTTTGCTCATCGGAACCGGTCGTCGAGTCGGTTGCTGGAATTGCAGGAATGGTTATTTTAGTGAGAGTATAGGGTCCTTCTTTGATGCAACGACGAAGAACATCACCATTGGGTTTAGTGTCAAGATATCGAAGGAATCGTGACTGCCATTGTGCATATCGACCAGTCACAAGCATTGGTGGTCTCTCTTTGTTACCTTCCACCATGATTTTGTTGTTAGTGACACGATACTCTTGAGTAGAATCCGTGTTGAAAAATTTGAAATTGTTGAAGTGAAAACGATCTTAAGTAGATGTGTTGTGATTGTTGTCGTCGATGAAAAATGTTAAAATATCCTAAAAATTGTCTTCACAAGAAACCAAAAATTCCAAGGCGAAAAATCACACAAATTTTCACTTTTGTAAAAACTTCTATTTTCGGAATATTGGAGTTTCTCGTAATATTGGAGTTTCTCGGAATAAGTTACCCTTCTTCGGAATAATGGTTCTTCTTCGGATAAAGGAACTTTTTCGGATAAATGACCCTTCTTCGAAAAAATGGTGGATTTCGGATAAATGAAGATTTTCAGAAAAATGGTGATTTTTCGGAATATTTGTAATTTTCGGATAAAGTCACTTTTTCGGAAAAATGAACTATTTTCGGATAAATTGGATATTTCGGAAAAATGCAATTTTTTGGATAAATGGAATTTTCGAAATAATGCCTTTTTCGGAATAAGAGCCTATCTTCGGAAAAATTGAATTTTCGGTATAATACCTTCTTCGGAATAAGTGCCTATCTTCGGATAAACTTCTATCTTCGGATAATCCCACTTTCTTCGGAATAAATCTTCGGATAAACCTACTTTCTTCGGAATAAACTGAATTCGGATAAAATGTTATCTTCAGAATAATCAGTTATTTTCGGATAACCTGACACTTTTTTCGGATAAACCAAGGTTTTCGGATAAACCTGAGATCTTCGGATAAAGTCTTCGGAATAAGCAGTTTCTTTGGAATTTAAAAAACCTTTTCCGAAGATTGATGTTCGGATAATTGACTTCTTCGGAATATGAAACCCTTTTCTGAAAACAACCAAAACAACCAAATCAAGTTATTGTTAACGAACCGTACCTTAAAACAATCCAAACACCCCAAAAAACTTGCGATTTTAATCACAAAAAGCTAACCAAATCCCTACCACAACTATGTAGGAGATGTATTTCAAGATTTAGAGCCCGAAAAACACTAAAAAAACAAATTCGATCCGAGATGATTTGATGATAAATCACACGAATCAAATCAATAACAACAACCAATCACTAATCTACCCCATGGCGATTGATACCAATTGTTGTTCCCAAATTTATTCACTTCACCATGGTTGATTAATAGAAAATAGATGAAAAGAAATGGATTTCTAGAGAGAGAAAGTAGAGAGAAGGAGTTGATTAACTAGGTGAAATTAGATTAAGAATAATGAGAACTTCCACCCTCCTAACATGCTAGGAGCGTGCTTATATAGTCCACCCACATGCGGGCTCTCTAATGGACTATATATGTTTTGGGCCGGGCTTGAATAAATGCTCATTACCTTGAAAGAGGCCTTTTAAGCTAACCATCAAGCCCCTAATGTCACAACTATTTTAACTAACTATTATAACGTTCTAATAAATATTACAAAATAAACCTATGACCGAACATTCTTGTTTGACTCAATATTTTGTTGCTAACAACCTTGTCAATTAACTCTTTGGGTAGAGTTAAATGACTTTTTCCAATATATTGGGATTTTGGAAGTGGTAATTTTCTTCAAAATCTTCAATAAAATTTATTAATAAACTTTTCTAACAAAATCTTCTGATGGAGTCTTCTAAATAGAATTTTAGATGAAATTCCATGACATAATTCCATGATAAAATCTTCTGATGAAGGCTTTTCTCATTCTACGTAATAGGATTTAACTCTACTAACTCTTGAAATTTCCTCGTGTATGTCTCGAGGTTAATTCCTTTTATCATTAGATAGCGGAGTTCTTCTTTCATCTTCTCGATCATCTCTCTAAGAAATATTTGAAATTTAATCAAGCGACCTTATGTATTTCTTTTATCTCAATGGGTTGAGTATAAAGAAATTACCAAGATAACTGACAAAGTGCTATCTTCTTATAGCAAGTTTCATTTTATAATTTCAAATATGATAGGAAACTGAATTTGATCTTTAAATCCAACGGGTGATAATAATAGCATCATTTCTTCCTTGGATATAAAAACTAACAAGTTATCGAGTCTTCTTCCGGGTAATACTTCTTATTGAACATTTTTAATTGCATGATTGCAGTCACGTTATCCTCAATTCTTCGTCAAATACTTTTTAGGGTTTAGAATGAGGGAAAAGAATAATTCAGAAACCAAGGTATACTCATTATCAGAAAACATTCGTCACATATGTATGTGGATACATATAAATGTTTATCAAACACAAGGTATATCTTTTGGGTTTATTTGGTAGGGTGTAGGGGAAACTTAATATGTTGATTATCATTCATATATGAGGATATTAAATCCAACTATGAAACATAATTCAAAAGTATACAACGGATTTATAAAGATATTACTCATGCATAATCGTAACATAATTTTCCATGATATGGAATGGAGGAATATAACGGAAAATGTAAAAATTCGTCTTATAGAACAAGCTTCTCTTTTTCATTTCATATATATTTTCCAAAAATAACTTTTTGATTGGCAAAAGCCGAGAATAGAATATTTCTAGAAAACTTGGGAAGTTTCCTTATTCTTTCATCAAACTTGAGGGTTATGTTCAACTTGATAATTATCATTATCATAGAAGATAACGGAAGTTCCAAAAATATATACTTTGTCAAGTATATGCTTTCTTCTTGAATTAACGCAATTTAATTCTTAATCATTTGGGAGAAAGTCAAGGAATAGGGGTTTCTTACTCCTAAAAAATAAATATGAAATGACAAGATGAGAAACATGACTTTTATTTATTAACAACTTGTCTTTGTTTAAACTTATAGAACAAGATTCTCTGTTAATATAAAAGTAAAGACATAAAGTTGAAAGTATTTACAACTTAATAGTCTAATGTTTTCATCTCTCCCTCTTAAGTTCTTTGATGGCATCAAAAAGACTTCGTATGTAGGATCGATGTTTAATTTGAATGTCCTCAATGACTAACTCAAGAGTAGAAATCTTTAGTCGAGCTTGAACATTTTTTTTATCGTGTATCATTTGTCTTTTCCACAACTTTGCCTTGATTTCTTCGAAATCTTCTTCTAACTTCTCAAAATCTCGTTGTATAATTTTCCGGCTTTTCCTAAGCCCTTCAACTTTCTCTTCAAGATCTTCAATACGCTCGGGAGGAAATTCTTTCATGTAGGACATCTATAAGTTTTTTTTCATAGGTATTTTTAGGTAAGGTTTCAGATATAGGTGATGGTATATTAATAGGGTAAGGTGATTGAAAATCTTGGTGTCGAGGTGAAAAATCTATTTCTTCATTATATGCTCGTATAACTTGCATATAGGGGTCGTCATCAAAGGGTAAAACGGATTTTGGTATTTTCTGATCTTTGGGTGTATTTTCTAAATCATCTAATAATCCATATGATACTTCCGGAAATCATCAGAATTACTTGCCGAACTCTTATCTTGAGAATCCGATAAGATGATAATAGGAAGGAGATAGGGATACCTATTTCTAGAGACGTCGATAAATCCTAACTTATTGCATCTTTATACTTACACATAAACGTGGTGTCATTTACACATTATTCTACAGGGTAGAAGTACAAGCATTGGTATAATATTACCTCATTCTTGTAGCAGCACTGACATTGGCACGGAGAACTTTCTTGAAATTATTTTAAAAGTAGTTATATTCAAGATTTTATTTTTTGTTTTCTATAACCATGGCTTTGAGTACCAATCTATTACACCCCCATTTTACCTTTACGCAACGGAGCATTGGTCTGTGGTATTACTTCATAGAACATAAGTCATAATAATAGAAAACAACTCAAAAGAGTGATGAAATCAACTTTCTTTATATTTCATTGAAAAATCAGAGTTTTACAATATGAATGTAGAATATTGATAACCTATGAATCTATGAAGTGGGTTGATGTTTTCTAGTGAGAGAAACTAGAGAGAGAAAGTGAGAGAAAATGTGTGTGATTTTATTAATATGAAAGTGCAAATGGAACAACAACCAACCCCTTTCCATAGTGGAAAGGGGTATTTATACTCCAAGCCTAACATTGGGCTTGGGCCGGTCCATGACAAGCCCATGGACCGGTTCTTACTTAAGTTAATAAGCAACTAATGACTATTTTCTAACTACGAGCTATTACAACATAAATATTATTGTGGAGCGACCGATCCTTCTAATATACGTAAAAAACGTATTTCTAACAATCTCCCCCTAAGGGAGGTCACTCCATGTTACAAAGTTCTAAACCTAGCATACTATACTAAGTCTTTGTTCTTTAGCTCGTAGTCTTTTCTTCTTTTCTTTCTTTTGTTGTGAATATGTTGGTTTGATCTTTTTGGCCTTGACTTGAGAGCATTGTTCTTTGGCCTTTCACGTGCGATCTTTGCCTTTCTTGTGAACTTTGCCTCCTCGTGACTTCATGTTCCACACACTTACGTCTTTTTGTTGAATTCTCGAAAGCTTCAGAGTTTGGTACAGCGGAAGACTTTATCTTGTACTTTCTTGAATTTTTGCTGAACTTTGTTGCAAAAGACATAAGCATGTGGGAACGACTTTTACAGGTACACCGCAACACCACCGTCTTCACTGGTACACAGCAACGCCACCGTCTTCAACAGGTACACAGCAACGCCACCGTCTTTAACAGGTACACAGCAACGACACGAATAAAATGGCTTTGAACATTTTATTCTAATTCGGTAGCATTTTACCTCCGGTCGGTGAAGACCGTTGGACGATATTAGATATCGTACCCGTGACGGATAGTTTCAATTAAGTAACTTCCTGACAGGATTTCGCGGGTAAACCCGTTCTCTTTATTCGACCGTCCAAAGCTGACTGCGAACATAAAGAGTGAATCACTTGGATAAATTATCCTTGTGATTTGAAGCCGTCAATTCATGAAACCTGGAACAAGTGAATTTCAATTAAGATTTTCACCATCGTTGCTTTCCAGTTGTCACGAGCTCAATTCATAAAGAATCTTGCACGTCACCTACCAAGTGCTGTTTGATGTTAACACTAGAAGGATTTCCACTCGTCACTGTGGTCAATAAAGAGTCACTCTGAGTGTTCTGGCAAGATCATATGATAATGCGAAGAGGCCTGGAACGAGTTTAAGTTCAATTAAGAATTAAACCACTGTTACCTTCCAGTTTTTCACAAGATTGGTTCTAAAAGAACCGCACGTGTAACCTACCATGAGCTTGTTTGATGTTGGCTCAAGCAGGATTTCCATCTTCATTGTAATACTTGCGTATTACTCGGATGTTCTGGCAATATTACAGGAATACTGCGTAGGACTCATGAAAATCTCTTACTTTTCACAGTGTGTGAGAAAGCAAGGAATAAATGGAAAGTGTCCTAATGAGACTTTTGATGATCTCTTGGCTCTAGACTAGATTGTGCGTTTTGATTTAGTGAGCGATGGCTGGAGAGGAGTGCCACCTTTTCAATACCAGTCTATTCGGAGTGAATAAACCAATAGATAACGTGTTGATCTCCGTGTGATTAAAACAAATACCTTTTGAGATATATTTGAGTTAGTTGGGGAAGGGTTGTGCATTGCATCACTGGGTCCATGATGTCTTTCTTCAATACCGAGAATCATTAGCAAAAATGACCTCAATAGCATATGTATTGACCCGGTTTCTGCCTAAAGTTGTAAGGAGGGCTTCTTTCTTTACACCCTTTATCTTTACATTTCTTTTTCATTCTTCAACCCCTTCAATGCTTACCAATACGTCATCACTAGCACCTTGTTGTGATTGTTCCAGTGCTAGCTTAAGTACTTGGTCGGCATTCAGCTACGTTCACATTCTTTCTCCATCTTTCCTAGGACTTCTAATTCTATCTAGGGAATTGTCCTTGGGAAGATTCCATCGGCTCTAATGAATCATTGGACTAAACCTATTCCTACCACCCTTTTGTCACCACATTCGTCGTGAGTTAAGCGTGTTTTGGGAAGGAATTGCCACCATGAAAAATCATTGAAAATCACTTAAGGTACTTGTGATATTGAAATCAAAAGTTTTGTACCTTAGGTGTTTTGTTTATCAAAAAATGCTCCCCCTTAACACGTGCTTTACACATATTAAGTTGAATAATCGTTAAGTCTTTTTCATCTTTTAGCCAAGTATCATTTAAATCTCCTTAATCCCATTTTCTCCCCTTATCCAAAATGTTATCCATTAATATTTGGGATATTGAATGGATTAACCGGTCTTTGGGTAAAAATGAAATCGATGTTTGGCCATAGAACAAGTTATTGCTCCCCCTTAAGTTAATAAGGGATAGTTGTAGTGCTTTAGTATGATATATTTTGAAAGATTTAGAATCTCGTGAGAAATTCTTGAAAAATTATCATACCTTAACACTACAACAAGCCATTAAAGAACATTATTCACAAATATACATATTCACAAATAATACCAATATAGAGTGACCTGAAATGTACGACCCATTAGATGGATCGTTGCAGTGTCCTGTAGTGCACTCCATATGGTCTACCACCCACGAATCTTTCCAAGCTCCTCATCAATCTACGTTCACGGAGCTTTTGATCGATCTTCTTGATCACGTACTTCGCCATCTGCCGGTAACCCGGATGCCAATCCTCCGTCATTTCTGGCAAAGTCCCGCCCGAGTTCAGATGCTCCAACTTTCCTCTGACTTGTAGAAGAGTCCCATTACTTTACTTATGGAGCTCACCCACCCTCATAAACTTCATTAAACCTCGACTATTCAAGTAGAAGATGCCGTAATTTGGGACAGAAATGCCGGTATAAGGACATCTTTCTACATGTTGAGGTAGCACTTTATTCACTGGACGGGTTAGGTTGAGCTTCCTTTGATAGCTTTCGACTCCCAACTGAAGATCTTCAACTCGTGTCTTGATGAAAACGCTTCGTGTGAACATACGAAGTGTTGTATTCAACGCAATGAGGTCTTCACGAGGAATATGTGTGAGTTGATCTCGGGTCATCAGAAGCAGCATATCTTCAATATCCTCAAGGCGAATGATGGAAAAATCTCCCTGCTGGATTTTGTATTCCCTGTCATCCTCCCTTTTCAAACGAATCTCCGTCACATGGTAATAGCCATTCTTGGCTTCAGTTTTCATCCCTAAAATGCTGGAGATGCGGATGTCGGATCTAACATTGCTTCCTGAATTGACGAGACAACAACCCCTGTACGCCCTTCGGACTCGTTCGTCCCAATGAGATGCACCTATGACAGCATACATATCATAATTACGATTTATCTTTGGGACCCAGAGTCGGTTTACCTTTTCCTCGATAAAGGGTATTGTCCCCCAGTTGGCAGCTTTCAGCAAGGTCAGGGAGGTTGCGTACTTTGATGACCCCTTCAGTAGATACACAAGATCATTGGTGACGAAGAAGTCAAGAGCAATCTGATTATCTTGAGCAGGATCCATTGGAGGTGGAGCTCTTTCTGATTCATGAAGTCCTGGCCGTTGAACGGTATTCAGAGCCTTCAGGATCTCATCGGCATAATATTCGAACTCCATTTGGGTCAATCGGGTTTTGGCACGAAGTCTTTTATCCTTCAGTACTTTCTTCACCAAAGATGGAGTAACCGAAGTCTTATACTCATGAGCAAGAAATGCACATAAGTCAATCGGACTTCGGATACGAAGATACAAGACATCTTTGTCGGCGTCGGTGATCGGATCATACTGCGCCGCTGCCGTGATCCAAGCCTGTGGTGGTGCAGTCTCGTCGATCTCCAACGTGTCCGCCCAGTCCCTTGTGCTTGGTTCAGGAATAGTAGATTGTGGGTTTTGTTTCAGAGGAGTGGAGACGTGAACATCTGCTTGTTCTGATTCAGGCATTTCAGCAGTGTCATGGACGGGTGAGTGTTGTGCAGCTTCAGGTTCGGTTACCGATTCTGCAATCACAGGAGCAACAACAATAGAACTAACAGGGTTAGTTGTAACAGGTATGGATGCAGGGATAAATGTACCAGGAATAGATGACCCTGTAGTGGCATTCACATCGTGGCGCCACTTCGATCGTCTGGATTCCGTGGAAGTAGATTTTTCCTTAGTTGCTGCATCTTTCTTGGACTTGGTGCCAGATTTAACAGGTTTCTTTGAGCTGGCACTCTTATCCCCTTTCTCAGACTGTTTACCCGCATCAGCATCCTTATTGTTATCCGCATTGCTCCCCTTAACACTCTCCTGGTGACCATCACCACCATCATTACCATCATTATCATCATCATCTGCATCCTCATCATCATCATCCTCATCCTCATCCTCATCATGATCATCATCTTCATCATCATCCTGATCATTATCATCCTCATCATCATCATTCTGATCCTCATCATCATCATCATTCTTATCTTCTTCTTCGTCTTCCTCTTCTCCACCAGTACCCTCTTCTTCGTCACTCTCTTCCCTTTCTTCCTCAGGGAGAATGTGGTAGGGTACCACACTTCCAAACGTCTTGAACAACCTATCATCCTCCATGATAGCGTCATTCAGGGATTTGAAGAGAGCCCGTTGAATCCTCGATTTATCAAACGATCCAAGTTCCTTCATTCGAGCTTTGAGGATCTTCTTAAGTTCAAAATCCGTCAAGTCATAAGCAATCTTGTAGGCGGCTTCTGAAGGATTGGATGATTTGATCATTAAGTTGTCAGCAGCAAGCGTCTTCAACTCATCACGCAGTTTAGGCATTAGGGATTCAATGGAGTCTTTCACTCTCTGCTCAATAGTAGCTTCAAGAGCTTCTTTTTGCTCTTTAAGGTCATCCTTAATAGCTTTAAGTCTCGTAATTCGTGCTTGATGCCTATCAGCTTCAGCCTTTTTAACCCGAGCAAGTTCTTCTGCATGAGCTTTACGTGTAAATTCCATATCAGCAGCGAACTTAGCAATCAAATATTCTTGAGCTTTCTTAGATGCTTCTTCACTTTGAGCTCGTCTATGTAACTCTTGGCGAAGTTCATCCATTTCTCTCTTGTGATTATCCACATGTTTATCCAACATCTCGGCCATCACTTTTGCTGCCATTGCAGATGTTGCAGAGCTGCTCTGGGTTGATGGAATAGGCTCGGTTGTAACTGCGGTACTGAGGATGGGCTTTATTGGTGGTGGAGGAAATGGTGTTGAAACCGGTCTGGTTGGTAAGGGTTGAGTTGGTTGAAGTTGAGTTACCAAAGGTTGAGTAGACTCTTTGTCAATACCAGCTGAAATAGGGATTGATGGCTCCTTCGAAGTGGAATAATGTTCAGGTGACCCAAACTCATCAACATCATCTGGTTCCACGTACTCATCCTCAACATCTACCCTTGCACCTGAACCACTACCGCCAGTATCTTTCCTACTCCTTTGAATAGCTATCTTCATCATTTGTTTCTCAGTTTTATCAAGAGTAGGATCAACAATGTTTTCTTCGTCACGTAGACGCATCTCATCAGCCTTACCCTTTCCCTTCTTACCCTCTGTCTTCTTCTTTTTGGCTTTGGGTTCAGGTAAATCTGCTTGCTTCCGTTTACCTTTGCTCTTAACCGTGGTGGAAGAGTCTTCACCTGCTAGAATACTTGCTCGTTGATTCTCAATTTCTGTTAGCAAGTTCTTGTAATCAGCAGATGCAATAATCTCATCGGTCAGAAGATGACTGGGAATGGGACCAGGAATAACCGTATTCGAATGAGTCTCCTGCCTTAAGTCTACCAAATCATCATCATCCATCGTGTGGTGACGACTACCTGCACGCTTGTTAATGGATGCATCGTTCTCCATAAAGTAATGTATGATCAACTTAATAAACCTAGGGTACTGGTAACTTTTAACCTTACCCTTTGTGTTTGTGAAGAGTTGAAAAGTAAACTCCTCCTACAGCAGTGATGCATAATCAATACCCATACCTTTGAACATACCATAAAACATCTTGATGATTGGTGGACGAACAGCATCAAACCCAGTTGTTTTGGGTGTTAAACATCGGCTTAGAATCCCAAAAATAGCTTTCCATGGTTGACCAACTTTGGCAGTAGTAAACTCAGATGGGGTTCGTATGTCAAGACATCCAATGGCGGTGAACATCTCCATGATCTGGTCCTTGGTTGGGTTGGGTGAGTATGATGGTAGACCTTTGAGTATCGGTCGAAAGCCAAAGATCTTCCTGAAGTCTGACACAATAAGCGTCTGCTGCTTGTTGTCCAAGGAAAAAGTGATTTTGTTCGACGTCCTCTCTTTGGTAGCCCAGAACTCGTAAAGATATTCATAGGGCACTGAAGCACTTCTCCTTAGCGCATGCTTGAAATGAGATTTATCAAGCATGGATGTACCTACCTTAAAGCCATTATGGGTAGAGTGAGATACCTCCTTCAAACGGAAGTTGTTTGGAATAAACTTTAGAGTCTTGGCTTCAGCAATGGCGGCGGCTCTGTTGTCTTGTAGTTGTTGTACGGTAGGGTTAGTCATCGTCTCTGCTTAAGATAAAACACAAAGGTTGATACATACAAGTATGAATATCATTATGACTTTAAACCTAAGCATTGTACATATGACATAATCCCTTAAGCTTGTAAACCATTCAAACATCTTCTATACGGAATAATCACTCAATTCGGAATAATAGGTCTATGCTGAATATTAATCCTATGCGGAACATAAGTCTATTCGGAACATATAGCCTATGCGGAAAAAATCCCTATTCGGAACCTTGGGCCTATGCGGAATAAATCTCTATTCGGAACATTGGATCTATGCGGAATAAATCTCTATTCGGAACATTGGGCCTATGCGGAATATATTCCCTATTCGGAACATTTGACCTATGCGGAATAAAGTCCTTATTCGGAACATTTGGCCTATGCGGAATAAAATCTTTATTCGGAACATTTGGCCTATGCGAAATAAAAATCCTTATTCGGAACATTTGCCTATGCGGAATAAATTCCTTATTCGGAACATTTGCCTATGCGGAATAAAATCCTATTCGGAAAAAGTTTCTCTATGCGGAAAGATTTGGCCTATGCGGAAAACTTTTGTCTATGCGGAAAAACTTTTCTATTCGGAAAAACAGCTTCTATGCGGAAAGTTCTTTCTATTCGGAATGAAACTGTTATTCGGAAAGTCCTTCTTACGCGGAAAGTTTTCAACACTTATATTTTCTAATTAAGCATGCAATCGTTTGATTCAAGTGTTCTAAAGGACAAATCTGGGCAAATAGATCTATTCCGAATACAACCCAGGCAAAACCCCCAATTTAATTAACCCTAATTAACCAGAAATTGATTTCGATTGTTTTCAATTTAAAAGAGTTAATTAAATTGTTATGCTTGAATGATTAAACCGATTATATACCTTTTTGATGATCTTGATCTTAGAAGATTACTGATTGATTCGTGTTTGTTTGATTTCCGTGAGTGTGTGTGTGTTTGATTGTCAATGGCGGCAATGAAGATAGGGGAACAGTGAAAGAAGAGTGGGAACGGGGGTGTGTGAGTTTGACTAAGTCAAATTTTTTGCAAGTTTGACCTATTGTCAATTTTACCCCCTCAATATTTCTAATTTCACTAAACAAAGTTCTTTTGATTTTCCAAGTTTTAAATCTTGTCATTTTGACCTATCTTATGTTAATTACCCTAGCCTTAGTGATTAAACTAACTTAACACACGCACAAATCTATTCAAGACAAACTTATAAGCAACAACAAGACAAGTGCCAAAGCAATCCAACCATTAACCAGTAAGCTTTTGGAGTTTCCTTGAAAACTTTTGAAGATCTTTTTGATGTGAAAGATGATGAAACATTTTCTCCCCCTTAAACGATGACCCGTTTTCTATTTAAAGAGCTGTATTCATTGTTTAACGAGGCACATGATGATGAAAAACATTTCCCAATTGATATCTTGAAAAAGTTTGACGTGGTGTCAATAAGATTTCTCTTATTTTAACAAATTAATGCACTGAGACGTACACAAATTTGTGTTAGATCAAGTTGTAAAGTAAACTTGATCCCTTTGCATGATTTGGCTTGTAAATCACGCCCGAGAAAATTAATTCCCGTTCTGAGCCAACGTTTTCCAAGGAAATACGTGACTTTAATATGAAAACCGGGTTGCAGTCAGAAATAACTACAAGCCATAATGGGCATGTTTTAAAAATGTACAACTTTTATACGGACTCTATTTATGGCACCGTGTCAATATTGATCGACATTTCTAAGGCCGTAAATATTACCGTACTAAAAGACATGCCCGATTTAAAAACGAAAAATATTTTTGGTTTTTCTTGATTTTATAATTTTTATGGTTTTTCTAGGTTTTATATTTTTTATGGTTTTTGTTGGTTTTATATTTTTGTATTTTCTTTTTGTGGTTTATATATTTACGATAATATACATGATCACAACCAAAGGATACTCTGAATAGTTTACCACGACTATTCAGCTGATTCTTCTGCCAACTCTTTGAGAGTCGCTGGAGTGAATGATTTCATGCCAAGCTTGTCGATCAAAAACTCGATTCGTCCTCGATCTAAGGCTTTGGTGAACATATCCGCCAGCTGGTACTCAGTAGTGACAAAATACAGCTCGATCACTCCGTTCTCCACCTGCTCCTTAATGAAATGGTAGCGAATGTCTATGTGCTTGGCCCGGGAGTGTTGAACATAGTTGCAGCAAAGGGCAATGGCGCTCTTGTTGTCACAATACATCGGGATTTTGTTGAATCCCAAACCGTAGTCAGTTAATTGTGATCTCATCCAAAGGACTTGAGCACAACAACCGGACATGGCGATTTATTCAGCCTCCGTGCTTGATATTGCAGCGCTTTTCTGCCTTTTTGAAGACCAACTGATCAATCTATCTCCAAGGAGTTGCACAGATCCGGAAGTGCTACGCCTCGTGTCTTGACATCCAGCATGATCGGCATCTGCATATGATATTAAAGCAATAGAGGAATCCTTTGGATACCATAGACCACGATGAAGTGTTCCTTTTAGATACAGAAAGATCCTTTTCACAACATGTAGGTGCTTTTCGGTAGGCCGAGCCTGATACCGGGCACACATGCATACAGCAAATTGCAAATCAGGCCTGCTAGCAGTCAGATATAGAAGGGTGCCGATCATCCCACGGTAAAGTTTTGGATCGACAATAGTCCCATTCCTATCTTCATCTAACTTGGATTTCTCCACCATTGGAGTGTCCACGGGGTCACAATTTTCAAAGTTATATTTCTTAAGAGATTCTAGAGCATATTTGGATTGATTTAATAAAGATGCCTCTGGGATTCTGAGAAATCTGTAATCCTAAGAAAAATGAAATTTTTCCCATCATCGACATCTGAAAGCGTGTGGACATTATCTTCTCAAATCGATTAGACAATTCTATGTTAGTGGCAGCAAATATTATATCATCAACATAAATTTGTACCAGAAGCATGTCGTTGCCTTCCTTGAGAGTGAATAGAGTGGGGTCCACTTTGCCTTTGGAGAAGCCTTCCGACATGAGATATGTTGACAGGAGATCATACCACGCGCGTGGAGCTTGTTTCAACCCATAGAGAGCCTTCTTAAGCTTGTACACATGATTAGGAGACTCCGTACTGACGAACCCATCCGGTTGACTAACATAAACTTCTTCCCTTAGTTCACCGTTCAAAAATGCCGTCTTCACATCCATTTGATAGACGATCATGTTCATATGAGCAGCAAACGCAAGGAATAGTCTAATCGCCTCCAATCTAGCCACAGGAGCAAAAGATTCCTCAAAGTCTATACCCAAGGCTTGTTTATATCCTCTAGCGACCAATCTAGCTTTATTCTTCAATACCGCACCCATCTCATCAAGTTTAACCTTATAAACCCATAACAAAGTAAGGATGTTAACCTTGTCAGGGCGAGGAACCAATTCCCATACTTCAAGTCGTTGGAATTCATTTAGTTCCTCCTGCATAGCTTCAATCCAAGATGATTGGGTCATAGCCTGCTGCCAATTTTTGGGTTCAACTTCAGAGAGAAATGCATCAAAGTAACAATATAGTGCACTCTCTTGTAATTGATGGCGTGTAGAGACTGGTCGATCTAGATCTCCAATAACATTCCTAATCGGGTGATCTTTTGTCCATTTAGTGTTATGGTTTTCAATCCTAGGTGGTCTGGAGTGAACAATAGAAGGAGCTTCTTCTGAGGTAGACGCGGCTGAAGGGTTTTCAGGGATCGCTACACCAAAGAAAGGAAGCTCTTGCAAGTGAGCATATTCCAAGTCGTGATCAGTAGAATCCTCTTCCACATCATTAGGCACAAGTAGGGGTGATGATTCAGGTGTAGTTTGAGAATCACTTGGTGAAGGTGCATCCGGTTCAATGTGAATTGTAGATGCATTAGATAAAGGTTCATTAGCTTGAGCAACCACTTCAGGGATTGGAGCAATTACTACAGGTGCTGGAACTTCATCAGTCGGGGGATCGAAGAATTCATCAAACAACGGTTGAAACAGTTTATCCCACTCGGGCCTTGTTGGTGGTAAAAATGATGTAGAAGTAGGATTATTGGGAACTAATCCGGAACTAATAGCACCGGTTCCCATCTCATGAAGCGCGGGTTCAGAGCTGTGTTGCTCAGAAGCCATCGCTGTCAGCTCGTCGAAATCTGCGTCCATAGTTTCTACAATCTTGCCAAGACGACGGTTATAGATTCGGTATGCTCTTTTGGACGGTGAGTAACCAATGAAAATACCTATATCGGCTTTCGGTTGAAGTTTACCCAAGTTCTCACTATTGATGTTTGGATAACAAAGAGCACCAAACACATGGAAAAATGAAACATCGGGTTTACGGTCATGTAAAAGCTCATAAGGTGTTTTTCCATGGCGTTTCCGAATGATAGAACGGTTTTGGGTGAAACATGCAGTAGAAATAGCCTCTGCCCACAAGAACAATGGAGCGTTCGCATAAATAAGCATGGTCCTAGCAGCTTCCATAAGTGTACGATTCCGTCTTTCAACGACACAGTTTTGTTGTGGAGTGCGTGCAGCGGATGTTTCATGTGATATACCAACTTCTTCATAATAATCACGAAGAGTCTGGTTGACGAACTCTGTGCCATTGTCTGTACGAATACGGCGGACAGTGGTATTCAGACGTACCTGAATGAATTTTAGAAAAGTGATGATAGCCTTCGGTGCTTCATCCTTTGTACGTAGAAATCTAACCCATGTAAACCTTGAGAAATCATCCACAATTACCAGAATGAATTTCTTACCGCTCACACTTTCAGTTCTCATCGGTCCACAAAGATCCATATGCAAAAGATGAAGTTTTTCTTGATTAGTGTCTTCAGCTTTGGGTTTGTAAGATTTCTTGGTGCTTTTCCCCCTTGAACACGCGGAACATAAATGGTCCTTGTGAAATTTAAGCTTTGGAAGACCACGAACTAACTCGTTTTTAGCCAGATGATTAATAGCATCAAAATTAAGATGAGATAATCTGCGATGCCATAACCATGACTTGGTCTTAGATGCTTTAGAGAGAAGACATACTGGAGAGGCGGCCATCATATCTTGTAGAGACAACGTATAAAGATTTGCACCACGAGATCCCTTCAACAAATCTTTTCCTTCCAAGTTGCGGATGAAACAAGTGTGTTGTCGAAAAGCAACCTCAAGGTTGGAATCACAAAACTGTCCTACTGAGAATAAGTTATGACCAAGACCTTCTACATAGTATACCCTAGAAATCGTCACGTTTCCAATCTGATATTCACCATACCCCATAATCTTTGCTATATGATCATTCCCGAATTTAACCGTACCAAGAAACTTGCTGACGAAATTTCGGAGCATCGAGCGATTTCCGGTCATATGTTTTGAACAACCGGAGTCCAAATACCACAGGATGATTTGGACCACCTGAAAATATCACCACACAAAGACAATGTAGAGGTATCGGAATCTGAGTGTTCCTTGTTATTAGCAGGTACAGATTTAATAATCTTAGATTTGCTAACTCTAGGTTTCTTAGATTTCCTAGCCTTCTTTTTCTTAATAGGTGGTGTAGATTCTAGTTGGCTCAAATCCTGAGGTATTTCTTCACTGATAGGCACTATAGTGGGTGCTGACCTAATTAAAGGGCGCTGTTTCCATACTTGAGTGCGAGTGTTCCTAACTAGAGGACGCTCAGACCTAACCTCAATGGATGCATTCCTAGTTAAAGGGCACATTTTTCCATCTAATGTAAAGGTCCTACCAGTGGGACGCCATTGCCAGCCAACTTCGGCACGAGTTCTACCCGTTGGCTTCCATTCAAGACCATTCTTAATAGCATTCATTTCATTAACGTGATCAATCAGACACAAATCATGATGCTGGGAAAACATACATTCATTACAATTCCAACAATTTAAATCAGAATTCACGAATGGTTTAGACTGCTGCACAGGCGCAGAGCTTTTAGTCTTAACATGATTCTTTTTATTTAAAACTGAACTAGCATTCCTATTGTGAACTTCTACTTTCTTCTTTGTGGCACTACTAGTGGAGGGCTCGATCTTAGCTTTCTTGAGTGGCGATCCTTTAGCCTTAGTAGTCGCTTTTAATCCTGTAGAAGGCAAAGTGGGAACATTAGCAACAGATTTTAAAGGTGTCTTACTTGATTGTGCCAATGACAGTTTCGCTCCTGGAGTCTTATTAAATGGAGTGACAGCAATGGGCCTATTATTAAGTAGTGTAGAACCTGGTGTACCTATGTATTGCAAATATGCTAGGCAATATTGAACTCGCTTAACATATTCATGAGCCGAATAATAGTCGCTACTTGAGGGATCTAAGGCATAAAGATCGTCTAAAATATCCCTAAGAAGATCGACATGCTTAATGGCATTCCTCATATAATCATCGTAGGTAACCGGGTTTCTCTTATGAAGCGGATTCTTATAAAGCACTACTGATTTGGTTGTTGGAGCACTAGTGGACGGTGCAGAGTCGGTAGCTAAGTTATCAACAACTTCTTGTCGGGTGAGAAGAAGTGTCTCCTTTAACTCAGCCAAAACCATATTTTTGTCTATGAGCAGGATGTTCAAATCAGAGATTTCCTCGCACTTTTGGTTCAGTTGTTCAACAAAAGATTGTTGCTGTGCCGCATTAAAAGCGAAGCGTTCTTCTAGTGAACCATAAAGAGCGGATAATCCCTGTCTTGTCCGATCCATCTCCCCTAGAACAGACGAAAGTCTAATTTCTAAGACTTGGTTTTTAGACTCTGCAGCCTCTAGTTCCATTTTGAGTGTTTCATTTAATGACACATCTCTCTTCAATCTCATTATCTCTTCCTCTAATGTCTTAACAATTGCAATCATCTTGTCACTTGTCTCAACACCGTTTTCACAAACATTTGATATCAAAAGATTTTCATTTTGAGTTTGTTATTTTAATTCTAAAGATATACAATGTTGTTCTAGTTGATTAAAGCCTTTTGAAAGTAAATTGTAAGAATCTTGTAGCTTTAAAAACTCAGCGTTAGATTCGTGACAAGAATGATTATCTACCTCATTTACAGTATCAGCAACATTTACAGAGAGATCACAAACATCATCACAAATATCATTACAAATATTCACAGCATCACAATTAATCATAGCGGATGTAAGCTCATTCGAATAATTAACATTTACAGTAGTAAGCACATCACACGAGATTACAGCAGACAAGAATCGGTCATATTCGGTTAAAATCTTTTCTTTTTCAACTAGTTGTAGTTCGTAAGCGGTGTCCATTTCATAAAACACTTTTTGAACTTCACCAATTTCAAAAACAAGATTTTCCTTAAGAGATGCAAAAATTCCTTTTAGACTTTCGACAAACGGATTGATCTCAGTTTTAAACACCTCGTTCATATGTTCGAAAGCCCATTCTCCGGCGTTTAAGCCATTTGAAGTCGTACGTTCCAAAATGACCTTGTCAAAATTAGTAAAGTATTGATTAATCTCTTGCAAGTTTAACCATACAGTGCTAACAGGTGGAAGATCCTTTGGAATTTCCTTAGGACCTTCCATATTGACAAGTGTAGGAAAAGTACTAGGGTTTTCTTCATCTAATATGTAGGTTGGTGCTGTTATGAGATCTTTGTCCATATGGAATCGAATTCTAAAATCCGTTTTTGCAAGCTCCTTATTCAATTTAAAATAATCACACTCGGGATATTTTTCAGAATTGTATGACCGATCCTCATCAACTAGATCCTTACTTGTTTGATCATTGGGAAAAACAATCGGGTCTAAAGCCAATCCTAATTGAGTTGCATTATAAAGTCTAGGACTATGTCTTAAAGCTTGTTTTGCATACCGTGGATTAGGGGGAAGGCCTTTTAGACGTGATAAGTTAAATTCTCTAAATGAAGCATCAAATAAGTGAACTAGTTGAGAAGCAGCGTATTGTCTTAAAAGCAAATAGTCTAGGCTTCTAATCTTATTAGTGGAATTAATCTCCATTTCATTTTTCTTAGACTCGAGTGATTCAAAATCTGTTTGAAGTTTTTGAAAATTAGTGACCACTAACTCCTTTTCTTTAAGTTCATTAGACAAATTTGCTCTTAAGTTTTCGATTTCTTGCAAGTGACCCATTTGTTTATTTCTAAAATGATCATATTCGAGATTAGTTAGAACACTAGACGAGGGCACTAATTCCAAGGTTTGAACTTTCTCATTGCTTAAGGTAAGCTCATCAGACAAATTCTTATTCTTAGCTAAGGTTTCTAAGAGTGCAGCATTCATTTGGCTAAGTAATGTAGCAGGAACCATGACCAAATCTTGTTGAGCAGGAGTAGGCGTTTGCGAAATGGGTCCCGGTTGTGATTCACTCAAAGTCTGGGGACTCACATTGATATTGCTATCATTGTTTGTCTCCTCATTTGAAAGACTCACCACCGAAGATTCATTCGAGTCAGCACTCTCTTGCACAACTTGATGTGGTTGAATACTAGCATCAGTGGTATTATTGGTGGTATTAATAAGTACCTCAGATCTCTTTTCTGGCCCTAAGCTGGAGATAGTTGCCATGAGAGCAGCCTTTGCAGATTGAAAGCCATCACAGTCGGAGTCATACGCATCAAGATCATCGGCTTGGTAAGCTGCATTCTGCGTAGTGACAACGTCTTGTTCAGCAATCCCTGGATCAGCAAGAAATGCAAGCTCCTCTTCATCAAGTTCCCTTCCTTGTGCTTGAGCATTTACCAGATAGATCTTTTCTGCAAACCATTGTCCATCCCTTCTCCTCTTGGGTTTCTTACAATCCCTGGACATGTGACCCTCTTCCTTGCAGTTGTAACATGTAATCATTCGCAACTTGCCCGTGGAATTAGCCCGTGGAGCAGGATTGGCCATTGGTGCCTGATTGACCGTGCGAGCATTGGTGGTTGATGTGATAGGTCTTCCCTGATATGGTTGAATAGGCTGAACCATGACCCTGCCATTCTCAATAGTAGCTTGTTGACGAGAATTGGATGAATTCCTCAACTGATTGTTGGTAGGAGTTGATCCTCTGTATCCTCGTTTGCTTAAAGTTCGTGTGAGATAAGCAGACATAGTAGTTAGCACTTCAACTGGGTCAGCTCCTTGTTGGAATACAGGAACGGGGACTTCCTCATCATCACAATACAGTGCTTGATCTGGATGAGCTGCATAATCAGTAGAAGGAATACTCATTTGATCAGGGTAGCTTGTTGGATATGCTGCATTCTCTTGATAAGAAGAATGTGAAGGCTGAGCATAAGGTGCAACATTTGCTGGATGAAGTTGTGAAGCATACTGTGGTGAAGGTGCATTGAACCGATATTGTTGCTGATGTGAGGTGGGTGGTTGCGGTAGGATCGAGTATTGTGGGAAGGTTGGTGTCATATAAGGTGATGGATGATAGGCTTGATGTCCCAAGATATAAGGTGTGTTGTTGTGTGACAAGCTTGGTTGATTCGCTATCAAAGCTAAGGAATCTGGGTACATACCGCGAGGAGAACGGTGCATAATCACATGCTTCTCATGCTGCTGAAGAAAGGCATAGATTTGATCTAAGTTGCACTTATGCAAATCCCGGGTTAACTTCACATCGGTAATATACTCACCCCATTCAGCTTGAGGTAAAGTATTCAAGAACTTGGTGTTAACCTGGAATGGAGCAATCACCAGATTGTATACATTCAGATCATTCATTAGAGTAGTGAATCTGAAGTAATAATCGTGTAGTGTTTCCCCTGGGCTGTACGTGAATCTATCAAACAGATCATACAGCTGACACTCCCTTTCCTGTTTGGTGAGAGACGTGCCTTGTAACAACACCTTTAGACGTTCCCACAAATCTTTGGCAACAGTATATTGACTAACCATACGATAAATATCATGCGGAAGAGCTTGGAGAAGTGTCTGTAGAGCCTTTTCATCAGCATCAGCAATGAGTTGTTGTGCCGGTGTGAGTTCTTCATATTCTCTTGGTCGAGACACGTTATTTGCCACAATGGTACCATAGTCGAGTGGACCATTCAAAATCGATTTGACCATAAGCCTTCCGTATGTTGGTTTGCCCTTCAAGTATTGCATCATACGGCCCTGCCATGCCTCAAACACCTCTTTAATAAGCATCGGTGGACGACTATCAGTCCCCGTTATGATCGAGATATCCGTAAGAGATGTCATCTGAGGCATTAATGAACTTGGATTCATTGTGAACACTTAACAGACTCAAAGATTATCGGTTGATCGAGCAGTGAAGAAAGGTTGAGAATTTGTGTTGTGTTGGTTGTAATCAAGATTAAATCCACTAAAGATCGTCGAAAAAACTCAAATACCCCTTGAACTTGCTTATACGGAATAACCCAAACTCAGAATAAACCCTATTCGGAATAACACCTATTCGGAATAATCCTATGCTGAAAATGTCCTATTCGGAATAAACTCTATGCTGAATAACCCTTATGCGGAAAACCCCTTATGCGGAATATTTTCTTCAATTCGGAATATCTGGCAATTTGGCTTATTCGGAAAAAACCTCCTATTCGAAATGATGGGCAATTCGGAAAGATATTCGGAAAATTTCTCCCTATTCGGAAAAATTTTGGCTATTCGGAAAAATACTGGCTATTCGGAAAAATATAGGCTATTCGGAAAGTTTTTGGCTATTCGGAAAGATTTCTGCTATTCGGAAAAATTGTTGCTGTTCGGAAAAAACTGCTATTCGGAAAAAATCCTTCTATTCGGAAAGTCTATTCGGAAACTTCTTCTATTCTGAATATTACTCCTATTCGGAATCCCTATTCGGAATAAACCTTCTATGCTGAAAATCTCCCTATTCGGAATCCCTATTCGGAAAGTTCTGGAAAAAATGTTTCCGAGACTTAAAAAACAGCTTTTAACTCGGATTTTTGATCCAAAACCACAAAAAGTTTTATGATTTTTACCAAAATAAGCTAAACCCAATCCTTATCAATCAATCCCAATAACAAAAACACCAAAAACAACAAGATTCAAGATTGATTTTTTCTAAAGATCACTAATTGATTCAAAAACTGAAAAAGCAACACAATCCTTACCTTAAATCACCCCATAGCTCTCTGATACCAAATGTAGAATATTGATAACCTATGAATCTATGAAGTGGGTTGATGTTTTCTAGTGAGAGAAACTAGAGAGAGAAAGTGAGAGAAAATGTGTGTGATTTTATTAATATGAAAGTGCAAATGGAACAACAACCAACCCCTTTCCATAGTGGAAAGGGGTATTTATACTCCAAGCCTAACATTGGGCTTGGGTCGGTCCATGACAAGCCCATGGACCGGTTCTTACTTAAGTTAATAAGCAACTAATGACTATTTTCTAACTACGAGCTATTACAACATAAATATTATTGTGGAGCGACCGATCCTTCTAATATATGTAAAAAACGTATTTCTAACAATGAGGTTCCCAAAATCTAGAATAATTTTAGTCTTGTGCCTCTTCATGCCATCCTTGTGCTGCTCCATGCTATCAGTTACCATTTATCTGAGATATATGCTTAAAGTCAACACAAAGGTTGAGTGAATTCATAGGTTTGTAATAACAATTTTGAATACAAGTATGTCTTCCGGGCTACGTTGTTATACACCCAAATAAAATAGTTATCATACTGCACTATGTTCATGCACCGCTACTTGACATACAGAAACCAAAAAATTTCCCTTATACAGGCAGTTTGCCAAACTCCTGAGTTAAGCAAAATAAAGTGCATCTGTTTAGCCTAGGTATGAACCTTCAGCTGCTAGCAAGCGCGACTTGCCCAGATAGGAGATATCCAACCACAAATAGTACTATTCACAATATTAGCTGTAACACTCTCAAATTTCGTATCAGTACAGCGGAAGGGTCAATAGAGTGTTACGGGATAGAACAAGAACTCAAATCACAGACAACCATAAAAAGGGTTGTACAAAGTTAAACATACATTCATCCGAATAAAAGATTAGAGTCTACACAAGGTCCCCCAGTTTTACAGTCATAAATTTTACAAAACATGTTTCGAATGAATATTATTAGTAAGTGGGCCATCAGAGTTGATCTACGTCCAAGTTACCTTCAAGCACCTGAGATAAAACATACGAAAAATATATCAGCGAATGCCGAGTGAATTCATAGAGTTTAGTAAAAGTCGTTATATAAAACAGTTATTTAAAGCCGAACACAAGCATAATATCAACAATAAGACCCTATATTGCTAGTCAGGCAATATATTATAATTCAAATCATATATCATACATTATTCCTGAGACCGCAACCTCAGTATTACCATTATCGCTATTATTATCGGATTATTATAAGCCGCATGACATTTTTACCTTTCTATAAAATACAACGGGTCTCGAGCCCGACAAATATGTGCCCATCTGAATCAGCGTGTCGTCACTAATATCACGCTATATAATTCCTCTCATACATTAATTCGCTTACCAATCAATGTGGCACGACGGGGATCAACCGTCAAGGCGCGAACTGGGGTGATCTTCCCCAAATAGTAATATTATATGCATAAGCGTCTACCAACTCCCAGTAGTTCACAATTCATGATAATGGGACTTATAGTGACATAACCTAACTAATAATAATCCATTTCAGTTCATTCATTGGGTCATACAAGCTTCTATGTGTGCATTTCTAACTTGTTCAGGCAAATTATTGTGCACAGTCATGACTAGAGAATGTACCCTGATCGACTCTCTATCCTTTCTACTTAATGCATCGGCAACAACATTTGCTTTTCCTGGGTGATATTTTATCTCACAATCATAATCAATTAACAATTCTATCCATCTTCGTTGCCTCATGGTTAGTTATTTTTTATCGAGGATATACTATAAGCTTTTATGATCGGTAAATACCATACATTTGGTGCCATATTGATAATGTTCCACAACCTAAGAGCAAAGACTACAGCTCCTAACTCTAGATCATGAGTAGTATAATTTTCCTCATTTTTCCTTAATACCCTTAAAGCATAAGCTATCACCTTTTCTCGTTGCATTAAGACAGCTCCAAAGCCTCTAAGAGACGCATCATAAAATACCACAAAATCCTCACTACCTTCGGGTAATGATAAAATAGGTGCACTACATAATTTTTGCTTCAATACCTGAAATGCTTCATATTCTTTACTTCCCCAGACAAAAGGTTTATTTTTCTGAGTAAGCTTGGTCATGAGTTTAGCTATTAAAGAAAATTCTTTAATGAATCGTCTATAATAGCCAGCCAATCCTAAGAATTATCGCACCTCCGTTGGCATTGTCGGTGCAGACCAACTCTTAATGGCTTCAACCTTTGCCGGATCAACATGAATTCTATCTTTGTCAATCACATGACCAAGAAATTGAACATAGCCCAACCAAAAATCACATTTCGAAAACTTTTCATACAACTTTTCATCCTTTAACAAATTTAAGATAGTCCTTAAGTGTTCTCCATGCTCTTCTTTATTCTTGGAATAGATTAGAACGTCGTCAATGAACACGATCACAAATATATCCAAATAGGGTTTGCACAAATGATTCATTAGATCCATGAATACCGCTGGTGCATAAGTTAACCCAAATGGCATTACTTGAAATTCGTAGTGTCCGTAACAAGTTCTAAATGCAGTGATAGGAATATCTTCTTCGCGGACGTGAAGTTGATGACATCCAGATCACAGATCAATCTTAGAATATACACTAGAGCCTTGTAGTTGATCAAATAAATCATCAATCATTGGTAAAGGATATCGATTTTTAATTGTCAACTTGTTTAGCTCACGGTTATCGACGCACATACAGAAAGATCCATCTTTCTTCTTAACGAACAACACTGGAGCTCCCCAGGGTGAAGAGCTCGGTCAAATAAAACCCTTATCAGACAACTCCTTAAGTTGTTCGGATAATTTCTTCAATTCGGATGGTGCTAATCGGTAAGGAGAACGTGCCACCAGTGCAGCACCAGGAACAAGATCGATTCAAAACTCAACCTGCCTTATCGATGGAAGTCTAGGTAAATCATTGGGAAATACCTCAAGAAAATCACAGATAATAGGCACGTCTTCCAATCGTTTCTCCTTAGACTCATTCCTGTCACTTGAGCTAAGAATAGCTCGCAACCGTTCCTGATGTACTTTTGGACTTTAATACATGAAACGATTTTCAGACGGGATTCACCTCGATTACCATCAATTACCAACGTTCTATTCTTAAGAGGAATTTTAACCTTCTTTTCTCCACATAAAATTCTAGCATCATTCAAGGATAACCAATCCGTTCCAATAATAATATCGAAACTACCTAGTTCGGTTAATATCAAATCAATCGGGAAGGAATGGTTCAAGAGATTTAGAGAGCATCCTTGTAATAACTTATTAGTTCTTACCAATTTACCATCAGCCAATTCTACTTCGTAACTGGTATCTATCTCAATAGGTTCAATGTCAATAAGGGCACTAAATTTGGTAGATACAAAGCTCCTATCAGCACCCGAATCAAATAGAGCAACATCATAATGACTGTTGAGTAAAAACGTACCAGTAACGACATTCAGATCCTCCTTCTTAACATCAATCGTCCCAAGTTGATAAGCACCACCCTGGCTGTTTCTTCCTTGGCCATCCTTTTTCAACTTTGGAAAATCTGGTTTCATATGGCCCTCTTCTCCATAATTGTAACAAACGACTCTCCTCTTACACTTTTCCACTTTGTGTCCTAGCTTTTCACAATTTCTACACTTCCAGCAATCAACAGCATGCCTCTTATTACCATACTTTGGACACTTTTCAGCATTACGCGGGGTGTTGTGGGTTAGAGCTCTTGCATTTCCCCTTCTTTGATTTTGACGGCGATTGAAACTTTGCCTATTGTCACCTCGACCTCCACGATCGCCTACACCTTTTCTTTTCTCCCCAGCATGTGCTTCATCCTACTTATCTGGAATTATTTGTCCAATGACCTGGTAAGCCATTCGAATCGCATCATCAATGGTCAATGTCTTTGACGATGTCACATCCCCTCGGATGTTCTTGGTCAACCACTTAATGTATTGCTTAATCCTTATCTCCTCAGGTTCAACCAACCGGGGACACAACAAAGCCAACTCATGAAATCGAGTTGTGTATTCATCAATATCCACACCTTTCATTTTCAAATGAGTCAACTCTTGTTCCAACCTTATAATCACACTACAAGGACAAAACTTCTATGTCATCCACTTTTTAATTTCAGCCCATGGAGTAGCATTAGCAACATCAATGCCCATAAACGTAATCTTGCCATTCCACCAAGTCAATGCACGACCTATAAGAGTAGCCATAGCAAAAGTTACCTTATCATCCTCCTTACACTTACCGATGCGAAACACAGACTCAATCCTTTTAATCCACTGACTTAATCCTACCGCGCATTTAGTTCCATTAAAAGGGAGTGGGTCACATTTCATAAATGTCACATAAGTACAATCATCGACTTCTGGTGCATTAAGTCCAGGTCCTCCAAAATTTCCACAACCACTAGCATTCACATTATTAACATTCACATTATTACTGCCTGCTCCACTACCGCCAACTCCACTACCGCCAGCTCCACTACCGCAAGCTCTGCTTCTAGCATTTGGCATAAACTCAGCCATAGATGCGGCAACTTGCTCCGCAAGGATCCTACGCACTTATTCCTCAGTCACGGCTTTCTTGGGCGACATGATTCTATTATCGCACAATTCATAGTATGATAAGCATTCACTCAATGATGGATTTAAATAAAAGGGTCTAATTGATGATCAGGGAAGAAAAATATAAATAAGACACGACATGGAATTTAAGACAAATGATACATATTTCATTAGATCATAAACAACCACATCGTCTTAGTTAACTTCCCCTATCATAACCTCAGCACTATACAAGCCCAAAATTTGTGCTGGATCTACTAACCGTCATACCGGTTTAGTTATGGTTTTACAAAAGATACAAAGATACTACTAAGGATAAAGTAGTCTACTGAGAATTGCTAGAGGGTCCATCATCATTCTTCTTCTTTGGTATCTTCCTCGGACGATCACAAGACTCATCATCATTAGTTGGGCTCTTATGAATCACTCATCTCTCGACCATCTCAGCATAAAACATACTGTTCCAACCAACAGACACATGTAACTCTCTTTCTGCCTTCTCGCGTGTAACACCCCCAAATATTAATACTTTAGTTCAACGGAAGAGTCGTTGGTGTTACGGGATAGCACATTACTCAAATCATAGACAACGCTTAAATATTGCGTCGTTTAATAATGAAGCATTTTTCCATTCATGAATATCAAATTTACATAGCTCCCAAGTCATATTATTTCATACAATTTTATAAATCATTTGAATGGAAATTATTATTTAAGTGCTGGCCATAAATTCATGTCGTCTTCCCGAGAATTACCTTCAAGTACCTGAGATAAAACATGTTAAAAGAAAAGGTCAGCGAAAACGCCGAGTGAATTCATAGAGTTTAATGAAATCCATTAATATATCATCGGTATAAAATTATTACCAAAAATCATTTTGTACAATTCTTTGTTGTAGGCCATAAAATAAGCCTAAAACATTTCATACAAATCTTTGTTGTAAATCATGTTATACGCTTTTTCCTTCAAAACCATTATACGAACCAATGCCGTAAAAACATCATAAAATACGTTTTATAACGTTGTATAGAGTCAATTAAAAACCGTTATATAAATATGGTTATGTAAAACCAAAACACGAACATAATATCAATAATAAGACCCCGTATTGCTAGTCAGGCAATATATTCTAATTCAATACGTATATCAGTATTTTTGTTATTGGATTATTATAAGCCGCATGACATTGCTACCTTACTATAACAAACAACGTGTAGCTAACCCGAAACTCATTTTCCCATCTAAAACAGCGTGTCGTCACAATCATCACGCTTATATAAATCTTCTCATACATAAATTCGCTTACCAATCAATGTGGTACGACGGGAATCAACCGTCAAGGCGCGAACTGGGGTGATCTTCCCCAAATAGTACTATCATATGCATAAGCGTCTACCAAATCCCGGTAGTTCACAATTCAAGCTAATGGGACTTTTGGTGACATAACCTAACTATAACAGTCCATTTCATTTCATACATCGGGTCATATAATCATTCATCGGGTCATATAATCATTCGCGTCGAAATCAATAAACAAACAATCGGGACAACTGGTGTCCTATTTTATTAAAACTAACATGTTATCTTCCTCGCGGGTTTATAAAACATTTCATAAAACATTTAAAAGATTGTGAGGCTATGAATTCACGTTGACTAGGAAAGGCGGTTATCGGTGATTTGGATATACGGTACGTGCTTCAATCATGAAAACCTAGACAAATAATACTCGTCTTAGACTCTTCTCCAATGAATTTATAAAAACAATGGCTATGTATATATATGATGATATCATGAGTATGATGATGATCAAGTGGGATTTTATATCTTCATACACATTATAGTGTTATGTGTTAGTCAAATTTTTTACTAGTTACCCTAGTTTTAATCCAATTTCATATTAAGGCCCAATAAGCCCATTAAAAGCCCATTAAGAGTTCAACTCTTTATATTAGTCCATTTATATTATTAATATCAGGCCTTTACTCATATGTTGGGCCCAAGTGGGTTAAGCCCAATGAGTAAGTCCATTAGTGTTTAGCCAAACTTGTCGGGTTAATAGTCCAATAAAGCTATTTTGGCCCGTTAATGTCCATAAGTTATAAAGCTCGGGTTTTATCGGTTTTTCCTTGTCAAATGTACTTATACATCAGTAGATGAGTTATAAAAAGTTTACATTAGACGGGTCCGATCGTCTAAGTTCTAATTGACGAAAACGTTAATCTTTCGGGTTTTATCCGAAAAGACGTAAAACTTATGTATATAGTTTTATAACTTATAAAACATATCAATTGCCATTTTTATAAAATGTCCCATTTACTTATCAAAGTATATACTTATTTATAAGTGAGGAATCCTAAGATTCACGGATCTTTTAGCTACTAGGAACGAATCTCATTCACTTGATTGAATCAAGGCGGAATAGAATGAAACACGTTTAACAAGGTGTTTAGACACAAAGAACATGAATAAAAACAAATGGATTGTTCATTATATTAATAACAAACAACCACTAGACGTGTATACATTGAATCCTACGTCTAGTCGACACACGCTTTAGGTTTACCTTGTGAATTAAAGTTATGAATAAATCTAATGTTAGCCTCAAAATATTGAGTCAAACAAGAATGCTCGGTCATATGTTTATTATGTATCGTATATTAGAACGTTGTAATAGGTAGTAGATTAGTCGTGTATTACGGGTTTACCTTTAAGCTAAGGTTCATTCACAAGTAACCAAAGCCCAAAAGGAAAGCCCGACCCATTATCATATAGCCCATTATGCCACATGTAGGCAAGGCTATATAAACCTCTCCTTGCATGTAAGGAGAGGTTGGTTGGTCATTTCATTTTCTCTAATCTAATATTTCACAAGTTCACACACTTCTCTCTCTTTTATCTCTCTAGTTTCTCTCTATAAAATTCATCTCATATCTACCTTTCTTTCTTCATTAATCGTATAGAATCATCATATATTAGGGACAACAATTGGTATCAGTCGCCATGGGGTAGTTTTTGTGATTTGTGGTTACTATTATATTGGGTTCGTGTGATATACACCTTACATCATTCCGAATTCAATTTTTTTGTTGTGTTCTTCGTGCTCTAAATCATCCTCTATTCATCTCTACATCTTTAATACGTGTGGTAAGATTTTGGTTACATTCGTTTGGGTAGAATCACGAATTCAAAGGTAAAAAAAATCCATTCTTTCTTGTTGCTTCCAAGTCTCGTATTGTTTTTTGTGTTACGATCTGAGTTTTGTGATTGCATAAACCCTGGGGGTTTCTACTTGTGATCCAAAGTCACGATCACATCCTACGATCATCACTTTGATCACAAGTGCGATCATAAGTGCGATCACTGCCTACGATCCCCAATACGATCAGGGAGTATGATCGAAGAGTACGATCTTCGAGTACTCGATGAGTACGATCGTTGAGTACGAGCATTGAGTACGATCATTGAGTACGATAGGTGAGTACGATCGTTGAGTACGATCAGGGAGTACGATCAAGTGAGTACGATCCAAGAGTACGATCAAGTGAGTACAATCCAAGAGTACGATAACTCGTTGAGATCCAAGACTACGA
Organism: Glebionis coronaria; assembly: GCA_025667525.1. NCBI lineage: Eukaryota > Viridiplantae > Streptophyta > Magnoliopsida > Asterales > Asteraceae > Glebionis > Glebionis coronaria. The sequence goes on from CM046875.1 coordinate 293,805,706, forward strand.
TCCGACTGCGATCTAGGAGTACGATCAGAGTGCGATCACACTACGATCATAGAGTACGATCAGAGTGCAATTAGAGTGCGATCAGAGTGCGATCTAAGAGTGCGATGGGTGACATTGCGATGGAAATCTAAATTTTGTTCGAGTATTTTTTAGACTTAGCCACTATCTAGACTAGTCTCGGAACGTAGTTTACACGAAGATTAAAAAAATAATAAAAAAATAAATTTGGTGATTACAAATTTTTTAGGTCTACCGTTTTGTCGGACTTAGGAATTTATTGTCGGACTGAGAAAAATCGCATTTTTCGGAATTTCAACAACAACTCAATCATAATATAACTACTTAAGATCCACAATCAATTCATAACTTAAGAGTATATTGAGATGGATTCTACTGCAGAATATCGTGTGACAAACAATAACATCATGGTGGCGGGTAACAAAGAGAGACCACCAATGCTTGTGGCCGGTCGATATGCTCAATGGCAATCACGTTTTCTTTGTTATCTTGATACAAGACCTAATGGTGATGCATTGAGGCAATGTATTAACAATGGACCATATGTTTTCTCTGATATCACTGTTCCTCATACACCAGCCACTGACACTACCACAGAAGTACCCACAACCACAAGAAAAGAAACTTTATCAGATCTTACACCAGAGAAGCGTTCTTGGTATGTCGCAGAAAAAGAAGCGATCTATGTGATTCTAAGTGGAATTGGTGATGATATTTATTCCACGGTTGATGCATGTCCTACGGCACAAGAAATGTGGAAGGCTATTGAACGCTTGCAACAAGGAGAATCACTCAACAAGCAAGATGTTAAAACAAACTTGTTTTGGAACTTTGGTAAGTTTACTGCATTGGATGGAGAATCACTTGAGTCTTATTATTCACGATTCTACAAGATGATGAACGATATGACAAGAAACAACTTGGAGGTCTCCACCATGCAAGTCAATGTGAAATTTCTTCAGCAACTTCAACCAGAGTGGACACGTTTTGTTACTTTGGTGAAACAACAGAAGCAATTAGACAAGGTAAACTATCACACCCTCTTTGATATCCTGAAACAATTTTAGCATGAGGCAAATGAAATTCGAGCTGAACGAGTTGCAAAGACGGCTAATCCACTTGATCTAGTGTCTACCACTCAAGATCATCGATCTCGTACTTCAAAGTCATACTCCATTCAATCATCCTCACCACGATATTCCACATCATCCAAGTCTTCATCCTCCACAAGATCTCGCGACAAAGAACCAAGAGCACCATCACCACCATTTGAGTCATCATGTGAAGAGGATAGTGATGAATATCAAGCTCAGAAGAATCAGGAAATGAAAGAACAAATTGCTTTCATTATGAAGACCTACAAGAAAATCTTCAAACCCACCAACAACAATCTTCGAACATCATCCAACACAAAGAACCAATATGTTGAGAACCCTTCAAGGTATGACACACATCGACGTGGTGAAAGTCCTTCTAGGTATGATCGACATAATCCAACACATGTTGAGGGTTCTGCAAGGTATGATCGACAAACTGCCAAGTATGATACTCAGAGGATTTCTGCTGCTACTGGGAATAGGGAAACTGTTGGAACGCAATTGGTTCTACAAAGTGGGATTCAGTGTTATATTTTCCAAGGTTATGGGCATATGGAAAAGGAATGCAAAAAGCCGAAACGGGTTAGGGACTCTAGCTATCATAAAGAAAAGATGTTGTTATGCAAGAAGATGGAAGCAGGGGTCAAATTGTCGGCTGAGAAAGTAGCAATGCTTGATGATACTGATGATGAAGCCTCCGACCAAGAATTAGAAGCACATTACTCGTACATGGCAAAGGTTGACAAAGTTCTCAACGTCACTGAAGATGACAATGGACCTATCTTTGACACTGAGCCACTCAATAAGGTACACACCACTGATGAATATAATGTGTTTGGTGATACTCATGAGCATAGTGAGCTACCCAATGCGATTAATGACACATGTATGACGGAAAAGGTTGATAGCAATACCACACCCGGTTCATCAGACATGTGCAATAATGAGTTTGAGGATGATCAACATGCAAATGAGTATGATGATGAGGAGCGTGTCGTGCTTGCTAATTTAATTTCCAGTTTACAAAAAGATGTCAATGAAACTAGAAAAAGTCAAAAGCAATTAAAGAAGGCAAACGCAGCGCTCACTCAAAATTTTGAAGAATGCAAAGCCGCACTAATTACATCTAGTGAGACCATTGAACACTAAAAAGATGAGATTCTTCAGAAAACCAAAGAACTTAAGGGGTACAAGGGTAGTGCGTTTAAAAATCAAAAGGACGATCTTGAAAAGAAATACAACGAAACTCTTGAGTTATTAACCAAAGAGAAACGTCAATTCAATGTTTTGTTAATGGATGAACGTCAAAAAACGTACCTTGCTACCACCAAAGTTAACGAACTTGAACAACAGCTTTTGATGGATAACACTGAGTCTGCAAAAATTCTTGATGTTAAGAAACAAGAGGTTGAAACGTTAAAACAATATTTCCAAAGTCGACAGGAAAAAGATACTGAAAAAGTAACAAAACTAGAAAAACAAGTCGAATTTTTGAAGAAAGTTGTTTATAAAACGCATGACTCTATTCAAACCGTAAGAATGTTAGCACCTCCGTCCATGTATAAGGGTCAAGCTAGCTTTGCAAGTCCTGATTATCTTGCCCAAGCTCAAGCTGCGAACCCGCGCATTTATATGGACGAGTCCAAATGGACCGATCCCGAATATCCTCTTGGTTATGATGAGACATCCTTTTGGGAAGAGGAGAGTAGATCACTGGTCAATAAAGAGTTTGTGAAACCATACAATTATGCTTATGAGAATAGTCTATATGGTCTTTTCACTACACAAAAACAAAAGTCTCGTGAGGAATTGTTTTTAGAATGCAAACAAAGAAGAATTCAATGGAAGAAAGCTTTTGCTACTAAGAAAACAAACGTTTCTAAGTTCATCAACTACTTGCCTCTTAATGTTTCTAAAAGCAAGAGTAGGCAGACATTTGGTTTTCTACAACATTAAATTGATAATATTAAATCCATTGTTGACAATGAATGGAAACAACGAGAAAATGACGAGTGGAAAAAACCAATTCCTCAAGATATAACTGTGCTTATGAAACAAATCTTAATACCGAACACGACCACATTAAAAGAAAATATGCTTGAATTTGAAAGATTAATTCGGTCTGAAATGTTTGATGATTTAAAAATTGTCGAGTCTATTGAGAAAGAAATTGACGATCTTCAAATGGACAAGTCCGTCTTTTCAGATGAATATGATTTACTCTTAGTAGAATGTCTATCCAAAGATATTTTGTGTGTTACTCTTCAATCTTGTGCTGATATCGACGAATATTCTGATGTTGCATGCAAATATCTTGATAATATCAAAGAATGTGAGCGTCTTGAACTTGAGCTTTCGAAAGATAAAGAAAATGTTGATAAAAAGGATTTTGAGTTACTTCAACACAAAACTGATTTCCTTCAAAAACATTGTCATTCTCTTGAACTTGCTTTGCAAAAAGACGTTGGTCGTTTTCCACATGATAATAACTTGCAAGAAAAACTTTCCATAACGTTTCGAGAAATGAATGAACTGAATTTGGAAATTAAAGGGTTGAAAGCTCAGTTACAAGACAGGGAAATAGCGATAGCAGAGTTGAAGAAACTCGTTGCTAAGATGGGTGGAAAAATTGTGGAACCTAGTGTTAAGAAACCTATTGTAAGACAACCCAATGCGCAAAAAGTGACTATACCCTCTGTCTTAGGAAAACCATTTGTTTTCTCTAATTCTGCATTTGCAAAACCTGTGTTTGCCCCCAAGACGGATGGGAAGGATAGGTTACCACAGAATACTCCCAATAAACATATTCGATCACCAAGCATTAAGAACACAAATGTGATTAAACCAGGGATGTATTGATTGGCCACTAAGCCCACACAAAACAAAGAAAGTCAATCACCTCAGACTTCTAGAAACACTAATAGACGTGTGTCTTTTACTACAGGAGTAATCCCCACTGATAGTGTTAGCCGGCCTCAGCTTAAGAGCACTCGCATGAATGAAAAGGTTTGGCAAAACAAAAGTCAAGGGAAAATGAAGACAGTAGAAGACCACCCTAGGATTTTCAATGTTTCTAAGAATAAAACGTCTGTAATCGCGTGTAATGACGATTTGAATGATTCGACTTTGAACACTTTGAATGTTAAGTTTGATTGTGTGAAATGTGGAAAGTGTGCTAATGCTAATCATGCTATGTGTGTTTCGAATAATGTCAAAGGCGTAGATACTAGAACTAAGAAGCAAACTGCGATGCCTATTAGTGCTAGAAAACCCAAACGCAAAGTGAACCATTCTGGTGCAACCCCCACTAAGAAAAGTAATGCATCAGACTCCACCACTAAGAACCCTAGAAGCAAAATTGAGGAATTATATGAGTCTGTTAGCAAGTCTTGGAAATGGTGGTTTGCTAATCAATGTCCTCCAGGATATAAATGGATTCCGAAAGCTAGGACATAAAATGTGAAAACGAGTGTTAGTTTGCCTTTAAATGTTGATAAGGACACTAATGATTCTACTATCACAACTACTGTGGTATCCAATTTAGCAAATGCTCCATCGTGGGCTAACTCTTCTTCAGGTGATACAAATAATTCTCTTCATAATGGACTCCGCATGCACGAAGCACATGACGGGGAATCTCAAGCTTCTAATTAACTTCGTAGAGAAGTTTCTAGGTCCGGTCCGATTCGGAAATGATCAATTTTCACCGATCCTAGTATATGGAGATTTGGTTCAGGGGAATATTACGATCAAAAGGGTATACTACGTCGAAGGGCTCAATCACAATCTTTTCTCGGTTGGTCAATTTTGTGATGCGCATTTGGAGGTTGCTTTCAAGAAGAAGACATATTTTGTTCATGATTATGATGGGAATGATTTACTTACCGGTACACGGGGTACTGATCTTTGCACAATTTCACTTCAAGACACAACTTCATCAACTCCAATTTGCTTCATGGCTAAAGCTTCCATGACTCAGGCATGGTTATGGCATCAACGTCTTTCTCATCTCAATTTTGATACCATCAACTTGCTTTCCAAGAAAGATATTGTGAGAGGCCTTCCAAGTTTGAAATTCATCAAAGATCATCTTTGTTCTTCTTGTGAGCTTTGTAAAGCTAAACGAAGTAGCTTCAAAACAAAGACCACACCAAGCTCTAAAGGACGGTTAGATCTTCTCCATATGGATCTGTGTGGTCCCATGCGTGTTCAAAGTATCAATGGGAAGAAATATATCCTGGTAATTGTCGATGATTATTCAAGGTACACATGGACTCACTTCTTGAGGTCCAAGGATGAAACACCCGAAGTTCTCATCAGCTTCCTTAAACTGATACAACGTGGTCTTCAAGCTCAAGGTAAAGTGGTTCGTACTAACAGAGGTACATAATTTTTGAATTCAAATCTGAGAAACTATTTTGAAGCCGAAGGAATTTAACATGAAACATCTATTGCTCGAACACCCGAACAAAACGACGTTGTTGAAAGACGAAACCGTACTCTAGTTGAGGCTGGTCGAACATTATTATCTGCTTCAAAACTACCGCTATATTTTTGGGCCGAAGCCGTGTCAACTGCATGCTACACACAAAACCGCTCCTTAATTATCCCAAGACACGAAAAGACACCATATCACAGAATTCATGATCGAAAACCTTCACTCAAACACCTTCACGTTTTTGGATGTACGTGCTACATTATTCGAGATGGTGAAAATCTGGTTAAGATGAAAGAGAAAGGTGATGCATGCATTCTAGTGGGATATGCAACTCAGTCTAAGGGGTATAGAGTGTACAACAAGAGAACAAAATTGATAGTCGAGACTATTCATGTCAGATTTGATGAATTACAAGAAATGGCACTTGAACAAAACAGTTTAAGTCCTGATCTCCAACGACAAACGACTTCCGTTCACAACCGCACGGAACTCGGAACTCAAGATCACAACAATGAACCGTCAAGTTCAACGCTGGTTCCAGAACATTGAAGAGTTGGAAATGTTATATGGACCAATGTATGATGAATATTTCACGGGGGAGAAACAAGTTGTATCAAAGTCTTCCGCTGTCACTCATGATAAGAATGATGATACCGATCATCGTCAACAACCGAATACAACTTCATCTACTTCAACACGGGTTGCTGAAGATTTACCTCCTCAGAATATCACATCAACAACCGCTCCTACAACATCAACAACTACTGTCATTGCTCCAGAGAACACAAATCAAGCAGACGATGCATTATCTGACGAAGACGAATTTATCAACCCATTCGGTACACCGGTACACGAAACTGGAGAGTCTTCTACTCGCCATGTTGATCCGTCAAATATGCATATGTTCTACAAACGACATCCTTCAACACATCATTGGACCTGAGATCATCCTTTGGTTCACGTAATTAGAAACCCTTCACAGCCTGTTCGTACAAGACGACAACTCGTAAGCGATGGCGATGTTTGTATGTTCGCACTCGCAGTGAGTATAGCTGAACCGAAAAACATCAAAGAAGCCATGGCTGATCATGCTTGTATTGAATCGATGACGGATGAACTTCAACAATTTGAAAGACTTAAAGTCTGGGAACTTGTTGACAGAACATACGATGTGATTCCATTAAATCTTCGTTGGATCTGGAAAAACAAGATGGATGAAGATATTACGATCATCAAGAACAAAGCTAGGCTAGTGGCTAAGGGGTATGGCCAGAAAGAGGGAATTGATTTTGAAGAATCATTTGCACCAGTTGCTCGTATGGAAGCGGTCAGGATTTTTCTTGCTTATGCTGCACATAAGGGATTCACTGTCTATCAAATGGACGTAAAGACAGCATTTCTTAACGGTCCTTTGAAAGAAGAAGTCTATGTCATGCAGCCGGAAGGATTCGTCAATCCTCATTATCCTTACAAGGTGTATCGTCTCCACAAAGCACTATATGGACTAAAGCAAGCTCCAAGGGTGTGGTACGACAAGCTCTCGAAATTTCTGGTATCCAAAGGTTTCTCAAAAGGTTCCATTGATCTAACTCTGTTCACTTATAAATATGGGGATGACATTTTGCTTGTGCAAATTTATGTTGATGACATTATTTTTGGGTCCACAAACCCAAAACTTTCAAAATGGTTTGAAAAAGTAATGCACAGCAAATTTGAAATGTCAATGATGGGCGAACTAAAAATCTTTCTTGGAATTCAAGTTCACCAATCCCCAAGTGGTATCGTTATAAACCAAGCTAAGTATTGTCAAGATATAATCAAAAAGCATGGTATTACTTCATGTGACCCCGCTGGGACACCATTATCAACCACATCCCTAGATGTTGATTTGGAGGGATTACCCATAGATCAAACGAGATATCGTTCCATGATCGGGTCCCTCATGTATTTGACAGCAAGCAGACCTGATATTCATCATGCTACATGCTATTGTGCACGATATCAAGCACGACCCACTGAAAAGCACCTCAAGGAGGTTAAACGGATCTTTCGGTACCTTAAGAATACCATTCATTTGGGACTCTGGTATCCGAGGGAAACCGGTTTCTTTCTAACGGCCTATTCAGATTCTGATCATGCAGGGTGTCTTGATACACGAAAAAGTACTTCTTGTGGTGCACAATTTCTAGGTCAAGATAAGCTTGTGGGATGGTCTTCTAAGAAGCAGAATTGCACGTCACTTTCATCAGCCGAAGCGGAGTATGTGTCTCTATCTACGTGTTGTGCTCAAGTTCTATGGATGAGAACACAACTCACGGATTATGGCTTCCACTTTGATAAAGTACCTATGTACTATGACTCAAATTCGGCCATAGCCATCTCCTGCAACCCGGTACAACATTCCTGCACGAACCACATCAATGTCAGATACCACTTCATAAAGGAACAAGTTGAAAGAGGTATCGTTGAACTATACTTTGTTGGAACGGATTACCAATTAGCCGACTTGTTTACGAAAGCTCTGTCGAAAGATAGGTTTGAGTACCTCCATAGGCAAATTGGTATGAGATGTTTGACTCCAGCAGACCTGGAGATTCTGGCAAAGGTGCCTGCTTGATTTATCTTTCAAACATCAACCTGTAAATATCAATGAAAAAGCAAAATACAAAAATATAAAACATATAAAAACAAAACACAAAATTAAAAAATCTTTCAAAATCCAAAAAATATTCTTCCCGACATGTCTTTCAGTATCGATAATATGGGCGTACCTAGAAATGTCGCTCAATAACGACACGGGTGTGTACATAAAGCTCGAATGAAAGTTGTAAATATTTTTCAAAACATGTCATTTCTTCTTTTAATAAAGGAATTTGTCTATTTTGGACAATATTTCCAAACAACGGGTAGAACAATCTATCATGGGTTGAGCTTGTCACAAAACATTCCACGTTTTGAGCTCAATACAATGGCTTGTAATCACTTTCAGATTGCAACCCGGATCTATGTTCACGGGGGAGTGTACGATTTTGTGCTCTTACCCTCAGCAAAAGAACAGAAATCTTCTTACACTTGAGTGGATTCTTCAAGACATTCAAAGTCTATGAACTCAATTTTATGCTTTATAAAAACCTCTTTGACAAAAAGAAATAGGATTTTTTCAAAAAGCGTTGAACACAATTTTTTCAAGAATTTTTCAATGATTATTCAAAATCATTCAAAAATTGTGTGTTCAACAACTCCCATCCTCAAAAAGAGAAATGTGGATCACATCCTCACAATGACAATTCAATTGGATCAATTTTTGAGGGGAGCATGATAACTTCATGCAAAAGATTAACACATCTTTCTCCCGAAGATTTTCAAGACTATTGTTTAAAATATATTTTAATCAAATATGGTATCTCTAATATCAAAATATTTTATATATTAGAGATAGGGGGAGAAAATGTGATGAAAATGTGATCTTATATAAGACTCAAGCACTTTAACTCTTACCTACATGTGCGAAAAACTTTCGATTATCGATGCACATGTAAAGGGGGAGCATTTCTGAAACGACAAAACTAGCAAGGTGTTAAATGTTTTTCAAACACCTTGTTAGAATTTAAAGTGGTTTTCATGGTTATGATCAAATACCCACAACATCTTTAATTCACGAGGTTATTGGTGTCAAAAGGGTGGTTAGGTTTAAGTCCTATGATCCAACCAGAACCGGAGGGATCTTCCCAGGGACAATCCAATAGATTATTAGAAGTCCTTAGGAAAGATGGAGTAGAATGTGAACGTAGCTGAATGCCGACTAAGTACTGATGCTAGCACTGGAACAATCACAACAAGGTGCTAGTAATGATGTCTTGGTAAGCATTGAAGGGGTTGAAGAATGAAAAAGAAATGTAAGGATAAAGGGTGTAAAGAAAGAAGCCCTCCATACAACTTAGGCAGAAACCGGGTCAACTCATCATGAAGACAAACTCATCATGGACCCAGTGATGTGAAGCACAACCCTTTTCTAGCTACTCAGACTTCTCTCAAAAGAAGTTTGTTTTATTGTCACGGAGATCAACACGATTTATATTGACTTTCTCACTCCGAGATAGTTGATATTGAATAGGTGGCATCTACTCCAGCCTCCGACCGCTAAAAGTGCACAAATAGAGTCTAGAGCGAAGAGATCAATCAAATCTCATTAGGACACACGGATGAAGATCAAGAGAGTCCTACGCTATATCCTTGTGATATTGCTAGAACACTCAGAGTGATACTACTTAGTATTCACAATGATGAGTGGAAATCCTTCCAGTGTTAACATCAAACAGCACTGCGGTAGGTCATATGCAAGATTCTTTATGAATTGAACATGTGTAAAACTGAAAAGCAACAGTGGTTTGATTTTGAATTGATTCAAACTCGTTTCAGGTTTCTACGCAATATCTTTATGGTCCTGCCAGAACATTCAGAGTGATATTCATTAATATTCACAGTGACGAATAGAAATCCTTCTAGCGTCAACATCAAACAGCGCTACGGTAGGTGACTTGTGAGATTCTTATGAATCAAACTTGTGTCAACTAGAAAGCAACAATGGTAAGATTCTTAATGAATCAAACTTGTTCCAGGAATTTGAATTGACGACTTTAATCAAACGGATATTTATCCAATTGATTCACTCTTTATGTTCGCAGTCTTGCTTTGAGACGGTCGAGTAAAGAGAACGGCTAGTACAACCGCGAAATCCTGTCAAGGAGATTCTTAACTGAATCTACCTGATCACAGGTACGATATCTAATATCGTACAACGATCTTCACCGACCGGAGGTAAAACGCTATCGATTTAGGACGAATGTCAAAGCCATTCAGTCCGTGTCTATGTTTTATCTCGAGAAGGTGGCGTCATGGTGTACTCAGCAAAGCCAAAGATTCAAAAACACATACTCATGCCTAAAGACATATTCAACTATTAATAGTGTGAGCATGTGGATAAAGACACAAGATCGCAAGATGGCAAGGACAAGTTAAGGATGATTTGAAGATCTCAAGATAAAAAGACAAAGTCGAAAGACAATGACAAAGGCTCAAAGATCACAGCATGAAAGAAAAGGACTACTGTTACACGTTCAAGACTCATTTATGGCGAGATTAGTAATCTCTACAAACTTCCTAAATGACCAAGGTTTATGACCTCTCATTGGGGGAGATTGTTAGCCTCAAAATATTGAGTCAAACAAGAATGCTCGGTCATATGTTTATTATGTATCGTATATTAGAACGTTGTAATAGGTATTAGATTAGTCGTGTATTACGGGCTTAATTTTAAGCTAAGGTTCATTCATAAGTAACCAAAGCCCAAAAGGAAAGCCCGGCCCATTATCATATAGCTCATTATGCCACATGTAGGCAAGGCTATATAAACCTCTCCTTGCATGTAAAGAGAGGTTGGTTGGTCATTTCATTTTCTCTAATCTAATATTTCACATGTTCACACACTTATCTCTCTTTTCTCTCTCTAGTTTCTCTCTCTATAATTCATCTCATATCTACCTTTCTTTCTTCATTAATCGTATAGAATCATCATATATTAGGGACAACATCTAATACCCTTGGTTCTTTTTATAGTGTAAGGATTAGGGTTTACAAGAGATAATTATGAATAAACATGTAAATCTTCTGTTCAAATAAACTTATACAGAATATATCCTGCATGTTTATCCAAATAGAAGCTTCCAAAGGCTTCTTGTCTACGTTTCTGTCAAAGCTTGGATTACATGTGACAATGCTTGGATTGCACATGAAAACGCTTGAGCCATCAACCCCCGATTTTCTCTTGTCAACGCTTGTTTTGCTTTTGACAACGCTTAGACAAATGTCTTCATGTTTTATTCGTTTTTGAGTTTCTGCCACATCAACTTTTTGACGCAACAATTTTCCCCTAGTTGATGTCGGCAAAACTCTTTGTGTATCTCTTGTAAGTTGTACATCATCTTCAAATTGCTTCCCCTCAATTGTAGCATGTATGTCTTCCCCTTTTTGTCACATCAACAGGGAAGTAAACACTGTATGCAATCTTGAAGATTCTCCAAATGTAGCTCTATGTAATGATCTTGAAGAAAAATAAATAAAGTAATCTTGATGTAGAAGTACAATAACCCAACCTTATGTTCCATGTCTTGTACTATCCATGTGATGAAGAACATATAAAAAGACTTTAAATTGTATAAGTAGACCTCGATCCCTTGTCAATATTCTCATCCTTTGTGAGACACTGAGCACGATAATGTAACTCCTTCAAGTGTTATGACAAGTCTTCGTCACCAAACATTTAAGCACGAACAAGTTATCTTCAAACCAATGGATGGATCCCATGATTTAAAGATATGACGAAACACAAACTCGCGAAAATCTTCTTCAAACATCAAACTTACCATAAGAATTCTTCCCCTTAAGCCAATACCTCTTCATGACAAGTCTTAATGAAACAATATCTTATGTAAAAGCTACTATATGGATAACTCTTTCACAAAGCTACCCCAATTACATAATCTAATATCCATCAAATTCTCATGAATAGTTTCTAACTCGCATTAAAATCATTAGTCCCTTTTAAAAATATCCGAGCCATAAATATCAACTTGATATTCTATATAAAAACGGAGATTCCATGTACCTTTGCGTGTAAATACCTCTTTTTTGTATGCTAAAATCGTATCAAATTTCTCAAACAACAGCTATCCTTTTGTCATCCGAGAACCTTCATTGTCCAATATCCTAAACACATGCATTGTCAGATATCGGACAAAACCTATCAACGCTTGAGCAAGCGTTTCTCAGACAACTCATGTCAACGCTTGTTCTGTCAGCGTCAACTTATTCTTTGTCAGCGTCTAAACCAATTTTGTCAGCGTCAATTCTTCTGCTGACGTCATCAAGTGGCTACGATTCTCTTTGACAATGGCTTAATAATATGTGATTATAACAGTGGATAAAATTACCTTTGTGACCATCTTTTGCATCACGTCATGATCACATATTATGTCCAAAACTTTCCTTTCGCAGTAAGCCACATGACCATAGTGAGCCACGTTAAATCATACGTCCATAAAAGATATAAGACAAACATAAATCCTGATTTTAAGAAAAATATCAGCGCATGAAATAATCCAATAGATTTTCCACTTTGCGTTTCTTGTAAATACTGAATAATGAAACACAGTATTAAATCCCAATTTAATATCCTGAAAATCAGCAACCCACTTTGTAGTCACGTCCCCTTTTCCACACGTTTAGAATATCATATCATAGAAGCAACATTCTTTGCGCAAATTTGTAGGAGATATATCCATAAATTAGGAATGAAAAATATATCACCTTCCATAACTCACGCAGCCTCTTCATCATAAACGTGACTCTCCTTAATTCACGTAACAACAAATATCAAGAAAGATATAATCCCTGATAACTAGGTAATCAAATATATAAGAGATATATTGATATCCCTAAAAATCAGCCAAACCAAACTGTGTCCTCCACAACAGAAACAAACACCTGCTGATCCCATCATCTTGAATACATCGAGTACCAAACTGATCTAGGGTTTGTTAAGTGAAACCCTAAAACTGAAAATTTTAATGTATAGTTACAAAATGATCTGCTGCAATCATGTTGCTAGGGCTCATCACCAATTCATGGAGAACTGATTCCCCAAAGCTAACAACATGTCTTCAACCAACATCCCATAACAAAGATCATAATCTAACTTCATCAATTTTAGGGTTTTGTAAAAACATATGCTGCTACGAATTACAAACTACTGCTGCAAATCATCTTTCTCATATCTGAATTGATCTAGGGTTCATTGGAAACCCTAGATTTAAGTTTATAGCAAAAACAGAAAAACGATCAATCACCTTTGCAGCCAACTTTGACGCCTAATAACTTTTTCCTGGGTATAAAACTCGACAATCCCTCCGGTGGATGTCTAGATATATGTGTATAGAACACACACAAGAAATTTCATGACGTTCCAACGGTGCAATTAAAAGTTACGACCTTCTGAATACTTCTGCGCACACAAAAACGTCCAGAAAAACCCTAGACGGATTTTTCTTCTTCTTCACTATACACGAACACCTTGTTGGTCCTAGCATCACGAGCCACGAGGATCTGATACCAATTGAGGAATCCTAAGATTCACGGATCTTTTAGCTACTAGGAACGAATCTCATTCACTTGATTGAATCAAGGCGGAATAGAATGAAACACGTTTAACAAGGTGTTTAGACACAAAGAACATGAATAAAAACAAATGGATTGTTCATTATATTAATAACAAACAACCACTAGACGTGTATACATTGAATCCCACGTCTAGTCGACACACACTTTAGGTTTACATTGTGAATTAATGTTATGAATAAACCTAATACCCTTGGTTCCTTTTATAGTGTAAGGATTAGGGTTTACAAGAGATAATTATGAATAAACATGTAAATATTCTATTCAAATAAACTTATACAGAATATATCCTGTATGTTTATCCAAATAGAAGCTTCCAAAGGCTTCTTGTCTACGTTTCTGTCAAAGCTTGGATTACATGTGACAATGCTTGGATTTAACATGACAACGCTTGAGCCATCAACCCTCGATTTGCTCTTGGCAACACTTGTTTTGCTCTTGACAATACTTAGACAAATGTCTTCATGTTTTCTTCATTTTTGAGTTTCTGCCACATCAACTTTTTGACCCAACAATAAGTATTATATAAGTTAGTGGGTTTTAGGTATACATTTTGTATTAGTTTTACTTGAGTGCTAATTTTATAATATATACTTTTATTTTACAAATCTGATTATGAATTTCACTTTCACCATTTTTATCATATCTTGAGTTCTACAAGAAGATAGAAGCTCATTTTTGGGCAGCACAAACTACATGATATGTGCTACAATTAACTTTGATTTAGCTACTGCTCAATTAATAACTAAGATTTTGTATGTAAAAAGTTATCGTCTCGTCTCGATTCGAATTGAAAAAGGGTAAACGTGTGACTCAATCGTCTTTTGGTGGAAACAATAATAGATTTGTCGTTGTAGTAAGGTAAATATGCAAAACGTTACAGTAAATGACGGGTAATAAAAACTAAAACTAAATAAAACATAAATGGTGCAATATTAAAACTTTTAAAAGTAAATTAATTAAATGACTTAAAATTAAAGTTTGACGAAAAATTAATTTGACAATGTAATAAAAATGAAAACTTGAAATTTAAAATAAAGAAACACGATTAAAATAACACTAAGGTAAAATGGCGGAAAAATAAGCTTTAAAAATTAAACTAAAAATTACTGAAAAAACACTTAAAAAATTAACTAAGACAAAATATTAAAATAAAACCAACTCCATCGGAATCCTCCTATCGGAATCCTCCGATCGGAATAACGATCGGAATGTTTCTTACCATCGGAATGTTTTCACGACAAAGTCGTCGGAATAAGAACTCACCTATCGGAATGTGATCGGAATCTCCTGTCGGAATGATTGAGATAGAATCTATCGGAATAATAATAACTAACTTATGTCGGAATATATTAAAACAAAACCATCGGAATACTTAAAATGAAACCATCGGAATGTGGCTATTGAAAATTTGGCAGCACTACGTTCCAATAAGGCCATAAGACCCGTCGCAATGTACGATCGCAATGAGCGATCGTAATCACGATCAGAATAAGGGGAAAATAACCGTCGGAATCTCAAATTCCTAATCTAATGTCACGATCGGAATAAGAGCAAGCTGTCGGAATCCAATAGTTCCCTTTCCGAAAGAATGAGATACGAAATAAGCAAAACAAATAAGCTAAGACTAAGAAGCAAATACCAAAAACTTGATTAAGCAAGAATAAGACGAATGAAATAAGCACAAATTTAAAGACTTTCAAGACACAAAATAAGCAAACTTTATAAAAGTCTAAAAAAGATAAAACTTTTAAGAAAACTTTATAGGGAGAAAGGAAGGAAGCATGTGTTGCTATTTTCTTTCTTCTTCACGTCTTTTCTTTCTCGTCTTTTCGTCTTCTTAATTCTTTGACTTTTTCGACTTTGTCTCGGGATTAATTAAACTCGTCTTGTAATTTCTTCATTAATTAGACTTGAGTTCTTCGGCTTTATTAAACTTCCGTCTTTAGACTTGTTCTTCGATAAATCTTCAGAATAGGCCTTGGACTTCCGTTATTTTTGCACTCTTGATCTTTCGACTTCGTCTTTTGTCTTTTTTTCGATAAAAGCCCGTGAAAGCCCATGTTTTCTTCCTTTTTCACATTTTGATCCTAAATCACAACAAAAACACAAACCATGCATAATTCCGACATTTACGACATAAAATATACGTTTTGGCTTGGTTATTATTATAATTAAGTGATAAAAGGATAAGTGTTTTCACACTTATTAAATCCCCTACACTTGACCATTGCAATGTCCTCATGCAATGCATTAGTTACAAAGCAAATTTTACATTTTCCATCACAATCAATCCACAATGGCCTTTATTAAAGAGACAAAATATTTAAAGGAAGAAAACTAGTAAAAAGATCAAAAACTTACCTTGGGGTTTTGGAAAGTCATGAATGTTTATCACCCTCAAGTTTCGTGTTCCCCATACCAAGCTTAAAAACAAGATCATTGTTATTATAAGTTAGCAAACTAACTGTTGGAGCATAATTTGGCTAGGTCGGTCTGACGACTCTCCTGGGCCGTTCGTCGTCTTCCCGAGTCCTGAGTAATGCTACAAACAAAGGTAAACCGGTTACACGTGGACCCGAGGTCGGAGCCCCGGGGTCCACCTCCGACGGTCAAGTTAGTATTGATCGATATATTGTATAAGAGGTGTGGTTAAGAGAGAGAACCTAGTGTAGAATGAGACCCCTACCCCTGTTTATATAGGCTTAGGGTTTCTTGAAGGATAAGTTAGGTTTGTGTGGGCCGCAGGCCTGTCGGGCCAGGCCGACTGCAGACTATACGTCGACATGTCCCCCAGTCTAGTATGATATGGTCCATGATCATGTTATGCTAGACTTATTCATGTATCACGCTTACTAAACAACCGCGTGCGGCTTGTTGCTAGGATATCCTCATGGGTCATCCGTAACATATTTCTCCACTCGTAATGGGATTCCTTTAGCAAAAAATGATGGGTTGGGATTGCGAATAGTGAGCATAGCCACTATACGCCATCATGTCCCCCTAGTCTAGTATACGAGGTTATCCCCGAGGTTACTAGACTTTACACCATATCCGCTACCTGTAAGCATATCCACGTCGAAAGAAATGGGAAAACATGTATACGTAAGACGGGTGGTTGTGCTCGAATGCTTGGTTTCCCGTGTTTAGACGGTAAGGACCCCGTAAGAAGAAAACGTGTTTCTATAGCCGGGGTAACACTGGCATTGGCAAGGTATCATTCTTATTCATCTATAACGTGAGGATGATAAGAAGGTTTTATGAAGGTGAAGGTGGAACCCGTATGCTGCATCGTGAACATTTGAAGACGTACTTCTAAACCCACTAATGATGCAGCATAGTGCGAATATTTCATTCGTCTTAAAGCCAACAGTAAACGTACTTTTGTGCCATGTTTATGCGGATATTATATCCGTCTTGCGGCCACGACTTAGATAATGACTTAATAATTTTCACGATTTTTCCTGCACTAAACACGGTTGATCAGGCCCCGTCCAATTAAGGTCAAAAATGTAAAACTTTGAAAAATCATTCCGTAGTCGGGCAAAGTAATTTATCGTGGAAGGCGTACTTCCACAACAAAGATATGAACCAACGGAAGACGTACTTCCGTGGCAAAAAGTATGAGCCAGTGGAAGACCTGCTTCCATGGCAAACGATGAGACAGCGAAGATGTACTTCCGTGGTGAAAACAATAAGCCAGCGGAAGACGTACTTCCGTAACAAAGATATGAACCAACAGAAGACGTACTTCTGTGGCAGAATGAGCCAGCGGAAGACGTACTACCATGGCAAAAGATAATGATGCGCCATGGAAGAATACTTCCACGGCGAAAAGAATGAGCACGTGGAAGAGATACTTCCACGGAGAATGAGAATGAGCCCGTGGAAGAATACTTCCACGACGAAAGATAACGAGCACGTGGAAGAATACTTCCACGGCGAAAATAATGAGCTCGTGGAAGAGGTACTTCCACGGCGAAGGAGGATGAGCCCGTGGAAGAATACTTCCACGGCGAAAGATAATGAGCACGTGGAAGAATACTTCCACGGCGAAAATAATGAGCACGTGGAAGAGGTACTTCCACGGCGAAGGAGGATGAGCCCGTGGAAGAATACTTCCACCGCGAAAAATAATGAGCACGTGGAAGAATACTTCCACGGCGAAAATAATGAGCACGTGGAAGAGGTACTTCCACGGCGAAGGAGGATGAGCCCGTGGAAGAATACTTCCACGGCGAAAAATAGTGAGCACGTGGAAGAATACTTCCACGGCGAAAGATAATGAACACGTGGAAGAGGTACTTCCACGGCGAAGAATAATGAGCACGTGGAAGAGATACTTCCACGACGAAGATATCGAGAACGTGGAAGAGATACTTCCACAGCGAAGGTAACGAGCACGTGGAAGAGATACTTCCACGGCGAAGATAACAAGCACGTGGAAGAGACACTTCCACGATGAAGATAAGAAGCACGTGGAAGAGATACTTCCACGACGAAGATATCGAGCACGTGGAAGAGATACTTCCACGGCGAAGGTAACGAGCACGTGGAAGAGATACTTCCACGGCGAAGATAACAAGCACGTGGAAGAGACACTTCCACGATGAAGATAAGAAGCACGTGGAAGAGATACTTCCACGGCGAAAACAATAAGCACGTGGAAGAGATACTTCCACGGCGAAAATAAGAAGTACGTGGAAGAGTACTTCCACGGCGAAGATAATGAGCACGTGGAAGAATACTCCCACGGTGCATGAATAAGCCAACGGAAGAGATACTTCCGTGGCAAAGGCATAAGCCAATGGAATAAATACTTCCATGGCACAGAAAGAAGCGAGCGGAAGGAGTACTTCCGCGGCGAAGGAAAATGCCAATGGAAGAGATACTTCCATGGCGCAGAAACGAGCACGCGGAAGGAGTACTTCCGCGGCGAAGGAATAAGCCAATGGAAGAGATACTTCCATGGCAAAGGAAGAAGCGCGCGGAAGGAGTACTTTCGCGGCGAAGGAATAAGCCAATGGAAGAGATACTTCCATGGCAAAGGAAGAAGCGCGTGGAAGGAGTTCTTCCGCGGCGAAGGAATAGGCCAATGGAATAGATACTTCCATGGCAAAGGAAGAAGCGCGCGGAAGGAGTTCTTCCGTGGCGAAGGAATAAGCCAATGGAAGAGATACTTCCATGGCAAAGGAAGAAGCGCGCGGAAGGATTACTTTCGCGGCGAAGGAGTAAGCCAATGGAAGAGATACTTCCATGGCAAAGGAAGAAGCGCGCGGAAGGAGTACTTCCGCGGCGAAGGAATAAGCCAATGGAAGAGATACTTCCATGGAAAAGGAAGAAGCGCGCGGAAGGAGTACTTCCGCGGCGAAGGAATAAGCCAATGGAAGAGATACTTCCATGGAAAAGGAAGAAGCGCGCGGAAGGAGTACTTCCGCGGCGAAGGAAGAAGCCAATGGAAGAGATACTTCCATGGCAAAGGAAGAAGCACGCGGAAGTAGTACTTCCGCGGCGAAGGAATAAGCCAATGGAAGAGATACTTCCATGGCAAAGGAATAACCCGGCAGAAGGCGGACTTCTGCGGCAAAGAAATATATCCAAAGATATTTGCGTGTCGTGCACGGAAATAGTGGTATTATTATACCCTGGTGGCCCCCCAAGTTTAATGGTGCTAAACTCGATTAGTAATATTAAACTTAATCAAGTATTCAAAAAATTACGATCGCGTAGACCAACGCGAATGGACGTACCATAGCTGCGTACAAAAAATAGAAATTGGGTTCGAATGTGCGAACCAACGCGGATTGGTCTTGCCATAACCGCGAATTGTCATATAGTATAAGACGTATCTTAACTAACTTATGGGATGAGCTATGACACTCTGTGCGGCGTACCGCTACTACCATAAGGACGGTCAAAGTTTTGACAAAATTTTGTTAGACGTGCACAGTGTGTCTTTTAACAAGTTCGGCTCGGGAGGCACGATATGTTTTTGAAACTTACTACAACGTCTTGTGAGCAAGGTGTCTAACAAGGATACATGATTCGTGGTCGTTGGGGTTGCATCCCTCTTACACGACAAGTTGAATTATTAGGTTCACTCAATCCTCTTATTCCACCTGGGAACGATGTGTACATGTACGCCCGTAGGTAGAAGATATCCGAGTGTACGGACTAGCACGGATGGACGTACCATGACCGCAAATGATAAATATATTATTTAAAAAATATATTAATATATCATACCGATTTAAAAGATATATATAATAAAAATATCGGAATATATCATAAAGACTATCTTGTAGTAATTTAAATGATATTTGTAATTTATTAATATAAACAATATATCCGAACATGCGGATTAATATGGAAGACACGGCTCACGATCGCGAATAAAATAATTTCATACCAGCGCAGATGGACGTACCATGACTGCGGAAAAAAGAGGTCGGACCGAGACACGATATTAATAGAACGTGTCGCGACTTATACGAAAAAATGTATTAATCAAATCAAAAGATATATGTAGTATCTCTTGCCAACTTTAGAAGATAAGGTGGAATAAATATTTTAGGATGAGAGATACGGTAGAATCTTGGCAAATTCTTGCGCAATACGTATATTGCTATGTACAAAATATTAAAAAGAAAAAATCCGTTTTTATCTTTTCCGATGACGTATAAAAAAAAACGACACCATAATGATGACACTATTATGATATTATTTGCGTGATTTTTTTTTTAAAAAAAAAATCGTTAACATATTCGTCACTGATCGTAAGAAAATATATGTTCCCAAATTTAACATTTTCATGCGCCAACTTATTTTAACGCTTTTCATATACCGAGAATATTCATACAAAATAGATTATTGTGTAAATATCTTAAGTGCTTCTAGGTGTGACAAACAAGAGAACAGTCTGTGTACCATTGTGTAATTCATAACTGACTATGTTATATTGATGTATCTTGGCACTAAATAGGTAGCAGTATATTCAGTAAGTTTGTAATCGTTTGGCGCAGAACAAAATAAATATCTAGAGATATCACTATCCAGTGACCGAGCAAGCATCATAGTAAGAAAAAAAAACGAAAGCACGAAGGTTTTAGAATTACCGACTTTCGGGATTGATCTTTGCTTTTTGGTAGTATCCGACCACGAAACTAATATGTTCATGGTCCCACGGATGGCGCCAACTTGTTGGAGCATAGTTTGGTAGGTCGGTCTGACGACTCTCCTGGGCCGTTCGTCGTCTTCCCGAGTCCTGAGTAATGCTGCAAACAAAGGTAAACCGGTTAGACGTGGACCCGAGGCCGGAGCCCCGGGGTCCACCTCCGGCGGTCAAGTTAGTATTGATCGATATATTTTATAAGAGGTGTGGTTAAGAGAGAGAAACTGGTGTAGAATGAGACCCCTACCCCTGTTTATATAGGCTTAGAGTTTCTTGAAGGATAAGTTAGGTTTGTGTGGGCCGCGGGCCTGTCGGGCCAGGCCGACTACAGACTATAGGTCGACACTAACACAAATTCATGTGGCCCAATTATTCACTTAAACTCCCTTATTCCTAGGTGCATCTCTTATATTTTATTGTTGTCTTGAATGATCACGAGGATGCATTGTTGACTTATTTCGATAGTTATTTAGGCTGAAAATAAAGTGGGACGATTTAATCAATAGTTAGTTAAAGGACAAAATCTTTTAAAACTGCTTCTCGGGGCCTCAAAAAGTTCATATCTTGGCATAACTCGCTTCACGATTTGAGACCTTTCTCGGACCGATATTTGGCAGCGACTTCATACTTCGAATCTTGAGAGACGTTCTTAAAATTATGGTCTTCTCTTCATAATAGGAATTTATTCACTTGAAGTTTTGAGAGATTCTTCATACTTGGACCACGACTTCTTCATTTTTCTCCAATCTTTATTTGGGATTTTGATATACAACGATCCGCCTCCTTTTAGGACTTGGATCTATTTATCCTCATACCTTGTTAGGGCCTTTTTGGATAGACTTCTCCATGATCTTTTGGGGAGTGTTTGTTTTTCGTCGTGTGTCTCGATCCTTCATATTGATTTTTGATAAATGATTCTTCACATTACTTGAGATCTTTATCAACAAAATGTAGCCCTCATGCCTTGTTAGGGCCTTTTCAGACTCGCCAATCTTCGCATCCCGCTTCAATAAGTTATGCCTTGGCTATGAACTCTAACTAATATCGAGCAACTTTTAAACGATCTTGGGCTAGAAGCTAAGTAACTTTTCAAATCGTACAACCTTGTTTATTGCAATTAAATTTATTAGCAAGCGATGGGAGAAAAAGCTCATAATCAACTCACATAAATTCATGAAAGAACATTAAACTTATAATTGACTCTATCATCTCTCGTTCTCCACAATTTAAAATCTCAAGGAATGAGACTCGTAGATGCCTAGCCAATTAAATCAAATTTTTGGGTTTTCAAGTCATCTATAGGATCATGCAAACTCTTAGACTTTTTCAAGTTTAGAATTCGCATTTTAAATTTCCCTTGATAAACGACTTTCTAGGATCAATTATAGGAACTTGCGAAAAGTTCTTGTTCTTAACCCGTAAGAGTTAAGACTTTCGCATTTTAAAGTTCCCTAAATAAAAGCCTAGCAAAACTTGACTTAAACACGTTAAGGATACTAGCTAGAGCAAACTTAGATAAGTAAACTCGGGTTGAGTCAAAAGATTCACAACGTTTAAAAATTTAAAACCACTTTATTAAAATTTACTCTAACAAAGAAAGAAAATAACTATACAAAGGTAAATACAACTAGGCCAAAATAGATCAAAAATGTCGAAAAATGTCGAAAAACTAGGTTTTCCGGTTAAAATGAGGACAAATACAAGGAAAAGCCCACTTAACTTCGATAGAAGTCCCCCTACAATTGATATAAACATTGTCCTCAATGTTTAAGCATGTGGAAGTAACCTCCCCTACACTTAGGACATTGTGCACTTTGTTTAAATCTTGCTAAGGAAGAGACAACTAAGGTGATTCCTATTTCAATCATAAATGATAAAATAATGAATCAAAAGAGTTTAGGATAGAACCGGGAAGACGGGAACACAGAATCACGGGTCGTCAAAAGTCATCAAGAATGTATTATTGAAAGCTCGAATCCCTGCACATTATAAGACATAAAATAAAAAACACATACTAGGGTCTCCCTGACACTTATTATAAAAACGGAATAAAAGGATAGATACTGCGGGTTGCCTCCCGAGAAGAGCTTGTTTTTGTTAACCGAGTCATGAGCCTGACTCGACCTTGATTAGCATAGGAAGCAGCTTGAAACATATCCACCGGGATCAAATACATGGTTTTCATCCATCAAATAGAACAAGCGTAAGGCGAACAAGGCAAGCCAAAGTAGAGTAGGCAAGGTTACCTTAAGAAAATATGGAGCACGGTGGTAGCAAGTGTGATGAGGTGCAAGCATATCTCCATAGGCTCCAAAAATCTTTCCTTTTATTTCATCAGATGTATACTGAGATAGGTTGAAAATTGCAATACCGGGATCGAACACCTTTTCCTTTAGGGGAAAATAACACTCAGGATCAGTAGACCTTGAAGAAGATCCGCTCATAAATCGCACAATCTCATTCTCAGAAGGTGGATAGAGAGGTGTCAAGACATAAGTGCTACGAATATCGGTGTCGGCCGGCTTCTTCTCCTATGAAACAAGTTTCTTCATATCCAAAGTAGGATAAAGAGCATCATCAAAGTCCAAAGGAGGAGAATCACTCTCATTGGAGAAGTAGGTATTGAGAAAAGTAGCAAAGTCTTCCTCAAATGAGTAGTCATCCAAAGTAGGATCAAGCATTGTTGGCGGAGGATCTTCATCAAATGTAGGTGCAAGGTCATCATGTGAAGAATCACTAGAAAGAGTATCGACATCGTCAAAACCAAAATCATCATATGTTGGCATGTCTTTATACTCAGAAGAAAAATCATCAGAATCATCCATGTCAGAACTAGAATCATCATCATAGTCATCATAAATTGGAGGAGATTCATGAATTGGTAGGGGATCTAAATTGGAGAGAGAATCATCCACATCATCTTTGAAAAGTGGATTGTCATAGCAAGTATCGAAAAGAGGATTGTTGTAGAAGAAAAAATCATCAAGCACATTAATCATATTCGCTGATTCTCTTTCATTGGTTTTGGGTGTGATCTTCCCCATTTTAAAAACTTGTGCATCATTCCCGACCCTTAAGATTAATTCACCTTCGGCAACATCGACTAAGGCTTTTCCGGTTCTCAAGAATGGCCGACCAAGTATTAACGGAATACGAGGGTCCATTTCATAATCAACCACAACAAAATCGACCGGAAAAGTGAAGGTGCAAACTTTAATTAACACATCTTCGGCAATACCAACGGGGTAAGCGAGAGTGAGATTTGCTATCTCAAGAGTCATCTTTGTTGGTGTAAGATCGGGCAATGATAGTGTTTTCCAAACACTTAAAGGCATCATATTTATACTTGCCCCGAGATCGGCTAAGGCAGTAAATTCTTCGATTTTGTTGAAAATGCAAGGCAACACAAGACGATCGGGATCTCCAAGTTTTTCCGGAAGTTCTTTAAGAATAACTGCAAAACAGTTTTCATTTAAGCGTGTGTTGACAAACTCAGCCATCTTTTCCTCTTTTTTAAGCAATTCCTTGAATGCTTTCAAAATTTTTGGCATTTGGACAAGTGCTTCAACGAGGCTAATGTTGAAATTCATTTGAGAGATCATCTTCATAAAAGAAGTGATTTGAGAATCCTCTTTAGTAAGAAATTTGCTCTTGTCTAACCGAGAAGGATAAGGGATGTTGGGTTTATAGGTGGCAGGTGGGGTGGGTGAAGGGTTTTTATTGTGTGCTTCTTCATGCATAGGTGGAGACGATAATGGAGAACTCGTACAAGGGGTGGTAGTAGGCGGGATAAATGGTGGTGGAAGAGGTGTAGATGGAGTAACTTGGGGAGGGGTAGATGGTCCTACTAAGGTTGCTCCACTGCGTGTAGTAATAGCACTCACATTCGCTCTCGGGTTGGTGACGGTATTTGAAGGAAGAGAGCCCGCAGTAGAGGGTTGAGTAGTTGGTAAGAAACTAGCCAGCATATTCTTCAAATCATTTGTTTGAGTGCAAAAGGAGGTTTGCATATCATGTCGAAGCTCAGTTCTAATATCATTCCCTTGCTTAGTGATATCTCCTTTCAAGTTGATGATTTGGCTTTGTAGATTCTTAATTTGCTATGCTTGGGTTCTCATGAAGGTTTCCACATCTTGATTAATGGGTAGTGCTTGTTGAGAGGGTGGGTGATAAGGATTAGAAGCTCGAGGTGGATTTGGATTGCTTCTATTGTAGTTGTTGTGGTTGTGGTTTTGAGGTGAAAAACCGGGTGAAAGAAAGTTGTTAGAACGGTAACTTAGCATGTGACGATCACCTTGAGGTCGGGCTTGATAGCTTTCCGTTGAATAGTTACCATAAGCCGCACACACGTTTTCCGGATTGTCATGAGTAGAAGGAGAATCAGTGTATGATTGAGGACCCCCGCAAATCTCACAAGAAGTTGCTACAGCTTTAACTTGTTGTAGTTGATTTGTAGCCAAAAGTTGCATATTCTTGCTCATTTCGACCATTGCGCGGGTCAATTCGGTGATATCAGGGTTTAAAGAAGTAAAAGAAACATTGACTCTCGGGTTATTCCTTGAAGATGCGGATGAATCCCAATTTTTGTGATGAGTAGTCATGTTCTCGATAAGCTCTCTACACTCCTCAGGTATTCTTTTCATAAATATGCCACCGGCGGCTGCGTTAATCGTATCACGATCACGAAAAGTTAAACCGTTGTAGGAAGTATCAGTTAAGGTAACGGGGAGCATGTTGTGGTTTGGACATCGATCGATCAAAACATTATATCGTTCCCAAGCATCAAAAAGTGATTCATCAGGTTCTTGTGTAAATCCACTAATTTGATTTCGAAGGCTCGTGACCATGGATGGTGGAAAGTAGCGCGACAAAAAGCGTTGAGTCATCTCATCCCAAGTATGAATTGAATTCTTCGGAAGATGATCAAACCATTTTTCGGCATGGTGGGATAATGTGTGTGGAAATAGGTGAAGGTGAAGAAAATCCATAGTAACCCCGGGCAACTTCATGCTTTGAGTAACGGTAATGAATTTGTCGAGGTGTTTGTTGGCATCATAATTCGGTAATCCGCGAAATGGATAAGAGTTTTGAACTTGTTGTATCATGTGATGCTTCAACGAAAACTCTGGAGCCGTGATTTGCTTCGGCGCAATCGGTCCTCCTCGTTCGTTCATTGTAGGTTGACATAACTCCTCCATCGTTCGAAGGTCTGGTGGGGGAACATTGTTGTTGTTATTATTGTTGAGGTGCGGTGGGTTATTGTTGTTGTTCACACCTGTCATATCTAAATCTTCATGAGTCTCGGGCTCAGAATAAGTTGAAGATCTAGTACGCATACAGCTGCAAAAGAAAAAGAAAAAGATACCAAAGAAATAGAGAATATATATGTACGTGTAAAAATAAAAAAAAATCTTTTTGGATTTTTGAAATTTTTTAATTTTTATGGATTTTTAACAATTTTTAATTATTTTTTTTTTGAACTTTTGAAAATTTTTGAGCAAGAAAAATAATGTTCACGAGTGAACGGATCCCAAAATTCAACGCGTCTCTCACAGAAAAACGTTAATCTTTACGAAAAGAGCCGGCAGCGGCGCCATTTAATAACTAAGATTTTGTATGTAAAAAGTTATCGTCTCGTCTCGATTCGAATTGAAAAAGGGTAAACATGTGATTCAATCGTCTTTTGGTGGAAACAATAATAGATTTGTCGTTGTAGTAAGGTAAATATGCAAAACGTTACAGTAAATGACGGGTAATTAAAACTAAAACTAAATAAAACGTAAATGGTGCAATATTAAAACTTTTAAAAGTAAATTAATTAAATGACTTAAAATTAAAGCTTGACGAAAAATTAATTTGACAATGTAATAAGAATGAAAACTTGAAATTTAAAATAAAGAAAAACGATTAAAATAACGCTAAGGTAAAATGGTGGAAAAATAAGCTTAAAAAATTAAACTAAAAATAACTAGAAAAACACTTAAAAAAAATTAACTAAGAGAAAATATTAAAATAAAACCAACTCCATCGGAATCCTCCTATCGGAATCCTCCGATCGGAATAACGAGCGGAATATTGCTTACCATCGGAATGTTGTCACGACAAAGCCGTCGGAGTAACAACTCACCTATCGGAATGTGATCGGAATCTCCTGTCGGAATGATTGAGATAGAATCTATCGGAATAATAAATAACTAACTTCTGTCGAAATATATTAAAACAAAACCATCGGAATACTTAAACTGAAACCATCGGAATGTGGCTATTGAAAATTTAGCAGCACTTCGTTTCAATAAGGCCTTAAGACCGTCGTAATGTACGATCACAATGAGCGATCGTAATCACGATCGGAATAAGGGGGAAAGAACCATCGGAATCTCAAATTCCTAATCCAATGTCACGTTCGGAATAAAAGCAAGCTGTCGGAATCCAATAGTTCCCTTTCCGATAGAATGAGATACGAAATAAGCAAAACAAATAAGCTAAGACTAAGAAGCAAATACCAAAAACTTGAGTAAGCAAGAATAAGACGAATGAAATAAGCACAAATTTAAAGACTTTCAAGACACAAAATAAGCAAACTTTATAAAATAAAGTTTTAAAAAGATAAAACTTTTAAGAAAACTTTAAAACAAATAAGCTAAATACAAAATAAGCCAATAAAATTGTCAAGCTTATAGCTTAATTCGTATAAAATCCTAGATAGATATAAAAAGATAAACTTTTTAATCAAATAAGCAATAAGATTAAGCAAAAGAATGCTTAATCCGAATTAATAATCAAAATCAAAAGCAAGAAAAGTAGAATAAGATGGATAATAAAAAGCTTGATTAAAGGAAAACAAAGATTCAACAACAAAATTAAAATACTTACTTGAATTAAAGGCAAGAAACTTAAGGTGCAAAACAAGGTAATTAAATTGACAATTAAGTAAATGACATGAAAATAAATGTGCAAGTAATGAAAATGGTGGAAGACTAGTTTGTCAAAATAGCCAACAAAACTAAAATGAGGTGATATGACTCTATTTATAGGGAGAAGGGAAGGAAGCATGTGTTGCTCTTTTCTTTGTTCTTCACGTCTTTTCTTTCTCGTCTTTTGGTCTTCTTAATTCTTCGACTTTTTCGACTTTGTCTCGGGATTAATTAAACTCGTCTTCTAATTTCTTCATTAATTAGACTTGAGTTCTTCGGCTTTATTAAACTTCCTTCTTTAGACTTGTTCTTCGATAATCTTTAGAATAGGCATTGGACTTCCGTTCTTTTTGCACTCTTGATCTTTCGACTTCGTCTTTTGTCTTTTTCTTCGATAAAAGCCCATGAAAGCCCGTGTTTTCTTCCTTTTTCACATTTTGACCCTAAATCACAACAAAAACACAAACCACACATTATTCCGACATTTATGACATAAAATACACGTTTTGGCTTGGTTACTATTATAATTAAGTGGTAAAAGGATAAGTGTTTTCACACTTATTATGCTCAATCAACCTCTAAATGTCTCTAATAGTTCGTCCAAAACAGACTATTCAGATTTAGACTACAATATTGTTTTGATCATATCTCACTCATTTTATAGATTCCATTGAGTGGTCAACTCTCACATATGTAAGTCACTTATCTTAATGTATATTAAATTATCCAAGCTACTTTTACAAGTTATCATATAGTTCTTTACTGTTGTATACAGCCTATATTTTTAGCCATGATTTTAACATCCTTTCATTTAGCTTTTAATCATTTTAACCAAATTTATCAATACAAGATCCACACATAATACTTTTGATCATCATTCATCATCATATACATATACATAAATCAATAAAATACAAGATTACATATTCAAAATAACAAGAGGATAGGAAGAAACAATATCTATACCACCAATGTGATGAACTGTTGAGTTTTGATGAACAAGGCTTGGTTCCTTGTTACCAAACCTTCAACTTGGCAAATGAACTTCTTGGGTCCTTCAAATGGATGAATATCTTCATGAAAATCATCCTAGGAACTCCATGGAAACTCCTTTTCACATGTTATAACCACATCCAATCTTCATCTTTTAAACTAGGCTTCAACATATGTTGATTATAGCCTTTGTTTATGGAAAGATTTTTTATGGTGATGGTGATTTAGGGTGGTGATATGGACGGCCAAAGGAGAAGGGAGAGAAAGATTGAGAGAGTTCTTGAGATTTGCATGTGAGAAATGAAGTATCTAGTTTCAAGTTGGTGGTTTTGTAAGTTGCAAGTGGTTTGGTGCAAACTTGGTGGACAAGTGTAACTACAACTTGTAAGAGTTTGACACCAAATTGTTGTGTTGTCATGTTGTGGCCGTCCCATTGTATAGGGGTGAGGCAAGTGTAAACTTGTCTCACCTCTATTATTTTACTAGTACTCCTTGATTCTAGTTTCCTCGATTTGCGTGCCCTCGAGTCGTTTTACGAAAAACCTTTTTACAAATTATGAATCAACGGCACAAAGCGAATATAATAAAAATTGTCTCATCAAAAACGGAGTTCAGAAACGTAAATACCTAAACCTAGGGTTTCCGATTTAATTGTAAAAGACGTTAAATTATTCACGTAAGCTCTAATTTCTTCTCGTAAATTTGTGAGTTTATGAACCAACACAAATTTAAAATTCCAAAATAATATTCAAGGATAAATTTATTTCCTGAAATGTCGGACTGTCACCAAAACGGTGTATGTAAACGTAAGCATGTAATGTAGAACTCTCCGGTTTAAAGGTAGTCGATGCTACTTCAAGACGTAAACCCAAATTTCTTCCCAAAAACGAGTGAGTTCAGAATATAACATTAAAATAATGTTTTTAAATAATACTTGAGAATAAAATATCAACCTTAAATTGACGGATAGTCACATCGCGCATTGCACGAGCCACTTTCCAACAAAGACAATCTCCTAAATGCTTCATTCAAACTCTCGCTCTTTCTCACCAGTCTTTGTTTTTTACTCCAATAAAGCAACATGAGTCTAAACAACACCTAAACCAATCTTTGTCATACCACCTTAGACTCGGGAAGCATCTAAATCACGTCTTAAGGCCCAGGGTGCAAGTCCATCAATATGAGTAGCCTCTCGAACCCTCGACGACTCTCCTATCACATGCACACTCCTTTGAAAGTCATCCCTATCAATCGGCCTTCGTGTAGTAGTCCCATTAGTGCCATCAAGTGCACATCATCCTCATCATCCTCTGACTCAGACTCAGACGATTCATCACTAGGTAACTCAGAATCAGAATCAGATCACTCAACTGGAAGGGGTAAAAGCTCACCATCCTCTACATCATAAGGAAAAATAAGCTCCGCCTCATCATCATCAATCTCATCACCTATATCTACCTCCTCCTCGACATCCTCATCCTCATCCTCATTACCTACATCATCTATACCAACCTCATCATCTTCCTAAACATTAACATCATCATCCTCTACTATATTCAACCTGTGGGGTAATCTGATCTCCTAGTCCCTATTTGGGGCTCAGGATCCTCAAATGGTTCCTCCTCTTCTTCCTCCATATCATCTTCTACATTATAATTCACTAAGTCTAGGTAAGGGTTATCATCTAGGTTAGTTTCAAGAATAGCAGGGTTCTCTACAGGAATGTTAGGGTCTGCCATGACAAATTTGCATTATATAATATATCTTGTATTAGCATAAAAATAATTATTAAGCAGTTACATACTGAAATCACGACATAAATATATATATATATATATATATATATATATATATATATATATATATATATATATATATATATATATATATATATATATATATATATATATATACATATATATATATATATACATATATATATATATATATATATATATATATATATATATATATATATATATATATATATATATATATATATATATATATATACATACATATATATATATATATATATATATATATATATATATATATATATATATATATATATATATATATATATATATATATATATATATATATATATATATATATATATATATATATACATATATATATATATATATATATATACATATATATATATATATATATATATATATATATATATATATATATATATATATATATATATATATATATATATATATATATATATATATATATATATATATATATATATATATAATACATATATATACATATATATATATATATATATATATATATATATATATATATATACATATATATATACATACATATATATATATATATATATATATATATATATATACATATATATATATATATATATATATATATATATATATATATATATATATATATATATATATATATATATATATATATATATATATATATATATATATATATATATATATATATATATATATATATATATATATATATATATATTATATATATATATATT